>CM048755.1:459553070-462053070 GCA_026315105.1 Locusta migratoria
ACCAATCATCAGAGAAAAGTTCTATGGCACTATATAATATAACGAATAGTGATTTAGAAAGATGTACATCTTCTGATTTATTGACCAACAAACCCAACACATCACTTCTTTTGTATTCACACTGAACCTAAAAACAGTTGATTTGAGATTATCCCATTGTGTACAACGCCATTCAATAAGGAGTTGACTCATGTTTTAAAAAATGTTCAAATGTTGTAATTCTATGGGACCAAATTACGCCGGCCGCGGTCTGCGGAGAGCCAGTCACAGTCTGCACGGTCGCTACAATCGGGGATTCGAATCCCCCCTCGGGCATGGATGATTGTGTCGTATTTAGTATAATCTAGTTCATAGGTAGTTTGTAAGTTTAGGGACTGATGACCCCGCAGTTTAGTCCCTTAAGCTTACCAAACATTTGAACATTTGAACCATCAGTCATCAGTTCCTAGACTTACGAACTACTTAAAGTTAAACTAACCTAAGGACAACATACAGCCGGCAGCGGTGGCCGAGGCGACTGAGGCGCGTCAGTCACGGTCTGCACGGCCACTACGGTCTGGGGTTCGAATCCCCCCTCGGGCATGGATATTTGTGCCGTCCTTAGTGTTAGCTAGTTCATAAGTAGTTTGTAAAGTTTAGGGACTGATGACCCCGTAGTTAAGTCCCATAAGCTATACAAACATTTGCCGCGCCGCAGTCCCCTCGGCCACCGCGGCCGGCGTAGATTTCGTGGTTGGTCAGGACGTAATCACACAGCTCTTTCCAATTTATCCCAAACATATTCAGTTGAATTCATACTGGAGAAAATTACAGGTTAATCTGATCTTACAATACCGATTGGTGGAATCGTTGACGAAACCTGCACGATGGCTCTTGAATTGTCGTCCATAAATTTGAATTATTCCCCAAAATACTGATAAAACGGTACAAATATTGGTTATAGGCTGTTATCTGTGCTTTGTGGGGCCTTGAGCATTCCCTTGATCGATAATAATGGCGTCCGAAGCCCCACATGACGTCCGGCCAGAACATAATTGATCGACCACCATGCTGTACTCGGTTGACGGTATGCCTCTGGCGTTCCCTGATACACGTTGTTGTCAGTTAACTTGTATCCCACACATGAGGCATTCATCTGTGAAAAGAGCATTTTAAAAATTTTCCGTAGTCCATTCTTGGTATATTTGGCTCACCTGTATCGTGGTGCATGCTGTTTGGCTTAGGGGTCTGGTCTATCCATGGCCGTCTAGAACACAGAAATTTGTTGTAGAGCCTTTCGTTCGATCTGGTTTTACAGTTG
This sequence comes from Locusta migratoria, assembly GCA_026315105.1. Classification (NCBI taxonomy): domain Eukaryota; kingdom Metazoa; phylum Arthropoda; class Insecta; order Orthoptera; family Acrididae; genus Locusta; species Locusta migratoria. Next base: position 459,554,371 of record CM048755.1, read on the forward strand.
CCTCACGCTAACCATAAAAATTGTTGTTTTTAATGGTGGAAATCTGGTCAGATACCGGTCGTTTGCAACAGTTTTTTCTCTAGGGTGACCAGTATGGGGTAAGTCATGAACACTTCCTGTAGTTTGAAAATCATTACAGGTCCTTACCACATCGCTTTGACTTACGCCTATTCGCTTCTCTTGATGAAAATATTTGTCAATATCAAGCAATGATCTGCATGCGATCAAACGATGATATTATTCTTGTGACATCGGGAAGCGTCGATGCAACGTCTACAAACGCCCTGTCATAATGTGTCTTGAATGAAGATAGTGTTATTACCTCACTTGCCCTCAACAAAATAGGTATACTTTTGATAGACGGACTTATGGGGAAGTTTGTTTACATTTTATGACAGTTCAAATGACCAAACGTTTCGAATAATGTCAACATATGTATAGAAAGAATGTGTTTATTGTGGTGTCGCATAAGTACAAAGTGCGCGCCACCTACTTTCGCCGCGCGCCGCCATGCACGCACGGCGCGGCGTTCTCACGACGACAGCCACGAGCGCCCTCTGCTGCAACCCCGCTCGTGGCCACCACGGAAAGACACCGGTCACTTGGGACTGAGATAGCAACCAGTTAGGACCTTCGTAATCAGATAGGCACCAGTGAAGACTTTGCTATTGTACAGGCACTAGGCAGGCCTCTAACAACTATGTATCAACATTCTGCAGTACTATGTAAAAGTTAAGTATTGTTACATTCTGTGCAATATATATCTTTCTAATTTACTCTAGTGTTTATAGTTTCTGGCTGCTCCCCTCCGTACCTGCACCAGCGTGCTATTTTTGTTCCTGTGTCGGGCTCATTCCACTCGGCCACCGACACCTACGACGAGGCTGGGACACAAAAGCGGCGACGAAGTTGGGACACAAAATTTATGGCATGCAAAGTTGATATAAAACTTTACTGATGTTTATGTAGCATGAACTAAACTTCTCAAACTCGGAGGCTACATCGCGAGTACACCAAAGTATTTGAAATAAACAGCGTGACGTACACAATGTCAAAATATAAGAGAATGCGGCTTAATAAAATGGTCAATGTCCAAAACCAGTCAGCATTTCAGTAAAGAAAGCAGCTTTGGTGCAATATATAAAATTTTCTTACCAAGATTATGCTGATGACATTATTAAAACCCATGTATAACTTTTCCTATATGGTCTACCATGGGCAATTTTCCAACAAGATAATTCCCGATAAATGTTCTCAGTATACAAGCCGCTTCACGTTCAGTAAAATTCTAAAGCTTTCGATGGCAAGTCGGTCGCGGTGGCCGAGGGAACTGAGGCGCTCCAGTCACGGTCTGCACGGCCACTACGGTCGGGTGTTCTAATCCCCCCTCGGGCATGGATATTTGTGCCGTCCTTCTTCGTAAGTATTTCATAAGTAGTTTGTAAGTTTAGGGACTGATGACCCCGTAGTTAAGTCCCATAAGCTTAACAAACATTTTTTTTACGGTGACCTGCTTGTATAACTAATTGAAACATCTGGAAATCTCTAAAGGGCGGAAGAGCGCGTGCGTTACATCTCCAGTTTTAATTAAAGTCATGGATGCATTCAATAGTATAACATAAATTAAACGATTAGTAGTAACATTTTTTTAGGTACACAGTAAAGCGCATGGCAGTTAAACTGACTGTAAGAGCTAGACACGGAAATAGCGCTGGAGCATTGGAGGTGTGGCCGCAAGCGGATGGCGAGTTTGTGGTACGTAAGAGCCTTTTTAGGAGATTTATTTTTGCCCGTATAATACCCCGAAGCCTGTTAGCGTACGACCTTTACAAAGGGCACCTAATGCACAGCCAGTATCTTTGGAGTTCCCCGCAGCCCTTAGCCAATATTATGCAAGAGTGATGAAGAAAACCGATCGTAAGGTCAGAACATAGTGCAAGTCGAGGAATCGTCCAGAATCAGAGTTTATAACTGCTCTTTTGTGAAACTGCGGCAATAACACAGCAGCCAATCAACGACGAGTACGTTGACGCTTGTATGTTAGCTTACAGCAGTGCTGCTGCCTCGGCACAGTTTATAGTAATAACAGATTAATAGTATGAATGTACTATTCCTATAGTTGATTTCGTTGTCACGTTTTATCCAATATATATCACAGAAAATTCTTGTATAACGTACATATCTGTGAAAAACTTTTTCTGTTTATCTAGCTTCGAATAATTTGTTGAAACCTTTTCAGTTTAATTGATTAGTTGACTAATTTTATGGGTGGGACCAGTTACCCGAGAAACACAGAATAACGAGCTCTTCGATAATTTAGTTCTGTTAAACAGCCGTACATCAACTATGATCCATTTAAGACAATGGTTTATTTTGATGATTTAGCTTTCACTTTTTTATTACTGTTGTCTACATTTCTTACACTAAATTATACGTAAATCAATGCCTTTTTTTGTCTTATCACATCTTCAACTATTCATCGGTTTCATTCGTCACAATTTTTACCGAAGGCCGCGGTGGAGTAGCCAAGCGGTCTAAAGCGTCTCGCTGCGGAGCGCGCGGTTGCTCGCCGTGGAGGTTCGAGTCCTCCCTGGGGCATGGGCGTGTGTGTTTGTCCTTAGGTTAGTTTACCTAGGTTTAAGTAGTTTGTTAGCTACGGACTGATGACCACGCAGTTTGGTCCGATAGATTTACAAACATTTGAACTTTTTTTTTTTTTTACTGCATAAATGATACGAATGTGTTCTTTGCCAATTCGGTAGAAAAGGAAATTTATTTAATTATTATATAAATCTACCATGTCAATGTATTATGCCAAAGTTTAAGTGAGCTGCTTTTATGTAATGTTTAGCTATGGGTTCTACATCTACATCCATACTTCGTAACGGTGGAGGGTACTTTGTGTAACACTCTCCTCCTCCACCTATTCCAGTCAAGTATGGTGCACGGAAAAAACGATTGCCAGCATGCTTTCCGGTGGCATTCGATCTCTTTAATTCTATCCTTGTGGTCGTTTCGCAAGATATTCGTAGGAAGAAGCAATATATAGGTAGACTCCTCGAGAAACGAGTGCTCTCGATTCTTTGACAGAAGCCAGCAGTGCGATACAGAACGCCTCTCTCGCAGTGTCTGCAAATGGAGTTTCCTGATAACCTCTGCGAATCATTCACGCTTACTAAATGCAGTCGTTGCTATCCGTTGGTTCCTCTGTATGTCTTCTATCAACCCTACCTGGTAATTGTCCCACACTAATGAGCAATACGAGTCAAGAAACACGGTAGGTACCTGGGAACCTGTATCTACTGTCTTCTGGGTCTCGCGGAAAAATAGCGCGAGATTGGTTTCACGTGATCCTTGCTTTCGAAAATCATGTTGATTCCTACACAGGAGATATCGGGCCTCCAGAAATGTCATAATACTCAAAACATAAATTGAGTTCCAAAATAAGCCTTTAGTCTTGCGCATCTGATCAACGGGTCTTTTTGAAAACATAAGTAACCTGCGCTGTTTTTCCAATCCTTAGGAACGCCTCAGTCCTCTAGAGCAGCGGTTCCCAGACGGTGGTACGCCTACCACTGGTGGTAGGCAAGGACACTGTAAGTGGTACGTGCACAAGTAAACAAAACAGTTACTGATATAGATATAATTATTCTGTTACGTTACTCAGTATTTAGAGTAAAGTGATAGTGACACACATGACTGCTAACATTACCGATAACGTCTGTGTATTATTAGAGAAGCTTGATTTTCCGCAGAATGATTCGGACTGTACGCGGGACACGGGAACATCGGATTCTAATACTCCTCTCCATACCTCCCTCACTGGTCGTTGCCGGGAATGATTCGTCTCGTTTTGAGGTTGCGATATTTCAGTCGAGTCTTTTCGGTGTTTATTCTGAAGTTTCCGTGACACTTTGCAACTTATACCAACTTATTCGGTGTACCAATGTGCGGCGTTTCAGTAGTCATATTTCTCAGAGACAAAAATAAACATATGAAGAATTTTTTCACTGATGAACAGTGATTATCAAGAATGACCTATTTTTTTTAATATGGGCCTACAAGGACGACACAAAAGCTTTCTTAGCAGATAACAAAATATCGCCTTTTAAAATAAATTTCACTCTTTTTAGATCACAAGTACTGTACAATAACTTCTTCGCATTCCGCACTCTTACATCATTTTTGGTGGACAATGAACTAGCTCGCATGGAAGATTTAGTTCAAGACATTACTTAACATTCAGAAGTCCTTTAAAACGTTGTCTAAAGTACTTTCCCAAAGATTGCACAAGATATGACTGGATCAGAAATCCATTTTCAGGAAAAGTACCATATGAAGGAATCGCGAAAGAAACTTTCCTTGACATGACTAGCGACAGTTCAATGGAAGATGCTTTCAAACGGAAATCTCTGGTTTCTTCTCAGATGGGAACAAGGAATGACCTGTTTCAGTCAAGCACCCAGATTTTTTGTGTCGTTTGTTACAACATACATGTGTGAAAGTGGGTTTTCTTAGTTACTGTATATTAAAAATAAATAAGAAAACCAGACTGTGACGAAGAAGATCTGAGAGTTAAGTAGAGCTGAATCGAGCCAGATTTTGAAGTTCTGATTAAAGGTAAAAAGCGACATGCTTACTTCTGATTCTTTCCTGCCTCTAAATTACAATGTTTAGTTTATTACTATCTTCCACAACTCGTGTAATTTCTGTTGTAAAAGTTAATCAATATTGGTATCAGAAGCGGCATAATTTAATTTCATATTATTTGCTACAAATAAGTATCATATGTAAACATAAGGACTCCGAAAAGAGTGCGTTTAGAATATCTTATTACTTGTCTCACATTTTTTCTATAGATAGTAGTGGATCGGCTTGATGCAAAAACATATGTATTTTCTCACCACTAATCAAGATTGTGAAATTCTCAGCACTACGGCACTCTTTCAATTGTTTCTAAAACTATGGGACTCAACTGCTTGGTTATTAGTCTCTAGCTTACAAACTACTTACACTAAGGTAAACTAACCTAAGGAAAACACATACACCCATGCCTAAGAGAGGTCTCAACCGCTGACGGCGATCGGTGGCGCACACCGCAGCACGGCGTCTCAGTGCGCACGGCTAATCCGCCGCGGCTCAACCTTCCGCACTGCCTCGCCCCCCTCGCGGTCCACCACCTCAGGGTTCGTTAAAAGTTATCAAGCTATAATGGTACTCCGAAATTTCTATAACTGATAAGTGGTAAGCAGTGACTAAAAGTCTGGGAACCCCTGCTCTAGAGACCTACGGCTCACTGCTGCTAGAAGGGAGGCGCGTTCCTCTGCATCTCCGTGTACATCTACATCTACAACCATACTCCGCAAGCCACCCGACGGTGTGTGGCGGAGGGTACCTTGAGTACCACTATCGATTTTCCCTCCTATTCAAGTCACGTATTGTTCGCGGAAAGAAGGATTGTCGGTATGCCTTTGTGTGGGCTCTAATCTCTCTGATTTTATCCTCACGATCTCTTCGCGAGATAAACGTGAACTGGTACCCCATCAGGAGCAGAAGCCTTTCCTGTCGTGAGCGATTTCAATCGCTCTTCTATCCATTTGACATTCATTGCAATACCTGCCATTTTGTCGTCCGTGCGACGATGTTATGGTTTTAGTTTTCGGTTTTACTGTCGGCGATGAATTTAGTGATTGCTTTATTACGACGATAAAATCATAGATGAAGGGCGCTACGCAAGTCTGAACATCAAGAGTTTTGTCGCTGTCTTAGTACATTCGCACACCGAATAGGCTTTTTGTACATTGTTTCCTGCGCTTCTATTTCTTAAAAAAAAAAAAAATAAATAAAAAAAAAAAAAAAAAAATATATATATATATATATATATATATATATATATATATATATACAATAAATTTTTTATATTGCTAATAGATGTTGCTTTCAGTTACTGTAAAGCTAAATTCAGAATATACATTTAAGACATACTACGGGGCGTTTTGTAGTACCTTTCGTGAAAGTTAGCTAATAAAACTTTTTAAGCTTGTTTCTGCACATTTGTTTGGCTGAATGGGTGAATGTTTACGTGAACAAATTGAAAGCTATGAACAAATACTGTTTAGGTATTACCATTAAATGCCTGTACAATGCTGACTAAGTTGGTGGTCACGTGTTGGAAGCGTGTGTATCGTATTTCTGTAGCAATACCTGATCAGAATAGAATAACTCATTTACAATCTGATTGACCAATACCTCTAATACATTTCAGTGAACGTACATTGTATTACTGAAGAGATCAGATTATTTTCAGTCTCACTGATGTTGCCCTGACTATGACTTTTACAGAGAATGTAAATTTACTCTCCACAAACTAAACACAAGATAATAAATATCGTTTCTTAATTTGACTTCAACTGAAGAAACCTGACTAATTTGAGGAACTGCTGTACATTACTGCAAACTGAAAAGGGCGATAGTGCTTTCTTAATACAATGGTTCAAGCTGCAAATAATTTTTAACTACAAATTTCTACTTGTAACTATAATGTAGTTTCTTTCAGACACTGTATTTAGGGATAAATTTCCGTCATGATATAGAAACGATGAAGTAAACACGTTGTGTTAAGTTTTTGTAACTATTTATCTGAGATAAAGGATTGACACAAAACATTAATATCACATTAATTTTTAAATACGTTTTATTCAGTTGACAACTGATTGAAGAGCCAAAGAACTGGTACAGGCCTGCATACACAGAAACGGAGATATGTAATCACTCGGCCGCCAGCAGCTATTTGAGACAACAGGTGTCTGGCGCGGGCGTGAGATCGGCTACTGCTGGTTCAATGGCAGTGAATTTGAACGTGTTGTTATAGTCGGCGCACAAGACATGAGGTATCGGTCAAGTGGCAATATTTCCGTATGACCATTTCGTTAGTGCGTCGTGAATATCGGGAATACGGTATACCAACAAATGTCCGACATCGCTGAGACCGGAAAAAGGATCCTGCAATGAGATGACCAAAGACGACTGAAGAAAATCGTTCAGCTTGACAGAAGAAGAACCCTTCCGAAAATTGCTGAAGATTTCATTGCTGGGCTATCAACAAGTGTTAGCGTGCGAACCATTAAAAGAATCATCATCGATATGGGTTTTGGAGCAGGAGAGCTACTCATATACCCTTGGAGACTACAAGATACAAAGGTTTACGACTCGCCTGGGACCATCATAGGACTATTGCGTGGTGTGACGAATCTCACTTAAAATTTATCGAGCGGATGGACGTGTACAGGCATGGAGACAACCTCATGAATTCATGGAACCTGCATTACAGCAGAGGACTTTGAAACTAGTGAAGGTTCCTTAATGGCGTGGGGCGTGCTTAGTTGGACCCCTGATACGTCTAAATACGACTCTGATAGGTGACAAGTACGTAGGCATCCTGGCAGATCATGGCCATTACGCACTCCGACGTACTTTGGAAATTCCTGCAGCACAATTAGACACCCCACACGTCGGGAATCGCTATAGAATGGCGCAACGAACACTCTTCAGAGTTTAAACACCTCAAATGCCCACCAAACTTAACACACATGAGTACTATCGACATATCTGGGATACCTTGCAACTGGTCTTCAGAAAAGATCTCCCGCCCCTGTATTCCGCCGGCTTGATGATCAGCCCTGAAGGACGCATGGTGTCGAATTCCTCCAGCACTACATTAGACATTAGCCACGTCGTGTTACAGTACTTCTGCTTGCTTGCCGGGTCCTACGCGATGTTAGAGAGGTGCATCTATTTCTTGTGCTCTTCAGAGTATACATTTTTAAATTGCAACACTGAAAGTTAATAAATTTCGAATCACACATTTATTCTTTTTGTCTGAAATTTTAATTGCTTGAAAAACAGGAAATCAGTTTGAGATGGAACAGTGTTTGACATTAAGATTCAGTTAAAATTTAATTCTCATCATTCAATAGATTCGTTGTGGACTCTGTCAGTGTTCTAACAATGTCTGTCTGAGAAAAATCTACAGGTGCCACAAAAATTAAGAAAATAACTTCCTGATGTCTTTACACAAAATCGCCTTCATGTCAAATACTTTCATAAACATTATATTAATACGTCATCAAATCTTTTAAGCCAACAATGAAAACTTTCTCCTCCGCGTATCTGGTGTCTATTCGAGATCACATTACTGACTCGACTGCCTCACATAGCTCAGCCACGCTAGAAATGCTCTACAAAACCTAAGAATCCATTAGACAGACATTCCAGTACTCTCCTATTCAGAGTTTACATATTATGCTGCTAACAGATATTTATGATTTCCATAATATGTTATTGCTTTTTCATAATTGCAAGTTTTCTTATTTTGACATCCGCTACCTGTGGACAAATCTGATCTGTCATCTATTAAATAGCCTTATTCTATTCGTACTTCAATACATTTGAATTCGAATATCACGTCACCGCCGCGGTGGAGTAGCCGAGCGCTCTAAAGCACCTCGCTGCGGAGCGCGCGGTTGCTCGCCGTGGAGGTTCGAGTCCTCCCTGGGGCATGTGTGTGTGTGTTTGTCCGTAGGTTAGTTTACCTAGGTTTAAGTAGTCTGTAAGCTACGGACTGATGACCACGCAGTTGGGTCCGATAGATTTACAGAAATTTGAACATTTGATTTGATCACGTCACCTAGTATCTGTTAATCTTTGACCGGGTTTTCATAAAGCTCTTGATATGGCGGTTTGCTCGATCTAATGGCTGACGATGTTACTGAAATTATCACTTTTTACGGAATACATGATCTGGTTTACAAGTTTAATAACTACAGCGACCTGTGAGATATATGGGGGTGAAAAGAGAGATCGCACATAGCCACAGCCAGAGCCCAGGACTACGTAGTCACATCACAGAACAGTTAAACAACTGCGATTTGTACATTCCAGAATAGCTACGCCAACGAAGCAAAATCACCGTAATCATTGCGGGAACTATCCCCCTGACGCACCGGGTTCAAGATACCTGCGCAGTAAAATCAGGCGTCCGGCTGCGTGAAGATAATTATAGCACTATGCAGCACCTCTCCATCTGGCACGAGTCGTCGACCCTCCAATGCCCTTTCTACATCTACATCTGTAACTAAATCTACGTATTTACTCCTGAATAACATTTAAGTGGCCGGAAGAGGCTTTATCGAACAGCTTTCTTAATAGTCCTCTACCTTTCCATTCTCTAATGGAGCGCTGCAAAAAGGAACACAAAATCTTTCCGATTTCGTTATGATTTCTTGTATTTTGTGACGATCATCACGTCTCCCTATGTATATTGGTGCTAACAAAATATGTTCGCGTTCGAAGAAGGAAGAAATTTCTTAATTAGATCTCGCAGCAATAAATAACGCCCTTCTCTTCATGGTTCCCACCTCGAATAGTGAATCATTTCCGCGACACTCCCCTGTATCGAGATGATACAAAACGACCTGCCGTTCTCTGATCGCTTACTATGTTCCCCATCAGTCCAGCAGGTCGTGGCTCACATCGGTATCAAAGATGTGCGTCGCTTTGGATCATAAGAGATTCTTTAACGTTTTGAGCAGCTATCTGATTTGGTAAAGACTGCCAGTCTTAGTTGGAAGATGAAGGCAGAGCTCACGATCTGCTGCATAATTGACAGGATCGATTGCGTACCTCTGGTACAGAGCTGACAATGTTATCAATCAGAGGTTTATACGGTTCTGCGACTGTATAGGCTACAGACTGCTCGAGGTGCGCCATCGTGTCGTGGGGATTGGGGTTTAGCGGAATAGATCAGGAGTAACCTACACGCAGGAAGCGGCTGCATGGGTAGCGAGTTCTGTACGGCGTGGACGTTTTTTGGGTTACAGGGCCTCGCGAACACAGAAAACGGGTTTCCGTCTCTAAGGGTAAAGGTCACAGATAGGATGAACACATATATAAAAACCATTGGTGTAACAGTTGTAATTTGACATAGGTCTGTAGGGAAAGTATCAGAACTCCATGGACTAATAGAAAGTATTGAAGCTTAGATCATTACAGGTAGGGAATCCTAGCTAAATTCGGAGATAAGTTCAACTGAAGTGATTGCAAAGGTAAAATGGGGTTCAGAAAGGACAGATTCAATAAAAGATGTGGTCGGGTATTTATTGCTCTTACAAGAGGTTTATCCCGCAGCTAAATGTAAGTAGACAGATTCTGAGAGTTCGTAAGTGTAATAGTTATATCTAACAATCGAAATCTATAAATAATTAGTTCTTTCTACTGATTCTAAGATTCAGATGATTAGATCACATAAATGTTCAAAGAAGCAGTTCTAATATTTCATAAACGTACCCAAGGAATGCAATTTTATTTGGTGATGTTAACTCACCCTCAATATGTTGGAAAAATACATGTTAAAAAGAGGAGGCAAGCTTAAAACATCATCCGAAATTGTACTGAACTTATTCTCAGAAAATTATCTCCATCAATTAGTTCATTAACCCACTTGAATAGATAAAGGTTGTTAAAATATATTTGAACTCCTAGCATTAAAGAAACCAAAGCTAATAAAGAGCATCGAAACACATACAGGGATAAGTGAACACAGAGTTCACGTAGCGAGAATGTACATCGGATTTTTCACGTCCACCAAATTTAAACTAAACATACACTGGTCAAAAAATTACTGGATTAGTTAAGATACCTAGGTTCTTAAGGACTATCATCACCAGAATGAACTGAAACAGTTCGAAGTCTTTCTATAGATTCTAAGGAATGGAGACAACACGTCACTGCAACATAGATAGTGAAAATAGTAGAAGGTTGCGGCAGAGGGATTTAGTGTTGACTTGTGTTTACCAAGTGAATTACACAAACAGTTGAGTAGAGATAGTGTAGAGCAGGTAGCGCATCGCAACAGCAACGTGACTTACCCGAAGCTATGGCATTGAGAGCCATAGGGAGCTTGTAAGCGGAACAGACATAAAGGGAAGCGGCTGAAGCTGTTGGAATGTGCTGATAGGGTGTTGTACAAATACGTCAAAATATGCTAGATTAATTACATTAAAAATTAGACAATTGGAGTAGTAGACGCGTTGATTTCTTCCTGGAGCAAAATAATGAGCGACAGCCGAAATCTATATCTATAAATGTGAATGTCTATTCGGTGTACGTTTATCACGTCTGAACCACAAGACATAAAGAGCTAAAAATTTAAAAAAATTGACAGTTACTGATGTGTACCCGAGGAAGGCTTTAGGCACGGTTTTATGGCGAATATATATGTGAATGTCTGTTCGGTGTACACTAATCACGTCCGAACGACAAGACGCAGAGACTTAAATATTTGTACAGTTACTAATTTATACCTGAGGAAGGTTTTAGGCACGGTTTTAAGCTATCTGATAGATATTTAGTAATTTGAAGAAGATAACGTGAAATGCGGAACAATAATTACTCTTTGAAAATGGTTTTATTGGTTGTATTGTTGCTTGAGGGTTGATAATGATAACAGGGTGGAGTATATTGGGATGGAAAGTTATCGGTGTATATAAAATTCTACGTTTGTGTGTGTGTTGATATTTAGCTCTGCAGCGAAAACTACAGAACGCAAACGACTGGTCTGTGTGTAATTGTTGTCCGAAGTCTCCCGTTGTACACCATAGCAGTTCCATGCTGATAGCAATAAGGGGGTGGAAGATATGGTGGTTCAAAATCGTCAAATTATAAAAATATTAGGACTGAAGGCCAGCGATGACGTTTGCGACTCTATAGAAAGGAGGTTACATGCAGCGAAACGAGATGCCACACATGTGTGATGCATGCTACAATGTCTTCAGCTCTTTCTCTGTAAGAATAAGCATACAAATAAGGAAATATAAGAATAAATAAATTCCTTTAATCCCTTCATATATGCCGTTTCAGTTCAAAAGACTTCAGTTTCCTGTTCGTCTAGCTTTTGCCATGACAAAGCTCGGGGAGAATCATTAAACGTCGCAGGAATACATTTACAGCCCTCCTGTTTTTCACATCGTCAATTACACGTCGCTTGCTCAAGGGTGGGCAACCCAAAAAATCTCTACATTTACGCTCCAAACAATACTACAAATAACGTAGTTGACCAGAATAACCTAAAATGAAATTAAAATGAATTTTGACATTACTTTCACCATATGTGTTGAGACATTGCAACACAGGCTATAAGGAATAGTGTATGTATTATTTATTGTAAATCATTAAGCACTTCACATAATTTCATTTTTTTATTTGAATGTTGATTAAAAATGTTTGTTTCTAAAGAAGGTATTGCATTTCATTTCATCCTTCAAAACCATTCTCATAGCACACTACTGAAAGGTAGCTTATCTATCATAATGAACCAACACGCGAGCGGAGCCGCGGGTTTAAGCTAGTAGAGGATATAATATGCTAACTGGCAAGAACAAGAAAGTATAACGTCATCATCTTTTCCGGTGACGTGCTTGGATAAAAAATTGGCGTGAATTGAGATAAAATTATCGAGCTTAACGACATCTGTCACTGTCATGAGTTAAAACCGTAACCATGGAGAACAAGTAAGGTGGCCGCCGCGTAACATGCGCAGGCCAGCAGCGACCAGTATGGGAGGAAATCAACTACTCCCGGACAGGAAAGCGATTAAGCAGCCGGCCACAATGCCCGCCACCATGCGGCCGTGACGTCAACAGGTGCGGCCGACAGGCGCAATATGCCAACTGCCGCTCCCCGGACCAATAAGCATCCAGCATTTTACTCTGTTTCCGTTCGCTATCCAAACCACAAGTAATATTGTGTACCCGAGTTCTGCGTTGAAGGTATTGTCCCTTAGCCGAATGTGGCTACTTCTTTCATAGTGAAATATCTTGGCCGAGACCACAGTCTATTAAAAATGATATTATATGGTCGTTTCTGATGGCGATGTCCTGTCCCGGCCAGTTTGTCAAATTTCATCTAGAAGAAAGAGAACTGGATAGTAACCAGCCCTTTGTCGACCGAGGTAGCGTAGTTCTCTACCAAACTTGCTATTGCTCTCGGATGTCCATCTGGGTGCAGTCGTTCACGAAACACGAGTTTTGAACAGCGTACCTCTCCGTAATCTCCAAGTAATTCTTGCATAATTAACTCCTTTGATACATCGCACCTCTCTCTTCTTGCCGCTCTCCACTCTCACGCCAAGTCAAATGTATTGTTGGGTAGACAAGATCGCCGAACGGCAGTTGCAAATTACTTTCTCCCAGTGTTCCTGCAACCTTCCTGGCGCAAAGGAATCTTTCACGGTTGACGTTGTATCTACAGTTCGCCGATAGCTAAACCTTGCGCTTTTGAGAATTTTATCATTGTCTCCGTCGATAAAGACATCGCCGGTAACTCGTTTATTAAGATTCTTTTAGAACACTATCCAAAATGAGGACTGTCTTAGATTTCGCTTTGCACTTATACTACTGAGTCCCCTACATCTATGCATCATTAATCAGCCGTATTATATATATATATATATATATATATATATATATATATATATATATATATATATATATATATATATATATATATGTGTGTGTGTGTGTGTGTGTGTGTGTGTGTGTGTGTGTGTGTGTGTGTGTATGTCATGTGACTTCGGTATGTCTGCTGTTCCCATGTAAGCTGTCTTCAACTTCTTCAGGCGTCAATTTGTCTAAAATACAGTTATCTATATGAAAAAATGTTCAAATGTTTGTAAAGCTTATGGGACTGAACTGCGGGATCATCAGTCCCCAAACTTACGAACTACTTATGAACTAGCTGATTCTAAAGACAGCACAAACATCCATGCCCGAGGGGGGATTCGAACCCCCCGGCTGTGGAGACCGGGATTGGCACGCCGCAGACCGCTCGACCACTGTGGCCGGCTAACTACTTATGAACTAGCTTATACTAAAGACGGCATGCCATGCCCAAGGGGAGGATTCGAATCCCCGACGGGGAACGGCCTGGCGCATCGGAACATAGCGCCTCAATGTGCTCGGCCGCTCCGCCGCGGCGCCTTATTATCCACCCAACGTTGTATCTCCGAACTACAAGCAATCCCACCATCTGTAACTGCCCTGATCTTGCCTACTGAGAGGTGACCACAGGACAAGCAACCCCATTTGTCTGAGGAACATTGTCCGACAAAGAAAGTACCCCTAACCTTTGAGTAAGATGAACTGGGGAGGCCTCACTATTGGTCCCCCGGGAAGTTTGACTGCCTGCCACGCACTAGAGCCCCGTCCTAGGCGACCATGCTTGGGTTGCCTGCCTCATTGCGAGCAGTAACAGGGCCGATCGGTGAACACATCAAACATGCTGGACGTCTGCTGCTTCCACACAACCGGCCCACAACAGTCGTCAGCGGTTCCCATCGACCGTCGCCTGAAGCTGTGCAACTGAAGTTAACACCGTCTGAAGCTTGGAGCGAAGTGTCAGCAACTCTGTTCGCATCCGTACACTGGAGTCACAGACTACGCACGACTACAGTACCCAAGTTACAAGCGCCTAAAAGACTTGCTAGAGGACGCTACACTAGGTAATTGCTTAAACGCGAAAAATGCACCAAGAAGTTAGATTCTCACTCAGAAGCCCAAAACCGAAGTATGAAATTACACGGAAGACCAATTAAAACGATGTTCTGATATATAGGCGGCACAAATAAGCTGTTATCAAACTATAAGGTTTCAAAAACGCAAACGTTGGCGTCTACCAGCTGGAAGTATGATCAAAAGAAAGTAAACGATTCACACAGAGGAAAATTACACGATTACTTAAACGCCAATCTGACAAACAGACACTCGAGCACACAAATTTAGAAACTGAAAGAAAAATGCCCACATACAAATGCTGAATGTCGCTTCTAGTCAGATGCCAGTTACACTTACAAAATATGCAGGTACGAACTGCTCTCTACGGGACGACAGGCACTCAGAGACTAACTCAGAGACCTACTGCTAATACGATCAAAACAAAACAAAGGGCTTTCGCGAGTAACACACTTCACGTTTGTCTGTGAGATCTCTGTGCCTTTTGGTGCTGAGTTTGGAATGTGCAGCATCTTACACACATAGAATATCAGATATTTGTTTATTTGTAATTCAAAAAAATTAGTTTTTATCCAATATTGATAGTGCACATGCCACCGTATGGGTCATTGCAGAGGTTACCTTGCAATGAACTTCAACAAAGTTTCAGCCATCACCATGAATGTAGTCTTAATATCTATCATTCTACATAGAAGGGGGAGGAGGCGATGGTCTGAGAAGGCGAAAAGAGGATGGGTGGATAAATGGATTTATACAGAATGGGGAGGGGAAAAGAAAGAAGGTAAGACGCGATGGGATAACAAATGAGTGAAATAAAAATATATCCGGTTAACACCGGCTTTTCAGCAAGTTACAAATAAAACAACTCTTGAGTAATAAATAAACAGTACGATTACAAAGACGCTGAAGGCTTGAAGGAAACAAAATAAATATTATCCAAAGACTCTAGGTCATTAAGAACATGTCACTTCTCGTCTTGTCTCGTATAAAGAGGAAACATTAATATTAGCTTAATACTGAAAGACTTGACTAAACATTTCGTGTTGGAATAATGACGCAGTAAATGGTAAGTTCCAGTCTTTATTTGGGACACGCTGGGAGACGTTAGTACCAACAATAGCATGGTATGTCGTAGTAAAATAGTGCTCACGACCGCAGTGGCAAGGTCGTATCAGCAAGTTCTGCTGGCAGAGGACGTCTGGTGGCGGCTGCCAGGGAGTTCAGATCTGCGTTATGTTATCGTAGCTATTTACTCACATATGGCGCGGGCGCGAATCGGTGTTTGCCAGGCGCTTAAGGATATCATGGCCGTTAACGCAAGTGAGGTCACCACGGGGTGCGAGTGAGAGTTGCACTTTTGTAAGAGAAAGCAATATTTACAAACGACAGAACCGGGGGTAACGGACAGACAAATAATACTTCAAGGTACGTAAAAGTGCACGCGGTTTCGCAGGTCGATGGTAAATACATTTACATTTACGAAAAAATGTTCAAATGTGTGTAAAGCTTATGGGACTTAACTGCGGATCATCAGTCCCTAAACTTACAAACTACTTATGAACTAGCTTATACTAAAGACGGCACAAACATACATGCCCGAGGGGGGATTCGAACCTTCGACGGTGAACTGCTTCGCGCATAGCGCCTCAATGCGCTCGGCCGCTCCGACGCGGCTTACATTTACGTCGAGAAAAGATACTGGCAAGTGTTTACGGTAACATCCTGGCTAAAGTCAGGTACGTCACTGTCGTGTCTTCCGTTTCCGCATGTTCTTCTTGGGACACCCTCTGCGTAAAATCACGTCAAATTAGCCTCCGTGAATCGTGGGAAACAACTCTCATTTAACTGAAAGCCTAACATCAGCCGAGATCGACTCCCATGCCCCATGGGGGCGGCAGAAGCTCAGAAAGAGCGGACTTGGCGACCATTATCGGTGATCGTGCCTCCCTACAATTCCACCCGACACATCGTGCGTCCGCCTCGATACGATTTTGCATTTCAATTTTTTGTTATTATCATTTCTTTTTAATTTAAGGAAACTACTTGCTAAGGCCATCGGTTCCCAAACTTACAAACTACTTACAGTAACTCATGCTAAGAACAACACCCATACTCATATGCCCGAGGGAGGACTAACTATGACGGCAGCTGTCGCAAACTCCGTGATATGGCGCCCGAGACCACGCGGCCATCCCGCAATGAATGGAATGAGGAATGGTAATAGGTGACACGTATCAATAATGCTTATTCTGCTGTTACCGCCGCGCGGGAGTAGCCGAGCGGTCTGGAGCGCCACGTTACGGATCGCGCAGCCTCCCGCGTCGGAGGTACGAATCCTCCCTCGATCATGGATGTGTGTGTTGTCCTTAGGTTAGTTTAATTTAGTGTAAATAGTTTGTAAGTCTAGGGACTGATGACCAATGTTGTTTGGTCCCATAAGAATTTAAAACATCTGAATCTACTGTTACCGCCAGAAGGTACGCTGTCGAAATATCTTGCTTCATAAACGAGTGTATGCTAGTAAACGCCCAAGAGAAATACAATATTTTTTCCGCGAAAGCTTTGGTTCGAACAAAGCAACCTTTATTTTAAGATTCATCTTTCGTTATTACTTCATACACAGTTTTCTGAATGCTGAAACTGTGATTAGAAATTGGTCCTTTTATAACTGGATAGTACAAAAATTGTACGGTCTGTGTCGCAGGTATGCGCCACACTACTATGGTGATAACACACTTCCCTTTCTCGTCCCAGAGGTTCGATTCCTCCCTAGGGCTGCGTTTGGGTGTTGTTCTTCGTATACGTTAAAGTTAAATAGTTTGTGTGGGCTACGGACCGATGACCTGAGCAGTTTGTTTCCTTAGTTTCAAAAGTTTAAACACTTTCCTTTTATTCCTTCTGATTGAGGTTTATTTGGAGTTACTGCATCTTTTGTGATTTACATTTTTACTTTCACACATTCCGTTATTTGGACATTCACACTGGCAGGATGAAGAACTAAATAGGCCATGTGAACTTGAATCTGGACAACTGACAGGACATTTGTGAACACTCCTGCAGGAAGCGAGGTTTGCGCCTGAACTGGCATACCGCCTGTGTCGGTCTGGACACTAGAAACAATATTATTCATTGCTAGAGGCGCTGGTTGCTGCTCAGAACTTAATTTACCTCTGTCTGTTTTCTCTCGTCGTTGCAGTCTCATTTCGACTTTGGTAGGAAGATTTATAGGTTTGAATAAAGTATCTGTATGCGTTTGGTTGTAGAGTGCTTCCTGCTACAGTCCGATCTTTGCAGATTTCTCCATAAGCTCTTCGCACCGCGAAATTGAGATATAGGCCTACAGTTAGAAACAATTTTTTCTTTCTGTCTGCAACGTTCATTGAATGTGTATACGTAACTTAAAAACTACTTTGATTCTACCTGGTGCTATTTATCCTTGTAATATCTATTCTTCCCCCTTAATGTAATGTGGCATTCCGTAAACACGACGTCTTTTAAGAGAGAAATCCTGATCAAACGTGTTCATTTTTCTTATGCGTCTTTGTATTTCGGACTATTCTACTTACATGTAAGCACTCTCGACATTGGGTATCTCGTACAAATCGTCAGACGAATTTTCGCTGGAATGTCGACAGGTATTTGCAGTTCAGTTAATAATATGTGTATATGGAGTCAGTTCAAACAAATACTGCAGATGAAAATATCATTCTGGAAATTCTACTCTTCACCTGTTTCAGGCGACGCCCAGTGTTAACAATAACGTCGGTTTATTTTCTGTTAAAAACAAAATTGTTTCTCCATGCACATTCGACAGAGCAGTCCCAAACAAGTCTATTCTGATTTTAGTTTTATATATGTTCAAATGTTTGTTAAGCTTAAGGGACTTAACTGCGGGGTCATCAGTCCCTAAACTTACACACTACTTATGAACTACCTTATACTAAAGACGACACAAATATCCATGCCCGAGGGATTCGAACCCCCGACCGTAGCGGCTGTGCAGACTGTGACTGGCGCGCCGCAGACCGCTCGGCCACTGTGGCCAGTACGCCAGCTGCGGTTCGGATGCGACCTATCCTCGTCTTACCTGTTCTCGTGATGCTACTGTAAAACTCAATCGCTGTTGGTTATTTTCCACTTTTAGTGCCCATGTTAATGCACATACAACTGAATTAACATCGCACTACACTAATATGGGACTGCTTTGTCAAATGGACTCAAAAACTGCAACATTAAAACTAATTTTATCTCTAACAGGAACCAAATCAGCGCTTATCGTTGAACTATGCCTTGAAGCATAGATTTTGGTTGCCTCCAACTACATTTTGTAAAACAAATTGGAAACATCTACCTAAATATCAGAGTAAATGCGGTTAACGTCTCTTAGCAGACACACATAGTTGTAGCAACGGTGTAACTCGTTCTGATATGGACTTCTTTAAGACGTGGGGAATTTCTCCAGCTGAAATACTGCTGCCAATTAAGGTCACTTTATTAAGTATTCGACAAATACAACAAAAAATGTAAATGTTAAATTGTGTGATATGTACTACTGAAGAAAGTAATGGTAGGTAAAATCTCAATAATATATATAATTTGAGACAGATTCGAATTAACGTATAATTCTGACATGAATTTCTCTGTCATAAAAACTGGTAAAATTATAAAACACACTTCACTCCGGCTGGTACAGCAACCATTGCAAGTTCACTTCTAATGAAGATTGTCTTTTGCAAATTTTATATTAATTGATGCTTTTTAGCCTTTTGGTGTGTCATCAGAAATGTGGAAAAAAATGTTGGGAAAAAAGGCTTTGAAGGGCTAGTCTTATACGAAGCAGACACATTATTACTGACTTTAAAATAGTGCTTCCAAATCAGTCAGCTTGCATTGAAAAGACTCATTTGCCTGTTACAGTACTAGCTTTGTGAGAGGCCTATTGTATCACTGGGCAGCGAGCTGGCTTGACTCTCCATATGCGCAATACAAATAGCTTTGTACAAATCGGGATGTACGCTTATCTTGCAAACGTGGGCATATAACTGCACTACCGTGGCCATCGCTGCAGCCATGTTTAAGGTAACTTCATCAATTACATACATTTGTGTATTTTTACGGCCTCATGCTGCGTTCTATTTACATGACTTCATATTTAGTCACCGTGATTGCACTACCGTGACCGTTGCTGCAGCCCTCTTTAAGGTAAATTCATCAATTCCATGCATTTGTCTGTATTTACTGCCTCGTGCTCCGTTCCATTTACATGACTCACTTCATATTCGATTATCGTGACGCGTACTGTATCTGAATTCGACACTGAGCACATTTTATATAACGATGCGTAGAGAAGGTTCAGTTCCGTATTTTTTTTCTTTTGTTACAGAGGGCGTAGATATGGCATGCAACCCTCTGGCCGAGCGCGCTGAGCTACCGCGCCCTAGCATGCTCCGAACCAACGTCTAACATGTTCGTACATCACAAACTAATTCGTCGCCCATTACGCTACAGCGAACAGTGCGCCATTGCTTTGAAATGACAACGCTTGAGTTACAATAAGAAAATCATGAAATACAAAAAGCAAGGTGGCGTTTGCAAAAGACAGTTTCTGTGGTGAGGGATGTTACGTGACTGATTTCCGAACGCCAAATGTAGGCCACGTTCCTTCCAGGCTATACTCATTCGTAACCAGTACAGGGGAAGAAACTAAACTTACAACAAATTACCAAAGCAAGACAGGTGATGATATTTTAACGGAAAAAGATTATGAAAATGTGGGAGAGATATTAAAATACTTGTTTAAAGAGGCAAAACTTAAAAAAAGAGTAAAGCTAAACAAATATCAAATAATTTTGGCTGTTTTTAAACTGCGGTCAGAAATAATATTACATGTTGAGTGCATAGATATTATCACAACAGTAGAGTTATAATCGTATCTCCCATAATTTTTTTATTATTTACATTTTCATAATTTTTGTCCGAAGTGTTTTCAAAACACCAAAAAAACCACAAGAAAATCTAAAGTGGGCCGTAAAACAAGTCAGTAAGATGTTTTCTTTAATCGCAAAGTTTTAACTGTCATGATCGTACAGGATAGAACAAAACCTTCATATACCTTTCAATTGTGCTGTTCATTATAAGTTTTGACGGGTTCCCTGGACAAGATACTATTGTAAAAAATTTGACACAACCTGGCTATACATTGAGTCCATTTTATGTAAGCTTACTGGTATGTAAGCAGTACTTTAAATCCAGTAATAATCTTTCCTCAGTAGGACTGTGGAGTCATAACAGGCCTTCGTACATTTTTTATAACTTTCTTTCTAGATTTCTGATTATGACCCAAAAGGACAAAACGTATCAGAAAATTTAAAGTTTTCAGGTTATTAGAAATGATAAAAATAAAATTTCTTTGGATAGATTTTAGTGAACTATTAGCACGGAAATATAATTGTCATGGACAATTTTTTAACCCTTTCGCTGCTACAGATATGCTTTTTGCTGAGCGTGGCTTGATCTCATTGTACTGATACCCTGAGCCAAGAGACGACATTCCGTTCTATATCATACATTCAACATACAATTTTACCTAAAATTTAATAATCCCCATTCCAAAGAAATCAGCCGCAGACAGGTGTGAAAATTATAGAATGTAATGAAAGGGAAGCATTGTTAGGGAAG
The DNA here is from genome assembly GCA_026315105.1 of Locusta migratoria. Taxonomy (NCBI): domain Eukaryota; kingdom Metazoa; phylum Arthropoda; class Insecta; order Orthoptera; family Acrididae; genus Locusta; species Locusta migratoria. The sequence continues at coordinate 459,575,613 of CM048755.1, forward strand.
GGAGTAAGACAGGGTTGTAGTCTTTGTTTAATGTCATTCAGTTTGTACATTGTACAAAATATGAAGGAAGACAAGGAGAAATTCGGAGAAGGAATAAATGTTCAACGTGAAAAAATGTAAACACTGCATTTCGATGATGACATTGTAAATCTGTCAGAGACAGTAAAGGATCTGGAAGAGCTATTGAACGGGAAAGAAAGTGTGTTGAAAGCATCGTTTACGATGAACATTAACAGGAGCAAAGCAAGGGTAACGGAATGAAGTCTAAGAAAATCAGTCGATGCTGAAGGAATTATGTAACGAAACAATAAAGGTAGTAAATGTGTTTTGTTACTTGGGCAGTAGACAACATATGATGGTCGCAGTAAATAGGATATAAAATGAAGATTGTCAATATGAAGGAAGCGTTTTTGAAAAAGAAAAATTTGTTAACATCAAATATTAATTTAAGTGTATGGATGTCGTTTCTTAAGTCATTTTTGTGAATTGTTGTTTTGCATAGAAGTGAAACACGGATGATAAATAGTTCAAACAGGAAGAGGATAAAGAATTTTGCTATTGACGAAACCTGAAGGTTAGTTGAGTAGATCGCGTAACTAATGACGAGGTACTCAACGTAGTTGTGGAGAAAGGGAATTTCTGGCATATCTTGACTAAAAGAAGGGATAGATTAGTAGGATATGTTATTAGAAATCAAGCTGTTGTGATTTTAACATTGTAGAGAAATGTGTGGCTTAAAATCGCAGAGGGGAACCAAGAGAGGAACACAGTAAGCATATTTAAATGCGGTTTGCCATTTTTATATGGAGCTGAGGAGGCTTGGTCAGGATTGAGTAGCGTATAGAGTTGAATAAAAACAGTCTCCGAACGGGAGACCACAACAACAGAACGTGATAAAGCAAATAAGTTATGAAACTGATCGAATACCGGCGAGGAGATATATTAAAGAGCATCGGTGGCGCCATGGTATGGTACCGTGTCAGTCTATCGTCCCTGCAAGAGACAAATGAGTGAATGCACTGGAAGCAGACGTACGGTCATTGTTGGGACGCTTAGGTGAATGCGTCAGTCGGATCTTGACATGTCGCAGTCAGAGCAACGGACAAACATCAGTTTCTGTAAGTAATTGGACAAAATAGCTGCCGAAACGTTAAAATGAGACAGAAAGTTTACGATGAGGACGCATTTAGTTGTAGTGTGTGTGTTTAGGTGGCACCGACGTTTTGTACAAGGACGAGACAGTTTGGAAGATGATTTCTTACTGATCGTCCACGAACGGTTCGAATAGGACGCATGATCCAAGAAGGTGCAACTTTGGTGCGTGTAAACCGCTCTCAGTCGGTAGACGCTCTCGCAGCAGCATAAGGAGTCAACCCTGGTACCTGGCACAAACTCTGACGGACGACCTCATCTTGTCTCCGGTTACCTACCACAGAGTGCCACAAATCCAGTCGAAAGACCAACGTGATGATCGCATGACGATTTATGGTGATGTCATCAGATGTGCGGACGATGATCCGACGTTTCTCGCATCATAACTCGAGACGCAGTATAACGACAGTCAACGTCCTGGAATGCGGCAGCGAGTTCATCACAGAGAGTCGTGTGGGTGCCTGTCATCCAGACGTCAAGTCTCAGAACTCAATAACTGTACCGCGTACATTGCCGTGTATCAAATGTGGATAAGATGTAAAATTTTAGTTAGAATTGACAGCAGATCGATATCTTTTTTATTCTCATGATATAGAATACTATATAGACGCGGGGCATGTGTAAGCGTGTCCCTATGCATCAGGCATCAGGTGTTATCAAGATAGCCACATTTGCTAAATGGTCCAAGATATCGAACGAGGCTTTTGTTAATGATATCCTGAAAAAATAACGAATGTTGAGATAAATAGCCTTTTGGCATAAGTTAGATCAGTAACACTGAAAGCGACTTGATTATAATGTCTTTTTGACAGATCGAAATTTAATTGCAAATAACGCCGTAACTATTAATTTGAGACGAAAATTTAATAAAATTGCAAAGAAGAAACGTGTCTATAATTTTGATTTCTGAAGCGTTTTCCATGTCTTGTACCGTTTCAAAGATGTTTCCAAAAATAACGGCGATTTTAACTGAGTGTGTCTTGATGTCTGTCTTTAACGTGTTTCGACTTCTTAGGTCGCGCCGTTCAACTGGTGGGCACCAAATTTTACAGACGTTTTACTTAGCCGCCAGTGGCTGGATTTTCCCTCTAGCGGCATAACCGGACGTCACTAGAGGGCGACAATATGTTTTATCTCAGATTATGGGTCAAATTGAGAACAGTTTCAAGTAAAAGTTGTTCAGAATTTAATATCGAATAATTTTTGTCTGTTCTTTTTTTCCATATTTTGACTCTGAAAGTTTTTACACACTTGTAAAGTTATAATTCCTCATCTGGCTCTATCGTCATATTCTTTTTCTGTGAATTATTTAACGGATGTTGGAGGAATTGTTTGAAGTTGATATTTCATCTGGGGAAGAATACATTGCAGGAAAATGCCTCTTAATGAAGAAATAACAAATTAGTAAGAAAATAATTATTTATAATCATGACTCATAATTATTGGGATTGATTTCGTTATTTCGGAACTCGTCTCTGAAGTATATGAATATTTTTGAAAAGGTCTTCTAAAAAGTAAAACAAATTATAAAAATAAAAATCGTATTCGCCTTTTTTCGGCCCACTTTTGCAGATTTTTAAGAGAAAAATATAAATAATATATATTTTATATGTTTGTTTATATACTTTAATGTGTTTAATATACACATAAACATATTACAAAAATATAAAATTTCTATTATTTTCTTAAATAATTATATTTTAATGTATCAAATTATATTTTTTCTTATTTTTTGGATGAGATAATTGCTAAAATCATAAAACCACAAAAAAACCTACATAGCTCGTAAAACACGCCAGTGAGATTATTTCCCTATTGGCGGAGATGTGGAAGCAACTCGGCCGTAGCAGTGAGAAGGTTGGCGGGACGGTACGTATAAACGCGTCTATTGTACCTGACAGAGACATGAAATGTCAGTGTCAACACGGCCATGTCACTGGGCGACAGCAACTGTGCGCGAATTAACACGTTTAAAGCACTCAGAGTTAAAGGTTTTCGTATTACAGTACATAAAATATAGCATGAATGCATACATGATTCGAAATATTTATTTTTATAACAATTGTCGCCGTTTAGACGTATTTTGAACATTAACGCCGTCGCGGTTATCGTTCTTCCCGTGCATTCCTTGTCTTTAGTAAAATTACACGTTTCATATCTTCAGCTAAATCTCCTTTCTTATTCTCCTCCTAGTGCTACCACGTTTACAACCTACCATCGGTATTTTTCGAAATAGCACTCTCTGTGGCCTAATGGTAAAAAAAGGAAAAAAACTTCGAGTATGAAGGCATGTACCAGTAAAACTGACATGAGAAAGAGATGTTTGTTGCATCTTCTGCTCTACGTGAGTATTAAATTTTGTAGACATTACGGAAGCCCGTGCACTTCATTTCACTGAATTGAAAGTAGTGCTGTTTACCTGAAGGAAGCTAAAGACTCTGCAAGCAGGACATATTCCCATACTCATTGATTCTGTAGCCTGAACTGACATTCTTTTAAATTCCGTCCTGTATACTGATTTATAATGCTACATCTTTCAGCTTGCACTTCGAACAACCAGTGTAATTCATATACAGACATTTAATCGTGTTAGTTATTGATTTACTGTTCTCGCGTTTTCTTCTACACTAGTGGAGTTGCCTTTATAAAAATAAAAAATAAATAAAAGTATTTTAAAAAACTTTCCAGATGCGGTAGTACGTTATTCGAAAGAGGTAGTGGAAGGAACCTTACGAAGCACCGTAACAGGAATTTTGGAAGAAATGTCTTCAAGTTATTTAATATAAAGTCAAATACTTAAAACCACAGTACAAGGGACGAAGCTCTACGAATAAGAGGAAAGTAGCAAGTAACTGCCCTCAGTACCATCTGTCTAAAGTCAAGAGAGAATTCCCGTTACAGTTTGTGATAATGAAGTTCATTGTTCTCTACAAAAATCTTGATTTGCATGCCTCACTACATTATTTCTATTATTTCACTTCACGGTGGCACTGTAGAGTGAAAGGCATCCGTGTACACTGGAGCAGCAAGGATAATATTTCACTTTCCAGTTAAATAAACAGCGGATGAGAGTTGTGTGAAATTCAATAAGCAGGAGTTATCTACGAGTTCGATCGCATGCCTCGCATTACCGGGAATCCAAGCCATCCTCTCAGGGAAAAGAATGCGTCTGCCGAATACCAGTTATTTCTCGTGTCTCTGCAGGGGCCCACCTTCAACTGCCACGAGCGTTTTTATACAGTATGTACGCGTAAATGAAGATGAAAATGTCACGGAGAGAAAAAGGCTTATATCTGAGACATTGATTTGATAGCAGCGAATAATCCATTATAAGGAAATGTTCAATCTTATTTACAAAAGTAATTAAAAACAAGTGTACAGTACTGAAGATTAAAGTTATTGACGTCGTTTTGTTGCAAGATTCATGCGTACAGCTTGCTTTATTCTTACGAGACATCATGAAAATGGTAACCACAGATAAGTAAGTAGATTTGTTATGTTTTCCATGAAGTTATACTGCCGGCCGCGGTGGCCGAGGGGACTGAGACGCTCCAGTCCCGGTCTGCACGGCCACTAAGATCGGGGGTTCGAATCCCCCCTCGGGCATGGATATCTGTGCCGTCCTTAGGATTAGCTAGTTCATAAGTAGTTTGTAAGTTTAGGGACTAATGACCCCGTAGTTAAGTCCCATAGACTCTACAAACATTTGAACATTTTGAAGCTATACTATAGCATACTCTCGGCTCATCCCAATACTAGTTTGTAAGAAACGTATCCCCTAAATCGCATTGTCTTGAAGTGGTTCAGATCCATAGAACCCAGTATGTTGTACTAGATGGCGAACGTGCGACAGGAATGGGAACAATAGATGTGTGGCAAGAAAGAGTAGTACTATCTGTAACGATCGTAATACATGTTAACGATGGGTATGATTCATTAGCAATGTTGCTAGTAAGGCCGTTGACAACAGGAAAGTATCGGAACTGTATTATGTTAATTGAATTCTTAGTTCCTTAGCAAAGGCAATATGCTGTACTGAATAGTGTCACGCTTTAAACAAGTATGGTCACTGATGAATAACCTAGCAGTATCATATTATAACTGGGGTGATAATTATTACCCAGTACATCGACAAAATAACCAGTGTTAACAAAGCTATGTATAATGTATGCAACTATATGTCATAAGACAAACGATAGTGATTGTGTCATAACTCATGAATAGAATTGCTCTTTCTCGTTGCTGAGATTAGAAACATAGCCATAGGTAGGTGGACTACAGTGAATACTGGGAGAAAGATGTATTAACATTTGCCACACTAATCACCTCTTAAGTGAAACCCTCACTTCTATCACACATCCCCTCTCCCATTGACAGTGCAGGCGGTATTAAGGATTTTTGGTTAGGATCCAATTTATTACCCTTATAATCATAATTATGGCCCAACTACAGTGGGCCCTTATCATGTTGAACGTGCAGACTGCACTATTTGAAAAATTAACACCCAAAGACGATAAAATAATGCGTATTGGTAGCATTACGAGAACCAGTAAAAGTGTTTGAATGCTTTATTTAACGATTGAAACCATTAACTGATAGTTTGAACTCTTAATAGGACATTACGTCGCCGATCACCAAGGGGAAAGTACTCAACCTACTCGTGTGATGTGCACTACATCTACATAGATACTCTGCAAATCACATTTAAGTGCCTGTCAGAGTGTTCATGAACCACTTTCATAACTTTTCTCTGCCGTTCCATTCTCTAATAGCGCGCGGGAAGAAAGAACACCTAAATCGTTCGGTTTTCGATCTGATTTCTCTTATTTTATTGGGATGGTCATGTCTCCCTAAGTAGGTGGGTGCTAGCAAAATATTTTCACATTCAGAAGTAAAAGTCGGTGATTGAAACTTCGCAAGCAGATCACGCCGCAATGAATAACGTCTTTCTTTTAATGATTTCCACCCCAATTCGTGCAACATTTCCGTGACGCTTTCCCCGCTGTAACGTGATAAAACAAAACGAGCTGCCCTTCTCTGAACCTTCTAAATATCTTCCGTCAGTCCCACCTGGTGAGGGTCCCACAAGGGGCAACAGTACTCCAGTAGAGGACGCACAAGTGTGATGTAGGCAGTCTGTTTGGTGGAGCTGGTGCATCTTCGAAGCGTTCTGCCAATGAAACGTAACCTTCGCCTTCCCCACAATATATTCTATGTGTTCTCTCCAGTCAAAGTTGTTCGTGATTGTAACCCCTAGGCACTCTGCGAGCTTAGTCACTTAGTGCGGTTGCATTACAAAACCGTTGAAATTTTAGTAAACCTAACGGACCAAATTGTTAAGGTCATCGGTCCCTAGAGTTATAAACTACTTAAACTAACTTACACTAAGAAAAATAGCCCTCCGCCCCGCCCCCTCGAACACCTCCCCCCCCCCACACACACACATAAGGGAGGGCTAGAACCTACGGTGGGAGCGGCCTCGCAATATTCGATGTGGCACCCTAGACCTCATGGCTATTACCTTGGGGTACATGCATTACACTGAGGTGACATGAAACACGGGATACCTCCTAACATCGTGTCAGCAACTCGACTTACGTGGACTCAAAGAATTGCTGGAAGTCTATAACATGAATACTGAGCCATGCCAGCTCTGTACTCGTCCATTACTGTGGAAGCGTTGCGGTGCAAGATATTGGGCACCATTTGACCTCTTGATTATTTCCTATAAATGTTTGACGGACGATAAATTCTCTGGAACTGTCCAGAATGTTCTTCAAACGAATCGCAAACAGTTGTGGGTCCGACCTGCATGAAAATTACATCGGTTGTTTTTAAACATGAAGTCCATGAATTTCTGCAAATGGTTTTCAAGTAGTCGTACATAAAAATTTGGAGACAATGATCGGTTCAGATGGACTAGATGATCCAGTCCATTCCATGCAGAAACAGCCCACACAATGACAAAGCCACCACCAACATGTAGAGTGATTTGTTGATAGAGTCTACGGCTTTGTGTAGTCTTCTCCACACTCTAAACGTAGCATTAGTACGTAAAATCTGAAATTTGGTCTCATATGACCAATCCATGGGCAAACGCATTCGAGACTGTCGTCTGCTTCAATAAACCATCACATGAAACAGCCGTACCGTCCTGCCTGATACATCAACATAGGCCCTAAGCTCCACAATGATGTCTGCAGTTATTCCACGCCGTGCTGCTAGTCTGTTGACACTGCCAACTGTTCGCAAGATCTGCTACCCTCAATCATTATGTGCAGACCGTCAACCACTGCTTTGTTAGTGGCGTGCTTTAAATTTCGCATTCGCGGCTCATTCTTGGCGCTCTGGTTCTCGGAATATTTAACACTAACGATTTGGAAATTAGACTGTCCCATGGGTCTTCCATTCCGCATTCAAAGTCGGTTATTTGCCATGATGCGTCCGTATTCAGAAAAAAATCCAATAATTGTAAACCTAAACTTATGAAATTATACGTCCAAGAAGTTAGAAACTACTTAAACTGACTTATGCTAAGGACAACACACAAACACTTTCGCCCGAGGGTAGACTCGCGCCTTCGAAGGGAACGGCAGCGCAATGCGTGACATAGTGCCTCAGACCGAGCGGCCATTCCGGTGCGGAGTCCAGAGTCACGACGGAAATCATTTCACACTTCTCACAATGGTAAAAACGTCCAGCAAAATGAATTTTTTTTCGTGTAAACGGGAACGACAGAAGCCTTAAAACTTGTTTGTAAGTGAAACTGCATGAATATGGATAAATACCAATATTTTCAAAAATTTGGACACAAATCGTATATACATATCCTGTAAAGAACCCCATTCTACATCATTTCGATAAAATAAACGTTCGGATGATCTGTAGACATATGATTAGTTAACTAATTCACCAACCAACCTTTCAACATGCGTATGATAATGACTAAGAATTGAATAACGTTGATGCGGCTGACACAAAGCAATTAAGTCTGTCATGACCAGTAGTTGACAAACTGTCTCTTGGCATCTGTCTCGGGTTCTGAATCTAGCGTTTGTTTGACTAATTTCTTGACGATGTGCCGTCACCAGTGGCTGGCATTGTCAAATCTGCAGCCTTTCTGCCTGTACCGTTCTTTCGCTGCAGCACGGAATTCCACGACCCGCCCACCTTTAAGATTCCCTTTTTCTTGTGCTTCGCTGAAAACGCGATTTACGTACAATATTTGAGATAAACCACATGCCATGTAAATGGAAAAAACAGTACGTTGGAATGAGTGGACAATCAATTAACACGAGAACCTCCCAACATAAGCGTCAGTTCAAATTGGAACCAGGGGTTCGGTTTCTACCGGTGGTGCTGGAGTAGGTGCACTGTCAGACCGACAACGTAATCATATTCGCAGACACGTAAGATCTTGCTGTGGAGACGTTGCTCCACCTGTTTGTTCATGGGAGCAATAGAAATCCATAAACTTAAGTATATCATTATCATGAAACATGGAAGTCACAAGTTGTGCGGATCCTCTGTATTCGGCTTCAGCGAAAGCCCGATTCAGGTAGCAAAGTGTGACGTTTAGATAATGGCGGCAACTCGTGGTGCGATACTTCAGAAAAATCATCAAATTTTGTGTCTATAGAGTAGTTTTCTACATATATTACACGAACCTGTATTTCTTACGCTGCAGTTTGTCACAGTCATATATCCGATCTACAATACGTTCTTTATGTTTCGTATGGCCTTCAGCGTGGTGCAAATTATAAAGCTGATTATTTATAAGAAATCTCTGGTATGTGGAATCACATGATTAGCTTCCATTTTCAATACGTATGGAACAAACCTCTTTAGTCTTATACTGCCTCTATAAAGTGGCCTGCGTAAGGTGTGCATAACGTTGTAGTTTCACTACGTATTACGTTTTGGTAAAACATACAGCTTAAAATAATACTTACGTGTGTGATTTATTTATCTCTTTTGTCTGACAGCCAGTCTCTACACCATACACAAAAGCAGCATTTTAAGCACGAAGTTATGCCGTAGCGTAAATATGAAGCGCAACAATAGTTTCACCAACCCTGTACCAAGAGTTTCTTGACATTGACAGTAAAAATTAAAACGGTTCTGTTCTAATGTGTAAGTAGTTGAAATAAAAGAGACAAATAAAGTCACACAGTATCGAAACTCTTCTAAGAAATCCAATACCTCTGGTTTGTAGTATAGATGGTATGACAGCGCGTCAGTTAAGATACACTCCTGGCCATTTAAATTGCTACACCACGAAGATGACGTGCTACAGAAGCGAAATTTAACCGACAGGAAGACGATGTTGTGATATGCAAATGATTAGCTTTACAGAGCATTCACGCAAGGTTGGCGCCGGTGGCGACACCTACAACTTGCTGACACGAGGAAAGTTTCCAACCGATTTCTCATACACAAACAGCAGTTGACCGGCGTTGCCTGGTGAAACGTTTTTGTGACGCCTCGTGTAAAGAGGAGAAATGCGTACCATCACGTTTCCGACTTTGATAAATGTCGGATTGTAGCCTATAGAGATTGCGGTTTATCGTATCGCGACATTGCTGCTCGCGTTGGTCGCGATCCAATGACTGTTAGCAGAATATAGAAACGGTGGGTTCAGGAGGGCAATACGGAACGCCGTGCTGGATCCCAACGCCCTCGTATCTCTAGCAGTCGAGATGACAGGCATCTTATCCGCATGGCTGTAACGGATCGTGCAGCCACGTCTCGATTCCTGAGTCAACAGATGGGCACGTTTGCAAGACAACAAACATCTGCACCAACAGTTCGACGACGTTTGCAGCAGCATGGACTATCAGCTTGGAGCCCAGGGCTGCGGTTACCCTTGACGCTGCATCACAGATAGGAGCGCCTGAGATGATGTACGCAACGACGAACCTGGGTGCGCGAAAGCAAAATGTCATTTTTTCGGATGAATCCAGGTTCTGTTTACAGCATCATGATGTTCGCATCCGTGTTTTGTGACATCGCGGTGAACGCACATTCGAAGCATGTATTCGCCATCGCCATATTGGCGTATCACCCGGAGTGATGGTTTCGCGTCGAAGGCACTTTGAACAGTGGCCGTTACATTTCAGATGTTATACGACCCGTGGCTCTACCCTTCATTCGATCCCTGCGAAACGCTACATTTCAGCGGGATAATGCACGATCGCATGTTGCAGGTCCTGTACGGGCCTTTGTGGATACGGAAAATGTTGGACTGCTGCCCTGGCCAGCACATTCTCCAGATCTCTCACCAACTGAAAACGTCTGGTCAATGGTGGCCGAGCAACTGATTCGTCAAAATACGCCAGTCACTACTCTTGATGCACTGTGGTATCGTGTTTAAGCTGCATGGGCATCTGTACCTGTACATGCCATCCAACCTCTGTTTTTACTCAATGCCCAGTTGTATCAAGGCCGTTATTACGGTCATAGATGGTTGTTCTGGGTAATGATTTCTCAGGATCTATGCACCCAAATTGCGTGAAAATGTAGTCACAAGTCAGTTCTAGTATAATATATTTGTCCAATGAATACCCGTTTATCATTTCTTCTTGGTGTAGCAATTTTAATGGCCAGTAGTGTAATATAATCTTATGGGGGCTTCAGAGCTTAACTGTTTATGTACCTCGTGTTTATGAGGCGCCACAATAGAGTTACTGTGAGGATTAATTCTTTTCTTAGTTCATCACATCCTGCTACACATTGCGTTACACCTCATTACAAATCTTACCATAGCAGTAATCAGATGAAGCACATAGTCTGTTTATTCCACAGATCATTAAGATTCCAAACCTAGCATGAGGGCTGAATTCCGGATACCATCATTTCTTTGAAATGCCAGTTGTAATCCTTTAACCATTGCGCAGATATTGTTATGAAACAACTCCCTGCCAGGTGCCATATCACAGAATACGAGGCCGCTCCCGTCGAAGATTCGAGTGTTTCCTCGGACATGAATGCTAGTATTGCCCTTATCATAAGTTAGTTTAGACAGTGTATAAGGACCGATAACCTCAGCAGACTAGCCCCTTAGGATTAAAAAAGGAAAAGAAGTTATAATAAACAGGCTTTTCTTCTTGTTGTGGACAGAGAAATTTGATTTTTTTTCAAGAAGAATATCATGACGTTTGGAACACTTACGTATTGATTTTGAAAGATCGTTATTTAGGCTTTCAAAAAAGATCGTATGTAAACATCGCTGTTGAAAACAAAAAGTTCATGTGTTTGTTAAGTTTAAGGGAATTAACTGCGGGGTCATCAGTCCCTAAGCTTACTGTGGTGTCGCACAAGTATAAAGTGCGCGCCACCTACTTTCGCCACGCGCCGCCATGCACGCACGGCGCGGCGTTCTTACGACGACAGCCACGAGCGCCCTCTGCTGCAACTCCGCTCGTGGCCACCACTCCACTGCATCGTTCACTTGGGACTGAGATAGGAACCAGTTAACACTTGGGATTCAGATAGGCACCAGTTAAGATTTGGCTATCGGATAGGCACTAGGAATCATCAGTAGGCAGGCCTCTGTCTAAACTATGTGTCAGCATTTTGCAGTCAAGAACTATGTAAAAGTTAAGTATTACCAAGACTCAATGAAATATATATCTCGTTCTAATTTACTCTAGTGTTTCTAGTTTCTGCTGTCCCACTGGCTGCTCACCTCCGTACCTGCATAAGCGTGCATCATTTATTCCTGTGTCGGTCTCTTTCTACTCGGCCACCGACACCTACGACAACCGGCGGACGAGACACAAAAGTGGCGACGAGGCTAGGACACAAAACTTACAAACTACTTATGAACTACCTTACACTAAAGACGATACAAACATCCATGCCCGAGGGGGAATTCGAACCCACGACCGTAATCGCCGTGAAGACTTCCTGGCGCGCCGCATACCGCTCGGCCACTGCAGCCGGCATCGCTGTTGAAGGCACGTCCTTATTTGCAAATGATTGGGAAAAATAAATTTAATCCTGAGTTGTCAAACGTCTGTGGTCAGCGGCCCCGAGATATAGAAACTACTTAAAGTAACCTACTCAAAGACCAACACACACAGCCATGCCCGACGGAGGACTCGATCCTCCAAAGCGGGTGGCCGCCCTATCCGTAACGGGACGCTCTAAGTCACACGGCCGTTCCCGTGAGGCGATTAGGAGAACGTTTCAGTGTTTCAGTGGTTTCAGTGTTCCGCATTATTTGTTGCGTGTTACCATGCTCTGAGCCTTCTGGGAATGCCGAGATCTGTTCACTGTTCGGCATCATTCTCACTCGATACAAATAAATCCCGAAAAGAAGTAAAGGCGAGTGTGTGGTGAGCTTAGGAAAGCAAGAAGAGCGTAATGAAGCGAGAGGCAGACGGCGCAGTAACGAGCGAGAGCGGTGTGCCGTATCGCCGGTGATCTCGGACGGGAGAGGGCATGGCCTGCGATCGATGCTCCCGTAAGATACGCGTGCCATGGCGGCCTAACAAAGCCACTGCCTCATCCCTTTGGCCACGCACCTCCCGCGGCTGTCGAGGGCTCCCCAGATTCTGCCGCGATTACCACCGCTCCGCCGTAGCCACGCGACCTCTAATACTCTTTGCACGAAATTACATATACTTCGTAAGGTGGTGCAATAATTTTAAGCAAGCATAGTGTTACATGGCTTGGAAGACTGTGTGATAGCAATGGTGCTGCTACAAATAATCGGGTCCGGTGGTCTTGGGGTAAAGCGCTCGAGTGGAAACCGAAGGGTCGCGGGTTCGAAACCCGGTCGGACCTCGGAATTTTTCAGGGTGCACTTTGACCCATCCTTCACCTCTCAACGATGTGAGGAGTCGCCACAAACGACACGTGGTTCGGATTCCGCGATAATCTGTAGGTCCTCTTTTCCCGGTTGGCTAGGCTAGGGACACGCAAGTCGCCGAAGTGGCGTCCAATTGAAAGACTTGCACCAGGCCAATGAGCCACACGACATTATTATTGCTATATATAACAGCGCAGCTAAACAAAAGTTGATCAACACAGCTTTCCGAAATTCCTTAACCAACGAGGGCGACGTAAATACTTTGGAATTCAAAACAAGAACAACTGCAAGCATCGTTAATGTAGTAGCCGATGTCAGTGGAGTAAGAACGCAACTTACATCACTTAACAAAAGCAAGTTTTCTGACCCAATTGTATACCAAGTAGATTCCTTTGAGAGTATATTGATGCAATAGATCCATACGTAGGTATCATGTACCACCACTAGCGTTACCGCAAGTTGTTCTAATAACGGTGTGAGGAAAACCCAGCTATTTTATTGAACGAAGGGCTTAGAGGTGATAGTAGCGAGCCATAACACTCGGTAGTTCGGTTGACGAAGGGATATGGAGTCGATCATGTTAGCGGAGGCTCTGCGCAAGTCTTAGAAAGTAATATTTGAAGTATTTTTAAAACACTAAATAGGTGCGGACTTTCCTAGTGCGGTCGCGTAAGTGGGTTGAATGTGTTTTAAATTATTGTGTACACTATTACATTTGGATCTAACAATACAGGGGGTACATAAAGTTCAGCGAATTTTTCAATTATTTATGTCAGAGGAACCAATACCGCCACAGCGAAGTTTGGTAAATCGCCGATAGTCAGTGCTAGTAGCAAACATGGCGAGTTCAAGTGCAGAGCGATCTTCGTGTGTGTTGGCGTTCAAAAAAATGTTCAAATGTTTGTAAATCTATCGGACCAAACTGCGTGATCATCAGTCCGTAGCTTACAAACTACTTAAACCTAGGTAAACTAACCTAAGGACAACACACACACACCCATGCCCCAGGGAGGACTCGAACCTCCACGGCGAGCAATCGCGCGCTCCGAACCGAGACGCTTTAGACCGCTCGGCTACTCCAACGCGGCTGTTGGCGTTCGACAGAAACAAGTGTGTTACAGCTGTCCAACAAGGAAAGCCATTTACTACAGGTGCAACAAATTCGTTACTACGGGTTGGTTGTGCCAGACAAAGAGACGAGGACGTTCCAGTGTGAGTGAAGTGAATCTGGAACGCGTCAAAGAGACAAGCAGTTCAAAGAAATCAGTGCGTCGTGCATCTCGTGAACTCGAAATGGCTCCAATGACAGTGTGGAATGGTCTGGGACAGAAGCTGTCTATGAAACCATTCAGCCGCGGCGTAGCGGCCGAGCGCATTGAAGCGCTATGCTGCAATGCGCGAGGCCGTACCCCGTCGGGGGTTCGAATCACAAGTTTTCTTCAAAATGCAGTATGTATATTTGTACAATGTTTAGTTCTTGTGCAATAAATAATTGTAAGTGTTCTCAGACTTCATGTACAACATGTATATAAAATAATGAGTGAAAAATGGAAAGTGATAACAGCAAGAAGAACAAATGGCATCCCTAAAAATTATGTACTTTTATGTTTTTTAACACAAGGCCACTTCCAAACAAACCAAGGACCATTGCACTTTGACTGCAGAGATTGGGACATATCTCCGGAAACGCAACGTCAGTAGCGTTCAGGGAAAAAAAACCGTATGTGGTGTATTTGCACATCTCCGACGACAATTTCGCGTGTACATTTGCTCCATTACAATCAGTAGCTGGGGCACGTCTTGCTAGTGGAAGGAGAATGTTGTAAACTGATGTCAATAAAGAAAGCACCGCTTCTTTTCATATAATGTTACCGTCTTGTTCAGGAACAATAGTTGGTATTTTGAAAGGGACCCGTGCTTGCTGGTAAGATCTTTAAGAACATCCAGTTTGATTATGAATGCTGCCCTTCACACAATCGTTTGTTCTTTAGACGGGGATGGGTAAATGCGACAAAGGTCGTGCAACTGAACACTGCTGACATTTGCCCTACTTTAAGCTTGTTAATGTCAATAGGCACTTATCATTAGAAAGTGTACGTTATCACAAAATACACATTGTATGTATTATTAAAATCAGTTTATTGGCTAACAATACGAGCCTCTTATTACCAATCCATGCTGAGAAAGCCATATATTAATAGAACTTGTGTGTTTTAGCGCTGCGACTCTTGGGTTCAATGTCATGTTGTCGAGAAAACTTTCTCACAAAAAAGTTTAATTATTTTTCTTAATTGGCGATAGAAATATACATCCAAAGGTTGATTAAGGCACCTTGCGCTAGGTGGACTGGTTGTTAACTTTTTGTGTTTCTCTGGAATTACGAACACTTCCTGTTGATAAAGTGAAAATAAATCCAGAAATAGACAACGTTTTGTAGTTCTCCATGAAATCCGATAAAATACGATAACCACTATTATCAACCTTCATGCACGCATCCATAATCAGTTCAGTGCACCAATATTCAACAGCATTATCGTTAATTCCTATAATAATGCTCTATTTACATTTGCAAGTGATGCTGTTTATAACCTGGCAGTGTTATTTAGAATACGAAATTTGCTCAACACTTAGCTCCAGAAGTACATCATTCTTCTAATGCGCGTGCTGTTAGTTGAATTTCTGTTTAACAGATTTTTATACCAATATCTACAAACATGCATCATAATAGGTATGTACAACTATATAGAATATGTAAATAATATATAAAATCAAATGTTTGTAGAGCTTATGGGACTTAACTACGGGGTCATCAGTCCCTAAACTTACAAACTACTTATGAACTAGCTAATACTAAGGACTGCACAAATATCCATGCCCGAGGAGTGATTCGAACCCCGACCGTAGTGGCCGTGCAGAACGTGACTGGCGCGCCGCAGTCCGCTCGGCCACCGCGGCGGCAAATAATATATAATAAATATGATGTTATATTGATACTTTTGATCCTTATCCTACAGAATATTGTATCACTGACTGAAAAACAAGTAAAATTACCACTATGGGAAACTAAAATTGGTTTAGTAATTATTGATTACACGTTATGTTTCCATTGTAATTATTGTTATTTCAAAATCGGTGAAGAAAATTGCGTATGTACCTTGTGAGATAACCTGCAAGGCCAGTCTGTTGATTGAGACGCAAAGGAACTATATCCTACCACGTATGTAAGTGACTGGCATGACCCATTGATTTCAGACTTTGACAATGGGTTATAAACGCTTTGTCCCATATTCATACAGACTGTGTCAGATTCATGTAAGTGTTAAGTTTATTTTACTTTATTGATCATAAGTGAATAAGGATATGGATTTCCAAACGAAACAATAATAATGAAATTAACCATAATAGTGCCACCCAGAGCTGTGATACCCGTAGGTTTTAGACAGAAGATCCATATAAATATGTGTTGTGGTATACCGGTAAATTGTGATCAGCGTAGTATCGTCAAAGAATCTTCAGAGAGTATAACAGGTTGTAAATACAACAGGCGATAGGCATTATTAAGTACGTGAACAGCTTGCAGCCTTGAGCAGTGATAAGAGCAGACCTCAAAATACTTGTGGATGATCAGTGTTTCTTTAATCTACATGACATGCGTGCGTGTCAACACTGTATTTGATGCCATGTGACATCTTGTGATCTCTACGGCAGGCTGACGTCTGAAAGAGCATCTTCACAATAAATTCATCCAGCTGCACGCAAGTAACACCCAGCTACATTCACAGCCTTATGGTATGGATCCTCGGAAGAACGTCCCGACGTGCTCGCGTGCAGCATGCAATGCGAGGATCCTTCCTCGACTGTCCTCATAACGGAGCGACCTGATAAATGCCCGGCCACCTTTACTGTATTTGTAAACAGAGGACACGTTTGAGAAACAGTATAGTAAAAATTCACATTAACCATATATACTTTTTCTCAAATCATTTACACTGTGCTTGAAGATTGAAGAATTTTTCGCTCCGCAGTGAATTACACAAGACTCCTGTAAATACCATATTTGTACATTGTATAAAGGTAGTAACCGTACAAAATCTCAATACGTGAAATTATTTTCTTCTGTTAAGTTTCGTCGCTAACTTTGATCGTTTTCAAAATGTTCAAATATTTGTAAACCTATTGGACCAAACTGCTATGGAATCCCTACACTCACAAATTAACTTCCACACACACACACACACACACACACACACACACACGCGCGCGCGTGCCACAGAGAGGACTCGAACCTCCGGCGGTTACGGCCGCACATTCCGTAGCATTAATAAGTTATCATTAAAACAATGAGATCACATGGGTATCGGATTTTAGAATATCTTTATATTTATGGTACGTGATGTTCAGACCTTAAATAACAATCAGCCAAAGCAGTTCAACGCAACTCTCAAAAATTCTCGAGAAAATCGACTTTGACAGTTTGCAAGTCCACGTAAGTAGCAACAAGTAACACAATGCAGTATCTGTCATTGTAGCTCAGGTGGCAGCTTACTAGCTTCACGACCGTAGAGTCGATGGTTCGAAGCCCGCTGTGATAAATATTTTTCTTCTTTTCGTTGTTTTCGAATTCAGTTATATGAAATATTTTTGGATGTCTAATTCCACGCGTTGTGTCAGTTTTTGTTTATGTGTATGTAGACTAGCTGTACACCCTGTCGTCACCTAAAGCGATGGTTGAGTAGTTTAGCTGATGGTAAAGCCATTAGTAACTACGGAGATGACTTTGGCAAAGCAGCATCGTAGCTTTTTACAAACCGAATAGTCAAAGACTACTGTCGTCAAACAAAAGTGAAGCCAATACTGTCAAATAAGTAACTTAAGTTTTTTTTTTATAGAAACCATCATATTAACAACCTTTTGTAAAATATAGAAAATTACGTACGCTTTTCGTAAAAATTAGCATTAGATGTTAAAACTCTGAAGGTATTCGAACACAACGAAAATCAGTGAAAAAAGCTGTCGCGGCCGAATAGGAATCACCGACAGAATGGTTATAAGGCCACAACGCTACCACTTTATTTTATTTATTTATTTATTGTTGCTCTATGGGTAGTTCTGTTCTTTGCCGTAGCTGATCGTGTTTGTGCATTGACGTTCGATGCGTTCTTGGCCCAGCTTATTTTATTACAGAGGGATTTGAGCCCTCTGACCGGGCGCACTGAGCCACGGCGCCCAGCACCTGTGCTACACTGCCAGTTGCTAGAAATAATTTAATTATTGGTACTTACGTGTACTTTCAAAACTTCAAAGTCAATTTTCTCGATAATTTTTGAGAGTTGCGTCGAATGGCTTTGGCTGAGTATTATTTGAGTACCGAACTTCACGTACCATCGCCTCGCGGTAGTAGCCGAGCGGTCTGGAGCGCCACGTTTCGCATCGCGCGGCCTCTCGCGTCGGAGATTCGAATCCTGGATGTTTGTGCTGCCTTTAGTATAAGCTATTTCATAAGTAGTTCGTAAGTTTAGGGACTGATTACCTCGCAGTCCCATAAGCTCTACAAACATTTCAACATTACGTACCATCAGTATCAACAAATTCTAAAATCCGATACCCATGTGATATCCTTGTTAGAGGATGGACGGATGTCATTTTAAGATAGTGATGAGGAATTACCTGCTAAGTTTCAGAAAATTATATCTCGATGAAAACAGATTTTTACTATTTATTTTGTTCCGCATCTGTAGCTAAGACGTCAGCAATGCTCAATACCATGCAGCGAGCAGGGGACTGAGTTTTGTGTGTTGTCCATATTATCATTTTCATCCTCATCGTCGGCACGCAAGTTTCCGTCGTGATGTCATATAAAAAGAGTTGCTGTAAGCGTCTTAACAACACCAGAAGGGTTATTCGGCCGCTACGGTCGGAGGTTCGAATCCCCCCTCGGGCATGGATGTTTGTGTCGTCTTTAATATAATGTACTTCATAAGTAGTTTGTAAGTTTAGGGACTGATGAGCCCGCATTTAAGTCCCTTAAGCTTTACAAACATTAGAACATTTAGTAAAAGATACATATTTCGTAGAAATATTACAATACTTAACTTTCGTAGCTGCAGACTAGTGGAATGCTTTCCAATCAGATACATAGCTTATCTTGAAGACTAGGTATAAGCCTGCCTACTGACGAGTCTTATCTAGTGCCTGTACTATTGCCAAGTGGCCGATACAGTTCAGTAGTGGCCGCAAGCGGGGTTGCAGCAGAGGGCGCTCGCGGCTGACGTCTTAAGATCTCCGCCCGTGCTTGCAGGGCGGCGCGCGGCGAAAGTATGTGGCGCGCACTTCATATTTCTGCAACACCACAGTGGTCACCTTTTTTCTCTCTGTAATATCGTTACTTTGCGAACGTGGGATTATGTTCGCTCAAAGTTTATTGGTAAGATCGTTGCACAGTTTCTGTTATTACAATGGATGGCGAGACATCTGAGCGATCGCGCAGACGTCCCACAGCTGCAATGAACTTCGTAAGCGGATAAAATAGCCAGTGCTTCGTATCTACTAATTTGGACGTCACCGAGGCACTAGCTAGGCCGAGTTGTCGATGTAATTTCTCGGATAGTGTAAATCTCCAGAATATGATCAACTGTTTCACTGTCTCAATAATCCCAACTCAGATGGAAACCATGCATATAATTTCACTTTACAGACTATATCGTGCAGATAATTAAGTAGCAATTGTTCTTTTCTGAATGGCTCAAATATTCATTTGTATACCAATTGTTACAATGCGCACACACTACATTCTGCTTTAAAGTCAGGCATGCAGTGTCAGATTCCTAAGTTTCTCGTACATTAGTGTTGTGTCATGGCGGCTAATTACGAGTAGAAAATAGATGTGTTGGGTATGACAGTCATGCGATGGATTAAAACAGAAATATTGCCATTAGTATGGAAATTAGGATCTGACGAATATTGATTAAATAATACCAGCCGCGGTGGAGTATCCGAGCGGTCTAAAGCGTCTCGCTGCGGAGCGCGCGGTTGCTCGCCGTGGAGGTTCGAGTCCTCCCTGGGGCATGGGTGTGTGTGTGTTTGTCCTTAGGTTAGTTTACCTAGGTTTAAGTAGTTTGTAAGCTACGGACAGATGACCACGCAGTTTGGTCCGATAGATTTACAAACATTTGAAATAATACCAACCCGAGACTGTGTTTACTTTGAGACTTGTGAATTCATACAAAAATCGTGACCTCTGCTTGCATTATCTCTCTCTCTCTCTCTCTCTCTCTCTCTCTCTCTCTCTCTCTCTCTGTCCACTGAAACCAGACGGCAAGCGGCGTACCGGTGCTACGTCATGACAAGCGCTAAAAACAAAAGACAGCGTGCCAAAGACGTAGATAATTTAGTCTTCCTGGAAGAATGACGTCATTTCTCAAATACATTAAGTATCTAAAGTATCATAGTTTGCGTTGTGAGAGACAAGAAGGCATAAAGAAAACGTTTGCTCAGAAATAAAAGGGGGGCCGGCCGCGGTGGCCGAGGAGACTGAGGCGCTCCAGTCACGGCCTGCACGGCCACTACGGTCGGGGGTTCGAATCCCCCCTCGGGCATAGATATTTGTGCCGTCCTTAGTATTAGTTAGTTCCTAGGTAGTTTGTAAGTTTAGGGACTGATGACCCCGTAGTTAAGTCCCATAGACTATACAAACATTTGAACATAAATGGGGGGGGGGGGGGTTGTAAACCATACCACCGCCCTTTATCTACGCCCCTGCTGAAAACTGCTTTGAGAACAAACGTACGCCACGAGATCAAAGGCTGTGCTATTTGCCGTTTTATAACACGATTAAATCGCATCGCAGTTGTTTAACTGCCATCCTAGCTTCGAGTGCCGACACGGATCAATATCTAGTGTGCGTACTCAAAACAGCGATGTTTCAATGTTCACGAGTCCCTGACGTCAATCTCCGGTGTTTTATTTCTTTATTGCTGACGGTAATGTGATAACAGAGTAAAAGTTCTGAAATGAAAAATGAGGTTTAGGCGCGAGAGCAGCAGAGGGCGTGTCTGAGTGATTAGAGGGGAGAGCAGGTGATTACCGGCATTCAATTGCAGAGTGCCCGCGCCCCCTCCCTCCCCTCCCTGCCCATGTTTATGGATAACACAATCTCTTTCGTTTACACGGCTGCATGTTATGTCACCAGCTAAGTTTAACGCTCCGTGCGACGCACCACCAGAATACAACCAAATACTTGTACTAACTTTTGCATAAGGTGGCGACTGATGAGTTAGTTGCGGGCTACAAATTAAGTAATTTTGAACAGTTGTTTTTTAATACTAGCATCGTGTTCTAGCCGAAGTATACAGATCGAAAAATGCCTGCGAAATTCAGACAAAAAAATGTTCAAATATTTGTAAATCTTATGGGACTTAACTACGGGGTCATCAGTCCCTAAACTTACAAACTACTTATGAACTACTAACGAAATAGGACGGCACAAATATCCATGCCCGAGGGGGGATTCGAACCCCCGACAGTAGTGGCCGTGCAGACCGTGACTGAAGCGCCTCAGTCCCCTCGGCCACCGCGGCCGTCGAAATGCAGACACTTTGAGAAGTTGTCCCACGGTAGGAGTTTCAGTTTTGGGAATTAACTGATAGCTTCAAACACCATCTAAGAACTGCTTCAACCCGTCAGGGTGAACTATGGTCGCAAACAGGTAAGTTTCGGTACAAGTAGTAATGATTATACTATGGCGTGAGAATCGTGTATTTATCTACTAAACTCCCACAGGAGTGAGACTGAGCGTTTAAAACTGCCGGAACAGCGGTCCTCTCTCCCAAATGAGAGTCATCCCCGTCAGGGCGCTGATAAGTCACCTACAACGCTGTTGTTACTGGCGTATATCTCACGTATATATCGCCAAGCGACCGCAAAGATAAGATTAGAGAGAGTAGGGCCGACACGGAACCAAATCGGCAATAATTTTTCCCCGCACCATACGCGACTGCAATATCAGGAACTGACAAGGTGGCCCCGCTACACGTTGTGAGGTGGAGTGTAGCAGCAGCATACCTGCAAGCGTTGTGAGCCCTCAACCGAACGCTGTTACTACAAAATATCGGGCTTGTTTATGTAATGGCTAATATAATCGAAATTACAAAAGCAAGAAACATGGTTTGACCGAGCCATTAGAAAGGCGCAGAGCCACGTGATTGGTGGATTGATGTTATTTTTATTGGATTTTTGCATGAAACAATACAGCCATTACATTTTTTAATTTAGTGAACAATTAATTTTTGTATATACATCTGTTTTAAACATGGTTAGAAAAATTACAAATTCAAAATTAGAAATTTTAAAATTACAAACTTCAACTTATAAATTCCACACTTGATGTCAATGCTGTATATCCGCTTCTTGTAAAAATTTAAATAAAACATCATAAAGGTTTGGCTTGTTCTCATTCATTAACAGTCTTATGTTTGTAGAAAAACGAATTTTCATTTTTGCGAGCTACTGCCATAGCTTACTTTGCTGTGGGGCATATTTGGTACATCCAAGGATGATATGATCAAGGTCTCCATCTTCTTCTGGATGAACATTGCACTTGGGGTAGTCTTTCACTCCAATTCTGTAGAGATGTGCAGGGAAGCATGCATGTCCTAACCCTATTCTAATCATTGATGTTACCTATCTCCTTGGAAGATTCTTCTGCCAGAACCACGGTTTTGCTGGAATGGTACGCTGAAGTGTAGCATATAAGAGGCCCTTTTTCTGTTGCGAAACTTGCCACTGCTGTTCCCATTGATTATATGCCTCTTTTTTGAGACTTGTATAAAGTCGAAATATGGAGTGATAGATTCGCCAAACACGGCAACACCGAAGGACCCGATATCACCCGTCTATTTTAACCGATGATGTTATTGGTGGGAACATACTAAAGGAAAAAAAAAGTCGGCCGCGGTGGCCGAGTGGACTGAGGCGCTTCAGACACGGTCTGCACGGCCACTACGGTCGGGGGTTCGAATTCCCCCTCGGGCATGGATATTTGTGCCGTCCTAGTTCGTAAGTAGTTCATAATTAATTTGTAAGTTTAGGGACTGATGACCCCGTAGTTAAGTCCCATAATATTTACAAACATTCACAAAAAAGAGGGTGGGAAACGACATTTCGAAACACAAAACAAAACTTACGAAATAGAACTTTCCACTAGGCACAAAGAAACTTCCCTTTGCAATAGTGATCGCAGGTAGCTGGACGGGTGAATGTAGTCATCAGTTTGGCAGGCCGCGGTGGCCGAGGGGACTGCGGCGCGCCAGTCACTGTCTGCACGGCCACTACGGTCGGCGGTTCGAATCCCCCCTCGGGCATGGATATTTGTGCCGTCTTTAGTATTAGCTAGTTCATAAGTAGTTTGTAAGTTTAGGGACTGATGACCCTGTAGTTAGGTCCCGTAAGTTCTACAAACATTTTAACATTTGAATTTCATCAGTTTGTATTTTAAAAATAATTTAATATCCATAATAAAAATGTAAGGATCAGTGTTTCGAGTCGTACAACAGAACAAGCCGAAGTTAGTAGTCAAAGTAAGGCACCTGGATATAGACAGGCAGCCGCGGTGGAGAGGCCGAGCGCCTTGAGGCACTATGGTCCGATGCGCGAGGCCGTTCGTCATCGGGGGTTCGAATCCCCCCTCGGGAATGGATGTTTGTGTCGTCTTTAGTTTTAAGTAATTCATAAGTAGTTTGTAAGTTTATGGACTCATGAACCCGCATTTAAGTCCCTTAAGTTTAACAAGCATTTGAACATAAACGGGCATCCGCATCAAGTTCTTCTGGAGTAGTAGCTGCCTCCGCAAGCGGTGATACCATGAGCTTATGAAAGGCGTTGACTTTTACTGTTATTGTTCCTAAATATCGCTTGCATTATTTCTAACAGACGCATCAAAAGGCAAATAAAGTTTGGGATTATATATTATCTGGTTAAAATATATAATTATAAATTCGTTTGAAAAATAATTATATATATTTTCTGGAATTTTCGCATCTGTATGTGTATTCTGAGCAATTTTTTCGCATTCGACCGTTCAATTTCATCGGATGCTAGATGCACTGCCAAACCTACTCTAAAACATGCAATAACTCGCCGTTGCCGAATGCGATTATAAATGTTATAGTCAATACTTACCTAGAATCTTTGAATTTTATTTTGTGACTTTTTGTAGACATCAAATGTTTGTTTAGTTTATGGGACTTAACTACGGGGTTATCAGTCCCTAATCTTACAAACTACTTATGAACTACTTAGAAACTAGGACGGCACAAATATCCATGCCCGAGGGGGGATTCGAACCCCCGACCGTAGTGGCCGTGCAGACCGTGACTGGAGCGCCTCAGTCTCCTTGGCCACCGCGGCCGGCTGTAGACATCAGAAAGATGACCTTGTCTCATTGGTCTTTGAACCGTTAACTGTGGTGAAGAATTAGGAACATTGAAAATGGTTTGTATTGTTGTCAATTTCAACCATCAGCTCTGTTTTGATCAAATGGTTTGTCAGTAAAGAATGCAGACGTTAAAAATGGTTTTCAGTTACAATATCAACATATGGACCACGACTTATAACAAAAAGCACTTAATTATTTATTAAAAAGCGGTTCCCTTCAATAGGCGAATACAAAATTTCTAATGGGGAGGTAAGAGATTTTGCAATAAACTGAAAGATATCTATGTCGTACGCTCACAGGTCGTGCGTTTTAACATAGTAGTAGTTTCAAACATCGGTAAGAAACTGCATGCATCATTTAAAAGTAATTAGTATTGTTATTATCTATATGTACATATTGTTTGTTATCGGAAATATGTGTATAAATAAAAGTCTGTAAGAAAAGAGCATAGCGTCAGATCCTCACTAAAAACACGTGTTGGAAACTGTCATTTACGTGTTGAAATTGTGCAAAAGTATAAATGATTTACCCCACTTCGCAAAGTTTCGAAGAGGTTTTTGGTGTCTATTTGAGACGACGAAAGTTTGTTATCCACATTTTACGCCTTTCACGATCCACTGGAAACGGAAAAACACGGAACCTATTCTCTGAACGATTAGAAAAATTCGGAGCTGCACAGTCCACCATTGTGAAAACGTACTAACTGTCCTATACCACGCTGTCGCGTCGACGCTAAGGAACTAAAATGGCGGATGCGCATGCTCGTCTATATACCGCCGAGGTGGAGTAGCCGAGCCGGCCGCGGTGGCCGAGGGGACTGAGGCGCTCCAGTCACGGTCTGCACGGCCACTACGGTCGGGGGTTCGAATCCCCCCTCGGGCATGGATATTTGTGCCGTCCTTAGTCTTAGTTAGTTCATAAGTATTTTGTAAGTTTAGGGACTGATGACCCCGTAGTTAAGTCCCATAGACTATACAAACGTTTGAACATTTGAACATTTCGGAGTAGCCGAGCGGTCTAAGGTGTCTCGCTGCGGAGCGCGCGTTGCTCGCCGTGGAGGTTCGAGCCTCCCTGGGGCTTGGGTGTCTGTGTTGTCCTTAGATTAGTTTACCTAGGTTTAAGTAGTTTGTAAGCTACGGACTGATGACCACGCAGTTTGGTCCGATAGATTTACAAACACTTGTCTATATACAGGTGCCCAGGTCAAAGCCGACGTGCTGTTTCGCGTGATTCAATTGCCCCGAGTCCCTGTAAACTTATAGTGGGATTGGTGCCCCAGCTAAAGCAAAGGACGAATGGTTGTGCTGCTACGATAATTAAGACTATCGCTGCTTTTCATATTCAGAGGTTTTCTAAATCAGACCATTGGGAAGGAACTCCAGCCGCAGATAAACACCGAAGCAAGTCTGCTTCCCGCTTGGAATAATGCTCTCAAATGTTTTCACTTGACATTGCTACTTCGATTACAGCTCACTTGTGGATCTGACATAGGATTCTATTCTGACAGTAGTCGAATTTTTTGCTTTTTCTAATACTTATGAAAAGCCTGCATGTACCTTCAATGACACACGTGCATCTTCAGAAAAAGAGAACATCTTGAAATATTACAGAAAACAACATGACAGTCACAGAAAATATATATTAATATCTTCCGCAAAAGTAATTGACCCTGGAACCATATCGGCGCGCGGGTTCAAGGTCATCATCGACATCGCGCCGCTACACTACCTGCCGGGTCGTATAT
This sequence comes from Locusta migratoria, assembly GCA_026315105.1. NCBI lineage: Eukaryota > Metazoa > Arthropoda > Insecta > Orthoptera > Acrididae > Locusta > Locusta migratoria. The sequence goes on from CM048755.1 coordinate 459,601,755, forward strand.
GCGTGGCCACTGCATATTTCTCATTAACAATACGCTTAATCCTTTAAAACCCCGTTTTCTGAAATTCAAAATGTCTCTCATACAGACATCATAAAGGCCGACTCCTAGTTGCCCGTCGCCAACCTCAGAGCCTCCGTAAATCTGTTTACACTTGGAGTTCAACTGTTCATGTCTGTTGGATTGTGCTGCTGAAATTATTGTACAGCGTTGTTCCTAAGTGCTACTTCCGGGAGCTTTTCTCCCCACAACGCATTTGGTGGCTTCTGTTGTAGCCGCGGAACCGCTTCCGGCACTTTCAATTGTGGGTACTTGTTGTAATGTAGTAGTTCGTCTCACTTCAATAAAAGTGTTGTCCAGCTCTGTGTCTTGCGAAGAGTACCTTTGGAGTCGCGAAAATCAGCGCCTCTTGCAGGTGTCTAGCGACTCTGATTGACTCATTCCATTCCACGGCCTTCACTGGACGATTGAGTTTTGCAGCTACTCTCGGAAACGGCAGATTGACCTGTGTCGGGAAGCGACAGAACTTCATGACACTAGTCTTTCGATGTGTTCTGGTGTTCCTGAACATGAGATAGATCCTTTAGTTCCCGGAGTCTCTTCCAAAGTATCCCTATCGAGTCCAAAAATGCACAACTCTCGTAGGTGGTCTGTGACAGTATTTGGCGCTTATAGCAGCAATCACTTGCCACCACTGGAAATTTTTCTTCCTGAATTTGCTGCTAAATTGGTCGGGAATCAAAGCATGTCCTGAAATATCCATTTCTCCCCATCCTATGCCAGTAAGGATACACCAAACACTGAAACCCTTCTTTTCCTCTCAAATTCACATAGAGGAACTTTCTCAAACTTGGATGTCCAATTTGTTAAGATTCAGGTGTTATCAATTTGTAGTTTATGAAATTACACGCTGTTTTCCAATTAACTATGGCGAAAGTGAAATCTGGTAAACAGTAATAACTCATTCCATATCGTTTAAAGTGTTTTGTATGCGCATGTGGATGGTTTGCTATAATTTAATAACTAAGTAGACATCACCTATTACTCCTTAGTGCCTGTGCTCTACGCATTACTCGTTTCTCTTATTCTTTGAAATGTCTGTGTTCGATATTCCGCAGTATGTGTGACGCAATTAGGATACGTTTCAATAGAACATTGCACAACGGTACACGTAATGTTATTAACCACACTGTAAATGCAAAGTTACTTTGCTCTCGACAGATATATTCTGTACATAAAGTAATGTTACATTTATGTTTTCTGAGACATGCTATTGTGTGTCAGAAAATAATCTTGATATAATCCCACATGCACTCTTTTTGCCGTTGCATTTTTAATTTTGATGGTGACCTCTGGTGGCATTCTTGGCTGTTAGACCCCAGTGTTCGGCCTGTGTGGTGCAAGTCTCTAGGTGACGCCACATGGGCGACATGCGCGTCGACGACCATGAAATTATGATGAGGACAACACAACACCCACTCTCCAAATGCAGAAAATCTCCAACCCGACCCGACTAGCAATCTACCACGCTGTCCACTTGACTATGGAGGCAGACTTAATTCTGATGTTTGGTACAATGAAAAACCCATGCACTACATTTCTTCCTTAAATTTATGTTTCCATGAATGTTAGTGCGAATGGGCTATCAATTGTTTATTAAAACTGTTGTGTTGTATTTCCAGGTTTTTCAAATGTTTTAGTAAAATTGTCAGTATGGCCACCCCTTTCGACTTTCGTGCACTCACCAAACTACGCACATGCTAGTAGCAAGACAAGTGCTCTTCGTATTTTGCAACTTTTGCCTGTATCATTCTATTCAACGCTACAAAGACTACCAGTTAACCATTCAAGTGATTCAACTTGTAAAGAGTGCACTTTTTACCCTGCTTTATTAGAAAAATTCGGCAAAGAACTGGCACATTTATTACCACAGTACATGACGTGTAAGCATATAAACACTTAGTTGGAAGCAAGTAACTCAGTGATGCCGAGTGAAGACCACGACCGAAGTCAGGTGTTACATATTTGGGATTCATTTATTCTGAGTGTTAAAATGAGAAAATATTGTTTTATTATTGAGTGGTAGATCTCTTAAGTTCTCCACTACGTTCACTCTTTTTAATGAGACTGAACGACATGTCACAGTGGTAACACACTGGACTCGCATTCGGGAAGACGGCGGTTCAAACCCTCCTCCTGCCATCCTGATTTTAAGTTTCTCTGATTTCCTTAAATCACTCTAGGTGAATGTCGGGATAGTTCCATTGAAAGGACACGCCCGACTTCCGTCCCTATTCCTGACAGAAATTATCGGAGCAAGTACTCCGTGTCTAATCATCACGACGTCGACGGGATGTCAAAACCTAACCTCCCTTCCTCTTTTCACTCTCCATCTTATAATAAATTCTGAACCCGAAAAACATATCTGGTCTAATCTGTGTGGTGTATAAAATCCAGTTCTCTTTTGATGAGAAATACGGCGCCAGTGGAAACATACCTCGGATAATTCTGGCGCCTCGGTTGCGGAGGTAGGAGCGGCTGACGTGGGTGAAGGCACTTGGAGTAGAAAGGGGAGGGGGAGGGGAGTTGGTGGCGGGTCGCGATACTGCCCCGTGAGCCTCTGCCCGATAAGATAAATCAGCTCTTAAGCGCACTCAGCCGCTATTTCTGCGTCGGCCTCGGCCACGGATTTGGCGCCAGCAAAATGTTGCTGGCTAGCCTCCTGACACACTGGCGTGACGCTTCCACAGCCGGCCGCTCAACTCGTCTCGCATTTCTGACACTGTTCCATATGAAGTGGATCACGTCGCTGGTCCGGCAAAGGCCGGCCGTGTGGGGCTTCATACATTATAGATTATGATAAGGGAGGAAAGGTGCGACGCGGAAGAGGAGAAAGGTGTACGTTCGGTTTCGCTGTGTTGCCTCAGACGAAGGTGGCATGTTGATGCGTTCTGTTTCAGATAAAACGATCCAATAATCGCTTTCTGTTCTGTTTACAGCCGGTTTCAACACTGAAATATATTATGCCTCAACAACGGTATTCATTTTATACAATATTCAAACGACTTGTAAAATTGGTTAGAACTAGCAGAGCTTCTATGCTTATGATATCGTTGCTATTAGATGAATTTTATTATAAATAAAAGAAATATAGGAAGCAGCACCGTGGTTCGGAACCCACGTTAAACTGTAGGTCCCCCTATAACTGGCTGGGTAAGTCAGTTCGAAGGTCGTGGAAGGCAACGGCATACCACCTCCAAACAGGACCATACCTAGTAAAGCACTGTGGTGTTCAAACCAATCTTCGGATTGTTGACTGCTTTACCTTTTTTAGGAAGCAGCATGATAATGTGCATTAGTGACAATCACCAATTGTTAAAAGGTTACTATGTATCAGAGAAAGCGTCTTTTGAAATAGTTTAACATGTACATATTTACTCAGCAAAACACATTCAATTGTTCATCAAACCAATTTCATAATATTTCTCTGCCGTTCTATTTTCTGATAACGAGTGGAAAAAAGGAACACCTAAATCTTTTCATTTTAAATCTTATTTCGCTTATCTCATTATTATGATCATTCATCCTGTATAGGGAGGAACTAACAAAATGTGTTCGCATTCGGAGGAGAAAGTTTGGTGAAAGGAATTTTGCAACTAGATCAAAACGCGACTTAAAAATATTTCGTTTAAGGATTTCCATACCAAATCGTGCATTATTTCTGTAACAGTCTCTCCCCTATATTGCGACAGTATGATACGATCTGCTCTTCTGTGTCCTCCGTTAGTTTCACCTAGTGAGGGTACTATAATGCCCAACAGTACTCCAAAATATGACACACATGTGTAGTGTAGAGAGTGTCTTCTAAGTGTTCTGCAAACGAAACTTAGCCTTTGGTTTGCCTGACCCACGATATTTTCTATTTGCTTTATTCTACTATAGTTGTTCGTAATTTTTATTCCTAAGTATTTAGCTGTGGTTCATGGTTTGGATTCCTGTAGTCATGTAATAGTTCATCAACCAAGGCGACATGTGAATGGCCAAGTAAGTGGTCCTGACAGTTGGTATACAAGTTACTGTGGGATAAGATTGGACAACTCGGACATATACCGAGAAGTGGCCACCTTTGTGATCAGACGGCAAAGATTACCAAATCAACCGGTTAGTTCCTCAACCGTTAGGCATAAAACCCAATGGGACCCTGGGCAAGTTAAGCTAGCAACCTGCTTTCCAAGTACTTCGATATGATGCTGGAAACAATCAGAACAAAATGCCTCGGACCTTCGGAAGTGACGGAATCCCACCACTAATTGACAGACCAGAGATACGAGTTGGTAAACGGTCTGGAATGAGATGGGGAGCTATTAATATCAATGGGGACTACACTGGGAAGAAAGCAGAGCTAGCAGATGCTGCAAGTGAGATGGAGTTAGATGTTTTAGCTGTTAGTGACGTTAGGGTAAGCGGAGAAAAAGAAGACGAAGTGGGAGGAAATAAGGTACATCTGTCAGGTGTCAAAGCAGGAAGAGCGCAGTAGGGTGTAGTGCTTTGCATCAGGAAAGCAGTCCAACCCAGCATAATTGCAATAAGGTATGTAAATGAACTACTGATATTGATAGTCTTGGCCATCTCCAGTAAGAAAATTCAGGATTGTGTTAGTGTATTCACCCTGTGAAGGGACAGATCAAGATGGGATGGACAGATTTTTCGACGCACTCGGTGATGTAGTTGTTAAAGGACAAGGACAGTGTTTTCTCATGGGCCGGCCGCGGTGGCCGAGGGGATTGCCGCGCTTCAGTCACGGTCTGCACGGCCACTACGGTCGGGGGTTCGAATCCCCCCTCGGGCATGGATATTTGTGCCGTCCTAGTTCGTAAGTAGTTCATAAGTAGTTTGTAAGTTTAGGGACTGATGACCCCGTAGTCGAGTCCCATAAGCTTTACAAACATTTGAACTTTTTTTTTTTTTCTCATGGGTGACTGCAATTCCAGGATAGGAAATCGAAGAGAAGAGTATAAAAATGTTATGGTTAAGTTTGGAGAGGTTATGGAGGCCAACAGAAACGGAAAACAGCTCTTGGATTTCTGTGCCAGTATGGGCATAGTTATAAAATACCCCTTTTTTAAGCGTAAGAACATTCACTGGTATCTGTATAATAACAGATTAGGAATTCAGGAAAGCAGTCAAGGACACACCCGTTTTCAGAAGGTTCTTTGATGATTCTGATTCTTATTTAATCTGCAGTAAAATTGGTTGTTGAAGGCCAAAAGTGCAGAACGTCAGGTCCATAAATAGAAGGATAAGAGTGGAGAAGCTTCAGGGCAAGGAAATCTCTATTCACAAAATACCAAACACTCATGTTGGAGCATACCATACTGACACTTTTAAGCATTGCTGTTGCGCGCGAATGGCCACGTGGTTTAAGGCGTCCAGCCATAAATTTCACGACCGCTCCACGACGGAGGTTCGTGGCATCAAAAAAAAAAAAAAAAAAAAAAAAAAAAAAAAAAAAAAAAAAAAAAAAAAAAAAAAAGTTCAAATGTTTGTAAAGCTTATGGGACTTAACTACGGGGTCATCAGTCCCTAAACTTACAAACTACTTATGAACTACTTACGAACTAGGACGGCATAAATATCCATGCCCGAGGGGGGATTCGAACCCCCGACCGTGGTGGCCGTGCAGACCGTGACTGAAGTACCTCAGTCTCCTCGGCCACCGCGGCCGGCTTCGTGGCATCCCTCGGGCATGGGTGTATCTGTTGTTCTAAGCATAAGTTAGTGTAAGTAGTTTGTAAGTCTATGGACCGATGACCTTAGCAGTTTGATCCCTTAGGTTTCAAATATTCAAATGTTCGTAAATCTACTGGAATTAACTACTGTGGTTATCAGTCCCTAGGCTAATCAAAATATCCACGGGTGTACTGCCGGTCTATAGTGTCCAACGGGCACAATATATCGTGGATCATACATGTCGCCATCATCAGGTGAACTGACGGACTGAGCTCCTGGAAACGCGCCGGCACGGAGATCCGTACGGCGGCTCGCAGGGAACTGGGTTCTTGCCCGGTAGCGGGAGACTTAAATACCCTCGGCCCGCGGAGCGACCCCTCCGTGGTCCGCGCCCCGCGCCGCGGTCGCGCAGTGGAACCGATTGCGACGGCGTCTGAGATGACGTCGATGTGAGGGCTCTGTCCGCCGTGGTCGTCACTACGTTACGTTTGCTCAGCTCCGTCAGTTCACCTGATGATGGCGACCTGTATGATCGCCGAAATATTGTGCTCGTTGGACACTATAGACCGTCAGTACATCCGTGGATATTTTGATTATCAAATACGCCGGGAGAAACTCAAGAGTCCTTAGGCTGATTGTTGTTGTAGTCTTCAGTCCGCAGGCTGATTTGATGCAGTTCTCCAAGCTACCCCGTTCTTTACAAGCCACTTCATCTCAGACTAAGAACGGTAACCTACATCCTGTTTGAATATGACTACTGTATTCGTCCATCGGTCTCCCTCTACGATTTTTACCCCTGCGATGGTGAGGGTCGAGGTGAGAGTTTAAAATAGGGAAAGTTTAATTTTTGAAACTCACAACCACCAACTGCGAACCAAATTCCTAAACATGCAAAAACACTGGAACTGTGATTGCCACTCTTTGACTCGTTTTCTAGGGGATGATATCACACGTTCGCAGCTTTCCTTCCCTGCATATGATTAACAAAAAAATCATAATAAAGTCAAGTTCATGAGAGAAAAGGGTGTACTAACTATTATTTTTGAAAACACGTGAAAGTTCACTTTATGTTGTTTATTTCACAATATTAGAACCCTGTGGCTGATACGTCTGTACGTCGACACATTTATCAAATAAAGTTATAGCTTGTGAGCCCCCAAGACAAAATGAATATTTGTCGCAAACTGTTTTCACACCATGTACCTGTCTCAAACACCGTTTATGTTCATGCCTATGCGACGACACGTCTTGCATTAACAAATCACAGTCACTTTAATTCAATGCGATGCACACCTTGTTCCACCGGCTAAATATTCACAGCACACAGTAGCACTCGATTCAACTTGGTGCAGTCTACGACGAGCAACCACACTTGGCAATTGCCACACAAAAATCTGTAATCTCCACCTAGAGATCCACATGCCGACCACGCCGAGCGACGCCGCGCCCGGGCAGCTACCCCACTCGCTCCCGACTCCTGACTTTCTGCCCACGCGCGCGCGCCTAAAGCCCAACTGGCGGGTTTTTTCCCTACGTCATCAACTTCCCCATGTGAGCTGTTCTAACCGATTTGCCAACGTACAGCGCTCAGCCAATACACTTCTAAAACTTTACTTAAAATCAAAATAATTACACTACACATTAAACAAATTTCTTCTTAGTTTTTTATATTGGTATAAACATCCTTTGTACTATTTATTATAATCGTGCAATTTCTTATATCACAGATCAGTGATTTAACTGAATACTTCAAGATAAAATACACAAGATTAATTGAAAATAAATTGAGGAATAGTTAATACATTACTTTTATAAACAAACATTGCCATGCTCGTTGTGTAACTGTCTTGTATTCATTGGTAATTTATTACTTTTCATTGTCAATTAAACATATTACGCCAGATGTGACTATATCAGCTAATGTATTGTTTATTTATCAACAGGCTATTTTGTAATGAGGGCCTTAAAGTTTCCTAACTGCATTGTATTACTTCAAATGCAAGTAGTATTAGAATATTTTATTTCACGCTGTGCACTGCACTGCACCTGGCACTCGCCATTGTCCCTCTCTCCCCTCACCAGAAACGAACCTGGAAAATCCTAAGCTGGAACAAGCCACCAACGTCGGCCTGCTCGCTGGCCTCCCGTCAGCTACAAGCACACAGCAAATCTCAACGTGGAGAATTTCTACCTATGGCCTAACTATAAATGTTGTCACCCAACTGCGTACATACATTGCTACCATAATTAATAAGATTAAAATTGTGTAACATTTAGTGCATTGGCATGGTCAATGTTTGCAGTGAACTTCATACTGTTTAATTATCAAATGCGATTAATTACCAATATTTCTATTGGGCGGTAATCTCACACCCCTTACACATACTTTTAATGCTATGTTCACGATTCCTTGATGTCTGAGAATGTGTCACACCAAACTGTCCTTTCTCTTAGTCAGGATATGCCACAAACTGCTTTTCTCCCCAATTCGGTTAAGTGCCGCCTCATTACTTATGTGATCTATCCATCTAATCTGCATCATTCGTCTGTAGCACCGCATTTCGAAAGCTTCTATCGTCTGTTTGCCTGAACTCCTTACCGTCCATGTTTGGCTCCCGTACAGTGCTACACTCCAGACAAATGTTTTCAGAAGGGAGTCACTAACATTTAAATTAATATTGGATGTCAACAAATTTCGCTTCTTCAGGAACGCTTTTCTTCCCATAGCCATTCTGCATGTTCTATCTTTTTTATTTCGGCCATAAACAGCTATTTTCCTACCCAAATAACAACTCTCATCTACTGCTTTTATTGTCTCATTCTAATTCCTTCAGCATGGCCTGTGTTTCTGTTTAATGTTGATCTTATACACTCCTTTCCAGGCAATGTCCATTCCATTCAATTGCTCTTCCAGATGCTCCGCAGTCTCTGACCAAATTACTATGTCATCGGCAAACCGCGAAGTTTTAATTTCTTCCCGTTGAACTTTAATTCCCTCTCCAAATTTCTCCTTGAATTCCTTCACTGCTTGCTCAATGTACAGATTGAACAACTTTGGGGAAAGGCTACAACCCCGTCTTACTCCCATCCCAACCTCTGCTTCCCTTTTTTGCCCTTCGACTCTAATAACTGTTGTTTGGTTTTTGTGTAGGTTGAATATAACTCTTTGCTCCCAATATTTTACCCCTGCTACCTTCAGAATTTGAAATAGTGTATTTAAGTTAACATTGTCGAAAGCTTTCTCCAGATCTATAAATGCTAAAAACGCAGGTTTGTCTTTCCTTAGCCTATCTTCAAAGATAGGACTTAATGTGAGTATTGCCTTCCGTGTTACTAAATTTCTCCTAAATCCAAACTGATCTTCCCAAATCTCGGATTCCTCCAGTTTTCCATTCGTCTGTAAATAATTCGTGTTAGTATTTTGCGTTCATAACTTATTAAACTAATAGTTCTGTAATTGTCACATTTGTTTGCAGTTGCTTTCTTTGGCATAACAATTACTATATTCTTATTGAAGTGGGAGGGTACTTCCCCCTCATTCTCATACATCTCACACACCAGGTGGAACAATTTCTTCAAGACTGGCTCTCCAACGATATCAGCAGTTCAGACAGAATATCATCTACTGCAGGGGCCTTCTTTCGAATCAAATTTTTCAGTGCTCAGAAACATTATTCTCGCAGTATCGTATCTCTTCCGCCACTTCGTCTTCCGTTCCTATAATGCCGCCTACAAGTTTATTTCCTTTGTATAGGCCCTGTATATATTCCTTCCACCTTTCAGCTTTCCCTTTTTTCTTAGTACTGGTTTTCCATCTGAGTTCGTGATATTCATGCAGCTGCTTTTCTTGCCTCCAAAAGTCTCATTTTCCTGTAAGAGGTATCTACCTTTCCCCTAGATGCATATCTGGGGCAGGCTTCTAGTCTTGGATTGATATATTTCTCACAGCTTGTATGTAAATTAGACGTTACTTAAGAATTAATAATATCCTTACAACCAAATCCCTCGGTTTTGGCGTTCTGCAGTAAATAATAAGCACTACATAATCTATGATTACTGTAATCAACATGCACTGTAATGCTATCGCTAATACTGGGCGGTGCTGTGAGAAAAGGAAATCCACTGCAGCGAATATCAATTACCCACCACGACTCTGCGGCCTCAGCAAGTAGCGGCCTAGTCGACAGACCACCAGAGTGCATCGATCATTGAAGCGAAAGACTGAATAAAAGATGTTTTAGCAGCGGGCGTGTTTCCCTGGCCTACCACCACAGGACGCAATTACTGCCTCGACCGCCCTCAACTCCACGGCCTTTAACCGGGGACAGCTTCAATACAGTGGGCCCTTTGCTCCCATTATGTACGTACATACGAAAAGTCGACAGAGAAAACACGTGGCTGGCTTGCCCATTATTGTTGTTATTAGTCATAGGCTGCAAAAGTGCTACGCTGGTCGTGAAAAGATGACGGTTCACGTCATGCGAAGGAAAAATGTGTTTACAACAACAACATTAAACGATTCGGTCATTTTCGCTCCAAATATAATTAACAGTTAATTTCCTTGGGCTGTATGCGATGCTTAAAAAATGTTTGTAAAGTCTTTGGGACTTAACTACGGGGTCATCAGTCCCTAAACTTACAAACTACTTATGAACTAACTAAGACTAAGGACGGCACAAATATCCATGCCCGAGGGGGGATTCGAACCCCCGACCGTAGTGGCCGTGCAGACCGTGACTGGAGCGCCTAAGTCTCCTCGGCCACCGCGGCCGGCGTATGCGATGCTTCATTGTTGAAATTGCTCCAAGATTCTTAGGATATTTTGACAACAACATTGACATCTACAGACGTACTTCGCAAGTCATCACTCCGTTCGTCGCAGAAGGTACCTCGTACCGCTGCTAGTCATTTCCTTTACTGTTGCTCTCCCAACTAGATCAAGAGAAAATAGGACTGCTTATATGCCTTCGTCCTGGCCCAAATTTTATTTATCTTATCTTTGTGGCCTTTACGCGAAATCTACGTTGGCGGCACTACAATCGTTCTGCAGTCAGCTTCAATTGCCAGCCCTCTAAGATTCTTAAACACTTTTCTTCAGAAAGGACGTTGTCTTTCCTCCAGTGATTCCTCTTTGGGTCCCCGTAACATCTCAGTAACATTCTTGTGTCGAGGGAACATAATAATAGCAAATATAGGAGCCTTCCTCTGCATTGCTTCTGTGTCTTCCTTTAAACGGATCTGTCGGGGATTCATAACACTTGAGCACTACTGAAGAATGGGTCTTAATAGTATTCCATACGAGTCTTCCTTGACAGGTAGTTAATCGCATGAGAGTTTATAAAAACTAGTGGGGGTTAACTTAAAAAAAGAAAAAAAAAAAAAAAAAACAACACATTCGATCCAAGACAAAAAGTATAACTCTAGAAATTTTGGACATAAATTTGGAACTTCCAGATGTTAAAAGCGTCATATTCTCCTGGGACACTTTTGATCTCGACCGCAACGATCCACACGAAAGCTTGCTCAAATAACTCGGGATCCTGACAACAACAGTGGTCTCTGTCATTTACGTGCAAAACGAAGTATCCTGCCACAAGTGATATTTTAACAGAGAGAAAATTAGTAACAAGTTATCATTACCATTGAAGGGACATTATAAGTAATTAAGTGACGTCATTGTATTATTACATTTTCAATTAAGTGCCCAAAACCCTTTAAATATTTATAGAAGGGCAAAACCCATATATCGATTGATTGTTGTTGTTGTGATGGGGGGTTTTAGGGGGACTAGACTGCTATGGCCATCAGTCCCCCGCTTCATATCTAGGCAACACACAGAAAAAACAGAACGATAAAAAAATGTGCCTGAATGAGATTAAAAACTAAGCAGAATGAAAGAATGCACCGTCAATGAATTATTCACTGAGTCAACACGAGACAATACGAATGACACCAGACACACAGAAACAAATATGAGACAAAATGACAGAGCCAGTGAATGTGGTTGACCGACCATGTGTATAAAAGGGAAAAGTCAACCACATAGCGTACAAAATAAAAACTGTAGTCTAAAGACACGTCAAGGAGAACATAGAAAATTATCTAAAAGACAATCCAAAAGGACTCACAGCAACTGGTAAAACCCTGCAGCACGAAGAAATCGTAAAACCAAATTAGCCACAGAGGCATCGTCGCCGAGCACCAAAGAGAGAGTGTTCGGGAGGGTAAAAGAATGCCGCAGTGGGGCTAAAATGGGACAGTCGAGGAGGAGATGGACCACAGTCAGTGGGGCACCACATTGGCACACGGGCGGGTCCTCTCGACGGAGGAGGTGACCATGCGTCAGATGGGTGTGACCAATGCGGAGACGGCAGAGAACCACGGAGTCCCTACGGGATCCCAGCTGTGACGACTTCCAGACAGATGTTGTGTCCTTTATCGTACGCAGCTTATTGGGCACGTCCAGAGCGGACCATTCGGCGTTCCACAGGTCGCGTATTTTAGTGCGAAGCAACGGGCGGAAGTCTGCTTCTGGGAGGCCAATCGCCAGAGGGCGGCAAGTGGTAGCCTGTTTGGCTAGCCGGTCAACGCTCTCGTTGCCCGGGATGCCTACATGGCCCGGGGTCCAAACGAATGTAACACAGCGACCGGAGTCACTAAGAGCCAGTATCGACTCCTGAATGGCCCTGACCAATGTATGACGAGCATAACACTGATCAAGGGCCTGTAAACCGCTCAGCGAGTCGCTACAGATCAGAAAGGAGGTCCCGGGGCACATGCGGATGTGGTTAAGGGCGCGGTATATAGCCACCAGTTCTGCGGTGAAGACGCTGCTGCCGGGTGGCAAAGAGCGTTGTTCAACATGGGCGCCATGCATGTAGGCATATCCAGTGAGGTCGCCATCCGAAGAACCGTCTGTATAAATGACCTCGGAGTTACTGAACTCACGGAGCAGTGCAGAAAACTGATGCCGTAGGACCAGAGGAGAAGTAGAGGTCTTCGGCTCACAGGAAAGATCCAACCGAATCCGCGGCCGAGGAACGGTCCAGGGAGGAGCATGGAAAGTCGAGCGGAAGGGACGGTTAAGAGGTAAGGAGTCCAGGGTCGATAGTAGCGATTGGACACGCGCTGCTATTGGAAGTCCCGACCGAGGTCGCCTCTGCGGCAAACGAGTGACCTCTCCCGGAAAGAGGAGTCTGTTATTCGGATGCCGAGGGGTACAGTGAACTCTGGCAGCATACTGGGCGAGTAGTTGTTGGCGCCTGTATCGCAATGGGGCGACTCCAGCCTCTGCCAGGAGACTTGTGACAGGGCTTGTACGAAAGGCTCCAGTGGCCAGACGGATGCCGGTATGGTGCACTGGGTCGAGTACTCTCAGTGCAGATGGAGAGGCTGAGCCATAGACCTGGCTTCCGTAGTCCAGGCGTGACTGCACCAGAGCATTGTACAGCCGCAGGAGGACAGGGCGTGCTGCCCCCCAGACAGTATGGCTGAGGCAACGAAGGATGTCCAAATATCGTGAACACCGTTGCTGAAGCTGGCGCAGATGAGGGAGCCATGTCAAACGCGAGTCAAAAAGGAGACCCAGGAAACGGTGTGTATCCACAACCTGAAGGAGCTCACCATCAAGGTAGAGCTCCGGATGTGGATGTACCGTGCGTTGGCGACAAAAGTGCATCACCCTGGTTTTCGCAGGGGAAAATGTAAAACCATGGGCAGAAGCCCAATTCTGTGCCCGATGAATGGCTGCCTGCAGTCGTCGTTCAGCTACACTTGTACTAGCGGTGGAATAGTACAGGCAAAAGTCGTCCGCATAGAGGGAGCAAGAAACCGATGGCCCCACTGCAGCCACTAGGCCATTAATGGCCACTAAGAAGAGGGGTACACTTAGGACGGATCCTTGTGGTACCCCATTCTCTTGGGTATGGGACGAACTGAAGGAGGTGCCAACGCGGACTCTAAAGCGTCGTGAAAGTAAAAAATTCTGAATAAAAATTGGGAGGGAGCCACGGAGACCCCACCCATGTAGCGTGGCAAGGATGTGATGACGCCATGCCGTGTCATATGCTTTCCGGAGGTCGAAAAAGATGGCGACGAGGTGGTGACGTCGGGTGAAAGCAGTACGGATCGCCGACTCCAAAGAGAGGAGGTTATCAATGGCAGAGCGACCCTGCCGGAAAGCACCTTGTTGTGGAGCGAGCAGACACCGATTCTCGAGAACCCACAGCAGTCGCCGGCTCACCAAACGTTCAAAGAGCTTACAAAGAACGTTTGTGAGACTGATTGGGCGGTAATTGTCAACGTTCAGTGGATCTGCACCTGGCTTCAACAGAGGGATAACGATGCTCTCCCGCCATTGGGATGGGTACGCTCCCTCGATCCAGAGACGGTTGAAGAAGTCCAAAAGATGGCGTTGATGAGTTTTCAGAAAGATGTTTCACCATTTGGCAGTGGATTCGGTCCGGTCCTGGAGATGTATTGGGGCAACTGTCAAGAATAGTTTTAAATTCCCACTCCGTAAATGGCGCATTGTACGGCTCCTGGCGGTTTGTGCGAAATACCAACTGCTTTCGCTCAGCCCGCTCTTTTAAGGTACAAAAACCTTGGCTGTAGGCAGTAGACGCCGAATTAACAGCAAAGTGCGCTGCAAAACACTCGGCAATGATGGTCGGGTCGGTATGAATAGTTCCATGGATAGAGAGACCCGCGATCCCTGCCGGTGGACGGTAGCCTGATATACGGCGAATCTTCGTCCAAATCTGGCTGGAGGAGACACGGGGTCCAATTGTGGAAACGTATTGTTCCCAGCATGCCTGCTTGTGCTGCCGGATAAGCCGACGTGTCTGGGCCCGAAGGCGCTTAAATGCAACCAGGTGGTCAATGGTGGGGTGGCGCCGGTACTGCTGCAGAGCTCTGCGGCGATTGCGGATAGCTGCTGCTATCTCCGGTGACCACCAGGGCACTGGTCTTCGCCGAGGTAAGGCAGAAGAAGACGGTATCGCGGTCTCAGCAGCAGAAACGACAACGGAAATAATTTGGTCTGCTGCCATTGTTGCATCAGCAGGGAGAGGGGTATCCAGCGTTGCAGCTGACATGTATGCTGCCCAGTCGGCCCTATGGAAGGACCAGCGGGGTAGACGTGCATGGCGTTGGTGGTGGGGAAGCGAAAGGAAGACGGGAAAGTGGTCGCTTCCACAAAGGTCATCATGGACCCACCAGTTAAGGAGTGGACGTAAGCCCGGACTACATACAGAAAGGTCTATGGCGGAAAAGGTGCCATGGGCCACACTAAAATGGGTAGGAGCTCCTGTATTAAGAATACAAAGGTCAAGTTGGGTAAAAAGTAGTTCAAATTCTCGACCACGTCCTGTAGTCACGTTGCTCCCCCATATGGGGTGATGTGCATTAAAATCTCCTAAAATAAGAAACGGTGAAGGAAGTTGAGCGATTAAGGCTGCTAGGTCAGCTGGTGCCACTGCTGCATCAGGAGGGAGATAAAGGGAACAGATGGTAATGTCCCGCGATGCTCGAACCCTGACAGCGACAGCCTCCAGGGCTGTGTTGAGTGGCACTGGGGAACTGTAGGCAGAGGTATGTACATATAGACATACCCCGCCTGACACCCTATTGTAAATGGTGCGATTATTGAAGTACCCCCGGTAGCCCCGAAGGGTGGGGGTCCGATCACCAGGAAACCAGGTTTCCTGGAGAGCAACACAGAGAGGTGGAAATGCGCTCAACAGCTGACGCAATTCAGCCAAATGGCAGAAAAATCCTCCACAGTTCCATTGGAGGATCAGACTGTCTCCCGGCCGACGGTGCATGAAGCTGAAGATGGAAGAGGAGTGGTATTAGCACTCGTCGCTGGCTGTGAAGCCTGATCCTCCGTGTCCATGGTATCCCCAAGATCGGCAAAGGCCAAATCTTCTGGCGTAGCTAGAAGGATCACATCATCCTCAGGCGCGTCAGGTGCAGGGGCTGGGGGCACCGAGGCCGCCAGTGTCTCCTTGCACTTTACTGTCTTTTCTTTCCTTTCCTTCTTGTCTTCCCGTCGTTCCTTGGGCCTACCGGAGGAGGAGGGTTTCCCCGGAGGGGCTTGAGGAGTGTGGGAAGACTGAGGAGCCAGGCGGCTTTCTGGCCGAGGGTCCTTCAGCCGCTGGCTAGTGTCAGATATCTGGGGGGACATGGTGGGAAGGGCAGAAGAGGTTCCCTTCCCAGAAACAGAAGCCAGAGAAGGGGAACCCTTTTCTGGCTGGGGAGTGGGGGTAGCCACTCCCGACGTGGGGGGCAGTACCTGCCCCACAGAAGATTGTGTGCCTCCAGATGTCTGGGAGGCAGAGGTAGAGGGGCGGCCCATAGGGCCCACAGACGGAGGTAGAGCAGGGCGAGATGTGGCCACCGGTGGTGGCGCCATCGATGTAGCAGCGGCGTATGTACTCACTAAGGAAACAGGATGCAGCTTTTCATATTTCTTTCGTGCCTCTGAATATGTTAGTCGGTCCAACGTTTTATATTCGACTATCTTCTTCTCTTTATGTAGAGCGGGACAATCCTGCGAACAGGGAGAGTGGTGACCGCCGCAATTGACACAATAAGGTGGTGGGGCACAGGCAGTGTCAGGATGTAAGGCACGGCCACAGTCCCTGCAGGTTGCAGCAGCGTTGCAGCGAGAGGACATGTGCCCGAAGCGCCAACATTTATAGCATCGCATTGGAGGGGGGATGTATGGCTGGACGTCACAGCGATACATCATGACTTTGACCTTTTCAGGCAGATTGTCACCCTCAAAGGCCAAAACAAATGCGCCAGTGGCCACCCTCTTATCTTTTGGTCCCCGAAAGACGCGGCGGACAAAGTGTACTCCGCGTCGTTGTAAATGGTCACGTAATTCCTCATCTGTCTCCAACAATAAGTCTCGGTGGTATATGACTCCCTGTACCTTATTTAAAGACTTGTGAGGCGTTATTGACACGGGAATGTCGCCTAAATGGTCACACGTAAGGAGGTTTCGTGACTGAGCTGGGGTCTCCGCCTGAATCAAGACCGAACCGTCTCGCAGTTTCGACATTCCGGCAACTTCGCCATACCTTTCTTCGAGGTGTTCCACGAAGAAAGAGGGCTTAGTTGCCTGGAAAGATTCCCCATCTCGTCTGGTACATACTAAATATCTGGGTGTATATGGCTCTGTCTGTTTAGTGGGCCCACGTTCCCCCCATGATGGAGTTAGGGAAGGGAACGATTTGGGGTCGTATCTTGCAGCATTGAAATTAAACTTTCCACGTTTGGAGACACCTGACTGAGAGCCAGGATTTTGAGAGGGTTGTTTCCTCTTCATTGCGGAGTGTCCGCCCCGATGCCACCCACTCCGAAACAGGGGCTCTCCTCAAGGGCGCCACCCAGCCACAGCAACGTCACCTGGCAGGATGACCGTTGCCGGGAGTCCTGATGCCCCGCAAAGACAAGCATCGACTCCTTGGCATTCATGAGGAGGTCACAGCTCAGGCATCGGCAGTGTGATCCCTGTGCAATTCAGGGGGCTCAACCATGAGGGTACATAACAGCCCCACCACACGGACTGGCTACCGTGCTGGTGACCTAGCGGGGGAGGGGGCTACGGCGAGGAAGGGATGTGGAAGGAAAGGGTAGGAATCCGCACCGTAGGGGCTAGGTTGGGAGTTCTTCCCCAAATGGCTCACACTTAATCAGAAATTTTGGTGGAGGTCAAACCACAATGGGGACCTAACTGGGCCGAAAACTGTGAACACGGCAAACAAAGACACAATTACATACCAACAGTACCATGGGAATAGCCGGGCCGTCAACACGAGAACACCTAGAGACGGGGTTGGAGAAGGGTAGGGTGGGAAAAAGGATTAGGAAGGGAGGGAGCCAGGGTGAGGAAAAGCGGCCTGGGAAACAGGAAGGAAGGCCGCAATGGCTCGGGGACCCGTGCGCGCCACACACGTACCCACAAAAGAGCTGTGGGCCCCCTGGGGGGGTATATCGATTGATTGAAAATGTAATGATAAACTAACGTCAGTGAATTACGTAAAATTTCCCTCCTATCACGCTGATATCTTATCATTCTCTCCATTAAAAATATCCCACGTGGTAGAATGATACGTTTCGCTGATAAATAACAAAGACCACTGCTTTCTTTTATCTTTGGGAGCACTTGCTAGTGATCGAGGTCAAAGGTGATCCTTGTTAGTACTTGGAATATTTGTAGCCAGGCCCGTATTTAGGTTATGCGATGCCCCTGTGCAGTAATTTATTTTAAGCCTCCCCTCCCAGGCATCTGTGATCCAAACTGATTACAAAAAGAAAAAAAAACCTCTCTGCATACGCCACATCACCACAACAACCTGAATTTTAAAATTTATTGCTGTAATCTAAACTCTGAATAATGATGATACAATTAACATTTAAAACATTTATTTCGATGACAAAATTTTGCCGCCCCTAAAGTTTTGACGCCCTGTGCAGCTACACATCTTGCACTTGCCTAAATACGGCCTTGTTTGTAGCACACGTCATATGTACGGGTCGATAGGCATGTCGAAAACAAGAGGGAGGAATGGACATAAATTTTGGACCCAACTAATAGTAGAAAAATAAATAAAGAAATAAAAATAAATATCAGAAATGGCGTGCAAAAGATTTTTACGTAATTTATGAGGCAAAATTACAAAGGAATTCAGACTTAAGAGGCCGATGGGCATTAAAATGCACCAATGAGAAAATCTGAAGATAACTGCCGAATTGGGAGTCGAATTTAGCTTCTGTCGTGTCGATCTCTTTTCAGTAGTCTGGAAATTCTGAACTGGTGTCACAATACGTATTTTCTTTAAGTCTTTTGTTGTTAACAATATCAGCTTATTCCCACGAGTCAGCAGCTTTCACTCGGTGAATTCTAGACAGAAATCGAATCTACATTTGGATCACACCTCCTTGACTTTTGCGAAAAAAGGTGTACAGTATTCTGAGGCATCCATTTTCAAATAACAGCCACAAGAACTCAAGAATCTACGCGCTTTCAAATCTAAAATGAAGAGTTACCTCATGGCTCACTCCTTTTATTCCGCAGAGGAACTCCTGGCAAAATTAAATAATTAACCTTATTGCTTTTATTCGTTATTGATTCTTCTTACTTAGGCTTAAGATTGTCATGTGCATAGCACTACTTTACGTTTTTCTATTACCATTCTTGTGTTGAACTTCATGTACTGACTTGTTCCATGACCATGGGGTCTTACGAACGTCTCCTGTCTATTTTTACCAGGTACGTTACTGCACTTTTTTTTTCGCAACTGATACTATACAAACACTTCAGTCAGTGAGGAAAAATTACAAGTGTTTTCAAGATACATGCAAGACTGTCAGCGATACAAAACTGATGACTGCGTCCTTAAATGTCACCTCTCGAATAGTTATGACTCGCTCGGGATTTCAGCTCACCCTAGACAAAGGGAAAAGGGGAAAAAGTAAAACAACAAAAATGGCTAACACGCCTGTATCGATGGACAGGAATTAGTTTACTTCCCTTGGAGTGCTTGAGCGTAAGTTGAACCTTCCAACATTCCACCAGTTAATCGTTTCTGATGACCTCGATTGCAACTCAACGTAACAATCCAATCTTTCTTTTTTCTTTCTTCTTTCAGCAAGGATACATCATGCCATTTAGCGAAATGTCCACAGAAACGCTGTTCGAACACGCGCTGAATACATATACTTGCTATCGCAGCAGTGATGCTGCTACCGCGACGGATTAGCCGTGCTCACTGGGGTGCCATTCCGCGGTGCGCGCGGCCGTTCGCCGTCGGGGATTCGAGTCCCCCCCTCGGGCATGGGTGTGTCTATTATCCTTAGGTTAGTTTATCCTAGTTTAAGTAGTTTGTAAGTTACGCAGTAATAACCCCGCAGTTAAGTTCGATAGATTTACAAAAGCATTTGAACACTTTTGCTCGTAATATAACTCAGCTCTATTTCACTCGCGGTAATGTATGGTTTAAAATGTGTAGGTCATTAAGCTGCCCGCTATCCAACTTTTTCAATACACTATTTGTAAATGACATGCACATACTTTACAATTAGCGTCATTTCAAAACAACTGTTAGAAATTATGAAAAGTTGAATGCTTTGTTAGAAAGCCAAGATGCTGTAAAATCACAGGTCAAAAAATCAGATTTTTAACCCTATAGCTTCTTCAGAATCGAGTGATAAGCATTGTTGTTGTTATGGTCTTCAGTCCGGAGACTGGTTTGATGCAGCTCTCCACCCTACTCTATCCTGAGCAAGCCTTTTCATTTCCTCATAAGAACGGCAACCCACATCCACTTGAATCTGCTTACTATACGCGTCTCTTGGTCTCCCTCTGCGATTTTTACCTCACACACTTCCCTCCAATGCTAAATTTACGATTCCCCGATGTCTAAGAATGTGCCCTACCAAGCGATCCCTTCTTTTAGTCAGGGTATGCCAAAAATTCCTTTTCTAGCCAATTCTGTTCAGTACCTCTTCATTAGTTATGCGATCTACCCACCTAATCTTCAGCATTCTTCTGTAGCACCACATTTCAAAAGCCTCTATTCTCTTCCTGTCCGCACTGCTTATCGTCCATGTTTCACTCCCGTACAACACTCCACACAAATGCCTTCAGAAAAGACTTCATAACACTTAAATTAATATTCGATGTTAGCAAATTTCTCTTTTTCGAAAATGCTTTTCTTCCTATTGCCATTCTGCATTTTATATCCTCTGTACTGCGACCATCGCATGTTATTTTTCTACCCAAGTAACAAAACTCATGTACCACCTTCATTGTTTCGTTACCTAATCGAATTCCTTCAGCATCGCCTGATTTTCTAACACCGCATTCCATTATGAAACTAAAAACGCACGCGGAATGAAAAGAAGAGATTCTACTTTTTTCACATGCAAAGTAAAGATTGTAAGGAAATAGTAAGTTCATAAACCGATGTGGGATGGTCTATTGTACTATGAGCAGTTTTCACAGCGAGAAATTGGAATAGTGGATTTCCCCCTTAGAGCGTAGCGGCTGGAGGGCGCGTGCCACGGCTAGCAGATGTGGCTCGGTCCCGTCGCAGCCCACCGCGGTGTGGTGCGCTCGTGCCGGCAGGCCGGGCAGCGCGTGACAAGGCCCGCAAGGCACGTGCGGCCGCACAGGGCGGCGCTTTCCGACGGGCGGCAAATCTCAAATCTGGCCCTTTTCATTTTTTTAAAGGGAAAACTCAACATTCATGCCCAAGAGGGGATTCGAAGCCAAACCTCGGAGTGAGCGGCTTCGGAAACTGTGGCATGGCGCCTCGACTACCTGTTGGCCGCCCCTGTTGAACTAATTTCTTCTCGCCACTGTGGCAGCACCGTCGTGATCACGCTAAAGGAACAGAGAGACGGGGAGGTTGGGGGGGGGGGGGGACAGTCTGGCGTACTCGCCAGTATTCTTATGGGTGAATCGCTGTCAGTATGTTACGCGCCCGTGCGTTTACTCACAGCTAATGGCCACAGATGACGAAATCTAATTTGGAAATTCGAATGCAATGTTCGATACTGCGATTATGCGTTAAGCCTGAAGCAATTCTGCTAAGCCCTTCAATGGCAGTTTCCGAGTGTTTTATTCTTCCCGCAGTATGGAAAACAGTCGTTGCACATTACTACAGTCAAACATGTCGAACATCTACAATGGCTAGAAGTATTTCGAATGGGTAAATACGCTGCGAGTAAAGACATTGGTAGTAAGCCTAGCATAAGTTGGTTTTCGATGTATTTTTCAAAATGTTTGCTATTCGTTTCTGAGTGATAGTCGAACGTTTTGATTTTGAGCCATGAAACACCTGTCTCCACCTGCATGAACAACAATTAAACTGACTGGCACTTTTATTTGAGAATACTACTCGCACACTATCACTTTGCTAATATTTATTTACTCTGTACTGTTTTCCGTTGAATACTTATCTGTTCACAACAATTGAAAAATGTTTATTTACGTTAACTATAAGTTCATGGCCGGCCGCGGTGTCCGAGGGGACTGCGGCACGCCAGTCACGGTCTGCACGGCCACTACGGTCGGGGGTTCGAATCCCCCCTCGGGCATGGATATTTGTGCCGTTCTTAGTATTAGCTAGTTCATAAGTAGTTTGTAAGTTTAGGGACTCTTGATCCCGTAGTTAAATCCCATAAGCTCTACAAATATATTAACATTTTTATAAGTTCAGGTCGCGCGGGATTAGCCGTACGGTCTAAGGCGCTGCAGTCATGGACTGTGCGACTGGTCCCGGTGGAGGCTCGAGTCCTCCCTCAGACGTGTGTGCGTGTGTGTGTGTGTGTGTGTGTGTATGCGTGTGTTTGTCATTAAGATAATTTAGGTTGAGTAGTGTGTAAGCTTAGGGACTGATGACCTTAGCAGTTAAGTCCCATGAGATTTCACAGACATTTGAACATTTTCCTTTGAGCTGGTGCTCAGCGACTGTTTTGTACAAATCTTTAAAGAATGTCAATAATCAGGCGCATTTTTTATTTATTTTTGCAGATCTACATATACTTCGGGCACAGTGTAGCTATTGTCATTGCTTTGAGTTATGATTACATTGATACCGTCATACTGCACGTAACGGTCAACATGGCGGTTTAGATGTATGCACATATTAAAAGCTTTGAGATTGGCCACTCAGTGGCCGAAACGTAGGTAGATCTGAAAAGTAAAAACAAGAATTGCAATCGATTGCTGACATTGCCTGCAGATTTTTTAAAATAAAATTCCAAAAACGTTTAGTAAAAAAAAAAAAAAATAAATAAATAAATAGAAAAACGGGGGGGGGGGGGGAGGGGGCGGAAATTTAGCAGCTCTCACGGGGCGGCACTTGGGCTTGCGCCGGCCCTGCCTCTGCCCCCAACACTACCCCAGAGAAAATCGACACCAAATCGCAATTGTATTGTAAGACACATCTGTGTCCTCTTCGATTCCAGGCCAACAGTAGAACTCATCGTACAATATGAGGGATGACAGTCTGTCACTGATTATGACTGCATGGCTTGCGTACGCATCGTCCACTACATCTGACAAAATGTTCAAATGTTTGGAATGAACTTCTTTGGTTATTAGTTCCTAGGCTTATACACTACTTAAACTTAATTAAACTAACCTAAGGACAACGCACACACACTCACACACACACACACACACACACAGCCTGCCGCGGTGGCCGATGGAACTGAGGCGCTCCAGTCACGGTCTGCACGGCCACTACGGTCGGGGGTTCGAATCCCCCCTCGGGCATGGATATATATATATATATATATATATATATATATATATATATATATATATATATATATTAGCTAATGGGACTTAACTACGGGGTCATCAGTCCCTAAACTTAGAAACTACTTATGAACTACTTACGAACTAGGACGGCAGAAATATCCATGCCCGAGGGGGGATTCGAACCCCCGACCGTAGTGGCCGTGCAGACCGTGACTGGAGCGCCTCAGTCCCCTCGGCCACCGCGGCCGACGGCATGGATATTTGTGCCGTCCTTAGTATAAGGTAGTTGATAAGTGGTTTGTAAGTTTAGGGACTGATGACCCCGTAGTTAAGTCCCATAAGCTTAACAAACATTTGAACACACACACACACACACACACACACACACACACACACACACATCCATGCCCGAGGGAGGATTCGAAACGCCGACGGCGAGCAACCGCGCGCTCCGCAGCAAGGCGCGTTTATAGACAGCGGTGCCTCCGAGGCGGAGCAACCGCTGTAATTTTGCGGAGACTACGCTCGTCAATCACACAGCAGGTGTTTCAGCCGCAGTGACCTTTAGCATCTTGTTCGCACCTGGCGGGCAGACATACGGCATACCGAACAGCCCCATTAGCCGCCGTGTAACCTATTTGGAATTGCAGCCGCTGGTATTTTGACGGCGCGCCGTAGCGTAAGAGCAGAGTGGCCGCCGCCGCATCCGCGCCTATTAACAGCGCCCAATCTGCCTTATGAGAAACAGCGCACTGCCAAACCGACGCGATTGCTCCGCCGCAGGCTGTAAACACGGCATTAGAGTGCTCGGCCAATGAACCGCGGCATTGCCTCTGACCAATTCGCAGGAAAATGCCTCACGGCAACGATGTGACAGGGGACAGGAATGGCGTCAAGTAGTGCTTTCAAACGAATCCAGGATGTGTTTGTTTGGAAACGATGGCCACATTTTGGTTTGCAGCAGGTGGAGGGTGTGGCATCACAGTGGCTACATTGGCACAAAACATATAGCGCAGACTCAAGATCTTATGGTGTGTGGCCCTACTTAGTTCAATCAAAAATTGTAGTTGGTGCCTTTCCAGATCGCTGAGATTAGTTTGAACTTCGTGACATCCTACCACCTCTAGCAATATCATTTCCGGAAGAGATCCTATGCAGCGTTTAACAGCAAGACACTGCTCAACACGTGCCTTATTGGAGCAATAAGATATCAGCATTTCGCCGTTGCCCGACAGATCAGCAGACATGTCGCCAATTGAAAATGTGCGGGATGTGGCGGATGTAGCACTATGACACACTGACAACCACCAAAGATGAACTTGGGAACCAAGTGAAGGCATCGTTCACCCCCTATATGCGTCGATGCCAACACACATGGAACAGTTTACCAAAAATGTTCAAATGTTTGTTAAGCTTATGGGACTTAACTACGGGGTCATCAGTCCCTAAACTTACAAACTACTTATCAACTACCTTATACTAAAGACGGCACAAATATCCATGCCCGAGGGGGGATTCGAACCCCCGACCGTAGTGGCCGTGCAGACCGTGACTAGAGCGCCTCAGTCTCCTCGGCCACCGCGGCCGGCAACAGTTTACCACTTGGTAGTATCTGTGTCTACAAGGCAATAGGTCACATGCTGAACCGACTTGTCTGATTTACTAAATAATTTCTTCATAGCATACTCAACAACATGTCCTATCAGTATGACTATAAGGTTTCTTTTTCTGAACAGGAATGTGTGCATATGTGGTGTCTATAAATACATGAACTGCTTCGGTGCTGTCTCCTGCTGCCATGCACTTAATTTTCCGGCCGACCATTGACGTCATTTTCCTTGTAATATGTTTTAAGTGCTGCACACCTGCAGCCCTTTCTGAAAGTGTACGTATATACCAAGCTTCGATCTGCCTCCCCACAATGACGAAATACGTGTTGTGGGTTTCCACCGTCACCACATATAGAATTGTCACATTTTCTCCACTACAGTATGTTCCAATATGAGTTATAGTTTACATGCCCAGAAATGAAATAAGGGAAGAAGGTTACGATTTATCAGCCCATCGACAAAAAATCAAATGTTCAAATGTTTGTAAAGCTTATGGGACTTAACTACGGGGTCATCAGTCCCTAAACTTACAAACTACTTATGAACTACTTACGAACTAGGACGGCACAAATATCCATGCCCGAGGGGGGATTCGAACCCCCGACCGTAGTGGCCGTGCAGACCGTGACTGAAGCGCCTCAGTCTCCTCGGCCACCGCGGCCGGCCAGCCCATCGACATCATGCTAATTACAGAAGTAGCACACGCTCAGGTAGCTTCTTTCGTGGATGAGGAAGGAAATGAGCTGTGCCCTCTTAATGGAATCATCCTAGTATTTTGCTTGAGTGATATATAGGGAAATAGCGGAAAACCTAAATCAAGGGGGACGGAGACGGGTCTGATCGTCTTTCCTCTCGAATACAAGTCCAAGGTGTTACCACTGTGCCACCTCGCTCGATCCCAGAAATGAAGTAGACCATACCTGTCGTGGAAATATAGTTATTTATCCAACTTTATTATTTTACATTTGACTGCAGTGAAAGCAATCTGCTCAAATTCAAATGTTCAAATGTTTGTATAGCTAATGGGACTTAACTACGGGGTCATCAGTCCCTAAACTTACAAACTACTTATGAACTAGCTAATCCTAAGGACGGCACAAATATACATGCCCGAGGGGGGATTCGAACCCCCGACCGTAGTGGCCGTGCAGACCGTGACTGGAGCGCCTCAGTCCCCTCGGCCACCGCGACCGGCAAAGCAAACTGCCGTCATTATATATATCTGCCCAAATTTGCTGCCACTCTTTCATTCAGCTCTGTACTTTAATTATCTGGTCCATTATTTCTCAAACCAGTGGTTGTCTTCTAGGGTTTTTTAAATTCTGGCCGTCATCCCTTATATTCGTGGAGTCGTCACGTTAATTTTGATTTAGCAGTGTTAATAGCATACGAAGATCAGATGCCTTCCCCTCCGCCGGCACCATCGTTAACAGCAAGGGCAGATGTTATTCAGGGCTGGAGCCCCCAGAGGTGGCGTGCTTTTGCACCCAGCTAGCATTGCGCGTCGGCTACTGGTTGTATCCATAGCTGTAATTCCTTTCCTAATCAGTGTCTGGACCCATTCCTTCGTAAATGAAGGTCTGTGAAGTATGCAACTTAATCCTGTGTCTATCTCTAACTGTAAATTACAGTATTCTCTCGCTCCCTGCATTCTTTTCAGGACACAGGTTTATGGTAACTTCTATCGTCAGACCATCATCATGAGACAGACCAAGATACGGAGAGAGGTATGCCTTTTGAACAGCAAACCAATTAATTGTGTAGTCAGATTTCGCTTTCTGTAACTCGACTTTTGAGCATTAATGTAAGATGTTTAATTTTATTTGCAGGTTTTTGCTCCAGTGTCAGTTCTGCACCAGCGCTAAGGTTTCATTAGACTAGTTAGCTCCTGAGACTTGGAATGATTGAAACCACAACCAGATTGTGTAATGCATTTTACTATAAAAGGAGAGATGTGTACTGGATGGTTTTGTGGGCTGTGGGAATCGGTTGCTGGGAGGTGGCGGCTTGGAGTTAAACAGCGGTTCTTGTTTAACAAAGAAATTGTCTTTATTTAATATTATAACGAGTCAGGTTGGCCTTCTTTTTTGCGGTAATATTACAGACATAAGTAAATGCATCTACCAACTGTCAACTTAGTGAGAGTGGGTAAGTGGCACGCCCAGCACAGGTCAATATTAGGGCGTTGCGTGATGTCACCCTGGCGAGACGTTCGACATCTCGACTAATTGCGTCTCCAGTATTTTTTCGCAAAAATGTTCTCATATTCAATGGTTAGCTTTTGTATCGAATTTTTAAAAATATTCTTTCGTATTTGTGAAAGGATACTATTACTCATATCACATATTCTATGAAAGTCTTTCAAATGGAACTCTTCCTCTGTTTTTGTTTGTACATATATCTATACTGAGAAACGCTTTGGTTAATAAAAATCCCTTCTAGACATAAGTGGAGAAATAATTATAATTATTTCATATTCTCCAGAATATATTTTCGGTTTGCTTTTAGGTAATGGTTGAGTATGATTTTGTAGTAATCCGCAATTTTGCTGATTGTGCGTTACTGATCTATGATTCGCAACGGCGAACATGTGTCAAAATCAGATGTACGATTTATTGGTTTCATTTTAAAATATGTGCGACTTGGGGATTTAAAGCCGTATTTACCACTTTTCACGATACGTCGCGTTAACTATCATGCTACCCAAGCATGCGTTCAAGACCAACCTAAATTTCAATAGGCTTACATTGTCTGCTAACCATGAGTGCTCCTATATTCCATTATGTAATTATCAAATATGGAGATACGTAAAGTTTTTGTAAAGCTATGGGACTAAACTGTAGTGGTCATCAGTCCCTAGACCTACACACTTACTAAATCAACTTATGCTCGAGGGAGGACTCGAACCTCCCACGGGGGCAGATGCGCCCTCCGCCACTAGGCGCCTTAGAGCTCAAGGCCACTCCCACGCGGCTATGTGGCATGCCTTGCTTGGGTTTAAATATAATAAGCAGTGTTTGTGTTTAACGACGTAAGTAATGCAGATACCATTCAGTTATGCATGCGTACCTAATTAGTGTAATGATTAATGGGACCGCTGTCGAAAAGGAGAAATACGGAATCGAATCCCCGCCCGACACAAATATTCCTATGTCATCAATAATTTGTGAAGGTGATGCTGATTCATATTCGCCATTGCTAATACATTTCTTGCAATATTGACAGCTGTAGTCGTCATTATTGCAGTTATACCTGCAGCCTGCAGTTCTGAAGGACATTATCACTGGTTAGATCGTTAAACACAGATACTGCACTTCTTTGAAGTTATTGTCAGCCTGAAAGTATTATTTGTTGTCCTTCATTGTGAACTGAGACAATTTTAGAAAATACAGGAATATACTCGAACATGAAAACCACTCTCTTGAAAGTAATTTCTTTTGGTATTTTATTTACCTATAAATGAATGATGACAATTTCTTTTGCCGCGATGGAGTGGCCGAACGCTCTAAGGTGCCTTGCTGCGGAGTCCGCAGTTGGTCGCCGTCGGATGTTAAAGTCCTCCATGGGCGTGTGTGTGTGTGTGTGTGTGTGTGTGTGTGTCTGTCTGTTGTCCTTAGTTTAAGTGGTTTATAAGCCTAGGGACGATAACCGCGTGCTGGCTGCGGTGGCCGAGCGTACTGCGGCGCTCCAGTCACGGTCTGCACGGCCACTACGGTTGGGGGTTCGAATGCCCCCTCGGGCATGGATATTTGTGCCGTCCTTAGTATTAGCTAGTTCATAAGTAATTTGTAAGTTTAGGGACTGATGACCCCGTAGTTAAGTCCCATAAGCTCTACAAACATTTGAACATTTTTTTTTCTGATAACTGCAACAGTTAAGTCCCATAGTTTTACAAACGATTGAACATTTGAATTATTTCCTTTTACGTTTGATAATCAAAATTGTTTCATCTTTCAATTAGGAAATTCCTTTAAATTTGCATTGGTCTGACGTTCTGAGTTCAACAGAGTTATCTTTAAAGTCTAACTTCCTTATTTCAATACTACTAAGTTACCTCCACCTACCCACTGCAGACAAGACTGTTTTTTTTATGGATCCTAAAACAAAATACTTTCGTTTCAATTGGTAGAAGCCTCTGCATTTGTAATAGAATGCAATTACAGTCAGTTCGGTAACACAATTCACCTTGTGTTCGCTAAACACGAATCATAGGGCTTCGCAAAATATATTTATTTCACGTGTTTAATAAGTGGGAGAAGAGGGAACGCTGCAGGTAGTATGTCCCTAGTATCTGTGCCACACATCAATCTCATCAACGGATAGTACCTTGTGCAAGTTGATTTTGTTTTACATTAATTTTCAGATCAGGTAAAAATATCTTCTACAATTCGCTTTTTGATATTACCCTACGTCTTTTTGTTAGTGTCACTGTCACTATTTGCTGTTTCCACGTGCTGTACTAAGAAGCGTGTTTAGATATTTCATGTTAATTTGTTTCTCCTCTTAATGAGACGTTACGTAAATTGGATTCTCCACCTGTGATAACAGTTTTGAAACACAAAATTATACGCATGCCTAACCAGTCACCTAAGTCAACATAAGCTAACAGATATGCTTATTGCCGAGCTCATTCATGTCACTACATTTGAAAGTTTAATTATGTACTTTTCACAATTAGTTTCAGATTGTGCTTTGACGTTCCTTTTATCAGAATATCTGTAATACGTTTCACAATAAATGCATCGTAAAGTAATATTTAAAACAGTGCAAAAACTTTTGATATCCCATATATGCAGAATAGTACAGGTAGTACACAGTTCAATATAAATAGCAGACACAAAACATTCACCATAGTACTTTCACAATCTATCTACTAGCTAGATAACAATTTTATGCGATACTGAAGACCACCATAATATATGGTTTGAAATACTTACGAGTATTATTTCTGCAAGCTTAAAGTGTTGAAGTGCAAGTTCGACTATTCTGTCATTAGCCTATTAATTATGTGAAGACAAATCTCAACTCTAGTTGCGCCTTTATTCTGTTCATGTAAATTGAAGGTAGCTGATGTATACTCATATAGCTAATCAGTGTGAATAAAGGGGTACAACAGATCCTCGCTATCTATAAGACAAGAACAGGTTACACCTGAATTATGAAAGTTGATTAAGGGAAATATAACTGAATTTAGAACAAGCTGCTATTAATTTGTTGGCGATGTGAAGATGCAAATTTTTAATTACGATATGACGTACAATATTTCCAGATTATATTCATAAGAACCACTAACCATTTAAGCCATACAGCATATCGTGCGTTGGATATTCATTATTCCTTAGGTTTAAGGTAAGTGGCGGTCTGATACTTATATTCGATTCTTTCGTAGGAACTGCTGTAGTTGTTCAGGGAGTGAATCACCGCTCAGAAACCCAGCATTAAAGATTCTGTTGTGGTGTACCACACATGTTTAATCTTTCAAATACATGGATGTCGACCCTCACTCTTATTGATTCCTGGAAAGAAGGCTGCACGATGCCCTTCGCGGGTTGACTTTCCCACAGAAAGATCGTCTCGTATTCAGCCGTATACTTTATATCCAAGAACTCCATAGAAAATATATTTTCACCTAACATGTGATGTAGATCCATTTACATTAAAAAGTTATGTGTGATTTATGTTGAAAGTAAGAATAATTTATAATATTGTGTGAGGTATATGAAAAGTAAGAGGTTTCTAGCTACTTTCTTAACTGAAGATCGCCCACTCAAAGATGGTATATCTTTTATTATGATCTGTGTTTGTTCTCCGTGCTGGTGTAAGAACTCGCCAAACCCACCTTCAAGCTTCTGATCTAGTGACAGTCCTAAACTCTTTTCAACAACGATAGGATTGCGAAGAATAACGGCATGTATGTTTCCTATGGACCATCAACTATGTGGTTTCCTTTCTTCCCACCACAGTATGTATTACAAAAGCTGTAGTCCTCCAGGAAATTATTTTTCAGAGTCAGCACATTAGTTGCATAAAATGTATATCAGGAACCTTATATTTCACAAATCCAGCATCGCGTCCTAGTAAATTTCGAAAGCCGCGCGGGTGTAGCCGAGCGGTCTGTAGCGCCAAGTTACGGATCGCGCGGCCTTCCGCGTCGGAGGTTCAAATCCTCCCTCGGGAATTGATGTGTGTATTGTTCTTAGGTTAGTTTAACGTAGGTTAAGTAGTTTGTAAAGCTAGGGACTGGTGACGAACGTAGTTTGGTCCCATAGGATGACAAGCATTTGAACATTTTTTTTTTTTTTTTTTTTTTTTTTTTTTGAAATTTCCAAAAAATGTTGGACCCCAGAGGGATAGGCAGATCCCCAGAAGAAGTTATCCGTTCTTCTATAAGAAGCAGAAACGTTCGACAACATCACAGGCATAGAACGTCGACAGACTGACAGATCGGCAGATCCTGTCATATCACTGACGTTCACTCACTGTGTAATAGCTTTGCAGCCGAAAGAGGACCCTAAACTGAGTGATATGACTACCAATAGAGGTGTCTGTTTTTTCGGACGTGTTCGTTGTTATTAAGAAAATATAGCGAGCAATGCGTATGGTATCTGTCTGCAAACGGATTATTGATCATTACAAACATCATCCACTACAGCTGTACTGTACAGGCAATATTATTGATATGAGTACGAAGTATTTCGCGACGTAGTTCTTGAGTAAAATACTCTCGATGTTCTTGCCGCGTCAAATATGGGTAGGAGCCCAAGCTTTCGACTATATCCTCCATAGTCGTCGTAGGGGGAAACCTGACTGCCGTGAACTGGAGGCTCGCAGCAGGCGGTAATCTGCGGGAAGTACTAAAGGTTCTGGGAGCCAACCTCTGTTCCTTCTCCTTCTCCAGTGCTCGCTTCCATGCATTGTTGAGTGCATATCCGGAGTCTCTATTGATATTATTATCGCATAATCTGATTTCAATCGCCTCCCTGATGACAGAATCCCAGTAGTTGGAAGCGTGAGCCAGTACTCTCGTTTCTTCAAACAAAATCCGATGTTTATTTAACACAGCAGATTTTTCTAAATGCCTGTATTTCAGGTGACACTGATGTTCAACGCAGCGTTCAGAAACAGTTCTTATTGACTGCCCCACGTAATTTTTGCCACACTCGCACAAAATGCTTTATATTCCCGGCACTCTCAGACCGAGGTTGTCTTTGACGGGTGGCATAATTTCTTTCATCTTCTTGGGAGGACGAAAGACAGGTCGGATCCCCTGACTATTTAGGACTCTTCCGATTTTACTGCTTGTTGCACCACAGAATGGAAGCCGCGCGATGTGTTGGTCCTCTTGATTTGTTGAAATAGCATCCTGTCTAGGTTTCCTCGACAGTGTGGACCTAATATCACCGGAGGAATGTCCATTCTTTCTGAAGACCTTCTTCAGGTGGTTGATCTCAGAGTCGAGGTGGTTTTCGTCTGAAATAATCCTTGCTCTGTGTACCAAGGTGTTCAGCATAGCTTTCTTCTGAGTCGGATGATGAAAGCTACGGGCATTCAGATACAAGTCTGTATGTGTCGGCTTTCTGTACACAGAGTGTCCAATACAATGGAATACACCCCAACATAAGATTTCCAGTGGAAGTAGAGAAGGACGGGAAGCTACCTTTCTTAGACATGTTGGTTGAACGAAAATCAGATGGACGACTTGGACACTCTGTGTACAGAAAACCGACGCATACAGATGGCCGATACATCTGTGGTATACGTTTTCAACCATGAACATATCCCACATAGACGTAGATTGCAATACGTAACAAAATCTTCTAAGGGTTGTTCCGGTGGAACCCACCATTTGTCAGTTGATGTTGCTAAAACTTTTAGACACGCTTTTATTGAGTGGCGCAGAATACCGAATGTAGTGTTCGGAATCCTCGACGAATGAATACAGAATTGTTTGACAAGAGGTTTCAGGAAAAACCACTCCTTTGAAACAGTTTGCTTTGTTGATATGCAGTATTCAGCGTCAGGCATTTAAAACTTTTTATCGGAATACTTGGAAAAATACAAATCGTATTAAAATAAGTTGCATTAAAAGCTATTCACTGCCAATATTGAATAAACGAGTTTGTAGAGGAGAGAATTCTATACAACTTTGATCTCTTCCTTTCGTTTTTCATAACTCGCAGCGTTTCAGAGATATTTGCAAAAATAACGGCGATTTAACACTGTCACTTGATTTTACATAAACCAATACAGGCAAAGAAAATAAACCTGGTAGAGAGAACAAACTACCAAGGCAAGACAGGTGATGATATTTAACAGAAAAAATAATGAAAATTTGGGAGAGATATGTAAATAATATTTTAAAGAAATACAGTTAAAGAAGTACGTCTGTCAAAGATAAACTGAACTATCAAATAATTTTGGTTGTTTGTTAAAATACGGCCAGAGGGAATCTTACGTGTTGAGTGCAAAGACATGATCACAGTAGTAGAGCCGTAAAGTATTGTCCACAATTTTTTATTATATGTGTAGATACTTTGTCTGACCGAAAAATTTGCAAAAAATCATAAAATCACAGGAAAACCTAAAGAGTGGCATAAAACACTTGAGTGCGATTGTTTTTAATTAGATTCAATTATGCAGAAAGAACTTTGTAACTATTTTATGAAACTTTTTTCCCATGATCGATGGGACTGTAATCGGTAATAATCGAATGACTTGAAAATTATTGAGAAACGGTAATATCTCAAACGAATACACATCAGATTAGGAAAATCGCAGTATAATTCTTGATGATGTTATCGTGTAACCACTCCCACAATCCAATCAAATGTTCAAATGTTTGTAGAACTTATGGGACTTAACTACGGGGTCATCAGTTCCTAAGCTTACAAACTACTTATGAACTAGCTAACACTAAGGACGGCACAAATATCCATGCGCGAGGGGCGATTCGACCCCCCGACCGTAGTGGCCGTGCAGACCGTGACTGGGGCGCCTCAGTCCCCTCGGCCACCGCGGCCGGCTCAATCCAATCAAGTACACACTTTGATGATGCTCTCCGTCCGGGGCCAGTTGGTCATTGAACTTCAATGATTCGGAATGTATACATTTCTACGCAATTGTACCTCGATGTTAATGACTGTACAGAGAGTAGATATGATTTCCTCGTACTTTTAAGCCCATGGAAATGTTGAATATCGTCAAAGGTGTGCAGATGTGTTCCATGATAGGAATGTTGCTTCTGAAACGAGTTTTCACAGTATTGTCGAACTTTTTACTGAAACTGGAAGTGTTAAACCTAGAGAAATAGTCCGACCGCGGCCTGCTGAATACGAAAATGATACAGTGAATGTTTGATCTGCAGTCTCTGTATAGCCTTAGATTAGTTCTCGGGAAATTGTGCGAGGTTCAGAGATTTCTCAAAGACGTGTTCTACGCATACTGCACAAACATAAATGGCATCCATCGCTGCATCAAGAACTGCATGGTGACGATTTTCAAAATCTCTTGAAATTTTGCAACTAGATATAGGAACATCGGGCATTCAATAATAATTTAATTTCACAGGTACATTTTTCTGATGAATCATTTTACGAATCGTCGTCAAGTGAATCGGCATAATATGCGTTACTGGTCAGTGGAGAATCACTATTGCTTAAGGTAAGTTGAACTTCTACACACATAGAGTGTCAATGTTTGGTGTGGTATTTTAGGTACTCAGGTAATTGTCCTATACTACATAGAAGGTAACCTGAGTC
Source organism: Locusta migratoria (assembly GCA_026315105.1). Lineage (NCBI taxonomy): Eukaryota > Metazoa > Arthropoda > Insecta > Orthoptera > Acrididae > Locusta > Locusta migratoria. Next base: position 459,636,134 of record CM048755.1, read on the forward strand.
GTGAAATATAAAACGACATTTTAAATATTGTTTTACTGACTTTAACGGAATATATTCCGCTTCAAACAACAACACGACGGTTTCAACACGACGGATGACCAGCAGATTATTCATGAATATCTATTTTTTTGTATAACTTATGGGACTTAACTACGGGTCATCAGTCCCTAAACTTACAAACTACTTATGAACTAGCTAACTCTAAGGACGGCACAAATATCCATGCCCAAGGGGGGATTCGAAACCCCGACAGTAGTGGCCGTGCAGACCGTGCCGCAGTCCCCTCGGCCACTGCGGCCGGCATGAATATCTCTATTAGTTTAGAATCGAAACTATCGGGGTCGATGGCTTAAATGAGGAAATTCACAAAAGTGACCCTCACGTTCACTTCTTTCGATTTTTTCCTGTTGGGATGACTAAAAGAGAGAGTTTACATTGACGAATTAACAATCCCAGAATATATTCTGCAGAGCATTATGAATAAATGGGCAAATATTACCTCAGAGGCACTTATAAATGTCCGATTAAAAACAACGGACATGCTTTCGAACATTTGCTTCGGTAATGCACTTGTGAGAGACAAGCACCACGATATCGTGAGAGGCAACTCAGTAAAAACAATCATCCGGAAGGGAACAAATTATCCCAACGTCCACGTCGTTCTTCCCGGGTAACGCTAAAAGTAGTCTAATAATGCATTGCGGGATGATAGAGCGGTATCACATGAAAGCATTAACAAAAATATCAAATACTGTACTTAGATTTTCCTAATCTTACATGTATTTGTTTCATCATGAAACGGAAAAAATGTTTCATACTAAAGTTACATCTTTTCTTCCTGGAGAAAAAGAATCTACAATTAAAGATAGGGGTTCCAATTTAAGATTTGAAAGACTCGCCTACCCACCGGCCCCCAGGAGTGGTGCACGAGTTTCTAACCTCATATTAATGGATGTCACTCTTAGAGGTGAACAACTTTTATTACAACTTTTTTTATCCGATTTGTATTTTCCCAAACATTCAGAAAAACTGTTTAAAGTTACTTACTCTGCAAGACGCGCAGCAGCTTCTCTGGCCATCAGTGTGCCGTCCAAACATATCGACTGCACACAGAGAAACGCAGCACCGCCAGTACGATATTCAGCAGGCGCTGAAACACGCGCCAATTACGAAAAGACGCGCCGACACCCCCCGCGGCCGACGCAGAGGTGAGCGCACACTGGAATACTGATTTAAACAGCCATAGATTGCTGGTCGGGCCAGTTTGCTTGTCACGATAGTCAAGAGCAGTAGCAAGAAGAATCAGCATTGTATGTGTGTTAGAATTGTACTCGTGTAATAGCGGTCTTCGTTCTGACCCTCTTCAAATCAAATGTTCAAATATTTGTAAACCTATTGGAACAAACTGCTATGGTCATCAGACCTTCGACTTACAAACTACTTGAACTAACTTACACTATGGAGAACACACACACGTATCCGAGGGAGAACTCGAAGTTCCAATGGGAAGGGTCGCCCAGTCTGTTTGTGTCAAAAAGTCACAAGACTTATCACTTAAATATAACTCAGAATACAGATTCTGTTAGTAATCACGTGACTGTCACCGAATGAGGAAGATAAGGTTTCAGCGTCCTGTAGACATCGTGGTCATTAGAGACGGAGCACACACACGGATATTTCGGCAAGGATGAGGAAAGAATTCAAATCACGGAAAACCTATGTCCGGATGAGCGCAGGTTGATTTGAACCACCGTCCTCCGGAATGCAAGTCCACTGTGTTGTCCTCGCAAAGTAAATAACACTAAACCTTAATAATCTCGTTAATGAATTAGGTAGGTTGTTTGCAGAACAGGGAAACTTGGTCCTCTCGTCCAAGTTCCATGTTTTCACATATCGTCTCTGGTAAACACAAGTGAGAGAATATCAAATTTTACGAATTGTATTAAACCCAAGGGTGAGAATCCTAGTAGGTATAAGAAGTATATCACTACCTATCCGGAAATATACGGCAGAAATGAGTGATTTATTATGTAGTGTTGGGACATAGCTACCAGAGCGTTATCTGTTGGCACCCTGTAATAGGGAATCTTCACAGCAATCAGGCTCAGTATGGCACCAGCTGTGTCTCCGCAGGATGGCATAGTCACTGTAGTCGAAGCCCTCTTCGCTCTATATTACTTGGTGAAGATAGCACATATTACATCAATCTGAGAGCCAAACCTGCATAATAAGAAATATCAGCTCTTAGTTCTCTAAATTCTCTATTTTGTACGGGAAGAAAGTGGCACATGAATGCAAACTTCTGGTCTTAAATAAGATTTTAACATAACGCTCTTACAGCTTGGCTGTATACCGTCGTTTCGAAATACTACGCATGTTCCTATTTCATTTCGCAGTTTCTGTATTCATTATTTTTGCATTCTTAAATCCTAAGTAACAGACGGTACCTATTGTTTCCTGTGGCCTTATTGTGTGCGTCCTCCATAATAAGGATAAAGATGGTTCCAAATCTTCAGTGAAATACGAAATGTCAGACTTATATCACCTATATATATATATACTGTACCGCATCCGTTAATTTGCTGACACATAACACCTGGAGCCAATTATGTGCCATAACCTGTACGCCAGGCGAAAACAACTAAACTTCCAGAGAACGACGCGACATAAAGTTAATAATAGTCTCACATACGTAAGGAAATGTAGTTAAAATCTTCCTAGAACAGATATAATGGCGGAATTATGTGGTTTTTCTAAATGCTTTGAGGTAAGTTTCCTGATGGGTTACATAACAATAGAATGACCAGTTTCGTTCCCAGGCTTTTCGCTAACAGCGATACCGCTCTTCTTTACGTGCCTGGAAGTCAGTTGGGTGTACGTATCTTACGTTATTCCGGTTCCATTCCTTTACTGTGTCGTTAAATTAGTTTTTATTAGTGTTACCATAACTGCCCCTTCCCCTCAAATCGTTTACCTGCAGTGCTTCATTTGGTTTTTGTTAGTCAGTGACAGTTATTTCACTTCGAAAAGTTGTGCAAATATAGTTGGTGTTGAATTAAGGAATCGGTTCTATATTCTTTTACGCCTGGCGTCAGCGGTGGCTATGACTTTCTATTGTAGTTTCTTGTAGGAGAATTACGGGCTCAATGAAAGTGCTCTACGGGTCGTCCGCCACTGAAAGGCTGGCCTTAGGTTAGAAGCTGTTGTCTCGCAGTTGTTTACATGACCCATCAGCAGAGCGCCGCCGGTCAATCGATAAACGCTTCCGCATTGACATTCTGCCCAACCATAGTTGCCTGTCAGTATTTTAGACAGATATTTCTGAAAATAATTGCAGAATATTAATGGGAGGTGAACTGCATAGCTGATGACAAATAATATTGTTTGCTAGATTTACATTTAGACAGAAAATACGGATTTATCACAGCTAACGATGAGGTATTCACACAGATTAATCTGGAAGGTGAATCCATTTTTATTTTATTATTTAATTTTTTTTAATTTATTTGTGGGAGGGGGGGCGATGTTGGGATGCAGGAGTACTACCGACTTTGGCGGGTGGAATTTCGGGGTGAATGATGTGAAATCTTTAATCTTTATTTGTAACATATGTAGGTTTCTTTTTAACCTGTATCCGTGATATACATGTTTCAATGGATCAATATAGCTCCAAGAACTTTAATTTTATGTCACAGTCTGGGATATATGATTCCTATGTTTGACAGTTGTCTGGTGTCCTGTCTTAGTGCATCCATCTTAGTTAACAGCTTTACAGTCCTGTCCCTGGTTTGTCCCGTTATTGTTGGTACGTTGAGCTCATTGTGAATCCAGTGCGTTCTGTACCGGCAGGGAGCTCGTAAAATTATCCTGTGATTTTTTAATACCTGTAACTTCTGTATGTTGGTTTTACAGGTGGTTCCTATCCATAGAGCAGAATGGGGACGATATTTGAGAAGTAAAGTCTCAATTTAGTTCTGGCATTCATCTCTTGGCTATGGTCCATGTATTGCCCTCAGGATTTTATCTTTCTTGTCTATGATATGCGAGGTGTACAGTGGTTTTTTGACCAATTTTACGTGGACGTATTTGATACTATCTAACCATTTGACTTCCTAGTTGTTTATTGGGAGATCTGTTATTGAGTATTGCCTTCGTCTTTTCAGCGTTTATCTTTTTTGTCGACTGTCCAAACTTGTCCTAAGTCCAACTGATCTTGGAGGCTGTTCTATAAGTATCTTCTGCTTGTTAGTGACATCGTATCATCTGCAAACTGCGCTAAAATGACTTGTTTGCATACACTATGTAGTGTCGGCGACATCACCGACCGATGTGGTATACTTTGTGTTTGCATTTTGATGTCGGGTACTTTATCATCTATTTTAACAAGTAATGTTCTGTCTGTTAGAAAGCTATATATGTTTTTATTTAATACTTTGGGATATGAATAGTCTCGTCTAGTTTCGTTATAAGCTTGTATATCTATGCCTTGTCAAAGGCTTTTTCCACGTCTAAGAAGAAATTCGTGGTGTAGTAGTTTATCTTCTGGACTATGCGCTCTGAAACGAGAAGCAGCTTTATTTCTGCAGAGATTTTCGGTTGATATGCAAACTGATCAGGTCGTATCACTTCTCCTTGTATGAGTGGTAATTTTGTCTTCTCAGAATAATTTTCGCTAACATTTTACGCAATATAGGCAGAAGACTAACAGGTCTGTAATTACTATCTTCAAATCTTCCCCTTGTTTGGGAATTGGGACTAATTTTTCCTGTTTAGATTTTCTGGGGAGTATTCAAGCCAAAAGCTCCCGTTATAAATTAGGGTAAGCAACACAACTGGCATTTTAGGAAGATTATTTATTTGGTTGTTGGAAATAGCATCTGGTTCCGGTGCTGAGTTGACATCTGGATTCTTCATAACCTCTTTCACTTGTCGTGGAGTGTCGGTTCTGGGAGGTCATCATTGGAGTTTCTCCCAAACGTGGCTGCTCCGTATCTTGTTTTATCGTCTTCTTGTAAGTTGTTATTTAGTGCCTCTTAGTCTAGGTGATTTTGTACTTCATACAATTATTTTCAAATAATTCTGCATTTTCAAAAGCATCAAATGTTTGATGATTGTTGTGCTACAATGCCCTTTTTGGTGGTCTTGGAATTTTGACATTTCTAATTAGCTGAATGTAGTTGGAATTGCTCAATTTTGTCTTCCCAGAATTGTTCTCTGGCTCTTCTGATCAGCGCATTAGATATTTATCTTTTGACCGGATTACTCATTTTGTCCCATTTGCGTCTTGCTGTGTTATTTAAGTACTAAAGTCCTGGAGGACAAGAGGAAATGGTTCGATTCATAAGTAATGGTTTTTGAGGCTTTTTTGGTTGCTTTCGTAATTTTTGTCGTGATTTTATCTACAGCATTGTCCATGTCTTCTGCTGTTTGCACAGTCTGAGTGGGTCTTACATTATTCTTTAGTCATCTGCTAAACTGGTACCAATTAGTGGTGATTTTCGTCTTCGCTGTTGACTACTTGGGGGCTCTCATTAACCATCAAAGCACAAGTTGGTGAAGTGACGTATCCTCTTGGTGCTTTTGTTACAGCTTTAAGTCTTGTTAATAAGTCGTAGAGCTTGTCACCTTTATCATTTCCACGTCCTGGCTTCTAAGTGTGAGGTTTCGAGTTAAGATCCTCACGTAACAAGATTCTTTCAAAGCGGTGAAATATTGTTCTAAAGTTATATTGCACAAAGTCTACTCCTGGACTAAGATAAGCTGCGATTATCGTTACCTTCCTCTGGGTAGCGTCTATTGTTACCGCCGTTGCTTCAAGTATTCTGACCTAGAGCAGTGACTCCACATTGTGCGTGAAGGTAAACTTCTGGAAGACAACTGTTCCTCCTCTTCTGTTCGGAGTCTTAGTTCTGTATCTAGTCATATTTTCTAATTTAAAAGTCTGGGACGGTCTTACGTGGGTCCCTGATACAAACAGTATATACACTTTGTGCCTTTCCACTAAGTTAATCACTTCATCCGATGATACATCGGGTATTTAATGACACCCATCTTCCTCACCTGTGTTAATTTTATTAGATTTTTCTGTCTCACCTCATCTGGCAATTTCTTTGGATCATGTCCGAGTTGTTCAACTGTCTATTGTATAATTGGTGCACAAATGTTACTAGTTGATTACAGACGCCTGAGTTTTGTTGGAACGCCCTGGGTGGTCCTAACCCGTGTTCTGCCTCACCCCTAATGTTCCGGCCTGGCCGAGAGGAAACAGGCTGACCACTTGTTGATCTGCAGACAAGCCTGGCGCAGGCAGTGTAGAGCCTGGCTTAGTTTGAACTTGCTGCAGCTATTGTACTTCGGTACTCAGGCACTGCTGTAGTCACGTGGTGCTGACGTGTCCGCTGTCTGGCACCGTGTCGTGACGTAGTTGTCGTCCTCTTGGTGTACGCTGTCCTCGCCCTGGTCGTCGAACTCCAAGTTCCGCCGGCCGCAGCTTGGGTTGTCGTGAACAACACCGCCGGCCAGCCATCAGCTGCCACGGTGGAGTAGCCGAGAGGTCTAAAGCGCCTCGCTGTGGAGCGCCCAGTTGCTCGCCGTGGACCTTCGAGTCTTCCCTGGGGTATGGGTTAGAGGTCTGCAAATCGCCGGTTTCGCTCGCTCGTACTTGGTCGAGTGCGCAACGCTCGGCGGTGGCGCGCGAGTGTGTTATACGCTCGCAGCGAGCGTGTTCACACTCGAACGAGGCTGCGTGGGGCGGCGCGGGCAGAGGCCGCACAGCGTAGTGCTGCCGCTGTACTCACAAGGAAACCTACCCAAGTTACTCTCCGAATTTATGAAATTTGCATATGTTATAATACATGAAAAACTATGGGACAAGTATTTTTTTAGCGGCGGAGAAAAAGGGGTGAAACGGTCCCTCCAAAATTGTCGCTAATATAGAAACATGGCGATAACTTAGAGGCTAGAGAAGCGATTTTTATGATGTTTGGTATGAAAGTATCTTTTGATAAAAGACAAATTCCATAGATTCAACTTCGATAAAATCAAAATAATTTTTGAGCTGTCCCCCACAATTGTCACTTCCCCTGCAATGTACCTAGGCCGTTCTCTTATCAAGACACGGAAGAAAGCGAGGATCCTATGTATCGCACAAAAGCTTGCATACGTTCTTTATTATGTAGATAAGAAAGACGACAGTGGCAGTGGGGGATATATCAATGTTGCAACTGGAAAAATTCCCTTTAAGAACTCACTCGGGAAAGGTAGAGGCGCAGCAACCACGCACAGTGCCAAAATGCTACGGTAATATATATTAACGGGGTGCAACAGAGAGAGAGAGAGATGCACAAAACTAACCTAAAAGGTGTACGTCAATATCGTGTATTTAATATCAATATAAAATACGGACAAAGTATTCCAGAACTTGACAGTGATAAGAGGATATAATATACAATCACTTCCTCGTTAAGACGGCAAATAACACCTACCACTAAACAGGCACTAACAGTCCACAAAATGGGAACAAGAAAGAAAGAAAGATCCTGGAAAACTTATTTAGTAAATGATCTTAGCAGAGAAACTTTTTGTTAATCACGCATAATAACCTGTATGGTAAAGTATAAAATGCGAAACTGAATGGTTAGTTCAGCTTTCGAAGTACCCGGGAAAGGAAACAATTCCAAATTTCGCAGTCAGGATTTATTCTCAAGCGTCTAGTTTGCTCCCGACTCTCGCCTTGGACTCGAGTGGCGCTGCGGTGGGCGACCGAGTGGCGAGCGGGCAGTGTGGACGGTCGGGCCAGTCGAGCGTGCCCCGCTCCAACGAGCGCTCATCCTGGTGATGATTATGTTGTTTGAATTGTTCTGCAACTATATAATGTCATCCTTGCAATGGCTGATAAACTTTACATATTTTACACTAAAATTCCTACAAGTCCACTCCTATATACACTGCCTTATGTCAAATGAATGCAAATAGGAACATACCTATTCCTTGGAATTTATCTATCTTGGGGGCTGACGTTTTTAATATTTGCTTGTAGGATGTTTATAGTTCTCTGTATACTGAACTTCTGCCGCTAGAATAAAACAGTCTGGTGGCATTATTTCCTGATGGGCCACCATTTAGCACCTGACACCACATCCACTGCCAACATACTCCAGTTTGAGAACGGCGGTCGTCCACCTGCCACCAGAGAAGTCGGACAAATTGATCCCAACAGTACATATTTCACAAGTCTCCTACGTCCTTCACTGGCGTGTTTCTTGAATATTTTTGATTATGTGGAGGTTTGAGACTCTCCTGAAGTTATTACTTATTTCATTGATATGTATATTTTTCATTACTGCGTATGTGTGTATGTGAGACGTTATGTGCTACGTTTCTCAGTTATTTAGTGTTTACAATGTTTTATACCATTTCATATTGCTTCACTCGACCGTAATCATGTTAAATTTTGATTCTGTATGTAATTCTCTGTTATACAGGGCTATAGTTTCTCTACTGACCACAGACAGGTAAACACTGTTAAACGTATTGACCATTGCTTTGTAAACTGTTTTTGGAAATTTGTATCCCCCCTCCCACCCACCACTTCCTTTCGAAGATAAAAGAGATCTGAACATTTTTTCTAACCATTGTATTAATTGTTATTCTCAGCAAAATATCTTTATTGTTTAATTCTGCAACAGGAAAGAATTATCAGTGTTTCCTACGACTAGGTACAGCGTTATTAGAATTATTACGACAACCACCGACGTACTTTTAAAACACTAAAGTTGCAAAATAAAGAGGCGAATCTCGTCAATTTCGTCAATGAAACTAATCATTCTGACTAAAAGTACTTGACTATGACGTCATTACATAACAGTTTCTCAATGTAATACGTATAGCATGTGACAGACTTGCAATTTTCTAAAATACCGATGACAGAAGAAATTAAGATATGAAATTAGTAACATTTCCCTGAATTTTCTTTTCTTTCTTGAAGTGACATACGTTTTGAAAGACAACAGAAATATAGCGTGGAATGCGTCCCGCTTGGAGCAGAGCTGAACTTGTATCGCTATAAGGAACTTTTTCTCTCGTTCTCTTAGCACCAGTCTTGCAAAGTCGAATCACGAAGCCATTGTTCCGCATGCTTATTGTTCTCGATCTTTGAGAACTCGCTGTCGTAGAATAAATAGAGAAAAGAGGGCCATTATTTGTTAAGTGTGGATGGAGAGCTGTGTAAAACATTATAACAGACTGTCGTTATTAAAACTGATGGAGGTGGCACTTCTCAGGCATACAATACAGAGTGAATTACCAACTACATCGCGCATTTGTATAAGTTAATAGTTTAGTTTGTGAACAAACTTGAAAAAAGCAGAAATAAGCATGGGCTACGTATAAAACTGGTTCAAAATCTCTGAAAGATTTCCAAGCTATCTTATCTTCGTGACAAAGTCGTTGCTATTTCGTCATCAAATTCGCTCAAAGCACGGCCTAAGTACCTATACTTTAAAGTGTTTAACACGCATGTATTGTTAAAATTAAAATGTTTTTCAAATTTATAATATTACTATCAACATGTATTTTAAATATTCTAATTTAGATTTATGATCAAAACATTCTTAAACCTCAAATTAGGGCAATAGTAAACACTGTTAACTCTCCCTTGATGTAAATAATTATAAACGAAGTTATACAGTTCCTTCATATGTACCAAACTTTGTTATATTACATTCAATGGCATCACAGTGTTAAAGATTAAAATTTATAAAAATAGCACACAATAATTCAAATATAGAGAAAAGTAACAAACCTATGTTTACAAACTGTACATTTTTGAATCTTAACTCTTCATTTGACTTGACTTACAATCAATATCTTATTTCCATACCACATACGGCAAATTATATATATATGCTCAATCCTGTCTTGTTCTTTGGCTGCGGCCCTCTTCACAACATCGATTGTGACATGTGTTATCCTTCAACCTCCCACTGCAACTCCCACCTGCCTCAAGGCGAGAGACACCAGAGGGTTTTGCAATATATTGATTCCTGCTGATGAAGGAAGGTTTTCACGTGGCAGACGCGGTTAGTTTACACGTAAATTATCATCTTGAAAGTGATGACTATAGGCCTGACAATAGGTCACAGTATCCAGTTCCGACACCACAGAGCCCTCGGCATTCGTAATCAATGTAAGATTAAAATATGTTCTCTCTGTCTCTCCGCTGAACCTGTGAAACTTCATGTCTATAACGTGTATTGCTACCTGGAACCCTATGCACTATTCTACTACGATCACTATGTATCAGTCAAAACCTGCTCTCTTGGCGGAAGTTAGCTCGAAATTATTGATTCGGGTTTTGTTGTGTTATCTTACCCATATACCTTCTCTGGAGCTGTAACTGCCACCTAAGTAGCATTTCTAACATAAACTGTTCAAATTGAAACAAGCGTCTGTGGTGGTGCAGGCACCAGACTGCAACAGTGACATTTATTAAAACGCTGGACTGTGCATAGAAAGCACAAAAATAAAATTAAGAATTTAAATTACTAAAGGCACCAGAAAATCAAAATGAATAATATCTACTCATAAGGTTGTAAAAGAAATTTACTATCAAAACCGTTACTGGAGCAGAATCTGTCTCCTCACTGAAATGACCGGCACTGAATGTGTATGAAAAAAAATCGAATACGCTCGTGGTAGTACCGGCTGCAGATCTATACACTACGCCGTTACTAAAACGGAGCACTGCGCCAGGAAGTTTACATATACGCAGGAAATTAAAAATATAATCTACTATGCAGAAAGGTAAATTGAATTAGGTCGCTTCCAGTAAGATACTCGTAAAAGTATTTTACAAACGAATGCGTCAATCTACTGTTGTGGTACTGGAGCAGGAGGAATATATCACACATCTGCCTCGAGAATATTTTGAGCGTTGCGTGGTCTCGCTGTGTTAAAGCAGCGAAATATTCCTTAACACCATGACACGACGTACCTTCTCAGTCAGAATACTGCTATTATTTAAATTTATTGGCATCATCAAACTGTGTGAAACAAAGAGAGAAGAAAGATTTAATGTAATGTCTAATATTATTATTTTCATCAAGAAATTACTTATACAACGAAAGAAGACTATTATTATTTATTATCACTATCAAATTTCAGTTCAGTGAGAGAGGTCAATAAGGGCTACTTAAATTTAATTCAGTTAACAAGAGCGATAATTTTTTTCTTTCAGTTATTATTATTAATTTTAACTAGTTAGCTGCCATGTTATATCTCTTTATTTTAACACAACAGTTCTATTCCGGCTCAAATTGCTTGTTTCAAGTATCTTGTGATACAGATTGTGTTATATTTATGTTGTGTAATACGTTTATGGCAGGCTGTAATATTATAATATTGGGCTTCAAATCTACGTGTACCTATATACTTTGTCTCGTTGGCCTGATTTAGATAAGACAGCTTTGGCTTGTTTATGTTATCTGCCAAAATATGTTGAAGTTTTTTAAATTTTAGTTACAATAATTTGTCAGTTGTAGCCACGATGACATTTAAAAATCAATTAGATATTTAGATTATTACGATATCAGAATATCTATGTATGTCGCATTTTAGTCTATACAAAGTAACTGCCAATAATTTGAACACATATATTTACAATGTTTTCTTAACATAGTAATTCTGAATGTCATTTTAGATTATTTTTCTTTTTTGATTTTTATAAGGTGCGTTTATGTTTCCAGAGAGTTAGTTGTTGTCGGTGATAAATTTACTAATGGTTTGTTTACGTTATCTTTTTATTTACGTTTTGTTGCGAAGTTAACCTTTTCAATACTTTCTTAGAAATAATTTTATTGTTTAAGATCCGTCTGTTCGCTTAGCATGTCTTGTGGTTGGTTTATTATATATATATATATATATATATATATATATATATATATATATTCGTCAAAAACGGCCATGATAAGGCCTTTTAGAATTTTATGAAGTATCTCAGCACATGTTCAATTGTATCTGCTTCCACTGACGACCTTTTAGATGAAGAATAATTTTTTATTTGGTGTTTTCGGAATTTCTAATGTGTTCTATTAATCTCGTGTGGCAATTTCTTCCGCTCTGGCCAATGTAGGAACTGTTGCTGCCGTTACATTGTACAATGTCCAGTATTCACCGAAAGAATTTTGCGGTTTCATATCGTTAATGTCAATTCACGCTGGAGATTAAAAGTAAAAATATGGCAGAAAAAGAATACGGAAATATTAAGAGTAACAGTATGTATGGATTTTTCGAAGTCACGCAACAAATTGGGTAACAGACTATTTCTTGTATATGGTTCTTGGTGGCTAATGTAAATAATTACTAAACTCTACCTGTAGGTTTATTTTTAGTTAAAAATAAACCTTACTAACGAAACTTTCCTGAAATAGAATATATAAATACGTCATATTCTTCCGATTTTTATCATTGAACTCCAATGTAATCTCACGAGGTACTTGAATTTTTTTGTCTAAATAGAGTAGAGGAGATGTGTTGGCTACAATTTCATTGAAATGTTAAGAACGATGAGAACAATGCAGACCAAAGTAAAGGAATTTTAGTGATATCGGTCGGTGTTTTGTAATCAGGCAGCACAAGGAAGCGGAGATGTTAGCTTGAAAACTCTCGAAATCGATAGAGGGCGAGCCTCTGTCAGACGGAGAAACAAGGTATATTGCAAACAACTCTCCCCAGGAGCGCCGCTCTCCGCCTCAGTGGTCATATAAAGTGCCGCCCACTGCCGCTGTATTTCCAATATTAGGGCAGCGTATGTGCACTGCGCCGGAAACGGCAGCCCGCGCAACGGGCCACGAAGGCGCACGGTTGTTCATACGCCAGAAACGCTTACATTTATTTTAGCAAGCACAATCAAACACATCTAAGTTCGAAACACTCGGAGAATTTCAAATTAGACCCTCGTTAACTTCTCTACCTTAAGCCCCTATTTTATTACCGAATTAAATCATATACTTCGCTCTCGCCGATTTTCTTCTCCCTTCCCGTCTGTGACATGATCAGATAAGGACAGGTTTTTGTCCCATACATGAATATATGGTTTGACAATCATAGCAGTATCGTTTCCATGTTGCAAAACGCATCAGTAACCAGGAAGACAGAAACCCATGGGTATACTTGTGTATTATAAATGAGTAAATTAACGCGAGCGAGTGTTTGTGTGTGTGTGTGTGTGTGTGTGTGTGTGTGTGTGTGAGAGAGAGAGAGAGAGAGAGAGAGAGAGAGAGAGAGAGAGAGAGAGAGAGAGAGATAGAGAGAGAGAGAGAGAGGGGGGGAGGGAGGAGGGAGGGAGGGAGGGAGGGAGGGAGGGGGGAGAGACAGAGATAGTCCGAGAAGGGGATAGGTACTGCTATTCATTAGCTTATACCTTAAATTAGCACACAGGTTACACTTGGTAAGTCACCAAAGTGTTCAAATGTTTGTATATTATATTTTTGTATATTATATTTTTAACTACGGGGTCATCAGTCCCTAAACTTACAAACTAGTAATGAACTACTTACGAACTAGGACGGTACAAATATCCATGCCCAAGGGGGGATTCAAACCCCCGACCGTAGTGGCCGTGCAGACCGTGACTGGAGCGCCTTAGTCTCCTCGGCCACCGCGGCCGGCGGTAAGTCACCGTACTGTACGATTACACAAATGTTTATATACATGTGGCGTCTGTTGCGAGAGAACAGACGTCACTTCTGATCCTGCAGTTGATGTCATATATTCTATGAATATTAAATAATAGCAACTGCAGGATCAGAAGTGACGTCTGTTCTCTCGCAACAGACGCCACATGTATATATATAATATGCCGGTGACGGGCAATGATCCTATCGTTAGTGGGGAGGGGTAGGCAAAGTTTGGATCCCTTACCCTTACGGGAATTAGTTAAACTACGAGTTTGAGTACTGTGGGCAGGGCGAAGCTGGGAATTTGTATCTGACGGGTGGCGTGCTTAGGTAGTCCTTGCAGGTACGGTGATCACTGTGTCCCCAGTGGTGTAGGGGTCAGCGCAACTGCCTAGAAAGCAGGAGAGCTGGGTTCGAATCCCAGCTGGGTACACATTTTCAGCTTTGCCCAATTGCAGTTGATGTCATATATTTTATGAATATTGTTCAAATGTTTATTAAGCTTAAGGGATTTAACTGCGGGGTTATCAGTCTCTAAACTTACAAACTACTTACTTATGAAGTACCTTATACTAAAGACGCCACAAACATCCATCCCCGAGGGGAGATTCGAACTCCCGACGGGGAACGGCCTCACGCATCGAAACATAGCGCCTCAATGCGCTAGGACGATCCGCCGCGGCCTGAACGATTACTACGGAAGCTGTCAGGTATACGTAACATTACGTAGACAGGAGGAGAAAGAGGAAGAGGAAGATCAACTACAATGGGCGAAGGAGATGGATTGAGGCAGGCGCAGGAGCAGACACAAAAAGAAAGTGTAACGAGTAGGTGAACAGTCACTGAGGGAAAGAGGTGATAGATTAACGGAAGATTGAAGTACAAACATCGTGTAAGAAATGTTACTGCGAATTAAACGTAATCTTTCATATAAGAAGAGGAGGATGAGATAGAGACTGTAGGAATGAGTATAGGGGCTAGAGGAGGAGGAGGAAGCGAAGGTAGAAAGCGGTGGTGAGCACAGAAGGTGGTGGGATGAGAAGACAGACAGAGGAGCAACGTCAAATTTCGTATTCAGAGTGTTTAGCCTCCAATGAAAGGAAAAATTTTAACATTCGTAAATATAAATCGCGTTTTTGAACGCATTTTCGCTAGACTCAACAGTATCTACAAACTTGTCCTTGTTTTGTATGTATTCATAGTGATCTCATGGTAGAGCACAGGAATCTCTTCGGGGAGATCACATGTTCGATTTCCGATGAGCAAATAGATTCTTTTTTCACATTTCATTTTAACGTAGCCGACACATTTCTTCGATGTGAGGAGTCGTTAAAAATGAAATGTTGGAATTCAACCTTAAACTGTTGGTGCCATCAATGCACTAATGGACTCTTCCGTTTTCACATACGAACTGTACATAGCGCTTTCCAGCGTGGAAAATAGGTCGGATTACATATAACGAAAGTCGACTTCATTAGTATCTTAGCTCGATAGTCGTCAATCCCTGAATATCACGTAAGTTCACGTCCAGACTTGTAATTTTTTATATAAAATCCTCTTAGAAGTACTTTTCTTACACAAACCCTACAAAATGTAAGGTTGTATTAAAGAATATCTAAAGTCCTAAATTATACTAGTCTATATCTCTTAGTTTACGAAACATTTATATTCGAAAATCGTTAATTCAGTCACTCACTCATCAAAATTCTAAGGTCAGTCATTTGTGTTAACTCTCATTCTAACCTACACTACATCTCTCTTCGATGTGAGGAGTCATCAGAAATGACATGTGACACCTTATTAGAAAATGAGTAATAATGTAAATATTTGACTATTTATTTCCGAACACGTGGCGATTTCCGAGTGTGTGGTTACTTTACTTTATACTGGCCTACAAGCAAACCATTGTATTTTTTCTCTCGGGTGGGTGAAGTGCCTGACGAAATTCACTAGCAGCTATGAACACTTATGTATCTGAGAAGTGATTGTAGACTTTTTTATTCGTAAGATATGGCTTAAATTGCTGCAAATGGAACCAGCACCTATGACATGCACATTGTACCTTGTCAAAGGTATTCTGTTATTTTTTACGAATTTGTCATTACTTTAAAGGATGTGTTTAGGCAGTAATATATGTGTGTGGACAGGGAGCATAGAGTACAGCATAAATTGCCCTGAGTGAAAACTGCAGCAATAGTTTCATTAAGACGAAGTCTTCGCTTAGTCAACAGTTCTATCGCTATCGTACAACGAGTAAAGGTTGCTACTAAAATACCAAAAAAATAAATAAATAATCATAATAAAAATATAAAGTACCATTTTGCGTTGACCAATGACCATTTTTACGAGCCACGTCCACTAAAACTAAATTTTAACTCATCAATAAAGCTTATGATCATAGCGAGAAGTTTCAGTTATTTATGGCCTATATTACTATCATTCAGAAAAGTCAGGGATTGATCTAAACAGTGCAGTAATGGACATTTGTGCTCCATTTTCACACGCGGCAAGCGTACGTTGCGCTTTCCAGAGTGGAAACGGTGGGTGGATTTCTTCTTATTTGTGTCGACTTCAGTAATAAAGCTTAACAGTCGGCAGTCGCAGAATACAATCGGATTAAAAGCACATACAGCTCACAATTTTCAAAAAATTGGTATAACTAAGCCTCTGAGGAAAATAAAAGAATGGTATATGGAGTGGACTTTAAGAATATTTGACGTATAATAAATGTAACCAAAGAAGAAAAAGAGTTGGACCACCTACAAAAAGAAATAACATCCGAACGTGTTCATTGATTGAACTACAAATAGGGTGAGATACACTGTGATCATTACATCGACTAAGAGGACCTGAAAATAAGAACCTATTATGGTAATTCAGAGAAGGATTCAAAAAGGTTCAAGATCGAAAAAGAATTTGAAATGAGAGAAACCAAAGTCACCCACATAAATGAAGATAGAGAAAGGTAAGAAAAAATGCTTTGTGTCAAACATTCTTCAAAAGATTACCTTCAATGTACATATCAGAGTATGCAACATTTCGGGATCTGGGCCGGTCAATACAGATGTTGTGCAACGAAAGGTATTTAGGCATACAGTTGACAGTGATGATTTGAAAAAAAAAAATCACCAACCAATGTAACAATATTTTTAATTGCAGTGGTTATCATGCAGATATAAATCAAGGGCATTACACCCCTCAAATCAGTTGATGACTTAATTCAGACGTGAAGACAATTAGAAAATCAAATGAAACTCATTCCTGATGCTGGTACTGTTGTTACAGATGGAATGAGCATTGCATGATAGTACGAACAGATTTTCGAAATCGAAAAGATTGAAAGCTGTGTATCAGGTACAGGAACGTGACCTGGCATTGAACATAATGACAGTCAAGACTTTGCTACTTCATTGGAAACCATTCCAATATGACTTGCAGATGTTTCTTTTATAAAAACACTGTGTCGCACGTGAACAAAGAGTAATGAAATACAGATTCAGTACTGACAGTGTAGGTACAATATTAGGCTTATGAACCTGCCTCAGTTTTGAGTTACTGATTTTTATCTTTTAAAATGTGGGGAATTAATACCGAACTAATACAGCGTGCACTTTACTGCAATTTCACTCAATAATAATGCCAAAGTAAGCTTGTGGTTCAAAAGCACTTACAGGTGAAGCCCCCTAATGATGAAAATTATAGATATTCGTCTTTAATTTAAATAGTTACTATTAACGCTCCCACACTTCATGTTTTTCTCAAGAAAGAAATAATTTTTATACCGTAATTCTCCTAAGTTTGTACTCATTCTAGGAGTAAGATTTATACAATTATATGTAACCATTTTCGAACCATACAATTGTGTACACTGAAAAACAAGGCTTGTGGTTATGGACTAAAATAATTTTCAGTCACTAATCACTGTATGAATTAAACTGATCATTCAATAAATACCATGTGAAATAATAATAACTACTTTGAGTTATACAGAAAAATGTACCTTATCCGCAATTTCCGTGTATTCTAATGGGAAACGGAAACTGTTGCGAAATATAAAGCTAACTTATTGATATTTTTATAGTGATCACCCACAGGTTGCAGTACGAGTAAATGATAAAATAATTGAACATTAACGATATAATCGACTTTCCAGAGCTCTCAAATATTGTTACTTTTATGCCTCTGAAATTAACCTTAAGAGACTTGGAATTGGTTTTAAGGTGAACAAAAAAAATTTCAGCTAAGATAAAAAAGCTACCTGCAAGAAGAAATGAAATCCCACTAAAAACATTAAATATAAAGAAAAGAAAGTAACGCCACGAAATCTTACGCCGTAAACATTTTGAGAGCTCATGGGAAACCAAGTCGGTTAGTTTAGTTACTGTTCATGGAACCGTCTATTCAACACCTTGTCATAAGTTGTTATAATTAGTTATCAATTAACATTTTGTATGATTATATCAGTATTATACCTCTTCATTTCTTTAATAATTATAATGACTTCACAAATGTATGGCAACATAATATAATGTTTAAAATACTTAACGCATATGTGAGTGTACTTCATTTTTATGCTATTACGTTTGGTTACATAATGGACTGTAAATTATTTAAGGTTATTATGTCGATATGCAATGGCTAGAGCACTATATTCAGCCGCGGAGGAATATCCGTGCGCACTGGGGCGCCGTGCTGCGATGCGCGCACTCGTTCGCCGTCATGGGTTCGAGTCCCCCCTGAGGCATGGGTGTTTGTGTTGTCCTTAGGTTAGTTTACCTAGGTTTAAGTAGTTTGCAAGCTACGGGCTAATAACTAAGCAGTTGAGCCGACTAGATTTACAAACATTTGAATATTAAATTCATTCTTATGTCATTGTATTATGCTGCGAGTGCTAAATCATTATAATTGTAACAGAAATAATTATGTATAATATTGATATAGTCGCTATAAATGTTAGTACATAACTAATTATATAACAAATTATGAGAGGGTGTCCAATAGGTGGTTCTATAAACTGTAACTAAAACAACCGATTTGGTTTCGCATGAGATAGCACAATATTTAACGGTGGAAAGAATTCGTCGCGAAACTTGCATTTTTGTACATCTTTTGTTTTCGGTGGGACGGGATAGCCTTAGGGACTTTCAGTGTACCAAGCACGGAAATGTATTTGCAGCTCACTTGGATGGATGGATAGGATGTTATGGGCGCACAACAATGTACAGCACTTAATCATTATCCCCAGGTCGATACGAAAATTGTACTACCCATCCCAATGCTGTACAAGTAAGATGGGTTGGAGGCGTTGTCAGGATGGACTGGGAAGCGGTAAAGGCTTGTGGGCGCCCTAGGAAAGGGTGGTTGATTTGAAAATTAAATATAGGACTCATGTTAATATTTGGTATATTCTGAAGTACGGAATACATGGCGGGACTCGACCTGGGGTCGGATGCAATGAATGAGTGCCAGTCTAAGTTAGCGGATTAGAAAATGGAAAAGGTAAAGGTTGCGGTTCACAAAGTTGGTGGCTGATACGGAACAGGCGCTAGGCGGACGGCATGCGGCCATTCGCCCCGCACCGAAGCTGGGCCTCTCGAGTGCGTCTGTTCTGCACGAGAACTCAAACGGAAGAGAGCGAAGGAACTGATTCTCGCACCTCAGAGTCCTCCAGCAGTAGCATACGTGATCAAACGTGGATGTCTGCTATTGTCTCCACGGTAGCATTGAAACTTCAGTGGTTTCAGCACGGACGGCAGAAGGGTGGCGTGATTTTTGAATCAGCATTCAATCCTGGTTCTGGCCGGCTCTGTCCTGCAAGGTAGACAGTCTTAGTCACGTTGTCAAGGCGTATGTTGCAGTAGAAGAACACTTGTAAAATGTAGGTGAAGTTTTGAAATATTTTTTTTTAATTATTTCCCTAAACTATTTTAGACTGGCTGTTCATCCTGTACAACAACTTGGTCTTAACGCCCTTATGCATCTAATAGGACAGAAAAGTGAATTCATTACATGGAATATGATTTAGAAACGGGCAATAGGAACAAAAAAGCTAGGCTAGGCACACGTTGTTTTCAGTTGAACGAAAGCTCAAAAATGTTCAATATCGACAATAGAAGTTTGTCCACGAGAGAAAATAGCTCCACAAGTGGTTGATAGACAATACCAAAATTCATGGCTGGCTGATCACCAGAATAAAAAGGGCGAGCCAGCATCTGGGCAAAACACTAAAACCCCCAGCGTAAAATCTTATGCCAGAGTCCGGATAATTAACAAAGTTTTGAAACTGCTCACACTCGCCTCGTCATCAGCTATGACATACGGCAGACCACCATCAAGATGCGTCAATGCACTCGCATGACGATATAAAATACATTCAGGTGAAATGTGGCGTACAGTGATTTCACGCCACAGACACCACAATGCGGAGGATCCTCCTCTGCAGGTTCTTGACAGCCCGATCGGCTATTTCATTGCCCCGAATACCCACATATTCTGGTAGCCAACGGAATGACACTTGCTTCCTCCGCTGCTGGAGGGAGCCATGTATGAGCTGCACTATCTCCTCAGCCTCTTTTGTAATGACTCTAGAGTACTGACGGAATCAGAGTGTATAAGAAATCGTGTGCCCAGAACAAGCCGCATTTGCTCCGTCGCCCTCATCTAGATCTACGTAAATATTCCGTAAGTCACATTGAATTCATTGCAGAGGGTTCATCGAATCGCTTTTATGATATTTTTTTATAGTTCCGTTCTCTAACCGCTCGCGAGAAAAAGGAATACCGAAGTCTTTGTGTTTTCGATCTGATGGCTCCCTATGTACATGGGTGCTAACAAAATATTTTCGCATTCGGAACAGCAAGTTCGTGAAAGAAATTTTGCAAATAGATCTCGTTGCAACGAATAACGCCATCCTTTTAAGGATTTCCATCCTAACTCGTGCAGCATTTCCGTGACTCTCTTTCCCCGATATCGCGATAATACTAAACAAGCTGTCCTTTTCTGAACTTGCTCTAAATCGTCCGTCAGTTCCACTAGGTTGGAATGCATCAGTGCACACCAATATCCAAAATAGGACGCACAAGTATGGTGTAGGCAGTTTCTTTAGTAGAATCTTCTAAGTGTTCTGCCAGTGAAACGTAGTCTTTGGTTCGCCTTCGCAACTATATTTCCTATGTGTTCTTTCCAATTTCAGGCAGGCGAGATACTGATTGTGGTATTTTTGAAGCTAGAACAGAAAGTGGTGCGACTTCCTAGAAGAGACTGACATGAATTTCAGCAGCAGAAAGGAATGGAAACTGATCAAACATCTAAGCAACGACCTAACAGAACCACCACCAAATTATAATAAAGTTACTCCTGGTGAAATAGTCCTCCAACTGCTTATGAATGGAAAAACCAAAAAGATCAGGAATTGCAAAATAAAAAGAAATTTTAATGCCGAGAACTGTTTCCTTGCTCGCCCGTTCTTAATTAATGAGCTGCAAGATGCCATTAATGAACTGAAAAACAATAAGGCCGCTGGTCTCGACGATCTGAGTTCCGAGAAATTAAGCACTTCGGGCCGGGAGCACAGTCATTAATACTGCAGCTAATGAACAACTGCCTTACCGCGATGCAGATTCCTAAACTGTGGAGGAAAGCTAGGATTGTTGCGCTATTAAAACCTGGAAAAGACCCCGGTGAAGCAAAAAGCTTCCGGCCGGTCTCCCTGTTGTGCCACCTATTTAAGGCCCTGGAACGAATGATCCTCATGCGCATATCACATTATGTGGACAAAACCCTCATTAACGAACAAGCATGATTTCGACCAGAGAAATCAGGCTGCGACCAGATACTTAATATTACACAATATATAGAAGACGGCTACCAGAGAGGAGAAGTAACTGGGGTTGCGTTCCTGGATCTCAGCGCCGTATATGACACAATCAGCCATAAGCTGCTTACTTAGAAAGTATATAATATCACAAAGGACTACACCCTATCTATGTTCGTGCAATGCATGTTACAGAACAGACTTTTCTATGTAAGCTTGCAAACCAAAAACAGCCGATGGAAAAAATGGACTTGCACAAGGTAGTATTCTGGCTCCAATACTTTTTAACATTTACACAAACGATCTTCCTATCAACCAACAGACAAGAATGTTCTTCTATGATGATGATGCAGCTGTGGACACACAGGAAAAGACCTTTGAACAAGTGGACGAGAATCTTACCGGAGCCTTAACAGAATTAGCGACCTAGTATGAAGATGACAACCTGAAACCGAAGTCCAGTAAGTCGCAAGTGTCCGCTTTCCATCTTAGGAACAAACATGTTGAACAGAAACTCCACGTGACGTGGAAAGGAGAAGAGCTGGAGCACACAAACAGTCCGAAGTACCTCGGAGTGACATTGGACAGAGCCCTTACTTTCAAGCAGCACTGTCACACCAATAAGAAAGAAAAAGGTGTGTGCCAGGAACAACCTACTGCAGAAACTGTCAGGTTTGTCGTGGGGAGCTCAGCCACATACTTTGCGCACCACTGGACTAGCGCTCAGTACCTCAGCAGCGGAATATGCGTCGCCAGTGTGGAGGAACTCGGCGCAGCCGGCCAAGGTGGCCGAGGGGACTGAGGCGCTTCAGTCACGGTCTGCACGGCCACTACGGTCGGGGGTTCGAATCCCCCCTCGGGCATGGATATTTGTGCCGTCCTTAGGTGTAGCTAGTGCATAAGTAGTTTGTAAGTTTAGGGACTCATGACCCCGTAGTTAAGTCCCATCAGCTCTACAAACATTTTTGAACTCGGCGCACGCTAAACAAGTTGACATCGCTATGAATGAAACAGTACGTATCGCCACAGGATGCCTCAAGCCAACTCCCACAGCCAAAATTTATCCTGTCATAGGCATAGCACCACCCGCTGTTCGAAGGAAGGTCTCCACCGAGATAGAAATATCAAAACTAAAGATCGATCCTCGACACCCGATGCATTTGCACCGCAAACAAGAGCTCCGGTTAAAGTCCCGCAAGAGTTTCATTGACACAGCTGAAGAGCTCTTTACAAAGCCCAGCATAAAGCGCATATCTTTATGGAAAGAAGCGGGGCCACACTCCGTGATAGACCTGGGTCAGGAGGGATTTGCAGTATTTGAACTTCCATTTCCAACTTGGAAGACATTAAACCGGCTGCGCACAGGAGTAACTAGAAGCAAATCAGACTTACTGAAATGGGGAGATAGTGATAACAGTTGTGAATGCGGGGCAGTACAGGAATTTAACCATCTACTGACTTCGTATCAGCGCACACTCGGCTGCAGAGTGAAGTTTCATTCTGATCTACTGATTCGTCCAAACATGTCAATAACATGTACTATGGACGATAATCTTAAAGTAAACGACAAAGCAAACTATGTTGCTGATTACTAGAAAGGGAGAATATAATTGGTGTTACCAGACATGGAAGAAGAAGAAGAAGAAGAAGAATTTACGTTGCTGGTAATTTTTAGTCCTAGGTCTTTAGTTGAATAAGCGGCTTATAGCTTTGACTGATTTATCGTGTAAATGACGTTTGACGGATATCTTTTAGCGGTCATACGGAAGACCTCAAATTTATCATTATTAAAGATCAATTGCCAATTTTTGCACCATGTTGATATCTCAGTTAAATCATATTGCAGTTGCTTTTGATCTTCTGGTGACTTTAATAACCGATAAATGACACCACCATCTGCCAACAGTCCAAGACAGCTCCTTACATTATCTCCTAAATTGTTTATAAAAATAAGGAACAGTAGACGCAGTAAACCATGGTTACTGCGCGATGCTCATCTAAAACTTCATTTCTTTGAATGAATGGGAAAAGCATCTTTCAACTGAAGAGATTACCTGTTTAACAAAGGAGAATGAAGAGAATACGGTAGCAGATAATCGAAATATAACCATTTCTATAGAGAAAGTAAATGAAGTATTAACTAAAATAAAGAATCGCAGATCACCTGGTCCTGTAATTATTCCTGTCAAATTATTAAATGCAGGAGGTCACTGCCTGAGAAAGTGAATAATATTCCTTATGAACAACTGTTAAACTCTATTTCCATCAGAATGGAAAAGGTCACACACGGTGCCTATTTTCAAGAAAGGGAATAGAAGAGACACTAATTGCTGTAGGGGCATTAATATGAACTGTAGAATGAGCCGCTTATTCGGTAAAACAATGTCTGAAAAAATAAGGCAAAATGTTGATCAACTTATTGGGGAAGACCGAAGTGGATTTAGGCAGAGCAAAATGTTCAAATGTTTGTAAATCTATCGGACCAAACTGCGTGGTCATCAGTCCGTAGCTTACAAACTACTTAAACGTAGGTAAACTAACCTAAGGACAAACACATACACCCATGCCCCAGGGAGGACTCGTACCTCCACGGCGAGCAACCGCGCGCTCCGCAGCGAGACGCTTTAGACCGCTCGGCTACTCCTCCGCGGCTAGGCAGAACATATCATGTACTACTTACCTGTTTATTTTACTGCAACTAATGGAAAAAATTATAGCAGTGGGGAAGGAGCTACACATTGCCTTTGTAGCTTTAGCAAAATCTCATGACACAGTTCCGCGAACTAAACTGTGGGAAGCTCTGAAAGATATAGGTATGGATGATTATCTTTTACAAATTATCATTGAAATGTACAGAGACAATAGGTACAGGGTCAAAAAGGATCAAAGGCATCAGAAGCTATTAATATCTCAAAAGATAAGATTGCAATATGTCACCAAACTTGTTTTCTTTATATGAAGAAATCTCTCTCCAAAATTGGAAGAACAATTGCAGAGGAATGGGAATGAATGCTATTGATGTACAGATATTTTCATTAAGTTTCGCTGACGATCAAGCCATTCTAGCACATGATGATTATGATCTTGACTTTATGATACGACGGCTATATCAGGAATATGACCGGTGGGAACTACAGATGAGTCTAACAAATACAGTATATCTGGTGGTGACTAGTGACGCTAAATTTGAGGTAAACATCAGCGACGAAGCAGTTGTGAGACAGGTAGAAAATTTAAATATCTCGGTGTATATATTATGATGGATTGAGCAATACAGAAGTCAAATACAGAATACAACAAGGTAGAAAAGTATTAGTATGTATGAATTCTTTTTTGTGGGACAAGAACATCTATAGCAGCAATACGAGAGGGTAAGATAGTAGTGGATTGAGTGATGTGCTGTGGATCGAACTAAGGATACTAAACACTGGCCGTGGTGGAGTAGCCAAGTGTCTAAGGCACCTTGCTGTGGAGCTCGCGGTTGCTCGCCGTCTGAGGTTCGAGTCCTCACTGCAGCAAGTGTGTGTGTGTGTTGAACTTAGGTTAGTTTAACTTAGTTTAAGTAGTTTGTAAGACTAGGGACTAATATCCAAAGAAGTTCGATAGATTTACAAACATTTGAAGATTTGATTTTCTTAAACGCTGATCTCAAAAGAAGACTACCAACTGGGGAAGTGGGTTATTTACGTAGTGGTGCCAGATTATCTCATCATCACCAATGTTCTGCCAAAAGGCAGGTTTTCGCATGGTAGTTCTCCACGCTGTCCGGTCTTCTGCCGTCCTCTTCAGATCCGCATATTTCCCTCTTCCCTTTATGTCATCTGTCATCTTGCATCGCCTGCTACCACTCGATCTTTCCCCACAAACCGGGCCTTCCAAAACATCTGTTAGTATGTACTCCCTTCTCAACGAATGTCCCAACCAGTTCTTTTCTCCTATAACCTTCAGC
This sequence comes from Locusta migratoria, assembly GCA_026315105.1. Classification (NCBI taxonomy): domain Eukaryota; kingdom Metazoa; phylum Arthropoda; class Insecta; order Orthoptera; family Acrididae; genus Locusta; species Locusta migratoria. Next base: position 459,661,572 of record CM048755.1, read on the forward strand.
AGACATCTCTCCCCAACCATTTCCAACACTCTTTCATTACTCACTCTTTCTGTCCAGCTTATCCTCTCCATTCTCCTCCACATCCACATCTCAAATGCTTCTAACCTTTTTTCATCCGCTCGTCTCAACGTCCATGTTTCTGCACCATAGAGTGCCACACTCCAGACGAAACATTTGCCAAGCCTTTTCCTTAGACCCATATCTAATTTGCCACATAAGTCTCCTCTTTCTGTTGAATGCCTCCTTCGCTATGGCAAATCTAGTTTTCACCTCCTGGTGGCAACTTAAGTCTTCGGTTATTGTGCTTCCAAGATATTTAAATGTACTTACTTGGCAATTTTAATATTTTCCACACTGTTTCTTTTACTGAGACCATAACACCAGAATATCTAGAACCGAAAAAATAACTAATGATGAAGTAAGAACTAGAATGAAGGGAGATGAGACAGTGTTAGATGAAACTGAAAGAAAATCATTTGAATGGTACGCACATATGTTGTGACTGTCAGGTCATAGGTGGCCAAAGGAAATCTTTGAATGGGAACCACGAGGAAGAAGCAAATGCGGCAGACAGCAACGTCATGGACGGAACACATAAATGATATAACAAAACGTCGCGGTATACGCAAGGAAGATGCGCTGGATAATGAGGCTTGGTGGAAGCCGGCCGCGGTAGGTCGTCATGGAAAAGACAGTTTTACTTTGTTTATACTACACATAAAATAAAATAATAATAAAGAGTTTAAGAAGAAACAAAATAAAGTTGCAAATATACCTTAGAACAAAAAAAAAGGGGGACTAAGGCGCTACAGTCACGGTCTGCACGGCCACTACGGTCGGGGGTTCGAATTCCCCCTCGGGCATGGATATTTGTGCCGTCCTAGTTCGTAAGTAGTTTGTAAGTTTAGGGACTGATGACCCCGTAGTTAAGTCCCATAGACTATACAAACATTTGAACATATTTTTTTTTTTTTTTTTTTTTTTTTTTTTTTTTTTTTTTTTTTTTTTTTTTTTTTTTTTGCTTGGCGGAAGATAACATGAATACAGCAACAAGTTGTTAGTAATTACATTAGGAGGCAAACTGGTTGGCTGCCCAAGGAAGATTGCGTCGATAGATAGGTGCAGTAATATTTGCTTTGTGTCTGTGCGGAACGGAAAGAAAGGCGCGGAATTACTTGGTGCACGAAGCGCGCTTGGGTGGCGATTAGCTGAGGTTGGAGCTGGCCGGGAGTTCCACTAAATGGTAGGCCCTCCGTGCCGATTGACTGAGCGGCCTACAGCTCAGTAATTGGCTGTGTCTGTTCCTCCCTACTAATCAATATCACCGCCCCTAAAACCTCCATTATACCCCGCTAAATGCATCAAACTTCCTTATTCTATAGGAACAGACCTCCAATCTCCTTTAATAATTGATTCGCTGCTGTTTATTTGAACTGGCGCTACTTTTACGTGGTAAGCAAGTAAGCATCATTAGTATCTTTAGTCATAATTTCGTTTATTTCATGCATATAGACAGCGATCAATGTAATTCCTCATTATACTATGTGTGGTGTTCGTGTTTCACGATATCACATATGAAGGTGCCCTTCACACAAGCTTTCATGTCTGTCGGAGCGGACTCTGCAGTGACTACATCAATCAAGGATACAATAAATGTATTTCAAACAGCGAATATGACTCAGCATCAACTGTAAAATTTTTTGTGACATTTGAAAATTCGTAACGGACCCGGATTTCAAGCTTTCCGCAAGCGGTCACCTTACCATTACGCTATGCGTACACACCTTTTGGTCTTACGCAAACTCATCTTGTCACACAATGTATAGTACCCACGGGTGCTCGTACACCTGAATTATGTAATTTTCGCGCTCAGAGAAACGTTTATAACATGCCTGCATGTTTGAATGTTGGTTACATCGATAAACATCGACACTGCACGTGGTATCTTTTTTTTTTTTTTTTTTTTTTTTTTTTTTTTAGGTACAGATAAGCATGCGACATTTTTAATAAACTTCTCTCTCAGGACGGAGAGGACGTAACTTTAGGTTGATATGGAATGCGCAGAAAACAGCGTAGGGGAGATCGGGGCTAGTTATTAAACTTTTGTTTTGAAAGCTCATATACCTGGACGAAATACACGTTTGCCTAAACTTAGGACGTCATTTCAGATTCAGGAAACAATATTTGTCCCTGGTATGTTTGAAGATATCAAGCTCTATATGAAATTTTTTGCTAACTTACTTGATGTAAGAACTTACCCTAATATGAGGCACGTTATTACACTTTACGGAGTTAGTTGTCACATAACAATTAAAAGTGTTTTGTGTACTAAAGGGCAGATATATTTAAACAGTGATTTTAACCCAAGAGAAACAATTTTATGTTGTAACAAAACATAAAATATTAACACAATACTGATATTGACAAATACAATACCTATAAAATCATCCAAGGTCTGATGAAGATCTATCAATAATTTCATTTTCAAGCTTGCAATTTTTACAAATAAAATTGTCATGTATGACACACATCTCTGATGCTTTGTGCACTGTATTATGATCGAGATATTTAATTTACTTGAAATATATTGATGTATGTGTTCATTCTATTACGGCAGTGATTTACAACGCCCCAGTGTGCGAAGCTAAAATGGAAAACAAGTTGCCTTTTGCAGTTGTTGGCTCCATTCCATTACAAAACCTCTGGAATATCATAAAATTTATATTAAACTATTGAGGCCACTTTCCGCAGTGAAGATGTGCAGCCTAGCACTTTATTTGGTGCTTAAGCTTATATTTCTTTGAGCGTAGTTCGTCTAGCAGTGTTCTTTTTATTACTGATTATACCTCTGATCCACATATTTATGTAATATAAGAAAAATCAGAAACACTGTAACAAGTTACACCTGTCTCTCCATAACAACTCACCTCATGCTACACAATTTTATGGTGGAAAACATTAACCTAAAATGTTGGACCGGTATTCGAACCCGGATTTCGTACTTTCCGCAAGATTTCCTCTCATTTTTTCCGTATCGGCTGTCAGTTTTTATTTAGGCGTTATTGGCACAAAACGTGTTTATTCAGTGCTGGAGTAATTTGTTTACACTGTGTAAACTACTTCTTAGTTCACAGAATAATTCGAATGTCAATTTTGCCTTTGCAACAGCTGAGCGTCCAACCATGGGTCCAGTGGAGCTTGTGAAAGGCACAGTAGCGGCTAAAAGTATCGTGCATTTGTTGTAGACCACGTTAAGCCCTTCATGACGATCATAAACGGCAGCGGTAATTTTTAGCTGGATAATGTACCATGTCACTTGGCTAGAAGTGGGACCGAGCGTTTCGAGGAACACTATAAGGAGTTGAAACTGATGTGCTGCCCCCCCCCCCCCCCTACAAATTACCAGATGTCATCCTCATCGAACAAATCTGGGAAGTTATTGAACCGTCTGCCAGACACTTAAATGTGATTTGCAGAGTATCCCATGTAGATGTAGATGTAGAACGGCGAGTCAGAACTCATCGCCACTTTACGCACAATTATTTAAGGGGAAATAAGTGTCTTGTGTGTCCAAATGTGGTTCCAACTCCTTCCATCGATCTACCAAGGCCGCATAGCTTCGGAAGGTGGTCATAATATTCCGGGTGATCAGTGTACCAATTACTTATGCAATTATCTAGCTACTGTAATTTAGTTACGGTTTCAAACAATTAATATTATTCATTTTTCTGAATAAAAATTACGTAATTTATAACTCCTTTAGATCATACCGTATTAAACTGATCGTAGGCCTAATTACCACACTTACCCTAAACAATGAACTCATAATACTGAATTACTTCTCAGAAATCTGAAAAATTGTAATCAATCATATTACGTCTAACTGGTGTACGTCATATTATTGAAGCCGCTACAGATAGAAAAAATATTTCATTATTTTAGAAATTAGTTTCCTGGTGTGGAGACCCAGGGACCTGTGGTAAGCCGCGGCGGAGCGGCCGAGCGCATTGAGGCGCTATACTCCGATGCGCTGTCCGTTCCCCGTCGAGAGTTCGAATCCTCCTCGGCCATGGATGTTTGTGCTGTGTTTAGTATTGATTAGTTCATGAATAGTTCGTAAATTTAGGAACTGACAACCCCGCAGTTACGTCCCATACGCTTTACAAACATTTGAACCTGTGGTACTGTGTGTACAGAAAGCTGAGCTCAGAGTGTGAGACTGTGGTCCTATTAAGCGTCGAAGTGTCGCAGTGATGCAGTGTTGAATGCAAAGACATTTACTTTTAGGATTTATACTACGCAATTAACCTGTATGTGCCATCGAAAGAATGCATCGGCGCGGCGGATTAGCCTTGCGTAGTGGGACGCAGTGCCGCGGTGCGCGCGGCCGTTCGCCGTCGGGGATTCGTATACCCCCTCGGGCATGGGTGTTTCAGTTGATCTTAGGTTAGTTTACCTTACTTTAATTAGTTTGTAAGCTATGGACTAATAACGACGCAGATAAGTCCGACAGATTTACAAACATTTTTTTAAAGAAGGCATCAGAGTGGCATGGGTTGCTGTGAGGTGTGTGCCTCTTTCAGGTCAGTGCGTTTTCGTTGCGTTACTTCAGTCAGGATCCACACATTCAACACTTACAGCGTCGTGGAGGATTGCCGACATGGTGCTCTCCCTGACCGGATGTCAGGCTGGGTGAGGCTCTGTTTTACCGAGGAACTCCCAATCACATCCCAGTGGCCGGCCAATTCAGTGGCCAACAGCTTCAAGTGCTCGACAGTAGCCATGCACAAATATATGACCTGGCCTTCTCACAGAAGAAAAATAACACTTCAGTAACTATTCACAGAAAGAACATAACTACGCCACTCCAACGATTAAACAATAACAGAAAGTTAGTAAAACTCTCACATGTCTGTAGTAGAGATTAGCAGAATTACTCAGATGTGTAGCGCATCAGCCTGGTTTTCTGGAGTGTTGTCATCTTGGGAATTAGGCAGATAACGTTCAGAAATCACCGTGAATTCCAAGGCTGTAGTATAAGCTATCGTCTTACGACTGATTACTAATGAGTGGCTCAAAACCGAGAATATGTGTGCTGCAGAGGTTCCAGTATTTGTGTTGGTTGAGTTGTGACAATGACATTACTGAATTGCGTTGATGAGTGAATTTGGCCCTGTCAGCACATCACACTAAACTGTGGTGTCTCCACTATGGCTTTCAGATATTCAGCTTAGTAAGATTTCCTTATTGCCACCGGACCTTCCAGTTCTGTCCGCGGCCAACGGGAAATACAGGCCCCAGCGCAGACGTCATGCCACGTAAGCAAGGTAGTTCCGAGCCGGAGCGATCGCTAGCTCAGTGGCTGCCCGCTATGAGGCAGTGGGGTGTGCTCCAGCGGCCGGCCAATCGGCTAGCGATCGCGCCGGCTCGGAACTACCTTGCTAACGTGGCATATGTGCGCTGAGGCCTGTCTTTCTTGCCGTCCACGGTTCTGTTAGAATGACAATTATTCTAGCCGCGGTGGAGTGGTCAAGCGCTCTAAGGCGCCTTGCTGCGGAGCGCAGGGCTGCTCTCCGTCGGTGGTTCAAGTTCTCCCTCGCGCATGGTTGTGAGTGTTGGCCTGAGTGTGATTTAGTTTAAGTAGTGTGTAAGACTAGGGATTGATGACCGTAGCAGTTTTGTCCAATAGGTTTACAAACATTTGCTATCATTCTACTGTCGCTGCTATTTTTCGCCTGAGTGTCGTATGATAGTTCCCAAGGTAAGTGCCCTGCTACTTTCAGCATTGGCTCTCTTTCATGCCTTGCATTCTGATTGAGACATGGTGCTCCGGCATCTACTGGCTTGTTTGTGTGAATTATGGGAAAGAAATGAAAGAAAAAGCATAACAGAATGGAATACTGGTAGAATGGCAACAAACGGTATACCACTTATAAAATTATGGATCACTCTAGTTTGTTTGGTAAACTCTGCGCTATTAATAATTTTTATGGGCGATTCTCATTATGACTTGTCCGAAGGAATGACAGTAACATTTTCCGAAGATACTAGCCTTTTTAGGTCAGGTTACAGTGTAGTCAGAATGTGGCACACAAGCGTAGTGAGGACCGATTTTGTGGCGTTAAATAAGATGGAAAAAAATGGACGTGCGCAGAGATATATATCTGAACAAACAAGAAGCACTATCTATATTTTTGGAATTAAAGAGTTGTATTATTTAACAGATATCTACCATGACATTTGTATAGTACGGAAACTTGCTAATTTAAATAGAGGAAAACATATTACACTACTGACAAGGGAATGGTCAGACATGTCATGTCGAAACCTGTGTTGCTATTTTTACTACTGTGAGTTAACATCGAAGGAAGTCTGTATGCAGACTGTTAACTGCGACATGATCTGGAAGTCTGTAAAAACTTTTATGAAGTATGACATTATTGTCGCATGGTTTTCGCGCTCATAACTGCCTGTTGTAAAACCATGACATCTCTCGCTACGTTATACCAACGCCATCTAGGGACAGGGTGGTGTTAGCTACGCGCCGCTTTACTGCCACAGCGGAGAGAGAGAGAGAGAGAGAGAGAGAGAGCTGATTCGCCCAGTGAAAGTGATCGTACGATAATTAATAAATACGATAATAATAAATTCGTTGACAAATGTAGCTGATATGTTATCTACAACATTCTTTCCAAATAGCTAAGAAAGAGACACAAATACATATACGGTTTAGAACGCGTCAAACTTTTATTTCTTGCAATTACCGCAAAAATGCGAAATATTGATACAATGATCAAAACATAGGTTTTTTTTGCGCCAAGAAAATACCAGCAAAGACGGCATTTGACAGCCCTGCGAATCACAGACATTGTTAGACGTCCGTAGACAAAACTCGCCCGGTGTTAGGAAGGAATCAGGCCTAATATCAGTATATTTCGAGGTGTGCCACGCATATATCATCACATTTTGAAACGTTGGGGAGCAAAACTGATAATGTACGCCTGATTGCAACTTGAGAATATTGTCACGGTGATAGGAAAGTGCAGTGATTTGCTCACAATATTTTTTTCTGTTAGTTTTCTGTAAAATGCCTTCCATTGGCGGAAAAATTCTCTGTCTAACGGTTGAATTACGTTCGTTTTGCCGGGTGGAATCTGAAGCATCTCTACTTCTTTGTCAGGGTGAGCTCGAAATACAGCTTTTAATGAATCAGAACTTTTATGACCTGACCACGAATCTAGAAGAAGAGATTGGTTCCCGCAGAACGGAAGGAAAGCATGATGCATGAAAAGTGTAACGTTATCATTTCCCATTTTTAAAGACTTCGATACGTCTACCACAAGACTGTCTGCGTAGAACATTGCTTGTTTGACACGTGTTCCAGAACGTCCAGTTGGTTCCTGAAGACACACATGTAGTTTAGGCAGCAATGAACCATCAGACTAATTATGGGCATTATAGTGTATGAATGGGTGAGTGCAGTCGTGGACTGCGCAATTGCCTCAATATGTTTTTCCCCTTTGAATGACAGTGATTTTTCGCACGCATTTCTTTTTTTAAAACCTGACTGATCTGCATTGTAAACGTAAGATTCAATAAAACTGGTGATCTTATTTCTAGCAGTCTAAGAAAAGCTTCTATCATTTCCATTTGAGTTACTTCATTTTCCGACCTGTTTCTCGATACAAATTTTGTTATTTTTCGTGCCACAATTTTATGTGATCTTTTGAAGCGACTAATCCAACTTTGAGAAACTGTAAATTCTTTAGCTCCTATCGCGTTGGCAATCTCTAACGCCCAATCACGCAAAGTTGTGTCGCTGACACTCAATGACTGTCGTCTGGCATCGGTAAATTGCTCAAAAAGTCGCGCATTTATCTCCGTCGCAATTTCCAGTCGACTCTTACGTCGTCCAGCCACTTCCTTTTTCCATCTATATAATTCACGTTCAGAACGGACAAAGCGATACCTATTTTGAACAGTACTGACAAGTAGGCGTTTCTTACTACTTTCGTTCAACCAATACTTCACCGTTTTTTCTTTGTCTGATAATGTAACTGTAGTTGCTGGTGTTGCTTTCGGAGATAATTGATGCTGGTACGTGACACTATCACTCGAAAAGTCTTCACGTGTTTCTTCGCCGTCTGTAGATTCACAGTCTGCAATATCCGAGTGTTTCAGTCGTTTCTAGCCACATGTCTGCGCTATTTACATTTACATCACGTAGTCTTCACGCGTGTTTTCTGTTGATTGCTTCATTTCGCGTCTGTGGTATATCTCCATGGCAAGCAGCAAACCATTTACAGGGGAGATTGAGTGTTCACCGTAAAGTGGCTTGCGGAGTATAGGTGTAGGTACGGAATATCTTTCACATCTCAAACCAGTTGCAAGACGGTATGATTCGTGGTGCATGCCAGAGAAACGAATATTCGTTTCCCTTTTCCACCAAAACCGTGCGACGATATTCCTCTTTAGTGAACTCCGCGATAAGACGACCGCACCTGCCGACCACGCGCACAACGCTCACCATAACAAAAGCTCGCGACCCGCCATTTCCAGGTGTGGCCAGCCGTCACCGCAAGCCCCAAGCAGGAAAAACAGCCATTTTTGTGATTTTGTTTAGGCGTCAGCAGCTAACATTCTGAATACAGACTTTCTTCAATGTTAACTAACAGTGCTAAAAAAATCAATACATGTTTCGGCATGACAAGTCTGACCATTCCCTTGTAAGTGAAAGCCTGATAAAATTATGTGACAGATGTTATGTTATTAAAACACTCATAGCCACCTCTAATATTAGAAAAACAATATTTATTTCCTGTAAATAGATTCATAAATTGATGGAGTGGTTATGGACAGGATGAGAACCTTTTAAAAATTTTGAAATATACAAGCTATCATTGGTGTTAGTAAGAGGAAAGAAGTGGGCGGTTGAAAGAGAGAGAAGCGAAATCACCAAGTAAATTATCAACATCCAATCGTCAATTTCTCAATTAGGATATAAGACTAGAGGAACCGTGCGAAAACTTCGCACCGTTTGTGGAATGACAAAAAAGTTGGAGAAATTGACGTAAAGTTGAATGTTCTCGCACATATTTCTTCAGTATCAATCAATGCAAGTGTTTAAAAGCTCAAATGAAAGAGTTTTATTCCCAGAGAGTTGTTAGGTCAAAAAGAACTGCGTACAGTAATTAGAAACGAAGATATGGAAAAAAATGTTCAAATGTTTGTTAAGCTTATGGAACTTAACTACGGGGTCATCAGTCCCTAAACTTACAAACTACATATCAACTACCTTATACTAAAGACGGCACAAATATCCATGCCCGAGGGGGGATTCGAACCCCCGACCGTAGTGGCCACGCAGACCGTGACTGGAGCACCTCAGTCTCCTCGGCCACCACGGCCGGCTATGGAAAAACAAACCGATTAAAATATTCAGTGCAAGGACAGAAGGATACAGCGGTCGAATAAAAATAAAGAATGGAGAGACTTAAGCTAATTCGGATACTTGATGACAAATCTGCGAATGAATACCTTTCGTTTAAAGCAAAAATGAAGGAAATCGGTAAGATAGAACGGCCTGTCTGATTTTAGTTTACAGCAAGGACATTCCCAGAAGAACTATATAGAAGGAAATCGTGTTTGAGTATAGGAAAAGGAAGGCGAGAGTTATGTAAATTCTGAGACTTGATGACTAATCTGTGGATGAATACCTCTCGTTTAAAATAAAAAGGAAGGAAATCGGCCGGGTAGTTTGGCCTGGCCGACTGACTTCAGTTTTTGTAGATTTAATATATAAAACTAGCTGAAAACCCAGCGTTGCCCGGGTATTTATTTATTTATTCCAGCCATTTTTAGTCATATATTCATTTGTATAAGGGCTATAAAATCTCTTGGGAATACAATTAGTACTAAGGACGTAATAGATTAAAACTTGGCTCATTATGGGGTGGTTTTCCATGAACGTTACGGTTTATATGCTCATATCTCATCAACTAAATGTGGTACTGTGATACGATTTAGAAGGTACACTAAACTATATGTGTGTATACTGTCTGTAAAATTTCCTGCGGCTAAAATTTGTAGTGTAGAAATTACAGATTGTAACGTCATACCGAAAGCCGTAGTTTTCGACTATGAACTGCGGAACGTCACTCTTTACGTGCTCCTATCTCATGAAGTATTTATTGTAGTGTGATACAATTTGACCGGCCGCGGTGGCCGAGGGAACTGAGGCGCTTCAGTGACGGTCTGCACGGCCACTATGGTCGGGGGTTCGAATCCCCCCTCGGGCATGGATATTTGTGCTGTCCTAGTTCGTAAGTAGTTTGTAAGTTTAGGGACTGATGACACCGTAGTTAAGTCCCATAAACTGTACAAACATTTGAACATTTTTGACACAATTTGGAAGGCACATTAAAATATATATTTGTATACTGTCTGTAAAATTTCCTGTCGCTACAATTTGTAGTGTTCAAATTATAAATTGTAACGTCATACCGAGATCCGTAGTTTTACTCCATAAACAGGGGAAAAGTAGTAAGCGAGAAACTTTTCATTTCATCATTTTACTATGGTTGCCAGCGAGAAAAAATTTAATAAAGGTTTGAAATTATGTTTAAAGTTTGTTGCAAGTCGCTAAGTACTGTCATTCTCATACAGTGTATTTCGAAAGTCTCGCCGCATTATATGTCATATTTTGCGATTTCTATTGGTTATGACGTAATATCTTTGAACCATGTATCGTATGTGATTCTTAACCATGCAGTTATTGTTACCTAATGGTAAGGAATGTGTGTACCAAATTTGGTTGAAATCGGTCCAATGGTTTAGGAGAAAATGAGCAGCATTGTCGCAAAATGCAGCAGTTTTTCGCGCATCACATTGTTTATGACGTCATATCTCGTGAACTGTATATCGTATGAAATTCTTAAACTTACGGCGACCGTCCTCATGGATTGAAGCTTACGTGTACAAAATTTCATAAAGATTGGAAGAAAACTGTAGATTTTTATGCAACACGTACAAACAGACGGACACTCTGCTTTATATATTAGAAGAAAAGAAAGAAACTAAAGAACGGAAAAGACCCGGTTCGATTCCCGGTCCGGCACAAATTTTCATGTGTTACACACTACAATTTGTAGTGTTCAAATTATAAATTGTAACGTCATACCGAGAGCCGTAGTTTTACTCCATAAACAGCGGAAAAGTAGTAAGCGAGAAACTTTTCCTTTCATCATTTTACCATGGTTGCCAGCGAGAAAAAGTTTAATAAAGGTTTGAAATTATGTATAAAGTTTGTTGCAAGTCGCTGAGTACTGTCATTCTCATACAGTGTATTTCGAAAGTCTCTTCGCATTATATGGCACTTTTTGAGATTACGACGTAATATCTTTTCAACTATGTGCCGTATGTAATTCTTAACCATGCAGCAATTGTTACCTCACGGTAAGGAATGTGTGTACCAAATTTGGTTGAAATCGGTCCAATGGTTTTGGAGAAAATGAGCAGCATTGTCGCAAAATGCGGCAGTTTTTTTGTGCATCGCATTGTTTATGACGTCATAACTCGTGAACTGTATATCGTATGTGATTCTTACACTTACGGCAACCGTTCTCGCCGGTCGCGGTGGCCGAGGGGACTGAGGCGCTCCAGTCACGGTCTGCACGGCCACTACGGTCCGGAGTTCGAATCCCCCCTCGGGCATGGATATTTGTGCCGTCCTTAGTCTTAGTTAGTTCATAAGTAGTTTGTAAGTTTAGGGACTGATGACCCCGTAGTTAAGTCCCATAAGCTATAGAAACATTTGATTTGAACAACCGTTCTCATGGATTGAAGCTTACGTGTACAAAATTCCATAAAGATTGGAACAAAACTGTAGATTTGTATGCAGCACGTACAAACATATGGACACTCTGCTTTATATATTAGATATATGTTTGTAATAGGAAACTACGTATAAAGGGCCACTAGAAGAGAAATTTACACTCAATAGTCCTAAAATATTCTTCAATACATTTGTTGCAAAAATTGTTATTGTGACACATGCTAAGCCATATGTCTTGCTACGGCTTTTTAATGATGGTACGATGCAGACCTCACTTCCTGCCTTGCAAACTCTGCAAAGGAACGTGTCCTCTGCGAATTATACGAGACCGTCGTCAGGAATACCAAAGCGTGGATGAATGCAGTGTGCGTGTGTGCGGCCAGTAGACGGACTTAAGAACAAAAGAGGCTTCTGGACAGTGGCTGACCCTTATCGTGAATTTACGACATAGGCGGGGACGGAGGAAGAGGCGATAACAGGCAGCGCGCAGCTCCAGCCGCCAGCTGCCGCTCCCAGCGCACGCAACCCATTCCGTCTCTCCCCCCTGTTCCCTGTTTCTGCTTTCGTGCGCGTTGCGCAGGATCTTCAAAAATTAAAACACGATAAAATGTGATAATTAACGTTAACAAGGTCAGTGAGAAATGAAGCTACAACTGGGAGTAGAAGGTATACCGATATTACACTGAAGATCCTAGAGGGCGGCGCTGTGGTCGGCCTTTGCAAGGCATCTCGTGTCTGGCGCAGACGTTTGGTCGCTTACTGCTATTACAATTCCGGGTATATTACGATTTAACCCTGCGGCGGGCGCTTGGCGGCATACAGTGCCGCCGATTTGGTTTTCTTTCAATAATTACGTCAGCGTGCCGATCACGCAACAATGGCGCTAGATATGCTTCGATTGTTTACTCACGCGCCAAACTACATTACTGCGCCACCAATATACTCACCGTAACAGCTGTGACTGACCTGTGGAGTGGACGACTGCACCGAGACGGCACTGCGTACCGCACGCGCCCGGTAATGTAAGTACATGTAGCCGTACCACTGTCGGATGTTTTGATGATTAGAAGGTTTGTTTTACAACATTTGAAAGAAAGGGCTCAGCTCTCTACTCTACCAAGAGATATTCAAGAATTTTTGTCACCTCATCGATCAATTCCCGCCAATCACGATGAGACTGTAAGAAGGTGTGGGAGGTGCCATCTTTGTGGTGGCAAAAAGAATTATAAAACTACTGTCACTGCAAAAGATTCGTTTGGAAGCTACATTGCCACAATGTTGTCGCATGTAATGATTTCAGAGCTTCTCTGGAGGAAGAAAGTGTGTGATTGTTGATATGTATTTACTGACTGCCTTATTCTTTATTATTACTACAAAGATTTTATACATATTACACTTTTTTTTGTAAAACTTGCTTTGACAATGGTAAATAATCGAATCATATCTGTGGTTATAATTGATTTAGAATTTGTTATTAAAGTTGCGCTTACGAAATATCCTAGAAACTTTTGTCAGATATACTGTAACAATTTTAATTTTCCCATGCACCGTCTATATATGTATACAGATCATGTTATACACAACAAATAATTAATTCCACCCAAAAATTTAAAAAATAGCTTTTCTATTTATTTAAATGTAGGCGGCACTGAGTGCCGCACGCGGCCGCTGACGTAACAATCTTAAGCGCCCCTGCCGCAGGGTTAAATGAGTATGAACATGGTGTTAGAGCCCACTCACGAGATACATGGCGCAGCACCTCTAACGTAGCTATGAGGAAGGGAACATTTCACGAGTGCACCATGAATATTGCGTGTCGGCTAACCATCAAATCTACAAAATCACTGCGACCGGAGGAAGATCCTCCAAGAACATGACCAACGACGACCGAATGCTTGAACTTTACAGACGTTTCTAGACACATTTGAGCGCAATTCCAAACTTCTGCGTCACAATGTGGGGAAATCTAAAGAGGGACCGCGGCGGAGCGGCCGAGCGCATTGAGGCGCTATGCTACGATGCGCGAGGTCGTTCCCCATCGGAGGTTCGATCCCCCTCGGGCATGTATGTTTGAACCGTCTTTGGTATAAGCTAGTTCATAAGTAGTTGGTAAGTTCAGGGACTGATGACCCCGTAGTTAAGTCCCATAAGCTCTACAAACATTTGAACATTTTCTAAAGCGGGATGATAAAGCTATCATGTTCTCCGAAGGCTTCGTAATCTATTGATCGCTACATAAGCATCTTTGACGACTATACCCGAAAGTCAGGCGCCGCAATTCTTAATTGTATAGTCTCCAGGTCGAGGATTAAAGTATATTGCAATACGAATGGAGATCGTACGGACCACTGGCGTATGAAAATTTGGATCACAGTGGGTCCGTGTTTGGGTATTTTGTGCAGGTGTCTTAAGTTCGTTTGCCTGGGATGGCGCAGGGATTCAGAGCAACTGCCTAGCTATCAGGACTTCCGGGTTCGAACTGCGGCCCCTGCACAAATTTTAATATGTCCATGTTGTATGATTACAACACCCAACATCAGCTGAGAATATAAAGCCAGTTAAAAACGAAACCGTGTACTCGTTCATAGGGAGGAAAATTAGAGACAAAACCTAGTGATCTGAAAGATCAATACCATCGTAAATTATGTTGAATAGCTGAGTGTGGGCGTTAGACGTGGGCCTGTTTCTTCCTACTCTACTGCCGCCTTGTGTTATTGATCCCAGTATTACGTCAGCAAGGTCTTTACGTCTGCTAAACTTCTGTTGTCCCCGTAACCTATGAATTAACACACCAGGACTTTTTTCTGTGCACTTCCTGTTCGTGCGTACTGAACAAAAAAGCTTCTTCACTACTGTTGTCGGTTCCTCATTTGCACATGCTGCGACGAATTTTTCAAAGGGATTGACCAACCTGTCGATTAGCTCTGATTTGACAGTCTAATAGAATGTTGTAGTAAAGGATGAGTCGATAAAATGTCTTAGAACACAAAAAACCGATTTACAAACCAAATGCTTTTACTGGCGTTCAACGTAATCACTATTAGAGGCAAAACTCTACCAAAACCGTTTGTAGAACTGTTGTAAGACTCTTCTTGTGGAAGAAAAAAAAAAGTTTAAATGTTTGTAGAGCTTATGGGACTGAACTACGGGGTCATCAGTCCCTAAACTTACAAACTACTTATGAACTAGTTAATACTAAGGACGGCACAAATATCCATGCCCGAGGGAGGATTAGAACCCCCGACCGTAGTGGCCGTGCAGAACGTGACTGACGCGCTGCAGTCCTCGGTGGAAGCGATCCAAGCACCGTGGTTACGCGCTATTCACTATCCACGACGTCATTCAAAGCTAAATAAAGGCGGAATGAATGTTGGCGACAAATCTGGGGAAAAGGAAGGGTGCTGACCAGCAGCGTCTTTGTGATGAGTTAGAAAGTTGAGTTCGCGGATTGCTTGTGCGTGCGAGTGGTTGCCACGGTGGGAGACCTACGCATCGCTCTGCTAAGGTCCTGGCCGATCCCGCCAGCAGTTTCAGGGCCCAATGGTACAATGCAGCATTTAAAGTTGGGCCATAAGGAGTAAATTAATGATGTACCAAAGCTTTGCTGTCGAAAAAAAACCTATCAATTCTGTCTGAATCTTAGATTTCGTCATTAGACTATTTGTGAGATGCGGGAAAGATGATGAATAAAGTGACATTTTCTGTCTATTTATCTCCAGAACGTTTTGGTAGCATCTCTTTTAATGATGACTTCTTAAATGAATGGATATTATCATACTTGTCGTTGAAATCTCCAGACATCAACACCCTGGCATCGTGAGTGATAAAAAACCTGATACAAATGTTCCAGTTTTTCAATATTTCCTGAACGACAGTGTTTACACTGTCTTTGCCTATCTGCTACCGCTCTCTAAGATTGCCGCTGGAATACGTCGCAATCGTTCCGCGTTATCTAGGTTTGTGCGTACTGAAATTCTAGCAAGACGCATTTTATCCTCGGCCTCTTCCTTCTCGTCTCTAGTCCTTTAAACCACTTAAAAATAACCTTTTTTATTAAATTTTTATTAGCCTCACTGTTTATCCGGCTCTATTTTCCATAATTTGACGCACGACATCACATTAAACTCACGCGTTGCATCATTTGTCACAACACTTTTACAATGACACTTTGGCCCTTCAGCGACGATTCTATGCACAGCCTGAGCCACCGCTTCAATTCGGTGATCTCCACCTCAGAGGGCGGTTGTTGACATGTCAGATCTAGCATTATGTGACGGTCTTAGGTTAAACTGGCAAACATTATAACCTAAAAGCAAAAACATATAAGCTTACGGGGAATTCAGTTTCAAATATAGTTCCTATTTCAAATATTGACAATGTTGACTGGAATACACTCTTTCAAATTCTGAAGTCAGCAGGAGTAAAATATAGGGAAAGGAGAGTTATTTACAACTTGTACAAAAGCCAGACTGCAGTTATTAGACTAGAAGGGCATGAAAAGGAAGCATCAGTTGGGAAGGGAGTAAGACAGGGTTGTAGCCTTTCTCCGATGTTGTTCAATTTGTACATCGAGCAGGCGGTGAAGGAAAGCAAGGAAAAATTTGGAATAGGGATTAAAGTTCAGGGGGAAGAAATAAAAACATTGCGTTTTGCTGATGACATTGTAATTCTATCAGAGACAGCACAGGACCTGGAAGAGCAGTTAAATGGAATGGACAGGGTGTTGAAGAGAGCGTATAAAATGAACATTAACAAGAGCAAAACAAAAATAATGGAATGCGGTCTTAGAAAATCAGGTGATTCTGAAGGAATTAGATTAGGTAACGAAACAATGAAGGTGGAAGATGAGTTTTGTTACTTGGGTAGTAAAATAACATGCGATGGTCGCAGTACAGAGGATATAAAATGCAGAATGGCAATGGGAAGAAAAGCATTTTTGAAAAAGAGAAATTTGCTAACATCAAATATTAATTTAAGTGTAAAGAAGTCTTTTCTGAAGGCGTTCGTGTGGAGTGTTGCCTTGTACGGGAGTGAAACATGGACGATAAGCAGTGCGGACAGGAAGAGAATAGAGGCTTTTGAAATGTGGTGCTACAGAAGAATGCTGAAGATTAGGTGGGTAGATCACATAACTAATGAAGAGGTACTGAACAGAATTGGTGAGAAAAGGAATTTTTGGCATACCCTGACTAAAAGAAGGGATCGCTTGGTAGGACACATTCTTAGACATAGGGGAATCGTAAATTTAGCATTGGAGGGAAGTGTGTGGGGTAAGAATCGCAGAGGGAGACCAAGAGATGCGTATAGTAAGCAGATTCAAGTGGATGTGGGTTGCTGTTCTTATGAGGAGATGAAAAGGCTTGCTCAGGATAGAGTAGGGTGGAGAGCTGCATCAAACCAGTCTCTGGACTGAAGACCATAACAACAACAACATTTCAAATATAGTTTCTGTTTCATGAAACTCGATCCAAGATGGCAAATACGACCAAAAAGTCCCTCCAAATTTAGAAACTAAGTGTTTTTTAATTAAGTAAAAACTGTAGTTCCCATTGAAAAGTATTAAATAAGGAACTTGTATGGCATAAAAAGCACTATAGATTGACTTTTTATGAATATCGAATGCTTTATTAGGTTTCGAGATATATGGAAATAACCTAAAAAACTAATTACCTCTAACTTTTATGTTCCCAAACTAACTATTTACTGCTAGTAGAGCACACGGTAAATTGTTAATTACTTCCCTTACAATTTTACAGGAAAAGCTCTCTCGCGTACGAATGGTTGTAGACAAACATTACGGTCATTTAAAAATGTCTGCAATACACTTCCTTAAACATTATTTTCACAACACGTAAATCGAGATAAGCAGTAAAAACTAAATAAAAGAAATAAAAATATATAAATGATATCTCCTAAAATCAGTGCAAGTTCTTCAAAGTCATTTGTCATTTTTGAACCCTTACAATTCAGAGTCTAGAAAATTTATGTAAAAACATGAAAGCACGACTCTAGAACGAAAGTAAGCTTAAAACCATTACTGTTGGTTGAACACCTGAGTTGAGCTACCCAATTTTCAAAAGTGCTATTTTTTCGAAACATCTGCGTACCTCAAAACTCAACAGATATTTTTAATTCTTCAAAGACGTTGTGTTTTAACTTACCGCGGTGTATCCGGAGGTCTGGCCCCATTCCCCAAGAAATCTTCCAACACCTGACTGAACGTATGCTTACGGGAGTGAAAGCTGTCGTCAAGGCTAGCGGTCGACCAACACCATATTGAATTCCAGCATTAGCGATGGAGGGCGTCACGAACTTGTAAGTCATTTTCAGCCAGGTGTCCCGATGCTATAGTGTATATATAGAGATCATATAGTGTATGCCCCCAACAGACAGTATACAGTTTAAGTGTACTCACAAATACGCTAGATCCCTGAAATGTTGAAATGTTTGTTAAGCTTATGGGACTTAACTACGGGGTCATCAGTCCCTAAACTTACAAACTACTTACGAACTAACTTATACTAAGGACGGCACAAACATCCATGCCCGAGGGGGGATTCGAACCCCCGACCGTAGTGGCCGTGCAGACCATGACTGGAGCTCCTCAGTCCCCGCGGCCACCGCGGCCGGCGCTAGATCCCTTGCGGGGATCAAGTATAGGCAGCGAGCAAGAGGAACTGATTGGCAGGGGGCACTAAGATCGTAGTATAACTTAAGAATTTGGGCAGTAGGGTAAACGTGAGTTGATAACTTAATTGGTTGTGGTGACCGCTCGCCTGAATCTAGAAATCCGGGTTTCAAATCCAGGTCCAGAAAAAAATTTTCAACTTCGTCGTTGAATTTATTTCGATGCCCTGAAACGGTCGATATGTTTGATAATTTCGGATTTGTAGATATTCTTGAAACACAGCCGTATGTTTTCCGCTAGATAATTCAATCCGCTTCGCTTCTAGAAAGCATAATCAAAAGAGGAAATGTTGCATACAGAAGAATGGGGATAATGTTACCTTTAAATTGGACATTATACCTATCCCGTATTCATAAATGTTAAAAAGGGGGAAAGAACTTCTTCAGAAAACATATCTGTATATGGGACACATGATCATTCACGGCAACAATCTCTTGATTCTTCTGCATTCAGCTTTTCCTTATGTGAAGATGCTTGCTAGAAGCGAATATCGCCGCGCTGGAGTAACCGAGCGTTCCAAGGGGCCTTGCTGCTGATCGCGCGTTTACTCGCCGCCGGAGGTTCGTGTCCTCCCTGGGGCATATGTGTGTGTGTGTGTGTGTGTTGTCCTTAGGTTAGTTTAACTTAGTTCAAGTAGTTCGTAAACCTATGGACTAATAACCAAAGCAGTTAAAACTCACAGATTTTCAAACATTTGAAGATAATTTGGTTGTGAAATCTAGCTGAAAACAGATATGTGAAGACTAAAGATAATTTATTTCAAATATATCACGTATGTTAACAGTTACCTGAATATTTTTGTATGAGATAGGCATGTAGCTGATATTTTACTGTAATGATAAATGACTCAAAAATGATCGTGACAACGTTGGTGACGCAAGTGAACATATTCGAGTATTCCAGTAAATGTATCTGAGTTAGTGATGATTTTGTTTTCGTCATCACAACTTACTTCTTGCGCGCACCTCATTGTCATATTTTAGATAGTATTTAGCATATATAATTTGTGCACTGGCATATTCTGACGTTGGTAACAAATGATTATGTGTCCAAATGTTTGTTAACTGTATGGGACTTAACTGCGGGGTTATCAGTCCCTGAACTTACAAACTACTGTGAACTAACTTATATTAAAGGCAGCACGAACATCCATGCCCGAGGGGGATTCGAACCTCCGACGGGGAACGGCCTCGCGCATCGTAGCATAGCACCTCAATGCGCTCGGCCGCTCCGCCGCGGCAAATGATTGTGAAGAGTGTAAGCTGCGTGTGTACTATGAGAGGCGAGGGGCTGCAGGACACTTGTTTCCGACTGGCTCTGGAGCAGCAGCTGTTCCCTCGGGAAAAGAGCATCACATACATAAATCGATCGCCAGCACAGTGTGCAAAATCGAGCTGTCAAACTCGCTTTCCATCAACCTCGATATTTCCCGAAGGTAGAACTCCATCATGTAGCTGCAATACCTCAGTTCGCGGAGAAGTTTGGAGGACGGACCCGTGAACTGTAGGATGTCACAGAACCGACAGACCCTCATCCTACTAACAAGAAATAGGGAGGCACCGATTTTACCCGCCACAGGACTATCGTCGGCTAATTTCTGTTTGCCTCAAATTGATATCAGATATAGCAACTAAGGATAAAGAAAATGAAATGAGCGTATGGAATTCGTGGCCGGGAGATCCCTTACGGGATTGTTCGGCCGCCTGAGTGTAAGTCTTTCTATTTTACGCCGCGTGGGCGACTTACGTGCCAATGATGATTAGGACAACACACAACACCCAGTCCCCTGCCGGGAATCGAACCTGGGCTTCCGGCGTGGTAGTCAGCGACGCCTCCATTGAGCTACGGAGGCGGATAAGGATAAAAGTAATTGTGATTTTAAAAGGTATCTGTTTCAACCAACCTCCATTTTATTTACGAAGAATAATTTGTACATGTGGCTTTTCTGTACTACATGCTTTCTAATAGAATATTGAGATTGTAAATACATAACCTCCATAACCTCCCCATTTGATAACATAATACCTGCAAAGCGCAATATGTGAGTATGTGTGACTGAATTTGCCGGTCATGGAAACAGAGTATTTTTTGTGTGTCCTGTGCTGTGTAGTACCGAAATCGGTGTTTCTCCATAGACTGCTCTAGCAAAGCTACAGTTGTGGCCATCCAAAAATCCAACACCATGGCAAGAGATATGATAGCCACATTAATTTGGGACATAACATGTTGTACAAATTTCACATGTCAGAAAATACCGAACTATGTGAAGTAAAGAGGATGATAAAATAGGTACTGCGTGTAGCCGGCACTGCTGGCTATAACTACTGTTACACGCCTCGGTACAGAAACAAATTAGCTAATGTTCATATGTTTGTAAGCTTAAGGGACTTAACTGCGGGGTCATCAGTCCCTAAACTTACAAACTACTTATGAACTAGCTTATACTAAAGACGGCACAAACATCCATGCCCGAGGGGGGATTCGAATTTCCGACCGTAGCGAGAGTGAAGACGGTGACTGGCGCGTCGCAGACCGCTCGGTCACTGCGGCCGGCAAACAAAGCTCTGTATGTATCCTTGGAGTATATGCTCCATATATTGTGCATGATGATCTGTGTAGCAGCGGGCGGTGTATCCAGAAACAGTCGTTCTAGAATCGATGACCAGGCGTACACGATAGCGAAGAGATCTGGTGGAAAGAGATGCCAAAGCAGAAAAGCAATTCGATGGGCAATGAAGAGACTTAAACATTGCGTGCCACGTCTGTAAACGCATTATCCTATTGCAATGTGGCCTTTGGAAGCTCTGATGATGTGGGAGGAAGACAAACTCACAGATGTAACGCTGGCTGATTAGTGTACCAGCAATGTATACTAGCGTTATCGGAGAGTGAAATGCAATACCACCGAAAATCTCAATAACGGGAGCAGGACCAGAATGCTGCTGCGTTATCCAGCAGTTCAACAGTCTCTCATTATGATGTCTCCAGACTTTAACAACTCGGTCGTGCTGACAGAATAGGGATCTCTCGGTGAAACATTGTGGTGCCTTTCGCTTGTCCGTGTCTGTCAATCATCGCATTATTGGCGGCGCAACGTTTGTGTAGCTGATTCATTGATAAATGCACCACTAGGCGCCTTGCAGACAGTCCAGTGTACTGCAAACGACGATAAATGTTACGTGTGTTTCCCATCACACAGTATTTTGTTTCGTTTGCTTCGAAGTGTGCCAGACGATCCATCACTGCCATGCGCAAGATAAGTCTGTCATGCCGAGTAGTAGTGGAACGAAGTGAGTGAAATCACTTCCTGATGATTCGTCGTTACCTGTTGCATGCAGAGATTACAGATCCGCATCATAGTTGCTTGGTTACATTGGACATGATCGCCAATTTATCTGAAGATCTATGGATTATTCCGAAACCTAAGAGCAACTACTCTTCCTCTTATTATGCGCAAAGGTGCTTTATGTAATATAATATTTATAAACCTATTGTGCCAAACTCCTATGGTCATCAGTCCCTAGACTCACAGAATATTTTAACTTAAGCTAGGGGTAACACACACTCCCATTCCCTAGGGAGGACGCGAACCTCCGACTGGAAATGTCGCCCAATCCGTAGCATGATGCCTTAGACCACGCGACCATTAAGCGTGGGTGGTAGTTTTTGTCCGTCTACGCAACTGCTATAAGGTGTGATATTTTTCACCAAATGCGTTTTATTTTGTTGTACATAAAATACCGGCAGTGGTTTGCAATGAGAGATGTCTACAATGTGTTTTAGTTTTCTTGCATCGAAAAACACTGCTTTAGAAATTACTTCTGAGACTTCGGCTTCACATCGACTGTCTAACACCGAAACGCACTCGAAAGATGCTCACTCTGATCTACGATGCGTAGTGAAGCTGTTTACCCAAAACAGCTGCAAGAAAGAACATTTCGAGTACGTCCAAACGGCGGTTTCTTCCGCCTTTAAATAGCGCTTGTATGTCACGCTACTGGTGCCTGTGATATACTTATCACACGTATCTGTCGTCGCTGCAAAAGCACTCTACAAATTTCACACGATTTTTATGATCCTTCATTTGAGGGAAGGTGACATAATTGTCAGTTTATATATTGTTTGTGTTTACAAAAAAACTTCCATCGGCATTCTCTCCCAGCTATTTGACAACTGAATTGTTTCACTGTTTACGCACACACTAACATTACGTACTGTCTATATGGCGGACTGTGTCAGTGGGCACCACGGCGGCAGTTTATTCCGGAAACCCACAGACACGGATCGCTAACTGCACTCTGTCAATCACTATCATTAGGAACAAAGTTTTGCATTTACATCTACAGCTACGTTCATACTCCGCAAGTCACACCATGGTTTGTGGCTTAAGGTATTTCGTATACCAGTGTCACTTCCTTATTTACCTCCCCCGGGCATGGATGTTTGTGCCGTCTTTGGTATAAGGTAGTTCACAAGTAGTTTGTAAGTTTAGGGACTGATGACCCCGCAATTAAGTCCCTTAAGCTTAAAAAACATTTGAACATTTTCCTTATTTTCCTAATTCAGTCACGTATTCTACGTGCAAAAAATTTGCAGGTATGCCTTCATGTGACCGCTGTAATTTTATCTTGATGACTTTCCCGAGACGTACACGTATGCGGAAGCGAATTATTGGTAGGTTCTTTAAGAATGATACGATATCGGAACTTTGACGAAAGCCAATACCGCGATGAAGCACGACTTTCTTGCACCGCCGGCCAGAGGAGTTTGCTGATCATTTCCGTGGCGCTTTTGCGCTTACTAAATGAACCTGCAACGAAGCGGGCTGTTATCTTTTGGTTATTCACTATCTCTCTAAACGAAACTATCTGGTACAGATTCCACACTGACAATTTTCAGGTATTACCCGAAGGAGTGTTTTGTCAATTATGTCCTTTGTTGATAGATCAGGGTCGCTACAGTGTTCTTCGAAATCGATCGCGCACATCTGTACCGTATTTTTCTCGAAGCCGTTCTCAGCACTTTCAAGCTCCCTGCGTCATCGTTGTGTATAAATCAAGAAATCTGAGTTTTCGGCGACCAAGGGTACCAACTACAACTAACAATATTTCCTTGAGTATTTCGACGAAACTCGTGGTCCAGTGATTAGCATCGTAGATCGCTTTGTTTCAAAAATGTTCAAATGTTTGTTAAGCTTAAGGGATTTAACTGCGGGGTCATCAGTCCCTAAACTTACAAACTACGACCAGCCTTCGAATTCCGGACCACGAGAAGTTTGCAACGTGACACTTTCTGGTGGAGGCGCCGGGTATCCTGCAATGCATCTGAATCGTCGTGGCTCCGATTAGGCATAAGAGCCGTCGCCTACACGGTCAAGAACCGGAATACAAAGGGTATACTGACTACCTCCGTCCGAAGGTCCGTGTCATCAACAGACCCATGGATACAAAAACAGCGGTTAGTCAGCTGCATATCAGACACCCGTCGGTGTTGTCGGGAGACGCTGGAAAGGACCCAAACAAGTGGCTGAAAGGATTAGACCGAGTCTCCAAGTGCTGGACACATATATTCACATATATTTCTACCTGTACGGGACGGCCCAGAAGTGGTTTGAAAATAACGAGGACAAGCTCGATAGTTGGGAAAAATTCCAGACTGAGCTTAAGAAGACGTTTGGAGACCACCAGCAACCAGTCCGTTTATCAGAAGAGCAATTGAAGAACAAGACCCAACGACATAGTGAGTCAACGCAGTCGTATATACTGAGTGTTTGGCCCTATGTTACGTAGTTAATCCGGATATGACTGAGGCCGATAAAATATCACACCTGATGAAGGGCATTGCAGAAGACATGTATCGAGCTCTTCTGTTATAAGTCGTTTCAAAGACATAAAAGTTTATCCAATAGTGTCAGAAATTGAAGAGATGAAACAGAGGAGAGTTGGACGAAAGAAGTATGACAGACTCTCAAGCGTAGTCCCTATTGCCGTTATGAAAGACGAGCATGATTTTGCTTCTCTCATACGACAAATGTGAGATAAGAATTACAACAGTTTATGATAGCCAGGACTGTTGGGCCAATCGAATACCAGATTATGGCCATGGATGTTAGTCCTGTACATCATGAGGCAGCTAACGCTGCTGAGGAGGAGGTATTTCGAACATTAACGCCTGTCAGCCCCGCCAGTCGCATTCGACATGAAGAATGGACTCGCCCTACTATGAATTACGCCGCAGTTGCCAAACGGAAGACTAGGAACCGACCGACGCGGCCAGAACCAAATCCTCCAACAACTATGACGCCTCACAGGAGGACAGATATTTGGAGGACGCAAGACAACACGCCATTGTGTTTCCACTGGGCCTACCTGGACATGTCGTACGATACTGTAGGGAGAGAAGACGAGTATTTGACAATTACTCTATTTATTTTTGTTATTAACGCGGTACACCTTCAGAGTTCATCCTGTCTCTGCGTTATAGTTTCCAGGATGAGTTTAGAATTTAAATGCTATTGACGGTCTGGTTTCAGCCAACTTCCGTCACTAATACTGTTTGGTTATTATGGCTGTTTATAGGCAACAACTGTTGTGGGATTTTTTCATGGACGCTTATGCAGTGAACTATTACTCCATTAACATTTTCGTTTCCCTTTTTGTTGTGCCGGACACTGTCCAGCCTGAAATCAGGAGGCGTATTTTCGAGCCTGTAGAGGATTTTCTCTAACCTCAAATATCCAATATTAGCAATCCACACGTACTCCACAACCCTAGTAGTTCCTTCCTGCATGTAGTGTACACATGACTTATTAAAAGTAATCCAACATTTCTCCACCCGATAGCGGAGACTCGAGAGAGGACTGATGACCTCCGTTTTTTAGTCCCCCTAAAACATCCAAACATCCAGACTCGAGAGATGTGGACCTATGATCGCTACATAATCTTTTAAGCTTCTTGTTTTAAATCTTCCACTCGTCTTCAAACCATAGGACCGCGGTCGGTTCTGGAAAAGATGCTACAAATCCATAGCCCCACTTCCATCCAATAGTGAGGTTAGCTGTCTTCACGAATCCTGCCAGCTATCCTTAGGAGCTACGGAGGAGTGGCCGAGTGTATTGAGGCACTATTCTGCGATGCGCGCGGCCTTCCCCGTCGGGGGTTCGAATCCCCCCTCGGGCATGGACGTTTGTGCCGTCTTTAATATAAGTAGTTTGTAAGTTTAGGGACTGATGACCCCCGCAGTTATGTCCCATAAGCTTAACAAACATTTGATATCCCTAGGAACCTAGGATAAACTTGGTGTCAGTGAGGTCCATATGAGCCACAATTTGCAGCCGGAGGCACCCGTATTCTCAATCACCGCCAGAAGAGTCTCCTCCTCCAGCTTCCAAGTTGCGACAGAGGAAATTTACGCTTATACCGTACTGTTTTATATAAATTTTTTTTTATTTTTAAGATTTCAATGATAAATTTTAACAAACTGACGTTTAAAATTTTTTTTTGAAGTATGACATTTGTAAATTTTATACATCTCTGTTTTACACCTTCAATGTTTTAAAACACCGCATGCATGTTTTAATTATCTTACCATTTTATTATACTTGTATCACATACTGTTTTATAAATTTGTATGTCTGGATATATTCAAGAACCCTACTTTTAGGAAAATATTTATATAAGAAACAATTGTGCAGTATAAGACCCTAGCTTATTAGGGCTCAAGCTATCCACTGCAATCCCTCCCCCCCCCCCCCCCCCCAACTCTTTCCTTCCCCACCAACACCTGCAACCAAATTATAATGTGGGCAATTGTGACAAATGGAAGTTTGGGTCTAGCCGGGGAGCGTGTTCGGTTGGCCGAGTGGCAAGTCTGCCGGCTGGGGCCGTGGCGAGCGGTGTTTACGTGTCTGCTGCTGTCGCCTGAGCGCTGTTTCCGGGTGAGTTGACGCTCTCGTAGCGGCCGCAATAACGTGTTATTGTGTGAATTATGACTAGAACACGAACATGACTGAAGTACCAAGAAGAGATACTTTGAAGTTTGTATTTGATTGCAACTATGCACGACCGAAGTCTTTTGAAATTGAATCATGGATTGAGGAATCACTGAAACGTTCCTTTGGCGATATTATCGGTGTCCATCTCTCAATAGTTAGCAGTACTGTGTATATTAAGTTCAAAAGTCCGGAAATTTGTGACGAAATTGTGCAGTCCCGTGCTGGTGATCTTAAATTCAAGCACTGTGATGGGAACGTTGGTGAAGTTAAAGTGACGCACGCAGGGTTTGGTATTCGGACAGTCCGAATTTTCGAACTACCATTTGAAGTTCCTGCAGAAGAAATTAATGCTGCTTTGGCGAAATATGGAAAGGTCATCAGCAATGTTCCTGAAAAATGGATGTCGTTTAAAGTACCTGTTTTAAACGGTGTTCGGCAGGTAAAGATAGAATTAAAGACACATGTCCCATCATATATTTCTATCTGTGGCTATAGGGCAATTATCATGTACGACGGTCAACCGCGTACTTGCTCTGGTTGCGGTTCAACTGGTCATGTTCGAGCCCAATGTATTCAAAGAAGGGTGACACAGGTACCTACAGGAGAAACAGAGCCAGCTGACAGGATGACGACCTTCCCGATCTCTTACGTGGCTGCGGCCCGATTGCGCACGAACACGCCGGAGCACCCTCATTTCAGTGAATCGTCCGGTACTACAGAAGCTGTACAAGAGACGTCTATGGAAATTCCCAACCAAGATAATTCTACCGAAGATGTGTCAATGGAACGTGATCAACCGGAGGGTACGAGCTCGGCCGGCCTCCAATACGGTGCTCCAGCCCAAGAAGACGGAAAGCGTTCGAGTCCCAGCAGCGAACTGGAATCCAACCCAGTGGTAAACGAAGAACGAACTCCGGGAAAGGAAACCTGTTCCTCAAAAAATCAAACAGCAGTCTCTCTCAAGAAACACAAAAAACGAAGAATAGCCCATCAAGACACAGAGAAGACAGTGCCAATATTGCCCGAGAAATTGACGGAAATTGGTCTCACTTTACCTGACACCACATCAGCAAATTCCGATCCGAAGCAGCAGAATGGTAGCAAACGGGTGTCGGAAATCTCCCCACCTAATATCAAGCCGGGGGACTATGAAGCTGTGGAAGACCCACCTGGATTACAACCCGTCGGTAGGGAGAGGCCAAGTCTACCGGTAAACGGCGCACAAAGCAAGGCTGCCTCAGACCGTATACTGAACTGGGCAGATGACGGGGAAGATGTGGCAATGGAGCAAGAAACGGGTAGAGCTGACCCACCAACAGACGATGTATCAGCCACAACAGGAGAAGAATTATACGACCTGCCTCTCCAGTCCCGTCGGATGATACAGAGTACCGTTTCCAACAACCATTAATGCTTTTAACGACATCGTACCTCTGCGCCCTGGTTGGAGAGTGTGATTCTAACACTGAATGCCTGCGTTTCAGGATTACAAGGTAGCCACCGTAAATATAAACAAGATCATCTCACAACAGAAGATACACAGTCTTCGTGATTATTTATACAGCTGTGATGCTGATATCGCTCTGCTGCAAGAGGTAGACAGCGAATTTCACCCAGATATTCCGGGATACGAAGTACTCAGAAACACCACCCCAGGTAGTACTTCGGGAACTGCTCTCCTAACCAAAGAGGGTGTGATTGTATCGGATGTCGAGCGATTGGAAAATGGCAGAGGGATATCGTGTCTCATTAATGGAGTTAGATTCATAAATATATATGCCCCTTCCGGGAACCAAAATAGAACAAGTAGAGCCCAGTTCTTTGCCAGTGATTTATTGTATCTCCTCTGGCGAAATCGGGAGGACGTTGTAGTCGGAGGCGACATTAATTGTGTCTTGAAGCACAAGGACCAATGGCCGAACTTTAATGGATGTCCAACTCTTGCAGAAATGGTACACCAATTAGAACTAGAGGATACTTGGGAAATAATAAACGGCGACCAACGGTGTTTTACGTATCATACTGCGACAACTGCCAGTCGCCTGGATAGAATTTACGTCAGTAAAACCTTGCGGGGGACAGTATCTGCAACGGAAACGTGGCCACTGTACTTTTCAGATCATTCGGCGTACCACTGCACCATTCGCATGACACGGCAGAAAACGTTCCGTGGCAGAACAGGATGGAAGTTAAACGTCGATATTCTCAAGGAGCAAGAGTTGAGAGAACGGATGGAAGAGGCCTGGCATACCTGTTTACGCCGACAACACACGTTCCCATCGGTACTTCTGTGGTGGTGCCACTGCGCAAAACCTAAATTAATCAGCGTTTTGAAGGCGTATAGTTATGAGAGGAACCGACTACAGAAAGAAACTTTCGAGTTTTACTTTCGATGTCTTCGTGAACTGTATTCTGATATACCTATCACGCCGGAGAAGTTCATCCAAATTAAAAGGATTAAAGCAAAGTTATCCCTTCTGAAACGGAAACAAATGGAAGGAATTAAAATCCGTTCCAGAGATGATAATTGCACCTCCGACGAACATACGTCACCCTTCCACCTCGGGAGAGAGAAGCGTCGCGCAAGACAAAAACTTATCACTCGTATAAAGAAAGAAGATGGTAATTTCGCGACGACTCAGGCTGAAATAAAAGAGTATATAACGGATTACTACCAGCGACTGTACACAGCAGAGCTGGAGGATGACGACGCAATACGTACAATGAAATGTTATCTTACAATGACACTTGCGGAGACCGACAGGGAATCATTAAGGTATGACATCGCCGCGGACGAGGTACAGGAGGTACTGAAAAAGGCTCAGCCTAATAAATCGCCCGGAAATGATGGACTACCAATAGAATTTTACAAACAGTTTTGGTATCTAATGGACCGATGCTTTGTAAGCAAGTGTAATGAAATCAAAGCGGGTCAGCAACTACCAGCAGGCTTCAATGACAGTATAATAGTACTGGTTCCGAAAGAACACCCACATGATGATATCAATAAATTCCGTCCCATCTCTCTCCTGAACTCTGATTATAAGATTGTAGCCCGTGTCATAGCAGCTAGAATTAAAAATGTTCTAGAAAACATCATACATAATAGCCAGACAGCAGCAGTACCGGGACGCACTATTTTCAAGAGTCTAGCAGATTATAGGGAGATCATATCTTTCAGTGCCTTAACACGCCCTCAGGCAGCAATTTTAGCTTTAGACCAATGTAAGGCTTTTGACAGGGTTTCACATCGCTACCTGTTCGACATCATGAATCATCTCGGATTTGGTGTACCTTTTATTACGATAATTCAAAATATGTACACTTCTGCCAGCTCCAAAATCATCGTCAATGGTCAGTTCACCCGTCAGATCCCTATCCAAAGGTCAGTCAGACAGGGGTGTCCTATGTCTATGCCCCTATACGTTATAGCAATTGAGCCTTTGGTTAGAATGCTTAATTGCACGCTTCATGGTCTAACCCTCTATTCTACGACAATAAAATGCATGGCATTTGCGGACGATGTGGGTGTAATTGTACGCTCGGAGCAGGACCTTCGAGACGTTACCACTAATATGGCTGAATATGAACGAGCATCGGGTTCTACACTAAACTACAGGAAAACTCGTCTCATGCCGATAGGGAGTGGATTTCGCCTAGATGCCAACAGCCCATACAGAGTGTGTGATACCATGAAGGTGCTCGGGATAAAGATGAGCAGTTGTCCTCTGAAAACAACTGCAGGCAACTGGAAGGACCTTCTGGCCATGACGAGAGGCTACTTACAATACAACAAAGGACGTGAACAGGACTTGGCGCAGAAAGTACACTTCGTCAACACCAGAATCCTCTCGAAACTATGGTACGTTGGACAGATAATACATGTGGTAGACAGTGTTGCCAGGAAAATTATGTCGGCAATAGGTTGGTATATTTGGAGGGGAGATATATTCAAGGTGGGGATCAATGTCGTTACCCTTCCACCAGAAAAAGGAGGCCTTGGTCTCAACGATGTTTCATCTAAATGCAAGGCACTTCTGATAAGGCGCATTATTCAGCTGTGCCACAAATATCCGGATAGTGCGCTAAGTATGGCCATAAGGATATATAAGCCTCAGAGTATACAAGTACCAATTCACCTTGGCGACACGCATTACAAGGTGAACCACATTAGGATGTTTCTATTAGAAATTAGCTACCTCCTAATGAAATCGACTGCCCCTCTACATCAACTTACCACCGCTCAACTGTACCGCCTTATGAACGACAGTGGAAGGGTGAACCGAATGGAATTAAAATACCCCGATAAGGATTGGACTGTTATATGGAAAAACATCAACAACAAAGTGCTCGATACGGATATAAGATCAACCTGGTACAAAATAGTGAATGAGACGATACCAACAAGAGAGAAACTTCACAAAATACATTTGTCCGTCACTGACGAATGCAGGGAGTGCCATCTCATCGACACCTTGCAACACAGATTTGTCTGTGGAGAAAATAAACATATATGGGAATGGTGCAGGAAAATCCTGGCTTCAATTTGCAGAACAGCACCGCAACACATCTCTCTCATGTCGGTACTGAAACCTGACGGCAATTACTACCCAATCAGCAAGAAAAACACGTGGACCTGGTTAGTAGGGCATACACTATACTACATAATCAGTGCACAAGACAAGGCCTCATACTCAGGCTATAGAGTGTACCTCGCCACAAGAGCCCAACTCTTGATGAAGGGTGCTAACTACAGGAAAAGATTTGCAAATTACATCACGGCACTACAAATAACGAGGATCTGAAGGAAAAAAGAACAAACAGGAAAAAAAAGAAGACACGAACAAAGGACAAAGAAAGACGAATGTGGAAATAAAGGGACGTGTGGCATCCAGTATTCAAAGTTTGCCACCGTTTATCTATTACTGCTCATTTAGATCATTTTTCTTCAATTCCTTAAGAAGATAGTTTATTTCACCTTGGCTAACCTCGACGCAGAGGGGTTGAGTTACCTTTCTTTTATATTTTCCTTTTTATTTTCAAAAGACTTTCATCTCCAGTACTTAGGGAAAGACAAAGGAACTTCATATCCCTGCAAATCGCCAGGACATGCGCGACCTTCGGTGACTGACCGCACTCAGGGCTAAGAGATGACAAGTTGAGAGAACGCACGATGAAAATGGGTAACCAGGAAAAGGAGACCAGGCATACTGCTTGGGGAAACATAATAAAGCACATATCGAGAAGACGAGCCTTGAGTGCTGTCGATATGCTGAGGTTGAAGTATGGAGAAAATAAAAAGAACACACACTAAATCAGTGACTTAAGGTACTGCGGTACTGCGGGACAACGTTTCCAAGTTTCTTTCCCGAAGAAATTGTAAGTTTCCTTTGTTAATGTCAGTTTCTATGCAGTGACTTCACTGACGGAAAAAGATTATGCACCTTTTTTTGTAGAGAGCTACGATATTATTTTATATAGAGGAAATAAATTATTTTAAAGGCGAAGAAGCCGGGCCGAGAAGGCAAAATTTGGCGAGCGTAAGGATGGGTTGAAGGGGAGGAAGGAGACCCAATAAAAAAAAAAATAAAAAAAAAAGTGGTTAAGGCGACCGCTCGTGATAAGCGGGAGACCCGGGTTCGAGTCCCGGTCCGGCACAAATTTTCGTTTGTCACAAAATAATAGAACATCTTTAAGAATGCAGCCATTGTCGGCAGAATTCGCAAATGGCGAAGAAATAAGTGATTATTAAATATCATATATATGGCTGCGGTGCCATCAAAAATGTTTGTTCTTTCGGAACAGATGTTTCATAGCAAATTATAAATGCCTACATCAAACTGTAAAACTCAGTACCAATTAGTACTCAGCCAGACGAGTTGCGGACGCAACTATAAGGTAAAGAAAAATCTATCCATTTATGTATAAATTAACTATTGTTCAATTAACCCTTAGTAAATTTATCAAATTGTACATTTCTATTTATTTTTGTTGTTTTTTTTAGATCTGAAGATGATCCAAGTGATCGAAACATGTTATTAAACAATTATATTGCAACTGTTGACGAAATAAACACATTTAAAATAACATAGTGCAGTTGCGGATACTTTCCATTCGATCATGTCGACTATAATAAAAACATCCACGAGAATCACTGGCAAGCAGATAGAGGAGACACTAGCTTTCTTTCCCTAAGGGACTACGTTTCACACCCGAAAATGAAGCTCTAAATGCATAGCAAACCTGGCTTCTGTGCATTACCAGGCCTCTCAGGAAGATTGGCCGCTCTGGCGAGGTCGAAAGCCTCTGTGACGTCACAGCTAGTGCGCGACTGAATGTCAGAGGGGCCGTAGCGACCCGGACGTCACGTAGCACTTTCTAGTGACCGAGGAGAGATCGGTTGAAAGATCATTGGATGTTAACCACCTGACATGTCTGGAAGATTTTATTAATTCATATCGCCGCTATACACAGCATTCAGCGTTATGTATGTCTACGGGAAGGAAAAATGTTGCAGCATTAAACGCCTGGGGAAATGCGCGGAAAGAACGTACTGAGGCATCACACTGCGACAGCGTCAGCCATCTGTACTAAAAAGCATCTTGATTAAAACTGTCCCGAGCTACCGGTTGTCCGCCTGTGGTACTATAGAAAGTAAATTGGGCGTGGATTGCCGCGGGCAATTTAGCATACCAGATGCTGACACAGAAGAGATCAACAGAAAAGCGGAAAGAGAAACTCAGTCGGTTGTCCCAACAGCAACACGATGTAGAACGCGTATCAGCAGAACGAAGCGTCATCAGTATGACAGAACGATAGGAACGCAGATCCCATTCAAGCACTTTACTGAAGTCTGAACATCGCATCCGCACCCGCATCCCGTCTGTGATATTACTAGTTGGGACGAACAAGCACTTCGCAGTGTGTCTAGTGACAGTGCTGCCGAAATTCGTTGTGAGTCGTGGGGAAATATTTTAAGATTAAAACCACCACCACCCAACGAAATTTACAAAATGGTCTTCGTGCACTTCGTAACGATCTCTGCATCATGGTTCTATCTACTAACGAGGGAAATATATCTGTCGCCCTGAACAGAGCTTACTACAACGCCGAAACTCGATCGATTAACGGTGACAAGGCCTGCAGGACACAAGACCCGACGTCAAGAATAATGAGAAAGTTATCACAACTCATAAAACAGTCTTAATTGGAAGAGACCGTTATTAAAAATGTCCTCCGTCACGCGCTAAGACCACTAATGCTTAATGGGTTGCCACAGATCCACTAAAGAGATACGTCTCCTCGCCACTTTATGAACACTCTTTGGGTACTAACTTATAGACTGACAAAACGTCTAGTCCGCATCATCACTCCTAAAGTAGGTGGCTGTGTGCATCACATCCTAATAATGATAATAATAATAATTTCGTGTGGCTCATTGGCCTGGTGCAAGTCTTTCAATTGGACGCCACTTCGGCGACTTGGGTGTCTCTAGTCTAACCCAGTTATCAAATCGGGGAAAGGGTACCAATAGCTTAACGAGGAATCCGAAACACATGTCGTTTCTGGTAACTCCTCACATCGTTGAGAGGTGAAACGAAGAAAAGCGAGGATATTAGCTACCACATTAAGCATCTACTATACCACGTTTGCCTGTCAAAGACTGCGTTGACATCCTCTCCTTGTTAGTGTACAGTTAAAATGTCAGTTTTTTCAGGCACATACAGAAATTGTTGTATTTCCAATTCGTCGGACAGTATTTCGCCAGCGGGAAGGCGTATCGATGAGAAGACCCTTAGCTCCATCCTTAGTCAAACATTTTATGGAGAAATTTATAGACGTCACAATGAAGACGACAATGGCACGTTTATCGTCTCACACCATGGGGGAGAAAAATTTTAAGGTTTATCAGAACACCAGAGTAGCATCCACAATCACATCAAGCTTACAATGGATGTGGAGCGAGATTGTGCATTGCCCTTCCTCGACGTCTTCGTTTGTCAAGAAGTCAATGGGCTTCTCAACCACAGTGTGTACCGGAAACCTACATCGATACCTGAACTCTCTCACTCACCGCCATCCAGCATAAGAAAAAAGTTCAAATGTTTTCAATTCTTATGGGACCAAACAACTTTGGTCATTAGTCACTAGACTTAAAAACTAATAAAATTAATTATTGATAAATCTGAAGCATTGAATTAAAATTTGTGATCCGGCCGGGAATCGAAACCGGACCTCCATGCTTACTATGCAGACGTCTTACCGTTTTTTTTTTTTTTTTTTTTTTTTTTTTTTTTTTTTTTTTTTTTTTTTGTTCTATTGGTAGTTCTCTTCGTTGCGGACGTTGATCGTTTCTGTTCGTTCTTGTTCGGTGTGTTCTTGGCTCAGCTATTTTTTTATTACAGAGGGCGTTGAGCCCTCTGACCGGGCGCGCTGAGCCACGGCGCCCGGCACCGTTAGACCACCACACCACTAACGATTAAGGTACCTTGGAATAGTACGATTTCCCTCCACGTGACAAACATTAATTTAGCTTCTGTGTTCCAAAGATAATTGCCACTACTACCAAGGCTCTCCATGCAGCGGAATAGCACCTCGGCAATGGACATATTGGAACAATCCTGTTAAGGTGATATAAATATCAATTTAATTCAAATGTTCAAATGTTTGTAGAGTCTATGGGACTTAACTACGGGGTCATCAGTCCCTAAACTTACAAACTACTTATGAACTACTTACAACTAAGGACGGCACAAATATCCATACCCGAGGGGGGATTCGAACCCCCGACCGTAGTGACCGTGCAGACCGTGACTGAAGCGCCTCAGTCTCCTCGGCCACCGCGGCCGGCATCAATTTAATACAAAATAAACAATCCCCGAGACGGATTTTCGTCTCGAATATGTCAAAGACATTATTGATAAATCTGAAGCATTGAATTAAAATTTGTGATGCGGCCGGGAATCTAACCCGGCCGCATCACAAATTTTAATTCAATGCTTCAGATTTATCAATAATGTCTTTGACATATTCGAGACGAAAATCCGTTTCAGGGCTTGTTTATTTTGTGTTAAATTGATATTTATACTAAAACTAAGTTAAACTAACTTAAGGACAACACACACATCCATGCCCGAGGGAGGATTCGAACCTCCGACGTGGGAGACCGTGCGATCCGTAACGTAGCGCTCCAGACCGCTCGGCTATTCCCGCGCGGCCCAGCTTAAAACGTGGCGTATTGAAAACAATCGTCTATCCTACTAATGTGGTCTCTAGTGCCGAACACCTTTACACTAGAACTACGCCAGAGAGTCTTCTAAGAAAATTGCTACATTAAGCAACAAATATCACTCAAGGTTTCTGATTAGACGTTGTAGAAACACACTGTCGAGGTAGAAGCCTCAAACTTGTGTTTTTGCCTTTCTCTGGCACAATATTGGGCAAGATCAGCAAGCTCTTTGGAAAATCTCATCAGCGTATCAGTGTTTAGGTCCGCTACACAATTACAGCAGCTCGTAAGATCCGTAACGAAAATCTAAGGTCAGAACTCCTGGAATGTACGATATAGCATGTCAGTTTTGCTGATATGTCGTGCAAACTGTATGAACTGCGGATTATGTCTTACGATACAAGAGAGGTCCTTTTGCCCACGCCATTTAGAAAAATCTGCAGTGGTAGAACAGACTTTAGGAAGTCGACATCATATTGTGTTTGACGAAACTTCACCCATTACGAGGATGAAAGGTTTTGGGATAGCACTAGGAAAGAATCAGTAGAAATAAAAGTATTTTATAACAGTAGCAGCTCAGCACAGCTTTGGAGAATAGTATTTCGAGGTTGTTTGAATTATGATCACCCGAAACGAAAAAAATAGTCATATTTGGCGAGGAAAAGGAAGGAAGGAAGAAAGAAAGATCAGGGTTTACCGTCCCGGTGTCATTTCCGAGGAATTTAATGAGAAGGCGAGCACCAGTGTTGTGACCACCTGCCGCGCGTTTCGTGTCGAAAAGGCCCTGCAGCACGGCAGTTGTGTCTCACTGGCCAACTGTCGAGGAAAGTTCGGTCGAAAGCTCGTGGGACTTAAAACACCTGACGTCGCTAGAAGCCCGAGTAGATCGTATTCATTATGTATCTAAGTCTGACCACAGCCACCGTACAAACTCCCCTTCTTTGGAAATACCCACTTGCGGCAACTCGATAACTGCCGTTATAATTGTCTCGCTAACTGTGCGGTCCTCTGGACGGGCTGACCAGCGTTGAGGCTGCCGCTCGACCGACCTTGTCCTGGGCACTTACCACTGCACAAACGGAGATACTCTCTCGCCTCCGTCCACACCCAAATAACCGTAATCTTCTGCAACATAAAGTACCTTCGAACACATCTTGATGTGAGTCTCTTGTTGTTATTGCTGATTTTTTTATGAGAACATTATTTAATTTACCCAACGGAATATTTGGGAGTGCCTTTTTCTTAATTTTCTTGAAATTTTCAATTAAATTCCACAAATGATGTTAAAACTGGTACCTTGGCTTTGTCCAAGAGAAGCACAAGCACGTGTCGTCTGTTGTACGCTCAGTTTGATTGATAACACGTTTTGGTTACTGTGTATACATTCAGTTCATAACAGGTAGACTTAATTTAGGTTATTTCCTGTTTGAATCAGACTGAGATTTATCAGAGTGGTGAAACAGGTGTGGCCGAAATGTTGATGTTCCCAGTGAAAACTATCGCACTATGTAGAACGCTAGATTCTGTGATGAACGAACTTCAAATCTATCGAAACTTGTTAATTGGTGTTTGATAATGGAGTTCATTACTTGTAGTAGGAGGTCTAATTTTGCCTTGGGGTCTCCTTCTGTCAGTCGTATATTCTCCATCGTGCTGGAACTATTTTTTTTTTTTTTTTTACTTTACTGAAAAAGGAAGGGAGTTGGAAGGAAGATCAGGGTTGAAATCCGGACGACATCGTGATCATTAGAGCCGGGGCACACGCCCAGTAGTGTTTCTCAGGGATGGAACGGAAATCGGCCGTGGCCTTCCTGCAGTGATTTAAGGAAATCACGGAAACTATAAATCAAGGTTTGACGGTCGTCCTGAATGCGAGTCCAGTGTGTG
This sequence comes from Locusta migratoria, assembly GCA_026315105.1. Lineage (NCBI taxonomy): Eukaryota > Metazoa > Arthropoda > Insecta > Orthoptera > Acrididae > Locusta > Locusta migratoria. The sequence continues at coordinate 459,699,202 of CM048755.1, forward strand.
GCCACTGCGCCCCCTCACTCGGTCACTTTACTGCAGTTTTGTTAAATAATTAATCCAAGATTATGCTCACTTTAAATAGTAACATAATTCTTTTTCTCCTTCTCAGATTTAACACCATAGTTTTATTTTTCTTGTAATATGTACTTCAGACACGATCATTACAAAAGTGAAGGACTGCAGTTTAACTTTGATTTCAGTGTTCGTTCCCGTATTTAAAATCCTGGCTACTATCTGCCATAATACATTTTCAGTAGCAGTGAGAATAGTACAGCGAATGTTCCCAGTCAACTCATATCATCCTCTTTCCGACTTCCGTTTCTCTTAAAGATCAAGACGTCGATTTTTAGATGTAAAATGAGATTTGATGGAATTTCGAGATTGTGAATGTCACATCACATAAGCAGGCGGGCTGCGTCATTGAAAAGTCTCCGAAGTGTTCATTGTCAATATGCTTTTCCAAAAATAGTTACGATTGACAGGCATTGCATGTTTGATATATTCGTACAAAATGTAATTTACGTAAGCTAATGGACCCCACCTTGACATTCAAAGCAAAAAGTAAGAAGTCGACGGTATATGACACCCTGCTTTTCAACTCAGCATACAGGTTAGTTAACGACTTACATCTTTGTTTATATAGGCATAGAGGAATAGCGTATAACTCGCCATTTGGAAATCTATTTCGCTTTCTTTCGCCTTTATCCCGCTTCTGGTTAATCATATTTAGCGTGGTTATTTAAGGGGCGGCTGGATACATTTCCTGCCGCTACGCCATTACTTAGGAGGAAACGTGTACCTCAACTGTCTTCGTATAGTGTTGTGTATGTCAAAATGGTTGATGGGGTCAAGACAATACATCACTAATATAAAACGCTGCTGGCCACATAAAATGCAACGTCCTGATGGAAGCATCCAAATGAGGTTATTTTTTTTATTTTTATTTATTTATTTATTTTGCTTTAGTTTGTGGTCACGTGAGAGGCCCATGATTTTCATTTCATCGCAGGCGCAGCTGACGGGCGCCCGTAGCGCGTAGGGAACAAACATATGTGTAAAAACCGGTATTCTTCTATCCTGCATTTGTTTTGCGCCAGATGCTTTAATGTGGCTCGTAGAAGACAGCGAGCTTCTTGACTACTTTTCGGAGTTCGCCTGAGATAGAATAGTTGATAATTGAGGGATTGCGAAATATCCGTTGGAGAAATCGATGAGCACGTCGGACGTGACCAAGCAACCGCAAAGCGGCTCTGCAACCGCTGGCTCTAGGACGGAACGACGGGTAGCCAGGAGCGATTACACCCAACTTGTGGTTCCACTGCATATATTGTACGTATGGCAGGGATGGATCGTTTACCACTTCCCGAACGATATCATAAAGAGGTCTATTGCATAAAAGACAGTGTACACGCGAGCAATTCGACGTTTTTTTAGCAGAATGGACTGTATGCAACGCGCCCATTACTGTGTTTACCGATAAGTTAACATCATAGGTAATTCAGGCGGCAATGGTACAGTGACTGGCGGAAATGGGCAAGCAAATACAACTACGGTGCTTTTTTTTCTGCTCGTACTACCGCGATGGTGTGATTAGACGAGGCCTCTAATGTGATGTGGGGCACGTGACGATGTGAGCGAGGCAGGCACAATGCTGGCATGGCAGTAGTAGCAGAGGGACGTGTTGTCGCAACGCCTAGCGAGACGACCAATAACAATAATGCCAATTTTTCAAATGTTCAAATGTTTGTATAGCTTATGGGACTTAACTACGGGGTCATTAGTCCCTAAACTTACAAACTACTTAGGAACTAGCTAACACTAAGTACGGCACAAATATCCATGCCCGAGGGGGGATTCGAACCCCCGACCGTAGTGGCCGTGCAGACCTTGACTGGAGCGCCTCAGTCCCCTCGGCCACCGCGGCCGGCATGCCAATTTTTCTGTATAGACAGAAAGAATACTTTTATTGCGCCTTTTAATTTGCACTATTTTCCAACATTCATTGTTGATTTTTGGCATCACTTTGAAGCCACTAATTTTCACATATTTGACACAATCGTTTTGGCAGTTACATTTCTAAGTACGGCTTCCAACGAAGCATCATTTCTGTTCTGTTAATATTCATAATTGAAAACATTTATTCACAAACGAACATTGTAGAGAATATTGTAACATACTCCAGGACAAGGGCATGAATCCTCGGAAATTCTTGTTGATCAACTCCGTTATAAAATGAAATGAAAGTGGTCTATCGAACCTGAATTGCTATGTAGTTTTATCAGCTCAATTCGGAGACTAGATGGGGCACCCTCTGAGCGCACCTAAAAATGCGTCATAAAAACTTTTGAGTGCGGGTTTAGTTATTTTATTTATGAACACCTATCTTCAAATTCTTTATGCATTGACTGCTATGCTACTGTGTACTAACTGATGTGGTCATAAGTACTTAGATTCAAGGATTTTAGAGGGAGGGCAATTGTTCAAACTTCCTTCTTGAAGCAGACGATCATACATAGTATCGAATTACTTATTTGTACCTTCTAACGTTTTATTAAATCATGTAAATACACGTGATTTCATTAAAGCGATCTCAACGATCCAAACTTTAGAGAACACTTCATATCAGTGAAAAGAGGTCGTTCTTGTCGCAAATAGAAGAAGAATGACAGTAATTTTTAGAAACTTGACCGACGTGTGGCACAATAAAAAGGAATGTCTTTGTGAACTGATCCGTAATCCCCAAAAATCCTGTAAATTCCTCAAGAGTCCAGATTTGTTCTCTAAAAAAATTAACAATTTTTCAATGTTACCCATGATGGACATAAATCTGTGGGAAGCTTTTACACATAGATGGTCTTGAATTAAATGGCTGTGTATTGTCGAACCTGGGGAGGAAGCGCAGCTTCGCGCACTTTTTCCATATTCCATACGAAACCTACCCTCTTTCGGTAACATTGCAGGGGTCGCATCAGCTGCATTCCTGTACATCTGCTCGAGTAAAAAGTGTATATTGTTCGACATCTCCTTTACAGCCTGTCTAAAATATGTTTTCGGGTTTTGGTACTTTTCAAAGTTCCTCGGTAACAGTAAAACCTTTTTTTGACGCCCATTACGAAAACTGCAAGTTGAGCTGTACTGCAAGTGTGATTGCTTTCATCGAAGGTAATCGAGTACTCTAACAAGTTACAACACTTGTTGTGCAATTTCTGCTTTAATTCCGCACGAATTTCTGTCACTCGTTGAGACGTTGTACGTTCAGACAACCTGAACGCCTCAAATAGGGCCAATACAAACGCACTTATTACCTACGAACGCTGTACAAAACAATCTTTTACAAATTGACCATACGTAATAGGTCTTCCACGTTTTCCAATTTTCAGTGCAGCTGTAACTGCGCTTACCAATATGCAATTTAGATCAGATACCTGCGAAACAGCAACATCAATACTTACCTTTAAAATCTTACCACACAAAAGTCTGGTAAGTTAGTGTTAAAAAATCTTAACAAGAAGTTGGTATAGATATAACCACTATTAAAAAAGGTGTATTTTTTTCTTTTGTTCTACAATGGTCAGATTGCGGCAATTGTGATATTAATTTAGTAATCAGTTCTGCTGTGTCCGGTCCAACAATCCCCTCCTCTGTTATGAATTGTATACTTTCCTAGTGACGACGCTCTATCGATGCTCTGATATTTACGGTAGAGTGGCATAATAAACATAGTGTTTTCACATGAGGCGTAAGGGGAAAAATTAATCTCCCCACTGGCAATAAAAATGGCACAAGTATAACCAAAGCTATTCTGCTCATGCTGAACGTTCGCAAGATTAACAGTGTCACCATTTGATAAGCTTCATAGCGGCTATTTCGCCGTAACTGAGAAGACTCGAGAGTGAGCGCTGTCTGTGTAACACACGCGCTGCTATACTGAGTGGTGGGGGCAAAGCACCAGGGCGCGCAAGCACTGGGTTCTCGAATTGGAGTGCCCTGCCTTACGCCTAGCCTTGGCACAAACACAAACAATGGGGTTCACATTCTGGTGGACTGTCCACTTTTAGTTGCCTTGCGACAATCTTTAAATCTGCCAGATGCGCTTTCTTTTATGCTAGGAGACGATGCTGCTATGGTTGAACGTGTTTTCGATTTTATTCGCGCAGCTGGTTTTTATCGTGTGATTTAATGGTGGGTACCTAAGCCTGATTTTCAGGCACCCACCATTCAATCGGTTTTAATCTGATTTCACTTTCGTCCTGGCAGTCCTATCTTTGACTGACACTTCTATTGTGTGCAGAATGGCTGGCTCGTCCTTTATTATCTTTGCGATCAGCCAGTCACAATCTTCTGCTGTGATATTTTAGTACTGTTGTCTGTTTGGTCCACTGCTTTGGTGGTTTTCCTTTAAATGTTGTCGTCTTAGCACTCATTATCACTTTGACTGTCTCATACATTAGACGTGGAGTACTTTCTTACCCGCTCATTAAATGATGTGCTCTTTTAGCTAGGAACAGGGGACTGATAACCTAGCCGTTTAACCCCCTTCAAAAAAAACCAACAACATACAATGGAGTATTGATGACTGGAAACATGTTGGGTTGTTCGACGAGTCTCTTTTCCAACTGTATCGAGCGAATGTATGTGTACGTGTATGAAGACAACCTCATGAATCCATGGACCCATAATGTCAGCAAGAGACTGTTCAAGCGGGTGGAGGCACTTTAATTGTGTAGAGCGTGTGTAGTTGGAGTAATATAGGATCCTGATACGTTTACATACGACTCAGATGTGATACGTACGTACGCAACCTGGCTGATCACTTACACCCATTCATGACCACTGTGATTCTCAAGGACTTGGGCAATTCAGGCAGGACTATGAGGCACCCCACACATCCAGTATTCCTACAGAGTGGTTCCAGGAACACTCTTCTGAATTTAATCACCTCTCCTGTCCACCATACTCCCCAGACATGAAAATTATTGATTATATCTGGGATGCCTTGCAACTATTTGTTCAGACGAGAACTCTAGCCCTCGTCCTCTGCAAGTACAAGATTCCTCCAGTACCACTTCAGACATTAGTGGAGTCCGTGCCACCACGTGTAGCGGCACTTCGGTGTGCTCATGCGGGCGCCACATATCATTAGGCAGGTGTACCACTTTCTTCGGCTCTTCAGTGTAATGCCTTAAAAATTGTCGAAATGACGTGATGTGTCTACAGATTGCAGAAAAAAATGGAACAACTTATATGGAGTTTGAGTTAATCCACAATGGCAGTGCAGTGTCGTAAGTAACCAAAATTAAATCCTGGGCTTCACCATAGAAAAAACTAAACATAATTCTGTCAATAAAAAAAATAAAAAATGGAATGTAGTATCCTTAACAGAGAGTTATTGCTGGTGGTAAACCACGGCCTACGAATAGAAAGCCGGCCGCAGTGGCCGAACGGTCTGCGGCGCGTCAGTCACAGTCTGAACTGCCGCTATGGTCGGGGTTTCTAATTCCCCCTCGGGCATGGATGTTTGTGTCGTATTTAGTATAAGGAAGTTAATTAGTGGTTCGTAAGTTTAGGGACTGATGATCCCGCAGTTAAGTCCCTTAAGCTTAACAAACATTTGAACACTTCTGAATAGAAAGTTTCCGTCACAACTCGTGCAGTGGAGCTGCCAGCGGCGCAGCGTCGTACTTCCTCGGCCTCAGCCAGCGTGGCGGACGCTGGTGGTGAGACGACGGAGTGCTTACGACGGTCCGCTGCTGCAGGAGTCCAAGAGACGGGTCGGCAGTGACTGCCGGTTGGCCTTTTTCTTTCTTTTTTTTCTGTTGGGTGTTGCTGATGCTGAAGTGCTACTGCCTTTGGCAGCTGGACTTCCAGGATGAGTGGTAATAAGGTTAAGGTTTGTCTTTATTTGTCATCTTTAGCAGGGCTGTGGGCTCCGAAAAAATTCGGGTCCTTTTCGACCTACTTTGTTCCACTTATTGATCTCACTGGGTGATGATTGTTCGAGGTACCTTTACTTTATGCCATGGCCTAGGGTTGACTGTTCCCACGTATTCTAATTACGTAGTATCCTCTAGTAGGGCATCAATCTTGTCTAATAACTTGCGTGTTCTATCTCTTATTTGTTCTTTAATGGTTGTAACCTGTAGTTCGTCATGTAGCCATTGGGTCCTGGACCACCTGGGCGCTCTAAGTATAATTCGCAGGCATCTGTTTTGTAGGACTTGCAACTGTTGGACATTTGAGTCGCAAGTAGTTCCCCATGATGGACAGCCATACAGCATCATCGGCAAGATTGTTGAGTTATACAGTCGTAATTTTGTTTGACTGTTCATCTCATTGCTGGATAGTACAGGGTAGAGACTGTGTATGGTTTTGATAAGCCTCTCTCTTTTGTCTTTGACGTGGTCTTTGAAAAGCAACTTCTTGTCTAGGGTGATTCCTAGGTACTTCGTCTTATCTGTCCATTCTATTGGCTGGTTGTTTATGATAAGTTGATTCCTTACTTCCGGTCTCCTTCTTGTGAACAGGATGGCGGATGTTTTCTGCGCGTTTATTTTGATCTTATTATCTGTTGCCCAGATGTGCAGTATATCTAGCTGTCGTTGCAGCCTGTTGATGGCTGTATCAAGTGACCTGCTGCTTGTCAGTAACGCAGTATCATCAGCGAATTGCGCCAACGTGATGTTCGGCAGCTTGGGCATGTCATTGGTGTACAGGATGTAGAGCAACGGCGAAAGCACCGAACCTTGGGGTATGCCTTGTTCTTGAGTCTTGATTTCCGATCGTCTGTCGTCTATTTTTACGAAAAATGTCCTGTTTGTGAGGAAACTGTCGATTGTTTTAATGTAGCATTTTGGGATGTCCGTAGTCTCTTCGATTTTTCCTATTAGTTTCTCTCTCCAGACTTTGTCGAATGCTTTTTCAACGTCAAGAAATATTGCCGGTGTGTAGTGGCTAAGATTCATCTGATTTGCGATGTATTCTGTTATCCTCAATAGTTGTATTTCTGCAGACAGCTTTGGTTGGTAAGCAAACTGATCTGGTCGTATAATGTTTCCTTCGATCAGTGGAGGTTTAATCCTTTTCAGCAACACCCTTTCGCATGTTTTTCCTAATGTAGACAGAAGGTTGATTGGTCTGTAGTTGCTAGGTATTTTTAAGTCCTTCCCTGTCTTTGGGATCGGTACTATTTTTGCTTGCTTCCATTTGACTGGGAAATATTCGAGTTGCATGCTCTTGTTGAAGATTCTTGTTAATAGTACCAGCGGTTTCCGTGGTAGGTGCTTTACTTGGTTGTTGGAGATTGCGTCCGGTCCTGGAGCTGAGTTGATGTTAAGGTTTTTGATGATGCTACGTAATTGATGCCGGTTGGCCGCGGCGCCGTCCTATTTAAGACTACGCGCCAGGTTACTAGTTGGACCTCTTCCCTTGTCACGTGGTTTGTGGAGGCACAATAGGCCCCTGTGTGCAGCGACCCCAGTTGGCGCCGGTGCTGCCGCCTGGTGTGTCGATGTGTGATTATTTCCCTAGCAGACTGGGCCGGCTGACCCTACTCGGTCTGGGGCCCGCCTTACGGTCTTGCCATGGTAGTGGTCGATGTGGTAGGCGCTCGGGCTACCCACATTATGACGTATGCCAATGAGGATGCTTTCTTCGGCTCTTTAGTGTAATACCTTAAAAATGTCGAAATGACGTATGCCAATAAGAATGATTCACATATAAGGCACAGGCAACGTTTGTACTATTTCAACTAAACAGTCCTAGTAGCAAAATAGCGTAATCCATGCTTATTGAAATAGTCTTCCGTAGTTACACAAATGTCACCCTATGTTACGGAGTACTTCTGTAGAAAGAAAAAAATGTTCAAATGTTTGTATAGTCTATGGGACTTAACTACGGGGTCATCAGTCCCTAAACTTACAAACTACTTATGAACTAACTGAGACTAAGGACGGCACAAAGATCCACACCCGAGGGGGATTCGAACCCCCGACCGTAGTGGCAGGGCCGGCCGTGACTGGAGCGCCTCAGTCTCCTCGGCCACCGCGGCCGGCTGTAGAAAGAGTAGTCAGAGTTGCCACTGTGTCTTATTCTTTTGCATCTTGCTGCAGCCTAGTGGCACACATTTACCAATTCATTGTTTATTTTGGGGAGTTTCCTTGCTTCAGTTAGGTGTGAATTTCTGCAATGAAATGGTTTGTTCTTTTACTCTGCGTCTGACATCTGTCAGATGAAAAATTCGTGACAGTTAATTAGAAAAGTGCTGGTAAAACGTTATATTTTAGTCTTCAAAACCTCGTGTTATAAACTGCCAAGGTTTATTTTATTTTATTTATTATTATTATTTTTTTAGTAGCGTATTTAGACATGATCTTGTAACGGAGTCGAGACGGTCATGGTGGCTAGTCCTCTAACATGCATTTTTTAATGTGTTTAACTAGTTTCAAGACAACGGAATTTATGGATAGAGGCAGGAATGTTTCTTAAAATCAACATACTAAAGAACAGTGTATTGACAACTTGGTAAATAGCTGTTTTTACTTATAACAGGGTTAAGCTACGACACCATCAATTTATTTAAGACCATCACTAAGATTATCATGGGCTTCCTAAGCTATGCATCAAGCACGTTTACTAGCGGTTTAAGACCCACGAACTCTCCCACTATGGTGACGATGGGATTGCATAATGTTACAGGCCAATATTTCAAGTGTTAGTGGACCTAAGGGATAAATCTGCTTACGTCATCAATCGCTAGACTTACGAACTACTTTAACTTATGCTTAGGATAACAACCCACACCTATGCCAAAGGGAGCGCTCGAATCTTCAATAGGAACTGCTGCGCAGTTAGTGACAAGACACCTCAGTCCGCGCGGCAGGCGATATTTGTTTTAATAAATCCGAAAAGGCACACTCGAAGATGTTTAAAACAATTCATTTAGATAACTATGATGGCGAAAGCTTACAGATACTAATCGATTTAAAGAAAGAAATATTAAAAGAAAAGTTCATTAGCAATGGATTTCTAACACAGTTATCTCAGGATTAGAAACAGAAACTTCCGGATAACTTGCTGGCGTAATAGTTTCAACATTCGCCTGAAATGATGGAAGGGCAAAAATGCAGAATTTAATTCGAGAATACAGGGCGGGAAGATTATTACGAAAATTTCTGACAAGAAATTACCGTTACATCCACGTGCCACTTCACTTGGTCGTTGTAGATACAAAACAGAATGGATATTTCACGTTCCTTTTTCCCGTGACTGGTTGTCAGCAGTTCTGATGTACTGTGTTGTCTTCGTTGTGCTTTATCCTGAAGAAATGATAATAATGTAGACTAAGAAAGCGTTTCGTGCAAATGTATTTGCCATTCGGACGGTGGCGAAGAAATTGTTTGTTTGCGATGCAATTTCCAAGAATATCTGTCAAAGGAATTCTGAAGCAATTTCATGTCCATCGTTTCTCAAATGCAAAGCGAAAATCTTGTAATATAAATGAAGAGAAATCTGTGATTAGTTTACTAAGGAGACTATACTGATGTCCTGCTTTTACCAAACGTTTTCAGGAAAACGTTCATGGCGTTTCAGTTCAACCTATGCGATACTTTTCTGCAGGTAGTGATTGTATTTTATTTGTCTGTTCAGTTAACTACAGCAAGATGAGGTCGAGTTATCCATCTACGAATCCTACAGTTCCCGCACTAAAATTCATTCATCTTAGTATATTAAAAGAATCTACGAAACTAAAGTCAGTCGGCCAGACCAAAGTACCTGGCCGATTTCCTTCATTTTTGTTTTAAACTAAAGGTATTCATCCACAGATTTGTCATCAAGTATCAGAATTTACATAACTCCCGCCTTCCTTTATCTACACTCAAACACGGTTTCATTCTGCGTATTTCTTATGGGGATGTCCTTGCTGTAAACGAAAGTCAGTCATGCAGGCCGTTCTATGTGACCGATTTCCTCCATTTTTGCTTGAAACTGAAGGTATTCATTCTCAGATTTATCACTAAGTATCAGAATTAACTTACGTCTCTCTATCTTTTATTTTTATTCAAAAGCGGTTTCCTTCTGTTCTCGCACTGAATATTTTAATCGGTTTGTTTTATGATATCTTCGGTTCTAATTAAGGTGCGCAGTTCTTTTTGACTTAACAACACTCAGCGGATCAAGCTGTTTCATTTGCGCTTTTAAACACTTGCATTGATTGATTCTGAAGAAAGCTATGCAAGAACATTCTAATTAACTTCTAATTTTTCCCAACTTTCCTGACATTCCAGTAACTGAGCGAAGTATTCGCACGGGTCCTATTCGCATGGGTCCTCTATCTTTCCTACGTATTAAAATAATCTATTTTATAATTACTGTTTATTTTAAATGAGTATTATGAAATGAATTTAAGAAAACACAAGCTTATGTAATATTATGTATACTATTACTATCTATTATAAACTATTATTAAGAGAGAAATATTTAATTTTACTTGTTTCCATTTCACATGACTGGCCACTTATGGTGCAAAGTATTTGAACGGGTCACCTAGTAACTTTTTATTTGTTTTCTTTTTTTGCGGTGTAATGGTTTTGCCATGAAGAGCCATAATATGCAAAACAAGAGGCTCTCTTTATAGCCACTGACAAGGCAGCAGCGGGCTGATGAAGGAATGTTGTGAGTCCCCGGTAACAGATGCTCTGGTCGCTATTAGTCTAGTGGGGAAGACAGCCTGAATTGTGGTCCTTTGCTTCTAATAGCTACGTCGTCTGTGATAATACTGATAAAGTAAAGAGAAAACTTTTATATCACCACCTCCTTCTCTACCCTCTCCCACGCCCTTAATATAACCATAACGGTGTTCTTTGTTATAGTACCCTGAGAAGTATATATTCGGACAAAGGAATGAAGTCCTGACGACCACGACATCATTAGTAATGAGTGACGGTATCGAAATGAACAAGGAAGAGTATAGAAAACGCACATAACTTTTTAAAAGGACAATCACGACGTTTTCATTAATCGACTACGCAACACCACGGGAAATCATTACGACTGTTGAATGGAGACTTAATCGCCATTCCTATTGCACAGCAGCCCATTTCCCCAAATATTGCGACAATTTGCTGTTGGTTGAATAATTTTTATAAACATTATCAGTTTAAAAGTAACTCGCCCTCAGAATACATGTGACACATATTTCACTGTTTTAACACTTACATTACCGTATACAGAGTGTTTCCGTAAGAGAGTGCAAAATATTAACAGGACATAGACATTGCCCCACAGAACAATTTGAGGCAGGGAACCTGGTGTTTGGGAGCCAGTAAACGAGACAATACGAATACAGTCACATTACTGCGTACGTTTTTGTATACATTAGTTACAGTTAACAGCCGCGGTGGAGTGGCCGAGCGCAATGAGGCGCTATTCTCCGATACGTGAGGCCGTTCTCCGTCGGGGGTTCGAAACCTTCCTCAGTCATGAATGTATGTGTTGTCTGTAATGTAAGTTAATTTATAAGTAGTTAGTAAGTTTAGGGACTGATGACCCCACATTTAAGTCCCATAAGCTTAACAAACATTTGAACGTCTAAACTTGTACGAATGTTAGTTGTAAATAAGCTGGAAAACAGTAATGCGAGACTAAGCGGTACACTAGTTTACTTCTATTTCTCTTTAAGCCGGATTCTCCGACCCTACGCTTCCTACCTTAAAGTTTCTAATAGAACATTCTCTATGTCCTATTAAATTTTCGCACTCTCTTGCGGAAACAACTGGTTTATTCTCGAGTCGATAATGTGGCAGGAGGATCTTTGAATAATGGAGACAGTGCAGATGCTTGCAGTAAGCTATAAGCATTGATATCACGGGAAAATGTTGTTCTTACTTTGCGGAGGGCTCACACATTATTATTGATACTAGCTCATGCACAAGTGTTATCGCATATACCATTCTGGGGATTTTGAACTGCTGATCATAGGCATTTGCGGCTATTAACTGATTTTTATTCTAAGACTGCTTTCGGTTCCAATATTTCAAGAACAAGAAGCAATATACTATACTACCAAAATATCGTAAAGGTTAAATAATTGCTGCGATTTTGTCCTCATAGAAGACAACTAATAAATAGTTGCTAATAGTCTTTTAAACCAATAACCGCGTAGCTAAATAAAACTGAACTTGCAGAACATACAGACAATTGTGCTTTTATTTCACTATAATGATGTTCTACTGAGAACAAACGTAAGAGTGAGTGAAAAGAGCCTCATTTGCCTTTGCTTTAAGTTTGTTTCGGTTTCATACTAATAACCGTATTCCTCTACTAAAAAGAACTGACACATGCTATATGACTTTTTTATTGCGTATATATCACTCGTGCAAGCCAGTTTTGAATGCTGCTTGTGTCTTACGAACCTTCATCGGATCCGGTTAAAGGGAGACATCGAACAATTCAGAGGGGAGCTGTGAGACTTGTTGACAGTAGGTTTCATCAACACGGAAGAATTTCGGCGTATGAAACTCACTGCAGAAATATTATGTTGCCGCCTACGTTCATTTCTAACAAGAACGAGGAAGCCTAATGTTACATCTTACAAAATAGGCTGTGTGTGTGTGTGTGTGTGTGTGTGTGTGTATTTATGTACGTTCCACATCTCCTCCTAAACTACTGGACCGATTTCAACCAAACTTGGTACACTTGATCTTTACTATCAGGAACAATCGCTGTCGGGGTAAGAACCACCTAGACATACGTAAGGAAATATAACGTCATAAACAATAACAGTCGTGAAAAACGGCCGCATCATGCGATAATATTCTGCATCTGCTCCTGAACTAACAGACCGATTTGAACCAAATTTGTTACACATATTCCTTATGTAAGATAACAGTTGTTGTCTTCTACGAACCACATACGACATATGGTTCAGGAGATATAACATCATAAACAATAAGAGTTGCAAGAAACTGCCCACATAATGCGACGAGAATTTATGAATACACTATATGAGAATGAGAGCACTTAGCGACTTGCAACAAACTTTAAACGTAATTTCAAACCTTTATTAAACTTTTTCTCGCTGACAACCATACCAAAATGATGAAAGGAAAAAAAGTTTCTCGCTTACTACTGTTCCGCTGTCCATGGAGCAAAACTGCGGCATTCGGTATGACGATACAATTTATAATTTCTACACTACTAATTGTACTTGCGGGAAATTTTGCAGACGGTATAAACACTTAAATCTGAATGTACGTTCGAAATTGTATCACAGTACGACACGTAGTTCATGAGATATGAGGACGTAAAAAGTAACGTTCATGGAAAACCGCCCCATCAAGCATCACGTTTTAAAATATAACTTCTTTACTACTAACCGTATTTGCAACAGATTTTACCGACATACAGCACTGGTACAAAACAATATATTCCTGCAAACTTTATACAATTGTACAACACATCTGTACGAATAATAAATCTGTAAATGTAGGCCTGTCACTGTTCGCTTCAATCACTACACGAATTTTCATGCGGTTTTCACAGGAAACATATGCGAAGTTAGGTTCATGACCTAGGCGTTATTTCATCAAAATAGAATCACGAAGAAAAGAAAGATATCGTAATTTTAAGTGTTTCCAGCGACCGCCGTGTCTGTCTGTTCATCTATTAGAAACCACTTATCCAGAAAAATACTTCACGAATTCACGTGGGGTTTTCACAGGTAACTTCAGCCTACTTAGTTTCATAAAACTTGAATCACAGTAAAAAATAATATCACAATTTAACCGTCATGTCTGTCTTTCTCTTTCATCGCGTTAATCTTCAAAACTAATAGTCGAATTTTCAGAAGATTTTCACAGGTAACGTGCGGTTACATAAACGCTCCATTTCACAAAATCTGATCAAAAAAAGTAAGATAACACAATTTAAACATTTTTTCTGAAAGAAATCGCATGTGTCTATTTGTAGAGAGTAATCTCCAAAGGTATTACATGAACATTCGTGGGGCTTCACACGTAATTTTAGAATAGATTGAAGCATAACGTAGGATTCATTTCATCAAAATTGAATCAGGGAGAGGAAAGATATCGTACTTCTAAGTTTTATGTGCACACTATGCTTATAACCATGGTGTAGTACGGCAAATACGTAAAAGTACTAAACGAAAATTCATGAGGTATCACAGATAAATTGATGATAGCCTGTGGCAGCATTTAGGATTCATTTGATCAAAATCAATCATGAAAATACAAGATATCGTAATTTGAAGTTTTAAGTGTATTTCATGCTAGGAAAGAACGGCTTAATGCAGCAAAGAAACAATAGACGCACTGTTACTTTCTTAGTGCACCAGAAAAATAATACATAGGATTCAACGCAATGAATATAAAACTGATACAATTACATACTGATATCACAGTCTGACGTATACGTACATGTGCTACGGAAGTTTAAGTTTCACACTTCAAACGACAATAGTGCATCTAGGGGAAAGAGAGCTAACCGTAAGAATAATAATAGTTTTCAGCTATGTTTCTACTTCATTAATGAAATGATCATGAAATAAATGTTTAAAATGGCGAATATCACTGATGTATGATGTAAGCTACATCATATTCATGAAAATATGCCTATTTGTAACACGTTTCGCAAACACATTACAAAATAAATAAATAAAATAAAATAAAAACTACTGACACATTTTCATGCGTTTTTCACAGGAAACTTGAACTTAGATTGGGGCAACATATAGGCATGATTTTATCAAAATCAGATCACGGAAAAAAATACATCGTAATCTTAAGTGTTTTCAGTAACTGTCTGTTCATCTATTAGAAACATCTAATTTGCTATATTACTTTACGGATTTACATGGAGCAACTTTGTTTCACAAAAATGAGATCACGGAAAAATATTTACCTGTAGGCTATGCTTGAAGTATGGATGGCATAGTACAGCAAACAAGCGATATAGGCGCTGTAGTGCACCAAAGAACTAATAGACGCCGCTGCTGTGAAATAAGTATTAGGTAGTACAGCAAGGAAGCGAAAGTCTGTGATAGAATTAAGCAATCTTATCTCTGCAAATACCAACAAACATTGAACATAGTGTTTCTGATTTAGCTTTCTGTATTAAATACTTAACGACATTTCTTTGTTTCCTTTGGCATGTTTCATTTTGTATCAAAAACTTTATGAAGATACATCATTTGGGAGGATGACTTTTACTTACATTTGACATCTTTATGAAGATACATCGTTTCGGACAATGACTTTTACTTACATTTGACATCTTGGCTAGGACAACTGAATTTATTGACAGAGCGATCCAACAAGGATTTTTACTGACCGAGGTCTGGAATCCTAAAAAGCCGCGATACGCACCTGCCCCTCTTTAACAACCGTTGCAAAGCACGGGCATATAAGCTAGTATGTGATAAATTAGGGCTTAAATAGATGAATATATACCGTTTCTCCATCGCTCTATTAGCTAATAAAACGCGAAAGGGAATGACTGGAAGAACAGGAATGTCCTAAGACGAATATTTTCATTCAAAACCCTCCTAAAGAAATATCATTTACCTTTTCGGAAGGTAGACGTATGGATAAGGCCAAGATACTTAATACTTAAGAACCTTCCTGTTGATATGGCCGGTGTGTTGATAGAGAAGGCACAAAACTCGGCTCCAAATTTTCCAAGACTTGGAAGAAGGCGGCGCTAGGTGTATTACGGCCGGCCACATTCTGTCAGCCCGGTAATTGACGGCTACAGCTATCGATCTCGGTGGCATTACTGAGGTGCGGGACTTCACATCGCGGCCTTCTCAGCTCCCTTCAGCTTCTGCTGCGTCATCGCTTCCACTGGGCTCACAGCCTCCAACTGACGTAATATAAATCAAGGCGTGGACTTCCAATATGGAACATATAACCCTTTAAATAATTATTTACTTTTAAACATCGTGAACGAACATTTTCTCTGTTGGTATAACCATGCGATGGGATCACTTCCCCATAATTTTAACGCTAGCAAAACTAGGAACAACAGTGATGTGAGGCTTACAATGTAAATTGTTTTTATAAGCAGTGGATAAGCAACTGGAAAATAAATTAACTTACTATTGTTGAGAATATTGGTAGCTTTCTGATTGAAACTTTCTGGGAGATTAAAATTGTATGCCGGAACCCCGACTCGAACCTGATTGTTAAACCTTTCTGTCCTCAGGATATTTTTTTTGTTTCTGGATGCACTGGTATCCAAAACGTAGGAATACTTTGGAGACGAGAAAAGTGGAATGGAAAATGAAATGGAAAAGTAAGCTGCCGAGAAAATTTGTGCGAAAATTTGTAATCTCTACATCGAACATGAGCGTGTTGCATATATAACAGAAATGTTTGTGTAACATTATGAGTACTGCCATTTGGTTTGGCAGTCTCTGCAGATTTGAAAATGATGCGAAGTGCAATATTCAACATATGACTGTAGTACATAGTAGTAGAAGTATCATTGTGGGCCAGTGCAGGCGGTAATCAATAGAATAAACTTCATAGCAGTTTCCGATGTTTTATCGTATCTCTGCTACAAAGTCCAAGGAAATCTGAAAAAAATCGCACTGACGTGTTTTACGGCCCACTTTAGATTTGTAGATTTATAAGTTTTTGCAAGCATTTTGGACCAAAATAATAATCTAAATAATAAAAAATTATGGTGATAAGATTACGACACTACTACTGTGGTAATATCTATGCACCCAACACGTAATATTCTTTCTGACCATATTTTAACAAACAGCCAAAATTATATGATGTTTGAGTTTAGCTTTGACAAAGATACTCTTTTTTGAACTTTTACCTCTTTGAACTATCATTTTAATATCTCTCCCACATTTTCATTATATTTTTTCGTTAAAATATTATCACCTGTTTTGCCTTGGTAGTTCAAAGTTTATTTTCTTTGCATGTACTGGTTACGAATGACTATAGGCTGGAACGAACGTAGCGTACATTTGGCGTTCGGACGAGTGACTATAGCCTGAATGGAACACAGCGTACGTTTGGCTTTCGTAAATCAGGCACTTGACATCCCTCGCCCAAAAGAAATCTCTTTTGTGTACGCCATCTTCCTTTCTCTACTTGATGATTTTGTTATTATAACTCAAGCGTTGTCATTTCAAAGCAATGACGCACTGAAAATTATCAAAAGCACTTCGTTCTTAGGACAATTAATTATAATCTAATGTTGGTTAGTTAGTTACCACCTGCTGTCGATAGTTCGAGATTCGCGGATTACTATCGCAACTGTTCGCCATAGCGTAATAGGTGAGGAATTAGTTTGTGATGTACGAAGATGTTACACGGAGGTTCGGAACTTGCTAGGGCGCGGTGGCTCAGCGCGCTCGGTCAGAGGGTTGCCGGCATGGTAGCTCGACGCCCTCTGTAGCGAGAGAACTGAATTATCCGAAACGATGAAAATAGGACAAAACAAACCAACATCCGCAAAGTACCCGTTCAAACCGACGAACCAATCAAAAGAGATTAAACGAAAGAAGGTTCAACTAACACCATCTGAAGAGAAGGCCGTGCCACGTCAGTCACACAGAGTAGGTCGCGATCGCGTAGCTCACTGGCTGGCCGCTGTGAGGCGGTGGGCCGTGCCCCATCAGACAGCCAGTAAGCTACGCGGTCGCGAGCTACTCTGCGTGACTGACGTGGCACGGCAGTGCCCAGGCCTTCTCGTTCCACGCCATCTGTAATAAAAAATCTGAGTAAAATTCTCAACGAACAACCCAGAAAAAATATGAACAAACGGCCACAAAGCATCGATTTCCTGAAGAAAAAAACATATATATAACCACCACTGTCAATTTTTGGTCCCACTTTATTTGTCCTCTTGCTTCCTAAAAGATTTTAGCACACTTTTGTTAACTGAACGCAGCTGTATTCTGTAAGATTCAGAGTTATTCAAAGGTAACAGCACTTTCTCTGGAAAGCACATTTGTTCTCTTTCGAGAACGTGTTATGAAATACATAGCAACGAATTGTAAGCATAGACTTCTTTAACACATGTACATAAACTACGGAGATACTGTTACAATGACTGTTTTAAATGACGTATTGATAGTACTAATTTTGTATATATATATTGAGTATTAGAGGTATGTGAAATTCAGTATTACCACACTCATTCCGTTTGTGAATTTAGCTGTAAAAGAAAACGAAATTACGGTTTGAAATAGAATACTTGCTCTTTATTTTAGCGCAGAACAATGTAACACGAACGAAGTCATATCTGAATTACAGGAAAGGTAATACCATCTGCATCAAAAGCGTCCATAGCAACCATGTCAAAGACAACCGTTTTAGTAGATGCATTGATTCCAATTAATGACTTTCAATATATTCCACAAATAGTGAATAAAGGCTTAGAAAAAATTATCAAGGTAATTTGTTGCAATGTATACAATTCCCTTCTGTTTGATTAAGGAACTAAACTTTCAACAGATATCTAGGACTTCCTTTATATATGAAACTACCTGTATCAGCACTTTGTGAAGAATGTTCATTATTAGAGTATCCTCCCAGTTTACGTGCATATGCTTCAGAAGACCATTGTTCAATTCGTTGTTAGGTATTTAACGGCATGTTCACGAAATAGAACAAAAACGCATTTTAAAGGGAGCATTCTTACACATGCATAACTCTAAAATTGAAGAACATAGCTCTGTTTAATTAATAACAGTGTCTGATACCATTTCAGGAAAAAAGAATTAGGTAGTGTGAGGTTCCGAACTACTAACCTTCAGCATCACGGACCACCGGACTGCCCACTCTGCTACGGCTAACATTTAGAAGGTGCGATCTTTAATCTCGTACTATTGAAGGCCGTTGTTAACTGATGCTAATACGGCATTTTTAGACACTAGATATCATTTACCGTGCGAAGAACGACGTGTTCTTGTTAATTCTTCAGTGCGCCACTGTTTTGAAATGACAACGTGAAAGTTACACTAAGAAAATCATCAAATACGCAACGCAAGATGACGTATTTCAGAGTTCTGGGCGAGGAATGTCACGTGACATCTCCGAACGGCTGGTTTTCGTTAATTCAATGGAGGATGCCAAATCTCCGTTATTTTTGCAAATAGCTCTCAAACGATACGAGATATGAGAAAAACTTAAGGGAACAAAGTTGTAGAGAATTTTATTCGGTTATTCAATTTTCGCGTCAGATAAACGGTTTATTTGCAATTAAAATTACATTACAAACGGCTTTTTTTGTGTTACTAACGTATTTCTTGATCGAAATATTTGAAAAAGCGAGGTTCTGGTCTCTGGTAGCCAACAATTATGTCTGTAAAATTTGGTGCCGATCGGTTGAACGGTTCGACCTAAAAACTGGGAACACGTTACAGACAGACAGACATCGTCAAATCGCCGTTATTTTTGTAAATATCTCTGCAACGATGCAAGATATGAAAACAACATAATAAAGCGAATTTGTAGAGAATTTCCCCTCTACCAATTAGATTATTCAAATTTCGTGCCTGATGAACGGTTCGTTTGCAATTACAATTGTATTAAAACGGCTTTTTTGGTATTACTACCGTATTTTTTGTCCGAAAAATCTGAAAAAGGGATGTTGTGGTCACTAGCAATCTACAATTATGTCTGTAAAACTTGGTGCTGATTGGTTGAACAGCTCGTCTTAAGAATTGGGAAAACGTTACGGACAGACAGACAGACATCCTTAAATCGCCGTTATTTTTGCAGATATCTCTGAAATGATACGAGATGTGAAAGAAACATAACGGACCAAAGTTGTAGATAATTTTCTCCTCTATAAATTCGGTTATTCAATTTTCGTGTCAGATGAATGGTTAAGCCGTTACTTTCATTTAAATTTCGAGCTGTCAAAAGACGTTCGCAAAGGCCCACTTTTAGTGTTATTACCGTAACCTAAAGTGGGCCAAAAGACTGTAACTGGTGCAAAGGTACCTTAGTGATAGCGCAGACAGTGTTTGACAACTCCCAAAATGACCGCAGGAATAGGGTTGCCAGAAGGTACGATGTGGATGGTGTAAAATTAAATGTGATTTTGTTTTCATATGCACTGTTAGTGCACACGTCAAGGATTAGCGTTAGCTAGTGTATTTTTCGCAGCTGAATATATCCACCAAATGAATGAGTACAATAGTCTCATTACATGAATTTTATTAGACTATTTGTGGAGTAGCTACCACCAAGGACTCCTCCAAATCTCTAGGCAGCTATTTCTCAGGAATCACAGTATTTCACGATCACAATAATACAGCCAAACATGAGATAAACAAGTGAGAAATAAACTTATTATTATTTTTTTAAATTTTGTAGCTATGTATCTACATTTTACATTTATCTTGATAAATATCAACCTTGCTGCGGAATTACTTGGAATTATGCATTCGTTTATAGATACTACTTAACTTCTGGATAATGATGCATTTAATGGGGTTGGTTGACGATCGAAATTTACGAGTAAAACACACGTTAATATTTAAAATCTGCGTTAACACAGACCAATAATCAGAGAGTCGTCAACATGCATTCAATTCAAGAAGGGATCGGAAGAGATGTTTAACAATTTTGTGGTTCCACGGCAGAAAAATGTATATGTGTGCGTATAATCCGACAGGATCCCGAGAAGCGTATTTAACACTGGATTCAAACCTGACATGAACTGCTTTTTGTTTTTCTTTTTTTCGGTCAATAGAAGTGCTTCGGTTCTAGTTTTCGGTAAGACGTGAACTGCCTGTAGTGGAAGCGTGACGTCACAAAAGAGCATTTCTCACTGCGGCTCATAAAGCAACGCGTCTTCAATGGACAGAAAACTACATAGCGAATTGTAAGTGACAGGCTGACAGGAGGTGTATATTATTGTAAGACAAGCTGCGATTTTGCCTCGTATCAGATGTTGCAAAGGTTGCAAGAATATGGATAGTTCAGTGAAATTTCCAATTCGTAGTGTATGTTGAGTGTATTAAAGAACAGAGGCAATTCTGTGATGTTTAAGGGGTACTGTCCAGTAGCACGATTTGTCCCGATGATTCAGGTTGCCGCGAACATGATGCAGAATGTTAGTCTGAACGTTATCTGCGGCCAAGTCCTGTCCTCTTTTTTGCATCTTAATGAGGACTTTCCTGTATGTAAGGGTGGCAACAGTAGCAGAGCTGCAAGCGTACATTCGTGGCAAAATATAGCCCCTAAAATAATCCGCTAATAAGCCAAAACAAGGCCAGTGACAAGAAATGAATATCTCTCACATTGCGGGATTCACATAACTGAATGCGAGAAAACGCATGGGTTGTAGGAAATATGCGGCATATGGAAGTATGGGTCATATTGGGAGACGTGCACGGATGGCCAAATGGTTAAGACGATCGGTCAAGAGAAGCGGGAACCGGCTTTCAGCCCGGGTCGGACATAAAGCTTTGTATGTCTCCAACAAATTGTACACATAAAGCTTTTTTATATTACCAATTACGGATATATATCTTGTATCTCCCGTTGTGACCAATGCTTAGTCTAGTGCCCGTATGGAAGATTTTCAGCAGTTACATGATGGGATTATTAAAACCGATGAAACAGTTGCATAAGGAAGGAATAATTTTTACTATTGGACAATTTAGTGGTGACACATGCAAATGCCGCGGTGGAGTAGCCGAGCGGTCTAAAGCGTCTCGCTGCGGAGCGCGCGGTTGCTCGCCGTGGAGGTTCGAGTCCTCCCTGGGGCATGGGTGTGTGTGTTTGTTCTTAGGTTAGTTGACGTAGGTTTAAGTAGTTAGTAAGCTACGGACTGATGACCACGCAGTTTGGTCCGATAGAATTACAAACATTTGAACACATGCAAATATTAAAAACTTGCATCTGTAACTGAAAATTAGGTTTGGTTTCCAAGAAACGTTTGATCATGTAATGCAATACTTACCCCATGACATATCTTCAGAGAGAGCTTGGGAGAATATTATATTAAAATCGTCTTGACACAAACCATATGTCAGTTATAAGAGTCGAAAGTCATGAGAGAAAAATAGTGATTGAGAATTAAGTAAGACATTTCATCGTTTTCCCCGATATTATTCAAGCTGTACATTGCGCAAACAGTGAAGGAAACTACATAAATTATTAATACGGTGCCAGTTCTTTTCGGAAATGTCCGAAAGAACAGACACCATTAGTTGGCAGTAATGGCCGTAAATTTACGAAATCGAAATATTGAAACATTTCGACCGTTTTGGGGCGTTGAAATAACATCAATTAAAAAGTTGAAAATTTGTGCTGGACCGATATTCAAACCTGGATATCCCGTTTCGGGCCAGCGGTCCCCTTAACCAATTATGCTATCCAAGCACGCTTCCCTTCTAACCCAAATTTTCAACTTACGGCATACTACGTTAGTAGTGCCCCTTCCCCATTGGTTCCTCTTGTTCGCTGCTTATGTTGTATTCCCGCAAGGGATCGAGCGTATGAATAAGTCTGCAATGAAATTGTCATTGCCTGTTGTGGACATATTTACAATTTGATTCTTCAGTTTCTCCCGGCGTATTTGATGATCAAAATATCCACGGGTGTACTGCCGGTCTATAGTGTCCAACGGGCACAATATTTCGGCGATCATACATGTCGCCATCATCAGGTGAACTGACGGACTGAGCTCCTGGAAACGCGCCGGCACAGAGATCCGCACGCTACGGCTGCTCGAAGGGAACTGGGTTCTAGCCCGGTAGCGGGCCATTTAAATACCCTCGGCCCCAAGGAGCGACCCCTCCGCGGTCCGCGCCCCGCGCCGCGGCCGCGCAGTGGAACCGATTGCGCCGGCGTCTGAGAAGACGTCGGTGTGAGGGCTCTGTCCGCCGTGGTCGTCACTTCGTTACGTTTGCTAGATTTACTCTTAATTAACCCAATCGCTGGTTCCCAAGCTTTGCTAAGATTATAGCCAGAGTCACGGTTTATGAGGTCGTCACTTGTGCGAATTTCAATGGCCTCTCTAACGACGCAGTCCCAGTATCTCGACGTCTGTACCAGAATCCTAGTGTGTTCATACTCCATGGCGTGATTCTCCGACAAACAATGTTCAGCGACCGCCGACTTGCTCGGATACATCAATCGTGTGTGCCTCTGGTGTTCAACGCATCGATCCTCGACGGTACGCATCGTCTGTCCAATATATGACTTTCCACACTGACACGGAATCTGGTACACGCCCGCCTTCCTCAAACCGAGATCATCTTTAGCGCTCCCCACCAGTGCACGAATTTTATTCGGCGGACAAAAAACAGTTCCAACCTGGTGTTTTCTCAAAATGCGGGCGATCTTCCCTGAGAGTGCGCCGGTATATGGAACGAACGCAGTGCCTACATCCTCCCTTGCGTTTTCATCCGTTTCCACAGGTTGTGTTGTAGTGGTTGGGCGGAGAGCCCGCTGAATCTGCCACTCTGAGTACCAATTTTTTCGAAATACAGTTCTCAAGTGTTCCAATTCCTGGGGTAGACTCTCTGCGTCGGAGATAGTGCGCGCCCTATGTACTAGAGTTTTAAGTACCCCATTCCTCTGTGAAGGGTGGTGACAGCTGTCTGCGTGTAAATACAGATCCGTGTGCGTTGTCTTCCGATATACACTATGACCCAGGGTGCCGTCAGCTCTTCTCTTGACCAAGACGTCAAGGAACGGCAATTTACCCTCCGTTTCAGTCTCCATAGTGAATTTGATGTTGGGGTGTATGAAGTTCAGATGTGTAAGGAAGTCAAGGAGTTTATCCATACCATGTGGCCAGATGACGAATAGTTCCAGGAGCTCAGTCCGTCAGTTCACCTGATGATGGCGACATGTATGATCGCCGAAATATTGTGCCCGTTGGACACTATAGACCGGCAGTACACCCGTGGATATTTTGATCATATTTACAATTATTGATATAATGTCTGCTCTTTCCGGAAAGCCCAACAGCCTGCTGTGGCTTGGATGGTGTTCAGTTTATACAGGGGTAATAGAGGCGTCTTTATCTCCACAAGGGGCTTCAGCGGGGTAAACGTAGGAAGGCGAGTCATGCAGTTCATATCAGCTGATAACGATGGCTGACACTGCTGTCGACAGCTTGGGTGGTTCATTCCTAGAGACGTTGATTATAAAACGAAAAAATTCCGTTCAGGAATGCCATTACGTAAGACACTGAGAACACAGATGGTGAACTTCTGGAAGATGCGAAAACTAAGGGCACTTTATCATGAACGATTCGCCATGACGTTGTAGGAGCGACAGTAGAATGGGCTGAATGGTAATGAAATTGTGTTCGGTTTTGCTCATGCGCAGTTAACAGATTTGTTTGTAAGCACAGGAAACCTACAGAAAGTCAGTCACGACTCCCCACAACACGATGACCCTATGTTTGAGGTTTAAAGAGTGGGCGAGATAATTACAGAATTGGGGGAGGGGCGGTGGACAAGTGGGTAGAGGGAGAGGGAGTAGTAGTACGAGGAGGAGGACGAGGCTGAGGTACGTAGACAGAAAAGAGAGAGGAGGCAGAAGTTGCACAGTTACAGGATGGAGGAGTACAGGTACCAAATGAATATTGGAATAAATAAATAGCTGAACAACGCCGGATTGTTAGCTAATACAGTAAGAAGCCTATGAGGACAAAGAGGTAAGAATCAGAGAGATGGGAAAAGTGATGAGTAGAGAGATTAAGGAAAGGAATGTACGGTGTATATCCAATTCTCATGGTTATTTAGAAATTGCGGAGATTTGCCGCATATGCTAGTATTCGTATAAAATGTCAGCGAAAATGGACATATAAACCTTATTACAACGGCCTATCTCAGTGGAAAAGTGGTTTTAAATAAGGAAAGATAGGCCCCTTGCAGACAGTCGGTGCCTGTACGTCATAATTGACTTTGCAATACAACTGGCTATCAATGATGACAGATTGTTGGAGGGAGGCTATTCGAGTACTACCCGGCTTCTAGATGACTGACGATAGTTTGCCAATATGGTGTCTGTTCTTCAGGACATCTCAGAAAGAACGAACACCATTGATTGACATTAACGGTCGTAAATTCACGGATTCGAAATATTCGATCATCTCGACCGTTACAGGCACTGAAATAAAAACATTGGCGAAGTTGTAAATTTGTGCGGGACCGGATTCCAAACCGGATATCCCTCTCGGGGTCAGCGGTCGCCTTAACCAATAAGGCTGTCCAGACACGCTTCCTGTCTTTTCTCAACATATCGCGCACTACAGTGATGATGCCTCGGCCAGTTACTTCCTCCTGATTGCAATCTGAAGGCGGATTCCCAGTAGGCACTGCCGCGCCGAAAAATGCGCGCCAGCGGCACTACTTGTAGAGGGCGTTTCCGTCGGTCTCCAACAGTAGGTCAGTGACAGCGGTCATTGGCTTTCAACAGGAGTTGCGACTGCCCGTAAGGTGGGTCTGCGGACTAACGGCAACGCCTTCAGTAGCTGCCGAAGACCTGACGCCGCCGAGCCGCGCCGGGGTGGGGCGACCCGGGCGGTCGCCCAGGGCGCGAAATCCAGGGGAGCCGCGTACGCCAACGCATGGCTAAATAAAAATAAAATAAACACCGGTACTATAAAACTGGTATTCAGTATAGAATCACAAACTTTTCGGAACTAAAATATTGATCTGTCTCATTGAAGGCCGGCCGCGGTGGCCGAGTTGACTGAGGCGCTCCAGTCACGGTCAGCACGGCCACTACGGTCGGGGATTCGAATCCCCTCTCGGGCATGGATATTTGTGCCGTCCTAGTTCGTAAGTAGTTCATAAGTAGTTTGTAAGTTTAGGGACTGATGACCCCGTAGTTAAGTCCCATAAGCTTAACAAACATTTGAACATTTTGTCTCATTGAAAATCCGACGTTTCACTGTTTGAACGACACTGAGGGAAAAGGCGCGGTTGTGGCCGAGGGGACTGAGGCGCGTCAGTCACGGTCTGCACGGCCACTACGGTCAAGGGTTCGAATCCCCCCTCGGGCATGGATATTTGTGCCATCCTTAGTGTTAGCTACTTCATAAGTAGTTTGTAAGTTTAGGGACTGATGGCCCCGTAGTTAAGTCCCATAAGCTCTACAAACATTTGAACATTTTTATTTATTTATTTATTATTACTTTTTTTATGAAAAGGCGCGCAGTGTCTTTATTAGCAAAGAGATACGGCACCCATTCGAACGACCTGCGCGGCTCCGGTGACAGAAACACAGCTCCGCGCTTGTAGCTATAAGATAAATGGAACGCCCTATACTTTTAAGTACTGTATCACTGGTGTAAATATTGAAACTGGAATCCAACATAAAATTTCCACCTTCAGCAAATATATTAGAAAAAGAGTTTAGATACAAATCGTTAGCGTGTCACATCGTGAACATCTGTTTTGCAAATTTAAACATCAGCTCACTAGTCTGTACATAATAAAACTTTAAACGTTTTCATTTCCAATGCATGATTATTAACAGCGAACTAAAGCAACATCAAAATAACGTGCACAAAAATAAATGCACGAAGCGATCTCAAACTTTCGCAAATTGCTAAATTTTCCAACTTATGTTGCTCTTCTAGAGATGGACAGTTGATCTGTAACACATGAAAATTTGTGCCGGACCGGTAATCGAACCGGGTCTTTTCCGTTTTTTAGTTTCTTTCTTTTCTTCTAATATATAAAGCAGAGTGTCCGATGTTTGTACGTATTGCATACAAATCTACAGTTTTGTTCCAATCTTTATGAAATTTTGTACAAGTAAGCTTCAATCCATGAGGACGATCGCCGTAAGTGTAAGAATCACATATGATGTACAGTTCACGAGATATGAAGTCATAAAAAATGAGATGCGCGAGAAACTGCTGCATTTTGCGACAATGCTGCTCATTTTCTCCTAAACCATTGGACCGATTTCAACCAAATTTGGTACACACATTCCTTACCGTGAGATAACAATTGCTACATGGTTAAGAATCACATACGATGCATGGTTCAAAAGATATTACGCCATAACCAATAGAAATCGCAAAAAAGGCCACATAATGCGGCGAGACTTTCGAAATACACTGTATGAGAATGACAGTACTTAGCGACTTGCAACAAACTTTAAACACAATTTCAAACCTTTATTAAACTTTTTCTCGCTGGCAACCATAGTAAAATGATGAAAGGAAAAACGTTTCTCGCTTACTACTTTTCCGCTGTTTATGGAGTAAAACTACGGCTCTCGGTATGACGTCACAATTTATAATTTGAACACTACAAATTGTAGCGACAGAAAATTTTACAGACAGTATACACATAATTATATATTTGAATGTACCTTCTAAATTGTATCATGGTACGACACGTAGTTCACGATATATGAGCACATAAACAGTAACGTTCGTGGAAAACCGCCCCATCATACACACCAAGTTTTAATCTACCACTTATTAGCTACTAAATTGTATTCCGAAGAGATTTTACAGATAAATGGCCCTTATACAAATTAATATATACCTGACAAAATGACAGGAATAAATAAATAAATACCCGGGCAACGCCGGGTTTCCAGCTGGTATTTTATAAAATCCTCAAATTCATGATGAAAAATCACGTTATAAGATGAGTTAATTAACCATTTAAGACGATATCTTGAAAACATTCAAACACCTGTTGCTGAGCACTGGCAGGTTGGCTGTGTATATAACAAAGGGCGCCAAGTGGGCGACTCGCCCGGGGCGCCGTGCTGGTTAAAGCCGCCGAGCGGCAGCCCGTAGTGGGGACTGCTTCTAACTGTATTTCCGCATGGGACCGAGCGTATTTGTGTATCCGCAGAGATCCTGTCAATCATTTTTGAGGCACATATACAATTATTAGTATGGTGTCTGTTCTCTCGTACGTGTTTAGAGAAAAATTCAACTTAGGCCTAATACCTTTAACCGTGTCTGAGGAAAATGGATCTTAACAGGCGGACGGGAAGACGGACTGCCCGACAGATGAACATCTACATCTACATATATACTCTGCAAATCACATTTAAGTGCTTGGCAGAGGGTTCATTAACCACTTTCATAACTTTTCTCTACCGTTCCATTCTCTAATAGCGCGCGGGAAGAAAGAGCACCTAAATCGTTCCGTTTTCGATCTGATTTCTCTTATTTTATTGAGATGGTCATGTCTTCCTAAGTAGGTGGGTGCTAGCAAAATATTTTCACATTCAGAAGTAAATGTCGGTGACTGAAACTTCGCAAACAGATGACGCTGCAATGAATAACATCTTTCTTTTAATGATTTCCACCCCAATTCGTGCAACATTTCCGTGACGCTCCCCCCCCCCCCCCCCCCTGTAACGTGATAGAACGAGCTGCCCTTCTCTGAACCTTCTCAATGTCTCCCGTCAGTCCCACCTAGTGAGGGTCCCACAAGGGGCAACAGTACTCCAGGAGAGGACGCACAATTGTGATGAGGCTTTGGTGGGACTGGTGCATCTTCGAAGCGTTCTGCTAATGAAACGTAACCTTTGGTTCGCCTTCCCCACAATATTTTCTATGTGTTCTCTCCGGTCTAAGTTGTTCGTAATTGTGACTCCTAGGTATTTGGTATAATTTACGACCTTGAGGTTTGACATATTTATCGCGTAATTGATGTTCGGTGGATTTCTTTTAGTGGTCATGTGTATTACTTCACACTTTTCTTTATTTTAGTGTCAATTGCCCATTTTCGCACCACGTAGAAATTTTGCCTAAATTGCTTTGCAGTTGCTTTTGATTCTCTGTTGACTTCTCTAACCGATAAACGACAGCATCATCCGCGAACAGTCTAAGGGAGCTATTCAGATTGTCTCCTAAATCGTTTATAAACACAAGGAAGAGTAATGGACCTATAACGCTTCCCTGTGGAACGCTAGATATCACTTCTGTTTTACTCGATGACTTACCGTCAATTACAACGAACTGTGTCCTTTCTGATAGGAAATCGTGAATCCAATCGCACAATTGGGGAGATGTTCCATAAGCACGCAATTTCATTAGAAGCCACTTGTGGGGTACAGTGTCAAAAAGATTTGAGATCCCTTGTCGATGGCACTTAACACTTCATGTGAATAAAGGGCAAGCTGTGTTTCGCAAGAGCGATACTTTCTGAATCCGTGTTGACTACTGGTTAATAGGTCGTTCTCTTCGAGGTAGTTCATAATATTCGAACAAAGTATATGTTCCAAAATCCTGCTGCAAATCGACGTCAATGAGATTGGCCTGTAATGTGGAGCTCTAAGAGTTCCGCCGCCACTGACTGAGATATGAAACCCTAAAAACGAAAGTAAGACGGATCACTAGAGAGGGCGCTTTGAGCGGAGTCCTGCGAGTGTGGGTATGGAGGAGTAGAGCGAGCATCGACCGCGCTGCCTCAGGATGGCGCGTTTATATCGGGCCCCGCAAGAACTATTTTTAACGCTACAGCGTGTGACTTCTACCGAGCTAGCGCCTGCTGATAAGGACCTAATAAATGGAAGCCACCTATTTATACTCAGGTGCGCCAGTTTCCTGCATTCCCTTTGCGCACACTCCCAAATGTCAGGACAAAATCGTTTTAAAATTACGATACCGTTTCCCTCAGTGCAGCACAGTTCCAACATGAGCAGAGTCCGCCCCCGCGACAGTCCCACCACTCCTTGTTTCGAATTGCTACGCCACATGCTAATGTGATGTAAATGCTGTTGTCGTCGTCTTCTGTCTGACGAAGGCTTGACAGGCTGGATGTAATAAGCCATACTGTTCTATACTGTGAAAGTCTCTTAATCTCCGGGAAGCAATGGCAACCCACATCCATTTAAAACTGCATTGTACTTTACTTCTGAACGCTATCTTCCCATCTAATCTTGAGCATTCTACTACAGTACCACATTTCAAAAGCTTCTATACTCTTCTTATTGGAACTGTTAGTTATCATCCTTTCTTTCCCGTACAAGGCTACATTCCAAACAAATGCCTTCAGAAAACACTAACTAGCAGTTAAATCAGTATTCGATTACAAATTTCTCTTCTACAGAAAAACCTTTCTTTTCCTTTCAATTATGCATTCTATACTTAGTAGCCTATATTCCGTCCATCTTAAGTTATTTTACTACGAAAGTAACAGAAACTCCTCAACGAATTTTACTGTCTAGTTTCCTAATGTAATTCCCTCAGCTTCGCCTGATGTAATTCAGCTACATTCAGTTACCCTTGTTTTAATCTTGTTAATGTTCATCTTACATCCTCTTTTTATGATACTGTCCATTCCGTTCAGTTTCCCTTCCTGTTGTTTTGCTGCCTCTGACATAATTTCGGTTTCATCGGCAGATCGCAAAGTTTTTATTTCTTTTCCCTTCCAGATGTCTCTTTGCCTTGGAAAGACTGTGGCCCTGTTTTACTCCCTTCCTAACCATGTAATACATTCCCTTCCAATACTACAATTGCTGGCTGGTTTCTGCACAAGGTATGTACAACTCTTCGATCCTTTATTTATTTGTGTGGGTGTGCGAGGGGGGAGGGTTTGGTGGGGGTGTGTGGAGAGGGGCGCTCAGAAATTACGGATATCAGTATTATGCTTTTTCTAAGTTCAAAATTTGAACGGGTGCATTCCATGCAACGTTGTCTGAAGCTTTCTCCAAAGCTATAAGTCTATGAATGTTGGTTTGCCTTTCCTTTACGTGTCTTCTAAGAGAAATCGTTGGGTCAGCATTGCTTCGCGTGTTGAGTGTTCCTACTATTCAAAGTGCTCTTTCTCGGGGTATCCTTCTGTAAACAACTTACGTTAGTATTTTGCAGTAATATATCTTTAAACGAGTTTATCTCTAATATTTATATTTGCCTGCACATGCTTCTTTTTGATACTGGGATTATTTCATTCTTCTTGTAATCTGAGGATATTTAACTTGAGGTAACAAACACACACTAATGTCGTCCCACACCAGTCCATATCCTGGTGAACTGTCCACATGTAATGATGTTAAAATCGGCAGATGCATGGGTCGTCAGTTGTGGAATCCCTTCGTTAGTAGTGTACGGTTTACTGTGTGTTCAGGTACACTTGTATTCTCCCAGCATCGACGTCTGATTTCACTTACGCAAGAGTTGACGGCCTGTCTCGTTTTTATGTGTGTGGCCAGTCTATGACATCGGTCATCTCCAATGAGAGGTGGATGCCCAACACCAGACGTTTAGACCTGATTTAACCGTCGTTTCGTCGCTTTTAAAAACAATAGAGAACTCCTCGAATACAAGTCAAGTGATTTCCGAAATGCTCATGCCGAGCCTTCAGGCCATCACAATCTGCCCTCGGGAAAACTCAGATAGATGTCGCTCTTCCCCCATTCTTCACATGTACAGCACGCTCACAGAAACTGCAGGGACTTTGCGTATGTCTGTCTAGACGTCATTCCTAGTCGTGTGATGCCGCTATTAGCTGTAAGCCAGCAGCCACAGCTTTATTTTTTCCATAATTTCATGTACTTATAATGAAATAGACATAGGACAGTAGGAAGTGGCTGTGCCAGATAGCCAGATGGTACTGTAAGTAAGGTACCGTGGGAAAACTCCGCTCCTTTCTCTAAGAGTGATCTGATTGGCTGTTGCTATATCTTTACACCCCACAACCTCCAAGATATTTTATTAATTATTTAATAAATAAAAATTCAGTTATCAATTCTATTGCCATAATGTGTCTTAATTGTTTGAGATTACACTATTGTTTTGTAAATTTATTAGATTAATTTTTTTTAGGTGTAGAGTGAGCATGGCGTTCTAGAAGTGTCGGTTGGCGCCAAAACTCTAGGCGCTAGCGTGGAGCCCAGCTCCACTGTTAGTCAGTTCACTGCGAGCCCCGTCGCGGTAAACATCTAGCGGCACTTGCGATAACCAGTCTAGTATTAATCGGTCGATAATGGGCCTAAAAAAAATATTCGTAAAGTGCGTGCAATGTATGTCAAAGTGTGTTACGACTTTTAATTTTGTGAATTTTGTAAACTAATATTGACGTCAAAATGCAGTTTGTGGCTTCTGTATTCGTGTGATCGGTAAAAATAAAAGAGCCACTGGCATCTCTGATGGAATTCATCGACTTCGTTAATGGTAGTTAGAAAGCCACAATATCCACCACTTTCAATTTCAGCCTCACCTGCCGACCGCGGTGGCCGAGGGGACTGAGGCACTTCAGTCACGGTCTGCACGGCCATTACGGTCGGGGGTTCGAATCCCCCCTCGGGCATGGATATTTGTGCCGTCCTTAGTCTTAGCTAGTTCATAAGTAGTTTGTAAGCTTAGGGACTGATAACCCCGTAGTTAAGTCCCATAAGTTCTACAAACATTTGAACATTTGAGAAGACACCAGGTTAGTCAAATATTGACAACCGCCTACGGACCTCACGTGCAACGTTCGGTCTATTACAACTAGACGAGTTAGCACGCTGCTCGCGGTAACGTGTTCAAATGTTCAAATGTTTGTAGAACTTATGGGACTTAACTACGGGGTCATCAGTCCCTAAGCTTACAAACTACTTATGAACTAGCTAAGACTAAGGACGGCACAAATATCCACGCCCGAGGGGGTATTCGAACCCCCGACCGCAGTGGCCGTGCAGACCGTGAGTGGAGCGCCTCAATCCCCTCGGCCACCGCGGCCGGCGTGGTATCGTGAGTGAGATAAAAGGGAAAATAGGAAAGTGTCAAGGAAACTGTCACAAGTGGACTTGATAATATAATCTTTAACCATAACATCGAATGGTTTATAGATTTAAATTTTTTTTCTATCTCCAACCCCGCCGTACGTGTTAATATCGGTAGTAGGTAACGTAAGTTGGTCAATGACAAATTTATATTCTTCATTACGTATTTTCTTAAATATAAGTAAAAAAAGGGGGGCGCACAGCTGTTAGTATGTTTGCGCTACGGGTGAGTGCACCAGATGCCGTTATTAGCCACGTGTGGAGGATCGATGATAACGTGGTGTCAGTGGGAGCACGGCGCTGCAGACGGCGTTAAATTCACGGCCGCCTTGTCAAAGCGACGCGCCGCCTCCTGCCTGCCGCCCGTTTCCTCTGATCGCCGCCCTCACTCCCTGTACTCACGTCACCCGTCGGCCTCATTACGTATTCTCTCGACAGCCTCACATCCGCTCCTTTCCACGTGGACGTTTGTCTAAATATATAGGTTTCGTCAAAATGAACAGTAGGCTATAAAAAAGCTGGCCGAACTTAAAAACAAATTGAGAAATTTTTTGAGAGAAAAGGAAAATACACCGGAGGCCAAAAAAACTACATCTACATCTACATATATACTCTGCAAATCACATTTAAGTGCCTAGCACTTTTTTCTACCGTTCCATTCTCTAATAGCGCGCGGGAAGAAAGAACACCTAAATCGTTCCGTTTTCGATCTGATTTCTCTTATTTTATTGGGATGGTCATTTCTCCCTAAATAGGTGGGTGCTAGCAAAATGCCGGCCGCGGTGGCCGAGGCGACTGAGGCGCTTCAGTCACGGTCTGCACGGCCACTACGGTCGGGGGTTCGAATCCCCCCTCAGGCATGGATATTTGTGCCGTCCTTAGTTGTAGGTAGTTCATAAGTAGTTTTTAAGTTTAGGGACTGATGACCCCGTAGTTAAGTCCCTTAAGCTTAACAACCATTTGAACATTTGAACATTTGCTAGCAAAATATTTTCACATTCAGAAGTAAAAGCTGGTGATTGAAACTTCGCAAACAGATCACGCCGCAATGAATAACGTCAATGATTTCCACCCCAGTTAGTGCAACATTTTCGTGACGACCCCCCCCCCCCCCGTAACGTGATAAAACAAAACGAGCTGCCCTTCTCTGAACCTTCTCAATGTCTCCCGTCAATCCCACCTGGTGAGGGCCCCACAAGGGGCAACAGTACTCCAGGAGCCGCGGTGGTGTAGCCGAGCGGTCTAAAGCGTCTCGCTGCGGAGCGCGCGGTTGCTCGCCGTGGCGGTTCGATTCCTCCCTGGGGCATGGGTGTGTGTGTTCGTCCTTAGGTTAGTTTACCTAGGTTTAAGTAGTTTGTAAGCTACGGACTGATGACCACGCAGTTTGGTCCGATATATTTACAGACATTTGAACATTTTGAGGACTCCTTGAGAGGACGCACAAGTGTGATGTAGGCAGTCTCTTTGGTGAAGCTGGTGCATCTTCGAAGCGTTCTGCCAATGAAACGTAACCTTTGGTTCGCCTTCCCCACAATATTTTGTGTGTGTTATCTCCGGTCTAAGTTGTTCGTAATTGTGGCTCCTAGGTATTTGGTAGAATTTACGACCTTAAGGTTTTACTGATTTATCGCGTAATTGAAGTTCAGCGGATTTCTTTTGGTGGTCATGTGTATTACTTCACACTTTTCTTTATTTAGTGTCAATTGCCAATTTTCGCACCATGTTGAAATTTTGTCTAAATCGCTTTGCAGTTGCTTTTGATCCTCTGTTGACTTTACTAACCGATAAACGACAGCATTATTCGCGAACAGTTAAAGGGAGCTATTCAGATTGTCTCCTAAATCGTTAAAAATGTTTGTATAGTCTATGGGACTTAACTACGGGGTCATCAGTCCCTAAACTTACAAACTACTTATGAACTAACTAAGACTAAGGACGTCACAAATATCCATGCCCCAGGGGTGATTCGAACCCCCGACCGTAGTGGCCGTGCAGACCGTGACTGGAGCGCCTCAGTCCTCTCGGCCACCGTGGCCGGCTCCTAAATCGTTTATAATCACAAGAAAGAGTAGGGGACCTATAACGCTTACCTGTGGAACGCCAGATATCACTTCTGTTTTATTCGATGACATACCGTCAATTACAACGAACTGTGTCCTTTCTGATAGGAAATAGTTCATCCAATCGCACAATTCAAATTCAAATGTTTGTAAATCTATCGGACCAAACTGCATGGTCATCAGTCCGTAGCTTACAAACTTCATAAACCTAGGTAAACTAACCTAAGATCAACACAAACACATCCATGCGCCAGGGAGGACTCGAACCTCCACGGCGAGCAACCGCGCGCTCCGCAGCTAGACGCTTTAGACCGCTCGGCTACTCCACCGCGGCATCGCACAATTGGGGAGATATTCCATAAGCACGCAATTTCATTAGAAGCCGTTTGTGGGGTACAGTGTCAAAAGCCTTCAGGAAATCGAGCATTAAATGGAAATTTTGCAAAAAGACGATAAAATAGGTGATAGTAAGGTATAATAAATAATTTAAATAATGATAATTATTATTATTGTATGGTTATTGTCAGCCACCATATAAAACTATTGTTACTACAGTACATAGTACTTGCGTTCAGGTGATTAAAAATTTGTGTGAGAATAGGATCTCTCGTCACAGAGCCAGGTCCAGTGATTTAAGCCATTTCAAATCCAAATGTTTTTTATGCTTAAGGGACTTAACTGTGGGGTCATGAGTCCCTAAACTTACAAACTACTCATGAACTACCTTATACTAAAGACGTCACAAACATCAATGCCCGAGGGGGGATTCGGTTCCCCAACCGTAGCGGCAGTGCAGACTATGACAGGCGCGACGC
The DNA here is from genome assembly GCA_026315105.1 of Locusta migratoria. Taxonomy (NCBI): domain Eukaryota; kingdom Metazoa; phylum Arthropoda; class Insecta; order Orthoptera; family Acrididae; genus Locusta; species Locusta migratoria. Next base: position 459,734,782 of record CM048755.1, read on the forward strand.
GACAGCTCGGCCACTGCGGCCGGATAAGCCATTTCAGTCCTGTTTCATTTATGTTACGAAGACCAGCCAAACCCTCAGCGAAAGTACGCAGGGGGGCAGTCTGTTGCTATGTGATTCATAGTTTGGGTGTCCGTTCCACAGTCACATGACTGATCTAGTGTCATTCCTCGTTTATACTACGAGTAATTGAATATACCCACTCCTATGCGAAAACGATTCAGTAAAGTCCACTCCCTGCGAGGGAGGTTCACGCAGCTGATTTTAGTGGAAGGGCTAGGGATGAGTTGTTTGTTTCTCCCTTCAAACATGTCCCATGAGGCTGCCCAGGTGGTGTTTGGAGAGAAATCCTCTGTGAACAACTGGGAAGCTAAGCGTAGAGGTGGCTTTCTGGCCTTCAGTCGGCTGTGGTTTTGTTGCAGATATTGCGTGATGGGAAGTCGTAGGGTAGCTAATATTTTCTTATACTCTCTGATGAGTGCTTCTTGGCAACGAATCTCTGGGTGAGGTATGTGGCACAGAACTTGGAGACAGGGAAAAGGTGTAGCCAAGACGGTACCACTAATTATCCTCATGGCTCTGTTAACCTGGACGTCAACCTCTCGTATATGGGCACTGTTCAGCCACACGGGAGCACAATACTCAGCCCAGTAATAAGTCAGTGTAATGGGGGGTGGTGTTAATCACGTCCGCAGCATTCCTCAAGCTGCACGTATCCCCCGGGTGGTGCCGAACGAATATTAATTCTGGTAGCTGGACTGTCACACCAGTGATCTCCTAGCTATGACAGCCACCCACCAAAATCCAAATGTAAATAATACAGAACAGAAACGACAGCAACATGCATAACGGATGAGAACAATGATTTCTTCGGTTTTTTCCATTCAAATCAACGCATATGTACCCACATCCAGACAACTGATTAATGTGTTCAGTATATGACGTGCTCTGGCAGCAATATAGGCCTGATAATGACAGGGCATGCTGGCTACAATGTCATCAAACTCATGTTTAACCAATAATGCTCTATCGTACTGCAATTCTACTCGAAAGTCGTGGAAAGTGGTTGGTGGATTCTTACTTGACGAACCCCTTCTCCTTAAAACAACACGGACAAGTTCTATAGCAGGGCCAAACGGCACTCCGGACATGCGCGTGCCAAGTAACAGTCGGACTGCCTGGGATTTGCTTGGCACTTCTCGGACACGCTCTCTACATTCATGTCGCAGTGCGGTACGGCTCTTTTGTTTCCGGATTATGGTGCAATATTTTTCAAACTGACAGCGCCCATTTTCTCAATTTTCTGGTGTTAAGAAAAATATAAATCTTTAAAAATTCATTTCAGTTTCTGAAGAAATACAGGAACACTTTTCAAATCTTTTTCAGAATACTGCTTCTCGCGCATCTCTTTTTGTTTCATTTTCATTAACATTTGATATATCAATTGAATGTACTGATGTCCATTTGCTGATGAAACTGATAGATATGCAGTGTAATTGCCGATACAAAGGCAAATTCTAATCAGTTAAAACTATACACGATATCTACGAAGGATTTGCTCGAGATGAGTTCCAGTAGCTTATGATGAGACAGCAGAAGTTATATCCATATGTGGCCCAACTTATGTCTGTGAAATATTTTTTCAATAATGAATTTAAATGAATCGGGATCACGTGGCGTTCTGAGTGATGACAATCTGATAAACTAACTTTTCCTGTTAGTGCGCCTACAGCTTGTATCACTTATAAGTCTATGTCTATGTCGAGTTCATTAGCATAAAAAAAACTTAAGCAAACATAGACACAAATGTGAGCTTCAGTCTGAAGATTAGTAACCATAAACAAAATTTAATCTACATTTTCTGATTATTGTTGGAGAGTTTGTAGAGTCTTTAACTCAGATTATTCCGCAGTTATTCATCTTTCTTTAATTAAAATTCTAGGATGCCCGTAAGGAAGATGACCGCAAGAACTAAAACCATTCATATAATTTTATATGCTTTGATATACTGCAGAAAATGTTTGTGCACAGAGTTCGGCAGTTGCGGGAAAGTAGTATGCGATAGTTTGAGAATTGGTGGGGAAGGTGGCGAAAGAGATACCTGACCGGATGGTCATTACGGTTATGGCAACCGTTCGCGGGAAGCAGAGAACCCTGTTTCGAGTCCCGGTGCGGCAGAAATTTTTAACTCTGCCGTTGATTTGATACAACACCCTGTAAGAACCACGAAGTCTGAAAAGTTATATTTCATTAATGAGCAAGAATGATCGTTTTCTTGTAGATAACCCCGCCACACTGCTACGATACTGATTTCAGTGAGTAACTAGTGCAAAGAAGAAAGGCTTGTGCACTGGTGACATCGTACTGGTCCACATAGTGTGAGGGTGTGAGACATCTCGTCCACATCACCGTTACAGACCATACAGCTGGGTCCACAGTATTGGCTCGACCTTGCAGCTCTGTAATGGATATGGACCTGTCTGCGCCATTGCTTCCACGTCGTTTGCTGCCGGCCGGACTGACGTCACGAAGGACATTGTGTCAGCTAACATAAGCCGTCTCCACAGACGTGTCTACGTGTACTGATGGAGCGAGGTGGCGCTGTGGTTGCATCACCGTGCGGGAGGACTGCGGTTCAATCCCGCCTCCAGTCATCCGAAATTTCCCTAAATCAGTCCAGGCAAACGCCGAGATGGTTCGTTTCAAAGGGCACAACCAGTTTCCTTCCCCGCCCTAAAAATAAATAATAAAATCAAAAAAGAAACAGCTTTGTCTTTAATAGCTACGTTGGCGACGAGGCGTTAAATACTAATTTTCATTCCTTCCTTTTTTCTAAGTGTGCAGGGCATGCTGACGCCTGGGAAATGATTGTTTACAAGTAACTCGCGCATAATTTTGTTCAACAGTGAGACAAACATCGTGACAGCTATCTGTTAGCATTCAGTTTGCAAAAGTTTAGATATTAGCACTGAAGTGTACAAATATTAAGCCTCATGTATTACAAATACGTTGAAATTCTGGGTATTAAGAGAATCTGACAAGTGATGGTTTAAAAGCACAAGATGTTCTCCTACATCTGGACATTTCCGAATGTTACACTTACGTACAGAAGTTTGCAGTGTCTCTGACGGAGGTACATCAAGCCCTGCAGATACCATTTTGTACTTACGGAGTTCAAATGTTCAAATGTTTGTAAATCTATCGGATCAAACTGTGTGGTCATCAGTCCGTAACTTACAAACTACTTAACTTAGGTAAACTAACCTAAGGACAACACACACACCCATGCCCCAGGGAGGACTCGAACCTCCACAGCGAGCAAACGCTCGCTCCGCAGCGAGACGCTTTAGACCACTCGGCTACTCCACCGCGGCTACTTACGGAGTACGGGTGTTTGACTTACCGCCGGTCTGATGTTAATTCCATATAGATGATCTGCAAGCTGCTATCACCGGTTGCAGTCCTCGTTGATGCTTTCTGTTCGAAATATGGGAATGGACATCAACCAGAAATACTTCCGGGCTCTCTATGATTCCAGGCCACTATGTACGACGTTTCATGTCGCAGAAATTGGGGCTTAACACAGAAGTGTAAGTACGTTGCAAAAGTTTGCTGCCGTGGTGGAGTGGCGGACCGCTCTAAGGTGCCTTGCTGCGGAGCGCGCAGTTGCTCGCCGTCGGAGGTTAGACTCCTCCCTCGAGGGTGGAAGTGTGTGTTGTGCTTAGCATAAGTTAGTTTAAGTAGTTTCCCAGCCTAGGGACTGATAACCTCAGCAAGTGCCCTAGATTTACAAACATTTGAACAGTTTGCTCTTTTATGCTATTTTTTTCCTGATCATTCTAACTACATATGCCTTGTGAGAAAGATTGAGTAAACAGTGAAGAAGAAGAAGAAGAAGAAGAAGAAGAAGAAGAAGAAGAAAGAAAACTTAGAGTGTAACGTCCCGTAGGCAGTGTGGTCATTAGAGACGAAGCTCGAGTTGGGGTGATTTAGAAATATTACGGGCAACCTGAATGTGGATGGCTGGAGATGGATTTCTAGAACCATCGCGCTTTTGGATTTCATCATAAGTTGTATCACATTCAAGATATACACAGTGTGTCTCTCCTAACCCTTGCTAAACGCATTTTAACTGGCGTCTCTGCAGATATTGTTAATGTTTTTTTGCAATGTGCAGCTAGAATAAACTCATATAAAATGGAACATCGCATGATTCACACGACGCCCAGCTTCAATGTGAAATGTCGCCTTCTTACCCTTTATAAATGAAATTATTTTTTAAGGAAGATTTAACATAACTATTCAATGGGGTGGTCCCAGATTAGTCTAGTAACGTATTCATTTCGTGGACATTTATTCACTGGGACAATAAGAATAACCAGTATTCCAACAGCGACTGAACAGTGCTCCTGGAAGCAGGTGGTTTACCACGGCGGTGCTGTCGGTTCTGGAGTACCGCATGTTCTCTGTGTTTTAATCTTCCTGTTAAAACATATCGACAGAATGTATGTCGCACTAGACAATTTGGTAACTTAAAATTCCTTTTCAAAATTATTTTGTTTGCAACGACAAGCAATCCTAACGCTTTCCGTTGAGATTGAACGTTGCGTGAAACGTATGATGGGCTGACTTCCGACAGTCATTGCAAAACAGAAATTGCAACTATCTACCGAATTAAATACATACATGCACCTGATACGTCTGATCAGGGACGAAATACGAAGTTTTCCAGTCCCATGAGAGCCTTCAATGAAGCATAATTGTTTCTCAAGAACGCTATTACAATAGTTTTCGGGAATCACATTTTCGTTTGTATTTTTAAGTAACTCTGGATGAAGCTGGGAGCGAAGTGTCAACAACTCAAATTGTATTCGCACACTGCAGTCACAGTACCTATCCATGACCACAGTACCCAGAAAAGCGAACGAGTGAAGAAGAGCGATGTAGATTCTGTAGTGATTAACTAAGGTAAACAAAGACGATTTGTGCTGGTACTAAAACAATTCAAATTACTATCGTGGTATGGGAGACGCAGTACACAGCTTTCAAACCACACTTCAATTTAGAAGTTCTGCCACAAGGTGAGGCAACTGCAGGATTGGAAGTTGGCCATCTGGGTAACAATGAAATTGGTCCTATCATCTGTCATAGAGTTGCCGCCTTAGTGATGATAAGCTTCCTTCGTCGCAAATCCACTGTCGCTGGACCTGTTTACAACATCGCACCTTCGGCTTCAGTTGTCGGATTCGACGTCATGTTGTTCTTAATTTTGACTCTGAATCTATCAGCAGTGCGGAGAGGCAATGGGTACGTGGTCTAATGCGCTATGCTATACAGTGGGCGTCCGCTCTCTGTCGGAGGTTCTAGACCTCCCTCAGTCACGATAGTGAGTTTTGTCCTTAGTTTAAGGTATTTTGAGCAGTTTGTAAGTGTTGGGACCGTTGACCCTAGCATTTTGGTCCCTCAGATTCCCAAACATTTGATTTCTATCAGCAGTGATCGACAACACGTCGTACGTGTGTACGTGTATACAGCCGGAGCCAGATCGTGACAATACGGTGTCACAAAATGCATGCCGTGACGTACCTTGGACTTCCAGAACTATTCCTTCTTATTCTCTTATTTTCTTGTGAACTTCGATTGGTGGTACATGTGTGGGTTCCAGTAGTCATGTTCTAATTTATGAACCATGAGCAACGTGTGAGTGGTCAAGTAAGTAGTACCGAAAGCAGGATACCAGTTACTTCGGAATGCGGTTGTTCCTCTCGTAAATATTCTGTGTCGTGGTCACCAATGTGCTCACACGGCAAAGAGCTCCAAAGCCACAGGCTAGTCTTTTCACCGTTGGCAGTAAAGCCCAAATTGACCTGGGACAAGTAAGTTTAGCAATTTGCTTTCCAGGTACTTAGATCTGATTCTGGGATCATAAGAGAAAAATTCATCGTAACTTTGGAGGTGATGGAGTCCCACTCCAGATACGACTTAGAAAACGGTTTGGAATGAGTATAGGAGCTGTTGCTATCAAAGGCGGGTACACTGGGAAGATGTTAGAGCTGAGAGAGGCTGCAAGTAAGATGAGGTTAGAATGTTTTAGTTGTTTGTGACATTCGGGTAAGGGGAGAGAAATTAGACGAAGTTTGAGAATATAACGTCTACCTGTCAAGAGTCAAAGCAAGAAGAGCACAGTGGAGTGTAGAACTTCACATCAGGAAAGCAACAGAATACAGCACTAATGCGATAAGGTATGTACACCAACGACTGATGTGGAGAGATTTGGCAGTCTGCAGTAAGAAAATAAAGATTGTTTCAGTGTATTCGCCCTGTGAAGGGACAGATCAAGATGAGATGGACTGATTTTATGACGCACGAAGTGATTTAGTATTGAGGGTAAAGGAAAAGGGCAGTGTTCGACTCATGGGGGACTTCAGTGCCAGGATAGGAAATCGAACAAAAGGTTATAGGTTATGGGTAAGTCTAGTGAGTATGAAAGCCAGCAGGAACGGAAAAAAATCTCTTTGATTTCTGTGCGAGTATGGGAATTAACAACAACTCTTTTTTAAGCATAAAACATAGGCCCATATCCTTGGGAAGGAGAGGAACCAAATATATCATCTATAAAACGTATGTGTGTATGTGTGTTCCGTATAGACTTCAAGATGGCTAGAGTAATTTTGATGAAAACTTCAAGAAATCTTCAGATTAGCCCAGCGGGTGATCCTGTCAAGTTTGGTAGCGATCGAATCGAGATATTTATTAATATTTACGTAAATGTCTACGTCTAGCATTTGGACCGCTAGTAGCCTCCCTAGAGGAGTATGAGCCAACCGCCATTATACGGTAATTATAGTGTTGCCGATTGGAGCGATAGCTTTGCTCCCGTGACCGTGAAGAATATTTACAGTGAACAATTAAGTTTATGAATTACAACAACATCCAATAATGTTCCAACATCTCATATGTGTTCTCTCAGCTGAGCATTTTGTATTTATTTTTAACTACTGAACACAACACGCGATAACAGCTGCAGCGCACTGATGATTAAAACACAACACTTTTATGGATATACTGGTAAGGAGTACCCAACAGGCGGACGTGTTGGTGGCTAAGTGGTAGCGTCGTAGACTCTGATACAAAGGTATTCGGGTTCGGATCTATTTAAATACTGCATTTTGTTTTCTCCCTTATCAAGAGTTGTCTCTATTGCATTGGTTATCAGAGATAATTAGAAGAACACTGCCATACCGTAACACACCACTTCATTACTTAAGCAAAATGCCAGTTTTCATAGCATTCTAGACCAATACTGACTAACAGATCTATTTCAAATTATTGTTTTCGAATATGCGCCATAATAATCGTAAAGAGAGTCTAAAAACTAATATCTGCTCATAAGCAAGTACTTTCATGGTCCTCTTCGTAATACCTTCATAACAGAGTTTCGACCTCTATCCATTCCGATATTGTGCGAATTAAATTCAGCAGTAACTTCTTTCCACGCCTTTACTTTTTAAGTCGTAATGACTTCATCCGAATTTTCCTTTTTATCCTTTCTAATGTGTCTTTGTATTGCCCAAAAACGATTTCTAGAAGTCAATCTTTTTCGTGTTGGGAAAAGTTTCAATACAGAGCTTTTTCCTATTTATTTCCTTCCATCAATACAACATGAAAGCTACGTTAACAGACATTGTGTATCGATTAACATCTGCGATCGAGACACCATAATGATGTCGATAGCTGATTTCAGCGGTGTTGCCAAGGATCTTCCGTGCTGACTCAGATCAACGTTGAAACAGCTTTGGTTGATCTATTTTTAGCATTATGCGATAGAGAGGAGCCCTGAAAAGAGTTTAATTTCTCAACTAACGTCAGATTTGATCTCCAGTTTACACAATCGGCCAGTAAACTTTTAAATATACTTGACACTGTGATATTATTATCTAACTGTGGATAAACAAGCTGAAGATTGTATAAGCATAGTATGCATTGTGTTTAATCGTTTTACGTATAACACAGTAACGAATAAAATACATACACACATCTATTTGTATACATGCATAATATAAATTTCACTCTCGCGAAGCCGGGTGGATCGCCAGTTGACTATATTATGACTGATCAGAAATACAGGAAGACAGTAGGGATCACACCTCTTATCAGTGTTCTTTGATGACACCGATCATTATTTAATCTGCAGTGAAATTCGTTTTCTAAAGCCAAAAGTGGAGGATGTCAGGTCCATATGTAGTAGGATAAGAGTGCAGAGGCTTCATGACAAGGAAATCAGGCACAAGTTTTTAACGATGTTCTCAGAAAAGTAACGGTTAGTTGAATGTTGTCATTTACAGTCATTAAAAGATGAATGGACAATGTACAGGGGCACACTATTAGAAATGGCTACAGAATGTCTTGAAACAATAATGTGTAAAAAGCAAGGAAGAAGCAGATACTTTGATGGAATGACAGTCAATGAATGCACCTCGAAAAAGGAAACAGGTCTTCCCAAGATGGCTCCATACAAGAACTCATGAGGACAAGGAAAGATGTGTAGAAGAAAGAAACAAAGCCAAACAGATAATTGTAGAATCCAAGCAGAAATAATGGGAAGATGTTTTATATAAGTTAAAAACTTTGGGTCAAACCACGGGAAAATCACTCTGAGCGTAATTAACAGTCTTCGAAAGGGAGGGAAGAAAGGATTAACAAGTGTTTTGGATAGGTCATAAAAGCTGCAAGTGAATCCTGTGGTCTCCTTAGGCAGATGGAGGAATTTTTTTGCAGGACTGTTCAATGTAGGTGAAACGTTCAGTCATGTTTCACATTTTAAGATACAATGTGATAGGAACGATGATGGAAACAGGAATACATTCGCGGAAGTGGAGAGGAATGTCAATAGATGCATTGAAATACACCGGATTGGGTTGGGTTGGGTTGTTTAGTTGATATAGGGGGACTAAACTACTGAGGTTATCAGTCCCCCGGTGGGGAGGGGAAGAGTGAGGATAGCTAAGGAGGGGTTGGGGAAAGGAAATTCAGTCCAGGAAGTAAAGAAGGAAGGAAGACTGCATTAGGTTGGGGCACCGTGCTCGCCACGCATGTATTCACGAAAGAACCGTGAGACCCCTGGGGGTGCAGCGGATTGTGTCGATGAAATCAAGATTGAACTCATGAAACACAGTTGAATGGCTGCTCTCAAATTATGACACAGTGTAACTGAAATGGCGTGGGAGTCGGGTCAGAGCGCTCTGACTGCCTGAAACGAAAAATCACACCAGTGTTCAAGCATGGAAACTGAAGGATTGTACCGACTACAGGGGTATCTCTTCAATAAGCGTTGTGAGTCGAACATTCCTAGGTATTGTTGAAAGGAGAGACGTGTATTACTTGTACACAAGTTTAATGAGCCGGCCGCGGTGGCCGAGGGGACTAAGGCGCTTCAGTCACGGTCTGCACGGCCACTACGGTCGGGGGTTCGAATCCCCCCTCGGGCAGGGATATTTGTGCCGTCCTTAGTTGTAGGTAGTTCATAAGTAGTTTGTAAGTTTAGGGACTGATGACCCCGTAGTTAAGTCCCTTAAGCTTAACAAACATTTGAACATTTGAAAGGAACAGGCTCAACATCAGACGAGCAATCATTGTCAGCATGAAGTTGGAGATAACGGAGGGAAATTTATCAATGGTACTATGCTCCAAACTGAACACTGAAAGGCATAATCACTCTTTAATGATATGACTTCAATTTTTTATGCGATTACGTCCCTATAATGTTTAGTGACGAATAAAGATGCGACTCTGAAGATGTTTGTTTATTGCTGTAGCTTACAGTACTATGAGGTAGAGTGACCAGGAATTTTAATGTCACGTTGTTTACTACTATGATCTTCGTCTTAATCGCTAGCTATTACTGCCTCATTTTTATACGTTTTAAGTAGCCTTTAGGATACGCGATCTCATTTCTTAGCTCCTTGGTTTGTAATTACTTAGGTAAAGAAACGCTATTGTTTCCGTTGATATGCGTTGGTCATATACGACCCGGTGTAGGATCACATTTTATTGTATGAGGCCTCTGGGCAAGAAAGCAGTAGAAGTGGGCTCATTTTCTAGTTTTAGTTTTATAATTGTGAAAAGCTGGAAATACGCTATATTTGAATAGACGTAGACAGAAAATAAATGTGTAAATTCACTCTTGTATTAATATCCATCCGTATTTTATTAAATATGTTCCATCATTTTGACGATAAATAATAACACGAATCTGCGAATGAGTCAATATAAGAGCGACCGTGTAGTATTAACAGCCAACGGCATCTAACTATTTGCATTTCTGTTGAACCCAGCTGCGTGTAATGCTGTGTTGATTATTATTACTTTATATTTGTCTATCACAACGGAATAAAACAAATTTTTCAGGAGATACCAGTTTTGTCGTTACTATTGAGGAAGTGTTATTAGCGACCAAACTATTTTGCTTTACATTTTGGACATTGTACACTGAGATTATAAACAGATCACGCACTTTTTTGCTTGTCTGTGATGTAATGATAACATAAACTCCTACTTAAAATTTTCGTAGATATCGGTCAACTTTGGTTCTTTCTCTATTTTGCAGTTCTTCTCTTCTGAATTCTCCTATACCGTACTTCATTTACAAATCTCTAGGAAAGGATGCTTCTTTACGACGACGATGTCGACCGGACATTAAATACTAATATTCCTTCCTTCTCAGATAGGATCAATAGTTTATCAGACGTTACGTTTTAGAGTGTGATACCTACTGTACAGTGTTATTATCAAAAAAATGTTCAAATGTTTGGAAAGCTATGGGGCCAAACTGCAGTGATCATCAGTCCCTAAACCTTCAAACTACTTAAACTAACTTACTTTAAAGACAACACGGACACCCATGCTCGAGGGAGGACTCGAACCCCCGCATGGAGCATCCGCTCTTTCCGCAGCAAGGCGCCTTACAGCGAACGGCCACTCTCGCGTGAGGTGTTATTACCAACCGCTAAATGTGTATATGAGTCATCATAGGTTGATTCCTGTGTGTGTTTGTGTGTATCTCTCTCTCTCTATCTTTCTCTCTCTCTCTCTCTCTCTCTGTGTGTGTGTGTGTGTGTGTGTGTGTGTGTGTGTGCGGCGGATCAGCCGAGCGTACTGGGGCACCGTGCTGCGGTACGCGCGGCCGTTCGCCGTCGGGGTTAGAGTCCTTCCTCTGGCATGGGTGTTTGTGTTGTCCTTACGAACATTTGAACATGGTGATAAACGGATGGTAAGAAAAATGTTCAAATGTTTGTTAATCTATGGGACTTAACTACTCTGGTCATCAGTCCCTAGGCTTACAGACTACTTAAACTAACTCATACTAAGGATAATAAATACACCCATGCCCGCGGGAGGACTCGAACCTCCGACGGCGAGCTACGGCGCCATCCGCAACCAGGGGCCTTGGAACGCTAGGCCGGTCCACCGCGGCACGGATGGTAAGATATATTTGTTTTATCCATTTGTTACAGAGGGATGTACGGTAAAAATTATCAGTTGGCTATATTCTCACCGATGATTCCAATGTGAGATGAGATAATGGATGTCGAAAAAGGTAAAGATTTCTATTGATATTGAAAAATGCTAGAATACTGCATAGGAACGGAATGTGCCAAAGTTTTTGTAATAACATGGACAGAAAACTCTATTGTTTGACTGCCTCAAGAAAGTTTGTCAGCTGATGCAAAAGTCCAAAATTGTGAACTTTTGTAACGATGTATAAGTGAACTATTCACTGAAAGAGCTTAGCTGAAGTAACGATTAATTCTCTTATTATATCATCTGCCACTGTTTTCTATATTGCACTTGATGTTTCGTCGATGACGACGTCTGTTTAAACCAGATGGTTGAAGAAATTTCCTCTATCGTTTTCTAAAGAGCCGTCGTGGCATTCTGCTGCGTCTAGTCAGGAACATCTAAAAAAATCTGAGTTGGGGTAGTTCTGCAGATTTGAAAACTCGGTATTTTACTTGTGGTTTAATTGATACATGTACCACGCCACCTCACACAGTGATCTACATTAGCTTCGGTTAAACTGTAGCAACGGTAGGTTTTAGATAGTTATGCTAGAAATAAAATAAAAGTCAGTCTTAATCTCATTTTCTTCGTGACCAGCATATATTTCGAACTCTTCTTCACAATATTAAGTGTTTATGGGATACGAAATGACATTAACGCAATTTAATTACATATAAATAACCGCTATAATCATTTAAAGAACGTGTTCAAAATGTTCAAATGTTGGTACTCATAAGCGACCAGACTGCAGTAAGGTCATTGGCCGAGTCACTTAGAAACTACTTTCAAAAACTTAAAGTAACTTGGGCTAAGGACAACACACTCATCAATGCCCGATGGAGAACTTGAACTTCCGGAGGGAGTGGCCGCGCCATCCTTAGCATGGCGCGTTAGACTAAAAATGTTTGTATGTAAATCTAGCGGATCAAACTGCGTGCTCATCAGTCCGTAGCTTACAAACTACTTCAACTAAGGTAAACTAACATAAGGACAACATACACACCCATGCCCAAGGGAGGACTCGGACCTCCGACGGCGAGCAACCGCGCTCTCCGCGTGTGAGACTACACGGCCATTTTCGCGCAGCTAAAGATCGTGTATCACAATTGTAAGAACTGGGGGCTGCTCGCCAAACATTCGTCCGAACTTAGCCTCCAAATAATACAAAGCCTACTCACTAGGAGCTTATCTCTGATGAGCAGTGCGCCGCTGTAGTTCAAACGTATTCCGCTGTTGGCGCCACAAGCCCACCTCATTCCGTGTAGTTTCTTATGGAACCGAATAGGAAATAAGGCTTAAAAAATATGTCCATATAGCACAACGGTTCATTTTGGTCACTGATGTCGAGAACAAATATTGAAGTTCATGTTAACTGTCTTTATTTAACAATGATAAGACGCTTTTTCAATGACCTGAATTGTCAGGTGATACAGTTCTTCTGCTTTCATATCTCTTGTAAGGAAATAGGCAACCGGAATCTTAAAATACGACGCTAAACCAACATAGACAAAACATAGCAATTTTGTTGCAATTATTATTTCCCCCGAAATGTTATCTTCAAGGCAATGCGTCGAAACCAGACCCAGGACTTCATCCGTTGCCTTACAATATATTGAACGTGGCTGTATGGTCATTTCGTCTAAAATAATAGAACCACATTTATTTATTCCTTCTGAACACTTTGCTTCGTGGAGTGGCCTCTTTTGAATTAGCCTGGACACCATCACGCCAGAAGTACTGCCTACCTATCTCTTTATAGTAGATTTTGATGGCAAGCTTAATATATGGGCATTTTTCACAAATTCATAATCTGACGGCGACTTGCTTTGCCACAGAACACAATATCTAATTGTCGAATCAGTCCACCGAGGTTTTGTCTGGGAGAAAACCCGTAATTGTTCCAATACGCTGCTTTGATGTTTCCATCTACACTTGCGCTTTGAATTTTATTAAGATTGAAATTAGCAACAATACCTCTTAATTCCCAAATTTTTTTCAGTTTTTTCTGTTCTTTTCTTAATTGTCGTACCTGTTGTTTAGCACGCTGACTAAATCTTTGCAGAGTTTTCAGTCTTCTATTTCTAAATGATATATTCTTCGCCTATTTAACTCTGTTTGTACTCAAAACAAAAAAGTTCAAATGTTTGTTAAGCTTATGGGACTTAACTACGTGGTCATCAGTCGCTAAACTTACAAAGTACTTATCAACTACCTTATATTAAGGACGGCACAAATATCCATGCCCGAGGGAGGATTCGAAACCCCGGCCGTAGTGGCCGTGCAGACCGTGACTGAAGCGCCTCAGTCCCCTCGGCCACCGCGGCCGGCTTGTTTGTACTATGGCATCTTTATTATGAGGTTGTGAAATATGGATTTCTTGGCAGACTTCTTCGCTTACATTTCCCTTGTCTGTAGCGATTTTGTCGATCTTCTGTTTCAAAGATTTTGTCCCACATCTTTCAATTTCTCTCCTCGGTTCTTTTATCTTAATTCGTTTGCTTGGCAGATACATTTCTAAAACACTGGGAACTGCATCACGATTCAATTTCTTTATCTTTTGGGATGCACAATGTGCATTACAACGCACTGTATCAGAACGCACTTCAGTCAAATTTCGCGCGTGTATTGTTGTTATGTGGCTCCTCTAGTGGCTCCTGTTTCAACGATAGCGAAAAAATGTTCAAATGTTTGTTAAGCTTATGGGACTTAACTACGGGGTTATCAGTCCCTAAACTTACAAACTACTTATCAACTACCTTATCCTAAGGACGGCACAAATATCTATGCCCGAGGGGGGATTCGAACCCCCGACCGTAATGGCCGTGCAGACCATAACTGAAGCGCCTCAGTCCCCTCGGCCACCGCGGCCGGCAAATATCCATGCCCAAGGGGGGATTCGAACCCCCGACCGTAGCGGCCGTGCAGACCGAGACTGAAGCGCCTCAGTCCCCTCGGCCACCGCGGCCGGCCCAACGATAGCGGCGAAAAGAGTTTACTCCTAGTGAGTAGGCTTTGTATTAAAAAAAGTTATAATGTTTGTTAAGCGTATGGGACTTAAATACGGGGTCATCAGTCCCTAAACTTACAAACTACTTATCAACTACCTTATACTAAAGACGGCACAAATATCCATGCCCGAGGGGGGATTCGAACCCCCGACCGTAGTGGCCGTGCAGACCGTGACTGGAGCGCCTCAGTCTTCTCGGCCACCGCGGCCGGCAGGCTTTGTATTATTTGGAGGCTAATGTCCGAATAACCTCCCTGAAGTGTGATAAGTAATCAGCATTATCCGCATTATATTCCATATCATAAAGTATTTGTGACAGTTCGTAAAAGGAGTTACGCCAGTAAGGCAGAGCAATGTTCAGTGATTTCCAAGGGACGAATGACGACAGTAGATTAGACCCTTTACAAACTACACCAACCAATCAATAATTTCGATATTGCTCGTCGTGTGTGTCTAGTTGCTGGATCGCGAGCCTTACGTCGGTGCTGTATCTAGAATAGCCATAGTATAGCGGAAGCTGAATTGTGCCCGCAGCTGCAGGTGAACCCCGGTCCGTTGTTGGAAGGTAGTGCAACAGTTGGGGCAGATACGGCTGTAACGGTGACCGCGCGGAATCGGCAGAATGGGCTGGGCGGGCGCGGTGGCGCATTGTACGCGGCCGGCGTTCCGAGGGCGTCCTGTTGCCATTTCACAGCAGAAGGAACACCGCCCCGCGTCCAATCGGCTTACAGCGCTCACAATGAGTGGCTGCTTATCTGCGCGCCGCCGGTTGTGGCCACCAGGCTTACGCACTGACAGACCCGTACTTGGCGCTTACCCCGCTAGTCTAATGCGCTCGGCTCAAAATGCCGCAACAACGCGCCTTCCTTATCTAACATTCGGCCCCCTGACCTGGATTTGTCTCATATCAAAGATTAAAATGTTGATCCACTGAACTGTCACGTCCTTACGTGTAGCAAAACCGCATTGTTAAACCTGCGTTGGAGAATATAACATTGCATATTTAGTACATCATAATCTGTATATTTAACTACACATTGATAAGTTAGAACACTATGACCACCGACCCAAATACAGAAATATTCACCAACGCCGGCCGCGGTGGCCGAGGGACTGAGGCACTCCAGTCACGGTCTGCACGGCCACTACGGTCGGGGGTTCGAATCCCCCCTCGGGCATGGATATTTGTGCCGTGCTTAGTCTTAGGTAGTTCATAAGTAGTTTGTAAGGTTCTACATCTACATACATACTCCGGAATTCACCGTAAGGTGCATGGCGGAGGGTACACTGTACCACTACTAGCCATTTCCTTTCCTATTCCACTCCCAAAACGAACGAGGAAAAATAGAATGCCTATATGCTTCCGTACGAGCCCTAATTTCTCTTATCTTCTCTTTGTGATCTTTACGCGAAATGTAAGTAGGCGGCAGCAAGAACGTACTACACTCAGCTTCAAATTCCAGCCCTCTACATTTACTTAACAGAAATTCACGAAAAGAACGTCGTCTATCTTCCAGCGATCCCCAGCTGAGTTGCCGGAGCATTTCCGTGACACTCGCTCATTGGTCAAACCTACCAGTAATAAATCTAGCTGCTCGCCTCTGAACCGCCTCTAAGTCTTCCTTTAAACCGATCTGCTGCGGGTCCCAAACACTTGAGCAATTTCAAGACGTGGTCGTACAAGCGTTTTATACGCGGTCTCCTTTACAGGTGAAGCTTAGGGACTGATGACCCCGCATTTAAGTCCCATAAGTTCTACAAACATTAGAACTTTTTTTTTTTGTTCACCGACAGCACCAAGAACAGCAGCGACGCGTCTTGACGTGGAAGCAAAGAGGCATCGGTAGGTCGCTTTGGTTTGTTTACAAGCTGTAAGTTATGTTAGTGGCTAAACAGTCGTAATGTGTGTGAAATATTTATCAATTTTACCACCTAAAATTCGTGGAATTTGTTGTGGCATGATGATGGAAAAGAAGTGTTCTGATATTCTATCAATAAGCGGACCAAATATGGACAAACTACATGTAAACTGCATAACTATTGAAATGTAACTTGTAATATTTTATACCATCTGAAAATGAGCTGCTAGGCAGCTTGAAACCGGTAATGGTTTAAATAAATCTTCATTAAGAAGAAACAAAAGGCGACTGGTTGCTGTAATTTCTGAAACCTATTTCTTATTTTGTTTTTGTTTCACTTTTAATGCACAGGAGAGTGAACTTTGTTTTGTTCTTTGACACAGCAAAAAACAAAAACAAAAAAACAAAATAAAAAAAAACAAAAAGCTGGTGATGCGGCTAGCTCATTGCTAGTTTTATATCGATAGCAGGTAGGAAGTCATAATTTTCTGACTTGTCAGTGCACACTGGGGCGATAAAAGTCATGGCATAACGATATGGAGAGATGTAGATAGCGGTAATGTCGCGTGCACAAGGTATAAAAAGACGATGTATTGGGAGATCTGTAGTTGGTACTCCGGTAATACTTGTGAATTAGTTGTCGACTTGATTATGAACGCATGAAGAAAAGTAACATACACTCCTGGCCATTAAAATTGTTACACCACGAAGATGACGTGCTACAAACGCGAAATTTAACCTACAGGAAGAAGATGCTGTGATATGCGAATAATTAGCTTTTCAGAGTATTCACACAAGGTTGGCGCCTGTGGCAACACCTATAACATGCTGACATAAGGAAACTTTCCAACCGATTTCTCGTACACAAACAGCAGTTGACCGGCGTTACCTGGTGAAACGTTGTTGTGATGCCTCGTGTAAGGAGGAGAAATGCGTACCACCACGTTTCCGACTTTGATAAAGGTCGTATTGTAGCCTATCGCCATTGCGGTTTACCGTAACGCGACATTGGTGCTCGCGTTGGTCGCGATCCAATGACTGTTAGCAGAATATGGAATCGGTTGGTTCAGAAGGGCAATACGGATCACCGTGCTGGATCACAAGTGCCTCGTATCACTAGCAGTCGAGATGACAGACATCTTATCCGCATGGCTGTAACGGATCGTGCAGCCACGTCTCGATCCCTGACTCAACAGATCCCCATCCAAGCAAGGGGTCTTTTAGTTACAAATAACCTTCTGTTGGTCTTTCATTATTAAGATCAACAACCATCTGCACGAACAGTTCGACGACGATTGCAGCAGCATGGACTATCAGCTGCCTTGCCGCTTCATTCCAGACAGGAGCGCCTGCGATGGTGTACGCAACGACGAACCTGGGTGCACGAATGGCAAAACGTCATTTTTTCGGATGAATCCAGGTTCTGTTTACAGCATCATGATGGTCGCATCCGTGTTTGGCGACGTCGCGGTGAACGCACATTGGAAGCGTGCATCTGTCATCGCCATACTGGCGTACCACCCGGTGTGATGATATGGGGTGCCACTGGTTACATGTCTCGGTCGCCTCTTGTTCATATCGACGGCACTTTGAACAGTAGCCGTTACATTTCAGATGTGTTACGACCTGTGGCTCTACCCTTTATTCGATCCCTGCGAAACCCTACATTTCTTCAGGATAATGCACGACCGCATGTTGCAGATCCTGCACGGGCCTTTCTGGATACGGAAAATGTTGGACTGCTGCTCTGGTCAGCACATTCTCTATATCTCTCATCAATTGAAAACGTCTGGTCAATGGTGGCCGAGCAATTGGCTCGTCACAATACGTCAGTCACTACTCTTGATGAACTGTGGTATCGTGTTGCAGCTGCATGGGCATCTGTACTGTACACTCCAACCACGATCTGTGTTATTCAATGCCCAGGCGTATAAAGGCCGTTATTACGGCGAGAGGTGGTGTTCTGGGTACTGATTTCTCAGGATCTATGCACCCAAATTGCGTGAAAATGTAATCACATGTCAGTTCTAGTATTATATATTTGTTCAATGAATACCCGTTTATCATCTGCATTTCTTCTTGATGTAGCAATTTTAATTGCTAGTAGTGTACTTTGAATCTAGAACGGTAGACGGAGCTAGTGGTATGGGGCATTCCGTTGCGGAAATCGTTAGTTCATAAATGTTTAAATGTGTGTGAGGTCTTATGCGACCAAACTTCGTGGTCATCAGTTGTCAGACTTACACACTAATTACTTGACTAACTTACATTAACTTACGCTAAGGACCAGACAAACACCCATGCGAGAGGGAGGATTCCAACCTCCGGCCGCAGTGGCCGTGCAGAAAGCGACTGGCGCTCCGCAGACCGCTCGGCCACTGCGGCTGGCAAAATCGTTAGTGTTTTGAATATTCTGATATCCACATATCAAGAGTGAGCCAAGAATATCAAATTTCAGGTATTACCTCTCACAAGACACAACGCAGTTGCTGTCGGCGTGCACTTAATGACAGAGCAGCGGTGTTTGCGAAGGGTCTCCAGTTCTAACGGACAAGCGAGACTCTTTCCAATAACAGCAGACATTATGATGTACGTATCCGTTAGGGTTTTGTGTTGCAATTTGACGTTAATGAGCTGTGACATAAGAGTACCTTTGCTCGTGATCTTATCGATTGGACACTAGGCGATCGGAAAACCGTGCTTTCGTTAGTTAAGTCCAGATTTCAGTTGGTAAGAACTGATGGCAAGTTTTATGTGTGATACAGTTCGCACGAAGCCAATGAATGAAGTTCTTTGCAGGGCAATGTGCAAGATGGTGGCAGCTCAATAATGGTATACAATGGTTTTCACTAATACTGTGAAGAATAATCTAAACAATTTTAGCAAATGATTTGCCAGCCACATCTGCCGATTTGAAACCATCAGAAGTTTAGGGGATATAATCGAGAGGCCAGAAAAACCTTTCGCCCGGCGGCACTTTTACAATTAGTGACGGCTTCAGAGTCAGCATAACCGAATATTCGTATAGGGGACTTCAGGCGACTAATAGAATCCACGACATGTGGATTCACTGTACTTCACCGTCAAATATGGGACCGAATCCAATATTAGGAGGTATTCTGTCACTATTTTCACTTTAGTGCTATTATTTCGAATTCGAAAGTAATACACGGAGAGAAGAAAAGTCATTCAAGAATTACGTGATAATCATTTAAATGTTTCTCTGTGATAATTTTTATTGTATAGTCATCAAGGAGGCAACCTTCCTGATCCAAATTTTTAACAATGAGGGGTTGTCATATACAATGGTTGTAAAGATCCGCCGTTCGTCGCGCCGCATTCGTTATCAGGCACTAAACAGGTGTGCCAGTTCCGGTTCGAATCCTCCAGGTGTATTAACGACGTAAGTCTGTGTACCGTCAGCCGGAGAGTGGATTTTGGGCAGTTTTCCACATTTCTGCTACTGTTTCGCCTCACACAGTTACATCATCTCGGAAATTATTGCGCAAACAGTTTTTCCATGTCAGAATTTTATTTTCACTCTGCGGTGGAGTGTGCGCTGATATGAAACTTCCTGGGTAATTAAAACTAGATGACGGGCAGACATTCGAAAACGACACCTTTACCTTTCACGGGCAAGCGCCCCCCTGTCTGAGCTACCCAGGCACGGCTCACGTCCCGCCTTCACAGCTTTAGTTTTGCCAGTACCATGTCTCCTACCTTCCAAACGCTATGCGATTTTCGCAGGAGAACTTCTGTGAAGTACGCTAGGCAGAAGACGGGATACTGGTAGAATGGAAGCTGTGACGAGGGGCCATGAGGCATACTTCGGTAGCATAGTGGGTGGCGGCGGAGACTCAGCGCGTGCGCTTAGTGTGCAGAATGCACCGAGTCAAGAAATGAACGATAAACTACCAATAAAAAACCAACACATGTCCACAACGGAGCAACTACCTAAGAACAAAGAAAACGGTCGGTAGAGCGATTCGCCGCGGAAGCAATGCTCTCTGGCTCGAATTCTAGCTCGGCACACAGTTTTAATCGGCCAGGAAGTATCAATTACTCCACGTTAAAGCAACTCATGATTCGCAATGCACACTGATATTTATGATACTTATCTTTCTCTTGTACTGGGCGATTTGGGATAGTGGAAGGGTCAACCAAAAATATACCTACCGTACAATAACCATGTGTATCGTGGCGGGTAGGATAAGTCAAGGGACTTGGGTGGACTCTTGACCGCTGCAGTCAGCGGTGGGACTGTGTCTCACTACCGTTTCGGGTTCCTGGTTTTCGTTCAGTTCACGTTTATGAGTCAGTAATCCTGAAATCGTATACACAAATTTATAGTGTGTGGTATTTACGATATTAGTCGGACACTGTAACGTGGCAGTTAGCCGAGACCGTTTCCAAATGAGGGTAACAAACAGACAGACATTCTTTTTATGTAAGAAGACAAATCATTTTAAAGAATGTAAGCACTTCTTTAGCAAAGCAGACTATTCTGTCGGAGGCGGTTTTACCATATGTAAAGTGATGCTTGAATAGTTCTCAATTGTTTGAGCTTTTTGCAGATGACTGCCAAGATATAATGCCAGAGTAATGCGCACAGTTGCCGACTGTGCAGTGTTTCTGTCACCAGATACCTACAGCGGGGAGCGGCCGAGCGCATTGAGGCGCTGTGCTACGATGCGCGAGGCCGTTCCCCGTCGGGGCTTCGAATCCCCCCTCTGGCATGGATATTCGTACCGTCTTTAGTATAAGCTAGTTCATAAGTAGTTTGTAAGTTTAGGGACGGATCACTCCTCAGTTAAGTCCCATACGCTTTACAAACATTTAAATTTGAACCTACAGCGGTAGGTTAACACAAAGGGTGACTTGTTTGAATAATTGATCTCGTTTTGAAGTTTGAACACTTAAACGATTTTTGTGGGAGAAATATTTAGTAGCAGCTGAAACTAGTCGGCAGCAGGTTCGACTCTCCTGAAAGATTGCAAACGATGGCTCTCACAGCGGCAGAAATTCTAATACATCGGCGCAGCCGCTCGGCCTGTTCGGTCAGAGGGTTGGCCGCCCTTTTAATGATCTCACCCATATCGCTGAAAACACATGATTCCATGTCCACAAAGAACGGACCTACAGGAGCCTTTTTTTATTTTTATTTTCTTTTAAGGAGCATAACTGGCACAGCAATCCTGTAAGGTGGAAGCAGTGGACTCCCATGCTATACGGACCACTATATTCAGGAAAACATGTGTGAATGCTAGTGGTTAACACCTGCTGTTTCGTGTTTAACAACGAACAACACTTTTACTTGTGGCGCAAAACATCCAGTGATCCTCATCGGAATGTCTCCCAGAGACATAAGTTACACCCTCCTCACCGCGAATAACACCGAACCACCAAATCTTAGAAGCAGGAAATTACAATCTAATGTGCAGAGAATATTAAACGAAAGAAGAAAGGAAGCTTGGAGTTTAACGTCCCGTCGACAGCGTGGCCATTAGAGACGGAGCTTACGCTTGGAGTATTTGGGCAAGGATGTGGAAGGAAATCGGACGTGCCCTCTGAAAGGAACCATCGCGGCATTTGCCTGGAGTGATTCAGGGGAATGACGGAAAACCTAAATCTGGATGGCCGGAGGTGGATTTGAACCACCATCCTTCCGAATGCGAGTCCATTGTGTTACCACTGCGCCACCTCCCTCGGTGGAGAATGTTAAAAGAGGCTTCATCATTGCAGTCACTGACGCTGACCATCGTGAAACATCACAACAATGTCTTAAAGGAGAATATGAATGAAGGAAATGAAATAATGAAAGAAGTCGCTCCAGAATAGACTGATGCATTTCAAAGTGTTTGAAGTGATTCAGTAATGCAATGGTGAAAATCTAAAATAGGCAGGTGCAAATAGCTCACTGTCAATAGTTTTTGATTCACGTAGACGACCACGGGAGCAGAGAGACCTCAGTCACAGGAGCCAAGTAGTCATTATTTAAATGTACTCTTATCCCTGCAAAATTAATTTACCCTATAATTAATGTACATAAATAGAAGGGTATGGCCGCGGCGGAGTGGCCGAGTGCATTGAGGCGCTATGCTCCGATACGCGAGGCCGTTCCTGGTCGGGTGTTCGAATGCTCCATTGGACATGGATGTTTGTGTTGTATTTAGTGTAAGATAGTTTATAAGTAGTTTGTAAGTTTATTGACTGATGATTCCGCAGTTAAGTCCCATAAGCTTAACGGGCATTTGAACATTTTTAAAAGCGTATGCGCCACAAACATCATTTTGTAACATATTTCTTTTATTAGAAGGCTAGTAGTCATAAGTATGGTTAAACGTTAAATTATTTTCTTAGTATTTTATATGGGAGACTTAAGAATATTTTAAGTACCATACTTCCATCAGATAAACTAGATATGTGCCTTTAACGAAATACCAATCTCTCTAGCTATTCTTTTAGTGGCATTATACAACTGTACTACCATGTGAAAATTATGAACATTTTCCTTCTTTACTTTTAAAAACTTAAAGCAATTTGAAGTGATTAAATCTTCGTAGAATATACACATTGCCTTCCGTCGTATATGGCACCACCAGTTAATTATCAACTTCTTTTCCTTCTTTACTTTTAAAGATCTTGATTTCAATTGATTAAAACTAAGTGGAATTCGTATTACCTTCCTTCGTATATAGTATCACAAGTTACAAATTCCTTTTCTTTGTAGCTGTTAATTGGTTTCTATGTGGCTATAAAACCGAACGCTTATTACATTTGTGGAAAACCATTTCTTGAGGAGTTCATAAATGACGACTATGGGTGCAGCTTTCTCAGTTCTAATCCGGCTGAGTTTGGAAATATTTAGTGTTTCGTGCCGAGATACGAGTCAGCTGCTTGTGTAAAACCAAATATGTGTCCAGTTTGGAGCAAGACATAATAAATCGATATTTCTTTGTTACATCTTTGAACGTAACAAGACCTTTTACATTTTAAACTCTTTTAGTTTCCAATTTCTTCGTGTCGCAGTGGTGTCAATTGTTGAGGTATAAAAATTTGTGGGTCTAGCACATCACATTTGACCATAATTGTCAAATATATAGGAAAAATTATTCTTATTCTGGGTTGTATAGTTGTCAGACCACGTCTTACGATTTAATATAAAGAGGTATGAACTTTGCGTTTTATCCCCTCAGCCACACAAACCTTAAACCAACAGAAACAAGAGCATTTTCTAGCTGTCTTCAACGTGGGCAGACTGTAGCCAGAAACCTGAAGTGAATAAAACATTAGGTTAGAGTGGGCAGCGGCAGAGCTTGTTCAATATCGCCGGAATCCCACAAAATCGTTACTAGTAGAGAGCGAAGGTGCTTAGCAACTAGATTCATTACTTCTCTCACTTTCTGTTTTTCTGTGGTAACATATGAAATGCAGTTTACTGCTACTTCATCATTGGTTTTACTAACATCCCTGGTGGATGCTACAATATGAACACGTACGAGTGCGTTGTCGTTGGAATGAAGTTTTCAGAAAAACTTTTGTAATGATTCGATCGTCAAATTTATCCGTAACTTTTAGATTTACGAGAAGGAACGACATGAAGACGCAATAAGCATATTTTCATCAAACTAATGAGATTAAATTTCACTGTATTATTGTTTTAGACAACATTAATAATTAACTGTAAAAGTTTGGAGGCCACAAGCTAGTTTTGGCCTCACCAGCATGTCGACATGTTCCGGTCATGACATATGCCAAGCCTAATGTGGTCGAGACACTAACGTTCCTTTGAGATTATTGGCGATTGTACATTCCTGGAAAATTAAAAAAGAACATCATGAATTCTTCGACCCAGCAGGGGGAAATTTTATTGACACGTTCTTGAGGTTGTACTCTACACACAGACAGTACCGTATGCACGTGAGTACAATCACCAGAGCGTTCGCAATGTTGGCGTTAGTACCGTGCATACCCTCCTTTTGCAGCAATGAAAGTTGTATTTCTTTCATGGGAACGATCGTAGAGGTTTCGGATGCGGTTGTGTGAAATGGCCTGCCATGCAATTTCCACCTGGTGCGTCAGTTGGAACAGATTTCGTGCCGCTCACGCAGTCCGCCCAACATGACGTTTCATGCGTTTCTAAATATGCGCAATAGTGTAGAGATCTGAGGATCAAGCTGGCCAGAGTAGTTAACGTACACCTTGAAGAGCACGTTGGGTGGTACTGAATAAATGTGGATTTGCCCTGTCCTGTTGGAAAAGCATATCACCTTGTTGGTGCATGAGTGGTAGCAAGACGAGTTAAATGATGGTTTCAGTGTATCGTGCACTGTTCAATGTTCTCTAGACGATTACTAGAAGAGAATGGTGAGTGTAGATTATCGCTCCTCTCACAATTATGCACAATCATGTGTGCCGTTAGTGTCCTCCGCTCACGCCCCAACATCGTTCAGCCCGCTGAAGGGAAAAATGGAGACGTATCATCCGCAGTGATGAGAGTTATCGCTGCCTCGGTACCAATGATGGTCATACGCGTGTGTGGTGTCATGCAGGGGAATGCAAAAATCTGGAGTGTACGCGACAGAGGCAAACTGGGCCGACACCTGGCATCATGGTGTGGAGAGCCATATCCTACACTGCCCGTTCTTCTCTGGTGTTCGTTGTGGGGAAATTAAACAGTACACGTTATACTGAAGCCATCATTCAACCCGTCTTTCCACCGTCCATGCACCAACAAGGCGATGTGCTTTTCCACCAGAACAATACACGTCCACACGTATCCAGTACAACTCAGCGTGCTCTTCTAGGTGTACGTCAACTAACCTTCCCCATCGTTATCCCCAGCTCTGTCCCCCATTGAGCATGTCTGGGATAGGATGCTGTCCACACGACCGGCACGAGATCTGGTCCAACTGAGGCATCAGATGGATATACCATGCCAGGCCAAATCGTAAGACTTCATCCGACACCTCTACGATCTACTTCATGAGAAAGTTGCACCCTGCATTGCTACAAAAGGAGAGTATACACTATACTAGTGTCGACATTGTGCACGCCATGGTGACTGTAATAACGTGCGTGTGGTTCTGAATGCGTGATCGTCTGTTATATACATAATCAAGAATGTGAGAATAAAATTTCGCTCTGCTGGGTTGATGAATTCATGGTGTTCTATTTTTATTTTCGAAGAGTGTATTTTATGGATTCAACTAGTTCTTCTGTTTTAATTTTAATGTTCGGTATTCAGATTTAGAACTTTCATTTATTCTTAGAGGAGCATCATATTTGCTAATGTTCATTTATTGAGAGATACTTGCATACTGTGTGTTCACGTTGAATGAAATTTACCACATCATTGTCTTCTTAAATGCAAGTTCTTCTCCTCGAAACATGAGAGCCACGGAACGTTTCTAAGATGTGTTGTAAGACAAAAGCAACATTGCGCTTAAAAACGATGGTAGCTATCTGGTATGCCAACTACGTTCGACCTCTGCCTCACACATTCTGCATCAACAAAAACCTCTCATTTGCAATTTCTCAACTCATTCACGTGGTGATTATTCATGATACGTGATGTAGCGAACAAAGGTTAAAGCTCTTTTGCCATACTAAGCAGACCACAACGAAAATTCAGCAGTAAATAAAGAAGGGTGGTATCTTTAAACTGTACGAAGGACTTTATTCTCTAATGTGCATTAACACTTCTAATACTCCAAACAATGCCCGTAAAAGTACACACACTTGTAAATATTTCTACCTGCGTTTCAAGATAAATTTAGTACTCGCGTGCGAAATAAAGTAGGGAATTTCCGACACTGTGTAATTAACTGAATCTTGATATGGAATGTAGACAATGTCATTGGATTATAGACTCCATTGCCCCAAAAATCTGCCGATATTGAAGATACACCTGGAAGAAAACTACAAATCGTGCCGTAAGTGCAGACATACTTTGTGGAGATATTTTCGAAAAGAGTAAAGACTTTAGCAAGATAAACTTCTCAGTGATGATGATAAAGCCATGACCCTCAGTTTCCTGGCGTAAATATTTCAACTGGACGCCATACCTGCGACTTCGTGTCCCTAAGCCATGTGAATGATCCCACTAGGGAAGTCGGACCACAGATTATCGTGGAATCCAAACCACGTGTTGCTCGTAGAGAATTCGCACACCGTTGTATAAGCTACACTAAAGCTAAACAGAAGTATTCCGTTGTTTGAGCGGGATTCCATCACACAAATTTGAGTCTTTCAGTTTCTCGGTTTCCTGCTAGACAAGAGGCTCGACTGTTTTCTTAATTGTGTAACTGTCGGATTTGAACATGTCAGGATTGTTTTACGAATATTATTCCGTAAATATGGTAGGCCCCTACCAGGTCTCAACGTAAGAAGAATGAGTATCTTTAACCCCCTCAAAAGTCAATATTTCACTCTGGTGCGCCCCGCTAATACTTCAAGGTGTGCCTCGTGAAAAATGTTGCTTTTTATCCATTATGGCAAGATTTTGGTGAAGGGATCTTTAATGTGAGATATGGAGTTGTTATATGCCGAGCGTACCTATTGAGTTCCTGCCGTGGAATCCTCCAAAATATAGTGAAACATCCGACAGATACGTACTGAAATACCAGACAGGGTTAAAAAAAAGTTTAAATTACTCCGAGAATGCTGGTATAACTAATCATAAAAAGAAATTTAAGTGCAATAAATATAAGTCCGGAAAAGTATACTTTACGAAATTACCACATGTTTCTTGGAAAGTTTCAGTGACGTTTAGTTGTGAACATTAGCACAGTCTTTGTATTGGCGCTCCGTCAAATGTTTCAGCAGGATCTCACAGTAATATACGAACCATTATGTAGTTTCGCAATATATTGTATGGTTCGAGTTGTGTTGGAGGTTTTCGAAGAATTTGTGTGCCTTACTGTACAATACTGTCAACTCTGTGGGATATGTATCATAGTGTTTTACCTTCTTACGGAAACGGATTCACATTTATGTTCACTGTAATTGTGCTGTTTGAACGTACAGACGGTGTAGTGTATTTAAATTTTCTCTCTTCCACCAATTGTTAGCAATGGAAGTCTAGAACGCGAATGGACCCACAGAAGTGACTGCAGAATACCTAATGGTAGGTAGAGTACTGTAAAACATATCCTCTCTGAAACATTTGAGCCGCGGCGGATTAGCCGTGCGTACTGGGGCGCCGTGCTGCTGTGCGCGCGGCTGTTCGCCGTCGGGGGTTCGAGTCTCCCCTCGGGCATGGGTGTTTGTATTGTCATTAGGTTTGTTTACCTTAGTTTACGTAGTTTGTAAGCTACGAATAATAACCAAGTAGTTGAGTCCCATAGATTTAGAAACACTTGACGGAGCGCCAATGGAACGACTGTGCTAAAACCCGCAACTAATTGTCATGCAACCCTTCTTACACGTGTTCATCTCGGAAAGTTCGAGTTTTAGGATCCACGTTTGTTGGACTTGTTTTTCTTATTTCTATGAGTACTACCAAATCTCAAAGTATTGCACACAATTTTTGATCACTCTGTATACATAACGGATGACGTGAACGGCGATTTGGTCCTTGCTAGTACGTTACTATAGAAGTCGCACTAATTATCGTACTGAATGGATAAAATTAAACTGAAGATGCTCACTTTTGTGTTCTTAGGAAATGATTAGCACTGCAATGAATTCAACTAAATATGTGTCATATTGCCTAGTAGGTATATAGTCCGCCATGCGCCCTGATGACTTGATTCATGCATGTGATTATCGACGTGTACAAGGCGCGAATTCCGTTCTGTGGGAGAGCTATTCAAGCCGCATTTACTCGCTTCCGAAGTTCATCCGTGGTGACATTATGGATATGGTGGACTGTTTCATACGGACATGTGCGAAAGAACAGACACCGTTGGTTGGCATTAAAGGCAGTAATTTTACGAATTCGAAATATTTAAATATTTCTACCGTTGCAGGGCATTGAAATAAATACTACGGCAAAGTTGAAAATCTGTGCTGGACCGGGATTCGAACCCGGATTTTCCGCTTCGGGCCAGCGGTCACCTTAATTTGTGTGTGTGTGTTTTTCTTCAGGTAGTTCGATACTTTTCGGTCTTCGATCGTGTTAGTTTTGGGCTTTTCGCTGAGCTGGCCGCGGTGGCCGAGGGACTGAGGCACTTCAGTCACGGTCTGCACGGTCACTACGGACTGGGGTTTGAATCCCCCCTCGGGCATGGATATTTGTGCCGTCCTAGTTCGTAAGTAGTTTGTAAGTTTAGGGACTGATGACCCCGTAGTTAAGTCCCATAGACTATACAAACATTTGAATTTTTGCTTTTCGCTGAATTTAAACCGAGTATGACATGTTTGGGTCATATACCGAGAAGAAGAGATACTATATCAAAAATTGTCAAATATGCTCCCAACAGGCAATTGACAATTTCATTGTGGACGCATTCATACGCTGGATCTGTTGAGGGAATCAAAAAATGTTCAAATGTCTGTTAAGCTTATGGGACTTAACTACGGGGTCATCAGTCCCTAAACTTACAAACTACTTACGAACTACCTTATACTAAGTACAGCACAAATATCCATGCCCCAGGGGGGATTCTAAACCCCGACCGTAGTGGCCATGCAGACCGTGACTAGAGCGCCTCAATCCCCGCGGCCACCGCGGCCAGTGAGGGAATCCAGTATCGACTGCGAGCAAGAGGAAATAATGGGCAGGGGACACTACCATCGTAGTGTGCTACAAATTGGAAATATGGGTGGCAAGGGAAGCGTGCCTGAATAGCGTCATTGGTTAAGGCACCATTGACACGAAGCGGCTGGAAATCCGTGTTCGAATCCCGGTCTAGCACTAATTTTCAGCTTCGCCATTGAATTTATTTCAATGGCCTGTTCGAATCGTCTATAGTGGTTGGCACTGGGTCACAACTGTAACGTCATTTCACCATAACCCACAAATTTTCGATTAGCGACATACAGGGTGTTTCACTAAGTGTGTTTACCTCTGTAACTTATAAAATAATAGGTGACGGGAAATTTTAATGCGTTAGGTCAACACAAGAAATGTTACACTTTCTGCGGAGCTATGAACATAGTTTATTGTATCATTTTCCAAAGAGTTACACCACAAAGATGTAATTTTTAAATGGAACAATAGTTTTTTCTATCGTGTATTGGATTCGTTTAAACCAGCTGCGTCCAAATCAATTTAAACTACATTGCTATCACTGTTAGTTTGGGAGCTACAACCCTTCAAAGTTCTGGGGGTGGAGGCTGCGATAGCGCAGCTGACTGGCCGAGTGGCTATCCCCTGGGGCACGGCCCACTGTCTCATGACCACCAGCCAGTTAGCTACGCTGTCGTAGCGTCCACCCCCTAAACTATGAAGGGTTGTAGCTTCCAAACTAACAGTGATAGGAATGTAGTTTAAATTGATTTGGACGCAGCTGGTTTCAACGAATCCAATGCACGATAGATAAAACTATTGTTCCATTTAAAAATTATATCTTTGTGCTGTAACTCTTTGGAAAATGATACAATAAACTATGTTCATAGCTCCGCAGAAAGTGTAACATTTCTTGTGATGACCTACCGCATTAAAATTTCCCGTCACCTATTATTTTATAAGTTACAGAGGCAAACACACTTAGTGAAACACCCCGTATATGATGATCTGGCAGGACTAGGAAAATTCTGACATCCTTTTACACCAACCAAGCATTTGTTCGTGAAACATCATGCGTTCGTGCATTGTACTGAAGAAAAATGGCGTCCGGGGGTGTAATTGAGGAAAGGAACGGCTACGGTTCGCCTATTGTGATTAAGGTACGTCAAACTGGTCACAGAGCGCTGGACATACAGCAACTGTGATTTGTGTTTGTGTCCAACAGCAAACCACACCATAAGTTATCCAAATAGCGCTGCTTGTGATTTTAGTGAATGTTGTGCTGCTATCCCTGTCTGTGACGAACAAAAGTGTGGCTATTACTTGCGCAACAAACAGAACCCACATTCGTCAGAAATCACCATTTAATGCCATTAGTGTTGCGTCTAGCATGTTTCTGCACATTAGTAAAAGTCAGAGGTAAGTTTACGACTCGCACATAACTGATGCCATAATAAATGGCGACGGACTGTCATCCCTGGTACTGTACGATGAGCTCCACATTTCACAAAAGTCAAAGAGGACGAAGATTTTTCGTTCAATCACATTTCGAAGAGATGTCAATCTTCTCGGTATGACCTTACCCAATTAGACGTGTTCTATGCCTTTCCGTGAACTATTCTGCACCGATTCGTAGCACTGCCAAAAACACTTCGTCCCACGCGATCAACAAATTCTAGGATTGCTGCAATACATTCTCTGATGCCGACAATGCGCCCTCTTTCAAATTAATTTGATTTCACGGTACGGTTCGCGCCTACATGTGCGAGGTATCATGCACGTGTGATCGAGTCACCTGAGACAACAACAGTCTAAGGCACATTTTACCTGTAGCTGGTGCTGCGCCACGATATCGATATTGACCTTGAACCCGCGACCGGCATGGCTCAAACGTTAATCGTTTGTGCAGAACATATTAGTATACACAGTTCTCCATTTTATAATAAACCGGAAGATATCACTTGAGCAGCATAATTCAGCAAAAACAGTCCCCGGTTAAAGTTGTAATGTTTGTAAGGCGTTATATGGGATGGTTATCTAGATCAAGATCAATCTAAGGCCACTTTTTTTCCCAAATGGTAAGGCTTATTTTTATTTCATATTTGCATTCTAAGTGAAAAAATAAGCATTTTTGTGAACTTTTTTTTTTTTTTTTTTTTTTTTTTTTTTTTTTTTTTTTTTTTTTTTTTAACTAATGGTTTTCGCCAAAGGGCACTTCTTTGTAAGTTTCCCAGGGTGCCAGTAGCTCGAGAACGTGACAAATTTTCAATTAATATGTATATATATATATATATATATATATATATATATATATCGATATCTAATTTTTACAGTATGCTGACGATGCTCTTATGTAAAGAGTGAAACCGCTTAATTGAATAAATAAATATAGCGACTTGTGGTTGTTTATAAAATCAAATTTATTTTCAACAGTCGCTTTCTCCGTACATGCAATGCTTGCAGTTTCTATATTATTGGTTTCCTTCAGCAAAACATCCGACAAGCGTGTTGCAGGGCAACTGCCTTATTATAGTGTACAGTCTACGCCACCCGTTTGTTTCTACATTCTTACTGTTGTTTACGCCGAAATGTGAAGCCAAAATATACTACAGTATTACTCGTACCTAAAACGCAGCAGTCAGCAGCGAGCGTAAACAAATTAGGACTATTCACGTACCATCACACAAATTGTATAACCGCCTTCGGCAGTGTCAGTTCCTTTGGAGAAAAATGTTTTGCATGATGTGAAATTATTTGTCTTATACAATGGAAATAAGAGTGTCTTTTAAGTTTCCACATTTGTTTGCGGTTGTGGCTGAGTGCCACGATATAGTGTTCGAATAGTATTGAAATGCGCTCTTTCAGAAAATAACTTAGATGTCCAAGTGCTGTGTGTCTTTTAAATGGACACCTTTACATATCTCGACTTTCATGTAAATAAAGAAATACGCCATTGTAACCCTTACTTTTCAAATATGGAGAGAAGGCACAAACTAAAGTCGGGCTCAAGAAAGATGTTTGCGAGACAACGTGACTCAGATAAATTTTGCTGTTATGGGCTCGAAACATTCATCTTGAGAGTAATTGTGCTTTTACGGATTTGAGAAACGTTATTTGCAGGGACTCATTGGAGTGTCCCGAGAAGAGATCGTTCTGACTCCCACGAGGCTAAATTCATTAAAATTCCACGAGGTGGAAATATTCTAAATCCTTTAACAGACATTTTTTCTAAGTCCATAAGAGAGAACTTTACGTCAGTTAAAAATCATTCTAATAGAGCACAGCAGAGAAAGTAAAAATTACTCTGAACACCTACGCATGGTTTGAAATTCCCCGTAAATGGAGCTTATTAGTTAGCCTCAAAGAGCCACACTTCTCTGACTGAGCCGACACAAGCACAATGCCGGTGTCTGATGCGGCCAGTCCAACTGGTGCACATTGGATTCCGCTAATACCGACGGTATTGGCCTTCAGGTTGATCCCTACTGAGGGATTTCAGGACCACTTGAAGTTCACGGAAATTGCACTAGTGGACAGAGTTTAGGTACCAAACAAGATTTTTCATAGACAATTATTCCCGATCTCGCTTAGTTTTCGGGATACTGGTAACCAGGCAAACTTACTATGAAGTTTCCCCTGGCGACATTTTTTTGGTTTTTCGAAAAAAAAAAAAAAAAACAATTCACTAAAAAAATTTGTATTTCTAAATGTACAATAAGAATATGGAAAAAATGGAGGTTACCATTTTTAAAAAAATGAACATGAACTTTGTTAGACCATTGTAAACATGATTCAATGTCATATAAATACAATTTTCACTAGAGACTTTGTTTGCCCCAGTGATACTGGTCCGGTTTACATTAAAATTGGACACTCTGTATGTATGTTATGATCTAGGCTGACGTCTGTGCTACCTGGCGTCAAGAAGCTCGTCTGCCTGTGAGAAAATGTTGGCGTGACCACATCAACCAGCATCGTTCCACAACTGTCGCAGCGCGTCCAATTTTTGTAGCATTTCACCGAAAGGTCCATCCCTTCACTCGGAATGCAACACTCCAGATGCAACTGAGCATGACCGGAACATTTCGCTTGGACTCCACCGACAGGTGTTTTCGCATCTGATTATGGGTGCGGTCTCTCCCAGGCGCTGTGCCAGGGCTATGTGTAAGGGCACTGAGAAATTCTCAGTCACTAAATGGAACATTGTACAATTCCACAAGGCAGTGTCGAAAAGGACACTGGCATTCGTTTCTTCCCACTTCTGGCACGGTGTGAAAGGATGCTGGATATAGTGCTTAGCAAAATGTTCCGTAAATGCATCCGGGTCTTCACCCACTCCTGGGATGGAGAGGTATGTAATCCAATAGTGGGGACATACCTTTCCCAGGACTCCTGCTTCCGTATTCTGATTAACTGTCTGGCTCGGGCACGGAGCTGCTTAAAATCAATGCGGTTCTCCAAAGATGGGTGCCGCTTATGACGCTGAAAACCCCCCTGTGGTCTCTAGTTCCCTCAGCGATATATGGAGACCTGGAGACTACTAGGGCACTGGCGATAGCACGGTGGATCCCAAAGAATTTGGGATTGCACATTCGAGCACAGAAATATTGGCCATCATAAAACTTTCGGCTTCTACATCTGCGTTGCTTTGTGTTGGCGAACCAACCGTCGCAACAGTAGTAAAATTGTCCAAATTAGTGTTGTCAAGAGCCCAACTGAGCAAGTGTCCAGGGGACTGACGCTGGGTAGCGAAAGAAAGCTCTGGAATTGGCGATAACCACAAAAGTCATCATGCACTGTCCAGTGGATAAATGGTAAAAGGCCTGGGCTGCATACTGATACGTCAACTGCCATGTAGGTACCATAAGCCACATTGAAATGTGGGGAAGCTTCAGTATTTAAAAGGCAGATGTAGCGTTGAGATAATACGACATCTCTACCACGTCCAGTCTTTGTAGTACCACGCCACAAGGGGTTTCCAGCGTTGAAATCACTCAATAGTAAGAAAGGTGGGAGGAGCTGAGATATCAGTCCAGCCATGAAATGTTGTGGTACTTCACTATCTGGGGGGACATAGACATTGCAAACGGTCAATTCCACTGTAATCCTTATCCTGACAGCCTCAGCTTCTATAGGCGTTTGGAGGGGGACAGGTTCGCTGTAGACACAGGTAAAGTCGTCGATACATACTCCAGCTGTCGTAGGCTGTGAGATTTATATAGTAACCACAAAAGCCACATAAGGCAGGGGTTCGCATCGTGTGAAAACACGTTTCCGGCAAGGCAATGTATAATGCAGGTGAAGTGCAGAGAAGTTATCACAACTTAGCTAAGCAGGAGAAAAAACAGCTGCAATTCCACAGCAGTATTTTCACTGAGCAGAAAGATCATGATGAGAAAGATAAAACGAGTTATTCTGTAGGATCACCTGCTGCCACCGACTGAGAACCTACATAATCTAGGGCCATTGGTTCTGGGGATACAGTGACGGCGAGATCTCAGGGGATTCAAAGATCCCCGCTTCGTCTTCAGAAGATTTAGGAGGTTGTGGTTTATGAGGCACTGAACATTCTTTTTTTCCTGCTTTTTCATATTCTTGGTCTCGCACTGACCCTTTGGTTGCAAGAACAGGGAGGGCTTCTATGAAGTGGCTTCGGAAACCGACGAAGATCGGGAAGGCCTACGATCGGCAGGATTTGGACTCATCCATGACAGGCTGAGACTCTTCATTCCACTTATACATGTAGCGTAAGGAAACGTCCAGATGGACACCTTCTTAACGAGAGGAGCCGGAGATGCGGCTGGCGGTTTGGGACTTGTGTCCCCGATGGTTTGGGGGAAATTGCTCCCACAGGAGGTGTTGTTGGAGCAATAGAAGGTAGGCCCCCAACCATCCAGGAGGCATATTGAAATTGTTGGCCCTCAGGGCCCACGAAATTCGGTTTAACCTTTGTTACAGTCACCCTCAGCTTGGGCGGAGACGACGTGACTGCTGGATCAAATGAAGCGACCATGGTTACAGGGTGAAGCCGCTCGCAATTTTTTCTTGTCCCGTCATACGCCAGTCTGTGGAGGGTTTTCATCTCCATGATTTTCCGCTCTTTGCGATCAGGGCAGATCGTGCTGTCCGCAATTAGTACAAAGAGGAGGGGTGGGAGTTGGGTACATGGAGCATCAGGATGTGATGGTTGTCTGGATTTCCTGCATGTCAGGCTGGAGGTAAACCGTGAAAACGTGGCCCTAATTTCCAGCACCGCATCGTGGGAGAAATATATGGCTTTAGGTCACACCAGTAAATCATTGCCTTTGATATTTTGGGCAATGTGTTACTTAAAATGCCAAAATAAAAGCACCGGTGGATTTTTTGGTCTCCTATAGACACGTCGAATAAAGTGAGAAAGTCATCGGTGTAGATTGGCACACAACCGTTCATCAGTCTGTAGGAGTAGTTCACCTAGGAAAATAACACCCTGTACCATGTTAAGGGACTTATGAGACGCAATGGAAACAGAAACATCGCCAATCTTGTCACAGGACAGCAGAGCCTGTGACTAGGCTGAAAATGATGCTGTAATCAAGACTGACACACTTGTCATTTTTACATACTTGTGACTTCCCCAAACTTATCTTCTAGAAGTCCACGAAAAGTAACAGTTTTTTTTGGTACTGAATGTGTTGCCATTAGTACGGGTGCACACAAGGAATTTGGTAGAGTACGGCTGATCCATATCTTAAGCCCGACGTTCCTCCCATGGTGTAACCAGGGAAGGTAACGTTCGGGTGTTATATTCTTCAGCATCAAAAGTTACACGTCCACGCTTACAGACACCACTCGGATTATTCATTGCGCGTTTTATTTTGGTCCCACGAGCTGCTACGGAAAAACCGTCGATCCAGACAAGAGGTCTGCTTGACTGAAAAAGCCAAATACAACTAAGGTGTGGTTCATCCTTAGAGGCCGTCTGCTAGCGACTGTTCCACCTGAACAGTCATGCATCTCATCGGTGCGAAGCACGACTTGAACGTCAAATTTTTTTAGAAGTTATACCGTCCTTGCTACCTATGCACTTAAGCCAAGACCCCTGGTTCTGTTTGTAAATCTAAGGAACTTAACTACTCTGGTCATCAGTCCCAAGACTTACTTAAACTAACTTATGTTCAGGACAACAAATACACCCATGCCCAAGGGAGGACTCGAACTTCCGGCGGTGAGCAGGGGCGCACTCCGCAGTCATGCGCCTTGGAACGCTCGGCTACTCCACCGTAGCGAAAGCTAATTTCGGCAAAGCCAACGATTTGGTTGTTATCTGGCCTAAACCTGGCCGTAATCAAACCGAAACCGAATATTTGGCCGGCCGCGGTGGCCGAGGAGACTAAGGCGCTCCAGTCACGGTCTGCACGGCCACTACGGTCGGGGGTTCGAATCCCCCCTCGGGCATGGATATTTGTGCCGTCTTAGTTCGTAAGTAGTTTGTAAGTTTAGGGACTGATGACCCCATAGTTAAGTCCCATAGACTATACAAACATTTGAACATTTTTGAACCGAATATTTGGTCGGTTATTAATTCCGACGTGAGGAGGTAATTCGGTGTATAGTAGAAGAACAACCCATGTCAATAACAAGAAGCGTGGTACGTCAGGTGGGAATATCTCATATCATTGTTCATCGCA
Source organism: Locusta migratoria (assembly GCA_026315105.1). Lineage (NCBI taxonomy): Eukaryota > Metazoa > Arthropoda > Insecta > Orthoptera > Acrididae > Locusta > Locusta migratoria. The sequence goes on from CM048755.1 coordinate 459,771,547, forward strand.
TGTTGCGCGAAGGATTACAGCATATTTATCATCGCCAGAGAGTTCAGCGTGATTACGAAGTGGACTACCCACGATGAGCTGCATACTACACCTGGCTATTGGTAGAGTGGTGAAACAGCGCAGACTTGCTTTGTGAAGTACTGGTGGCAGACTAATCCACGTTCATTAGTGAACATTATGTTGATATGCAAAATGTACGAACGTCAAAGGTAACACAGTGTAATTACTGACTATACGAATGTGTGTACGAAAATAACATTTATTGGGGTACGTACGAGCAATGACGATTCACTCATATATTAATAGCAGAATGAGCGTGACCTGAGGGTCCGTCATCGCGAGGAGAGCCGCACGCTTCACTGTTCTCAACTGCCCCACGCCTGATCCCTGGGAAAACAGACGTTAATGGATTGCTTCTGGCCGGTGTACGTGGAGGTACTATCCTACCTAAATACATGCGACTCATAGTACGTATAATTTTTCATTTGTATATGTTGTTCATTACACCGTCCACAGAATATCTGCCCTTATACCGGTTACCCCCTGTTTACTTCTAAAGTGTCACTTTTTCCGAAAAACAAATTTTGTTCAGTCACTAACTCTGATGCTGTGAGGTATGTATTTGTTTAGTATCAAATTATCTGAAGCTTACCTAGAAAGCTGAAAGTCAATTCTTAAATAAACATTACGGGGAAAAGTTAATATTGTGTAGGGCCCAACTTAAGTTATTAAGCTACTGACGGAATATTCCATAAATATAATTAAAATGTATCTATAAACTTTCGTACTGTTGCACGTAGGTAATAAGAAAAGTAGCATCGAAAATTACATTATTGTATTCATTAAAACACACATATAATTTAGACAGATACAGCGATAACAACGAACGATGAGATTCAGCGTAGAGTACTAGGTAGTGGCATTTTAAACTGACAGGAGGCCTCCCAATAACTGCAAACATAAATATATTTTGTTAGATTCTGTGTAAGATCAGAACACAATCAATATGTTATTGCTAAATTCACTATTATATTAATACTAAATATCTATCGGATCGCTATAAAACCGTGCCTAAAAACCTTCCTCAGGTATAAATTAGTAACTGTACGAATATTTAAGTCTCTGCGTCTTACCGTTCGGACGTGATAAATGTTCAAATGTTCAAATGTTTGTATAGCTTAAGGGACTTAACTACGGGGTCATCAGTCCCTAAACTTACAAACTACTTATGAGCTAGCTAATACTAAGGACGACACAAATATCCATGCCCGAGGGGGAATTCGAACCCCCGACCGTAGTGGCCGTGCAGACCGTGACTGGAGCGCCTCAGTCCCCTCGGCCACCGCGGCCGACGGACGTGATAAGCGTCCACCGAACAGACATTCAAATTAATATATATATATATATAGCTATCCGATCGCCCTAAAACCGTGCCTAAAGCCTTTCCTGGGTAGACATTAGTAACTGTGCAAATTTTTAGCTTTTTATGTCCTGTGGTTCAGACGTGATAAACGTACACGAACAGACATTCGCATTTATAGGTATAGATTTTCTCACTAAAAGGGAAACTACTCTTATTAAATGGTTTACTGGTGAATTTTAACGTGTAAATATTATCCTCCAGTCACATGCGTATGTGGACAACGCATCAAGGATAGTGTTGCGCCTAGAAAGTTTGGCTAACTTAACTGCGCTAGACACGAACAAATACTTTTCCAGTAGCTTCTAAATGAGATTACAGTCCTCGTGCAGCACTTAACGCCATTTTCCAGCTGCGAAATCATTTTATTTTTATTCGTTTCCGTGTCCCGCCACGTCTTTGTGATACGAAACAAACAAAACCGACACGAGGCTTGTTCCAACAGATTGGTACCCCACTAGTTGAATGTACACTTCCTGCTTCATTATGAGTCGAAGAGAAAAATCCCCGAAAGGCAGTGTGTAAAAGGACAGAGTGCGGCTATTGAGAGTCAGTGGAGGGTACGTGTTCGGCATAGGGGAGCAGCTGGTAGTCAGGCATGCCAAGCACGCGAGCGGGCGCTCGCCGCCACAGCCGCTCCCGGCAAACACTGCTGCAAGGAGGCCACCCAAAACTCCAACTAAAACCAAGCGCGCAATTGACGGGCTGCTCAACTTAAATAGCTATGTGATCTCATCGAAATATCAGACATTTTTCTAATCTATATCTATAAATGTGAATGTCTGTTCGGTGTACGTTTATCACGTCTGAACCACAAGACATGAAGAGCTAAAAATTTGTACAGTTACTAATGTCTACCCGGGGAAGGCTTTAGGCACGGTTTTATGGCGATCGGATAGCTATATATATATATATATATATATATATATATATATTAATGTGTACGCTTATCACGTCCGAACGACAAGACGCAGAGACTTAAATATTTGTACAGTTACTAATTTACACCTGAGGAAGGTTTTAGGCACGATTGTAGAGCGATCTGATAGATATTTAGTAATTTGAAGAATATAACGCGAAATGCGGAACAATAATTACTCTTGGAAAATTATATTTACTCTTTGAAAATGGTTTTATTGGTTGCATTGTTGCTTGAGTGTTGATAATTTTGTGTCCCAGCCTCGTCGCCGCTTTTGTGTCTCGTCCGCCGGTTGTCGTAGGTGTCGGTGGCCGAGTAGGAAGAGACCGACACAGGAATAAAGGATGCACGCGTGTGCAGGTACGGAGGTGACCAGCCAGTGGGACAGCAGAAGCTGGACACACTAGACTCAATTAGAATAAGATATATATTTCATAGAGACTTAGTAATACTTAACTTTTGCATAGTTCTTGACTGCAGAATGCTAACGCTGACACATCGTTAAGCTAGAGAGAAGCCTGCCTACTGATGAGTCCTAGTGCCTATCCGATAGCCAAGTCTTAACTGGTGCCTATCTGATTCCCATGTGAACGATGCAGCAGTCGTGGCCACGAGCGGAGTTGCAGCAAAGGGCGCTCGTGGCTGATGTCGTAAGAATGCCGCGCCGTGCGTGCATGGCGGCGCGCGGCGAAAGTACGTGGCGCGCACTTCATACTTGTGCGACACCACAGATAATGATAAAAGGGTGGAGTATATTAGGAAGGAAAGTTATCGGTGTACATAAAATTCTACGTGTGTGTGTGTGTGTTAATATTTCGCTCTGCAGCGAAAACTACAGAACGCAAATGAATGGTCTGTGTGTAATTAGTGTCCGAAGTCTCCCGTTCTATACCATAGCAGTTCCATGCCGACGGCTATAACGTGGTGGAAGATATGGTGGGTGAAAGTCGTCAAATTATTAAAAAAATCGGACTGTAGGGCAGAAATGACGTTTGTGACTCTATAGCGAGGAGGTTACATACAGCGAAACGTGATGCTACAGACCATACCTTTGGTCTATGCATGCCACAATGTATTCAGCTCTTTCTCTGTAAGGATAAGCATACGAATAAGGAAATATAAGAATAAATAAATAAAGCAGTAAAAAAGAAATTTCATTTAATACATCTCTTTAAAAAAAAAAAAAAAAAGGTGGTGTATTTCATTTCATCCTTCAAAACCAGTCTCATAGCATACTACTGAAAGATAGCTTATCTATCATAATCAACCAACACGCGAGCGGAGCCGCGGGTTTAAACTAGTAGTCTATATGTAGTTGTAAATATGTTTAGAGCCGTAATACCCGTGCACTATATTTGAAAATTTATTAAAAACACATTCACTTCTTTTGTCTAAAAACGTTTTGCAGTAAATCAAGCGCCAATATTTTTTATTTACTGTCATCTTCTTAAATAATTTTTTGTAATAAAGCATATGAGATGCATATGGTAGTATCGTTGATGTTCGTTAGATCGTAAGGAAATTTTAGTAATAATGCACAATTGATATAACACGGTGAAACAAACAATAAGTAAATGGCAGTTGCCGGCCGCGGTGGCCGTGGGGACTGAGGCGCTCCAGTCACGGTCTGCACGGCCACTACGGTCGGGGGTTCGAATCCCCCCTCGGGCATGGATATTTGTGCCGTCCTTAGTTGTAAGTAGTTTGTAAGTTTAGGGACTGATGACCCCGTAGTTAAGTCCCATAGACCCTACAAACATTTGAACATTTAAATGACAGGTGAAATGCTGACACCAAAACGAAATTATATTTGCAATGTTCATTCACGTGCTAAAGATCATCAATAGTCACCTATTTTCTCCTCGCAGTCAGTGTCTACAATAATTAGAATTTTTCTTTCAGTGAATGCCCTTCCTGGACAAATACTCGTGGTGCAGCAGCACTGTTTGTGAAATTTTGGTCTTCCTCATCGACTTCTCCGGCATGGTCGAACTTTCCACTCTCTCTTCAACTCATATGATGTCAGAACGGTCGATCGGGCAACACAGGCGAATCACAACGCTGCACCTGCGTAGGGTCCGGTTTTGACGATCTACCTCCACCGAAGTGCAGCTGAGTGTCGTACGTGTTCCGGTTTGGACCTGCTGAGCGAAGTTATGGTTTAGTGCGTTGTTTCTGGACTAAGAACAGAACAATTAACGAGCAAAAGATCAATTTAAAGTTTTGTTTTAAGCTTGGCAAAATACCTGTGATGCTGGTTCGTGTTTATGGGGATCAAGCACTGTCCATGACATGTATGTAATAGTGGCCCGCCTGCTTTAGAGGAGGCCGCGAAAGTGTTTCTGACAATCCCCGTAGTGGACGACCGGCGACCACCGTCAGATACCAAAACATTGGGAAAGTGAGGCCATCAATTACGAACAATCGTAGACTAACTGTGCTCGTGACACAGATGAACTGCAGATTAACCTCGAATTTGTGCTACAAATCCTTACACAGAAGTTATGGAAGAGGAAAACGTGTCGTCGTCTTGTGTCACATCACTAAACTTACGATCAAAAGCAGGCACGTTTAGAGGCTTAGCAGACCTTGGTCGAAACGGTCCATGGGACATCCAAGTTTGCGAATTGTATTTCACTGAGGATGAAACTTGGTGTCTCCAGTAAGACGCTGAAACGATATGGCTAACGACAACACTCTCTCTCTCTCTCTCTCTGTCTCTCTCTCTCTCCTTCTCTCTCTCTCTCTCTCTCTCACACACACACACACACACACACACACACACACACACACACACATACAGTAATTATTGTCAAACAGTTCCTGGAAAAAACGGGATAGTACAACTTGTACATTCAACATACTCGCCAGATCTCAATCCTGCAGACTTCTTTCTATTCCATCGACTCAAGCACGCCTTAAAAGCAAATATGTTTGACGATAATCAGAATATCCACGGGTGTACTGCCGGTCTACAGTGTCTACAGTGCTCGTTGGACACTGTAGACCGGCAGTACACCCGTGGATAGTTTGATTCTCAAATACGCCGGGAGAAACTCAAGAATGACATGTTATTCGACGATGTTCCTGATATCCAACGAAACGTGTCGAGGCTCTTTGACACAATCGCAAAGGAAGACTTTGTGCAAAGTTTACAGGATATATATCTGCGGTGCACAGTTATGGGAGGTGACTATTTCGAAGGACAGTAAAGTAACTGTAGTTTATGGTTCAACTATGTTAATTGTCAAAAGCTGTGATGGTAAAACACCAGTGGATCTGAGTTTATTTACTTTGTCTCGTACAACAAAATCTACGGCTTCAATCAAGGAATGGTTTCTATTTGTTTTGTTTAAACATTCCTTAAATATGACTGTAAGTACACTTAAAAACATACACTTTGTGCTCTCGCTATACTTTATACCTACATGAAGCCTCATTAAAGGTAGCAGGAATTCTCCTTTCGTCTGTCACTTCCCCTTTACTAGTTGTACTCTAAATACTGGATAGGTGTTGCCGTTGAGCTTACAATGTATGATCACAAAATACAGCGCTCTGCAGGAATTTACTCGTACTTATTTTACTCTGAAGACATACATACTTTAGTATACTGAACGTGCATTCAGATAATTTTCTTGTGAAGTATCTGTCGTCTTTTCTTTATCAGCCCCTTTCCTTGGGTTATCGTGGATCATCGCCATAGACCCCGATCGGGATTTCCTTCGGTCTCATGAATGGAGGCCACAACGTGTACAGCCACCATTCAGGCATTAGATCGGATCTTCGCCATTGAGGGCCTTCCCGACATCCTGGTCTCAGACACTGACCCTCAGTTGACGTCTGGAAAATTTGAATCCTTCTGCGAGACCAACGGCATCCAACATTCCTCCCCGCCTTCAACGAGCTCGTGGAACGGTTTGTTATAAATATCAAGACATAGATGCAGTAGTTATGCCGTCATCACCCGGTTACCGATGTGCTTTCCATCTTCCTATTTTCGTACCGGGGGCAGCCCAACAGTGACCAGCAGAAGTTCTTCACGGCAGGCCCCTTCGCTCCCCGCTTCCACTGCTACACCTAATAGCACAACCATCCTTAACCGTGGCCTTCTCGGGCGTGTCATGGTGCAAATAAAATGCCACAGCGCCTAGACGAACCGTCAACACCAAAATGTTCAAATGTTTGTAAATCTATCGGACCAAACGGCGTGGTCATCAGTCCGCAGCTTACAAACTACTTAAAAGAAGGTAAACTAACGTAAGGACAAGCACACCGACACCCAGGCCCCAGGGAGGACTCGAACCTCCAACGGTGAGCCACCGTGCGCTCCGCAGCGAGGCGCCTTAGACCGCTCGGCTACTCCACTGCGGCCCATCAACATCTCATCCAGCTCACACCACTCAAGAGTGCGACACCACCGGCAGGAGAAGTAATTCCTGATTCTGTTTCAGATTCGCCGAGCGGATCGGAGGACAACATGACTGCCGACACCGGAGCTGGGGAGTACAGGGAATCTCATGGACATCCGATCACCACCACACCTACGGACATCGACCTGAGCCGGGATCTTCCTGCAGAGGCAATTGACTGAAGTTCCGACCCCGAATACTGCCTACAACTCGGCGTCTCCGTCCTAGGGCGAGAGTAGTGCTGTGGCGCAGTATACATCGGCATCGACAACGCGCTGCCGCAGTTTTACCACTCGCGCACCAAGAGAGGTCGTCATCAGCGAGCCGTCGTGCGCTTACGCGACGGAGATCTACAAGCCGCGTGCGCATGCGCAAAGTAGTACGCGAAGGCACCAATACCTCAGAGCAACGTAGCACCAATCGGTGAATAGAGTGTTCCTCCGCACTGCTATACCTGTCCACGCGTGGGGCCTCTACCATTGTCTTGGGTCACGCCGTAACGGAATGAACGCCAGCCGTCCTCCCTGGCCGCCGCTCCGCTCCACAGCAACGCCGCGCCGAACTACCGAGCGACTTCTCACCGTCGCTTGGACATCACTTGATGATAACGTTTCGTCAAGACATCTCAGGGAACTTATCTTCTATCATCTAGTTGTTATCTCAAGATCTTTCAAATAATATTAAAGGTTCTCTCCAACAGAAACGCAGTGGAAGATTTTTATTTTTTTTTTTATTTTTTTTTTTTTTTTTTTACAAGTAGGGAATCAGTTTATTTTAGTTAAAGTGCCTACAAGATTCTAAATTATCAGAAGAAAATTTATATTGTTCTTTTAACTGTATGCTTACACCACCAAAAAGAGTTTGTGTTAATAAAATTCAATAAACCGAATTTGAAAGCCTGAAAACCTTTTTCTTGGACACTTCAAAGGTATCCTTGTGGTTCTGGCGCCCTCCAAACCATTGAGTCTCTGTAACTGCTAACACTACCTTGGTGACCACGAATAATTGAAGGGAGAATATGAAACCCGTTTTAAATGACAAATCATAAATTTGTCAGGAGAATGAAAATAAATTGTTTCTATTTATACAGAAATTATTTGTACAGAAAAAGAAATAATACTAATAAATCACAAAACTATTATGTTCGCCGTATTTATGCAAAAAATAGTGCGACAATTTAGAAAAGAAAAACTTTATTGAGAACGTAATAAGTGCCGTGTCAGAAAAGTGATTGGTATCAAGTTTCAATAAGGAAGTAATATAAAGTTGCATTTTTAGTTCCTTTTGTCCTGTTTTTCCCACAGTTGCTATATTATAATATTATAGTGTATTTCGATTATCTGTCTATGCAACTGATTTAATAAAATTTAAAAAATATAAAAATTAAAGTTGACTCTTGGGAAGAGGGGAATAGCAACCACCTACAGTTAATTATGTTTCCTATTCACACAAACGGCACTTTTATATATTTTTAGTCCTATTCGACCAAACTGTTATGGTCATCAGTCCATAGACTTATAAACTACTTCAACCAATCTAAGGACAACACACACACACCCATGCCCCAGGGATGAATGGAAACTCTGACGAGAAACTGCGCGCTCCGAAACAAGGCGCCTTAGAGCTCCTGGCCACTCCACCGCAACAATTTAGTAAGCTGAAAGCTGACCTGTTCACGTTCGTAATACATTTCTTTCTGGAATTGTTGCCTCTTCTTTTTCCCAACAACCAATGTAAACAACAACGAATGTAATAGAAATGTGACCCAGCGGCCGAAGATTTACAAAAATGTTTCAAATGTTTGTAGACCTATCGGACCAAACTTCGTGGTCATCAGTCCGTAGCTTACAAACTACTTAAACGTAGGTAAACTAACCTAAGGACAAACACACAAACCCATGCCCCAAGGAGGACTCGAACCTCCACGGCGAGCAACCGCGCGCTACGCAGTGAGACGCTTTAGACCGCTCGGCTACTCCATTAACGTATCGGTTCAAAACCACTATTCGTGTAAATAAACATCATTATTAACTGTGGCTGGATGCTCATTTTTTATATGGGTTATCTTTTATTTTATGCACAGCTACGGTCTAAAAAAATTCATTCTCTACAAAATATCAGGGAGAATGTTTTTGTTCCAAGTATAATTAATACTGAAGAACTATGTTTCATTTGTTATAAGTAGAATAATACAGCGTTACAATTTAACTTCTAGTCTTGTAGTCAACAAAATCTAGCTCGTCATATCTCTTAAAATCTGAAACTTCGAAGAGAAGCACAGCTTCCAGAATGAAACTTTCACTCTGCAGCGGAGTGTGCGCTGATATGAAACTTCCTGGCAGATTAAAATTGTGTGCCGCAACCGGGACTCGAACCTGGGACCTTTGCCTTTCGCGGGCAAGCGCTCTACCGAATGAGCTACCCCGACACGACTCACGATGCCGCCTCACAACTTTACTTCCGCCAGTACCTCGCCTCCTACTTTCCAAACTTCACAGAAGCTCTCTTGCAAACACGCAGGACTAGCACTCCTGGAAGAAAGGATATGGTGGAGACATGGCTTAGCCACAACCTAAGGGATGTTTCCAGAATGAAACTTTCACTCTGAAGCGGAGTGTGCGCTGATATGAAACTTCCTGGCAGATTAAAATTGTGTGCCGCAACCGGGACTCGAACCTGGGACCTTTGCCTTTCGCGGGTAAGCGCTCTACCGAATGAGCTACCCCGACACGACTCACGATGCCGCCTCACAACTTTACTTCCGCCAGTACCTCGCCTCCTACTTTCCAAACTTCACAGAAGCTCTCTTGCAAACACGCAAGACTAGCACTCCTGGAAGAAAGGATATGGTGGAGACATTCAGAGACATTCGGTAGAGCGCTTGCCCGCGAAAGGCAAAGGTCCCAGGTTCGAGTCCCGGTTGCGGCACACAATTTTAATCTGCCAGGAAGTTTCATATCAGCGCACACTCCGCTGCAGAGTGAAAGTTTCATTCTGGAAACATCCCTTAGGCTGTGGCTAAGCCATGTCTCCACCATATCCTTTCTTCCAGGAGTGCTAGTCTTGCGTGTTTGCAAGAGAGCTTCTGTGAAGTTTGAAAAGTAGGAGGCGAGGTACTGGCGGAAGTAAAGTTGTGAGGCGGCATCGTGAGTCGTGTCGGGGTAGCTCATTCGGTAGAGCGCTTGCCCGCGGCAAGGCAAAGGTCCCAGGTTCGAGTCCCGGTTGCGGCACACAATTTTAATCTGCCAGGAAGTTTCAAGCACAGCTTGTCACAGAGACCATATGCTATGCAGAAACCCAAGTTTGAAAGACTGTTTCTGCGGTGTGTCACCCGGATCAATTCCAAGGAAATGCAACAGAGTACCGATAATGCATCAGCAATGATAATACGGCGAGAAGAAGTTTCCAACTTCCAATCTTCAGTTACAGCTTGAAAAAAGTTGAATTAAAGTAAACTTTACCCAGTGGTACTCCTACAGGAGAGAACGGTAATACGCAATTTCAGTTTCCGATCTCGTGCCGTAAACTCGTAGAAAGTCGGGAAGGAATTTTTAAATTTCAATTTCTAAATTGATTCCCCAAAAAATTAATTCAGAATCACGAAGTGATTAAAAATGTGAAACGCATTACAATATCCGGAAAAATCTATAGTTATCATAAAATGTCTTCCTTGTCGTAAGAATAGTTCATAACGACCCTCATAGTTTCTATTGCACGTTGAGCTCCGTTATTTGAAATGTACAAGGCGTACAAGTTACGACTGAGCTAGCGACAAACGAAAGATGGTTAAGAGACTGCATAATTCTGTGTGTCTCCTATTTACCCGATCATCCATTCTACATTAGCCTCTTTCCTGGACGAGAAGAGCACAAAGCTGAGAGAAGTGTATCCTGTATGTGGTGTAGCACGTGGTTAAATTAGCGGGAAAGCGCTCCGCTGATGTGTTGGTTTAGGCGGCTGTCAGCGGTGGCCGCCGGCGTGCTGCGGCCGCTCCTTGGTGCCAGAGGCCACAGATCGATGCAGCACACCTCCGTCCCCCCGGCACCTCACTTCAGCCAGCAAATGCTAACCTTTATCTTACTGCCAGCTCCTCGCCATTAGACAAACACGCCTGCCCGCCAATTTTCAGCCCCCCTCATCCCCACAAACAGATCCGACCCTCCATATCTCACACTGCCTACTTCCTTCATAATAGTCCACTACGTTCATCACCTGATGCTGTCAACAGTGTGACATATGGATGTTTACGTTTGTCCAAGAAGCGTTCACGGATAACCGTAATGGTTAAAGCGACTGTTCCTCATGAACGGGAATTCGGGTTTCGAGCCGCGGTGGAGTAGCCGAGCGGTCTAAGGCGTCTCGCTGCGGAGCGCGCTGCCGCTCGCCGTGGATGTTCGAGTCCTCAAAAATGTTCAAATGTTTGTAGAACTTATGGGACTTAACTACGGGGTCATCAGTCCCTAAGCTTACAAACTACTTATGAACTAGCTACGACTAAGGACGGCACAAATATCCATGCCCGAGGGGGGATTCGAACCCCCGACCGTAGTGGCCGTGCAGACCTGACTGAAGCGCCTCAGTCCCCTCGGCCACCGCGGCCGGCTTCAAGTTCTCCCTGGGGCATGGGTGTGTGTGTTGTCCTTAGGTTAGTTTACCTAGGTTTAAGTAGTTTGTAAGCTACGGACTGATGACCACGCAGTTTGGTCCGATAGATTTACAAACATTTGAACATTTTCGGGTTTCGAGTCCCGATCAGGCACGAAATTAAATGAGTGGTCCGAGTTGAAAGTTTGTGCGAGGTCGGGATTCGAGCCCGGGTCTACTGCATAATAGGTAGTTGCGCTGTTCATTACACCACCCATGCTCGGATTATCTTAGCACTTCTCCGTCAGGTGCAAATTTTAAACTCGTAAAATCAATACTCGCGGACTTTCGTCGATTCTCGTAACAGTTCGAAAGTGGTTTTGCATACGTAATGAAGAAAGGATCACTGTCCAACTGTTCAAATGTTAATGCTTCTAGTTTACTGACATAATGTTACAAATATTACTATCGTTTCTTCTCGAATGATATTGAGCTACCTCAAATTTGTATTCAGCCAAAGCGAGGTTGTGCGTTATTCCATCACTTCAAAATGTTCAAATGTTTGCATAGCTTATGGGACTTAACTACGGGGTCATCAGTCCCTAAACTTACAAACTACTTATGAACTAGCTAATCCTAAGGACAGCACAAATATCCATGCCCGAGGGGGGATTCGAACCCCCGACCGTAGTGGCCGTGCAGACCGTGACTGGAGCGCCTCAGTCCCCTCGGCCACCGCGGCCGGCTGCACAAATCACAAAGAAGGGTGTAAAAGGTATAAGCCCCAAAAATTATACTGACGCTACATCTCTGTGTGCTTGACAAAAAAGTCGAATGAAATATTGTTGTATCATGTACTCTATTTTTGTATTCGTAAAATCGAGTATTTGTAGGACTGGTGATAGGCGCATTTCTGTTTACATTGCCGACAGACCATACACGAGGGAGCCCTGCAACCGCTGGCCTATACGCGCTGCCGGCACGCGCCTGGGGGTGCGAGAGAGAGCGCGCGAATGCACTACGCGACGAGAGATGTAAACAGCGGACGTGTACAATGACGCGGCACAGCGGCTAGGTACTGCTGAAACAAGCAATCTGAACAGCTATACGGTTGTCAAGAATAACAAAAAATTAAGTACAGCCAGATTCTTTTTTACGTTACCATTATGAAGGTCGTGGTAGTAAAGAAAAGATAATATCAAAGAAAATGTTTTTCCCTTAGTACAGAATCAACCAGTTACCTAGTAATTGTGCATTACTAACAATCAACCATTTCCTCTTTTTACAACACAACAGTATCAAAAATTAAATCAATTTATTTTCCTTTTATACAACACAAACGAAAATGAATCCCAGATTCCTTTGTTTCCTTTTACACAATACCATCTGACTATACATATGTTTCTTGACAGCGAACACAGTTTTCTCGCAGTCATTCAAAAATATGCATATTGGACCTTATGGAATTGGTAACATGAAAAATCCTGTGCGTAAGTTCACATACGTTGCTAAGCGTACTCCATTTCCTCAATTCAAGTAAAAATCCTCTGGATTTGAATCAGGCCTGCGACCTGGCCACCGACGTGAACCTGAATGCCCGATCCATCGTCCTAGAAATCGTATATCCACGAATATGCGTACTATGTGACCAATGTGCGGTGGAGCACCATCGTGTAGGAGCCACATGTTATGATGTATGCCTAACGGAATGTTCAAATGTTTGTTAAGCTTATGGGACTTAACTACGGGGTCACTACGGCCCACTACACACTGTAATTAGATAGCCCGGGACAGCTTGGGTTACATACGCTTCGGCGTAATATTTATGAAAGAAAACGATACGATTACTATAAAGATGCGGCATTGCCTGAACGCGCCAGACATAATTTACAGCACTGTTGAGGGCGGATCTGATAAGGAATCCATGTACAGAAATATCATCCAGCGACGCTATGAGCACTTATTTGTATTCGACACTGTGAAAGAAATCTCTTCCACTGCAAATTCTTTTCTTACCATATTTTGGGACAGGTGCTATAGAGGGAAATAACCAAATGGTAAAGAAAACATGATATCTAAAATGAATATCGTGAGCTAATCACTCCATCTTTAACAATGTGAAACACATTGCTTCTAGTGGTTAAGCTACTGTCTGAAGCTCTCCATTTCGCGAATATTGTACCGGTTTGTGAAGTGCTCAGTGTCTTTCTAGTTACCACCACGAAATTATTTATCATCCTAAGACACAATAAACCAGCGCAGTATGTGTTGACTACCTGGGGATATGCTATTGATTTAGATGTATCAGACGTTTTTTGTTTTCAAAAGATCATTCCGATTCGCATGGACTGCAGTCATTTCTCAGATTCTTGGTACATCACACAGGCTACTTAACAAGATCATTCCGTATGAATGCTCAATGTTACATTCCCATGTACTGGCCCTACGATCTAAAACCGTTGTCAAATACAAAACGCAACAACATTTCTCTTCAGAACGGTGTAAGTTTACCGCAATCTCGTAATGAGCTCGTGATATTCACATTTTTGGCAATATGTTCTGAAACTATTAAATAGGTAACACTTGGGATTGTTAGCGTGCCAGCATTGGGACATGGCTCGGCCTGGGTATGTGTGGATAGTCAAGCAGTGCTTCAAACTCTACTAACATCGACTAAAAAGCAAGATAACCGAGTATCCCGTCATCTCGGTCAAATATTAATCTTGATTACGTAGTCTCTACACCCTACCCATGGGAGAACCTGCTTAGGAAAACGCGTTCAGCTAACCGGGAATATGAATATTCTCCGTGTGTTACAAAGGAAATAGTCCATTATACGAGTGCACGCAGAAATAATGATAATCGCTGTCTGCGGTAGAACCTGCGCTTTTCAGTTTAGCCGTCGGGAAACGGAATGAGGTAACTGAGGTTGACGTAGACGTGGACTGTAAATCCAGTGTCACGAGACGCAGCGCCGTAGGCAAACGGGGCGACAACGATAACGTCATTTACAATCTCTACGGTCTCCAGTGGCAGTTGTCAGCTTTATTTAACTTTCAAACTACACAGTACGTTAACGTAAATGGAGACACGTAAAAATCGTATTTTACCTCTGTTAAAACTCACATTTCCTCCCTGGCCGATTTGCTAGTCATGTTCTTCAGTCTGTAGTATACATTAATAAAAATGTAAATATCCAATAATACCTGATAAGACAAAAAGGAAAGCCATATTACAAATTAACTAATGATATGATTATAAAATTTGTCAAAATGGAACAAACCCACTTACAAAAATTGATTATCACAGAAATTACTTGCATGAAATATATAAGACAACCGCCCATTCTTTTAGTAAAGGAAAAAATATTTTGGACACTACGAGACGTAATCTCACTACAGACTGTTTTACAACTTCGCATGCGTTTCTGCACTTGACGCCCCTACCATCTATTTGTTATTAATTGGCGTTTAATTATAAAGAATCGTATCAAGATAGACACGTTCTAATGAATCATTGGTGTGCCGTTGCCTTAAAACTGCTTACTTTCATAACACCTAAGTTCTAACGGGATAGTATCAAAATAAGAAAACATTTAACTAACAATACAATGTTTCCAGTCAATTGCCGATAAAATATCTTACCAATAACGATTGAAATAGTCAAGATATGTCATTTATTCATGATCTGGGCTTATAAAATATCCAAACGTGCCAACAAGGCAGGTGTTTATTTCAGTCGCGTTCGTTTCAAGACAATTATCCGACGTCGGTCAACTCCCTCGCTTCATTTTAACCGACGTTGGTTCAATCGAATTTTGCGTTGACCTGTGTTAAATGCCGATTTGACCGCGATTAATTTTCAATCGACCCTGAGAGTTAATCTATTCTCCTTGACTTAACGGTGCTAGTAAACATATCATATCGATTTGTCGGCCCACTTCTGGAACACAAAATGGATCATTATGTTGATACGTACGACAAATATCGTTTTGTTATTCCAACAGATTCGACTTTAGTTTAAAAGTTACATTACTAACAATTATTTCCGACAAAGTTGCATAGTTTTATTCGTTGGAATTTCATCAATTTAGCCAGTAAAACTGAATTCAACTTACCCAAACTACACCTTTCTCTCCATAGACATAAGGAAATAAGCACCACTGATGTTTCCGAGCACATGTCAGATTATACCTGCCTGGAATGTTCCACAAGGTAAACTCATTCAAGGTCGTCACTACCAAAGACTGCGACGTAACTTTCATCTTCCTTATACCGTTTCAGAAGCTCATTTCACGACCAAGGTCTGTATGAATGACAGTTTTGTAATGCGTCACCAACACGTTAATGACAGGTAATGTGCGGCGCATAGAGCGTCCAGTGCAGTATGGTTTCAGTGATTACAGTGATTCTGCCAGATTTCAGATTTCAGTCTCACTGTCTGCAAAGCTGTTGCCGTGAACCTCTCGCGGCTCTACCTGACGTCGGGATGCACTTACAACTCTGACTTGGTGGGGATCTGTCATCTGCGTTTACCTGCTGATGAAACGAGTGTGTCCATAATTTCAAATTTTTATGAATTGTCTTGTCTCTCGTCTAAACGTTTCAGCTGCACATTAAACTGTACTTCAGAATTGCTGGCTCAATCTTTTTATTCTGATGATCAGCCAGCCGTGCCCATACATCTACATAGATACTCTGCAAATCACATTTAAGTGCCTGGCAGAGGGTTCATTAACAACTTTCATAACCTTTCTCTACCGTTCCATTCTCTAACAGCGCGCGGGAGAAAGGAACACCTAAATCGTTCCGTTTGCGATCTGATTTCTCTTATTTTATTGCTAAGGTCATGTCTCCCTATGTAGGTGGGTGCTAGCAAAATATTTTCACATTCAGAAGTAAAAGGCGGTGATTGAAATTTCGTAAATAGAACTCGCCGCAACGAATTGCGTCGTTCTTATAATGATTTCCACCTCAAATCGTGCAACATTTCCGTGACGCTTTCCTCTCTGTAACGCGATAAAACAATACGAGCTACCCTTCTCTGAACATTCTCAAAATCTTCCGTCAGTCCCACCTGGTTAGGGTCCCACACTGGGCAACAGTACTCCAGGAGAGGACGCACAAGTGTGATATAGGCAGTCTGTTTGGTGGAGCTATTGCATCTTCGAAGCGTTCTGCCAGATATCACTTGTGTTTTACTCGATAACTTACCGTCAATTACTACGAACTGTGTCCTTTCTGATAGGGAATCGTGAATCCAATCGCACAATTTAGGCGATATTCGCAAGTGCGCAATTTTATTAGTAGCCGCTTGTGTTACATTATTTTAATTCCCTCCACTAGTTTCCGATGTTTGGACAAACGTGACTGGAAGAAACTTCTTGTGACTCACTTCAGCTCACACACGATTTATTTTTTGATTGACTCTTGTCTTATACTATCTACGTCCGGGTGTTCAAGGCCACGTTCTCGTGCGCCATAACATCATAACAACCACCACTACAACTCTGACTGGATGATTGAACCCTGTCATCCTAAACTGCCACTGTCGCCTCATCACCTCATATGGAAGGTAAGTGGAATTAAGTATTAGCGTTTAAGGTATTGTCGACAGTATGGTCATTAGGGACGAAGCACGGGGCACATGCTCGGGCTGTTCTATTAAGGAAGGTAAGTGGAATTAAGTATTAGCGTTTAAGGTATTGTCGACAGTATGGTCATTAGGGACGAAGCACGGGGCACATGCTCGGGCTGTTCTATTAAGGATGGGGACGCAACGCTGCCTTTCAAATAAACCACCCCAACATTTCTCTAGAATTATTTTAGGGAAACCAAGGAGAACTATATCTGTGTGGACAGAGGCGGATTTGAATCGCGGTGCCGCGGTGGAGTAGCTGACCGATCTAAGGTGCCTCGCTGCGGAGCGCGCCATTTCTTGCCGTCGGAGGTTCGAGACCTTCCTGGGGCATGGGTGTATGTGTTTTGTCCTTAGGTTAGTTTAACTTGGTTTAAGTAGTTTGTAATCTAGGGACTAATAAGCAAAGCAGATAATACCTATAGATTTACAAACATTTGAACATTTTTTGAACCACAGTCCTGGATGAGAGTCCAGGGTGCTAACCACTGCGCCACCTCGCTCTCACCCACTTCCGGAGCCACTGCGTCTATTGTCATGGCAAGCGACGGCAGTCACACTGTGCTCGCATTAGCCACAAAGGCTTCTGTGTCCTCAGCAGCACCATTGCTGCATTCACCTGTGCCGATATATGAACATCCTACCTCACGCTGTTTCGCTATATTAGTGGGACGATACGGATTGGTTGGTGAGTGTGATATCGAGCCAGCAGAAGCGCAATAGCTCAGACCTTTCCTGGTGGTCACCCGCACAATCACTGTGCGACGATAGCCCCTGACTTATATACCGCGGCCGCGGCGTCATCTGTCGCATCCGGCGTGCATTTTTTTTTTTCAATCTTAAGGGACTTAACTACGGGGTCATCAGTCCCTAAACTTACAAACTACTTACGAACTAGGACGGCACAAATATCCATGCCCGAGGGGGGATTCGAACCCCCGACCGTAGTGGCCGTGCAGACCGTGACTGAAGCGCCTCAGTCCCCTCGGCCACCGCGGCCGGCGGCGTGCTATTCAACACGCACATTCGCACAATTACCCTATGCAGGGGACAATTTTGTTTAACCCATTATCTTCAAAAACGTGATTAGTGATTTTTGCAACCGTTTTTACATTAATGTGGTACCTCGAATGACAAATGAAAGAACATAATTTACGGACCGTCCCATTTTTGAGACATCCTCGTCAATAGCTTCTTCATTTTGTTATTTTATCTGCATCGAATGGAACCATCACTAGTTCTACGTCATCACTGCATCATTCTGAATTGGCCCCAGGAAGCTCACGGTTCTTTCGTGATTACGTGCGTGGTGAGCACGGGGCCCCGAACGAATGCAGTCTTCCTTCCTTCTTTACTTCCCGGACTGCATTTCTTTTCTCTCTCCCATTCTGACTCCTTCCCCCCCCCCCACACCGGGGGACTGATAACCTCAGCAGTTTAGTCCCCCTATCCCAAACAACCCAACCCCCTCATTCTGAATTTCCCCAAATTTCTTCAACTGTGAGTCCATGTTGTATTTCTATCCTCTTGGATCGTAAAATGTGAACGAGGCACAATATCATACAATATAATGAGAGCAGTTCCCAGGAAAGTAAATAGTAATTTTAGTATATAAAATATGTATAACTGAATGATAGTGAAATTATGATTTTGGCCACTTGTTGGGAGACGTAAAATAAATTGACACTGCCCTTACTTCATGATATTTGAAAAATACTGAATGGATATCTATGTTCCTGAAGACACCCAGACAACCAAGTCACATTTCATTGTTGTACTAGCAGGCACACAATATACTCAAATGAGAACATAAAGCTGGCCGCGATGGCCGAGCGGTCTGCGGCGCGCCAGTCACATTCTGCACGGCCACCAGGGTCGGGGGGTTCGAATCCCCCCTCGGGCATGGTTATTTGTGCCGTACTTAGTATTAGCTAGTTCATAAGTAGTTTGTAAGTTTACGGACTGATGACCCCGTACTTAAGTCCCCTAAGCTCTACAAACATTTGAACATTTTGAGAATATAGAAAGCAAGCAAACAGATTCCTCTGCTAAGAATACCAACAAAAAAATTAATTAACCTAAATTTCCAGTCATTATAGCTGTCAAATCATCCTGAAGTATATTTACCCAAGCGAAAAGTTTCATTCCTTGTATGTAAATAATTAAATATTTCCGTCCCAAAGAGGGACACTGCTAATGAATGGATTAAGCCTTCCTCCACTGCATCACGGCGTGAACACGTTGCTCCGTCTGTTCTGAGTGGCCGCACGGGAGTAGTCGCGTGGTCTAAGGCACCATGCTACGGACTAAGTGGACGCTCCCGCCGGAGGTTCGAGTCCTCCTTCAGGCATAAGTGTGTGTGTGTGTGTTGTCCTTACTGTAAGTTGCTTTAAGTAGTTTATAAATCTAGTGTATGATGACCATTAGCAATTTGGTCCAATAGGTTTACAAACTTCTGAAGATATTCTGAAGGGTGGCGACAGACATGTAGGACAGCGGGGGACGCTAGACTCATTAGCTCACTGCCGTCGCAGCGGATTAGCCGTGCGTACTGGAGCGCCGTGCTGCGGTGCGCGCGGCCGTTCGCCGTCGGGGGTTCGAATGCCCCCTCGGGCATGGTTGTTTGTGTTGTCCTTAGGTTAGTTTACCTTAGTTTAAGTAGTTTATAAGCTACGGACTAGTAACCACGCAGTTAAGTCCGATAGATTTACAAACATTTGAACATTGAACCTCACTGCCTGTGGCTGACTGTTCGGCGCTTCATTCTACACAAACGTGCTCAGAGCGTTGCCGCACATTCAATGTATCTATAGACTTTTACAAAAATCTGTCGAAAAGACTGCAGTGAGAATGTCTGTAAATCTATCGGACCAAACTGCGTGGTCATCAGTCCGTAGCTTACAAACCACTTAAACCTAGGTAAACTAACCTACGGACAAACACACACACCCATGCCCCAGGGAGGACTCGAACCTCCAGGGCGAGCAACCGCGCGCTCCGCAGCGAGGTGCTTTAGACCGCTCGGCTACTCCACCGCGGCACTGCAGTGAGAATATACATTAATGTAACATGACCCTACTAACCAATACGAAGTGTCATTCATCTATCTGATTGTACCCATTGATATCACTGTAGGCAGCGAGGTAAAAAAAAAAAAATTAAAAAAAACCACACCTGCCTAACTAGTAACAATGCTGCAGGGCAGGTGGTGTTAATACCGATTACCGTTCCATGTCAATACTAGGGGTACTCTTTAATTTCCACGCTTCACATTATATATTTTAACCGAAGTCTGGGTAACGAAAAATGGAAAACGAAAGGGAGCTGAACTATGCCAAGACGACAATTAAAATTCTTTGAAGACAAAGAAATGAGTAAGTACCTTGCAAGCATATAAAGAAGCAATTGTGAGCGTTAACAAAATGCGTTCATTACTCTAACTAAATAACCTACAAGATTATTTATTTGTACTAAGCTGAAAATGCAGAGTGCTAGAAAACGATTCCCACTACCTTCGTGGTACCGCACAGAAAGTCTTGTGAAACAAATTGAGGATAATAATATGTGTGCGGGTATGTCATTCAAAGACGCTAAATAGCGCAGGAGCCTCAGACGACGGTTTCCTCCTCGAGACCAACTGACGCATCTTTGAGTACACCATTCGCTCACGGACAATAGGCCGAGTACCTCGTAAGAAACATGATAGCATTCTGGTCGTTAAGTGGCACGAACATATCAGAAAGAACACATACTGTTTATCCACATAGCGCGCAAATATCTATGAAACAGAAGAGAAGATTTCTTGGTGTCCCAGAAAGATGAAATACAATCAACGGCGACATTTAGAGGATTGTGACGAACCGAGCGTGGACCCCGAATTTTACGCGTTACGTGGATCGACCATATTAATCGTTCCTGTTATCCAAGAACAATTCCTACCTAAACACTCAAATCGTCAGTAAAAAACACTGACATTTACAGTGCCAGATATACAAATTAGTATACCCTGTTGGAGTTTTCCAAGTCTCTCAACAGTTATAGTTGAGACAGTTCATACGGAGTGAACGAAGGTATTAAATGTATAGATGTTTAGCTGAAGCGGTACTGAAGTCGATCGATGCTGAAACACCTGTATTAGCACGTAGTGTAGCCCCAGGAGCGATAGTACAGGCGATGGTTCTGGCGCCCAGTTGAGCTTACGGATGGCTAATACTGTCTTGAGTGACATTATTCCACGCCTGCTCGTGGTATTCAAGTAGTAATGTAAGAGCTGTGGCTTGACAAGCCGTACGTGTCAGTTATCGTCCTTTAATAACTCACACATGTTGCTGCTCGTCTAGTAGAGCTCGTGAATTTCCACGCGCAGTGTAAGGGCGCGCATTACCCTGTTGTTACAACGCATCACCTCTTTTTTCCAGTAACGGCAAAAGAACGAGCCTTAAAACATTCTCCACGTATCGAGCGCTTGTCCAAGTGTTCACCTGAGGTGAACGAATGTAATAGATTTTCGATCCCCTGACCGTAAGACCTTGGGGTTGTGCCAGTGTTTCTTGGAGAAACTCGCCGGCCTCCGACCTACACGCTGAAGATAACGGCCCGCCATTCCAATTTATAAGTGATCCTCTGACGACACCTGTCAATGCTGTGGCGAAAGTGCAAGACGGGCCGGAGCTTTTCGTGATGGTAGTCCTGCTTTATAGTAATAACATGGCAGCATTTCGAGATGACAATTCTTAACTCCCATACCTTTATCTGTGCTATTTTAGCTGTATGATTTGCGACTGCTGCTTTACAATACGTGAACGACCAAAACCTCCGCGACGGATGGGACTGTTTACGTGACCATTAACATTAACATCGTTGCACATATGGGCGCAGAACGTCTACTGGTGTGGTACTTGACCGAAAAGGACATTTTGCAGCTCGGAAGGCCAGGATTTGACTCCTTTCAAACTCACTCAGTTGGCTGTATGAAGCATGAGTACGTCTCCGCGGCATGACGCCTGCTTGCTTTAGGCGTAGATGTCACACTGAGCCTTACGGTTGTAAACATTCACAATTAATAGGTACGCCGGCCGCGGTGGCCGAGGGGACTGAGGCGCTTCAGTCACGGTTTGCACGGCCACTACGGTCGGGGGTTCGAATCGCCCCTCGATCATGGATATTTGTACCGTCCTTAGTCTTAGTTAGTTCATAAGTAGTTAGCTTAGAGACTGATGACCCCGTAGTTGAGTCCCATAAGCTATACAAACATTTGAACATTAATAGGTACACACAGATGTCGCTACGCTAGCTGTTGGCGGACGACTATCAGTATTTTTACTTTCCCCCAGGTGGCATCTTCCGTCATCGGATCAAAATGTATCTAGTCTTTCCAAATGTACTATTTTTTCAACTATTTATATATGCCTCGACGGGCAGACGACGATATGTCAGTGTCGCCACATAAAAATTTTCGGAATGGTTGTGGGAATACACGTATAGCTGTGAGCATGAAGATCATCGGAATGGGATTCTGCAGTCCTGGTTTATGGGATGTGCAGAATTCGGCTATGACGGGAAACATGGCCGAATGGCCGGAGCGGCTTAGATGGCAGATCACCAAAAGCGTTGACTGCGTTCGAGGGTCTGTCCGGTATATTTTCCACACTTGCCACTGAATGTATCTTATCTTATTGGGTCTGCAAAGAAATTTTCACTTCATATTTACTTTGCCTTGTGGTGTTGTGCTGTATCATGCAAAAGAACCTCACTTGCACTCGAATGAAAGGAAATCTGAAGAAGGAAAAGAAGACTTCAGCTGCAGTAGAGCATTGTAATATTTCAATGTCGACAAGTGAAAACTAAAGCGATGCTGGAATTTGAACTCGGGTCTCCCGATTTCGGCCAGTGCTCGCCTTAACCTCTTTGTTACCCGCGCTAGTCTCCCGCCTGTTGCCCCACACTACGGCTGTAACTAATCTGCCGTCCATGAATTTTTATGCTAGCCTTATCCAACATGCATGACGACGAACGTTATTACAGCATCTTTGGTGAACTAATGAACCAGACACCGTCATCGCGTAGAAATACATATATAGATTCGTGTGATGTCTGTCTTTTTTTGTGTGGTGTCCGAACCAACACAGACTAGACCAGTTTATACTTGAACTTCACTTGCTCTGAGCAGCGTAATGTGTTTTCCGTTTGTAATTAAGCGAGAGGTAATTGGCACATAGCTTTGCGCGTCTACTCTGAAAGCTATCCAAGTAGGCGGCAGCCACACCATTCTATGTCAGCGGCTATTCTTCATGTTTTGGGTGGAACGGGTGATTTTAAAGTTCGTCGAAACTGGTGAGAGCGCGCGCGAATCGAACGATCGTTACAATTTTAACAGGAGGTATTTGAGAGATTCGACGCAAAAACATTCAGAAGTTCTCTCTGTATTTGCACACACACACGGCAAAGAAACTTCCATAAATTTGCAGGGTGATACAGGAATAGGCATTGCATCAACTTCATTGTTGAAAGACACGGGTGTTGGCGGCGCACAAGCGAGAACTTTGCCCAGTAGGTTTTGCAGCATTGCAGTTGTATTGCCCTGAACATTTTTTTCACGGTCGAGTCGTCCTTCAGCCGTGAGTTTTGGATGGGAGAGGAACTGCATGCCACTCACAAACGATGTTATCAAGAAAAATTTACGTAAATAAATGGTTTGGCTTTTTTAGACGGCTTCATCCTGGACTCACAGGTGAAAGCTATGCTGCGGTCATTCGAAATAAGCTCGAACTATTTTAGGTGATATCATCAGCTAGTCCGTTGATAAATGTGGTAGCAGCACCACAGGTCACCAGAAACTTCATTTTAGCTGTCAGGACCCACAGATGATCGATATTTGCAGGTCACTGGATTGGTCGAAGAGATCGTGTAACTTGATCGCCGCTGATATCTGACATCAACCCGCTGGATATTTTCTTGTTGGGTATTTTCTTGTGTGAGTGTGAAAGTAAGGTGGCATAGCGAAGACTTAGTTTGAAGGATTCATTGAATTGTTATTGTCAGTACGCATAAGGTCATTGGGCTGGTTTCAGTATAAATAATGATAAATATTCACAAATTGCAACTGTGAAAGGAGCGACTAGTGTTAATTTTTAGCCGCGGCGGAGTGGCCGAGCGCACTGATGCGCTGTGCTCCAATGCACGAGGCCGTTCTCCGTCGGGAGTTCGAATCCTCCCTCGGACATGGATGTTTGTGCTGTCTTTAGTATAAGTTAGTTTATAAATAGTTTGTAAGTTTATGGACTGATGACCCCGCAGTTAAGTCCCATAAGCTCAACAGACATTTTAACATTTTGTTAATTTTTACCTGATGCAAGGTCTTAGACAATATTGACTCCATTGTGTAGTCAAAACAGTTATCTTGCGTGTTTCATTCATAATATTCAGAGTGGTTACTTTTTTATTGAGTGATACGTGTAGTTTTTGTATAAGTCACAATCAGAATGTTTAATGTAGCTATAGGAATCACAGCGATCCTCATCCGTTTTCTGTTGCTTCACAAATGTTAGATTTCGTTGTAATTAGATACCATATTATTTGCATGCTTGTCAATAGTCTGAAAAAATGAAGCACTCTTATGAGTAAAACGAACTTGAATGCCCGCGTCTGAAGAATAAACTTAGGTCACTTTAAATCCGATGGTAATTATTTCATTCAAAACTACGTATAACTGACATAGGAGTGGACCTAAGGAATATCGTAATTGCTCAATATACTTGTATGTCCACGGAGGCATTGGGATTCAAGTTTTACTACTGACGACTGAATTACTTTCTTTTAAGAACTACATGTTTTGTCAGGGCAGAACACTGTATTCCTTACATGGTAGAAGTAATAATCTAAATTTATACAATCTATATTTAAAACTCTATAACAAGTATACGATACAGTAGGATAGGTCAATACAAAATTCATACAGAGTTTCAGAATAAAGAATATAGGAAAATGCATGTGCTGACCCTTACTCTATACTGGTGATAGTGGTTATTGACGGATACAGGCGGCGATATCCGTTTGGATTAGTTCTCGTATATAATAATTCATTTCATAATTAAGGATTTAATAATTAATCGCGCTATAATTAAAGAATACTACTTGTTGTCCGTAGCAACAGCAATCAATAGGAAAGGCCTTTTCACATTAACGAAACTGTTATTCAACAGCATAAATATTCCAATAATACATAGAACTAAAATTTTAAAAAGTAACTATAATTCAGCACACAGAAGCTAAGATATAAAGATGAAAATATATGCACTATGCCCGCTCTCTTTGTGTGACTGCATCACTCAGTGGTACATCCATGTGATTCATGCAGCAATGTTCAAGGCAGGCATTTTGAACACATTGTCCACTCTTATTTCTTATATCAGCAGAATAAGTAGTATTGTTCACGCCTTGATTCTTTGTTGTTTGGAGCAGTTAATACTCTGAGGGTTTCCTCCCCTTCTTGGAATTTATGTTTCCTTTCCTCGGGGAAAAAAGTAAATAAATAAAAAAAGGGAAAAAATTGTGTCCAACTTCTAAAACTTCTAGCGTTGTTTTCTAACACAAATTATTACCAGAACATAATTTGACTGAACGGTGCTACATACCGCAAAACGGACTATAATTTCGACGTTGTCAGTATTTTTGTATTGCATCGTGAATCCCGAAATTAGTATGAGGATTTGGAGGGTTCCAGGAGAAAGTAAACTATGGGTGGATTTCCGTCTCCAACAGCGTCATCCACCAAGGCAACAGAGTATCGTAATTGTAGGCCACAAGGCCTGCCTTCGCAGCAACTATCTCCATCTTCCACACTCTCTATTGTAGCAGTTAGTCACAATACCTTACTACCACAAGTGCATTGCCATTGGTAGACGTTATGCTAACTGTGCGCGTACGAACTCACGTCCACTGCAACTTCGACCCATTGGCTGTCGCTGAATGACGTTTCCTGACACTGATTCCTCAAACACCGCCTACAACCCCTCCAAAGTTCTCCGTATCGTTCTGTAACACGCTGTAGATACTACAAGAAGTTACTGCAACACGATAGGAACATATAAATGGATGTAATGTGCCGATCATTCCTGGAAGTTGATCTACAACTAAATATTTACTCTGCAAAGTCCATGGCAGAGGGTTCAACGAACCGGTTTCATAATATTTCTCTATAGCTCTATTCTCTAATTGCGTCCGAGAAAAAGGAACGCCTTCTTCTTTGCATTATTGATCTGATTTATCTTATTGTGAAGATCATATCTCCATATGTATGTGGGGTGCTAACAAAATATGATCGCATTCGGAAAAGGAAAATGGTGAAAGAAACTTTGCAAATATATCTCGTCGCAACGAATGACGACTTTCTTTTAATGATTTCACCTTAACTTGTGTTCTCTGAAACTTCTCGGGCGCATATCACAAGGCTTCCGTGAGCAGGCTGGTTCAGCGCTTAGCAGGTAGAGGGACCGAAGGCTCCTGGAATTTCTGGAATAGCAGCAGGTAGAAGCCGCGAGCCATCCATTCACGTCCCCATGCCCTCGGTGACACCTCGAAGTGATAGTGTGTTCGCCCAGGTTTCAGTCTACGGAAGAACGCTTCATAGTGAGTACGTCCTCCGACGCTGTTGCAGTTACTGTGAGAAGAACGAGAAAGAAAATGTTAAATCAGAAAGGCTACGCTTTCGGGCACGAAAGTCAAACCGAGCACAATCATGAGGAAGTAAATGGTGATAGAATCAAGAGGCAGAAAACAGTTTCTGATTTAAAGACGAAAGCTACAGGAGAAATATGTGACAGGCATTCAATACTTATATATAAACAACTGAAGGTTGCACAGACGGAAGAGACAACCACTGAAGATGTTGAAAGCTTTCTTAAATCCATTTACAAGGCTAGGACGAATATTTACAAGACTAGTTACCAACGAGTATTCAGGAAGTCCATGTTGCTCTGAACACAGTATGAGTCCTACAAGACGGGGTGGCTTGTTACTTTATAAGGATCCTTACAGATACATTGTAATATTCTGTGAAGCTGAAAACCTTTAAGTACTTACCCATTGCGATACCATATAGGTTGATTGGACTTTTAAGCATTGCACAATGGATTTTTGTCAGCTAATCATGTACAATGAACTTATTAAGGAATATTACATTCAATTTTTTGTTCTTTGTTGAACGATAAGTAAATTTCAACTTTTCAACATGTATTTTCAACAATAGTTTGACGCTTTAGACTGCCATTTCTGTACAATTCTGAAATTACAATGAATATATAATGAGTCTTCGTAGAGAATGACACAAGCTGTCCGGATGTGGACACCACTTCCGCACCGTAGGTAAAACACTGGCACTTTCAAGGCACTGATGTAAAGCTCCACGCTTATTTGTCATGTGATTCTAATTAGATGACTACATTGACCTGTAGCACCTTACGGACCGACACACCGACCTTTACAAGTTCACCACAAAATTGAAAGCTGAATAAACAAGCGAAGACAAGCAACTACCAACCTCTTATCCTGAAGTCTGAACCTTCTTTGACGATGGCACTTCACTCGACGATGTGACCGAATAAATAAAATAAAATAAAATAAACATAATGATAGAACATTAGCGACACTTAGTAATAACCACTTGCTGCTGTAGAATTTGAAGGGCCGGAATTTGAAGCGGATTGAAGAGCGATTCTATTGGGTCCAACTCACATTTCGCGTAAAGACCACAAAGATAAGATCAGAGAGATTAGGGCTCTAACAGATGTATACAAGAATTCGTTTTCTCTTCGTTCTATATGAGAGTGGAATAAAAAAGCAAGTAACTAGCAGTGCTACTGGGTACCCGACGCCACTCACCTTTGGGTGGAGTGCAGAGTATGTATGCAGATGCAGATGTTGATGTAGATATCGAAGCTCTTAGGAAGCGTAACTTTTAGAATAGACTAAAAAATATGTATTTCATTTCTTTCGTTTACTGCACATTATTATTCCTTTCATGGTAGATATGTACACTCTGAAAGCCTAAGAGCTGCGACTTTAGCTTCTAAAAACACATTAACGCCAATTATGTTGAGATTTCGATTGCGTAGACGTACCAATTTAACCAAATCGTCTGCCAAATGTTTAAATCTAGTTTTCTTTAGCGTAACACTGTTGACTTATTTTGGAGCCTGAAATTTATCAAATTACGTGAAGCTTATTAGTTTCCTGTATTTTTACATGGACAGAAGCTACAAACCACGGCCTAAGTCAATCCTACAAGCTGGAAAATCCACTGAATCATAACAGTGCAGACTCTTTCAAATAATTACTGTTCCTGTACTGCAACACAAGCAACCGTATACTAGAGGCCAATATTTCCCTTCATCGTCTGTCTACATCATTCCAGGTAGTTTATTTAAGTGATGCACAAATAAGACGAAAAACTGCATTCTTGTGCGCGCAAAATTGCCTGAACAGGGCTCCTGACGTCATGGAACACATCATAATTGGGGAACAAATATTGTACCGTGGGATCTTATCAGACAAAATACATAATCCTTATCATCAAGGTGTCAAAGCTGCAGTTCGTCATGGACATCGTGTGTGAGGTTTCATGTCATGCAGCTTAATAGACACAGTTTGAGTCAAAACTTGACGTTCTATGACTGCACGAAAATCATTATTCAGCAAGGTGACGTTCCTCTCAGTGTTCCAGCCAGCTGAAATCGTAAGTAGCCGTCATCAGCTGCTGTGGTAGCCATTTGGCGGCAATAGCGAGGCAAGCCATCGACAGTTCTTGTATCTCTGTACCTTATCCACTTCCGAATATTATCTCTCACTCTGATGCGTCTGGAAAGATCCCATGATTACAGTACCTTCTGACATAAAGTAACAATGCAGATACGACCAAACTTCGGGATTTACCTAGGCATGGCAGAGCTACAGTGTACCTCCTTCCTGGACAAAATGTACTGAAAATGGTATTGAAACAGAGGATGACACTCTAGTTCCTTCTCTAAATTGTCGCACAGATGACGAAATGGCAGATATCGAAATAATTGTCAGAGGGATAGAAAAACAATTAAAATCGCTCAAAAGAGGAAAGGCCGCAGGACCACATCTTTCGAGAGGACGGATCCCTCCCTAACCGAGTTGTACATTTTCTCGAAGAGACTGCCAAAGGACACGATGGAAAATCGAATAACAACAATAGTGCAAAAGGTGAAGCTGAGAGTTGCCGAGGATCAAGCCAAAGATCGGCAATTATGGACTACATTCTGCAGTGGATAACTCTTCCGTTCCGACTGACTGACTTCTTTTTCACTGTGGTTTATGTTTTGTAATGTATTCTTCTGTATTCTGTTATATTACTTTTCCTTTTTCCTTTTATTTAATTTTTTTTTTTTTTTTTTTTTTTTTTTTTTTTTTTTTTTTTTTTTTCTGCGGTAGGCCGTGAGAACCTAGTAATGCAATTAATTAAGATAATGTTAAATGAAGTGCATAAAATTACATTCTTATAAGTTTAGATCGAACCACATCCGAGTAGAAAGTAAGGTTTCTTCCATCTATGACTAGGCTGTCAACCTCTTGCTACTACACATTACATCTTCACACACTTTTACTTTATTATTTTAGGTGGTTAGTGTCTACTGACAACTAATATCAACAAACCACAAAAAATATTCTCCGCTTGTATCTTGGGTGACGGATGTTGACTTTTGATGAAATTTTGTCCACCCGAACAACTATATTAACACTGTAGTTATGACTATGCCCGATGTTTTGCCTAACTGAAGGAAACAACGTGATTTATCAACGAGTATTTGTGGTCGCTATGGTGACCTGCATTAGACTATGCTTTTCCACAGATGTGAAATCGTACATACGAACTGATCAATCAGTAATTCCAGTAATACCACTGCACTGGAAATTCTATAGGGATACGTATGAATTTTTCTAGGTGCTAAACTAACAATTACTACGAACTGTACCAGACGACTTTTCCGTTCCTCGCCTACCAGTATCAAAGAATCGTTGAACTGCCAAGATTTAAAGCAGTTTCATCACCGATACTATATATGTTTTTAAGGTAGTGCAGCTGAGAACAAAATAGAATATGGACTAAACTGATGTATGACGATCGTGCGTGTGCTAATCGATACAAGTCAGCGACAACGCTGTCTGATTAACGGAGAAGTTCGAGGTCGAAGAAGTTGCTGTTCGCTGTATAATGGCCGTAGGCGGTACATTACACCAATTAATGATCCGACATCTTATGCCTACCCACGCGTAAAGTTGCCTGTTGGCTGCTCGTTATGGTGTGTGCCATTGCAAACTAGAGTGAGACTTCATAAGATTACGTGGTTTGCTAATTTAATCAACTCACCGGCACGGTTATTAGCACTCTGAGAAATAATTTAGGAATCGAAACGGATAAAAATATATCACATTGCTACAATACTGAACGTATTACACAAAACATACCCATTACCTCAAATTGATTCAATGAATTTTCTTATAGAACTCAAATACTGCAAGTTATCATATAGTTTTAATGTAAGAAATTTAAGGTTAAAATATGGATTAAAATGTACTGAGATATAAGCTCGGGAAATAAACATAACTAATCATTTAAATAAGATAACTGACAGTCACCATGAGTACACATGACTCTTCTACTTAATACCAAAAATATAAAAGAAGGTAAATCAAAATTAATTCAACATTTATCTGCCGGCCGCGGTGGCCGAGGGGACTAAGGCACTCCAGTCACGGTCTGCACGGCCACTACGGTCGGGGGTTCGAATCCCCCCTCGGGCATGGATATTTGTGCCGTCCTAGTTCGTAAGTAGTTCATAAGTAGTTTGTAAGTTTAGGGACTGATGACCCCGTAGTTAAGTCCCATTAAAAAAAAATTATCTCAGCACCACCTGAACTGAGTAGCATGTCATGGAATTAGTCATCTGTTGTCCAGTGGGTTATGAATGAAGGATCCACAACTGAAGTGTAGCATACCGTTATCTGTACACCGTAAAATCCATGTACTGATGTAAATTTACACTGAACGTGCGTATCCTGCACAGACTTGAAGTGATTTGCGTTTAAATGCAGCCAAGTGGAATTGTACGATTTTTATAGTCCCTTTATTGATCGCAATTTGTTATTCATCCAAGTGCCATATAACACACCATGTATAAATTAAGATTTCAACATGCAGAATAGCACACTGGATTACACTGTGTAACCTACGTCCCTCTTTGCGTAATTTTTGTTGGATTAAGAGGAAATAATTGCGGTATAATTAAAATTAATTAACTACCCAACCATTTTCAACTTTACTTTATCTAGATAAAACGGAGAATCTATAACCCGCGTCGCAATATACCGGGTGATCAAAAAGTCAGTATAAATTTGAAAACTTAATAAATCATGGAATAATGTAGATAGAGAGGTAAAATTGACACACATGCTTGGAATGACATGGGGTTTATTAGAACAAAAGAAATAGTTAATGTCGGACAGATGGCGCTTCTTCTGATCGGAAAAGCAATAATTAGCATAACAAATTAAGACAAAGCAAAGATGATGGTCTTTACAGGAACTGCTCAATATGTTCATGCCTTGTGCCACGATGTGTCTCGATCAGCCACCGACATCTGTGAAGACAATAAGTCACGTACGATTCATACAGAACTTCTTGTCTCACAGTTGTTGGTGGAGAGACATCGCGTCACAAGAAATCTACGATAATAGGAACTAGTCACACATTATATAGCGATAAGGATTATGGTACCACCGTTTTGTTTATGCATAGGGGCAAACACGTATTAAATGGTACTTTTAGGTTCGTTTGCGTTGGTTCTGGCGTCTGATGGTACCCAGAAGGATGATAATTGACTCCCCTAAAATTTCCCGCTGAAAGAAAAAAA
Organism: Locusta migratoria; assembly: GCA_026315105.1. Lineage (NCBI taxonomy): Eukaryota > Metazoa > Arthropoda > Insecta > Orthoptera > Acrididae > Locusta > Locusta migratoria. Next base: position 459,803,449 of record CM048755.1, read on the forward strand.
AAAAAAAAAGAAAAAAAAACTGTACGAGAAATGTACGAGCTTGAGTTAACGATTTGCTGCAGTTTTTATTTTTCGCTCTACAGAAATGGTCGACGCTTGTATGCTCCTTCGCCGTGTGTGCAGTCGTCGCTCTTATGCCTCTACACGTTAAATATAACTGAATCTCATAGTGTAATTTAATTAGAATATGTGATGCGAGACTCGTATAAAAATTAATCTCCAAACTGCAATCAAAAAAAAAATTAATGGATAACGTAAATATGGAACATTCAAAAACATATGCTCGACACCCTAAATCCCGCTGTTGTCAAATCAGTTGAAAGAGACAACCAAGTCAGTTTTTAATCACATTTAATGCTAAGGGGTCTCGCCGTATCAATGTATTCGAACTGTAAGTGCCGGTTTTAAGTCATTGGTATTAAAACAGGAATGACTACGACTGGCATTAAAATGCACAGTTTTATCAGGGCTACAACTGAAACTTCTTTTTAAACCATTTTGTTCTGCTTTTAACGTGTCAGCGGTAGTTGACGAGACCAGTAGGTAATATTGGAAATCAAATGAAAGTTTAAGTTACCGACATATAAAGAGGCTTCTTACTATAGGCGGCATGATATTTCTAACTGTGCTTACTAAAGTAACATCACAATTACACCCCGTAAATAGTAGCATTAATTTATGAGAAATTAACATTTAGCTTAGTATTTTCATTATATCCAAAACAGATCTCTGCTAGGAGTGACTCCAAGTAAATGGAAACACCATAACCGAATCTCCGATCGCGTGAATGACTGGTAATAAATTATACCTAATGAGCAGCAAAGTGTCTCGCCTAGCAACAAGTGCACAACGGCAAATGTTCTCCAAATAAATCAATAACGAATGTTCTAAGGACACCAGAGTAACAGTGAATGCGAACTGTAGTCAGTAAAGGATCTGGAGAACAGTAAGGCTCTGAATAGGAACCACGTACAGAACACGGAAACGTTCAGACAGTAACAAAGCTTTTGTTAATTTCTGCTTAATTTATAGTCATTCCATGTCACTGAATAACTAATCCTCCTACTTGCTGAACATATTGGATATGAGATGCAAGTAGCATACAAAAGGTGGTCCACTGAAAGCACACGTACTAGACGTCCGGGTCCAGACTACAGTGGTATATTACTTCATAGAAAATGTAACATTGCATGAGTACAAGACTCTACGTCCCCTGCAACGCCACATAAAACTGGAGCTAATACAGCATCCAGACGAGCATTAGTGATAACTTCCAGGAAGAATTTCTCTAGCAATGGCCATCTCCCACCATTCTTCCTCACAGCACGCAACCCCTTTCCCCCAACTTTTTGTACTTCCTCCGATTTTTTGAAATAGCCATACGGATGGGTGAATTGGACGTAGTGTTAGGAGACAAAAGACCCTTTTGGATAAAATATGAATTCCATTTCGACAGACTCTGGCAGATGGATGCGACGGCATGGCTGATATGATCAAAGCAGATGCAGAAGCAATCATAGCTTCTTCAGCTGTACACACACACACACACTCATATGAGAGAGAGGGGTAGGGGGGGAGAGAGTAAGAAAAGGAAGATTAGCGTTGATCATCCCGTCCACAGCGTGGTCATTACAGACGTAGCTCAAGTACGGATGTTTCGGGTAAGGATGAGGAAGGAAATCGGCCGTCCGTTTCAAAGGAACCATACCGGCATTTACCTGGAGTGGTTTAAGTAAGTCACGGAAAACCTAATTGTGGATGGCCGGGGCTGGATTTGAGCCACCGTCCTCCCCAATTCCTATCGATTGTGTTACCTTAGCTATACCTCATTCGGTCACACTCCCACATACACAAACTAGGATTTTACAACTCATAGAGTAAGAATGGAACAGCCAATTACAATGTATTACAAGGTTTCCATCTGGTTATACTAATCCACTAGGCATCAAAACACAACTTGGTTTCCATTTTTACAAAATTTTGAAGTAGTGCATTAAAGAAATCAAATAATCTGCATTAATTGTCTAAATATGTAAAGATATCTATTATAGCTGTACAAAATCCATAGGGCCTTCATATTGGTCAATACTGGTGTAACGTACACGTTACAGTGCAGCTTGCACCAAAACACAGTGATTGTTGAAGCAATGTACACAGCTGGTCCAAGGCACGATGCACTGACACAATAAGTGCGACAATATTATTTTCACCTGTCACCCACAAACACATCGTCAGTAATAAACTCCAAAAAGGGAATAAATCGAATTGATCAGGTCAGAGACTTCCTTCATTAATACAATAGGTAGTAATGGTTTCGAACCAAACTTGCAACAAAGTACAAACTCTAATCCCCCAAAGACGTCACGATGGTAATTAAACCTGTGACCTCGGACAGAACATCGTTCTTCGTACGAAAGTAAAATAGCATTTGGAAAAAACTAAAAATAGTTTGTATTCCATCACGAAGGATATACCCACATGAGCCGGAAACTGGTAGATGTGTTGTATGATAACAATCATATTATTTGTATTCCAGAAAAATTTAGCCGCGGCGGGTTAGCTGTGCGCATTGAAGCGCCATGCTGCGGTGCGCGCTTCCGTCCGCAGTCGGGGGTTTGAATCCCCCCTCGAGCATGGATGTTTGTGTTGTCCTTAGGTTAGTTTACCTTAGTAGTTTGTAAGCTACGGACTGATGATCGCGAAGTTGAGTCCGATAGTTTTACAAACATTTGAACATGTTTGAAAAATTTGATAATTTATTCAGTAGGAACAGAGTCGCGAATTGGGCAAGTCAATAATGGGATGGTCTACCCCTGGGCCTTAAGCAAGCAGTTCTCCAACTTAACATTGGTTGATACAGCAATATCGTACCAAATTCTTTCCAACTGGCGCATTATATGATCAAAATCCTTAGCTGGTACCATGGCAATGCTGACACTCCTTCAAGCTCTGTTTCCACTGGATGGAGATCCGTCAACCCTGCTGGCCACGGTGAGATTTGGCAAACAAGTAGACAACAAATAGAAATGTTCGCCGTGTGCGTTCAGGCATTATCTTCCTGAAATGTAAACTCAGATTGTCTTGCATGAAAAAGACCAGGGATCAGAATATTGTCGACGCAGCATTTTGCCTTTTGAGTACCGGGAATGATATCGAAAGTACTCTTCTTGTGAAACGAAATGGTACCCCAGGTAATCAATAGCGATTGTCTGGCCGTATCTCGCGCAGCAGTCAGATTGGCCTTCTGCTGTTGTCTGGATCGTATCCGGACTCCCCACACTGCTCATGAGGGCTCGGTTTGAAGTGACAATCATAACTGAAGACGATTCTACTCCTGTCAGTGAGACTCACGCTTGAGCGTAAACTTCGCTTTGCAGTTTCTCCGGATGTAATTGACGCATCGCGATGCAACCGACGTCATTCTTTTTGTGAGTTTTCATTCTATCGATTGCTTAAGAAATAATATGGGGTAAAAAAAGGTAAAGCAGTCAACAATCCGAAGATTGGTTTGAACACCACAGTGCTTTACTAGGCATGGTCCTGTTTGGAAGTGGTATGCCGTTGCCTTCCTCCGACCTTCGAACTTACTTACCCAGCCAGTTATAGGGGGACCTACAGTTTAACGTGGGTTCCGAACCACGGTGCTACTCGGTATTTTTCACATGAGCAATACCGCCAGAGGTGAAAGAAGTGGAAAGTGACAGATAAAAATCCTAGGACCTGGCGGGGGTCGAACCCGCGACCTTTGGATTTGTAATCTGGCACTCTACCCATTAAAAAAAACATAAATTTGTGTTGAAAATAATATTTCTTCACGTTTTAGAGTGTCTCATAGTATCTACTTTCATAAGTCCCTGTCGTACGTTCATGACCGTAAAAGTTCAATCTCTCTTGTAGTTTCAGAGATATCTGGGGTGTAACAGTTGAGTGGGACAGCCTGTATATATAACCACCACTGTCAATTTTTTTGGACCACTTAAGTTTTCCTCTTGCTTCCTAAAAGGTTTTCGCACACTGTTGTTAACTTAACACAACTATATTCTGCAAGATGCCGAGTTGTTTGAAGGTAACAGCGCTTTCTCTGAAAACTGCATTTTTCTATTTCGAGAACATGCCATGTAATACATAGCAACGAACTGTAAACAAAGACTTCTTTATCACATGTACATAAACTGGGGTGATACTGTTAAAATGTCTGTTGTAAATGACGTATTGATAGTACTAACTTTGTAGACATATTAAGCACTAGAGTTATGTGGAATTCAGTATTACCACACTTATCCCGTTTGTGTTTTTAGCTGTAAAAACAAACAAAAAAACGTAATCACCGTTTGAAACAGAAAATTTGCTCTTTATTTCAGCGCAGAACAGAGTAACATGAACAAAATCATATCTGAACTACAGAAAAGGTAATACCATCCACGTCAAAAGCGTCCATAGCAACAATGTCAAAGACTAACATTTTAGTAGATGCATTGATTTTAATTAATGACTTTCAATATACGAGGCGCGTCCAGAAGGTAAGTTCAATTTATCTCCGCTGCAGCGCTGCGATTGCAGTTTCGCACATGCGCTGTAGACGATGTGTATCAAGGATAAGAACGTGCGCCATTTGGAGATAGCTGTCAGTTACGTACGATTTGTTGTGCTTGTTTGAAATGTCGGCGTTGATTGAAAATCCCGCCGCCTGTGAAATAAGGTCGTTGATTCGGTTTCTGAATGCGAGGAAAGTGAAACCAAGTGAAATTTATCGGCAAATTTGCGATGTTTACGGACCAAATGCGATTAGTAATTCGGTGATGAGAAGAATGTGTCCGACAGTTCAATGGCGGGCGTAGTGATGTGCACGATGAAGAACGAAATGGGCGTCCACGTTTGGTTACAGAAGAACTGGTTCACGCGATTGATGACAAGATCCAGGAAAATCGTAGGTTCACAATTAGTGCTCTCGCTATGGACTTCCCCCCAAGAAACTGCTTCCAACTGGTTGAAGACACAGGCGGCAGATTTCTATGAAGAAGGTATACAAAACATGATGCCACGCTATGACAAATGCCTGAAAAATTTCGGCAGCTATGTGGAAAGGTAGTTTAAGAGTTGTAGAATTTTGTGCAATAAAAATTTCTTCTGTATCTGTGTACAATTTCATTTTATTACCAAACGGAACTCATTTTCTGTACGCGCCTCGTAGTCCATAAATAGTGAATAAACGCTTTGAAAACAAGGTAATTTGTTGCAATGTATACACTTCATTTCAAATGTTCAAATGTTTGTTAAGCTTATGGGACTTAACTACGGGGTCATCAGTCCCTAAACTTACAAACTACTTATGAGCTACCTTATACTAAAGACGGCACAAATATCCATGCCCGAGGGGGGATTCGAACCCCCGACCGTAGTGGCCGTGCAGACCGTGACTGAAGTGCCTCAGTCTCCTCGGCCACCGCGGCTGACACACTTTATTTCAGTTTATTTAAGGAACTAAACTTGCCACAGAAATCTAGGTCTTCATTTATATACGAAACTACCTGTATCAGCACTTTTTTTAAATATATTCATGATAACAGTATCCTCCCAGTTTACGTGCATATGCTTCAGAAAACTATTGTTCAGTTCGTTGTTATGTATTTCACGGCATGTTCACGAAATAGAAGAAACACGCAATTTGGAGGGAGCATTCTTTTTTATGCACAACTCTAAACATTGAAGAGCATAGCTCTATTTAATTAACAAGAGTGCCCGAAACACTTTTAGGGAAAAAAAGGAGAAAAACAATTTATCGGGAGTGGCGTGTTCCGAATCACTGACCATGTTCATTACATTCCAACGCGCTGACCACTACATTACGGCTAACAAGTAGAAAATGCTTCCTTTAATAGCGCACTATTGCTGGAAGTAGTTAATTGATGCTAATATGGCATTTTCGGACACTAGATTATCATTTACCGTACGAAGAACGACGTGTTTTTGTTAATTCTTCAGTGCGCCATTTATTTCAAATGACAAAATGTAAGTTACAACAAGAAAATCATCAAATACGCAACGCAAGATGGAGTATGCCAGAGAGAGTTCCGAGCGAGGAATGTCACGTGACATATCCGAACGACTGGTTTTCGTTAATTCAATTGAGAGTGTCAAATCTCCGTTATTTTTGCAAATATCTCTCAAACGATACGAGAGATGAAAACAACATAAGAGAGCAAAGTTGAAGAGAATTTTCTCCTCTAAAAATTCGGTTATACAATTTTCGTGTCAGATGAACGGTTTATTTGCAATAAAAATTACATTAAAAATGATTTCTTTTGTGTTACTAACGTATTTTTGTCCGAAATATTTGAAAAAGCGAGGTTCTGGTCTCTGGTGGCCAACAATTATGTCTGTAAAATTTGTTGCCGATCGGTTGAACGGTTCGTTTTAAAAAGTGGGAACACGTTACAGACAGACGTCCCAAAATCGCCGTTGTTTGCAAATATCTCTGAAACGATACAAGATATGAAAAAAACACAAGACAGCAAAAATGTAGAGAATTTTCTCCTCTACAAATTCGGATATTCAATTTTCGTGTCTGATGAATGGTTAAGCCTATATTTTCATTTAAATTTCGAGCTGTCAAAAGACGATCGCAAAGGCCCACATTTAGTGTTACTACCGTAACCTAAAGTGAGTCAATAGTCATAAGCAGTGGTAGACACTCATAGTGTTAGTATTTATTATTGGAAGTTACGGCAAATATTTAAATTTACAAGTACCGAATTAAAGAACAAGAGGAAAAAATCAATAAGAAACAGCATTATCAGTTTTTCTTTTCGGCTTTATATGAATTAAGTATGATCGTAAAGAAGAGATAGTCATGGGAAAATACGCTCTGCACTTACATTCATCTAGTTGTTATTGAGGTATTTTACGTACTTTACGATTGTACTGTGTTTACTCATAACTGTGTGGAGCATCTCTTTATGCATAAATAGTCAGTTAGCACGGTATTTTTGAAAAGAATGCGTAAAACTATACGAAACTTCCAGTCTGAGATTCTGGCGATCACCACACATATTACCAGCCAGACCAAATTGATGTAGAAGTACAAACCAACATGAAACGAGACGTTGTGGCGTAAATACAGACAAGTAGCTAATGGAATGCTATTCGTAACACGACAACGAGTTAGGACTGGACAATTTTGTTTGTCACAGACACTGCTATGTCTCGCAACAGTCTACACAAAATCCAGTTAGTGTTAAGGCTTGATCTGCGTAAATGGCCTGTACGAGGGACCTAATGCGGACTTAATTAAAGCGCTGGGTGGTAGGAGGGGGAGAATGGAATCCATTAGGCCTTGCTTGCTGAAAGGGGGGAAGCGTGAAAGAGCCGACGACCTCCATGGCTCCGTTCTACGTAGATTATCGCCTCTTTACTTTGTCTTTGTGTACTTGCAGTACTACAGGCTTGAAAGGAAAGAAACACAGTCACCTTTCTTTTATTATTTTGTGCCTCCATTGGTTAGTAAATTATATGCTTCACAACACAGGCAATCTTTTCTGTTTAAAAATCATATATTTTTTTCCTAAATTCAGACTGAATACACAATACTTTTCTCACAGTATGTTGTGCGTAACGTATTGCTGTGTCTGTCGCCTTATCTTTGTTCAAAAAATGTTCAAATGTTTGTAAAGCTTATGGGACTTAACTACGGGGTCATCAGTCCCTAAACTTACAAACTACTTATGAACTAGCTAATCCTAAGGACGACACAAATATCCATGCCTGAGGGGGGATTCGAACCCCCGACCGTAGTGGCCGTACAGACCGTGACTGTAGCGCCTCAGTCCCCTCGGCCACCGCGGCCGGCTTATCTTTGTAGGGAGGGGATCACATTCATATCCTTGGTGACTAAATTTCATAGAATCGTATCCGTTATAAAACAATACTGGTCTGCAAATATCTATTAAAATTGCCTAATTTTGTTTGTCTTTACTATTTGTAGAATATTCTACATGTTTCTTATGTTAGATCTACTTCTAAGTTCCAGGAAATTCTTTGAAAGTATTAATAGTGGATACTACGAGCAGGAGTCAGTCTGTACTGAGTGTACGCGTGTGTTAGCAGTAAACGTGTTGTGCTCTATTAAAGATCAGCCTTCGAATTCCGGAACCACTACAGTCTGCCACGTGACACTTTCTGGTGGAGGCGCTGGATATACTGAAATACATCTGCATCATCGTGGCTCCGATTAGGCAGCGAAAGAGCCGTCGCTTACACGAACAAGACCAGGAATTAAAAGGGTATACTGGCTACCTCCGTCCGAAAGTCCGCGTCATCAAAAAACCCATGGATACGACAACAGCGGTTAGCCAGCTGCACACCAGACACCCTGGACAGTACGCTGGACAGGACCCAAACAATTGGCTGAAGGGATTCGACAGAGGCGCGAAGTATAATATGTGGAACCACTTATTTGCTTGGCAAACGTATATTTCTACTTGGATGGGACCGCCAATCAGTGTTTTGAAAATAACGAGGACTAGCTCGATAGCTGGGAAAAATTCCAGACAGAACTTAAGAAGACGTTTGGAGACCACCAGCAACAAGTCCGTTTATCAGAAGAGCAATTGATGAACAGGGCCCAACGGCATGGTGAATCAACACAGTCGTATATACAGAGTGTTTTGGCCCTACGTAACGTAGTTAACCCGGATATGACGGAGGCCGACTAAGTTTCACACCTGATGAAAGGCATTGCGGAAGACGTGTATCGAGCTCTTCTGTTAAAAGACGTTTCAACGACACAAGAGTTTATCCAATGGTGTCAAAAAATTAAAGAGATGCAACAGAGGAGAGTTTGACTAAAGAAGTATGACAGACTCCTAAATGGATTCCCTTTGGCCGTTGTAGAAGACGAACATGATTTTGCTTCTCTCATATGACAAATTGTGAGATAAGAATTACAACAGTTTATAGCAGCCGGAACTGTTGCACCTAGCGAGCCCAGATGATGGCCATGGATGTCTGTCCTGTACGTCATGAGGGAGCTGACGCTGCTGACGAAGAGGTATTTCAAACATTATCACCTGTCACCCCAGCCAGTCGCACCCGACGTGAAGAATGGCCTCGCCCTACTATGTCTTACTCCGAAGCCGCCAAACAAAGCCTAGGAGCCGACCGACGCGGTCACAACTAAATCCTCCGGCAACTATGACGCCTCGCAGAAGGACAGATAATTGTATGACAGAAGACAACACGCCATTGTGTATTCACTCTGGGCTTCCTGGACATGTTGTACGATACTGAAGGAAGAGAAGACGAATATTTCTCAATTATTATTCTACAAGACGCCAACCATCGGAGCAGTTCTTTCAACGGCAGTAAACTGCAGACAATTACTGTCGACCTATGGGGCAAAGTCCGTCACCGTATCCTGGACGTTTTCACTCGGCAACACGCCAGATCCGTTCGCCGTCGCCTTAGAAATACCAGCCGCTCACCTAGTCGTTTTGTTCAGGGAAACTAGGCGAGGCGACCAACTACGGAGCTGAGGCAGGCGCAGATGAAAATACTCCATGGACGATAGTCACTAAGATGCATCATCAACGGTCAACCTTTCCGGCCACTCGGGCACTAGTCGATTCAGAAGCTTCCTTCTCTGTATTGACGAATGTTGAATGATGAAAACTAAAGAAGATAATGTTCTGTAATACAAGAGCAACTGTGCTGATGGTCGCAAATGCAAAATACGTCCTTCCGGCAGGAACATGCGTCGCAAGAACATCTATCAACAACAGAACGTATCATTTGACTTTGCAGTTTTAACAGACTGTAGCCATAACACCATCCTCAGATGGGACTTCCTTCGGGCATCCTAGGTTGTCATTGACTGTGGAAGATCTGAGCTACAAATTGAAGAAGCTGTGCCATCGAGTACACATAACACGAACCTTGATTGGAGGTTGTTTGCTGTCGAGAATGTTGAGATCCTGCCGTTAACAATGAGAAGAGTTCAAGTCAGAAGTCCAGATAAGCAGCTGAACTGTGAAGTGCTTGTCGATTGCAAAAAGCTAATCAGTATAATGAAGGAAATCTACACACCAGCGGCTATCATAAGCATTACAGGTTCGAGGAGAACTTTGGATCACTAATTTTCACAAGAAATCGCTACTCATTCCTAAAGGAATGTGTATTGGGACATCTGAACCAGTCCAGGATGGTTAGCTCAGTGTCATCGACGAAGTCTCATGCTCTGCTGTTACTGCGAACAACGCACTAGTTAAAAGTACTATGGAACTGCATACAGGGTCCAGAATGACCCAGGAACAACGTCATCAGGTGTTAACCATACTACACTAGTTTTCAGGTGTATTCCGGGCCAGGCAGGAAAAGAGCCCGATGAATCGGCCTACAATAAAACACCGTATTAATGCTGTGGATCATCCACCAATTAACCAGCGTTCGTACTGAGTGTCGCCAGCTGAAAGACGGATTAATTCGGAAAGAAGTGGAGAAGATGTTACACGATGACATTATTCAACCTTCAGAGTGTCCCTGATCGTCTCCGGTGGTCCTCTTGAAGAAGAAGGATACCACGTGACGTTTCTGTGACGACTATTTGTGGCTGAAAAAATCACAAAGAATGACGTCTACCCATTTCTGCGCATTGACGAAACCTTAGACTGCTTGAAAGGAGCTACATACTTCTCAACCTTGGCCATGCAAACAGGTTACTGGCAAAACGAAGATGACGGAGCTGACAGACAGAAGACTGATTTTATTACACCTGACTGTTTCTATGAATTCAAAGTCATGCCATTTGGACTATGTAATGACCCGGCCACATTAGAAAGTATGATGGACAACTTGCTTCGACATCTTAAATGGACGACATGTCTTTGTTATCTAGAGGGCATTGTCGTTTTCTGAAGGACATTTGAGATTACAAATTCTTTAAATTCGGGTTTTATAAACTATGCTTTATCACGACCCGGCCACATTAGAAAGTATGATGGACAACTTGCTTCGACATCTTAAATGGACGACATGTCTTTGTTATCTAGAGGGCATTGTCGTTTTCTGAAGGACATTTGAGATTACAAATTCTTTAAATTCGGGTTTTATAAACTATGTTTTATCACTAACAACCATCAACACTAGTTATAGGCTACTCAAAACATAATTATATCTCAGGGTGTTTTACACTATTTTAAAGAGTTGTCTCTTCCCTTGCTTTATTGAAAATACAAAAGAAAATATTGATTACTCTGCGTTCAGAAAGACTTCAAATACAGCAAAAATAACTTAAGTCCCCTTTAAAAAACCAACAACAACAATAACTGTAAAGCGTTGTGGAAGATGGATAGGTAGAGCTTCGATATTTTTGAACATAGATTATGTTGACAGACATATACTGCAACTTTATATCCTACCCGACATTACACGTATCATTGCAACCTGTATCATTGCGAAATGATCATTCCATGACTAAATAAACAAAGAAATAAAATTACGGCCTGAAGACTTGTCTGGATTAATCGTAATACACAATACACACAGACCTTCTTCAAGTATAAGTATAACTTTGCGTTGAAACCATAATCAAGTCCCTACAGTAATTCCTAACTTTAATTTACGGTATGATTGACACTGGTTTGGAAGGTAGAATTTGCGGTGCGTCAGTAAAGGAAATCACGTACAAACATCAGTACGACCATTTCTTGAGTACAGCTAGAGTGTTTGGAGACCACAGCAGATTGGGTTAAAAGAAGATATCGGAGAAATTGAAACTACTAAATTACTTGCGAGTAGGCTCGATCAACATGCAAGTATTACCGAAATGCTTTGGGAACTAAAATGGAAGTATCTGGAGGGATTAAGAAGTTCATTTCGTGGAACAACATGCAGAAATTTTCCAGAATCGGCATTTAAAGGTAACTGCATATCGATTCTGCTGACGACAAGATCAGAAAGATTAAAGAAATTTTTTCTCTTAGGAACTCCAGGTTCTCTTGTAATAGACCTTGGTTCACCATCACACAGCATGGCATTGCTTTTATGTTTTTAACCAAGACTTGATGCCTAGTGACGTCTTATTTATTTTTATTGTGTGACATGCATGCCAGTATGCATAAGGAGGCACATAATGCACCTGTTTAATCAGTCTGTCTAGTTCTCTTCCATGAAGATGGTTTATAACCGAAACCGGTAGAAGTTTGGAAAAATAATAAACAGCTGATGGTTTACAGTATGCATTTCCTCAAATACAAATTTCTACTATACTGCTGCTGTCAACACGAGCTGGTGTACGTTTCTTCTCTTACGCGAAACTTTCACAAACAACCAACACTCCAGTACGATTTATCAATAACAAATCCATTTCGTAATGCTTCGATTTACACACAATGTCGAGGGTGTTACACATTCCCGCTTCGACAGGTAGTGTCTAAAAACTAATAATCTGCATATCTGAGCGTGTGCTACACTTCACGCAAAACTAAGGCTTTCTGACCGCAGACTTTAGGGCGTTAAAAAAAGTGGAGTACATAAGACATTATATGTAACTGTATGAGTGGCAGGTAAAGGTACTCTCCCATTCAACACGAGTTCGGCAGCATGGTTAATTCACACGCAGCGTCATTTTACAGTTTGTAAAATATTACACCAAGATCTAAATACTGAAAAAGTGTGTGTGAGCTCGACCACGTGGTTCAACCCAGCGGTTGCATCGTTATTTCGCCTCACGTCTAAAGACTGAATAGTAAACGTTCTATTTCACGTATAGAGCGCTGAGATACTTTTTCGATGAGATTGTATCTCGTCAACATTGAGCTACAGACTGGTGTGTTGCTATTCTTCAATCGCTTTTATTTACGCAAAGACGTGGAGTGACTTGGAAAATACAGCGTATTGCCGTGAGTGAGTGTTTACAAGATCAGTGTGTAGAATCCCGATCACATTCGAGAAGCGGCTCTTTTCAGACAATGGGTGTTACTGTCATCTGGTGCACTAACCGCGGCCGGCGCAGTGAGACAGACAGCCCATCCGTGGTATTGTGGGAGGTCGCGCCATGGCGTGGCAGTCAGCGAAAGTCATACCGGGAGACCGATCAAGAGTCTTCTCCAGTTCGTCTTAACAACAGGTTTGAGGTATTATCGGAGCAGGTCATTGTTCCTGAGACGAATGATGTCGCTTGTCCTGAAGTCTCCTTACAGCGTGCAAGATGCGGGCTACCTATAGTAGGGAGCTCAAACGTTAGGTGGGTAAGGGTGTCTCTCGGGGATATGGCTGCTAGGGAGTGGAAGAAAGCCTATGTGGACTCCGTGTGCATACCGTTTGGAGTCGTTCCAAATGATAAATGGGTTTTTCCAGATACCTTGAAGAGTACGAAGTGGAGACAACTGAAAGGGGTGGCTCACGTTGGTACCAACGATGAGTGTCGCTTTGAATCGAAAGAGATTCTCTCTGGATTTAAGTGGATATCTGAAGTGGTAAAGAGTACCAGTCTTGCTTGCAAGATAAAGGCAGAGCTCACTATCTGCAGCATAGTTCACAGGAGCGACAGCAGACCTCTCTTACAGAGTCGAGAGGAGGGACTAAATGAAAAGCTCAGACAGTTCTCCGACTGTGACAGGCTGCAGATTCCTCTACTTGTGCCATAGGATGGTAGGGTTCAGGGTTCCAATGAATAGGTCAGGCGTCCACTATGTGCAGGAAGCCGCTACACTGGTAGGGGATGCTGTGTGCCGCGTATTGTGTGGGTTTTTGGGTAAGAGGGCCTTAGGAACTCACAAATGAGTTTCAGTCTCAAAGATTACTGGTCACAGATAGGACCAATACAGATCCAAAAACCATTAGTGTAACACTGGTAACTTTTCGTAGCTTTGTGGATAATATACCAGAGCTCCAAGTGCTAATAGGAAATACTGAGGCTCAGATCATTAGAGGTAACGAAATGCGGCTGAATGCAGACGAAACTGCTGTTTAAACTTTTACTAAGGGACAAATAGTGTTCAGAAATAGATTGTATGAAATAGGTGGTGGCGTATTCATTGCTGTCACAAAAGGTGTCCTGTCCGCCTACTATAGCAGCAAAAATCACGACACGAAGGCATCGCGGGTTGCCGGGCAGCTAGGCGAACGCTTCCCGGGACCACACGAGTTCGCATGCGGCGCGAGCAGCACGCCCAGAGGGCGCAGAAAACAGGGACCTACTCCCGTCCGCCGCACCCGCGTGCGAACTTAAAGTAGCGCAAGCCTAGCCACGGCAGTCGGACGCCAGCCAATGCTCCTGCCACCCCTCCGCCTCCGCCTTCGACCTCGCCGCAGCCGCTGCTCTGCCGCCCAGCCGCGGCGCCAAGGACGCCATAGGGGTCTCCGCAGCACCTCCGCCGACTGTGGGGACGGACGAACTGTAGCTCCTCCTCACTGACGTTCGAGATGGGTGAACTTCAATTGTTAAAGTACTGGAACTGCAAACCAGTTTAATTTTGTGTATATTTTTTGTTCTGGTGTAACATTATCATGCAGTCAGAGAAGTACTAACTTTTTTTGTTGTATTCTAATAAACTGTATAGAAGGAGTACACGATCATCAAAAGGTTTATTCTGAGGCGGAAATTATACTGATCGCATTCTCCGAAAAGGATCTCGAACAATTAGTTCATGATCCCACTGTCAGAGTAAATGCTGGTGAAAACGTACTCGACTTCCTAGTGACAAATAATCTGGAGCTAATGAAGATCAACAAATCAGACAAAGAGATTAGTGAAGCCAGAAGAGGCGTAACGAGACTGAATATCGAAATACCCAAATCACGAAAATTAAACGAAAAATATATTTATTAGAAAAAGCTGATAGACATTCGATTAACGGATTCCTGAGTGAGAATCTCCAGTCTTTCGAAACTAACAATGTGAGTGGGACGATCACATGTGGGTTACATTCAAAAATATAATATCGACAGATATTGGGAGATTTATACCAAACAAATTAACAAAAGAGGGTGCTGACCCGCCTTGTAACGTAAAATAGGTTACATCACTCTTGCAGAAGAGAAGAAAAAAAGTAAGCCAAATTCAAACAGATCCAAAATCCCCAATACTGGCAATATTTTACAAAAACTCTAATTTTAGCTTGAACTTCAATGCGAGAGGCTTATAATAGTTTCCAAAACGAAAATCCGTCACGTAAATTGGTAAAAAAAATCCTGAGAAATTCTGGTGGTATGTAAAGTATACTAGCTGTAAAAGACAATCAACACCTTCAGTATGTGTTAGCAATGGTGATACTACTGATGACAGTTCTGCTATAGGAGAACAGCTAAACATAACTTTCTGAAATTCCTTTACCAACGATGATGAAGCAAATACTCCAAAATTCGAATCTAGAACAGTTGCCTTCTTGCGTAATTTAGAATTAGATATCCCGGTACTAATAATGCGCCGCGGTGGAGTAGCCGAGCGGTCTAAAGCGTCTCGGTGCGGAGCGCGCGGTTGCTCGCCGTGGAGGTTCAAGTCCTCCCTGGGGCATGGGTGTGTGTGTGTGTGTGTGTGTGTGTGTGTGTGTGTGTGTGTGTGTGTGTGTGTGTCCGTAGGTTAGTTTACCCAGGTTAAGTAGTTTTTAAGCTACGGACTGATGACCACGCAGTTTGGTCCGATAGATTTACAGACATTTGAACTAATAAGGCAATTGAAATTACTAAAGAAAAGCAAGTATTCCGGTCCAGATGTACACGAATTAGATTCCTTTCAGAGTATGCTGATGCAATAGCTCCTTACCTAGCTATTATATACAATTGATCGCTTAACGAAACATTTGTACCAAAAGACTGGAAAGTTGCACACGTCACTCCAAAATACAAGAAATGACATAGGGGTGATACGCAAAATTACATGCCTATATCATTGACGAACGTTTTCACCACAATTTTAGTACATATACATTCCTCAAACATCAGCACACCTGATGATGGCAACATGGTCGATTGCCGAAATATTGTGTCCTATGCACACAAACACCAGGCCGTTCACCCGAGATCTATTTAATCAGATCAAGGAGTGACTGCATGACAGCTTTCGGGCCGTTTACGACTTTACGAAGCACAGAAAAGATTCTCGGGTGCTTGACAACGTCTATTGCTATGATATGACCGTGGCAGGTTATGATTCGCACATCGATCTTTTACTTTTCTATTTTTATTTATTTATTTCAATTGTCGTGCAACCGTATTTCTTTCCTCAACATTTTTTAACTTTGTTACTAAACACTTGGGTCTCTTCCGTCCTTAATCATCTTCTTCCACATACTCGGCACATATTTCTTCGGACCGCGATTTACTATACATTTAATTTTTGGCCGTGATTCCTCTACACAGTACATCAGCACACCTAATGATAGCAACTCGGTCGATTGCCGAAATATTGTGTCCCATGCACACAAACACCAAGCCGTTCACCCGAGATCTATTTCATCATGAAATACGCCTGGAGAAATTGGAGAATCACACTCATTGATCTGTCGGATGTGGCGAATGAATACAACAAAAGGAATTCTGAACTAATTAATTTCGCGTTTGAGAAATCGTACACGCAGGTCTTTTGTACATACATACTGTCATTCCAACATACCATAGACTACCAAATTGGCGACCTATGAACAGGTACTACTGACGTAGAAAAGTTCCTGAATGAGCTGAAAAGATGAATAAAAAACTGATTCGTAGAAGTACCTATCAATATCCTTCAGTTTTGAACATATTCTCACCTCGAATATAGTAAACTTCCTTGAAACAGAAAGCATCTAAAGGGCCAAATTCGTCTTGTTCTTTTTTTCCATTATATCTTGTGAAACAGGCAGACTCTATAATCTTGGATTTCTTAAAAACATTTGACACAGTGACCCTCTATAGACTTTAAACGATAGTTCCAGCATACAGGATAGGCTCCTAAAGATGTGAATCACTTGAAGACGTCTTAATTAATACAACCCGGTACGTTGTCGACGTCAGCAAACGATCAATCAGAGACAAACTTATTGTCAGGAGTGGCCGAGGGAAGTTGAATAGGAGAGCTGTTATTCTCTATCTACATTCATTGTAAGACGAAAAAAAGCACCAACACTAAGGATTTATCCGAAATGTTCAAATGTTTGTAAAGTCTATGGGACTTAAATACGAGGCTATCAGTCCCTAAACTTACAAACTACTTATGAACTACTTACGAACTAGGACGGCACAAATATCCATGCCCGAGGGGGGATTCGAACCCCCGACCGTAGTGACCGTGCAGACCGTGACTGGAGCGCCTCAGTCTCCTCGGCCACCGCGGCCGGCGATTTATCCGAAGGGGAGGAATTTTGGTATTTCACTGTGGAGGTAAACAAATAATTCCAGATTCAGAAAAACTGGATGATTTTTCGAAGACAACGAACTTCACAAAATGAGAAAGTCAGTAACGCGTTGTTCCGTCTCTTGCCATTACTCAATCAGTTATTAAAACTTCATTTACAGGATCAACCAGTCAAATCTATAGGTCATAAGATCAATTAAATATCTTGGAATTTCAATTAGAAACAACATTAATTGAAAAAAAGACTGAAATTATCGTATGGAAGTCGAATCAGAGACTACATTTCATTGGC
Source organism: Locusta migratoria (assembly GCA_026315105.1). NCBI lineage: Eukaryota > Metazoa > Arthropoda > Insecta > Orthoptera > Acrididae > Locusta > Locusta migratoria. The sequence continues at coordinate 459,821,067 of CM048755.1, forward strand.
AGAACACTTAGAAGATGCAACAGTTCTGCTATCGAAACTGCCTACACTACATATTGCCTCCTAGTTTGGAGTATTGGTGCTCGTTATGGAATCGCCACCAACTGGGACTGACGTAGGATGTAGAGAAAGTTCAGAGAAGGGCAGCTCGCTTGTATTATCGCGATATGGGGGAGAGAGTGTCATGGAAAATGATGCACGAGTTGGGGTAGAAATAATTACCATAACGGCGTTAATTGTTGCATCGAGATCTATTTACGAAATTCTTTTCAGCAACTTTCACCTCTGATTGCGAACATATTTTGTTAGGACCGAACTACATATGGTGACGTGATTATTGTTATAAAATAAGAGAAATCAGGTCAAAAACGGAAAGAAATACGTGTTCCTTTTTCCCGCGAGCTATTAGAGAATGTAACGACAAGGAAATATTATATACGTGGTTCCATGAACCCTCTACCATGAACTTCAATGAGATTTGCAGAGTAAATATGTAGATGTAATGACGGATAAAGTGCCAAATTCTGTACTAATGCGCTACATTATCAAAATACCGACTAGTTGGAGGGCGCTATCCTTAATGCTCCATATATTCACAACTGGGGAGATAACGGCGAACTTGCTAACCAATGTAGAATTAGTCAACGCGAAAAAACAGTATGAACTCTCTCCCTGTTTAGGTGGGAATTATCTTCCTGAAATATAAGCACAGTATGACTGGTCACGAAGGGCAAGAAGTGGGGAATGTTGAATATCGTAAGCATACCACTACGATTTGCAGAGTAAATATGTAGATGTAATGACGGATAAAGTGCCAAATTCTGTACTAATGCGCTACATTATCAAAATACCGACTAGTTGGAGGGCGCTATCCTTAATGCTCCATATATTCACAACTGGGGAGATAACGGCGAACTTGCTAACCAATGTAGAATTAGTCAACGCGAAAAAACAGTATGAACTCTCTCCCTGTTTAGGTGGGAATTATCTTCCTGAAATATAAGCACAGTATGACTGGTCACGAAGGGCAAGAAGTGGGGAATGTTGAATATCGTAAGCATACCACTACGATTTGCAGAGTAAATATGTAGATGTAATGACGGATAAAGTGCCAAATTCTGTACTAATGCGCTACATCATCAAAATACCGACTAGTTGGAGGGCGCTATCCTTAATGATCCATATATTCACAACTGGGGAGATAACGGCGAACTTGCTAACCAATGTAGAATTAGTCAACGCGAAAAAACAGTATGAACTCTCTCCCTGTTTAGGTGGGAATTATCTTCCTGAAATATAAGCACAGAATGACTGGCCACGAAGCGCAAGAAGTGGGGGAATGTTGAATATCGTAAGCATACCACTACGATGCAAGGATGCCGCGTTTGAGACTCAAAGATCAGCAGTGGAGAGACCGAGCGCTCTAAGGCGGCTTGTTGTGAAGTGTGTGGTTGCAAGCCGTCGAAGGTTAAAGTCCTTCCTCGGGCATGTGTGTGTGTGTGTGTGTGTGTATGTGTGTGTGTTGTCCTTAGCATAAATTAATTCTAGTTAGTTTAAATAGATTGTAAGCCTTGGGACTGATAACTGCAGCAATTAAGTCCTTCAGATTTACAAACATTTGAAAATTTTGAAGAACCAAAGAGTTCCTACTCTGAAACGAAATCGTACTCAAACAACCACTTTTGCCTGTCGAGCTGTATGGTAGTGAAGATTGAATTCCACCCCCTATAAGGGGCGTCTCCAGCCGCGTCTTTGCAGGTCATCAGTGCCACGTTCATAATGTGACTCACAACTGAAGGCGATTATATTCCTGTTATTAAGATTTCAGGCCGAATTTTCTCCACACCACGGCAAAAAGGCATTTTGGCGTACGGTATTAGATGGTAGCAGGCGCAAGGAGCACCATTAGCACAGACTCCCTTCTGTGAGCTACTGCTACTGGTTACTGTGGTCAGTAGTGGACCAGTTGCACGTCGGATCGATTATAGTGAGTGGTTCGAACTGTGAGTATCTCTCTGACCATTGCTCGGTTATCACGTTCTGTCGTCTCTCTAAGTCGACCGCTTCCTTCTCAATGCATTGTTCGGCAACGTTCGCTAATATTATCCAAATATGGCATCACCCTTTGTCAAATATCCAGTGATATGATGATAACTCCAAACGGATTATAGGAGACCTACTGCATTTTCTCTCTCAAATGTTGACATCTGAATGAATTATTCAAGCAAGAAGAACAGTGGCTGTCCAGCTGAGGAATTATACTGCAGCGTCCCAACATTTATACATCACAAAAGTTAATTTTTACCGTCTGTTGTGGTGTGGTGGTGTTCAACAAATGTGCGTCGCAGAGGAAGACTGCAATGTAGTTACTCTTCTGGATCATCGTGCAGACGACAAAATGGCATATATCGAAATGAATAACAGACGGATAAAAGGCAACTGAAATCATTCAACAGGAGAAAGGCCACTGGACCTGACGGAATACCAATTTGATTTTACACGGAGTATGCGGAAGAATATGTCCCACCCCCTCCACTCCCACTTTCTCGTAGCAGGTTTCTAGAGGAGCGAATCATTGCTAATGAGTGGACAAAATCGCAACTCATTTCCCTTTTCAAGGTGGATCCTCGAAATGACGATTAAAACTATAGGCCTACATGTGCGACGTCGTTCTGAAAATGTGGTGAAATGAAGGAGGATATCGACGAATATTGCAGTGAGTAGCAGCTGGCTCTGAACAAAAAAATGTGACCTACTGCGAATAGAAAGAAACAAAGAACCTTTATTATACACTTACGCAATAGCAGAACATAACAGAAACAGTTACTTCCATAATATATCAGGCTGTGAGCGAAACAACGATTTGAAATGGAGCGACCACATGAAATTAATCGTTGGTCAGATGTTTTCCAGACAGAGATTCATTGTAAGAATCCTCACGAATTGTAGTCCATCAACGAAGATAATAGGTTAGAAAAAACACAATCGGCCACTACTTGAATATTGTCAGCGTTGTGGGATCAGTTCCAGATAGAGCTGATAGAGGAGCTGGGGAAGAGCGAAAGGAGAGCAGTACGCTTCCTTACAGAGTCATTTAGTAATCGCGACAGTGTAACAGAGTTGACGGACAAAATGTAGTGGCAGACGCGAAAGGGGAGATTTTCTGCATCAAGTTATGGCCTTCTTTCAAAGTTTTGAAACCGTACGTTTCTTGAAGAGTTAACCATTATATTGCTTCCTCCAAAGTATGTCTCGCGAGAAGTCTAGAAGGGTAAAATATTGACAGATTAGCTCCCACACAGAGGGATACCTGTAATACTGGAATAGGAAAAGGAGTAAGTGTGTTTGGTACACATCGTACACTCCACCACAGACCCAGATGTGGCTTGCGGAGTATAGATGTAAATGTAGATGCATTCCTGTGATGATGTACAGGAAGATGTCATCACTGACTGACTGTAGCAAGATACAATTTCTTGTTCATTTTATGAATATTGCCTAACTATATTTGTTTGAGAAACTAGTGCTCGTACTGAAGTTTACGGACTGTCGTTTTTTCTTCGGTCTATTGGGGATTGCAACAGGAAAGGAAATAACTAGTGGTACAAGGTACCCTACGCGACGCACCATACGGGGGCTTGCGGAGTATGAATGTGTATAAAGATGTATTTGAAATATGTACTAAAGTAACACCTTACATGGTCTGAGATGGCAAGTAACTCTTCGGAAAGTAAGGTAGTCTTAATTACAAGGAATACTGCAAGGTACTTCTGTGTTTGTGGGAAACTGACGGTATATCTGATAACAAAATAACACGACTGCAAGACACTATCTTCATTGATAGTAAAACTGAAAATTTCGCTCCGCGGCGGAGCTGCCGAGTGCATTGAGGCGCTATGCTGCGATGCGCGAGGCCGTTCCCCGTCGGGGGTTCGAATCCCTCCTCGGGCATGGATTTTTGTGATGTCTTTAATATAAGGTAGTTCATAAGTAATTTGCAAGTTTAGCGACTGATGACCCCGCAGTTAAGTCCCATAAGCTTCACAAACATTTGAATATTTGAAAATTTCGCTCTAATGAACAAAAAGGATATATTTTCCAGCGATGGTGTATATGTGTACCTGTTGCAGTGAGTGAGAACCGTATGTTTGAAACTGCATGTTGTTGTTGTGGTCTTCAGTCCGGAGACTGGTTTGATGCAGCTCTCCACAATATCCTATCCTTAGCAAGCCTCTTCATCTCTAAATAAGAGCGGCAACCTACATCTGTTTGAATCTGCTTACTGTATCCCTCTCTTGGTCTTCCTCTGCGGTTTTTACCCCACACACTTCCCTCCAACACTAGATTCACAATTCCTTCAAGAAAATGCATATAGTAATCAAAATATAGGAAAGTTGGTGTTCAATTTATAGTGTATTATACATTCATTGTAATCCGCTGTAGGTGAATTCGATAAAGAGACCGAAGACATAGTAAGTTTGTAGCCGAGCGGTCTATAGCACCTCGCTAGGGAGCGCGCGGATGCTCGCCGTGAAGGTTCGAATCCTCCCTGGGGCATGGGTGTGTGTGTGTTTGTCCGTAGGTTAGTTTACCTAGGTTTAAGTAGTTTGTAAGCTACGGACTGATGACCACGTAGTTTGGTCCGATAGATTTACAGACATTTGAACATAGTAAGTTTACAACTTCCGAATCAGGATTTTAGTTCACGTTCCTACCACGAAATACATATTTTAAATGATTGTTCTGTATACTATGAAACATTAAAAGGTCCTATACGTAAGGTAACTTATTACTCCCCAAATAAGCACATCATAAGTTGTTACTTTACCAGCCCTACGATTATAGTAACACTCTACACGATATTTGCCGGTATTATTAGAGTCGGACTATGCAATTAATCTGATTTTATTTCCAAATTATTTCCTGTTAATGTAAAATTGTTTAGGATAATATGTGAAATTCTTTACAAAAAGTTATTAGAAACAGGTGATTAAAGCACCAATAAACAAAAGTTATTAAGCCAAGGTTTTTAAATAGGGTCTTATCAACTGCCTGTGAGGGCTTTAGTTGTTCTTTTGTGATGTTCAAAGACTGAAGCTGATAAATGTAGAAGGACAACAGACAAGCGGCGATATTTTGATATCGAGTGCAGCAGTAATTTTCGGTGGGTGCTGGGCTTTTAGCCAGCCAATTTCCGCAGCAAGTCTGGCCACGCTCTGGGTAACGAGGTGGCTCGCCCGGAGGCAGCACACGCCGCTTGTTTCGAACCATTGTGCCACCCGAGGGTGCCCCTGCTTCCTAATCCCCTCAATTCCTCTACAGGTGTCAGTATTAATGGCATTTGTTTAAGCCTCTTACTCAGAATTAGAGCTGCACAATGGAAATAAGACTTCGAAAGGGAATTCACAGTACTTTGTTTCATTCCAGAATTCAATGTTCCTCATTTTACGGTACTATTGCGAGGAGTATACAAAATACACCATTGTCCTAAGGAATAGGGTAAGGTAGTACAATTTCGATCCTTTCGGAAAAAAGTTGTTGTTACTGGAAATATGCTGAGAAAAGAATTTTAACTATGGTACTTGTTCCTGGATGTTTAACGAATATGTAACACAAATATTAGACCATTAGAAATGTTAGTGTAAACACAAAAAAAGGGTTACAGAACTGTGAAAAATCGATCGAAAATGTACCACACTAGGTACAATTATGATCAGTTCCTCGAAAAAATTTTATCACTGGCTTCTTCCACATAAAAAGCACTTGTTCCCTCGTGCACCAACGCATACTTCGTAGTACCAAACATTGCATAACATAAAATTTGCAAGCGCGTGGAAACTAGAAAATTTATAAGAGCGCGTTCGACGAAGTTGCAGCACGTGCTTCTTAACAGAAAAAAAAATTATATCTCCGTAGCGAAAAGTGGTGTATTCTTGGAAAAAACAGGAGGGGCTGCAGAAACCTGCTACACTACAACGCCACATAAAGGCCAGTGCTACCAACACTACGAGACTGACAAATTATGTTGATCGGAATTGTACCTATATCGAATTTGTACCACCTTACCCTACTTCACAGTATCTAGTAAGCATCAGTAAACAGCGTAAGCAGAAAAGTGGCGGTATGTATGGCCTGATGTATTACACATTGTATTGGCTCTTTAATGAACTTTGCGTTCCTCAATGAAATTTCCTTTCAACTACTGGTTACAATACACTGCATTTGTATTACTGTCGCTACCGGAACACAATATTGTAAGACCTTTTGTTTAATTTTCATTTTTTACTCTTTGCTCCCCTTCGGATCTTCTTTCGCTTGCCAATATACTACCTTCTTGACCTAAGTTCAATGCATTGAAATCACAAAGAGAGACACTCTTGAAATTAAAAAGAAAAGAAAAATCTTCGTAAAAAAGAACAACTTTCAACATAAAAAGTCGTCTTCAGTGACAAAACTGAACAGTGATAAAAGTTTTTCAAATATTTTGAGGAACTGGGGCCGGATGGAACCAAGGGGCACAACGGAAATATGTCTTTATTCTGGCTGCAAAGTGGTTCACTTTATAATCACTATCAGGAATTATTATACATGATACAAGCATGCTAAGAAGTTATTGTAGAAGAATCTTTCTTTGCTTGTTGTCCCAGTAACGCGTTTGCTCTTCTTATTCCGCGCAAATATTGCAGTGTTAGTAATTGTTTTCAATTATTTATGCCGCGGTGGAGTAGCCGAGCGGTCTAAAGCGTCTCGCTGCGGAGAGCGCGGTTGCTCGCCGTGGAGGTTCGAGTCCTCCCTAGGGCATGGGTGTGTGTGTTTGTCCTTAGGTTAGTTTACCTAGGTTTAAGTAGTTTGTAAGCTACGGACTGATCACCACGCAGTTTGGTCCGATACATTTACAAACATTTGAAGAATTATTTATATGTAAGATAAGTGAAAAACTGTTACTAGTAGTTTCTCTTAGCTAAAATCTAAAACCTCATACCAAACGCTTTATTTTAAAGCATTTAGGAGATCCCATGTTTCGAAGTGCTTTATAAGTTGTGAACTGTACCCAAAGGCATAGACCAGGGTCGAACAAACCGAGGTTCCATTCTGTCGTATATTCTTTCCTCGTACTTGTATTCAAAATGTTCAAATGTTTGTAAATCTTAAGGGACTTAACTACGGGGTCATCAATCCCTAAACTCACAAACTACTTATGAACTACCTTATACTAAAGACGACACAAACATTCATGCCCGAGGAGGGATTCGAACCCCCGACGGCGGGCGGCCGCGCGCCGTACTTGTATTTTAGTACACGTATTTATTCTAACACTCGATGTTACATTACAATATTTTGATGTGTTTCAAATTGTTGCCAGTGATAATCTTTCTTTTATAATACCTTTACACATATACAAATCCAGTGGCACAATGCTTCTCCTGGATAACTCCTAAACTTCCCAACTGATCTTATTGGTATTTAGCACTGTGTGTGTGATTACGTCCAACTTAAAATATAGGGTGGTTTTTATCTCGGTTAATACGTCAAAATCATTTTATTGGAAATTAAATGATTTTATGTTGGGTGGGTAAGTATCGAATAATTACCTCTGTTATCTTACTTACAGTCTGGTATAGCCGGAAATTTCTCGGTTGGAGAGTAGAAGTGGACAGGTTCGAAATTGGCTTAGATCAAGAATTTTTTCACGTTTAGTTTTATCCTAGCCATCACGTCTCAACGATGTAAGGAGTCCTAAGAAACTACACGTGGTTCGAATTCCATTGTAAAATATAGGCCCGCTTATCTAAGTTGGATAATTGGGGTATATTTGGAGCATGTTAGACGTGGCGTCGAATCGAAGGACTTTCACCAGGTGACTGAGCCACCCGTAATTATTATATTATTATATTCTATTTAGTACGTTTCCTTGATTTATTTCAAATTATACATGTCTTTCCACATTTACACATTAAATAATGGAGCTCTTTAAACTTTTCGTGCATATCATTTTATTCTACTAATTGCTCAAATACATAAAATATACAAAAATACAAGTCTCGGGTCGAATTACATTTTCCATGAAAAGTTCTCATATTCACGGTAAACCAAGTCGGTTCTTTCAGTTAGTGTTATTAGAACCACATAAACAAATATTTACAATGCTTTACGTTATATTATTTGATTACGTTTTGGTACATAATGGAACATCAATTACTGTTACGTCATTATAACTATGTGCAGTTGCCATGTCATTACATTTATTCTTTTGTGATTATATTACGATGTGATTGCCAAGTCGTCATCTTTATTGTAGAAATAAACATGTATAATAATCATATATTCGATATAAATGTTTGTAGATAACTAATTAGAGTACAAATTATAACAAAGTCTTTAATAGGTGCTTCCATGAACACTATCTAAAATCAATGACTTAGTTTTCCGTTAGATCTCATAACTTTCTAAAGTGGAAGGGATTCGTGGAAGTGGAAGGAGTTTTTGACAAGTCTGGACAAAAAATGCGCGGACGTGGTTTGTATTCAGCGATTGCTGACTGTCGAGGATTGATACTAATAAGGTCGACGTTCGCTAGATGTAATCCGCCCAACTTTCACTCTAGAATGTTCTATGTATAGTTGACAGTATGTGAACACGGAACAATCCTTCAATGCACTGATTGTACCTACAGTTTAAGGTGTCATTTGTGACGGCTCCTCACATTGTAGAAAGCTGACGGAGGGGTTAAATTCAAGAGGGAGGAGAAAAAGAAGGCGTTTACCCAACGGAGAAACGCACCTGTGATTTCTGTGATGGCAGTCCAGCGCTTAACCACGGGATCATTAGCAGTGCATTGATTACACGATCAAGTTAAAAGATAGTGTATTGTCAAGCGAAAATGCGTTCGAAACGGGGTTGATAATTAGGAATGTTTCGATTTTTTCCTTCTCTTACAAGCTAAACACCAACTATTTACGAAATTTGACTGTTTGTATGTCTGCTAGAAGTACTTTACGATTTTTATGATTATCAATGAGTGACAGAGAACTAGAATAATTTGGAAAACTAGCTTGTCACAATAGGTACTCTTGGTCACCAAACAATCAGGCTTCTTTATCCAAAACGAAGATACAGGGGGGTTTAAAGTGCCATGAATGGCTTCGAGGAAAGAATGGTACCGGCAGTGCGTGCACGGCTTGGCGGCCGTACTGCCGTGCTACCAGATATATATCAAACAACTACCCCGCACGGTCTTGGGCGCCATGTCACAGACTGCGCAGCCTTTCCCGATGGAGGTTCGAGTCGTCCCTCTGTCGCGGAGGGTTGTGTTTGTGTTGTCCTTAGCATAAGTTATTTTTTGTAAGTTTAAGTAGTGAGTAAGTCTTCGCACCGATGACTTGAGTAGTCTGATCCTTGCCGGCCGCGGTGGCCGAGGGGGCTGAGGCGCTCCAGTCGCGGTCTGCACGGCCACTACGGTCGGGGGTTCGAATCCCCCCTCGGGCATGGATATTTGTGCTGTCCTTAGTCTTAGTTAGTTCATAAGTAGTTTGTAAGTTTAGGGATTGATTACCCCGTAGTTAAGTCCCATAAGCTATACAAACATTAGAACATTTTGAGTCTGATCCTTGTTACAGAAATTTTGACTCTGAAATTTCAATTTCTATGCGTTAGTCTCGCTAAAACTCCAAAATGCCTCCACAGGTTTCAATAACATCTTGTTTTGTTTTGATCGTTTTAATACATGTGTGGCTTAGAAAACAGGTAAAGTCCAAATGAATAGCTGAACAATCGAAAAAATAGAAAATGTCATTTTGTAATGGGGGATAAGATTCGTATTTTATGCGCTGCCATGACGCGCATCCGACTCAGATAAGGTTTTTCACACTTGAGCTTCAAAACAACACGAACGCCACTGTTTACATAATAATACGCACGGTTCATGGCGGAGAGCACTTTACTCAATACTGATCTGCAGCGACCTAGTGGAAAAGTACTCGAACAGTCTTAATGATACTTCGTACACGTGTGATTCGGATCACCTTAAAAGACACGAGGCTTTGTATTTCGATCAAATATCTCAGTATTTTCTTTATTAAAAAGCAAATGTTATGGCGACATGTAAGGCGCAATTGATCCGTTTAGAACGAGAACACGGAAAGTAGCCTGTACCTACCTAAGTTGGATAAGTTCCAATAGATGGAACATCCTCTGATGCTACCATTAAATACAAGTTGCACACCTTACGAAACTGATATACGATGTAACAGCGCTTAATAAACATTTTCTGTATTTAATTGTAATTGTGATGTAGATCATTTTGTGTAAAAAAAATATAATAAAACAACTCAGATCAACATTGCGTATATCAAAACGGCACGACGCAAAGGTGCTGAAAGAGCTGTGGGTGTCACTGAACTTCTAAACCGGAGCACTGATCCTGATGAAATTTTGTGCATGTTTTTGACTTGGTTCTAGGATGGTTTAGATTCACAAAAAGTTCCAGTTACTGGCGCTGAAAAATCGAAATAATTAAAGTTTTTACTTTTGGTTGCTTCGTATTAGATTCGTATTTTAAGCGCTACCATACTGTTCGTCAGACCGCGACAAAATTTTTTGTACTTGACCTTCAAAAGTAGAAAATAGGCATTGTCTACACAAGATATTGTACGATAAATGGCTGAGGAAACTTTATAACCTAGTTCGTCACCAATGCACAGTTTTATTCCGATCTTGATGAAATTTTGCACACTTCACCGCAGGAACATTAAAAACACCAGTGTCTACATTAGGTTTCATGTAGTGGATGGAGAAGTGGGTACAGTTTGACCGGTCACCGAGAATTTTGGCAGATATATGTCACTTTCCAAAATGTTCGAATGTTTGTAAGTGTATGGGCTTAGCTACACTGGTCATCAGTCCCTAGGCTTACAAACTACTTAAACTAACGTACTAAAGTACAACAAATACAATCATGCCCGAGGGAGGACACGAATCTCCGCAGATAGGCGCCTTGAAAAGCTCGGCCGCTGCGGCGGAGGGGCCGAGCGCATTGAAGTGCTACGTTCCGATGCGCGAGGCCGTTCCCCGTCGGGTGTTCGAATCCTCCCTTGGGCATGGATGTTTATGCTGTCTTTAGTATAAGTTAGTTTATTAGTAGTTTGTAAGTTTTGGGACAATTGACCCCGCAGTTAAGTCCCGTAAGCTCAACAAACATTTGATTTCATGAAAGCTCGGTCACTCCACCGCTGCTGTGATTTTCCATGTATAATGAAGAGTGGAAAGAAACAGAGAGAGGATCAGTAGGAGATTGGCAGAGCGGGCGTAGGTAATGAGAAGTAAATGGGGATGGATGGGGGGATACAGGGGGAGGGCGAGGAAGAGGAGGGGGAGGAGGCAGCGGCGTAGCAAGAGGAGCAGAAACACGTAGACTGGAGGAGGGAATGCACAAAGAGGGGCGAGGAGCACTTGCATTGACAGAATATTGGAATAAATGAATACCTGTACAACTCCACGATTTCAGGTGGCTATAACGGAGAAAGCTGTAACAGGACAAAGGGGAAGGTAAGAGATAAGCATAGAGATAGGGGAGGAGACAGCCAGAGATTTTACGGGATGGAGTATACAATATGTATCCAATTAGCATCCATAATCAGCAATTGCGGAGCATTGCCAGCTTCGCTATTACGGTGGTAAAATACGGACGCTAAGCTAATTGTAAAAGTTGCTCTACAAGAAACGCGGAAGACGCCGTGACTGTTTAAAAAGAAAATGATACGTAGAAATGACAGTATTCACTTCAGCGTTCGTAAATCTATCTCAAATAAAAACCAGACTTGTATTTCTTGAATGGTCGAGAATTAAACTTTGTCGGTTATTAAAAGTACACGAAAAGCTCATACTTTTGATTTGCATTGAAGGGATTCAAAGCTTTAGCTTTTCACGTGGGAGACAACAACAAAGTATTGTATCCGTTTACGAAAGGGCTGAAAATGGTGGATTATGGCTGTATGGCTCAGCTTCTTTTGATGAATCCCTACAGAAGTATTTGAAAGGCGAAGGCTACTTCTGGTGCTCGAGCGTAAACACTTCATTTTGCAGAAACAGACTGCACCAGAAGACAAAAGTGGAGCAGTTGAAAAGAACAGCTTACCCTTTAAATTTTACATTTATTTCTGAATGTTTCCCCACTTCATGTTGTACCTATTTAGAAAGTTGATGAGAAACCAAGGAGAGATAGCAACAGAAAGAATGGTCCTGCTGTGATCCTGACTTTATCTGCCTTCAGGAATGAACTTCAGGGAGCTTTTGAAGGTTCTATGGAAACACACAGGAGCAGGATGAACAGGATGAAAAAAAAGGCCAGAAAGAGACAGAAATACAATCATAAGGAAAGGAATTTGCAAAATTCAGGTGATATTAAAACAAATATAGCCAGTTGTAAAAAAGTGAATAACGCTGTCTTCACTGAAATGAAATATATAACAGTCAATGCTTCTTTATTCGTATTTTATGCGCTGCTACACCGTTCACCCTATCTTGATGAAATTTTGCACATTTGACCTTCAAAACACGAGGATGGTCATAGTTCACGTAAAATTTTGTACGGTGCGTACCGGAGGGTAGCTTACAACGGACTTCCACGCGGTTTGACTGATAATTTTGTACGTTGGCTAAAATATGTTTGTTTTAGTGCTGAAGGTTTTTATTCTGTCGCTTACGGTGAATGGCAGAGAGTACCATGCAATAAACTTCAACACGTTTAGCCGATCACCATGAAAGGTGGTAGATGTATTTAATTTTCATACAGAGGGGAAAACGAGATGGAGTGAGGTAGTCAGGAGAGGGGATGGACAAAGAACAGGAGCATGTGCTGGCAGGGTTCAGGGGAGGAAGAGATTGGCAGAGAGTGAAGGGAGAACATGATGGACAAGTCAGAGGAGCAGAAGAGAAAGGGCGAACGAGCAGATAGACTAATTCAAGATTTTAACAAATATATAGAGAGAGATGGAAGGTTAGAAGGAGGAGATGGACGGAGAGAGGAGGCACGAGGAAATGCAGAGAGGGACGCAAATAACTCGTGGGAAAAACGACATCCTGTAAGCCTGCGGGTAGGGTTCTTATCCCTCTAACTTATCCTCATTGTCTTCTCACTACATTTTGATTAAGGAAGCAAAAGTCTTTGGATACTGCCTAATTTCTCCTGGGACCTCCAATAACCGCAAAAAATACAAACACTTTAGACGGGATGGACCTAAGAGGTAGCTGGAATTCCCCAGCGGTAACACTGGAGGAATCCGCCACTATAGCTGTCGATAATGGCGAAACTGTTTCCAATGCAGGACTTTGTGCCTCTATTGCCCTCTCGATTATGTAGCATACATATTACATAGGATTAATGACAGACGATCTGGGTAACCAATCATTCGCTGGATTTATACAGAATATTCTTCAAACCAGTTGTGATAAAATGTTACGCGGCGATACGGCACATAGTCACCCATAAAAGCCGGCCGCGGTGGCTGAGGAGACTAAGGCGCTCCAGTCACGGTCTGCACGGCCACTACGGTCGAGGGTTCGAATCCCCCCTCGGGCATGGATATTTGTGCCGTCCTAATAAGTAAGTAGTTCATAAGTAGTTTGTAAGTTTAGGGACTGATGACCCCGTAGTTAAGTCCCATAGACTATACAAACATTTGAACATTTTCACCCATAAAATTTCTATCGTTGTTTGGGTATATGAAGGGTATGAATGGATGAAAATGGTTTCCAAGTAGCTGAACAAAACAATTTCCAGTCAACGATCGGTTTAGTTGGGCCAGAAGACCAGAAGACCCCGTCCAACCATGTAAAAACGTCTAAAATCATTATAGTCATCACCGTCTTCCACAGTGCCTTGTTGAAAACTAGGGTTCTGCGCCAAACTGCAAACCTGAGACCCCCGGTACAGTATTCTGTACTTCACAATTTAATTATTTTTGTGCTAGATATCACGGTTGAACTGAGCATTGGTGGCTAAGCACTCACGTACGACTTAAAGAGTTCCAAAACTTTACCTCCTATCCACCAAAGCTCGGTGCAACTGTGATATCCAGCAGAAAAAAATTAAATTGTGAAGTACGGTATATTGTACTGTGGGACTCAGGAGGATAAGTTATTACCCTCTGAAATTGGGACTCGTCTAAGAAATTCACGGTTTCCCAGTCTTCCTTGGGGCCAACCGATAAACTGATGTGGTCAGGAGAGGCGCTGCAGGCTACGTAGTGCTGTCACGACAGAGTGTCGAGTCGGTCGTCTGATACCACAGTCCATTAAAGCTACATTGCGGCGCTCCGTTCTAACTGATACGTTCATCATAGTCTCTCATTTCTTTCTGCGGGAATTTCGTGCACATCTACATCTACATCTACATCTACATCTACATCTACATGGGATACTCTGCAAATCACATTTAAGTGCCTGGCAGAGGGTTCATCGAACCACAATTATACTATTTATCTCCCATTCCATTCTCGAATAGCGCGGGGGAAGAAAGAACACCTGAATCTCTCTGTTCGAGCCCTGATTTCTCGTATTTTATTTTGATGATCATTTCTACCTATGTAAGTGGGAGTCAACAATATATTTTCGCATTCGGAGGAGAATGTTAGCGATTGGAGTTTCGCAAGTAACCCACGCCTCAGCGATAAGCGCCGTTGTTGTAATGATTCCCATCCCAGATCCTGTATCATTTCCGTAACGCTGTCTCCCTTGTATCGTGACAATACGAAACGAGCTGCCCTTCTTTGGACTCTTTCGATGTCCTCCGTCAAACCCACCTGATAAGGATCCCACACTGGGCTGCAATACTCCAAAAATGGACGGACAAGCGCAGTGTATGCAGTTTCTTTAGTAGTTCTGTTGCATCTTTTAAGGGTTCTGCCAATAAAACGCAGTCTCTGGTTCGCCTTTCCCACGATATTATCTACGTGTTCTTTCCAGTTTAAGTCTGAAGTAATAGTGATTCCTAGGTATTTTGTGGAGTTTACGGCCTTCACATTTGATTGATTTATGTTGTAAACAAAGTTTAACGGATTTCTTTTCGTACTCATGTGGACGACTTCACACTTCTCATTATTTAGAGTCAATTGCCAATTTTTACACCATACTGATATCTTATTCAGATCGTCCTGCAGTTGGTTTTGATCTTCAGATGATTTTACTAGACGGTAAATGACGGCGTCATCTGCAAACAACCTAAGAGAGCTACTTAGGTAGCTGGAATTTTGTTCGTTAAACCGGCAGCTGTACGCAATCGCCGCTGATCTCGGTACTCGAGTGCAGGCCGTCGGCGTCTAAGTTGTCCGTTTGTGTCTTTGTTTGAGACAGGGTGCGAAACCAATAAGGTCACCAGTCCCCCGATGGGGAGGGGTAGGAGTGAGAACAGGAAAGGAGGGGAAGGAAAAGGAAATGCAGTCCAGGGAAGAAAGAAGGAAGAAAGACTGCATTAGGTCGGAGCCCCGTGATGGGGACAAACGTACTCACGAAAGAACCGTGAGCCCCTGGGGGCGTTGTCCGTGGTGACGGGGTAATGCCTGAAATTTACTATTCTCGGCACACTTTTCACACTATGTATCTCGAAAATGGAATGTCCTACGGGAACGGGTAAAATCACAATTCCGCGTTCAGAGTTAAGAGCGTAGTTGAATATTTTAATAGTCGTACGTTATTATAAGCGCAGCTTCTTGCGAATCCGAGAGCTTGAGGAGAAAGATGTCACTTGTTGCACATATGGTGCCACAACATACTTCCCGAAACTTATGAGGTATGATGGAATCCGTGTAATACAGAACTGCTGTGTCCCAACACGATATTAAGTGGATTTTCGGGATGTTAGGCTCGTCACAATTTCATTTTGAGAATCGAAGGGGACAGAATCGGCAACCATTTTGTCCAACACAGACTTCAAAGGTCCTTAAAGAGAGTTAAGTAGAAAACATACATATGTTTGGTTGGATAATTTTCACGACTGTCAGCTCGCTTCTGTCAGCTCGGATTAATTTATATCGCAGTAAATCCGTTCATAGGTGATTTTAGTGATATACGATAGTCTTCCCTTACACATTTCTGATCGTCTCACTCTTCTAATGACTGTAAAGTAACTCCAGTAAAATGCGTAAAATAAATGGGAAGTTCAGCCTAAACTTTCAATTGTCAATATCAGGAAAATGACTGGTGAAATGTAGCTCAGAATCTCAATACAAATATTACTAAATTAATGTATCGTAAGTCAAACTTAAAATTAGCCATTATTAGACAATATACATTACCAGTGCCCCTGCATCATTTTGTGTGAAACTTCGAACAAATATAATAAAGGCAGTATGAATAATTATCATGACTTTAAAACGATATTGTCTGTATGTATAATTTACCTTAACACAAGCGGATAATGCATGTGATGAGCTACAACCATTCCTCTAATATATTTGTTGTTGTTGTGGTCTTCAGTTCGCAGACTGGTTTGATGCAGCTCTCCACGCTAACCTCGCCTGTGCAAGTCTCTTCATCTGAGAATACTTTCGGCAACCTACATCCCTTTGAATCTGCTTACTGTATTCGT
This sequence comes from Locusta migratoria, assembly GCA_026315105.1. Taxonomy (NCBI): domain Eukaryota; kingdom Metazoa; phylum Arthropoda; class Insecta; order Orthoptera; family Acrididae; genus Locusta; species Locusta migratoria. The sequence continues at coordinate 459,837,646 of CM048755.1, forward strand.
CCCTCTGTCTCAAAAAAATGTTCAAATGTTTGTAGAACTTATGGGACTTAACTACGGGGTCATCAGTCCCTAAGCTTACAAACTACTTATGAACTACCTAAGACTAAGGACGGCACAAATATCAATGCCCGAGGGGGGATTCGAACCCCCGACCGCAGTGGCCTTGCAGACCGCGACTGGAGCGCCTCAATCCCCTCGGCCACCGCGGCCGGCCCTCTGTCTCCCTCTACGATTTTTACCCTATACACTTCCTTCTAATGCTAAGTTGACGATTCATTGATGTCTCAGGATGTGTCCCACCTACCTATCCCTTAGTCAGAATACGCCAGAAATTCCTTTTCTCCCCAATTTTGTTGAGCGCCTCCTCATTAGTTACGTGTGTACACATCTAATTTTCATCATTCGTCTGTAGCACCACATTTCAAAAGCTTCTATCATCTTATTGTCTGAACTACTTTTTGGCCACATAAAATAGTTTTAGTGTTGTTACTGTGTATTTAAATAATTTCTATCTTTGTTGGAAATTAAGGTTGCTTAAGTCGTGCGCCGTTAGATACAGTGAACATTGGTAGCCATTCAGTTGCCCGAATAATCTTAAATATATATCTGTTCTCAGTGTATTAAAAACAACTGTACGTTGAGTTTCCTTTCGGTATCTTTCTAGTTTATCGTTGCTCCTGCTAGTATCATGAATGTCAATATTCAATACCACTAATCCGAGTATTATTTAGCTCGCTGCAGGCAGACAAAATATTGATCAAGATTGTGTACCCGTACACACAAAATCTGTGCACAATTTACACCCACTTCTGACACTTTAAGATACCCCTGGGAAGAAAATACATCTTTAAATCACAAACAGTTTTGTTGAATTTAACTGTAAAAAAGTGAAGTTTCTGAAATTACACAAAGTATGTAAGGCCTCTACGACATCTCTTCATCAAATACGCGTAACGAGCGAGCGTAGTGAGAGGGCGAGCAAATGAAAGTGGCGTGGGGAAGCTAAGGAGGCGAGCATCGACCCCGCCGTGAGCTCGAATCGAACTGGCCGGCGTGACCACTCCCGCAGACGTACATCACACCCACAAAAACCTCAGTCTCTTCAAACACATATTTTCATTTTGGCTACAAAAGTTTATCGTAAAATTATTTCACTGGTCATTTATCGTATCTAAGGATTTATTGTGAATGGCAGAAGCGGAAATGTGCTCCACCTTACGCCCAAATTTAATAGCGTACATTAAAGCATTGTGATCGTCTAAAAATAATTTCGTGTACGTGATTCATTTCGCATCTGTAAATGAAAACCGTAGCAGGATTCGTATTTGTGTCCGAAACCAAGCTCTTCAATAACATAACGTTCCATGGATGAGGGAAGAAATTTCCATTTCGTTACCTAAAGAACGACCAGGAAGTGATTTGGTGGCACAGTGAAAATCTAGATATCTAAAAGAATTCGGACTTCGATCTCCATGAATACGAATGCGAACTGGAGCACAGTGCGCCATAGTTGAGTTACCCTGTTCAGAATGAGGCGGAAATGGCAGGATCAATTTACCCCTTTGGGTGGTTGGGCAGTGACTAGGCGCTTTGCCTTCTTCTAAGTACATTACTATTTACTTCGAATAATAAACAGCGAGAAAAAAAACAACTGTTGCAAAATATAGGAAAATGCATTAGTAGAACTGCTTTGATTAGAACATTTAATACCCATGGCTGTCTGCAATGAAACTGCAAACAGTATTACGTCAATATGTTTCGTCCTGAAATTTTCTACTGATGAAAATTACAGACTGATCTTCTGTCATGGATATCGGTAGCTCCAAAAAATTAAGTAATACTGTCAACACTAACACAAGTGTATACAGTACTTCGCGGAACTGCACTTGATGGAAAATGTGCTCATACCACAATTTTAGTTGAAATGATTTTACTGTTGATTCAAATGAAAATAACACTCCTCGTGTTTAAAAACGAACGAAAATCATCTGTATTTCAAAACAGGTCAATTTTTTATCAATATTCTGAATAACAAAAGGTGCGTTTCATGTAAGTATTCATATATCCCATCAAAAACATAAAGTGTACAAAAATGCAAGTCAAACGACCAATTCCTTCCACCACAAAAAGTTGTGAGATCTAATGGGAAACCTAGTCGTTTTTGTTTTAGTAAGTGTTCATGGCACCACCTATACAAAACCCTGTTATAATTTGTTATCAAATTAGTTATCTACCAGCATTTAGAGCGCCTATATCAATATTTTACATCTGTGTTTCTATAATAAATATAATGACTTGGTAAACGTAGCATAATATAATTGATCTGGCAATTGCACATCGACATAATGACATAACAATAATTTATGTTCCATAACCTAGTCACATAAAAATGTATTACACTCACATGTGCATAAAGTATTATGAATATAAGTTTATGTTGTCATTCTGATGTTGTTAGTTCCTACATCAGCACTGGAAAAGATAATTACGAGAAAAAAATTACAACCTGGCAAACTGTGCTGTGGGCTAGAATAGCAATAAAAGAAATAAACAGTTGTTGTTTCTTGATACAGCTCGTCGCGACCCTCCACTATGTAGAATACAGCGCAAACTTCAGACAGCTCTAATCGAGTATCTAAATTGATAGCAAACGATCTCCCTATTTGAATGTAAAAACACATGAACTAATTTACTAACTACTTAGTAAGTGGCCGGCCGCGGTGGCCGAGGGGACTGCGGCGCGCCAGTCACGGTCTGCACGTCCACTACAGTCGGGGGTTCTAATCCCCCCTCGGGCATGAATATTTGTGCCGTCCTTAGTATGAGCTAGTCCATAAGTAGTTTGTAAGTTTAGGGACTGATGACCCCTTAGTTAAGTCCCATAAGCTATACAAACATTTGATTTGAACTTAGTAAGTGCAATGTAATTTCACAACCGCGCATTTCAGTATTACGAATTTAATATCAACGTTCTAGTAAAATACTTGAAGTTTTATATAAACCTAAATTAATTATTATTCAAATTCATTTTTCCTTCCGAATTTCTAAGTGTGGAACAACTTTGTCGCTACTTGTAGGTGGCGTAAAACGTAGTATCCTTTCAGCTGTTCGAAAATTGTAAGTACTTGCACGTGAGTGTTAAATGTCTTCAGTGAAAATCGACATAAATTCTTATAGAATAGCCGGCCGCGGTGGCCGAGGGGACTAAGGCGCGTCAGTCACGGTCTACGCGGCCACTACGGTCGGCGGTTTGAATCCCCCCTAGGGTAGGGATATTTGTGCCGTCCTTAGTATGAGCTAGTCCATAAGTAGTTTGTAAGTTTAGGGACTGATGACCCTGTAGTTAAGTCCCTTAAGCTATACAAACAAAATGTTCAAATGTTTGTATAGTGTATGGGACTTAACTACGGGGTCATCAGTCCCTAAACTTACAAACTACTTATGAACTACTTACGAACTAGGACGGCACAAATATCCATGCCCGAGGGGGTATTCGAACCCGCGACAGTAGTAACCGTGCAGACCGTGACTGCAGCGCCTTAGTCCCCTCGGCCACCGCGGCCGGCAGTATATACAAACATTTGAAGATTTTTTTGTTATAGAATGTTTCTTGCGATAGTGCTGGAAATTACTCCATGTCCACAGCGTCGTATTGCACTCATGATGGCCGTTGAACTCACTAATTTTCGTTGAAATGCCATTCATTCCGGATAATTAATTCGACGGAGAAGGGGAAACAAGAACATTTGGTTTTACTTCACTTTATGCTAAACGTTTTGCAAAGACACTGCCACCCAAAGTAAGGAGAGGATTGGCAGTGATCCTTTATTCAGTGCGCATGCACACCAGGTTCGAACTCTTACAGGAATAGTCAAAATGAATGGTAACGGACATGGGCATTACGTTAGTCGGATATACTGAAAATTAGTGTCTGGCGTGAGGCGCATTATGGTAGGACGCTGAGACGCGTTATTGACTATGTGCCAGTGGCGTAGTGGTCCGTGCAACTGGCTAGTAAGCAGGAGATATGGGATCGAATCTCGGGTGGGCGGAAACTTTCGAATTTCTTATTTGATTTAATTCAATGATCACTGGCAACTAATGCCATTACTTCCTTTGTGTCTTAAAGGATGAGTATCAGTTTGTGGTGAAACACAGGGCCTCTAAATGAACAGGAAAATACTGTGTTTGTTCTACACAATTATTTTCTTTCGTTAATATATTTTAACTTACGAGGCCATTTACAGACCTAACCTCTTTTCTTCAAAGAAATTAAAATGTTTGTATACAGCATTGGGAAAGATTTTATTCAACAAGACATAGGCTTAAACATATGGATGTCATCTTTCACAGTATTATGGTTGTTGTTGTTGTTGTTTTTGTGATGTTGTTATGGTCTTCAGTCCGGAGACTGGTTTGATGCAGCTCTCCATCCTACTCTATCCTGAGCAAGCCACTTTATCTTCTCATAAGAACGGCAACCAATATCCATTTGAATGTGCTTACTACATGCGTCTTTTGGTCTCCCTCTGCGATTTTTTCCCCACACTCTTCCCTCCGATGCTAAATTTACGATTTCTCGATAAGAATATGTCCTACCAATCGATCTCTTCTTTTAGTCAAGGTATGCCAAAAATTCCTTTTCTCCCTAATTATGTTCAGTAACTTTTCATTAGTTACGCGATCTACCCACCTAATCTCCAGCATTATTCTGTAGCACTACATTTCAAAAGCCTCTATCCTCTTCCTGTCCGCACTGTTAGTCGTCCATGTTTCGCTCCCAAAAAAGGCAACACTACACACAAACGCCTTCAGAAAGGACTTCCTTAGGCATAAATCAATATTCGATGTTAACAAATTTCTCTTTTTCAAGAACGCTTTTCTTCCCATTGTCATTCTGCACTTTATAGCCTCTTTACTGCGACCGTCGTATGTTATTCTACAACCCGAGTAACAAAACTCATCTACCGCTCTTATTGTTGTTTCGTTACCTAATATAATTCATTCAGCATCGCCTGATTTTCTAAGACTCCAATCCTTTACCTATGTTTTGCTCTGGTTAATGTTCATTTTATATGCTCTCTTCAATACTGTGTCCATTCCTTTCAACCGCTCTGCCAGGTCCTTGGCTGTCTCTGACATAATTACAATGAGATCAGCAAAACACAATGTTTTATTTCTTCCCCTGAACTTAAATTCCTGTTCCAAATTATGGTTATTTAGCAGAAAAGGGAGAAACATGAAGTAGAAATGAATACACTATAAACAAACGTGCAAAAACTTTAGCACTAAATTGGTAAAATTTGCTTGCATAACATCTCCGATCAAATAAATGTTCACTTGACAAGACCACTAAAGAATTGTTCGAATAGGTATCATATATGAAAAGTCATCTATCACCCAAACAGAAGATACAATCGTCAACTATATCAACATAATGTTTTTAAAAACGTGTGGAATCTCAAAACATTATTAAAACACGAAAATGTATGTAACACACGAACATGGAGGGATTGTAGGACCAAACAGTTTGAAAGGCAGTGAGAAACTGAGAACATTTAGTGAAGTTCAGGGTTCTTATTGATGTTAAAACAAGACTGTTGGTCATGTGTTCATTGATTTCCAGAGCTTCGAATACGTTGAGTTTCGTCCTTCTTTTGAGTCTTAAGTGAAGGAGGTGGAATTATGATTATTAACAATAAATCATAAAAATTCTTTCCAATGACCCCGGTACTAAACCAAGGTAATAAATCTCCACAATGATTGAGGTACGAAGTTCTACATTGGTCACAAAGGGAGAAGTTTTGAAATTTAATACAAAGAAAACCTCGATGAATTAAGACCACGCAAGCTGATATAAATCAAATTCCAAACAAGCATTTCTAATGATAATTATTTAGTGAGTAAAAATAAGAACAACATAAAAATGCTGCACATTTTATTCTACTTTTACTAAACTTAAAAATCATCGAAATAGATTATTATTTTGAATAACTTACGACCTATTAACACTTAGTCTGAAAAAAATTTTCACCTGAAGAGATGACGTTGATTTTTATCCTATGACTGTAGATGTCATTTGGGGGATAACAGATAGCGTAGTGACGTAGCTGCCATTGTGTGTAGCCTTTACTAGTGCACGTTTACAGTCATGAGGCTGAGTGTGATATCAACGCGCGAAGCAAATAGGCATCATGCGACAGAAACGCACTCGTGTTTCCTACTGCATACTGAGCGCGTTTAAAATGGTTCAATTATTGTGGCCTAAGGAATGACGGCTTGGTCTTTTCGGAAAATCGCTACATTCGTTGAACGTACTGCGCCAGCTGTGCAACGATGCTGTTTGCAAGGGTCACTTCAAAATTGTCACACCCGTAGACTAGATTCTGGACGTCCATGCTACACAGACGTCGGCAAAGATCATCATAGTGTAATAGCAACAGTGGTCGACACCACAGCTACTGCAACATAAATAAGAGGGTTTCTCAGCCCAAATATGTCACCAGAAAGGGCTGACAATCGACTACTAGCACTGGTACTACACCAGTAGCCCATCTTCCACTTTTTCCGCTACATTGACGTTCACGGCTCGATAGCTATCGTAAGAGAATCGGTGGGAAGATCGAATGGCGGGCAGTAATGTTTAGCAACGAAAGCAGAAACTACCTGCACGCAAGTCTTTTTCCAGTCAAACACAAAGGTGCCAGCGTGCCACCTTGTTTAGCCTTTATGACAAAGAGAGTGTGCATTATTAAATAGTTGTCAACTTTCTGTTTGTGGATTCAAACAGTACACGAAATTACGACTCGTTTAATACATCAGATGGAACAGCTGGATTAAAAATGTGAAATTCTATAAAATAAATCGCCAATTAAACTAAATATAACTAATTTTCCCCGTCTATCTAATGACACAGGATGCTGGCCTAACCAGGAGACCGTCGAATAGTGGGGGTGGTGTATTTCTCCGGTCCCAAATTAATAAAAAAAATGTTCAAATATTTGTAACGCTACGGGACTTCACATCTTCGGTTATTAGTACCTAGGTTTACAAACTACTTAAACTGAGCTCTCTCTTTCAACTTTGATGTTTGTGGGGGGCACACTGACTAGCTATCTATACTTGCATAACGTTGTAAGTCCTCTTCTTTTGCCATACTTGCAAGTGGAAGATGAGGTGTTACTGCTACAACATAATTCTCACACGCGCACACTGCGCGTGAAACTCGACGTACTTTGCAAGATGTGCAGCAACTTACATAACCGGCAAGATCTAAGGGTTCAAAGTAACGAAACGCACATCCACGCACGAGAGAGGACTAAAAACTTCGGCGGGAGGGACATGGCGCTTCAGGCAGCACGACTATCTCCTGACTTGCCTCAAATCGAGCACTTATGTGATATGACGGAACAGTAAGTGACACGTGAGACCTGTTAACCCACAACTTTTGGAGAACTGCGTGAATAGGTCGAGCAAGCATTTAATAAAGTATAAAAGGACTGTATGACTGAGTGGATGTCAGAATCAGCCCATGGCGGCTACGCTACGTACTAATGTGGCTGTTAGCGTGGATCGACATGTGCTACCTCACTGCCGCTTCAGCTGTTCATCTGTCAATGTTATCATTCATAAACTCCATCTTCAGGCCCTTGGAGTGTTTCTATGAGCACTATTGCGACCTCAACGGCCCCCTCTGCAAAACCCTAAATATATGCACAAACACGTAAATAATGTTGCTACACCTAGTTGAAGATGAAGTAATGTATTTACCTGTAATAGTCTTTAATTTTCATGGTACTAATTATGTATGAACTTTAATGTACTGTCAAAATAACCGTTCTAATATCATAGTTACTCGTATTTTATTATCTAAATACATTTCTCCGTCAATTACTAAAATATGTTTCAACGCTGTAATCCGCAAAACCTCATTTGTATGTCTTTATTTGATGATATACACTTAATTAAAAATACTGTCTTAAATTCAACATCACAATAATGCACGCTTCCTTTCCCAAAACATATTACTCTATCAAAGCAGATTTAACACTCAGATAATGTGTTTCCATATCTTGTAAGTTATTCAAAACTTGAGCCGCATAGATGAACTTTATTTTGTGGCGAAATGTGTTTGGTAATGCAAATCGACGTATGTACTCGCGTAAAAACAAAATTACGATTACAACTCGCTGGAAGGTAACTTTTGAAACAAGCACTGCGAAAGACCATTTCACGTAATTTACGTTCTAACAAACGTCTATATCATCAGTATACAGAGTGAATCACCTAACACTTGCACGGAAAGTGCGACTGATGTGCGGTTTTCACAGAATGGATTGTTACTCAAGGACTCGTATTGTTAGCCAATAAACAGATTGTAAAAATACCTAGAAAACGTACTTTTTATGCAAACGTACAATTTTTGAAATGCAACAATGGTTGTTTCTATCATTCACTGGAATTTTTGACACCAACTGTTTACAAAGAATTTTGAATGACATTTTTATCACGTTTAGTTTGGCAGCTACAACCGTTCAAAGTTTCGGGGGCGGAGGCTGCGATAGCGTAGCTGACTGGCCGAGTGGCTATCCCCTGGTGCACATCCCACTGTCCATGACCACCAGTCAATGAGCTACGCTGTCGTAGCCTCCACCCCCAACACTTTGAATGGTTATAGCCGCCAAACTTAACGTGATAGAAATGTCATTAAAAATTCTTTGTACACAGCTGGTGTCGAAAATTCCAGTGCATTATAGAAATAACCATTGTTCCAATTCAAAAATTGTACGTTTGCATAAAAAATACACTTTCTAGGTATTTTTACAATCTGTTTATTGGCTAACAATATGCGTCCTTGACTACCAATCCATTCTGTGAAATCCGCACATCAATCGCACTTTTCGTTTCCGCAATATTTGCGGTGCAAGTGTTGGGTGATTCACCCTGTATATATTTCATAGTATATCTATGCACTATTGTTTCTAATCATGTACCTCAGCAGAAAAATCGCAGGACAGTCCCTGCAAGCATTCACTCCTCTAAAACACCTAGAAGTAGACATAAGGAGCGATACTATATGGAACGAACACATGATATTAATCGAAGGTTTGTCAGATTTCAGACTGAGATACGATGGAAGAATACTCAGGAAGGGTAGTCCGTCAACAAAGAAAGTAGATTACGAAACACTCATTCGACCATTACTTGAATATTAATCACAAATGTGAAAACCGTACCATATAGGACTGATGAACAGAGAATATCAGCAAGAGAGCAGAGTGCTTTAGTTCTGGTTGCTGTAATAAACGTTAAAGCGTCATGGACAATATCGGAAAATTCCATTAGATGTCGCTGCAAGAGATGCTTTTTGTATCAGCATGCGGGCTCCTGTCAAAGCTGCGAGAGTCCTCCATTCTCGAAGAGTAAAAAAAATAGTAGTAGATTTTTTAGAAGATCGTAGTACAAACAAATCGCAACAAAAATGTATAACGCGTGTCCAATTTGTTTGAGTTGCCTACAGTAATACAGCTCAGTTCGATTGATTTTCGTTTCGTGTGTCTGTACACCGGTTGCTACGGGCGTATTTATCAAACGTCAGCAGCAGAATGTGAAGTAATGGTTTAGTTTATACTGAAATTTTCTTTCTGTTTCGCCGATCAAATGGACTGCACTGTGCCGTGCGGGAATGGACGTGTGGTCTAACGCATCTTGCCCCGGTTTGCCGCTCCCCGTCGGAGGATCGAGTCCTCCAAAAATGTTCATTTGTAAACCTATCAGACTTACTGCTATGGTCAACACTGCCTAGACTTACAAACTATTTAAACTAACTTACGCTAAGGACAACAACGCCGAGCAAGGTGGCGCAGTGGTAAAACACTGGTAGCTCAAATCCACCTCCGGCCATCCAGATTGAGGTTTTCCGTGATTTCCCTAAGTCACCAGGCAAATACCGGTACGGTTCCTTTCAAAGGGCACGGCCCATTTCCTTCCCCATCCTTATCCACACAACCCGAGCGTAAGCTCCGCCTCTAATGACCACGCTGTTGACGGGGCGTTAAAAACTAATCTTCATTCCTTAACGACAACAAACACACGATGGGGGACTCGATCTTTCTGCGCAAGCTGTCCTCAGACCGTAGAATGATGCCTTAGACCACGTGGCTACTCACGCGCGGCTTCCACTGTACTGTAGCTTGTAAACATGCCGTATTATTTACACATGCTGAGCATGTCAATATGGTAATTGTGAATGAGATTTGTACTAGAAATGTTGCGCTGGTGGTGCTTGTAGAGAACACAGAACAGGATTTCCTAACCGCAGAGTATTAGATTCATGTGTGTTTACTCGTGTATTCAACACACTGTGTACCACTGGTATAGGGCCTAGCTGTCATATTACATCTGAACGCTTAAATGAACAGACTGTGGATGAAGTAAACGTCGTTATTCAGTCGGTAGAACGTAGTTCATTAACAAGCGCACGTCAAATTTCTGCACGTATTGGTGTTCCACACAAAGAGTATAGCGAACATATTGTATACGCTGGTTTGACCCATTTAATTTACATCTCACGCAACACCTTGGAGTACGTGATGAAGATACACATGTGGGATTGTGTCTCTGGATACTTGAAAATCGCCAAGCAATTCCAGTTTTACTTTTCAATTCTGAAACGTCAGTCACTCGAAACGGCAGCTATAATACTCGTAATTACCACCAGTGCTCCGAAGAAAACCCATATGCCATTGTAGAAACCCATTCTGAAGAAGGCTTCTCTGTAAATGGGTGGTGTGGTTTGATAGGTAACCAGCTGATTTGGCTTGTTGTGTTTTCACATCGTCTCACAGGAGTTATTTATTCTTTCTTGAAAATGAGCTTCCAGCTTTATTGCAAGAGATTCTTTCAGCTACAATAATGCTTATAGTCATCTAGCATTACGGGGCTCCTGAGCATTCTAACCATCAGGTGACATCATATAAACCTAACATTGCCCGGTAGATGGGTCGGTAGATATGTGCACGTTTCTTGGCAACCAAGGACTTGCACATTTCCTCTTTGGATTTATGGTCTATAGCTGTGGGGATGGTTGAGACACGAAGTCTAGAAAAAATAAACACGAGGGTCGATATGATAGTTCGAATTAGGAATAGTGTAACCCTGAAAACAAACAGCAAGGACGACCTTAAAATAGTTACACTAGGTTTATAAAGAAACGTCAAAAGTGCATTGAAGTTCGTAATGGAAATTTTGAAAATCAACTTAGAAAGTCCTCATTTGTCTTGGCTTTAGTCTGTTTGGGTCACATACTAACAGTTATATCTCTGTACTCAATAAAATTTAGACACATGTTATATGGAACTTTTATTGCTATTCCTCTTCATTACCATTCCCTAAAATATCTTTTGTACCATTGGAACCATTCGGTATGTTCAAATGTTTGTAAATCTATGGGACTTGAATACTCTAGTCATCAGTCCATAGACTTACAAACTACTTAAACTAACTCATGCTAAGGACAACAAATACAGCAATGGCAGAGGGAGGACTCGAACCTCCGACGGCGAGCAGCGGCGGGCTTCGCAGCTTGGCGCCTTGTAATGCTCGGACACTCCACCGAGACACACTGGGTGTATTGTTTCCTCCTGTTTAGATATCGTTAACAGCCAACGATGATCAATTCACATAGATTATAGACCACACAGATGCATACATGTAGTCCTTCCTCTCACGATTCAGGCGAGCGTGCCAGATAAAAATGAGGAATTGTCAGAAGTTCACGAAGCACCTTACGCCACACACCACGAGGAGGCTTGCAGAGTACGGAGGTATTTACAGACTGTTTAAATTAGCTACCGTTAATGTTACTCTCTGATTAAAGCAACCTGAAAAACATATTGTATCTGGTTACTCTGTAACACCAACAACTCCTATAAAAACATGGTCGTTGGCTGAATAACTGGCAATATAGCTTGTTACTGCTGAGCAGCGGTGGCGTGCACATCGTTGGTGTTGCGCGCTCTGTACCAGTTGCCCGATAGCTGCGAGGAAGAGGCCATGCTTTGGTGGGAAAGTGAGCATCTGTCGTTGCGTTGTTTTTACAGCGAAGCAAATTGTCGAGTGTTTGCCATGGGGAAGAAAGCTGCGCAGAAGAAAGCTACTTGCAGTGAAGGGGCCGTCGATTGAGCAACTCATCGAGTCTGCTGATCACGGCAAGATGACAGAAGAAAATCGAACACTTATCCCGCCCTTGTACATCACATGAAGGGACACGTGGACGGAGGTGTACGATGTGATAGCCGGCTGCTGCACGCGAGAGGTCGGCATCGAGACGGTCGACTCGGAAGCCACCATCTCACTACAGGCAGCGTCTAAGGCAGATCACAGGACAAGAGCGCTGTGGCTGCCTTCATAGTCGACGCGCCTCAATTGAAGACAACGTCCAAAGAAGGGAGGCGAGAGAAGAGCACCAGGACGCTCTTGAGGGGGCTGCCATAGTGCAGCAGTCCGGGAGGGCTGCGGCGTGCTGGGCTCGGTGGTGTGACTGTAAAGTTGGACAACCGTACCAACTGGAAAAGGCCGGAAACTACCGGGCTTCCCAAAAAAAAAAAAAAAAAAAAAAAAAAAAAAAAAAAATATTTGTATAGTCTATGGGAGTTAACTACGGACCGGCCGCGGTGGCCGAGGAGACTGAGGCGCTCCAGTCACGGTCTGCGCGGCCACTACGGTCGGGGGTTCGAATCCCCCCTCGGGCATGGATATTTGTGCCGTCCTAGTTCGTAAGTAGTTCATAAGTAGTTTGTAAGTTTAGGGACTGATGACCCCGTAGTTAAGTCCCATAAGCTATACAAACATTTGAACATTTGAACTTAACTACGGGGTCATCAGTCCCTAAACTTACAAACTACTTATCAACTAGCTTATCCTAAGGACGGCACAAATATCCATGCCCGAGGGGGGATTCGAACCCCCGACCGTAGTGGCCGTGCAGACCGTGACTGGAGCGCCTCAGTCCCCTCGGCCACCGCGGCCGGCTGGGCTTCCCAGTGACGGTGGCAGCTCTCCATGCCGACGTGGACCCTCTCCCCTAGTGCCTCAAGTGCAGAGGGGGTGGGCCATGTGACCAAGTACTGCCGTAACGTTGCGCGGTGTGTGAAATGCTCTGGCGAGCATGACAAGGAAGCTTAGGGTTTAACGTCCCGTCGACAGCTTGGTCATTAGAGACGGAGCTCTCGCTCGGATGTTTGGGTTAAGGATGGGGAAGGAAATCGACCGTGCCCTTTCAAAGGAACCATCCCGGCATTTGCCTGGAATGATTTAGGGAAATCACTAAAACCTAAATCTGGATGGCCGGAGGTGGATTTGAACCATCATCCTTCCGAATACGAGTCCACTGTGTTACCACTGCGCCACCTCGCTCGGTGCGAGCCTGGCACACGTACCTGCGCGCGCGGCAGAGAAGAAGCGTCGACTTGCGTCTGCTGTGGCGGTACCGCAACGTCGACGGGGTGGCTGGCGAGAATGACGACGAGAGGACGACGCGGCTCGGCTGCCGCACCTCCTGCCCGCGATCGGCCGGAAAACCTCGCCGAAGGCAACGCAGACCGACCGATAACGGAAATGAAGCCAGAGCCTCTCGCCCCAGAGAAGAACACGCGATCCGGCGCCCACCTACGCGCTGCCGCAGAGGAGACGACAGCGGCTTTCACAGCCTCTATGGAAGCAGAGAGGGCGGCCTTCCAACTCGCTAACTCGCTGCGGAAACAGCGAGGGCCTGCCGACAACTACGGCAGCTGCGTGCAACACCTGGGAGGAAGGTGACTTGGCTGTTACAGCGCTCGCCCTGCGGCGCAGCACTCTCTGGTTACCACTGCGGTTCTGGGTACACAGTCGACAGCCGCCGCCAAGTTGACGCCTGAGCAGACGAAATGTTCAAATGCGTGTGAGGTCTTATGCGACCAAACTTCGTGGTCATCAGTCGTTATACTTACACACTAATTACTTAACTAAAACTAACTTACGCTAAGGACACCACAAACTCCCATCCCTGAGGGAGGATTCGAATCCCCGACCGCAGCGGCCGTGCAGACCGTGACTGGAGTGCCGCAGACCGCTCGGCCACTGTGGCCGACCTGAGCAGACGAAGGCGATAGAAGACTTCAGGACCGCGATGGAAGGAACATCACTGAAGGAGGGATGTGCCGTGCAGAGAGGAAACGACGACCGGAGGCAGCAACGTCATCGCATGCGCATACGCGTGCTGAGGATGGAGAACAATTGCCGCCACTGGCAGAGAAGGCTCTGCAAAACACCGTGGCACACTGCCGCACCTGGCCAGCTGGGCGAGTGTGTCAGTGCAGGCCAATGCAGCCAATTTTGCTGCCATACTCACCGGACTGATCTCTTTATGACAACCATCAGCACTGACACGGTATCCGATGCATGATACCCATTACTAACATAACCCATCCTTACATGAACTGTCGCAGTTAGCAAGGAACCGCTACTGCTGCCCAGTAACGTACCCCACTGTCGCAGAGGTTTTTCTTAGGCTCTTGCCTTGGCACTGTTTTCCCTCTGCCCTTACATACCTATCCTTCGTATACCTTTCGACCAATACTACCTCCAGATTCACCGTATTAATGGGTGATCGAGCCTACGCGTTCGGGTAACATCGTGGCTCTGTCATCCTGTGATCCACCTTAGCAATACTAACCAAAGTTCAAATGTTTGTATAGCTTGTGGGACTTAACTACGGGGTCATCAGTCCCTAAACTTACAAACTACTTATGAACTAGCTAACACTAAGGACGGCACAAATATCCATGCCCGAGGGGGGATTCGAACCCCCGACCGTAGTGACTGGCGCGCCGCAGACCCCTCGGCCACCGCGGCCGGCCAATACTAACCAATACGGAGGTGACAGCAGAACTTTTGAGTTGGTCACCACGTTGGTGTGGGCGTGGAAGGGCCCCATCCTTTTTGTTTTTCTTTTTTTTACTGTTCAACATCAACAAGGTTTATAAAATAACCTGGCAATTGACCCAACAACTGGAAACATGACTGTTCATCATCAAATTTTATTAAATAACATAATATTTGCCGCGGTGGATGGGCCGAGCGCATTGAGGAGCTATGCTACGATGCGCGAAGCTGTTCCCCGTCGGGGTTTCGAATCCCCCCTCGGGCATGGATATTTGTGCCGTCCTTAGTATTAGATAGTTTGTAAGTAGTTTGTATGTTTAGGGACTGATGACCCCGTAGTTAAGTCCCATAAGCTATACGAAGATTTGAACATTTGATAAAGTAATATGGTATCTGGATAATTAACTGGCAACGGAATGGTGTAGCAGGTTACTGTTCATCATCAATAACTTTTCTAAAACAATATGGTACTGGGATAATTAACTGGCGGCAAGAGCTGTAGCTGCTTACTGTCCAGTCTCAAGAAGTTTTACAGAATTATGTGGTATTTGGATATAGGGTAAATCCGGGACAGATGGCGCACATTTTCAGAATTAATCATAAAAATTCCCATAATTCACATAAATCAAAATAGTTTCTTTTACAAATAAACAAACCAGTTTACCTTAAAATATAATTTTTAGAGAATTTTACATGGACTCATTCGTCATGATATGTGACCATTCAGAAAACCTTACAGTGCGGCATCTATCCCTTCCGCTAATGGTGAAATGCCGCACTCTCCTAGGTGACATGCTGCATGATGATATTTGCCGAAACTTATAATTTTTAAACTAAATGTATTAAAATTTTAGTTCACGAATGTAACAATCGCGGAATAAAAATGAGCATTTAAGAAATGGCAAACAAATCCTTTATTTTCGTTATATCAAAACACGAAATTAAATTTTTAATTATTTTTGAAGATTAAACTTTGGCCTATCAGAGATTTTCAAAAATATCCTTTGCATAATTAGCTTTCATTCCTATTTTCCCTGCCACAGTCAACACAATAAGTGTCCAAGATTGTACAATTTTCGTGTACCCAAAGCTTACATGCCAAGCAGCATAACCAGTCACACTTTCAGTGGTTTCACAGTACAATTATTCGCATTCTTTACATGGTGTCTTATCAAGAGATGCATGTTTTGATGTAGGCCTAAGGCTATGTTTGTTGTAATCCAGATCGTAACTTGTATTTAACTTGTGTGGCAAATATCCCTATTAAAAAATAAGTGCGGCATGTATACCGGATTACAATGCGGCATGTATCCCGATCTATCAGGAAAAGAAGCCGCACCCTACGACTTTCTGACCGTAGCAGCCAAGATTGCCGGATCAGAATCAAAAGGCACCTTACAGAAGTTCCTGTTCGTGCAGCTACTCAGATATTTAAAAATATGTCACTATACAGGGTGTTACAAAAAGGTACGGCCAAACTTTCAGGAAACATTCCTCACACACAAAGAAAGAAAATATTTTATGTGAACATGTGTCCGGGCCGGCTGCGGTGGCCGAGGGGACTGCGGCGCGCCAGTCACGGTCTGCACGGCCAATACGATCGGGGGTTCGAATCCCATAAGTTATACAAACATTCGAACATGTGTCCGGAAACGCTTAATTTCCGTGTTAGAGCTCATCTTCCACCTACGCTCACTGGAGCACGTTATCATGATTTCATACGGGATACTCTACCTGTGCTGCTAGAAAATGTGCCTTTACAAGTACGACACAACACGTGGTTCATGCACGATGGAGCTCCTGCAAATTTCAGTCGACGTGTTTTTACGCTTCTCAACAACAAATTCGGTGACCGATGGATTGGTGGAGGCGGACCAATTCCATGGCCTCCGCGCTCTCCTGACCTCAACCCTCTTGACTTTCATTTATGGGGACATTTGAAAGCTCTTGTCTGCGCAACCACGGTACCAAATGTAGAGACTCTTCGTGCTCGTATTGTGGACGGCTGTGATACGCCATTCTCCAGGGCTGCATCAGCGCATCAGGGATTCCATGCGACGGAGGGTGGATGCATGTATCCTCGCTAACGGAGGACATTTTGAACATTTCCTGTAACAAAGTGTTTGAAGTGACGCTGGTACGTTCCGTTGCTGTGTTTCCATTCCATGATTAATGTGATTTGAAGAGAAGTAATAAAATGAGCTCTAACATGGAAATTAAGCGTTTCCGGACACATGTCCAAATAACATATTTTCTTTCTTTGTGTGTGAGGAATGTTTTCTGAAAGTTTGGCCCTACCTTTTTGTAACACCCTGTATAGCACCATCTAATAACCAACCGTAACACTAAAAAGATTTTCATGCAAGATATAGAAGGAGATATCATCGGAGTAGTACAGCAACTAAAATAATTTAACAAGAACAAGTCTTCTGGCCCGTATTGTATACCCATTAGATTTCTATCTGATTATGCTGAAGCGATAGCTCCATACTGAACAGCCATATACAACCGCTCTATCATAGAAGGATCTGTACCAAAAAATTGGAAAGTTTCACTGGCCACACCTATATTCAGGAAAGGCAGTAGGAGTAACCCACTAAACTACAGGCCTATTTCATTGACGTCAATTTGCAGCAGGGTTTTGGAACATATCCTGTACTCAAATATTGTGAATTATCTCGAACAGAACGATCTATTGACTCAAGGTCAACACGGATTTAGAAAATATCGTTCATGCGAAACACAAGTAGCTCTTTATTCACACGAAGTGATGATGGGTGCTATCGACAAGGGTTCGCAAATCGATTCCGTATTTCTTGATTTCCAGAAGGCTTTTGACACCGTACCTCAAATGTTCAAATGTCTGTAAATCTATCGGACCAAACTATGTGGTCATTAGTCCGTAACTTACAAACTATTAAACCTAGGTAAACTAACCTAAAGACAAACGCACCCACCCATGCCCCAGAGAGGACTCCAACCTTCACGGCGAGCAACCGCGCTCTCCGCAGCGAGACGCTTTAGGCCGCTCGGCTACTCCACCGCGGCGCACGATATAGAGTTACCTTGTTTATTAACACTAACTCGGTTAAAACTACCACTACTGAAACAAAAGCAGTTGCCTCGCTGCCCAGCGTCTACTGCGCAACTGCAAAGCGCCTACACACGCACTTTGACGGCTTTTACCAAAAATAAGGGTGGGGGGAGTAGCCGAGCGGTGTGGAGCGCCACGTTACGGATCGGCGTCAGAGGATCGAATCCTCCCTCGGGCATGGATGTGTGTTTTACCCTTAGGTTATTTTAACTTACTTTAAGTAGTTTGTAAGGGACTGATGACCATCGTAGTTTGATCCCATAGGATTACAAAGTTTTTTTTTGAGGGGGTGGGGTGGCGCTGTCTGTACCGCATGCGGCAACTCTCCTGGACTTACTATATAACTGGCAACATAGAGGTGTAGCCGGTTGCTCTTCGTCATCAACACCTCGTATAAAATAACAACGTAGTTGCTCAGTAGCCGATTTCGTAGAGCTGAAATAAATCCAGAAATGTTACGGTGGGACGAAGCGACGAGCGCGAGGGGCGCGGGGATGAGTGGAGCGAGAGCGAGGGGCTGGGAGATTGAGAGCGTGGCATAACATGATTGCAGACGGCCACAATTGGCAGGTGGCTGCGGGCTGCGGGCGGCGCTCGACCCGCCTTTAAAGCGGACGTGCCCAGGCGCCTTCATTAGGCGCTGCCCGCTGCCGCTGCCGCCACGCGTGCCTCCGCCTGTCAACATTCATTCCGCCCGATATGCGCCCACTCAGTCTACCTGCGCACTACAAATTCCGCTCGCATTTCTAACGGAAACACGCCGATAATCAAATGCTTTCGACATCCGAACCAAATTCCTATTACTAATCACTGTCTCCGTGTTTATTAGATGTCGCGACAGGGCCGACCGCACGATAACGAGCTATTCCTCGTAACGAGCAGGTCGTGTCGTAGAGGAACTAATACAAAAGAGAAAAACAGAAAGGAAAAACCGGACCAAAATTAATATTTTCTTTGAGTGACGAAAGACAAAGACAAAAAATGTATTCGCAGCTGCTGCCTGCGATTATGGACCCGCTGCCTACGTAATATAGCGGGTGGGTCAGGTCTTCTACAACGGTCACATAGCCGCCACACCGGTCGTCTAGACATATATGGTATAATAATGATTATGCAGCCAAGATCGCATTTTTCGTTTACTATGTTACCGGTTTCGGCGTACTCGACGCCATCTTCAGACCTGTCGTAATTCACGACAGGTCTGAAGATGGCGTCGAGTACGCCGAAACCGGTAACATAATAAATGAAAAATGCGATCTTGGCTGCATAATCATTATTAAACAATTATAGATCGCCCCATTGAACTATGAGTTCCTTATATAATATATGGTATAGATGAGCAGTGTGCCGTTGCCCCTTGTCCCACCCCGTGGAGGTGGAGGTGGAACAATGTTGTGAGAAGTCTGCAGTATATACTCAGCAAATATTTTAGATGTTGATAAAGACGAAGGAAGGAAGCTTGGTGTTTAACGTCTCGTCGACAGCGTGGTCGTTAGAGACGAAGTTCACGCTCGGAGTGTTTGGCTAAGGATGTGGAAGGAAATCGGCCGTGCCCTTGCAAATGACCCATCCCGGCATTTGCCTGGACTGATTTAGGGAAATCACGGAAAAACTAAATCGGGATGGTCGGAGGTGGATTTGAACCACCATCCTTCCGAATGCAAGTCCAGTGTGTTACCACTGCGCCACCTCGCTCGGTGGTAAAGACGAAATCCAATAAAATCCCGTATAGAATGTGACAAATTTTTAACGTGTACAGAGATGCAGCTGTTGCTATGGAAGCCAAACAAACTTATTTTCAAACATTCCATGACCACATCTTCTCTTTATTTGTTTTCCGACGTCGTCTGCCGTAGCGGAGAGGCCGAGCGCATTGAGGCGCTATGCTCTGATGCGCGAGGCCGTTCCCCGTCGGAAGTTCCAATCCTCCCTCGCTCTTGGATTTCTGTGCTGTCTTTAGTATAAGGTAGTTAATAAGTAGTTTGTAGGTTTAGGGACTGATGACCCCGCAGTTAAGTCCGATAAACTTCACAAAAATTTGAACATTTGAAATAATGATGAAAGCTAATTTTCAAGAAAGTGTAGATACGGGGTGCTGTAAGACGACACGGTAACACAACAGGCCCAATCAGCTGATTGTTTATCAAAACACACTACACATTCACAGAGTTTTTTTTTTAAGAATGTGTATCCATAAACGCATATGGGTTTTCTTCGGACCAAAGATATAAAGCCGGCCGTGGTGGCCGAGCCGTCTGCGGCGCGCCAGTCACGTTCTGCACGACCACTACGGTCGGGGGTTCGAATCCTCCCTCGGCCATGGATATTTGTATCGTCCTTAGTATTAGCTGATTTATAAGTAGTTTTTAGGTTTAGGGACTGATGACCCCGTAGTTGAGTCCAAAATCAAATGTTCAAATGTTTGTAGAGTCTATGGGACTTAACTACGGGGTCATCAGTCCCTAAACTTACAAACTACTTATGAACTAGCTAAGACTAAGGACGGCACAAATATCCATGCCCGAGGGGGGATTCGAACCCCCAACCGTAGTGGCCGTGCAGACCGTGACTGGAGCGCCTAGTTGAGTCCCATAAGCTCTACAAACATTTGAACATTTGAAAGATATGAATTTCGAGTGTCTTTTTATGATGTCGCGTATGGAAGTGTCTTCATCAGTGATAAGTAAAACTGGAAGTACTGGGCGATTTCAAAGTATCCAACGACAAAATGGTAATAGTATATATTCACCTCATGCTGGAAGGTGTTGAATAAGCTGAAAATGGGAACCCGTGCATAATATCCGCCGTACTCTTGTACATGGAAATAAGGCAAATGTAGAAATTCTGAGTAGGCTTGTTGAATTAACACATTCTAGCGACTGAATAAAGTCTTCAACTTCATCCACAGTCTGTTCATTTTCACTTTCAGATTCCATTTGAGTGTTGGGCACAGTAGCAGGCATTTTATTAAACTCACGAATAAACACGGATAATTTTGTCAGTCTGTGCTTATGAAATCGTGTGCCACACTCTCTGGTAACAGTAGCAGCCTTTTCATTACAAAACTCGCATACCAATACCATATTGGATTATGTGGATAAGTGAGGGATGTTTGCACGCTACAGAACAGCACATTGGCCATCAAATCACAATGAAAAATTCTGCTTAAACCAAAGTAGGACTTTACAACTGTTTTAAATGTTTGTAGAGCTTATGGGACTTAACTATGGGGTCACCAGTTCCTAAACTTACAAACTACTTATGAACTAGCTAATACTAAGGACGGCACAAATATCCATGCCCGCCCGAATCCCCGGCCTTAGTGGCCGTGCAGACTGTGACTGACGCGTCGCAGAACGCTCGGCCACCGCGGCCGGCGTTTACAACTTGGACATCAACGCTCTACTGTTAAAATTCGATAAATATGTCCATAGAAACCAAGTTACCAACACAGAAAAAGAAAATGCTTTGAACTCAGGAGTATCTCTGTATGCATTAGAAATAGGAATCGTGTTTTATGACATTTTATTGCAATTA
This sequence comes from Locusta migratoria, assembly GCA_026315105.1. Classification (NCBI taxonomy): domain Eukaryota; kingdom Metazoa; phylum Arthropoda; class Insecta; order Orthoptera; family Acrididae; genus Locusta; species Locusta migratoria. The sequence continues at coordinate 459,859,199 of CM048755.1, forward strand.
TACCACACTGCCACCTCCTAATGTATTCACTATTGCTCCTGAAACAGCCTGTATAAATAATTATGAGCTGTAGCTGTACCATTTATCGCTGGCATATGAAAATATCTCCTACATCGGGATTCGAACCTCGATTTCCCCCTTTTCGAAGAAAAGGAGGAAAGGAAGTTACGATTTAAGGACCCGTCAACAACAAGGTCATTAGAGACGCAGCTCACGCTCGGATTTTTGAATGAGGATTGGGAAGGAAATGAGCCGTGCCTTTTAAAAGGATACATCCCGAAATTTGTTTGAAGTGTTTTTTTTTTTTTTTTTTTTTTTTTTTTTTTTTTTTTTTTTTTTTTTTTTTTTTTTTTTAATCATGGAAAATCTGAATCTTAATGACCGGAGATGGATTTGAACCACTGTCCCCCCAATTGTCGCAAACGGTGTAGATAACCACTACGCTATCCATGCATTTATGCATGCATATCTGAAGGACGTTTGTAGTGGTTGCATACTGAAACACGGACTCTGCATATCATATATATTTTTTTAAATTCCTTATTTAATCTTACACAATAAACCCAATATCTAAATATTACAAAGGGACTTTTTATGCTACTTTTAGATACACAGATTTTTACAATGAAATTTCTTTTATTTCACCAACTATTCATTAATTATATTATACTTACAAATATGCAACTTAAACTACTTGCTGCAATGTTACAGGTGTGCCAGTAGGTTACAATCCTGGTGGTTATGGTGGCCAACTCACCGAGCTAATCCCGATGTGCGTTCCCCTGACACTGGGGAACCCATGACTCATTACTGACGCTGCAATCCCCCAACAACTAAGTCTCCCATTATTATTCATGAAAAACTATCAATCTACACTCTAAACTACGTATAAGGAAATATCGGTGGTGCCAGGTCTAACCCCAGATCCAGAGGATAGTGGATATCAGCCAATATCTTAGTATTTAATTTATCAGACAAATTGGAGTCCTACAGACATTTAAACACATGACATAGAGCTCTTCAGTTATATCAACGTAGATTTCGTGGTCATATCCCTGTAGTTTTCTAATATTTACTAGCGGGGGAATTACTTTGAATATGTATTGATGAATTACAATCTGTAATGTATTTCTTAAATTTATGACAGTTTCTATCGAGGCCTTTGGAAGCTTCACAAGCATTAATATTTTGTACATTTGTACAGAGGATTTATGTATATATTGTTGTGTTAAGCCGTATACAATCTCCGACGCCAACTAGTAATTGATACTCCCTTCTTTGCAACTGTGCTATTATTTGTTTTTCTCTTGTAAACTTTCTTAAGAGACAATTAGAAACTTTCTTTAGAGCTTCGCTAACATAAACTGATAAGTTCAACGCGCATGTATGTTATCTGACTGGTTATAGATGCAGAATGTGGATTAGAATTGGTTTTCGGATCTCCTAGCTTCGCTTAGCCCTCCTGTTGTGTGTATGTATGTGTGTGTGCTTATGTGTGTAGCTACACATCATATATTTCGATCAAGTCCAGCGGTATAAATGTGACTATGAATCATCGTGATTTCTTTGGTTAACACGACTTTTCCATGTATTGTTATAATTTAATCTGTTACAAGATCAGCCCATTTGCTTCGTTTAGATTACAGTCGATACACTAAAAACATCTAGGTCGTAAAATTTTTAATAATGTATAATAGTTTTCCTATTTTCGCTTTCATAGATTGATGATCATAGCGAAAGGTCTGTAAAACTCTTCACTCCTGACCTATAGACACTTAATAGCATGTCATACTAATAAGAGAAATTGTGAAAGTAGAGGGGATCCCATTGATGTGATGACCGCACGCGCGGCGCACCAGATGGCGGGAGGCAAGCGTTCTGTTGCCCGGAGATTCAGACGCCGCAGCGCCCACCTACTGCCAGCGCAATATTAGTTTTAAAATATGTCCAAGTAAATTTTGTACTCAGCCATGTCTTGCAAGGAGATGCTGGAACTGTTTGCCATTGTTTTACATGCATTTCTGGCATCTACTCAAGAAATTGTTCATCACACGAAAAATGGAGTTAACTGACGCGCAGATGTTATCCTTGAGCTTCTGTAATGTGTGCAGATTTGTTGTGTATATTTTATCCTTTAGTGCTCCACACAGGTTTAAATCACGCGGGGTGAAATCGGGACTTCGAGTGGGCCAGATGTTGTTGGCGATGACTCTGTCGTGGAACACGTCACGGATTGCGTGCAAAAAAACATTGCCTGTATGCGACCTATCTGAATCTTGTTGAAAAAACGCGAAGCTTCGTTCTCTTTTACTGAGTTTATTAAAACACGGTTGCAGAATGTTTTGCACATATCTTTCACTGTTAATCGTGTCATTAAAAAAACTGGTCCTATTATTCTTTCGCGACTAACGGCAGCCGGCCGCGGTGGCCGAGGGGACTGAGGCGCTCCAGTCACGGTCTGCACAGCCACTAATGTCGGGGATTCGAATCCCCCCTCGGGCATGGATATTTGTGCCGTCCTTAGTAATAGCTAGTTCATAAGTAGTTTGTAAGTTTAGGGACTGATAACCCCGTAGTTAAGTCCCATAAGCTGTACAAACATTTGAACATTTGACTAACGGCTCGCAACACTTCTATTATCTGCTCGTAAAAGGTTACCTCATGAAGCTGAATTGATCTTTCGGCACAGCTATGTCCAGAGTTTCGAGAATTAACATACTCATGTAAATGGAACCAGGCCTTGTTTGATAACTGAATGAGGTAAGGATCAACTTCACCGTGTGCAGTTGATTCAAAATCTAACCTTGTGCGTGGTTCAAATGTTCAAATATTTGTAAATCTATGGGATTCAACAGCTTGGTTATTAGCCCCTAGCATAGAAACTACTTAACCTAAGGTTACCTAACTAACTAAAGACAACACAAACACCCATGCCCAAGGGGTTAATATAACCCCCGACGGTGGCCGGCCACGCTCACCGCAACACGGCGCTCCAGTACGCGCGGCTAATCCGCCGCGGCCTGGTGCGTGGTATCACCAGGATTAAGTTCTTGCACTACTTCTACTTTCTACGACCGTAGACCATGTAACATATTAGCTCTTTTTACAGATCCGGTCGGCCGCGGTGGCCGAGGGGACTGAGGCGCTCCAGTCACGGTCTGCACGGCCACTACGGTCGGGTGTTCGAATCCCCCCTCAGGCATGGATATTTGCGCCGTCCTTAGGTTAAGCTAGTTGATTAGTAGTTTGTAAGTTTAGGGACTGATGACCCCGTAGTTAAGTCCCATAAGCTACACAAACATTTGAATATTTGAATTACAGATCCGCAAGAAATTTGTGTTTGCTGTGACAGACGTCTAAGAGACTTTTTAGGGGGGAAATTTTGTTGGCGGTAAGCCATATCATCGAGCTGAGGTTCTGAGAGCACTGTACGTCGTCGTTTACGCTTCCTATCACAAAAACTTCCCGTGTCACGAGATTTATTCACTAATTTGTGAATTGCATCACGACTCGGAATTTTAACACCTGGAAATTTCTGTTTAGTCTGCGGACAATACGTGCCGACTCTACATGCACATATGAATCGTAAATAAACACTCGTGGCACTGAATAATTAGATGTTGCCATCGTTGTGTTCGCAGACTTGACTGTTACATTCACTGTTGCTTCACTGGGTGAAAAGGCGCGCAGTGCAGCCAGGGCACTCGAGGTTGCCAACTCTCCCCTAAGGGCATTAGCTGGGAGACGCTGAACGCATTCGACCAGCCACTGAGCCAGTAGATGGGCGCCACTCCGCGGCATCTGAATCGCCGGCCAACGGAGAGGTCGGCATCTAGTGCGCCGCGCGTGCTGATCACATCCTCTACTTTACTGCAGGGGAATAGATTACTCCAAATCTATATCTATAAATGTGAATGTCTGTTCGGTGTACGTTTATCACGTCTGAACCACAAGACATAAAGAGCTAAAAATTTGTACAGTTACTAATGTCTACCCGGGGCAGGCCTTAGGCACGGTTTTATGGCGATCGGATAGCTATTTATCTATATATATTAATGTGAATGTCTGTTCGTTGTACGCTTATCACGTCCGAACGACAAGACGCAGAGACTTAAATATTTGTACAGTTACTAATTTACACCTGAGGAGGGTTTTAGACACGATTTTAGAGCGATCTGATAGATATTTAGTAATCTGAAGAATATAACGCGAAATGCGGAACAATAATGACTCTTTGAAAATTATATTTACTCTTTGAAAATGGTTTTATTCGTTGCATTGTTGCCTGAGGGTTGATAATGATAAAAGGGTGGAGTATATTGGGGTGGAAAGTTATCGGTGTAAATAAAATTCTACGTGCGTGTGTGTGAGAGTTAATTTTTCGCTCTGCAGCGAAAACTACAGAACGAAAATGAATGGTCTGTGTGTAATTGTTGTCCGAAGTCTCCCGTTGTACACCACAGCAATTCCATGCCGATAGCTATAAGGAGGTGCAAGATATGGTGGTTAAAAGTCGTCAAATTATAAAAAAATCCGGACTGAAGGCCAGCGATGACGTTTGCGACTCTGTCGCAAGGAGGTTACGTACAGCGAAACGTGATGCCACAGACCATATCTTTGGTCTATTCGTGCTACAATGTCTTCTGCTCTTTCTCTGTAAGGATAAGCATACGATTAAGGAAATATAACAATATTAAATATAGCAGTAAAAAAGAAATTTCTTTTAATACTTCTCGTTTAAAAAATCTGTTTGGCGCATTACAGCAAGTGATCGATCTGTGATATTATTACAATCATTATTGTTGAATTTCGTGATTGGATTCTTCGAAACGAGTGCATTTTTACGTGTGATTTCTTATTTCTTATAAATACTCTGATAAATGTAACATGTGTTTAGAAAAAAGGATATGGACAGAGAGTGGATAGGAAAAGTACTAACTCAAGGTCGAATAAATAAATAAATACCTGGGCAACGCCGGGTTTTCAGCTAGTACAGAATATATTTGCGAACTCCTTACTTTATGGACGTCTCTCTGCCAAATGTTATGTACAGGTCAAATATTAATTCGTATACGATGACATTCGTCCATCAACAATTGTTGTGCTGCATTGTCTACTAGGATTATTAGTTCATAACTCAAAAGAAAACAAATCGCTTTGATATCCCGTCTTGTCACGAGGAACGTTGAATGACTTCCTTCTCAAACTGAGATTGTTGCATGAGGGACAGTGAAGTGTCGTACTACAACAGAAACATTATGCGCATACAGAAATGAGTATTTGCTTGTTCATCCCAGCATGAAATGTTTCAAACTTGTTGGAACCGGCTACATAATTAATAACAAAGAAGCGTCATGAAATGAAGACACAATCGTGCAAGATTCCTATGAACCATCTGCGATAGCGGAAGAAGGGTCTCCGGATTTTTACCTGCATTAAATTGAAATTGCTAAGCCACGCGGAATGGACGCATGGTCTAAGGTATCATCTACCGACTGGGTAGCCGTTCACGCTAGAGGTTCGAGTCCTCTCACGGTGATGGGTGTGTGTTGTCCTTCGCGTAAATTAGTTTAAGTAGTTTGTAAGTCCAGGTAATGATGACCATGTCAGTCTGATCCAATAGGTTTAGAAATATTTGAACATTTGATTTTGAAATTACTAACTGGTAGTGGAAATTTCAACTTCCAAGACCCTTCCTCAGTCTCTTTTCCTGTAAACTAACGACTTACAAATACACAACTGTGTGGCTCGACTACTGAGTGAACAGCTTCTGCATACATCTTATAGGTCACTTTATTGCTCAGACGGTACAATTTAGTGGCACAGCAGTGTCCCCGCCAAGTCGAAAGCGCATGGCCCCCTATAATATGTTACCAACTTTTAACTGCACTTTCGACCCACCTGTATCTTTGTTGTACATAAAGCTAGAAAGCCTGAATTTTCTGTTAGCAATTAACAACTACAGACTGCTATATTTTCAAATTATATTATTGTGTACCTAATGGTAGTAAAAATCGCTACCTTTGTCACTAAATATCCGATAATCAAAATTCTAAGATACTTCTAGCAACATATAAACATCAAATTTCGTATTTAGATAGTATTTAGCTTTTAATGAATAGAAAAATTCAAACATCCGTGAATATCAATCCATTTTTAGAACGCATTTTCTTTTGACAAAAAACGTATCTGCTTATTTGGGTTGGTTATTAACGGTTTGGTAATGGTCTTGTGGTAAAGCGCTAGCTTCAAATGTTTGTATTTTATGGGACCAAACTACGTTGGTCATCAGTCCCAAGTCCTACAACTACTTAAACTAAGTAAAACTGACCTAAGGACAACACACTCATCCATGCCCGAGGGAGGATTCGAACCTCCGCCCGCGAGAAGTCGCACGATCCGTAACATGGCACTCCAGACCGCTTTTTTTTTTCTTTTCTTTTTTTGGGAAAAGGGACCACAATAGGTAAGGAAACTAAAGTGCCACCGCCACTTTGACCCTAATAAAAAAAAAAAAGAACCTCAACCTCTTCAGGCGTTGGCGGCTAACTAAAACTACCCCTGGAAACTTAACTATATAAGGGAACAGAAAGAAAGAAAAGGAAGGGGAATGTGTAGGAGACAAAACAAATAAATTCTCTTTATTCACATTACTATGATTTTATTTCATTATTTTTATTTAATAGATCTTGATGTTCGTTGTACAGTTCAGAAGATCTCGGTTCCCTGCGGCTAGTAAGTTCAGTCACGGCTTCTCGTAGAATGCGCATTCCGTTGAACAGTTCAAGGAGGGACAGCAGTTCAAACATTTAAAATTCTTCTCTATTGACTGAACACATTCCAGCTGCGGGGAGGGTCGTTGAAGGTACTCCCAAGGAAGTTGGAAAAGTATTGTCTGTATTTAGGATGTCGTACAACTCTGTAATGGCGATCCGTGAGATAAGTCCAAAAATCAAGTTTCGATTTTGCGTTGTGTCCAAAAAGATAGTGTATGGCATGCCCGCGAATCCAATTCACCGCATTGGTCTTAGCCTTTGGAAAATACACTCCGTCCGGAAATAAGAACTAATGAGGAGTAACACTTTCTGGAATAGTTCTCGTGAGGAAAGCTATAATACGGTGAATCAGTTGCCAAACATCAGCAGCAGTACCGCAAACAAAACGATGTTCGTCAGTGTCAGCCACCCCACATCTGGGACAGAGAGGTGATTCGGCGAGGTGGATGCGATGAAGTCGAAATCTACAAACATGCTTGCGATTGACAGTAAGGTACCAGACCGACTGTACATCAGAATCAAGAAAAGAAGCAGATATAGAACGCCAGATGGAGCGCCAGACAAACTGGGGAAATTTTTGTTCAATCGGGTTTGATGGTAGACTTCTTTGTAGAACATCATAGACAGCTTTAGTTTTGCGTAAGTACGGGTTGGACAAGTTGAGGTGGAGATAGCTAAGCTCGAGAATAAAATATCTGATATGATGGAAAGGAACTGGAATAACCGACAGCATGACCGGAGCTGACAGCGAGGCCGGCGTATAAGTCGACAATAGAAGACCAGTAAGGCTCGTCGGCCAACGTGTCCATATCGTCATCTGGGAGCTAATAAAGAGGGCACGAGCTCTATCCGGTACGTGATACGGACCGAGCCCACCACGGTCGCGAGGAAGGGTGAGCGATTCATAATTAACTTTGAACAACAAGCCATTGCTGACGAATGAGGCCATCGCTGCTAACATTCGATGGGCAATGGTAAGTGGAAAGGGGAAAACCTGTGCGACATGGGGAACGCGGGATGCGATATAGACATTGACATATCGAACTCGCTGAAGAATATCCAGGGATCTTAGCCGATGATCAATAAGACCAGCCCTCATTTGCTGAAGTAGGCGTCGGCAGTTGGAAGCGGCCGAACGCCGGAGATCAGTCGAAAAGTCAATGCCTAAACAGTGGATGGTATCTTGGGTGACGAGGGGCGCAGTGCACCCAGCAGCGAAACCTGTGCCGATAAACATAGCGTGCGACTTACGGACATTGAGAAAGCTACCCGAAGCCTCGCCATATGTCGCGACCCACGTCAAGGCTGCCCGGACTTCATCAACATCACGTATATAGATGACTAAATCGTCAGCATAGGCTGTACAACAGAATCGGTAGCCATCAATGGGTAACCCCATCAAACGTTGCCGAAGGCCACAGAGCAAGGGTTCCAAGGCGAAGGCATAAATGAGCGCCGAAAGCGGGCAACCCTGTCGTATAGAGCGACCAATTACGATTGGTGGTGTTAGTCTGACATTGTAAAGGACTCTGGATGAAGCACCCCTCAGTAGGCGCATCACCACCATAATTATCACGCCTGGGAAACCCATCTGACGTAGGACAGTCGTAAGAAAGGTATGATCTACTCGATCAAAAGCCTGGCTGAAATCCAACGACGCAAGTGCACTGGAGAGGCGTTGTGCCCGTGCCACGGCGATCATATCCCTGTATCGACATAAAGCGGTACGGATATTATTGTCTCCTCCCAAGGATGCTTGGTCTGACGACACGACATATCGAGCAGCGTGTTTGAGGCGCGCGGCCAAAAGGCGAGTGAAGATCTTCATATCACTGTTAAGGAGTGTGATGGGGCGATAATCACTGATGCCGATACCGCCATGGGGCTTGTGCACAGGAACAATGATCCCTTCCTTAAAGGCATCTGGAATACGCACCTCCGGAGACATCAGCTCCTGACAAATGGAAGTGAAGGTGGGTGTAAGAAGATTGCAGAACGTACGATAAAATTCAAGCGGAAGACCGTCAGGTCCTGGGGAGCGATTAACGGATCCTGCCCGTATCGAATTGAGGACTTCATCAGAAGTTACGTCCGCAACCAGTTCCATTGCCTCATCTGCTGGAACAGCACCGAAGGTGAGATGTGATACTTCCTCAATCAGCTCTGGCGAATGTGGAACTTCTGCATAGAGCTGTTGATAGTGAGTATAAAGCGCATGTCCGATGGTAGACTGTATATCGTATCGCCTCCCCTGCTCGTCCGTTAGGGCATAAATCAACTTCCTCCGTCGATATCGTCGGTCCTTGAGTATATGGTACATCGATGGGTGTTCGTGAGGCATACTATCAGTACTACGAGATCGTACTACCGCTCCGTCCAAATGCCTTTGCATGAGAATAGATATCTGGGCTTTAGCACGTTTCATCATTATCTGGCGCTCTGGGGAGATAGGCATCAATGAACAGTCCCGTAGGATCCTGTAGTAAAAGTCCATCGTGCTTTTTCTCCAATTTGCAACATCTTTACCATATCGCATCAGAGTTTTGCGGATAGCGGGTTTGGCACACTGAACCCACCAGGATATGGTTGACGGATACATTTGTAGGCGACGTTGACATGTGGTCCATGTGTCTTCTATTATCCGACGACATTCTGGCGAAGTAAGAAGTGCTACATTCAATTTCCATAATCCTCTTCCGTGCCACACAGCCTGCCGACTGAGAACTACATCACAAAAATAAGCCTCATGATCGGAGAAAGCAACAGGCCATATTTCTGCCTGTCGAGTTCCCCCTATTAGGGGTCGCGAGATGTAAATGCGATCGAGTCGGCTCGAGGAATGTGCGGTGTAATAGGTAAAACCCAGACGATCACCGTGGACATGGCGCCATGTGTCGATAAGTGATAGGCGATTGAGGATAGGTTCAAGAGCCGCACACGGTGACTGGTGTGGTAATTGGTCCTGAGGTCGCTGCGTAGAGTTGAAGTCACCACCTAGTACCATATCATCATGTGGTCCTAAAAATAGTGGCGTAACCTCTTCTGCGAAGAAAGTATTTCGTTCCTGGCGATGGCCGGAACCTGATGGTGCATATACATTCACAATGCGTACACCAAAGAGCGTGAGAGCCATACCTCTGGCGTTGGGGAGGTACATAACATCTTCAGCTGGGAGACCGTCTCGAAGTATGATAGCCACACCACTACCGTTGTCCGAGGCATGTGAGATATAAGTCGTGAACCCATATGGCGCGGAAAAATCAGCGACGTACACTTCTTGCAGGAGTGCGATGTCAATATCTGCACCATAAATCATATCGCGGAGTAGCTCCAGTTTGTGTTGGGCACGAATGGTGGCGACGTTAATCGTGGCAACACGATAATGCTGACAAGGTGTTCTGGATGGTACAGGACGGGCTTAGCCTCCTGCAGACACGCGTCGCTGAACATCTGGGATTGCTGAAGCAGTGGCCATTACAGGGAGTGTTCAGTGGCAGGCGCAGCTGACGGGGATGCCCCATCAGCAGCACCATCCACTCCCATCGTCTCTATCTCTGTATCTTCTGCCCAGGATGCAGAGGCGGTGGAAAGACAGCTACCATATGCATCGGCCGGTTGATGACAGGGGTCTCCCATCGCCTCGGAGTGATGTACGTCATCAGCCACCTGTGCTGGAGTCAGCGGCTGTACGGACGAGGGAGCGTACATGGAAGGCGCCTGGGACGCGCTATCTGCATCAGACACCTTTCCATCGGTCAGCTGCTCGATGTCTTCCTCGTCAGCATTTCTGGTATCCATTCTAAAAGGAGAATCATCAGAAGAAGTACGGCTGCGTTTCTTCCTCTTCCTTGTCGATCGTTGTTTACGAACGTGTTGTTCAGAATCCGACGGTGGGCGGCTGTCATCAGTCACCGGAACAGTCTCTAGGAAGGCAGAGGTAGGCACAACTCCCGGATCAACTTGCATCGGAGCCACAGGAGCGTCCACTGTACTCGAAAGAGTCGACTGTGCAAGATCTGACATTGGCGGCGTTGAGGAAGGTTGCTCTTCGGTATCTGCCGTATCCCGTGTGGATGTCGGGGACAGATCAGAAATTACTTGAGAAGTAGCACTCGCATCATGGACGACTTTGGCATAGGTGACAGGGAGTGGTGTGGTCACAGTTGGGGCTACTTCTTCTCCGATCGGCGTCTGTACAATGCGCCGTTGCATGCATTCTGATCTGACGTGGCCTTCCTGGCCGCAGCCTGAACAAGTTCGGGGTTGACCATCGTACATAATTATGGCTCGCACTCCACCAATTGTTAAGTACGACGGCACGTGTTTCTTTAATTCCATTTTTACCTGTCGCACACCATTGAGAACACGGTATGTGCTGAAGGTTTGCCATTTTTCTTCTAGGTAACCGATAACTTTACCGTATGGTTCGAAAGCCGAGACGACGACTTCTTGCGGGAGTTCAAAAGGAAGTTCAAATACTCGAATCGTACGAAGACCGTACTCTGCAAGTTCGAGTGACACCTCTCCTACGTGTCCATCAGAATATTTCAACTTAAGACCATTGGCATGTCTGCGAATAGCGTCCTGACACACCTCGGCATTCGTTATTTTAATATAAACGACACTGCTCGTGATCGAAAAGTGGATACCAACAACATCACGAGGATCTAAACGAATTTCTTCACGTATGAACGTTTCAACTTCATGAGCACGGGGTCGCACGTGATCGGCAAGAAAGGAGACTTTGAGGGTCGCTCGGCGATATGTATGCGCCATGTTGTTCGCGGAAGACGGACACAAGACTTAATACGCTACGGCGCGACGCGACGCGGAAGTAAACAAACACGCGCTAGCGGAGCAACTCGGCAAGCCGAGCCGACCCGCTCACGACCACGGCTAAATGCCGACTGAGTACTTCTAGCAACATATAAACATCAAATTTCGTATTTAGATAGTATTTAGCTTTTAATGAATAGAAAAATTCAAACATCCGTGAATATCAATCCAGTTTTAGAACGCATTTTCGTTTGAAAAAAAAAACGTATCTGCTTATTTGGGTTCGTTATTAACGGTTTGGTAATGGTCTTGTGGTAAAGCGCTAGCTTCAAATGTTTGTAATTTATGGGACCAAACTACGTTGGTCATCAGTCCCAAGTCCTACAACTACTTAAACTAAGTAAAACTGACCTAAGGACAACACACTCATCCATGCCCGAGGGAGGATTCGAACCTCCGCCGCGAGAAGTCGCACGATCCGTAACATGGCGCTCCAGACCGCTAGGCTACTCGCGTGCGGCGTGGTGGCTTCCTTTAATTGATATCGTAGGTTCGATTCCCAATGGAAACGCTTTATTATTATTATTATTATTATTATCCTAGCCGTCACCTTTCTACGATGTGAGGAGTTTTCAGAAATGACATGTGGTTCTAATTCTTTCTCAAAGTGTAGATGCAATCAGTGCATTGATCGATTCTTCCGTGTTTATATATGGTCAACAGCACATAGTACTTTCGGTAGTGAAACGTTGGGCGTATTATATCTAGCGAACGTCGACTTCATTAGTAACAAAGCACAAGAGTCTGCAATCGCTGAATATAATCAAACGAGACGTATTTTCTGAATATTACAACTGATAAATTGTTAGAAAATTTAAAATATTGTTAGAAAAATAAACCGAATACTATTTTGTGTAGAAACTTAGAGGCTTTTCTGGTAAAATCAGAACACAGGAATGACCAGGAGCCATACTACGCACACGAAGCCTAAAAACTGTATATAACTAAAAATTGAAATTGATGTTTCTGAAAAAGCTGTCTTGTGGGATGTCAGAAAACATGGAAAAGGTCTAATTTAGTGTTGTTATACAGATACATGCGTGTTAAATGAGAACATTGTCGTACAACTAACCAACATTTTCGAAAACTTTGCGAACAAAAATGCACTGCAGTGTTATGCATTCATCGAGAAACGAAAACTATTTAAAACTTTAACTTATTTCAACACTTAAAAATCTCATTTTCCTCGTCTGAGAACAATTTCAAGAGAAATGTATTGAGTTCAGAGCAATTCTAACCTTTCGTTAGATATCTGGTAGTTGATGAGCAGCTTGATGTGGATTCCCTAAAATGTTCGCAAAGCCTAATACTAATAAAAAGAGAGTCTTCAATATGATCACAAAGCATTGTAAAACACTGATATTAACGCTGATGTACCACGTTGTTTTGTGAGTGGAACTGGTGGCACTGGAACGAGCTTTTTAATAAAAACGCTTGGGCAAACGTATTTTAATAAAAAAAAGTAGCCATTAATGTTGCAACAAAAATAGCCGCATTCATTGTGAATGGCTGGCAACACACAGACTCCTGCAGCTTCCCGTTGACATAAGCAACTATTTTCTGAGAAAGTCGTCCAAGTGCTGAAATCAGATATCAAAGAAGGTGTGGTGTTGTTCATCTTAGATGAGGTGCTGATGATATCCAATGCCACACAAATGTATATGCATTTGCGTTTCTCCGAGGTATTTGATACCTGCAATGATCAAAATGGACGGTTTGGAGACAAACATATCGTTAGTTATAGGAGATCTCTTACAGCTTCCGCCGGTAAGAGGAATGTCACCTTTTGAAAACCTCGATAGCTGAAACTAAAAAGCCGTTGGATTCTCTAAGTACATATACAAGAAATGTTTTCTCAACTGAGAATATGAACACGCATCAACTATCTGATATAATGGTGACACTTAAAAATTTCTGCCGGACCGGGATGCGAACCCGGATTCCCCGCATGTTTTGTGAGCGGTCGCGTTACCATTAACCCACCTGCACATGCCTCCTGGCCTGGCCCAAACTTCCATATGCGACACAACGCCTACTGCCCATGACTGCTCGTATATTCTACGGTGTAATTCCCGCACAAGCAAAGACATTTGCTATATTGGGCAGTTTATGGCATGTGGAAGTTTGGGTCAGTCCGAGAGGCGTGAGTAAAACATCGGAAATCCGGATTCAAGTCCCGGTCCGGCACACAGCTCATCCCAATTCATATTCGCAATTGGGAATAAATTTCTTGTATTTAAATTGACAGTTGTAGTCATCGAAGCGTCCGTTGCTGCAGACATGCATGCACGTCTGATGGCCATTTGCTTGGTTCTCTAGACAAACACGGACATCGTATTCTAATCAACCACAACAAATCTTGTGACGGATTGACTAAACTTCTGTTCCTGTGGTGGAATCACATAATAGAATGTACGAGTACTCAGAGACAATAGGCAGTGTTTGTCATATTGAACTTTAGGTCGGTATGGAAGGCGTGCGCGGGTAGCGTAATGTAAACAGGAAGGCTCGCAAAAAAGTGTCTGCCTCAAATTTTCGTACGTCACCACTGAACCACACAGCTAAAGCTTATTCCGAATACATTTATTGTGTTTAAATTGACGGCTGTAAAAGACGCCATGTCCGTTTCTTCATACATGCATGTGTAAAAGACATTTGATTCGAAAATTCAAATGTTTGTAGAACGTATGGGACTTAACTACGGGGTCATCAGTCCCTAAGCTTACAAACTACTTATGAACTAACTAAGACTAAGGACGGCACAAATATCCATGCCCGAGGGGGGATTCGAACCCCCGACCGTAGGACATTTGATAAGTAACATTTATAAAAAACAGGAACTGCATATTGTATTCTTTGAGTATGACCTGTCTCTCGACGGAACTCTTTATATATGATACCATAAACATAGACAGATCAATAACTTTGTTGAAATCCTAAACAGAGTAAGATTAGAAGTGACTACACAAAAGTTAGCGATTCACTCGTGACTAGATTAATACCTCTTAATTAGAATTCCAAAGAAAAATAGCTAGTAGAAATATCTAATTTTTCTTAAAACTTCCAGACGACTCTATTTCTATATTACGTACAAGAAAAATGTGTCTCATAATTAAAGAATGGAATGCGGAATGCTTAAATATCTTCCTGATCCACAAACAAAATTCAGAGTCATAGCTAGCAAATATTACCTTAATATATAAAGAAAACCGAAGATTATGCCGCCTCCTCAGCAATCTCAACTTAGTCAACGGTTCTATCAGTATCGGTATCGGTATCGTTTAATGGGTACAGATTGATTCTGAAAATAGAAAAAGATAATAAAATAAACTAAATACATATTGCGTTCTAGTAATATCTTCACGTCCATTCAAAAATAAATTTTTCAATGTGCACAGCCCTTGTTATTACCGTACACAAAAGTGCAAGCAATGCTCACATGGACATTGGGTGCTCATTGTTCACGTGCGGACAAGCGTGCGTGGCACAGTCCAGAGTGACAATTCTGGCCAGATTACATCTTATTAACGTCGACATGCGTAACATCAAATCTCAGCAGCCGGCAGTCGCAGAATACAATCGACTTAGAAGTATTTACCGCGCAGTCTAGTAAAAAATCAAAGCCTCTGAGGAAAATTAAAAAACCAATGGATAGGGCGGGGCTTTACGAAAATCCGTAGATGCCGTACCACAAAACCAGAGAATAAAATGAGGACGAATATCTACAATAATGACATCCCAGATCGCTCCTTGAATGAACTACAAATGTGGTGTGATACACTGTGACCATAACAGTGACGGAAGAAGATCTCAACGTAGGAAATGATTATCATAAATCAAGGAAAGAGTCAATGTACAAGATAGAAAAGCATTTAAAATGAGAGAAACGAAAATCACCCACATAACGTAAGAGAGAGAAAAGTTATAACAAAGCATTTTGAGTTAAACTTAATATGAGAGTGAGCAACGTTTTGAGTACTGAACGGCAAAATTCAGGTGTTGTACAAAAGAAGGTATTTAGGCAACAGTGATGTTTTGAAAAACTCACCAGCTAATGTAAAAGTATTTATATATTGCCGTGAACAGCATGCAGACATGAATTAAGGGCATTTTTATTTTCAAATCAGTTGTTCACTTCATGCAGGTGTGAAGAAAAGTAGTTAGAAAATCTAATAACCTCACCATGGATGCTGGTACTGATGTTACACATGGCACATGCAATCGATGATGGTGCGAATAGCTTTATGGAAATCACAAAGAATGGAAGATATGTATCAGGTACGGGAACAACGGAAATAGAATTTTCCCACCAGATAGAATCTTTTGCAGAAGCGGGACCTTGCTTGGAGCAGAATGACATACAAAAACTTTGCTGCTTCATTGGCAACCTTTCAAACTGTCTTACAGAAAATTCTCTAATGAACTCAAGTGAAATTGTCTCAAAACTCTGTGCTACACACAAACACAGGAGAATGAATTACAGATTCTTTATTGAGGATGAAGGTGTAATATTAGGCCTACAAGCCTTCATGAAAAAGGGGTTATTGATTTGTTTCTTCCAAAACTATAGGGACGGAAGTAAGCAAGTAATGTAGCGTGCAGTAAACTGCAAGTTCACCAAATAATAGTGCCACAATGAGGTTATTGTCCAAAAGCACTTCCAGCCGGAGCCCACAATGACGAAAATTAAAGAAATTCGTCTTTTATTTGAGTGGTTATTATTAAGGCCCTCAGATTGAATTTTTTCTTAAGAATTAATTTTTTATGCTGTAATGTAACTGCAAAATTCTAACATGAATTATCTACAAAAGATTGGAAAAAGTAGTAGAAGCCGACCTCAGGGACGATCAGTTCGGATTTAAAGAAAAGAAGAAACACGTGAGGCAATACTGAGCTTACGTCTCATCTTAAGAGACAGATTAAGTAAAGGTGAACCTTCGTTTCCAGATTTTGTAATGTTAGAGAAAGCTTCTGACAATGTTGAATGGAATACACTCTTTCAAATTCTCAAGTCATCAGCGCTGGAATGGCTGAGCGCTATAAAGCGCCTTGCTGCGGAGCGCGCAGTTGCCGGAGGTTCGAGTCCTCCCTCGGCCATGTGTGTGTGTGTGTGTGTGTGTGTGTGTGTGTGTGTGTGTGTGTGTGTTGTCCTCAGGTTAGTTTAAGTAGTTTGTAAGCGAAGGGACTGATGACCACAGTAGTTAACTCCCATAGATTCACAAACATCAGATATTGTATGCAGTGGTAAAATATAGCTAACGGAAAGATATTTTCAACTTGTACAGAAACCAGTCAATAGTTATAATAGTCGAAAAGCATGAAAGGTAATCACTGGTGGCGAAGCGATTAAGACAGTGTCGCAGTCTTTCCCCAATGTTACTCAACTTGTACATTGGGCAAGCTGTGAAGGAAAGCAAGAAGAAATTTAGAGAAGAAATAAAAGTTCAGGGTGAAGAAATAAAAACTTTGTGTTTCGTCGGTGACGTTGTCATTCTGTCAGAAACAGCAAAGGACATGGAAGAGCAAGTGAACAGAATGGACAGTATCTTGAAAGCAGCGTATAAGATTAACATTAACATGAGCAAAATAAAGGTAATAGAATGTAGTGTATGATAATCAGGCGATGCTGAAGGAATTAGAATAGGTAAGGAAACAATAAAGGTGGCACATAGGTTTTGTTACTTGAGCAGTAAAATAAAATACGAAAGACGCAGCACAAATATAAAATGAACAATGGCAATGAGGAGAAATGCGTTTCCGAAAAAGAGAAATTTGTTAGAATCGAATGTCAATTTATTTATTAGGAAGTTTTTGCAGAAGGCATTTGTGTGCATTCTTGCTTGCACGGTAGTGAAACACGCTAAATATTTCAGACAGGAAGCGAATAGAAGCGTTTGAAATTTTGTGTTACACACGAATGCTCAAAATTAAGTGGGTAGATTCCGTTTCTAATGAGGAGGTATTGAATAAAATGAGGAAGAAAAGGATATTCTGGCATACCTAGACTTAAATAAGGGATTAATTGTTCGGGCACATAATTAGACACATAATTAGACATCAAAGAATCGTGAAATTAGCATTGGAGGAAAATGTGTGGGGTAAAAACTGCAGAGGAAGACCACGAACCGAACACGGTAAGCAGGTTCAAATAGATGTGCGTTGCCTTTCTTATGAGAAAATGAAAAGGCTTGCTCAAGATAGCGTAGGGTGGAGAGCTGCATCAAACCAGTATCCGGACTGAAGACCTCGAGAACAGCAATTATAATTGTACTAATTCTAGGAGAAAGATGTGTACAATGATGTGTTTCCATTTTCATATCATGAAGTTCTGTAAAATGAAAAACAAATTTCCTTTTTATGGGCTAAAAATTAGTTTTGAATTACTGACTGTTGTATGAAATAAATACCATGCAAAATAAAAACTACTACTTTCTGTTATACAGAAAAAGATACCTTACTTGCAACTTTGGTGTATTAGAAAGTTCACAAACTGATGTGACATGAAAGACGAATTTGTTGATATTTATATACTGATCCACCACAGGTTTTCGTTCGTGTACATGACGAATGGATCGAAGATCAACAATATAGTCTCCTTTTCAGACTCCCCAAATACCGTTACATCAAAGCCTCTTCGATAAGCCAAACGAGACAGTGGGTGGGTTTTAACAAAATCTGTGTCTGATGTACCAAGTAAGTTACCCAAGATGAAAAAAGGACTATCTCAAAAATAAATGAAATAAAATATACAAAAATGCAAGTCTCGCGAAGAATTCCTTCCACCGTAGGAAGTTGTAAGATCTTATGGCAAACCAAGTCGGTTATTTTAGTTAGTGTTCATATAACCAGCTATTCAACACCTTGTCATAACTTGTTATTTAATTACTTATCTACCAACATTTAAATTGGCCGTATAATTATTATTATACATATTTATTTCTGTAATAAATATAATGACTTGACAATCGCATGGCAACATTAACTAATATTCAAAATACTTCATGCATATGTGAGTGTATATTATTCTTATTTGATTACGTATGGTTACATGATGGAATATAAATTATAGTTATGTCGCTCCCACCGGAGGTTCGAGTTCTCTCTCGGGCATGTGTGCGTGTGTTACTTGGTTTCCCATGCGATCTCACATCTTTTTACGGGGAAAGGAATTTGTCACGAGACTTGATTTTTGTGATTTTATGTTTATGATGGGCTAAAAAAATAATTGCTTGTTGATTAGTGGCATACTGTAAGTATACCAAAGGTACCCAATTATCCAGTCGATAGTTTTATTTAGTACGGTGGATTCAGTAAGTTTTAGAGGGCTGAAATACTCAGTGCTGAAGTATTAAGTAATTTAGAATTTATGTACAGGAAATGCACAGAATAATATCGACAACTAACAGAGACACAATAATTATTTATAAGTTAGCTGTTGGCCTCCCATTGGCTTTTAGAAAAGCTGAAACTCCTCGAGGATCAGATTCGTACAGTGTCTTTATACTTTCCAACAGAATGTTATCAATTCTTGTACCAAAAAAAATCTGCCTATTATTCCTACAAGTTACTTCAAATTTGGCCCTTACTCATTACTCTATAACTCATCGTAGCGGTTCAGTTATGTTGAGACATGGCGATTTTTCTGTCTAGGGGACATATTTGGTAATTTATGATGCCAGACGAACCACGCCTGAACCTTTTTGGATTCGAGTGTGTGATTATTGTCATTTTGTAATATGACTGTTTCATAGTAATGTGTTATAGTATACAGTTTACTGTCAAGGATGCTTAGATATTTATTCACATTTATCATACCAGTGGATAATAATAAAAACACTTGAATACCATGATACAGATGCCCAAACCATGACGTGACCTTCCCCATGTTTCACTACAAGAAACGCCGTATCATAATCCTCTTTAAAGGTTATCGACACACAAACCCGGTTGTAAAAAAATGAGTCATCCAACCACACCACATACTTAAAGTCATCTACAGTCCAGGTTTTATGATCGTGGCACCACTTCCTTTGAAGCTTCGCGTTGGCTTCAATTATTAAAGATTTGTCAATAGCAGCCCTTCCGAGAATGTTGTTGTCAAGTCGTACTGTTTGCATGGTAATTGTATTACTGACTTTGCAGCCGCATTTGCCATGGTAGTTTCATGTTTTCTGGTCACAATCGTTCTTCATGGTCGTCGGTTGTTGTCATGTAACTTCGGTGACTTTGATGTCGTCTGAATAACAAATTCACCAGGGACGTTTCAACCTTCTTAACGCTACGAAGAACGACTCTTGATGATATATGGAACTGCAACCATGTAATCGCATAATACGGAATCTTTCTATTTATAATATAATCCTTTCTCGGCCGCGGCAGAATTGCCGTGCGTACTGGGGCGCATGCTGCGGTGTGCGCGGCCGTTCGCTGTGGGGGTTCGAGTCCTCCCTCGGGCATGGATGCATGTGTTGTCCTCAGGTTATTTTACCTTAGTTTAAGTAGTTTGTAAGCTAAGGAATAATAACCAAGCAGTTAAGTCCCATAGAGTTACTAACATTTGAACATTTTAATACTTTCTTCTGATGAAGCTCAATTGCCACTCCCTGCACCAAATGACAATCCGCTGCAGATCCCTTGAAATTCGCTAATAGTTTCCAGCGTTTCGTTCTTGCGTATACTACATCATGCACGATATGTTCCATTAAACTTTCGCCATTATCTAATATGTCATTCGTAGGCACTGGAGAGCCAAATAAACTGGTATTGACATGAGAATGCAAACACAGAGAAATGTAAACATTTACTTGACGGCGCTGCCGTCGGCAGTGATTATATAAGACAACAGGTGTCTGTCGCAGGCGTTAGATGGGTTACTGCTGCGACAGTGGCAGGTTAACACGATTTACGTAAGTTTTAACGTGCTGCTATATAGTCAGTGCATGAGAGATGGAGCACAGCATCTGCGAGGTAGCGATGCGATCGGAATTTTCTCATTCTAATATTTCACAAGCGCACCGTGAATATCGGGATTCCGGTTAAACATCAAATCTCGTTCGTCGCTGCGGCATAAGAAAGATTTTGTGCGCCGGCCGCGGTGGCCGAGGGGATGCCGGGCGCCGTGGCTCAGCGCGCCCGGTCAGAGGGCTCAACGCCCTCTGTAATAAAAAAGCTGAGCCAACAACACACCGAACAACAACGAACAAAAACGATCAGCGTCCGCAACGAAGAGAACTACCCATAGAACAAAAAAAAAAAAAAAAAAAAAAAAAAAAAAAAAAAAAAAAAAAAAGGGGACTGAGGCGCTCCAGTCAAGGTCTGCACGGCCACTACGGTCGGGGGTTCGAATCCCCCCTCGGGCATGGATATTTGTGCCGTCCTAATTCGTAAGTAGTTCATAAGTAGTTCGTAAGTTTAGGGACTGATGACCCCGTAGTTAAGTCCCATAAGCTTAACAAACATTTGAACATTTGAAAGATTTTGCGAGACCGGAAATAACAACGACGGAAGGAAATCATACAACGTGACAGAAGTGCAACCCTTCAGCAAATGACTGCGGATTTCAACACTGCACCTGAAATCTTACCGTGTGTAATACTATTAATCACCATTAACCTCATTATACACCTATTATCCGATAACACAGTTTCGAAAGTGAATGCAAGGTGTACCAAAGGATAATACACCTCCCATAGGCAGAAAACGTTAGGTTCATGGTCAAATAAAAATCCGCGATCTCTGAACGAAGCAATGTTAATGACCAGGCAGACCACATAATTTTTTTCCGTTAGATGACTATTAGTAAAGTGCAAAGTCTTCCTTCATATGCAGAGTCATATTTAAACAGAAATGAAAGTGATTTGGTTTGCCTTATCACTAACATTGCTTTCTATAGACATCGTGGAATTTTATTAAACCATAAATCTAAAATTTTCTGCATGTATCTACCTAGTTGTTTTAAATTAATAGTTATAAAAGGTTTTAATGAGAATGTAGATACTAGATTGAACATTTCAATGCCTTATTGGGCTCCCGTCCGAATGGATATAACTCAGTAAGCTGATAAATTCTTACACACTCTACTATCCCTTGTTTTTTTTTAATTCATCTGCTCAAATTTAAATGCCTGTATGAGATTGTCTTACTCCTAGGTACACTCACGGTTAAATTAAGAAATCTCACTGGGGTTGTGACCTTACATTTATTTACGACTCACTTTTATCGTGTAATTGGCGTATGCAAGGTTTAGAGGGACTGGTAGTATTACACACGGTGAAGTTACAGGCCATCAACAAGTGTCAGCGTGCGAGTCTTTCAACAAAACATCGATATGGTTTCTCGGGGCTGAAGGCCCATTCGTGTTCACTTACAGACTGCGGGCCAGAATGCTTTACGTCTTGCCTGCGCTCGTCAACAACGACATTGGACAATTGATGGCCGGTGGCCGAGGAGACTGAGGCGCTTCAGTCACGGTCTGCACGGCCACTACGTTCGGGGGTTCGAATCCCCCCTCGGGCATGGATATTTGTGTCGTCCATAGTTGTAGCTAGTTGATAAGTAGTTTGTAAGTTTAGGGACTGATGACCCCGTAGTTAAGTACCATAAGCTTAACAAACATTTGAACATTTTTGAACAATTGATGACTGGAAAAATGTTGCCTGGTGTGACGAGTCTCGTTTCCAAATGTATCGAGCGGATAGACGTGAAATGCACACCATCTAATGAGTCCGTGGACCCTGCACGTGAGAAGTGGAATTTTTAAGCTGGTGGAGGCTCTGGAACGGTATGGGTCATGTGCAGTTGAAATGATATTGGACCCCTGTTACGTCTAGATACGACTCTGTAAGGTAGCACGTACGTTCGCATCCTGGCAGATCACCTGCATCCATTCATATGCATTGTGCATCCTGACCGAATTGGGCAATTGCAGCAGGACAATGCGACAGGCCACTAGTTCCTAATGTCTACACAGTGGCCTCAGAAACACTCTTTTGAGTATAAACACCTCTTCTGGTCACCAAACACCCCAGGCATGAACATTATTGAGCATATCCCCGCCACGTACACTGGTTAATACAATTATATCAGTTGAGGTTCCTAGGTTCTGAAGTACTGTCATCGGCAGAATGAATTAAAATGGTTCGATGTCTTTTTATCGGTTCTACGGAGTGGAGACAACAACATTATGGTAACCGAGATAGTGGTAATAACAGAAAGTTGCTGCAGAGGAGGTTGGTGTTGACTTGTGTTTACTCTACCGAACGAATTACACAAACAGTTCGGTTCAGATAGTGTAGCGAGCTGGTAGTGTAATGAAACAATAATGTGACTTACCCGAAGCTATGATATGGAGAGCCATACGAAGGTTTGGAGGCGGGATAGACACAGAGAGAGGTGGCTGCAGCTATTGGAGTGTCGCCAAGTGTAATTTCCAGTACGTCGACGCGATTTCAGACAACAGCTACCGTTAAATGAGGGCACGGCCAAGGTCGTCCTGTGGTAACATCAGCAAGAGGCGACCGTTATCTCCGGTTAATAGGCCGTCAAGACAGGAGGCTGAATGCAACTCAGCTTTAACGCATCCTCCAGCCAGCAACAGGACCACCAATATCATCACAAAAAGTCTAAAATGGCCTGCCTTTGAGGATCTGGCCTCTATGCACAGAGACCTATGGTATGTATACCAATAAAACAACGACACCGTTTAGCACGCAGAAACTGGGCGGAGGAACATCAGGATTGGAGTCGCGACGAATGGCGTCGGGTTCTATTCACAGATGCGTCAGGAGTTTGTGTTCAGCTGGACAATCGTCGTTCCCTCATCTGGAGAGAACTTAGAACTCGAAACAATCCTGCTTATGTGCAAGAAACATCACCATATCATGGTGGTGGACGAATGGTGTGTGAAGGAGTCAGTATTGGCGGACGTACGGACCTCTATGTAGTTCAGAATGGCGCTTTGATTTCTCTGATGTATAGAGACGAGATCCTTCTATCTTTTCTTGTGTCCTACGCTAGTGCCATAGGAGATGGGTTACTTCTACTGGACGATAACGCTTGTCCACACAGAGTTGCAATGGTGGACAACATACTGGAAATTGAGGGACTTGAACAAATGGAGTGACCAGCTTGTTCACCGGACAAACCCGAATGAGCATGTCTGGGATGCACTTGTCAGACTCACTGCAATGGCTGTAGAGCTGGATATTACACTCCTGGAAGAATGCCAAAATATTCCTCAAGAGCTAACTGATAACCTCCAATTGTCAATGCCACTGTACTGGCCGTCCGAGGTCTTCGGTGTATAATGTTAAAAGCAATGGACCCATAAAATCCCCATGTGTCACTCTAGAAGTGACTTTTATTTAAGAATATCTGTTAAAGACCTAGGCATCGTGTACCCAAGTGTTCTTATCCATCCTTTCGTCAATTTCACGTTAGAAATCTTCTCTCTGTCATATATCATATGCTAAAAATTGTTCAATTCATTTATACAGGCATTCCATACTATCTTGTTTTGTTCATTAGGTGATAGCATCGAACGCCTTCCCGAGTCTAAGAAACACGACTTCATACTGGTTTCGTGACCTGGCACAGGGCAGCAGCAAAGGGTGCTTGCAAGTGATTCTGCACGTTCCGAGCGGTTAGCAACAAATTCATAAAGACGAAATATAACTTGTGACCGGTTACGACATGAATCAGTGCCAAACAAAAATTACCATAGCCAAGTCTACATAAAAAGAGGCGCAAGTTGTAGTACTCGATAGGAACAGTTTTATAGGAGATTCTTGCAATCATTAGGTCTAACAAAACATTTTTATTGCAATAAAAACGAGCCATTACACCGAAGGCTAGTTTATCAGGCTGAAAACACTGTTATAACAACAATAGTCAGTGTTCAATTGATGAGTTCCCAGTACACGACGCTGTTGGTGGCGAACGACACGGAACTGATGCACGACACGTTTGGAATACAAAACACAGCGTATTCAGCCGGGTATGGGCACACTGTTTCTCCCTACGTACAGTCTCTACGCCAGTCCTACAGGCCCCTGACTCGTTTAGGTCAATCTAACGCGCGACTTTGCTCCACACTTTGGCCTCTGTCCAGCAACGTTTCAGTTGTACCCCCTCTGCAACTACTTAGGTGGGGATCTTATGCCTTTATATGAACAAGCTTCATAGTTCATTTGGAAGCTAAACGTCACTGCTCTCCCAAGTATGGGCAGCAACCATTTTTACACGTCATGTGGCCCGGGGTAAGGCTTCTCCTGCGTGGAGACCTCTGTACAATCAGATTTACTCATATCCTCTTCATGCTCAAAGTTGTGAACCCTCTACCGTTGTTATCAAGCTTGTTACGTATGCCATAACATCTACCTATTTATTACGCTTTTATCATATTTAACTGCCGTTTCATTCTCTAATAGTACCCGGGAAGAGGGAACACCTAAATCTTTCCGTTTTCGATCCGATTTCTCTTATTTTATTATGATGATCGAGACTAGGTGGATGCTAACAAAATATGTTCACAATTGTAGGAGAAAGTTAGTGAAAGAAATAGATGACCCACATCGAATAACATCCTTCCACCCCAAATTCTGCACCATTTCCTTCACACTCTCTCCCCTATAAAACGAGATGCCCTTCTATGAACTTTCTCTACATCGTCATTCAGTCCCACTTGTTGGGTATCCCACAATGCGCAGCAGTACTCCAAACCATGACGTACAAGTGCAGTGTATGGAGTTTCATTATTAACATTGTTGCATCTCCTAAGCGTTCTGCCACTGAAACGTAGGCATTCGTTCGCCTTCCCTATTGCAATTTCTGTGTTCTTTCCAACTGAAGTTATTCGTAATTGTAATTCCTCGGTATTTAGTTGAATTTACGGACTGATTTATCGTGAAAATGACATTTAAAAGCTTTATTTTAATGCTCATAACGATGACTTCACACTTTTCATTATTTTGAAAACTGCCAGTTTTCCCATCATGCAGATATCTACATCGTTTTTAGTTGCGTTTGTCTTCTGCTGACTTTACTAACCGATAAATGACAGCATTAACCGCAAACAGTCTATGAAACCTGCTGAGATTGTCTCCCAAATCTGCAAGTATGAAATCGATTTGAGATTCCTAGTCGATGGCACCGACCACTAGAGCTAATATCTAGCTGTGTTTCACGAAAACGATAATTCCTGAATCCGTGTTGACTATGGGTCAACTAGTTGTTGTCTTCGAGGTAGTTCATTATGTTCGAGAAACATATATATTCCGAAATCCACTTACAAACCGACGTCCGTGATACGTGCCTGTAATTGACCGGATCGCTCCTACTGCCTGTATTGATTACTGGATTGACCTGTACAACTTTCCCGTCGTTCTGTGATGGATCTTTTGCTGAGTGAACGACTGCGTATGATAGCTACGTATAGAGGTATTGCATCAGCATACTCTGAAAGGATCCTAATTGGTCCCCCTGGGTAAGTCGGTTCGAAGGTCGGAGGAAGGCAACGGCATACCACCTCCAAACAGGGCCATGTCTAGTAAAGCACTGCGGTGTTCAAACCAATCGTCGGATAGTTGAATGCTTTACCTTAAGATGGTTGACTAATGCTAGAGTCCACTTTTAAGTTACTCATGTTGGCAGCTTTACTTCAAATGGTCAAATGTCTGTAAGGCTATGGGGCTCAAACTGCAGTGGTTATCAGTCCCTACACTTACAAACTACTTTAACGTATGCACACCAAATGCCCGACGGAGGACTCGAACCTCGGACGGGGAGCAACCACGCACTGCGCAGCAAGGCACACTAGAGCGCTCGGCCACTCCCGTGCGGCCAGCTGCTCTTGATTCGATTTCTAGAGTATTTGCAACACTTTCATTAGTAAATTCACAATCGCTATCGCGTAGTGAGGATATTGATGGCTTTTTGACGCTAGTATAATTTACATATGATCAGTGCCTCTTGGTAGCAAAGTTTCAGTCTGACACCTTGCAACAGCATCTATACGATTTAAAAAGTAACCTGTAGATTTTTTAACTGAAACTTCTACGGTGAGACTGACTTATGAGCGTCTCTCCTACGACTGTTTACATCGTGAAACATTAACGCTTTCGCCGCGCGTAATGGCCCCGTGATGTAAGACGTCATGCTACGGACTGGGCGGCCGTTCCCGCCGGAAGTCCGAGTCCTCCCGCTGGCATGTGTGTGTGTGTGTGTGTGTGTGTGTGTGTGTGTGTGTGTGTGTGTGTGTGTGAGTGTTTCTCTTAGTGTAAGTTAGTTAAAGTTGTCTATATGTCTAGGGACTGATGACTATAGCAGCTTGGTCCAATAAGTTTACAATTTTAACATAAACGCATTAATTGTTGCTTCCTGTCAGTACTGTCTCTAGTTTCCAAGCTTGGAGTGCATTAATTGACTTTTAACTGCCTCAGTTTAACAACACGACAAGTAAGAATAAGTCAGTACACGTCAGTGGGAGTGCGTGTTTACTCCTCTCTGGGTCACGTAGACGAATAGAGCGAGTTTGATTTAACACATTCGTTGTAACGGAACTCTCGATGATTTCTTCAGAAGAGATTTTAGACCTTCATGCGTATCAAAAATGTTCAAATGTTTGTAAATCTATCGGACCAAACTGCGTGGTCATCAATCCGTAGCTTACAAACTACTTAAACCTAGGAAAACTAACCTACGGACAACACACACACCCATGCCCCAAGGAGGACTCGAACCTCCACGGCGAGCAACCGCGCGCTCCGCAGCGAGACGCCTTAGAGCGCTCGGCTACTCCTCCGCGGCATGCGTATCACAAGACGCAAACATAAAACTGCAATTAAGCCTGATACATTCATAACGGCGTATTAGGCGCAATCAGATAATTTGGAACCATGAGCCTTAACATTCGAAAACGTGTGGAGCGCTTTGTCAATGTGACGACTTCCACCTTCGACAACAGACGTCTCTTTTTGTTGTCTATGACGAACGTAGATTCAAGCGGTTCGTTCTCCGTGAAGACCTCTAATTTTACAGCGTGTTTCATTTTCGTAACCACATGACATCTTAGTGAACCAGAGATTTATCACTATCGATGGTATAGAACTCACGTATGCAAGAATGATTCGATACTACGCTCTTCGAGCTCTGATAAACATGTTCCGTAGGTAATTCAGTCTACCATCAGAATAAAAATCTTACAGACTATTTAAAGTCAATAACATAAATTATTAATGATTTATGTATCTTAAATACTCCAAGATGGGAAGGAGAATAGCGTCAGTCGTTTCAAACTCTAAGAATTTAGATAACCTACGGAAAAATGAGCGAATGCGAAATGTTGACGCAGTTTAACAAATTATTGCAGAACAGTAGCAATTCCTGCACCTTACGTTGTAATGATAAGAATGCTATAGAACAACGATTTAATTCGTTGCTTCGTAAATAAAACCACGGTCACAGCCTAGCATATACTCCTCTCTTTATACATACTGTACTTTGGTTTGCTGATATTCATTTATCTTTAGCTGATGAAAGGCATTCAGCAATTTATTGAATTACTTCCGGCGTTGATCAGATATAAGTTTGTTTGCGTTCGTCGTTCAGAGATGTAGCTCTGGGGCTAAACACTATTTCCTATTGCAAGATCAGCAGCTATCTACAAATTCACAAACCTATTAAAAACGAAGGATCAAAAGAATATAGCGATATAATTAATATTTTGAGATAGATTTACTTCTGTAGTTCTCTCAGTACTTTATCGCTTACGAAACGAACCTCCATTGCCATATAAAAGGGATACATGAAAGCAAGTGACAGCACCGTGCTTCAAAGTGAAAAAGCGCAATATCAGCTTGTGAATGGGCTCAAACGCGACACACTGCTCTGTCTCCGGCGTAATAGTTTCTCGAAGAGCTTGTATAGCGAATGATCGTGCGACCCTGTGTGCATCGGACCAATGGAACTGAGGGCCCAGAACAGTTCGAAAGTGGTTTTGCATAAGTAGTGAAGAAAGGATCACTGTCCATCTTCGGCTAGGTGCTGTTTGTTCTTTTGCATATATCAAATGTTTGTATAGCTTATGGGACTTTAACTACGGGATCATCAGTCCCTAAACTTACAAACGACTTATGAAATAGCTAACACTAAGGACGGCACAAATATCCATGCCCGAGGGGGGATTCGAAACCCTGACCGTAGTGGCCGTGCGAACCGTGACTGGCGCGCCTCAGTCCCCTCGGCCGGCGAAAACTTAATAAATCACGGAATAATGTAGATGGAGAGGTAAAAATTGACACACATGCTTGGAATGACATGGGGTTTTATTAGAACCACATTTACCGTTATCGGTCCTTTTTTCTTTGAGGAACTGCGTGACTCTGGTTTTGTAACTGCTACCGTGATGGGTGAGAGGTACGCCGATATGTTACACAATCGCATCATCCGCAGCCTGGATGATAAACACCTGCTAGAATGTACGATTTTTATGCAGGATGGCGTTCCACCGCATATTGATAGACGCGTGAAAGATCTCTTGCGCGCGTCGTTTGGTGATGATCGTGTGCTCAGTCGCCACCTTCGTCATGGTTGGCCTCCCAGGTCCCCAGACCTCAATTCGTGCGATTATTGGCTTTGAGGTTACCTGAAGTCGCAAGTGATCGACCGACATCTCTAGGGATGCTGAAAGACAGCATCCGACGCCAACGCCTCACCATAACTCCGGACATGCTTTACAGTGCTGTTTACAACATTATTCCTGGACTACAGTTATTGTTGAGGAATGATGGTGAACATATTGAGCATTTCCTGTAAAGAACAGCTTCTTTGCTTTGTCTTAATTTGTTATGCTAATTATTGTTCGAGTCCTCTCTCGGGCATGGGTGTGTTTGTTGTCCTTAGCATTAGTTAGTTTAAGTAGTTTGTAAGCCTAGGGTCTAATAACCGCAGCATTTAATTCACTTAGATTTACAAACTTTAAACATCTGAATTTCCTAAAAGCAAAGTGTGTAGTAGATATATAGTACATTTAAAATTTTTATTTTGCGGTAATATTGATGACTCATTTATTTCTCTTTCAACGATGAATACTGCGTCAAAATAGCTAGTAATCTAACGGCGCAATAGACGTCTGTCTGTTCGAAAGCTAGGTAGTGGGATAAATGTCTACACTAAGCCGGCCGCGGTGGCCGAGGGGACTGCGGCGCGCCAGTCACGGTCTGCACGGCCACTACGGTCGGGGGTTCGAATCGACGACTACGATTGAATATATCAAAGACTAAATCGTGAAGAAAGTTGTCAACCACAAATACACATTTTCACAGGCACATACAACGCAAATAGTACATAGAATCTGACTCCAGGCATTAAGTGTTGTGCATCGGGTCGCTGTTTATCTCATTTCAAAACAGGATGGCGGACTGTTTATGTATAAGTTTCGATTATCGCATTGCGGCGAAATTATCAATTTTGATTGATTCGTGGCTTTTCTTCGGCACCCGAAAATCTTAAAACTATTGCATTATTACCATAAGATTATTGAAGAAGTTTGACTCATTATGTATTTGCAGTGATATCTGAATGCTGGCTGTCTGGTAGTTTCTAGTTTGGTACTGGCATATCTTAAAACTATTACATTTTAACTGGCTTAAGAATACTGAAGAATGCTTAGTTTCTGAATTATGTAATTTCATAAAGGATACTGTCGCAAGATTTTGTTTTATGGATGAAGATTTCCAGTTGTTCCACGATATTCATTCTTTTACTTTTTGAGGAAAATTTTAAGGTTTTCTTCTATTTTTACAGGATGTTCTGTTTCATTGATGTGTGTGGTAATCAAAGGAACAGGACATCCTGTAAAAATAGAAGAAAACCTTAAAATTTTACATAAAATCAATAAAAGTAGAAGAATGAATATCATGGAACAAATGCAAATATTCATCCATAAAACGAAATCTGGTTTTAAGTCCGTTGTAATGTAATAGTTTCAAGATGTAACAGTACCATACTAAAAAATACCAGACTGCTAACATTCAAATATCACTACAAATACTTAATCAGTCAAAACACTTCAATAACCATATGTTAATAATAATGCAATAGTTTTAAGATTTTCGGATGCCGAAGAAAAGCCACCAATCAATCAACATTGATAATTTCGCCGCAATGCGATAATCGAAACTTATACATAAACAATCCGCCATCTTGTTTTGTCGATACTGCATTAATATGCTTGTGAACATTTTACATGTGCGAGTGTGCGATAAAAATAATCAGTGTAAAAGAAACACTGTATTAGTGAATAAATATGCAGCAGCTTCACCAGTGCATCAGACATGAAGAAGAAACCTCGGAAGACGAAATTCGTGGTGAAACAAATAGCGCCATACAGGAAGACCAGCAGAAGACAGTACTACACCTTAGCTTATGACCGTACCCCGCCCTCCCTCCCCCCCCCCCCCCCAACCTACCACCAACAGCCAATAATAACAAATTGACTTTAGATAAATAAATTGTAGGTAATATAAACATATCTGTTTGTATAAAAAGCGCCTGATGATGAGCAAAACTTGCCAGAAACGTGTTGTGCTACGTTAGATTAACAATAAAAATATAGTGATTGGTAGCAGAAATAGGAATATTTATTTATTCTATAAGGTTCCTAGTACATCGACTTCCAACTGTGGTGTTTAACCCACAATGTGTGAGAGTGTTAGTAAGGTCGGAGGTTGTTCAGAGACATTTCAGGGGCTCTTTTCATACGGTAGGTTGTACCCACGGTGAACATGAACGAAGATGAAACACATTAAAACTGAATGCTGTACCGATATTATAATACGGCACCTCCGCATTTAGCGGGTACTTCCAACTGAACCAGCCAAGCACGACTCGCGACCACACCCCATGGCGGTGTTTCCCATAGTTCCTCATCCCATACCTATAAAGCTCACAGATGCAATAAACTTGTGGAAAGTTTCGTATCACGGCATTATCTGCTACAGAGACGATATTTATTCTGGAAACGATCATCCAGGCAGTGGGCAAGCAATGTTTCCCCCAATATCCCTTTTTCCTGCAGTGTTCGTAGTGTAAGATACACAGGAGAACTTCTTTGAAGCTAGGCAGGTAGGCGACGAGGTACTGCGGATATCCTGCTGTGAGGAGGGGCCGAGAGACGAGCTTGGTATAGCAGTTGGACGTGAGAGGCAAATATGGCGCGTTCGATCTCAGCCCGGTAAACAGTTTTAAATTGCACCGTTACAGAGATATTTGCAAGAATAACGGCGAGTTGACACCGTCACTTGATTTTACGTTAACTATGCGTTCGGAGACGTCACGTGACATTCCTCGCTCAGAACTCTGGCATACGCCATTTTGTATTTTACACTTTTCTTATTATGACTTACGCATTGTCATTTCAAAGTAATGACCCACTGAATAATTAACAAAACACGTCTTTCTTAGTACGATAAATTATAATATAGTGTCTAAAATGGCATATTAACAGTTAACAACTGCCATCAATATTTCGACACTTCAGGACGAGTCTCGTAGTTGGCCGCCGTAGTATAGTGTGCAGAGCGTTAGTTGTGATGCACACGGTCAGTACTCCGAAACCCAACAACATCATTTTCTTTTTTCGCCTTTACTCCTAAAGGTGTTTCGTTCACCGTTATTAATTAAATAGAGCTACGTTCTGCAATGTTTAGAGTCGTGCATATGTAAGAGTGCTCCCTCTAAAATATGCGTTTGTTCTATTACGTGAACATTCCGTGGAATTTTTAAAAATGCCAGTGGTGGGTTTTTATTTTTATTTTATTTATTTATTTTGTTCTTCAGGTAGATTGATGCTTTCGGTCGTTTGTTAATGTTCGTTCTGGGTTGTTCGTCGAGAATTTCGTTCAGTTTTTTTTTTTTTATTACAAATGGCGTTGAGGTCTCTTTCTTTTTCTCTGTTTTAATTCGTTCTTTGGTTTGATCGGTCCTTTGTGGACGTTGGTTTTTGTTTCATTTTGATGGTTTCATCTTTGACTCAGTTTTTTTTCGTTACAGAGGGCGTCGAGCCTCCTAACAACCGAGCACGCTGAGCTACCACGTCGGCAAACTTCTGAACGTGAGCGCTAAGCCACCGCGCCCGGCAAGATTGGATTCGCCGCCTAACATGTTGGTGCATCACCAACTAATTTGACGCCCATTAAGCTACGCCGAACAGCTGCGAGAATAATTCGTAATTCTCGTACCATCGATGGTAGGTGTTATCTCTTAACATGGCATTTTTAGATATTTGATTATAATTCTTTGTTCTAACAACGACGTGTTCTTGACAATTTTCAGTGCGCCATTGCTTTGAAATGGCAACGCTTGAGTTATAATAAGAAAATCATAAAATACACAAGGCAATATGGGGTACGCATAAAAAGAGTTTCAGGCAAGGTTTCAGGCGAGGGAAATCACGTGACTTTTCCGAAAACCAAATGTGTGCTACGTTCCTTGCAGGCTATAGTCATTCGTAACCAGTGCAGGCAAAAATATAAACTTAGAATAAATTAACAAAGCAAGACAGGTGATAATATCAAATGACTTTGTCTGTTTGTAAAATTAGTCAGAAAGAATATTACTTGTTGGCTGCCTAGATATTATCACAATAGCAGATTCGTCATCGTACGGTCCATAATTTTTTGTTATTTATATTTTTATTACTTTTATCCGAAATGTTTCCAAACAATCATAAAACCAATGGCAAATCTAAAGTGGGCCGTAAAACACGACAGTGAGATTTTTTGAAAGCAGTTTTCTCTAGTGTAGACTATTATGGAAGACAACAATGTGGAAAACAACACAAAAAGAAAAGGAGAAAAATGATTCATTTGGCATGCTGTGATACAAAAGAGTGCTCATGGTTCGTTGGATAAATCATGTAACCAATGTGGAGTGGTTTATTACATTCGTGGGAAAAATACTTGTGACATTACCTCCCTACAAGAAAGAATCAGTTACTAGGACACATTCGGAGAGATAAAAGAGCCGCCATTTTATTATTGGAGAGAAGTGTGGAGGAACTAGATAAATACAAGAGTAGGCAGGTATAAACGGATGTATGTTGCAGTATTTATTCAGAAATGCTGAGGTTTGCACAGGATTGAGTAGTTTAGAGAACTGAATCAAACCTGTCTTCGAAAAACGACATAAACAACAACCTGTATTGGGGAACTTTACAAATTTTTCTAATAACTTCTTTTGAAATTATCTCTACAAATAACAGCCAACAGGAGTCTAATACATCTAGGAATATCGACACCATCATTTATTTCCCATGTTCCAAGTGATGAGCTAATGAAATCTAGCAAGTGTGTCCTGACGTTCTTGGCTCTTTTCGCTCCTTGCTTCAGCCGTAAGACGTTCCGTAAGATGATATGGACGAACGAAATGCTGAACGTTCATGTATTACTCGAGAGGAATGCAAATATTTTAAAATAATGTCAGTACAGTGATTTTCATCTTGATTTATTGTTGTTATTACACTGTAATGCAACACAAACATACACCACGTTTACCAGAATCATTTGATACCGCCTGTTATGATGATGGTCTCAGAGAGGCAGTTCAGTATGTAATTCGAACTTCTCCACATCCTGTGCAAAAAGTCTCGTCTGATGGCCGCCTTTGTGTAGTACGCCTCTTGCAGTGAACTCCTCCGCTACCACCTATTCATACGCGTTCCCTGTACCGCAAAATAGCTGCGCTCCCGGCTGTTGTATACCTGCTCGAAATATTACCGCCGAGTCTTGTAGAACACGGGGTGCTTACACACACACACACACACACACAGATACACACACACACACGCACTCACCCAAGCACGGGCGCGTGCACACACACACACACACACACACACACACACACACACACACACACATACATACGCAAACACACACACACACACACACACACACACACACACACACACACATACATACGCAAACACACACACACACACACACACACACACACACACACACACACACACACACACACATGCACGCGCGTAAAAGGATGGTAAAAAGGGAAACCGCCTCTTTAAATACTCTCAGAATTTACTCTGCCTGCAGTTTGTTTGAGTGGTCATATTCTAAATAAGATGCCAACCAAACATACGCTACTCACGCATGATTAAGTAGGTATCGTCTGCGGTCGTAATACTATTGTGTTATAGATGTAAAACTAATGAAGACATGCACTTCTATCACATACAGTTCGCTTACATGGATCCATCGTCGGATTTCCACTATGGCGGCTACAGTAGTGCTGAGGTGACCAAGAATGGATAAGTTTGTAAGACGGCATCTACCCAGGGCAAATCTCCAGCAGTGTTGTGATATGAATACCTGTAACATATGCTATTTGTGACCAGGTAAATGGTCATACTGATAGTTCCCACGAAGTCCAGCTATCATGTGCACGATGTCATCAGGAAACTGTTAATGTTTCTTGCATAGAGACTACAAATATAGCAAATTCTATTGTAAACAGACAACTAAATGCGGAACAGGTTTCCTTATAGCTTGTTGATTGACACTAAACGAATAAGTTATTTTGTGAAAAATTTAAAAATATTAACTGACATAATTCCCTAATATGGTGTTACCAATTTCTCCGTCAGGTTGGAGAACGCATGAAGCATATTGCTAATATAAATATATAATACGGGAAACATAATATATCGGCAAGGTTTATTTGCAAATAAATCTCAACATATCCACATAGGTAAAACGGTACTCTACGAGATAACTGGAAATTTAGTGCAGAGTCAAGATTTTTAGTTCAACTAAAGAATTTAGTACGTATTCTCTTTACTGCATTAAGTGACGTACATAACGTACAGAACATGTTAAGTGACATTTACTCCAAATACGTTGACCTTATGGTCCAAGATAGAATCCCACAACAATGAATTTGCATATCCCACACTCTGTTGCAGTTGCAGTGTATAGAATGATTAGTTATTGCTACTAGGCGTTACATTTGGTTTGGTTTCTAGTGCCACGGCGCATTGAGGCGCTGCGCTCCGAAGCGCGAGGCCGTTCTCCGTCTGGGGTTCGGATACCCCTTCGGGCATGGATGTTTGTGTCGTCTTTAGTATAAGGTAGTTCATAAGTAATTTGTAAGATTAGGGACTGATGACCCCGCAGTTAAGTCCCTTAAGCTTTACAAACTTTTCAACATTTTTCTTCAGTTTCTAGTTATTTGTCTTCTCTAGAGCTATACTTGTACTTTTGACTGTGTGGTAAAAAGGAAACCTCAACGAGCAGGCCCTGAAGACAAAGCGACTGCCGACAGAATGCCGTTGGTTACACCATCTGTTAAGTCATCGGATACTAAATGGAGGGGTGTCGGATAGCACGCCACACTTCCAGCTGTTGTCGACGATTAGACCTTGGAGCTGCAACTCTTAATTCGGTACCTTCTCAACTGGCGTCATGTAGCATGGTAGCATGGTGCAGTGTTACCAACCAGAAAAAAATCCTGACAGAACTGGCAGTCGCACACACAGGCCCTGCATGAGGAACTTTCGTGTACACCACACAGCTACGGTGCGGACGTTAACGTCTTAGACTGTTTTCTTCTGTTTTAGTATACTAAATAACTTTAGAGCCTACTCTGTTTATGATGACAGATCATTTTTGTAGTTGTGCGCTTGTTAGTTAAATCATACTTATATTGGTAACTTGAAAGTTTCGTCATATTTTTGTCCCGGCGTTATTCAATATATTCTTCTTAGCTGAATATCAATAATTACAAGCTTGTTTCATATTGATTATATTTTTAATCCTGTATATAAGCAGTGTAAGTCATATCTGTAAAACACCGCCATAAAACAGTTTCTACAATCGGAAAGTGAACGTTGATTCTGATCCGATGACAGAAGGTGTCTCTTCACGGCCACTAGGGTCGGGGGTTCGAATCCCCCCTCGGGCATGGATATTTGTGCCGTCCTTAGTATTAGCTAGTTCATAAGTAGTTTGTAAGCTTAGGGACTGATGACCCCGTAGTTAAGTCCCTTAAGTTCTACAAACATTCA
This sequence comes from Locusta migratoria, assembly GCA_026315105.1. Taxonomy (NCBI): domain Eukaryota; kingdom Metazoa; phylum Arthropoda; class Insecta; order Orthoptera; family Acrididae; genus Locusta; species Locusta migratoria. The sequence goes on from CM048755.1 coordinate 459,895,886, forward strand.
AACAGAAGGTGTCACCAAGCAGTTAGTAGACGTATTGATACTGATATCAATATTGTTTGCTAACAGACAGCGTTGCGACACAGTTCCCAGGGTGTCAAATATGTGTACTATTTGCAGCGGCGGAGCGGCCAAACGTTTTGAGTCGCTATGCTCCGATGCGCGAGGCCGTTCCCCGTCGGAGGTTCGAATCCCCCCTCGGGCATGGATGTTTGTGCTGTCTTTAGTATTGATTAGTTCATAAGTAGTTTGTAAATTTAGGGACTGATGACCCCGTAGTAAAGTCCCATAAGTAAAATAAAATCACAGTTAAGTCCCTTAAGCTTAACAAACATTTGAACATATGTGTACTCTTTAACAGTGAATGTCTACAACCATAAAGGTCAGTGTCATGTCAAGGGTGAATTAAACGACTGCTATGCCGCGGGGACGCACTCATGCTTCCTACAGCCAAGTGAGCGAGTTTGATAGGGGTCAAGTTGAGTTCTTCCGGGTGGTCCTTGCGGATAATTGTCTATACAGTTGGATATGCTGCGCCTGTTTTGCAATAATGGCGGTTGCAATGGTCACGTGAACATACACAGGTAGACGAGTTTCTGGAACAACACACAGCAGCAGTGGCAAACTGAGCGGCTACCACTGCGCAAACAAGAGAATTTGAGTGTCCTCGACTGTTAACACGAACTGTTGGCAACCGCTTACGAGCAGTGTGATTACAGGCACGGCGTTCCTCTCATGCCATATTATTGCGTACACGGCTCGAATGGTGCCGGCAGATTATCATTCGGAGGATGAAACTCCTGGCCGTTAACGTCAGCGATGAAAGCAGCTTCTGCCTGGATGCAAGTCATGGCCGTTTGCGCGTATAACGTAGACCTGGGTAGCGTTGTCTTGTGGAGGGCATTGTTCGAAGATACACCGACCGATCGGCATTGCCATAAGCTATAACCCTTGCTGACATTTGAAGTTTCTGGGATGAACACTGAATAGCGTTTGGTACGTGTAAAATGTTGTTAGACCAGTTCTCTGCCATTCTTGCAACAGAACGGTGATGTGTATTTCTTGCTCTAAGAGACGTGCAGTAGCCTCTCTGGTTAGCAGGATCGCCGAACTTATCTCGAATAGAAAACGTGAGTGTAAGATGGGCGACGACTGACACGTGGGACTCGTCAACCAAAAAAACTTGGAGAAGTAAACAGATCGAGCAAGAGTGGAATCGTGTATCGCATTAAAGTATTCGCCATTTGTCTGTAGCAATGAAAATATAATCCGTAAGAAGAAACCTTGTGAAACTCATTTAACCCGGTTCGTTCATGTCCCCAAAAGCCTATTGGCATGCTGCAGTCTTCTTCGCCTGAGGTATGGTATTTGATGTTTTTTAACACTTCAGCCAAGCAAAATTATTTTAAAGCCTTCGACTAAATTAATAATTCGTGAGAACACATCATTCTTCTTAGGGTGAAATCAGCTTTTAAAATGGCTTTAAGAGATTTAAGGCTGGTCTGTGCACTTGTTTCTGTTCATGAATTCCATCTATAAAAAGAATAGAATCTCCATTGGGCTGAACGCGGACTGTCCCGTTGTACATAGGATTGTTGCCATGCGAAAATCGTAGCGAAGCGAAGAAATGACTGCAAAAGTCTGCCGCCTCAAACAGTTCGACGCGCGGAAATGGCAGCGTGGTCTAAGGCATCATGCTACTGACTGGGCACTTAGGCACAAATTATAAGTACTCAGATTTTCTCTCGGAAAGTCTCAGAACTGCTCTGAATCAAAATAAGCGAGACGTAACCTTTCGCTTAAACCACATCCTCTAGTCTTATTCTTCGATTGGTGTTCATTTTAGGTATCGGTACATGAAAGGATTTCAGTTCAATTCTACCAGTATCTCCAAGTGCAAATACAATATAGTCAGCTTGTTACTACAAATAACGTTTTCATAATGATTAAGATCAATATTAAAATTTAATATGCACTGCTAGCTTTGCAAGAGACTTCGCAGTAAGTTCTTGAGATACTACTGTGGGCCATTCATAACTTTATTGAGGAAGGGAAGTACATATTATGCAATACATAGAAAAGAACACCGCTCCCTCGCCAAACGATTGTAGCAATACCAATTGTGAGAAATCTGTGAAACTTTGTATGGAAATAATTACAGTATCAAAAATATTAAAAATTATAACTTTTTCTTTTTTAAACGTTACGTTCTTCACTGAAGGGTAGAATCCATACAGTGTACCAAATATACATTTTATAATAGATGATTATTTTCAATAACAGTTAATTCGGTGCATACTGACATTTATTTACTTTTAGAGTTCAAATGTTTGTATAGCTTATGGGACTTAACTACGGGGTCATCAGTCCCTAAACTTACAAACTACTTACGAACTAGCTAATACTAAAGACGGCACAAAAATCCATGCCCGAGGGGGGATTCGAACCCCCGACCGTAGTGGCCGTGCAGACCGTGACTGGGGCACCTCAGTCCCCACGGCCACCGTAGCCGGCTTACTTTTAGAGGCCATGGTTAAATCACCAAATGACAGTGGTAACTCTTATGGACAAAATTTTCACAGTAAGCCGAGTTGTAAACAATCCTGATGATAGATACACAATCCGTACTGGCTAACAACGGATGTCCCAACCACAAACAGCGCTAAAAGCAGAAATTTCTTGCTTAGTGATGACAAATAGCTATCCAAAAATTCAATTCCATTAATAGAATATGTGACTGTTGGGAACAAAATGTTCAAATGTCTGTAAATTTATCGGACCAAGCTGCGTGGTCATCAGTCCGTAGCTTACAAACTACTTAAACCTAGGTAAACTAACCTACGCACAAACACACACACCCACGCCCCAGGGAGGACTCGAACCTCCACGGCGAGCAACCACTCGCTCCGCAGCGAGACGCTTTAGACCGCTCGGCTACTCCACCGCGGCTGTTGGGAGCACTACATGTTTAAACACTGACTGTGGTGTATTTCAACCGAATAAGAAATGTTCCTACCTACAAAGAGCATTAAATCGACCTTCCCGTTTATCAAGATGAAGCTATACTGAATGGGTGAGTGCATAAAACATCGAAATGAACTATATGTACAACGTTGTACAGAGTCTTTCACAAAGAGCGCGCAAAACTTTAACACTACATGGTCCATTGAACAATTTCTGGTAGGAAACCTGGGATTGGAGAACCCATTTTAAAGACATACGGAAGTCGCTTTGTGTCACAGTATTTTTTTCTACGCACTGTGCTGTTTACGTATAAAATATTTATTTCCTGCAAGGAAATAAGAAAGACGAGCCTGATTACTAGGAAGTAATGATGCAGGTCTGAATGGCCACCTGTATCTGAGGTTCTTGCAAGAGTTCTACCTGACATGGAGAACGTACTCGTGGCTGTTCATGAGAGGATGTGGATCCAACATTATGATACACCGCTGCAATTCAGTGTAGATGTCCGAATTCATCTCAGAGTTGTATTTCCTGGTCTTTAGATTGGAAGGGGAGCTTGTACTACGTGGTCTTCAAGGTCAAGTAAGCTGAATTACTTTCATTTATTTCTTTGGGGATATCTATTGTCACTTATGTCTGAGATCCCAGTGGATGCGGATATGGAATTAGAAGCCAGAATTGTAGCTTCCTGTGATATGATTCAGTATACACCACGAATAATTTTTAGGGTGCGTCAGAATCTTTTTCGCCGATGTCATGCTTGCACTAACGATGATGACTGTTAGTTCCAGCACATTTTGTAAGATACTGTGCAAATGATACATTCCTTGTGTCATCGGTCCTATTTACTGTTAAATGTTACTGATGTAAATAATAAACAAAACTTTTAACAAAGAAACGACTTAAAGAAAAGAACTATTCCAAAACAAATAAGTACGCATTTAGAAGTAAATATATAATTGCGCATTCTTCTACAACTTAATAATCAACTTACTTTTTCTACTCATCAATATGTAGGTACGATCTATCAAGCAAGAAGATAGGTAGGTATCTACCCACTTTAAATCTAACTCAACACATACCTGTGAATAACAAACATGATCAAAATATGTTTAGAGTTCTCCTAGGTGAAATGAAATGAAAAATATTAGACTAGTCAAAAGTCAGTCAAGTTATTACGATAATGTAATGTAGTTACAATTATTGTTATTTTTGGAGTCGGTGTCAGCCAAGGTAGGTTTGTAACTACATACATAGTTATAGATGACATGTTCTTGTGTCGCAAGCGTTTCTTTGTTCCCTTGGATATTTATCGGCTACGTCTAGGATTAGGATTCGGTTCTCCCATTTCGACTTATAATTCCACCTTTTGTTGTGGTTCTCTGTCTACACCGTTGTGTCGCTACGTGGTGTCCGTTGTGGTGACAGTCCGCCGACGACATCGTTCAGTCGACCGATTTCTTGTGATCCCGATCCGACTTCGGCCTCAATATTCTCGTATTATTTTTCTAGGTATATTGTAGTATTTCCTTGGCTGACACTGACTCCATAAATAACAATAATTGTAATTACATTGTATTATCACAATAACTTGATTGAATTTTAAGCAGTCTAATATTTTTCATTCTTTACTTAGGAGAACTTTAAAAATATTTTGATCATTGTTTGTCATTCATAGGTATGTGTTGAGTTAGATATAAAGTGGATAGGTACCTACCTCTCTTCTTGCGTGGTAAACACAGAGATCGTACTTACATGTTGATGAGTAGAAAATGTAAGATGATTATTAAGTTGTAAGAGAATATGCAGTTATTTTTTTTTACTTTTTAGTACATATTAATTTGTTTTGGAATAGTTTTTTAAATTCGCTTTTCTGTTAAAATTTTTGTTTATTTTTTTTATTTTTATTACTAAAACTATATTTACTCAATATGGGTAGACCTACTGAACGTACTACTCACATGAGACAGCGCCGTTTAAATGAAATAAATGAGTAAGGGAGAAACGCCTATCTCAACAGAGGCAATCTGCCTCGAGGACAATTTCAAAAGAGACTTTCGAAGAGAGCAAAAATAGACTTTCAAAAATGCGGATTTACATGAAAAAAGGTTTTGAACAGGTGAATTATCGAAAAACGTGGTCACCGTCTCGGCTTCATTAACAATCGTCTATTGAATGAAGCGGAGGAGCAATATGCCCACCGTCTCAGCGTGACACACCATCGTCTATCCGAAGAGACCGATGAACAACGTGCAAACCGTCTCAACTTGATCCACGATCACTTATTCCAAGGGATGGAGGACCAACATGCCCACCGTCTCGGATTAATCCACGATCGTCTACCTAATGAGACGGAGGAGTAACGTGCCCACCGACTTGGAGTTATTCTGGATAGCCTATAAAAGATTCGGCCAAGTATCGGTTAGTTGCTCCTAAGAATTGAAGAATTCCGTTACTTAGTCATGGATACCATGATCACAACCTAACCAAACTCTCATCAAACTATCGTTGAAGTACATCCTTTCCAATGAAAAAAGGATCATCGAAATCGGTTGGTGTGATATTGAGTTATTCGTCCATTTGTCGCACACATACTTAATGCAAATTTAAGACTTGTATGGTTTTCTTATGGCTGCCATTGCCAGAACTGGACCTAATTGAAATGGGGCCACACGGGAAGCACCAGCTTTCAAATAAAAAAAGGATCATCACAATCGGTTCTCACAGTCGACGATTCTGAGGTAACAAACATAAAAAAAGAAGTCGGTTAAAAAAATACAGTCGAATTGAGAACCTCATCCTTTTTTGAAGTCGCTTAAAAAAGTATTGTTGTGAATTGAATTTTCAATAGGGGGTTACGAAACAATAGGGGGTGTCAGTGTAAAAACAAAAATGGTTGTGTTAAAATATATATATATTTACGTTTTAAAATTTCGCATAGTATTTATTAGTTTCCTAATGCCCTGCGTAATGATAACCGGTAAAAAACGTTTTTTGAATACCTATTGTTATTCCAGATATATTTAAGGAGGCAGAGTTAGATGAGACACCCTATGTATATATTTACTAACTATTATCACAAGAAAAACTCCAAAAGGATGATAGGAGCTGAAAAATTTGTGGGACAAAACTTTCATGGAACAACGGGAGGGCACAATATGACGTTTTTATTATTATTATTATTGCCAGATGTTGTCGCTTCAGATATATGAAGGTCAACCTTTTTATGGCATGCTAAAGTTTGGTATGTGTAACAGTAAGGTCTTTGAAGTTAAACGAAGATCAAAATGGTGGCATGAACGTCTATTTACAGAATGTGTTCGAAGTGATGACCATTGGTAGCAATGCAGTGCTACCCTCTCTTCGAGAGGGGCAACAGGACATTTGAGCATGGATCACATTCTTCACGGATAGGACGTACCACTCGGGTACTAAAACGAATCCGGTGACAAAACTTCGAGGACAAGCGTTGTCCTATCAGTTCAGAGATGTCCGGAAGATGGTATTGGACTTTTGGATCTACTTTGGGACACTAAATTTGAAATCGTACTTAATCAGAAATATTGAAAAAAAATTTCTAATTTTGTATGGACTGTGCTTCAGTAGCCCCGCATACCTGTAACATCGCGGGTAGGAGAAATTAAAATGTCAGAACGATGAACGAATGAGCGAAAGACATGAAGCGGTTAACTAAACCCAATTATCGGATATGACGTACTCTGGAGCTGGAGGGGCGAGGGAATTGGAATTACAATTAGCGCCGTGTTGCGTGCACGTTTATTTATGATATGTGAGAAAAGTTATATAATTTTCGTGAGATTTGCCCACAGCGGACAGATAAATACTTTTGGAAAATCTCTTTAAATTGCATAGAACATTTTCCTACTAAGCAAAAGACCAGGTTTCGACCCATGGTGAGGGCACAAATTTGCAGCTGCCTCATTAAATCTATTGCAGTGCTCACAATAAACAGCTAAAAAGTCTGTTATATTCTTGATTGTACGGAATTTCTTTCCAATACATATAATGCGAGCGGCTCAACGTTAAGGAAAACTGTAGCCGTTATTTTTCCCCAAGGCATGCGACAATACTGTATGAACGGATGAAAATATAAAATTCACGGAATGTGAAATATATATAACTTATGAAAATACAATATTCTCGTTAAATATTAGGGAGTTAAGAGTTCCCCGCTCAGATATCCGGGAGGAGATAATCAGACTTAAAGAAAATAAGTAATATCTCAAATCCCAAAGAAAATTGATGACAGTTGTGGATATTACGGAACTGTCAGTTCAATAAGTTGTGATTGCAAAATACTAACATGAAATATTTACAGAAGAATCGAGAGAGTAGTAAAAACTGAAATAAAGAAACATCACTTGGATTGCGTAGAAATACAGGAACATCCGAGGAAAACTGAAACTGTGACTCAGAATATCAATTAAAAACCATGACATATGTTTACAGCTTTTTGTAAATTTGGAGAAATCTTTTGACACTTCGAAGCTCCTTCATTGCTTGAGGAAATGCGGCTTTTTTTTTTCTTCAGAACACTATTGCCGATATTTACTGAAGGTTCATTTGAAGCTGAGTGCAAAACAATTCTGCTGCTACAAATACCATTTCACGTAAGGACCACAAAGGTAACATAAGAGAAGTTATAGCTCGTAAGGAGACTTATAAGTGGACATTTTCCCATCGCTCTGTTTTGAAGTGCAACAGGAAAGGAATTGACAAGTAGCGGGACGAGGTGCCCTCCATGGTCGATCGACAGTAGAGGCTGGTCAAGAAACTTACATTTCAAATGTGAAGCCGTGCGGAATGGCGGCGGAATGGGCGGCCGATATCGCCGGAGGTTCGAGTCCTCCCTCGTACATGGCTGTGTGTTTTGACGTTAGTGCAAATTACTTTAAGTAGTTTCTAAGTCTAGGGACTGATGATTAAATAGGTTTACAAACATTATATCACATGTGAACAATGCTGAAGATTATGCGGATAGATCATTCAAACAAGGGGCTTGCTTAGCAACATTTAGGGGGTAAGAGAAATGTCCCGTAACTTGACTGAAAGTACGAATCGGCTAGTATTTTACATTCTGAGACATCGAGGATTTACTTAATTAGTACTGCCGGTAAGAGATGGCGATAGATACTGTGGTGTGAACCAAGAGATTAGTAAGAAAACAGGTTAAAAAGAGGCTAGGTAGAAGCATTTGTACAGAAATAAAGTGGCTTGCATAGGGTAGAATAGTGTGGAGAGCTGCAACAAAACGATCTTTGAAGTGAGGATGAAAACAGGTAGATAAAGGTTATGAATGCCAAAAGGTAAAACAATCGAAACCACTGAAACCCACACATAACGTTCTAAATTTAAATAAAACACCCTTAATTTTATTGCAGGAATTTAGGAATTAGATATTATTGTGTCCCCGTTCCTTACAAAGATATTTTCGTTAGATTTTAATACAATATTGGTTATCAGTTAATCCTGTAGCCTAGCTAAATGTTACTTTGCACTCTTAATGATAAGTTTGCGATTCGTAATCCTCTTGATCACCTTAAGTTACGAAAACAATAGTGTTACTGATTCTCAGATAAAACATACTTGACTGCACAGTTATTTATCTTTTGTGTACTACCAAATTAACAACACTATGTATTAGTTATTTGATGAACGAGTAAGAAGATCAGACACATACAATTTTAAATTGCGATATATTTTCTTTCCCAGTCCCATTTGGATGCAATAAAGCGTTTATGTGGCCCCAACCTACAATGAAATTAACTTCGGTAACCCCTGGAAAATACATCTACTAATTTCAGATGTTATTGACTTCAAAATATGTACCACAGATATAGTGGATTTGGGTTAAAAATCGCACTGTCGTGTTTTGCGGCCCACTTTAGATATGCCTGTAGTTTTATAATTTTTGCAATCATTTCGGACAAAAATAATAAAAAAATATGGACGATACGATTACGACAGTAGTATTGTGATAATGTCTATGCACCCAACACGTAATATTCTTTCTGGCAGTATTTTAACAAACAACCCAATTATTTGATATTTGAATTTAGATTTGTCCAATATACTCATTTTATTTTAATGTCTCTCCAGCATTTTCATTATCTTTTTCCGTTAAAATATTATCACCTGTCTTGATTTGGAAGTTTGTTCTAAGTTTATTTTCTTTGCCTGTACTGGTAACGAATGACTATAGCCTGGAAGGAACGTAGCGTACATTTGGCATTTGACACCCCTCGCCCGAAAACTTGCCCGAAACCATCTTTTGAATACGCCATGTCGCTGTGTGTATTTGATGATTTTCTTATTATAACTCAAGCGTTGTCGTTTCAAAGCAATGGGGCACTGAAAATTGTCAAAAACACGACGTCCTTAGGACAATGAATTATAATCAAATGTCTAAAAATGCCACGTTAGGAGTTAACACCTACCATCGATGGTACGAGAATTACGGATTACTCTCTCAGCTGTTCGGCGTAGCTTAATTGGCGGCGAATTAATTTGTGATGCCCGAACATGTTAGGCAGTGGTTCCAAACTTGCCGGGCGCGGTGGCTCAGTACTCTCGCTCACTGGGTTTGCCGACGTGGTAGCTCAGCGTGCTCGGTCAGAGACCCCGACGCCTTCTGTAACGAAAAAACTGAGTCCAAGACGAAACGAAACGATCAAAATAAAACAAAAACCAACGTCCACAAAGGACCGATCAAACCGAAGACCCAATGAAAAGAGATAAAAAGAAAGAGGGCTCAACGCCATCTGTAATTAAAAAAAAAAAAAAAAAAAAAAAAAAAAAGAAAGAAAGAAAGAGCCAAATTCTCAACGAATAATCCAGAACGAACATAAACAAACGGCCTAAAAGCATCGATGTACCTGAAGAACAAAAAAGGATTTTCGCATACTCTTTTTAATTGAACACAACTACATTCTGCAAGATTCCGAGTTATTCAAAGGTAACAGCGCTTTCTGGGAAATGTGCATAAGTTCTATATTGTGAACTTATCATTAAATACATACCAACGAATTGCAGACAGAGGTTTCTTTCCCACATGTACATAAACCGGGGCCGGCCGCGGTGGCCGAGGGGACTGAGGCACTCCAGTCATGGTCTGCACGGCCACTACGGTCGGGGGTTCGAATCCCCCCTCGGGCGTGGATATTTGTGCCGTCCTTAGTCTTAGCTAGTTGATAAGTAGTTTGTAAGCTTAGGGACTGATAACCCCATAGTTAAGTCCCATAAGTTCTACAAACATTTGAACATAAACCGGGGAGATACTGTTATAATGACTGTAATAAATGACGTAATGATAGTAGTAACTTTGTATACAGTTTAAGTACTAAAGTTATGTGGAGTTCAGTGTTTCCACACTTATTCCATTTGTTATTTTGGATGTAAAGGAAAACGTAGTCACTGTTTGAAATAGAATATTTGCTCTTCATTTTAGCGCAGAACAAAGTAACACGAACAAAATCATATCTGATATCCAGAAAAGGAAATTAAATCTATGTTACAAGCGTCCATAGCAGCCACACCAAAGACTAACATTTTAGTAGTCACATTGATTCTAATTAATGACTCCATACTAAGTAGTGAATAATAACTTGGATAAAAAAGAAGCAAGGTAATTTGTTACGCTGTATACACTTCCTTTCCGTTTTATTAAGAAACGACTGTTGCCACAGAAATCTACGACTTCATTTATATATTAAACTATCAGTATCAACACGTTGTTTAGAATATACAGTATCACAGTATCCTCCCAGTTTATCCGCATATGCTTCAGAAGACCATTGTTCAATTCCATGTTACGTATTTCACGGCATGTTCACGAAACAGAACAAACGCACATTTTAGAGGGAGCACTCTTATCTGCACAACTGTAAACATTGCGCCGCGGCGGACTGGCCGCTATGGTCCAATGCGCGTTCAGTTCCCCGTCTGAGGTTCGAATCATCCCTCGGGCATGGATGTTTGTGTTGTCTTTAGTATAAGTTAGTTGAAAAGCAATTTGTAAGTTTAAGTCCCATAAGCTTAACAAACATTTGATTCTTTTTAAACATTGCAGAACATATCTCTATTCAGTTATTAATGGTGCCCGAAACACTTTCAGGAGACAAGGCGAAAATAAATAAATAAATTAAAGCGATTGGCGGGTTTCGAACTACTGACCATGTGCAGCACCACCTAAGACGCTGCACACTACACTATGACATACAATTGCGATAGTGGTCCTTAATTCTCGTACTATTGATGGCAGTGGTTAAGTGTTAATATGGCATTTTACACACTAAAATATAACTTATCGTACTAAGAATGACGTATTTTTGTTGATTCTTCAGTGCGCCATTGCTTTGAAATGACAACTAGTAAGTTGTATTAAGAAAATCATAAAATGCAGAAAGCAAGAAGGCGTGTGCCGGAGAGAGTCCTGGGTTACGAACGTCACGTGACATCTCCAAACGCCTGATTTATGTAAAATCAAGTGACGGTGTCAAATCGCCGTGATTGTTGCAATTATTCCTGTTATGAAGACACATAAGAGAGCAACGTTGTAGAGAATTTTGTCATCTACAAATTTGGTTATTCAGTATTCGTGTTAAAGATAAAGCCATTATTTTGATTTAAATTTCTAGCTGTAAAAAGGCGATCTCAAAGGTCCACTTTCAGTGTTGGTATAGTCACGTTAAGTGGGCCAAATAATTAATTAAAGTATCTTTTCCTTTCTTGTGCTAATATTAACGAAGTAAAGCCTGCCTCAAGCTACACAAATATTATCAGTAAATATGGCATGAAGCTTGTGTAGTAGTTTCAAACAGAAAAAGGACAGACGTAACTATTACCACTGAAGCGTTACATTATTATAACTTAGTTTTGAACGGTCCGATTTTCTTAAAAAAATTGCTGAATATTTCCCCAAATGATTCTGAAAACGTCATGGATATCTGTCGCAAACTGTTTTGGAGATACATGCGTGAAAACGGACTAATGATAAACACTGCAACGCAGTGACTGAGAGACGCGTGGAAGGGCCGCAGCATCTGTCCACATCAGTCCTCAAATAAAGAGAGGGATAATTATGAAAAATAATCATTTATATCTGATCGCAGATTCCAACTCCAAATTAAATTCCGAGTGAACTGATAGCAAGCACAGAATGATCCATTAATTAACCAATGGCCCTTCAAACTTAATTGCGTCATTAACACAACTAAATTAATTATCCTAGGTCCTCAGGCACTACATATGTATTTCTGCATAGAGGAGCACCAGCTGGAAAGCGCAAGGTAATTTTAGAATTCCTCAATTAATTAATATAGGACACGCGCTAGATGGCGTAATCTAGTTCGGGATCCCGGCCGTAATTTCAGATAGCGTTGCAAGCAAGCGCTGGCTGAAGGAAGCGAGTTATCCCGCGTTCTGAGAACTAGGCTCCAGTTCGGGACGTCGAACTTGAGGGACGGAACCCTTCCACCGCCGGCTTCCAGGAACAGATGTAACGGTTACCCTCCCTCCTCTGTTACTTTCGCTGCAGGGATCGTTTCGCATACTGCGGAGGTTCACAGGAATTCGTTGGCTGCGTCTTTAAATTACCCGGAAAGCAGCTCTCCAGCTCCATTCGGTTGCAGTGCCTATAGGTATCGACACCGCGAGACCGGCCTGATGCAGTTAGCGCCCTCTATTGGCACGTGCTTCCCATTACCTCGAGAACAGCCTGTCTGAGCCATCTGTGGCAGACTCGTCATGTTTACTGCTTCGACGTACTGCGCTACTGCTACGGTTGCGATAGTGCTGCCTCTGCACTTGTGACCCCAGATTCGGACGCTGCTAACTGGTATATAGCGTGATAGGTACCTTGGTCCGACCACTGGCGATCGTGCGAGTAATAACTACTTCCATTTCTTTTATGAGCTCTCTCTAACAAGGAAAGTACTTGGGCTCGAACAAACATATCTGTATAAACGTTTGGTTACAGTATCTCTACGTACACCTCAATGTGCTGGTGGGTGTCGTTTTTATGCAAAACTTTGTAATCTTGCTCTAGATAGCACTGTAGATGTAATTGTAGACGCCGTACGTAATGCAGATATCTGAACTATAACTTGTGTAATAATCGTCGTACATGTTCTGTAGCATACTGTCATCAAAAGCCGTGATGATAGTTGCAACTTTAACCTTCTTCTCGAAAGATTGTTGGTATTCACTGTAACTGCTTCCATCGCCTCTTCCCGCACTTGCAGTAGCACTACCGCTAGCAATGAGTTCTTCGTCATTATCATCCCTATTATCATCATTATGTGTTAGTGTTACAACAGTATCTAACTTATTCTCATATTTGTGTACCATAACAGATACGAGAAAGCATGCGAATGATTCATCTTCTACACTAATACCATCTTCACGAAGAATGGTTCTTCGTGACTTCATCTCAACCAATCGCAATGCTTTAGCAGGATTGATTAACAATCGCCGCTCCATCTGACGCTTCACCTCACAAATGTCACGAAACGAAACTTCGGAGGCACACTGCACCGTCCCTACTAGCGAACCGACAGGTCAAAGTGCAATGTGGCATGGCACACGCAGAGGCCTTTAACGGACGACTGCAGAGTTTTGCAGATACGGGAGTGTCACTTGTGCAATAAGGGATCTTTACATTATCTCTCGTACGATTTTGATGTATATGTGTTTGTTCGAGCCCAAGTACATTCCTTGTAAGAGCTGATCAATATTGCCGCGGTGGAGTAGCCGAGCGGTCTAAAGCGTCTCGCTGCGGAGTGCGCGGTTGCTCGACGTGGAGGTTCGAGTCCTCTCTGGGGCATGGATGTGTGTGTTTCTCCTTGGGTTAGTTTAACAAGGTTTAAGTGAAAAATGGTCAAATGTTTGTAAATCTATCCGACCAAACTGCGTGGTCATCAGTCCGTAGCTTACAAACTACTTAAACCTAGGAAACTAACCCAAGGACAAACACACATACCCATGCCCCCGGGAGGACTCGAACCTACACGGCGAGCAACCGCGCGCTCCGCAGCGAGACGCATTAGACCGCTCGGCTACTCCACCGCGGCTAGGCTTAAGTAGTTTGAAAGCTACGGACTGATGACCACGCAGTTTGGTCCGATAGATTTACAAACATTTGAACATTTTGATCGATATTATGACGTATGTGAATTGATTTCCGACTTGCTCCACAGTCATTCTTCTTCTTGCATAGCGACGACATTCTGTGAGTAATGTTTACGAAAACTTCCGACAGGGTTAACTCAAATATATGTTCTTTACATAGAATATCTGTTTGGACCGGTTTCATGATCTGTAGCTCCTCACACCGTCATCTTCATTAAGCACTACGAAGTTGCACAGGTCACTCCAAATATTCAAGAAAGGCAAGAGGAGTGATACGCAAAATTACAGGCCTATATCTTTGACATCGATTTGCAGCAGGAGTTCAGAACATATTCTTCCCTCAAACGTTATGAACTACCTCGAAGAGTATGACCTATTGGTCCATTACTCACATGATCTGAAGACTGCTACAGATAAGGGGTCTCAAACTGATTTCGCATTTCTACTTTTCAGGAAGGCTTCTTACACTGTCCCTCACAAGCATCTTGTAATCAAATTGCGTGTTTATGGAATATTTCACAGTTGTGTGATTGGATTCGTGACTTCCTGTCAGGAAGGACACAGTATGTTGTAATTGACGGAAAGTCAAAATTGACCCTAATAATGAAAAGTGTGAAGTCATCCATATGAGCACGAAAAGAAATCCGTCAAATCTACCGCCTTGAATTAAGCTAAATATGTAGCAATAACAATTAAGAATAACTTAAATTAAAAGGAGCACATAGGAAATATTGTAGGGAACGTGAACCAAAGGCTACATTTCATTGGCAGAGCACAGAAATTTCAAACAGTTCTACTAAAACACTGCCTACACTACACTTGCGCGTCATATTTTTAAGTCGAGCTGCGCTTTGTGGGACTGACGGACGCTTAGAGAAAAGTCAGAAAAGGGCAGCTCGATTTCTATTACCACGATATAGGAGAGAGGCTGAGTATCAACGAAATGATCCATAAACAGGGGTTAAATTACTGAAAGAAAGGCGTTATTCGTTGCGACGAGATTTATTTGCAAAATTTCTTTCACGAACTTCGACTTCAAAATATTTTTAGTACTCTTCAACATAGGGAGACATGGTCATCATAATAAAATAAGAACAATCACATCGAAAACGAAAAGATTTAGGTGATCCTTTTTTCCCGCACGCTATTGGAGAATGGAACTGTAGAGATATATCATGAAAGCTGTTCTAATCTAATGTTTGCCGGCCGCGGTGGCCGAGTAGACTGAGGCGCTCCAGTCACGGTCTGCACGGCCACTAAGGTCGGGGGTTCGAATCCCCCCTCGGGCATGGATATTTGTGCCGTCTTTAGTATAAGGTAGTTTATAAGTAGTTTGTAAGTTTAGGGACTGATGACCCCGTAGTTAAGTCCCATAAGCTTAACAAACATTTTTGAATCTAATGTTTGTAAATCTATGGGGTTTAACTACTCTGGTCATCAGTCCATAGGCTTACAAAGTACTTTAACTTATGCTAAGGACAACAAATACACCAATTTTCGAGGGAGGGCTCGAACCTCCGACGGCGAGCAGCGGCGCGCTCTGCAGGTAGTAGCCGTGGAACGCTCGGCCACTTCACCGCGGCCATAAATGCAGTTCGATGCAATCTCTTCCATGGACTTCACTGTGATTTGAAAAGGATTTATGTAGATTTAATTACACTCTCTGTAAGAAACGTAGACAGATCGCCTAGGACAGGGAATCTGCGGGTGAGTGATTTAGTTGGTAACAAAGTTAGTCGGTCCTTAGTTAATTCTTCCATCTTTTATTAATTCAAACTATTAAGAGGAGATATTACAGCAACAGTTTCTTTCTAAAACATTTTCAGGTTACAAAACTATCGCTTTGAAATTTCCTTGTAGTACAGAGTGTGGGATAATCTCTGTACATAACGGTCTTTCCATTCTTAATACCTTTTCTTGATACGCGGAAGCTGTTTGAATGCAAGAGTTCGTGAATTTGAGTGACGCTTTCGACGAGGCTGTACTAACAAATCTTCTGTTACGACCCAAACGTTTCTATGGACCCAACGAAATTCGAGAATGAAAGCGAAACGTTCCAGCGAAAGATATGCTGTTCAACCAGCTGCTGACGTTGTGGATCCAAAGACACTCGAAGCCCTCGTGGGACTTTTTATCCTCCACTGAAGAGCATATTGGAAGCTAAACGGGAGGAAGAAGGAGAAGAGTCGTGAGCGGGGAGCGGAAGGCGCAGTGCTCGATATCCGGCGGCGCGCCACCGCAGCCCACGCCCATCGCTTTCCTGTGTTCATTTGCGCTCTCGCTCTCACGTCGCCCACCTATTCTCAGAATCAACGTCCCGTCCATTGTTCGGCTATTACTCTCCGGATGTCTGGCCCTGTCCCTCTCCAAGTTTCACTTTTTATGACAAATGCAGTAAACCCAGAACAAGATAGAGATCAAGTAGTGATACGTTATTTCGCGTCATAACCGCAATCAAGTCCGTATACGAAAGGTAGTAGTCAGTACCTCACATAGAAGAGTAGGCACGTTTATTCCGACTACCTTCGTACAGCCAGAATACTGGTTATTCGGGGTATTCATAAATATCCTTTACAAACTTCTAGAAGTTGTAGAGGGGTATTAATTTATAAAATTTTGATAAGGAACCCATGTCTGGAAATGTCATTTAGTGTCACCAAAATGTTCAAATGTTTGGAGAACTTATGGGACTTAACTACGGGGTCATCAGTCCCTAAGCTTACAAACTACTTATGAACTAGCTAAGACTAAGGGCGGCACAAATATCCATGCCCTAGGGGGGATTCGAACCCCCCGACCGTAGTGGCCGTGCAGACCGTGACTGGAGCGCCTCAGTCCCCTCGGCCACCGCGGCCGGCTTAGTGTCACCATCAGCAGTTCTTATTCTTCGACAACGCCATAGAAATCTCTTCAGCTACAAACTATTTGACTTACAATTTTCGACCAAACAAAGAAAA
This sequence comes from Locusta migratoria, assembly GCA_026315105.1. NCBI lineage: Eukaryota > Metazoa > Arthropoda > Insecta > Orthoptera > Acrididae > Locusta > Locusta migratoria. The sequence goes on from CM048755.1 coordinate 459,912,952, forward strand.
AAGTCTACCACTACGGTCGGGGGTTCGAATCCCCACTCGGGCATGGATATTTGTGCCGTCCTACTTCGTAAGTAGTTCATAAGTAGTTTGTAAGTTTAGGGACTGATGGCCCCGTAGTTAAGTCCCATAGACTATACAAACAACAACAACAACAACAAAAGTATAGTGAACATGGATTTTAAAATGCTCACCTAAAGACTTACGAGCACCCCACCGGTTAACTAACTTGTATACAGCATCGAAGATAAAGATCTGCTCACCGAGCGAGGTGGCGCAGTGGTAACGCACTGGACTTGCATTCGGGAGGATGGTGGTTCAAATCCACCTCCGGCCATCCAGATTTAGGTTTTCCGTGATTTCCCTAAATCACTCCAGGCATATGCCGGGATGGTTCCTTTAAAAGGGCACGCCCGATTTCCTTCCTCATACTAACCCAAAAACTCCAAGCTTTAGCTCCGTCTCTAACGGCCAAGCTGTCGACGGGACGTTAAACCCTAAGCATCCATCCATCCAAAGATCTGCTCATACATTATTTTATAGCCCATGTTTATTCGGCATTTTGTTGTTGTTTTGATCAAATCAAATGTTTGTAAAGCATATGGGACTTAGCTATGGGTCATCAGTCCCTAAACTTACAAACTACTTATAAACTACTTACGTACTAGGACGGCACAAATATCCATGCTCGAGGGGGGATTCGAACCCCCGACCGTAGTGGCCGTGCAGACCGTGACTGAAGCTCCTCAGTCCCCTCGGCCACCGCGGCCGGCGTTGTTTTGATCCATAACGCCTACTCCCGTAAGATGGAAAGCAAAGACCTTGCAAAAGAAGACATTCGTTTCACAATACCAAAGATAAAGAGGTGCTTCTAGCGTCACTGGATGAAATATCGGGCACAGGTTATTTATGAGATTTATTTACTCATTTCTTCGAAGTTTGTAACGGGCATTTCCGAACAGCATGTAGACCTGCCATTTAGTCGAAGAGTGTAGCTGTTCATACAAATGTGTAATATTCCGGAACACACAAATAATCATGAGAAACTATGGGAATACTGTAGAAAAGATAAACTCTACCGATGGGAACAAGGAAAGTGCCATAACCCGATTTCCAAGAATTTTAGTTCAGTTGAATAGGAATCAAAATAAGTGAACTGATGTCCCTGTTTATCTGTAAGTACTCGACCACTTCTGAGGAAACGATGGCCAAAGTTTTCGAGGTACTTCACAAGTCTTCATGTGCCTTCCGTCACGTGACATGTTCAAGATGAGCAGCTGCACGACACCTAGCATCACAGCTTCGCAATTTCGAGTCCCGTATTCGAATCCCTGTTCTGTTTCTGTTCGTCATTTATCATTCCATGTTCGTAGAAGATTACTACATGTATGTCTAAGGGAATCAGCAGACGCAGTCCATATCTTCAGTACTCAATAATAACTGTGATGCTATCGACGACAGTGCTGCTAAAGTAGAGTTCATAAACACAGCTTCCCGAAATTCCGTCACCAACTAAGACGAAACAAATATTCCAAACAATGTATTAATAACAGCTGCCGATATGAGTTATGTGGAATTAGCTAACATCGGAGTAGTAAAACAAATCGCTTGATCATTGTAAGCCTTCATCTCGTAATTGTACACAATTAAGGTTCCTATCAGAGTATGCTGATGCAGTAACTCAATGCGTAACATTCATTTACAACCGCTCGCCCAATGAATAAAAGGAACCCAAAGACGGAAAGTTGCTCAGCTCTCACCAGTATTCAGGAATGTTGTAGAAGTACTCCGCTAAACAACAGGTCGCAACACTCACGCCGATTTGCAGCTGGACTTTGGAACATGATCGTCTACGGACATAGAATGATAAATGAAAAACAAAAACAAAACAGAAATAATAACAAGGTTTAGGATATTGGGTAACACCCTTATACGTCTAGTGAATGAACTTTCTTTTGAAAATTATTTTCTCGTACCAATGACATCACTTGTAGCGGAGGACAGGCACCACCACCTAGATAGAAGGCCGCGGCGCTCTCGTGTGACGTCAGGCAGAGTAGGTTGCGCGCGCATAGCTGACTGGCTCGCTGCTTCGGCACAGTGGGCCGTGCCCCAGCGGCTACCAAGTCAGCTATGCGCGCGTAACATACTCTGCCTGACGTCACACGAGAGCGCCGCGGCCTTCTCTCTACGTGGTGTTGGGACTGGCAGCGCCGGCGTGACGTCAGCCCAGGCCGCTCTGCCTGCTCACAAGGAAGGACAGTTGACCGTGTGACGTCACGCGCTCTCTACTGCTGCTTCGGAAACAGAATGCAGCGTGTGCAGTGCAGCAATTTAAGAAAGACAGGGAATAGCAGGTGGGTGTAAATTCGACTCGCGCGCTTTGCTTGTGTGACGTCACCTGGCAGCAAGCGCCGAGCAGTTGCAGCACCCCCTATAGAAGAAAGCCTGCGCACGACGTCACAACATGGCGGCGGTGAGTGGCTTATCCTCTGAAAGATTGTAAACATTAGCTGTTTACAGTGCATTCTTTCGTTCAGGAGGTTATTTATTACGAAAATTGATGTGTGCGGTGTGATCGCTACGCTGGACGATTTGTGTATGTGTGAGGACAACGTGTGATCTCTTTTTTACTGACAAAGTGCCGTTTGGCTGTTCTGTACCGAAATGTAGAGGAAATTACGATTGTGGCCCGCCTTTAAACGTCCGGAGAAGAAGAAATGGATAATTTGGCTCCTCCTTCAAGTTAATGAGTAAGTTTTCGTTTTTGTTTAACCTTATAAAAGAGTTTTAAGTCATGACTGTTTACCGTTGGATATTGCGATTCATTTTATTTACGCAACCACCCCCATTAGCTTATTCTTCTCCGGACGTTTAAAGACGGTAACTTTTGGGCCACAGTCGTAATTTCCTCTACATTTCGGCACAGAACAGCCAAACGGCATTTTGTCGGTAAAAAAGAGATCACACGTTGTCCTCATACACACAAATCGTCTAGCGTAGCGATCACACCGCACACAACACCAATTTTCGTAATAAATACACTCCTGAACGAAAGAATGCACTATAAACAGCGTGCACTGCTAACGTTTACAATCTTTCAGAGGACTCTAAGCCTCTCACCGCCGCCATGTTGTGACGTCGTGCGCAGGCTTTCTTCTATAGGAGGTGCTGGCAGTTGCCGCAGTACCCTTATAAAACGTGCAACCAGGATGTGTTTTGCGCTCGCTAGTTTCGTGACCTGTTAAGTGTTCGGATAGAAAGTAGCTTTCTTGTATTAGCGAACAGTTTTTCCATATATTATTTCTGTAATTATGAGTAAGAATACTTCGTGTTTTGCTGTTGCGGTGTGCAATAACAGTGGACGGCATTTGGTACCATCGGTTTCCAAAAGATGAGCAACTTCAGCGCATATGGATCTCTCGCTGTAAACGACAGGACGAGATAAATGTCAAAAATGCCACAACTTGTTCCGAACATTTTTGTAGAGCTGATTACAAAAGAGACTTGCAGAACGAATTGTTTGTCCATATGCTATGCCTGTCAATGTCATTCAGTCGATTGCGATAAAACTTCGTCAACTTATTGCATGAACTAGCGTCACGGTTATAGGCATAGTAAAATTTCGAAATTCGCACTCTAAGGGAGTGAAATCATAATATTATATAAAACAGAAGCACATTTTCTCTCTATCTGTCTCTTTAACCTTCTATAACTCGAGAACTACTGAACGTATAGTGATAAGGTTTCTTTTAAATTGTAGATCTCACAAAGGTCTAAAAAAAAGTCTGGGAGAGTATATGTCTAACTTTTACGAGTAAAGATTATATACCATTTTTCTCTCCTAAGGCGCTGGCGCCGGATGGCTTAAGACTACATAAATAGTGATTGTGGGAAATCTATGAAAATTAGACACGTGATCTCACGGACTTTATTTTAGATCTTTATGAGCTCTACAATTAAAAAAACATCACGATACGTTCAGTGGTTCTCGAATTAAATACGTTTAAATATTACCCGTGCCAAGTCGCGGGGCGGGACGGTTTGCTAGTTGTTAATAATGTTTGAAGCTTTTCTTTTCCAGTCCTTTAACAAGCGTGTTCCACCGCTTAAAAGCAATGTTTTCTGTGGAATGAAGAAAGAAAAGACGGAGAAAATGTGTTTACGGCGGACTTATAATACAGCGGCTTGCTGCCGACTGATGTAATACAGCGCTAACCAATGACAGTGAAGAAGCCCAAACTGGCATACCTTTCTAGTCTTCGTACCTTGTGGGAACACATCTGGTGTGAAGAATACAATGCGGTCTACGATATCCTAATTTCAAAACGTAGTGTTTTAAGCAAAAAATAAACACAGATCAGAGACAGTTGTGTATCGTATCCATGATAAAATTATAATTTAGTTGCAATTTAATGTGAGGATATCAGTGTTATTAAATAAAGAGAATGGGACAGAATACAATTTTCTCTACAGTTTAGAGCAAAGATGTACAGTAGCTACAATTAAGTACACATTTTCCAACATTTTTCATTTCGTTTTTCTGTTGTTAGTTTTGATTGAAATTTTTAATGGAAGACTGCGTGTTAGGTTGTAATCTGACAAGGAATTTCGGTATAGGCACTTTGCCAATTTCATAATAGAATCTTTCACACACACGTAGAACCTAACACACATAGTATTCGTGAAGCAAGGGCTTACAACCTCCGAAATCTGTTTTGAGGAATATTCTTATAAAAAAAATCTGACAATCCTTCATTGTGTTTATATTTGTTCAAATGTTGAAATGTCTGTAAATCTATCGGACCAAACTGCGTGGTCTTCAGTCCGTAGCTTACAAACTACTTAAACCTAGGTAAACTAACCTACGGACAAACACACACAGCCATGCCCCAGGGAGGACTCGAACCTCCACGGCGAGCAACCGCGCGCTCCGCAGCGAGGTGCTTTAGACCGCTCGGCTACTCCACCGTGGCCTCTATATTTGTCCTTTAACAAATCGTCACACTATAAATTTAACAGTTCCTTTTGAAACCTGGTAGGAACATTATTAACTTCCACTGAAAACTATGTTGCAAAGACCTGAAACATAGTAGATAGTATTCCCACATCCTCAAACTCGCATGCAATCGAGTTACGAAGAGTTTCTAGAATTTGCACATATTTTTCACAGTATAGCTTCGGAAAATGCGCAGTGTTTTCAGCCTGCAGCTGATTCATCCACTGTTGCAGTGCCATTTTGAAGGTTTTAAAAATGTAGTACATATCTGTTATGAGGAGGCCCTTTCCTTGTGTAAATCGTGTAAGTAAATCAACAAGGAATGCTGACTTACAAATCCAGTTTTTGTCTAGCAACTGAGGAACAGGCTGATTATGACTATTCATGAATAACGTCATTTCATTTCTTAACTCAAAGAATCGATCTAGCAGCTTACTCCTACTCAACCAGCCACATTACAATAATAACGGAGATCACCATACTGAGTACCACATTCTTCAAGTAAACTTTTCAGTTTTCTGTATCTCAGGACTCGTGATCGGATGGAATTTGGGACTTTTTCAAATGTTTGTGAAGCTTACGGGACTTCACTGCGGGGTCATCACTCGCTAAACTTACAAACTACTTATGAACTACCTTATGCTAAAGACAGCATAAACAACCATGCCCGAAGGGGGATTCGAACCCCCGACTGGGAACGGCCTCGCGCTTCGCAGCACCACCGTATCCATAACATTTCTAATTTGTATATATTTTGCGCATATATTCTCTTGATGAAGTATGCAGTGGAAGGCAGTGAGTTCTTGTGATGCACCAGAAACATGTTTCATACTGTTCACCCGTGCTATTAATCCTACATTAACTCCTACCGTAAACGGAGCCCCATCTGTTGCGACAAGCTGATTGCTACTCAGGCCAATGTATTCAAAAGCTTTTGCAAAGCCTTTGAAAATGTCTAACACAGTGGTGATCCCTTGAGGGGGATCAAATCTAAAAATTCCTCTGTTATATTCAGCTTATCATCGACGCCCCGAATGAAAATATCTGTGTAGTGTCCGATATGTCAGTACTCTCATAGACAGTTAAAGAATGTATAAACGTACGTGCCGTAACACCCAATTCTTCTTGTACATCTGCAGACGTGTCCTGAATACGTCGTATAACAGTTGTCGGAGACAAACTGACTTTCTCAAAGTCTTCTACCAAACGTCAACACATTTCTTCAGCAGCCATCACAATCACTTCCTTCGCAAATTCACCCACAGATAATGGTCTAACTGTCTTGGCTATATGTATAGCTATTCTGTAGCTGCCGGCCGCGGTGGCCGAGGGGACTGCGGCGCTTCAGTCACGGTCTGCATGGCCACTACGGTCGGTGGTTCGAATCCCCCCTCGGGCATGGATATTTGTGCCGCCCTTAGTTGTAGCTAGTTCATAAGTAGTTTGTAACTTTATGGACTGATGACCCCGTAGTTATATATATATATATATATATATATATATATATATATATATATATATATATATATATATATTCTGTAGCTCGGACGGACATATGCTTCCCTACTCTGACACATCAGCAAATTCCTTCAATTCAGATATTAAGGCATCTCGTTCTTTTCCTTTATATTTCCCATACTCATATGCGTGGCACAAGAAATAATGACGCTGTATATTACTTTTTTATACTTCGTACTTCTCTGTTTCACATCGAACACTGAACATTTACCGCATTGCTCCGTAGTCATAGCCCCGTTTATGTAGGCAACATTGCGAACACAGCTCTCGACTGACGTCACACGGATTGACAGGCTTCCACTTCCTGCTCACAAGTCACACCACCTGCAGTTGTCTTTTTCTGCTCTTGGCAGTGAAACTGTTGCATTTACAAGAGATATATGGGATCAAGTACATGTGTGTGCTTTGTTTGTATCAGGAAATGTACTGAGGTGTGGTATCAGTATACAGTGAAAGTAAAAGAAGTATTACCAGCTGACATATTGATTTGTCTGGCAATTTCATAACACGGTTTATCTCTACAGCTTCTTCTTGAATATTCTTGGATTGTGTAATAGTACAGACCATGTTTTTGCACTTCTCCCTGAAATCTGACGTTGAACAACTACAAGTAAAAGTTCATTTTTATTGTTATTGAATGTTCAGATAATTGTAAACCTATTGGACCAAACTGCTATGGTCATCAATAGGGACGTATGTAGGGTATGCGACGCCCCAGTGCAGTAATTTATTTTACGGCTCCCCCCTCCCCTGGCATCTAAGATTCAAACTGAACACACACACACAAAAAAAAAAAAAAAAAAAAAAAAATTAAAAAAAAAAATAATAAAAAAAAATAATAAAAAAATAAAAAAATAAAAAAGGGAACAAGTAAGAAAGAAAGAACACCTATCTGGATACGCCACTGCTATCAACACAACAACCCGAATTTTAAAATTGCTGTAATCAAAATCAAATGTTTTTTATGCTTAGGGGACTTAACTGCGAGGTCATCAGTCCCTAAACTTACAAACTACTTATGAACTACCTTATATTAAAGACGGCACAAACATCCATGCCCGAAGGGGGATTCGAACCCCCGACGCGGAAGGCCTCGCGATCTGCAACATAGCGCTCCAGACCGCTCGGCTACCCCCGCGCGGCTTCGAGGAACATATTTGTAAAGTTCCAAAATGTTCAAATGTTTGTAAATCTATCGGACCAAACTGCGTGGTCATCAGTCCGTAGCTTACAAACTACTTAACTGAGTTAAACTAACCTAAGGACAAACACACACACACCCATGCCCTAGGGAGGACTCGGACCTCTGACTGTGAGCAATTGCGCGCTCCGCAGCGAGGCGCCTTAGACCGCTCGGCTACTCCACCGCGGCTGTAAGGTTACTTTATAGCTTCCGGTAGAATGGCATACATTATTCTACCAAAACATCCGACAGTTACTTCAAAGATATTGCAACTGCAATTTTGGTGCTCACTATCTCCATTACAACTCGCCACAATGGTTCAGTTACGTTGACACAGGGTGATTTTGTTCTGCAGGACAGATATTCGATAAATTTGTTATGCTCCACAAACCACTACTGAACCTTCTTGGCTACTTGTATGGACGGATAATCGATTTGGAATATTTAAGTGCTTATTACTAACATGTTAGTCAAAGTAAGCAGTTTCTTGTCGAGAATGGTAATATATTCATTCTTAGTTAACGGGTAAGTCAGGACATTGCTGGAAACGGTTGAATATCACTATATAGACGCCCAAATCATGACGTAACCTTACTCATACAGTATTGTAGGATGCACGCATGCCGTATCGTAAACTTCCTTTAGAGGTTTCCGATTCAAAAACACTGTTATTTTCAGGAAGAAAAGAAAACGACAATTCATGAAGTGTCCATGTTTTATGATAGTAGCACCACTTGCTTCGCAACTATACGTTGGCTTAAGTTATTGAGGGCTTAGAAACTATAGCCTTCGCACAAATGTTAAGCTCCATTTTATCAACACTGTGTTACTGAAGTAAGTGTTGAGTTTCGCATTCGCTTTTGGTAGTTTAATGCCGGCTGGCCGTAATCGTTCTCAGTGCTAGTCTCCAGCTGCCTTGGGGTTCTTCCACTATTCCTCTTCATCAATGATGTTTTAGCTTGCTTTGTGTTCAAATGTTCAAATGTTTGTACAGTCTATGGGACTTAACTACGGGGTCATCAGTCCCTATACTTACAAACTACTTATGAACTAACTAAGACTAAGGACGGAACAAATATCCATGCCCGAGGGGGGATTCGAACCCCCGACCGTAGTGGTTGCTTTGTGTATGTTGTCATTACTGTCGCTAGTGAAATGTTAAACTGTGCAGGCGTTTTAGTCACAGAGGATCCAAATAACTTCACACCATCGAGTTGGACTCTTCTGAAGCCCGGGAGATAACACATTCCACCGATCAGAGAACCAAACGTGTAGGGGTCATTTTTAAAGTAAGAACCGATCTTTAATTAAGTAAGAGAAACGTCATTTATGAACGTAAATTGTATCACATTTTTCAATTTTCAGTATAGTCATCATAAACGTTTAAGCCTTTGTCAAATCGTAGCACCAGGTTTTGGAACTCAGTATCAAAGAATTCATGCGACTGATCGTTAAATGAGTTGATAACAACTTTTACAAAACGCATTCCAGCGATATATTCCTTCATCTGTGGAAACAGATAAAAGTCTGATGCTGATAAATCAGCGATGTCTGGTGAATGATCCAGTAATTCTCAATGAAAGCTGTCAAGTTTCACAAAGAGAAGGGCGAGCATTGTCGTGAAGCACAACGACGCTGCTAGAGTGCAAGTCCACACCGGCGTTTTTAACAGGATTTCTAAACATTAAAAACGTTTCATAGCACCTCTCAGCATTTATTGTCATTCCTCTTGGTCAGACGTGTAACAGAAGAATGCCATGATTACCCGTGTAGAAGGTTTTTGTATTAATTTTCGGCGTTTCGTTGGGGAACTTTAATGCTGCCCGTCATTGGATTGTCGTTTATTTGCAGGAGTTTCATCACCGCTCACAATGTGATTCAAGACCTCGTCACCATCCTTGGTGTGAAAGCGTTCCTAAACGGACAAAGAATGTACCGTTCGCTTGGATATGTGTTCTTCTGTCATCATTTTCGTCACCCATCTCGCACATATTGTTCATTATGAAAGCGTTCCTAAACGGACAAATAATGTACCGTTCGCTTGGATATGTGTTCTTCTGCCATCACCCATCTCGCACACACAGTTTATTATGAAATTTGCCGCGGCAGAGCGGCCGGGCGCATTGAGGCGCTACACTACGATGCGCGAGGCCGTTCTCCGTCGGGGGCTCGAATCCCCCCTCGGGCATGGATGTTTGTCCTGTCTTTAGTATAAATTAGTCCATAAGTAGTTTGTAAGTTTAGGTACTGATGACCACGCAGTTAAGTCCCTTAAGCTTCAGAAACACATTTATTTTGAAATTTGTCAGTAAGAGTATGACAAATTAATGATCTTGAAACCCGTCGAAGTTTCTCACAGAGCTCATCAATAGCGAAGCGACTGTTTTGGTCAATTGCCTCAGCAACAGCTTGTGTCAACTCTTCGTTCATGATTGCAGACCGTTCAAATCGTTCTTGATCATAAACATTTGTTCTTCCTTTATTAAACAACGTACACCAGTCACATACAATTCTATATTTCATTACATCTTTCCCATAACTTTAACAAGCTTAACGTGAATTTCATCAGGACGCACTTATTTTGCAGTTAAGAACCGTATGGATGAGCGATTTTACAACCAAAGGGATTATTGATAGACATGGTGACAAAAGAAGCAGTATAGTTATACAACTGACACCAGAATTAACATTGAACATCATGGCGACGTAGTGAGAGACGGGCCAAGAGTTCAAATGTTTGTAGAACTTATGGGACTTAACTACGTGGTCATCAGTCCCTAAACTTACAAACTACTTATAAACTAGCTAATACTAAAGACGGCACAAATATCCATGCCCGAGTGTGGATTCGAACCCCGGACCGTAGTGACCGTGCAGACCGTGACTGGCGCCCCGCAGACAGCTTGGCCAACGCGGCCGGCCACGTTCACAGTGGTGCTAACTTGCAACAAAACGTAGTGTACTCAAATAAAAAATGATCTAATGCTTGTAAATCTATGGAACCAAACTACTGTTGTCATCAGTCCCTAGGCTTTATACTAAACTAACTCAACACACACCCCCAAGCCGGAGGGAGGACTTGAATCTTCGACGGGAGCGGCCTTTCAGTCGCTGACATGGCTTCTAGAGGCAGTCAGCTATTCCTGTGAGTATGTAGACTTCCGCATGGTTTATTTGTACATCCACTGCAGATACAACATTAAAATTGTCTGCTGTCCTACGCGGAAGTTCTGACCCGATTCTTCGCAGAGGTGAACTTACTCATTTATAACTCCATAGTGACATTTATGGGCTTCAGGAATCGGACTCTATCCAACAAATATCATATACCAAGCAAAATAAATGGATTAAGTAAAAACAGGTGAACAAATATTTATCAATAAAATTCTTGAATATCAGTCTCCAGATTGCTTTTATTTTCTAGAACATTACTGGTTTCGGGACAGCTGCCAATCTTCAGATCTGTTAACATATGTTACAACTGAACCGAAGCTACTATTTACAAAGTATAATATCCAAAAGGTTAATGGAAAAAATATGAAAAAAACATACGAAATTTATGAAGTTACAGAGTAACCTGTTCTGTGATGAACGAATGTTCACAGTCGTTACTAAAATATAGTAGCCTCCTGAGGCTTTATATGCAAGTCAGTAATTACTTATTGAGAATAATTTTAACGAAAATGATCCCCACCAATTAGATGATTTTAAGCATATTATATAAAGCCTTAGGAGGCTACTATATTTTAGTAACGATTGTGAACATTCGTTCATCACAGGACAGATTACTCTGTAAATTCTTAAATTTGGTATGTTTTTCATATTTTTTCATTAACTTTTTGAGTATTATACTTGTATATAGTAGCTTACATTCAGTTGTAACATTTGTTAACAGATCTGAAGATGGGCAGCTGTCCCGAAACCGGTAATGTTCTAGAAAATAAAAGCAATCTGGAGGCTGGTATTCAAGAATTTTATTCATATGACGATCGCTGAAACTCCCTCGAGACCCATAAGTCTTGTTTTGATAAAATATTCATCACTTATTTAACCATAAAATTTCATGTATTAAATTCTTTCCCAAATCTGACAGTGATAGTACAAAAGTTGCTGTGCATTCGGCAGTAAGTGTTTACGTATTCTCATTACATATTATGGAACTGTCGTAATCCATGTATAACATACTTCGTAACACCATCTTGAGTGCTTATAAGTTTCTCAACTCTAAATTACGTTTGTGTGCGAGTCCTCTGTTATGATTAAAAAAAAGAAAAACAATCTGTAAATTACGCAAAAACAGTGTGGTTTTACGAAACAAGGGAAATATTGAAGCACATTTAATAATTGAGTAGGGGGAACCATAAGCAAAGTTTAATATTAACAATCGTCTATGAAGAAAGAAACACCATTAGGAAGCTACGAATGGTAAGACACAGATAATTAAGTTTTAATTACTTTAACGTTATGTTAATTTTTCTCATTTATGAACGACTTGATTTCATGTGTATTGGAAAACTGGAATCACTATATGCCAAAACACACTGATACATAAATTCTTATTCATGCTACATATTATACTTTCCGAATTAACAGTGACAAGTGTTTATTTATTACTGCACATGAGGGAGACTCTCAGTAATGGTTCGAAATGTACCTTTCGTTGAAGTATATGCTGGTAGCTGCAAACCAGATTTTTTAATGTTTCAAATATAGAAGAAAACTTTTTGAAAAATTCAAGTGAACTATTCATGGTGGTCGAAAAAGCACTATCGCTAAACGTAACTGCGAAAACGTGGCTTTTTTTAATGAACTGTAGACGAAACGCATACATTCTACTTTACTTCCTTACTAGGAATAACTTACAAAGGTGTTCGATATGCTGTTACTATTTACGTCAGTTACCTACTAAAGGAAATTATACATGAAAGGGGAACATCGCGCAGCGAAATTTACTGTGCACAATTTACTGCCTGAGTAATACGAGGCCAGCATTAGGAAGAATGATTAGGTTTGTGAAAAGATGATTTATTCATAACTCACCCACTTCCAGACATAATGGCGCCGAATCCAGTGAATCACACGGCCGCCATTCGTCTGCCGTTAATGTAACCGGAAGCACACAAGACACCTTACACTTGGCCTCATTTGTAGAAATAACAAAGAAAGGTGCGTGAGAAATGGCGCAGCAGAGGGAAATGGTGCGCGCCGGTCGGCGGAAAACGCCTGCAGTGAGCGGAGTCGGCCGGCGACACAGCCGGGAAGCCTTAACGCGGCCCTGCATTAATCCCGCCGGCACATTCTCTCTGCTATTCGCACTATCGCAACTACACCTCGGTTACATCGAGTCATCGTTTATAGTAAAATCTCTGTACCTGCCGTTGCTATAATCTGAGGCGTACGACACTTTGAAACAAGAGAGACAGTATAATTTTCATATGACGTCAGTCCCGTAGTGATAATATCAAGTTGTGGGTACTCAGTAAAAAATTAACTTTCCTTTTAAACTACAATATGATTTTATCTGTCCACTATATTTGTTCTTTCTCTCTTCAGACGACTTTGAACCAGTCGTTTGTGCCACGCTGCCTTGGAAACCTTCTATTTTCAATACCTTTTTCCGAAAGGCTTCTCTTTTGTACAAGGTGCGACTGAAAAGTCGCTGGCGAAGATGAGGTGCCGCTCGTACACATTGATGATGATGATGATTGGTGTTTTAGGGTGCTCAACATCGAGGTCATCAGCGCCCGTACACATTGATGGACATGCCAACAAATACCCCCTATCTTGCAAAGCACTGCAGTGAAGAGATGGTAAACGCTGCGACACAGCTAACAGGCAGTGTGAGAACTCGTGTCATTGCAACATGGAGCACAAAATGTAGCAATGAAGCAAAGTGTTTGAAATGAGGCAAAACGACGTCAGACACCCATGGGATGTTAATACAAGTGTATTGATTTGATTTTCTCAGGAAAGCCAAAACAGTCTTGGTCCAACCCGCCACTGCCCGCACCGAAAGTAAGTTTATTGTGCGGTATCGCTCCCTGTATATCTAGTAAAGCCAACCAATGCCCTTGAACAGTGCAAGGAGTCCCTTCACCAGTTCTTTATTAGATACAATTTCTTCAGGTCTGGTTGTCCCAAATGTTCTGTGCCTTTTACTCTCCAATGCAAAGCATTCGAAGATTAGATGTGATGCAGTTTCATCGCCGTCATCACGGATCCTACATTTAGGGTCCTCTTCTGTTATACACATTGTATGTAGGTGTTTTTTGAAATTCCCATGGCCTGTCAGCAATCCAACCGTGAGTCTAATCTCTCTCCTGTTCAGGCCCAGGATTGCAGAGCTTCTTTTAAAGCATGGCTTTGGCATCATTACCTTGCCGTGTTTTTGTTGCTAAACTTTGATCCAATATTCTACGTGCTGTCTTCCTAGCCAGTTACGTAGCTCCAATTTGATCATTGCCTTGGCGATTGTCAGGACAGGTTCCGGTCCAATAAATGGAGTCTCTGCCCCCATCCTGACTAATATGTCGGCATGTTCGTTGCCACTGATCCCCGAGTGGCCAGGGACCCACAATAGGTTTACTCTATTGCTTTCCCCTAGCTCCACCAGAACCCTGTGATATTCTGCAACAATTTTAGACCTTGTTGTAGGAGCTGCCAGTGATCTCAGTGTGTCTGTATTATATTTCAATAACCTTTGCAACTCTATTTGTTCCCTATTAGGAAGGAATTTTGAGGTAATTTTAGAGAAATAATGATTAGTATAAAATTTACCATTCCTATCTACTTCCAAATTCATATTTTTTTCTAATATTTTCTGAAATAGCCACATTATCTAACTGGATATCTACTAAGACTGGATTTGGAAATATCCACGTTTTATCTTTTCTTGGGAGTGTCCTAAAAAAGGCTGACATTAGTTTGAGGCGAGAGCTTTAGAAAAAATGATTAATCTCATAATATTTGTTTGGTTTTTCTGTGAGCTGGGTCATTTCTTTACCTACCTGTACATTACCGTCGGCTAAGTGTAATATGATGTTCGTCTGTGAAATGTTGGATATTTCAGTTTCTAAAATAACCCAAAATTACTGCGTGTTTCACGGATTTATCGTTTTTGTTTATTTGGGCATGCAATCAACAAATTTGCATAATTTGTTTTACATTTAATTCACAGATATGTTTTTCTCTCTGAGGTGAATTTACTTTTTTTACTTGACTGTGTTACTATTCCTGTTACACATTGTGGCCAGCATGTAGCATTGACAAATAGTGATTTTGAAAGTAGTAATCGTAACAGTTATTTACTGTAAGTACAAATAAATACACTTTACCTTGTTTTAGATACCAGCTACGGGTATTTTCATCAGAAGTACTGAAAAATATATAATGTATCACAAACTATCCTAGAAGAGTGTTGAATGAAATATTTTATTTGTAGGGGAAAGTTAAGGATGTTCAAATTGTTCAAATGTTTGTAAATCTAAGGGACTTAGTTAACTACGGTGGTCATTAGTCCCTAAGCGTACAAACTACTTACACTAACTTTAAGTAACTTATGCTAAGTAGAACACAAACAACCATGCCCGAGGGAAGACTCGAACTCCCGACGGCGAACGGCCGCGCACGTAGCAGCTAGGCTCCTTAGTACGCACGGCTATTCTGCCGCGGCAGTTAATGATGACAACAGACAAATTACGTACTCACACGAAACGAATAAAATAAGAGCATGCTAGGTTTTAATTTATAGGTCCCGTATCTTATACAATTCAATGTCTTCTAAGAACGAAATATAATTTTAATACAGCATTTTCTACCGCGAATAGCCATGAAAGCAGTGATATTTATAATTTAAAATCTAACTATCCCCTCTTGCAGGTGAGGTGTTTACAAAATTGCTTGTGATATATGTCTTTCATATTATATGGGAGAGAATGGAAGAGCTTTTGTGACTAGATGCAAAGAACACCTTTTAGGGAGAAAGTTACAATTATTCACAACTCGTCTTTTCCGATTATTTATTAACCGCAAATCATAGACCAAAAGATACTCAAGACGCTAGTATAATGCAGATAGAGAATAAAGAAAAGACACTTCATGTTCTTAAAGAAACTAACATATTTCACTCTTAAAATCTGATTTTATGTGACTTGAGCATAGCACGCTCTAATTTTACACGTGTCGTGTGATAACGTAATTTGCCTATTGTCATCATTAATTTTTCTTTTCAAATAAAATGTTTCAAGTAACACTTTTCTAAAATAGTTTTTGTGATTCATTCTAGATTATAATTTTATCAATATTTCTGATGAAACACCCTTAGGTATTGTCGAAATCCGGGTAGAATGTACTCATTTGCAATGCAACTTCTTAGGCAGCATGTTTGTTGTTTGTTAAGCTTAAGGGACTTAACTGCTGGGTCATCAGTCCCTAAACTTACAAACTACTTACGAACTACCTTATAGTAAAGACAACAAAAACATCCATGCCCGAGGGGGATTCGAACCCCCGACGGGGAACGGCCTCGCGCATCGGAGCATAGCGCCTCAACGCGCCGGCCGCTTCGCCGCGGAAGCATATTAGCACTAACAGTACTTAAAAGTAGTGGTACATGTTAACGTCACAATCTTCAACATTATAAAAAGTATATAAGGTAATATCGTATTTGTAAAATGACTCGAAATATTAACACAAGATACTTTGTTATCGTAGAATTATTTAAAATAATGATATTAGCAGTCGTGACGCACTCGGCTACTGACGATCATATGTTACAGTATGACTTTGTTTAGCGTAATATAAACTCAAAATTCTAATAGGCGTCACTATGTCTGAACTAAGTATTTTGACAAGTCTCAGTCGGCGTTAAGAACAGACACATGCAGTTTTGCCTGGTGTGTACTTGCGAAATAAGCTATTTTTGTGTATTACGATCATAGTTCAAATTGTTGTTATTCACATTGATTATAACGTTGAAATATAATTTTGCTTATTTATGTTACAAAAATGTTTTTTTTTTTTTTTTTTTTTTTTTTTTTTTTTTTTTTTTTTTTAAGTTAAAGCTCAAAAATCATTAAATCCACACGACCCGTGGAGATACATAGTGAGGCATCGTATTCTCAAACAGTTCGTTTATATTTCAATATCAGTTAATCCTTGGAGAATCAGTCAACATCTTTTTACAAATTACGCATACATAACTTTAGTATTAGGCCACGTGATCAAAACGCTCTAACATTGACTGAAGCTAAGGTGACGTCAAAGAAATCAAAGCTATGTGTGTGTTAAAACAGTGCTAGTGAAAGTTAATAGATTTTTGCGTGCTGTTATTGCTTTCCGTTTAGTTTCTTGTGCTGGAAAACGCATTTGGAACTTCTGTGTAAGAATGGAGAAGTATATACTGAAGGCTGACAGTGAAAACGTGTGAAAACGTGTACAGTATCCACGTGCACAGTTTTCGCACAACTGCGATTACAACATGATTCAAAGATATGCCTATTTAGTATCGATCGTCTACGTCGATTTACATCAAAGCACATCGTATACCGTAAAAATATTAATTAATTTAAAGTTTTAGTATCAGTTTCCATTGGTTAAGTTACAAGGTAAATATCAGGAGAATTGTTTATCAGACCTTTACAAAAGGCATTGTTTGTAACGTAAATTTAGAGATAAATAACAACGGATTATTACTGGTCGTGCTTTCATTATCATTATAACGGTATGTCTGTCTTATCAAGTCTTGCTTCCTGCTGTTGTCGCAGTCTGAGTCCTAGTTTAAGTTTGCCTTCGCAACGTGAAATATTCTTACGCTTTTGAACGTTCCGCGGGAATGGAGAGGCATAAACACTGGCAGGAACTCCGTGCCAATTAGCGAAATTTGATATTCAGACGGGTCATCCCCCTCTCCGTGCTTTT
Organism: Locusta migratoria; assembly: GCA_026315105.1. Lineage (NCBI taxonomy): Eukaryota > Metazoa > Arthropoda > Insecta > Orthoptera > Acrididae > Locusta > Locusta migratoria. Next base: position 459,930,567 of record CM048755.1, read on the forward strand.
CTTTAAATTTCTGAAGCGAGACCCGGCGTATCTTTCACTTAACAGCAGACTACCGCCGGATTTCGGCATTTTATCCTCCTATTGTGTTTGCAGTTTCTATTATTTGCTGGCTGGCAATCTGTTTGTGTTTACGAGGAGAAATGCGAATTACGGAATACTTGTTGTTTATAGATTCGCCTTAGTCGTCTAAATTTAGCTGCTATTTTATGTGTGATATCTGCTATTCATGTCCTCGGAGAATTGACGATATTGCACCTGGTTGTTATATTCTTTTAAGTGACCTGGTTATTATTACTGGATTTATGGTCCTTGCAGTTGCGTGTCTTGCCGTCTTCCCACCGTTATGGTATCTTGGCTACAGTACTGTATCGAAGGGTCGAAATGAACTTCATTTAGTTACGAATCTTATTATGACGCGAGTCGCCCATGCATACATTTTTCTGTTACCGCTCTAAAGTCTTTTGTTTTTTCTTTGTCCAGAGATAGGGTGCCGGATGGAGTATCGACATGTATGTATCTTTCTGACAACACTGAGAGGTGAGTGCTTCTTTCTTTCACCAGCATATTTGCGCAAACATATCGTTCTATACGGCTGTTTTTGTGCAAGTTTGCAACCTGTTGAATTTAACCGGCATCCCTTCCTTGTCTGACAACCCCAGTTGCCTGATTTATTTTCGTTTTCCTTGCGCTGTTTAACTGTCGTTTTACCTACCTCTCACCAAGAAGCTAACAGTACTGCCATATCTGGATGGTGATTACATTCAAGTAGGCCTACTAACATGACTTGCCATCTCTCACACATTCAACGACAAAACCTCGTAGTTTATGTGGATTATCGACGTATAAGTTACAAGAGGGCTACTAGCAACAGGTGAGTGAGATTCCGTAACCATTACTCCACTTCTCTTCAAGCCATGAAAAGTTGACACTTGATTAAGAACTTCAGTAATAGCATATTTGAGTGTTTCCTGGAAATCGTGTTAAATGCTTTATTATGTTAGGCTATGATCGTAATATAAGTATTGTTCTCTTGAATGGTAGTACTTCCAAGAAAGAAAAAGGAAATGAAATTAAGCCCAATAAAACGCTCCATTTGCGTCAGGTGATTCCTCTGGCATCAACCTCCACGATGTTTCTCCAACTGTTATGAAATTCACTGATAATGATATATGTTTTGACCAATTTCGTTTCTGAAAATGGTCTACATATATTGAACAGTACCGCACTGCGCAAAGCCATTTATAAAAACTCCATAAAATTTTTGTTTGATCGTTCCAGGGTATGAGAAATGCGTGAAATATGATTGAAATCCGCTTCCAAAAACCCAAATCATATTGTGGTCGTTTCGCTCTTTCATTTCTGAGAGAATAATTTTGATTCAAGTAAACACTCCGTATGGCAATCATGCTCTGCAACTGCGAAGGTGCAAAGAAATATTATGTACAGATTTGTGATATGATGTTCATATTTGTGAGAAACTCTTTCACTAAATCAGACGCCAAAGCTTTTTATTCCGAGTTGCTATCTGATGTAGCTGGTGAAAGTATTAATTTCATGTTACTTTCAAGTTTCAATATTTACACCAGTCATGCAGTATTTCAGTTTACGATAGATGCATCAACGAATTTTGTCCCGAAAAAGCATTTTGAATGCATCTGGTGAATATAATTATTTTTAATAAAATTTGAAATGAACACTAATACCGTCAGTAATTCCTTTCTATTTGACACTAACGTATGCTTCCGCAACAACATACAAAAAAGGTAACATATGGTTGGATTTGAACACGAACGCGAAATTTGTAACTAACAATAACACACGTGCTTTGAGATTAATGTACTTCAGTAATTCGACCGTGTTGGACAATATTTGTTGATGGCACCTAAGCTGGAATAGCTATCCACTTACATTAGCGCGTTTTTAGTCTTCTAAATTCAGGTCTAGCCTGAAAATTCTCTTCGCAACCTATCAAAACGAATAAACTAAACTAAAATAAAATAAAATTAAAACTGATATGTGGAATGTCACGAGCGAGGAAAACTAATTGTGCTAAACAGACGAATTAATCTTAATCCGAACTTTAACGCCATTGTAGTGCACTTACTGTGTAATCTTAACAGTTGCCACTAATAAGTGTTCATTTAAAAGTGAATGCAGTTAGGTTAAAATGAGGTACATTGAGCATTAAAAGCAGTTTTCACCTTCCGTAATTACGGGATGTACAAATCTGGGTTGCTTTTTAAAGCTAACATACCACAAATGCATCACCTTTCTGAAGGTTTTCACTATTAGCCTTCAGTAAATACTTTTCTATTCTTACATAGAAGTTCTAAATCCGTTTTCCAGAACAAGAAACTGTACTGAACGCAATAAAAGCAGGCAAAAAACTAGTCACTTTCACTAATACTATTTTAACACACACACAGCTTTGTTTTCCTCGTGTTGTATGACGTCACCAGAGCTTCAGCCAATGACTGACCGTTTTGATCATGTGACCTAATACTGAAGTTATGTATGAGTAATTTGTAAAAGTATGGTGACTGTAAGTCTCCAAAAATTAACTTGTATTGAAATGCAAAGAAACTGTGATTCTTGAGTTCCCTTCGAGCCGCTGTAGCGTGCGGATCTCCGTGCTGGCGCGTTTCCAGGAGCTCAGTCCGTCAGTTCACCTGATGATGGCGACATGTATGATCGCCGAAATATTGTGCCCGTTGGACACTATAGACCGGCAGTACACCCGTGGATATTTTGATTACAAAGAAACTCTTTGATAGTAGGAGGCTCCACTATGTATTTCCAAGGGCGGTGTAGATAGTGCGCTTAGCGGTAGTGAGGGCAGCTGACGACCGGGACCGTTAAGAGAGCTACGAGTGAGTTCGTGAGGCAAGTGGCATCTGCCTTGTGCGTTTGCAGTGGCCGTCAAGAAGAATATGTCGTGTGGCGTCGCTCTTTATTACTTAAAAACTCGTTATTCAAAGTTTATTTAATTCTTTTGCTCCTTCAAAGCTGATCAGAATTCGAAAAATAAGTTAATTTACAGAGGGATTTTCCAACGTGAATAGAACCGACAATCTCCGGCCTGTTTTACTGGTACTAGGCCCATTATAACCATTAACCACGTACGAAGTGAATTGTTAGCGTCGGTTACTCAAATCGTTTTCGTGCTTCGACTAAAGCGTTCCGATTATCAAAGAGTGTCTTAGTTTTCTAAGATGATAAAACTCCATTATTGCACATGGGGCAATACCATAAGTAGGTAAAGTAATTAAGTGTATAAACAGTAAATTCAAATTGTCAGTAATGATGCCATATTGTCGAGATAATTAACGTGCGGAATATACGTCAGTTTACGCTGAGAACTGCTTTCCATGCGTGACAGCGACCGCAGCGACGAGAAGGAAAATTTTTGTGGCCTGAGCTGCAAACCACAGGCAAAACCTTCCATAGAAAAGATACGGTTAGCTGTGCCGGTGACTCACTCACTGTCATGTGTAAAATGTAGCTTTACCTCAGAGCTCAACGAAATATTCCGAGAGTTAAAAAAATTCGTATTTACTCCCGAAACTGGAAAAAATCAGTGTTAACTGCTGTAGAGAGGCTTCATTGTCTTAGCACAGCATTTTAGTTGTTTCGTTCTTAGGTGCCAGTTTCTATTATGATCATTCAAATGTAAACCGCACTGATTTTTAGCTAAATAACGAACGGTCAGTTTGCAATTTCCGACCGTACAAGACATGTCATTTGAAGGCGCTACCCAAAATTTTCATTTATTGCATATCAGTAATAAACATATACCAGAATTAGGAAGTTTAAGGAAACAATTCAAAGCAGTATATAGGAAAGCTGTCATAACAGTGAAAAAAGTAGAGTTTGAATTACAGGAATACCATCAGATGACTTGCAGATAGAAGCGCAACCTTGTATGTTGGAAAGAAATTAAATCTACAGAAATCGAGATGGGAGAAAGAAGGACAGAAACGCTGAAGACATATTTGTAGATAGTGGAAATATGACTGGAGAAAGCTCTAGTATACTGAACATAGAGATATACCGTGAGGACAAACAAGCCGTCTGCCAAATCCATTGAGTAAATAAGCACGATTGCGCCACCAGAGGAACCAAGAAGTCTTTCAGTTCAAACCGTTGTCAGATTGAAAATATGAAACGGAGGATGGAGCACACACTTCCACGGAGGATATATTGCACGTGTTACATAATATGGTCAACAATATGCCTGCCAGCCATAGTAATATGCTGGCAAAAATGGTTATCAGTAACACAAAAGTAACAATAAAAATGCTTTAAAACCGAAGTTGAATGAAATGGAAAGTTCCTTAGCAACGAAAATAGACGCCAACTTTGCTATATTAAATACTCAAAGATAACTTATTACTGCTGTTAGTGAGACAGTAAAAACAGTAAAAATAGAGTTGGCCGAAGTCCAAACGCACGTCATTGTCCTTACCACCAGAGTAAATTCTGATATACACAGAATCGAGACTGAATGTCAAACCAGTTATAGAAAATAAATTACTAAAAATACTTCCCGTAATTAAAACAAATAACTCAGAAGAGGCTGGCTTTTGCTGAAATTGAATACATGTGGCGACAAAGTATTTCGAAAGTACTAAATACGATATGTTCTTGAGCAAAAGAAGAAACCGAGAATAGGGTGTCTGAGATCTAAAACGAAGTGGAATCCTTTCGAACATAATTACAGATTCAGGTTAAGATGGTCTGCACCCCAGTGCTAGTACATAAAAACGAAATGTTAAGTAAAGAAGACAAATATGATCCTCAGAGAAAAACAATGAGGTTGGCATCTGGCCAATTTCTTAAAAAAAGAATGAATACTTGATACCGGTGGAATGTAGCGCTAGGTGGAGACTGAAAATCGTGAGTGATTCTCTAGTTGGTATTGAAAATCGGTGGGGACTGAATCTGGACCTCAAAAACATGAAGTACAATATAATTCCAGGGAAAGTTGTTGAATAATTCTGATGTATCCAAAAACATTACAGTAGGGGGCAGTGGGCATACGAGACAGCCTTGATGCCTACCCAGAGGTCATTCCGGGAATGCTGACGTCATCTCTCCAGGAATTATGCTACGGTCAGCTCTGCTGCATTTCATCATGTTCATTCTGGGAATCCGATGACACAGATGCATTCTGAGAAATACTCTTATGTCAGTTTTTTACAAAATTGTGCATTCCATCACTTCATTCAGGGTATTGCTGAACTGATCGATATTGTGGGAATTTCTCCACAAGTGTGGTAGGATGCATTCCATCACGTTCATTCTGGGAATTACTGAACTGGTTAATATTCTGGCAATTGCCTAGCAAGTATGCTAGCGTGCATTCCATCACGTCCATTCTAGAAATTCAGAGGTCATCCAAACGATAATGTAATGTTATTCCAAAATTAATGCCCATAAACTAAATAAAAGAATAATCAAAATATCCACTGGTGTACTGCCGGTCCATAGTGTCCAACGGGCACACTATAGACCGGCAGTACACCCGTGGATATTTTGATTATCAAATACGACGGGAGAAACTCAAGAATCACTACATAAAAGAAGTTTAAGTTAATGACAATTGAAAATTAACAGTTGTGATAAAATATGTATCCTGAAGACGAGCATTCATCAAGGTAAGCGCCTTGGCACAGATGGCACCATCAGCAGCAAACAAAATGTGGAATATTTTAAATTAAATTCTGGTTTCATTTTGGAGAACTTTTGCAAAAATTAAGAAGGTCCATACTGGTATAGGATGTATGCAGTAAAAGCGATTTTAAGGTAAAAAAGTAAAATGAACTTAACCAAAATAATCTGAAAAATTTACATTAAATTATGGTGTTTTTTAGGGATAATTTCGTGAAAATTAAGTATATCCCTCACTCAAATGAGACATCATTATAGCATGTATACAGGAAATGCAATATTTATAGTACAACAAAGTATAGCTGAACTGACCCTAAAATCGGAATGTTTTACACTATTTCTGCGGTTTTGTCACAGATATATCGCTTGATATCGCAAAACTTAAGTAGATCTCTCTCCTAAATAAAATACTAGTACTGAATACATGCAGAAAAAGCAGTCTTTGTGGTTTTAAAAAAACGAAAGTAATATATAGCTCAAAACTGGTAATAAAGAAAACTATTCTTCCAAGTTCCGCATAGAAGTATCGCTTAACAACCATAAAGCACACTTCTTCCAGCTATTTCCATTCATCAGAAGCCCCAAATTCGTATAAATAGATCAAAACAACCATGATACAATTAATATTCAAAATCATATAGCCTGTCTCCCCCCAAATGACGAAAGTAACAACTCAGACATTAAAAGACGTATGTCACATCTAAGTTATATTCCTACATGTCGAGAAGGCCTGACAGTAGTTTTAAGTATCATAAACAGACGTTCCTTTACATGTTTATTAACATTTGGAGTGGTGTTACTACATGACCTTTTAACTGCTATCCAGACAAGAAGTATGTGCCAACGTTTCATCCCCAACTGTGGAGGACATATTCAAGGGGGATCCTGGCACTTTTGTATGCCGATGCACACTCTGGCTCACTACTGACTGCTGCCAAACCTGTACAGGAGGGCTCGCGTGCAGAGTTGTGAGGTCAAATGATTTGGATATGCACGCGCAATTCGTCGTTGCCGATTGCTGTCGTTCATTGTTAATATTGTCCCATGGTGGAAGACAGTTACATTCCTTCTTCTACACCGGAATCTCGATTTAATTTGTTCCATGTCCTCCTCCATCCTATTGAAATTATTGGGGTGTTCTAAATTTCTATAGCCTCTCTGTACAGTCTCTCGTGGTATCCATTTGTGGCTGCTAAAACTTGAGTCTTATCAAATTGAATAAGTTGGTCCCTAGTTGAAAAACATGTTCAGCAACAGCTGATCTGTCAATCTCTCCCCTACTACAGTTACCCTTATGCTATTCTAGTCTTTTTTCGACTGTTCTTTTTGTGGTACCCACGTATATGTCTCCACAGCTACACGAAATCATATAGATTCCTGCTTTTTCCAGCGGTTTGCGAGCATCCTTCGCCGATTTCAGGTGATCCTGTATATTCTGAGTTGGTTTGTAAATAACGGCAACATTCCGTTTTGTCAAAATATTACCGATGCGGTCGGTGACGTCCTTAGTAAAAGGCAGGAAGACTTTAGATTTCACAGGAACCTTTTCATCGGTTTCAACTCTACGTGTCGGTCTCAACGCTCTCCTTATCTGTGAAACTCCCAAAGTTACCAAAAATAAACGAAAAGTATATTTGTTCAGGAAATCAGATGGAAATAAAATACATTGCTTCTTGAAAGACAGATTCCACTCGTTTCTAACACTAAACGTAGGTGTAGACCAGATGTGGCTCAAATTCAAAGCAGTGGTATCGTTAGCAATTGACAGTTTTATACCAAATAAATAAATAAAAGAAGGAGGCGACCCCCCTTGGTACACAAAACAGGTCAGGATACTGATGCAAAAGCAAAGGAAAGTCCCCAGGATTGGCGATCCTACACAGAAGCTCGAAATTTAGCGAGGATTTCAATGCGAGATGCCTACAATACTTATCACAACGAAACTCTTTCTCGAAATTTGACTGAAAACCCAAAGAGATTTTGGTCATATGTTAAATATACTAGGGGCAAAACACCAACAATACCCTCACTATGTGATAGTAATGGCGATCCTGCCGATGGCAGCGCTACTAAAGCAGGGTTACTAAATATAGCTTTTGGCAATTCATTCACCAAAAAAAGACTAAACCGATATTCCAGAATTCGAATTACGAACAGAGGCAGTAATTAGTAACGTAGAAGTAGATATCATCGGAGTAGTACAGCAACTAAAATCATTTAACAAGAACAAGTCTTCTGGTCCGGATTGTATACCCATTAGATTTCTATCTGATTATGCTGAAGCGATAGCTCCTTACTTAACAGCCATATACAACCGCTTTCTCATAGAAGTATGTACCAAAAAATTGGAAAGTTGTACATGTCACACCTATATTCAAGAAAGGCAGTAGAAGTAAGCCACTAAACTACAGGCCTATTTCATTGACGTCAATTTGCAGCAGGGTTTTGGAACATATCCTGTACTCAAATATTGTCAATTATCCCGAACAGAACGATCTATTGACACAAGGTCAACACGGATTTAGAAAATATCGTTCATGCGAAACACAACTAGCTCTTTATTCACACGAAGTGATGGGTGCTATCGACAAGGGTACGCAAATCGATTCCGTATTTCTTGATTTCCAAAAGGCTTTTGACAGCGTACCTCACAAACGGCTATTAATAAAATTGCGTGGTTATGGTATAACGCCCTAAATTTGCGGCTGGATAGGGCATTTCCTGTCAGAGAGGAAACAGTGCGTAGTAATCGATGGTAAGGAATCGACTAAAACAGAGGTGATATCTGCCGTTCGACAGGGTAGTGTTATTGGCCCTCTGTTGTTCCTTATTTACATAAACGATTTAGGGGAAAATCTAAGTAGCTCTCTTAGGTTGTTTCCAGATGACGCTTTCATTTACCGTCTAGTAAAATCATCTGAAGATCAAAACCAACTGCAGAACGATCTGAATAAGATATCAGTATGGTGTAAAAATTGGCAATTGACTCTAAATAATGATAAGTGTGAAGTCATCCACATGAGTAAGAAAAGAAATCCGTTAAACTTTGTTTACATGATAAATCATTCAAACTCCACAAAATACCTAGGAATTACTATTACTTCAGACTTAAATTGGAAAGAACACGTAGATATGTCGTTGGAAAGGCGAACCAGAGACTGCGTTTTATTGTCAGAACCCTTAAAATATCTACATCTACATAGATACTCTGCAAATCACATTTAAGTGCCTGGCAGAGGGTTCAGTAACCAATTTTCTCTACCGTTCCATTCTCTAATAGTGCGCGGGAAGAAATAACACCTAAATCGTTTAGTTTTCGATCTGATTTCTCTTATTTTATTGGGATGGTCATGTCTCCCTAAGTAGATGGGTGCTAGCAAAATATTTTCACATTCAGAAGTAAAAGTCGGTGATTGAAACTTCGCAAACAGATCACGCCGCATTGAATAACGTCTTTCTTTTAATGATTTCCATCCCCAATTCGTGCAACATTTCCGTGACGCCCTCTCCCCCCTCCCTCCGTAACGCGATAAAACAAAACGAGCTGCCCTTCTCTGAACCTTCTCAATGTCTTCCGTTAGTCCCACCTGGTGAGGGTCCCACAAGGGGCAACGTTACTCCAGGAGAGGACGCACAAGTGTGATGTAGCAGTCTCTTTGGTGGAGCTGGTGCATCTTCGAAGTGTTCTGCCAATGAAACGTAACCTTTGGTTCGCCTTCCCCACAATATTTTCTAAGTGTTCTCTCCAGTCAAAGTGGTTCGTAATTGTAACTCCTGGGTAATAGGTAGAATTTACGACCTTAAGGTTTAACTGATTTATCGCGTAATTGAAGTTCAGCGGATTTCTTTTAGTGGTCATGTGTATTACTTCACACTTTTCTTTATTTAGTGTCAATTCCCAATTTTCGCACCATATAGAAATTTTGTCTAAATGGCTTTGCAGTTGCTTTTGATCCTCTGTTGACTTCACTAACCGATAAACGAGAGTATCATCCGCGAACAGTCTAAGGGAGCTATTCAGATTATCTCCTAAATCGTTTATAAACACGAAGAAGAGTAGGGGAACTATAACGCTTCCCTGTGGAACGCCAGATATCACTTCTTTTTTACTCGATGACTTACCGTCAATTACAACGAACTGTGTCCTTTCTGATAGGAAATCGTGAATCCAATCGCACAATTAGGGAGATATTCCATAAACACGCAATTTCATTAGAAGCCGCTTGTGGGGTACAGTGTCAAAAGCCTTCCGGAAATCCAGAAATATAGAATCGATTTGAGATCCCTTGTCGATGTCACTTAACACTTCATGTGAATAAAAGGCAAGCTGTGTTTCGCAAGAGCGATACTTTCTGAATCCGTGTTGACTATTGGTTAATAGGTCGTTCTCTTCGAGGTAGTTCATAATATTCGAACAAAGTATATGTTCCAAAATCCTACTGCAAATCGACGTCAATGTGATTGGCCTGTAATTTTGGGGATCATTCCTATTGCCTTTCTTGAATATCGGAGTAACTTGGGTAACTTTCCAGTCTTTGGGTACGGATCTTTCGCTGAGTGATCGGTTGTAAATTATAACTAAGTACGGAGCTATTGCATCAGCATACTCTGAGAGGAATCTAGTTGGCATACAATCTAGCCCGGAAGATTTGTTTTTGTTTAGTGACTTAAGTTGTTTTACTTCTCAAGGAACATCTACTTCTAAGTTTCGCATGCTGGCAGCTGTTCTTGGATTGAATACTAGAGTGTTCACTTCGTCTTCTTTGGTGAACGAATTTCGGAAAGCTGTGTTTAGTAATTCTGCCTTAGCAGTACTGTCATCGGTAGTATTACCATTGATATCGCGTAGTGAAGGTATTGTTTGTGTTTTGCCGCTAGTATACTTCGCATATGACCAGAATTTCTTTGGGTTTTCTGCAAGATTACGACACAGGATTTCGTTGTGGTAACTACTATAAGATTCTCGCATTGAAGTCCGCGCTTGGTTGCGAGTTTCAGTAAAAGATTGCCAGTCTTGCGGATTCTGTGTCTTTTTAAATTTTGCATGGGTTTTTCTTTGTTTCTGCAGCAGTGATCTGACCTGTTTTGTGTACCACGGGGGGCAGCTCCCTCTTTTATTAATTTATTTGGTATAAATCTCTCGATTGATACTGATATTATGCCTTTGAAAGTAAGCCACAACTGATCTACACTCGCATTTTTAGTTTTGAAAGACTGGAGACTACCACTCAGGAAAGCGTGAAGCGAATTTTTATCTGCTTTTAGGAATAGATATATTTTTCGTTTATTTTTGGCGCATTTGGGAATTTCGACATTCAGTCTCGCTACTACAACTCGATGTTCGCTAATCCCTGTATCTGTTTTGATGCTCTTTACTATTTGTTGCTAGGAGACCAAGGGTATTCTCTCAACCACTTACTTAATGAACTAACTGTTCGAAGTAGTTTTCAGAAAAAGCATTCAGAACTAGATCTGACGATGTTTTATATTTGCCGCCGGTTTTGAATACGTAATTATGCCAACATATCAAGGGTAAATTAAAGGCGCCTCCGATTATAACAGTATGCTTCGGATACCTATTTGAAATGTGATTCAAGCTTTCTTTGAACATTTCTGCAACCGCATCGTCTGAGTCAGGGGGCCGATAAAAAGATCCAATTATTAATTTTTCCGGTTGTCAGGTATAACCTCTACCCAGACCAACTCACAGGAAGTATCTGCCTCAATTTCGCTGCAGGATAAACCGTTTGTAACAGCAATAAACACGCCACCCCCTTTTTTATTTATTCTATCCTTTCTGAAGACCATTTGGCCCTTTGAAAAAATTTCGGCCGAAAATAACACAATGATAAAAATTGTAACTGTAATACCATCTAGTAAATGTAGAGCCATTAAAAAATAATGTCACAATTTTGATCATTTTCGTGTACGTCCCCAAATAAAAGTTACCCTTCGGTCCTCGAAACAAATTATCATGTGCAGCCCTGTTGCGGTCGAAATCTCACAATTTTTTACATTTGTTTATTATGAGAAATAGTATACTGACGATTCGACTTTTTATTAAATTATATAGATGTGGATGTAAGGTGAGGGGGAATACAGAGAGCCTTCTACAGATCCTTTGGAAAAACTTCATAAAATCATACGTTGAATACATAACAAGTGTGTCAATTCGATCATTGTTCGCAAATTAGATGCAAAATCCTGAACACAGGAAATAATGAAATTTGTGTAACCTCCAATATTTCGAGTAGTTAGTCGAGGGCAGTAACCCAAAAAATAATAGCATTATAGTAGATTATACCGTACAACGGTGTCAAAAGAGCGATAAATTCTTTACATGGGAAAGTAGAAGATGACGGCAAGTGGTGTCTGATAACATGCCAAATCATTTTAACTGATTATTCTCTTAGTTCTTGGTAAAACATCATCTGCTGAATTTAAAATACAAGTTTATGTGTTCTACAACTTGTAGCTCTTACACAATGTTGTAATTTTATTTAAATATACCGCTTTATCTTAACTCTGGACTGTTCTCTGTACAGCGCGGTAGTTTTCATTTACGTGAACATCTCGAGGGTGTTGGAAACACGAACGCTGTTCCAACAGGTGGTTGAACGCAAGCAGCCCACGTAAAATGTTCTCCATTCGAGGAATAAATCACATTAAGAGCTGCTATGGGTAATCCTGTTGCAGGACGAAAGCGTTGTCCTTAATATGGATGTAACATTGCAATGAATCATTAATTTTAAGGAATTTAAGTACATTATATTTAAAGATCGATGTTAGTTGTAGAAAAGAGCATGTAACTGAAAATTTCTCCCCATTGAAAACTGTAAGATTTCTAGAAATAATAACACAAAGTGATTGAAATACTAGTTCTGTCACCGACGGATGGTTCTTACAGTTCATATAACAAATTTACTTTACGTCAAGATTTGATTTTTGTTAGAGTAAAGATGAAATTACGGAATGGTTGAATAAAATTCAGGCGTGGTCAGTATTTGCAGGATTGACTGACTGTTTCGTTTGATCATAGTGTATCTTCGATGATGGACAGAGACCGGATGACTATAATTCCTTACTACGTCAGCTGATCGATACGCAACATGATAAATAATGAAATAGTATTCGTATTACTCACTAGCTATCTCACCCTTTTTGAGGTATTTAAACGACGCTATTATGTCCAACGATGTTTGTAAAACTATCTCTTGATTCGTTCGTCTTTGTGTCGTTTTCCCGACATTGTCTCTTCGTATAACGGAAAAATTTCAAATCATGTAGTCGGGCATACTTAACGTTCCAGGGATTAAATATTTTGTCAAGGTTAACAGAAAAATTTCGAAGCTTCCAGCTGGCATACTCAATTTTTTTCAGTGATTAAATTCTTTGTGAAGGATAAGAGTCATGACGAGGTTGCGATAAGCCCTTTATTAGTATACAAACTGAGTAGCGTCCTCTGTTTGGCCGTTTATGTATCTTTGGGAAAATTTACAGTGAAATTTCTAATGTACATAATAATTTAAAGATTTTACAGTACTTCCATCCTTACGAAAATTTCCTAATTATTCCACAAACGTCATTGGCAGGTAGAATAAAATATGGCCACGCGGGCGTCGCCGCGTAGTCCATGGCATCATGCTACTGACTGGGCGGTCGCTACCGCCGAAGGTTCGAGTTCTCTCTCGGACATGGGTGTGTGTACTGTCCTTAGTGTAAGTTAGTTTAAGTAGTTTGTAAGTCTAGGCTTTGATGGCCATAGCAGTTTGGTACAATAGGTTTACATACAATAATACAGTAGGATCTTCACAAGATCAAGAATTATTTGACGAGGACAACATTTAAAGAAATTATAAATAAATGTAAAAATACTTATAAGAAGGGAGACATGCTATTTAGGTAAACATGACTCCATTATATGGAGGAGGCGAGGACAAGATGGGAGAACTGGGAAAAACGAATATTACCGACAAATCCGAACTATGTGACAAGGCAAGCAAGTCGCGACGCACACGGCAACGGGCGACCATCTTGAATCTACGAGCCGAGTTTAATCGGGCTCGCGGCAAATAATGAATTGTACGTGCGGTGTGTTGGGTCAGCTGAAAGTACACTTGCCAAAGCAAGGCCAAAATTTGTGCATACAAAGACGTTGAAGCCAAGGGGGGTGGGTGGTGAATATTTTGCTCGGTTAATGTTCTTTCATGGACACTTGTCGCCGATTTAAGCACTACATTAATGAGTGCAGGGATTCCAAGTGAAGTTATTTTCTTTCTGTGCCACAAACCTACACAGATATGCATTATGCCACCAGGTATTCAGATGGGAGTGCAATGTTATGTAGGCATTAGTAGAGCTAAATTCGAAGATTGCAGTGTGAGCTTTAAGCGGAGGAATCTTTAATGAGCAATATATATATATATATATATATATATATATATATATATATTCTTTACGAACGATAAAATAAAACAGATTTCAGTGTTTAACGATGATGTATGATGGTCTGTTATTGTAAAAAATAAAGGGTAAGAGAATCAGTAATTCAATATTAGGCGCTTCGGGTAGATTTTGTCCATCTCTGACATAAATCTATCATGGAGGGTTAAAGTTCACCTTTTTACTTTCATTTTCTAAATAAGGTAATTTGTGGTATAGGGATTTAATATATTTATGAATATGACGAGGAAATATGGTGAGGATATTTTGACTTTGGGTACGCTGTTTAACGTAATAGCAGGTTTTTGTCCAAAGAAAAGAAAATGATTGATGTAAGAAAATGTAAAAGAATTTTTTTCTGTAAAGAATCGTTTATACGTATTCTCACGTTACATTTGTCGCCGATATCAATCTTGTACAATAAAAGAAATCACTATTGTAATTATTTAATGTTTTTCATTCTTATGAAGAAAATATAAAGTAAGCTATTTTAAAGTCAAAACTTGTCGCGTTGATCATTGATTCCTCACTCAATTTAAGTTTCGAAATAACGTAGATGAACTAGTAATGTACTTAGTGCATTCGCACATCAGATCGGCTAATTCTCTAGTTAATTTGATTTTGGAGCATTTGCAGCTTTGGCAGTAATTTTAGAGCAGTGTCACACAGGCAGTTTTCTTTCGCACAGATCAGCCAGAAATCAGTGCTGTTTGCCAAATGAGTTATGACAGAAAATATTGTTAATTTGTGGCCTAACTTGCAATACGTTGCTCCATAGAATTTAATTTTCATTAATGTGTCAGGTTGTCTTCGATTACATTTTTAATTATTTGCACTTACTGAACAAAGTGGTTGGGTGAAGGTTACGTTCTGTCACTTTGATAAAGTATTCAAAGTCAGATTAAAGAAGTTTTAGTTACAGTGCAGAATTATTCACAATCACCCATCATACCACACAAAAACATAGGACACGATTCTTAAAGCATCACTCAGTTTATTTTAAAAAATATATATATATTTTAAAATTATACAAAGAGAACTTTCAATTGGCAACAATTTTGTACAGGAACGTGTTACGTGGATCTTGGAAATATTATGTAGTCATGTAGTACTGCGCTTCTCTTACAGTTTTCATGTTACATTTGTGATCTGCCACTTTTTACTGTGTTTTCTACCAATTACAAGCCTTTGCTTGCAACATTCATACGAAATATTTAAATCCGCCCATTTATTTACCGATATTTGTATTTAAAACAATGTAGTTATGCCGTGTCCCACTGTTAACAGCAAATCGCGTATGACTTTTCTTCCATAAAATGATGCGGTTTCAATTAATACCGATAAAAATTATGTCATTCCTAATCCGTTACTTCTTAATGTAAGAGAGCGATACAACAGTGAGTGAAAATCCCGAACTTAGCTCTACGTGCCAAACGCGTGACAACACAGTACACCAACATAAGTTAGTTCCGACATCAACGCTTTTGCTAAAACAAATTTTTCTTTTTCAAACGTATCACCGGACACGAATTTTGATGTACAAGATTCTATTTCAATAGAGATCAATGTAATCAACACATACATATTGTCAGCCAACGCCACATTCATATGAAATTTGCGAAACACAAACATTTTATCACTCAACTGTCATGCCGGACACGATACAGAACAGTGAACTTCTGTCTATCTTGAAATTAATTTTACAAAAACAAAACGAACTTTTTCATAAACAAGACGACTGTATGAAACAAATTAATGATTTTCTGAAACATTATGTTTTGCAATACCAGGTCAGAAACATGAAACAAACCAATGATCTTCTAGGATAACAAGACGAGCGTATGAAAGAACACATTCATCTTCTCCAACAGAAATTCACACAACAATTTAATAAGGCAATTTCAGAAGTCGCTACATGAATTGATGACATTGATAGTGCTCACCAACAATTAAAATTTCACGTCACATGAGAGACACCGAGTTATCTGAACAGTTACATCAAATCCAAAAAACTACCAAAACTATAAAGATCTTATCATTGCAATACGGTTGCTCCTTGTACCATTGTCTAAGTGTTACAGATAACATCGAAAAAACGTTCACGGTAGATTGAACAAATTGCCTCCGAAGTAGGTACTACAAAAGACCGGTACAGTCGCTTGATACACAAACTGACGACCTCACACATTCTTTGTCACAACTTCAAATAAATGCCGACAAAACTTCCGACAACACACATCCCGTTCACTTTGCTGACACAAAATAATTTCGCTCCCTAGAAAATTTTGAAGTTGTTCAGTTCAACGTCAACAGGAACACAGAAAAGATTTACACAATCTATAATTAAACTCACAGGAATTGGAAATAAAATTAACTTCTGATTCTCACTCACATGATGATTTTACACAAAGCTTTAGCATGACAAACTCGTACGAACCACAGAACTATTTTACACCACTGACAAGGAACAACTTTGAACTCGAACGCTCGGAACCGTACGAAACCATACTTGGAATTAAAAGGCAATCGTAAACAGGACAGTGGTGTGCGTAATCTCCATGCGAAACGTTGCATTGTACCTCAAGCAATATCTTAACAGAGAGAAACAAAATAACAAGATATCAATACCATAGGAAGGAAATTATATGTAATATAATTCCGTCAGTGTATCATTTCATATTGACTTGGCAGTGCCATAAGCTTTTTGCTTAAAGTTCTTATAATAACTCTAAACACACATATACAACAGTACCACACACCTGAAAGTGCCTATATTAGACCTCAATGTGCAATTACGGGATGTCATTGAAGTGGTTAAAACATAGTGGGAGAGAGGAATGTGTGCACCTCACTAAAGCCACGTTATCACTTTCGCATTCAAGCAGTCCAATATAAAAAGCCACGCTACTTATACTTTCAAATGATCGTGCTGGTATGTCAGTGTCATACCCAAGCTTTCTCCAAGCATATTGCAGCATAGGCTTATACATAGGTGCAGCAAATTGATTTGAAATCACAGAGTGAAGTTTCACGATGAAATAACGATCATGTACCCTCACTTGTAGTTTAGCACCTTGTAGTCTTACAAAATCAGTAATCCATCTGACTTAGAGTTTATATTGACGAAAGAAGTAAACATCAAGGTGTTTGGCAATATTTTGTTGTTTTCGGTGGCAACTCTTCAGCGTAACATCTTTGTTTTGAAAACTTGCATCTAGAAGGATACGATCTGAACGACTCGCCCAGGAATCACAGAAAAGTAAGTTCTTTTCATTTGGCGCTGGCAAACAAGTGTGTCGTTTGCACGGAAACGACGCAAACCACTGTTTTGTTTATGGTTGTTTATTATTCTAACCAGGTTTAGTGCGGTTCTGAGCGTCGAGGTCAAAGGTGTCCCTTGTGAGAACAGAAAGAGATTTTTGTCAAAACAGATAACGCTCTTTCGTAGATTGTACATTCTGATAACATGTTACGTCGCGATCTGTTTCATTTCAAACATTTTTTGTCAGTATGCAATTTTAAAGTATTACGCAATGGACCGAATGACTTGCACCCTCTTCACTGGAAACACCAATTTACATTTTCGCTTCCTCCGTCTTGGTAGTCGAGCCGGTATGACGGATGACACCAGTCGCAAGACAATATCGCTCATTGGAAGAATTACAAAATGGAATTTTAGAGGCCTACTGGTTAAGCGTAACACAGCAAGATGTAAAAGACAATCACTTTCCCAACAACCGAGCCGGAGTAGCAGAGCTCTCAAAGGCCCCTTGCTGTGGAGTGCGAGGCTGTAAGTAGCCGCAGGTTCGAGTCTTCCCTCGGGCATGGATGTGTGTGTTGATCAAGGTGTAAGTGAGTTTAGGTAGTTTGTCAGTTGCATTCCACAGCTTTACAAATATTTGAATTTGAAATTTCCCAAATTTTAAAAAATCTCACTTTGCCCCACCATCTCTGTACTTTGACCAGGCCATGGAAATTACACTTTGGGACATTCCAATAGCTGTTGCCGCCACTCTATATCTCTGTCCCGCTTCCAACTTTCCTGTGGCTTTTCATGCCATAGCTGCGGCTAAGTCACGTTGTTGTTGCATTGCACTACCTGCTCACTACACTACCTGGACCTAACTGCTTGTGTTGTTTGTTTTGAACTGTAAACACAAGTCAACACCAACCCCCTCTGTAGCAATTTTCTGTTATTACCACTATCTCGAATGCCGTAATGTTGTTGTCTTCACTCCGTATTACCGACAGAAACGTCGAACCATTTTAGTTCATTCTGTCCATGACAATACTTCAAAACCTGGATATCTCAACTGACCAATGTAGGTTTCCGTGGTTTTACTTCATTTTTGTGTAAGTTTCTGACTAGTAACAGATATCTTACTAACCAACAATGGACGCTTAGTTTGATTTTTAATGCATGGCAATTAAGAAATAATTAGGATGGCTAGAGGTGTTTGCCATTGGTAGTCAAGGACAGAGGTTTACGTGGGGAGAGTGTGAAAAGCTACACAAATTATATGAGCAACTGCGGGTCGTAGGGAAATTTTAGCAGTTGAGGACAAGTGATGTTCTGCTGATATGTGAAGAAACGGACACTTATGCGGTGATGGTGGAGGAATATCTGAGAAACTGTCAGAGGGAAAGTTAGACTATGTCAACCAGAGTGACTTAAACAGATGCTCAAGCATACAGTCTGTAGCTTTTCATGTTAGGAGAAGAGGTAGTCTTGTACAAGGGATACCAAGGATCCTAAATAGAATATCCAGCACTGAATGTCTGCACTGCACTGGATGTATTCCATGTAACAACGTGAGAGTGCTTGCAAGTTCCTCTGAGAAAAGGAGGCTCAGGAAGTCGAGGAGGTTAGAACTGAGAGGTAGAAACTTGTTCATAAAAAATGACAGTAAGTGGCATAACAAACTGAACCTTCGATTTGACAACCGAAGTGGCAGGAGTTACTTAACAGAACACAGCCACAGCTACACATGCTAGACGAGACACAGGCAATAATCCCTAAGCGTAATTTAACCTCACGCAACTATTCACGGAAAGTGGGGCAAATCCATTCCCTGAACCAGCTAAGAGGGACGAATATCTCACGCGTAGTTAATGCTGCGTATCACCCACTCGATTAGCCGTGTGGTCTAACGCACCGCTTTCCGAGACGGGGAGGCGTACCGGCCCCGGTTTGAATCCGCCCGGCGGATTAACGAAAGGGGTCGGAGTGCCGGCCAGCCTGGATGTGGTTTTTAGGCGGTTTTCCACATCACCCTAGGTGAATACCGGTCTGGTCCCCAAATCCCGCCTCATTTACACGACTCGCAAACATTTCGTAACACTTTAAACTTACACTCACATATAACACTATACGCAGACATTTGGGGTACACATTTCCTCCTGGGGGGGGGGGGGGGGCATGGGGTGGCGGCAGGAAGGGCATCCGGCCACCCTGTAAATATTAACAGATGCCAAATCCGCGTTTAACACTGTGTCGACCCTGCTAGTTCGGGACAGGGCCAAAGAGAGAGAGAGAGAGAGAATTAATGCTGCATATTAGACAGTATCGGTGAGAGCAACTACTAGTAACCGTGACTTCGAGAGTCGATATGTAACACCGTAGTGGCTCTTCACGTATTTGAGACAGAGGGTCACCCAGAAAATAGATAAAATGTTAATACACATTCCGGAAACTTGATCCCTAGAGTTTGAATTTGAATATTGTATTTAAAGTGACGAAACGAATGCATTTGTCTTAGATTTTAAGGTTTAAGAGGATGTAGGGCAATGGAGTAATGCAGCAATGTTTAAAAATCGTAAAAGACATCCGATCGACCAGATTTGAAGTACCAGAAGTTTTAGAGGTATAAATTACATGTTGATGATTGATTTTGTGTGGCATTTATGGTCGTTAGACCCCAACCGCAGTCGTGCTCAGCTTGCCTGACGCCACTTTGGTCATATGCATGCCAGTGATGATGAAATGATGATGATGATGACAATACAACAACCAGTCCCTGGGTAGAGAAAAATATCTGACCGAGTCGGGAATCGAGCCCGGGCCTCCTGCGTGCCAACTCACCACGCTGTCCACTACACTAAGGAGGCGAGCAATTACATGATAATTAGCGCTGCTCTATGTAACTGGATAGCACAAGGAGACATTTAACACTTACGGGTTGGAAGTCAGGCGCAGATTCTCAACTTCGTAAAGTGACCCACCTGATATTTGTGTAATACCATTTTAAATGGTGTACATTAGCCATATCCCTGTATACTGGTCTTAGAGGAGACCCAAAGATCTTTTCTGTTTAACAGGACAAGGTAGTGGTGCTACCAGGTTTAAAGCAAAATCTATTAAAATGTGTGATGGAACATGGCATTAACAATCGGCAGCTAATGTAAACGGCGTGTTGTCATAAGGCAACAACGACGTAGAACATGGTCTTCTTCTGGGCCCTCTTCAGCATGCCACCCAGCTGCAACGCTCAGCCACTCTGCATCCTGACCAGGGTTGTCACGTCCTCCACACCTACTGTTGCCCATAACTTTTACATCGACATCGCCTTGAGTATGTTCAAAAAATGTTCAAATGTTTGTATAGGTTATGGGACTTAACTACGGGGTCATCAGTCCCTAAACTTACAAACTACTTATGAACCACTTACGAACTAGGACGGCACAAATATCAATGCCCGAGGGGGGATTCGAACCCCCGACCGTAGTGGCCGTGCAGACCGTGACTGGAGCGCCTCAGTCTCCTCGGCCACCGCGGCCGGCTCAATATTACTGCAAAATAAAAACTTCAAATTTACTATATATCTACTACACAATTTATTTTTAGGAAATTCAGATGAACTATCTAACCCTAAGGACGGCACAAATATCCATGCCCGAGGGGGGATTCGAACCCCCGACCGTAGTGGTTGTGCAGACCGTGACTGGAGCGCTTCAGTCCCCTCGGCCACCGCGGCCGGCCCTTGAGTATGTCGGAAGGTACTTTCTGAACAACTGTCACTTCTGTCACCGTTCCTATCACTACTAGTGATCGTCTCGACTGACATGACTCTGCGATCTAACTAAAATTTTACCTGCAAGGATTTTCCGAGCGATTTATATAGCTGAAATCAATATAATAGTTGACTCAGCTAGCAAATTACAATCACAAAGTACACGACATTATGATGAACAATATCTGACATGTCGTGTTTGTCACTAGGACTGCAGGGAATCTGCGTCACACCCTTAAACTTAGTAGATGAACTTGTAACAAAATGCGCTGGTATTCTTTGTATGTTATTTATTTTCTGTGTTAGTTCTTTTTCATAATGCATCCACACGAAGAGCAATATTCTGGTGTTGGATGAAAAAGGGTGTCGGAGGCTACCCCCTTATCTTGTCTTCAGTTATAAAAAGATATTTCTGTAATCCAGACGGATCACTGTTACGCTCATTGGTAGTGAATAACTCTGTGAAGTAATAGAAGACATAAGCCTACTGAGCAACAAATTACCAATCATGGATTGCGCCAACAGCTGTATGGATAAGCCTGGAGAAGGTTATGTCATCTGCCAAATGAAGAATTACATCGAAGGGTTGTTGTATCAATATCCCTTTTACCGAGTATCTCGCAGTTCAGTACGTCAATTCATAAGCGAAAGATAGTCTGTTCGCGATCGTGAATGACAGTAATGATGGCTGACATAGGCTACATTGAGGTTGGTGACAGTTTTAAGACAAAGTGAAGACTTAATGAGTCCAGGAAGAGAAAATGCTTCAATTCCACAGCGATGACTATATCTAAATACGTGAGAAAATCTCCATGTATTCGATACGGCTCTGGACGACGACCAGAACATGTCCAGTAAATATACACCTGGCCATTAAAACTGCTACATCACGAAGATGACGTGATACAGACGCGAAATTTAACCGTCATGAAGAAGATGCTGTGATATGCAAATGACATGAGGAATGTTTCCAACCGATTTCTCATACACAAACAGCAATTGACCGGCGTTGCCTGGTGAAACGTTGTTGTGATGCCTCGTGTAAGGAGGAGAAATGCGTTCCATCACGTTTCCGAGTTTGATAAAGCTCGTATCACTAGCTGTCGAGATGATAGGCATCTTATCTGCACGGCTGTAACGGACCGTGCAGCCACGTCTCGATCCCCGAGTCCATAGATTGGGGCGTTTGCAAGACAACAACCATCTGCACGAACAGTTCGTCGACGTTTACAGCATCATGGACTACAAGCTCGCAGACCATGGCTGCGGTTACCCTTGACGCTGCATCACAGACAGGAACGCCTGAGAACGCAACGATGAACCTGGGTGCACGAATGGCAAAACGTCATTTTTTCGCAAGAATGGAGGTTCTGTTTACAGAATCATGATGGTCGAATCCGTGTCTGACGACATCGCGGTGAACGCACATTGAAAGCGTGTATTCGTCATCGCCATACTGGCGTGACGGTATGGGGTGCCGTTGGGTTGGGTTGGGTTGTTTGGTTTGGATAGGGGGACTAAACTACTAAGGTTATCAGTAACCCGGTGAGGAGGGGAAGGAGTGAGAATAGGAAAGAAGGCGAGGGGAAAGGAAATGCAGTCCAGGAAGTAAAGAAGGAAGGAAGACTGCATTAGCTCGAGGCCCCATGCTCGCCACGCACGTACTCACGAAAGAACCGTGGTGCCATTAGTTACACATCTCGGTCACCTCTTGTTCGCATCGACAGCACTTTGAACAGTGGCCGTTACATTTCAGATGTGTTACGATACGTGGCTCTACCCTTCATTCGAACCCTGTGAAGCATTTTGCAGGTCCTGTACGGGCCTTTCTGTATACGGAAAATGTTCGACTGCTGCCCTGGCCAGCACATTCTCCAGATCTCTCACCAATTGTAAATGTCTGGTCAATGGTGGTCGAGCAACTGGCTCGTCACAATACGCTAGCCACTACTCTTGATGAACCGTGGTATCGTGTTGAAGCTGCATGGGCATCTGTACCTGTACACGCCATCCAAGCTCTGTTTCACTCAATGCCCAGGCGTATCAAGGCTGTTAATACCGCCAGATGTGGTTGTTCTGGGTACTGATTTCTCAGGATCTATGCACCCAAATTGCGTGAAATTTTAATCACATGTAAGTTCCAGTATAATATATGTGTCCAATGAACACCCGTTTATCATCTGCATTTCTTCTTGGTGTAGCAATTTTAGTGGCCAGTAGTGTACTATACATTTGAATATCACAGAATTAAATGCTTTGACCACCTCCCTACAAATGTTGTTTACATTTAACAAACAAATATATATTTAACAATACTAAAAACGCTTGAGACTGAAGCTCTTTGTTCAGGTAGCTATTAAGCGTGGCATCTCACTGTTCAAATATACTCCCGCTGTCGAAATATATTTACACAATTAATATTTAATTTATCATCGCTTTTTATGCAAATATATTCAGTTCTTGTCCGCAAATACAGATAATTGTTTATGTATAAATTATCTGCGGCGTATCTGCTATTTTTAGTCTGCCATGAAATATTTAAGTGGCAGTCTACAACATAAAAAACGAACGTTACTAAGAATAATATTAAATATAATAAAATTCATATATAAATGTAATGCGCTTTACTGGGTTCATGTTTTGTGTTTCTGTGGTGGAATCTATGTTCTGACAGAAGAATATTATTACCTCAACGAAAAGCAGAACAAGAGAGTAAAACAAAGTTTATTGAAAGAATACAGAAATAACGTGGTGCATCTTTTAATAGGCAGCATGGTGCAATGCTGCCCATTTGCTTCTTAAACTCTTGCTGATACACGCTATGTATCAATAATTGTAAATGTACGTCTTATTATTATTGTAGTACAGTAATTTATCGGCTTTTTATCTGTAAGGTATATTGAAATTGTAATACAGCGTTTGATGCTCCCAAGTCCCCTGAATCCATTCATATAATTATATTTGCTGTGTGATCATTCCCTGATTTTATATGGATTTTTAGAATAATGTGTGTGGCTATGTTGTATGTCAGTAGCAATCTGGAATAACCGCCCTGGCTCATCCAAGACAGTCGATTCCTGTTTACGAGCAGATTAGGGAAATCCTGACTACCTGTATACCATTCACTAGGTCCAAAATGTTAGCCGGCCGGCTGGGGAACCCAATAGCTTGACAAAACACGCCTTTCACATAAAAACAATCAGCTTCCTCCAGTATCAGTAATGCCACACGCCAATTCTTTATTTTACAGCATTAAATCGTCCAAGATGTTTGTTAGTAGGAGATGACGCTAACGAATTATAGTAAAAGGACACACGAAGATTAGTAGTGTGTTTCAAATGTAAGGATTCATATCGTCATGATATTACACCAAGTAGAAAATTGTAGTAGAACAATATGGATTTTTAGTCAAATATGAATTTTTAACTGGCTTCACTTTACCACGTAACTCTTGGATTTCTGCAACATGTAATCTCATAAAATTACACACTTTACCTTATTTTTCCCTGGTGTAGAATAATAAAGCTTTGACTGTAGCAGATAATGAGGTGACGCGTTTGTTTCCTTTGTTGGAGGCAAGGGCAATGAAATTTAATCCATATACTTGTAAAGGCCTTAATGCATACGTTAGTAAAGGTCTATATGCTAACCACTGAAGACATTTGTACGGAGATATAAGGTCTATGAATGACAACATGGATGTTATGGATAGTAAGTAAACACAAGGCAAAGAAACGATCGTAATGTTCCGATGGTATTCTGATCACAAAAGTAAAATTTTCTTCTCACATCCTGTATGTTTCGTCTTCCTACGATTATACCTTCTTTTCTTTTGTGTAGGATCGCTTGATATCTACTACTCACGTACAGGAGAACCAAAAATGGCGCAATTATTATTATCGGTGTTACTATTATCTTTATTTTAACTTATTACCATCAGTTTTGATTTTATACTCAGATTTCTTAGCTCTACGTTCTCTAACTTTACCGTTTTCACAAGTTTTTGATTTGATCAATAGCGCTATCACTAGATTCAGCCTGCATATTGTGTGTACCTAGTCCATGCTTAATAAATTGTAACAAAAAAACCATCAAATTTTAGCAGACATAATTTATTCACTTTAAAGTTTCAGTCGACTGTCTATATTAATACTTTCGTACTGTTTTCGATGTGCATACGCTTTTAAGGCTGCTGTAAGCTACTAATGAAGAATAGCGGTACAATCAGCCCTATCCCTATGGTTAGCAAAGCTGATGGATCCTGATCATAAAAACAGTGCGATGTCCGCAATATGCCCGGTTGCCGTATGTGTTCCTGCCTATTTACCAGGGATTTGTTTGACACATATCGAGATTACACTTTCTACAAACAAATCCTCGCTCTTTCCAAAATCTTGAGATACGTATGACATAGTCACCAGTTTTGAATAAGTATCTGACTTACATGGTTTATGTCTATTTGTTTCTCGCCTACATGCTGACATGAGTCTGCACAATTACGTCGTTCGATTGCCACAGTAAAGAAAGCCGCTTCGGTTTAGAGTGTTCGATTTTCCGCGGTATGTCACCGCATGTATCAGATGAACCGTGCAACACAGTTTCATCGAAGACTATCTGCCATTCTGCCAGTGAAACCGTTCCTAAGAGGAAAAGAAAATGAGGAAGGAAGTCGCTTCGACAGCGTGGTTGTTTCAAAGTACTAGTTCGGATTATTTTTATAAGGATGGGGAAGGAAACTGGTCCGGCTCTTTCGAAGGAACCATCTCGGTATTGGCTTGGAGTGATTTAGGGAAATCACGGAAAACCTAAATTTGGATGGTTCGAAGCGAATTTGAACCTCAGTCCTCACGAATGCGAGTCCTCAGACAACAGAGTTACAGCACACGTTGCTGCCGCCTCTGGCGCGAACACACACCGGCTGTGGGAAGCTCTAGTAATATTGCACGCCGCTGGCCTTGGACCTGCGGTCAAGTCCTTTCACAGTAATCGGATTTCCCCGCTTGGCAGACCAGCCACAGAGCACTGCAGTCGCACAAAGGGATCAAATACCTTACGAAGACATGATGGCTCGTTACCAGGGAAGGAACTCAACACAAAAAATTTGTCCCCTCAGTTCTATCCGTGTATGACTAAGCCGCAGTGGCACATTCTCTGGCAAGGTATTTTATATAGAGCCATTAGTTTTCTTCAAAGGCGCCGACATACTAATGTATGAACGTCACACTCTTTGAGACGAGAAATTTTGTGGCCGAATACCATGGTACTTGCTTACGCTGTTCATTGGTGTACTAATTAACCGCTGCTTTTTAAATATGGTGTAATGTTATTCGATTATGCTATTTCACCAGTCTGTGGTATTCGCTGAAATACTGAACGCAAGACTAAATACCTAAATGAATAAAATTACTTTGTTTTAGATTCCGCCGCGGTGGAATAACCGAGAGCTTTAAAGGCTCCTTGCCGCAGAGCGTGCGATGTTCCCAGTCGGAGTTTCTGTCCTGACTTAGGCATGGTCGTGTGTTGTCCTTATGGTAATTCAAGTTAGTTTAAGTAGTTTGTAAATCTAGGGACCGATAATCACAGTAGTTAAGTACCATAGATTTACAAACATTTGAAAATATTTTTCGTGCAGTCGCTGGTTTCGGAACATTCCATAAGACATTATTAAATTTAGGTATCAATTCAATAGTTCAGTCTATTGGTAATTTTTGTTCCTATTCACTCTGTCAGTAA
Source organism: Locusta migratoria (assembly GCA_026315105.1). Classification (NCBI taxonomy): domain Eukaryota; kingdom Metazoa; phylum Arthropoda; class Insecta; order Orthoptera; family Acrididae; genus Locusta; species Locusta migratoria. The sequence continues at coordinate 459,957,422 of CM048755.1, forward strand.
TTAGCATATGCAGAGCAGAAGTGGTTGTTTATCCGGTGAAAATAGTAGGTATCCTTTAAATAGCGGGTGGGTAAATTCAGGCCGGCCGCGGTGGCCGAGCTGTCTGTGGCGCGCCAGTCACGGTCTGCACGGCCACTACGGTCGGGGGTTCGAATCCCTCCTCGGGCATGGATATTTGTGCTGTCCTTAGTATTAGCTAGTTCATAAGTAGTTTGTAAGTTTAGGGACTAATGACCCCGTAGTTAAGTCCCATAAGCTCTACAAACATTTGAACATTTGGTAAATTCAGCGATCAGAGATATAATGATCGCAATGAAGTGGCAAAATATGGTACTTGAAAGTGTAGAATTTGTACAGTCTGTCTCTACTACTTTTGTAACAATTTACTTACTAGTTCCCAATAGTCATAATAAACCGCAGATCTTTCTTTGTTGATGTCAACATAGAAACGGAAAATTTTGGCCACAAATAGCGGTATCAGAGAATGTAAAATGGGATGTAACTGAAAGCCGGTGGTACCAGTATAGGCATACATTTTTTAACAAAAATATGAAGTAAAGATTTTTCTCGAATGCAACAAAGATGCATACCATAAAACGTCTTTATCTTTACTAGCGTTAAGAGAAATGTAAGCTGCTCTATTGAGTAAGGAATATTGAAACCCAATGACGTGTGCAGTTGGGTGGGTTCCAATGGCCAAATTTAGCTTTTCCGTTTTAAACCCGCTGATATACTGTGCACCAGGAATATATCCAATGGATATCTGTTACTCATAGTCATCATTTGTTGACTAATAAAGGAGGCATTTGAAAAAGTTGATATAAAGGTTATTAGTGAATTTGGAGACAAAAATGTAGATTGAGGCGCCGACGAGTTAAGCTTGGTAGAACGAATAGTTCATCTTTAATGTGAGCTATCGAGTTCAGAAAATTTTCAGGAACATGAGCAAAGGGAAAATACGTAACTAATGTCACTTTCGGACCAAATATGAAATGGCAGAAGCACTGTATGACAGGATTGATCATAAAGTAGGCACTGATATACGTGATGAGAGGGTAAAAAACTTGTTAGAAAGCAAAGTTGCATTAACAGACAACATCAGAATACAAACTCATATCCTGATGACTAAATGAAATGTAGATGTGAGTGAAACTGTCTGTCTCTCATCTATGTGCGACAACCTGGCCTATAATACAGAAGATTCGAAAGAAACCGTTTCTATGAGAAGTCAAATAGTTTTACTCAGTGCCGTTCAGTATAAAACACACACACACACGGTACTCACATTTTCCACATTAGCATCTTATCTGATCGACATCCTCAAAATGTCCTAACATACAGAATGTTACACATGTACGTTGGCTGGACAGAAGTATCTAAACACAGCGAGTAATGCAAATTTGAACATAAATGAAGGTGTTAATGAAATATCCATGTGGCACAGCTCAATTTAACTACATATTTCAGTGTGTAAAGCAGTCTATACCAAGCAAATTTCATTTGTGGACAGAGAAATGTTCTGTGTTTATTTTAAATTAATTGTCGTTGATAAGTGAAGTCAAACATGGTCAAATTGTTGGTGCTCATATAGTAGGTGCTTCAGTAACATTGGTAGCCGCGAAGTGTTTCAGAGGCACCCACCGAAGTATCATAGCGCATGCAAGGAAAACGGAATAACATCATTGGCGACGCCCAGCCCAGGTGAATGTGTGAGTTGTGTGATCGTGATAGACAGCCAGTGAAGAGTATTGCGATGAACACACGAGGACAAAGCTGCAAAAGTAACTTCAGAACTTTATGTCTCACTAAAGAACACTATCAACATTAAGGGCAAAGCATAATTTGAGTCACCAGAATAGCTAAATCACATATCTGTGATACGGAATACCAACAACCGTAACAGAAAAAAATTGATGCCGAAGTTATAAAACGTGGACTACGTAACAAAGTAATAATGCTATTGTGGGAGTAGGGTGGTGAGCCGGCCGCGGTGGCCGATGGGACTGAGGCGCTCCGGTCACGGTCTGCACGGCCACTACGGTCGGGGGTTCGAATCCCCCCTCGGGCATGGATATTTATGACGTCCTTAGTATTAGTTAGATCATAAGTAGTTTGTAAGTTTAGGGACTATGACCCCGTAGTTAAGTCCCATAAGCTATACAAACATTCGAACATTTGTAGCGTGGTGATTTGGGTAGTCATGAAGTGGTATTTCTTGGGCTTCATGGTCACTCTACAAGGTCGTATTTCTGTCAAGGATTATCAGTTCAATTTCATTGTACGCTAATTGTTCCTCAGAAGTGATGGTGTATTCCAAGATAACAGGGTCAATGTTAACACAACTTGCATAGTCCAGAACTAGTTTTGGGAACAAAAGGGTGAATTATTCATCCTTTCCTGACCATTAGAATCACCGCATCTCAATATTATTAAATCTTTATTGTCTGCTTTGCTGCGTTATCGATGTTCATCTTTATTATCTTCACCTGAAATTATCGGTATTTTGCAGCGATACAAAATATGACTTACTCAGATCTCATTTCTCAGGTCTAGATTCTGTTGAATCAGCAGAAATAAAAGAAAGAGAAAAAGACATTCAAAAGGAGGTTCATCGGATACTTTTCTACTGAGAACAAATCAATTCTTAGATTAACCATCACTACACGAATATGATTTCTCTACGCAGTAGAGGTGAATGACTATTTCTAAAATTTATTCAAACTGGCTCCACGATCAAACAATAGCGTCATATGATTTTTGTAGCGCATGACAATTGTTACTTTTGATTGCCGTCAATTTTCAACAACAACTTTCAATCTCTGTAAAATTGAAGTTCACTGTCACATGTAAATATAAAATCATTGTGTTTCTGACCTTCGGTACACTAATGAGATAAATGAGTGCTTAGTATTGATTACGGGAAGCACAATAAAGATAAAAACATTTAGGACATTTAACTCTGCTACCTTACTAAACACAATTTTACTAGCTATATTTAAGTATTTTTCAAACTCTGAACCAATATATTTCTTATGTTCCCATATACATCTCTATCAAAATGTGTTGACATTGTTTTGTGCACTTTATTTGGCAAACTTAGCACAAATTAAGAATCTGTCATTTAGTGTCTCATTCAAATTCTCCCAAGTGTGTCCTTAACAAGTTTTCAAGATATTTTCTCCTTTGTAGATTAGAAAACGTACTTTGTCTTGATACTGATAACTGAAGGGTTTTCTGCATACTCAATTACTATTAACAGTACAAAACGTCCTTACAGGAAATATTGACTTCGACTCTGACGAAATCAAACATCGCCGGCCGCGGTGGCCGAAGTGACTGAGGCGCTCCAGTGACGGTCAGCACGGCCACTACGGTCGGGGGTTCGAATCCCCCCTCGGGCATGGATATTTGTGCCGTCTTTAGTCTTAGCTAATTCATAAGTAGTTTGTAAGCTTAGGGACTGATGACCCCGTAGTTAAGTCCCATAAGTTGTACAAACATTTGAACATTTTTAAATCAAACATCTCTGCATTTTTGATCAGATCCTCGACACTGTACATTATATTGCCTGTTTTACAGAGCAATCTATAAGAAATCGGGGATGTAATCTATATGTACAGAAATGTGAGATGTAAATGCAACACATATTCTGTTGCGACGAGAAAGCCATATGCTAATGTAAGGTAATCTTCGTCATACCTCGGATATTTGCAGCGATCTCCAAGGGTGGGTGGCGGAGGCTGATGCCATTTTATGAAAATAACAAAATAAATTTTTGGTTTGTCAGAGCCATCTCAAAGGGGTTGAGAGACAGCCTTACATATTAAACATTTTGTTAGAAAGGATTCATAAAGCAAAGCCTGATAGTCACAGCGTACCGTCAAAAGTTCAAGACATATTGTGTAAAACAGTTCAAGATTTCTATGATTATAATTATTTAAAAACCTGATCTGCCTCTGATGTTCCTCCTTCTGCTGTATACGTAATGACTATCTTACCTACTTGATTATAAATTAGTTATCAGTGACACTAAGTGTATCCTGGGAAAAATGTACGGATAAACAGAAATTAACACAAGATCTACGATGTGCGGTTTTCTCTTCGCTGTGACCAATGAAGGAACGATCGTACATTGAAATATGTTCAATTTGTAACTTGCAAGTGAGATGAAGTACTATAACTGTAATATATGCTATCACCAAACAAATGTCTGGAAAGATATTTTTGTTGAAAGTTTTTCTATTTGCATTAGGTGGCCATTCTGTTTAACTAAGGACTTCGGTTTACCCGAAAACGTAAGTTTAACTTCAATTGCAGTTTTACCAACAATATGATTTATGCAGAAATATAGCTGAAGTTTAATGTTCATATTTCATGCCATATGACCAGAGTAGTCTTATTCTATTTTGTATTTGAAAGTTCAAGGTACTGCGCAATAATGTAGCACATAAAGCTGAGAAAATTACTGTTTCTGAGGAGCCCGCTATGAGCACATCGCCTTTTACAGAGAGAAGACTGGTCGATAAAGACATCTATTTCTGGCCTTTTATATCGATTATATGTCACGCCTTCTCGCAATAGGTTTGCAGTTCTCGCTGAAAATCGTTTCACATGACATATCCTATGATACCCTTACAAAGAAAGTTGACGTTCGATGGGGAGAAGTACACATTACGTGCATTCAACAGGAAACTAGTGTTATAGACCCTACCATGTCGAGTTGATGATGAAAGTGTCAATTACGAACACAAAATGCACTTCATGTATCACTATGTTACCATTACGAATGTGTCTTCTTCATTAACAAAACCCCGGTTTTTAGGAGAAACGGAAATGTAACATCCTAAAAGAAAAATATTGAATAATTAGTCACATTTGGTGTTTTTTATTGAATAAACAGTAGTTTAACCATATTACGATGTTTATTTTGTTAATACACATAAAATGTACGGGTCAAAATATCCATAGTATTTTTTCTTCTGTAGGTATACTTTAACACATTTGTGAATTTAAATTATAAATGAAATTGTTATTAAGGTTATTTAATGTATTAGTCATTGAAACTGCCAGATGTAACAGTAAAACAATGCAGGACGTGACTATTACATTTATGTGTATGTTTATTTTCCTACAGTATCCTTAACTTATAAAAACAAGTTTTACTTATGTGTGTACGATTATGTTTTTGCAAGTGAATCCCTTACACCTCACAAATTTTCGGCGAACTTTTGTTAACACCTTTTCCAGTCGGATTACATCTGCCTGTCATGATACTCCTAGGATATTTTTACTTCTATGTGAACTGTACAGATTCAAGCGATGTTCTTCTCTCTAATGCTTCTCTTCGGCATTATCTCTTCTTTTCATATAATCATAAATTAGCTGCTCACCAAGAGTCAATTCGAGAAGAGGAATACCTTGTTATTCCTAAAATCAGGTGATCTATATTCATCCTATGACATCATGAAAGCACTGTTTACCATTTGCTGTTCTGGTGTGCAATCTATGCCAACTAGGGACGATTTTGAAACATGATCTTCATCCTCCGAAACTAATTTTTCCCTTTCACATATTCACTTGTTTTTACGCACATTACGACACCCGTACATATTCCATTATGGACAAATTGAATATTATCAGAATTTGCAGTAATAATGAAAGTTAAACGTATACAGGGTCTAAAAGGACCCGAACAGCTGAAGAAGTATTATTTCTGTGGAGGCAAAACTGAAGCTAAAAGATATTTCTTTTCTGTCAGAATGTATTCACTACCGGGCAAACAAAGTCAATGATCGCGATTTATAAAAAACAAAATAAATTCAAAATTATAGAACATCAAAAATACTTGAGGGCAAAAGTAGACCCGAACACCTTACGAGGGTTAAAACAAACTTAAGGGAAATTTGAGTTTACGTTTATAGCGTGTTTCTTCTCTTACGAACTTTTGTTAATTACCAGAACGTCAAACAATAAGAAGAAAATATTCTGGATATTTTTTATATATTTGTATATTCCGTATTGTGGTTGTAATGTAGTATTTTTGAGTAATTATTTATTTCTACAAAGGAAATAAATATATGGTTCCGCAAGTTCTTAGCCAAAATTACAAGTTGCATTTCACTGATAGTGAGTAGGAATTATATGTCGGGTAGCTTCGTATGCTATTTATGATTCGTCAAATTATCAAGCATTTCAACACAGTAATAACTTGCTTTCTATAAAGACAACAGCAGCAACCATACGTCAGTCCCGACTTGATAAAGGGCGAAGAGAATTCGACCGGAAGATTGAGGATATTAAACCGATTGACGGGGCTAGAAACACGAGAAAATGCTTTCAGTTTATATAGACGTCAAACCTTGTATTCATATATAACTTTATTTCATTGGTAAATAAGACCAACTTAATGTGTGCAGCGTTAACAATTCCCCGGATGAGAACCTATATTTGAACATAATGTCATTCGTACAAATTGGGTGAAGTTCAAAACCTTAAAATGTTGAAAGTCTGTAAACCAAAGGTACCAAACTGGTGAGGTCATATATCCCTAAACATATAAACTCTTTACGCTAACTAAACTACCTTACGTTAAAAACAAGAAACACACTCATGCCCAAGGAACGACTCTAAACTACAACGTTGAGCGATCACGCAATCCGTAGCAAATGGCCTTAGTTCGCACGGCCATTCCCGCTCGGCTACAAAACCATAATTATCAAACTAAAGTGAAGGTTTGAAAAAACTAAAATGTATTTTAAACCATTTTGTAAACGTGAAAATCACCAGTCACTAGTGCTGTGTGAAGGTAGAATGGAGGGTGATGGGGCGATGCGCAATACTAAGAGCCAGTGTACTACGTGACGACCCAGCCAATAGCGTCATTTCGCCGTTTCGCGCCGTGCTGAGAGTGCTTTGAAAGCATAGTCGTGATTTTTTTGTCTCCAGTGGATGTATATCGAAGGTTATTTGCTTGGGAAAGTGTTTGTTATGGCTGATGGATCAGAAAAGCGGCAAGTGTTACAGAAGCAAGCAAGATGTGTTGTGTTCCGAGTGTTTAAATGCTTAAGAAGGGAGGCGGAAGTAGACAACTCGCCGCCACGCGATGCTCGCCACAATGTTGCCAACAGCCAGCGGATGAGGCGTGCGGCGTGGCCTGTGGACATCCAGTCCGACAGAGAGTGGGCCAGCGTCTTTTAAATCGCAAGGGAAGCTGTGATCACTACGCGGGGAAGCGGCACAGTCGTAACAAAGAAGTAGGCGATATTGTCGATTCTTGAAAGAACGTTTTGCGTCGAATAATATTTGAAATATATTCGAGGGCGAATATCCAACATCAGACAAGTTAGTTTCACAAATGAAAGAGGACTTCAACGGCAGCGAAGATGAGAGCGTGAATTTACTGGCCTGAGAGTTGATAAGTACTGAACACAGCATAATCTTGTCCATATAGCTTTTGCCTTACATATTGTAAGTAGCTGTTAACCTGAATTTAAAACACTGACAAAAAAACCTGTCAATGCTTAGAAATTACTAAATATGTGTGGAAATTGGATATCTATATAAATACGGTCGTTTCGTTATCGGAGTTGTCTATCTTGGGACATTACTGTTTCTCTTTGACTATTATGTCTATCACTAGCTAAAGATAAACATGCACTGCAAATTTAGTGCCACAGAATATGTAAACTTTTCTTAAGAATATTTATTGCTCTATTTCACCGAGTTTTATTCGTCACAATCACCCTCTGCCCCGCACCTTCCACATGCTTCATACCGTCCATTGGTGAAAAACTACATGGAAATCCGTTTAGTAGTTTTTGGTTTATCGATTACACAGGCAGACACTGCGCGATAACTGTTTATTGATTTGCACATATTTTTATGTTTATGTTTGTCAAACATCAAGTATAAAATTATTACACGAAAGGTTTATGTGGATGACGTATAATTTATATGATCGACAGGTAGCATAATTTTGAAATACATTACAATAATATCACTCTTGACTAATACATAGTGTATACACTGTTTATATTTTTATTCAGACTTATTTCAGTAGTGTTATACATTGAACAACGGGAGTTATGTTGCTTAGTCCCACATATTTTCTTGAGAGCCTGGCTTCGCTCGTCCACTTATATTTCGATAGACTGTCACTTGGAATTTATAATGTTGTCAATAAATTTTTTTCTCATTGGTGTTGACTTGAACAAAATATTTTCACTTTTGGAATCAAAATTATTTAACTGCGTCTTTGTTTTGTTGCCGTCTGTGATCCTACCAAAGTGGTTCAGACAAATCAGTACAAAACCTGTATAGAGCCTTCTTTTATGTGGATAAGATTTTATTTTTGCTTTCTGTACACGTTAATTAATGCAACAACCCAATGGTCATGGCAGTATTAATGAAACATTTATTGACACCTTGTAAAAGTATCCAGTTGCTCTCTACCGCAAGCAAGAAAGGGCTTTTTTTACTATTAAAACTGTTTCGCCTAAACGAAAAAAGTCCCATAAAAAGCTTATTAATTTTGAGGGCAAATTAACGTCAACTAATCAAAATATCCACGGGTGTACTGCCGGTCTGTAGTGTCCAACGGGCACAATATTTCGGCGATGATACATGTCACCATCATCAGGTGAACTGACGGACTGAGCTCCTGGAAACGCGCCGGCACGGAGATCCGCACGCTACGGCTGCCGGCGCGTTTCCAGGAGCTCAGTCCGTCAGTTCACCTGATGATGGCGACATGTATCATCGCCGAAATATTGTGCCCGTTGGACACTATAGACCGGAAGTACACCCGTGGATATTTTGATTATCAAATACGCCGGGAGAAACTAAAAAATCACAAACGTCAACTAAATCAACACATCAGAATGTCAAGCTGAAGTATGAAATTTAGGTATTAGTACATTATTCATTACTGGGCTCGCAGTGTATCCATTCGAATGGTGAAACTGTAACAAATAACAAAAGTGGCAGCGACCAGTCAGCTGACAATTGACAGCGGCATAGGACAGGGAGAGGCGATCTGGCGGCGTCGCAATGTTCTCCCTCTCTCTCTCTGCGCAGAACTCTTCGCTCAGCCGCCTTCCTACCTGCACACAGCTCTTAACATTTGTCACGCGTAACATCAGTCAAATGCTATTTCAGAATTTCAGAAGCAAGTACCGTTTGTACTAAATCCGTACAGTAGACTATCAACAGTAATTGGTTAAAATAATTATTATCCTATTCCCTTTCTTTCAGTTTAGATGAATAGTTTTATTGAACTTATAGTCATGACCCTATGTCTGTGAGCCAAAACTGTAGCAACGATGAGACGTCTTGGTGAGAAGTTTAGTGACGTAGGGTCGAGGTGTGCGTGGAGTCAGTCCACGTAAACGCTGTTCTGGACTTTGTATCGAATCGAGGTGCCTTTCCTATGTTGGATCCAGGGTTCCGTGTTTAAGAAGTTAAGTATATGTTTCTTGTTACCTGAATTCTAGAAAACAGAGAGTAAATATACATTTACTTTGGAGTGACGTCGTAGTTGGGTGTCCCACCGCGTTGCTGTGTCATTTTTTTCTGTCTCTTCTAACGGTCATATGAACCCCTACTTGCACCTCATTTTCCAATGTTAACTATGAACTATAAAGAATTCGGTATATGTCTGGAATTTTGGGTAATATGTATGAGTCAACGACATGATCGTGGATGCACCAAACATAGAAATATATATGTATATATACTTGAGAACGTAAGAGTATTTATATTCGAACTTGTCTTTTATTTGTATCGGTGACTCAGTTTATATGAACTGATATACGAGGTGCGTCCAGAAAGTAAGTTCCGTTTCAATTTATCACCGCTGCAGCGCTGCGATTGCAGTTCCACACATGCGCTGTAGACGATGTGTATCAAGGAGATGAACGTGCGTCATTTAGAGATCGCTGTCAGTTACGTACGCTTTGTTGTGCTAGTTTGAAATGTCGGCGTTGATTTAAAATCCCGCCGCCTATGAAAACAGGTCGGTAATTCGGTTTCTGAATGCGAGGAAAGTGAAACGAAGTGAAATTTATCGGCAAATTTGCGATGAGTGATTCGATGGTGAGAAGATGGGTCCGACATTCAATGGCGGGCGTAGTGATGTGCACGATGAAGAACGAAGTGGGCGTCCACCTTTGGTTACAGAAGAACTGGTTTACGCGATTGATGACAAGATCCAGGAAAACCGTAGGTTTACAATTAGTGCTCTCGCTATGGACTTTCACTGTTTCCAACTGGTTGAAGACACAGGCGGCAGATTTCTATGAAGAAGGTATACAAAACCTGGTGCCACGCTATGACAAATCCCTGCAAAATTTCGGCAGTTATATGGAAAAGTAGTTTAAGAGTTGTAGAATTTTGTGCAATAAGAATTTCTTCTGTATCTGTGTACAATTTCATTTTATTACCAAACGGATCTTACTTTCTGGACGCGCCTCGTATATTTGTTAGAATAAACATTGAATGTTCTTCTGCTGCCAACTTACCCCTAAACAAGCTGGCCGGCCGCGGTGGCCGAGGGGACTGAGGCGCTCCAGTCACGGTCTGCACGGCCACTACGGTCGGGGGTTCGAATCCCCCCTCGGGCATGGATATTTGTGCCGTACTTAGGATTAGCTAGTTCATAAGTAGTTTGTAAGTTTAGGGACTGATGACCATAAGCTATACAAACAAACAAACCTAACAAGCTGGCAGTACACTATGAACTCATGCTTGGCGGGTCAGCCGATTCAATCGCTAGCAGGCGTCATGCAGCAACAGACATGAGACTGTAAATAAACAAAGTATTCCCAAGCCTAATTTAGTCCTTCTCTTACAGGCGTCGCAGTGTAGCAAAGAAGCAGCGAAGTATTCCTGCCCCGGCTCGTAATTGGCGGGCGATCGCCTTTTAGGGACCAGGCGACTCGCCAGCCAGTCTCGCATCCACCAAGGAGAGTAGAGTTCTTCCAATGTCGGAAGAAACCGGACCAAACTTACCGACAGGGGGCTGCTGAACACCAAGGCCTCAACCAGAAGTGCAACTTGGACACCCGCACCACTAGGGAATGTTACACGGATGACATGGTAAGGGGTTACATGATTCAAGCCGCCCCTTGTGAGTGTTTGCATATCTATGTGATTGCATAGGCATGCCTTTACCAGTTTCTTTGGCTCTTCAGTGTGTTTCGTTCAAGTTAATAGTTTACTTTACTGTATAAATTCCTGTCATGCGGGTATACCGACAACTTTCCCACACCAGCAGCTTCGCCGCTTCAATTATCAGTTAATATGCGAATCGATACGTTATGCAATGCAGTTTCAGATTCCTAAGATATCCATTTCTTTTGCATTAGCGATTTTCATGCGCACAAAGACAAGTAAGTAGCCGACGTTTTCTACATCTACATCCATACTCCGCAACCCACCCGATGGTGTGTGGCGGAGGGTACCTTGAGTACCACTATCGGTTCTCCCTCCTATTCCAGTCACGTATTGTTCGCGGAAATAAAGATTTTCAGTATGCCTCTGTGTGGGCTCTAATGTCTCTGATTTTATCTTCATGATCTCTTCGCGAGATATACGTAGGAGGGAGCAATATACTGCTTGACTCCTAGGTAAAGGTATGTACTCGAAACTTCGACGAAAGCCCGAATTTTTGCATACGGATGGTGAAGAATATCGGCAGTGCCCTTTCTAAACACTATCCTATATATATATATATATATATATAACACGGAATCAGGACTTTATCACTCTGCTTGTGTGTTGTACCAGCACAAGCAGAGTGATAAAGTACAGATTCCGTGTGTTAAACTTCAAAGTTTCTTTCCTTTCCGCTATAAATTCTAAAGTACCAAATCAGCAATAAGTATTGTGGCACTATTCCTCGTAGTGTAACACTTTGTCCTGAATCGTAGACTCTTTTTGCTGAGTCGTAATACCGTTCTCTAAAACTCACACTTGACACTTGATGAACACAGTCCGGATGAACACATTGCAGTCTCTCTTACATACTGAACGAGGTGATGCAGTTGAAACGCACAAGACTCGCAGTCGGGAGGACGGTGGTTCAAATCCACCGCCGGACAACCAGATTTAGGTTTTGCGTGATTTTCCTAAATTACAAATACCAGGATAGTGTTTTGAAAGGACACTCCAGATATTCCTCCCCATCCCTATGCAAAAATCCAAGCGTGAGCTCTCTCTATAGGTACCACATGGTAAACGAGCTGTAGACCTTAAGCTTCCATCCTTCCGTCTGTCAAGCCTTATGCTCCGACGATGATTTATCTAAGCATCGCCCAGTGAGGTATCACGTAAGTGATACGCGGCCTCTACAGAGAATCTATAATCTTGCGCTGCCAACTGTCAGGCTTTTCGAGGTGCTATCCCTCGTTTGCCTCACAATACGCGATGTCATACCATCTTTCTTTTACGTCATAAGTGACTTGGTGAACCACAATAGTCGGACGGGAATCGTACTCTACTTTCTGGTAACCCACCTCGTCTCCTGTCTTGAAACGACATTTCTAATTCAGTGCAGAATAAACGACAAAACTTCCAGCTCCCATCAACTGTTTACACTCTTCTAACGATGTGATTTGTTCCGTAGGTGGTTTCTCCTTAGGTGCGACGCAATGTAAACGAGGCGCGCGCAGCGACGTGGCGGCAACGGCAATAGTCTTGGAGATGCGGAGACCGATCAGGGCGAGGCAGGCGACTGGCGGAGTGCACGGCAAACAGGCCGCGCCGCCCCGACAAACACTCGCCGCCTCTCTCCACGCATAATTGCACGGCTTTTTCATCGATTAACGAGCTTCCTTAATCTCGTTGCCACTAAGGGAGTAGCCGCGTCCCTTGTAGCCGCGGTGCTACACGCTACGCGCTCTGCGCCCTTTGTTAGCCCTACACGATACCGTCGCCAAGCACGGGTATTTCTCAAACTCGAACTTAAGCACTTAACAGCACCGAGAACGGTAATATTCGAGATAATCAGTACCCCGTCTCTTATTACCCACATTTCAACCGAATTCCAGAGCTCATACGCATGTTGATCTACATCTACATACATACTCCGCAATTCACCGTAGGTGCGTGGCGGAGGGTACACTGTATCACTACTAGGCATTTCCTTTCCTATTCCATTCCCAAATAGAGCGAGGAAAAAAAGAATGCTTATATGCCTCCGTACGAGCCCTAATTTATCTTATCTTGTCTTTGTGATCACCACGCGATATGTAAGTAGTCGGCAGCGAGATCGTACTACACTCAGCTTCAGATTGCGGCCCTCTAAATTTCCTCAACAGAAATTCACGAAAATTCCTCCAGCGATCCCCAATTGAGTTGCCGGAGCATTTCCGTGACACTCGCGCATTGGTCGAACCTACCAATAACAAACCTAGCTGTTCGCCTCTGAACTGCCTCTACGTCTTCCATTAAACTGACCTGCTGCGGGCCCAAACACTTGAGCAATACTCAAGACGTGGTCGTACAAGCGTTTTATACGCGGTCTCCTTTACAGGTGAAGTACATCTTCCCCAAATTCTCCCAATAAACCGAAGTCGGCTGTCCGCCTTACTCACAACTGTCTTTACATGTTCGTTCCATTTCATATCGCTCTGCCGCTCTGCAATGTTACGCCTAGATATTTGAACGATAAATGGATAAATGGAACACATCATATTTACCTATTACCGGCGGATAGTCGGTTTGGGTGCAGTTCTATATATATATATATATATATATATATATATATATATATATATATATATATATATAAAGTGGAATTTTGTGCCGGCCGCGGTGGCCGAGGGGACTGAGGCGCTCCAGTCACGGTCTGCACGGCCACTACGGTCGGGGGTTCGAATCCCCCCTCGGGCATGGATATTTCTGCCGTCCATAGGATAAGCTATAAGCTAGTTGATAAGTAGTTTGTAAGTTTAGGGACTGATGACCCCGCAGTTAAGTCCCATAAGCTATACAAACATTTGATTTTGGATTTTTGTGTGTCTGTTTCATCCATCGGTTCTTGCGGTATTCGATTTACCATTACGTAATAACAAAGAATAGCCAGTACTCCAGTATCGACGGAGAAGTGAAAGAAGGAAGGAAGATTAGTGGTTAACGGCCGTCCGAGTTCATTTGAGCGGTCGGATTCTCGTCTGTTCATAGGTCAGTTCATGAGGTAGGATGAGTGCTACTTACGCTATAAAAACATCGTTGAGACTCGAATTGTTTGGGTAAGGATGGGGATGGAAATCGACCGTGCCCTTTCAAGAGAACCATCGCGGCATTAGCCTGGAGTGAATCAGGGAGTGAAATGGTAGTTCAGTGAGTTACCACTACGTCACCTTGCTCTGTAGAGGAACTAACCCGCCATTTGAATGGCGTGATTCAGGAAATGCGCAGAAAACCTTCATTTGAATGGCCGTAGGTATATTTGACCCTCCATCCTCCCAAATATGAGTGCAAATGGGTTACTACTACGCCACCTCGCTCGGTAAAAGAACCAAGGCGACATTTTCCTGGAGTGTTTTAGGGAACACCTGAATCTGGATAGCCGGTGGTGGTTTTCAGCCATCGTCCTCCTGAATGCAAGTCCAATGTGTTGCCACTGCGCATGCGTCATTTGGAATGTAAATCGTATGGTACGGAAACATTCATATCTGAGCACAAATGAAGGCAAGGCTGAATGGCTATTGTGGAAATTATTTTCATTTTAATTCCTGGGTCTGTGATCTGCTGCAATCGTCCTCAATTCCTCAGTTACCCTTAGTCGACTGAAGGAACAGTCACCTTTTGTGTGACTCGGTGACCTCTACATCGAAGACCGTTTCCTATTTTATACTATTACTACAAATTTGCATGAGAATTTACAGTTATTTAGCGACAAATTTCAATGTCGACAACTGTTTCATGGGAGGACGATGACAATTAAGAAGAGCTCAAGGATCACTCACTGGCTTACATAATTGAATCGATTGTAAAGTTTCCTTTCGTTTCTACCCTTATGTATGTTAATGTGCTGAGAACAACTGTTATAAACTTTATGTGCTAATAAATAAAATTATTAAGAATACCAGATTATCACCTAATAATAAATACTAAAACTTTTTACTTATTACATAATTTGTTTTTTGTAAAGAAATACTGTACCCACGTAACCACAAATGAAACAGTAAATCGCGCGTTCCATTTCGTAAGGATTTGACTTTCGTATCCATCCTCCAAGAGGAATAGTCCTAGCTTGATGCATATAGGATAGAGGGACCGATAGGCAGAAGAGTAAGGACAGTGAAAGACGGAATAGCGTATCCAACTCTTTTGCGTCTCATAACCGAGTTCCAAAGAATAGCTTGAAAGAATAGATTTTTAAGGCAGATTCGACGTGACTACAAAAACGTGCTTGAAGGGTTTCAACATGTTGTTAGCACAACATCAAAAGTTTACTACCATGTGTTGGAGAAAGGATTTCCTGCAATACGTTGCAATGTGCAGAGTCGAATTGGTCTAGAGAAATAAATGTTTGTAAATCTATCGGATTCAACTGCTAGGTTATTAGTCCGTAGCTTACAAAATACTTAATTTAAGGTAAACTAACCCAAGGACAACACAAACACCCATGCCGAGGAAGGACACGAGGCACCAAGGCGAACGGCCGCGCGCACCGCAGCACGGCGCCCCAGTACGCACGGCTAATCTGCCGCGGCTACAGAAATACCCTTTGTCGTAATTTTAAAAAAAAAGGACCTAATGTCTGCAATTCTGGACATCAGGAAAGACTTCAGAAACTGAGAAGGAGATCATGTGTTCTACAGTGCTCTGAAATCGGTGTTGAACATCACAACTAACTTAAAAAAAAAAAAAAAAAAAAAAAAAAAAAAAAAAAAAAAAAAACAGCGATTAAATGTTTTCTATTCATTTGTTATGATTTTCCTCTCTAGGAATTAGTTTTTCTTGTATATATGAGAGGAATTTATATCGTTTTCTCTTGCGAGACTCTGTGTTCTTACTGTAATAATGTTTTCTCTGGATACCATTTTTAAAATTTAGAACTGGCAGCATTCAACTTTCTAGATTCTTCTAGTCAAGCACGGGTAGCGTTTGGATTATTGATAACTGAAGCAATTTTGTTTTGTTGTTGTTTTTGCTATTTTATTGTGGTCTTCAGTCTGAGTGGCAAGAAATTTCTCTTCTTCAGAAATGTTTTCCTTCATATGGTCTTTCCACCTGTTATAGGTCTACAGCAGTTCTCTACAGCAGTCATCATAAATTATTTTCCTGTTTTGTCGAAAATTGATATTTTGAAAACGTGGTTGTGTAAAATGTACAGTTTTATTCTTGTAATGCAAAAAATAGCATCCAGACACTACTAATAATAGTAATAATAGTAGTTAGTTAAAAGGAAGGAAGGAAGCTTAGGGTTTAACGTCCCGTCCACAGCTTGGTCATTAGAGACGGAGCTAACGCTCGGAGTTTTGGGTAAGGAAGGGGAAGGAAATCGGCCGTGCCCTTTGAAAGGAACCATTCCGCCATTTGCCTGGAGCAATTTAGGGAATTCTTGGAAAACCTTAATCTTGATGGCCGGAGGTGGATTTGAACCACCGTCCTCCCGAATGCAAGATTTAGTTAAAAAGTAGCACCGATACCAATTTCAAACCTACAGGTTCATGACCAAACAGTTGTTAATGTTTAATTCTGGTTTCTCTTCGTAGCAGCCCCTTGTGGCGAAATATTTTTTGAATGGTAATATCCTGCAATGAACATACTATTTTGTATATGATCTATTTGAATGTAGCTATTTCTAATAACAATGTAACACCATGTGAACAATTCTTTACAATAGAGCTGTCATTTTTTATTTGCATCGAAATCCTATGTTTTTTGTTAAAGTATTGTTTGCATTTGCTCACATAATAATGTCCATTCTGGAAAGCGCTTACGTCACATATATGTAACAACAGAGTGTGAAGCACGACATGCAAACCATAAAATCGCTGCCACATGGAAATATTTTTATAACTACAACAAAATAATCTTCTGCAAAAGGTATGTGGGTAACAGAGTTAATCTTTATGATGACACTAAAGAGTAGACTGCCACCCTAACGACAAGATGGGGCATAATATATAAAAATATTAAAGTCACTGTTAAGCACTTAAATGTGATTTGCAGAGTATCCCATGTAGATGTAGACTGAGTGCCTCAACTTCTTTCACTTAAAAATATCTCCAGTTGATATGTATAGAAAGAAAGCAGCCACTGATGTGAGATAGAGGTATATTCTACAAAATATGTAATTTTTTCAAAATAACAACATTAATGGAAGATTGCAGACATACCATAAACTTTTAGCAGCTAATTATTCATAACGTGAGGAACGACAGCCTCACTATACAGAAAATCAGGCATATATAAACTTAGTTGCCGAAATTGCCCGTCCCACTATATACAACCAACTGAGAGAAGTTTTGATATTTGGTTCAAAGACCATTTCGATACTATACGTTCGAAGGATTCATAATAAAGTACATTTGCCTTTCACGTAAATCTTAGCAGACATAAAATAAAAAAGTGTCAAAGCCCTCATCTAAATACCATATTACGGCCCTTTTGAACTTGCTTGAAGAAATACAGCTATGTATAAATAAAGAGAAAACAACACAGAGTCTCCTCAGTGAACAGAAAGAATTGGATAGTGCAAAATGTTTAGAAAATTTGACTCGCCTACTTTCGTATTTGAGACATAAATAATGAATAATGCTTTTTTTTTTAATTACACACAAACAGGAAGCCAATATAAACACAGAATAAAATATACAACAAAGAGCCAAAGAAACTAGTATACCTGCTTAATATCATGTAGGCGAGCTCGCAAAAGTGACACAACACAACATGGCATGCACTCGACTAATGTCTGATATAGTGACGGAGATGATTGACGTCATGTATCCTGTTGGGCTGTCCATAAATTCCATGTTGTACGAGGAGGTGGAGATCTCTTCTGAACAGCACGTTGTAAGTGAACCCAGCTATACTCAATAATGTTCATGTCTGGGAAGTTTGGGGCCCAGCGGAGGTGGTTCAACTCAGAAGAGTATTCCTGGAGCCACTCGGTAAAATTTCGGACGTGTGGGCTGTCACATTGTCCTGCTGGAATACCCATCATCATCCTCAGTTCGATTACGGCTTTATTTTCAATCACATGGTTTTTCTACAACGTATTACCTGCCAAATAAATTAGGTTTCCAAACGTTCGGTCCTTGCTGCTGTTGACCATCAGCGCACGACGAATTACTTGGAGATTGTTTGAAAAACGAGGAAAGGAAAGGTGTTCTTGTAACTTAAAGAAGTTACTGAAATAACTGACTGCATGATTAAAACTATCTATTACGTAAACGAGCCTTTTGTTTCAAACGTGGTATTTTATTTGACAACATCACGCAGCTTAGTCCCAGAAATGTTGAAATTAAGAATGATGCCGATCGTAGAAGCCTACAGGCTTACATAGTCGAGTTGGATAAATAATGAACCCAATATCACGTCTACACGTCTTCTTCTTCAACATTTACATTCATACTCGATGTCCATTACTCCGCCGAGTAAAAGATGTTTTCCTTGCTAAATAGGAGAATGCACCACGATAGGGTTCTCCCAGTTATACAGCAAAGGAACGCTGCTGGACGGTAGGCTGAGCCGGCCTGAAATGAAGAGATTACCGTAAGGCCCCCGTTTAATTAAGCGTGCCCTGACCTCCTTCCACGTCAGCACTCCCTCACATTTTGCCTTGTTTTTCCCTGAACCTCAATCTTACTAGAAAAAAATATTCCTTACATCCTTTAAAGCCTATTTTGAATCCCATCTGTTTTACCGATACCTATGGATTATACTGTGAATGTAAATAACGTGAAAAAAAAAAAAACGGTGAATCACTCGTGGAAGTAAACACGGACGATATTTTTTATACAGTGACTACTACAAACACTGCTAACGGGTAAAGCGAGGCTCATCGTCCGGACATCCTTACTAACGTATCAGGACACTGCTTACGGTTACATCGTGGATTACGTCAATCGTTAGTGAAATAAATACACTCCTGGAAAATGAGAAAAGAACACCATGAATTCGTCGACCCAGTAAAGGGATATTTTATTGACACATTCTTGAGGTTGTGTAAACACACAATCACACATGCAGAGCCGTACGCACGTGAGTACAGCCACCAGAGCGTCCGAAAAGTTGGCGTTAGTACAGTGTATACCCTCCTTTTGCAGCAATGCAAGTGTTTCATGGAAACGATCGTATAGGTTCCGAATGTGGTTATGTGGAATCGCCTGCCATGCAGTTTCCGCCTGGTGCCTCAGTTGGGCCAGATTTCGTGCCGCTCATGCAGACCGCCCAACATGACGTTTCGTGCGGTTCCAAACATGATCAATGGGGGAGAGATCTGGGGATCCTGCTGGCCAGGGTAGTTTTCGTACACCTTGAAGAGCACGCAGTATATTACGGGATACATATGGACTGCATTGTCCTGTTGGAAAAGCATATCTCCTTCTTGGTACATGAGTGGTAGCAAGACGGATTCATGGATGGTTTTCGTGTACCGTGCACTGTTCAATGTTCTCTAGATGATCACTAGAGGAGAATGGTGAGTGTAGAATATCGCTACCCTCACAATGATGCACGATCATGTGTGCCGTTAGTGTCCTCCGCTCACGCCCCAACATCGTTAAGCCCGTTTCCAAAGGTGTCATGGTAGGCGCTTATGAAGGGACAAATGGAGACGTGTCGTCTTCAGTGATGAGAGTCGTCGCTGCCTCGGTGCCAATGATGGTCGTACGCGTGTTTGGTTTCGTGCAGGGGAGTGCGAAAATCTAGAGTGTACGCGACAGTGGCAAACGGGGCTGACACATGGCATCATCGTGTGGGGAGCCATATCCTACAATGGCCGTTCTCCTCTGGTGTTCGTTTTGGGAAAATTGAACAGTACACGGTACATTAAAACCATCATTCAACCCGTCTTGCCACCGTTCATGCACCAACAAGGCGATGTGCTTTTCCAACAGAACAATCCACGTCCACACGTATCTCGTAAAACCCAACGTGCTTTTCTAGGTGTATGTCAACTCTCCTGCCCATCATTATCCCCAGATCTGTACCCCAATGAGCATGTCTGGGGCCGGATGAAATGTCATCTCGGCGCGGTCTGCACGGCCGGCACGAGATCTGATGGAAAATGCAAGGCAGGCCATACCGTAAGACTTCATTAGGCAACTCTACAATCGTCTTCATGAGAAAACTGCACCCTACATTGCTGCAAAAAGAGGGTACACACAATACTAGCGTTGACACTGTGCACGCTCTTGTGTCTGTACTGCGTGCATATGGCTCTGACTGCGTGACTGTGTATTTTATACATCCTCAAGAATGTGTGAATAAAATTTCGCTCTGCTGGGTTGACGAATTCATGGCGTTCTTTTTTCATTTTCCAGGAGTGAATCTAGACCATATATGATAAACGGCATACAGACATTTCTTTAATAAGATGAGAATGCTACATACCTGCTGATCACTTTTGAGATGTATGGTAGAAAAAATGGTTTTCACTGAATGGAACAGCTGCAGACTCATGCAACACAACAAAAGGCATCGGTACTAATATCTCATCCACATTTTCAGTATATTTCAGAATGTCGTACTTCCATACCATAATTATGAGGTATGTTCACAAAGTAAATTCCGTTTGGTTATATAAAACAAACGTGTACAGATACAGAAGAAATATTTATTGTACAAAAATATACAACTATTACTCTACTTTCCTACATAGCTTCCGAAATTTTGTAAGCCTTTGTCATAGCATGGCACAAGTTTTTGTATGCCTTCTTCGTAGAAGGTTACCGCCTGTGTATTCAACCATGTGGCAACATGTTCTTTCAGCTCATCATCGTTGAAGTATTGACCACCATGGGCAGGTTTTAAGTGTAAGAAGAAAGCCGCTAGGAGCGAGGCTGAACGGAGGATGATCAAACACGTCCCAATGAAATTCCCGTAAGAGTTGTTTGGTCACATTCGCCTTGTGATGTCGGGCGGTAACGTGAAGGGAAAAAGAAGAATCCTTTCATCTCTTCTTACACTTAAAACCTGTCCATGGTGGTCAACACTTCAACTATGATGAGCTGAAAGAACATGTTGCCACATGGTTGAATACACAGGCGGCAACCTTCCATGAAGAAGGCACACAAAAACTTGTGCCACGCTATGACAAATGCTTACAAAATTTCGGAAGTTATGTAGAAAAGTAGCTGAACAGTTGCAGATTTTATACAATAAATATTTTTTCTGTATCTGTTCACGTTTGGTTTATATAACCAAACGGAACTTACTTTGTGGACATACCTTGTATTATCGAAAGTTTTTCGCTACAGTTCTAAACTGTTAGTGATTGTCACACCCTCAATCCTGAGTTGAAGGCTCTTCTCCAGGAATCACCTTTTCGCTAAAAAATTAATAAAAATCGATTTAAATGAGTTATATTCGTGCATGCTACAAAAAAGTGTGTGTGTGTGTGTGTGTGTGTGTGTGTGTGTGTTTGCACAGCTGCTCCTTGAGCCTCAACCAGACTTGGTACAAATATTACTATCAGGCAACAATCACACTGCGGATGAGTGCCACCTACTTTCAAAGAGGGTGGGGGTGAATGAATCAGTATCTGGTGACGCAAGAATAAACACATTTCATACATCCGCTGCTTGAGAACGAATGATCTTATCGACTCGTAAAAACCTTTACAGTCATTTTCAAACCGATACCAAACATTTTCCGGTGCCAACCACTGCAAAATGTTCAAACTTAAAAAGTCTGTCGCTGACTACTTTTCCGTTGTTCATGCAGTAAAACTATGGAATTTGACAGGATATTGCAATTGATGAAGTGGACAGTACTAGTTGTATTCACGAGAAATTTTACAGAAAGTTTTCAGATATACCAGTGGATATACTTTCGTAAGTTTATCATGGAGTGGCCCATAGTTGACGAGATATGAAATAGTTCGACACACAATTCAGAGCATATTATGTCATAAAGAATGTCAAGAGCGAAAATGTGGCAGCTTAAGTTACCAGATTTTCTTTAACCACTGTTTGAGAATGACACCGGTTAGCGACTCACAACAAACTTCCCACATATTGAGAAATAATTGAGAAAACATTTCTCGTTGACCAACGCTGAAACTGATGAATGGAGAAACGATTACCGCTTACAACGTTCTTACTGTCCGTGTCGTGAAACTACAGTATTCGGCTTCGCATTACAGTTTATTACACTGTGTAAGGTGATAGTTTGTAAACAATACCCACAAGTGGCACTGACGGTCCCTTCAAATTATGTAGTAGCGCGACCTACAGTGGAGACATGACGTTAGAGGCAACAAGATGCATAAAGAACCGCGCCATCATGCATGTAGTTGTTATTCAGTACTTCTTTGCTACTAATTGTATCCTCAACTCATTTGACAGACAATATTCTAATCTTCCACTGAATGTACACGAAAAATGGTATTAGTGATGGCACATTGTTAAGGAAAAAATTAAATGACGGTGTGGCTTGGTTGGCCAGGAAACTACGTTCGAAGTAGTTTGGCCGCCGTGTATTTTTATTTGGTGGCACATTGGTGACTTGCGTGTCGATCATGATGAGGACAACACCCATTCCCCAGCCGGGACTAGAACCTGCGCCCCCTGCGTAGTAAGCAGTGATGCTGTCTACTTTTCTTTGTGTGTTTTTTTTTTTTTTTTTTTTTTTTTTTTTTTTTTACGTGGGGTAGTTTATGTTACATGTTGATCGATGGGCTCTGGGCACAGTATTTTATTACAAAGGGCAGTTAGACCTCATAACGAACTCTCTGAGATAGCACGCCAAAAAAGTTAATTGCTTAATGTTCTGCGATACGGAGGACGGACATCAGGTGATTGTGATATGTCACAAAGATTGAGCAGCGTGAGGACGAGACTACAGGCCGAAATTTTCAACAGTGGTGAAATGGGCAGAGAGTGGACAGAGGGCACTGGACAGAGGACGACGAAAGAGATGAACTGCCACTAAAAAGGAATAAATTCCCAGATTACGCCGAGTACCGATGCTAGTTTGTGATAAATGAAGGGAATTTATGATGAACTGGAAATAAGGCTATCATATATATCGTGGATGAGGATTATTTCCTTGATCGTGGCACAGTGCCTGTACGCATGGTGTTCCACGAGTAGAAGACGGGGGAGGGCTCATAGAAAGCGAGGGCTCATAGCCTCTGCACACAGAGGTGTACTGCATGGTGTACTGTATCCAGTATTTTCAGGTAAGAAGGCCTGGCTGATCCGCAGACCTGGCAGCCATACTGAAGTCTGGGTCGCACAAAAGCATTATAAAACTGAAGCATACGTGCCCTGTCGGCACCCCATAACCTATGACTAAGACATGTGAGAATAGTTAGAGCCTTGAGGCATCTCAGTTTCACTTCTTTAAGGTGCGGCAGCCACGTTAGCCTCTCATCAAAAGTAAGGCCAAGATATTTCAACTGATCCTGAAAGGTGTGAACTACGTACCCTAGTTTTGATACAGGTAAATTAAAAAGAAAACGGGAGTGATTAAAATCAACACATACTTCTGTTTCCAAAGAGATCTTCAAACCTGTGGTTTTACAACATTCCTACAACCGCCTGATCGTCAGGTGCAATTGACGAGCAGCCGTTGCAACGGAGGAGGACGCACATAAGATGGAAAAATCGTCCTCAAACGAGGAACACTGTACAAGTCGTGGTTCGGTGGATGTAATGGCGTTGATACAAATGGCAAACGCACTCTTGGAACACTCCCATGAGGGATTCCGATCTCTTGCTTAAAATGATGAGACGAGGCACTCACGATCTTGCATCGGAAGTACTTTTCCGAAAGGAAAGCCCGAATGAAAGTAAGCAGACGCACACTAAACCGCACTCATAGAGCTGCTGCAAAATATTACGCAGGTAGTATCGTAAGCCATTTCTAGATAATAATAAGAAAAAAAAAAACACCAATGAGATTTGGCTTAAGTAAAAAACTTGTTGAATCTCTGCATCGAGGAAGCAGAGTTTATCAAGAGTGGAGCGATACCTCCTGAAACCGCACTGGGAGCGGCTCAGTAAGGACCTGCTCCCGAGGACCCATACGAAGCGTCGGTTGACCGCTCCAAGTCTTTCTTGCGCAACTTGTTAGACTAATGCAACGATAACTAACGGGGTCAGTACGGTTTTTCCCTGGTTTTAAATCGGAATTGAAATAGATTCTTTCCAAGTACTGGGAAATATTCCCTTCATCCCACTCCCTCGAGCTTGTGTTTAATTGTCGTAACATGCTGTACGTAATCTCGTCGTCACCAGGTGCAGTATCACGAGCGAAGGACAGTGCAGACTCCAGCTCCCACAGTGAGAATCTGATTGCAAGCTTCCACGTTGGAAGAACGGAAGTAAAAGCAAATCCCCTACTGTATCGCCCGATACCGACGCAAGGCTGGATGATGGCTGGAATCGAAAGTAATGGTCTTTTAAGAGTCTGCCATTACTTGGTAAATGTCTCTCGACGATGTTAGGAGACGTTCTTGTTCCTGTACAGCTGCTATTGGCGGTCGGGAATTTCACCTCGAGATGCTTCTAATGGCTTCCAATACTCTACTTGCTGATGTGGATCTATTGATGGAATTCAAGAACTCTTGCCAAAACCTCTACTTACTTTCTCTAATAACCCGTCTCACCCATACCCTTGTTGCTGGGATATTAGCCAGATTCGCCTGAGTAGGGCACCGATAGAATCGTCGGAATGCTTCCCTTTTGTCCCTGATCGCAGAGTGGCATTCATTGTTCCACCAAAGGACAGCAGGTCTCTGAAGTGTTGGATTGGATTTCGGAATAGATGCATCGGCGGCGTTGTGAATCACTGCTTCAATGTGATCTACCGAGTGTTGGACCCCTCCAAACCGCTCGAAGACAGCCAAATGAGTATAAAACACTCAGTCGGCTTTGTTGAAGAGCCATCTACGCGGCTTGATGATTCCATCCATCCCATCCGGCTGATTTAACCAAATTGGGTAGTGGACGCTACCATGGAGGTATGTGTCCACGCCCCATTGAACAGTGTGTGCTAGAGTAGTCGGGCAGAGGCAGAGGTCTATAGCATAAGACAAAACTGTAGCAGTGCTAAAATGTGTAGGATCCCTGTGTTCAGTAGTATAACATCGGAGGAGTGTATTACAGTCTCAACCATTCGTCCCCGGGGGCAATCGTTGTTAGAGCACCATAGTAGACTGTGTGCATTGAAATCAGCTAACAAGAGAAAGCAAAGCGGGAGTTCTCCAATACGTTCTGTCAAGAGATTACTGTCAATGTTCTGACCATGCGGCAAGCAAAGTGAGCACAATGTGATAGTAAGACTGGCCAGTACACAAACGGCAACTGCTTATTGCGCAGTGCTTAAGAGCAGAGTTGAGGAGTGAAATGTGTCCTTTACGAACATTGTCATTCCACCCTGCGCCCTGTCATAAACAAGGGCGTCTTTTCTGTGGAGGTGATATCCTGAAAGTACAGGTGTGTCACCCTGCTTAAAATGTGACTCTTGGAGAGATATACAGATGAGTCAATCTTTCACAAGAAGCTCAGTTCTTCCAAACGAGTCCTGAATCAATTCATATTATATTGCAGTATGGTATCCATGTTACCGATGTGGTTCTACTTAACCCCTATCCTTAAGCCGAGATGGTGAGGTACAGTTTGAGCGAGGGACATAGGGAGGGCTGCCTGGTTCTGGTGACGAGGCATCCAGCTCCATGATGATTACCTTGTAATCAGTTAAGGCTACCATTACGTCTGATGAGGCCTGCGGGAGAGTATCGACTGAATGTCGTGAAGCTTTCTTCGATCTTTTCTTCTTTGAAGTTGCTGAAGGACCCTTCTGAGTCCTTGTTTCCTGTAGTGGCCATTGTTGTTTAAGATGAGCAGTGTCCATGTGCATGAACTCACGACACATTACCGCACTTTTGCTCGAGTTGAGTGATTTATGCAATCAACCACAATTTCATATTCACCCAGTCTCGTGGACTTGACCACCTGCTTTGACCTGTTCGTCTCAACTAGGTTAGATCCATTGTGCAGCCTCTTGATAGATTTTAAGGTACCTGCAAGAGCCTCCAGTCCTTTATGAATTCAAAAAAAAAAAAAAAAAAAAAAAAGGAAATACATTCTGGAACGTCCCCTCTTTCCTCTTCACAACCAAAAATACATTTTGATTTGCGACTCCTTGAGCCCTTTTATTCTTTAGAAGCTGCGTCTCAGGAGGACTTGCTTCCCTCATACGCCTAGTTGTGTGGGTATGAGTACTCCCAGGTGGTAAACCTATCCCGCCGGGCATGA
This sequence comes from Locusta migratoria, assembly GCA_026315105.1. Lineage (NCBI taxonomy): Eukaryota > Metazoa > Arthropoda > Insecta > Orthoptera > Acrididae > Locusta > Locusta migratoria. The sequence goes on from CM048755.1 coordinate 459,983,866, forward strand.
AATCGCTCAAAAGATCCATCTCGGTCTCACGAACAGCTAGGGAAATAACAGTCCACCCAGGAAGAGCACTGCTTGACTGGTTAAGCGTAGTACAACTGAGGCGCGGCAGTATCCTCAGACGTCCATCCCGGAGCGACTGTTCCACCTCAACAGTCATGCATCCCATCAGTACGCAGCACACCTTGGGATTGAAGTTTATTTTACGGAGGCTTTTCCCATCCTAGCGTTCCGATCGATAAAGCCTAGATCGCAAGTTCCCTACGACGCACAACGTTCCACCGCTGCGCTACACGGTGGTCTTTCAAGCATGTCCAGGGCTTACCGTGACAGAGGACTAGTGGAGCTTACCAGTACCCAGCTCAGGGACCCCGGGTTCGCCAAGCCTATACTCAGAAAATTAATACTGAGCACCCTGAGGGGGTGGTAAGAAACAACTCTGGGTAGCTATGGGGAAAACTGGGATTTTATAGTAAAGTTGTATCGTCACTTTGACGAAGTGGAACTTTTGTTTTAGCGTGAGCGGAATGGTGGATAGTGTCGTAAATCAAAGTGCTGATTACATATGGTCAGTAACCCGCGAATCTAGGCCACTACCTCTCAACAATCCGGGAACCAGGGCTAGGCGGTCATCGCCCTGCAACGTGCGAGCTGCCGCCGGCCATCAGACTACAATGAGACAATTAGGACAGGGCTGACCTGCCTCTGGTGTGACAACAACGAACTGGGCAGGGAACAGAGGTACTTACGGACACCGTAGCGAGCTAGACGTGGTGTGACGTGCAGTGCAGTAACTAGCACATCTCTGTTCCGGCCGAAGCCGCGGCGGACCGAACTGCCAGCGAGTAGCACAGCCGGAGTCCGCCACCGCCCCACACTTGAGGCATCCTTCACCGGTGACCATCCTCAAGCTTCTGACGATGGGGACCGCTGGCTGATTCCAGACGGCGCATCGCCGCGAGCCAATCCTTGCCCGGGTGGTTCAGCGCAACCACAGTATCCCACGCGGCCAACAATCCTCTTCTGTTTTCCGTGTTTAGCAAGGAGCCCGCTCAAGCCAGTCGACGGCAAATCAGAGAGAAATCAGAAGGGGGCTAGTGTGGATAGCAGATTCCACTGCCACTGAACCAACACTTGCTATCTACATGATGCTTGCTATGCCCCGAGAGCCCGACAAGAAACGACTGCGGATCCCTGTTATTGAATGAAGAAATAAAAAAATAGTTTCTCCACGCACCGCTGTTTGCTTAAAGCACACCCCTCAGCACTCGCCACAAATCCGTTACATGACTAACGAAATTGACGTAACAGGAAAACGTGGAGTACAAGCCATGAAACCAGGACTATGAAGGAATGGAGGGAAGTCATTTAGTCCGATGATTAATATTTACAAAGAATCTACGTCTGCATATACTGTCCGCGCGGGAGTAGCCGAGCGGTCTTCAGCGCCACGTTGCGGATGGCGCGGTCTCCCGCGTCGGAGGTTCGAATCCTCCCTCAGGCATGGATGTTTGTGTTGTCATTACTAAAAGTTAGTTCATAAGTAGTTTGTAAGTTTAGGGACTGATGATCCCACAGTTAGGTACCATAAGCTTTATAAACGTTTGAACATTTATTGCAGATGCCTGGTGACCATAGTGAAACATGTATTGGCCCCTGTGGTCATTTGGATAACCATGGGTCTCATGGGTTCTAAGGCCCTCTGCAATATTCTGGTACTGCCATGTATATGTGACTATTTTAACTACTTGGGTCCACTACAAAGTTCAGTGTCGTGCTTCAGTGGTGATGCTGTGTTACAAGACAACAGGAGGCCGGTTCATACAGCTCACATAGTCCAGAACGCGTTTTGTTAGTACAAGGATGGATTGTCACATTTGAATTAGCCACGATAGCCTAGTCTCAACATTGGTAAGTCTTTGTTGTCTACTCAGGACGGAATGGTAAGTGATCGCTATAAGCCTCCATCACAGTGTCCTGGCCGAAGAAGTCTTCCCTTTGGCAACAAGAATGGTACAGCATTCTCTTAAACAGCACACAGACCTTAGTTTATCCACTTCGATAGGACTGGAAGCTATATTGAATGCCAACAATTTTTCTGCAACTTAAGAGACAACGTAATACGTTCTTCAGAATTTCTCGATGTTTGATGATAACTTATTTCTTCAAGTGCAATTAGCACAGTGATCTACTGGAACAGAAATAAATAAATGGTACTGACGGTGTTCTGACTCGGAAGATGGTCACGTAGCAACTGTACGCCACGAGAAAGAAGTATCACGTACCACAACGTCGTCTGACGATGAGGAGTGACGAACTCAACTGTAAAAACGAAAAGATTCATTAAAAAGAACAAACGTATTTTCAAGCACGCGTTTTGCTTCTGTAGCGTGATTTATTTACTTCATAACTTGTGTTAAGTGCTTACACCTTTACAGCTGTGAATTTAATGAAGGAATGCTCAGAGAGTCGCTCAATCAGTATAAGTAACGGTAATGTTTGGAAAGATAAAGGACTGGTAATGGAACGCGGCAAGCGGTTGGATCAGCTGCGAGACAGGCTGGGGTAAACCGAGCAGCAGGTCACAAGATTGTCCAAATCGGTGGAAATCTGGGAAAAGCCCATGCTTTGTACTCAAACCTAATGAGGTCTGTTAGCCTAACGTTTCTTCAGGGTGTGTCTGGAGGACATCTGTGAGTTCCACACTCAAGTAATTCAGAATAAAATACTTCCGCCAGTACCTCGCCTCCTACTTTCCAAACTTCGAACCATGCAAGACTAGCACTCCTGGAAGAAAGGATATGATGGAGACAGCTTCTGTGAAGTTTGGAAAGTAGGAGGCGAGGTACTGGCGGAAGTAAAGTTGTAAGGCGATATCGTGAGTCGTGTCGGGATAGCACAGTCGGTAGTGCGCTTGCCCGCGAAAGGCAAAGGTCCCAGGTTCGAGTCCCGGTTCCGGCACATAATTTTAATCTGCCAGTAAGTTTCATATCAGCGCACACTCCGCTGCAGAGTGAAAGTTTCATTCCAGAATAAAATAATCTATAACATTATATACTGACAACATTTAAGACATCTACAATGTCGGAATAATTCTGAATGATTCTTAAAATAATTTCAATCTCTCAAAAAAAAAAAAAAAAAAAAAAAAAAAAAAAAAAAAAAAAAAACAAGTTTTGAATGCATCATGGAAGTTCAACAAACTGTGCTTTAGAGTATAGTGTATTGTCTCTAGTTATCATTTTGAAAGTGTGACACTTGTAAATATTTATTTAACGACTGTTTTCAACTGATATAAATTTATAATATAAGGATAATCAGATCATCATATTCTCCACAGCAACACTGAAAATGCAAGCAGAATGATTTATCTCTCGTATATTTAATTAAGTGTGATGATTTAAATTACTAATTGGCTAGTAATTTTCGTAAATTTTGCGTGGCATGAGCGGTCAAGCTCATGAAAGATGGTTTGCCTATTTATTGATTTCAGACTTAATGTGATATTAATTAATAGTCCATTGGGGCCCGAACATTAATAATTTGTGTATTTAAATAATGTTATATGAGTAAGGATGTAGTTTCAGAGGGTCAGTTTTTACATAAAGGAATATCGCATGTAAACATGTGAACGATGGCGATCGGCCAATGAGGAAGTGGCCAAGGGAGTGAACTGGTTAGGAGATGTGTTCTTTTGGAGAGAGTAAATCAGCGAAAGGGTGCACGGAAAGAAAAAAAAAACTCCATGTGTAGTCTTGGCAGAAGAAGGTTCCGCCTGGATGATTGGAGTGATTCGATCGTGGAGAGTGTTAAGAACTGCTCAGCGATCGGTCGTCTCTCGCGACTCTAGATTTGGCGAGAACAAGTGAACGCCAGTGCAGCTGATACGCGTTTATGTTTTCACACAAGAACTTCCGAGTGTAGAAATGGTGTTCGGATAACTTAAACTAAATTCAGCTATTGATAATTTTATGTTTCGTGCTTGCGAAATATACAGAGTTTCTGTGTTTTGTAAAGTTATGATTATTTAGTTGGCGAAAAGTGCTACCAATTTCCCAGTTTCTTATCGCAGACAATGCAACATTTTAACCATTTTCTTCAATTTATGATTAGTATTTCATCTCACCACTGCCAATAAGGAATCAATTTCATTGAATAGACCTTATTCAACTAAATCTCTGACTTTGAGAACATCATTTGCAAACGTTAGAATAAAGCAATTTTTTATTAATGAACCAGTTATTTTATGTGGTATTTTTTCGCAAACTACAGCTTATATATAGATTGTTTTTAACTACAGGATAACAGGTAAAAGATAATATCTGCTACTAAGGTCGTTGGTGGGGCATGTAAGCAGACATCTACGGTTCGACCCTAAGACAACATACAGCCAAACTTTTAAATCAGAACCGTACATAGCCCAATACGTAGGTTCTTACACCAATAATCACACTTCACTGTCATAAATACGGTGTTGTAGAATGCGAAAATTCGCACACTTCTATTTGTAAAACTTTCCAGGCTGGCGTACGTTTAGTTCAATATGTCAAGGCAAACTGAAAATATCTGAAAGGCACCTGTAAGGCTACTGTTGCACACAGTCATACTTATTGAATCTATAAACTATATTAAAAGTAGGAAAACCCCGCCACCGTGTACGATTGCTTTACCTATGTAAAAAAGGTTAAATAACTATATATCCGGTACTCTATATTACTACTGCACGATCTGTAATTACATCTACATGAATACTTAGCAAGCTTTACTGAAGTGCATGGCAGAGGGTTCATCGAACTGCTTTATGATATTTCTCTACAGTTCCATTCTTTAATAGCTCGCGGGGAAAAAGAACAGTCGCGGTGGAGTGGCCAAGCGTTCCAAGGCGTCTAGCTGCGGAGCGCGCAGCTGCTCGCCGTAGGAGGTTCGAGTCCTCCCCCGGGCATAGGTTTATTTGTTGTCCTTAGCACAAGTTTGTTTAAGCAGTTTGTAAGGCTGGGGACTGATGACCAGAGTAGTTAAGTCCCATAGATTTACGAACATTTGATTTTTTTTTAAAAGAACACCTAAAGCTTACCGTTTCCGATATGACTTCTCTTATTTTATTGTGATGATCTTGTCCCTCTTTGTAGGTGGGTGCTAACAAAACATGTTCTAATTCGGAAGAGAAAGTTGTTGAAAGAAATTTCGTAAATAGATCTCGTCCCAACGAATAACGCCTTTCTTTTAATGATTTCCACTCCAAGTCGTGCATCTTTTCCGTGGCACTCTCTCCCCTATATGGCGTTATTACAAAACGAGCCGCCCTTCTCTAAAATTTCTTTAAATTGTCTGTCAGTCTCATATGGTTTGGATCCTACAATGCACAGCAATATTCGACAATAGGACGCACAAGTGTAGCGTATGCAGTTTCCTCTGCAGAGCTGTTGCATCTTCTAAGAGCTCTGCCAATGGAACAAAGCCTTTGGTTCGCCTTCCCTATAAGATTTTCTGTGTGTTCTTTCCAACTTAAGTTGTTCCTGATTATTATTCCTAGGTTTAGTTGGATTTACGGCCTGTACATTTATTTTGTAAATGAAGTTTAAAGGATATCTTTTAGTCGCCATATGGATGACTTCACACTTCTCATTATTAAGGATCAATTGCCAATTATTCCACCAGCCTGATATCTTACCTAAATCATTTTGCAGTTGCTGTTGATCTTGTGTGAACTTTACTAAACGATCTATGACAGCATCATACGTAAACAGTCTAAGTGAGCTACTGAGATTGTCTTCTAAATCGATTATAGAAATAAGGAACAGTAGAGGCCCTGTAACACTTCGCTGGGGATATCATTACTGTTTTACTCGATGACTTTCCGTCAATTACAACGTACTGTGTGTCCTTTCTGACAGAAAATCACGATTCCAATCGCACAACTTTGGCGATTTTCCTTAAGCACGCAATTTGATTAGAAGACGCTTTTGAGGTGCAGTGTCAAAAGCCTTCCGGAGATCTAGAATCAATTTGAGATTCCTTGTCGATAGCATTCATCAAATCGTGTGAGTAAAGAGCTAGCTGTGCTTCACAAGAACGACATTTTCTGAATCCGTGTTGAATATGGGTCAATAGGTTGATTAGTCTTCCCTCCCGGAACACGCTGGAATCTGCACTGTAGGCTCCTGTTGCTAAATTAAATTAATAGAGTTATTGGAAGATAAAATACAAGCGAAACATAAAGAAATTGTTATTGTTATTGTATCTTTGCGATCATGACAACAGTGTATGTGAATTAACAAAACATTAACTCAGGACGTGGGGCATTACCTAATCACTATCTCTGATAGTGGACATGCGTAGACCAAAACATGCCGGAAACAGTACTCATTTTTTCTCATTGAGGCATAATTTAAGCATTCTGAAGGGCATGACTGTAACACCGTTATTTTTACATGAAAATAGAAGGGAACGTACTAAATAATAAAACAAGGTTCAGTAACGTTTTTCATTCTCTTCACCAGTACCTCTTCATATAAATAAAGTTTACATTAATATATTTTTAAGTTTCCTAGTCCCCCTCTCCCCACGCTAAGAGAGACCTTGTCACGATGAAGTGCCATCCTTGACTCACACATAGAGATAGCAACAGCTGGCTGCAACATATGGCAGTTGGTTATCTGAAATGAGATTAATTTGTAATTTCTGCAGTCGTTATAGGGGTAACAGTCCGTCAAAGATAGCTTTCAGTGTTCGTATTGTAACATGGCGATGCACAATGAAGAGGAATACATTGGTAAATTAGCGGGTGGATCTGAAAGGTGAAATAGTGATGAGAAAGGAGAAAAGTAAATTTAATTCGAAAGATATGAATAGGTAGTAAATGAAGGAGGCCTAAGATAATAGAGCAACCTTAAAATGTTACTGAGTTGTAGTGCAAGTAAGCGGAGCAAGAATCGACACAGAAGAAATGTAAACTTCTAGATGCATGTATTACTGTAGGAATGAGAGAAGCTGCTTATGGGAATATTAAAGAAAATATTTCATGTAAGAAAAGCTGCTGTATGAGCAATAAGGTCTCAGACAGTAAAATGATACAAGTAATAAGAACTGGTTAAATATGAACTGTTTGAGACGACTTAGCATATAACTTTCTTCCTGACGCGAATTTGAAGATTAGAAAGATGGTACTCAGTACTATAAGGTCACAAGTCTCAATACTTTGTTATCTGGTTGAAAGAGCTGTGATAAAGATTATTCTACATTTCCACATCATTTTAGACGGCAATAATTTCGGAGGATTAATGAATCGGCCATTGTCGCTAAAATTTAAGCATCGGAACGGTATTCTCTTAGTGAGCTGAGAGAAGACGGAACTGATAGTATTCCTCACATATTTACACACACGAGGAAGTCTGCTCTTTTGCACAAAGGTAAATAACAAGAAATAATATGGCATCAGAACCAATAACAGAACACCATATGAACATAACGACTGTCATAATGTGTTGGAAGTTTCCCTCACACGTTTTTTAGATACGGTAATCTCACTCCCGTAGAAAAAATTGGTTCTTTGTTGTAGAATCGTCAAGCATTTTATCGTTTCATCAAATAATGCTGTTAATACCTTTCCGATGCTATGTTCAATCACAGTGACCCCAATTTCACTATCAAGTTACGCAATTACTGCTTCAAATTATGTTGGCCTAAATAATAGAGCACTCGTTAAATAAATTATCTCTACATCTAAGTCAGTAACGCTCTTGTTACTGTGATAAAACCAATATTGCACATTGCAGAACGACTGTAATTGTAGATAATTCGCAACATTCATTTTGTTTGAAGGCCGCAAGTTATGGAGAACAGTAGCTCCGAGCTGTGCTGATCATTGACAGATAATTAATCAGACTGTTCCGAGGGAAACAAAGATTAGAATTTTAAATCATCCCCTGTAAGAAATTCACCCACCCCCATGAACCACAGACATTGCCGAGATGGGGTGGCTTACGTGCCTTAACAATACCGATAGCGGGACCGTACGCGCAGCCACAGCGGAAAGGTATCTGTAGGAAGGCCAGACAAACTTGTGGTTCCTGTAGCGGGACAATAGCCTTTTTAGTAGTTGCAAGGGCCGCAGTTTGGGTGGTTTACTGAGTTGCCCTTGTAACAATAGCTAATATTGCTTTTCTATACAGTTACTGCGAACGGCTAAAATCAAGGGGAAACTACAGTCGTTACAGGACATGCAGCTCTACTGTGTGAATATATGATGATAGCATCCTCTCGGGTAAAATATTCCGGAGGGCCGTCCGCGGTGGCCGAGGGGACTGAGGCGCTCCAGTCACGGTCTGTACGGCCACTACGGTCGGGGATTCGAATCCCCCCTCCGGCATGGATATTTGTGCCGTCCTTAGGATTAGCTAGTTGATAAGTAGTTCGTAAGTTTAGGGAGTGATGACCCCGTAGTTAAGTCCCATAAGCTATACAAACATTTGATTTGATTTTTATTCCGGAGGTAAAATAGTCCCCCATTCGTGTCACCGGAAGGGGATTACTCAGGAAGGTGTCGTCATCAGGAAAGACAACACTGGTAATATACGGACCGAAGCATGGAATGTTAGATCCCTTAATCAGGTCAGCAGGTTTGGAAATTTAAAATGGAAAATGGATAGGTTGAAGTTACGTATATCTGGGATTTATTAAGTTCGGTGGAAAGATGAACAGGATTTCTGGTCACGTGATTACAAGGTTATAAACACAAACTGAGTTGGAGGTAATACAGGAGCAGGTCTAATAACGATTAAGAAAGTAGGAAAGCGGCTCGGCTAAACTGCTATGAGCTGCAGTGATCGCATCATCGTAGTCAAGAAGGATACGAGGCCAACACCGACCACTGTAGTAGAAGTTCATATGCCAACTAGCTCTGCCGATGACGAGGAGAAAATGTTCAAATGTTTGTAGAGCTTGTGGGACTTAACAATGGGGTCATCAGTCCCTAAACGTAGAAACTACTTATGAACTAGCTAATACTAAGGACGGCACAAATATCCATGCCCGAGGGGGGGGGGATTCTAACCCCCGACCGTAGTGGCCGTGCAGACTGTGAATGGCGCGCCGCAGAACGCTCGGCCACCGCGGCCGGCGACAACACTCCCTCAGAGCTACTGAAGTCTATGGGAGAGCCAGCCGTAACAAATCTATTTCATCTCGTGTTTAATATGTAAGGGACAGTCGAAATATCCTCAGACTTTAAGAAAAATGAGTAATCTCTATTCTAAAGATAGGTGTAAAAATTACAAAACTACCAGTTTAACGGGCAGCGTTCCAAAATTGCGACACGAATTATTTACAGGAAAATGGAAAATCCTACAAAACTTGACTTCAGAGATTTAGGAGGAATGTAGGAACACGGGAGGTATACTAATTACTTATGTTAGAAGATACACTACACCAAGAAGAAATGCAGATGATAAACGGGTATTTGACAAATATATTATACTAGAACTGTATGTGATTACATTTTTACGCAATTTGGGTGCATAGATCCTGAGAAATTAGTACCAAGAACAACCACCTCTGGCCGTAATAACAGCCTTGATACGCCTGGGCATTGAGTTAAACAGAGCTTTGATGGCGTGTACAGCTACAGATGCCAATGCAACTTCAACACGATACCACAGTTCATCAAGAGTAGTGACTGGCGTATTGTGACGAGCCAGTTGCTCGGCCACCATTGACCAGATGTTTTCAATTGGTGAAAGATATGGAGAATGTGCTGGACAGGTCCGCAGTCGAAATTTTCCGTATCCAGAAAGGCCCATACAGAACCTGCAACATGCGGTCGTGCATTATCCTGCTGAACTGTACGGTTTCACAGGGATCGAATGAAGGGTACGGCCACGGGTCGTAACACATATGAAATGTAACGGCCACTGTTCAAAGTGTCGTCGATGCGAATGAGAGGTGACCGAGACGTGTAACAAACGGCACCCCATACCGTCACGCCGGGCGATACGCCAGTATGGCGATGACGAATACACGCTGGCAATGTGCATTCACCGCGTTGTCGCCAAACACGGATGCGACCATCATGAAGGATGTACAAGCTGGATTCATCCGAAAAAAATACATTTTGCCATTCCTGCACCCAGATTCGTCATTGCGTACACCATCGCAGGCGCTCCTGTCTGTGATGCAGCGTCTAGGGTAACCGCAGTCATGTTCTCCGATCTGATAGTCCATGCTGCTGCAAACGTCGTCAAACTGTTCGTGCAGATGCTTGTGGTCTTGAAAACGTCCCCATCTGTTGACTCAGGGATCGAGACGTGGCAACACGATCCGTTAGAGCCATGCGGGTAAAATGCCTCGCATCTCGACTGCTAGTGATACGAGGACGTCGGAATCCAACACGGCGTTCCGTATTGCCCTCCTGAGCCCACCGATTCCGTATACTGCTAATAGTCATTGGATCGCGACCAACGCGAGCAGCAATGTCGCAATACGATAAACCGCAATCGCGATTGGCTACAGTCCGACCGTTATCAAAGTCGGAAACGTGATTGTACGCATTTGTCCTCCTTACGAGGCATTACAACAACGTTTCACCAGACAAAGCCGGTCAGCAGCTGTTTGTGTATGAGAAATCGGTTGGACACTTTCCTCATATCAGAACGTTGTACGTGTCGCCACCGGCGCCAACCTTGTGTGAATGCTCTGAAAAGCTAACCATTTGCATATCACAGCATCTTCTTCCTATCAGTTAAATTTCGCGTCTGTAGCACGTCATCTTCGCGGTGTAGTAATTTTAATGGCCAGGAGTGTAGGTTAAGGAAAGGCAAACCTACATTTCTCGCTTTGGAGATATTTATTGTCAATGCTGACTGGAATACACTCTTTAACACTCTTTTTAAGGAGGGGTATAATATAGAGAACGGAAGAATATTTACAACTTATATAGAAACCAGACAGCAGTTATCAGAGTCGAAGGGCATGAAAGAAAAGCATTGGGGTGGGAAGTGAATTAAAGTCGGAGTGAAGAAATAAAAACGCTGCGCTTTGCTGATTGTATTGTAATTCTGTTAGAGACAGCAAAGGACCTGGAAGAGCAACTGAACTGGATGTATGAATGTAGAAAGAAGCATATAAGATGAACAAGAGAAAACAGGGGTAATGAATGTATTCTAAGGAAATAAGATCATGCTAAAGTAATTAGATTGGGTAACGAAACAATAAAGGCGGTAAATTGAACTTTGTTACCTGGGCAATAAAATAACATATGATGGTCGCAGTACAGATTGTATAAAATCTAGGGTGGCAATGTGAAGAATAAGGGAAATTTGTCAACATCGATTATTAATTTAAAAGTAAGGAATTCTTTTCTGAAGACATTTGTTGGAGTGTTGCATTGTGCTGGAGTTACTCACTGACGATAAATAGTTCAGACAGGAAGAGGATAGTAACTTTTGAAATTTGGAGCAATAATAGAACGCTGAATGTTAGGTGCGTAGATCGCGTAACTATAGTTCAAATGTTTGTACATCTGTGGGACGTAATTTCTTTTGTTATTAGTCCATAGGCTTACAAATTACTTAAACTAAGTTAAACTAACTTGAGGACAACACACACACCTATGCCTCAGGGAGGACTTGAACATCAGGCGGCGAGCAACCGTGCGGTTCGCAGCAAGGCACTTTAGAAAGCTCGGCCGCTCATCCGCGGCGCGTAACTAATGAGGTGGTACTGAACAGAATCGGAGAGAGAAGGAATTTCTGCCATACCTTGATTAAAAGAAGGAATCGATTGCAAGGTCATATTCTTAGACATCAAAGAATCGTGAATTTAGCACTGGAGGGAAGTGTTTGGGGTAAAAATCTCAGAGATACGCCAAGAGACGAATACAGTAAGTAAAGTCAAATGCATGTGTGTTACCGTTCTTATGAGGAGATTTTACATGGATTTCGATGTCGAAAAACTGTAATTTTTAAATGAATGATATTTTAAAAACACAATCTTAAAAAACGTCACCTTTGCAAAACACTGATTACTGACACTTGTTTATGAAGCGATACCACAACAGAGTCGGCTAAGGTGTACAAAACATGACATGTACAAAATGTGAATGCCGTGTTGCTGTACAAAGACCGGCCTAGTTTGACACTACCCTACCGGAACTACTCAGTACATCGTGATAACTATTTATCTGAGTGATACGATACTGCTTCTTCCGGCATTTGATGCGGTATTTTTCGGACACTCCGATTTTCTTCACTTCGGCCGAATCGTAGTGTATGTACTGCCTAAGCTCCGTTTTCTCGTGGTGTAACAGAAATGCAAAGGTATAATGGCTGCATGTCAGAATAGAGACACTCTTGTCATCATACATCACAAGCCTTTAAAAATGAATGACGATTACAGCTTTTTTTTGAAGAGACTGGATATTTACATAACGGCTGTATTACCAGTAGCAGGTAATGACACTTAACCGTAGAGAAACGTTTCATCACCAAATTGGTAGTTCAGATACTACATTTTGTGAAGTCGCATTAATTATTGAAGCAAATTAAGCAACAAATTTTTAAAATTGTGCAAGACACTGATAATCTCGCGTCTATTGTGGCGCTGTTTTCGGGGCCGTCTGCAGTTTCAGTTGTAAGCTTCACTGTGTATGTGCAGATGGAACTGGTCGATCGACGTTTATTCCCGCTTAAAAGGCAAATTCCTGTACGTTACATGTGTCCAAGAATTGTATGAAATTTTCCTCGGTTCTAATTTCCACTTTTCCGTAATGAGGCTGCAAACATGATATCGTCAAACGCTGTACGTTGAAAGCTTTCTTCAGTTATCATATCAAATAAGAGAAACTTGCGTGGCAAACTACGGCACGGAAATCTTTGAAACTGCCCGCGTCTGACCGTGTGCCGATAGCTTTCGACAAAAACAAATTTTATCATTCCTTCAGTAAGCTAAAAATAACTAGGGAATGATGAAAAAATGTTAGTGCCGTCAACTACGTTGTTGATAAATATGGAACCAAGCAGCATTCAGGTCGTACGCAGTTCCTTGCTAAATTGCGCTGTCGTTTCAAATGTGGCACAGCTAGATCATCTTCCCATCCGGAGAAAGAGGCGTGGTAGTGTGGAAAGGGTTCAGTAAGACTAGAGAGGTCAGCATGCATGTCAGGGCTCTGAAAACGTCCTGGGTCGTCCTTGATCTACAACAAACCGTAAAAAAAGAAAAAAAAACTCATCTGTTAAGAAACATTAAAATTTATCAAGTATAATAATCCACATGAGACGCTTACAGAAGACTCGGTTCAAAAATTAATAGAAATAAGAATTGTACGGAAACAAGTTCAACTAAAAGGTTGCTTATTTTGGATTCAACCAAAACTATAAAGTAAGTGTAAGCAATCATATTTTAACAGTCCCTAAATCTATAGTGATATAAAAAGATCAACTGAAGCAATCTCTTGTTCAAACAGCAAAAGAAACCATTCTAGTAACGGAAACAAAAAAGCATGCACAGTGGAATGTGAAGTGTGATGAAGCAGTCAGAGAAAGAGAAAATGCGTGGTAAAAATGGAATAAAGATAAGAATATGGAAAACAAGACAAGATTTATTGAAAAGAGGAAGGAAACAGCTAAACTAGTCAGAAAAACGAAGCGAAATTATGATAAAACCAATTGAAACAGGTAGACCATGACTTCAAAATGAATAACACAAGAAATTTCTGTAAGTCTTTCAAAAGAAACTTAAATAAATACTCTCCACCAAACCTTTGCTTTAAAGATGAAACTTGGAAAGTAGCACATAACAAACAAGGAAACTGTGACATTTTAGCAAACAATTTTGAGAATTTACTAAACTTTGAATGTCCGAAATCAAGATTTAACTTTACACAAAGACGCAGTCAGTGCCAGGACTCACGGCCTCCAACGAAAGAGGAAATCAGGTACATCATAAAAAAACAACAAAGCACCTGCAAAGGATTCCATAATTGCAGAACTTTGGAAATACTCAAACAAACAATTTCTTGACAAGCTAACTGAAATTATACAAAATATTTGGTGTACAGAAGAGATTCCTAAAGAATGGAAGATAGTTTTGATCCACACACTCCACAAATCTGGTGATGAAACTGATGTGAACAACTACAGAGGCGTATCTCTTCTACCAGTTACGTACAAAATCTTATCAAAAACATTGCTAGGTAGGGCAGAACAACAACTCGACTCACAAATTGGAGAATATCAGTGTAGTTTTAGAAAGAGTAGATCATGTGCAGAACAAGTTCTCAACTTAAAGACAGTAATAATGTATCTGAAAAGAAGATCGAAAAACTTTGTAATCTTTTTTTTTTTTTTTTTTTTTTTTCTACTTCAAGAAAGCCTATGATTCGGTTGACAGGAAGTCACTGTTTGAAATACTGAATGAACTGGGCTTAGACAGTAAAACCATAGCTGTAATTCAACAAACTCTAACAAACAGTAGCTCTAATATGAAATTCAGAGGTGAAATATCCAGAAGTTTTGAGATTAAAACTGGAGTAGGCAGGGAGATGGTCTCTCTCCACTGCTCTTTAATTGTGTCCTGAAAAAAGTTATAAGGGAATTTAGTGTCATTTAGAGAAAGCCAAATAAATGAGGGAGTTAGATTAGGTTACAAAAGGGACCACCTACAAATAGACTGTTTAGCATTTGCAGATGACTTAGCTATTTTTTCGGATTCAGCAGAAACAAGCGTGAGACAAATTGAATTGCTCAAACAACAAGCTGAAAAAGCAGGCTTACAAATCTCCTTTGAGAAAACCAAATTTATGACCAACATTATCATAGCTCCAAACATAATGGTAACTAAATATGGAAAAATTGAGAAAAGAAATTAGTTCAGGTATCTAGGAGAAGTAATTATTTCACTGAAAGAAGTCATTAAAGCAAGAGTTAGTAAGATGAAAACAGCATACTACCTCACTAAGAACGTATATAATAAGAAGTCGATATCCATCAATGCTAAACTGGCTCACTACTCTACAGTAATTCGCCCAGAAGCACTCTATGCAGCACAATGTTTGAACAAACAGGCAATGATGGAATAACTGTAAATTACTGAATGAAAAATATTAAGGAAAATCTTGGGGCCATTTAAAGAGCAGACACAATACAGAATGCGTCATAATACTGAAATCTATACACATATATAAAAAAAATCACTGATGTAATTAGGAAAAGTAGAATAGCCTTCTACGCTCACATACAAAGGATGCATCCCAACAGACTGACTAAAAGACTGTTCTGTTACTTCAGTAAATCACAAATGAATAATACACGGTGCAAAGACGTTGGAATGGACATGGACGAGCTCCAAATTAGCCAATAAGATATTGAGAAAATAGTATTACTCAGATAGAAATTAAAGGATGACAAATGTTTCCAGGAGAAACCGAAGAAATAGACTGGAGCCAAGTGGACCGAAGAAAGAAGAAAGAAAAAAGAAAGGAGAAACAGTTGAAATAATCGTAGTCCACAGTGGCTTATACGTAAAAGAAGAAGAATGAAGATAGATAAAGCAATTACATGTGGGAAAATGTGTTTCTCTTCGGAAAAAATATGAAGATCTGAATGGCAGCAGTATTCTCTTCAGACCACGACTAAATTATTCTCTCTTTGGTGACACACATTTTTTCTCAAGAAAATACAGATTCTACGAACAGTTTTGTGTAGTCAGAAGATGTTAAATTGATGGACATCGATAAAAGTTGATGACAGCGGTAATGGGTGAGCAGTAACAGAATGTATTCGGTTTCGAAGCAGACACTTTGGATTTAAAAAACGCTTTAGCCTTCAAGATACCAATCAATTGTGGTAAATCCTACTTCAGCCATACGATACGCAAAATACAAAAAAGTGCACTGAACGTGACAGCCACACCTGCATGCCGTAGCCCAGCAAGTCAGCCACAGATGAGCATTATTTTCGGCAGGACATTTTACGATCTATTCTGCCAGCGATATTGTGGTCCCCATGAGACCCTTCTGGGATACAGTTATTAAGGAATGTATAAAAATACATTGTTCAGAAGATCTTACTAATCTAGATGATGGCATTCATCCGAATAACTGTGGGTTCCGGTGATATCCTTCATATCTTCACAAGGAAAGAATTTCATACCTAATGATATAAATAATTTTGTTAATTTCACATCTGAATTTAAGCATTGAAGAACTACATTTCGACGGAGGCTTTGTGTGCAGTATCCCATAAGATATGCTTCTGCGCTACACGCGAGAAAAGAGAGCTCACATAGTGGCTATCTATGTACAGTAAATGGTCTCTGTGCTAAGTTTTGGTATAACCCTACCGACGTACAGTAGCAAACTTCAGTGTAAAACATTTAGAAAATGATGACTTAATGGTTGTCAGGCGAAATATCGGCGCAAGAGGTCAACATTATCCGGTTGAAATTGTGAAACTTTATGGAATGCTCATAAGCTGACTAAAGGTCAACAATCACTTCAGTTATGTCACTGGGTAGACTGTTGCGCAGTCTGATCTAAAACTGAAGATGAGGAAAATCAGGTTCTAAAGATATTGATATTAAAATGAGTTCTACATTTGTGGAATGTATTTTACGTTCGATGGGAGGACACTGAATTATCTTTTAATCTCACAAAGAAAGGGATGTTAAAGGTTGGTTTTGGTTCATGAAGTCCGTAATGGAGTGGTAGCACAGGTCCCTGTCACTGCGTTTCCTGTGAGGCCTAGGCTCTGCTAACGCAAGTATCCAGGCTCAAATCTACCAATGATGGAGGGTTATCGTTACGGAGAAATAACATCAGATTAGGAAACAAAAATTCAGTTTTGTACATTGTAAATATACAATGCAGGCCACCCAAAATGCAACACACTGAAGATTGGATCCAAGTCAGTTGGAACTTCCAACATGCGTAGACGGCGCCGGGAGATGCAGACGATTAGCATTTCAGAGCAGGAGCACCAGTAGCGCCACGTGCATTCGCTATACAAAGGGGGAACAGGAAGCCGTGTGGGCGCATTGAAATAGTCCTTTCGTGTGGTTGTTTAGCGTAACCAGCTTCCGTATGCCTCGTAGACCGGGAGCGCCTCTCGACCTCCTTTCTGAGTTAGACCAAGGAATAATAGTTGCCTATAGGGATTGAGGACGATGCTTCTTCAAAATCTGCGATCGTGGCGGACGTAACCGAGCAAGTGTGATGTTGATCAGCACTCGGTGACTACAGGGGAAACGGGGCACCGATTGCTCCCACCTCTCGCACCACTTCACGTGATAGCAGGCATATTGTGTGTATGAGAGTGGTGGATCGCTTCGCTATATCACTACCCACTTCACAACAAATTTGGTCCTTTGTTCAAGAAGTAGTGTCCGCGCATACCATTCGACGTCGAATGTCTCAGTGGGACTGTCTGAAAGGTGTCCATTACTGTGTTACCCACTGAGAAAAATATCAGGTGATTTTACCGGAAAGGGTGCGAAGAACGATGGACATAGAGAACCTAATGGAACCATATTACTTTTACCGAGGAATCTCGATTCTGCCTGCTCCAGCACGATAATCGGATTAGAGTCTGGATGAAACTTGTTGAGAGACTATTGAGCTGTATCTTTTTGCATCGCCAAACCGGTCTTGGTCACACTATATGATTGGCGGTGGTAATATGTTCCATTACCGCGTCCCCATACTATGCATTGCACGTATACTAAACAAGCCAACGTTTCCGCACGTGGCAAGTAATGTTGGGGCATCTTAGTTCCCCATCGAATTGTGTTGCTGTCTTAGCCTCCCTGTTTTCCCAGTCTCTTGCCTGTCAGAAATGACTGGTTCATGACTGTGGAACGTTTGACCGGGGTACGCCACCCGGATCTAAACCAAATCAACTTTGGCCATATGTAGAAACAGTATAGACTGCAATACCCCAGCAACATATTCGTATTTTCTTTCATAGATTGCCGAGGCGTGTAGAAACTGTCATAGCCAACAATTGCGCAACAATCAGTACGGATTTCATCATCTTCTTCACTTCACAAGGAGCTTAATTTTCAGCTTGTGATGATTCTACAACATGTTATATTCCAAGCAAAATCGGTTGTGATATCTCCCATACTTCTTGGTTGTAAATTGTGAATGGTTACCAGTGAACCTTCAGTGGACATCGATTTCTACTTTATTATGGTGCAATTTCTAATAAAATCGAACGTAGGTGGTTCTCTGTTATTTGCTGAATAAATGCAGTATAGTGCCCATATACTTTCAAATTGAAGTACATTTACAGATTCGGATATTTACAGATTTCCATCCAAAGTTTTGAGAATAATTTCCGTCACACTCTCTCCCCATTATTGGGACTGTACAAATCGAGCAGCCATTCATTGAACACAATGACTGCCTCCGTCAATCGAACCCGATAAGAATCACATACCGCACAGCAATACTGCAAAAGATGATGAACAGGTGTAGTGTAATCAGTCTCATTACTTCAAAAAAAAAAAAAAAAAAGTCTGTAAATCTATCGGACCAAACTACGTGGTCATCAGTCCGTAGCTTACAAACTACTTAAACCTAGGTAAACTAACCTACGGACAAACACACACACCCATGCCCCAGGAAGGACTGGAACCTCCACGGCGAGCAACCGTGCGCTCCGCAGCGAGGTGCTTTAGACCGCTCGGCTACTCCACCGCGGCTCTCATTACTTAGTCTGTTAATTTTCTCACTGTTCTGCCAATAAAACATAGTCTTTGTTTCATCTTCCCTACGACATTATCAACGTGTTCTTACCAATTTAACCCGCGAGAATTCGCGCCTTTCAAAGTTACGCGGTCGAGCGCGTGTATAGCATTTTTCTGGCAGTCAAAGAACAGTTTGTAATGTACTTAATATGTCTAAAGAGTATTTCTAGTTACGTTTATAAGACAACACATATATATGACTATTTAAAATTGATAAAATGCCGATAGCTTTAAAATTACTGTGAGAAAAATACAGCGCGAGTGCTCGGTGGTTAAATATATCGTAATTGCTATTGATTTATGACTAGTTTAATTTACGGCTTTCAGATTTGATTGATTTATCTCTTACGCGAAGTTTAACGAATTTCTTGTAGTACTCTGTAGACGACTTCTCATTTTTCATTATTTAGGGACAATTACTTATTTTCGCAGCATACAACTGTCTTATTTAAATCGTTCTGCCGATGGTTTTTCTCTTTAGGTGACTTGACTAAAATATAAATAACAGCATCATCTGTAAACGACCTACGGGAAATCCCCATCCAATCACAAGTTTGAGACGATATCCCATTACTACCGTAATTTTTATGAAAATCTTGTTTGAGAAACAGTGTCAAAAACATTCTGAAAATGTAAAGATGTGGAATCAATTTCAGATCCTTCGTGACTCATATTCATCACTGCATTAAGTAAAGAGCCAGTTTTGTTCTACAATAACGTTATTTTCTAAATCCCTGTTGATCTTTCATCAAAGGTCGTTCTGTTGGAGGTAATTCATAATTTTAAATCAGACATATGTTCCAGAATCCTACTGCATATGTACGTGAAGGATAAGCAATTTAGGCTATACTAATACTGGAAAAAATACTTATTAACAATTATAAAAGGTCTTACACGGAGTGATTCAAATTGAAACGCACGTACCTTTAGGAGTTATAGTATTAGTTATTCCGAACGAACGTATGTTCAGTTGTAAACAGTTTCCGAAGAAACTAATAATGTCATTTCAGGATAGGACAAATGAAGTACATAGTAAAAGAAACACTGTATTGCCGATCTTTTGCTTACCTGGGTACAAGCACGTGAATAAAAGCGAGAAATTTCTTCGTTTTGTCGACGCTGCGTTTGTAGGTCCCACTCTTAAGCCAATCAAGTAAAGAGTAATCTAATGAAATAAGGTCGCGAGATCTCATTCGCTTAATGACTAGGAGATGAACGTTGAAACTCCTGGGATAAGTTTCAATCACTGCTCAAATTGAAATTGTCAGTAAATACAACACTAGATAGACTAATGTCGCTTTGGTTGTATTCGCAGGTGAGTGCTTATGAAGTTAAGAATAGAGCATAGCTTTATTTGAATTTTTGTTTTCATCATTACGAATACTATCGACTCTCAAAGCATGAAATTTTCCTCCTCACTGTATTGTCCCAGAATCAATTTCGAAAAATTTAAAACAATATACGTTAAAAAAGGAATATCAGTTATTAAAGTCCTGTCGGAAACGTGGTCACTAGAGACGGAGCACCAGGTCGGATTGTATTTGCCAAGGATCAGGAAGGAGAGAGAATCTGCCCTTTGAAAAGAAACATGCCGAAATTTACCTAAAAATCAGTGAAAATCACCATTTTTGATTTATTCGTAAATCATAAATTGCATTCTCGACTGATTTTTAACTTACTTTAATCATTCTGATGGCAGTTATCTCCCGGATGGTTTCAAAAATAAACACCGGCATTTGCCTGGAGCGGTTTAGGGAAATAACAGAAAACCTTAATCTGTCCAGAGGTTAGTTTGAACCAACGTCCTCCCGAATGCGTGTCTGGTGTGTTAACCACTTTGCCAGATCATTCAGTAAGGAGGACGAACGAAGGTAGCTTAGGGTTTAACATCCCATCGATAGCGTGTTCATTAGAGACGGGGATTATGCTCAGAGCGTTTTATGAAGCTGGAGAAGGAAGTTGGCAGTGCCCTTCCAAAGGAACTATCCCGGCATTTGCCTAGAGTGATCTAGGGAAATCAAGGAATATCTAAATCTGGATGGCTAGAGATGGATCTGAACCACCGTCCTTCCGAATGCGAGTCCAGTGCGTTTGCACTTGCCCATCTAGCTCGGTAAATTAAAAGTTAAGAAGTACTCAACTTTGGAAGTCACCAACTATGATACAGGTAACTGACCATGTAGCAAATCAGAGAAGTATAAAAGTGTATCTGATACATAAAGATTACTTGCATGTGAGAATAATTATTTTGATTTCAGAGTTATGTCACATATCTTACAGCCGAAGACAAATCCTGGTGACAAAACGTAGAAGCTACACGATGTTCTCGAAATGTTATCCAACAAGTTGTAAGGTTGTTGTTGTCCGCTTCACCCATCCCACTGGAATTTAATCAACACAATGAGATCACCGGCTGCTCACAGAGCTTTGCAAGGTTTCTGATCCTCACCAAATACACAGGTGCCTTCTAATGTATTTAGATCCAGGAAACACCGTGACTACTTAACCGGACACCTACGGCCTATCCATCTCCGGATATCCACATATACACCCACAGTTTACCTGGGAACATGTGGGTAGGTGGGGACCCTTTGTCAGAAAGTTCGCTATCTCCAATTTTTACACACTATCGGTAGTAGTTAATTTTCAAGTAACAAATACAGATAACAGACCTCTGGTGCTCTACCGAGAGTAAAGAGGTGCCCAATACGAAAAAGCCATATTTCACAACGAGATATAGCTTCCGATAAACTGACTATTTTCAACAAATTCATCCTGAAGAGGTTGACATCTGGCCAATACGTATAATTATTTTCATCCATCTCTCCATTCTAAGCAGTACATCTGCGTAACAGTGGTTGCTAACACACGAATGTGTGAGACGGTGATAGACTCAGAACTAAGCCCGTTTTAATTCCAGCGATGGAAAATTTCGACATCATAATTTGTCTAGAAAGTGTGAGAGATGTTACTTAAAGCTGCCCCTATTCACTAGTCATTTCCCCAAATGTCTTGGACTAAATTTCAATCCTTTCGTCACTGTCTCATGCAGTGAGGATACGTTTAACTATTGTGGGATGGATCTCGGCGGGTTCTGATGATATTCGAAATGAATCGGCTATATGATGGAACCAGGTTTCAACCCTCTTCTTTCTCTCAAACGTATCAAGACACACATTATACTGCACTGGCAATCGTCACAGGCATCCATATGTAACAGATACTCAGATACAGTAGATACACTTCATAACAGGTCGGGTGTAAGCAACGGCAAACTCCATCTACTGTGACCTTTCCTAGAATGGTGATACAGGAGTCCTACATTAAGTAACGTGCGGCTAATTGCCAGAGTATGTGACAACTTGGAATGTTTAAGCAGTAGTGGAAACTATAGTTATTATACACTTTGCGGGTCACGCATTCGGTTTATTAATGTCGTACACTGCCAAATATTAGAGTGTTTCCACTGATTATCGAAACTTTCGTTATTGATGTACAGCTGACGCTAGTTTAGAGCGAGATGGAGTGCCTTCGCATTATTGTTTCCTGAGTTAATCAGTCCATAAATTACACACCACTTAAACTATCTTATGCTAAGCACAACATACACCCATTTCCCAGGAAGGACTCGAACCTCCGGTGGGAGGGGCTGCGCAATCCGTGACATGGCGCCCTGGACCGCACGGCAGTCAGCGAGTGGCACCTACTCTCTATGAACGATTACTGACGAGGGAATCTCCCTTTCTTGTTATCACAGGGTTCGTCGAGATTTACGGTACATGCAAGACTTGGTGAGAAACTGTCATAAGGTGAACTCAATTAGGCTGAGAGTTTAGAATATAGAGCACTTATGGCTTGAGTCGTGCGACACATTAGCCATTTATGTTAACGTTGTACCCAGGAAGTGCGAAGAGTACCGCAACGATAATTAGATGATGTGTGGTATAAATGATTTGCACTTTGCTTTTATTTGATACTTTTACATAATTTACGCTGCAAAGAGATTTATATAATGCTCCACATATTGTATTTGCTGTGATGAAACTGTATGTGGAGGACAATAAACTTCTCGCTTTAACTGACTAGTATGAAAGACAATCATACAACGAGATTATTCAAGATAAACGAGGATTGCCATCGTGCCATATTGGATACTATAAATGACTCACGCCTTGTCCGACCAGCACTTAAAATGCTGTTATTTTATAAGTGCTTGGCTTGTAGCTCTGTCATTTTCATTTCTTCCTAAGTCATGGATATACTATATATTTATACTAAATCGGTGACGATAATGCCGCTCCCTTTGTGAGATCTATCACAATAGCGATTGGTGTTGCTTAATACGCAGCCGTTTACTCTTGTCCAGTTTTCGTTTTTTACCAAAACTTAGCAAGTTTCGGCGCCACACTGTAGGTAAAAGATGGCTCATCTTGATTGACGTGGGTTTTCCTCTCTCTTGATAGACAGTGCATCACGAGGCGTCCGACATCCAATAACGCAATCAGTATCCACATGAACTTAAAAACTTGAGAATGATTAAAGATATTCTCAGATGGAAGTCACTACTGTTAGACTTATATGACTTAATGTATGTTTTCTAATTCACATAACATGCATTTTACTTAAAAATTAAGATATACACTCAGGATATTGGCTTCCAAACCGGTAGCCAATTTGGTTAAATTCAATTGTTTGTACTTCTAAGCACTTAATTGCTGCGATTAGGCTTACAAACTACTTGAAGTAACATAAAGTAACTTATGCTAAGGACAACACACATACGCTCATACCCGAGGGACAACTCGAACCTCCGACAGCGAGCAACCACGCGATTCGCAACACGCTGCTTTGGACCACTCGGCCGCTCCACCGCGGCACCAATTTCTTAACTAGAACTTTCGCCAGAACTACAGCTACTTTAGAATGTAAATTTATTCTATTAAAAGATATACCATCTCATTCAATTAAAATGTTTCTAAAAGCAAATACTTTTTTGCAAATACTAAAACGCTTTGTAGTACTAAGAGCTCACTGAAGATTAAATCTTTTTGCAAATACAAATCTTACAAATTGGAGATAATTACTATGAACCAAGTACTGTACCTCAATATGTGTGTGTGTGGGGGGGGGGGGGGTGGGGGGGAACCCTCATTATTAGTGTGGAGTCCTTTACGTGTAAACCTTACGGACTAAATATCGATTGCACTGCAACAAATTTTAATAAATAATTTCAGTTTATCTATACAGGTTAAAGATATAAGAGTGTATGGTGGAGGCTAGTCAGTAGAGAGGATACCACGGACAGAGCCACTAAATGTGCTGTTCTACCATACTGAGAGAAATTACTTGTACATACGCTTACAATGCTAAAAATTACTATTCTAGACATCTTGTGCACCAAAGTTCTTCATCTCTGTGCGTTCAGTATAAGCAATGTTCAGAAGCATACCCAACTTAACAAGAAGTATGAAAAACTCTGCTTATGTATAAAAAATAATAGAAATAAAAAAAATTCGCGTTAAAATTCTTTCGTCTTATGCTATCAATTTTAGGTTCTTTCTCCAGGGTTAATTGATTATAAAAATAGTTTTCTTTGAGTAAGTTTTTGAAATTAAATGTTGAAACGGTTGTAAACCTATTAGAGCAAACTGCTATGGTCATCAGTCCCTAGACTTCCAAACAACTTACATTAACTTAAACTGACCCAAGGACAACACACACACACACACACACACACACACACACACACACACACACACACACACACACACACACATGTCTCAGGGAGGACTCGAACCTCCGAGGGGAAGAAATCGCGCCCGCCGTTGCGAGGAGCCTTGGAACGCTTGGGCACTCCACTGGGGCCACGAATTTTTATTGCGGAAAAATGCATTTCTTATTTGAGAAGAGCAAGTCCTCCTCCAAGTGGCGGGAGACGGGCAACGACACGAAGTAGGGGACGGCGTGTGGGGTTAAGTACAGTGAGGACTTCATGTGCTCCGGGACCGGAACTGTGGCTGTGAAGGCACTATGGAAACCCTGAAAAGTGGCGGCTGACGGGGCTCTGGTGAAGCTACGGAGGCGCAGCAAGCCAGTAGTGGATTTAGCATATAACTTTCAAAATGGGAACTGGCCTCGGAAGTAGACAGATCTAAATGACGACGACCCTGTTGTTCAAATGGACAGAACCAGAACATTGAACATTCGGACGCTTACAGGAAAGATAGAGGAGGTGGTGGATCTAATGCAAAGAAGACAGTTGAGTGAACTTGGCTTGGCAGAGACAAGATGGAAAGGAGGAGAACATGTGAAACTGCAGAAAGAATACCCACTTACTGGAGTGAGACTAGTGAAGGAATGAGAAGTTGAGTGGGTGTAGTTGTGGGTAAAGGAATAAAGTGACAGAACTTTGAAGGTAAGAGTAACACAAATGGAAGAAGCTTGGAGATAGCTCAGGTATACACCCCTCCAGGCGGATATACAACTCAACAGAACGAATAATTTGAGGAGTTACAACAACATGTAAATGGTCAGAGCATCATAGTCATGGGGGATTTGAATGCAGGTCTGGAAGGAATTTTGAAGGGAGAAAGGTGCGGGATTTCTGCAAAAGAAATGGATTAGTGGCAGGGAACTTTTGGTTTAAGAAGAAAAAGAGCCACAAAATAACATTGTAGAGCAGTGATGTAACAAAGAAATCTCTGCTGGACTACACGTTCTACAACTGGGAAACAGAGGGTAGTGTCACAGATATAAAGGTAATACCATCAGAGGCCTTAGATATCGACAACCGGCTACTGGTTATGAATCTATGGGTAGGGAACGAGAGTAAAAGGTCAGAGTACCAGGAGAGAAGAATGAAAGTATGATATCTGAAGGATAAAGAAGTCAAGGAGGAATTCCAGGAAAAAATAAGGGAAAAGTCGCCAACAATAATCTAAAAAAAGGAGAAGAGGAAGGATACAGTTCAAAAGTGCAATGGTCTAATCTGCAGTAGCGGTATGCGGAAGAACGCGATGTAACGAGACACCTTGTTTAAATGTTCAAATGTTTGTAAATCTATCGGACCAAACTGCGTGGTCATCAGTCCGTAGCTTACAAACTACTTAAATCTAGGTAAACTAGCCTAAGGACAAACACACACACCCATGCCCCAGGGAGGACTCGAACCTCCACGGCAAGCAACCGCGCGCTCGGCAGCGAGACGCTTGACCTCTCGGCTACTCCACTGCGGCGAGACACCTTGGAGGAATGATACAGTAAAAGAAACAGTGGAATGGACTAACAATGCTTTCAGAGTGTAGTTCCAGGAAAGAACTGATCTAGCATTAGAGGATTACTATCGAAAGAAGAAAGAAACAGCTAAGGTGGACACAGAGGAAAATAATACGTGGATGGAAAGAGGTGATGGAGAAGGACAGCAGAGGAAATAAGAAAGCATTATATGGGATGGTCAGAAATAAGTGAAGAGGTCTGAGAGATGATGTGGTGATGGACAAGAATGGAAATGATATCCACATCAGAAAGTCAGGGCAATGTGGACAGAGTATTTTTAGGATTTGCCAAATGCAAATGCACATTAGGATGGCAGCACAGTAGACGATGGAAAATACAGTACAGGACCTGTCTTCGGGAGAACCTGAAAGGCAATCAACAAAATGAAAATAGAAAGGGCACAAGATGTGGACGAAGTGAATGTGGAAATGGTGAAGGCAGCAGGGGAAGTTGGGAAACAGTGGCTGTATCGAGTGGTGGGAGTGATATGGAAGGAAAAGAAGACCTCTGAAGATTGGACGAAAGGATTGACAGATTGACAGTCCCAATATTTAAGAAAGGAAGTAAAGATAAATTAGAGCAGAAATAACAGAGGAGACCAACTGATGTCATAATGTGCAAAGATATAGGAGAAGATATAGGAAAGTAGAATTCGAGCCAAAGTCGGGAGGGGAATGAGAAAAGAAAAGTATGGAATACGACGTGTAAGTCAGACAGTGAACCTCATATTTGCCGTAAGGCAACTCCAAGAACAGCATTATGAATACGGGGACGACCTGTCAATGGCCTTTCTAGACATAGAAAAGGCGTAAGATAGTGTGTAGGGAAAAGGTTTGGGAAGCACTTTAAATTAAGGGAGTGGAAAAAGAGACTTTAATCAGGGAGAAGGAAATGTATTGTGGAAGTGTGAGAGAGGGAAAGGGAATAACAGAATATTTCAAACAAGTCTGTAGGCTGAAGCAAGGCATTGTGGTCATGGATGATATAATGACAAAGGTAGAAAAAGGATGAAAATAATGATATTTGCAGACGGTATTGTGGTCTGGGGCAACAAGGAGGAGGAAATCCAGGGCCAGCTGGATGCTTGGGAAGTTCAACATCCGTAAATGTAAGTTCATGTTAACAACAAGGAAAAAGGATAGATCAGTGAGGGGAAGAACTCTTGGAGATAAACAGCTGAAGACGGTAGAAAGTTTCACGTACCTGGGAAGTGTAATTGAGGATTAGGTTAGAGAGATCAAGACTGCAGTGGCATGGCCATTTAAAGAAAATGGTGGAAAAGAGGATCTCCAGGCGGATACACGAAGTACAGAAGAAGAAGAAACGACGAAGTGATAGGCCAAAGAATAGATGGCTAAAAGGAGTGCAGGATTATGTCAAGTAGAGAGGAGGAGACTGGGCCAGAGTGATAACAGAGAGATGGCGAGAACACAGGACAAAGTGGCGGGGCTTGTGGACCAAACAGCCCCAGCTTGTGGCTGTGCCAGATTATGCCGATGATGATGTGATATACGTTTTAGTAAACCCAAATAGAAAAATATTGGGACGTGGGTGGAATGTAAGAAAAACCTTCCAGACAATAGAAAAGAACGTGTAACGTACTTCACCATAGCCGCGCGGAATGGCGTTGTCGTCTAAGGCGTCACGATAAGGACTCGGCGGCCATTCTGGCCGGAGGTTCGAGTCCTCCCTCGTGCATGGGCGAGTGTGTTGTCCTTAGTGTAAGTTAATTTAAATAGTCCGTAAGTCTAAGGACGGACGAACATAGTAATTTGGTCAAATAGGTTTGCAAACATTTTTCAACATCATCATGACACGTCAATCTGAAGGTACACGTGTTTGTATGTGCTTCGTCACAGTTGAAGAATAGGAAGTACTAAGAGTTAGCTCAAAATGTTCAAATGTTTGTATAGCTTATGGGACATAAATATGGGGTCATCAGTCCCTAAACTTACAAACTACTTATGAACTAGCTAACACTAAGGATGGCACAAATATCCATGCCCGAGGGGGGATTCGAACCCCCGACCGTAGCAGCCGTGCAGACCGTGACTGGCGCGCCGCAGTCCCCTCGGCCACCACGGCCGGCAAGACTTAACTATAGATGGAGGTTCTTCTTCTTTGATAATATAAAGTGACAAACATATTTTTCCTTTTTGTTGCGTTTGATTTCAATTCTGTGACAGAATACAACGAAATTACAACCACTATTTTAAATAGCTAACAGGACTGTGCTTATCAAAGTCTATTCCATATATGCTCCTACTGGAATATTGTCGTTGCACATGAAATATTTCCTATATTTACACGATAATCAAATGCAAATTTAAGTGTAAATTCTTTAATAGCTGTAAATGAAATGTTTACAGAAGACAATGTTTCGTATGGAAATCAGAAGAAAACGTACCACACAAATAACGAACGTAAATTGTAATAGCCTATGAAATATCATAGTTCATTGTTCCCTCTTGTTCCGTTTTTCTTTGCATATGACGACCACTGAGACTCAAAATACTTGTGCTGTTAGATTTTAAATGAGTTGTGAATAACAGAACTGGGAACAACGAAAAAAGTAATTTCTGTAATTTGGCATCGTACTTTTTGCAGTCAGTTACTGTTTTTCATTCTTGTTGTTCTTCCGTAACTAATGCCGAAACTCTATGGCGTCTGACATGTGATACTAAAAAAATAAAAAATCGTCTTAACATTTAGTAACACGAATAACGAAGGCTTTTAAAGTATGTCTCGTATCTTTTTAGCTCTTTCACTAATAATACTGAGATATTAGGTAACATCTATCACTTAACACGGAAAAAATGAAGCTCATCGGATTTAATACTACGGCAATAGCCCTCAATAAATTAAATTCATTCACTTGGTAACAACAGTGCTTAAACCCTCCTTGATTTCCCTTTCTTCCTGTACCTAAGCTTTGGTCTATGGACACCGTAACTTTTGTTCTTTTTCATGTAAAGCTGGCCTATACTTTCTCTGTCGTTTTTCTTCTCATGAAGTTAGGCCAGTGGCGTAAGTAGGACTTGGCTTTGGGGGAGGGGGGGGGGTAAGATCTGCTTGACGAGCAAAATTTTAGTCAGTTTACAGACTACCATCTACCACTCCCGTTGAAGAAACTAATTCACTCCCATCCAATGAAAGATTATGGTAAAACACCCAAGTTTTCAATCTTTACCTTTACCAGATTGCTTTTATACCATTTATTTTCTTTTTTTTTCTTTCTTTCGGGTTCTGGGGGGGGGTTTCTATCCTCCTCATACCCCCCCCCCCCCATAGTTACGCCACTGAGCTAGGCTACAGCTTAGCCACCGGTGCAGATTTACGCAAATTTACACTAGGCATGACATTTCGTTCGTATGGGGATGTTGGCGTAAATTTATAGCATTTATTATGCGACTTATATATGGGATCATCATATTTGCATAATTGTAAAATCAACATTTATTTTTGTATTTCTTCACATTTACGTAAATACCATTTCCATTGCATATTTAATTTTATTTGTATTATCGTCAGTAAAAATACATTTAACCATCGCAGGTTAACGTATAACACCTACATAAAATCGCACGGGCCCTCTAGGAAATTACGCGTTCAAAAAAATGTTCAAATGTTTGTATAGCTTATGGAACTTAACTACGGCCTCATCAGTCCCTAAACTTACAAACTACTTACGAACTACCTAACACTAAGGACGGCACAAATATCTATGCCCGAAGGGGGATTAAAACCACCGACCGTAGTGGCCGTGCAGACCGTGACTGACGCGCCTCAGACCTCTCGGCCGGCCGCTGTTTTTCGAAACGAAATTAGTCTCAGTATCCTTGTAAGTTTATATACAGTTCTGCGTTAGAGAAGGAAACTATCGTATAAGAGTAACAATGTGAGCTACTTACTTACGTTTCTTGGTGTTGCAGTGATGGAATAACGCACGACCTCGCTTTGGCTGAATACAAATTTGAAGTAGCTCAATATCATTCTAGAAGAACGGTAGTAATATTTCTAACATCATGTCAGTAAACTAGAAGCATTAAATGTGTTTGAGAAATAGCCGACTTCATACCGTTACGCATAATGAACGTGGCGGACCGACTACTGACCTACCTGCGCGGCGCGGCGCGGCCTTTGGTGAGGCGTGTTTGTGTAGCGGGCTGCATTTAGCGCCGACGTCAGGCGTAGCGGGCAGAGACGGGCGACGGGCGACGTCGCGGGAAAGCACACCTGCCCTGGGCAACAGGCTCGCCTCGTATCGACCCCTCCACCGCCGGTATTTAACACATTACTTATTACCGCCCGTATTCATTACAAGTGGTAACGGTCCCCTAACTGATGGGAACAGTGCAACTGCTCCTACTACTGGCTTCTCGGCTTTTCATTAGCCAACTCTCAGAAGTACGGCAGAGACGTACGAGTCCCGGTTCCGGCACACAATTTTAATCTGCCAGGAAGTTTCATAGCAGCGCACACTCCGCTGCAGAGTGAAAGTT
This sequence comes from Locusta migratoria, assembly GCA_026315105.1. Taxonomy (NCBI): domain Eukaryota; kingdom Metazoa; phylum Arthropoda; class Insecta; order Orthoptera; family Acrididae; genus Locusta; species Locusta migratoria. The sequence goes on from CM048755.1 coordinate 460,014,378, forward strand.
TCATTCTGGAAACATCCCTTAGGCTGTGGCTAAGCCATGTCTCCACCATATCCTTTCTTCCAGGAGTGCTAGTCTTGCGTGTTTGCGAGAGAGCTTCTGTGAAGTTTGGAAAGTAGGAGGCGAGGTACTGGCGGAAGTAAAGTTGTGAGGCGGCATCGTGAGTCGTGTCGGGGTAGCTCAGTGGTAGAGCGCTTGCCCGCGAAAGGCAAAGGTCCCAGGTTCGAGTCCCGGTTCCGGCACACAATTTTAATCTGCCAGGAAGTTTCATATCAGCGCACACTCCGCTGCAGAGTGAAAGTTTCATTCTGGACGTCAGAGACACTTATCAGCATATTCCTTGTCAAATACGGATCCTCTGTGCACCAGATTGAAATAGACATCCGACGACGAAAAGTTCCGGCTAGCGGTAATTAAAGTGCAAATACAGAGGTTGAGTGTGGGTAGCAATTATCAGATCACAGAGGAACTTTGTGGACATGCGAGTGCATTAATGCGGGACGTGTCTATGCCGGGAACGAAGTTAATTCCAGTTTGGCCCACCCGGTTCACATACGGCGCTGTACACTGTTCCAGTCGACGCAACAGGTGCTTATTATGAACAAATAATTTAAGCGACGGGTAACTAAAATCGATATTTTGCCTTTCTTGCTTGTGTGACCTTTTCAGCCTACGTGATGTTCGTAATCCGTTACACATGGCAACATTTCCATTCGTCTCTCTTCGTTTCACAGCGTCATATTTGCATCCCACCTCATATAGGTAAATAAATGGTTCTTGTGGAGGATTTGTGTGTAGTACATCACATAATTAATCACAATCCAGTACGTTCAATGGTTCCATAGCTAGGACAAAAGTGTTTCGGGTAACTATAGACTGCTTTTGTTACTACGAGAATTAACGTGTATCAACTGCCTGAAATCAAAATATCCAGATGTACGGAAAGCGCTCATACGTTTATACAATTGGTAATTTTGTTGGGGTGTTGCAATTGATATTAAAGGGAATTCTAGAACTACTGAAATTTTTCTAAGCACTTTAGGTAGTGTGAAAACTCGGAGAGGTTTTACAGATCATGATGGGATGAGAGTAATTGGTAGACTAAATGATGACGATGAATGTTGCTGGTGTTTGAGTAGGTACGAGTTGATAGAATGAATGTATAACACAACAGTTTTTACAGTCTCAGAGAGCGAGAGAGACTAGTAGCCAAATTTGGAATAAGGGATTTAATTTTGTCATTTTGTTTTCGGCGAAAATCGGTTGAGCTTAATTCCAAACACTACTGCCATACGATAAATGCAGACCATATTGGAGTTCTGTGAATAGTTGCACTGTAATTAGAATCACCCGCGTGGTCTATGGCGTCATGCTATTTCTTGTTTCGATGTCAAGCTGAACCAAAAATACATGACGCGAGAAAATCGGTCTGTGTGTGTGACCAGAACATTTTTTTTTTTTTTTTACATTACGCATACACACATGAAATCTACAATACATGAAAATTCACTTCAGTAGGTAGAAAAACCTGCCGTTAACTTGAATTTCTAAATAGAACTTTATTTCTCACATATGTCAACGTAGCCTGTGTTTCGTACCTCACCAAACACTGCCACTATTATTCCAGAGCAATCGTCACAGTCTCTCTCTCTCTCTCTCTCTCTCTCTCTCTCTCTCTGAGACTGTAAAAACTGTTGTCTTACACATTCATTCTATCAACTCGTAACTACTCAGACACCAGCAACATTCATCATTTAGTCTACCAATTACTCTCATCCCATCATGGTCTGTAAAACCTCTCCGAGTTTTCACACTACCTAAAGTACTTAGAAAAATTTCAGTAGTTCTAGAATTCCCTTTAATATCAACTGCAACACCCCAACAAAATTACCAATTGTATAAACGTATGAGCGCTTTCCGTACATCTGGATATTTTGATTTCAGGCAGTTGCTACACGTTAATTCTCTTAGTAACAAAAGCAGTCTATAGTTACAGGAAACACTTTTGTCCTAGCTACGGAACCAGTGAACGTACTGGATTGTGATTAATTATGTTATGTACTACACACAAATCCGCCACAAGAACCATTTATTTACCTAGTTGAGATGGGATGTTTGTCGGTTTCAGAGACACAGGGATGCGAGCGTCAGATGTAGTCGTGATGTTAAGAGGACACACTAAGATATTGTTCTTAAAAAGAGGCACAAATAGTTTTAATTGCAGCAGTAGCTACAGTCTAATTAATTTACTAATTTTGCCGTAGAACCTTAGCCAAATACTTCACTATATTGCTTCTGTAGAACATCCGGGAAAGATTTGGAACTACAGTTCTAATAGTTCCAAAGACTATTCAGCTACATTGTGTGGTTTTGACCTTTTATATTTAATACTTCTGGGGTGAAATACTTCCTATTCGTAAGTAAGTAGATACATGAATCTGGCTCTGCTGCTGATGGAAGTAAGGTAAGGTAGTAAAAATTCGATATACGTACAATTCCGATCAACATAAGTTTTCGCGCCATTTGTCAATTTCATGGAGTCTCGTTGTGTGGCGTTGTAGTGTAGCAGTTTTCTACAGCTCCTCCTGGCTTTTCCAAGAATACACCAATTTGTGCTACGGAGATATAATTTTGTTCCTTATACATTTTCTGGTTAAGGGTGATTTGTTTCGTTGCTAAATATGCAATGTTTGCTGCCATAAAGTATGCATTGGTGCCTTAAGGGAAAAGTGCTTTCTATGTGGAAGATGCCCATTATCAAAATTGTACGAGGAAGTGATCATAATTGTACCTAGTGTGGTACATTTTCGATCGATTTTTCTCAATTCTGTAACCTTTTCTAGTGTTTATACCAACAATTGTAACTGTCTAATATTTGTGTTATATATTCATTAAACATCCGGGAACAAGTGAAATAGTTCAAATGTTTGTATAGTCTATGGGACTTAACTACGGGGTCATCAGTCCCTAAACTTACAAACTACTTATGAACTAGGACGGCACAAATATCCATGCCCGAGGGGGGATTCGAACCCCCGACCGTAGTGGCCGCGCAGACCGTGACTGGAGCGCTTTAGTCCCCTCGGCCACCGCGGCCGGTGGGAAATAGTTAAAATTATTTATTTTCTCAATATATTTCCACTTACAATGACATTTGTCCGAAATGATCGAAATTGTAGCACCTTACCCTATTCTAAACGAAGGTTCTCTTTCATATGTCGTATTTTGACTCCATCTGCAAAATCATTGGAAAGGTATTAGGCAATAAAAATCTAAATAGTTTCTATACCTAATTAATTAAAACAAAAGGTTATGCTTACATACACAAAGTTTGGAACTTAAATAGTGGCAACACGGCTGTGGAGACACTATGCAGTGGAATCTACTATTGCCGCTGATAGCACACGTTGTTGACATACGTACTGTAACTCCGAGAAAATGGACTCCACCGTTCCATGTCACTAGCGTGCACACAATCGAGGGAAACACAGTCATTTGTGAGCGATCGGTCTAACGTAACGGTGTCACTATGTTTTCGAAACAGGAACAACGGAGTTGGGTCAAGATTAAATGTGCCAGAGGTCGTACAGCACGGCAGTGTCATCAAGGTCTTCGAGAGGTGTGGGGGGAATCGGCAGTATAGTACAGAACAGTGGCACGCTGGGTAAAAGCCTTCAACGAACGTCGGAAAACTGTAGCAGACATGCATCGGGCCCGTCAATCAGAGTATTACTGTTGGTTTTCTGAGTATCACCTGCGTCTAGCTTCGCGGAAGAAGCGGCACCACTTTCTGCGCAACCCACCCATCATTTTGTGAGACAGTGCGCGGGCGGATGCAGCACAAGCTGTGGCTACTCTGTTCGGTCGATGGGACTGGGAAGTACTGTTCCAGCCACCGTACTCCCCGAACTGAAGTCCTTGTGACTTTTATTTGATTCCGAAGATGAGGGAACCATTTCGTAGCCTTCGCTGCGGAACTGTTACAGATATTCGATAGGCAGTAGACCGCTCCATTCGCACCATCAATATAATAGGCTGTGCTAACGGTATACTACGCCTTCAACATCCCTGGCAACGGTCTCTACATAACGCTGGTGACTACTTTGAAGGACAGTAACGGGATCAAACATGTAACGCTTTTGTATCGGTTGTGAATAAATAGCTGCCGCTATTGAAGTTCCAACCCTCGTAATACTGCAGACGCAGATTACGCGTTTCTCTTAGAAAACAAAATACTTAAAAGACTTCATTGATGAAGTTCCCCTTAACAACCATCCTGTCGACGCGACGGTAAAACCTAATTGTCCTTCTTTTTTTTTTTTTTTTTTTAAGATGAAGTCTACTAACGTTACGGAAATACAAATGACTGCGGTGCGTCCTTGCGAAGCATGTTTGTATTATAGGAATCCGTATTCCCTTTTAATTAATTTTATGGAACTGATTTCTTACTTCACATCCGTATTACAGCTAGGGTAAGGTGGTACAATTTCGATCATTTCGGACAAATGTTGTTATAACTGGAAATAAATTGAGAAAAGGAATAATTTTAACTATGGCACTTGTTCTTGGACGTTTAATGAATATGTAACACAAATATTATACAGTTACAAATGTTGGTATAAGCACAAAAAAAAGTTACGGAATTGAGAAAAATCGATCGAAAATGTACCACACTAGGTACAATTGTGATCACTTCCTCGTACAATTTTGATTACGGGCATCTTCCACGTAAAAATCACTTTTTCTGTCACGCATCAATGCATACTTCGTGGTACCAAACATTGCATTTTTGGCAGCGAATCCAGTCACCCTTAAGTAGATGATTTATAGGATCGCGTTAGTAGCTTCACTTACCTCTTTAAAGGGAAAAATTTATATCTCCTTACCGCAAAGCGGTGTATTCTTGGAAAAGACAGGAGCTGTAGAAACCTGCTACTCTACATAGCGACACAACGAGACACTACGAGACAGAAAAATGGCGCGAAAACTTACGTTGATCAGAATTGTACCTATATCGAAAATGTACCACCTTACCCTATATAGATTTGTCTACGATTTCAAAGCTTCTCTAGCTACAGGTTTCTAATAAAATTGTTCACAATATGCTTTCTAATTCAACATTACCAACGCTTGCTCATCTTCATCATCTCATTTATGCCAAGTTTCTGATGCTTTTGTAACTGTTAGGCTAGCAGTTCATGGATTAAAACGTTATGGGTGACCTTATCACTAACATCAAATCACCAGCGGAACAACAGCAAACAGAAGTTCTTACCTGGGGATTCACCGCTGTGATGTACACATCTAGTCCCACATTTATTGACCGAAACACCCTATGATGACCCATATTACATAAGTAGAGAAAGGTGATCTTATATGAAGGAGAACGCCATGAGGTGAAAGTGACGATTGAGGGCGGGAACTTGATTACAATGTTCAATAAAATAGTTATTTAAGATGTTATCAATATATCTAAGAGATCAGTATTAAACCTGGAATTGTATGGCTAGAATCGGCAGTTTTTTAATCAATTTCTCTTCGTACTGTGCTCAGTCACAAGTGAGCTAAAGCGGCAGAGTAAGGATTTTGATGACTGTGGTATTATGCAATATTTCTACTACACAATAACTGGCACTAGAACATATGTGAATCAGATACACAAATCAAAGCACATACGAATACATGTTATGAAAAACATACCTTCCGGGTGCTGTAGGTCACATGGATTTCCCTAACTCCCAAGGTAGGAAGATTCCGCGGGCATGTACACTGTCAAAACAAGAAACAGTATTAATGTGTGTTAAGAAATGGTTTTAATTTTCTTATTTTATGAATAAAGGGTTGTGTTTTAAAATAAGCTATAAAGTACTAGATTATCAGCCATAGGGTGCTACGTAATTTCATTCAGCAGCCTAATAGCTGACGAAGATGAGAGAGAAACACAATTATTAACCCCTTGATACTTTGTGTGTACGACGCGAACAGAAACACTTAGTGGCAATTACAGTCTATATACATCGTACAAGGTGGCACAGAAGTATGGGAACCACTGAATAACTTGTGAGGAATTGATTGGTTTAAAAAAAATGTTAAACACAAAAGTTGCAGGCTTTTTCCAGATTATTCAATGGCGTCCTTGATTTGACCTGGAAAATAAAATCTAGATCAAATTCATATTTTAAAATTGGAATTTCTTTCTTCCGGAAAGAGCAGGAAAAAATACGTCCTTGACTACGACATTCCACGTCAACTATGTTTTCTCATATAGGAACAATTATTTATTATTTTGGATGTGGAAGTAGGGGCAATTTTATTTTCATGTGTGGCCTTATCTATAATCACGATCTTAGCCTTGGCCAGTCTTTGAAGGCCATTTAAAAAAAAAAGATTTTTTGAAGAACTTTGAAAACCTTCAGCCATTGTAGGGTACCTAGCGGTTCCGATCAGATTTTGCACGAGTCTCAGTAGACCCTGCTATGCACCGCATGTTGTGTAAATTGGTTGATCTATTCAAGATAGTGTCGGCCGTCGTGGATTTGCCATGTACTCCCATAACAAGGCGGAAACACAGCTCCACGCAAAATAGTTAATATGTTCGCTGATACTACACCTGACATGAGAGGAGTTCTTTTGAAAATTGTTATGTTCGTCTGTGAATCTGCTGGTATGGAGAATATTTTGAACACAGGTTGTAAGCCTTGCCTTAATTGATTGGGAAATCTCTTTCTCTTAAATGACTGGTATCGTAGAGTGACCTACAAAGGCTGGAAATTTTCAACGTTCTTCAACAATTCTTTTTGAAAAAGACCTTCAGAGACTGTACATATCCGAAAATCAGGAACACATATATAACTCGTATAATCAGCCGATGATCGTCTTTCTTCAATGTGGATGTACACCAGCTCGTAACTCAGACGGAAATCGGTTACATGCCACGAATTCTGAGTGATAAGTAGAACGAACCATGAATACCGCCATCTTAAATCTTCATCAGTTCCGTCTCGAAATGTTTACTTGTTAGACAACTATTGTGATATTATAGGTGTGCTTTCGTAATTCCATCCAGCTGTAGATCCCGTTTTCTGAAAACTATCTCGACCGTCTTTATGTGCTGGGAGCTCTATTGTTAAGCGGACGCACTGCCCGGACTGCTGAAGTAAGCATAGAGGGTCGCCCACACGTTGGCAGTGATCGCAATCTCTCCACCGACGTTGACAAAACTACTTATTTGCAGCACCTACAGAGGCACGCCAAAAATAGAAGACGAGCCTTCATTGACGAACATCAGTCTGAGAATAGCATGGTCCTCACATCTCAAAGAGACCTCGTCACTGAGGCGTACAAACATTGCAAAAAACTTTACTCTGCAAATACGACATCTGAAGAGACCTTCGAAGAATTTCTAGACGTAATTGTCCCACAGATATTAGACGAGAAAAAATAAGACTTCCTCGTAGAACTCGCTAAAGAAGAAGTCCTCGATAATATGTGTAAATCACGTTCGTAAAAATTAAGATGGCCAACCTATTGAAATTTATAGACGTTACTGATCAGTAACTGGTGGAAAGTTCACTCAGCTGGTGGACAATGTGATACTTGAGAAGCCAATCCCTGTAGTTTTTGAAAAGAACACAATATTATTAACTCCAAAAGATAGTCCAATAAGTAACTTAACAGATTTTCACCCCAATTCTCTATTAAACTAAAATTATAAAATACTTGCTAGAATCCCGAATAACGGACATTCGCATTTGGTCGGAAAATAATAACTCTTTAATCAGTCACGTACGCCCGGTAGAAGTATATTTAAAAGTACATCAGAATACAAAGAGATGATAGCGATCACCTCTGTAACCAACACAAAATGCGCAATCTTGTTCATCGATTTCCACGAAGCACTTGATCGTGTGCACCACAGGCTCCTTATCACGATTATGAAGAAAAGAGATTTCCACGAACATGTTATCATAGTAATAAGAAAAGTCGTAATAAGAATTAATCACCGCTAGATAGTTATCACTTTCCAGAGAACAAAGCACATTTAGATAAGGCGTGGCGCTCCTCAAGGAAGCATTCTGTCCAAGCAGCGTTTATTTTTCCATTTTTTTCGTTAGATGGATTCACAATATCTGACCATTAAACAGCTATCAGTAACTGTGCTGACGATATAAGTGTCTTATTGAGGAATCGCGATTACAATGCTAAATTAGAACGAATAATTCAAGGCTACTGTAGAGTTTTGGGGGCAGGAAGCAATGACAATAAAGGAGTCTCCAATATCTGATGGGATTCCAAAACTTTAGTTTCATTAAGATCTGCATACTCACCGAATCATATTATACAGCACATCGTTTCTACTACCGACAATGATTGCCAGAAAGATTATATCAACTGGCAGAAAGCACCAACATAAAGGTGAAGTTTTTCGAGTAGGTGCCAGAACAGTAATCTCGCAATGGTGGTCTGGGATTAGTCGATATTAAAAAACAAAGCGTCGGAGCATTTTTTAAAAGGACCGCAACCACCCGCAATGAAATTTGTAACAGGATAACAACTAAAATATTTTCAATTGTCAGGCCTGCAAGTCTAAAAGCTCCGGTTGAAGTCCATAAAAGGAACCGCCAGCTACAGCATGTCAGGAGATATTACGTGAAACACAACTACCTCTCCAGTGAAATAAAACATTCGTAACGAATAACGGCCCGAGGAATTTTACACCGTATAAATAAAACCTACAGGTAAAACCAGATAGTGTGAAAATATCCACATTTTGACTGGAAATCAATATGGACTAACAGTAGTATGTAGGGTCTATTATCGGTTGTCAAATCAGCTTAGTACTAGTAGGTAAATGATATTATCAGCACCAACGAAAGACTGCATGCATTTGGCATCAGCCAAACGAATCTATGTCACAAATGTAACCGTGTCGACACGTTAGTACACAGATTCAAGAGCGCAGGGAATATAAATAATTGGAATTGGTTAAGAATACAATTGTTTTTATCTTATGGTAACATCATTAAAATTGTATTGGAATGGTAGGCCTAGCCATTGTTTAAAAGAGCAGCTTAGTATTTTCTTAAATTGGGAGAAGTAATATATTTCTTAACATCAGATTATTTTCTTTTCACATAATAAAGCGGTAAAATGTGTGAGTAAAATTGGGTGTAATGGCATACCCATAATGTGACATGACGGTAGTTCCTTTCGAGAGAATTGCGGTGAATTTTTCTTCAAATGTCACATCATTAGCCAACCCCACGCATTCGCCAGTTTATGAGATACAATCCCAATGCAGCATTTCACTCTTTGATGTGTAGCAGAGCTCGAGTATTAAAGTTCATGGAGACATGGTTTCGCAGTGATACGGATAGGTTTTGCAAGCAATATTCAGATAAATTTTAAGCAATTACGTCTGAATGTCAGAAAATTGTAGGGTTTCAAAATAATGACCATTCAATTTTATTGATCAGCGTGAATGTTCATCGCAGTACGCAAACCAAAGATAATAAAAAACACATTAATAATTCCAGAATGAAACTTTTCACTCTGCAGCGGAATGTGCGCTGATATGAAACATCCTAGCAGATTAAAATTGTGTGCCGGAGCCGGGACTCGAACCTAGGACCTTTGCCTTTCGCGGGCAAGCGCTCTACCGATTCAGCTATCCCGACACGACTCACGATGCCGCCTCCACAAAGTAGGAGGCGAGGTACTGGCGGAAGTAAAGTTGTGACGCGACATCGTGGTCGTGTCGGGATAGCTCAGTCAGTAGAGCGCTTGCCCGCGAAAGGCTGGTTCGAGTCCCGGTTCCGGCGCACAATTTTAATCTGCCACTAAGTTTCACATTAATAATTAATTAAGTAATGCAATGACACATTTCAACTAAGTAACGTCGTATTAATCACAACAATAAACGTAAATAGGGTGCTCATTTAATATGGAGTCACTCTTGCTGAAGCATCATCAAGTTAGGAGACGGTAATATAGAGCACATGATCCATAACACCACAATATTAACTTTCCATCAGTTTACTTGATATACAGTTGTTGCAATATTATTTGTATGCTTTCGGGAGTTCAGTCCCGATGTTGATCCCGTTTCATGCAAATTATCTCGACGCCGTCACCGTATTCAGGCGCTGGGAGGTCTGTCGTTAGGCGGACTCTTGCCTGGGCTGCGAATAATCTGAACTAGTGACCGTATCGCACGGTTCTGTATAGCCTAGTTCGACTTCCGGCAGCCGCTTAGCCTTTCTGTATTAGATTTTTCATAGTCCATATTATTACTGCACAGAACGCACACGTTCTTGCTGTTTACCAGCTTTCGTGGATGAATGAAGGAAGGAAGGCTGGAAGTTAGGACTTAACGTCCCGACGAAGCCGAGGTTGTTTAAGACGGAACACAACTTCCGACTATATCAAATCGTGGAAGGAAATTAACGATCCAGGTATTTGTCTGAGGCGAATCAGGGTAATCAGAGAAAACCAAAATTAGAAGGACGTAATGCGGTTCTATGCCATCGCACTCCTCAATACGTGTCCACTGTGCCAATCACTGCGCCACATTGCTCGCTCCTGGTGGATGAGTGAGCATTTAGTGCCGGACTCACAGCCTTGTATCAATTTTAAGGTCTGTTACGTTTTCCACGTCTTCACTCACAGATAGATCCTGCAGAGCAGTCTCAGTAACTGTCCAGCGACGAGAGTATGTTGTTCGGTTTATGTACGTATTCTTGTAATTATTGCATACTGATTCACAAAGTTCTAAACTGATGTAATATAACTGCATGATGTTTATAAGGTACAGACGATACACAGCTAATGATATCCATGTACACAAGATTCGATGATGGCAATCAAAGACTTTCAAATACGGTCATGAAACAACAACAACAACAAGAAACAATGAAATAAATACTAGCAATCTTCGTGCAGCTTTTACATTTCACTAATCTATATCAATAAATGTGAATATCTGTTCGGTGTACGTTTATAACGTCTGAACCACAAGACATAAAGAGCTAAAAATTTGTACAGTTACTAATATCTACCCGGTGAAGGTTTTAGGCACGGTTTTATGGCGATCGGATAGCTATTAATCTATATCTATAAATGTGAATGTCTGTTCGGTGTACGCTTATCATGTCCGAAGGACAAGACGCAGAGACTTAAATGTTTGTACAGTTACTAATTTATACCTAAGGAAGGTTTTAGGCACGGTTTTATAGCGATTTGATAGATATTTAGTAATTTGAAGAATATAACGCGAAATGCAGAACAATAATTACTCTTTGAAAATTATATTTACTCTTAGGAAATGGTTTTATTGGTTGCATTGTTGCTTGAGGGTTGATAATGATAAAAGGGTGGAGTATATTGGGATGAAAAGTTATCGGTGTATATAAAATTCTACGTATGTGCGTGTTAATATTTCGCTCTGTAGCGAAAACTACAGAACGCAAAAGAATTGTCTGTGTGTAAATGTTGTCCGAAGTCTCCCGTTGTACACAATAGCAGTTCCATGCCGATAGCTATAAGGGGGTGGAAGATACAATGCTTGAAAGTCGTCAAATTATTAAAAAAATCCGGACTGAAGCCAGCTATGAGGTTTGAGACTCTATAGCAAGGAGGTTACATACAGCGAAACGCGATATCTTTGGTCTATGCGTGCTACAATGTCTTCAGCTCTTTCTCTGTACGGATAAGCATACGAATAAGGAAATATAAGAATAAATAAATAAAGCAGTAAAAACCATCAGGATAACAGGCTCTGCTAACGGTATACTACGCCTTCCAAATCGCTTCAACAGGTTCTACACAAATCTGTACTTTTATTTCGATATTGACGAAATTTTGCACACTCTACCTTGAAAACAAGAGGAATGTCACCGTCTGTATAAAATTTAGTTCGGTGCATGGTGGAGGGTAATTAACTAACGGAATTTTACGAACTGCATAGTTTTTCTCCAATCCTTATGAATCTTTGCACACATGACATTTGAACCAAGAGGAAGACGGAGAACATCATTGGATACGTAAATGTTTGTATGGTACATGACAGAGGGTACCTTGCAGAAAACTTTGCCGAGAAATGGAAAAATGGAAACGAACAGAGAGATGGGAGAGAAGGAGGTGGATGCAGAGAGAGAGAGCGGAAGTGGATGTGGACTACAAGAGCGTAGAATAAATAAACACGCGGGCAACGCCGGGTTTACAGTTAGTATGACATAAACATATTAAAAGTCAATATTTTTACTTCTACTTATACTTTCTATCGCACAACGATAGCCGCGGTGGAGTAGCCGAGCCGTGTAAAGCGTCTCGCTGCGGAGCGCGCGGTTGCTCGCCGTGGAGGTTCGTGTCCTCCCTGGGGCATGGGTGTGTGTGTTTGTCCATAGGTTAGTTTACCTAGGTTTAAGTAGTTTGTAAGCTACGGACTGATGACCAAGCAGTTTGGTCTGATAGATTTACAAACATTTGAATTTGCACAACGATACTGGTTTCCTTCTGTTTATTTTCTTTAATATCTTCCAGGCAGTTTTTCATAAAAATTTAAACGGTAGGTTGTTGCACGTCTTCTCGAGTACTCCAACAGTTCACTCCACGCAAAACTATGGGGGGAACAAACTTAATGAGAACTATTATTTTTCTTTGCAATGATTGTATTGAGAGGGGTACTTATAGACACACACTTTCAATATAATCGGCCCGATACTTATCATCTTTTGCCAAAAGCTCGGACAGCGTCGAATCTGCGTCTTAATTTTTGCTGATTTCCGTATTGACTGACCTATGACGTGCTTAATGTCATCTCCGGTGTGGCACCGGATCCCTCGCAGTGGGTTTTTCACTTTGGCAAGGATTTATGTCGGCTCAGTACGCTCTATGTTCCAGAATATCCCGTTGCCAGCGGTGCAAGGTGTCCGGAGTAGCCTCAGTGGTTTGGCATCTTGCGTTGTCATGCATACTTCTGGGTTGCTGTTCCGGGTGTTTTTGTTGCATTGGTCATGCAGCTCTCACTCTAAAGCAACAGCATATAAGGAAACTAATGTTTATGCTGTTTTAGGGCACTGAATTACATTCAACTGAGAAGTTGGAAATTTGTGCCGGACTAGGACTCGAACACGGATTTCCAAGTTTAGGTCAGCGGTCACCGTAACCAAGTAGGCTCTCCGGACAGGCTTCTCGTCCTGTCCAAATTTTCGAACTTACTACACACTACGATTGTAGTGTCCGATGTTCATTATTTACACAGGCGAACAACTTTATCTGTATTCGCGAAAGAGATCGGACTATTTAGGCATCCGTACAGAAATTGTCATTTGCCTGTTTGAGGCGTATCTGCAATGACAGATAGTGTGAGTCCGTTCGGAAATGTATAACTGTATATATGCCTCGCAGGCAAATGCAAATATATGTGCGGATGCACAAGTACGTCCGACTCCTTGCAGGAATACAGATAAATCTGAGTACATTGGAACTAATTTACTGGAGGCACTACACTCGTACTGCACAATAAGTACAGTATTTAAGTAGGACTTAAAGTGTATCCGGATAGGCTACTTAGTTAAGGCGAACGCTTTCCCAAATCTGAAAATCTGGTTTCTAGTCACGGTCTGGTACACATTTTCAGCTTGGCCATTGCATGTAAATTCAGTGCCCTGGAACAGCTGAGGTGTTAAAATATTTCTGTTTAATAAAATCGATAACGTCTGACGAATAGCGCGAGAGGTAGTTATTAAATTGTGAAATTACCGCTAATGCACGCCTGCACACTGCTCGTACATAATGTACGTACGTAATGTTGGTAGCGAGTGAAAATTTCGTTTAAAGTATTTGGCCAGATGTGTGCTGGTAGCGTGAAGTTTTGACACCAATATTTGGACTAACTGGATTAAATTCTTAACATTTCCACAGTGTTTCTTACAGTACGGGGCATCTGATTCTGTTGATGGCGATCCTTCAGTCGGGTGGGGATGTTAAGTTCGGCGGGGTCCTTGGTGTTAGTAGAGAGGAATAGTCTAAGACAAGTTCCGGGTTTCACAGTGACTGTTTTCTCGTCATCATGTAACAGAAACGCGACGCACTAGTGACACACCCATTTCATAGAAATATGGCACACTTTTCATACATCGGCAAGGTGTAATACCCTCCCACAGAGATGGCCAAACTTACCCCGTGGGATATCTCAGCCAGCTACGCCATTCGACACTTAAATGAAACAAAAAATAACTTTGACAAGCTGATAAACTTTAACCGATGGAGAAGACAGAAAATACAAGGATCAGCTACGTAATTAGAAACATTTATGTATGTTTAGTGACAGAGCTGTACACGTTCTATTTTTAGTGAGAGACGTTGCATGAAATCGTTGTGGAAAGATGCAAGTTTAAATCCAAGAGGAGCTTATTACTATATGGAAGAAACACATTGCCACATTTTGCCATGTATTTTGTATAAGAGTAACTTCTAAGAAATTCTCAGAGTATAAACTAAGGACAGGGATAGGTTACGAATGAAACTAATCCTATTCTTTGAAGGCCACCTTCTAAACATTGATTTATAGCGATATGGGTAAACACTGGAAAATCTAGGTGTGTAGGCCCGATGCTGATATGAGCCGAACACTACATTTCTACCTAACTACTCTGTTATTCACACTTAAATTTCTGCCATGGGGTACATGGAATAACTTTCATAATATATCGTTACCGTTCTGTTCTCTAGTAGCACGCAGGGGAAAAAAACCACAATCTTCCCGTTTTCTATCTGATTTCTGCTCTTTCATTACGATTATCATATCTTGATTATATACATTACATACATTCATGTTCGGATCATAAAGTTGGTGAATAAGTTCGCAAATAGATGTCGCTGCAACGATTAACAGCTTTCTCTTCGTAGTTTCCACTCGAACTCATGCACAATTTCCGTGATACACTGCCCTCTGTATCATGATAATAAAAAGCAAGCTGCGCTTGTCTGAACTTTCTTTACATCCTCTGTCAGTTCCACTTGATGACGATTCCACATTGTGCAGAAATACTCCGAAATCGTGTGTATTATAGGCTGCTTCTTTAGTACAACTGTTGTATCTTGTAAGTGTTCTGCCAACGAAGGGCGGCTTTTCGTTTGCCTTCCACACAATATTTTTCTAAGTGTTTTTCCCCATGTAGGTTATTATGGATTGTAGTTCCTAAGTATTTAATTGAATTTAATGCTCTTAGAGTTGACTGTTTTACAGTGTAAATCGAATTTCAACGGATATCTTTTAGGGTTCATATGGATTCCCTCACACGTTTTATAATTTAGGGTTAGTTGCCAACGTTTGCATCATACTGATATCTAAATGGTTTGCAGTTGGTTTTGATCAGCAGGTGACTTTACTAGACGATAAATACAGCTTTAAGAGGTCTGCTCAAATTGTCGCCTAAATCATTTATGAAGAAAAGTATTATTTTACTGGGAAACGCGAGATAGCCACAATGGTAAGGCCGTGCGCTCTAAGGCGCCTTGCTGCGGCAGGCGCGGATGTCCTGTCAGAGGTTCGGGTCCTCACTCGAGCATCGGTGTGTGTGAGCGTGTGTTTGTTGTTCCTACGTTAGCTTAAATAGTTTGTAAGCCTAGGGACTGATAACAGTGGTTTAGTCCCATAGATTTACTAACATCGGAAAATTTGAATTACAGATATCAAATCAAATGTTTGTATAGTCTATGGGACTTAACTACGGGGTCATCAGTCCCTAAACTTACAAACTACTTATGAACTACTTAAGAACTAGGACGGCACAAATATCCATGCCCGAGGGGGGATTCGAACCCCCGACCGTAGTGCCCGTGCAGACCGTGACTGAAGCGCCTCAGTCCCCGCGGCCACCGCGGCCGGCTGACAGATATCACTTCTGTTTTACTCGACGACTGTCCGTCAATTATTACGAACAGTGTCGTTTCTGAGAAGAAGTCACGAATTCCGTCGCATAATTGAGACGATGATCCAAGGCCCCCAATTTGATCAGAAGCAGAATTTGATCCGATTCTGCAAGTAATAATCTTAGAATTTGCTTTTAAGTTTGCAGTTCAGTGATAGTTATTCTAGCGATGTTAGATAGGCAAAGTACGCAAAGCTACAGTATTTTTGTTTGTTCATTTTAAAGAGCTTTCAATGTTCATCCAAGATACTGTTCCTTCGTTTATCCTGTCCCGCTTGAGAAATTTCTGAAAAATAAAAATACGAATACAGAATTATTTGCAATCGCCAAGTTTACAAACTACATGGAGAACCTAGTAGACAATTAATAAAGCAATTTTCGAAGACCATATCCGGTTTGTGATGTGAATAGGATTGCCGCTTATATATCGCTGCATACAGTAACCGAAATTTGGGGAGCCAGCCCAGAGTACAGTTCACATCAAAAAAATTACGAGTCAGCTTCACGTGCGATGAATCAAGAAGCAAATATTACCGTTCGCACGCAGAGCTACAAGGAGAGCTGAGGCGGAATTCACTGTGAGCCGTATATCAGCGAGAAGTGTAGACATGACAGGGCCGTGCTTTTACTTGTGAATGCGGGGCCTTGGCTGGGGTATCTGACACAGTGCCAGCCGCAGAAAGCAACGCATTGCGGACGCAAGCACAACGCGCGCACTGAACGGAGGCCAATATTTCACGGCCCACCGACGAAACAAAGCCAGCTTCTGCGATCACTGTAGTTTGGCACAGCTTTACAATGAAGACCAGCCCTGGCAGTAGCTCGAATCCGTGTGCTTTCCTCGAAGAAAGTTTCCAAAACTTTAATGACATGACTTTAGGGTAAATGAGGATTAAATATAACTTTCTGAATTCGTATAAAATGATTCCATAACATGTAATCGGTACAGAAAAATGCTTTTGTGAAATAATTCATAGATTAATGTCTCTGTAAGTTTTTAAGTATTCTCACTGTGGAACCAAACAGTATAACCAAAAATGTCCCTATTGTCAGAATATTTGTTGGCTTCAATTATAGTATGAAAGTAATAATAATATTGTTAATATTCTTATCTTTACGATAAAACACCCTAAATGAGGTACCAAGGAATTAGTTGATGCATAAAAATACGGTAATGTTGTTATTCTTGTTAGTGTTGATATGTTGGTGGTGTTGTGATGATGTTACCTTTAGTCGGAAGACTTCTCTGTTGCAGCTCTCCACCCAACACTGTCCTATACAAATCTTTTCATTTCGGAATAACTATTGTAGCCTACATTCTTTCGAGCTCATCCCTTGGTCTCCTCCTACAATTTATACACCACAAACATCTCTCTAATACTAATCCAAAAATTCATTCCTTGATGTATAAGAAATTATCCTGTCAATCGATACCATCGTTTGGTTAAGTTATGCGATGCATTTCTTTTCTACCCTATTTTATGCCGTACCTACTCCTTACTTTCACGACTGTACGCACCTGAAGCGTTATCTTCAGGTATTAAAATACTAGGAACCAGTGATTTTGAATTTTTTCCAGAAGGACGATAAGATTCACATAGAAACATGCATAATTCTTTTAGGAATATTAGACATAACTGACCGAATAGTCACAATTTCAAGGAACTGAAAGAGTTGTAGTGATTACGGAGATACTATTATTCTTACTTAATAACATTTGTGAAACGTATAAATGGAAACATCGCGGACTGGATATTATAGAAATGAGGCACGTTTTATTTAATGAAGTTATAGCCATAAACAATTCTTAGGTCTTCTATGCAGCCTGAATGCTATTGTTAAAGTAATCCTTTCTTTGTGAGTGAAAAATTTGGAACTGCAATTTTCAATAGTGAGAGATATTAGAAAAGAGTACTTCATTGCTTGTGTAAAACACCTTTATTTTTGTGTTTGTAATTTTAATTCGCTAAACTCTAGACTTTTTAAAGCTCTTGCTACAATACATTCATTTCGGTATGATTATAACGTGCAAAATGTTCAACAGAGAACATAACAACTAAAATTCAGCGACAGTATCTCTATCTCTCTCGTGTCTCCCCCCTCTCCGTCTCTCTCTCTCTCTCTCTCTCGCAACCTCAGTCTCACTGATATTCACGCGCAATTCACGTTATTGTTCAAATGGTTCAAATGTTTGTAAAGCTTATGGGACTTAACTGCGGGGTCATCGGTCCCTCGTTATTGTTCAGTCTGTCAAATTTTATGTTATTCCTTGGATGGTAGAAACGTGCATCTCCCATAAATCTTATATTTTTCAGAGCAAGCATGAAACAGATGTGTAAGGCAATGATTTTAATCCAATGATAGCTCCTGATCCTATATATACACCATCAAATAGTTTAATGAAGTGACAGTTTTCCTAGATCATCATTTTTATGAAACGTAAGATGTTAAAAGCGCAGCGGATGCCTAGTTAAAATGTGCCGCAAAGTAAACCGTGGGAGCCTAGCCAATGAAACGAACAATTTTACAAAACGTATCACGTGCTTAAATGCTGGAAAGAGCCATTTATATTTTTGAAGGGGAGACACTATTTCGTCGTATTTTCGAACTGCATTAAATGACATTAAAGGAAAAATTTCCAGAGAGTTTGTCTACCTATGACTCAGTTACCTATCTTAATAGTGTGTTACAGTAAAATCACATTAGTCTCTGTAAAGATTCAACTTGTAAATGTGACGATGCGTCATTGTGCTTCTGCATCTGTAGTCACTGCGACAAGCCTCACAGCCAATTAGTCGAAAGGAACAAATAAATTAGTGAATTTATCGGTACGAAAAATGGGATTCAACAATTTCAACTATTTTATTTTTAATGATATTTCCTTAGTGGGGAAGCACAGTCTTGTAGAATTTTTTAAATGAAATCCACTGTTTTCTGTCTATATTAAGATACAATCATGATTTCGGTTGTGTGCCCACTTTCAAGTATCGTATACAAGTACACTCCTGGCCATTAAAATTGCTACACCACGAAGATGACGTGCTTCAGACGCGGAATTTAACCGACAGGAAGAAGATGCTGTGATATGCAAATGATTAGCTACCAGAGCATTCACACAAGGCTGGCGCCGGTGGCGACACGTACAACGTGCTGATATGAGGCAAGTTTCCACCCGATTTCTCATACACAAACAGCAGTTGAGCGGAGTTGCCTGGTGAAACGTTGTTGTGATGCCTCTTGTAAGGAGGAGAAATGCGTACCATCACGTTTCCGACTTTGATAAAGTGCGGATTGTAGCCGATCGCGATTGCGGTTTATCGTATCGCGACATTGCTGCTCGCGTTGGTTGCGATCCAATGACTGTTAGCAGAATGTGGAATCGGTGGGTTCAGGAGGGCAATACGGAACGCTGTTCTGTATCCCAACGGCCTCGTATCACTAGTAGTCAAGATGACAGGCCTCTTATCCGCATGGCTGTAACGGATCGTGCAGCTACGTATCCATCCCTGAGTCAACAGATGGGGACTTTTGTAGGACAACAACCATCTGTACGAACAGTTCGACGACGTTTGCAGCAGCATGGACTATCACCTTGGAGACCATGGCTACGGTTACCCTTGACGCTGCGTCACAGAAAGGACGGCCTGCGTTGGTGTACGCAACGACGAAACTGGGTGCACGAATGGCAAAACGTCATTTTTTCGGATGAATCCAGCTTCTGTTTACAGCATCATGATGGTCGCATCCGTGTTTGGCGACCTCGCGGTGAATGCACATTGGGAGCGTGTATTCGTCATCGCCATACTGGCGTATCATCCGGCGTGATGGTATGGGGTGTCATTAGTTACACATCTCGGTCGCCTCTTGTTCGTAACGATGGCGCTTTGAACAATGGCAGTTTCATTTCAGATATGTTACGACCCGTGGCTCCACCCTTCATTCGATCCCTGCGAAACCGTACATTTCAGCAGGATAATGCACGACCGCTTGTTGCAGGTCCTGTACGGGCCTTTCTGGATACGGAAAATGTTCGACTGCTGACCTGCCAGCACATTCTCCATATCTCTCATCAAATGAAAAAGTCTGGTCAATGGTGGCCGAGCAACTGGTTCGTCACAATATGCCACTCACTACTCTTCATGAACTGTGGTATAGTGTTGAAGCTGCATGGGCATCTGTACGTGTACACGCCAACCATGCTCTGTTTGACTCAATGCCCAGGCGCATCAATGCCTTTATTACGGCCAGAGGTGGTTCTTCTGGGTACTGATATCTCAGGATCTATGCACCCAAATTGGGTGTCAGTTCTAGTATAATATATTTGTCCAATGAATACCCGTTTATCATCTGTATTTCTTCTTGGTGTAGCAATTTTAATGGCCAGTAGTGTTTCAAAGTTCAAAGTTCAAAGGTTTGTTAAGCGTATGGGACTTGACTACGGGGTCATCAGTCCCTAAACTACTTATCTACTACCTTATACTAAGGACGGCACAAATATCCATGCCCGAGGGGGGATTCGAACCCCCGACCGTAGTGGCCGTGTAGACCGTGACTGGAGCGCCTCAGTCTCCTCGGCCACCGCGGCCGGCCCAGTAGTGTTTAAAATTTTCAGATACGCCTAAACTGCACGTCATGAAGTCAATGTGTATTTGGTTTCGTAAAAGCAATGTACATTTATGAGAATCAATAACTGAAATGATGCTGCGTGCAGGTCGAAATCAAGCAAGACACGTAAAGTTTATCGAAACTTATGCTGATGTTTTGATGACAAGAAGTTTAGCTTTATATGAAAATTTATATTAGCTAAAGTGTCTATGCCATACAGTCACTGCGAACGATTTAAAGCAAGGGGAAACTACAGTTGTTACTTTTTCGGAGGACATACAGCTCTACGGTATGATATGCTCTCGGGTAGAATATTCTGGAGGTAAAATAATTCTCCATTTGTATCTTCGGGCTGGGACTTCTCAGGTGGATGCCTTCATGAGGGAAGACAACATTGGCATTTACGGATCGGAGCGTGCAATGTTATATTATTTAATCGGGTAGGGAGGTTAGAAAATATAAAAAGGGAGATGGATAGTTTGAAGTTAGATATCGTGGGATTAGTGAAGTTCGGTGTAACGATGAATAGGAAATCAAGATGAAAACTAAAAAAACAAAGGAAAAATGCCATTGACGGTTTTTTAATTCATTTTTTTATTTAATTGCATTTTTTGTTCTTCGGGTAGATCGATGCTTTTCGGTCGTTTGTTATAATAGTTCTGGGTTGTTCGTTGAGAATTTTTCTCGTCTTATTTTTTAATTATTATTTTTACAGACGGCGTTGAGACCCTTTTCCTTTTCTCTCTTTTCAATGATTCTTCAGTTTGGTAGGTTCTTTGTGGAGGTTGGTTTTTGTTTTACTTTGATCGTTTCGTCGTTGACTCGGTTTTTTCGTTACCGAGCACGCTGAACTACAACGTCGGCATCCCTCTGACTGAGCTTCGCGGCGGTGTGGCCGAGCGCATTTAGGCGCTATGCAACGATGCGCGAGACCGCTCCCCGTCGGGGGTTCGAATGCCCCCTCGGGCATGGATGTCTGTGTCGCCTTTATTATAAAGTAGTTCAAATGTTTGTAAATCTATCGGACCAAACTGCGTGGTCATCAGTCCGTAGCTTACAAACTACTTAAAACAAGGTAAACTAACCTAAGGACAACACACACACCCATACCCCAGGGAGGACTCGAACCTCCACGGCGAGCAACCGCGCGCTCCGCAGTGAGACGCTTTAGACCGCTCGGCTACTCCACCGCGGCTATATAAAGTAGTTCATAATTATTTTGTAAGTTTAGGGACTGATGACCCCGCAGTTAAGTTCCTTAAGCTTAAGAAACATTTGAACGTTCTCTGACTTAGCGCGCTGAGCCACCGCGCTCAGCAAGTTTCGAATCACCGTCTAACATATTCGTCCATCACGAACTAATTCGCCACCTATTACGATACGCCGAACAGCTGCGAGAGTAATCCGTAATTCTCGTACCATCGATGGCAGGTGTTATCTGCTAACATGGTATTCTTAGGTATTCGATAATAATTCATTGTCCTAAGAACGACGTGTTTTTGACAATTTTCAGTGTAGTGTTGCTTTGAAATGACGACGGTTGAGTTACAATAAGAAAATCATCAAATACACAAGGCAATATGTCGTGTACAAAGGAGAGTTTCGGGCAATGGATGTCAAATGACTGATTTTCGAACGCCAAATGTACGCTATGTTCCTTCCAGGCTATAGTCATTCGTAACCAGCACAGGCAAAGAAAATAAACTTGGAACAAACTACCACAGCAATACAGGTGATAATAATTTAACGGAAAAAGACAAGATAATGTAGGGAAAGTTATTAATATAATAGTTTAAAAAGGTAAAAGTGCCAAAAAGAGTATGTATGTCAAAGCAAAACGAAAATATCAAATAATTTTGGCTGTTTGTTGAAATAGAGGCAGAAAGAATATTATGTGTGGGGTGCATAGGTAGTACCACAATAGCAGAGTCGTAATCGTATCGTTCATAATTTTTTTATTATTCATATTTTTATTGTTTTTGTCCTAAAAGTTTGCAAAAAATCATAAAACTACAGGCAAATCTAAAGCCGTAAAACACGACAGTAAGATTTTTTCCATCTCCAGTTTTAACATTTATTGGTTGTACGATACCTATAGAAACGTTGAATAGGCCAAGATTCAAGTAATTATTTCGTCTTAATATAACTGTAGATCCCATTTTGAAAACTGTATTCTCATCTAGCCTTGCTGCCTTGGAGGTATCATCTTCAGAATTTGTTTACAATCACGAACCCTTTTTGAGAGATACTTGGGGCAATCTATGCTATGTGTTAGGTGATCGGCGCACACCAACACCGTTAAAAAAAAAAAAAAAAAAAAACTAAGATGTTACTTACCACAAGCTAGATTGTAGTTACCATTGTCACTGGTTTCAGTCACAGCAATTTACTTTGTATTCTTTGTTCATTCATGTCTAACCACAACCTTTAAAATTATTACGTATTCGTAAAAAACAGAATATAGGCCCAGACTGTGTGATGTGGGATATAGCTTACTGATGTTATTGCTGCAGTTTTCATTCCGGGCAATTTATACTGTACTCTTTTGTCCTGTCTACAAAAATGTATTCCTGCCTAGGTACATCGATAAGAACGGAAAATGCACATCGTGCTTTAAACAACCACAGCTAGGATTTCGCCAAATATGGTGAACGTCTCCGCATGATGGAACAGCTTTGAGCGCTCGATTTGGCTAGACAGAACTAGGAGGGTTTATTTGGAAATGGTGGGACATGATTTCTTCCCTATCCTTCAGCTACGCGAACTCATCTCCATATCCGCTGAACTGATGAGATAATTATCAACTTGTAGTAAAGCCCCAATGATATCCACCGAGCGACGTGGCGTAAAGGTAACACGTCGGACTTCAATTAAAAAGAACGGCGGTTCAAACTCGCCTCCGTCAGTCCTGATTTAGGTTTTCCGTGATTTTCTCAAATCACTTCAGTCAAATGGCGGGATGTTTCTTATGAGAGGGCTCGGGCGATCTCCTTCTCCATCCTTGACAAACACTATCCAAGCTTGTTCTCCTTCTCTGATGAGCAAGATGTCGACAAGACATTAATCCCTAATTTCCTTCAATTCATCCTTCGATCGTTCCCCTCCCTTCTTTCAACTGTGCTATAGTATTATCTTTGATCTCAAAGAGACTTGGTGGCCCTTGATGGTACGGTTTTATTGGCGTGTAACTCTAACACACACTATCAATACTGTGATTCTTCAGTTTCTCCCGGCGTATTTGATAATCAAAATATCCACGGGTGTACTGCCGGTCTATAGTGTCCAATGGGCACAATATTTCGGCGATCATACATGTCGCCATCATGAGGTGAACTGACGGACTGAGCTCCTGGAAACGCGCCGGCACGGAGATCCGCACGGTACGGCTGCTCTAAGGGAACTGTTCCCTTCGAGCAGCCGTAGCGTGCGGATCTCCGTGCCGGCACGTTTCCAGGAGCTCAGTCCGTCAGTTCACCTCATGATGGCGACATGTTTGATCGCCGAAATATTGTGCCCGTTGGACACTATAGACCGGCAGTACACCTGTGAATATTTTGACTATCAATACTATTACTTCTCCGATCACAGAATGTACAACGTTGATGAGCCAATGCGTAAGTCGTCTTCTCATTCGTTTATTGCTGGTGTACTCTAAGTCTGAATTTGATCATTTCTAAATTGTTTCTTAACTGTGTTGCGAATTTTACACACATTACTGTGTCTGTCTCCGTAGTCTGAAACGTACTACTCCTTGTTAATTGACATTCGGTCACAGAGAAATGACTAATTTTAACAACGAAACCATCGGTGAATAATTCAACATTTTCAGGAAAGAGAAAAGCCGTAATAATAATAATTTCGTGTGGCTCATCGGCCTGGTGCAAGTCTTTCAATTGGACGCCACTTCGGCGACTTGCGTTATCCAATCGGGGAAACGGGAACTACAGCTTAACGTGGAATCCAAAGCACTTGTCGTTTGTGGCGACTCCTCACAGAAGCAGTGTGAGGCGCGTAGGCAACGTGTTTGAATGTGAGGAGGGCGATGGATACGGCGAACACCTGCGAGCCCGCCGCCACCTGTTGAATGCCGCGCCGCCCTTTGTAGCGCTCACCTCGCGGTATCGACAGCGCATTTTGTACTTCGTGGAAACGCCTCGAACATCTCGTCGCAATAATAACAGCTGGCTTTTGTCCAAATGCGGCATTGTTTCCAGTTGCGGACATCAGATACCGGACTGATCGAACTTTGTGGGCGAGTGGCTGTCAAACGTGTGGCATATCTACCTTGTACCTCCCTCGAATCACAAGGTGGTCAAATGTTCAAATATTTTTAAATCTGTGGGACGTAATTTATTTTATTATTAGTACCTAGACTTACAATCTACTTAAACTAATTTAAACTAACCTAAGGACATCACACACACGCGCGCGCGCCCGCGTGTGCCACTGGGAGGACTCGAACCTCCGACAGCGAGTAACCGCGCTCCGCATCAGGGCGTGTAGGAGAAACTCTATAAAACCTCATTAACGATATTTTACTTAGGCCTCATGTTTTCACATCGTTATGACTTCCTATGGACATCATAGTGTACAGTAAGTTACAGAGTACTGTGGTAGGTCAAGTATCATTTAATGAATACTTCACTATACTTAAAGTGAAGACGATACATGACACATAAAGTCGGTCGGTTCTACCAATCTACAACTACTGTCCGAACGTCTCCATAAACTAATAACCTTCCATAAGATTTTTTTTTTTTCGTTTTTACCGATAAGGATGGAACTAGCTTGGCGCAAGATCTAGACTTCCACATCAGTGCCACTCACTTCTGTACGACCTCTGTAAGAAGGTTGGCACCACTGCGCCACGGCAGGACACGATATTGCATTATGTCCGTAATCGTTAGAATTTTATTGTGGAACTATGTACTATTCAGACGTTTTGTCCACACGTAACGTACTGTATCGCGCATCTCAACATGTCCACACGTAACGTACAGTACCGCGCATCTCAACGATGAAGAAATGGGGGATAATCCTTTGAATGTTGTCTTTCGCGACCAGCTGTTGAAATATTACCTAGGTTTAAGGTCGTGTTCCACGACGTGACACAGGGCATGTAACAGATGCCTCCGAAATTCTGAAGTACAAAAACTACTCCAACAGAAAGGAAGGAGGACTTAAATTTTGGACCTTAGTGATAGATAAATTAAATTGGACCTACTCTTCATCACAAGCTCCATAACATACGTCGACGTAACTACGCGGTCGTAGGCAACAGTTTCATGACGTCACGAGCTAAATGTTACATATACACACATAAACAGCACAGATTTGTGAGCTGACTTCGGCGTGTACCAATGTCTGTAATGCCCCAGAAGCTGTCCAGAGCGGTAGAAGACAAAACTTCAATGCAAAAAGCATGCCCTCGAACGCGGACTTATTCCTAGGTGTCTAGTATCGGCAAGGAAGATAAGTGTTGAAAGTCTCGTTCACGGCGTGGTCATTAGAGACGAAGGGCAAACTCCGATTTCGTTGATAACGGTGAGTAAAGAAATTAGCCGTGGCCATTCTAAAGAACCGTCCCACCTTTTGCTTGGAGTGATTTAACGGAACTACGGAAAACCAAAATCTGGATTGCCAGAGGGTAATTTGAGCCGCCGTCCACCTGAATTCGAATTCATTGTGCCTACGAATGAACCACATTGTTCGGTCTCATCGCTGGAATACGTTTCCAATTTGGCACACCATTCACGTCCACACTTTGAAGCATCAGTTAACGGTATTGTAGTAGAACTCCACAAAAAGACAAGTTCGTATAGTCTCTTCTGAGAATGCAACTCTTCCTGTTCAATGTTATTAGTGTCGCACAATATGAACAACTTTTCTGAAATCCTTACGCATTATACCACTTTCGTACGTTTCCCGCACTAGACTCTTGTTCGAAAAAAATCAGTTCTTCATCATCACACTGATCCACTGGCCAACTGAAGTGCCAGAGAACTGCTCCTTCTTTTATTCAGGGTATTCTGTAGATGCGGTATCTGAATACAACGCACAACAACTTGAGTCTAAAAAATTGATACGGACCACTTGCGGTGTTTCAACTCAGGGAACAGGCTCATATTGGCCTACAAACATTACGTAAGGTACTGGACATGCGTGCCGCGTGAGATTTTCGGTATCATTATACAAAAACTAGACTGCACAAAACATAAAAGATCACTTTTTCGAGGCGCCGTAAATGTCTTGCATTGTGAGACAGATGTTTAAAATTTGTGACAAAGTTACTTACCATGCGCCTATAGAATGGAGCACAAACGTGCCTCTCTACCTCGTCAATCTTGGGCTTTGTTTCGTTTCAAATAGCATGGAATCAGAATTTTATGTCTGGTTTAGGGTGTGTTAATGTTATTACATTGGCACCAAATGTCGGTACAATTTTGCCTAACCCGAAAATGAACGTGTCCTAAGATGGGAATCATTTCTTCTCTTTATGCTTCGTTGGTGGTGGTCAGAACAACGACACAAAGCCGTAATAACACGCGTATTTCTTGTGAGTTGCTCAGAAAAACAATTCACAAACACTGCCGCTGAGAATCTGCATGAAAATGTAGAATTAAATACAAGACGTCAATCAAACAAAATCGATGCATTCATTTTCACATTTTCGAGTTGATAAACTGCTTTCTGCAGTATGATGATTAACAGGACGACGATCTTCACAGACTTTGACATTCTGGACACGCATTACAGGAATTATTTCTTCCCTAAGGATACCACTGAATTTTGGAAATCCATTAAACGTCATCGAGTCCTTTTCGTGAATGTGAATTTACCAATGTTCAAATGTTTGTTAAGCTTAAGGGACTTAACTGCGGGGTCATCAGTTCCTAAACTTACAAACTACTTATGAACTACCTTATACTAAAGACGACACAAACATGCATGCCCAAGGTGAGATTCGAACCGCCGGCCGTAGCGGCCGTGCAGACCGTGACTGGCGCGCCACAGACCGCTCGGACACTGCGGCCGACACTAAAAAACATGGTGCCCAAAATTTTTCTAGTCACTTCCACTTATTACTCACTAAGGCTAATTCTGTTCATATTATCTCAGGTCCGCTACGAGAGGCTATCGTACATCAGAGGTTGAACTTCGAGGGACGATTTACTGCTACTGAAGCGACCATTTAATAGCCATTGTAGCTAGGGCCGTAGTCAGAAATTTGGTTTTGGGTGACAGGCGATCAGACAATGAGAATTGTAAATTATAACATATACTCTAAGTTGTTGAGCATTACAACATAATTTATGGGGTGGGAGGGGACACTGATCCTCTTCATCCCCCTTTTTGCTGCGGCCCTTATTGCAGTTGTGACAAATATGGCCAGACACAGCCGCAACAGTGAAGCACACTGTTTGGAATTGTGAAGGTTATATAATAATAATGTTCAGTAACTCCACTTTTAATTTCTACTTCAACTATAGATACAAACACAAATACTTTTGCAGTATCTGAATGTACTAGTTACAGGGAATCGTGGTTTGAACTCCATGGGCATAATTATTTTGTTCGGTACACGTTAATCTTGCATCCACATTAAAGCTACCTTGTACACCTATGCAAAAGT
This sequence comes from Locusta migratoria, assembly GCA_026315105.1. NCBI lineage: Eukaryota > Metazoa > Arthropoda > Insecta > Orthoptera > Acrididae > Locusta > Locusta migratoria. Next base: position 460,042,548 of record CM048755.1, read on the forward strand.
ATCAGCTAATTAATTTCAGTAATCTTTCAATTAATTTATTTGTAAGACTATTACTTTCGTAATTATTTTCTCATGCAGATTGATAATGTTTATAACAAAACTTGGTTTACAGCGAACACAAATTTTTCAGTCAGGTTCCTATGAATGTCTTGATAAGATACTATTGTATGCCCACATTCATTTACGTAACTAAATTAAATCAAGCAATCAAACAGTAATTAATTAAAGACTGCCTATTAGCTGTAAAGCAATGCAGGTGCCCTTACAGTCTCAGTTACTTGTTCACATTCTTCCAGAACTACAAACACAGTCATCCGTCTTCATCTTTGTAAATGGTTGTTGGACTTTCATTCGGCCAGAATTGAACAACTTATATCAAACGCTGGACATACATGTATTCCACGTAATTTTTACATTCACTGGTTTAATTATTTATTTTATTTAATATTCTCTTTTTTTCATCCATATCTTCAACTCATATTGCTATGTCATTCTGTAGTCTCATCGCTAAATACCTGCCGTCTGATTGGTATAATTGGTAACAATTCTCAAGCCACAAGAACTTCATAATAAATACAACTCTATTTTTCAAAATGCTTCCGTACTGAATCACATTCTACAACCCCCACCTATTGAAACACACTTTACACTCCAAAGTTATCTTGTCTCATTGCCGGTCTCTGTGAACTGGGTAGTGTTTCTTCGACCATTAGGGTCTGAGTCGTCCATCAGTTTATATCTCGCCAACACAATATCACTAATACCAGTGTGGTATCTAGAATTAGCAAACATGATGTTATACTTCTACAATTAAATCAGATAATATATTGAAGTTTTTTTTTAATTCTTGTAAGTTTAACTTGCATTTTTCAATTGTTTTGTCGAAAGAAAGACATAGCGTATTACTAACAAAATTGAAATGAGAAAAAATCCAGCCACTCAATGACTGATATCAAGGATGTTTAATAATGGAAATTATTTGGCTCTGAATCAATAAACTGAGGTTGTTGAGACATTACAGCCACACGTTACCAATAATTCGGAATTCTGTAAGTAGTGTATGTTTTATCGGAATCAAAATCATGGTTCTCTACAAGAGACTACATCACAATGTAATAGTGTGATAAATTGTTGTTATTGGAAGTTGTGAAAAGAAACACAAACCACACATTTCGTTCGCCCTGGTACGTAAATTATGAAGGAAGGTGGCTAAGAAGAGGGACCTACTATTTCCATTATTAGCGACGATCAAACATTGCCTTTGGAAAGATTAACGGAGCAGATTCGTTGTGCCAAATGAGCCCAATAGTACTATTAACACTGCGGAAACGAGATCAGCAAATACACCCATTTGGTAAAACAACGTGAGCGAATAAGCCCGTAAAAACCTGTTTCATATCTTCGTATGAGAGTCTTCATCGATCATTGAATGCCGTTTTTGAGGAACAGCAGTGGATTTAATCCCATAGGGGGATATGAGAACAGTAGGGCGAGTGCTTCAGTGTCTCCCATTTCAGTTGGCGTAACTTCTAAGATCTAAAATTTGCGATAGGATATTGTGCGTTTTCATGCCGCAGCAGCAGCAGAAGGATGATTTTCGATATAGATGCTACACTTCTTTCTCCTCTGGTCCTTGGGGAAACAAAAAACATTAATAGCACGTTAGTTGTGTTTGGACATAGTTGGTAGTAACGTCACTAAAATTTAAATTTCCTCACGAATGCCACACTAATTCCTGGTATACATGTAGACGCTTATGAAGAACGATTGGCGTAGTCTTTACAGAATGAGCTCACGCTCCAATTGTTTTCGGGTAAGAATGCAAAGGTAAATCGGCCGTACTCTTTCGAAGGAACCATCCCGCCATTTTCATGGAGAGAATTAGGGAAATTACGGAAATCCTAAATCTGGTTCGCAGGCGTTGTATCTGGAACATCGTCCTCCCAAATACGAGTCGAGTGTGTTATCTACCCTCCATTTGTCTCGGTCCACATCGGAGTTGCGTTACTTTACACCTACGCTGCTGCGGCGCCGTCAACTGGAAACTATGTGGTCGCCGTTGTAGATGGTTCGACAATCTAACATCATACTTCCATCATTGAAAGAGAAGTTCTCTGATAGTTGGCAACGGTGTTCACAGTTTTCAGCTGCCGCCAGAACTAACGAAAATTGTAGTCGCCTCCAAATACGGAAACGTTACCACAGAAACGTAAAAAAAATCGTTACGTGGATGTTCGTAGCAGATCCACTAAGCAGCCTCAGTAAGCCCAGCGTTGTCGTCAATGATCTTCTTCTCAGTGAAGCCTATGGTCAAATCCTGGAGTTTAGAAGATTTAAAAGCGCTGTATAACTTGGTAGTCTGGTGAAAACGAAACAATTATACCTTTTTTCCAGTTTTCTTGAGTTATATAATCATAATAATTATCTGGCTGATATAAAAATCTGATTAGAATGGAATGGAAGAGTGCTTTCTCTCTGTAAAAAAATTAATTTCCTTGATATTCATATTTCACCGCAAATTCGAAAATTCTCATTCGGAAAAATGTATTTAATTGTGAAATTCACCGATACGGGCGTATAAACCCCAACCGTGAAAGCAGCCAAGTGGACGATTTAAAAAAAAAATAAACGCTAGGTAGGTCCTACATATGACAGTATGTGAATGAGTATATCCCTGGCTAAAATCGGATGAAATGCAATATTCCGGTTACGCCTCTCAACCACAAGTGAAAACCAATAAACAAACGTGTTTTTAGATATAACATTGCATGATTGAAACATAAAGCTGTGCTATGCGATATTCCACTAAAGTGTTCATACAAAGTTGAAAGATAATTTGCCGCCGGGTCAAAGCTAAAAATAACAGTCATTTATGGTTCCATCTACAGCATTTACTCTCTGATTAAATTTCGCAATTCAGCTTACGAATTAAAATCTGTTGTATTGTGACATGATACGCAGTAGCTATTAGCCACACCGAAACCATTGTATCCATTTTAATTACCATTTTGCTGGACTTTCTTAGTTTCTCTGCTTAAGCAATGAGCAAACTAAACATATGAAAACGCTGAAATAGCCATACCCGCGACACATTTGGATTATTAGGTATGATATCTGAAACCACAAACGTGTCCATTCGGTTTCCTGTCATATTAAATGTAATTATAGTAAGGTTCTGTTTCTGCTGTTATAAAAATCAAGTCAAAATGTAGAAGATAATTACAAGCTCTACTGCGTTACAGTTGTCATACAGGTGAATACATAATTAAAACTTCCAGTGAAATTCCATCTCTCTCTCTCCGTCTCTCTCTGCCTGTGTGCTCGGTAGCATCACATTGATTGATGATATTCAGTGAAAACTGGTTCACAGCGGAAACTCCACCGAAACTAGATTCCACGGCAAAATGATGTCCTAATTACACTTCTGGCCACCCAACGCGCAACACTCCGATGGTAGCATGCATGTCATTTGAAATTTACAGCATGCGATGAGAGATGTCCATAATTAGCTTTTCAGTGCAGGCCGAAAACGCGGACGCGTGTATCGGCACCTGCAAGAGCTATACTGGCTGCCATTCCCGAGAGGGTACCAAATGCAACGATCAAGTGGAACCCAGTTCGAACTGTCCATCTACGAGACGCAGAGGGCAGTAGATACAGGCTCCCAGTTACGTGTCGTCTTTATTGAATTCTGCAAGGCGTTCGATACGGTTCTGCACAGTCGCCTGATGATCAAAATAGAAGCGTACAGACTATCGTATCAACTGTGTTATCAGATTGTAGAGTTTCTAGATGACGTAACGCTGAGTGTCATTTCCCACGGAGAGACGTTGTTGAAGTGAAAGTGATTTCTGGTGTGCCGCAAAGGAGCGTTATTGGACGGTTGCTTTTCACGATATGTGGGGACTGAGGCGCTTTTGTTGTGTTCATAATCGTCAGTTCGTAAGAAAGGTACATTTAGAAAATCTTCCGACACAATTTGAAAATTCGGGGAAAACTAAAGAGCCTTTTTCTATGGGATTCCTGTATAAATCCAAACAATAATGCACGATTCAAACGATGGATATGGGTGATTTCTGTTTTTTGTTTGTGTTTAGTTTGTTCCTCATGATCCTGGAAAACAATTCAGGCCATTGAAAATGGAAATTAGAGTTTTGAGTGTACAGATGCTAGAAATTACATATTTGACAGGTGACCATTATATTTGCCATATGTAGAGATTTTTGCGTGGAGAAGTTCAAGATAACATATGGTGCACGACAGTGGGTGCCTAGCAAAAAACTTCGACACTCTTTGGCCGATCACCATGAAAGTAATTTGTTATTTGTAGTTTCTCTTTGATAGGGTGGGAGGTGGATACGGACGAAGAGGTTAAGAGGCTGGAGATTGATGTAACACAGAGGAGATGATCAGGTGAGAGGAAGAGATGTAAGGATGGATAGGGACAGAAGGAGGGGCAAGAGGAAACAAAGCGGTAGGAGGCATGATTAGGTGAACAGAAACGGGGAAAGGAAGACCTAGACGAACGAAAAGTTGAATTAAATACTTATCCTACAAAAATTATATATGGATTATATGAACCATCCTTCGTATCAGGAGGAGGAGTTGGACAGTTAGAGGAGTCAAAGTGGACTAACAAAAGATCGAAACAAATAAATATCCGAACGGAAAGACACTAAATGTAACCAATCTTTGGGATGAATGCGTTAAAACCACAAATGACCTTGAAAACAATGAATTCCTATAATATTTCATTCGATTAGGCAGATGCAGAAACAGTGGATAAGTGATTCCTATGTGTAATCAACTCTACTGCGACAAAAAGTCACTAATTTGAAATCGTAGGTATTTCTTTTCTATAAACTCCTGATCCTACGGAAATTGTTGTCTTTCAACTCTAACAAATTGAAGGAAATATTATGTTAGATAAATCCTTCTTGATGGACTGACGTAGTGAATGTCAGATAACGCACCCCTAGATTTAGAACTGTCATGAGTGCATAGATCCTGAGAAATCAGTACCCAGAACAACAATCTCTGGCTGTAATAACGGCCTTGATATGCCTGGGCGTTGAGTCAAACAGAGCTTGGATGGCGTGGACAGGTATAGATGCCCATTCAGCTTCAACAATATACCACAGTTCATCATGAGTAGTCACTGGCTTATTGTGACGAGCCAGTTGCTCGGCCACCATTGACCAGACGTTTTCATTTGATGAGAGATCTGGAGAATGTGCTGGCCAGGTCAGCAGTCGAACATTTTTCGTATCCAGAAAGGGCCGTACGGGATATGCAACATACGGTCGTGCATTATCTTGGTGAAATGTAGGGTTTCGCAGGGATCGAATGAATGGTAGAGCCATGGGTTGTAACACATCTGAAATGTAACGGCCACTGTTCAAAGAGCCGTCGATGCGAACAAGAGGTGACCGAGACGTGTAAACAATGGCACCCTATACCATCACGCCGGTTGATACGCCAGTATGGCGATGACGAATACACGCTTCCAATGTGCGTTCACCGCGATGACGGGTGCGACCATCAGGATGCTGTCAAGAAAACCTGGATTAATCCGAAAAAATGACTTTTTGCTATTCGTACACCCAGGTTGGTCGTTGTGTGCACCATCAAAGGCGCTCCTGTCTGTGGTACATCGTCAAGGGTAGTCGCAGCCATGGTCTCCGAGCTGATAGTCCATGCTGCTGCAGAAGTCGTCGAACTGTTCGTGCAAATGGTTGTTGTCTTGCAAACGTCCCCATCTGTTGACTCAGGAATCGAGACGTGGCTGCACGATCCGTTACAGCCATGCAGATAAGATGTCTTTCATCTCGCCTGCTAGTGATACGAGGGCGTTGGGATCCAGCACCGCGTTCCATATTGCCCTCCTGAACCCACTGATTCCATATTCTGCTAACAGTCATTGGATCGCGACTAACGCGAGCAGCAGTGTAGTGATACGATAAACCGCAATCGCGATAGACTACAATCCGACCTTTATCAAAGTCGGAAACTTGATGATAAGCATTTCTCCTCCTTACACGAGGCATCAAAACAACGTTTCACCAGGCAACGCCGGTCAACTGCTGTTTGTGTATGAGAAATCGCTTGGAAACTTTCCACGTTATAGGTGCATATGACAGCTTTTTCTTCTTGTCCGTTAAATTTCGCGTCTGTAGCACGTCATCATCGTGGTGTAGCAATTTTAATGGACAGGAGTGTATTTTATTACATCGTGTTTTTGTTTTCCTTGGGTGCATTGCGACTTGCTAGTTCGTTAGTGTGTACCAGTCCAAGCAGTAGGCTGTGAGTGGACGATAGAATTTGTCAGTGTAGAATAAGCCGACATGCCCATTATGTATGGAGAATGTAGGTGGAATGCAGTTCGTGGTTGTAAGTTTTATGCGGTAACATATTTCAATGGACGTCCCCCATCTCGGCATTTATTTATGAACCTTAACCTAGTCAACTTAATAGAAGAAAACAAATGATGTCAGACATTGGGGAAATTAATATTTTGTCAGCTGTTGCAGTTGATCAGAACGTTATTTCCAGCGCAATTGAACGAGGAAGTGACATGAGCAAGGCAACTGTCCCACGCATTCATCATATCGTTCCCTTCAATATCACAATTCTCTCCACCAGGAGATGCATGGAAAAATTATGAGAATCATGTTATCTTCTGTACTTGGACATTACGACAGGGTAGTCTCGATGCACCATGCATCCTAATTAGTGATGAAGCCACATTTACCAATCATTCTCAGTTAGACCGCCAAAACATGCATTATTCGTCTGTTGACAAACCCCGTTGGCTTCGTCAGCTGGAACGTCAGCGTCCATAGAGTATAAATGTGTCGTATGGGATAGTTAACCATCAACTAATAGGACAATTCTTCGTAGACTGTACAATCAACGCACACAAGTATTACAACCTCCTAACAGACCATCAGCCACTATTGCTAGAAGACGTTCCTGTGCAGTCTAGGATGAACTTGTGGTACCATCATGATGGTTGTCCAACCTATTGTGCACGAATTATTACGGAATGTCTTCAGGAATTATTTCCAAGCCGTTGGATTGGTCGCAAAGGACCTGTACCTTGGTTGGTCAGTTCTCCGGATTTGACTCCCATAGACTTCATTTGTGGGGAAAGTTGAAAAGACATTGTCAACAAGACATTGTCTGAAAAGACGTGGTATACAAGCTGCACCAGCTATACCCGACGATACGCAACTACGTGTTACTCCATCCTGCTCGGACATCACCACTGAAATGCCAACAAGTGTGCAGCAATTATTCTATACCAGCATGGAAACGTCTACTGTCGGTTATCATTCTGAACACAATTTGTAATGTTCAGTTGCCTCTTTACTGGTCAGAAAGCATGTCACTAGAATATGCACTGGTGTTGTTCTTTAGTGTGTGTTACCACAGATACTGTGCATGTGTTGTGGAAATTTTTCACAATCATATATCTCGAAAACGACGTGCACTAGTGTCCTGCAACAAACGCCACTGACACTCTAATTTCCCCTAATTTTCGTTTGTTAATGTCAGTACGCATTGTTCCTTTTTTTTAAATATATGATTTCACAAAAGAAAAATAATAAAAAAGATTCCTAATATTATGAAAATCTATCTATCGACTTACAGTACGAGCCCCTGGCTACCAACCCATCCTGCAAAAACACATATAAACAGCAATTTTCATTCCAGCAATATTAGCGATGTGGGTTTTAGGTGAGTAACACTTTGTATTTATAATTATTGTGTCATCCAGAACGGACATTGTAGCTGAGAATACCGTTCTGTTCAAATGTTTGTATAGTTTATGGGACTTAACTACGAGGTCATCAGTCCCTAAACTTACAAACTACTTATGAACTAATACTAAGGACGGCACAAATATCCTTGCCCGAGGGGGGATTCTAACCCCCGACCGTAGAGGCGTGCAGACCGTGACTGGAGCGCCTCAGTCCCCTCGGCCACCGAGGCTGGCACCGTTCTGTGTTTTCGATTTTCTGTAAGTGAGGTGTAGTGACTGAGGCTGATAGAAAACAGAAAGTGAGAATCTACGTCTTACTCACTCAATACAAAAACTTATACAAATCTTACGTTACCCTAAATTCAATAATATGCTTATCAGAGGGTGATGCCAATAAACTAGAAATGTTTATTTATTCATAAATGACGAAAGGCACTAAAATGGTCCATGTTTGTGACTATTACAGAGATGAGTAAGTTGTGTTCTTCTCATGAAAGAATTATACAGGGGCCTACGCACTACCTGATGGACAGGAGTACAAACCTGAGTTAACCGTGACAGTCGGAGTTAATACAAGAAGTCGGTAATGGGAAATAAAGTTACATTAGCCTGAAAATAGTCTACGGTGAGTGAAGTTTCGATGATGATCCTTTCTCCTCTCCCCTTTCATCGCGATAGAACAATTTATACAAATCATTTTAAAAACTTAGTGACTTAACGCTAAAAATAGTTCGTTATAATACTTAATAATTACCAACAACTAGTTTTTACTGTTAATTTAACAAGACCTATCCACTACGCTGACAAAAAAGAGTCGATTGTCACCTACTAAAAGTTTATGGATTGCTTGTGGCGAATGCTGGGTGACAACGAAAAGCAGGGAGCGAGGACGTGAGAGGGGAAATTTTCTCCTTTGTCTTCAAATGTTCTCATCTCAAAGGCATGTGAGCCTCGCAGCGTTCAGTTTGAATGACAAACACTAGGCATGAAAAAAAGTGTTTGCGGACAGTCTGGTGACGTTTCTAGTGCCAACAGTCAAAATCGCCACAAGTAAAGGAAACTTTAACTCTCCACTGTATCAGACACTTCCGCGGCTTCGTGAGAAGTTCAGGTAAGTCCCGAATATTCTGGAACACTTCCTAAACGGCGACGTACGGGAGGTGGATATAAAAATATGAACACCTGTGTTTATTTATTTGTACGGAGTTGGACTACCCTTGACTTTGAGAACAGTTGCACCTCTTCGAGGAGCAGATTCCTAATGTGTATTTATGTTTATTAACAGAATGTTATCCATCTTGTACAAAAACATCCAGCAATTACTTCAAATCTGGTACTCACTCTCTGCTCTAAAACACCCCATATAGATTCAGTCGTGTTGTGAGATGGCGATTTTGCAATACAGGTGAGATTTTTTACTTTCTGGTGTTCATAAAGCACGCGGGAATCTTTCCGGCTCTGTGTGCTGGTACATTATCAGTTTGGAATATGGAAGTGTTTCTTAGCAATATGTCAGCTATAGAAAGCAACCTGCTGTCTAGTATGGTCACACATTCAGTTAGAGTTATCCAACTATCGGCAGGTGTATGTGTGACGGACATATGAGTTGGTTCCAGCGATAAACGCTACAAAACCTATTCAAGTTCAAATAGGTTGTAATAATGTGATATAAGTACTGTTGTAGAAATAAAGCCGAATCTGAAGATATAGAGCAAATATTGATTTAAGGAAAATAGAAATTTTCGGAAATGTGCATGAACAGATTAAAAATTACATTTAGCACACCGGGAAAAATTAAACGATATCCCTTTAGGGGATATTTAAGGATCCATGTGAAACTATTTTCGAAGTTATATCAACTGCTGATAGCCATAAACTTCATCAGAAGTGTCGAAGTCAGAAGACAATTAGTAATGTAGTGCCCTTTATATTTTTGGGAGGGGTGAATGGGAGTTTTCTGCACTGGAATCAGGTGCGTTGCATTAGTCAGCTCCGGTATCGTACGTTTCACCAACAGATTTTGATACTGAATAATCTTGACATGAACATGACAAGGAAGTGTCACATCACTGTAGCGTAAGTGGCGGGTTGTATGGTGTTCGCGTCGCTCGTTCACCTTCTAAGTGGATAGCGTCTATAATGACTAAACTGTCGATGGGATATAAAACCTGAATTTTACTTCCTTCTTTGTCAATGGAAAAGTTGCCTTTCCTTCAGCAGAGCAAGAGCAGACACACTATTAGGCATGTTATAAAGGCTCTTAAAAATGGCGTTCAGAATGGAAAGAATTTCAATATGCACTCGGCATGTTTTACATCTACTTATCTATTTTAAATATCACACTGAAGTGCATAGCATAGGGTTCATCAAACTGCTTTCATAATATTTCTCTACCGTTCCATTTTATACTGGCACGCGGGAAAAGATCACAAAAATCTTTCAGTTTCCGATCTAATTACTCTTATTTTATTATGATGACATTGTCTTCTTATGTAGGTGGGTACAAAAAAATGCTTTCGCATTCGGAGGAGAAAGTAGGTGATAGAAAACTCGCCGCAACGAATAACGCCTTTCCTTTAATGATCTGCACCACTCACTCACGTATCATTTCCTCAAACTCCCTCCCCTGTATTGAGATGATACAAAAAGAACTGCCCTTCTCTGAACTTTTTCAAAGCCATTTGTTAGTCCCAAATGGTGTTATTCCCACAATGCGCAACGGTACTGTAAAATACGACACACGAATGCAGTGTAGGCTGTTTCATTAATAGAACTGTTGCATCTTCCAAGTGTTCTGTCGATGAAACGCAGTCTTTGGTTTGCCTTCCCAGCGATATTTTCTCTATGGATTCATTTTTCAGTTGAAGTTGTTTGTGAAAAATCCTATTTATTTATATGATTTTACGGCCTTTAGATTTCTCTGGTTTATCATGTAAATCAAGTTTAACGGAATTCCATATGTGCTCATACGGATAATTTTACACTTATCATTGTTTAGGGTCAATTGTCGATTTACGCAGCATGCAGATACGGTATTTAAATCGTTTTACAGTTACTTTTGATCTTCTGGTGACTTTACTAACTGATAAACGACAGCATCATTCCCAAACGATCTAAGGGAGCTGCTCAGATTCTCTCATACTTAGAAAGGCAAACAACAGTAGCAGTCCTATTACATTTATCTTGGAAATGCAGATGTCACTTTTGTTTTACTCGATGACTTCCCGTTAATTACAACGAATTGTTTCCTTTCTGGCAAGAAATCACGAATCCAATACTCCAAACGCACAACTGAGACGAAATTCCATTAGCAGCAATTTGATTAGAGGAGGCTTGTGGGGTAGAGTGTCAAGAGCCTTTCGGAAGCCTACAAATATGGAATCTATCTGGGATGTCTTATTGATAACACTCATCACTTCATTGGAGTAAAGCTGTGTTTCTCAAGAACGGTACTTTTTGAAACTGTGTTGGCTATGAGTCAACAAGTCGTTCTCTTCGTGGTGGTTCACAATGTTCGGAAAAAGTAAATGTTCCAAAATTTTGTTTCTACTCGACGTTATGATATGGGCCTGTATTAGATTATATAGAATTATTACTTGTTCCATAGATCATGAATACGAGACTCTGTAATGATGTGGAACGTGTCAGTTTAGCAAAAGAGAGCATTACATGACATACATTTATTATTATTATTATTAATATTCTGTAAAAGTACCAGTATCTGTGTAAAAATTCTTCTACCGAGTAGAAGGAGTTGTAATTCACGAATTATTTCAATTTCTTTTCAAATGCTGTTTGGCAATCTGTCAGACATTTGATGTTATCAGCTAAGTGACCACAGACTTGTGTGGCAGCATAATTCACCCCCTTCTGTGACAATGTTAGATTTATCCTTGAATAGTGTATATCACCCTTTCTCGTAGTGTTGTAGCTATCTACAGTTTTATTACACTTGAATTGGGTTAGGTTATTAATAACGAAATTCGTAAGAGGATATATATAGCCGCGGCAGAGTGGCCAAGCGCATTGAGGCGCTACGCTCCGATGCGAGAGGCCGTTCCCCGTCGGGGATTCGAATTCCCCCTCTGGCATGGATGTTGGTGCCGTCTTTAGAATAAGGTAGTTCCTAAGTAGTTTGTAAGTTTAGGGACTGATGAGCCCGCAGTTAAGTCCCTTAAGCTTCACAAACATTTGAACATTTTTGATATATACAGTGCGTCCGCAAAGTCTCTCCGCAGTGGCGATCTCTGCGTTTCTCGCGTTGAGGGTCGTGTAAAGTTGGCAGCCTGTTACTTGTGTTATTGTCTTATTCTCGTATAAGATGAGTGTAGACTGTAGTGAGAATGCTTACTGTTGCAGAAAGAGCCTTTATAGTGGCTGAGGTTTTCACGGTAGGAGGAAACGTCACGGAGTATGTGAGATGACAATTTAGATTCCATTTTCATACGGTGAGGTGTCCACATCGCGACACTGTACGTAATTTAATTCGAAAATTCCAGACAACAGGTTCAGTTCATGATGCACCACGAACTGGTAGACCCACGGTTCTAACAGAACGGAAGCTCGACGACATTTCGGACATCATATTGCGAAGTCCAACAAAATCACTAAGGAAATTATCACAAGAGGCTAAAGTCTCTCGTACGACAGCACATAAGACTGTATCCGTATAAAATTACTGCAGTGTAACAATTACATTGTATAGACCATACGAAAAGAAAAGGATAGTGTGAATGGTTTCACAGATTTATAACAGACATGGAGTTCGTGTTTTAGATCGAACATTTTTCACTGATGAGAATTAGTATCACCTATCTGGCTACATTAATTCTAAAAATTCATGTATGTGGTCATCCGAAAATCCACATGCCTTACGAGAAACCACGACTCGAGCGCGAATTACAGGATCGATATTTTTCGAAACTACCGCCACCTCCGAAATGTATTATTCCCAGATAATTTATCCATTTCAAATGTTCAAATATTTGTATAGTCTATAGGACTTAACTACGGGGTCATCAGTCCCTAAACTTACAAACTACTTATGAACTACTTACGAACTAGGACGGCACAAATATCCATGCCCGAGGGGGGATTCGAACTCCCGACCGTAGTGGCCGTTCAGACCGTGACTGGAGCGCCTCAGTCCCCTCGGCCATCGCGGCCGGCTTTATCCATTTATTGCGCTGATGAATGAAGATGAGATCAATCATTCATTTTTCCAGCAAGACAACGCTACTGCTCATACAACACACCTATCTCTACGACTTTTAGATTAACTCTTTGGAGACAGAGTAATTAAAATAGATCTCTGGCCCCTCGCTCACCTGATTTGTCTCCTCCTTCCTTTGGGGTGCGGCTAAAACATTTTTTATCAAAGTAAACAAAGAAAATACATGAACTGAAGACACCGATAACTGAATATCTCCATTCTATTACACGTGAAACATTGGTAAAGGTATTCGAAAATAAATGTAAACGTGTTGAAGTACGCCTTCAAGAAAGAGGAAATCAGTTCCAGCACCTACTGTGATAACGGTGAGTACAGTGTATTTTCTTATAATTAGTGTAACTAATTAATTCTATTGTTTTAATTATAATAATGCTGAACCGTATCTCGCAACATAACTACAGCCAGTAGCAGTGAAACACGGTCGCTATCTTATACAACGACATCAATGTGCTGCCACCCTAACCGGTCCCGCAAGGCGAGACACGCTGAACTCGGCGCTACAGACTTTGCGGACACACTGTGTATTGAGAAGCTACTGTGTATTTTTGCGGATCATTTCAACTGTTTATCTCGAATATTGGAGGGCCCTGTACAACTTTCCAATCTTTGCGTATCGATGGTTAGCTGAGCGAGCGGTTATATATGATAGCTAGGTATGGAGGTATTGGAGCAGCATACTCTGTAAGGAACCTAATTCGGATACAGTCTGGCCGAAAAGGCGTTTTTGTTAGGTCATGTAAGTTGCTCCACTTTTCCAAGAATATCTTCTTCTAAATTTCACATGCTGTATGCTGTTCTTGATTCGAATTCTGGAGTATTTACTTCGTCTACTGTGGTGACGGAATTTCAGAAAGCTGTGTTTAGCAGTTATGTTTAAGCAGCACTGTCAAGGGTCGCGGCCGGGGCGGTCAACTATAGTGTACTCCGCCCGCGGGGCGAGGGCGCGCCCGCCGGGCGGAAATGTTGGCCATGCCTGCTCTAACCCAATACTCTTCGCCCTGCAACTACCTCCGCCTTCATCTCCTCTCCCTCCTCCTATCGATCTCCCTTCGTTTTGCACATTTCCTTCTCCCCCTGTCTGATGTAAGCAATCCAGTCCTCTAGACGGAAAACAAGCTTGTTCATACCACCACTACCGATTGAATACAAATTTAGCGATTTTTGAGGTCACAACAATACAAGAGGTATTCAGGGAAAACATACACTATGGCTCAGCGTTTTCGAACGCCCTGCAAGAAAGATAAAGCTAGTAATCAGATTCGGAAACGAATGATGTATATTGTTTCCCCAGTGTCATGTCCGTAATAACATTTAATAGAAATGTTCCACATATTAAAAAATGAAATCGTTCGAAACATAACTTTTTGTTGTTATGCTGTTCAGATTCCAAGTACTGCATGCCCCTAAAGTGTACTTTGGTGACATAAAATAAACATTTGTGATTAGATAACGTTCATACAACATCAACAAATCTGTAAGCATGATTTTAGCTAAGGAATGGGCATGGAACTATGCACGACATTGCAAAGAGTGAACTTTAGTGAGAGCTCAGTGTAAACATCAATATCGGGACAAAGAAATGAAAATCCAACATAAAAGCGTTCTGCATTGTATGTAAGTGCAGCCGATCTTACTATGCGACAAATAAAACGTCAAGACGTATTTCCTTCGGATGTGTCCATTATACCGTGCAGAAGCATGTGAATACTGGCCAGATTATGGACCGACCTCGACAGGGTTATCTCAAAGTGACTTCAAAAAGCGATGACAAATATATAATAGTCACAAGTAAACGTGATTGCTTACAAACAGAGCCATTTTAGCAGCAGAATTCGGCCATAATAGAGAATATTCGGCAAGTGTAATTGCTGCCCAGTGACGTCTTCTGGCAGTGGACAATAATGCCGTGAAGCCGCTTAGAAGAATGGCAGGATTACGGTGGTACAATTGTGTCGCTCACGGAAATCACACGATAATGTGGGCAACAATTTGAGGTATATAGATAAATGAAAGCCATGGAGATTTGGTTCTGGCTGGGAAACATGCACGAGGTACAGCGAGGTTGAGGCGACCGTTCGTGAAAAGCGGGAGACACGGTTTCGAATCCAGGTCCAGCAGGAACTTTAATGCGTTACAGATCGTTTGTCTATCTTTAGAAGAGCAGCATATGACGGAAAATTACGCATTTTCCAAAATTTCTATATAAATATTTACCACTTGCGGCGATCCACGGCTAACGACGGTTAGTACGGAACAGACAAGTAATGCTATGAAACCATTACTGACGGCTATTAATAGGAATAAGAGGCTACACAACGGAAGACAACATATTAAATGGGCATAAACTCAGTCAAAAAGATCGAACCGTCGAGTTTTACGGCCCACTTTAAATTTGCCTGTAGATTTTTTATTTTTTTTTGCAGACATTTCGGAAAAAATAATAAAATCATAAATAATAAAAAAATATGGACGATATGATCACGACTCTACTGTTGTGATAATATCTATGCACCCAACACGTAATATTCTTCCTGACCGTATTTTAGCAAACAGCCAAAATCATTTGATATTTGAGTTTAGCTTTGACAAAAATACTCTATTTTCTATACTCTTACCGCTTTAAAATATTATTATAATATCTCTCCCAGATTTTCATTATCTTTTTTCGTTAAAATATTATCGCTGTCTTGCTTTGGTAATTTCTTTTAAAGTTTGTTTTCTTTGCCAGTACTGGTTACGAATGACTAGACCCTGGAAAGAACGTAGCGTACATTTGGCGTTCGGAAATCAGTCACCTGACATCCATCGCCCGAAACCTTGCCCAAAACTCTCTTTTGCAGACGGCGTCATGCTGTGTGTCTTTGATGATTTTCTTTTTATAAGTCAAGCGTTGTCATTTCAAAATGCCTCACTGAAAATTGTCAAAAACACGTCGTTCTTAGGACAATGAATTATAATCAAATGTCTAAGAGTGCCACGTTATCAGATAACATCTGCCATCGAAGGTACGAGAATTACGGATTTCTATCGCAGCTGATAGGCGTAGTTCAATGGGCGGCGAATTAGTTCGTAATGCACGAACATGTTAGAAGCTGGTGTTTCTGAAAAGTGCATTTGTTCTATTTTGTGAACATGTCATGAAATGCATACCAACGAAATGTAAACACAGACTTCTTTTACGTATGTACATAAACTGGGAAGCTACTGTTATAATGACTGTTGTAAATGGCGTAATGATAGTAGTAACTTTGTTTATAGATTAAGTACTAGAGTTATGTGGAATTCAGAGTTACCACACTTACTCCCTTTGTTATTTTAGCTGTAAAAGAAAACCTTGTCACGGTTTTAAACAGAATATTTGCTCTTTATTTTAGCGCAGAACAAAGTAACATGAACAACGTCATATCTGAAATACAGAAACGGTAATACAAGCTATGTTATAAGCGTCCATAGGAGCCATACCAAAGACAAACATGATAATAGACGCATTGATTCTAATTTATAACTTTCAACATATTCCATAAGTATTGAATTCTTGTTTAAAAAAGCTAGCTAATTTGTTGTGATATATAGACTTCCCTTTCGTTTCATTGAGGGCCGACAGTTGCCACAGAAATCTAGGACTTCATTTATATATGAAACTACCAGTATCAGTATGTTGTTTATAATATTTATTATTACAGTATCCTCCAAATTTATGTGCATATGCTTCAGAAGAACATTGTTCAATTTGTTGTTACGTATTTCACGGCATGTTCACGAAACAGAACAAACGCACATTTTACAGGGAGCACTCTTACATACGCACAACTGTAAACATTGCAGAACATATCTCTATTTAATTAATAAGAGTACCTGAAATCCTTTTCGGAGGTTATGCGAAAAAAATGGTATCTGGGGGATTCGAACTACCGACAATGCGGATTACAACCTAATGCGCTGCATACTGCACTATGGCGGACAATTAAGAAACTATTCTTTGCCGGCCGCGGTGGCCGAGGGGACTGAGGCGCTCCAGTCACGGTCTGGACGGCCACTACGGTCGGGGGTTCGAATCCCCCCTCGGGCATGGATATTTGTGCCGTCCTTAGAATTAGCTAGTTCATAAGTAGTCTGTAATTTTAGGGACTGATGACCCCGCAGTTAAGTCCCTTAAACCTAACAAACATTTGAATGACAACGCGTAAGCTATAATAACAAGGTCATAAAATAAAGAAAGGGAGATGGCGTATACCGGAGAGAGTTCTGGGCTAGGAATGTCGCGTTTCATCACAGAACGGTTTATTTGCAATTAGTTTTCCTGCTACCAAAAGGCCATTACAAATAGCCTTTTTTTCAATGTTACTAACGTATTTATTGTCCAAAATATTTGAAAAAGATTGGTTCTGGATACTGGCGGCCAACAATTGTTTCTGTAAAACGTGATGCCGATCGGTTGGACGGTTCGAAAGTGGCAACACGCTACGAACAGGCAGACAGACAAACACACATCGTCAAAGCCTCTGAAACGATGCGAGATATGAAAAAAAGAGAGAGAGAGAGAGAGAGAGAGAGAGAGAGAGAGAGAGAGAGAGAGAGCGAAGTTGTAGAGCAATTACCCTTCTGCAAATTGAGTTATTTAATTTTTGTGTCATATGGACGATTTAGCCGTTATTTTCATTTAAATTTGGAACTGTCAAAAGGCCATCGCAAAGGCTCACTTTTAGTGTTACTACCGTAACCTAAAGTGAGCCAGAAGGTATTTTTCACTTATAAATCCAAATTTAAATTCTTTGGCACAAAGCAACGCAAGTTAGCTCACCGGTTGCCTGGTGAACGAAATCTACACCACTATGTATTTCCATCAGTATAGCTTCCATAGTGTTCCGTCATGGTCTGGTGATGTTTTGGAAGCAGCAAGACTGGTGATCTTGTAGAATTCAACAGAACAATACTCTACAGTATCATGCAAAACCACGTGTGCGAAGCCTGATTCTCAAAGGATTCGTCCTACAGCAAGGTAAGAACCCAAAACACACTTCAGCACTATTTGTAAAAAAGGATTTTGCAAATTTAGAAAAAAAGAAGGAACTGAAAATATATTGTTTGGTCGCGGCAACCTTTGTCTGTAATGTTATTGAACTCGTTTCGGATCTCTTGGATAGAACAGTTAAATCAAAGCCTATTACCAACTGTAATCACATCTGTTATCGAGGAAAGTAATATTTTCATTCATGTGTTAAGTTCCAATCAAACATTATTCCAAATGTAACTTATGAATATTTCTAACATTTCTGGTTCCAATTTGCAATTTTTCTTTAAAATCACAGATATTCAATATCTTTTGGGTGGTACTGAAGCTTGTTTTTGTCATGTCACGAAACTGACTTTTGCTCTTCATATCGCGTGACGAATTCTTTTGCCGAAATTGAAATATCATTGCAGTGGTAAGACGGGTACTATTCTGGAAAAATGCGACCCATTCTGCGGGATTCGTGGCGTCGCGCCCGGACAGCGCTGGGTCTCTGAGGCCACAATAGAATTAGGAAGAGCGGTCTTGCGACACCGGTGCCGCCAGCGACGAATCCTGATTTGATTTCTGGTTGGAGTATTCGGATTTCGTCAGCTGCAGCACTCAGCTCAAATTAAGGGCATACTCTACATCAAAGTTCACTGTCGGATTCTACTCCATCTCAAATATAGAGTTGAAATTAGATTTGAGATTCCTTTTTCTAGATTCCATGTCACGCTACATTTCTGGAGAGTTAATTGCCTTATGCATAAAACCCCTAGAAAATTCATTAAGTTCACTCATGTTTATTCACTTGTTGGTTTTTCTTATCAGCATGGCAAGTGATAATGACTGGTATATATGTAAATTCATAATGTACTTCAGTCTGCATCTTTAGATTTGCAATATAGATTTAGACGCCGCGCTGGAGTTGCGGAGCGTTCTAGGGCGCTTTGCTGAGTTGTGTGTTATGGTTCCTGTTTGCATTGTAATATCGACGTTCGTCGATGTTTTTAGCCTGCTACATTCCGTAATCTGTTCGAACATCTCATTAAATAAGCTTACTATGGAATTTTTATTCACGTCTTTTATATGGTATCTTATTTTTGGTTGATTCATCATTGAGAGAAAACATTTCTTACATAAAGGCGTGCTGTCGAAATAACTGCTAGATCCCACCGAAGATAATGCTGCAGACATACATTTTAAGGATCCAGGAATCTTCATAGTTTCTTGACAATAATGACTCCGGTCGCTTACAAAACAGCATCAAAAGCCTGACAGGAAGTAAACCAGTATTTAAAAGGAAATTGAACAAATTTCTGAATGACAACTCCTTCCATCAGGTGGATGAAGCTTTAGATATAAATTACAAAAAAAAAAAATGTTCCAATGTTTGTAGAACTTATGGGACTTAACTACGGGGTCATTAGTCCCTAAGCTTACAAACTACTTATGAACTAGCTAAGACTAAGGACGGCACAAATATCTATGCTCGAGGGGGGATTCGAACCCCCGACCGTAGTGGCAGTGCAGACCGTGACTGAAGCGCCTCAGTCCCCTCGGCCACAGCGGCTGGCTATAAATTACAAAATTTAAACAATAAACGACTAAGGAAAAAGTAAATTTTTAAAAGTGAGTGTTATGTAGTGAAATATTTTATTAAACTGACATGTTCCGCGTCATTATGAAATGTCATATTCCTGACCATGGAAGAGATGCTGATATAATTCAACAGAAAATTACGAAACAAGTCGCTGATTTGCAACAACTTATTAAAAGACAAAGTTAGACAGAAGACACTGAAACGAATATTTTGAAATAATGACACAATTTTCTCAAATGAAATTCTTGAGTGTTGCGTTTACGTCAACAAGCAAGACATGTAACACATTTTCGTTGGCTTTTAAAGTTTCTTAATCAACAACTACTTAATTAATGCATATTGTGGAGTTGCTTTTGAAATTCTTCACACAACATACTACGTCAATAGTGTAGTAAACCATTAATTCGAATTCGTAACTATTTGTCGTAAATGTAACATTACACTCTATATATCTTTATAGATATCCGTTTAATGTTCTGGGTCGCAGTGTAACCCTAACAAATTTACATACTGTATTTTCATAAATAAAGGCGCAAAATCCAATACAAAAATGGAATATACGTAGTACAACTTCAAGTAAGGAAAGAACAGTTGACAAACAGACTCAGGCGTGCCCCAGGGGAGTATGATAGGACCGCTATTATTTTCTATCTATATAAATGATCTGATGGACAGAGTTAGTTGTAATTTGCGGCTGTTTGTTGATGATGCTGTGGTGTATGGGAGGGTGTCGTCTGTAACTGACTGTAATAGCATACAGGATGACTTAGACAAAATTTCTAGTTGGTGCGAAGAATGGCAGCTAGCTCTCAATGTAGAAAAGTGTAAGGTGATGCGCATGAATAGAAAAAGCAATACCATAATGTTCGAATACAGCATTAGTAGTGAACTTCTTGATGCTGTCGCGTCGTTCAAATCTCTAGGCGTAACATTGCAGAGCGATATGAAATGGAACGAGCATGTAATGACAGTTGTGAGTAAGGCGGACAGCCGACTTCGGTTTATTGGGAGAATTTTGGGAAGATGTACTTCACCTGTAAAGGAGACAGCGTATAAAACGCTTGTACGACCACGTCTCGAGTATTGCTCAAGCGTTTGGGACCCGCAGTAGATCAGTTTAAAGGAAGACATAGAGGCGGTTCAGAGGCGAGCAGCTAGATTTGTTACCGGTAGGTTCGACCAATGGGCGAGTGTCACGGAAATGCTCCGACAACTCAATTGGGGATCGCTGGAAGAAAGACGACGTTCTTTTCGTGAATTTCTGTTAAGTAAATTTAGAGGGCCGGAATTTGAAGCTGAGTGTAGTACGATCTTGCTGCCGCCTACTTACATTTCGCGTAAAGATCACAAAGACAAGATCAGAGAAATTAGGGCTCGTACGGAGGCATATAGGCATTCTTTTTTTCCTCGTTCAATTTGGGAGTGGAGTAGGAAAGGAAATGCCTGGTAGTGGTACAGTGTACCCTCCGCCACTCACCTTATGGTGGACTGCGGAGTGTGTATGTAGATGAACTGTCACCTGGTCGGTAGGCGGCTGACACACGGCAACCGGTGCTGTGTTTCCGTAGCCAGTAGCCGCTGGCCGCTGTGTGCGAGGGGTCTCCCGACAGTAAACAATGATGATCTTGACGCAGCTACGAGCTATTTTGTGCAATTATTTCTGCTTGTTTTTGCAGTTACTGGTGGAAGCAAATGTTCAAATGTTCAAATGTTTGTTAAGCTTATGGGACTTAACTACGGGGTCATCAGTCCCTAAACTTACAAACTACTTAGGATCTACTTACGAACTAGGACGGCACAAATATCCATGCCCGAGGGGAGATTCGAACCCCCGACCGTAGTGGCCGTGCTGACCGTGACTGGAGCGCCTCAGTCACCTCGGCCACCGCGGGCGGCCTGGTGGAAGCATTTGTGGTTTCTTTGGTATGATAACTCAAGCAGTCAGCGAAAAGCTGTTACGAAAGAAACAAAATTGGGAGCGAGGAGATCCGAACTCGCGACCGGATAATCAAACTACGCGAGACTTAACACGAGACCAGACCTAGTACAAGTCACACATTGCTTGACATGAGACAATACTTCTAGTCACTTCCACTTCCTACATTATTAGCAGATCATACATATCGCCGAGCTTAGAATTCTTTCGAGCGATCAACTTTATTGGACACGTTAAGGGAACGACTCGGAGTTAGCCTCTGCTGCGGCAGTACGGCGATCAATTTTTTCGTCTAAGACTATACGCTTCACACAATAGTATGTCGATTGAAATGGTGGAACCATAATAACACTTATATCACCTGTATAATAAATGCTATTTGTGTATATTCTTCACTCTAGCGTTGCACAAAAGTGCAGGAAGTCGTACCGTTAGTATTGTTGTAAAATTCACGGAAGAAGCTTCTTTCACTCGCAATGGTCTGTGACTCTGGCACAACAGCCAGGCCTGAAGAGACCGAAATCCGTAAGCTAACCGTGTTTCTAACCAATTTGACGATTTTTTAAATCAATTTTTGCTCTTGAACTGTATGTAATCAAGTAACAGGACTTTATTTTTCAGCCAATCAGGCTGAATGTTCAAATTACTTGGAGTTCAATGTAATCCATTTTCCAGAATAGGAAAGTCTCTGTCCCGTTGCCCACTTGAGGGTAAGATTCACACGACAGTAGATTAAACCTTCTCAACACTAGCGTCGATGTGCGCCTGAACAAAGAACTTACAAACATTTGAATTTGGATTTGAGGCATTCAGATCTTTAGCCAGGTCTCGTACGTTTTAATTTTTCTTATGGGACTGCATGAGGTTGTTATCGTGTAAAAGTCTTCCAAAATCTGAAGAGATATTGCTTTGTATAATCTTTGCTGCCGAACTCGTACGACAACGTGAACCGGGGCCTTGTGAAACAAAACGACCATAACTTGTACTTCGGATAACTGAATGAATTGATACACATTGAACACTTCTCACGAAATAATGACTATAAGGTGAAATTGTGTATATAAATAAAAACGTTAAATATTTACTTCTGAACAATTCCTGTTTATCTCACAAGGGTAGGACGCCTGCTCGTCATCGACGATTTCGTCCGAGTTTATGGTAAGGCATGTTGAAAAATCGTGCCCGAAGTGGCAACTCCAGATGACCAAGCATTTAGGAAATAAAATTTATCTTGATACAGATCATTCACCAAATGCATCTTATTAATTGTCCCTGTGAGAGAGTGTTTAGCAAGCCGCGTTTATGTCAACGGCACCGGCATGGTAACTCAGTGCATTCGGCCAGAGATTCAACGACTAAACAAACAACATAGAACCTTCGAACCAACGTCCGCAAAGGACCGATCTTACCTGTAATAATAATTATAATAGCGGTCAGAGATCGGACTGGTATCGAAAGGTTATGGGTTCGAATCTTCCAGGTGGCAAATATTTTTGTGCTCGCTACCGGCTCGGTAGCCCAGTGGTATGCTGATGGGAAGTGCCAATCCATGAAATCACAAACGGTACGAAATTGCAGGCAAATTACGTGGCGATGCTGCAGTAACGAGGCATGAAACGATCGAGGAAAGTCCCATACCACTCTTATCTGAAGAAAGAAGCTTAATGTTCAAGATTTCTTTGCCCCGCTTATTTCATTAAATCTGCACGTATGATGGAGAAGTTATTTTGTTATCATCCCGTAATATCATTACTATTGTTTCTACATAACTAAAAAGAAAAAGAAGAAAGAAAGAAAAAGAAAAGTTGTCGAACATATCAATAGTAACTGCTCAATACTGCGAGAAGACATGCTATGACGATTTGGCAGCGTCTACAGTGGAGTAATGCGCAGAAAATGTGGCCAGTCTACGCTGTTGTCTACTACTCATTAATTTCGCATCAACAGGGGCTCGTCATGGGAAAGACGGTTTTACTTTGTTAATATTACAAATAAAATAATAATAAAAGAAATTAAGAAGAAAAATAATAAAGTTGCAAAATATCCCTTACAACCCAAGACCACCTGCAAGGGGGAAAAGAAGTGGTAGAGTGGGAGACTACAAATCCAAAGGTCTCAGGTTCGATCCCCGCCAAGTCCTAGGATTTTTATCTGTCACTTTCCACTTCTTTTACCTCTGGCAGTGTTCCTGATGTGAAAAATATCGAGCAGCATCGTGGTTCGGAACCCATGTTAAACTGAAGGTCCCCCTATAACTGGCTGGGTATGTCGAAGGAAGACAACGGCATACCACCTGCAAACAAGACCATGCCTAGAAAAGCACTGTGATGTTCAAACCAATCTTTGGATTGTTGACTGCTTTACCTTTTTTTAGGCAATGCGTACGCCACTGACGTCACAATTACTCGCAATATCATGTATGTTATTTTGTATTTATATGTGCATAGTATCAGCATGAGACTTCATTATTTACAACAAGCGAATTATCTTGCTAACGTGGGGTTATGAACGGTCAAAATTACAGATTGCCTGCTATTTCGATGAAGATCACCCCGCTAATGTAATTGATCAATTGCAAATTGGTGGAAATATTGATTTACATACACGAGGTTCCGTGTACGCGTCAACTACAATCCCTTTTTAAATGATTGCATTTCCTAATTCCGTCCTATGCCTATGCATTTAGTTCTTGTATAAATTAATAAAATATTGTATATGATGTTGTGGTTAACTGTGACGTCAGTAGCGTACGCATTGCCTATCAGCACAAACGTATTTGCCTGCGGGCGGGGACAAACCCACAACCTTTTCAATACGAATACGATTTCCTACCGCTGAATCAAACACCGCCTCTTAACTACACTCTTATAGGGACAATTGATAAGTGATAAGGTGCATTTGGTGAGAGATTCGAAACAAAAATTCCTTTTATTTCCTAAACGCTTGATCATCTGGAGTTCCCACTTGAGGCACTTTCATGTACCATAAATTTCGAAGATTTCGGCGATAACGAGTTGGCGTTCTCTTCTAGTCAGATGCTTCATTTCGTATGCAGTAACATCGTCATAATTGAAAGTACCTTATAAAATGTGTGTGACTTTACATGCGTTATGGAGGTAGCAAGACGTTGTTGGAGTCCTATCAGAATGTCCTGTAACACACTATAGAGTGAAACAGCGCTACCGAAACAGAAATCAAATAAAGGCGGCAGTGGTAATTACGTTGGGTGGCAGCGCTGTGGGTTTTCATAAGATCCGCTGTGACGGCTCGTCCTTAATCACCAGGCTTTCTTCAGTCCTCTGCAGGCTTTATTTAAACAGCACTGAATCAGACTAGCTTTATTTAGGCTCCTTTCTTATTTCATTTCTCGTGTTTCCCGTTGATAAAAATGGAAGAAAAAGAATTTTTTTCCTCTTCGAAGGGGCCACGTAGTACTACTTTCAGTAATCGTCGAAAATGTCTATTTAATGCTCATGCAATCTTTATAAGTTACCAAAAATGTTGTTCACTGATTCTAATTTACATTAATATGCCATTAATTTTGTCTATTAAGTATCGTAAATAGTTCATTTGCAAAACTAAAGTACAGTAACGTCACAACTTGTGAAATGTAACACAGTGTTGTTTTCGTCTCAAATGGAATAAAGGTTTAAAACTGTCAGACATAAACAGTTCCCCGTGTGTGTATATTGTTGTTGTGTTCTTCAGTCCGGAAACTAGTATTATCAGCTCTCGACGCTATTCTATCCTGTGCAAGCCTTTTCAACTCCGAATAATTACGATACTGAAACTCTTGAGTATTAGGTCTGAGCTATACTAAGCAGTTTTAACTAGAATAAATGTTGAATATTAAAGTAATTACTATCTGTAGAATGGTTTGTTGGTTAGAACAAAGTATTCCAAAATTTTCTATTCTGAAGAATTCCATTCTGATAAGATGACTTCACAGCACACAAAAATTTTCAAGCAATTTTATTATCTTGCAAGAGACACTGCTTGAGAAAAGCTGTAACATGTCAACTGATAATATCGCAAAAACTGTTATTAGCATGACACTTCCTGGCAGATTAAAATTGTATGCCGGAACCGTTACTCGAACCTGGGACCTTTGCCTTTCGCAGGCAAGCGCACTAACGACTGTGCTATCCCGACACGACTCACGATGCCGCCTCACAACTTTACTTCTGCCAGTACCTTAAGCCCATCTTGTGGAGAAAACTCTGTGATGAAATATACTATCTACATTTTGTCTAAGATTTTGTTTATATATATGTAGCGTCTGTTCCGAAAGAACATTTTGTTTGCCTCTATTTGTAACCAAAGCAGGAACGGTACACATCGAAACTTATTCATCCTATTCTCCATCTGAGATTTGAGCTGTCATAGATATTAATATTCGGTGCGTTAACAATGCTGCCTTTGGCCACTCTAGTGACTATAAGGTAAATCAGTGACTAGAATAGTCGATAACTGTTACGCTTTGCGATTTTCTGCTCCTGCAGTCCGTTGTAGTCCGTTTTAACATTAGCGTTAATTCCAATACGCGTGATACGGGCTACACCTATACCTATATAACTGTAGTCATGACATAATTTGGCAGGTCAAATGAACTCTAAGCCAAGGGAGACTGATGGCCGATATTGTGACAGACTAGACAGAGATTAACACCAATCATTATCTACCGACGTGTTAGACAAAAATATATACCTGGATATATTTACTAATTGACAACGGTGATGTCTTCTACTGTTTTGCAAGTGTTTGAATACCCGAGTGGTTTTCTTCTTAAAGTTGCCTTCATCATCGGAAATTGCAAATAATACATTATGCATTAAACCATATTTTTGCTCACTGTTTTAATGTAATTTCACGTTTCACTTGCTGTTTAAAAACATTTCAATATTGGTTGGTCATTTAATACACTATTCTAGGCTAACACAGTAATATTTAATGGTAACGATTTTCGTGATGTCATATAGACGTCTTAAATTATATGTACAACTCATACTTAACATGTTTTTAATTTGTCACAAATATTTTTATGTCATATGGTCATCGAGTTGTAAACGAAAGGGCTCTATGGAGCTGCCCAACCTACATTATCGTGATTTACACTGTCAGATTACTATTTCGGAGTAAAAATGATTATAATTTCTAAGTCATCGAGTAAAACAGAAGTGATATCTGGCGTTCCACAGGGAAGCGTTATAGGTCCCCTACTCTACCTCGTGTTTATAAACGATTTAGGAGACAATCTGAATAGCTCCCTTAGACTGTTCGCGGATGATGCTGTCTTTTATCGGTTAGTGAAGTCAACAGAGGATCAAAAGCAACTGCAACGCGATTTAGACAAAATTTCTGCATGGTGCGAAAATTGGCAATTGACACTAAATAAAGAAAAGTGTGAAGTAATACACATGACCACTAAAAGAAATCCGCTGAACTTCCATTACGCGATAAATCAGTCAAACCTTAAGGTCGTAGATTCTACCAAATACCTAGGAGTTACAATTACGAACAACTTTGACTGGAGAGAACACATAGAAAATATTGTGGGGAAGGCGAACCAAAGGTTACGTTTCATCGGCAGAACGCTTCTAAGATGCACCAGCTCCACCAAAGAGACTGCCTACATCACACTTG
This sequence comes from Locusta migratoria, assembly GCA_026315105.1. NCBI lineage: Eukaryota > Metazoa > Arthropoda > Insecta > Orthoptera > Acrididae > Locusta > Locusta migratoria. Next base: position 460,069,721 of record CM048755.1, read on the forward strand.
TGCGACCTCTCCTGGAGTACTGTTGCCCCTTGTGGGACCCTCACCAGGTGGGACTGACGGAAGACATTGAGAAGGTTCAGAGAAGGGCAGCTCGTTTTGTTTTATCACGTTACGGGGGGAAAGCGTCACGGAAATGTTGCACGAATTGGGGTGGAAATCATTAAAAGAAAGACGTTGTTCATTGCGGCGTGATCTGTTTGCGAAGTTTCAATCACCGACTTTTAGTTCTGAATATGAAAATATTTTTCTAGCACCCACCTAGTTAGGGAGACATGACCATCCCAATAAAATAAGAGAAATCAGATCGAAAACGGAACGATTTAGGTGTTCTTTCTTCCCAGGCGCTATTAGAGAATGGAACGGTAGAGAAAAGTTATGAAAGTGGTTAATGAACCATTTGCTAGGCACTTGAATGTGATTTGCAGAGTATATATGTAGATGTATAGGTCAAGGGCAAGCTTCACAACCTATTTCTCTTATTAGACTAATAACGACGTTTCTGTGCTTTTCTTTTCGTCGCTATAACTGCCTGCACTTAGAGCTATAACCAAATAGTGAACGAAGAAACCCATAAATTAATTGTTACGGCTATAAATACATGTAGTGTTACACTGAAGACAGCAATTAAAATGAAAAAAAAAGAATTTACCAAAGAAATTTTCTAAAATTAATTGATTTTTCCGTCGGTACTTGACAGAACATGATAATAATATCAAAAAGGCACAACTTCCTGATGTTCTGCAAACTTTTTTATTGGTCACAAGCCGGCTTTCGGCTTCTTAGGCCATCATCAGGTGACAACTGTTTTCAAAGATGTTAAGATTTACAAAGATGTTAGCACAGACAATCGATACTTCACAGGAAAGTTCATCGCAAAAACTTATTTATGAGACTTATTAACATTTATATAAAAAAATATAATAAATATGTGTAAAGAATCAAAACTAATAGGATTATTTTTGTTGAAAAGGAAGGTTGAAAATAAAACTTATTTCAGTAGAGGTGTAGAGGGGAACTGGATCTGATCGTTTAATACTAAACTAGCATCCTGAGCCAAATGTTTATTGATTTCCAATATTTCCAGTAGTGTCATCTTTCTGCTTTTCTTCAGGGGATGTAGAATCTCACAGTTTACGTCATTATCATGGCCTTCTCTGAGCAAATGTTCAGCAAAGGTTGAATCTGTCTTTTTTAACCTCCAGCTTCTCTCATGTTCTGATAATCTAATAGCTACAGCCCTGCCAGACTGACCAACATACAGTTTCCCACAATGTTTGCATGTGATCTTGTATACACCACTCTGTGATAGGGGTTGAATTTTGTCCTTACTATTGAATAAATATTTAGAAATGTTATTAGTATTGTAAAATGCAGGCCTGTAATTTCGAGATTTTAACTTTCTACCAATTTGATCTGAAATTTTTTGCCTAAATATAATATATAAAGTATAATGAATTTGAAGAAAATCAGAAAAACCAGAACACTTTTATATGCTGGCCAACAAGAACAAGTTAATAGTAAGAAAAACTGGTGTGTCATCCCATATTTAGGCAAAATATCAGATCAAATTGGTAGAAAGTTAAAATCTCGAAATTACAGGCCTGCATTTTACAATACTAATAACATTTCTAAATATTTATTCAATAGTAAGGACAAAATTCAACCCCTATCACAGAGTGGTGTATACAAGATCACATGCAAACATTGTGGGAAACTGTATGTTGGTCAGTCTGGCAGGGCTGTAGCTATTAGATTATCAGAACATGAGAGAAGCTGGAGGTTAAAAAAGACAGATTCAACCTTTGCTGAACATCTGCTCAGAGAAGGCCATGATTATGACGTAAACTGTGAGATTCTACATCCCCTGAAGAAAAGCAGAAAGATGACACTACTGGAAATCAATAAACATTTGGCTCAGGATGCTAGTTTAGTATTAAACGATCAGATCCAGTTCCCCTCTACACCTCTACTGAAATAAGTTTTATTTTCAACCTTCCTTTTCAACAAAAATAATCCTATTAGTTTTGATTCTTTACACATATTTATTATTTTTTTTTATATAAATGTTAATAAGTCTCATAAATAAGTTTTTGCGATGAAATTTCCTGTGAAGTATCGATTGTCTGTGATAACATCTTTGTAAATCTTAACATCTTTGAAAACATGTGTACTACATTCAGTTGTCACCTGATGATGGCCTAAGAAGCCGAAAGCCGGTTTGTGACCAATAAAAAAGTTTGAAGAACATCAGGAAGTTGTTCCTTTTTGATATTAAAGAAATTTTCATTTCTTTTCCTAAGTTTTTTTTCTAAATGAACATGTTAATTATGTTTCTTCATGTGCCATTAGGGTAGTTATACAGATACGTTCGGCAAGTTATCACCTACGCTAATAGTGGCAAGACGTTCATAAAACAATATGCAACATGTTACATTAGGTATCAATAAACCAAGATAAAATCTGCAAAACTACGCTTCCAAATTACTCACCACTTTCAGCGGTGAAAATTATTGTCATATACCTACGCAGAAAATATCACAAAACTTATGGTTCAATAGTGCTGTTCCAACTGAGATTGCTATTTAGACACAAATAATTAATTTAGGAAATCTTAACAAATGTTTCAGTATAATGCAAGAGAGGAAACGACGGAAAATACAATCATATGTTTTCTTCACCAGTAAATAAATTTCTAAGTATAACTTCCCACCGAGCGAGGTGGCGCAGTGGTTAAGCACTGGACTCGTATTCAGGAGGACGGTGGTTCAAATCCACCTTCGGCCATCCAGCTTTACGTTTTCCTTGATTTCCCTAAATCACTCCAGGCAAATGCCCCTTACCCAAAACTCCGAGCTTTAGCTCCATCTCTAATGACCACGTTGGCGACTGGACGTTAAACCCGAAGCTTCCTTCCTATAACTTTCCGTATTTTTTATCGACGACAGCACCAGCCATTCACTGGCCTCTGATGAAAAAAATTTAAGGAACCTAACTGCAGCAGTTATCAGTCCCTAGGCCTACAAACTACTTAAACAATCGTATGCTAATGACAAAACACACTCACACACACACACACACACACACACACACACACACACACATATATATATATATATATATATATATATATATATATATATATATATATATATATATATGTGTGTGTGTGTGTGGGGGGGGGGGTGTCACTAAGTGTGTTTGCCTCTGTAACTTATAAAATAATAGGTGACGGGAAATTTTAATGCGGTAGGACAACACAAGAAATGTAACACTTTCTGCGGAGCTATGAACATAGTTTATTGTATCATTTTCCAAAGATTTACAGCACAAAGATATAATTTTTTAAATGGAACAATAGTTTTTTCTATCGTGTATTGGATTCGTTTAAACCAGCTGTGTCCAAATCAATTTAAACTACATTCCTATCACTGTTAGTTTGGGAGCTACAACCGTTCAAAGTTTAGGGGGCAGAGGCTACGACAGCGTTGCTGACTGGCTGGTGGTCATGAGACAGTGGGCCGTCCCCCAGGGGATAGCCACTCGGTCAATCAGCTACGCTATCGCAGCCTCCGCCCCCAGAACTTTGAATGGTTGTAGCTCCCAAACTAACGGTGATAGGAATGTAGTTTAAATTGATTTGGACGCAGTTGGTTTAAACTAATCCAATACACGATTGAAAAAAGTATTTTTCCATTTAAAAATTATATCTTTGTGCTGTAAGTCTTTGGAAAATGATACAATAAACTATGTTAATAGCTCCGCACGAAGTGTAACATTTCTTGTGTTGACCTACCGCATTAAAATTTCCTGTCACCTATTATTTTATAACTTACAGAGGTAAACACACTTAGTGAAACACCCTGTATATATATGACGGCGAGTAACTGCGCGCCCTGCACCTAGGCGCATTAGAGAGCTAGCACACTCCACGTCGGCCTTGTGATTAAACTGGCTACAAAAATTTGGGTAGGTTACAGCATTCATCAGTTTTAACTGCTGTTTCTTACTTTGTCTTTTCGCAAACTGTTGTGCTTTTAAGAGATCAAAAGCCCTTAGTAACCTACTACAGCAACAGCTCTGTGGGGCAAGGGTCCGAAATCGTCCTGGTAAGATTATGATACCAGACGTCTGCGCACTGATAAAGACTTTCTCAGAAATATGGGGCGAGTGTTTACGGATTTGTGACGTCGCACGCGATTAATGTTTCAGATGCGCTCAGATGAGGTTAATTCGGTGGCTAAAGCATCACCGCGAGTTCACTGCCACGTTTCTCAAAACTAGTGTGGCACTAATCAGGTCTTATGACATTCTGAAAAACGCAGTTGCCCTACTGATAAATGGTGGGATTATGGTGGTCCTCGGTAATTTGCGCATGATCAAAAGCTGTCACAATACCTTCAATTATTACCACAAGTGTCATATATGTTCATCTGAACCGGATGGGGTACACGACCATCTACGAAAATGTCGGAAAAAATGAAGTAACCTTATCGTGTCAAAAACGGTTCGTTGTACCCGTTCTGGTAATCTATATAAGATAATAGGGTCTAATCGTGTGTAACCCTTTTGAACGGTCGTGATTCTGCGAACAAACGTCCCTATGATTTCGCGTGTATGCTAACTGCGTAGTACAGTTAGAAGTTCTAAAATAAAGATGAGGAATAAAAAGGTCCCGATACGAACTAGGTCACTGGCAACAACATAGTTTGTCGTTGGGTGCTGAGTGAAAGATTCTTGTCAATTGCTTACTGCTAACGGGAATACTTTTCGTTTCTCTTCTTCCGCGTCAGACGCAGCCACCAGCAAGAGGAAGCGCGACTTTCAATCTGGGGTGCCAATCGTGGTGCGTAATTACGGAGCTATTTTCGTCAGTGGTAGGTAAAGGTACGGCCTACAAGATGGCTGTTAGTGGAAGCTCTCCTCAAAGATCAGTTACTTGTCTGAACTGTTTGAGAAGTTGCTAAGCCGCACGGGAGTAGCCCAGCGGTCTGGGGCGCCACGTTGCAGATCGCGAGGCCTCCCGCGTCGGATATTCGAATCCTCCCTCGGGCATGGATGTCTGTGTTGTATTTAGTATAGGTTAGTTCGTAAGTCGTTTGGAAATTTAGGGACTGATGACCCCGCAGATAAGTCCCATAAGCTTAACAAACATTTAAACATTTTTGAAGTTGCTAAGTAATGCTGAAATCGAAAGATTCTTATGCTTCTTTTTATCTGTCGCTTAATACTTATGGCTAAACACTGAATCTACGAATACAAGATTACATTAAGTTTAAATTTTAGCAATTTGTCTGCAATATTCGTTTTATTGTGCTTTGCGTTGTACCTTTCGAGATTTAAGTGCAGTTTTTCACAGGTTGAATTTGTAAATTTCAAAATTAAATCTGCGATTTGATTTACAGGTTGTTGCTACTTTTTAGACTTATTTTCACACAGGATGCAGAACACCGAAATAGAAAGCCTTTTGGGGGTTATTGAGTGATCAATGCGCCATTCATCGGCCCCAAAACTTAAATATCTAATAGATACGCAAAAACGATTTAAATATTCGTCCTCTTCGGTTGGCCACTCCGGAAACCACATATTTCTTACCACGGTTCCACTTATATTATCAATGCCGAATTTGCTAAGCACATGCCTGGATATAACGCATCAAAAGAACGCGAGTGGCAGATTACACCATGGAGGAGACCCACTGGAACACTAACAAAGCTTTCGCTGTTTTATATGGTCGATTCTTGCGCAATTTGGCGGTATTATATAATTACTGAACGGGCTGATTTTTGTCTCTGCAGCAACTTTGATCGTATGTGTTAAAAGATTTATTCATTGATAGCAAAGATTAAATTGCATACTAGAAGACCCGTGCGATTACTTCGCACCGTTAGTTGAATATAAAATAAGTTGGGAAAAGTTGAATGTTCACGCATAACTTTCTTAAGAAACAATCATTGCAAGTATTTAAAAGCGCAAATGAAAGAGCTTGATCCGCTGAGTGTTGTTAGGCAAAAAAGAACTGCGTACCTTAATTAGAACCGAAGATAATGTAAAACAAACCGATTAACATATTCAGTGCAAGGACAGAAGGACACCGCGTTTGAATAAAAATAAAGGATGGAGAGACTTAAGTTAATTCTGACACTTGATGACAAATCTGCGAATGGATACCTTACGTTTAAATCAAAGATGAAAGAAATCCGTCGGACAGAACGGCGTGACCATCTGACTTTAGTTTACAGCAAGGACATCCCCATAAGAATAATACAGAAGGAAATATAAAAATATAAAAAGGAAGGCGAGAGTTATGTAAATTCTGGTACTTGATGACGAATTTCTGGATGAATACATTTCTTTTAAAACAGAAATGAAGGAAATAGGTCGGTTAGTTTGATCTCGCCGACTGACTTTAGTTTTCGTAGATTCCTTTAACAGCACGGCAGATAGTGTAGTTCCCATAGATAATTAAAAATTCCGTAAGTTACGTTCCATTCTGCCAGGAATGTCGAGTTAATATTACTGCTTATATTTAAACAGTTGTTTTATAATGGAACCGATAAAAAAGACACCTCATATTACAAGATTGCTGAGTGTAGATATTTACTTGGTATTCTCGTTCATAATGTAAAATTATATAAGTGCTAACACTGTTTTTCGACCTTTATTTGCTAAAATAAGAGACGGGCATTAATTTCACTATTACGTATGTTAACGCTACATACATCCCTGAATTAATAGGAGACAAAAAATTATTCACAAGTTTCCTAGTGAACACGTGCGTGATACTACTAAATCATTGATCTGTCGTGGCTTTGAACTAGCCCAAAATCCCGCATTTGGGCCTCAAAATGCGGCTTCGAGACACATCACGGCTATGTGGCCAATATAGCTTGACTGACTGATGAAATGACTTCTGTTCGATATAAAAGATATCGAAAGTTATAATAGACTACATTATGATATAAATAATAAATTTAAAAAAGTATGTGTTGTTCGAAATAATAGTAAAATAAGTTAGAATATGAGGCCACTACACTGTATTGGTGAATAGTGGGAGGAGAAACTGAAAAGATTTCTTACTAGATAATTGCTTATGCGTTGATAAGGACTAATTAATGTCTTCTGGCAGTCACAGTTCGGTCTCCAAAATCATGAAAAATATAGATACTGAGATAAGCATTTCATAACATTGCTGCAGCCACTCATTTTTATCCAAATACTGCTACGTGAGCAAGCAGTACAGTAAGGACGTCTTTGGCATTATCATAATGATGTTATTATCGTCCACATCCGCAACTAGAATAAGTCATAATAAAGATTTAGTTCCTGTTACATTCACAAGTTAATTCACAGCAAACCTGTATGAAATTTCTTACGTTGACATAACACAACTATTATTTGAAATGAATTGTTATTATTGGCCATCATAGCTATGTTTGTGATTAATTTATTTATATATTCAATTGTTAATTAATTAATTAGTTTTTTGATTGGTTACTACCAGTGGCGAGCATGGTGCTTATTCAAACTGTACTTGCATTTAAAGTATTGCTATTGGTGCATATACCTATAAATACATAACATTATGCTTTATTATAATTGTTTTACAGAGGCATTTTAATTACATTTAACGTTTGTACTGTTATATGGGTTCATGTTTTTACATTAACAATCTGTGTGTTAGGGATGTGGAAACATATCACTGTCAGTTACATCGTTTGCCTTTAGATTTTTGTCTTTGATGTAAATCGAGTTATATCTCACATAAAATTTAGAAATATCTTTTTTTCACACTCAGTATTTTATCAGACTTATCACTACAGGTTTTGATGTATGAGTTCTGTTTGTTCATTTAGGGTATTTCCTTATTTTTTTTCTATAAATCTATATACATTTTTCCCCAAATGCACATGTAGCTTCCTTCTACAGCTTTCTGAAGAATAGAAAGATTGTTGCTAATATCTGCTGTAGAGTATTGAATTTGTCAAATATGCATAATAAATACTAACAATTATCCTTGGTGATAAATGGATTAGAACAAGACAACATTCGACTTTCGTATTAGATTTAAATCGATGTACATTAATGATTAAAATTTCACGGATTGACATACTTCCAGATTTCTGGCACACATATCAATAACGGTAAAACATAAATAAATACACGAGCATGAAACTAAAACGTAATTGAAATACAACATTTAGGGTAATATTGCGTTAGATAGAAACAATGAAAGCTACTATTAAGTATTTTTATGTAGTTAGAGAACAGATATATTTAGTGATAATAGCATGATTGTAATTTAGATAGCACTTGAAAGTAAGCAGTGCTCCGCAAATCAATGAAAATATATTTTAAAAACTCAGCTAAGGTATTCTTTAATTACAATGTGTTTCATGCCATTTCTCGCTACTGATGAGCAAACAAGAGAAATAATCACGGATTTCGGTCTGCATACTTAAATCCACAACATAGTACCTGATAAAACACAATGCTCCCAAACTTCATGTTGTACACATCGCGTTATTTAGCTACTGGTTTGTCCTATACTTTCCACATTGCAGCAGAATAAGACCCCAAGATAAAGGTGTACTTTTATCTCCCGGTATTTGCAGCTTATCATCATTTGTCAATTACAACACTTTGTTTCATATTAGAATCAGTAAGTTCCTTTGATTGAATTTCGTATTGAACAGTAACTTTTATGACATCATGTAATACACAGTCCGGATAATCATATGTCAAAATTTACTTCATACTGTTAGCTCTACATGTTGCGTTTAATTTTCGAGCTGATTCATGTTTGCTTTCAGTCCAATGAATTCCGTGTGATATTACCTGGGAGTCTATGTGGGCTTGGCTCGATACCGTTTTATTGATACATCTTTTACAGAGAGAGATACGTTATTGAAACACACTCATGCTACCAATAACGGCAAGAGCTTTCCTTTCTCGCTGTACTTTTGGATGAAGGAGAACAAAAAACATTTACTTTTATTTATTGTCTGACATTATTACAATATGTATGATCTACTTCTTTGTTATATATGTTACAAGGATTTAATGTTATATATCAGTGCTTTAATTGTCAACGATTCATTTGTTTTGGAGTATTACACGAAATCCTAATGGTAAACAAATGTACGTTCGTCGACTGCTTAGCTGTTATATCTAGTATGTGAGTATTGAAAACGGCCAGTAAATAGAAACAGTTGCTCAAATAGAAGAGATTCTAATATCTTTTGAGGGTGAAGGTTGTATATACAATTGTGAAGACGATATGAGCCGCATTTATGAAAGTGAATAATATGATGACCCCTACAGCAATGTTCTGTCAGAAATTCAGAGACCATTCAACCAAGATTACTATATAATGACCTATAAAGCACAGCCATTTACATTTCTGTAGGCAACATCATCGTAAAACACCTGGAACTTCTACATTCACCAGAATTATATAGGAATAACTACATAAAATGGTCGTGTGGAGTTAACTTTATAGAGATCAAACTATAATTCCCTAAGTTTAAAAAGTTTATTTCCAAAAATATAATATACGTTTGTGTTTCAAGAATATGTCGATTTGTTGTGGCGCTGGGATGTATTTCGTGTGGGACGACAATCTCATATACCAAACGAATCTACGAAAACTAAAGTCAGTCGGCCAGACCAAACTACCCTGCCAGTTTTCTTCATTTTTGTTTTAAACGAAAGGTATTCAGCCACCGATTTGTCATTAAGTACCAGAATTTACATAACTCTCGCCTTCCTTTTTTTATACTCAACCACGATTTCCTTCTGTATATTTCTTATGGGGACGTCCTTGCTGTAAACTAAAGTCAGTCGGTTATGCCGTTCTATCCGACGGATTTCCTCCATTTTGCATTAAACGAAAAGTATTCATTCGCGGATTTGTCATCAAGTATCAGAATTAACTTAAGTCTCTCCATTCTTTATTTTTATTCAAATGCGGTATCCTTTTGTCCTTGAATTGGATATTTTAATCGGTTTGTTTTACAATATCTTCGGTTCTAATGAAGGTATGCAGTTCTTTTTGACCTAACAACATTTAGCGGATCAAGATCTTTCATTTGTGCTTTTAAACACTTGCAATGATTGATTCTGAAGAAAGCTATGCGTATTCATTCAATTTTATTTCCATATTTCCCAACTTTTATGTCATCCCAATAACGGTGCGAAGTATTCGCACGAGTTCTCTAGTAGATTGTTAAGAAATAGATCCTTATATTCGTTGTGTGATTTGATAAGAAACGAACTAGAGAATCCTCTGAAATTTGTGACATTCGTAGTATTTGTGAAAGATAGGTAGGTGTCATCTTCAGATTATATAATGTAATACAAGATGAAACGTGATTGTCGATGCACAATTGGAAAAGTCAGTTTGGAAAAGCGATATGTAAAGATTTATTAGAAAATTTGACGTAGGTCTAGATAGCCAAGACCCACTTTTTTATTTTATCTGTGTGACCAACATGTGATGGATGTCACAACCTTGGCCAGTGTTTCCAATAAACATTTTCATCCAACTAGTTCGGATGCTTATTTCGGTGCTTATTTCAGCCTTTTAAAATTTACGATCGTACAGACACTGAGCTACAACCATGTTTAAGACTTTAAAAATTGTTGAGTCTTGGAAACGATGGAAACCTCGGAAGTATATTACAAGTCAATCAGCTTTGCTTATGTGAAACTTCAGATGTACTGAAAGCGACTACTCATATAATAGAAAGAATTAGAACAGCACAAAACATCAAGATACTAGGTTTGTGTTTAACTTAAAGATTAATTTAGGACAATATTTCTTCGTATTATTGTTTTGGAAGATACAAAATCGTGGAGAAAGAGTCATCACAACAAATAACAAATAAGTTTTTTTTAGTCTTAAATCCCTTAGAGAGAAAATTAACGCCCAAAAATATGTGATGTTAATGTACAGACAAATGGCTAAATTTGAGAAGAACTGATACTTTTCTGAATATCAATTTGTGACAAATCTGCAAAGGTCCTTCCTGTTGAGATTTTCTCTTTCTTTCCTTTCATTTCTTACAGTGTATTTTGTGAGCATCAACAGATCGTCTTATGAAGAGAACAAATTACAACAATCTCTGATGCTTAACGCATTTCTTGAATAGAAAACATGAAACGAATTACGAAAATAATGAAATGGTAAAATTTTAAATTAATCTGATTTCTGAATGTAATAAAAATATAGGGTTTACCTGAAGGTTAAGTGGCGTATAATTTCCCTTTGAAAGTGATTACTTTTAAAATATGTCTCTGATTTCGGATCAAAGTAGATACGCAAGTTAACGTACGTATTACGATAGTTTCATGTCTGGTATGATTGATGATTAATCACAAACACTCTCATGAATGCGAATAACTTGGAACAAAGATACGATAGTAAACTGAATTCCTTCTCAAAACCTATAAAAAGCTGTCACTTGAATAAACGAGTTACTGTGATATCCGTGGGAAGTGGATCAAGAATTACACCAAGTGGGCCGGCCGCGGTGGCCGAGGGGACTGAGGCGCTACAGTCACGGTCTGCACGGCCACTACGGTCGGGGGTTCGAATCCCCCCTCGGGCATGTATATTTGTGCCGTCCTTAGTAGTAGCTAGTTCATAAGTAGTTTGTAACTTTAGGGACTGATGACCCCGTAGTTAAGTCCCATAAGCTATACAAACATTTAAACATTTGAACATCAAGCGGAAAATGGGGTTCCGCTTACATAGGCATTCAGTACCATTTACTACTGCATATGTATTTGACGTCACATTACGAAAAGTGCTTGAAGTATAAACGGTAATATTACTGAATAGTTTTCCGGTCGATATTTGTTTTGCTGTACTGTATTCAAGTTGTCAACCTCTAAAAAATTCGGATCGAAGTAGTGATTTTCATTTCTTGTAGATTAACCTCCCGTTTTGTATATGATCACGAGGAAAATATGTTCTTATAGCTGCGAATTACTATATCATTTTGTCATACAAAATTGTCATAAATAGTTAAATACAATATCTTAGATAATTCCTGAATCGCCGCGGTGGGCCGCGGTGGAGTGGCCGTGCGGTCTGGGGCGTCTCGCTGCGGGGCGCGCGGTTGCTCGCCGTGGAGGTTCGAGTCCTCCCTGGGGCATGGGTGTGTGTGTTGTCCTTAGGTTAGTTTAGTTTAAGTAGTTTGTAAGCTACGGACTGATGACCATGCAGTTTGGTCCGATAGAATTACAAACATTTGAACATTTTTTGAGCCGCGGTGGAGTATCCGAGCGGTCTAAAGCGTCTCGCTGCGGAGCGCCCGGTTGCTCGCCGTGGAGGTTCGAGTCCTCCCTGGGGCATGGGTGTGTGTGTTTGTCCTTAGGTTAGTTTACCTAGGTTTAAGTAATTTGTAAGCTACGGACTGATGACCACGCAGTTTGGTCCGATAGATTTACAAACAATTGAATTGAACATTCCTGAATCTCAGTTTAAGAGAACATGACCTGTCGTACCGAGAAACTTACCTAACTTTTATAGGCTAGTTGTTACTCCGTGTCTCGAAGGAGTGTAAACGGTTTGGAGAGCAGGTTGCAGCGTGCAGCGTGCAGCGCGCAGCTGTTCCCAGGCCGCGCAGTCGCTGACCTGCCCCAGAGCTATGTCCAACCTGTTGCGGGGACTCTAACAAGTTTCACAGACATTCGCGCGTCACAGTCGTCGCTTTGCCCTTAGCCAACTTCATCTAAAGAGACAGAGCTGCGCAAATGGTACTTTAATTTTCGAATACTACTAGTAATCGCGGTTATTACCAAATATTATTCTCTGTTCAGGTTCCTCAAATAGTTTTCAAAATTTTGTCACAGGAGCTCCACATTTGCAACGATAGCGATTTTACGACTTTAGATGGGCTGTAATAGCTGGCTTTATGAGTATCGTCCTTTACGTTTATAGCAGCGACAAATTTGTACAAAAACGTTTGTGAAAAAAAGTAGCTGAATATAATTTAGAAACTTCCAAGTATTTGCATGTCTCGTTAATTTTTTCACAGTATGATACATTCAAATTTTCCTCTGACGGTAGACAACTATTATAACTTCTTTAGCCACATGAGGAAGTACATTCAAATTTGACAATAACTGACTCATCCTGCAAAACTCATATGTAAACGGTATTGTTGAATACGTATTTATATTACAATACGCATGTATATAGTATTTCTGAAATGAAAAAAGTCATAAAAGTAGAATTTTTGTGATGTTAGTGTTACTTAAATTCTGTGTATCCTTAGAATACCACTACTGACTGGTGATTTACTCAAATCGTTTGTTATTTAAATGGCTGTATCCACGTATTTCAAAATATATCTTGTTGTATTAACTGAGGAGATGAAAATATACACGTGAATTCAATACGTAGTTGAATTCTCAGTTATAAGTATAAAGAGAGGTAGGCAGAGAGGGAAAGACAGAATGTACAACAGAAACTAATTTGTTACATAATATTCATTAATTAAACTACTATGGAGAAACGGTAATGATCGTTCGCCATTGTTGTAAAAGCTGTTAACGGATAACAAAATCTAGAAGCTGCCAAAAATTCGAGAAGAACAATATGTGAAGTAAATGTGCAACATTTGTGTGAAACGAATTACTGGCTAGAAAGTAGTTCACTTCCTTCTCCTAATGATAATATATGCTGTCTTAAAAACAAATTTTACTGAAGAATTGTTGACGTCGTAATTATGTCTTAAATAATTATGAACTAACGGAGATGCAGATGTTTTTTTCACGTACATCCGCGTCTGTCATGCCTTCCTTAGTATAACAATTGTCTGCACGTAGACATCTTTTTTATGTTCTTAATAAAACATACAGTACTTTCACAGTTTAAATTATAATAGTATTTCTAGCCATCTGTTATGTATTAAAGACTCTTAACAGTACTTATAAGTACAAATATTTTCACGTGAAAGCTGCTCATTGAACTAGTTCCCTTTCAGAACCTTAAAAGCTGAGAATAATATCTACTAGCACCTATAATTCTACATAATAGCTCTGTTTACACCGCTGTAAATATTTCGAAATGGTCAAATGTTTGTAAATCTATCGGACCAAATTGCGTGGTCATCAGTCCGTAGCTTACAAACTACTTAAACTAAGTTAAACTATCCTAAGGACAAACATCCATGCCCCAGGGAGGACTCTAACCTCCGACGGCAAGCAACCGCGCACTCCGCAGCGAAGCGCTTTAGACCGCTCGGCTACTCCACCGCGGCGCAAATATTTCAAGTCTTACTCTGAGCATATGTATCGCATATTAATATTCATTTGGAGTGAAAGAACAGTTATTGTGAAAATATTTGTGTCTGAATTTTGTTCTACGGCTGCTTACATTTTGTACAAAAGTCAGACATTTCTTTTAATATATTGGAAGAAATAATTTACATTCCTAGAAAATGATAACAAGGCTTTACCACTGAAATTGTGAATACTTTAGAATCAGAAACGTACGTAGGGTGGCAATCAGTGTTAATATTAGGATTTTGGTGACATGAGTAGTGAGGGCGATATTCCATGGGAAAAAATGAGAGAAACCATTCGTTGTCACCATTTCTTTGAGAAAACAGAATCTAATGTAATTACACAGTTTTCTCGATACTGAATATAAACAGAAATTTTCTAGCACAATCACAATATTCTAGATTAATTCTCATAACATTGTTTTATGGTTAATTGTTATATGAATCTGCTACATACGTAGTTGTAACACGGTACGAATCGTGCAAATATAGGTAAAAGTTATACTCTGAACTTCAACATACATGAAATGTGTAATATAATTCTGTCAGACATCAGGAAGAACCAAGGATATTCACAGAGCTCTTCAGTGTCAGCACCTCCTGCGCTATTAAGATCCCTTCTCTCTTGGAACGTCGGCAATTTACTACAAATTACAAGAAAATTAAATAAAAAATGGAGAAAATTGAAATTAGGCTGCTTCGTTCTCTGGTGATAAATAGTTTTTAGCGTACAACGTTTTTAATTATATAAATTTAGCAAACGCCTCTTTCAAGTTTCAGATGTTTATAATTGAATGGAGATGTGACTTAGTGGCACTATGTTTCATTATGTAACTGAGACGAACTTTATTACTATAAATAAATAATGAGGAAAAAGGCCTCATTTAAATCTGCACGACACTTCAATTGTTGTAGGAGAAAGGTATAAGGTGTCAGTCGTACTTTATGGAGTAAGTATTAGTGAAAGATAACCCATCGATTTTACATATTCTTCAGGTGGGATTGTGAAAGCAAATTAACAAAAAAATCACATCGTTTCGATAAAATCAAAATTAAAAGTTATAGTAAACAAACAGGCATAAGTATAATACAAATATTTTTTGACTATCATGTATTTCGCAGTAGTCTGGCATTTAGCATTGTATATAGAATTTTCCCTACATATATAAATGAAATATTAATTATACTATAAAGGAAACTGTATCAATATTTCAAAGAAAGTTAATATTTGTACTGACGTTAGGTTGTCAAGCATATGAATCTAGAATTTTCTACAGATTAGGAACATGCACACTGAAAATTGGTGACGAATTATATTCCGCATCCTACGAGCTAATCAGTTTTAGCAGGTATTTACCTCTTAACAATATATACGTAGTTAAATCGACCACTTGGGCACAACAGAAGTAAAAACGGAATAATTGATGTCAAAGTGAAAATAACTATCCATAAAATCAGAGTATTCCCAAAGGCAGCATGTAAACGGATATTTATGACAGAAAGAATGTTCGAGAAATTTTCGCGAAAGCGAAGTTTTTTATTATTATTATTTTATTTTTTATTTTTTTAGGTTTAGCTTTACGAATTACTTGAAAGGAGCTTCACACATTCCAGTGATTTATCGATTGTGCAATGACACTGTCGTCAAGGGTAGTAATATATATATACAAAATGTTCAAATGTTTGTGAAGCAAAGGGACCGAAATGCTTAGGTCATCGGTCCCTAGGCTTAGAATCTTCTTGAAATGAGTTAAAGTACTTACGCGAAGGATAACACACACGCTCATGCACTAAGGAGGAAACGAACCTCTGACGTGGAGCTGCCGCGCATTGCGTTGCGGAGTGGCTTAGACCATGCGTAAATTTATGCACAAACTGCCATTTTTATATTACGTTATAAGTTCAATCAGACGAATTTCAACACACCTTTACACACAGTCTGACACGAAAACGAAAATCTAGAGTATAAGATTCTTCTCCACCTCCAGAGAAGGCGAGAAACAGCTGTCGTTCCAGAGAATTTCTCTTAACTTTCTTGATACACTGATACGAACCTGCTGTGGTTCGTTCCTGACTAAGTGTTCAAATTGCAGTAAAAGAAACATAATACGATTCCATACCTCTACACAGACAGAACACAAACGCTACAAAATTTTACTATTTCTCCGAAGTTAAGCTCTTCTGCGAACTGAAATCGAGGTAGAAGTTAGAAACGTGATACGCATCTTGGGAAACTACAGCGCTAATTACCTCAGTTTGTTCCCTTAAGGGGCTGCACTTTGTGGAAAGGGGACGAGTATTGTGCGGTCGAGGGTTTAGCGGTGGAATGAACATCTGCGCTCTCGAGCCGAGCAAGACGTCGACTCGTTCGTGCGGCTACCAGCGCACGCGGAAGTCACTTCCGCGCTGTTGCATCTGAAGGACGGCTCACTGCCAGCCAATTACAGTCCTCAGACTCCACGCAACAAGAGCGCAAGGTTTTGGCTCAGTAGGAGTCCAGGGAATACGATGTACAAAGTTCATTTACGCGGGAAAAAAAAATTAAAAATTTAGAAATATTGAGAAGTTGTTATTTTTGTTTGATGATACTTTAGCAATTAGCGCGTAACATTTCC
Source organism: Locusta migratoria (assembly GCA_026315105.1). NCBI lineage: Eukaryota > Metazoa > Arthropoda > Insecta > Orthoptera > Acrididae > Locusta > Locusta migratoria. The sequence goes on from CM048755.1 coordinate 460,086,630, forward strand.
GAATTACAGTTAGGCATTTTTAAATGCAGAATCGATATTAATTTGAGTCAGACATATGGAATTCCCGATTTCTATTTTTTGCGAATTTGTAGGGCGAAAACTGCGATTTCAGTGCCGGCGTACGTGGGCGAGTGACTATAACACGCAATTCGCGTATAAATACCGATAAAACTTTTTAAAATAGAAAACTATATTTTGGAAGAAAAAAAATTATTGATGTACGGTTACGAAAGGAAACGTATCTGAAAGTGTCGGAGAGAAAATGTAGGCCGCCGATTGTCAAGTAGAAGAGGCAAGGGAAGAGCGGCGCACGTGTCGCGAGTCGCTTACCTCGCAGACGGCGGCGGCGACGGCTGCGCTACAGCCGCATGTTGCCCTGGCGCGCAGTCGCCACACACTGAGCGCCGCGGCGCCCGCGACGCCTCGGAGCGACGCTGCGCGGCCGCCGCCGCCGCCGCCGCCGACGCTGACCAATCAGCGCGCGCCGCCCCAGCGGCCGGCCAATCGCCGCCGCGCCCACCCACGGGACATCTCACGGTCGGCTTTTTCTCGGCCACCCACCAAATCCCACTTACCCCAATGGCCAATACAGCATCTCGTCATCCTAGCAGTATCCCGCGAATCGATAAACTGGACACCGAATTTTCTAGAAATACTTCCCGATATCGAGATCTATACTAATCGCTCGGCTTTACGCATTGTTGCGTATACGTAATAGCAAAATAGGAGGGATCGAAACTAATACCAATCAACGAAGCGTGCCGGCAATTCGTAACTTTTCCCTATTAAAAACTGACATAGTGAGAAACGTGGCTGTAATATTATAATGTTTATAATTAAAAACAGCGACCGACCAGAAGAATGTCATATCTCACGGTCGGCTTTTTCTCGGCCACCCACCAAATCCCACTTACCCCAATGGCCAATACAGCATCTCGTCATCCTCGCAGTATCCCGCGAATCGATAAACTGGACACCGAATTTTCTAGAAGTACTTCCCGATATCGAGATCTGTACTAATCGCTCGGCTTTATGCATTGTTGCGTATACGTAATAGCGAAATAGAAGGTATCCAAACTAATACCAATGAACGAAGCGTGCCGGCAATTCGTAGCTTTACCTATTTTGCTAAAAACTGACGTTGCGTGAAACGTGGCTGTAATATTATAATGTTTATAATTGAAAACAGCGACCGACCACAAGAATGTTATATAAGACATCTGTTCATTGAGACAATGGCCGAATTCTGACTTTTTGGCCCACTTTAGGTTACGGTAGTAACACTAAAAGTGGGCCTTTGCGATCATGTTTTGACAGCTCGAAATTTAAATGAAAATAACGGCTTAACTATTCAGCTGACACGAGAATTGAATAACCGAATTTTTAGAGGAGATAATTCTCTACAACTTTGCTTTGTTATGTTTTTTTCATATCTCGTAGCGTTTCAAAGATATTTGCAAAAATAACAGCGATTTTGGGATGTATGTCTGTCTGTCCGTAAAGTTTTCCCTGTTTTTAAGACGAACCGTTCAACCGATCAGCACCAAATTTTACAGACATGATTGTAGTCCGCCAGATACCAGAACCTCCCTTTTTCAAATTTTTTGGACAAAAAATACGGTAGTAATACCAAAAAAGACGTTTGTAATATAATTGTAATTGCAAACGTACCGTCCATCTGACACGAAAATAGAATAACCTAATTGGTAGAGGAGAAAATTCTTTACAACTTAGCTCCCTTATGTTTTTTTTTCATATCTCGTATCGTTTGAGACATATTTGAAAAAATAACGGAGATCTGATACCCTCCAGTGAATTAACGAAAACCAGCAGTTCGGAGATGTCACGTGACATTCCTCGCCCAGAACTCTCTCTGACATACGTAATCTTGCGTTGCGTATCTGATGATTTTCTTAATGTAACTTACACGTTGTCATTTCAAAGCAATGGCGCACTGAAAAATTAACAAAAACACATCGTTCTTCGTACGATAAATGACAATCTAATATCTACAAATGCCATATTGGCATCAGTTAACAACGGTCAACAATAGTATGAGTTGTACTATGACCCTAAACGTCGGTGGATTGGAACCGGCCACCACCCAATTTTTTTTCCTAAAAGGGTTTCAACGACTCTTATTAATTAGTTTTTTATTACTTAGATTATTTTGGTCCAAAATGTTTGCAAAAACTTGTAAAACTACAAATCTAAAGTGGGCCGTAAAACACGTCAGTGCGATTTTTCTTCTACGAGTCCCTCTTCACGTGGTTGATATGCTTTCCCCCGATAGACGAAATACATATTTTGTTTACTATTACGTGAAATTTATATTGTTCTCAAATGTTTTTTACCTTATGGGGCTTAACTGCTGGGTCATCAGCCCCCAAACTTACAAACTACTTATAAACTAACTTAGACTAAAGACAGTACAAATATCCATGCCCGAGGGAGGATTCGAACCCCCGACAGGGAGCGGCCTCGGGCATCGGAGCACAGCACCTCAATGCACACGACCACTCCGCCGCGGCTGAAATTTATGAGTTCTTTGACGAAGCCTCTTTGTATATGTCTTAGGTATTTTAAACATGCTATGTTATGGAACGTTCGCTCTATGATAGCTCATACAGTTACTGGTCGGAAACACAGCATATTTAAAACACACAGGAGAAATACACGGCGGTTAAGTCACAGTGGACAACACGAAACGTAAGTTTTCGCCACACTTACTGTGTTTTTAAATCTAATACCATGATATAAATGTGAAGTCAGAGGTGAGAATGAGTAAACCTGAGTTAAACTTCACAAAATAGTAAAGAATATAGTTTTTGGTTATCATAAAGCCGAAGGGTTATCCGAAGGCCGCAGGACTTTTGTCTTCATAAGTACCATGTCGAAACGTACTCAAAGCAAGGAATAAGCACGGATAAGGCGATAAAGGCACAACGCAGTAGTTCGACGTTAGAACATAAGCAGTTAAACTGAAGCACATCCCCAAGAATATTGGACACGGCGGAATTCCCTACATAGCGGATTTTAAATTTCCGTCGGCATATTGGTGCGAGGAATAAAATCTTACCACCGGATTAGCAGAGCGCGTGTCATCTGCTAAAACACCAGAGAACGCAGGCGGTGAATTTGTAGAAAAATTCCGATACCGGTCATGGTTTAAAAAAAAAGATAAACGTTTCGTATAGCACGTCTGTGGCTGGGTGCTGTTTTTAATTACAAACATTCGTATCTCTTGCTTTTCTACTAGTGCAGTATTAATAAATGAGTATTACTGGCAGAGTTTAGAACTCTGAACTGCAAAACCTCTTCCAACTTCTGACAAGGTAATTTAATGAATCTTGAGATATCATTTGCGATGTTTCTGTAAACACTAATCGTGACGTACAACATACCATTTGCCCATTTTGCACTGATAAGCCGAATAAAGTGATATCCCTATTCAAATATAGAGAGATATAAACACTCAGAAGATGGCGGACAGTCGTCTGAAATGTTTGGAAAGCTGGCTTAAATCGAAAAATGACATTCATAGTTATGGGTTTAGTCGCATAGAATCATGTTCAAAGGGGAGAGGGCAGAACTGCATATTACGTCACATGGAGTTACAGCTACTTCTGATACAGAGAAAGTTAGTTCAAAGTTACCGTTGTCGAAGTAGCACGTGTTACGCAGAATTGCTTCTAAATTCGTGTTTTGCTTAAATTGTTTATAACGTTTGATTCAAGTGTTCATCGCAATTATGTTTGAATGTGGATGTTAATGAAGGTTCGCAGAATATGTTTATATGTTTTGTACTCATATATTTATACCCGGGATTTAATAAAAGTCACGCCAAAATATTACCAAAAATGTCCTCAGTTCAGATTTAGAATTATTGTAAAGGATCTTAAAAGTTATGATCACCGGAGACCATGCAATCATCTATTCAAGACCTTGCCATAATTTGTTATCTAATTAGTTATCTACCAACATGTATAGCTACTATACCAATAATATACATGTGTATTTCTATCATAAATATAGTGACTTGGAAATCGCACAATAATACAGTGACATAAGAAAACATATAATGATCGGGCAATTGCACATCGGCTAATGACATAATAATAATTTATATTCTATTATGTAAAGAAACGTTATCACATAAGAATGAAGTACACCTACATATGCATTAATTATTTTAAATATTAGTATATGTGGCCATGTGTCTGCCAAGTCATCATATTTATTCTAGAAATTAAGATGTATAATATTGGTTTAGCCGTTATAAATGATGGTAGATAATTAATTAGATATCATATTCACGAAATGTGCGACATTAACTGCGAATAGGTATAGTTGAAAATATGTACCCAGCTGGGACTCGAACTCGAGTCGCCTGCTTTCTAGCATAAATGATGGTAGATAATTAATTAGATATCATATTCACGGAATGTACGACATTAACTGCGAATGGGTATAGTTGAAAATATGTACCCAGCTGGGACTCGAACTCGAGTCGCCTGCTTTCTAGACAGTTGCGCTGACCTCTACACCACTGGGAACACAGCGATCACAACACTTGTTCGGAATTACTCAAGTACGCCTCTCCTCAGATACAAATTCTGAACTTTACCCTTCCCACTAGAACTCAAACTCGTAGTTATTAGTAAATCAATGAGTCGGAGAAATGACTCTGTGCTTGCTCTTTGGTTGACGGGTTCTTGTTTGTACAATTTCCGCAAGAGTAAGGGGCTAGGAGTGCCTCCGCACTGAAGAAAGGATCATTGCCCGTCATCGGCATTGATATAGAACAGACGGCACATATGTATCTCTATACTTATAAGACGCATTTGTTGTCTGTCTGTCTGTTCTCTTATAACTCAAGATCCAGACAACCAAATGACGTGAAATTTGGTACACGTACACAAAATTACATGGGGAAGGTTCTTAAACAGGTTTCGTTCCATTTATTGGAAAACCAACCGGAAAATTTGAGAAAAAGTGAAAGTGTGTTTACAATCTGTATCTTCTCACTGATATTGATGAAATTTTGCACAATTGACCTTCAAAACAAGAGGAAGGGCCCTGTCTACACAAAATTTCGTTCAGTGCATGGTGCAGGGTACTTATGCATTTCGCCAAAATCCACAGTTTTGATCTACAGACTCCTGAATTGTACGCCCACAACTTGATTCTGAAAGTTGGTGCTCCACTAATGCTGATCAGAAATATTGATGCACCCAGGTTGTCCATTGGCACTAGATTAATTGTGAAAAAGCTGATGCAACATGTAATTCAAGCCACAGTACTCATAGGAAGTGCTAAGGGTGAGGATGTCTTCATTCCAAGAATACCTATCATTCCCTCAGACAACACCACAAAATTCAAGAGAATACAGTTCCCTTTGAAACTGTTCTTTGCCATGACAATCAACAAGTCACGGGGCCAGTCTCTTGGGATTGCTGGTATAGACCTCCAGACACCATGCTTCTCTCATGGACAGTTGTATATGGCCTGCTCCAGCGCGGGCAAAGACGAAAATCTTTTTGTACATACTCCAAATGGAGCTACGAAAAATGTTGTTTATCACATTTCTTTAACATAAATGTACCCTTTCATTACATGCAAATAAACGGTTTTGTACGCTTCTACAGAAAACCATATTTTAAACCCGGGCAAAGCCGGGTACTTGCAGCTAGTAACTTATGTAATGCCTATGACGGGCAATGATCCTTTCTTCAGTGCGGAGGCACTCCTAGGCCCTTACTCTTACGGGAACTAGTTTACTATAACTACGAGTTTGAATTCTAAGGGGCAGGGTAAAGTTGAGAATTTGTATCTGACGGGAGGCGTATCTGAGTAATTCCGTGCATGTGTGCTGATCGTTGTGTCCCCGGTGGTGTAGAGGTCAGCGCTACTGCCTAGAAAGAAGGAGACCTGGATTCGAGTCCCGGCTGGGTACACACTTTCAACTTTACCCATTCGCAGTTGTCATACATTCTGTGAATATGAATAATAACTGTAGGATCAATAATGACGTCTGACGTCCGAAAGAACAGACGCCACATACATATAAACAACGTATTAAATTATGACAAGGAGTTGAACAGTTGGTTCCATGAACTCTAACATAACCAACTTGGTGTCCCATGAGATCTTTCATTTTTTTAACAATTAAACTAACCTAAGGACAACACTCACACCCATTCCCGAAGGAAAGCTAGAACCCCGACGGCGAGCAACCGCGCGCTCCGCAGCAAGGCGCCTTGGAGCGATCGGTCACACATCCGCCCCCACCCCCCACCCTCATGAGATCTCACAACTCTATACGGTAAAGTAATTCGTCACGAGGCTTGCATTTTTGTATATTTTATGTTTTTGATGGGGTTATTATTAAATCAGAATGAAACTTTCAGTCTGCAGCGGAGTGTGCGCTGATATCAAACTTCCTGGCAGATTAAAATTGTGTGCCGGAACCGGGACTCGAACCTGGGACCTTTGCCTTTCGCGGGCAAGCGCACTACCGACTGTGCTATCCCGACACGACTCACGATGCCGCCTCACAACTTTACTTCCGCCAGTACCTCGCCTCCTACTTTCCAAACTTCACAAAAGCTCTCCTGCGAACCATGCAAGACTAGCACTCCTGGAACAAAGGATATGGTCGAGACATGGCTTAGCCACAGCCTAAGGGATGTTTCCAGAATGAAATCAATTTGCAGTAAAGTGCATGCCACATTAGGTCCGTCCTTTAATACCGACAATTTTTTAACATACAAATCAATAATTCCTATTTCAGGAAGGTCTATATGCCAAATAATGGACCTTCACAGTGAAGATACTCTTTTGTAGTACGATGGATGAAGAAAAATCATATAATCACTTTTCAAATATAGAAGTGTTCATCTCAATGTACTTGGTCCAAAAACTTGACACAACTGAAAAAACGAACAACAGTGGTTTGCTTGTAGTTCAGCACTGTATTATTAACTTTTGCATATCGTGTAAAGTAACCACACACTCAGAAATTGCCACGTGTTCGAAAAAATATAGCGAAGTTTTTACTTGATTCTTCATTTTTTAATCAGGTGCCACATATCATTTCTGACGACTCCTCGCATCGTAGAGAGGTGTAGGCTAGGACAAAATGAAAATTGTAGAAGAAACAGACTCTACCCCACCAGGCATATAGGAACTCTCCCAGGCGAGTTCAGTGCTTTACCACAAGTCCATTAGTATAACACTATTAAAATACAGTTGCCAGTTAATGTTAAGCCAAGTACTCTGAACGTTCAAGAACGGGAGAGATATTTAGGGATGTTTGAATTTTCCATCCATTTCCGGCTAAACACTAAAAACAAAATTTTAAGTTTCTGTATATGCAATAAGTATCTTAGGATTTTGGTGATCGGTAAATGATTGAATTAACGAATTTCGACTAGCAATTTTTCGAAATTCCATCCTTAAGTAGGTGAAACAGAAGGTGAAAGTATTTTGAAAGTATGTCGCTATTAAGACAATTTTGAACGCTTAACTACGAAAATTGGTATTTCGATTCTGTATTGGATAAAAAAAATACATGTCTTAGTATTTTTTGAATATGTCACTAAAGGAGTACAATTGGGGATGACATGATTTATGGAAATCTTATATGAAGAATTGCTTTATTAAATTTAAATGGTCAGTCAGCAGTATAGTTTAAAGTGATCTCATGTTCGCACAGAGTGTAGCTTTACAAAGGAGCATTGGGCGTTAAAATACGCAAATTAGGTGAAAGAAAAATGAAGAAAGAGTCTGTGCAGTGGGCAGACCGTACAGCCTACGCGAGCGAAGCAACGGGCGCTTACATATCATATATACACTTCTGGAAAATGAAAAAAGAACACCATGAATTCGTCAACCCAGCAGATGGAAACTGTTCCCTCGACGATCACCAGAGGAGAACGTCTAGTGTAGGATACGACTCCCCAAACCACGATACACGATTATGCGTGCCTTCAAGGCGTCTTCCGCTCACGTCCCAACATCGTTCAGCCCGCCTCCAGTGGTGTCACGACAGGCACTTATGGAAGGACGAATGGAGACGTGTCGTCTTCAGTGATGAGGGTCGCTTCTGCCTCAGTGCCAATGATGATCATACTTTTGTGTATCGTCGTGCAGGAGAGTGTGAAAATCAGGAGTGTATACGACAGAGGTACATGGGACCAGTACTCGGCACCGACGCAGAAGCGGCTCTCATCACTGAAGACGACACCTCTCCATTCGTCCTTCCATAAGACTTTTATTTTTTAAATGAGCGGTTTCGGGCTAGCTGCACATCAACAGATCTGTTAATAAAAATTAAATAACAACTGATTTTGAGCTACTCCATCATCAACATCGTCACTGAAGACTGATTATGCCTTTCAGCTTTCCGTATGCAGCATAGTTCCACTCCTAAAATTCCTGCATCAACCCCCTTCAATGCTAACTTTGATGCGTCGTCCGATGTTAAGCCATTTACTTCAAAAACCATTGTTCACTGAATTCAAGTACTTTCTCCTTGAACTACCTCTACTCCTCTTACCCTCTGCTGCTGAGAGGCTCCTAGGTAACCTTGTTTCTCCCACACGTGTAACAGGATCCCACCATTTCAACCTCTTCGCTGTAACTGCTTCATCTATGGTGTTGATTTCCAGTTTTTTTTAATTCCTCATTATGGACAACTTTCTTCCATTGTTCCTGTCTCTTTGTACCTGCAATCATCCTTGCTACTTTCATATATGTAACCTCAACCTTATTAACCCTGTATCCACTCTGCTTTCATTCCCATAACAACAAAGTAGGTCAAAAAATAGAACGGTCCGCTGCTTAGTCTTGGTACTCTTCTGCAAGCAGGAAGTCAGTACCTGAGCACTCATTGCATTACCTTTGCAATATCTTAATTCAACTAGTTTTACTACGAGGCATCCTGTGAGAAAATACATCCTAAGTACTTGAAACTGACCATCTGTCCTAACTTTCTTCCTATTTGGCACTAAATTTGTTTAAATCTATTTCCCATAGACATTACTTTCGTTTTTGAGTTGCTGATCTTCATACCATAACACTTAAACCAATGATCTAGCTCTGAAATTTTAGACTGCAAACTAAGTCGTCCGTATATAGGAGACTTTATTTTTGCCACCTACTTTAATCTCACAGTACCAGTTAATTTTCTTCGGCGTGTGATCCATAAATAGTCTGAACACCAGTGGTGACACGTTACAGCCTTGTCTTACTCCTGAAACTATCGTGAACCATGAACTCAATTTGACGTCAACTCTAGCTGCTGCTGACAATCTGCGTAAAGACCTATAATTGCCTGCAGAAGTTTGTTTCTTATTCCATAATCTTGTGGAGCTGACATTAACTTCTGTTTTAAGAAAAGACTTAAAATTATATAATATGAAGATATTAAAAACGCACAAAACATACAATTCTTTACAGTAACAGGGTAGCTTATTCCTCTCAGAACAAGATGTTCACTAACGTATCTACATAAAGTAAGATCTTGGGACTTCATATAACATCATACATGCGACTGATTGCTGCGCTTGTGATCTTTAAAAATCTCTCTACAAGAAACTCATAATCGAAATAGTCTGTAAAGTCTACGAACAAAAATTGACGTATATGTATGAAATCAGCAAAAATATTTTTAAAAAATTTAAAAGAACATCAAAAATACTTACAAGTGGGTTGCAATACACGTTTTTAAAAACTTTGCCTATCAGACTTTTTATTTGCTTCTCAAATTGTTTCAATATTTAAAGGCCTGGCGTTACGCTTGTTGCGGCCTACCACATGGAAGCTCCAGCAATAATCAGAAAGGAATACACAATACTAAAAAAAAAAAAAGTTTTACAGACATTTGTTAAATATGTGTTTTGAATTTCTCCCCAATTCTCTTCATTGGCTCCTCATTAATTATGCGTATATCTATCTCATTTTCAGTACTATTTTGTGACACCATATTTCAAAATCTTTTACCCTGTTTTGGTCTGAATTGATTAATATCCACATTTCACTCCAATACAAAGCTACACTTCAGACAAATGAGTCTAGAAACGGCTTTCTAATGATAAAATTAATTATTTATGTTATCAAATATCACTCCTTTAGAAATGCTCTTCTTTCATATCTTCCTTACTCCGGGTAAAATAAATAAAAATAAAATAAATAAAACAACATTCTCTACTACTTTAATTGGCCCGTTTCCTAATATAATTCCCTCCTCATCACCTAACTTAATTTGACAATATTCAATTAATCTTGTTTTGTTTTCGTTAATTTGCAACTTATAACTTCTAGTCCATTCCATTTCATTACTCTATCAGGTACAGGGCAGTCTCCTACAGAATTACAATGTCATTGGCAAACTGAAAAGTTTTAATTTCTCCTCCCTAAAATGAAACCCCCTGAGCCAATTTCTTATCGCTCTGTGCACAGACTGAGTAATATTGGTGAATTTCTAGAAACTCGCAACCACTGCGCTCCTTCCTAAAGCTTCATCATTTAGAACTTCTGTCTGGTTTTTGCACAACTTGTATATATCTTTTCGTTTCCTACATTTTATTCGTGTTACCTTCAGAATTTCAAAGAATGTATTCCAATTACCATTATAAAATTAATAAACGTCCTTTTTCTTTCCTTAACGTATTTTCTACGATACGTTGTAGGGTCAGTATTGCCTGGCGTGTTCCTTCTTTCCTCCTAAATCGAAACTGCTATTCCCCGAGACCTGAAACTACCAGTATTTCTATTCTTCTGTAAATAATTCGTTTTAGTATTTTACAGCCACGGATTATTAAACTGACACTTCTGTAATTTTCATACCTGTGTGCATCTGCTTTCTTCTAAAACGGAAGCATTACACACTTCTTGAAGTATGAAGGTATTTCATCTGTATCATACATCTTCTAAACCAGGAGGAATAGTTCTGCCATGTCCTGCTCTGCCATTACATCTGGAGGAATGTCCTGAACACCGGTGAGGTCAGTGGCGACAGAAAGACGGTGGGCGGTTGCAGTAAACCACTTGACGTGGCTCGAAACCCGAGAATGTTTTGTTAATGGATATCGCCGCGAAAATTTGCATTCATACAAGTCCAGTGTAATTTTCAAACGTATGTTGTGCCACCAGTTGTCACCGTTATGCCACCAGTTTCAAAAGATATCTTTCCCAGATCACTCCATCTCCGCCAAGACTATTCCCAGCTCCATCCAAAATCACTTCCTGCTCTTCTTTTGAAAGACTCCTGCATAATTTCCCTATGTTAACAGCTGCCTGATCCAATCCCGCACTAGTCTTGACGATGCTGGTGATCTGGTACTCACCCCCCCCCCCCCCCCCCAAATCACCCAACACTTCCTACAACTGCTGGCCTATACCTTTGTCATTTGAGCCACCTAAGAGGACCACCTTCTTCTTTCTATTAGCTTTTGCTACTGTTTTACGTTTCCGTAGAGTTGATGTTACCTACACCTAAAGCTACAGGAGACGCAATTCGCTGAAGTGAAGACAATAAAAAGACTTGCAGCATACGACCGAATCCTGATGTGGATATCCTGCCCACTAAAAATCTATACGATCGTTTAATTATGAGAAGCAAGCGGATGATTGCTGGAAGTGTCTCTGCAGAACTAAATGTAATTCAGTAAGCAGAGCATTTAGAGCGAACTGAAATTACGAAAGCACTCATCAGTGATGCCAATATTCGAAGGCCGGCCGCAGTGGCTGAGGGGACTGAGGTGCTCCAGTCACGGTCTGCACGGCCACTACGGTCGGGGGTTCGAATCCCCCCTCGGGCATAGATATTTGTGCCGTCCTTAGTCTTAGTTAGTTCATAAGTAGTTTGTAAGTTTAGGGACTGATGACCCCGTAGTTAAGTGCCATAAGCTATACAAACATTTGAACATTTTTTTTGAATATTCGAAGGTGAAAAACTGTATTGCGGAGAAATGGGAGAATATCAAAGGGACTCTGGATCTTTATTTACACAGTTTACATCTTCTGGCAGAGTTAAGATCCCAGACGGAAACATGGTGCGGGCGCTGATGATTTGGGCGATCATATCATCGTATTCAAAATGTTCAAATGTTTGTAAATCTATCGGACCATACTGCTTGGTCATCAGTCCGTAGCTTACAAACTACTTAAACTAAGGTAAACTAACCTAAGAACAACACACACGCCCATCTCCTAGGGAGGATTCCAACCTCCGACGGCGAGCAACCGTGCGCTCCGCAGTGAGGTGACTTAGACCGCTCGGCTACTCCACCGCGGCTCATCGTATTCCTGGCATTATGGTTACACTGCACGTGCGTGTTACTGCCAATAATTTTGTGACGGGGTTGACGAGGTCTATGCCATCCTCAAAGATGACTGTGTTCTAGTGACACACTTTGCATTGACCAGGATTCGTTTCCGATTGTCAAAATTGGAGAAACTCACTATGGAAGTGGTACAACGTACAGTTGAAAATTATACTGGACTTTTATTAATGCAAATTTTCTCGGCGATATCCATTAACAAAACATTCTCGGTTTTCGAGCCACGTCAATTGGTTTACTGCAACCAAAAATGTCCAAATGTTTGTAAATCTATCGGACAAAACTGCGTGGTCCTCATTCCGTAGCTTACAAACTGCTGAAACTAAAGTAAACTAACCTAAGGACAACACACACAGCCATGCCCCAGGGAGGACTCGAACCTCCGATGGCGAGCAACCGCGCGCTCCGCAGCGAGGTGCATAAGACCGCTCGGCTACTCCACCGCAGCCTACTGCAACCGCCCACCATCTTTCTGTAGGTATCTCCTCTGCCAATGTCAAGTGGTTTACTGTCCTGCTTACATAGCCGCACTGTCGTCACTGACCTCACCGGTGTTCAGTTCTTGACCATATTTGGTACTGTTCCGGTAGCTCGACAGCCGCACCCACTTCAACTCTCCGGTAAAATGCTTCCCAGGCCGTAGTAAGCTGCTGACCACCGTATTTACTGAGATTGGTCTGTGTTGTCTCGTTTATTACGCTATCCCAGAACCCATTTGTCCCTTTAAAAATGGACGTCTTATCGAATGCAATTCGATGTCCGTTTGCCAGAGCATTTTCTATTACAGCTAACTTTTCTGGTCAGCTTAATCGGAAAACAGTTCAAGTTGTTCTATAATTTGAATAGTGTGGTCTACATAACCCTGCCCACGTTCACAGGGAATTTTTTATATGCCTGGAGTTCTAGGGTCCTTATTGTGTTCCACAGGGTTCATTAGTTGCCGGATATTTGCTGGAGGCCTCAAGATTGTGTAAATTTTATTTTTCTTCAGCAGTCGCCTATTCGTCCCTCTTATTGTGTTACTAAACGGCATTTAAATGCAATTTCCTTGATGTCTTCTTCGGCATCCTTTGACTTCGTACCTTAGACGAAATAGCACGCGTTTTTTGTCTGTTGGTACAACTATTTGCCTGGAAAATTTTACGTAAGTGGCTCCGTCCTTTTGGTAGGTTTTTGCATATATGACTGATTCAGCTCTATTTATGAAGGTCCTCAGAGAAGTCTGTATCTGTTCTGGGTGTTGGTAGCTAATTGCCGGCCGCGGTGGCCGAGGGGACTGAGGCGCTCCAGTTACGGTCTGCACGGCCACTACGGTCGGGGGTTCGAATGCCCCCTCGGGCATGGATATTTGTGCCGTCCTTAGTGTTAGCTAGTTCATAAGTAGTTTGTAAGTTTAGGGACTAATGACCCCGTAGTTAAGTCCCATAAGCTCTACAACCACTTGGACATTTGGTAGCTAATTGCGTGAAGATACCGATGTGCGTGTTTGGGTTTGGGGTAAACCCTGTGACTCAGACACCCATTGGATTTACGGGGAACTTTCACGTCCATAAATGGCATGTAACCGCTCTTCTCTACTTTCAGCGTAAATTTGATGTGGCCGTGGATGTTGTTGATGGATTCCAAGAACTTTTGTATCTTTTTTCGGCCTTGAGGCCAGTTAACGCAGATATCGTTCACGTAGCGAAAATAACTAGGATTTTCCCTATCCATGTCCAAGGAGCTGTCTTTGAAATGCCTGAACGTAGAGCTAATGGACTCCTATCGCCACGTCAGTCGTCTGGTTAGAATATTCTCCAACAAATAATAAATATGTTGACGGCATGGTGTGCTTAAATGGATCCACGGTGGTCTCGTCAATAGATGGGACAATATTCTGAAATTTGCCTCTACTGATTCACCGTCTTCTCGAATGCAAGTCCATTGTGCTCACCACTGCACCACCTGTGAAGTATCTAAATTGGCATTTTAATTCCACGTGCGTAAATTTATTGGACCAGTTTTATCTTGTTGAAACAGATGCAACTGTACATCTTACATTTGCAATGTGACTTTTTTTACATCTGCGCATACTGACTATCGTTCGTAATATAAAATTCAATACTGTTTCATATATCTAAAACTTGTTACGGACATATATGTAATGAAAGGGCGAAGTTAAAATTAAAAGTGGATACAGTGTGTGTGTGTGTGTGTGTGTGTGTGTGTGTGTGTGTGTGTGTGTGACTGATAACAAAGGAGAAAATATTAAAATCTCGTTTCTAACGGTTAAGTAATTGCGCGAATATTAACTTTCGTGCTGCATCCACTCTTTATTTGCCGAAGTAGAGGGCAGATATGCAGATAAATAAGCGTCTACCGCATTGTCTGAAAATGAAGTACTATCACTTAAAAAGAGATATACTGAAACGTGGGCGTTTTAAGCACCGTCAACTGGAAACTGGTTTTTTAATAACGATCCCTTGAGCCATCATATTATGTACTGTTCTAACAGGAATCAGAGATTCATTATCTCAGATGCACAAAGGTATGCCACGTGTAATATCATTCACCCGCCAGGTTGAGCGCGCACAGCCATACAATTCCTTTCTCGAAGCCATTCAAGTTATTTTCTACTCAGCTGTATCTTCGTTGTGGATAAATCTAGAAGCCTGAATTTTCGATGACCAAGGACACATTCTATTAATAGCTGTATCTCCAAGTTATACCATTGTACACCTAACAGTTTACTAAATATTTGCAGTCGAAATTGCTAAAACTGTCACTCACTCATTCACCAATCAATGCAATTCTATGGTACATCTATCAGACAAACAAAATTCAAATTTCATACTTAGATTATGTTGAGCTCATCAGGAAAAAAATTCAATCACCCGTAAATATCAAACCCGTTTTGGAAGGCATTTTTGCTTGACGAAGGAGTATCTGCTAACTTCAGCCTGTTTTAAAGATATTACTAATATCGTCACGGTAAAGCGCTGCGATTCCCACAGGAAAGATAACGGGTTCGATTTCCGGGAGTCACGTATCATGTTTCACTTTTCATTTTAACCCAACCGTCACCTATCCAAGATGTGAGAACTTGTCAGAAGTTACAAGCGGTTAGAGTTCTACCTCAAGCTGTAGGTGCAATCAGTGCACTGAGGGATTGTTCGATGTTTGCATACGATCAAGTGAACATAGCATTTTCTGGAGTGAAAAGTTGGTCGGATTACATCTAATGTCGGTTTCATTAGTATCAAATATCTGTAACCTGCAATCGTTGAATATAAGCCACCTAGACGTCGTCCAGACTTGTCAAAAGGTTTGAATCAAAGCATCTGAGAAGTACTTAGTTTACATAAGGCCTACAAAATATAAGGAATATTATACTCAATAATTAATATTTAAAGGCTATTAACTAAACGTAACAACTCAGGAATGAAATATAATCATACAGGAAAAAGTGCAGTACAGATCGATAGTTCGAGATGATCGGGACCACCTCGAAATATTGCAACATCTGTCTATCGAAACTTATGTGGAAAATCGCACTGTCGTGTTGTACGGCTCACTTCAGATTTGCCTGTAGTTTTATGATGTTTTGCAAACATTTCGATAACATCTATGCTCCCAAAACGTAATATTCTTTCTGACCGTATTTAAATAGACAGCCAAAATTATTTGATATCTGAGTTGAGCTTTGACAAATATACTCTATTTTGCACTTTTACCTCTTTAAACTATTATTTTAATACCTCTCCCACATTTTCAATACCACTTAATTTACTCATCTTAGAGATCGATCTTATTGTATAAATAGGATAGATGCCAAGATCGCAATTTTTATTTTATTTATTCAAGACGACCGGTTTCGACACTCTATGGTGTCATCATCTGGTCTCACTGACATTAAAATGCTTATTATAGTGCTCCACGTAAGATCTTGTAAGTGTACAGGATGATAGTTATATAGAAAATTATGTGCTGGTGGATAGTCAGATATAAAAGGGATGGCTGGCCAAAATTAAAACAGTAAAATATACATAAAATAATAACCACCACAGTGCACGTATCTGGTTGGTTTTATGGAGGTGGTCAACATTTGGCGTTCGGAAATCTGTCACGTGACATCCTTCGCCCGAAACCTTGCCCGAAACTCTCATTTGTATACGCTATCTTGCTTTCTGTATTTGATGATTTTTCTTATTATAACTCAAGCGTTGTCATTTCAAAGCAATGCTCCATTGAAAATTATCAAAAACACGTCGTTGTTAGGACAATGCATAAGAATCTAATGTCTAAAATGCCCCTGTTAGCAGATAACACCTGCCATCGTTGGTACAAGAAATACTGATTACTCTCGAAGATGGTCGGCGTAGCGTAATGG
Source organism: Locusta migratoria (assembly GCA_026315105.1). Lineage (NCBI taxonomy): Eukaryota > Metazoa > Arthropoda > Insecta > Orthoptera > Acrididae > Locusta > Locusta migratoria. Next base: position 460,103,346 of record CM048755.1, read on the forward strand.
GCAGCGAATTAGTTTATGATGCACGAACATGTTAGACGGTGGTTCGAAACTTGCCGGGCGTAGTGGCTCAGAGCGCTCGGTCAGAGGGTTGCCGGCGTGGCAGCTCAGCGTGCTCGGTCAGTGCTCGACGTCCTCTGTAACGAAAAACTGAGTCAACGACGAAACGATCAAAATTAAACAAACTAAACCAACGTCCACAAAGGACCGATCAAACCGAAGAGCCAATGAAAAGAGATAAAAAAGGAAAAGGGCACAACGCTATCTGTAACAAATATCTGAGCAAAATTCTCAACGAAAACCCAGAACGAACATGGACAAACGACCACAAAGCATCGTTCGAGCAGAAGAAGAAAAAAGTATAAATAAATAAAAATTAAAACCGGCCACTAGCTTTTTTTTTCATCTTGCTTCCTAAAATATTTTCGCACGCTCCTGTTAATTCAACACAACTATATTCTGTAGCTGGCCGCGGTGGCCGAGGGGACTGAGGCGCTCCAGTCACGGTCTGCACGACCACTACGGTCGGGGGTTCGAATCCCCCCTCGGTCATGGATGTTTGTGCCGTCCTAGTTCGTAAGTAGTTCATAAGTAGTTTGTAAGTTTAGGGACTGATGACCCCGTAGTTAAGTCCCATAAGCTATACAAACATTTGAACATTATATTCTGTAAGATTCTGAGTTGTTCAAAAGTAACAGGGCTTTCTCTGAATAGTGCATTTCTTCTGTTTTGTGAACATATGAAATACATACCAACGAATTGCAAACATAGTCTTCTTTATTAGATGTATACAAACTGGGGAGATACTTGTACAATGACTGTTATAATGATCGAATGATAATAGCAACTTTGTATATAAAGTACTAGAGCTTTGTGGAATTCAGTATCGGCGGGTTTAGAACTACCGACGACAGGCATCACAACGTCACACACTACTCGCTACACTACGGCGGAAAATTAGGAAATTGTTCCATAATTCTCGTACTATTGAAGGCAGTTGCTAACAGCTAAAATGACCATTTTAGACATAAGATTATAATTGATCGTACCATGAACGATGTGCTGTTGTTAATTCTTCAGTGGGCCACTGATTTGAAATAACAGTACGTAAGTTATAATAAGAAAATCATAAAAGACAAGGAGCAAAGTGGTGTATGCCAGAGAGAGTTTTGGGCGAGGAATATCACATGACATTTTCTAACGCCTGGTTTACGTAAAATCAAGGGACGGTGTCAAATCGCCGTTATTTTTGCAAATATCTCTGTAACGGCGCGAGTTACGAAATAAAGTAAGAGAGGAAAGTTGTAGAGAATTTTTTCCTCTAATATTCTGGTTATTCCATTTTCGTGTGAAATGTACGGATAAGTCTTTTTTTTTTTCATTTAAAGTTCGAGCTGTCAAAAGGCGATTGCAAAGACCCACTTTTAGTGTTACTACCGCAACCTAAAGTGGCTCAAAAAGGAATAAATGGTTGTTATGAGGAATAAAGGTGTCTAACATTAACATTATTACTTGGGGATATGGCAACGCCCCTTCCAAGTCGAGAACAGAGTCGTAGCATCATTTTCTTGAAACCATAAACGGAACTTGGAACCACTCTATCTTCGTTGTGGATATAGTTTCAAACAAGGACTTTCGATGAGCAAGAGTATTTACTGTAATATCTATATTCCCAAATTACACTATTGTGTTCCTTTGAGTGTACGATATATTAGTAGTCGAAAATCGTTAATTCTGTCACTAACTCACCGATCGCCAAAATTCTAACGTACTATCACACAAAGAAACATAAAATTTTGTATTTAGGTGGTGTTTATCCTGTAGTGAAAGGAAAAATTCAAACATCCCTAAATGTCTATCCCATTATCGAATGTTCAGAACACTTGGCTGAATAGTATCTGCTAACTTTTTTTTTTAAATTATAGTGTGACTGTAATGGTCTTGCTGTGTGTGTAGCGGGGTATCTCAGTGCTCTCGATCAGAGGGATCGACGCTCTCTGTAACAATAAATAAATAAACAAAATTAAGTGAAAATGCCAGAACTCCAAGAACAACCTGGGACAAAGACGAACGAACAACCATAAAGAACCGACATACCCGACGAAGAAAGGAATGGGAGAAAAGAAATGAAAGCGATGGACTGCTATGTGACAGGTCCTAGGTTCCATACCTGGTGGAATAAATTATTTCTTTAATACTCTCATTTTATCGTAGCCTATACTTCTCTACGATGTGAGGAGTTGTTAGAAATGACACGTGGTACCTGAATGGACAATGAAGACACAAGTAAATGTTTGGCTATTCACTTTCGAGCACGTAGCTATTTCCGTAAAGGTGGTTACTGAACACGATATGCAACAGTTAATAACAAAATACTGACCTACAGGCAAACCATTGTAGTTCGTTTATCAGGGCCGGCCGCGGTGGTCGAGGGGACTGAGGCGCTCCAGTCACGGTCTGCACGGCCACTACGGTCGGGGGTTCGAATCCCCCCTCGGGCATGGATATTTGTGCTGTCCTTAGTCTTAGTTCATAAGTAGTTTGTAAGTTTAGGGACTGATGACCCCGTAGTTAAGTCCCATAAGCTATACAAACATTTTCGTTTATCAGGTGGGTAAGGACCCTCAACCAAGTACATTGTCAGAGAAGAACACTTACGTATCTGAGAAGTGATTACAGAGCTTTTCCTCACTTTTCAAATTACACTCCTGGCCATTGAAATTGCTACACCACAAAGATGACGTGCTTAAGAAGCGAAATTTACCCGACAGGAAGAAGATGCTGTGATATACAAATGATTAGCTTTTCAGAGCATTCACACAAGGTTGGCGCCGGTGGCGACTCCTACCACGTGCTGACATGAGGAAAGTTTCCAACCGATTTCTCACACACAAACATCAGCTGACTGGCGTTGCCTGGTGAAACGTTGTTGTGATGCCTCGTTTAAGGAGGAGAAATGCGTACCATCACGTTTCCGACATTGATAAAGGTCGGATTGTAGCCTATCGCGATTGTGGTTTATCGTATCGCGACATTGCTGCTCGCGTTGGTCGCGATCCAATCACTGTTAGCGGCATATGCAATCGGTGGGTTCAGAAGGGCAATATGGAACGCCGTGCTGGATCCCAAAGGCCTCGTATCACTAGCAGTCGAGATGACAGACATCATATCCGCATGGCTGTAAAGTATCGTGCAGCCACGGCTCGATCCCTGAGTCAACAGATAGGGACGTTTTCAAGAGCACAACCATCTGCACTAACAGTTCGACGACATTTGCAGCAGCATGGACTATCAGCTCTGGGACAATGGCTGCGGTTACCCTTGACGCTGTACCACATACAGGAGCGCCTGCGATGGTGTACGCAATGACGAATCTGGGTGCACCAATGGCAAAACGTATTTTTTTTTTCGGATGAATCCAAGTTCTGTTTACAGCATCATGATGGTCGCATGCGTGTTTGGCGACATCGCGGCGAACGCACATTGGAAGCGTGTATTCGTCATCGCCATACTAGCGTATCACCCGGCGTGATGGTATGGGGTGCCATTGGTTACACGCCTCGGTCCACTCTTGTTGGCATCGACGGCACTTTGAACAGTAGCCGTTACATTTCAGATGTGTTACAACCCATGGCTCTACCATTTATTCGATCCCTGCGACACTCTACATTTCAGCAAGATAATGCACGACCGTATGTTGCAGGTCCTGTACGGGCCTTTCTGGATACGGAAAATGTTCGACTGCTGACCTGGCGAGCACATTCTCCAGATCTCTCACCAATTGAAAACGTCTGGTCAACGGTGGCCGCGCAAATGGCTCGTTACAATACGCCAGTCACTACTCTTGATGAATTGTGGTATCGTGCTTAAGGTGCATGGGCATCTGTACCTGTACACGCCATCCAAGCTCTGTTTTACTCCATGTACAGGCGTATTAAGGCCGTTATTACGGCCATAGTTGGTTGTTCTGGGTACTGATTTCTCAGGATCTACGCACCCTAATTGCGTGAAAGTGTAATCACATGCCAGTTGAAGTATAATACATTTGTCCAATGAATACCCGTTTATCATCTGCATTTCTTCTTGGTGTAGCAATATTAATGCCCAGTAGTGTACTACCTTCAGTGTAGATAATATCCAACATTTTGGGATCTGGACTGCGATATTCAGATGTTGTGTGATGAAAGGTATTGAGGCATACAGTGGACAGTATTGTTTTGGAGAAATCACCAGCTAATGTATCAGTATTTATGTACTGCAATGGGTACAAATCAGACATGAATTAAGGGTACTCACAGCTATGACTTGACAAAATATGTTGCCTATCAGCCTCCGAGAAAAATAAAAAAATTTGCCATAGAAGAAACGGAGGAGGCCTACCTACAAAATGTCTATACATGACATTCGTTTTTTAGTAAAATTACTAAGTTTTATCTAAAAATTCATGTAAAGTGTAGAAGGAGTTGCCATTCAGAAATTCCATTAATTTCATTTTAAATACCAGTTGACCATCTGTCAGATTTTTCATGCTATTTGGTAAGTTACCGAAGACTTTTGTGGCAGAATAGTTCACCCCTTTCTGTGACAATGTTAGATTAACCTTCAATAGTGTAGATCATCCTTTCTCGTAGTGTTGGGTTTTATCAAAATTTAATGAGAGTCCATAATTCATGGGTGATGTTTATAGTTTGGTCATTACATTGTCGAAAGAAGATCTGAACATAGGAACTCATTATGATAATTCAGAGAACTAGTCATGGACCAAGATAGAAAAAGCATTCAAAATGAGAGAAACGAATGTCACTCACATATATGAACATATAGAAAGGTAATAACAAAGGCTTGTATGTCAAACATTCTTCAAAAGACTTCCTTCAGTGTACATAACAACAGACTGTACATTTGTTATCTTGTGGCGACGGAGCTATACAATAATATTAGGACAACAAACAATATATTGTCTAAAAACCTGTTTCGTTTCATTTATTAAGCTAAACGCTATTTTCATAAGGATTAACGATACGTAGTTTTCATCTTATTTTATTACACTTTGCTTTCCATTTTAAGCATTATTTGTTTGGAACATAAAAGAAAAAAAAAACAACAACAATATAATAAATACGTAAGCTCGCGTTGCACTTAGATTGCTGCGTGCTGCAGCGTGCCTCCACTCAACAGGGGAAAAGATCTCGCAACTAGACACGGCCAATAGCTGGGTAAAGTAATTTATTGATTGCTTCTGGTTACATAGTGTTACCTGTGCTATCTCTGTTGCATATGACTATAGGTTTGTCAACATTTCTTAACGCAGAAAGTGGAAGTGTTATTAGAGTCAATGGAATTATCCGTGTATGTAGCACCTAGGACGAAGCACTTGTCCTTCAGCTCTTTGCTCCTGCTTCGAAAAGTAACAGAATGTTACAGCTGTCACACATGACTCTGCCCATTGCTGCAGTTCATCCTGTGTGGTTATTTACTCTAGTCTTGGACGTCGGAGAGTTGCTCAAAAGAAAAAGAACTATTAGGGTTTAACTTCCATCCGAGAACGTAGTCATTGGAGACGCAACACAGTTCGCATTGTTTTTTTAAGCGATGGCGAAGGAATGCGACCCTGCCCTTTGAACGGCAATTTGCCTTCAAAGATTTAAGTAAATCAAGGACAACCTAAATATGGATGGCCAAAGGCAAATTTGAGTAGCCGTCCTCCTGAATGAGAGTCCAATGTGTTACTACAACGCCAACTTGTTTGATGAGACTTGGTCGAGCTGCCAATCTGTTGATAGATCCCCGAATGCCATCATATGTAACTTTCTCATTTGTTGCAAAGAAGTGTCATTCCTTACTTTGTGGCCTTTTCTTCTAGATGAAAGCATAAATTTGAAATATTTTTTCGTTATCATGTTTGAGTGAAGCACCATCAGTAAATTACATGTCTTTATACCACTTTTGGAATTTATCCTTGACGAACTTTTTAAAAATATTTCTGTAACAAATAAACTGCAAGAATGTCGTATTTAAAATAATCTCAAACTACTCGTAATGACGTACGATTGACCATGTTTATAGTACGTAACATAAGGATATAAACAGTTATTGTTCTACTGAAAAGTTGAAACCTGATCGCGGAAGAAAAACAGTCACAGTTTTAAAATAATCGATTACACCGGATATTTTATTGCTTTTACGTGGTTTCTCCGTAGTTTAAGATTGTACTGTGACGCTATAAACGAGTGTTTTGTTCAGAACTATCAACTTTTTCAATATAACGGCAATAAACAGATCTGTAGGCTTCTCCAAGGTCTGTATCGTATTTCTGGTTACAGTCCACGATTAATAGGTAGTTGAATCCACGAAAGCAGACTAAAACAGATTCCAGTTCTTCTTTTAGTCCTGCAGGAAAACGTGGTAGTTGTGTCAGCAATATATTTACGAATTAGGAGAATAAAGTCATCAATCAAGATTTCTTAAGTTGATCTCACCGTACCACGTGTTAAAGAAATCACCCAGCACCGCAATGCTCCAAGGAGGACAGACAAGCATGGTGTAAAAAAAAAAAAAAAAAAAAAAAATGTTCAAATGTTCGTTAAGCTTATGGGACTTGACTACGGGCTCATCAGTCCCTAAACTTACAAACTACTTATAAACTAACTTACACTAAAGACAACACTAACATACATGCCCGAGGGAGGATTCGAACCCCCGACGAGGAATGGTCTCGCACATCGGAGCATAGGACCTCAATGCCCTCGGCCACTCCGCCGCGGCTAGCGGGGTGTATACAGTCTCCTAACGATATTATATCTTCTAAGTGTTCTGCCAATAAAACGCAATATTTGGTTTGTCTTCCCCACAATTTATCGAATTTAAGTCTGTCGTAATGGTAATTCCTACGCATGTAGTTGGATTTACGGCCTTCAGATTTGATTAATTTATCTCATAAATGAATTTTAGCGGATACCTTTTGGCACTCATGAGCACAATTTTACACTTTTATTTATTTACGGTCAGTTATCAATTTCAACACAATGCACACAACTTATTTAAATCGCGTGACTTCACAAGGCAATAAATGACAGAATCATCTGCAAAAACCCTTCAGTATTCCTCAGATATTCTTCGAAATCGTTTATATTAATAAGAAGCAGGAGGCGATCAATAAACCTACTCTGGAGAATGTCAGATATCACCTCTGTTTTACCCGACATATTTCCTTCGATTAATACTGTGTCATCTCTTATAGGACATCTCCAGTCCAGTGACATATCTGAGATGATATACCACGTGCACACATTTCAATTAATAGACGTCTGGAAATGTAGAAATACATAATAAATTCAGATCTCTTGTCTATAGTGTTCATCACTTCATATGAGTAAAGAGGTATTTGTATTTAACAAGAAAGATATTATGTGTATCTGTGTTGACTATGTGACAATAGGTAGCCCTGGTCTAGGTAATTCGTAACGTTTTAAATGAGTATTTGTTCCATAACGCTGCTGCAAATGGACGTCAATGATATAGGCCTGCTATTCAGGAAATATCTATCATTGCCTTTCTTGAATATCAGTGTGACCACTGAAACTTACTAGTCTTTTGGTACAGATCCTTCGATTAACGAACGGTTCTACGTGTCTGTTAAAATGGAACTATTTCATTAGTTTGTTGTGATAGTAACCTAATAGTTATTCATTCTGGACTGGAAGCGATTCAGCTGCTTCAATTGTTCTCCTTTTTTTTCTTCCTTAACGTTTGTCCTGCCTGTTCGCTGGTCCGCTGTTTTGGCTGGCTGTCACCTTTTTTGCGGTCTTGTGCCTGGTCAGGGTGGAGGCGTGAGATCTTGAAGTCTTCATGCAGGGTGTCAAGCCATCGATCGTTTCCTAGGTCGTCGTACTGGCCGTTTCCCATTTACTTTCAAATTAAAACCAGTCTTTGTACTGTTGATTCGTCTGATCTAAGGACGTGCCCGAACCAACGTAGATGGCTTTCTCACATCTTGCCTACTATTGGAGCTACTCCGTATAATCTATGAACTTGATGAATTATCACGTGGTCGTGTAGTATTAATCCAGCATTCGACCTGAGAATCTTTGTTTCAGTTACAGAGAGTCTGTTCCACTTCTTTTGTTGAAGGCCAGCATTCAGCCCCATACAGTGCCACTGGACGGATTACCGATCGGTATACTTTTGACTAGCCTCTTTGGGATTTTCCTGTCGCAGAGTACACCAGTCACAGAACGCCATTTGAGCCACGCGCTACTCAGGCAGATGGAGATTTCTGCACTGAGATTTCCGTCAGTAGAAATAGTCGATCCCAAGTACTTGAAATTGCGTACTGTTGGCTGGTCAACGTAATGGATGCTAATACTTTCACAATCGTTTATATCTTTGGTCAGGTAATGGGTTTCTACATCTACATCTACATAGGATACTCTGCAAATCACATTTAAGTGCCTGGCAGAGGGTTCATCGAACCACAATTATACTATTTAGCTCCCATTCCGTTCTCGAATGGCGCGCGGGAAGAAAGAACACCTGAAACTCTCTGTTCGAGCTCTGATTTCTCGTATTTTATTCTGATGATCATTTCTACCTATGTAAGTGGGAGTCAGCAATATATTTTTGCATTCGGAGGAGAATATTGGCGATTGGAGTTTCGCAAGTAGCCCACGCCGCAGCGATAAGCGCCGTTGTTGTAATGATTCCCATCCCAGATCCTGTATCATTTCCGTAACGCTGTCTCCCCTGTATCGTGACAATACGAAACGAGCTGACCTTCTTTGGACTCTATCGATGTCCTCCGTCAAACCCACCTAATAAGGATCCCACACTGGGCTGCAACACTCCAAAAATGGACGGACAAGTGTAGTGTATGCAGTTTCTTTTGTAGTTCTGTTGCATGTTTTAAGGGTTCTGCCAATAAAACGCAGCCTCTGGTTCGCCTTTCCCACGACATTATCTACGTGTTCTTTCCAATTTATGTCTGAAGTAATAGTAACTCCTAGGTATTTTTTGAAGTTTACGGCCTTCACTTTTGATTGATTTATCTTGTAAAAAAAGTTTAACGGATTTCTTTTCGTACTCGTGTGGACGACTTCACACTTCTCATTATTTAGAGTCAATTGCCAATTTTTACACCATACTGATATCGTATTCAGATCGTTCTGCAGTTGGTTTTGATCTTCAGATGATTTTACTAGACGGTAAATGACGGCGTCATCTGCAAACAACCTAAGAGAGCTACTTAGATTTCCCCCTAAATCGTTTATGTAAATAAGGAACAGCAGAGGACCAATAACACTACTCTGTGGAACGCACGATATCACCTCTGTTTTAGTCGATGCCTTACCATTGATTACTACGAACTGTGTCCTCTCTGGCAAGAAATCCCCTATCCAATCGCAAATTTGGGGCGATATACCATAACCACGTAATTTAATTAAAAGCCGTTTGTGAGGTACGGTGTCAAAAGCTTTCTGGAAATCAAAAAATACGGAATCGATTTGCGAACCCTTGTCGATAGCACCCATCACTTCGTGTGAATAAAGAGCTAGTTGTGTTTCGTATGAACGATATTTTCTAAATCCGTGTTGACCTTGAGTCAATAGATCGTTGTGTTCGAGATAATTCATAATATTTGAATACAGGATATGTTCCTAAACCCTGCTGCAAATTGACGTCAATAAAATAGGCCTGTAGTTTAGTGGGTTACTTCTACTGCCTTTCTTAAATATAGGTGTGACCTGTGCAACTTTCCAATCTTTTGGTGCAGATCAGAGAGAGCGGTTGTATGTGACTGTTAAGTAAGGAGCTATGGCTTCAGCATAATCAGATAGAAATCTAATGGTTATACAATCCGGACCAGAAGACTTGTTCTTGTTAAGTGATTTTAGTTGCTGCACTACTCCGATGATATCAACTTCACTTCTACGTTACTCATTACGGCATCTGTTCGTAATTCGAAATCTGGAATATTGGTTTCGTCTTCTTTGGTGAATGAGTTTCTAAAAGCTATGTTTAGTAACTCTGCATTAGTAGCGCTGTCATCGGCAGTATGTTGATCCGTAGTCTTACTTCCGCAAGGTGCATCTGTTTTTTAAGGTGCACAGCTTTCTTCACCTACTCACTACAAGGCACTGTTTGTGGGTCAATTTTGCGGCGGCCTGGTTTTGTGGTGGCTAATTTTTCATGAGCTTCTGCCATGACACATCTTTTCAGGGCTTCCCATGTTGTTCTTACGTTAGTAATAGGCGGAAGAGTGATGGAAGAAATAATGTCCCTTTCCACTTCTTTGAATCGCTACCATTTCGTCCTCGCCGGTCCATTAATTCTTTCTTTCTTTTATTTGGAGGTATTAAGCACAATTTGACAACTAGTGGGCGGTGTGGTGTAGCAACTGTTTCGTATGGCCTGTAGTCTCAGATGTGGTTTTCTCTCCCCCTTTCTTTATGTTATATCACATTGCTCAATTTTCAATTTGTTTTTCTTCTTTCGACATACTGTATCCAACATACTATGTGCATTTCTCAATCTAATAACAGTTGTCACTTACTTTCATTTGTAGTTGAATTACTATTATTTAATACCAGATGGCGCGAGATATCGTGTCCACGTCATGGCATCGACGGCATGTTTGCCCGTCAGTCAGATGCCACCCACAATGCTGGTCACACACGCGACGCATTGCGGAGCGTTTAGTTACATGAAATGTAAGTCCTGCTTTTTAAATCTTGCCACATGCAATTTACATTTGTAACTTAAACATGAGCTTGTTGCTAAAAAACCACTGTCAGTTCATTTCATGTAAGAAATTTTCTTTGTTCAAATCTTAAAATATGGAATTTATAGGGGAAAGTCCGATAAGATAGCAACATAAAGGCAGTGTAAGCTTACCACCTTCCGCTTTCCTATCAGTTGCCACCCTGTTCCGGGTATAAAAAAATCTTGAAGCAGATCTTAGTGCCCTGATTAAATAAATGACGCGCAACGGAATTCGCCTTACCACGGAAACTACGGCAACTAATTGGATAGCGGTGGCAGTAGATTACCTCAAGGGATGTGCCTAACATGATTCCTATCTGAATACAATGCATACAAACAAGGACGGGGAATTAGTATAAAGAAACCAGTTTCCTTTTAACAAATTTACCTTCATTCACAGATCTTGTCGTAACTCAATTAAGCAAGAAATATTATGGGACATTTCAGTTATTACATTTAGAATATAATTAATATTTCGTAGAGTGATTAAGAAAGGGACCAAAGGCTTTCACACTCATTGTCTACTGGCTGGATTCCACAATCGTAGTACCATGATGTACTACCCACGTAGCGACACACACGTTAATTCAAAGTGGCACAAAGGAAATCCCTACAAAATAATTGATCACACAGAAATCTTACGTCACGGATATCTACTACTCACTAGCTAACTGTTGCAGTTACTTTAAATCCAATGAAGAGGGTTTTACGTCCACTTCTCTTTGTGTATCTTGCCCCACCATGTCGCGTCGTCACCAGCACGTGAATCTAAGTGCACGACAAAACGATAAACGAAGCCAAACGAGATTTCATTAATAAATTTCCTCTGCGCACACAGTAGAATCTCAAATCGACAGAGCGAACATCGTTCCACTTCCCACCCCAACTATATTGCAATAAGCAAGCTTGGTACACAAGAGAACCCCACATGAACTGAGCCTAATCCGCAAAGAACAGAACTCGTCCTAATTCCGTGAAAACGCTCCCAAAAATTTAGAAAATGGACTTCTTCTAACATTGTGCATTTACTGAACCATTTACCTGCTGATATGTTCCAAACTTGTCACTAATCACACTCACTTCCAAATACAGTACCCTCAGAGACCAACATACTCACGTCCGTCCTCAGCCAGCCCAGGAAACATTCTCGAAATATGGCTGCCCTCTAGCGTAACCGCCCTTCCCGTTCAACAATGCCGGAGCAGTCCTGCAATTGGCCAGTCACCTAACGGGACAATCCTGCCAACTTGCGAATCGTGGAAGAATCGCAAATCACAGACACCTGTCGACCACATCCCCCAGAAGACCTCTCTGTCCATTACACAAATGAAGTTGGCTAACCTTCTAACTACGAGCATTTCTACCTCCCCAGCTACAGCCTCACACACACGAAGACACACACACACACACACACACACACACACACACTTGGTAGGATGGGAAGATCGGTGGTGTGGAGCAAAGCTCCTTATGTGAGCGGGGCTCACTTATAATCATCATGCATTCTTGTCTCCTCTCTCTTAGCACTAGCCCTGAAATGAATGATTAAGGTGGCACGAAAGGTCAAACACAAAAATAAAATTGGAAAGTAATGTGCACATAACACTGTGGCTTGCATGAAACACGTATCAATTCAAGTAAGTCAAATGGAATGATACTACAGTAACGTTTCACTATATTCTATTTTTCCTGGCCGTTACGGTGTAATTAGATACTTAATTTATGGAAAAATGACTACTTAATGCAATAAAGCTCTTGAACGTTTCCTAATACTGAAGATTTTTTAGCTAGACCTGTTTTATTAGTGATAGTACTATTCGTCAACCCGCCCTACAGGTAGGATAAGATGACGAACATTTTGTTTAGAAAACAAAGACTTTTGTTGGTGCTTATCCACTTATCAAAAGAGACAAAAAAATTTCTCTTTGCATCCTTCAAATTTAAGCCATTATACTGAGCAGATCCTGCTACATCAAAAAGTTTTTTCTTACATAGTGACCTAAAGCAGCTTCAGGGAAGTTGAACTTCCTAGCGGCGCCTTTAACAGGCTTACCACTTCTTACACGCTATGTTGCCTCTTTCAATGATTCCTTGCTCCATTTCTGTCACCCTATCTTCCTTATGAACTGCATAATTCATCATCTTAACCGCAGTCGACATTTTGTATTCAAACTTAAACAAGCACACAGTCTTACGCAATAAATTCATAAATCTGTTATTAAAACATCAGTAAATCCCCTAGGTTTAAGGCATCAAACCATATTAATTAATACAGAAGTATTACTTGCAAGAAGCTTATTTAAACCACAGGAAAAATTGTGAAAAAAAATGCATCAACTTCTGAGCCTCTGTTATCAACAAAACATAATGACAAAGTGGTTCTATTTCAACACACATGCCTGCAGAGCGAACTAAGGAAGCAATACTATAGAGCATGTTGCACAATCTGTAGAGTTAGCGGAGAAATTGAAAATTCGTCATCTTAGAATCCTCGTCAACTTTCTTGACATTCCCCTACTGCTTCCTTTATAATGACTTTGACTTTTATTTATAGGTAGCTAAAAATTTCTTACTCTTCATAAAGGCTTCCATAGTTGAACCAGAAACCTTGGTAAAGTAATCAACCTCTAGCTTTGCAACCGATGAGCTGTATTTCTTAAGTGTCAACGTTTTATACGGAATAACTTTTGCATTCAAAACGACTTTTAGGACACGTCACTGTACAAGGGTTAAATCTATCTGGCTCAATTAGCTACCGCTGTAGTAAGTCCAAAGGTGGGACATCCGCTTTTTGAAGTAAGTGTTCGTAATGACTGGATCATAAGATTCCGCAATGTTGAATATTCTCACCCATTTGCATTTATGAGTCCAGCTTCATTGTTACAATGACATAGATATTTAAGCAACATTTCTTTGTCCAGGAATGCGGGTAAGTTACTATGAACAGCATAGTGAACGCATTATCGTAGTAAAGATAGACACGAAGCCAACACCGACTACAGTAGTGCACGTTTATATGCCAACTAGCACGGTCGATGATGAAGATATCGAAAAAATGTATGAGGAGATAAAAGAAATCATTCAGAAAGTTAAGGGAGACGAAAACTTGATTGTGATGGGGGACTGGAACTCGGCAGTAGGAAAGGGAAGAGAAGGAAATGTAGTAGGTGAATGTTTGTTGTGGTCTTCAGTCCGGAGACTGGTTTGATGCAGCTCTCCACAATACCCTATCCTGAGCAAGCCTCTTCATCTCCGCATAAGAACGGCAACCCACATCTCTCTGAATCTGCTTACTGTATCCATCTCTTGGTCTTCCCCTGCGATTTTTACCCCACACACTTCCCTCTAATGCTAAATTCACAATTCCTTGATGTCTAAGAATGTGTCCCACCAATCTATCCCTTCTTTTAGTCAAGGTATGCCAGAAATTTCTTTTCTCCCCAATTCTGTTCAGTACCTCCTCATTAGTTACGCGATCCACCCACCTAATCTTCAGCATTCTTCTGTAGCACCATATTTCAAAAGCCTCAATCCTCTCCCTGTCCGCACTGTTTATCGTCCATGTCTCACTCCCATAAAAGGCAACACTCCACACAAATGCCTTCAGAAAGGACTTCCTTAGTCTTAAATCAATATTGGATGTTAACAAATTTCTCTTTTTCAAAAACGCTTTTCTACCCATTGCCATTCTGCATTTTATATCCTCTGTACTGCGACCATCATTTGTTATTTTACTGCCCAAGTAACAAAACTCATCTACCTCCTTTATTGCTTTGTTTCCCAATCTAATTCCTTCAGCATCACCTGATTTTCTTACACTGCACTCCATTACCCTAATTTTGCTCTTGTTAATGTTCACCTTATATGCACATTTCAGCACACTGTCCATTCCGTTCAATTGCTCTTCCAGGTCCTTTGCTGTATCTGACAGAATTACTATGTTTTTAATTCTTCCCCCTGAACTTCTTTCCTTCACCAAATTTCTCCTTGCTTTCCTTTATAGCTTGTTCAATGTACAAATTGAATAACATTGGAGAAAGGCTACAATCCTGTCTCACTCCCTTCCCAACCACTGCAACCCTTTCATGCCCTTCAACTCTGACAACCGCTGTCTGGTTTTTGTACAAGTTGTAAATAACCTTACGCTCCCTATATTTTACTCCTGCTTGCTTCAGAACTTGAAAGAGTTTATTCCAATCAACATTGTCAAAAGCCTTCTCCAAATCTACAAAAGCTAGAAATGTAGGTTTGCCTTTTCTTAATCTATCTTCTAGGATAAGCCGTAAAGTGAGTATTGCCTCCCGAGTTCCTACATTTCTCCTGAACCCAAACTGATCTTCCCCGAGGTCGGCTTCTACCATTTTTTCCATCCTTCTGTATATAATTCGTGTTAATATTTTGCAACCATGACTTAATTAAACTGATGGTTCTGTAGTTTTCACACCTGTCTGCACCTGCTTTCTTTGGAATGGGGATTATAACATTTTTCTTAAAGTCTGAGGGTACTTCGCCTGTCTCATACATCTTACACACCAGGTGAAACAATTTTGTCATGGCTGGTTCTCCCATAGACTTCAGTAGCTCTGAGGGAATATCATCTACTCCAGGGGCCTTGTTTCGACTTAGGTCTTTCAGGGCTCTGTCAAATTCTTCTCTCAGTACAGTATCTCCTATTTCATCTTCATCTACATCCTCTTCTCTTCCTACAATATTGTCTCGAAGTTCATTTCCTTTGTAGAGCCCCTCTATATACTCTTTCCACCTTTCAGCTTTCATTTCTTTGCTGAGACTGGTTTTCCATCCGTCTCCTTGATATTCATAGAGCTGTTTTTCTTATCTCCAAATGTTTCTTTTATTTTCCTGTAGGCTGTATCTATTTTTCCCCTATTTATACATTCTTCTACATCCTTGCATTTGCCTTCTAGCCACTCCTGCTTAGCCATTTTGCACTTCCTGTCAATCTCATTTCTTAGTCGTCTCTACTCCATTTTGCCTGTTTCATTTACTGCATTTTTATATTTTCTCCTTTCATCAATTAAATTCAGTATCTCCTGTGATATCCAAGGATTTTTTGTAGGTCTTGCCTTCCTACCTATTTTGTCCTCTGCTACTTTCACTATTTCATCTCTCAATTTCACCCATTCCTCCTCTACTGTTTTATTTTCCCTTGTTTCTGTCAATTTTTGCCTAAAGCTCCCTCTGAAATTCTTAAGAACCTCAGGTTCCTTCAATTTATCCAGGTCCCATCTCCTTATTTTCCTACCTTTTTGTAGTTTCTTCAGTTTCAGCCTACAGTTCACAGCCAACAAGTTATGGTCAGAGTCTATATCTGCCCCTGGGTATGTTTTACAGTTTAAAACCTGGTTCCGAAATCTATGTCTTACCATTATAAAATCTATCTGGTATCTCCCGGTGTCTCCTGGTCTCTTCCACGTATACAACCTTCTTTTGTGATTCTTGAACCAGGTGTTTGTTATAACTAAATTATGTTCCGTGCAAAATTCTACCAGGCAGTTTCCTCTTTCATTCCTTTTGCCCAGACCATATTCACCTACTATCTTCCCTTCCCTTCCTTGTCCTACTACCGAATTCCAGTCTCCCATAACAATTAAGTTTTCCTCTCCCTTAATTGTCTGAATAATTTCCTTTAGCTCCTCATATATTTCTTCGATTTCCTCATCATCGGCAGAGCTAGTTGGCATATAAACCTGTACTACTGTTGTCGGTGTTGGCTTCGTATCTATCTTGACAATGATAATGCGATCACTGTGCTGGTCATAGTAGTTTAACCGCATTCCTATTTTCTTATTCATTATCAATCCTACTTTGAAAAGTACTTACTTTGAAAAGAGACATGGATAGGTTAAAGTTAGATATGGTGGGGATTAGTGAAGCTCGGTGGCAGGATGAACAGGATTTTTGGTCAGGTGAGTACAGGATTGTTGTTGTTGTGGTCTTCAGTCCAGAGACTGGTTTGATGCAGCTCTCCACCCTACTCTATCCTGAGCAAGCCTTTTCATCGCCTCATAAGAACGACAACCCACATCCACTTGAATCTGCTTACTATACACGTCTCTTGGTCTCCCTCTGCGATTTTTACCCAACACACTTCCCTCCAACGCTAAATTCACAATTCCTTGGTGTCTTACTCCCTTTCCAACCACTGCATCCCTTTCATGCCCTTCAACTCTGACAACTGCTGTCTGGTTTTTGTACAAGTTGTAAATAACCTTACGCTCCCTATATTTTACTCCTGCTTGCTTCAGAACTTGAAAGAGTTTATTCCAATCAACATTGTCAAAAGCCTTCTCCAGATCTACAAAAGCTAGAAATGTAGGTTTGCCTTTTCTTAATCTATCTTCTAGGATAAGCCGTAAAGTGAGTATTGCCTCCCGTGTTCCTACATTTCTCCTGAACCCAAACTGATCTTCCCCGAGGTCGGCTTCTACCAGCTTTTCCATCCTTCTGTATATAATTCGTGTTAATATTTTGCAACCATGACTTAATTAAACTGATGGTTCTGTAGTTTTCACACCTGTCTTCACCCGCTTTCTTTGGAATGGGGATTGTAATATTTTTCTTAAAGTCTGAGGGTACTTCACCTGTCGCATACATCTTACACACAATGTGAAACAATTTTGTCATGGCTGGTTCTCCCAGAGACTTCAGTAGCTCTGACGGGATATCATCTACTCCAGGGGCTTTGTTTCGACTTAGATCTTTCAGTGCTCTGTCAAATTCATCTCTCAGTATAGTATCTCCTATTTCATCATTATCTACATCCTCTTCCCTTCCTACAATAGTGTTTCGAAGTTCATTTCCTTCGTAGAGCTTCTCTATATACTCTTTCCACCTTTCAGCTTTCCCTTCTTTGCTGAGAACTGGTTTTCCATCAGTGTCCTTGATATTCATAGAGCTGTTTTTCTTATCTCCAAATGTTTCTTTTATTTTCCGGTAGGCTGTATCTATTTTCCCCCTATTTATACATTCTTCTACATCCTTGCATTTGCCTTCTAGCCATTCCTGCTTAGCCATTTTGCACTTCCTGTCAATCTCATTTCTTAGTCGTCTGTACTCCATTTTGCCTGTTTCATTTACTGCATTTTTATACTTTCTTCTTTCATCGATTAAATTTAGTATCTCCTGTGATATCCAAGGATTCTTTGTAGGTCTTGCCTTCCTACCTATTTTGTCCTCTGCTGCCTTCACTATTTCATCTCTCAATTTTACCCATTCCTCCTCAACTGTTTTATTTTCCCCTGTTTCTGTCGATTGTTGCCTGAAGCTCCCTCTGAAATTCTTAAGAACTTCAGGTTCCTTCAATTTATCTAGGTCCCATCTCCTTATTTTCCTACCTTTCTGTAGTTTCTTCAGTTTCAGCCTACAGTTCATAACCAACAAGTTATGGTCAGAGTCTATGTCTGCCCCTGGGTATGTCCTACACTTCAAAACCTGGTTCCGAAATCTATGTCTTACCATTATAAAATCTATCTGGTATCTCCCGGTGTCTCCTGGTCTCTTCCACGTATACAACCTTCTCTTGTGATTCTTAAACCAGGTGTTTGTTATAACTAAATTGTGTTCCGTGCAAAATTCTACCAGGCGGCTTCCTCTTTCATTCCTTTTGCCCAGACCATATTCACCCACTATCTTCCCTTCCCTTCCTTGTCCTACTACCGAATTCCAGTCTCCCATAACAATTAAGTTTTCCTCTCCCTTCATTGTCTGAACAATTTCCTTTAGCTCCTCATATATTTCTTCGATCTCCTCATCATCGGCAGAGCTAGTTGGCATATAAACCTGTACTACTGTTGTCGGTGTTGGCTTCGTATCTATCTTGACAATGATAATGCGATCACTGTGCTGGTCATAGTAGTTTAACCGCATTCCTATTTTCTTATTCATTATCAATCCTACTCCTGTGATACCCCCAACTGTTTTTGTATTTATAATCCTGTACTCACCTGACCACAAATCCTGTTCATCCTGCCACCGAACTTCACTAATCCCCACTATATCTAACTTCAACCTATCCATTTCCCTTTTTAAATTTTCTAATTTTCCTACTCGATTAAGGGATCTAACATTCCACGCTCCGACCCGTAGAATGCCAGTATTGTCTTTCCTGATGATCACATCCTCCTGAGTAGTCCCCGCCCGGAGATCCGAATGGGGGACTATTTTACCTCCGGAATATTTTACCCGAGAGGATGCCATCATCATATGTTCATACAGTAGAGCTGCATGTCCTCGGGAAAAATAACGGCTGTAGTTTCCCCTTGCTTTCAGCCGTTCGCAGTAGCTGTGTGGCAAAGTCACATTAGCTGATGTTACAAGGCCAGCTCAGTCAATCATCCAGACTGTTGCCCCTGTAACTACTGAAAAGGCTGCTGCCCCTCTTCAGGAACCACACGTTTGTCTGGCCTCTCCACAGATACCCCTCCGCTGTGGTTGCACCTACGGTACGGCTATCTGTATCGTTGAGGCACGCAAGCCACCCCACCTCGGCAATGTCTGTGGTTCATGGGAGTGGAGTACAGGATTATAAATACAAAATCAGTTGATGATAACGCAATGGTAGGTATGATAATAAAAAGGAAAATATGAATGTGGTTAAATGACTATGAACAACATAGTGAACGCGTTATCGTAACAAAAATAGACAGGAAGCCAACACCGGCCACAGTAGTACAAGTTTATGTGCCAAATAGCTCGGCCGATGACGAGGAGATCGAAAATTTTATGAGAAAATAAAAATAAAAAATTATTCAGATACTTAAGGGAGAGGAAAATTTAATTGTGATGCGTGACTGAAACTCCATAGCAGGAAAGGAACGAGAAGGAAATGAAGTACATGAATATGGACTAGGAAAAAGGAATGAGAGAGATCGCCTGCTAAAATTTTGTGCAGAACACAATTTAATCGTGACATACATTTGGTTTAATCATCATGAAAGAAGATTTTGTACGTGGAAGAGACCAGGACACATTGGGAGGTACCAGACTGAAGGCATAAAGATAAGGAGGTGGAACCTGGACAAATTGAAGGAACGAGATGTGGTTGAGAGTCTCAGAGGGAGCATTAGGCAAGGAATGGCTGAAACGGAGGAAAGTAATACAGTAGAAGAATAATGGATATCTCAGAGATAGAGACGTGAAGGCCACAGATGATCATACTGGCAGAAGGACAAGGCCTAATAGAAATCCCTGGATAACACAGGAGACACCGATCTTAATTGATGAAAGCAGAAAATATAAAAATGCAACAAGTGAAGCAAGCAAAATGAAGTACAGACGACTACGAAATGAGATTAACAGGAAGTACACACTGGCTAAGCAGAAGTGACTAGAAGACAAATGCAAGAGTGTAGAAAATTTATAAGTAAGGGAAAGGTAGATACCGCCGACAGGAAAATAATAGAGACATTTGGGGATAAGAAAACCAGCTGCCATCAATATAACAAACTAAGATGGAAAACCAGTACTAAGCAAAGAAGGGAATGCTGAGAGGTGTAAGGAATATGTAGCGGCCTATACAAAGGCAGTATTCTATAAATGGAAGAGGAAGTGCCGGCCGCGGTGGCCGAGGGGTTTGAGGCGCTTCAGTCACGGTCTGCACGGCCACTACGGTCGGGGCTTCGAATCCCACCTCGGGCATGGATATTTGTGCCGTCCTTAGTCTTAGGTAGTTCATAAATAGTTTGTAAACTTAGGGACTGATGACCCCGTAGTTAAGTCCCATAAGTTCTACAAACATTTGAAGACGAAGTAGACAATGATGAGATGGAAGAAACAATACTATGAGAAGAATTTGACAGATCACTGAAAGATTTGAGTGGTAACAAGGTCCCTGGAGTAGATGAGATTCCGTGTGAAACTTCTGCTATCATTAGGAAAGCAAGTGTTGAAGAAATTTTTCCATCTGGTGTGCAAGATGTACAAGATAGGGGAAATACCGTCCGACTTCAAGAAGGATTTATAATTCATCTACATCTACATCTACATCTATATCGATACTCTGCAAATCACATTTAAGTGCCTGGCAGAGGGTTCATTAACCACCTTCATAACTTTTCTCTACCGTTCCATTCTCTAATAGCGCGCGGGAAGAAAGAACATCTAAATCGTTCCGTTTTCGATCTGATTTCTCTTATTTTATTGGGATGGTCATGTCTCCCTAAGTAGGTGGGTGCCAGCAAAATATTTTCACATTCAGAACTAAAAGTCGGTGATTGAAACTTCGCAATTAGAATTACATTTCTAAGAAAGCAAGTGCCGACTAATGGGAAAATTACAGAACTATTAGTTTACTAAGTAATGGATGTAAAATACTACCAACAATTATTTACAGACGAACGGAAAACTGGTGAATCCGACCTCGGGGAAGATCAGTTTTGATTTACGAGAAATGTAGGAATACGGAAAGCAATAGTCACAGTACGATTTATCTTAAAAGATGTGTTAAGGAAAGGCAAACCTATGTTTTTAACATATGTAGATCTGAAGAAAACTTTTGGCTATGTTGACTGGAATACACTCTTTGAAATTCTGAAGGTAGCAGGGGAAAAATATAGTGAGCGAAGAGTTATATTTAACTTGTACAAAAATGAAGGACATGAATCGAACGCTGTGGTTTGTGAGGGGTATGACAGTAGACTTTCTCCAATGTTTTTCAGTCTGTAAAATGAGCAAGCTGTGAAGGTATGCAAGGAGAGATATGTAGCGGGAATTAAAGTTCAGGGAGAAAAACAAAAACTTCACGGTTTGCGAATGACATAGTAATTCTGTCAGAGACAGCAAAGGACCTGTAAGACCAATTGAACGGAATGGATAGTGTCTTGAAAGGAGTGTATAAGATGAGCATTAATAAGAGCAAAAGAAGCGTAATGGAATCAGAATATTAGGCTATGCTGAAGGTATTGGATTAGGTAATGAGGGAATGAAAGTAGAAGATTAGTTAATTATTTGGGTAGCAAAATAACTTCTGATGGCCGAAGTAAAGAAAATATAAAATTCAGATTGGCTATGCGAAAAAATGCGTTTCTTAAGAAGTGAATTTTTTTGACATCCAATATTAATTTAAATTCTAGGAATTCGTTTCTGAAAGCATTTCTCTGGAGTGTAGCATTGTATGGGAATGAAACGTTGACGATAAGGAGTTCAGACAAAAAGTTGATAGAAGCTTTTGAAATGTAATGCTACAGACGAATGATGAAGATAAGATGGGTACTTCACGCTACTAATGAGGAGGTGCTCAACAGAATTGGGGAGGAGTTTCTGGGATATCCTGACTAGGAGAAGGTATAGGTTGGTGAGACGCATATTGAGACGTGAAGGAATCGTCAATTTAGTATTAGAAGAAACCCGTCTACAACCGATATAGTATACAATTGGAAATTGTATCCATTAGTCCCATGGGTACCATCGACACAAATTACATCGTTACCATACTGTTGAAGTAGTTGTATTTGACAATCACTGGCTAAAATCAAACAAAAGTCTTGTTTATCTAGTTGGGGCCACTCGGACAATATGCTGCCTTGTGGCTTGTACAGTCTTACAACATCAGAATTAGCGTTCATTTGGGCCACCCAAGAATCCACGCTGAGACAATCTTCACTGTTCAGAACACCGTCTTTCTTCAAATTGTAGCAAATTCTGCCTTTTCTTCTTTTGAAAGCAGATTCCTGCCAACTTCCTTTTCGTGCCCTACATGAGGGAGACCGAGGGACGAATACAGTACTCAGATACAAAAGAATGGAGGTTGTAATTCTTATTCTCAGATGATGAGGCTTGTTTTTCTGTTCCACTCTTATACAGAACGAGGGAAAAACGAATGATTATAAGCATCTGTAAAAGCCTTAATCTCTCTAAACTTATATTTACATCTAAATCTACATGGGATACTCTGCAAATCACATTTAAGTGCCTGGCAGAGGGTTCGTCAAACCACCTATATAATATTCATCTACCATTCAATTCACCAATAGCGCGCAGAAAGAAAGAACATCTGAGTCTCTCCGTTCGAGCTCTGATTTCTTGTATTTTATTCTGATGATCATTATTACCTATGTAGGTAGCAGTCAACAATGTTTGTGGTCTTAACTCGAAATGTAAGTTGGGGCGGGGGGGGGGGGGGGGGGGCAGTAGAATCGTTCTGCAATCCTCTTCAAATTCCGACCATTTAAAATTCTTCAACAGTGCTTCTCGAAACAATGTCGCCTTCCCTCTAGCGACTCCCATCTGAGTTTCCAGAGCATTTCAAAACACTCGCGCATTAGTCGAACCTACCAATAAGAAACCTAGACGTCCGCCTCTGAAATGCTTCTATACCTTCCTTTAACCCGATCTGGTGGTGATCTCAAACACTTGAGCAATACTAAAGACATGATCGTACAAACGTTTTATATGCTTTCTCCTTTACAGATGAATCACTTCTTCACAAAATTCTCCCACTAAACCGGCGTCGACCATCCACCTGTTCTACGACTGTCCTTATATTTTCGTTCCATTTGAAATCGCTGTGCAGTAGGGTGGATCGAAAAAAGTTGTTTTGCAGAACGCTTTATTGCGGAAAAGTTGCCAATTGTCATTAGAAGAAATACGATATTTAAAAAAATTAAAATCGGGTAATATATTGCGTTTGCGCATCGTACTTGAAGTTAATGGAAAATTAGAAAAAACTGCCTTCTTTGGAATGTTTTAGTTTAAACTTTCAAGCTTAACCATCTTTAGTTTTTATACATTATCCATAGTTGAAATAAGCCGAATAAATTATATTCAGAGTAATAATATAGTATTTTTCAAGCATTCATTGTCTTAGAAGAAACAGAAGTTGAGCAATATTTCACAATTTTCACACCGTAACTCTTGGTGCGTTTTGGTACACCACAAGATTCAAACTCACTTTAGGTTGATTGAAGTAGTTTGAAGCAGTTTCAACCTTGGCTTAATACCTCAATATGCTACACCTCTCCACCCCCTACTCCTTGCCCCGTCCACTGACTAGAGCTACCAATCACCACCACCTGTTTTACTGCAGTCTGTCCGTATCCTGAGTTCAGCAAATCATACAACTCAAAGTATTATTTCTCGTTTGTCTGAACAATCAGTACCACTAAAAACTGTATTAGTGGTACGGTGTGATGGCACTGCAACCATCACTGAATGGAAGAATGGTGGCCTTCTCCAACTAGAAAATCATGTAGGACGCCCACTACAGTGGAGTTTATGCCTCCTGCATTTTATTGAGCTTGTTTTCCGCAATATATTCCAGCAATTTTACGGTCAAACTGCACGACCCAAATCTTTTAGTGCACGAATCGGCCAGTAGCTCAATTGCTGTGAAAAACTGCTTGTCGTTCACTCTGTACCCACAGTTTGTTCGATTCCTGATAGAAACAGACATTTGTTGAATAGAGACCAACAATATTTTTCACGACATTAAAAATGCAATCACCTTGGGACTTGGTACCGATGACTTGGCAAATCGGGACCCTGGCCCATTGTCCCAGTCCACGTGGTTACCTGCTGCCAATGGAGTCCTTAGGGTGTATATAAGTTCGTCATATCCGTCCGAAAACGAAAATCTATTAGATGGCTTCATTTTAAATTCATACATGGCCTTGTGGTTTGCCGTAAAAAAAGAGCAAATATTTATCAGACGGACCTAAAGATTTTTTCAAGCACTTCAAACTTCATGGTATTTATCCTAAAGATTAGTTGAACTAGTCAAGCGAGTAATACAACGAAATACATTCATTGCTCACCCAGAAAATGTCCTGCTGACAATCGTTGTTGACGAAAGGAAACATATTCGGGAACTCGGCTACGAATGGATCTTGAAGGAGAGACACACACTGTCCTAAAGAACAGGACGGCTAGAAGCTGCGTACCACCGAAAATAAACTTTCAAGCTCAGGATTACTTTGACATTAATGACTGGAGTTCTTTTGTGATGAATCGTCCCACAATGCTAACGAGACATAACTGAAGATCATCTTCAATCACTAATCAGTTCTGGCACAAAGTTCATCAGAAAAATTCAAACGTTTCCCTGTCACACTCAAGCCGTAAACAGGTGCGTCAAACTAGCGACAGAGACTTCATCAATACTATTTCGACTGGAAGGTAGATATGGTTATATCCGAGCAAGTCTGGATCAGTTATGCCTCATTTCGCCAAAAAATCAGACTTTCGATGTTTACTGGACATAACCGAGAGTACCAGGAAAACGCATTAAGCCCATGAAATGTACTGTATGGGAAAATTTCGTATATTTTTAAAAATAAATATAATGTAAATAGCACTCCGAATAATTGGATGGTTAATGAGTAGGGTGTGGGTGGAAGTCGATGTGTAACCACATCCACGTGGTGAGTTCTGGATAGTTCTGCTCTAGCAAAAGGAGCGAAGAGTTGCATAGAGAAATTACGAAATATTGTTTGATTTCTGTTTTTTCTAAGACTGTGTACGCACTTAAAATATTATGTTATGATCTTGTTTTTAATTCATTTAGCTGATTTCAACCATTAATAAAGCATTTTAAAGAACCAAGACGAGTTTATTTAGAAAGTTGAAACTAACTTTACAAAATTCCAAAGACATTTTTTCAACTTTCCATTATTTTTAAGGGGGGATGTAATGGAAAATGTAAACTTTTTTTTAAATTTATGGTTGCCGTATTTATTAATGTACAAATCTATAATTTTGTATGTGTCAAACAAAAGAGCTATATTTTTAGGGAAAAATATAATAAAATGTGAAGGGAAAATATTTTCCCCGAAAATTTTAATCCTTACTTTTTTCATTGTCTTTTTTATAAAAAGCCATAACTCAAATTCTAATATTTTGCCCGAAAATTTTAATCCTTACTTTTTTATTGTCTTTTTTATAAAAAGCCATAACTCAAATTCTAATCCTGCAATTAGTTTGAAAAATGTATTGTAGTGTCCTGAGAAGGTTATAAGACCACTGAAGTACAGTTATTAATTTATGGTACAAACTGTATTATTTACAAAGATTTTAATTGTGTACATCAAAATTCACGTTTTTTCTACATAAAATCATCTAAAACTCAGAATTTAATTGCAGGATCTCTTATGTTTTAGTTCCAGGAAGACACCAACACGTTGCGAACAGATCCTGAAAATTTCATAGCGTTAGTGCATGTACGTTTTGAGAAAAGGCTTCTAATAGCGTAAAAAATGTAAAACCGAGAAAATGATGTCTGTACATTTTGTCTCATACTTTCGCATGTTATAAGTTTACCTCAGTTTTAAAATCCTCCATACTGATACTCCTTATCCTCCAGCTTTCTCTTCCCTCCTCTTCCAATCTGCCTGGCCTGTATTTGCAGGTAAGACAGTGATCTGTCAGCTTTCTTGACCCTGCTGTCGTCGGTGGTGTAAACTGCTTTTGTTGTAAACACACCAACCCTCTTCAGCACTTCAATTCTGCCATTATTTCCGTCATTGAAACATAATATTGCATCATATACACCTATTTTGAGTACTTCAAGTCCACAGAATGTCCTTTACAAGCATCTAATCCAAATTAAATTATTGAGGCTTTCATTCGCATTTTGTGTCTTTCCGTGAAGACATTTACTCAATAAATTAGGGTTTGCAAGAAACCTGAATGTGAAGACTTTATAGCCTCACAGAGAAGTTCTACATCAACACGGCTGAATCCAGTGAAATCCATATCAACATCACTCACGCACCTGTGAAATTCTCCTCTCGCAATTTTCGATGCTGACGCTGAGAGCTCATGATCTTCATTTGGAGACGCTTCCACTTTTTTGCTGGTATTCCGATTCCCCTCCGTTTTCTAAACACAGTTTTCCCACCACCCATTATGCATAAATATTAACTTTTAACGTAAAGGTTTTCGATTTCAACCTTCCACCTAATAATCTACATCTACATCTACATCTACATCGATACTCTGCAAATCACATTTAAGTGCCTGGCAGAGGGTTCATTAACCACCTTCGTAACTTTTCTCTACCGTTCCATTCTCTAATAGCGCGCGGGAAGAAAGAACACCTAAATCGTTCCGTTTTCGATCTGATTTCTCTTATTTTATTGGGATGGTCATGTCTCCCTAAGTAGGTGGGTGCTAGCAAAATATTTTCACATTCAGAACTAAAAGTCGGTGATTGAAACTTCGCAAACAGATCACGCCGCAATGAATAACGTCTTTCTTTTAATGATTTCCACCCCAATTCGTGCAACATTTCCGTGACGCTTTCCCCCCCGTAACGTGATAAAACAAAACGAGCTGCCCTTCTCTGAACCTTCTCAATATCTTCCGTCAGTCCCACCTGGTGAGGGTCCCACAAGGGGCAACAGTACTCCAAGAGAGGACGCACAAGTGTGATGTAGGCAGTCTCTTTGGTGGAGCTGGTGCATCGTCTAAGCGTTCTGCCAATGAAACGTAACCTTTGTTCGCCTTCCCCACAATATTTTCTATGTGTTCTCTCCAGTCAAAGTTGTTCGTAATTGTAACTCCTAGGTATTTGGTAGAATTTACGACCTTAAGGTTTGACTGATTTATCGCGTAATTGAAGTTCAGCGGATTTCTTTTAGTGGTCATGTCCATTATTTCACACTTTTCTTTATTTAGTGTCAATTGCCAATTTTCGCACCAAGTAGAAATTTTGTCTAAATCGCTTTGCAGTTGCTTTTGATCCTCTGTTGACTTCACTAACCGATAAACGACAGCATCATCCGCGAACAGTCTAAGGGAGCTATTCAGATTATCTCCTAAATCGTTTATAAACACGAGGAAGAGTAGGGGACCAATAACGCTTCCCTGTGGAACGCCAGATATCACTTCTGTTTTTCTCGATGACTTACCGTCAATTACAACGAACTGTGTCCTTTCTGATAGGAAATCGTGAATCCAATCGCACAATTGGGGAGATATTCCATAAGCACGCAATTTCATTAGAAGCCGCTTGTGGGGTACAGTATCAAAAGCCTTCCGGAAATCCAGAAATATGGAATCGATTTGAGATCCCTTGTCGATGGCACTTAACACTTCATGTGAATAAAGGGCAAGCTGTGTTTCGCAAGAGCGATACTTTCTGAATCCGTGCTGACTATTGGTTAATAGGTCGTTCTCTTCGAGGTAGTACATAATATTCGAACAAAGTATATGTTCCAAAATCCTACTGCAAATCGACGTCAATGAGATAGGCCTGTAATTTTGGGGATCACTCCTATTGCCTTTCTTGAATATTGGAGTAATTTGGGCAACTTTCCAGTCTTTGGGTACGGATCTTTCGCTGAGTGATCGGTTGTAAATTATAGCTAAGTACGGAGCTATTTCATCAGCATACTCTGAGAGGAATCTAGTTGGTATACAATCTGGCCCGGAAGATTTATTTTTGTTTAGTGACTTAAGTTGTTTTACTACTCCAGGAACATCTACTTCTAAGTTTCGCATGCTGGCAGCTGTTCTTGGATTGAATACTGGAGTGTTCACTTCGTCTTCTTTGGTGAAAGAATTTCGGAAAGCTGTGTTTAGTAATTCTGCCTTAGCAGTACTGTCGTCGGTAGTATTACCATTGCTATCGCGTAGTGAAGGTATTGTTTGTGTTTTGCCGCTAGTGTACTTCACATATGACCAGAATTTCTTTGGATTTTCTGCAAGATTACGAGACAGGATTTCGTTGTGGAAACAACTATAAGATTCTCGCATTGAAGTCCGCGCTAGGTTGCGAGTTTCAGTAAAAGATTGCCAATCTTGCGGATTCTGTGTCTTTTTAAATTTTGCATGCGTTTTTCTTTGTTTCTGCAACAGTGATCTGACCTGTTTTGTGTACCACGGGGGGTCAGCCCCCTCTTTTATTAATTTATTTGGTATAAATCTCTCGATTGCTACTGATATTATGTCTTTGAATGTAAGCCACAACTGATCTACACTCGCATTTTTAGTTTTGAAGGACTGGAGACTATCACTCAGGAAAGCGTGAAGCGAATTTTTATCTGCTTTATTGAATAGATATATTTTTCGTTTATTTTTGGTGCATTTGGGAATTTCGATATTCAGTCTCGCTACTACAACTCGATGTTCGCTAATCCCTGTATCTGTTTTGATGCTCTTTACTATCTCGGGATTATTTGTTGCTAGGAGATCAACAGTATTTTCGCAACCA
Organism: Locusta migratoria; assembly: GCA_026315105.1. Taxonomy (NCBI): domain Eukaryota; kingdom Metazoa; phylum Arthropoda; class Insecta; order Orthoptera; family Acrididae; genus Locusta; species Locusta migratoria. The sequence continues at coordinate 460,132,267 of CM048755.1, forward strand.
CGTACTATTCTAGTGGGTTCATGAACTAACTGTTCGAAGTAGTTCTCAGAAAAAGCATTCAGAACTAGTTCGGACGATGTTTTATATTTGCCCCCGGTTTTGAATACGTAATTATGCCAACATATCGAGGGTAAATTAAAGTCGCCACCGATTATAACAGTATGCTTCGGATACCTATTTGAAATATGATTCAAGCTTTCTTTGAACATTTCTGCAACCGCATCGTCTGAGTCAGGGGGCCGATAAAAAGATCCAATTATCACCTTACGTTTTCTACATTTAAAGATAGCTGCCATTCCTCACACCATCAAGAAATTTCGACCAAGTCATGCTGCATAATATGTGTTAGTATTGTCAAAACGTAAATATACCATATGCAAGGACATTATCAAGTAAAGATATAGATGACAGCCAAAGATATCGAAAGAGAATAGCCTTGACAGTGACAAAATTCGTTAAGGCAAGCAGCTTCCCAAACGGCGGGAACGGTGGCAGTGGCCGCCAGTGCAGAGTCAAAGAGTTTAATAATTTAAAGGCATTTCTAAAAGCTGCTATCACGATAAAATTCACACACAACTTGGATTAAACTGTGTAGATTAAGAAAATAATATTTTTGAAAAATCGATTTTTGGGACCAAAGTCCATTATATCCCCCCATAAGTACGATATGCAAAAGGAAGAATTAACTGGTTTTAATTTTTATATCATGTATTTCTCTTAATGACAATACGCAACTTTTCCGTAGTAAAGCGTTCGACCCACCCTACTGTGCAGCGTTGCGGCTAGACATTTCAATGGACGTGTCGCTATCAAACAGCACACTACTAATGCTGTATTCGAACATTACGGGATTGTTTCATCTGCATCACCTTACGTTTTCTACATTTAAAGATAGCTGCCATTCCTCACACCATCAAGAAATTTCGACGAAGTCATGCTGCATACTACTTCGGTCATTCAATGACGACACATTCCTGTACACTATAGCAACATCAGATAACAGCCGCAGATGGCAAATCCCTCTGTCCGTTAGATTATTTATATAGATAGTAAGTAATAGTGATCCTGCCACACTTCCTCGAGGCAGTCCGGACTATACGCTAGACTCTGATTAACACTATCGAGGACAACGTACTGGGTTCTGTAACTTAAGTAGCCTTCAAGCCGGTCATATTTGGGTAGCTATTCCACACGCTCGTACCTTCGTTAAAAATCTGCAGTGCGGTACCGTGTCAAACGCCTTTCGAAAATAGAAAAATATGCAGTCTGCCTGTAGTTCATTCATAGTTCGCAAGATGTCATGAAAAAAAGGACAAGATGAGTTTCGCACGATCGATTCTGCCTAAAGCCGTGTTGATTCAATGACAAGCTTTTCTGTCATAATGAAATTTAGTGTGTTCTGAAATCACCTCTCAACCTGCAAGATCCAGGCAACTACAGAGCGAGGGATTTTTTGTACTTGGAAGCTACAACGGTAGACAGGGGATTGGGCTGCTTTGAGATTTGGCTGCTGGTGTGTGTGTTCTCTGTGTACATATTGGGTGGAGTTTATTCGGATGTGGAACGGATCCTTCATTATGCCATGAAAGTCACAGGGTCATCCAGCTACATCTAGTAGCTAATGACGGCACCAATAACGTTAGTCGCTTTAGAGCAGAAGATTGTCTCTCCGGTTTTGGGCCGCAATCTGAGGCGTGAAAGGATGCCATTGTTGATTTCAAGATGAAGGTACAGCTCATCGTCTGCAGCATTGTTGACACTGTGGACGTTTGGTTTAAAGCCGAATGGAGAGTCTGAATGACACGCTCAGGGCTGCGTGTGAATGACTGCGCGGTCTGGGGCGCCACATCCCCCTCTGCACGGCCGCTCCCGCCGGAGGTTCAAGTTTTCCCTCCTTGTCTGTGTGCATTGTAAGCCTAAGTTACTTTAATTAGTTGTTAAGTCTAGGGACCGATGACCTTATTAGTTTGGACCCTTTGCTTGACAAATATTTGGATTTTTGAGAGGCTCAGGCAGTTCTGCGACCGGATAGACCAGATTTATCGACTTACGCCATGCGCTGGTGGTGTTCGGGTCTGTTAAAGAGGCCTGGCAGCCACTAAATGCAAGAAGCGGCCACGTGTATAGCAAGGGCTATTTGGCTTTGGTTCAAACGTTCAAATGTCAGTAAATCTATCGGACCAAACTGCACGGTCATCAGTTCGTAGCTTACAAACTACTGAAACCTAGGTAAACTAATCTACGGACAAACACACACCCATGCCCCAGGGAGGACTCGAACTTCCACGGCGAGGAACTGCGCGCTCCGCAGCGAGACGCTTTAGACCGCTCGGCTACTCCACCGCGGCTATGTGGCTTGGGCTACGCGTATATATATAAATAGATATATATATATATATATATATATATATATATATATATATATATATATATATATATATATATGGGAAATTTTAATGCGGTAGGTCAACACATGAAATGTTACACTTTCTGCGGAGCTATGAAAATAGTTTATTGTATCATTTTCCAAAGAGTGACAGCACAAAGATATAATTTTTTAAATTGAACAATAGTTTTTTTTCTATCGTGTATGGATTCGTTTAAACCAGCTGCGTCCAAATCAATTTAAACTACATTCCTATCACTGTTAGTTTGGGAGCTACAACCCTTCAAAGTTCCGGGGGCGGAGGCTGCGATAGCGTAGCTCACTGGCCGAGTGGCTATCCCCTGGGGCACGGCCCACTGTCTCATGACCACCAGCCAGTGAGCTACGCTGTCGTAGCCTCCGCCCCCTAAACGGTGATAGGAATGTAGTTTAAATTGATTTGGACGCAGCTGGTTTCAACGAATCCAATGCACGATAGAAAAAAAACTATTGTTCCATCTAAAAAATTATATATTTGTGGTGGAACTCTTTAAAAAATGGTACAATAAACTATGTTCATAGCTCCGCAGAAAGTGTAACATTTCTAGTGTTGACCTACCGCATTAAAATTTCCCGTCACCTATTATTTTATATGTTACAGAGGCAAACACACTTAGTGAAAACACCATATATATATATATATATATATATATATATATATATATATATATATATATATATAGTGTCTGTGTTGGAAGATCTCGAGAACACACAAAAAGGATGTCAGCCTCAAAGGACGGGACGGACGTAGATCAAGGAACTATCGGTTTAATAGTTGAAAATTTTCTTAGATGTGTAGCGAAAATACCAGAGAGTCAGGTAGTGATAGGAAGTACTGAAACAGAGTACATTATAGGTAGTGAAAGCCGGATATAAATTCAGCAGAAAATAAAGAAAAAGACCAAGTGTTGTTTATAAAGAATAAATTTCATAAAATAAGAAGTTGGTATGGATACAGTTTGTACCTGAAAACCGCAATAAATTAATAAATAGTTCCTCTTACTGACCCCCTGACTGAGATCATGCAATTGTTGAAATGTTGAAAGAAAGACTGAATCAAAATTCAAACACTTCCCCGAAGCAGACAATTATAACTGGTGATAACTTTAATATCCCCGTGATATCCTGGCAAAAATGATGCTGAAAACTGGAGGGAAGCATAAAGCATCGTCCGAAATTGTAATGAAAACATTCGCTGAAAAATATTTTGAGAAACTACTTCATTAACCAACTAGAATTGTAAATAATTGTAAAGCACTCTTGACATCCTGGCAACAAATAATTCAGAGCTAATAAATAGATTCAAAACGTATACAGAGATCAATGAACAAAGAGTTGTCATAGCGAGACTGAATATCGAAATTCTATTGGAAAAAACAGATAATAATTCCGTTAATAATTTCCTGTGTGAGAGTCTCCAGTCTTTCGAAACTAACAATTCGAGTAGATCAGAAGTGGCTTACATTCAAACAAATAATATCTATATCAACTGTGAGATTTATACTAAATAAATTAACAAAAGAGGGAGGTTGAGACTCAGTGGTACAAAACATGTAATATTACTGATCAGACGCAAAGAAGGAAACATGCTAAATTTTAACCGGCGCAAATTCACCGACAGTGGCAGTCTTTTTCAGAAACACGAAGTTCAGCTAGCACTTCAATGCAATAAGCTTATAACAGATTCCAAAACGAAAACCTATCCCCTAATTTGGCAGACAATCGAAAGAAATTCTGGTCATATACAATATAAAAGCAGCAAAACACAATCAATACCTTCACTTCGCGGTAGCAATGGTGATTCTACTGATGACAGTACTACTAAAGCAAAGCTTTCCAAAATTCCTTCACCAAAGAACACTATATAAATTCGAAGTACGAATTAAAAACAGCTGCCACCATGCGTAATTTGAAGGGATCGATTGGTAGGACATATTTTTAGACGTCAAGGGATCGTCAATGGACACGGTGGAGAGGCCGAGCTTTCCAAGGCACCTATCTGCGGAGCGCGCCGCTGCTCGCCGTTGGAGGTTCGAGTCCTCCCTCGGGCATGGGTGTATTTGTTGACCTTAGCATAAGTTAGTTTAGGTAGTTTGTAAGCCCAGGAACTGATGACCAGAGTAGTTAAGCCCCGTATATTGACAAACATTTGAACATTTGAATTTGAATCGTCAATTTAGCGTTGGAAGGAACTGTATATGGTAAAAACCGCATAAGAAAATCAAGAGACAAATATAACATACAAGTTCAAATGGATGTTTGTTGCCGTTCTTATGCGGAAATGAAGAGGTTTATTTTGATTAGAGTAGGGATGAGAGCTGTACAGGTCACTCCAATAATCAATAAAAGTAATTGGAGTATTCTGCAAAATTACAGGCCCATATCATAGATGTCAACTGGAAGCAGGATTTTCAAACTTTACTTTGTTCGAACATTATGAATTACCTCGAAGCCAACGAAATATGGACGCGTAGTCAACATGGATTCAGAAGGTATCACTCTTGAGAAACACAGGTAGCTCTTTCCTAACATGGAGTTATGAGTGCTATATTAAATCAGTTCCATATTTACAGATTTCCAGGAGGCTTTTGACATTGCATCACATTAGCGCCTTCTAATCAAATTACGTGCTTGTAGTATTCCATCTCATCTGAGTGACTGGATTCGTGATTTCCTGGTCTGAAGCGCCGCTTTATGGATTGCGCGGCCTCCCGCGTCGGAGGTTCGAATCCTCCCTCGGGCATGGATGTGTGTGTTGTCATTAGGTTAGTTTACCTTAGTTTAAGTAGTTTGTAAGACTATGGACTGATGACCAAAGTAGTTTGGTCCCATAGGATTACAGACATCTGGCGTTCCCATGGTAGTGTTGTAGAGTCTCTGCTATTCCGGTCTTTGTAAACAATTTAGAAGAAAATATGAGGTTCTGTCTTAGACTGTTCGCGGACGATGCTGTCGTTTATTGGTTAGTAAAGTCACCAGAAGATCAAAAGCAACTGGTAGACGATTTCGATATCTGTAAGGTGCGGAAATTGACAAATAAACGTAAATAATGAAAAGGGTGAAGTCATCCATATGAACACTAAAATAAGTCCGTTACGCTTTATTTACACGGTAAATCAGTCAAATGTAAAGGCATTAAATTTAACTAAATACTTAGGGATTACAGTCACGATCAACTTTAATTGGAGAAAACACAGAAAATAGCGTAGGGAAGGCGAACCAAAGGCTATGTTTCATTGGGAGAACACTCAGAAGATGCAACTATTCTACTAATGAAACTACCTACACTGCTTGTACACGTCCTATCTTTTAGTATTGTTGTGCAGTGTGGGAACCTCATCACGTGGGACTGACTGTGGGCATAGAAAAGCATTGCAGATGAGCAACTCGTTTCGGATTATCGTGACAGAGGGGAGAGAGTGTCACTGAAGTGACTCACATGTTAGGGTGGAAATCAATCAGAGAAAGGCATTATTCGTTACGACGAGATCTATTTGCGAAATTTTTTTCCTAATTCGAACATATTTCGTTAGCATCCACCAACACAGTTATGCATAATAATGATAATAAAATAATGGAAATCAGACAAAAAACGAAGATAATTAGGTATTAAATTTTCCCGGGCGCTATTAGAGAAGGTAACGGTTGAGAAACAGGAAAGCGGTTTATTCGCAACCTACAGTATACGCATTCTTTCACTTTTCAACATAGTCACCATAAACAGTTAAGCATTTGTCGAAGTGTGTCAAAAGCTTTTGAATCCCAACATCAAAGAAACATGCAGCCTAATCGTCACAGTTTTTCGTGTAATGACGTATCCCACGAACAATACAATAAACTAGTGATCCTGAAACTTGTGGAAACTACTCGTTAATAGTGAAGCTCTTGTTTTCGTGAATTGCGTCATCAACTTCTTGTGTGAAGTTTTCAGTCATGACAGTATGCTATCTGAGTCTCACAGGTGATTAACTATTAACGACCTTTATCAGAAAATTCTCCAAGTTCCATGATCAGTAAATTATGACATTATTACTGACAAACTTCACTACAAAAAATTGTGTCAGTCAGGCACTTCTTTGATATTGTGATCAAAAAGCTTATGCCACGACTTGATAATTGTTTCAATGTTCATGTTGGCTACAATGAAAAATGAAAATATGCCCATAATATGGTTTGTGATACAACTTACGTTCGTAAATAAAGTCCCTCCTACTTTATGACAAAGCGGTTCTTACTTTAAAAATGAACGTTAAATATTCCACAGATGGTGACATCATACAGCGTCACCGACGGAACACAAATGAACTGAACTCAACGCTCGAAGGAGATTTGTGGAAATAGATCCCACAAGATGTTAGATCACAGCTTAGGTTGTAGAGGATTGCGAAACTCAGGAGGAAGCCGTGCTACTGATACGCTGTGAGTACCTGCCGTTGGGTGGAAGGTGGCAGGTCCTTAATCTCATCACAGAATCTGGACCTGATTGAGTCTCAGCACATTACATTTGCCGTCGACATCACGTCACTCGATATCTGATGCCAACCCCAGTTCTCTCGAGACTCCATCAGTTAAATTACGGTACGTAACGAAAAGACGTAAGTGGCTGCGGAGACACAAAGGAAGAAGTAACAGACGCATGGTACCGTCCACGAAGTTATCCAATTGTAGTATCTATGTTCTGTTCATGCCACATTTTAATAGCAAGGTTAGTACACAAGGAAGAAAATCCAGAAGGTAAATAACTTTATCGTTAGTGGTGAACAGTATGTTTCATAATTTTGCCTAAGCGTGTACTACACCTCCCGTGGCCCCACTTACTTGTGGCGGTAGTGTTTCTTAATTGTTCCGAGTGGGTAGAGATCTCATATAGACAGAACAGCTAGTTATTGTGTTTTCTAGAAACACGACTGACGGCTTCCATAATTTTTGCAGCTTGTGGATCGTTTGAGGCTGTCAGAGAAACTAACAACAATTCCCACTCTCTCCCAATAATTCCTTAATACCTAAATAACTTTCTTCCAGAAACAAACAGCCGAAAATTTTAATTTTAACTAGTGATGAAGTTTTGTAAAGTACATTTGGTCAAATCTAACATATGTTTCAGTGGCGTAACTATCGGGGGGGGGGGGATGATGGGGATAGAAACCCCCCCCCCCCCAGACCCCGAAAAAAAAAAAAAAAAAAAAAAAAAAGAAATCGTATAACAGCAATCTGGTAAAGGTAAAGATTGGAAACTTGGGGTGTTATACCATAAGCTTTCATTTGATGGGAGTGTATTAGTTTCTTCGACGGGAGTGGTAGATGGTAGTCTGTCTGGAAACTGACTAAAATTTTGCCCGTCAAGCAGATCTATCTATCCCCCCCCCCAAAGCCAAGACCTAGTTACGCCACTGACATGTTGTATCTATTAGGTATATCTGGGGGTATGAAATACTTATGATAACAGACATGTGACAAACTGGGAATTTAAAACACTTTACTTCGTAAAAGACCAGTGTTTAATTATAACAATCGAAATCTTTTCTGTGTAATGTTTCTTTATTTCAACAATACAGATCTAGTTTTTCTCTAGCTGCCATTTTCAAGTGCCCTGTGATACAGAGTGCGTGACATTTATGTCTTACAACATAGTTATGTCATAGTATACTGCTATAATATTGAGCTTAAAATCTATTCTGTAGTTGGCCTGATACACATAATACATATTTAACATTATGTTTTAGCTGTCTGAATTTGTAGGAATTGGTTAAAATTTACCTTAAGAAAGTGAAGGAATAATTAATTAATGTAAATAAGCATAGATTTTTAACGTAAATGTTAACTTACATGCCTTTTAAACCTGTGAGATTCTGGATACAAATGGCAAAGTAAAGTAACTAAAATTTTAGAAATGTCCAACACTTTTGTTGCTAAATAAAGATTCCAAAGAATTATTAACGAATATCGGGCCAACAAGAAAACGTGTATATACATCGAGCCGCGGTGGAGTAGCCGAGCGGTCTAAAGCATCTAGCTGCGGAGCGCGCGGTTGCTCGCCGTGGAGGTTCGAGTCCTCCCTGGGGCATGGGTGTGTGTGTTTGTCCGTAGGTTAGTTTACCTAGGTTTAAGTAGTTTGTAAGCTACGGACTGATGACCACGCAGTTTGGTCCGATAGATTTACAGACATTTGAACTTTATACATGGAGATGTTAAGCTAAATGTGATATTATTATAACTTGACATAAATACATTTAATAACATAAACGTCACTCATTGTGTACCGCACAATTTAATATCAGCAGAAATAAATCTGCGGTGTTAAATGCACGAAATACCACGCCGCATCAAATTGAATTAATATTTTAATAAACTTCACTTACTTATATGTACATACTGCAGTCCATATGGAAGGTACAACTTTCTTTTAACATTTGGACGATTTCCTGAAAATATTTACTAGATTGAAAATGGAAAATGCTTAGGGATAAATTTCATAAATAATTATAGTATGTAGCAGAACCTTATACGCGAAAATATCAGTTACTGGGGATGACCACTGTATGTTCTTTACACTTCGGTCTTTAACGTGTTTACTTTGTTCCTGTAACTTGGGACCACTTAGATGTTTTACTCCTGTGGACGAACAACTTAATAGTTAATGATATCACTCTGCATAACCAAGATTCGATTTCATCATTTGAAACACACCACCAATTCCCTTCCGAGTTTTGTAAAAGACTAGCCAACGAATGTTTCCCAGCGAAATTCGAACGAACCTCCACCAGATTGTGAGGAGTCGAACAAAAGCGATAATAACGCTTCGCACGCAGAAACAGACCGAAGCATGGATGTCATATAATTTATTTTGGCAAAGTTATCACTCCCAACGGTCATTGAAAATTTGACAGTAATGTAATATTTCCTACAACCCGTGCCTTTTTAAAGTTATAACTTCAACGAAGAATGATGTAGTTGCAGAGTTACGATATAAGTCCGACAGTTCGTTAGTTATATATTTTCACAAATGTTTAGTTAGTTTATTCCTTTCTAAATTACGTCTGATAATTGAATGTGGTTGTAAAACTAGTACCGAAATTTAGAATTTAAATGCTGAATTTTTCTATGGATCTAATACAGTACCAATGAGAAAAGTCACTCGTGTATGAAGTGCTAAGTATAGTTTTGGAACTATAGCAATCGTCCGAAACATAATCGGGAAATCAGTTAGTTAATGAGACGGCCCAGTCGTGTACAGTAGATAAATTCAGCACGGTCATCGGTCAAAGCATACTGAGAACATCTCATTAACTTTTTGAACGTTACACGTTTCATATCATTGAGCATTACAACATACAAAAATAGCGCTAAATAGTTTGACAACATGGGATCGACTGGTAACATCTGAATGCAGGAACTAATATTGCATTTGTGAATCAGTATAACACGGTCGGATACTATTTTAAATAGTAAATTTCTACCATGATTTTAAATATTTTACAACAGGGAAGAGATGTATCTAACGCACATCTGTTTTAACATGTGTGATGCAAAGTATAGTACTGAGAAGTCGTTAAAGTATAGCGAATCTCTAAAACTACTAGCTCTGTCATTGCTTGCTCACTGAGTAACTGGTGTCCATTAGTACCTGAATAGTGACTGACATGTACATTGTAGGATTTTCTACATTTCACTATACAGTCTCTTCTACTAGTTACATAAATCTTGTAGAGGGAGGGAGTATGATTTGCTTTCTACGCCTCGTTGAGGACAAGGAATTTAAAGAAGAAACTTTGGAACGTAACGTAATATTGAATGATCACTTCGATTACATGGAAGGCAAAAATAGTACTTCTGTGTACTGGGACACCTTTTGCGAAAAGAAGCAGACACAGATCATTTGTTTAACTAATTGTTTAGAAAGTTTGGGATACTCATCAGGTCGTATTACATGAAGACAATGAACTAATTCAGAGGAGCACGGTTAGATTTGTTACAGGCAGCTTTGAGCTATAGTTGTTTGCTAAATAAATTGTCGAACAACTAAAATGTCAATATCTGGCAAGAAAAATACCTTCTTTATGCGGAACACAGCATAGAAAGTACAGTGAAATGGATTTTACGTATTACTGCTGGATCATCATACTGTAGCCAACAAGAAGTGTGCAAAGACCGCGAAGATATAAAAGAATTTACGGCTCTCATGGGGGCACATAGGCTATCGTTCTCTGTCAAGCCACTGTGAGTGGAACCACTGAAGGTTGTGACAAACAGTAGGTACCCTCCAGCATGCGTTGTACGGTGGCTTGCGGAGTATCTAAACTGCACAACGAATGTAAAGGGTAAATTTCTTGAAACGCTGTAGTTGTCTCTCATAGCGACACATAAATTTCCAATTTGATTCAAAGTTGGCCACAAGCACTCACTGTAATGACAGAAAAGCGTGGCGGACTGTAACGTAGCCCCTGCGATTACATATGCTTCATCAAATAAATGTTCAAATGTTTGTTAAACTTAAGGGACTTAACTACGGGGTCATCAGTCCCTAAACTTACAAACTACTTATGAACTACCTACAACTAAGGACGGCACAAATATCCATGCCCGAGGGGGGATTCGAACCCCCGACCGTAGTGGCCGTGCAGACCGTGACTGAAGCGCCTCAGTCCCCTCGGCCACTGCGGCCGGCTTCATCGAATAACAGGGCGTCAACGGTTATAAAGAAAAGGCCTGTTTCGGAATTTAGTTGCAGTTTCGGTACCGCTATCTACTAGTGCATATTATCAACTAAACTTTCATCTGTATCCAAGGATGATATCCTATTACCGCCTGTTATATTGGATTAAATGTTATAACGCGTGTCAGATTTCCTCTCAGTGGAAAGACACTGTTGTGTGTGTTTAAGATTGCAGTAACCAAAGTTCAGTAACTTAGAAGCAGCATGCGAGGGCTGTGGAAGAAGTAATGTTACTTTTCAAATTGCACACGTAGCTTACTTTCTATTATCGACCTTTTACGTTGTTATTTTGGGTACACATATCCCGAACATACGTTGACAGTTGCAAGTGCACAGCATACTTCGGTTGTTTTTGACAGATAGGAAAGTTAAATGTGTTCTAGTGTGCTCGGCGATTTTCTGTTACTATAAAAATTGTAGCAAGGAATTTGCGTCCAATTTTGTGTGAAAAATGCAGTCAAGTCTTCTAAAATACTTGAAATGTTGAAAGTGGCATCCGGTGAGTCTGCTCTAAATAAAAAAAGTACTAATAAGTGGTACAAGCTTTACAAGATGGCTGGGAAGAAGCCAATGACGAACCTCGATCTGGACACCACAGCACTTCAACAACAGATGATGACGTCTAAGCTGCGAAGGAAATTCTTTTGGAAAATCATCAGATTACAGTACTAAAACCTGCTGAGGGTGTTGGAATGTCGGTCAGACATGAAATTTTTTTGGATGTTTCGGGCATGAGACGTGTTTCAAATGTTTGTATAGCTTATGGGACTTAACTACGGGGACATCAGTCCCTAAACTTACAAACTACTTATGAACTAACTAATACAAAGGACGGCACAAATATCAATGCCCGAGGGGGGAATCGAACCCCCGACCGTAGTGGCCGTGCAGATCGTGACTGGAGCGCCTCAGTCCTCTCGGCCACCGCGGCCGGCAGACGTGTTTCAGCAACGTTTGTCACAACACTTCTCAACTTAGATCAGAAGAGCCGTCATATGAGCATAACTCAGAAGCTCTTGAATGTCTTCGAAATGATCGCAATTTTTTTAAAATGGTAATAACTGGTGACGAAACGTGGCTTTACTTTTGTGACGTCGAGACCAATGCCCAGTCGTCCCAATGGTAGCATCCCGCAGAGTCAAGACCGAAAAAAGCACGCCCAGTTCTATCACATGTTAAAGTTTTGGTCACTGATTTTTTTAAATTACCGTGGCGTAGCGCATCATGACGGTTTGCCTCAAGGCCTTACGGTTAATAACTTATGTTACCTTGACGTTATGCTCCATTTTCGAGACGCCATACGAAAAATACCTCCGTAATTATGAAACAACAGTTCACGGGTTCTTCATAACGACAATGAAACTGCTCATTCACCGTTGTTTGTGAATTTTTTTGGCTAATAACAGCTTGACCATCATGCCTCAGCCACCATATTCACCACATTTGGTCCCCTGCGACTTTTTCTTTTTTCCAAAATTGAAGAGACCAATGAAAGGATGAAGATTTACAACGACTGAGGAAATTAAAAATTACATCGCTGGAAGTACTGAAGGCTGTACCACAACGTCAAAAAGTGCTTATGAGAAGTGCATTGGAAGAATCGTTGACACAAGTATATTTTATCTGAGGCAGATTGTTTTGAAAGGGATAACGCGAGTATTGAAGAATAAATAAATATTGTTTCGTAAAAATAAAAAGTCACCTTAATTTTGGAACCCACTTCGTATGCTACAAAATTTTAAAATGGCGATAGGCATTTTTATAGAAACGATGATTAAAATAAAACGAATACTTTTATTTGATTTTATCAATAGGATCATTTGGTGTTCACGTTTTTTGGCGTAATGAGTATTCGATATAGAGTCGGGAATGCAGCCGGGTAATGTGGAACTCACTGCGTGATTATCCGGCTGAATATCGTGAGGTGAGCGCCAGCCACTGGAGATTGTTAGTTTTCGTTCCTTTACTGAAATTATAGAGCCAGTATGCAGACTGGCAGCTGCTTGTTACGGTGAAGAAATAATATATAACGTAGAAGATTTAAAATCGAATAGTAACAGAGATTAAAATTCGTTATTTCATATATATATATATATATATATATATATATATATATATGGTGCCCGGCGCGTTGCTGTCGCAGATGAAATGATTTTGCATATAACGTTTGAAATTTGAAAGTGTTAGCTTGTTTAGTTACGATTAGATGAGTAGGTCAAAATAAAACGTTGATCTGTTTGTTTGTGCTACATTCAAACATCTCACTACTTCAGTGGCTCTTTAAATACATTTACCGGTACGACAAACGCAGCACCTACTTTAAATTAACTGTACTATGTCCATAACCTTCGCGTAAGAGCAAGAAGTAAGTTGACGAAGTTTTATAGCAATGAGATGAACGTAATGGCAGCGCGTAAAATACGAACATACGAAACAATATATATGATGTTTCCAATTCTCCATTAGTCCATCTCTTCCTTTCCCTTCTTTCTGCTCACCTGCTCCTCCCCCCGTCTCCTACCGTCCATTTCTCTGTAAATTGCCTCCTCCCCGTCCCTCTGTTCATCTCCTTTTACCTGTCTGTCACCATCTCCCCTCTCTCATTCTCCTCCTCTCCTCTCTCTCTCTTCTCTCTCTGTCCGTCTCCTCCTCTATACTCTTTCTGTCCGTCTCCTCCCTCCCCTTTCTGTCCGTCTCTTCCTCCACATATTCCTGCCCCTCCTGTATATGAAAACATATATAAATGCATTATGTTTCATGGTGACTGGTCAAACCAAAGTACCCTCCACCATGATAAATTCACTGGGTTGCAGATTATAAAAATCTCCTTCATGAAAACATACATTCATTTGCTGCCTTTCATGGTAACCAGTGAAACAATTTGGATGTTTGTTGTAACGTACCCTCCACAGTGGACCGTACTGTGGCTTACAAAGATGGCCCATATATTAATACGGGGTATAAGCTATCTTCAGTCCACATTTCATTCAATTCCGTCCAGCCATTTCACCGTGAAGAATATCAAACGTGTCAATTCACTGTAAGGTACCCTCCACCATGTAACGTACGGTGGCTTCCTAAAGGTAGCTCATGCGTCAATTCAAGGTATAAGCTACCTACATTCCAAATTTCGATCAATTCCGTCTAGTTATTTCAGCGCGAAGAGAAAAAGACGTATTAATCCATTGTAAGGTACCCTACACCACACACCGTACTGGGGCTTACGAAAGGTAGCCCATGTTTTAATGCTGGGTATAAGCTAACCTCCATTCCAAATTTACTGAAATCTTTCTACCCCTTTCAGCATTAAGGAGTGACAAACATATTACCTGTTGCAAGGTACCCTCCGCCACGCACCACGCGGTGGCTTACGAAAGGTGGCCCATGTATTAATCAGGGTATAAGCTACCTCTGTTCCATATTTCATTCATATCTGTCCATCCGTTTCAGCGTGAAGGCGTAAGAAACGAATTAACTAATTGTAAAGGACCCTCCGCCATGCACCATACGAAGTTAATTTTAGTATACCTATAACATTCGCGTGAGTGCAACCAATGATTTGAAAAAGTTTCATCACAATCGGTTGAACAGTATCGGCGCTCATAAAATACGAACACACAAACATTAATTTATAGATTCCTAGCTCATGGCGACGCCTTTGTAGCGAGAGATGTCTGCGAGGCGCATGTGCAGAAGCAACAGTTACATGAACGCCCTCTGTGGAATTTCGAGCTCTCTACGTATGCAGATCTAAGAGTGAGGCGCAGGCGCATTCGCAAAGGTGACCGCTCTCTGTCGAAACGCAAAATGAAATTCAAACGTCAAATGGTAAATCTTTTTTAACTATCGCCAGGTGTCTAGTTATAAATCAAAGATTTTCTGTCTGAAGATATTACACAGATCACCGGATCCCAAACCTTGTCCAGTTAAAAATCGCCGTCATGATTGACTACGAGAGGTGTTCAAATAAAACCCCACCCTCCGTCCACAAGCTGTCCTTCTCCTACGGGAATCCTGCCGCCTCTACCGCTACTTCCTCAGCACCCGTGACTGGGATACACTCCTTACCTCTGGCAACTCCAGCGACACGTCCGTAGCTCACTGACTGCCAAAAACGCTGGGCCTGGCATCAGACAGGGACACGGCTCAATGCTCCCCTCCCCATCAATTGAAGACCTTGGGGGAAAATAATGATAACCCTCATTTATAAAGTCTCGAAATATAAAGACTTGTACGTTTGAAAAATAGTTTCTATTACATGTTTTAATATTTGTTTTAATATTTATATTTGACATCTCTCTGCAGCTTCATGTACTACTTGAAGCAAATGAAACATTCTGTTGAATATGATTGTTTCCATCAAATACATTAAAAATACAAAAGTTGAAATTAGCCTGTTAAAATATTTAATTAAGATGTCGGGCAGTTGAGATCTGTAAATGCAAGTTAAAACGCTCACTGCTGTTCTAAATTACCTTGCAAGTGGCCACAGTATTTGCGCAACGGAAATTTATCTAAATGCTCACCCCTTAAGGGAGCAGCCAACGTTTTAATTAACACAAAATCAATGTTAAAAGTAAATGAATAGATAATTGAACATTGGATGGGTGGAGTGAAATTTAAAGCCGAGGTTTGATACTTAAAATCATTATCTATTCAATAAAATGAACAAGCAAGTAAATGTAGGAAGACCAAATTAAGCACACACCTTGTACAGTAATAAATTAAATCATAAAGTTAGGGCACATGATAAAATTGTTTCTGCCCTATATGAATATGGAGGTAATGTGGGAGGAAAATTGCAAACACACAATGGAAAGATGAAAGCACACTCATTCATTCACAGACATACACATAATGCTTGCAACACTTACTCATGCAGGAACAGCTCACAGCAGCGACAAACGAAGCGTCGGCGGCATTTTGAAGAGATGGCAGGTGTTTTGAAGCACAAATTTAAAAATCACTATACACCAAACGAACTGATGTTCGGGGAGGCAGAGGCATCCTATTCTTAAGTACCACATGGTGTGCGACTATGGCGAGTAGAATTTACAAAAGAAATTAGTTTAGAATAATTATATATTTTTGACGACATTACAGCGTTCAGTGAATGATATAAATCGCAACTTGCGATCACTTATGGCTTCACTGTACTAGTTTTTGATGTAATACCAAAGTGCAGCAAATGAAAATTTGGGCCAGAGCAGGAGATCCCAGGTTCGAATCCCGGCCCAGCACAAATTTTCATTCACCGCACTTTGGTATTCCATCTAAACCTAGTACAGTGATTCCATAACTGATCGCAAATTGTGATTTAATTCAATAATTTAGAATAAGCAAGAGAAGCACACATGATAATACCAACAGAAGAAAGCTAGTATTAATAAAAGCATGGCTGAAGGCCAAAGTAATAACCGTTATGCAATCGGTCATACAAGACAGGAAAGACGGAATCAAAATAGAAAATCTGAGAAATATGTAGCACACTCGTGGATGCAGACGCGAGGCGGAAACGTTAGTTAAAAAACAACAAGAAACTTTAAACATACTAAGTTTACACAGAGGCTGAAGGCCAACACGTGTATTGTCACTGGAGAAAAGCTGGACACAAAATCATCACCAGAATGAAAACGCAAATACTAAATTTACACTGAATTACTCGAGTCCGCCTCACATAGTGAAAGACCAAGACTGCCTGATCACAAAGAAAGCAAAGTTCTAACAGCATGCCTTTCCCTCAGCATGATTCGATGAAGTACTTACTTCCATTGTCACAGAAAGAGTGAAGCCAAAACCTCCCCCACCACACACCGGATGTAGAGCACGCTAAAAACGCATACAGAGCGCGTTCAGAGCATAGTGTCTACCAACCCTCTCTACCTGAGGAAGATAATACCTTCTTCAATGGGCCGGCCGCGGTGGCCGAGGAGACTGAGGCGCTCCAGTCACGGTCTGCACGGCCTCTACGGTCGGGGGTTCGAATCCCCCCTCGGGCATGGATATTTGTGCCGTCCTTAGTATAAGGTAGTTGATAAGTAGTTTGTAAGTTTAGGGTCTGATGACCCCGTAGTTAAGTCCCATAAGCTTAACAAACATTTGAACATTTGAACTTCTTCAATGGCTCCCAGAGAGGTCTCTTGTCACGTCTTTCATCCAAGAGTAGGTTTGCACCACAGAAAGAACTCGGCCACGTCGCCATCTTGCCAAGTAAGCTTGTCTCTGGCCACCCAGCAGACGCCAGCGCAGATGAAAAACGAAGTCATGCATTCTTAATTAAAGTAAACGAGGCCCTAAAGCACGAGGCGGCGACTGTAAGTCTTTTTGCGGCAGTCAGTCAGTATTAAAAACAACCTTCCACATTCACATGAACACACAAGTTCAATCACATGGGTGGAAACATATATAAACATTGGGTATTGATCATTACTAAAGAGAATAAAAATAATTAACATACTAATAGACAATTTTAATGGTGCAGAAACACTTTAGGTTAATGAATAACTCAAAAATGGAACACGACTGCATGTTCAGTGGACGTGTTTCATCACCCTCCGCTCAGGGGCGATGAACAGTCTGGAACCAATACTGTTATACTGGATTGTATCCAGATTAAAATTAGTCACACACACACAACGAAAAAAGTTCATAAACTTACCTGGGAACTGGGGGCAGTTATGGGCAGATTGTGTCACTGAAATAATGATAAATTAAGCAACATTAAAACAGTTGTCATAAACACACATCATAAATTAATTAAACAAAATCTTTAAAAAATAGTAAAGAATGTGGTGTGCAAAAAATAAAGAAAAAAAAAAAGAAAAAAAAGAAAGAAAAGAAAAGAAGATTGGTCAAGACTGGAGGGTAACAATACGTGCATAAAGAAAATTACAAATTTTCACAATAAAAAAGGATATAATTATGATAAGCTTTTCACTCCTGGGAGTGTCTTCAAAAAAAATGAATTTGATTCACTATGGTCAGTGTTCATTTTCGCGTAACAAATGTTATGCTAGCGCCACACATTGATAAAAGTTTAGGGGCATTGACGGGGAGGATATACTCTTCGGGATAACTGGGTGGAAACTACAACCGCGCTTATTTAACACTTTACTACTGCCAAGTTGTCGTTCAGTGTCCATTGTCATAGTTGACTGTCCCTCTTTCCAGCTCCAGGTGCATCTCGCCTCGCCGACGTCTCTTCCTCTCTTTCTCAGCATCAATGGTTGGACTAGTCATCATCTTGCATTAGGCACAGAGGAAGAGGAACTTTGTGAGCACCCTCGATGGCGAGTGATAACAAGAGGCAGTGCCGTGCCTTTGTGGCATAGGACTTGTGAGGTTCCACATCCAAGCCGGACCCAAGGATGTGGAAAGCCTAAGTGCCGAAGCACAGAAGTGTGTTAAGCAAGGAGGTTCATAAGCCTTTCGATGTCCTTGTACACATAGCAACTGGTCTGGTCGTGACAGATGCCAGACATGTGTTGTGCCCCAACTGCTCTCGTTGAGTGGAGTGAAGTACCCGGGCGTTGCTCACCACGCTGACCAGAGCATGTGTCATCTGTGCCCACCTCCATCGGCGCACACGTGGGGAGGTGCGCAGAACATGCCTCTTTTGCTGTGGCAGGTAGGGATGGGTCGAAAATCGCGTATCTGTTAAGAGTCACAGTGATTTGGAAGTAGCATTATTCACAGTCGCAGCTTTACGGATTCTGACTGCGATTTCAGTCGCAGTTTAGAAGCTCAGTAGCACTAAAAGTAGCAAGTCGCAACTAAGAGTAGCAAGAAGCAGTTTGCACTCTGCCATCTGTCGGTCGAAGTTTGTACTAATATCTTTGCATTGGACAGGCTATGGAGTCTACCTGCGATTTCAGTGACAAATCGCGTTTAAGAGTCGCAAGTAGCAACTAAGGGGCGCAGTTTAGACTTTGCCGGCTGCCATCTGTTGGCCGAAATTGGTACTTCTAGCTTCCTGCCGTCTGCCTCGTGTATGTGTGGCTTTTTGTGTATGTGTTGGTCGGACGCCATCGGCTCAAACCAGTGAGCTCGAATGTCCTCACTGGTCCAAACTGCGATTTCAGTGAAAAGTCGCGATTAAGAGTCGCAAGTAGCAACTGAGAATAGCATTTAATATTCCGCCTTATGCTACTTGTTGACCAACTGTCGTACTTTCACTCGTGTGTTGTTTAGGGATGTTGTCGAATTAATGAGCAAGAAGATAATTTTCTTTGTGAAAATGTTTACACTTAGTGGCACTATTTTACCTGGCGGCAGCATTTACATGTTGTGAAGCAAAGCCTGGCATGTATGTTTTCAGGTTATAGTTAGTAAAGACAACAAATGTGAATGCAAAATAAATATTGTATTACGGACTTGATCCCTGTTTAAAATCATTTTTCGTCATAGAACCTACAACTATTATGGTAATTCAGAATATGTACGTTACATTGCAAATCTGGTTTCGACGAATATTTTTGCTTGCGTTATACATCGTACATAAAATAAAAATTCCAAGGGGGTGGTATCAAGTGGTCAACTAAGTACAGGTAATTTTACGAAATGTTTAACAGTAGGCTAACTTCATTTTCAATGTGGACTGTGTTAAGTACTGCTATACAGTGGCGGCGATTAGGGGGGGCCAGGGGGGGCAGTTGCCCCCCCCCCCCCCCCCACTTTCTGGGAAAAACATGATTAAATTATTCACTTTTTTAGCGTAGTATTAGTAAATGGAGCACGATCAGTTATTAGCGTGGCTTGTCTTGTACAGGCGTTTGAAGAGAAGAAGAAGAAGGTTGCATTGGGTTCATCCACTCAATACGAGAATAGACCAAGTGGATGCATTCTCTGTCCTTCTTGAGGAATTAAGTGGAGATAAGTTTTTAATTATTTTCGGATGAGTTTACGGACTTTTGATGACTACGTGCATGAATGAAGAGTTCCATTCAGCACAGCAACACATCCTTCTGGGAATGTTTCCAGCCTATGCAGATGTTAGCAATTACAATCCGATGAGTGGAAAAACCAATAGTTAAAAATTTTAAAAAGATTTGTTATTCTAAAGAATGTACCTTTTTCAAATCATATTAAAAAAAGTAAGACATAGGTTAAAAATCGAACGACCCAATACATGAATTTTCAGAGATTTGTGATGGCGTGGAGGATCTGGAATATGTCCCTGAAAATTGCTCCACTGCTTGTTCGTAACGCTTTGTGTCAGTAGCGGGTGATATATTTTTCTTTGGCATTTGTTAAGTGCTTGTTAGTGATAAAGGGTTAAACATGACGCATATGCACGTGATGTAATAGGGTGAGCGGCAGTATTAATTTTATCCCATGACATTTTACATTTCTTAATTTCAGAAACAATTTGCATAACCACTACCTCATCGTCGTCAAATGATTCCAGCGTTGGAACTATCCCACTAAAAAAAGGCATATGCCGACAGGATTTTCTATGCGGTGCATTAATGAGCTATACCTCTACAGGTACGATGGCCGAAAAAGGGAGGATAGACAATGTAGACACGGAATGGCAAGAAATACATTTCTGAAGAAGAGAAATTTGTTTACATCAAATGTAGATTTGTTAGAAAATCTTTTTTGAAAGTATTTGTCTGGAGTGTAACCTTGTATGGAAGCGAAACGTGGACGATAAATAGTGAAGACAAGAACCGAATAGAAGATTTTGAATTGTGGTGTTACAGAAGAATGCTGAAATTTAGATAAGAGTATCTGAACAGAATTGGGGATAAAAGAACATTGTGGCATAACTTGACTAAAAGGAGGGAGCAATTGATAGGACACATTTTGAGACATCAAGGTATCACCAATTTATTACTGGAAGGAAGTGTGGGGATAAAAACTGTAAGAGGGAGACCATGCGATCAGTACAGTAAGCAGGTCCAAAAGGATGTAGGTTGCAGTAGTTACTCTCAAATGAAAAGGCTTGCACAGGATAGCGTAGCATGGAGAGTGCATCAAACCAGTCTTCGGACTGAAGACCACAACAACCACCTCTACAGGATCAAGCTTCCTTTTCTTGTAAACGCAGCAACTAAACACTGACAGCAACAGCACGGCTAAGCAACAAAGGAAACGACAAATGCAGTCTACGCTGCATAGTTGGCAACGAACATCTGCAACTCGCTACGCCACGAAATCTACCTACTTCTGCTGAGAGTTTCCGAGAGGTGGCCCATAAGCCAGGTTACAGTTTGCGGAAAGTACTGTTCCAGCACAAAGGTTGTCCTCTGTGTTTGTCGTAGTTCTAGTCAAATCGAATGCAGTAGTGTTTGGGTACGCACTTTTGTGTCTTTTAGTTAACAATGAAGCGTTCTTCAAGAAAAACTTTATTCGATTTCTTCAGCAAAAGGCAGAAATCCCAAGAAGGTTTACAGTCCCACACAGCCCTAAATATTGCTGTTGCTCCGGATCCAGATAGTGACTTGGCTGAAATGTCAGTGTCGGCTACACCAGCAATAGATGAACCACAGATAATTTCGTCAATGACAGAATCAACAATTGAAATAGTTACCGGTATACCTATACCTACACCTTCAAGTGCTGAGAGTAAGACTACTCAGTCTAATAGTCCTTCTCAGCTTCAATTTGAACCAAGAGATCCAATTCATGGTAGACAAGCAGCATCACAGTTTTTTTTTAAATGGTCCTTTTCAACCTATAATTGATAAGTACCCAGAAACAAAGGGAAGAAAGTTTAGAAGTATGTGGTACACAAATTACAATTGGTTAGAACACAGTGTTGATGCTGATAAAGCTTTTTGCTTCCCATGTCGTTTGTTTGGTTCCACAGGTTGTTATGATAAAACATTCATATCTAATGGGTTTAAAAACTGGAAAGAAGCAGTCCAACGCTTTAAAGAGCACGAAAAAACTTCTCACCTCAGTGCTCTTCAACGTTGGCAGAAAGGTTTTAAAAGTAAAGAAAGTGTGGTAAGCAAAATATCAACACATCATCAAGAAGTAGTTAAAAAAAATCGTGATTATCTGAAGATTTTATTCCAGTCACTACTTTTCATAGCCAAGCAGGGAAGAGCACTTCGGGGTCATAGAGAAAATGAGGACTCCGATAACAGGGGTAATTATGTCGAGCTATTGAAGCTGAGATCAACAGAAAACTCTTTATTAAAACAAAAATTTTTAGACTGAGAAGTTTATCAATTATGTTCATCACGATGTTCAAAATGAAATGATTGAAATCATGGCAAATTTGGCCAGGCAGTACATATTTGATGATGCTAAAAAATCGAAACAATTCTCCGTGATGTGTCACATCAAGAACAATTGACTCTTGTTATAAGATATGTAACAGAAAAGCTCGAAATCAAAGAAAGCTTTCTTGGTTTTTACAAAACTGATTTCACTGACGGTGAAACGTTATATATAAGCTGCTTGTTTCAATTTTCGGTGAACTTGGCATTGACCTAAAAATATAATTGCTCAGTGCTATGACGGAGCGGGAAACATGAGTGGTTCTTACAAGGGTGTCGCTGTGAGGATGAAAGAACAAAACCTGTATGTTATGTTTGTACATTGCTATATACATTCTCTAAATCTTGCACTTGCCGATCCATCTAAAAACATTCCTTCTGTTCGCAACGTTTTTAGCACAGTCCAACAACTATACTGTTTTATTGAGGCTTCGCCTAAAGGTCATGCAGTATTTGCCACAGTAAAAAGTGCAGCATGTGCAGTCAAAGAAGGAATAAATAAGGATTTGTCCTTGAAAGCACTAAGTGAAACAAGATTTAGCAGCAGATATGAAAGCTTGCGAGCAGGTCAACAACACTTAATAGATATACTGCACACTCTCGAAAATATTGAAGCTACTGACTCCAAAACTGGTGGAGATGCTCACGGATTGATCACATGTATTACCAAGTTTGAGTTTATTTTTGTGTTGAATACTATGAACTACTTTTTTGAAAAAAAAAAAAACTAACATTCTTTCAAAGTACATACAGAATCATGATGTATTCATTCATGAAGTAGTCCAGGTGGCTGACAGCATAGTTATGTCCATAAATTTTTTGAGAAATGAAGAGTTCCAAAAGTTTTTTACTGAAGCAACTGATTTTTGTGAAAGACATGGCTTTGAGGGGCCAACAGTTCAACGCAAAAGAAAACTTCCACAAAAAATAGGAGGAGATGTTAATCCTGAATATTATTCACCTGAAGCCTACTTTTTAAAAACATTTTACTACCCTCTGTTGGATACATTCATTGACAACATTAGGTCACGATTTGAAAAAAACCAGCTGGCTCTACTCTGCAACATGGAACTACTGCTGACGGTTTCGATGAAGAACAACTCAATTTGTAACGACCGTATCAAAGAAGCATGTTTTGCTGTGAGTTCCGCATTTGGTTGGGAAAATGATAATTTAGTCTCAGAAATCGATGTATTTTCAAGAAAGAATCATGATTCAGACTAAATAGATCGTCATCTTGTGCCAAATTAGGTTTCACAATTTATGTCTGAAAATGTTCACAACCAGTATGTATTCCCTAATTTGTTCAAGCTACTTCAATTGTTTTTGACTATCCCGGTGTCCACTGCAATGGCAGAACGATCTTTCAATGTCCTCAAACGGATCAAAAACTACTTGAGGAATTCTATGCTTCAAGAACGTTTAACACATTTAGCTATACTAGCCATTGAAAAAGATGCGGCTAAAAACATCAAATTAAAAGAATGTGTAGAAATTTATGCCAGGCGGAAACAAAGGCACATAGCTTTGTTTTAAATCAATTATGCTTTGACAAGACGTATCATGTTAAATTACGCTATTGTCTGTAATTTTTGTTTATAATTAAACTAATGTTCTTTTGTTTGTAACAGTTGTATTTTACTAGACAACTTAATTAAACAACTTATGGCAATTACAATTGTATATTGCCTTTTGTTTTTCCTAGCATTTGGTATTATAGGCCTTTAGGTGCAAAAATCAAACTATAACATGAAACAATTTCTTACAATGCCATTTTTAGTTTTAGAGTTTATTTTGCCCCCCCCCCTCCCCCCCCCCCCCCCACTTATAACGTCCAATCGCCGCCACTGCTGCTATATAGGAGTAAACTTGTATCTTCGAGGATTCTATAAAAATATTACACTTGAAAATAAACAAGTTTTTCGCGTAATGGAAAGTTTTATTTTATCAGATTTGTTTTAGGTTTAGGAATGTTGTTTTCCGTCTATTTTCTTTTCGTACATTCCGTCCTGTGATGACATGAGTGAAAGCAGATGGTTGGTATCGGATCCTTCAGTATTATTAAAACTTTTCTTTACTGCAGTGATGGCATAGTGTGCTTATGTTGGCAACGACCGATGAATGATCCTAGAAATCTAAATCATACAGAATGATTGAAATAATATTTTGTTTATCATAAAATAAATAATTAATGTTATTCTTAATCTGTGGTTGTAAGATTTCTTGTGTGTAACCCTGTACAGTCAGTAAGTTAAAAATTCTTATAAAATGAAGCTTTAGTTGCCAACATGAGCACACTAGGTCGGCACATCGATTAGTAAAATATAACGCAAGCTCTTATCTATAGTTATTTGGCAGAATATGTAGTGATACCGAAAGGTTTTAAAGAGAAAAGGGAATTTTCAGAAGTCACTCGCGTTGTATTGCACATTTACTTATCTCTTTGAAATTGGTAAGTGACTTATATCACACAATGTTAAAAAAATCTATTCATTCATTCTACAGGCAAGAACATAGCACTTTCGTTGCACTGTTATAGTTGCTGTGTGCCTAATCTACCAAATGTTTCTGTTAAGGTAGACTATAGGCCTACTTGCCGATTTCGGTTACACATTACTTGCGAATATCCTCACTTTTAACTATACATTACACACCAAACACTGAAATAGCTTTTATAAGACTAATTGACATTTGTCGATGTGTAAATAATCCCAACATTACACGTAAATTGAGCAATATTCTTTTTTTTGTATATATTTACATGTAGGAAGAGGATCTGTTATGGTGCCACACACATCGCATAAGTCACGGAAGTAGCAGATATCACGGAAGTAGCAGAAATCGCAGAAGTAGCAATGTAGCAATATCAGTAGCAGAAATCGCAAAAGTAACATTCAGAGTCACCGAAATCGCAGTTTGAGTGCAGAGGGATACATGTCGAGGATTTGTACAGTGCGATTGTAAACAGTGACAAATCGCAACTAAGAATCACAGATATATAAAAGTAGCAGTCACAGAAATCACTGATATCGAAAAATCGCAGTTTAGCCCATCCCTAGTGGCAGGTGAGCCACTGGGAGGCGCCCTTGTCGGTGATACCTGCCTGTAGCAGCAACACCACCTGGAGAGAAGGCCGCAGTGCTCTCGTGTGACGTCACACATAGCAGGTCGAGGCCGACGAGAGAGACAGGCCGCGGCGCGCACGTCATATCACGTGATCAAGTGAGGCCTGAGCCGGCGCGAACGCTAACGGAGTGGCCGGCCGCTGGGGCACAGCCCACTCTCTCATAGCGGCTAGCCAATCCGCTAGCGATCGCGCCGGCTCAGGCCTCACTTGATCACGTGATATGACGTGCGCGCCGCGGCCTGTCTCTCTCGTCGGCCTCGTAGCAGGTAGCGCGCGTTTAGCTCCCTGGGTAGTCGCTGGGGCTCGGCCCATTCTGACGAAGCAGCGAGCCAGTCAGATACGCGCGCGAGCTGCTATGTGTGACGTCACACGAGAGCGCCGCGGCCTTCCCTCTAGGTGGTGTTGGTAATGGTGGTGGTGGGGGGGAGGGTGGTTGACAGCTGGCTGGGGCACAGGCGTGCGCAGGTCGCCCCCTCCCCTCCTCATGACGTCAGATGGCTTGAACGCGGCCGCACACAGAGCTGGGGCTGCTGGCTCCGCCACCACTACCGGCGATGCGCTAGCTGGCCGGTACGTGTGACGTATTTGGCGGGCACCTCAAGCAACACCACCTAGAAGACAAGGCGTTACAACAGGCCGTACCTACGTCACACTTAGAGGCCCCGGCCGCCATCTGACTGGCCGGCCGCTGCGCGACGCTGGGCGTGCCCCAGCGGCCAGCCAGTGAGGTGGCGGCCGGGGCCTCTAAGTGTGACGTAGGTACGGCCTGTTGTAACGCCTTGTCTTCTAGGTGGTGTTGCCTCAAGCCACCACGGTTTTCGCGGCGTCGAGGCGGGTGTCGAGGTCTGACGGCACGCGTTACTGACAGCAGTGAGGCGTTCACGAACTCTTTCCTTGGCAACTAGAAAACACGTTGTCATGACACATATTCGTTGCCCAGTGGTGTTCATTACACTGGTACAACGCAACACTCACATTGGTCACATCAACACAAAAAAAAATGAAAGTGCAAAGATAACTTTTATAAACAAATAGGTGAGAACATTAAAGTAAATTACAAAACCTTAAATATACTTGTCTACTCGGGTCTATTTGTTTTACAAAGCATGAGCCAATGCTTATCAAAAGAAAATTTTTACCAATGAGAAATGTTTAAGAAATTACATAGTACAATCACAGGGACTTAAACAAAGCTAATTTAGAAATTTTGACGCTGTAGCCGCAGTCTGACAGACACAGTCACACACACAAGGAGGCACAGGCGGCAAAACATTGGCAAGAAACACACAGCAGAAAGCACATTGGCGCGGCCCGACACTACGCGGCGCAATTGTTTTTAATATAAGAGCACATTAAATTGAACTGCCAGCGGGCTAAGGGCGCACTGCTGTAATCTACTATACAAACTACACATTGGGCCCAAATATACCACCTAATATTTAGTTTCCGAAAATGTTCAAGTGTTTGTATAGCTTATGGGACTTAACTACGGGGTCATCAGTCCCTAAACTTACAAAGTACTTACGAACTAACTTACTCTAAAGACGGCACAAATATCCATGCCCGATGGGGGATTCGAACCCCCGACTGTAGTGGCCGTGCAGACCGTGACTGGCGCGCCAAAGTTCAAATCAAATGTTCAAATGTTTGTTTAGCTTATGGGACTTAACTACGGGGTCATCAGTCCCTAAACTTACAAACTACTTATGAACTAACTAATACTAATGACGGCACAAATATCCATGCCCGAGGGGTGATTCGAACCCCCGACCGTAGTGGCCATGCAGACCGTGACTGGCGCGCCGCAGTCCCCTCGGCCACCGCGGCCAGCTTACTTTCCGACCCCATTGCAGATCACATGATTGCTCCTGTTACTCTGGCGAGTACCTGTACAATCTTTATATAACTACAGACACTTGAGTATAATTAGTGGCACTACACTCGCTTACTGTCAATTTGGAGCAGCAGTGTCATGATGTGATGACTGCTCCAGCGGTCCCTCGATTCCTTAAAGCCGGCCGCAGTGGCCGAGCGGTTTGCGGCTCGCCAGTGACGTTCTGCACGGCCACTACACTCGGGGGTTCGAATCCCCCCTCGGGCATGGATATTTGTGCCGTCCTTAGTATAAGCTATTTAAAAAGTAGTTTGTAAGTTTAGGGACTGATGACCCTGTAGTTAAGTCCCATAAGCTCTACAAACATTTCATTTGATTCCTTAAAAACATTCCCTTGATAAAATCTCGAAATACATAAAAACATAAATTCTCATTACAATTAAGCTTGCGTATATTGCGTATATTGTTTTCACGTGATAACTCCCATGTTAGATTTTTTTAACAATGAGATCTTGCGCATTTTTTTTCTCTTTGTGCCAGACAATGACACTTTTATAGAATAAATCATTTCTTTCTTATTAACAACGCATTATAAATTAGTATTAACATGGTATGGAACTTGTAATTTGCAAAATTTAAAAATATTTCAACATGCAAAGATTTCATCTGTGTGAACAGCAGTTCGTAACAGTTCTAGTAATTGATGAATTAAGGTTAATCAAACTCCTTTTTACTCATCAGATTCAGATATGGCTTCTTGTGACATACACTCCTGTCAAATAAAAACACTCGATCCTGTATGTTCTTTACTTATAGCGCTGGAACAATTATGGCAACGATGTTGTGTGAATCTGCTTTTCCTTTAAGGGCAGTAGTGACATCTTGTTTTTCAACCAGTATTGAATGCTGATTCTAAAATCACGCCACCCTTCTGGCGTCCGTGCTGAAACTACTGACGTTTCCATGCTACCGTGGAGCCAATAGCAGACACCCACGTTTGATCATGTGTGCTACTGCTGGAGGACTCTGAGGTGCGAGCATCACTTCCTTCGCTCTCTTCATTTTGAGTTCTCGTACAGAACAGACGCACTTCAGAGGTCCAGCCTCGGTGCTGGGTGAACGGCTACATGCCGTCCGCTCCCGCCTAGCGGCTGTTCGGCATCAGCCACCAACTGTGTGAACCATTACCGTAACGTTTTCCAGTTTCTAATATGTTTAGACTGGCATTCATTCATTGCATCCGACCCCAGGGCGAGTCCCGCCATGTATCCCGTATTTCAGAATATACCAAATATTAACTTGTATCCTGTCTTTTATTTGCCAATCAGCCATCCTTTCTTAGGGCGCCCACAAGCCTTCACCGCTTCGCCATCCTTCCCGACAACGCTTCCAACCCATTTTATTTATGCAGCACTGGGATGGGTTGTATAAATTTCCTAGCATCCGTGGGATAAAGATTAAGTGCTGTACAAATGATTGCTCCAGTCGTCAACAAGCTGAAAAACAGTGTAAGAGGCCAGCGGGTGCTTATTTTTTAATATTCTTATTTCAACCGTCGACAATATCTACACCTCCTTTTGTGAGATTGTAGAATGTAATGACTTCAAGATTCTTCGCTTCAAAAAAAATGTTCAAATGTTTGTATAGTCTACAGGACTTAACTACGGGGTCATCAGTCCCTAAACTTACAAACTACTTATGAACTACTTACGAACTAGGACGGCCCAAATATCCATGCCCGAGGAGGGATTCGAACCCCCGACCGTAGTGGCCGTGCAGACCGTGACTGGAGCGCCTTAGTCCCTTTTTTTTAGGCAGTTTTTTTAGGGCCTCCTTCCTCCCCGTCAGCCTCGCCTTTCGCTCGCCATCTTCTGCCTTCTCGGCCTGGCTTCAATGCCGTTTTAGTCGTCACAGTAAGAAAAGTAAAGTTTTTCTTCTCTAAACACAGAAATTAAAGTTAAAGGTCTTCTTCAAACAACAATCATATAAACATAATTTAAATGAAAGTAATAACGCTATGGAACTCAGTTCTTGTATTACACTGTTGCTGGCTGCTAAGCTAATATTAGAAGTGCACCTCAACGCGCCTCGCGTTGAAGTCGGGCACGTCTTCTCGATAGATTTTAGAGTAAGTTCCATTGTCCTGATCGGTTCTAGCTCTAAGTCGTCGAATACATAAATTAACTTCTCATACCCGGTACTCCCCAACTGCGCGGGGGATCGCTCATAGCACTTCCTAGAAAGTTAGCAAAGTAAAGTTTGTATTTCTTGTGGTTCTTGATCGTAGAATGACGTTCTTGTAGAAATGTCCAAAAGTCAAGTACGTTCTTGGGGCCTTCTCTGAAAAGCTAGAGGACTGTCAATCCTCGAATCCAAGTTACTGCATTGGTCTTTGTTCGGGGGTAGTATGTCTCGTCCGGGTAGAGTAATATCTGTGGGTCGATATCTTGCGGAGCAACTCGAAGGAAAAAAGCTATAATTTTTTGCGCCAAACTCCACGCTTCTGCGGAAGTGCCGCATGTCAGGCGGTGTTCTTCATTATCCAGTTCATTGCACTGAATACACAAAGGAGTGTCCACTCTATGTATAGCATGTAATCGGGCACGCGTCATGAATTTTCCAGTAACGATCTGATACCACAGCGTACGTGTCTCTGTGTCAAGAAACGCATGGTGCACTGCCCGCCATACCACTGTCCACGTTACTGTCGGGTGCCGTCTCTCTATCACGTTGCCTGGTTGTCCCCGTAACAGTAAGCAATATATATCGCGTGCTGTTGTGGTCCTGGTAGTCGGTAGGTCCGCTTGTACATAACTGTATTCGACGAAAAAGGTACGAATATGGGCAAGAGACGGTGATATGTGCCCGACCATAACTGGCGCTCTGTGGGAAGGTGGCGCTAATTCCTCTATCAAAGTTCCGGACAGACTTGACTGGTGTCGACGCCACATCTTGACCATCGTACTGACATAGAGAGCCACAGCGCGGTCGCGGACGTGGACAAGTCCGAGGCCCCCTCGCTTAATGGGGAGGGTGAGAGTTTCGTATCGGACTTTGAAAATTAGACCTGCGCTCACGAAGTATCCAAAGGCCGCTAGGAGGCAGCGTGCCATAACCACCGGCATCGGGAGCACTTGCGCCAAGTGTGGAATGCGCAATGCCAGGTGAGTATTCACAAAAGTGATCCGTTGCATCATGTCTAATGCTCTTAACGTGTTATCTCGAACACTCGTTCTGATAGACTGCAGGAGCCGTCTACAGTTGAGCGCTGCCGTGCGTCTGACGTCGTTGGTGAATGTAATTCCCAAACATTTCATTGTGTCTATTAATCTCAATGGTGCCACGCTGTTATCTGGCAGCCCTCGTCCATTGTTCATAGCCCCAGACTTCGCCATATTAACGCGACTTCCTGTAGCCGTAGCCGTACCATACAGATCAATCCAGCGTAGTGCCGTTCGTATCTCGTCCCCCGACCGCGCCAGGAAGGTAAGGTCGTCTGCATATGTTCTGCAGATGAATGTGTGGCCCCTGAATGTCATTCCTGTTAGCTTGTTCCTAAGGCCACAAAGTAACGGCTCGATAGCTATGGCGTAGAGTATCGACGACAGCGGACACCCTTGCCGCACAGATCTGAAGATTTTGATTGGTCCTACCGCACGCCAGTTCACGGGCACTATGGAGGAAGCACCGTGGAGTAGTCACATTACTACGGTAACGAAGTCTTGTGGAAAGTTCATTTTCGTCATCACTTTTGTCATGTACGCATGGCTCACTCTGTCAAAAGCGCGATCAAAGTCCACGGACACCAAAACAGCATTGAGACGACAGGTTGTTGCCAATGCTATCACGTCGCGGTAGTCACTGAGCGCTGTCTGAATATTGCTGTCACCACCGAGAGATAATTTGGCGGAGGACGCGTTTGATGCGAGCTGCAAGTATCCTTGTGTAGGTCTTAAAATGTGAGTTGAGTAGTGTCAGCGGCCGGTAGTCTTGTATTCCTTTCCCACCTGACGGTTTGGGGACAGGAATTATCATGCCCTCCACAAAGGCAGATGGAAGAGGGGTATGCGGAGACATCAGTTCTCGATACATATCAGTCCACCGAGGCAGCATGAGAGTTTTGAATGTTCGATAAAATTCTAACGGGAGACCGTCCGGTCCTGGTGATTTGTTTGCTGCGCCTTTACCCAGAGCTTCTGCCACTTCATCTTCCGTAACCTCTGCCATGAGTAATCCTTCCGCCGTCGCATCAAGGGTACCCGACAGTGTCTGTGGAACTTCACCAAAGGCTGCCTCATTGTGTTCCACTCTGCCGTAGAGGTGTCGGTAATGTTCCAGAAAAGCGGTGGCAATATCTTTTTGCGATGTTAGACTGTTACCATCCGGCAAGTCGACGGCATGTATTAAGGCTCTCCGACTGCGTCGTTTCTCCCTGATGACGTGGTGCATCGATGGTGGTTCTCCCTGTACTCGGTCAAAAACTGTAGCTCGGACGACAGTGCCCTCTAGGTTGCGGCGCATTATAGACGTTATCTGAACCTGTACCCGTTTGACTGCAGATTGCCGATCTGGTGAAGGTGCCTGTGTCGAGAGCTCCCGTAGCGTAGTAAAATAAAAGTCCACGGTGTTCCGTCTCCACAAGGATTGTTCTCTTCCGTATGCAATCATAGCTCGGCGTATAGCAGGCTTGGCGCAGTCCAACCACCACTGTAGAGTCGTGGGGAATGTCGGTAGGCGTCGCTCGCAGGTGTTCCAAGTGTCTTCTATTAAGCGTCTGCACTCCGGATCCCGGAGGTGTGCGACGTTCATTTTCCAGGTACCTCGACTCCTCCACACCTTTTGGCATTGGAGTTCGATCGTGCATATGTATGCGGCATGGTCTGAGAAGGCAACGGGCCACAATTCTGCATCAAGAACTGCATTTGTGACCACTTGTAACATAAACTCGATCAATACGACTTGCTGAATAACTGGTATAGTACGTGTATCCGGTCCGGTTGCCATGGACGCGTTCCCAAGTATCGATCAAGTTCATATCTCTCACCAGCAGTCGTAACTCTTGACACGAGGTGTAATGTGGGTATTGATCTTTCGGGGCAAGCACACAGTTGAAATCACCTCCAAGTAAAAGGTGATTATATCGACCCAAGAAAAGAGGAGCAATCTCCTCTGCATAGAATCTGGCACGATCCCGCCTTCGGTCTGTACCTGACGGAGCATATATGTTGATGATGCGGAGCCCAAGTACGGTCAGCGCAAGCCCCCTTGCTGACGGCAGATACATCACATCTTCAGCATCGATACCGTCACGTAAAAGTATCGCCGTCCCGCTGGCGCTGTCATGCGTTGGTGTAATATATGTGTCGTACCCATACAGTGCGGGAAAACTGTCGCTTGTAGGAGGACTATATCAACATCCGACGCCCTCAAAATGTCCTTTAATAGCTGTAGTTTGACGTGTGCTCTAATCGTATTGATGTTGATGGATGCTATTCGATATGCCTGCTGCCGCACTGCACGGTGGAAAGCGTTCATGATGTTTGAGTTTGTTGGTGTGGAGTTGAACATCTTTTGGTTGCTGTCGTGTCCTTCGGAATCTTCCACATCTCCTGAGTGACTAGTGTTTGGATAAGGTCGCGGCCGCTGCCGCGTCCGTGTCGTCGTTCATTGAGTCATCATCATCGTGATCCTCCGACCAGATGATATGAGACGAATCTCCCTGAGATATCCCCGCGTGGCTTTGCAATGGCGGTGGATCTGTATCAGGGTTGGGCGTCGGACTCACTTGTTGGTCTCCGATGAACGACGTCGGATGTTTCTCGTGTACTGAGCGGTTCGCGTCATTCTGTTGTGCGGTGAGAAGGGACTCCACGTGTGTGCTTTGAATTTCATCATCCTTTCTGTGTGTTGCAGCGTCTCCCGTGGAACAGGTGTCCGACGGCGATAGACGGCGTTTCTTGTGCCGCTTCGGCGATCGTTGCTTGCGTGTGTGTACCTCCGTATCAGAGTGCGGCAGGGACTCCCGGCGTTCGAGCGGCGGCGGGTGTGGGTGCTGCCATGTCAACGTCCATTCGTGCTTCCGGCTTTTTCTCTTCAGCCGTCGATGTCGACGGAGAAGTTGTGATCTGGTTGTTCGGAAGCACATCTGTGTCAGCGGCCACCAATTCTGACGGTTCTGGTATCTGTTCTTGTGGAATGGGTTGGTCAATATTCGGCGTTGCGTCTCTCCGGAGAACATTGACGTATGACAGTGGGAGTGACGTCGGCGCGGGCGTTAGCACAGCTTCTCCTGTTGGTATTTGTGCGATCCTCCGCTGCATTCACTCAGAGCGAACGTGACCTTCTTTACCACATCTTGAGCATGTCTTCGGCTGGCCGTCGTATATGACTACGGCCCTGCATCCTCCTATGAACAAGTAGGACGGGACGTGTTTGGTAAGTTCGATCCGGATTTGCCGAACCCCGTTAAGAACCGGGTACATCGTAAAAGTGGACCACTTTTCCGCAACATGACTGAGCACCGTACCATAAGGTTGGAGCGCTTCAATCACGAGTTCAGATGGCACTTCGAATGAGAGTTCAAAAATGCGTATTGTACGTAGTCCGAGTCCTGCATGATCAATAACCACATCGCCGACATGGCCGTCTGCGTGCTTAAATTTGAGTCCATGCTTATTAGCTCGAATTATTCTTTCACATACTTCTTCGCTGATCATTTTCAAGTAGACAACACTACTCAAGATAGAGAGGTGTATGCCTATGATATCTTGTGGATCGATTTTAAACTTTTCTCGGATAAAGCGTTCGATTTCGTGAGCTTTAGGTCGGGCATATTCGTTCGAAAAGCTGATCTTTATCGTCGACTTGCGCCATGAGTGAGCCATTCTATAATAGGAAATGCTACACCCGCGAGAGCGGCCGAACACGTAAACAAGCGCGCGCGCGAGAAGCTCTGCGGCGGGACGTAAACACGCCCGTCCTCCGCGTTGCTGCCTGACGCAGACTGTCCCCTCGGCCACGGCGGCCGGCATTCTTCGCTTCGCTTCTGTCTGCGTCTATAGCATCGTCGCCGTGCAAGGCGGATAAACATTGTTTTTCTGTTTCTTTTTTGGGTCGTATGGACAAATCAAGCAGTTGTTGCTTGGTTTCTTTCTCCAATTGCGAATATACTGCTGTTTAGTTCCTTATACTTTACGTGCAGAAGTTCCGGGGAATTTCTCTTTTATTATTCTGTAGAGTAACTACTACTATGAGTCGATGATTGGCGTACATTTTGTTACCAATAGTATAACTGTAAAATAATTGTCCATCGTCACGTTTTTGCCTGTTTTATCAATCGTAACACTACATTCTTTGCATCATTGGGTACCTGAAGGAAGGAAGCTTAGCGTTTAACGTCCCGTCGATAGCGTGGTCATTAGAGACGGATTGGGTACTTGATATGGCCCAGTAGGCTGCTTGCCTGCATATACTTCTGTATTTAGCATATAAAACGTTCTGACAACACAGAGCACATCTACCTTTACTTCTCAGGCTTTTTGCTAAATACTGCCTGAATCTGCAAGTCCACGGAATTGTTCAAAAGTAGCGTCTGTCGTTTTCAATGCACCGGTACTATGCTCTTCCTGTAAACATATACAAATTCTTCAAATACTTCTCTAATAGATGCCAGATTATCTGTTTCCTTTTTCTGAGCTCTCGTAGATTTATCATCAAAAGATGTAGCTCCCAGAAGTACGTGGAACCTCCGTTTGCTCATCGATGCAATAAAGAAATCCAGTGCAGTCTCATGTTTGGCAAGCAACTCATTAGTATTGAGACGCGGTGCCTTTTTCACTCCTGCGAGTTATAATACACTAAAGATAGCAGAAAATTTTTCAAAATCTGTCTGTGAGCAGTCTCGAGCACTTCGTGAATGTTGATGCTGTCGTTCTGTCAAGTTTTTGGTTTGTTTATTCCAATACGCTGAACACTTACAGGAGGAAAGAAACGAACACAGCCGCATGTTACAGGTACAAGAAACAGACTAAAAATGAAGCAAGGCGGTATTCCACAAAGGGAGAAGTAATTATTACATAAGACTGTGCACCACTTCAAATAATGACACAACTGGCAAGCTATTGTTTATAAAAATGTTTGTTAAGCTTATGGAACTTAACTACGGGGTCATCAGTCCCTAA
This sequence comes from Locusta migratoria, assembly GCA_026315105.1. NCBI lineage: Eukaryota > Metazoa > Arthropoda > Insecta > Orthoptera > Acrididae > Locusta > Locusta migratoria. Next base: position 460,167,777 of record CM048755.1, read on the forward strand.
ACTTACAAACTACTTATGAACTACTTACGAACTAGGACGGCACAAATATCCATGCCCGAGGGGGGATTCGAACCCCCGACCGTAGTGGCTTTGCAGACCGTGGCTGGAGCGCCTCAGTCCCCTCGGCCACCGCGGCCGGCAAGCTATTGTTTAAATTTTATTGTCGAGTCATAGATTAATTGAAGGAAGAAATATGAAAGAAAGCATTTCAAGATAGTCAGTTCATTAGCTTTGAAATGTGCTGGAATATTTAACTAAAATCATAAATGTCAGATATTTTCTAACAATGCGAGTGATTGCGGGTTAAAATGAATGGATAAATTGACATCCTAATACTACGATCAGAGAAACACTAAAACAAGACATGAAATTACATATATACCTGGAACAATAAAGACAATAAAACACTGTTGATTAAGTCAAACATACAAATCGCAAACTGCCTGTAAAAATATAAATCAGAACACATACTAGTTATTAGATGGCCTAGTTCAAGGCTTTCTCATGAACAATCCCCTTTATGCGGAAGGGACCAACAAAAACTGGAAACAGCTTCCGCTTCAGAGCAAGACCCGATGACGTCGATAGCAGTACAAGAGGCACAATTTCCCCAGTTCTTTCATTACGCGCTTGCCCGGATTTGACTCCAGTTGATAAGCGGAAATGAAAATAGGTTTTATGCGCCTCCGCTGGAGCGTCCTCTTCCTGACAGGAGAGCGAATCTGAAGGCCGTTGTCAGAAAAGACCTTCTCGGTGTACCCAACGTGGAACAGGAAGCCTTTCACAAATGCATGTGATACAGACCTGCTCGTGGCTCTTTTTAAAGGGGTTAAAGTTACGTATTTCGAGGTCAAATCGACGGCAACGAATATGTAACTGTGTCCACCAGCTGTCCGTGGGAGGGGACCAAATAGATCCACGGCAGCAATTTCTCGTAAACAAGAAGGGATAATGGGAAACAGAGGGGCAAGGTGAGACTCTGTGGGAGCTTTGGACTTTTGACATGCTTTACAAACAGCAAGAACTTTCCGGATCCTCCCTTCCATGTTTGGAAAGTAGCAGGTATCACGGGGCTTAACAAAACATTTACGGGCCCACAGTGCGCGTAGCCGTGTGTATACCAAATGAGATTGTTCACCATCTCATCCGGTATACACACAACCTAGTTGGACTTCCCGGGGTTGCTACGGCGGAACAAGACGTTAGGTAATAGTTCCTAATCGATCGATTGTTCTTGTCACGCCATAAAGCCTTCACATCTTTCAGAACTGGGTCCTTGTCTCGTTCCCGCGCTATGTCGTGGAGGGAAGCAAAGATGAAAGTTTCAAAAGCTATGCCACGTAAATAGAACAGGCTGTAATTATTTTCATTAGACTCATCATTGGATCCCTGAGTCAAACCCACCGGGGAACGAGAAAAGGAATCAGCGACCACATTCTTTTTCCCAGGTATGTGTACAACCGTGAAGCGAAATTCCTGGAGATAGAGCGCCCACCTGGCCAACCGTCCGTGCGTCAGTTTCGTCGACATGAGGAACTACAGTGCACGGTGATCAGTATATACCCTCGTTGTTCGGCCGAAAAGAAATCCACGGAACTTGGCAAACCCGAAGACGACCGCTAGGACTTCCAGCTCTATCGCCGAGTAAATCCTCTGGCATTTAGTGAGAACACGAGTCGTGAACGCAATTTTTTTTTCTGGCGTACGACCCCGTCATCTTCATACTCTTAGAACACCTCGACAACAATTCCAGTCTTCGAACTGTCCGTTCCAAGGCACAAATCCTTGGAAAGATCGGGGTGTGCTAGCAAAGGCGTAGCCAGAAGGGCTTGCTTAACACTTTAAAATTCATATTGCGTGTCCGCGTCCCACTTCCACGTCTTGTTTTTACTCGTGAGGGCGCAGAGGGAAGGTGTACCCATGATTTTAAGAGGTAGAAACTTTCTGTAAAAATTTACGAGACCCAAAAAGGCACGTACTTGCTTCTTTGTTGTTGTAACGGGAAAGTCTCAAATTGCATCTACTTTACTAGCATCCGGAAGAATACCCTCTCTCGCAATGATGTGCCCGAGAAAGCGGACCCGCGGCCGACCGGATTCTGATTTTATCAGATTAACCGATACCCCTGATTGCTGGAAAACTTGGTTGTGGCTTCCCCATGAATTTTTCGCGATCAGCACATCACCCACGTAGGTGGTGATGCACTGCCACAATTCCTCCGGTAAAATAGAGTGAAAGCCACGAATGAAGGCGGCAGAAATGATGTTAAGACCAAAGGGAAGATTTCGGAACTGGTAACAGGTTCTGAAGCAATGGAAGGCCGTGTAAGGCTGACAAGTGGGGTCCAGTTCTATTTGCCAGTAGCTGGCCCGCAAGTCGAACGAGGAGAGCACACGGACGCCGTGGAATTTCTACAACAGTTCATCTAACGTCTGCAGTCGATCAGTCTCTGGCTCAATTATGATGTTTATTTGCCTCGAATCCAGAACAAGCCTTATCGATTTATCGTTCTTGGGGACGATCAACAATGGAATGTTATATGAACTCGCATTACGTTCTATGATGCTGTCCGCTAACATCCACGCAATCTCCTCCTCGACTTCCTACTTGTATAGCCATGGGATTTGGTATGGCTTCACGTAAAACTTGTTGTGTGGCCGCACTTTAAAATTATATTGAATGGCTTTTATCGTGCCCGGGGCATCAGAAAAAAACTGTCGCATGTTTCCGCAAAATAGAATCTAGATTAGTTTTCGCTCGGGGTTGGGCATCCTCTAACGAACTCATTTTTTGGTCGATCTCGACCAGGACGTCTACTTTATCGCAATCAACAATAAGTATATATGGGTCATCATACTCCAGAGCACAAGATCTGGCGACTATATCGATCAGTAATCTGATAAAAAATGACAACACAGACCCATGGAACTCAGCCTTGTTGTGCACTCGCTGAATTTTAACATAATTTCTTCCTGCTTGTAAGATTACCGCCCAATAGAAATATTGGTAATTAATAGCATTTGATAATTAAAGAGTATGAAGTTCACTGTAAACATTGACCATGCCAATGCACTAAATGTTACACAATTTAATCTTATTAATTATGGTAGCAATGTATGTACACAGTTGGGTGACAACATTTACAGTTAGGCCATAGGTAGAAATTCCCCACGTTGAGATTTGATGTGTGCTTGTAGCTGACGGGAGGCCAGCGAGCAGGCCGACGTTGGTGGCTTGTTCCAGCTTAGGATTTTCCAGATCGTTCCCGGTGAGGGGAGAGAGGGACAATGGCGAGTGCCAGGCACAGTGCAGTGCACAGCGTGAAATAAAATATACTAATACTACTGGCATTTGAAGTAATACGATGCAGTTAGGAACCTTTAAGGCCCTCATTACAAAATAGCCTGTTGATAAATAAATAATACATTAGCTGATATAGTCACATCTGGCGTAATATGCTTAATTGACAATGAAAAGTAATAAATTACCAACGAAGACAAGACAGTTACACAACTAGCATAGCAATGTTTGTTTATAAAAATAATATATTAACTATTTCTCATTTTATTTTCAATTAATCTTGTGTATTTTACCCTGGAATATTCAGTTAAATCACTTATCTGTGATATAAGAAATTGCACGATTATAAAAAATAGTACAAAGGATGTTTATACTAATATAAAAACGTAAGAAAATATTTGTTTAATGTGTAGTGCAATTATTTTGATTTTAAGTAAAGTTTTAGAAATGTATTGGCTGAGCGCTGTACGTTGGCAAATCGGTTAGAACAGCTCACATGGGGAAGATGATGACGTAGGGAAAAAACCCGGCGGTTGAGCTTTTGGCACGCGCGCGCGCTTGGGCAGGAAGTGACGAGTCAGGAGCAAGTGGGGTAGCTGGCCAGGCGGCATCGCTCGTGAGCAGTCGGCATGTGTATCTCCAGGTGGAGGTTATAGATTTGTGTGTGGCAATCGCCACATGTGGCTGCCTGTCGTAGACTGCACCAAGTTGAATCGAGTGCTACTGTGTGTGGTGAATATTTAGCCGGTGGAACAAGGTGTGCATCGCATTGAATTAAAGTGACTGTGATTTGTTAATGTAACATGTGTCGTCGCATAGGCATGAACATAAACGGTGTTTGAGACAGCCACATGGTGTGAAAACAATTTGCAACAAATATTCATTTTGTCTGGGGGCTCATGAGCTATAACTTTATTTGATAAATGTGTCGACGTACAGACGTATCAGCCACAGGGTTTTAATATCGTGTAATAAACAACATAAAGTGAACTTTCATGTGTTTTCAAAATTAGTAGTTAGTACACCCTTCTCTCTCATGAACTTACTTTATTATGAATTTGTTTTGTTAATCATATGCAGGGAAGGAAAGCTGCGAACGTGTGATATCATCCCGAGTCAAACAGTAGCAATCACAATTCCAGTGTATGTGCATGTTTAAGAATTTGGTTTGCAGATGATGGTTGTGAGTTTTAAAAATTAAACCTTCCCAATTTTAAACTCTCACCCCGACCTTCACGCTCGCATGCTTCAGCTGAAGGTGCGCTTTGCCTTCGCCAAAGTGCAAAGTAGTATGGTGTGACACAAGAAATTCCACACCAAGCAACACATCTACAACTAATGACAGCACAACGATAAAGTTGGTCACAAAAAGTGTCCTTTACACGAGAATGCAATGTAGGCCTGCCTCCGTACCTCTACGCTATGCCCAAGCAAGGCGCCCTTGACCTTGGTGTCAATGGTCCGGGTTGCATGTCTGGCTTTTTGTTATGCTTCGGGTTGGACAAACGCACTTCCACAGCCTGGGGAGGCGTGTTCAGCCATTCCCAGTGAACGTGTTTGGAATTTGCATTGCGCAGTTTATTATTGGTGGAGTGCCAGTTATTGCCGTTCCCCCACTTGCGTTTTTTCTTCCCGTTCACATTGTGGTTACGCCATTCCCCTAATTGCTGGGTTCGCTGGCCGTTTCCCCAAGACTGTCGATTAGAACTATTTTCTCTTCTTTCTCCGGTACCTGATTTTGATTACTATTACCCTTTCTCTGTTTGGCTGGAAAGTTATTCTGCAGGGGGTCGTAATCAAAATCGAGATCTTCTAGGAGGGCTTGAAAATGCTCAACATCGTCTTTGCATCTCTCTGCTAAGAGAGCATTGCACAGACGTCGCGGCAGCTTACCCAAACAAATCCTAACATGCTCAGGCACAGATTACGGATTGGTCAAATAATAGTTCTTATTCAACATATCCTGGAAGAACTCGGCTGGACTGGCAAAGTTTGACTGTTCGAAGGGGGGCATAATTTGGATTTTATGGTTCACACGGTCCTGCTGGCTCTCGAACCAGTAGGAAGCTGAAACGTATTGTCGGAGGCTCTCGTAGCTTTCGCCATACCAAGGGAACGACCTCATTCGCATCCCAGGTTCGCGTTCCAGGAGCCCGAGCATGAACTCTATTTTATGTTCTTCGTGTCAGTTTGGTAGGAGGGAGAAATCGAATTGATCTACCCACGCCTGCGGATGTATTACACCGGGTGCATTCCGGAAGGGTTCAAACTGACGCACGATTAGAAAGTGGTTGTAATGGAAGCCTGGTGCTGGGTCCCAATTACAATGTGCGGTCCTGTTTTTAGCATGGCTCAAACTTGCCCGGGGAGGCTCACCCTCATCCTCAAAAGCTGAATCCAAATCGTGTCCTGTGCTCCCATCTTGGCTGCTACAAGCGCCGTGGGCCACGCGGTTGTTATATGTGGTCTTCTCCTGGCGTCTAGCCACATGCTCATATGGTTCGTCAGGGTGGTTGCAACTTTCTCTTAAAGGCTGCGCGGGGTTTAATTCTACCCGTGCAATCCTTTGCACGACATCATCTAGCATGCTCTGCACTCTAGTAACCACATTGGTCACAATACTGATACGGCCAGAAACCGCACCGACACTGGTTTGCACCATCTCTACGTGTTTTTCCACGAGTTCACACACAGTGATCACCTGCGTGAGCACATCGTCGACACGCGAATCTATGGCTTCAACGTGTTCACAGCAAGCCCGCCGACCCACGTCTCTACGCTCTCAGTGCATGATTTTATGGTTTCTATCTCCGCGCTGTTCCTTCTTACTCCCTCAGCCAGTTGCTCGCGGAGGCTCGTCATTTCATATAGTACCTGCACCTCTTGATACTCAACCTGCTCTTTCATTTCATCAAGCCCTTCGTCTATCTTTCACGACTGCTCTTTCATTTCGTGAAACTGGTCGTTAGTGCGTTGGTCTATTTTAGCTAAGCGTTTATATCTCTTTTTCGACTGCTCTTTCTTTTCGTCTATCTTTCGTGACTGCTCTTTCATTTGTTCGGTAATCTACGCCGTTATTTGTTTGAAAAGGGCGGTAAGCATGCAGCTACCTGCGGACAAGGGCCACCAACTGGGATATCCGTAACACAAGGGTAGGCCGAGTCACGGTTTACGGCTGGCGGCTTGCCTTTGTACGTGGTTTTCTACTGATAGATTATTTTCTGTATGAAAATTATCTCCCGCATTCACAGTGTCAGTTAAGGCAACATGCTGATTTTTATTAGCCATTGAATATATCTCATGCAACCTATCACGCTTTTCCTTTTCCTGTTCCTTAAGAGCAGCTCGCGTATGTGTTTCAACTGCTGACACAGTAGCGCTATCCCTTTTCAAAAGCACGGTGAAATATTCACAAGCACGTTAAAATATTCACAATGAAATACCAAACCACAAGTTCCTGGCTACCCACATTATTAGTATACGTGGTGCCTCTGTAAGAGTTTCACACGCAAAATTGTTTTCGCACACAACGCAGTCGTAATTGCACCCGCGTATCAGAAACAAACAAAGTTTAAAAATGAAATCAGGAGACGCCAGAAGGTCGAATCCTGGCAGCGGTAAGCCAAGTGAAAGTAGCCTGTTAAATTATTTAAGCAAGATCTCAGTCAGTTGAGATCTGCAAATGCAAGTTGAAACACTCACTGCTGCTCTAATTTACCTTGTGAGTGGCCACAGTATTTGCGCAATAGAAATTTATTTAAATGCTCACTCCTTAAGGGAACAGACAACGTATTAACTAACACAAATCAATGTTAAATATAAATGAATAAATAATTAAATGTGGTTGGGGAGCATGAAATTTAAAGCCAAGGTTTGATACTTCAAATATCACCTATTCAATAAAGTGCAGTGGTAGAGTGCCAGACTACAAATCCAAAGGTCGCGGGTTCGATCCCCGCCAGGTTCTAGGATTTTCATCTGTCACTTTCCACTTCTTTCACCTCTGGCAGTATTGCTCATGTGAAAAATACTGAGTAGCACCGTGGTTCGGAATCCACATTAAACTGTAGGTCCCCCTATAACTGGCTGGGTAAGTCAGTTCGAAGGTCGGAGGAAGGCAACGGCATACCACCTCCAAACAGGACCATGCTTAGTAAAGCACTGTGGTGTTCAACCCAATCTTCGGATTGTGGACTGCTTTACCTTATCAATAAAGTGAACAAGCTAATAAATGGGGATACCAAATTAAGCGCACACCTTGTACAAAAGTGAATTAAATCATAAAGTTACTGCACGTAATAAAATTGGTTCTGCCCTTTATGAATATGGAGGTTATTTGCAAATACACTCATTCATTCACAGACACGTGCATAATGCTTGCGCCACTTAATCATGCAGGAACGGCTCATAGCAGCAACAAAAGTAGAGACGGCGGTGTTTTGACAAGATGGCGGGTGTCGTGAAGCACAAATTAAAATTCACTATGCACCAAACGAACTCTTGTTCGGGGAGGCAGTGGCATCCTATTCTTAAGTACCAGGTAGTGTGCAATCACGGCAAATAGAATATACAAAAGAAATAAATTTACAATAAGCAAGTGAAGCACACACAAGAATTCAAATAGAAGAAAGCTAGTATTAATAAAAGCATGGCTGAAGACGGAAATAATGTCTGTTACGAAAGCACGTGGCGCAATCGGTCATATAAGACAGGAAAGGCGGAATCAAACTAGAAAATCTGAGAAATATTTAGCATACTTGCAGATACAGGCGTGACGTGAAAATGTTAGTTAAAAGAAAATTTAAACATACTAAGGTTACACAAAGGCTGAAGGCCACACACGTGTATTGTATCTTGATAAAAACCGGACACAAAATCATCACCAGAATGAAAATGCAAATACTAAATTTACACTGAATTACTCGAGTTCTGTAGATTAGGAACACTTCGCCTCGCATAGCGAAAGAACTACTCGAGAAAACTCTCTCTGATGAACCAAGACTGCGTGATCACAAAGAAAGCAATGTTCTAACAGCATGCCTTCCCTTCAGCATGATTCAACGAAGTACTTACTTCCATGGTCACAGCAAGAGTGAAGCCAAAACCTTCCCCACCACACAACGGATGTAGAGCGCCCTAATAACACATACAAAGCACGTTCAGAGCATGGTGTCTACCAACCCTCTCTACCTGAGGAAGATAATACCCTCTTCAATGGCTCCCAGAGAGGTCTCTTGTCACATCTGTCATCCATGATTAGGTTGGCATCACACAAAGAACACAGCCACCTCGCCATCTTGCCAGTAAGCTTGTCTCTGGCCACCCAGAAGACGCGAGCGTAGACGTCAAACGAAATCACGCGTTTTTAATTAAAGTAAACGAGGCCCTAAAGAGCGAGGCGGCGAGTTTAAGCCATTTCGCGGCAGTCAGTCAATATTAAAAACAACCTTCCACATTCACATGAACACACAAGTTCAGTCACATGGGTGGAAACATATGTTAACATGGGGCATTGATCATTAATAAGCAGAATAAAAATAATTATCATGCTAATAGGCAATATTAATGGTGCAGAAACACTTTAGGTTAACTCAAAAACCACACATTCAGTGGATGTGTTTCAAAGTTGAGGGTTATCATTATTTAATCCCAAGGTCTTCAATTCGTCTCGGTTTTCGACAACACTTTCTACCGCCTTACTGGCTTCAAACCCACGCCCATCTACCCCCTCCTTCACCTAGACAACCTCTTTCCGATAATGCCAGTAAGGCTAATCATTTTGCCTCTTTCATCTCTAATGTTTTCTACATCCCCGACAATGCTAACTTTGAATATTTCTTGTTCCCATATGTCCATGAAAAGAAAGATGTCTCCCTCCCAACCCTAGCTCTTGGCTTCCAATACCTGGACCGTATCTCCCCCTGAGACCTTAACACCCCAATCACTGCACACAAACTACAGTTGATACTGCACATCAAACGCAACATGGCTCCCGGTCATGATCACATCACATATCGCCACCTCAAAAAATGTCTCCTCCCTTTCCTTGTCACCCTCACTACCCTCTATACCACCTTCCTCTAAACTGGCTACTACCCCCATCTGTGGAAAATCTCCCGAGTCCTCATATTCCTCAAACCTAACAAACTCCCCTCCAATGCTTCCTCCTATCATCCCATAGCCTCACCCAGGTTTTCAGTAAGATCTTCGAATTCATCCTATCCCATTGCATCCATCACCACCTCCGGCTTCACCACCCCCTTCCTGACACCCAATGTGGCTTTCCTCCTTCCTTCTCCATCAATGACCAACTCCTTCGTCTTACCTACCTTTTTTTCTCTACAGCTCAATTCCCATCTTGCTGTCAGATTTGTGTCCTTAGACCTTGAATAGGCCTATGTCCGGGTCTGGCATTCCGGCCAGCACTTCAAACTTCAAACCTATACTCTTCCCATCAACCTCGTCCAGGTCATTGCCTCCTTACTCTCCAACCGCCCTACCTATGGAACCATCCACAACACCGACTCCCATCTTTTTTTATCCCTCTGCTGGTGTACACCAAGGTTCAGTTCTTTCTCCCCTCTGTTATCACCTGTATATGTCAGATAAGCCTAAGGTTGCCCCCCCTTCCAATACACTTCTTCCAATATGCTGATGACACCGTTTCCTTGCCCTATCTCCCACCCTCACCAGCTCCAGCCGTCTTGTCCAAGAACACCTTGACCTTTTCGCCACTTGGTGCAACAGTGACTCTTGTACATCAATCCTACCAAAACCCAGGTGATCATTGTAGGTCACACCACGTGTTCCTGTCGTCCCCATGATTTATATCTCACCCTGCATCATCGTCCTGTCCCTGGGACTCACTATTGATCACAACCTATCCTGGACTCTTCCCACTACGGTCGGGGGTTCGAATCCCCCCTCGGGCATGGATATTTGTGCCGTCCTAGTTCGTAAGTAGTTTGTAAGTTTAGGGACTGATGACCCCATAGTTAAGTCCCATAAGCTGTACAAACATTTGAACATTTGATTTTTGACTCTCCCCACCTCCGCACTATCCAAGGCGGCCGCCTCTGTCTCCTCAAACACCTTGTTGGCTGAATCTGCAGCCTAAATCCTTCCACCGTCCTATAAATCTGTCATCTGTCCTATCCTCTGTTTAGCCTATCCAGACTGCATATCTGCACCCCCATCCTTCTACAAATCTCGGGAGATAATGGAGCGCCATGCCCTCCGCCTCGCCTTCCATATCCCCCTTTATCCCCCCTCCCCCTCACAGATCCTCTACGATCTCATTCCTTTCCCCCTCTTTATTGAACATCTCCACCTCTGTTATCTATCCCACAAGTAAGACCCCCCTAATCCCATCCTCTCAGCATCCAGTCTGTTTGCTGCACCTTCACCATTGTATCCCCCCTCCTCTACACCTGTCCACTCTCCAGATCCTTTCCCGTGGCAACGTCCATAAACTCCCCCTTCCGGATAATGCCTTTCGACCTGACACCTACCCTTCCTATCGGCTATGATCCATTTCCATGCTCCCTCTTCCCATCCTCTCCCTGAGTACCCTGACATCCCCTTCCTCCCCTCCTGCCCCTGCTACTCATTCTACTCCACTGTCCCTCTGGCTTCTCCCCTCCCCTCCTTCCCCTGGCTTACTGGGACATCCTCACCCCAGTCAGTCTCTCACTGGCCCTGTGGCCCAACCCCACCCTCTCCCTCTCCTACCATCCCCTTTCCCTCCACATCACATCCCTAGTATTGCGAGTGCTCTGCCGTATGTGGAATATTCTAATGTGCTTTCGTGTGAGTGCTTCACTAAATGTGGTATCTTTTAGTTACATCGACAGTGAACAGCCAACCCGCAGCTGTCGTCATAAGTTTTAATAGTGTGTTTCTTCGTATGATTGGTGTCTCCTCGTATTTCATGTTTTAAATTTAACAGCAGCGGACGGCCAAACCGTAGCCGCCGCCAAGTGTTATTGTGTGTGTGTCTCTTTATCTCCAGCAGCTGTTATACTCACCGCCATCGCCATTTCAAAGGTTTTAAGAAGTCAATGTTTCACTCCGTTTTAAGTACTTTGTTTTTTCTCCATTTAAAATCTCCATGTATATACTTAATTTATACACAACCTTTATCTCCTTTCTATGTTATCAGATTCTTCTGTATCAAGCTTTTGTTTCTGTAGGCTGAAGAGCGCTTGCGAGCGCTGCCAGCCCGCCCTGTATTAGGAAATAAAACGACAATAAAGAAAAAAGACACAAACCCTTCCTACTAGTCCTGGTCCCAACCCTTCCCCATATATGATGTGCCCTCTCTCTCCCACTCATCCTCATCCCTCCCGCTCCCACCTTTTCCCTAGGAGTTCTTCCGCTTCCCTGCCCCCTCTCACTCCTTTTCCCATCCCTCCGCGCATCCTCTCCTTCCCTGTCCCCTGCGGAGGTTTTGTGACCGACTTTTTAAACTACGCCTATTTTAGCAGTGTACAGTGATGTGGTGCTCGTAACTTCAGTGTATATGTCTGCAACCGTCGTAACACGGCAGAACCAATGTTGCTTGTGATAATTAATTTACTCAGTGTCTCCGTTTTCGTCACTGTTTCAGTGTTGGTTTTTAACTTCAGTGTTTTTAGCCACCGTTTTAATGAAATATGTATGTACTACGCACCATTTTTAGATTCGTTTGTTCGCCCATGATATGCATATCGATATCTCCGTTTTTATCATATTTTATGTATTTGGTAATGGCTTCTCCGTGCACGAGGACTATATGACCTCGAACGTCGAAAAAGTCGGTGAGCTTCACATTGCCTGCTGAGGGCACAGCGTAATTTTTTAGGGGGCGGTGCTGACACTACTTTCGCGTCCCTATGTGTCGCACAACGTTATCCCAATGCGGCATATTAAAATTTCAAGCGTTTTTGATTGTTAAGATGTTTCGTACCTTTTCATTTGAACATAACTTTAGATCTTGTGACAAACTTATTTGGTCAGATTCTTTAATCAGTGAATCCCAAAATGATCTCGTCATGGCCAAGATTCATGTGGCTGTATAATCCATAAAGGGTCCTGTGGAAATAAAATGTTTAGCTTTGACCGAATTACTGGGCTGCGAAAGACGGGTGTGGCGTTCATGTTCCACGCACCTTTCATGCACTGTGCGCTTCGTCTGATCAATGTAGGATTGCCATAATCACAGGATACTCTATAGATTCCGACTTTCCGGAATACTTAATCGTCATTATCGGGACCGATATGAGTACATGGAGCCTGCATGTAGTCTTCCATCGCTTTGTGAGAATGGTTTGACGGTGTGACCTGGACAAAATCGGACTAGGCCAACAAAGAGTATACTGCAAGATAGTAATAGAAGTTTTCCCACTTGTGAACAACATTACCGCAAGGAGATGCATTTCGACGCTCCGTGGTCAATTTAACAGATAAGGATCTGGGCAACGCAACGCTGTCTGTGCACGAAAAGACTTGAACTTCGCACCTTTGACTGATTTCATTAGTGCTCTTTTAGAAGCTATCAGACCTCTACCGAGTTATGCTGCTGACGAAATCAGACGTATCAGTTGTCGTGCACTCTAAAAGGCTCCGTCCCTGAGGAGCAACATTTCCGCCATGGAAAGGGACGCACTACGCAAACTACGTAAAGTTCCTCACATGATGGTCCTACTAGCGGATGAGGGAAACACTGCTATGCTATTGCCATGGGACAGTAGAGTTACAGCTTGCTGATTGAACCACTGCATCGCAAGATCGATAAACATGGCACGGGGAGAGTAGATAGGAAAACGGCATCACTGATCTGATGAACTATTTCCTTCTTCCGCAAGATGTGACGAAGAGATTAAGGCAACACAGCTCTATGCAACCCAGGTTATAGGGTCTTCCGAAGATCAACAAAACATGGGTTTTTTACAACCGATTTCTAACAATATCAGTACCCCTACGTATTAATCTATATCTATAAATGTGAATGTCTATTCGGTGTACGTTTATCACGTCTGAACCACAAGACATAAAGAGCTGAAAATTTGTACAGATACTAATGTCTAATCGGGGAAGGCTTTAGGCATGGTTTTATGGCGATAGGATAGCTATATATATGTATATTAATGTTAATGTCTGTTTGGTGTACGCTTATCATGTCCAAACGACAAGACGCAGATACTTAAATATTTGTACATTTACTAATTTATACCCGAGGAAGGTTTTAGGCACGGTTTTATAGCGATCTGATAGATATTTAGTAATTTGAAGAATATAACGCGAGATACGGAACAATAATTATTCTATGAAAATTATATTTACTCTTTGAAAATGGTTTCACTGGTTGCGTTGTTGCTTGAGGGTTGATAATGATAAAAGGTTGGAGTATATTGGGATGGACAGTTATCGGTGTATATAAAATTCCACGTGTGTGTATGTGTGTTAATATTTCGCTCTGCAGCGAAAACTACAGAACGCAAAAGAATGATCCGAAGTCTCCCGTTGTACACCATAGCAGTTCCATGACAACAGCTATAAGGGGGTGCAAGATATGGTGGTTGAAAGTCGTCAAATTATAAAAACAATAATTCGGACTGAAGGCCAGCGATGACGCTTGCGACCCTATAGCAAGGAGGTTACGTTCAGCGAAACGTGATGCCACGAACCATAAGTTTCGTCTATGCGTGTTACAGTATCTTCAGCTCTTTCTCTGTAAGGATAAGCATACCAATAAGGAAATATAAGAATAAATAAATAAAGCAGTAAAAAATAATTTTCTTTTAATACATCTCTTTAAAAAAATCGATTTGACGTTTCGTGCATTACATCAAGTGATCCATCTGTGATATTATTACAATCATTATTGTTGGATTTCGTGATTAGATTCTTCTAAACGAGTGCATTTTTACCTGCGATTTCTTATATATTCTGTGAAAAATGTAACACGTTCTTAGAAAAGGAGATGGACAGAGAGAGATAGAGTGGATAGGGATAGTACTAACTCAAGGTTCGAATAAATCAATAAATACCCGGGCAACGCCGGGTTTTCAGCTAGTTAGCTATAAATTTTGTCTCATTGTGGGGAAATGCTCACATCATATTCGCAACTCTACTGACTTTATTAATATAATGCAGTTACTTCAACTCTGTGAATCTGATATATTAGTGAGCTATCATGTCGTCTCACTCTTCACTAAGGTTCCTCTCATAGGCTCATTGTAACTCATCAGCAGAAAGTTCACAGCCGATATAACAGCAGATTTTCATTATGTCCGATCCTCAACCTACTTTTTATTCAAAAACGAATATTTTGTGTAAACTGACGGTGTTGCCATGGATAGTCCTGTCTCCCCTGTGGTTGCAAATTTTTTATGGAAGAATTTGAGGAAAGGACACTTGATTTGACAGAACTTAAATGAAATATTCTGGAGGTATAAAGATAAAACTTTTGTAGTGTGTCTCCATGGAAAAGAAGAATTGTCATATTTTTTGAAACACCTGAATTAGATGGAAATAAAGGCGTATGGCTGATTATCCTTTCTGGACGTGTTAGTTAGCAGGGATTCCATTACATTTGACGGAAGCGCACATATACGGACATCTATCTGCAAACGTCGAACTATCATCACCTTTCCAGTGTCCTCGCACACTACAACAGATCGCCCTAGCTGCTCAATCCGTCTTCGACCTGGACACCTACAGAACCTTCTCCCGCAACCATTCCCACTTCACCTTCTCTCATAATATCCGCTTCCTTCCTACAAACAAACACCTGTTCATGCACACCTTATCCCAGCACCGCATGGACGCCTTCTCCCTCAATGAGAACGCTGACGTCATGAGGAGGGGAGGGGGAGACATGCGCACGCCTGTAGCAAAGCCATCTTTCCAAAATGCTTCCAATAACCCGAAGTTGGCTGTCCTCCTTACAACTGTCCTTACATTTTCGTTACATTTCATATTACTCTGCAATGTTACGGCTAGATATTTGAACGACGCGACTACATCATCGATTAAAGACTTTGTGGAAATACGTTTGGCACAAGATATAATTCTTCGTGCCGGCGGTTCCCAACTGCACAAGGTTTAGGACCCGGTCATGTCTTTAATATCTTCATTATGAAAACATTTTATTTGTAATGACACGTCTAGCAACAGTTAAAAAAATTTTTACCTTTTGATATCTGAGTTTGGTGCGCGTTCCGACAGAGTGCAGCCATACATACGTAAGGGCACGATATTCGACAGAGTGCGCTCATGTAACGGCCCATTTCTGGAATGCGTCTCCGCCATAACTCTTGCTGTAAAGGCGTCGCCGTGAACCAGCTGTCTACATCTACATCTACATAGATACTCTGCAAATCACATTTAAGTGCCTGGCAGAGGGTTCATTAACCACTTTCATAACTTTTCTCTACCGTTCCATTCTCTAATAGCGCGCGGGAAGAAAGAACACCTACATCGTTCCGTTTTCGATCTGATTTCTCTTCTTTTATTGGGATGGTCATGTCTCCCTAAGTAGGTGGGTGCTAGCAAAATATTTTCACATTCAGAACTAAAAGTCGGTGATTGAAACTTCGCAAACAGATCACGCCGCAATGAATAACGTCTTTCTTTTAATGATTTCCACCCCAATTCGTGCAACATTTCCGTGACGCTTCCCCCCCCCCCCCCCCCGTAACGTGATAAAACAAAACGAGCTGCCCTTCTCTGAACCTTCCGTCAGTCCCACCTGGTGAGGGTCCCACAAGGGGCAACAGTACTCCAAGAGAGGACGCACAAGTGTGATGTAGGCAGTCTCTTTGGTGGAGCTGGTGCATCTTCTAAGCGTTCTGCTAATGAAACGTAACCTTTGGTTCGCCTTCCCCACAATATTTTGTATGTGTTCTCTCCAGTCAAAGTTGTTCGTAATTGTAACTCCTAGGTATTTGGTAGAATTTACGACCTTAAGGTTTGACTGATTTATCGCGTAATTGAAGTTCAGCGGATTTCTTTTAGTGGTCATGTGTATTACTTCACACTTTTCTTTATTTAGTGTCAATTGCCAATTTTCGCACCAAGTAGAAATTTTGTCTAAATCGCTTTGCAGTTGCTTTTGATCCTCTGTTGACTTCACTGACCGATAAACGACAGCATCATCCGCGAACAGTCTAAGGGAGCTATTCAGATTATCTCCTAAATCGTTTATAAACACGAGGAAGAGTAGGGGACCTATAACGCTTCCCTGTGGAACGCCAGATATCACTTCTGTTTTACTCGATGACTTACCGTCAATTACAACGTACTGTGTCCTTTCTGATAGGAAATCGTGAATCCAATCGCACAATTGGGGAGATATTCCATAAGCACGCAATTTCATTAGAAGTCGCTTGTGGGGTACAGTATCAAAAGCCTTCCGGAAATCCAGAAATATGGAATCGATTTGAGATCCCTTGTAGATGGCACTTAACACTTCATGTGAATAAAGGGCAAGCTGTGTTTCGCAAGAGCGATACTTTCTGAATTCGTGCTGATTATTGGTTAATAGGTCGTTCTCTTCGAGGTAGTACATAATATTCGAACAAAGTATATGTTCCAAAATCCTACTGCAAATCGACGTCAATGAGATAGGCCTGTAATTTTGGGGATCACTCCTATTGCCTTTCTTGAATATTGGAGTAACTTGGGCAACTTTCCAGTCTTTGGGTACGGATCTTTCGCTGAGTGATCGGTTGTAAATTATAGCTAACTACGGAGCAAATGCATCAGCATACTCTGAGAGGAATCTAGTTGGTATACAATCTGGCCCGGAAGATTTATTTTTGTTTAGTGACTTAAGTTGTTTTACTACTCCAGGAACATCTACTTCTAAGTTTCGCATGCTGGCAGCTGTTCTTGGATTGAATACTGGAGTGTTCACTTCGTCTTCTTTGGTGAAAGAATTTCGGAATGCTGTGTTTAGTAATTCTGCCTTATCAGTACTGTCGTCGGTACTATTACCATTGCTATCGCGTAGTGAAGGTATTGTTTGTGTTTTGCCGCTAGTGTACTTCACATATGACCAGAATTTCTTTGGATTTTCTGCAAGATTACGAGACAGGATTTCGTTGTGGAAACAACTATAAGATTCTCGCATTGAAGTCCGCGCTAGGTTGCGAGTCTCCAGTACAGTTCACATTGTTTGTTAGTTCGTCATAGTAACGTGTATACGTCGAGTTTGACGTAAAGGATAGTTGGTTTATGTACGTTAATCGCGATCGTGATAGTGTCGTTTCTCGTGTTTACAGCCGCATTTTGGTATTGGAGTGCAATATTGTCGTGTGTTATTGGGCACTCGGGCATGTTAAGGGCTAAACGTAGGATTTCCTCTTACAGCCAATCCCCCAGCTTTAGATACTGCCGGGCTGATCTCGGCTACTTCGGCTGTCTACCTAGTACCCACCACCTCCCCTGCTTTCGCTACTGACTTCGCAAGAACACTGCCAGTTGCCTTTCGCCACCGCCGCTGCCGCCCCGCCTGCCATCCCTGCGGCTACTCTCCGCCGCTGATTGCCTTGCTGGGCACTTTGGCCGAGGGCTCTCCGCTGTCACTCTCGTTACCTGGACCTGCTGCTGGTAGTGTCCTGCTGGACAGCTCTCTCTTCACCGACGACGCTGCCTCCTCGAACCGTACCACCTTCTCTATGCCATCACCACTCGAGGGACGCAGCCTTCCTACCTGGACATTGCATTCACCGTCATCATCAGCATTGCCCTTGAGTACTTCTAGATCTTCGCCACCGACTGTACATAAGCTATTCTCTTATTCAGTTTCCTCCACCTGGCACAATGGCCACATCCCCAACAGTCACCACCGCAACCACAACATTAATGTACACCTCACCAACCCAAGCCCCCGCTAACATCACCTGGAGCAGCACTTCTGCTCACGCCACCGGTGACCCTATCTCCATTCTCCTTTCCGCCACCACCGCCTCACAAGTTCTCCAAAAATTGTTCAAATGTTTGTAATTCTATCGGACCAAACTGCGTGGTCATCAGTCCGTAGCTTACAAACTACTTAAACCTAGGTAAACTAACCTAAGGACAAACACACACACCCATGCCCCAGGGAGGACTAGAACCTTCACGGCGAGCAACCGCGCGCTTCGCAGCGAGACGCTTTAGACCGCTCGGCTACTCTACCGCGGCACACAAGGTCTCCCTCCACCATCCACCGCTCCATTGCTACCCCTGACTGACCTCCATGAGTATCCCACCCTCTCCTTCCTTGGTCGCATCACCAATCGCCGAGCGAAGGTGGCAGACATGCCACAATCACGTTCGCCGCAATCTCGACAACAGCTAGACGCCATTCCCCGCCACATCACTCGCCTGCCAGTTCCACAACTCCCCACCCCCCATACCACTAAAAACCCACCAAAAGCGCCAGCGTGGACCCTGCCATGTCCACTTCCAAATAAGCTGCTCCTCCTCCTCCTCCTGTCTCCTCTGCTCCTCCCACTGACGCTGCACCCATTCCTCTACCCCAGGCCCCCAATCTCCACACCTTCCTCCTTTCCCGCCCAGATCCCCGTTTTTTGGACATTCACACCCTTTCCATCGAAATTCTTCCATACTGCCCTCCTCGTCCAACTGATTCTGGCCAGGGACTTCATCTTAATCAAATCCTCCAGTCCCACCTTCAATACTGACCTCCTCCAACGCCTGCCCCATCTCCACTTTGGTCCCAAGTAACTCTTACTCCTTACTACACTGCCTCCACAACCCATGCTCTCCAACCTCCACACTGCCCACCTACCCTCACTGCCATGATCATGAAGCTTAGCCTTGTGATTGTGGAGGAGGAGGTGTTGGGCCAATTAAACTCCCACTCTGATATCTGCATCCGCTCCGCCAAGCGGATCCACAACTCCACCGGCCCCACTTACCTGTTGTGAATTTTTATAGAATCTGCATCATCCATCGACCGCCTCCTCCTCGAGGGGCATTGATCTATGATCGCCGCCACAAGGTGGAACCACCCCGCTCCCAAACCCAGTCCCAACGCTGCGCCCGCTGCTTTATCTACACAACCATCTAACCCAAAATTGCCATAACCCACCCACCTGTTCACACCGTAAGTCCTCTCACCTCCTAAAGCAATGTCCCAAATTTGCCTCCACACCAATCTGTAACACCTGTGGCGGCCCCAACCCTACCTATTCCTATAAGTGCAAATCAGTCCCCCCCTACCAGTCCCACACCACCCCTGAACTCAAAAGTCCCATTAAACCCTAAATACCCACCCACACATTCCAACAATTCCTTGTGTCTCCCACCCTCAGTTGCGGATTTTGTCCAGTTCATCACCACCGTCCCCCCAAAACATCCATCTTTTCCAGTGTCCTCACACCCTACAACAGATCGCCCTAGCTGCTCAATCCATCTTCAACCTGGAAACCTACACAACCTCCTTCCACAACCATTCCCACTTCACATTTGCGTATAATATCCGCGTCCTTCCTACAAACAGACACCTGTTCATGCACACCATATCCCACCACTGCATGGATGCCTTCCTCCTCACTGAGACATACCTGCAATCCTGTTGTCTCATCAGCTCCACTACCTACTTCCTTCACTGTACAGATGGACGTCCACCCCTCGCCCAAGGTGTAGTGGCTATTGCCCCATCTGTCTACATCCTCTTCTAAATGATCCCACCAAACACCTCGTCCTCAGCCTCTTCCGCCCCTACCTCACCATCACCTTAGTCACCATTTATGTCCAAAGCACCTCCCCCCTGCCTTATTATTTCCTCTCACATCGGTCGCTGCTACCCGACCTATGTGATAGCTGCCGACCTCAACATTTCTTCCCATGCTCCTGCTGAACTCTGGTAGTGGCGTCAGCTTGTCACCACCTCGCTTTGGGGCGACATCCTTCCCCTACCCCAAACCACCCACCCTGAAAGCAATACCAACCCTGACCCAGTCCTGGCATTTGCCAACCTTCTTTGGCGTCTAATGGCGGAAGTCCTTGACCTAATAGGCAGTGACCACAACCCAGTCCTTCTTACCATAGATCACCGCCCATCCCCTGATCACACTCTCCATCCTGTCCCTCGTCCCAAACTTGTCCACAATTACTCCTGTGCAGACTGGGATGCCTTCTGGCGATTCATTGAAACCTTGGTCGCTAACTACCCCATCTCCATTCTTACTACTGCTGTTACTGATCATGCCTCCTATTTCCTTCACTAGACCGTTGCTGACACAGTACAAGCCCACATCCCTACCAAGGTTGACCATCCCCATCGTCCCACCCTTCCTCAGGCCATCCTCCTCCAACTCTTCCTTCTTGCTGACCTGTGACCAGGAAACACTCACCTGCCAACGGCAAATGCAACGCCACATCCGAAACCTCTTGTCCAAGAAGAAACACCAGGATTGGTGACAGACATGCCCCCATTTCCCACTGTGCTTTCTGACCCTCCTTCTCTGCTCCAGCTCCTTTGCCTTACCCATCTCCTCTCCGTCCAGCTAAAATCCCGTCACTCCACCATCTTTGTCTCCTTCGATATTGAGAAAGCCTACAACCATGTATGGCAGTCCAATCTTTTCAAACACAAGTTCTATGCCTTTCCTGTTAATTATGTCTGCCTTATTGCTTCCTTCCTCACCCATCGCCAATCCTATGTCACTGTTTTTAACTCCAACTCCAATTTGTTTTAGCCCTCCGCTGGGGTGCCACAAGGCTCTGTCCTTCCCCCCCCCCCTCCTCCTCTACCTCATCTACTCTGCAGACATGCCCCAACCCCAGCCTTCTGTTCAC
Organism: Locusta migratoria; assembly: GCA_026315105.1. NCBI lineage: Eukaryota > Metazoa > Arthropoda > Insecta > Orthoptera > Acrididae > Locusta > Locusta migratoria. The sequence goes on from CM048755.1 coordinate 460,188,873, forward strand.
TTCCTACAATATGCTGAAGAAACCGCATTCCTGGCTCTCGCCCCCTCCCTCACCCACTCCCAGCACTTGGTCCAGTCTCACCTCACCGAGTTCGCCGAATGGTGTAACCAGTGAATCCAGATAAATCACAGGCAATCATCATAGGTCGAACCACCCATCCTTCTGCCTACATGACGTCTACCTAACACTCCATGATTGTACTATCCATCATACCCACACCCTCAAATACCTTGGCCTCACCCTTGATCAATCCCTCTCCTGGACTCCCCACCTCTGCACTGTCCGCGAAAAAGCCTTGATCCTCCTCAAACTTCTAAAGCTCCTGCCTGTCCTATGCAGCTTCCACCCTGCCCGGATTTCCACTCCTCCTGCCTACTACAATCCCTTCAAATACTTGAACACCATACCCTCCGCCTCCCTTACCATATCCGCCTCCTCTCTGCCATGTGGATCCTCTATTCCCTAATTCATTTCCATCACCCCCTAAAATTCCTTGAAGATATCCACATCGTATACATATCCCGTAAAATAGACTTCCATAACTCCCTGGTCTACCCAGTCCTCACCAATCCTGGGCCTCTGCCACGCCTCCACCACTGTATCCCTCCCTCCCTTCACCTCCACACTATCCACATCCTCTCAGTGTTACTACCACCACCTCTTCCTCCTGGACGATGCCCCTCTGTCCCGATATCCGATATCTACCCCTCCTTCCAATCCTAAAGCTTCCTGCTCCTCTCCCCATAGATTCAAACATGTTCAAATGTTTGTAGAGCTTATAGGACTTAACTACGGGGTCATCAGTCCCTAAACTTACAAACTACTTATGAACTAGCTAATAATAAGGACGGCACAAATATCCATGCCCGACGGGGGATTCGAGCCCCCGACTGTAGTGGCCGTGCAGAACGTGACTGACGCGCCGCAGAGCGCTCGGCCACCATGGTCGGCCCCATAGATAGATAGATTCAATGCCCAGCTTCCTCACCCTCTGCCTATCCCTTCTCCTGCTTGGCCTCCCCTTCCTTCCTCATCCACAGATCCCTTGCGCATTTCCTTCCCTTCCCCTCCCTTCCCCTACACTTCCTTCTACTTTTTCCTTCCCTTCTTTCACCCCCCGACCCCTGTGGGGCCCACAGTGCAACAGTTTTTTAACACTTTTGAATTGTCAACAATGCTGTGTAGTGTGTCCATTAATTGTCTCTTAACTCGGTGTGACCGCCGCATCTAATACATGTGTTGCCAGTATCTTTTATGCATTTGTCTCCATTTTTCTTTCGTAACCAGTGTTTGTATCAATGTGCTTTTCATGCCACCTTGGCAATTATTTTACGAACTACGTATTTTTATCGCCTATGACTATGTCGTTGACTTCAAAATTCCACCATGTCTTTTTTAAATTTCGCCTTTTAATCTCCATTGTATTTTATTTACTCATCATGCGCATTGTTCAAAGACTGTAAGCTGAAGAGCGGCACTGATGCTGCTGCCAGCCCGCCGCTTCTAGTGGTGGCTTTAAAATGGCAATAATTGAAAAAAAAATTCCTTCTTGATGAGGACATGGCTTGCGAAATAGACATTGATTTGGATATCGTTGACGCGAAACTGTACAACCATAAAGTGAAACTAACAAGAAATGGCTTAAAACAGTGAAATTAACTGACCTTAAGATAGAACACTGAGAAGAGATATACGCTGAGTGACGGGCCCAGCGGAAACAAGTTCTTGAAGAAATTCGACAACGGTTGTTGGAAGAGACAGACGACGACTTATCTGGTTCATTGTCTACTGATCCCAACTACATCTGCATCTAAATAACCACTCTGCAAATCGCAATTTAAGTGCTTCGCAGAGGGTTCATCGCACTTTTATACTATGTCTTTACCGTTCCATTCTGTAAAAGCGCGAGGGAAAAAGGAACATATAAATCAATCTGTTTTCGATCTGATTTTTCTTCTTTTATTATGATCATGTCTCCTTATGTAGGTGGGTGCTAACAAAATATGTTCTCATTCAGAAATTTCGCAAACAAATTTCGCCACAACGAATAACGGCTTTCTTTTAATGTTTTGCACCCCAAATCGTGCATCATTTCTGTGACACTTTATCCCAAGTCGCGGCAATACTGAAGGAGCTGCCTTTCTATTTTTCATCGGTCAGGCATACTTGTTGGGCAGCAGTACTCCAAAATAGGACACACAAGTGTAGTTTAGGCAGTTTCTTCAGTATAAATGTTAAATCATCTAATTGATCTTCCAATGAAACTTAGCCTTTGGTTCGCATCACCTACAATATTTTCTCTGTATTCAGCCGGCCGCGGTGGCCGAGGGGACTAAGGCGCTCCAGTCACGGTCTGCACGTCCACTACGGTCGGGAGTTCGAATCCCCCCTCGGGCATGGATATTTGAGCCGTCCTAGTTCTTAAGTAGTTCATAAGTAGTTTGTAAGTTTAGGGACTAATGACCCCGTAGTTAAGTCCCATAGACTATACAAACATTTGAACATTTGATTTCTCTGTATTCATTCCAATTTAGATTGTTCGTAATTGTTATACCCAGGCAATTAGTTGAATTTACGGCGTGTACATTTGACTCTTCATCGTGTAAATGAAATTTAACGGATTTCTTTTACTACTGACATGGCTCGTATCACACTTTTCATTGTTTAGGGTCAATTGCCAAATGTTTCATCTATCAGATATCTTATCTAAATCATTTTCAGCTGGATTTGGTCTTCTGTTGAATTTATAAACCGAAAAACAGTAGCGTCATCCACTAACAGAGAGCTGCACAGGCCGCGGCGGAGCGGCCGAGCGCATTGAGGCGCTATGCTACGATGCGCAAGGCTGTTCCCCGTCTTTAGTATAAGGTAGTTCATAGGTAGTTTAGGGACTGATTACCCCGCAGTTAAGTCCCTTAAGCTAGTGATTTTCAACCTGTGGGTCGCAAAGCCTTGCTTGGGAGGTCACCGCCACAGGAGGAAATACTTACACCATAAATTAACTAGGGTTTAGTAATATAAAAGCGTATGACTCAGTGAAATTTATTTAATGTTAAAAGTGCGGCGTTTTTTGTGTAATATTCGTTATGAATTGAATATATCAAAGATTGTTTTACAATTGTGTGTGGTAACGATGAATAAGCGCAGTCTGAAAACTGTTTTCAGGAAATACAATAAGTCATTCTGAAAAATTCGAAAGAATATACTACTTTACAAATTGTCTGTATAGTGGGACGTTTTTTAATGAGCGTAATTCGACTGAGTCTTCACTGAAATGCGAAATATTCGTTACAAAATACATTTTCTGTCGGAAAACACGTAAAAATGTGTGTGTGTGTTAAGCTTATGGGACTTAACTACGGGGTCATCAGTCCCTAAACTTACTAACTACTTATCAACTACCTTATACTAAGGACGGCACATATATCCATGCCCGAGGGGGGATTCGAACCCCCGACCGTAGTGGCCGTGCAGACCGTAACTGGAGCGCCTCAGTCCCGTCGGCCACCGCGGCCGGCGAAAACACAAAAAAATAAGATATGTGTACCATTCTGAGAAACACACAAAACAGTTTCGTCCAACAATGTGAAAGAAAGCTAAAGCAAAAGAAAGGAGATTAAAGATATTCTTTTAAGATACCATTGTTTTATTATTGTTCTTGAGTCGGGGGTCGCCACAATACTTTTGTTGGAAGTGGGTCACCATAATATTTTTAATTGTGAGGGGGTCGCATATTCTAAAAGGTTGAAAAACACTGCCGTAAGCTAACAAACATTTAAACATTTTCTTTGAGCTGCTCAGATAGTCTCCTAGATCGTTTAAGAAGGGAAGTAGCAGTAGGGGCATTATAACACTTCCCTGCAGAACGCCAGATATTACTCCATGACTTTCCGTCAATTACTAAGTACTGTGTGCTTTCTGGCGATGTTCTATAAGAAATTTCATTAGAAGATACTTGTAAGATTCAGTTTGAAAAGCCTTCCAGGAATCCAGAAATATGTAATCTATTTGAGATCCCTTCTCAATTGTTGTTTGTAGATGACGCCGTTATTTACCGTCTAGTAAAATCATCTGAAGATCAAAACCAACTGCAGAACGATCTGAATAACATATCAGTATGGTGTAAAACTTGGCAATTTACTCTAAATAATGAGAAGTGTGAAGTCGTCCACATGAGTACGAAGAGAAATCCCTTAATCTTTGTTTATAAGGTAAATCAATCAAAAGTGAAGGCCGTAAATTTCACAAAATAACTAGGAATTATTATTAGTTCAGACTTAAACTGGAAAGAACACGTAGATAATGTCGTGGGAAAGGCGAACCAGAGACTGCGTTTTATTGGCAGAACCCTTAAAAGATGCAACAGAACTACAAAGGAAACTGCATACACTACGCTCGTCCGTCCATTTTTGGAGTATTGCTGCCCAGTGTGGGATCCTTATCAGGTGGGTTTGACGGAGAACATCGAAAGAGTCCAGAGAAGGACAGCTCGTTTCGTATTGTCACGATACAGGGGAGACAGCGGTACGGAAATGGTACAAGATCTGGGATGGGAATCGTTACAACAGCGGCGCTTATCGCTGCGGCGTGGGCTACTTACGAAACTCCAATCGCCAACATTCTCCTCCAAATGCGAAAATATAATGTTGACTCCCACTTACATAAGTAGAGATGATATCAGAATAAAATACGAGAAATCAGAGCTCGAACGGAGAGATTCCAGTCTTCTTTCTTCCCGCGCGCTATTCGAGAATGCAATGGGAGGTAAACAGTATAATGGTGGTTAGATGAACCCTCTGCCAGGCACTTAAATGTGATTTGCAGAGTATCCCATGTAAATGTAGATGTAGAATTGCACTCATCAATTCATGTGAGTAAAGAACGATTGCGTCTGAATCTGTGTTGATTATCGGTGTGAATAGGACGATCTCTTCGAGGTAGTTCATAGTGTTTGAGAAAAGAATATGTTCTAAAATCCTGATGCAAACCGACGTCAATGATATAGGCCTGTAATTTTGTGGATCAGTCCTGTTACTTTTCTTAAATATTAGGGTGATATGTGGAACATCACAGTCTTCGGATACGGAACTTTCGCTGTGCGAACTGTTGTTCATGAGAGCTAGATATGGGGCTGTTGCATCAGTATACTATGAAAGGAGCCTAACTGCTATACACACTATACCGACGGAGTACATTACTTATGTGATTTAAGTTGCTGTAATACTCAGGGATATCTGCTTCTAAATAACGCATTTTGGCGGTTGTTGTTGATAAAGTTCTGTAGTATTGGTTTCGTCTTCTACGATGAAGGAATTTTGGAAAGTTTTGTTTAGCAATTCTGCTTTAGCAGAGCTGTCATTCGTAGCAGCACCATTAATATCGCGTAGTGATGTTATTGATTGTTTATTTATCATGCGGACGCGAATGCTGTCTTCCGGCCTGCCATCCAACGAACAAGAAAGTTTCTTCTCGATTATCATAACATTTATAGTTCGGTGTGATCGCGTTCATTTCCCCTGTGGAGTGAACAACCGACTTCAGCTTACGGGGGTCGCAGCTAGTAGACGTCGGGTCACGTCAATGCAGAGTTGCGAGAGCCATGACAGCGACTGAAGACTGTATTGATTATACAGGATGTGACGTTCATTTGTCGCGACAAATGGGCATGTGTACCAGTTACTGGCAATTGATAGTTTTCAGTTCGTACATTCAATACAGCCGCCGTTCATGCATATTATGCGGAAAACGCAGAACGAAATTTTCCGAGATATTTTCTTAATCACTCATTAGTCACTCTAGACTCAATCAAATTTTGAGTCACTAATTTGACATTTTGGCCCACTTTAGGTTACGGTAGTAACACTAAAAGTGGGCCTTTGCGATCGCATTTTGACAGCTCGCATTTTGACGCCTTACCCCTTCATCTGACACTGAAACTGAATACATGAATTTGTAGAGGAGAAATTTCTCTACAACATTGCTCCATTTTTTTTTTTTTTTTTTTTTGCATTTCTCACATCGTTTCACAGACATTTGCAAAAATAACGGTGATTTTACGATGTCTGTCTGTCTGCCCGTAAAGTGTTCCCACTTTATAAGTCGAACCGTTCAACCGATCTACAACAAATTTTACAGTCATAATTGTAGACCCACCAGAGACCAGAACCTCCCTTTTTCAAATCTATTCGACAAAAAAAAAGCTATTTGTAATGTAATTATTGTTCCAAACGAATCGTTCATCTGAAAAAAAATGGAATAACCGAATTTGTAGAGGGCAAAATTCTCTACAGTTTGGCTCTCTTATGTTTTTTTTAAATATCTTGCATCGTTGCAGAGATATTTACAAAAATAACGGTGATTTGACGATGTCTGTCTGTAACGTGTTCCCACTTTTTAGGTCGAACCGTTCAACCGATCGGCACCAAATCTTGCAGACATAATTGTTGCCCACCAGAGACCAAAACCTCACTTTTTCAAATGTTTAGGACAAAAAATTACGTTAGTAACACCAAAAAAAGCCGTTTGTAATGCAATTTTAATTGCAATTAAACCGTTCATCTGACACGGAATTTGAATAACAGAATTTGTGGAGGAGAATATTCTCTACAACTTTGCTCTCTTATGTTTATTTCATATCTCGTATCGTTTGAGAGATATTTGCAAAATAACGGAGATTTGACACCCTCCATTGATTTTACGGAAACCAGCCGTTCGGAGATGTCACATGACATTCCACGCCCAGAACTCTCTCTGGCATACGCCATCTTGCGTTGCTTATTTGATGATTTTCTTATTGTAACTTACACGTTGTCATTTCAAAGCAATGGAGCATTGAAGCATTAAGAAGACCACGTCGTTATTCGTTCGATAAATGATAATCTAGTGACTAAAAATGCCATTGAGCAGCAGTTAACAACTGTCGTCGATAGTACGTGATTAAATAACTAATTTTGTTATTATTCGCCGTAGTGTAAAGGGCAGCGAGTTGGATTGTAATGCATAAGGTCAATGGTTCGGAAACCGCAACTACCAAAACGTTTTTACTTCTGTTTTACTAAAATGTTCTCAATATTTAGAGTTGTGCATATATAAGAATGGTCTCTCTAAAATGCACGTTTGTTCTATTTCGTGAACATGCCGTGAAATACCTAACAACGATTTGAACAATGGTCTTCTGAAGCATATGCACGTAAACTGGGAGGATAGTTCCTTAATGAAACGGAAAGGAAGTGTATACATTGCAACAAATTACCTTGTTTTTTTAAGCAATTATTCACAATTCATGAAATATATTGAAAGTCATTAATTAGAATCAATGCATTCACTAAAATGTTTGTATTTGTCATGGTTGCTATGGACGCTTTTAATGTAGTTGAGATATGACTTCGTTCATGTTACTTTGTCTGCGCTAAAATAAAGAGCAAATATTCTGATTCAAACCGTGATTACGTTTCCTTTTACAGCTAAAATCACAAACGGGGTAAGTGTGCTAATCGTGAATTCCCATAAATCTAGTACTTAATATACATACAAAGTTAGTACTATCATTACGTCATTTACAACAGTCATTGTCACAGTATCTCTCCAGTTAATGTACATGTGATAAAGAAGTCTATGTTTACAATTCGTGGATATGTATTTCACCGCATGTTCTCGAAACAGAACAAATGCACTTTTCAGAGAAAGCGCTGTTACCTTTTAACAACTCGGAATATTGTAGAATATAGTTGTGTGCGAAACAAGACTGTGTGAACACCTTTAGGAAGCGAAAGGGAAAAATTGTCAGTGGAGTGGAGATCGATTCTTTGCGGTTGTTTGTTCATGTTTTTTTATGTTCGTTTTGGGTTGTTCGTTGAGAATTTTACTCGGTTTTGACTCAATTTAATTTACGGTAGTAACACTGAAAGTGAGCCTTTGCGATCGCCTTTTGATAGCTCGAAACTTAGATGATAATAACGGCTTAAATGTCCATCTGACACGAAAATTGAATAACAAAATTTGTAGAGGAGAAAATTCTCTACAACTGCCCTCTCTTATGTTTTTTTTTTCGTATCTCGTATCGTTTCAGAGATATTTGCAAAAATACCGACGAGTTTACGATGTCTGTCTGTCTGTCCGTCTGTCTGTCCGTAACGTGTTCCCACTTTTTAAGTCGAACCGTCCAACCGTTCCGCACCAAATGTTACAGACATAATTCTTGGCTGCTAGAGACCAGAATCTGCCTTTTTCAAATATTTAGGACAGAAAATACGTTAGTGACCTAAAAGAAGCCGTTTGAGATATAGTTTTAATTGCAAATACACCATTTATCTGACACGAAAATTAAATAACGGAATTTGTAGAGATGAAAATTATCTACAACTTTGCTCTGATATGTTATTTTCATAACTCGTCACGTTACAGAGATATTTGAAAAAATTACGGCGAAATGACACCGTTCCTTGATTTTACATAAAACCAGGGGTTCGGAGATGTCAGGTGACATTCATCACCCTCCCCCCCCCCCCCCTCTGCCGGCCGCGGTGGCCGACTAAGGCTCTCCAGTCACGGTCTGCACGGCCACTACGGTCGGGGGTTCGAATCCCCCCTCGGGCATGGATATTTGTGCCGTCCTAGTTCGTAAGTAGTTCATAAGTAGTTTGTAAGTTTAGGGACTGATGACCCTGTAGTTAAATCCCATAGAATATGCAAACATTTGAATATTTGAAATTCATCGCCCAGAACTCTCTGTGGTAAACGCCATTTGCTTGCTGTATTTATGATTTTATTATCATAACTTAATTTCAAAGCAATGGCGCACTGAACAGTCAACAAAAAACACGTCGTTCTTAGTACGATATATTATAATCTAATGTCTAAAATGCCATATTGGCAGTTAACAACTCCAATAGTACCAGAATAAATGCCAGCCGTGGTGGCGGAGGGGACTGAGGCGCGCCAGTCACGGTCTGCACGGCCACTACATTCGGGGGTTCGAATCCCCCCTCGGGCATGGATATTTGTGCCGTCCTTAGTATTAACTAGTTCGTAAGTAGTTTGTATGTTTAAGGACTGATGACCGCGTAGTTAAGTCCCATAACCTATACAAACATTTGAAAAATTGAAAACCAGAATAAATAAGCCAGTTCGTAGCTGCCCGCCGTAGTATAGTCTGCGTCAGGAAGCACAGCGGTGCGGACGGCGTGTTTACGTCGCGCCCCAGTGTCTCGCGCCTGTAGTTGTTTACGTAACTCAGCCGTCTCTGCGCGACTTCCTCGATAGTGCAAGCTTTGCTCAATCCTGGCGAACTTGGACCTTGAAGATCAGTTTTTCGAAAGCATATCCACGACCAAAGGCACTTGACATCGAACTGTTTATTAGAGACGAAGTGAAAGGTCTCTGTAGCGAAGTTGTAGGTATTCACTTTTCGATAGAGAGCGGCGTGGTGTACTTAAAGCTCATCAATGTTGTGGTCTGTGAGAGAACGCGACCAGAAGTGGAATGAAGTTCCGTTACTGGGATGGACATATTGGTGAAGTGACGATTGAACACACGGGTCTATGCACGATAAGGGTGTTTGAACTTCCATTTGAAGTGCCAGAAGAAACAGTGATTTCCGCGCTTCGCCCATATGGGCATGTGATCAGCCACAAAGCTGAAAAATGGGAACAGTTTACCACGTACCCCGTGCTCAATGGGATGCGGCAAGTACACATTGAACTGAATAAACATGTTCCACCTTATCTGACCATCGGTGGATGCCATGCAATCATAATTTATGACGGCCAGCCGAAGACGTGCTCAGGCTGTGGACAAGAAGGGCACCTACGTTCTCAGTGTATGCAGCGCAGGATCATACAGTTGCCACCAGCTCTCGTCTGCGCCGACGACTCTTCCGGTGACGTATGTTAAGGCTCTCCAGAATCCTGTGCCGACGTACGTTAATGAACCCTCGCTGACCGCGGTGGCGCGCCAAGGAAACGAGGACAAACAGGAAACTACGCTCACGTCCGATCGTACAACACTAACGAACAGTGAGGCGTCTCCGGTGGAGGAGATGGACGTCACATCACCAGTAGTGCCCAATGACGTTCTTGCCAAAGACGAAATAGCAGTGCAACAATCGACAGTAGCCGAAAAGACGACGGGCAACGTACAGTCGTCGCTCTTACAACCGGCCGGAAATCCTGCATGTAGCGACCTACCACACCACCAGCCTAGCACGCTTGAGAAGATGGATGTAGAAACTGAAGTTGTACCGACGTCTGCCTTCTTCACTACGGGGACGGCGTCAGATGAATGCCGACCGCCCTCCGATACGGAACAACACGTCCGGAATCAGCGCTTCCCGCGGAAACGCAAGAAGAGACGTCATTCGCCTTCTGATGATCAGACTCAAGATAAGGACGAGGAACCGACATCGGCTGAAGCAACTGACTCTGCCTCCCAGGTTTCCGATGGCATCACTGCCCGTCTAGCACCTCACGATACAGCAGCGGCAATAGTACCTGCTCCCGTCTCAGATTCACCTTCATCTGCTACTGAACACCACCATGAGGTTCACGATGAAAAGTTCCCTCTACAAGTTTCACGTCTGACGCTTGGGCTGACGATATCGAGGATGAAGTGGAAGATCTCGAGGGAGCCGAGGATAGAAGTGCTCCCTCGGCTGCATCCCGGAACTCCCCTGTCACAGTGACTGAGGCTGCACCGCAGCTTCCATGGTGCCGCCCCATCCGCCTGCCGACGATGTACTGAACAACTCCATAAAAGGACCAGGCGGACAGACTTACCGGATCGTTACTGTTAACATCAATAACACACGTGCACGCCATAAATTGGCCATGCTACAGGATATTCTCAATGCAGCGGACATCGACATTGCCCTCCTTCAAGAGGTGCGTGTAGAAGACTTCACAGAACCCTACGGATACGCGACTTGCATCTCACATGCGTCTGCCACTGTCAGTGGAGTGGCGATCGTCCTCCGTGAAGGTATTCTTGCTGAGATGTCGAGTATCTTCCCGACGCCAGACGGATGGCTATCGTTGTACAAGGAGTTCGAATCATCAACATCTATGACCCCTCGGGGTCGGGACGACGTCGTGAACGATCCATATTCTTCACAGAAGCGATCACACACCTCTTTGTGGGACAAATGGACGCCTTGATACTGGGAGGGGATTTCAACTGTAATCAAGCTCCTAAGAATCGATTACCTCGTCACTCTCCGTGCATGGAACTTGGAGCAATTGTACACAATTTTTAGTTGGTGGATTCATGGGAACATGTTCATGGCGACCGGGCTAGCTTCACGATTTATACCAGCCATTCGTCTAGTCGCTTTGATAGGATTTACATCTCGCGTTCTATTGTCAGGGGGACGAGAGCAGCCGAAGTATGGCCTGTAGCGTTTTCTGACCACTAAGCCTATATTTGCAACCTTACCCACAGACGTCAAAATGTATGGCATAACTGTGGTTCATGGAAGTTGAATGTGACCCATCTCGCTTCTCCAGAATGTCGGCAGCTCGTAGAGGACACATGGAACAACTACATACGCCGACGCGGCGCCTACCATTCTGCCCTTTCTTGCTGGTTACTCTTCGCTAAGCCTGCCCTGCGGAAGACCTTGATAGGCTATGGGAGAGACGTAGCGGCATGGAGGCGACATACAAAGCACTTTTACTTCAATATTTTCAGGATATGTACTACAATGCCATAATCACCTGCGAGGCAGACGATGGTGAATCACGCCAAGGCCCAAATCACCAGACTTACACGCCAACATCTTGAAGGAGCGATCGTCAGAGTCCGTACTCAAGACAGAGTGGCTCAGGAGAGTCCCTCCATGCACCACATCATCGCAGAACGACGGCGTCGAAGAAGGGCCTTGATACATGTGCTGAGTGCAGGTGATAGAGGACGATACAACACCCAGCGTGATATAGGACATGTCCTTCACGCTCACTATACACGGCTGTACTCAGAGCTCCGCCACCTCCCAGAAGAAATCGCAACGGTATCCCAGTTCACGTACGGCAAGGTTCCACAAGCTGCGCGGCCACTGCACTAACAGCCAATATAACAGAGGAGGAAGTCAATGAAGCGATAAGGATGGGACCCGCCAATAAGTCGCCGGGCCCAGACGGCCTCCCTCTGGAGTTTTACAGGACCTTTCAACAACTGCTGGTCCCAGTCTGGACGGAAATCTGCCGCGATCTCATGTCCCCCACTGTGCAGATCTCTGAAACATTTTGTGAAGGACTGATCTTACCTATACACAAACCACGAGGTGGGACCAACATAAGCGACTACCGCTCCTTGACCTTACTAAATAGCGACATGAAGATTTTCACTCGACTGTTGGCAGAACGACTGAAGCACACAGTCCGATATGTTGTTTCACAGAATCAGACATCTTTAGGTGGCAGTCATAACATTCGCACTGCCCTCTGCCGATATCGCGATATGATTGCACTTGCCAAGGAACATAAAGTGCCTTGGGTTTTGGCCTGCCTCGATGTCAGCCAAGCTTTTGACAGAGTCGACCACGCATTTTTAAAGGCGGTAATGCAAAAATGGGTTACCCTGAGACCATCGTAGAGTTATTGGTGCGTCTTCTTCACGGTGCGACATCAAGAGTATTGTACAACGGACGCCTCACGCCGCCGATCCTCATCCAGAGATCGGTGCGACAGGGGTGCCCCCTATCAACGATATTGTACGCCCTCGTTTTGGAACCGCTGCTCTGTGGCTTTCGACAACGCCTGACAGGGATGACACTCGGTGGACACACTTTTTGCTGCACTGCCTATGCCGACGACCTGGTCTTCCTTCGTGGTGAAGACGATGTCCGCGCAGCTTTGGCGTGGGTGGCGACCTACGGCTCAGCATCGGGCAGTGAACTGAATGTACAAAAATCGCACGCTCATCTATAGGTGACGGGCTGCCTGATAGATGCGTGGCCCCATTGAGAATAACCGACGCAATACGCTATTTGGACATTGATTTTGCAACTGACCTGCGGCGGACGATTGCCCTCAACATTAGATGCCTGTTGCAACAGATTAGGGCAGGGATAGTTGACCACCGTCTGCAACGGGAGCGATATGCTAACATCTATTGGGTGTCGCGCATCCCATATATTGCGCAGACACTTCCGATCCCCCCATTTCTGGCCCGCAGCATGCTGGCGTTTATGGGGTCTTTTGTAAGTACCGGCACGCTCTTTAAGATTCGTTACGACTCCCTCACACTAACGACGAACAGAGATGGTTTAGGACTTTTTCACGTTCCGGACAGAGCACGACCCTCATTTGTTAGCTCTCACATGAAGATATGGCGACAGTGTCCGACGAGTCTTACAAGCCTGCTGCTAGATGCCTTAAGGCCGATCACTCTCATCCCTCCAATACTACTATCCGACATTCCAGCGCCTTTCTTTTATATCGGGCAATTCTTCCTCGACCTCGGCTATACCCCTACCGCTCTACCGCCCACACACTTGATATCGGCGAGGGCAATATACAACAACATGGCACTGAGCAGAGCCCCGAACGTGATAGAAACAATACCCCCATATTAACTGGCGTGTAGTGTGGCGGGCGGTGAGCGCGCCCACTCTTGACACGGACGTACAGTCTGCGTGGTACATCACAGTCAACGGGAAGCAGGTGTGCCAGTATCGCCTCCACCGAATTCATCTTGCGGACTCTCCTTTGTGTACCACCTGCAAAGTAATGGATACAGATGAGCATAGCCTTGAATGTGGATCGGCGAAGGATATTTGGCATTTAGTGCGCCAGGTGCTGGCTTTCTTCACACGCCGGGTGTGGAACGGCATTATTTTCTCTATAAAAATGCATAACTGTATATACTAATAAAGGGTATACACGAAACAAGTATTCATTTCTCCTTTTTCTCCGTTGTAACTCTAGATATATCTTTTATGGCCGATGCGGAGGAAAAAAAATTACGACCACGCCTGAAGCGTTTGCGTACTTTTGTTTACTTTAAGTTAGAGTAAAAGTGGCGGTGGCACTAGCTTATTTTGTTTTAGGATTGTACATAGTTATAAATGGTATGATGGGTGTTAGGAGCCAACACGTGAAGTGGCAGAGATGGGGGAAAAATAGTGTAGTGTGCAGGGCGTTAGGTAGTTCGAAACCCACCACTACCATTTCTTTTTATTTTTCGCCATGGCTCTTAAAAGGGTTTCAGGCACCCTTATTAATTAAATAGAGCGATGGTCGGCAATATTTAGAATTCTACATATGTAAGAGTGCTTCCTCTAAAATGTGCATTTGTTCTATTTCGTGAACATGCCGCGAAATACCTAACAACGAAATTTTATCCGAAATGTTTGCAAAGTCATAAAACTAACAATTCTAAGGTGGGCCGTAGAACACGAGAGTGCGATTTATTTCATTACGGTGTTTGTGACGAATGTATCATAAGACTAACAGTTAGTGTTCCAGGAAGGAAACGATAAAATCTCAAATTTGGTGATAATGTAAGGGGATAAGAGGCTAATTACGTCACCCCTTACCCCATCACCTCACCCAGTCACCTCCCCAAGAATAAATCGGTCTAAACCCTCCCATATCACATCCCACTTTTTTAGCGATGTCATTTTCTATGGGATGCACGAAAGGGAGAGGAGCATCTGCTTGAACGGAATTGGGGGGTGCAGCAAGTTAGTAAAAATTATTCGGTATTATCATTACTAGCTGCAGTGGTCAGCGTTTCCGGGGATTTTAATGTCAACCACACAGGTGACTGGCTATCGCAATTATCTTTGACCCTTCTAATGTCTAACGCCTAATTCGTGTATTTTTTTTTTAAATTTTATTGTGTTTTTATTTGGTATCACGGTTGGATACACTGTGGGTGACCTTTATTTTCACGTATCTGTTTATCAATCGTCTTGATCTACTGCAAGTGGCGAACCTTCGTTTGTTAACGTATCATGTGTGAAGAGATGGTTGCTTTTTTGAAACTACTGTGTGTCACTTTTAATACATTCTTTTCACTAGATCAGTTGTTAAAATAATTTTTGTAGTTCTTGTGTGCTGTTCAACTATGTATTTTAGGCGAGGTGACTGAGTTTTTCTATGAGTTCTGTTTAACGTAGCTCTGTATGTATTAAAGTTATTACACATGTCTCCTATTAACTTCATGGGAGGAAACTATTACTATCTGGGGTGACAGGATTTGCATTCGAGAAAATACGCACACTCTCAGAGAACTCGTGAGAAGACGTATTTTCTGCATAAATCGTGTTCTGGTATTGTAACAAAGGTACATATTCCGAGTCAAAACAACAATTTTAATATTAAAATGGAACGGGGGAAATATTTGTTACATATTCAGGATATAACAGTAGCAGTATTTATAAAGAGGTGTTTACAGTGCATCGAAAGATTTTCAGATATTATCATAGCAACCACATTAAAAGAGACAGAACGAAGAGGCTTCACTCTCCAACTAATCCCAAACTAAAACATGTTTCGGATGTTTAAACCAAGCTCATTAGCATTGGATTTATACAAAAAAATTTGATTGTAACAGTCTTTCAACCATTAACGTGATGCTGCAAAAGAGAGGCAAAGTGAAAATCCTCTGGAGAAATTTAAACACAAATATATTTTCAAGTGATTTAAGTGAATCAAGATACATTGCGGTGAACAACTTTACTAGTACGAATCGAAACTGTACATTTGATTGATTTATCACAAACCTGTGTCAAAGAAATTTCCTCATAGTCATACTGTCACAGTGATTCGCATTGGCGGGTTATAATTTTATCCGTAAGTAGATCACATGAAAAATGGCTGTTATTAAAATGACTAGCAGTAAATACAATACCAAGAAGGATTGCAGATACAATATTCCACTTTTATAGCAATAAACCATAGAATTTCTGGTAGCTTCGACTTTCATTACATACGTATTTCGTATAGTCGCAAAAATTAATCAGTGTCACTTTATGATCACGCCTTTGCAGCTGTAGTGCCATAAGTAGCGTTAACTATACACGTGTGTGCTTCAACATGTAATTAATCGATTTCATTGGTTCATTTCTTATTATACAGAATATATAAGCTAAGTAGTAGTAATAATATATTTTTGACGTATCCATGTTGCTATAACAGTGAGTGGATACCCTAATATGTAGTCAGGAATAAATAGTGCAATTTACATTTTCAAAAATTTCTTTTGCAAAGTATTTCTGCAGACAACGGAGTAATAAAATTCAACAATTAAAACTAGATGCCTTTGTAATTACATTAAAATGTAATCACTGAATTTGTGCCGATACGAATAAAAAAAATCGCACTGACGTTTTACGGCCCACTATAGATTTGTAGTTTTATAAGTTTTTGCAGACATTTCCGACCAAAATAATAAACTAAATAATAAAGAAATATGGTAATGTGATTACGACTCTACTATTGTGGTTGTATCTATGCACTAAACACGTAATATTCCTTCTGACCGTATTTTAACAAACAGCCAAAATTATATGATTTGAGTTTAGCTTTGAGAAACGTACTCTGTTTTGAACTTTCACCTCTTTGAACTATCATTTTAATATCTCTCTCACATTTTCATTATATTTTTCCGTTAAAGTATTATCACCTGTCTTGGATTGGTACTTCAAAGTTTATTTTCTTTGCCTCTACTGGTTACGAATGACTATAGCCTGGGACGAACATAGCGCACATTTGGCGTTCGGACGAGTGACTATAGCTTGGATGGAACACAGCGTACATTTGGCATTCGTAAATCAGTCACGTGACATCCCTCGCCCCAAAATCTCTTTTGCATACGCCATCTTGCTTTCTCTACTTGGTGATTTTCTTATTATAACTCAAGCGTTGTCATTTCAAAGCAATGGAGCACTGAAAATTATCAAAAAATCTCGTTCTTAGGACAATTATTTATAATCTAATGTTGGTTAGTTAGTTAACACCTGCCATCGATGGTACAAGAATCACAGATTACTCTCGCAGCTGTTCGCCATAGCATAATAGGTGAGACATTAGTTTATGATGTACGAACATGTTAGACGGTGGTTCGGAACGTGCTAGGGTACGGTGGCTCAGCACGCTCGGTCAGAGGGTTACCGGCATGGTAGCTCGACGCCCTCTGTAACGAGTTATCCGAAACGATCAAAATAGGACAAAACGAACCAACGTCAACAAACTACCCGTTCAAACCCAAGAACCAATGAAAAGAGAGAAAACGAAAGGCGGTTCAATTAACACCATCTGAAGAGAAGGCCTGTGTGCTTCCCTGGCACTTCACGCAGAGTAGGTCACGAACGCGTAGCAAACTGTTCAAACGTTTGTTAAGTTTAAGGGAATTAACTGCGGGGTCATCAGTCCCTAAACATACATACTACCTTATACTAAAGACGACACAAACATCCATGCCCGAAGGGGGAATGGAACCCCCAACTGTAGATCGTGTAGCTTACTGGCTGGCTGCTGTAAGGTAGTGGGCTGTGCCTCATCAGCTACCCAGTGAGCTACGCGATCGCGTCCTACTCTGCGTGACGTGACGTGGCACGGCAGGCCACAGACCTTCTCTTCAGACGGTGTTGGTTCAACGCCATCTATAATAAAAAAACTGAGTAAAATTCTCAATGAACCATCCAGAACGAATATGAACAAACGACAGCAGAGCATCAATCTCACTGAAGAAAAAAGACCCGACCGCAGTGGTCGAGCCGTCTGCGGCGCGCCAGTCACGTTATGCACGGACCCTATGGGCGGGGGTTCGAATCCCTTGTGCCGTCCTTAGTATTAGCTAGTGCATAAGTAGTTTGTAAGTTTCGGGGCTGATAACGCCATAGTTAAGTCCCATAATCTCCACAAACATTTGAACATTTTGAAGAAAAAAGAATATATATATATATATATATATATATATATATATATATATATATATATATATATATATATATATATATATATATATATATCCATCGCTGTCAATTTCTTGGACCATTTTATTTTTCCTCTTGCTTCCTAAAATGTTTTCGCACACTCTAGTTAGGTAACAGTGCTTTCTCTGAAAAGTGCATTTGTTCTGTTTCCTGAACATGCCATGAAATACATAGCAACTAATTGTAAATATAGCCTTCTTTATCACATGTACATAAACTGGGGAGATACTGTACAATGACTGTAGTAAATGACGTATTGATAGTATTGACGTATTGATAGTACTAATAGTAGTACTATTAAGTACTAGAGTTATGTGGAATTCAGTATTACCACACTCATTCCGTTTGTGATTTTGGCTGTAAAAGAAAACGTAATCACGGTTTGAAATATAATCTTTGCTCTTTATTTTTGCGCAGAACAGAGTAACATGATCGAAGTCATATCTGAACTACAGGAAAGATAATACCATCTACGTTAAAACCGTGCATAGTAACAATGACAAACATTTTTGTAGATGCATTGATTATAATTAATGACTCGCTTAGAAAACCAAGTAAACAAGGTAATGTGTTGCAATTATACACTTCCCTTTCGTTTCTTTAAGGAACTACACTTGCCACAGAAATCTAGGACTTCCTTTATATACGAAACTATCTCTATCAGCACGTTGTTCAGAATGCTTATTATTACAGTATCCTCCCAGTTTACGTGCATATGCCTCGGAAGACCATTGTTCAATTCGTTGTTACGTATGTCACGGCATGTTCACGAAATAGAACAAACACGCATTTTAGAGGGACCATTCTTACACATACACAACTCTAAACATTGAAGAACATAGCTATATTTAATTAATAAGAGTGCCCGAACCTTTTTAGGAAAAAAGGAGAAATAATTTTTTTGGATTGTGGAGGGTTCTGAACTACTGTCCATGGGCATCACAGTCCGACACGCTGCCCACTACACTACGGCTAACAATTGGAGCACGTTACCTTATATATCGTACTATTGATGACAGTTGTTAACTGATGCTAATATGGCATTTTTAGACACTAGATTATCATTTATCGTACGAAAAAGGACATGTTTTTGTTAATTCTTCAGTGCGCCATTGCTTTGAAATGACAACGTGTAAGTTACAATAAGAAAATCATCAAATACGCAACGCAATATGGCGTTTGCCAGAGAGAGTTCTGGGCGAGGAATGTCACGTGACATCTCCGAACGGCTGATTTTCGTTAATTCAATGGAGGGTGTCAAACCTCCATTATTTTTGCAAATATCTCTCAAACGATGCGAGATATGAAATAAACGTAAGAGAGCAAATTTGTAGAGAATATTCTCCTCTTCAAATTCTGTTTTTCAATTTTCCTGTCAGATGAACGGTTTATTTACAATTAAAATTGCGTTACAAACGGCTTTTTTTGGTGTTACTAACGTATTTTTTATCCAAAATAATTGAAAATCCGAGGTTCTGGTCTCTGGTGGACAAAAATTATGTCTGTAAGATTTGGTGCCGATCGGTTGAACGGTTCGACCTAAAACGTGGAAACACGTTACGGACAGACAGAAAGCCATTCCAAATACGCCGTTATTTTTGCATATATCTCTGAAAAGATACGAGATATGAAAAAAAGAAAGAAAGAGAGAGAGAGAGAGAAAAAGAGAGCAAAGTTGGAGAGAATCCTCTACAAATTCAGTTATTCAATTTTCGTGTTATAGGAATGGTTAAGCCGCTATATTCATTTAAATTTCAAGCTGTCAAAAGACGATCGCAAAGGCCCACTTGTAGTGTTACTACCATAACCTAAAGTGGGCCAATTTATATATTTGATACTTTTGCTTTGTCATGATTGTGTGAGTTTTTCTTTACATTCCTACTGATCTAAAAGCGCTGAAGTAGCGTCAGAACTATTCTTGGTGGTTTCAATAATATTTTGTTAGTGCTATGTGCCGGTGATGTGGATGGCTGCTGAGAGGAAAGAGATATTAGCGAGAAACGTCTATGCCATCTGCCAACTTTTGCGTGAGGCTTGCAGATGTATTCAGGACTGTTGGTAATTCCACGTGCATATACTAAACCAACCATGGGATTTGACAAAGCCTTACGTATCCACTGAGAACACTCCTAGCGTTTCGAATGAGCCGTTGCGGAATAGTAATATCGAACTTATTAACGGACGTTTTGTGTTCACCCAACGTCTTTCAAATCGGACATTGCTTCAGGAACTGCAATTACATAGCAATTATCACGAGAGTACTGTACCTGTGTTCTCAGACAGCAAGTCGATAATCTGCGTAACGCTAGTAAGGGCTTCATATGTTGGCGATGAGCAGCAATCACAAGCAATCCTATCGGCGTCACCTCTCACGTCATGCAGGATATTAAACCAGATTACTTGACACCATGAGCATATCTCATATCGTCTGACACTTGTGCTCTCCGTTAACAGGTCTAAAATTCGCGAGAAGAAGAGTCAATACATTAATTGCACCTTGCACGTGCCGTATAGAGAAGCAATAACTGTTTATAAAACATAATAACCACGTACTTTTACAGTGCTTCACTGGCAGCTACTATTAAAGGTCTGCAATAAAATTTTGCATTTCGAAGCGGCCCAAGATTAGTAAACAAAATGAAATAACATGTACTAACAAGTAAATTTATAGACGCGTACTAGCAAAACTGAAACTATGGACAGTTTACACTTAAGAATAGCATACATAATTTCACAACTACGCAAACAGAAATCGAATAAAAACGTACTACCCTCTGCACAATTTTTAAATTTGCACCCATATTACAGACATCTTAGGGAGGTATAGTAAAGAAAACAATAATGCTCAGAGCCCGAGTCCGTAACTGCCATAGTACCTAGATTAAGAATTTTTCCTCTAAAGCCGAGTGTGAACCGATTTGTAACTTCTGGCAGATTATAACTGTATACCTGGCTCGGACTCGATACTGCACCTTTTACGTTCCTACTGACTGTGCTATCCCTTATTCTTCTTATGTTGCTTTCTCCTATATCTGCCTTCCTTTCATTCCCCGAACACCATTTTTTTCGCTGTGTCTTCTCTGCCACACCTGTCGGTGTTGGTCAATGGCCACCCAGTCGACGTCCAGGTAGACACTGGGTCTACCTCTTCTATCATTGTGTGGAAAACTTACCAACTCTTGGGCTCTCTCCCTCGTCAACCATTCACCCACAACCTTCGAAGTTACAGCAATGACTTAGTGATGGTTAAAGGCCAGTTTTGGGCACGTATCAAACATGGCGCCACAACTTGCAGGATGCGTCTCCTTGTCGTGAATACACCGGAAGCGACAAACGTGCTGGGACTTGACCTTTTCGATTACTTGGAGCTACAAGTCCACGATACCACTAGGAACATCCAGCCAGGATCTGCCAGTTCCTATCTCCACACTCTTCGCCTAAAGTATCATTCCGTGTTCGAGCCTTTTAGTGCTGGTGTCCAAGGGTTTGAAGCACACATCACGCTCCTTCAGACGGCCGTACCCCGGTTCTTCAAAGCCCGGCCTTTACCATTCGCTCTTCGCGACAAATTGCAGGCAGAGCTCCAACGTTTGCAGGGAGCTGGCATCTTAAAACCTGTCACTAACAGTTTTTGGGCAACGCCCATAATATTGGTAGACAAACCGGATGGTTCCATCCGTGTATGTGGTAATTTCAGTAAAACCATCAATGCGCAGTCGATTGTTGATACATACTCCATTCCCAAGGTCGAAGAGATCCTCACTCGCCCCAATGAGGGCAAACTGTTCGCGAAAATCGACATCAAGGACGCGTATTTGAAGCTTCCTTTAGACGAGGCGTCCCGCAACTTGCTGGTTATCAACAATCCTTTTGGTCTTTTCCGGTATAATAGGCTCCCCTTTGGGATCGCGAGTGCCCCAGTATTTTCCAGAGGTTCCTCGAAACTCTTACAAGGGACGTGCCTTGCACTGCCAACTACCTGGATGACATCACTGTTGCCGGACAGTCTGCTCAACACCTAGCGGACAACTTGGACATTCTTTTTTCTGTTCTCCAAACAGCCAACCTTCACTGCAATTTGGAAAAATGTCATTTTTTTCTCCCTGAAGTCGAATAGTTACGCCACGTCCTCAGTGCCATGGGTATTCGACCGCTGCCTCATGATTTCCAAGCCATGCAGGATTTACCGTCCCCTTTGGACGTCAAGCACCTGCAATCCGTATTTGGCTACCTGAACTATAACAGGAAATTAATTCCCCATACCTCAACCATCGCAGCCCCATTGTACTATCTCCTATGTAATAATGTGACATGGAATTGGGACGCGGCATGTGAAAGTGCCTTCCGCAATCTCAAGCAGGACTTGCATCAGCCCACATGTCTTATGGCCTTTGATCCATCACTCCCTGTGATTATTGCGGCAGATGCCTCTTATTATGGCGTGAGTGAAGTCGTATCACACAGGTTCGATGGGCTGGAACGAGCAGTTGCCTTCAATTCAAAAAAATTGACACCGGCACAGCGCAACTACGGGCAAATTGAGTAGGAGGCTTGGCCATAGTTCCATGACTATGTTAATGGTCGTCATTTCACCATCTTGACCGACCACAGACCCCTGATGCCTCTTTCTCTGTGTGATGTAAACATCCCTACCAAAACGGCTAGACGCTTCCAACGATGGGCCTTATTTCTGGCTAATTACTCTTACAATATTGAGTATCGCTCGACGACCAACCATGCCAATGCCGATCTCCTCTCCCGGCTACCATTAGGACAGGCTCCTTCATTTGACACTAACCCAGAAGTGTGCTGCCACTTAGATGCAAAAGAAAAACATACTCTCACGTCCCTTCCCATTGACGCAAAACTAGTAGACAAGCAGTCTGCACAGGACGCAGTCCTGCACGAGATCATCCAGCTGGTTCAGCAGGGTTGGCCGTCGGATCGACAGCAGGTGTTTACCCCAGGAGTTCAAAATTATTGGCATCGATGGCACGAATTCTCTGTCCATGATGGTTTTCTTCTCATCCAGGGCAAAAAGGGCCGACCACGGGTTGTCATTCCTCCCTCCCTACAACACAAGGTCCTCAGCCTGCTTCATTGTGGTCATTGGGGAGTCGTGCTAACAAAACGCCTCGCATGTCAACATGTCTACTGGAAGTGAACCGATGCAGATATCGCCTCTATAATAGCAGCCTGCACCTCCTGCCAAAGCAAACAAGCTGCTCCTGCACATCGGTATATCCCATGACCAGAGGCATCAATACCCTAGTCGAGGCTCCATTTGGACTTCGCAGGCCCCTTTCTGGGCTCCTTGTGTTTCATTGAAGTCGACACTGGCTCTGGGTTTCCATACATCTTCCGGATGTCCTCCACATCATGGACCCAAGTCATCCACGCGCTCAGATGCATCTTCGCCATTGAAGGCCTATCAGAGACAATTGTGACCGAAAATGGCCCTCAGTGTATGTTCGCAGAATTCATGGCCTTCCCGTGCATCCAATGGTATAGCCCTAATACACACCCCGCGTCCAATGGACTGGCAAAGCAGTTCGTACGGACATTCAAGAATAAAATGTCGAAGCTCTCTGCACACCACTCACTGGACGACGCTTTGTCCATGTTTTTGGGCTCTTACAGGACAACTCCACAGGAGGGAACCAGTCCAGTGGAGCGACTCCATAGGGCCCACAGCGTTCGCTCCTCTCCCTCCTCCATCCACGACGACCTGTAGAGCACACTGGGTGAGGTCAGCAAGACCGATTTTCTATCCACAATGATGTCTGGGTCCTGATGATCTCCCTTCACACCCGCCGTTGGGATCTGTCGGTGGTCACAAAACTACTGGGACGACCAATGGTGGAGGTTCAACTTTCAGATGGCTCACTTTGCTGCAAGCATCTGAATCAGGATCGCCCCAGGAGCCATCAGTTGCCAACTGCTGTCGACTCACCGTCTCTTGTTGTTGCAGGCCCGTTGATCAGGCAGTCAAGAGGCCCTGCAAGACCAACCCCTTCCAAGGCCTCTCCAATGTCAATTGACAATGGTGGGCAGCCAGCTCTTGCACTCTAACCAATACCGATGGACGTCGACCACACACCTCTGGCGAACCACACACTGTCAGTCTCATCCAGACTCCGGCACTGGACTACGTCTGGCTCATCTCTTTGCGGGGTAGGGATGTCATGTACCGGTGTGTCTCCTGACGAGTGGACAACCCGCAATGCAGTGTACAAGCGCATGATGCGTACCAATGAGGCGTCCACAGCGGCGGTTCGGGAGTCACCAGAGGACGCGACGAGCAGCGCCAGAGAGAGCACTAAACCGGAACTATTTTCCTCCCCACATTCACGTGAGACCAGCTCAAGACTGCCAAGTGTCACTGCGCCCCGACTATTTAGGGTGGCGCAGTGCGACACAACGGCAGTTCTCCGCCAGCCGCCTCCGAGAACCATAGCTGAGGGATCGCGACCGACGCCTCCGGGAAAAGTCTCTGCCAGTGTCGAATACGTCGTCCGGCTCCGTCTCCCTAGCCCTAGGAGCGCCAAGGTATTTTAGGTTACACGGAGCACCGACCAAGGACAAATTTTGCCTGTGTTACAAGAAAGCTGTAAATTCTGTAAAAATATATTTATTTCAAGTAATTCTGTTTCCAATGTAACATCAGTTTAATTATTAACAGGAAGTTTCAAAAACCAAAATGAAAACACTTGTACAAATATGTTTTAAGGTACATTAAAAAAAAAAAAAACTCTCTTCATTTGGAGAGAATACTAACTTTTAGAGATGACATTTACCTCCTGCACACAAAATGGTTGATTCTGAATATCTCTTACACAGATATAGACCACAGCTTGCACATGTTAACGTGGTTTTTGTGATGTTGTCCCTCGCTCTCTGATTACTTGCATTCTTCAAGCATATGTAGCACCTTGCTGCCCTATTTGGTTCTTCATCTGCAGTAGTTTTGGTCACCTTTAGTTTCTTTCCAAGGATCTCTCCCATCGCATAAATAATGGGCAACTGGAGTCCTTTCAAGTCCCCGGATCGCTCTTCAACATGTGATTTCAAAAGTTCAAGGCCTAATTAATGGAGATACAGTTTCCTCGCATTTGATTTCCCTTCATTCCACTTAGGCACATTCATCTTGAACAGTGTGTAAGAGTTTATTGCAACTATATCAAGTAGGCTGTAGAACATGGACTTCCATTTTTATAATGTATCATTCAGTTGCATTACTAAGAATTGTAACAAGTATACCATATTTTCCAGGTTTGTCTTTGAGGAAAATTTTAAAAGGACAACGACCTCTGAAAAGACAATATCATTTCATCAACTGTATTGTGAGTTTCACTTCTGTAGTACCTTGGCAATGTTCCATTCAGTGCTTCAACTTCACGCAGCTGATAAAATTTCACTCACACGTCTTTCTGTACTGGTTCGTTTTTCATCAAAACGAAGAATATTCAATAGCTGATATGCTCTTTTCTTCATCATAGTGCCTCTATATACGGCTCTTACCAATAAATTTGACCATAAATCAGGTAATGAAATATTGGTGTCCTAGTAAATTCCCATTAGAATCAAAATCCCCATCAAAGCATATATTTCAGTTTCGTCAACAGGAGATACAGTTTTTCTTTCAGCTACTTCATTTGTATGCTTAACAATTTTCTGTACTATTTCAGGCGTGAAAAAATTCTTGATTGATTCACATATACTTGTTACTTTCCCCGCAGTAGTTACTCCCTGATATTCATGAACTATGTTGGCAAATTCCTTTTTACAATGCCTTGGAGCTTCTGCAAGGCACACCCTACCAGAACTAGTAACATATTTATTGGGAGCGTTACCTGCATGGCCTGTTTCTTCTTCGTCGTCGGATTCTTCATTTGAGCTCTTTTCTACTTCTGTGTGAGCCGATTCAGAGTCACTGAAATCTGATAACTCATTGTCTACTAAAAGTTCAGCAAGAATTTCTACGTCGTTCAACCCTTTACAACTCATTTTAGAAAATGTACTTTACAAGAAAGGTGACAAATTGCTAGTAACAATAGTTAGTCTCAACAATGAATATCAAACGCAACAATCAGACTCTCAAGAAGGCACGAAAAACTCACAATCATTATTGCCAAACGAAATTTATTATAAGAATAATTTAGGGGTAATTTTTGCCAGTGCTTGGAGGTTGTAGGGGAGTGGTTCAGAACGGCCTTATCCCTGGCCAAAAGTCGAAAAGTGAGAATAATAATTTCAAATTTCCCAATTTTATGTTTTTGGGGTCGCTGATTACGAATTTGATAATAGATTCATGACATTTGACATTCTAAAATGAAAAACAATTTTGTAGAATATATAAATTTCTATTTTATGTACATAATTCCATACAACACATACCATTAGACTGAATTAAAACGGTATGTATCAATGTTGGCATCTGGTACCAGGAAAATAGCTCAACATATCGTTTCCCGACGTCTAAGCAATAAACCCTGAACTTGTCGATATGTACAGCGAAACCGCTCATCATTATCTGCAAAATTACTTTGCAGCTTGCTACGATTTTTTCGTCCAAATTCAAAATATCTGCTGTTAAGGCAGCATTCTCAAAAAATAAATAAATAAATAAATAAATAAAAAATAAAAATAAGTCGGGCTCTATTGCCGTCGTTTGTACTGCCAAATCCTTGCTTAGGCATATCGATATGTAAACCTAAAGCAGTTTTAAAATTTCTTTTGTATTTGTTCGTTACGATCTTTAACTACTTTATTTCCATCCATTAGTTCCGTCATTCAGTTTATATGCAATATGAAGCATCCATTCCATAAACCTTATCCACGCGTGTAAGGAAGAAATTCCAAAATTTAGTTTCGAGCTATCACATTTTGTTTGATCCACCAATTGTAAATTGTTGAAATTTTTCGACGTCAAATTACATAAATAACATCTATGTACAGATTTAGAGTCAGTAATACCATATCTCACGTTTACATCTATTATTGTAAACGGTAAGTCATATTTCACTTGAACGTTAGTACCCTCCGTTACCATAGTGAATGTGACGAGAGATGCTATCTACTTATCGATGATATTTTTTTCATCAACAGTTGACTGACGCTTTCTTTCAAAACTTGCAATCTCACTGGTCTGCAGTAACAGAATGAAGAAGGCCTTTGGTTCATCCAAACATATTTGTAAACATATTTCTGTAAAATGGTCATTACGGTTGGAATTTTATTTAAAATCTTTATTCACAATGCTACACCGTTGCAATAATATACCGTACTTATCTTCTCAATACTTTAGAAAGAGGTAGAAATCATCTACAAAAAACCCATCATACGTGGGACCTTTCAAGCCTCAGGTATAGGAAGTTGAGGGAAGAGTATCGCCATTAAGTCACAGTGCGTAAAGCGCACGACAGCGTGCACAGTAACACTAAAATCTTTATTATCCTAAATGGGCAAATTTCGAGCAGCTAATTCTTGAACATTTTGTTAATAGATAGTTCAACAATCATGTCCCTGTCAATTCCAGCGTTAAAATGTGTTGAAATTTTTTTGTATCGACACAAATGTATTTCTAAAGAAGCGAAAAAAACAAGATAATCACGATTAACTTTAGTATAACGTTTCATAAACAACAACATACATTTTCGAACATTGAAGTACATAAACTGTTTCTACATACCTTCGTAAACATTCTACTTTTTGGAAAATTGGAATCGGACGCTTCGTTGTAAAATTCTGTATGATTTTCTGAAGCACTGTATAACTGGGCACTGACGCGTCGCGAGTGTGTTTCTACGAGAGGCAACTAGCGACTGTCGCAGGGAAGCAGGTGGACAATATTATGACCTCTGCTAATGAGATCTGAGAGCCCCGAACCCTCCTTAACAAGAATCCATTCCAAAAACATTGTTCTTTCAACCTTCATTTTTCGACTTTTGGCCAGGGAATCGGCCGTTCTGAACCACTGTGGGGCGTGAAGAATTATGGTCGCATGGACTACCAACCCAGGGCAAAATGTGCCCTTGGGCATAGAATTGCTATATTTTGTTATCAGTTTTTAAAATTGTAACTATTTAAATGTGTAGGGTAGTACTTTATAAGGTGAAAGACAAATAGAAAAAAGCCCATAAACACTGAAGGATATTAATTGTAATTTTTTAATGAAAGAAAATTCTACGGGCAATTTTTGCCCGTGCTTGGTGCTTGTAGGGCTAGCCGTTCTCTCAACGCTGTCGTTTTCTCCCTGGCTTGTACCTAATTGGTGACAAAGAAAACTTTTAGTTGATGTTTGTTGCTTTTGCCTTAGTTCCAGAAGTTTGTTAGTTTGCTTTGTTTCCAGTAGATGATTAGTTTGTCTTGTCAATCAACACAATTTCAGTATCAGACAGTGTCATTCAGTTATTATCTCCTGAGATGAGATATAGCAAACCCCATATTAATATGGTTTCCTTTCTGGTGTGTTGAAGAGGGTACATTTTTAAAGCAAAAAATCTTCAGTACTATCGGTATGGCATAAGGAATCTTTAAATTATATCTTATTCTCTTCTTCGTGTGTACATAGATTATTCGTGTTTTTCTGGCTTTTGTCTTCATATTGCAAAGGAATCTTCAATTTCGTTCCAATCTCTACATCTTGAACACTTGACCTTCAAATCAAGAGGAATGCCACTGTGGAGGTAAAAATCATGATCGATACGTAGTTCACGAGATATACGCCATAAACAAGGAAATTCGTGGAAAAACTTTAGCATCCTGACACAATGTTGCACATCTCTTGCTAAACCACTGGACTGATTTCAACCAAATTTGGTAAACATATTCCTTACTGTGATGTAACAATAAGGGTAGGAGTAAGAACAAGTTACGATACGTAGTTTAGGATATAAGATGTAATAAGCAATGATATGATTCAGATACTGCCGCGTCACGCGACATGTGAATAACGAGACGTTATTTATCCTCCAATCTTCATGAAATTTTACACAGCGGACATTCAAAACCACAGGTGGTCACTGCGTATGGTGCGTGGCAGAGAGTATTTAACTTACGGCATTCGAAATAAATCTACAGTTTTATTCTATCTTTATGAAGTTACTTTAAAAACGGCATTGTTTTCGTAAAACACGTAGAAAATGTTTGTTGTGGTGATGTGTGTGTTCTGGCTTGCTTTTGAGCGCTGATGAAGTGCCAGGCAATACGAAACTGGTCATGTTGAATAAATAAACACACAAAATGGGGACTAGTTGCAGTATTTGCTGATTCCTATTTTATGTCTGTTTTAAAAACGTGTTATATTAAAAAGTTTTTTCGTTAAATAAATATTATGAAATCAGGTTCAATAGTATGGCTGCAGCTTTCATGGAAGGGTACTGAAAGAATTATGTAATGAAGCCATAATACATGTGTATTACTGTGTCACTACGAAAAATATGACCAAGGTAGTGCCTTATCTCTATCTATATGAAAGGGAAAGGATACTCAATCACTCACTCATTGATTCACTCACTCACTGACTAAACACGAAATCTAAAAACTATTTGACCTATGTAGCTGAAATTGGTCAGGGTTGTAGTTCATAGGTAGAAGACGTCAGCTAAGAAAGGATTTTGCGTTATGGTCGGCAGTTCATGAGATATAAAGTCATAAACGATGAAAACTTTCCCGTTATATTCTGACTTTATCAGTCCACTATTTGAGAAGGAGAGCACTTAGAGACTTGGAACAAACTTTAAACATAACTTCAAACCTTTAGGAAACTTTTTATCGCTGACAACCATAACATAATGATGAAAGGAAAAAAGTTTCTCCCTTACTACTTTTCCGCTGTTTACTGTGTAAAACTACGGCATACGGTACAACGTTGCAATCCTGCACTACAAATTGTACCCGCAGGAAATTTTACAGACAGTATACACACATATAGCTGAATGTACCTTCGAAATTATGTCACAGTACGACACGTAGTTCGTGAGATGAGCACATAAACAGTAACGTTACTGGAAAACCGCCACATTACGCACCTAGTTTTAATCTGTTACTTCTTTACTACTAATTGTATTAGAAGTGCGCCTCGGCTGCACAGTGGTAGAGTGCCAGACTACAAATCCAAAGGTCGCGGGTTCCATTCCCGCCAGGTACTAGGGTTTTTATCTGTCACTTTGCACTTCTTTCACCTCTGGCACTATTTCGCATGTGAAAAATACCGAGTAGCATCGTGGTTCGGAACCCACGTTAAACTGTAGGTCCCCCTACAACTGGCTGGGTAAGTCATTTAGAAGGTCGGAGGAAGGCAGCGGCACACCACCTCCAAACAGGACCATGCCTAGTAAAGCACTGTGGTGTTCAAACCAATCTTCGGATTGTTGACTGCTTTATCTTATATTTTAATTGTATTAGCAACAGATTTTACAGAGATACAACACTTATACAAATGAATATATACCTGAAAAGTTATACAATTGTACATCACATAACTCAAATTTGACATCATATGTGCTGCGATGGGTAAAAACTTTTCACATCAGGAACCACGTTTTACAACATTTCCTGCTGTATTCCAGTGAGCGTAAGGAAATTCCTGAAAGATGAGAGTGCTGCTGAGAACTTCGAAGAAACTTTGAACTATGAACTGCATACAGCTGTAGAAAGAAACAATAGACATCTATAGAGCGACAAGGAAACGAACAAAATAAAACAGTGTACATCCGACAAATGCCCATTATGTCAACAGATCTGGCTTTTAACTTTAAGAGACTGCACTTTGCAGTGAGACTTGCAGTTTCTGTTATGATTAACAAATCAAAGGGGAATCTACTCTATACTGTGGGGTGTATTTGAAACCTCCATGTTTCTCAAACGGACAGCTTTATGTCGATTCCTCAGAGATGAGCTCACTTACATAAAATATACATTTTAGATCCTGGACAAGTGACAAGAAATATTGGTTATAGTCAGGAAGGAAGGACGATTAGAGTTTAACGTCCCGTCGACAGCGTGGTCGTTAGAGGCGGTGCTTACGCTCGGATTGTTTGGGTAAGGATGGGGAAGGAAATCGGCCGTTGCCTTTGAAAGGCACCACCCCGGCATTTGTCTGGAGAGATTTGGGGGAAACACGGAAAACCTAAATCTGGATGGCTGGAGTCTGTTCTGAACCGCCGTCCTCCTGAATGCGAGTCCAGTGTGTTACCACGGTGCCACCTCGCTCCGTGTTGTTTCCAGTCAAGTTGTCAGTTAAATGAATGAATGTATGAATGTTACATATCATTTATATTTTGATTTCCTTTTTTGTTTGTTTGGATACTGTACTTGAAATTTTGTACATGATGCAAGACAGCCTTATTTCTTATATATTCTCTGATACAGGGGTTCACAAACTTTTTGAGTCGTGGAGCACCTTTAAAAACTGGAACTAAAGGCGTATCATTAAAATTTACGTCGCAGATATATAATGCATTTGGTAAATTCAGTGACATTATTCTCGAAGCTAGGTAATTTCACAATTTTAGCACACAAAACATTAAGATTAATCACTGTAAATGTTTATTTTATCCACAATTTCACATTACACCGAACTTCACGCACATACAAAAAATAATAACAAAACATTTGAGAATAAATTCAGCACAACAAGTACTGAAGAGCCGCAGTTTTTTACACACACAAATAAATAGGTATTTAAAGACATTGTTACAAGCTTTCCTTGGTTTATAAGAAAAACACACAAAAAACAAGGATGTCGATGAGAAGGATGATACTGTTTTAATATGCACAATAAGATTATATCGGGTTGAATATTGGACAGTTGCAACCGAATCCTTTTTTCTACATTGAGACGGGATCTGTATTTTGTTTTAATTAAAGATATGCAGAAAACGTCGATTCGCATAAATATGTGGCTGAGAAAGACAGAAGAATAAGTTTAGCTTTATCAGATAAGATTTTAAACTCCGATACTGATTGCTTACTTTGAAACTTTGTGGCTATGTCGGAATCTGACGTCAAACCAAGCAAGCATTCATAATTCTGCGACGTTAAAGAGGCTGGCTTCTTTGTATTCAGAATACAGATTTACAACCCGAACGTTTTCTTCAATGTTTTCTTTCAACTTCTCTCGATAATATGAGTTCAAAGAATCACGCAAACATAACAGGTGAACTTCGAAGTCATTTACGATATCCTCAGGAATGTCTCATTCGAGTGCATCTCTGAAGACTTTTGTCATTGTAAAACTAGCCAGGCTTCCATTTTTGAGTGATTTTACCAAAAACGTAAGCTTCTTTTTAAATAATTCGACATTAGCATTAGCATAAAAAAGTCACTGCTTTTCCTTGGATGGACAGACATTAATCATTAAGTTTTGCAAAAATATCGGCTAAATACGCCAACTTCATTAGCCAACGATCGTCACACAATTTCTCTTCCAAAGCGAAGTCATTTTCAGTCAAGAAGACTCACTTCATTCTTAGTAGGAAGAGGCGCTTTAAAGTTTTACCACGGGAAAGTCACCTTACTTCCGTGTGAAGAAGTAAAGAGATATACAGATAACCCATGTCACCACACAAGGGTATGAACAGTCTGCTATTCTTAGGTCGTGATTTTAGAAAATTTATTATTGTAAATGTTTCATCAAAACTGGCTTCATAGAAGGTTAAACGAGCGTGACGGTGAAGTATGCAGTGACTACTACTGCACTCCTTAGCTTTTTCTTTTATTTTTTGCGACGACACCAGACGTCTTAACAGTCATCGCTTTTGCTCCATCTGTCCACACGTCGACACAGTTGTTTCATGGTATGTTATTCTCTGTGAAAAATTGGTCCAATAATTTAAAAATAGCAGTACCGGTTTTCGTTGTCTTCAATTTTTTGCACAGAAGAAGATCCTCTTGAAAATAATCCATGTATGGATAGCGCAGAAATACCATTAATGTTGCCAAATAAGATACTTCGGTTGATTCATCCAAATGCAATGGATTTTATTCGTGTAATTAAAGTACCTTTCACATCCTCTGATAAGCCCCAGATTCGTCGTGAAACTGTATCATTTGACAAAGGAACTGCATGAGATTTTACCGGCCTTTTCGTCCAATATGCATTCAGAAAATGTCTTTTACACAAGGCTTGATAAGCCTTCCAGCGATAGTGTGGGCTTCACGTTTGAGTAACTCTTTAACTTACAAAGTAAGATTCCATCAGTGCCTTTTCGTTGACTGTTTTTGAATGGTATATCACGCCGGCCGCGGTGGCCGAGGTGACTAAGGCGCTCCAGTCACGGTCAGCACGGCCACTACGGTCGGGGGTTCGAATCCCCCCTCGGGCATGGATATTTGTGCCGGCCTAGTTCGTAAGTAGTTCATAAGTAGTTTGTAAGTTTAGGGACTGATGACCCCGTCGTTAAGTCCCATAAGCTTAACAAACATTTGAACATTTGAATGGTATATCACGCATTTCTGCACATGCCTGTGTAGTATATAAAAGAAATAAAACATCCGTTTATTCTTGTATTCTGGATGCACCCCGTCAGCCAGGGAAAGTGCTAAATATTATGGACTACTTTACTCCGTACTTCTCTACACGGCGCTCAAAGACGCAAAATAATTGCTAGATCAAAAGCTTTGTCCCATTTATTTATTGAAAAACATTAAAATACCCTTAGCTTTTCGCGGAGCACCCCGAGTTCTTTCGCGGAGCACCATGAGCTCCGCGGAGCATAATTTGAGAATCTCTGCTCTGATAAATATAACAAGTTTTTAGAAAAAATTGGATGGACAGAGAGTGAAGGTGTCAGAGAAGTACTAACTCAATGCCTAAATAAACAAATAAATACCCGGGCAACGCCGGGTTTTCAGCTAGTTTAATTTAAATACATATGTTTATGGAAGACAAGGTCCCAATAACAGATTCTTCGAAATAGTTTGCCACGCCATAATGAAATCATGTCTTGCCAAGACATGTTGCATTTCCGAAATAATACTGGATACACGTAGGGCAGCGGCGGAGTGGCCGAGCAGATGGAGGCGCTATGCTTCGATGCACGAGGCCACTCCCCGTCGGGGGAGTAACAGTTAATAACAAAATACTGACCTACAGGCAAACCATTGCAGTTCGTTTATCAGGTGGGTAAGGTCCCTCAACCAAGTACATTGTCAGAGAAGAACACTTACGTATCTGAGCAGCGATTACATAACTTTTCCTCATTCTTCAAATTACACTACTGGCCATAAAAATTGCTGCACCACGAAGATGACGTGCTACAGACGCGGAATTTAACCGACAGGAAGAAGATGCTGTGATATGCAAATGATTAGCTTTTCAGAGCATTCATAAAAGGTTGGCGCCTGTGGCGACACCTACCACGTGTTGACATGAGGAAAGTTTCCAGCCGATTTCTCATACACAAAAAGCAGTTGACCGGCGTTGCCTGGTGAAACGTTGTTGTGATGCCTCGTGTAAGGAGGACGAATTCGTACCATCACGTTTACGACTTTCATAAACGTCGGATTGAAGCCTATCGCGATTACTGTTTATCGTATCCTGACATTGCTGCTCGCGTTGGTCACGATCCAATGACTGTTACCGGAACATGGAATCGGTGGGTTCAGGAGGACAATACGGAACGCCGTGCTGGATCCCAACGGCCTCGTATCACTAGCAGTCGAGATGACAGGCATCTTATACGCATGGCTGTAACGGATCGTGCAGCCACGTCTCGATCCCTGAGTCAGCAGATGGGGACGTTTGCAAGACAACAATCATCTGCACGAACAGTTCGACGCCGTTTGCGCCGGCCGCGGTGGCCGAGGGGACTGAGGCGCTCCAGTCACGGTCTGCACGGCCATTACGGTCGGGTGTTCTAATCCCCCCTCGGGCATGGATATTTGTGCCGTCTTTAGTATAAGGTAGTTTATAAGTAGTTTGTAAGTTTAGGGACTGATGACCGCGTAGTTAAGTCCCTTAAGCTATATAAACATTTGAACATTTGAACGCCGTTTGCAGCAGCATGGCCTATCATCTCGAAGACCATGGCTACGGTTACCCTTGACGCTGCATCACAGACAGGAGCGCCTGCGATGGTGTACGCAACGACGAACCTGGTTGCACGAATGAAAAAACGTCATTTTTTCGGATGAATCCAGGTTCTGTTTACAGCTTCATGATGATCGCATCCATGTTTGGCGACATAGCGGTGAACGCACATTGGGAACGTGTTGAAGCTGCATCGGCATCTGAACATGTACACGCCATCCAAGCTGTGTTTGACTCAATGCCCAGGCGTTTCAAGGGCGGTATTACGACCAGAGGTGGTTGTTCTGTGTACTGATTTCTCAGGATCTATGTACCCAAATTGCGTGAAAATGTAATCACATGTCAGTTCTAGTATAATATTTTTGTCCAATGAATACCCTTTTATCATCTGCATTTCTTCTTGGTGCAGCGATGTTAATGGCCAATTGTTTATAAAGTAGTTTGTAAGTTTAGGGACCGATAACCCCGCAGTAGAGTCCCATAACCTTAACAAATATTTGAACATTTGATACACGTAGGCAACCGGTACCAGCACGTCGCGTTCTCCTACCAATGCATTTCGTTCGGCAGAACGCTGATTATAAGTGGGCTCCCATTTCCGAAACCTACGCCGTTGCTACCATGAAACTGGGAATTTCTATGTCATATTGCAGTGTTTCTCGCTTTCTTCTAACAAAACACATCCACATCGAAAAGTTAATGATGAAAGGTGTATGTATTTAACTGCACATTAGGGGAAGAAGGTATGCAGAATATTTTAGTGCCGATGTTCTGTGCGTTCACGCGGAATCACATTATACACGATCTTTCACTTCATTTCTGTGTATTCTTTCCCACATATTCCTTAAAGTAATTCCGATTACTGCATTATCTCTCCACGAGACCATCAGAATGAACATTGAACTCAGGTTCGTTCCTTCCTCACTTAGGTAGAGAGCCAAGCACAACGCCAGACGAACAGATTTCGTAAATTGTCAGCCATGTAGCCGTGTCATTGTGCAACACGACACCTCCGTCTGGAGCTGATATGGAATCCCAGACGCGGTGATGGCATCGCGTCGGTTCGGTAGCCGCTGCCCCATTACACTGCCTGCTACAGCTAGTGGCTAAGCCGGAGAGATTAGCGCATCGCGCGTGCACAGCTGCACCAATGTGTGACGAGTTTAAGCGTGTGGCATCCGCGTGGTCTGTGCACCTGTGCACGCGCTTGTCATATTACGCGGGAAAGCATCAGTCATCTTTGGCATCATTCGCCATTACTCCCGGAGTGTATGCACGTTCTCACTCGCACACCGCCGTCGTACGCGTCGCGTGCGAATCACGCAGACAGGCCACGCGGATGCAGAGCTCTAATTCGCCATCTGACGAATTTCAGTTTTTCAGCACTGATCATCTGAGTTATTAATCTGTAAATGTAATCATTTCATGTAACGTCTAATATAAATTATTTATATTGTTATTATTACCGGTAGTAATATCACTGGACACTATCTTGAGAGGGTAAGGGTACTGTTGGTAGGCAAGTGGTATTAAAATTTGCGTCACTCGAAATCTAGATCAGTGGTTACCCATCTGTAGATCGCGACTCACTTGTGGGTAGTGGGGGTCTATTCGTATGGGTCGTCGGACGACTTTCCAATATCTATGTAAAATATTTTACCACTGAGGAATCATCGCAAAGTTTACTTCAAGAGGACAGTTGTATAATCGATTAGTTATGTACGAAACCCGTTCTAAATTAGAAACCAACGTGGGTTACAATGTAATCAGGTAATATAAGTTTAACGAAGCAGTAGGATTCGTTCGTAATCGCGATATAGCGATACGGCGTTATCTTCTTTTTCAGACATTCTCATATGAGTAACCCTACTATGATTTATGTTTTCTCTGAATTAGATTTTACATGTATGTATCCGTGTTTATAGTGGCGCTTTGCTATTTTCTATTTATTTCACGACATCCTCGTTCCATATCGAGTGGGAAGGGAGAGTATCGAGTGTTTACAAATACAGCTTTGAAATTGAAATTCACAACTACAGGGTGTCTCACGAAAGACGCCTGCCAGGCGTCCGCAGATCGATCGGTATGGCTCCCGGTCGCCGACACCGCATCCTCCGGCCCCGCCAGCGCCCGATTCTCGGACTTTATTGTGCCACGGGCGCATACACTGAGTTAAAGTCTATAACACATTGCCATCTGAGTAACCTAAGCTTACCATTATTTACAGTAAATGTTCAAAATAATGTCCCTCTATGGAAAGAGCGGCCTGACATCTCTTGAACACATTTGCGAACTCTCAACGAATTTCGGTTGCCGAAATCTCGGAAATGACTAGTCAAATCCTGTCTTCCAACTCTTCGAGTGTATGGGGATTGCTTGCATACACCTTGTCTTTTAACATTCCCCAAAGATAAAAGTCACAGGGATTTAGATCTGGAGAACGAGGAAGCCAGTCAACTATCCTATCATCAAAAACACTTCGCATTGCTGCCATAGAAGCATTGGCAATGTGTGGTCTTGTATTGTCCTGCATGAAATAACCGTGCAGCTTTTGCTTGGGTGAAAATTCTTGAAAAAATGTATGTAGGATATTGTTCACATACCTGTCAGAATTTATTGTTTCGTGAAAAAATATTCGACTAGTCATTTCTCAGATTTCGGCAGCCGAAATTCGTTGAGTGTTCGCAAATATGTTCAAGAGATGTCAGACCGCTCTTTCCATAGAGGGACATCATATAGATCATCTACTGTAAATAAATGTAAGCTTAGGCTACTCAGATGGCAATGTTTTTTAGACGTTAACTCAGTGTATGCGCTCGCGGCACAATAGAGTCCGAGAATCGGGCACTGCCGTGGCCGGCGGATACGGTGGAGGCGGCCGGGAGCCGCACCACACGATCTGCTGACTCCTGGTAGGCGTCTTTCGTGAGACACCGTGTACTTAGTCATGCGAGTCTGCATTTTTTACTTTGTTCGTTGATGACAATAATAATAATCGTAACAATAAACAAACATAGCGTGATAAAAGATTTACGCCTAAAATCAGTAAGTTGCAATCAACAAGTTTGTTTTGTTTTCAGTTGTTTGTTTGTTAAGCTTATGGGACTTAACTACGGGGTCATCAGTCCCTAAACTTACAAACTACTTATCAGCTACCTTATACTAAAGACGGCACAAATATCCATGCCCGAGGGGGGATTCGAACCCCCGACCATAGTGGCCGTGCAGACAGTGACTGGAGCGCCTCAGTCTCCTCGGCTACCGCGGCCGGCTCAACAAGTTTGAAGTACCATTAATACCAACACTAAACACTACCCCTAAACTCATCGATTTTCACCACTTAGCTTAT
Source organism: Locusta migratoria (assembly GCA_026315105.1). NCBI lineage: Eukaryota > Metazoa > Arthropoda > Insecta > Orthoptera > Acrididae > Locusta > Locusta migratoria. The sequence continues at coordinate 460,227,192 of CM048755.1, forward strand.
ATTTTTCTATATTATCTTTTCTTCACTAGTTTCGAAAGTCTATTGCGTCACGAAAATTATTCCATGAAGACTGTTGGTTGCAATTCAAAAACAAGTGTAGACCATTGTTATACAGTGTTGCTAATTGTTAATAAGACATCATTGCCATAATGCGAGTCCATCCCATTGATCTCGAAGTCAAGGCAACGTATTTTGATTGCCATTGACTTTCTTCTTAAAAGCAAAGTACATTCACATAGTTCCATAAATGCACAACGTATTAGGTATATAAGTGTTCAGGAGGTGTCTAAAGGTTCATAACAAATTACGTTATAGCAACGAATTTATGGCACTCGAGGTCTATAACTTAATAACTGAATAAAATTATTGCAATTATGTGAGCTCCATTCAGGTATAGCGTGAATTTTTGCCACTTGGTGCCATCCCTCAATCTGCACCCCTCTTATTTTTGGAATAAAGCAAAAAATAGCTCACTTTACATTTGGTCAGTGCTTATCAAAAGAACATAGGGACGTTGCATTTTATTTCCCCTGCATAATTTTTTTTTTTTTTTTTTTTTTTTTTTTTTTTTTTTTTTTTGTATCTTCTATATTCGCTATGCTAATCAAATCTTTATCGAAGATTATTTATATGACTTATATTTATGAGTTTTTCGTAACACTAAAGAAAAACTATACAACAAAGAAAGCCGGCCGCGGTGGCCGAGGGGACTGAGGCGCTTCAGTCACGGTCTGCACGGCCACTACGGTCGGGGTTTCGAATCCCCCCCCCCCCCTCGGGCATGGATATTTGTGCCGTCCTTAGTTGTAGGTAGTTCATAAGTAGTTTGTAAGTTTAGGGACTAATGACCCCGTAGTTAAGTCCCTTAAGCTTAACAAACATTTGAACATTTGAACAACAAAGAAAAAAATCAAGGTCTGAGAAGTTAATGATTTCTAACATAGAATTTATGAGCTTGCACTCCTTTTATAATAGTAAATTATGCTATTCTGATTAAAGTGAGCGGAGTAGTTTTGTTTGTATTAAGTGTATAAATTCCGAACGGGAATGGCCGTGAGGTCTAAAGCGCATTACTACGGCCGCTCCCCTTCAAAGGTGTGACACATTCCTCGGTCATGGGTGTCTGTTGTTCTTAGAATACATTAGTTCAATTAGTTTAAATAGTTTGTAATGCTAAGAGCAGATGACTTCAATCAGATTGGTCCTATAGGGTAGCGCGGGATGGACCGTGCGGTCCGAGGAGCCACATTTCGGACCGCGTGCCCGCTCGAGTCCAGGAATACGGTCCTCCCTCGGGTATGGGTCTGCATGTTATGGTTTAAGTACTTTGGAATTATAGAGACCGTTGACCGCACCATTTTGGTCACTTCGGTTTACAAACATTTGAATATTTTGCCCTCAAAATTTCTCAAGTGTGTAATTACTCTCGTTAATGGGGCTTTTACGGCCATAAAATAAGGTGCAACCATTTTGCTTATAGACAGACACGACCCATTTTTTAAGCTTGCGTAGTTTATGGACGTCAACCTAGTTTTGTTGGGTTCAGGAGACCTTCGGCCTTCCACAAAGCTTACACTGAGGTCAAACATTTCGTTCAGTAGGATGAGAATAATAGTAACGAGTCATCACGCCAGGAAAAGGGAAAAGGAGGGAATTACTGGTAACAAAATGTTCAAATGTTTGTTAAGCTTATGGGACTTAACTACGGGGTCATCAGTCCCTAAACTTACAAACTACTTATGAACTACTTACGAACTAGAACGGCACAAATATCCATGCCCGAGGGGGGATTCGAACCCCCGACCGTAGTGGCCGTGCTGACCGTGACTGGAGCGCCTCAGTCACCTCGGGCACCGCGTACTGGTAACAGAAGACAGGGCAAGGACACGGACTGCTTATACGGGGTTGAGAGTCAGGCAGTATGTTACCATAGAACTTGTTGGCTGAAATATTTAATCCGAAGTGAACGGCCTTCAGATATGGAATATCGAGGACTTAATAAAAAATCATGTTGCGGCATGTAGGCATCCAAGACAGTCTTAATCACAAAGATTACTACTTCTAACAGCACAATCTAACATGGTTTTTTTTGTGTCTCGTTTCCGTCGTAGGTGTCGGTGGCCGAGTGGAATGAGACCGACACAGGAATGAAGATAGCACGCTGGTGCAGGTACGGAGGGGAGCAGCCAGAAACTAGAAACACTAGAGTAAATTAGAACGAGATATATATTGCACAGAATTTATACAATACTTAACTTTTACATAGTTCAGTACGGCAGAATGCTGATACATAGTTGTGCTAGAGGCCTGCCTAGTGCCTGTCCGATAGCAAAGTCTTCACTGGTGCCTATCTGATTACGAAGGTCCTAACTGGTTGCTATCTCAGTCCCAAGTGAACGATGTCGTTCAGCGGTGGCCACGAGCGGAGTTGTAGCAGAGGGCACTCGTGGCTGACGTCGTAAGAACGCCGCGCCGTGCGTGCATGGCGGCGCGCGGCGAAAGTAGGTGGCGCGCACTTTGTACTTGTGCGACACCACACCCCTCCCCCCCAAACCGCCGCGCCGTCGTGGCGTAGGGCTGAGGGCCACGGCGACGGCACTGGGAGGAGGGCCTTTTTTTTTTTTCTTTTTTTTTTTCCTTTCTTTTTTTTTTTTTTTTCTTACTTTCGTTCTCGGTTAAAAATATATTTGACTATGCCCTACTATAGTAATGAAGTTAGTAGATCACTGAAGTTAGTAGCAGTTTTTTTTGCCGGTTTTTTTATTTTCTTTTTATTTTATTTTCTCCCCAAGGTCAGGAAAAAAAATTACTACAAAAAAGGAAAAATAAATAAAGGGGCATATGTGGCACCGCCACTTTTGCCCTAAGAATAAAAAAAAAAAAAAAAACAAACAAACAAAAAATTAACTGTACCTCTTCAGGCGTTGGCTCCTGTCTATACCTATCCCAAATCAAACTAACCTAGATAAACTAAGTGATAGGAGGAAAACATAGGAATGGGAAGGAGTCATTTGCAATCATTTATTTATTTATTTTTATTGCTTTATTGAAGTGTTCTATGTCTTGTTCTCTTTGTGCAGTTCTGCACACGCCTTCAGTGGGGAACATCCAAACTCGTCTTCTCGATAATTTTTGTATACGTTCCGTTTTCAGTTCTTTCAGGACTCGTATCAACAAGAACATCACATTAGCTTCTCATAGTTTGAACGTTCCAGCTGGGAGGCGGATCGTGAAAGACGCTCCATAAAAAATTGGAAAAGTACTGTTGGTATTTGGGGTTACGAACGATAGCGCAATGGCGATCATTGAGATAGTCCAGTAATCCAGTTCTGATTTCTCGTCTCGGTCGAAAAGGTAGCGGACGGTGTGGCCGCGTATCCAGTTCACAGCGTTAGTTTTCGTGGCCGGGTAATAAATAGTGTCCGGGAATAGAAGCGTCTGGAATGAGAGCTGCGCAGGTGTACGTCGGGTGACGAAAGCGAGAATGCGTTGTGCGAGTCTCCAGACGTCGGAGGAAGGACCACATTCGGACCGGTGGTTGTCGGTGTCATCCACCCCACAGTGAAGACATAGGGGTGTGTCAGCGAGTCGGATACGGTGCAGGCGAAAACGGTTGACTTGTTTACCGTTGACGGTGATATACCAGGCGGACTGGACGCTGGAATCGAGAAAAACTGCATGTACTGCTTTCCATGCACGACGCCATATGATTTGCGGAAACTTTTGTTCAATAGGATTGGGGGGCTGATGTAGTTGGAGGGTCTCATAGACAGTCTTTGCCCGTAATATTCGTGAAAGAGGTAAGGATTGGTAAATGTAGCTTAATTCCAAAAAGATGTGTCGGATGTAGTAAAAAGGGCCTGGAATGTCAGATAAATTGACTGGGGATGTTTTAGAGACGGGTGCATATTCTCGTAAAAGCAGTCCGGTCATGCTCGTCGGGCAGTGTCGCCATATTTTCAGTTGGGAACTAACAAACAGTGCCGTGACTTTTTGTGGGACGTGGAAGAGACCGACCCCACCACGATCCCGTGGGAGGGAAAGTGAGGCATATTGGACCTTGAATAATAGTCCAGTACAGACAAAGGATCCCATCGTCATCATCATGCGACGGGCAATGGATATCGGGATCGGGAACACTTGTGCCACATGGGGAATGCGAGAGGCGTGATAAACGTTCACGTAACGCGCACGTTGAATCACATCCAGGGATCTAAATCGGTGTTGAAAGAGGCTTCCCCGGATCGTTTGGAGCAGACGCCTGGCATTTAAGGTCGCCGAACGACGAAGATCTTTTGTAAAGTCAATGCCTAAGTAGCGGACGGTGGTGGCCACACTTACGGGGGCAACGCATCTAGCAGATAGACCCTCTCCAATAAGCAGAACCTTCGATTTAGCAACGTTGAGAGAACTGCCCGATGCTTCGCCATATGTTGTTATCCATGTCAGAGCTGCGCGAACGTCGTCTTCACTGCGTAGGAAGAGCATGAGATCATCAGCGTATGCCACACAGCAGAAACGGTGACCGTGCAAAGATATGCCCGTCAGACGTTGGCGAAGTCCTTGGAGCAGGGGTTCTAAGACAAATGCATACATAATTGTAGAAAGTGGGCAACCTTGTCTAACAGACCGTGTAATCCTAAGAGGCGCAGTGAGGCGTCCATTATAGAGTACTCTGGAAGTTGCGCAACTCAAAAGGCGCTTTACTACACTCACTATTTGTGCCGGAAAGCCCATGTGTTGTAGGACCGTTACCAGAAAAGTGTGATCTACCCGATCGAATGCCTGACTGAAGTCAAGCGAAGCCAGTGCACCAGGCAGTTGTCGGAACTTGGCGAGCGCAATCATGTCCCTGTAACGGCAAAGGGCCGTTCGAACATTGTTGGCTCCACCCAGGGAAGTCTGGTCGTGGGATGTTACGTACGGTGCTGCCTTCTTGAGTCGAGTTGCTAACAAGCGGGTGAATATCTTTAAGTCACTATTGAGAAGAGTGATGGGCCGGTAGTCGCTGATCCGTGATCGCCCGTGAGGTTTAGGGACGGGAACAATAACACCGTCTAGGAAGGCGGGAGGGATCGTCGTTGCTGGGGACATCAGTTCACGGCAGATAGCTGTCCAAGTGGGTACCAACAGGTAGCTAAAACTCTTGTAAAATTCTAGGGGGAGGCCGACAGGTCCTGGGGATTTATTGGCGGCTCCCGCCCTGATAGCGTCCAGGACTTCGTCAGTGGTCACGTCTTCTTCGAGTTCAGTCGCCACGTCTTCCGGAACAGTGTTAGTGATGAGTGCCGCAACATCCTCGATTAAAGTTGGGTTTTGTGGAGCGGCCATGTACAACCGGGTGAAGTGAGAATTAAAAGCATGACCAATATCTTTTTGAGATGTATGTCGTCGGCCTTCCACATCGACAAGATCTTGTATAAGAGCTCGACGTCGATGACTGCGTTCTGCAAGTACATGGTACATCGACGGTGGTTCCTGAGGTATACGATCATTAGTACGGGACCTCACAATGACGCTTTCTAATCGTCGACGCGTGAGAATGGTGATATGTGCTTTAGCACGATGCACGATCGTCTGTCGAGATGGAGAGAATGGCATCGAAGTGCACTCTCGTAGGATCGCGTAGTGAAAGTCTAAGGTGCTTGCTTGCCCGGCCTTGAAATCTTTACCGTGTCCCATCAATGCTTTTCTTAGTGCCGGTTTCGCGCAGGATAACCACCATGATAAAGTCGACGTGTAGGCGGGGCGACGGCGGCGGCAGAGGGCCCATGCGTCCTCTACTACGCAACGACATTCAAGAGCAGTCAGGTGGGCAACGTTCAGTTTCCATGGACCGCGACTGTGCCACACTCGTTGTCGGGCGAGGACGACGTCGCAGATGTAGGCTTCATGATTGGAGAAGGCCATAGGCCATACTTCAGTATGTCGTGTGGCATCAGCGAGGGTGCGTGTAAGGTAAACGCGGTCGAGTCGACTGGACGAGTGTGCTGTGTAGTATGTGAACCCCGCGCGTGTTCCATAGAGTTTCGTCCATGAATCGATTAGTTGTAGTCGATCGATAATGGAAGACAGGGCTGCGCATGGAGAATGTGTGGGGAGTTGATCAGTGGGTCCTTGTGTGCAGTTGAAATCCCCGCCAAGCACCAGATCATCCAGTGGACCCACAAAAAGCGGCATTACCTCGTCAGCAAAGAAGACATGTCTGTTGGAGCCTGACGGTGCATATACGTTGATAACACGCACACCGAACAGAGTAAGGGCCATTCCCCTCGCATTAGGAAGGTACAAAACATCTTCAGCAGGGAGCCCTTCGCGGAGGAGGATGGCAACTCCACTACCATTGTCGGAGGCGTGAGAGATGTGCGCTTCGTAGCCGGTAGGAGCGTAGAAGGCAGAGACGAACACTTCTTGAAGAAGGGCAATGTCGACATCGGCAGCGTATATGGTGTCACGGAACATCGCCAATTCGTGAGGAGCTCTGATGGTAGCAAGATTCATCGTTGCAATGCGGTAGTGTTGTGGACGTGCTCCTGCTGATGTCGATAGGGGTCCTGTTAAGATGTCCGGTGGGTGTGGGGCGTCAGAAACCGCCACTGTGTCTGCAATCACTAGGCGCAAGTTTTGTCGGGCGCCACCGAGGGATTCGCCCCATCCGGCGGGCCAGAGTTCTGGTCTGCCTCATCTTCGACATCGGCGCTCCAGGGGGCCGACACGAAAGTCGAGTGATTCTCACTCCCTTCGAGTGGTAGGGGTGGTGATGCTGCCACAGTGTTATCCTGTGGGGGTGCCTCTACAGGGTCCACTGTTGTCGGGGGAGATAGAAGGCAGTGAATAGGACGTTCTTCGGTTGGACATCGGGTACGGCGATTTCCGTGGTTGTGACGCCCGAAGAGAGAACACTGTCAGACATCCTGTCGTCTTCCTGTGGGGGGATGTCATCGGAGGACGTTCGACTTCTCTTCTTCCGTTTCCTGGGCGACCGCTGTTTCCGAACGTGCTGCTCCGTGTCGGAATGCGGGTGTCCGTCGTCCGACGTAGTGCCCGTCTGTATGAAAGCTGCGGTGGGCACCACTCTTGGGTCGAGGTCCATCGCTTCGGCCGCGCCGTCTTTCATGTTCTGAAAGTTTGTCGGTCTCGTCTCAGGCATGGTAGAAGAGGATGCGGAAGTCTCTTCCACGCTGCAGTCCACGGCGGGAAGCGTTGGCGGGAGAAGTGTTGCTTCAGGTTTTCGCACGGCTGAGGCGTAGGAGTCTGATACAGGTGGTGCTGTTGCAGCTGGAACTGCCTCATCTGTCGGAATCCGGAGTAAACGGCGATGGAGACATTCGGATCGAACGTGGCCCTCTTGTCCACAGCCTGCACAAGTCCGCGGCTGTCCATCATACATGACGATGGCTCGCACACCACCAATCATTAGGTAGGATGGTACGTGTTTTGACAGTTCGATCTTGATCTGTCGTACGCCGTTTAATACTTGGTACGTCGTGAACGTCTGCCATTTTTCCGCCATGTGTCCCACAACCTTGCCGTAGGGGCGAAAGGCTTCAACGACGGCGTCTTGCGGTACCTCGAATGGAAGCTCAAACACACGAAGTGTTCGCAGTCAGATTCCTGCATGGTCTACCGTCACCTCCCCGATATGTCCGTCCGAGTGTTTGAATTTCAGTCCTTGTGCGTGTTGTCGTACGACTTCAGCACATGCGGTCTCAGATGTCATTTTGATGTAAACGACACTGCCGGTGATCGAGAAGTGGATACCTATCACTTCTTGTGGGTTCAATCGTAGCTCATCACGAATAAATTGTTCAATTTCGTAAGCGCGTGGTCGTGGATGTTCTGCTTGGAATGTAACTTTCAGGGTCGCTCGGCGGTAAGAGTGCGCCATAACGTACACAGTTACGGGACTCGAGACAAATACAAATACCGCGACGCGGAAGTAAACAACACCGGCGGCGGGGCAGTACCCTGCGCGCGGAGCAGGTCCGCACGCGCCTACGGACGAAAGCCAACTGAGGCCTGGGCGGAGGCGTTACTGGTGGGACGGGCGTCGTAGAAGAGGCTGGGACCGAGACGCCGTCCGCGCCCTGGCATCCGCCTTGCGATCCCCCGGAAAACCCGCCAATACGAGGGGAAGGGCGCACCCCTCCGCCCAGCGGGAGCAGGTCATCTTCTTCTGAGGTGCGTGGCCCAGACGTCGGGGGCACGCACGGTCCCGGAGTCCCTCTCGGTGACGCTGTCAGCTGAGGCGTCGACGGAGGCGGAGGGGCCGACTGCGTAGGAGGCGCGTCGACATCCATCGGGATCTCGTAGCCCGGGGAAGCTGGACCCGGCGGCGAGCGATGTGGCTGTGCTCCCTGGCGGTGAACTGGGTCTGGAATCAAGAAACCGGAGACAGGATCGCGCGGCCTGTGCAAGCGCAATTGGTTTGCGTGGCGCTGCAGCTCCGACCCTGTGGAAGAACGTACAACATACATATTGCGACCGAGCACGTGCTGAATGGTGCCCAGCAACCATGTCTTCTTGTTGCCAGCAAACACCCTGTACAGCACCGGCGTGGAAACCTGCAAACGCGTAGCGCCATACGAACCGACTCGGTGCGTGGGAGGCTGCAGCAGGTGAAGGAGAGTGCGGTGACGGCGGCCGTGTAGCAGCTCGGCTGGAGACGGGCCGTCACGTGGCATGCACCGATACGTAAACAGGAAAATTTGAAGAGCTTGCTGCCTGGAGTGCTGACCTTTCATCTTCTCCATGTGAGACTTGAATGTTCGAACGAAACGTTCCGCTGCACCATTGGACTGAGGGTGAAAAGGTGCGGTGGTTATATGCTGAATGCCATTTACACGACAAAACTGTTGAAAGTCCGCACTAACAAATTGAGGTCCATTGTCACTGACGATAGTTTCAGGCAAGCCTTCGATACAAAACACTGATGTTAAGGCAGTGATTGTACTAGAAGCCGTCGTTGAGTTCATGGCAATCACAAAAGGAAACTTGCTGAAAGCGTCTACAACGATTAACCAGCGCGTATTCCAGAAAGGTCCGGCAAAGTCAATGTGTAAACGTTGCCATGGTCCCTTGGGACGTGGCCAGTCCGAGAAACGTTGCGGAGGAACCGCCTGATGCTCCGCACAAACAGTACACTGTGACGTCATGTTCTCTATTTGGGCGTCCATACACACCCAAGTACAATGACGTCTGGCCAATTGCTTTGTTCTAACAATACCCCAATGTCCTTGATGCAGGAGGCGTAACACTTCTCGTTGCAGGGAACGAGGAACAATCACTCTTGTTTGGTCGTTGTCCGTATGTAACAACAGAACACCCTGACTTGAAGATAATGCATGACGTTGTGCAAAATAACGTCGAACCAGAGGCCGCTCAATGTCTTTGGCTCTGGCAGGCCAACCAAAGCGAACAAAACGTGCTACCACACTAAGGTCTGCATCCGCAGCTGTTTCCTGTGCAACCCGACGAGAGTTCAAAGGGAAATCTGCGACAGCGGAAGCATCTCTGGAGTCTATCTGACAACATGCCATTTTCGAAGAATCAAACGACACATCCTGGCCAACCGGAAGTCGAGAAAGTGTGTCCGCGTTGGCGTGTTTAGTGGTAGATCGGTACAAAATCTCATACTGATAATTAGACAATATCAAGGACCATCTCTGAAGCTTTTGTGCCGTACGTGGCGGAATTGGCTTTGTGGGTGAGAACAACGACGTGAGAGGCTTGTGGTCTGTCAACAAATAGAATTTTCTGCCATAGAGATAATGATGAAACTTTGTGACGCCGTAAATGATTACTAAGGCCTCCTTTTCTATCTGACTGTAATTCTGTTGCGTCGGCGTCAGTAGCTTGGATGCAAAGGCAATAGGACAATCGTGACATCCAATACGATGCGACAGAACGGCACCCAGACCGTACGACGAGGCGTCAACTGCTAACACTACAGGCTTCTGTGGGTCAAAGGGAATCAAACATGCATCACTGAGTAGTGCAGACTTTAGTTTGTCAAAGGCAACCTGACAATCTTTAGACCATACAAAAGGAACATTCTTCCTACGTAAGTGATGCAGTGGAGCTGCAATCTGAGACGCATTGGGAATAAACCTGAAATAATAGTTAAGTTTTCCCATTACTGCTTGCAATTCGTGCACATTCTTAGGAGGAGGCAAGTCTTTGATTGCTCTAAGATGTGACTGTAAGGGACGGATTCCTTGGGCATTAATCACCTGGCCTAGGTACTCTATTTCAGTCTGAAAAAACGAACACTTTGCTTTATTACAACGTAGACCTGCTGCAGTCAACACTGTGTAAAGGCACTCCAGGTTTGCTAAATGTTCTTCAACTGTACGTCCGGATACCACAACATCATCTAAATAGTTCGAGCAACACGGTACAGAAACTGTCAACTGTTCCAAAAAGCGCTGAAAAATAGCGGGGGCGGAAGAACTGCCAAAGGGTAGGCGTCGAAATTGAAAAAGGCCCATGTGAGTATTAATGACGAAAAACTTTTTTGCACAACCTAGTTCCGGCGAAAACAAGTCACTATATTTTTCACACAATGCATTGATTTGTCCTGAGGCACTACTGACGAAATTTGAAGCACATCTCTTTGAATTGATAAACCAAACAAGTCAAAAGCATCTAGTCCAAAAATGTTCTGTGTAAATTTGGCCTGAAGAACTACAAAAGCAACTGTTTTTTGTTACACCTTGAAAAGCGGCAGGCAGGCTACACGTTCCTAGCACGGGAATATTCTGTCCTGTGTACGCTGTTAACACTTGCTGTGACGGCGACAATTTTGGCGAACCCAGCAGTTCATAAGTGTCTTTATTAATTAATGTAAAAGCGGAACCAGTATCAAGCTGAAATTGCACAGTCTTATTTTCTATGAAAAGATTCACAAAAAGCTTTTGCTTGTGGCGCTCGATAGGTGCGCGAATGTGGGCAACGTCTGATTGAACTTGTTTACTACGCTTGCGCATGCGCGGGCTGCGTAGTGAAGTAAGCGGCGCAGACTCGGCACACAGATTAATATCACTGTCGCTAGATGGCACTACCGCCGGATCGGCGTCCGCGCAATGCGAGGCTACTGCACTAAAATTACTTCGAGTAGCTACATTAGGTCTACTGTCACTATCTACACCGTACTGGGCACTTTTACAAGGAGAAGTCGCAGAAGGCACTAAGTTCACTACAGGATTGCACTGTACAGAGTCATGTTTCTTGTCCCGAACCCTTTTCCGTTGCACTGTTTTACGCGCTCGTCGATGCTTGCTACGGGGCTCACTACATAGTTTTGCTTTAGGCGCAGAAGAACTTTCTTGCAATTGAGAACCAAGAGAGGCACTGTCTAAGTTCACAGCATGTATAACTTTTACAGAATGAACTGTTCTCGCACTTTGCGAAGCACTGTTTCTAACGTTACTGTTCCTCGAGTGTTTAATTTGCATACACACTTTCTGTACATGTCCTGTTTTGCCACATTGATAACAGGTTGCGTTGCGACTAGGGCACTGTGCACGTTTGTGGCGTGATACACACTGTGGGCAAGACTTACGAACATTTTTCTGAAATGAGCGTTGGCGCCCGTTATTCAAATTACTGTTTCTAACATGACGGGGCGACCTTCGTGTCGCACTTTTACACTTGCTACTGTTCACTGTCTGTTCAGCACGGCCGGTAGAAAAATAAGAGTCACTAGTGCTATACTGAGAACTACGGCTAGGAAAGCGTCCGTTACGGCGCACTGAATTTACACTGTGGCTTTGCATTTCTACATCTGCTAAGTCAAAAGTATCATGCGCTTCTATAAGCTGCAGTACACTGTCTAATGAAGGGTCTGACTGTTTTAGAATTGCTGCCCTAATTCTGGGGTCCTGAATGTTCTGCGTAATCGCATCCCTCAACATCACGTCACTATACGAAAGTCCACAAGAGCAAGTAAATTTACATTTGCGGGTTAAGCCCTTCAATTCCGTAATCCACTCTTGGTGTGACTGCTGCGGTAATTTATTAAGTCTGAAAAATCGGTACCGTGCCGCAGCTACGAGAACTTTTCTCTCATAATGAGCATTCAGTGCAACTACAATTTGTTCAAAGTCTACATCACGAGGAGTGCGTGAGGGAAAAGTTTTTGCAGTAATACGAAGGTCTGGGGGCCCACAATCGCTAAGAAAAGGTTCTTCACTCTCTGACCTGTAATTTGATGAGCCGCGGCGAGTTCTTGAAACTGTGCGAAGTAGTCGCTCCATTCTTCCTCACGTTCGTTGTTCTGGCGGAACGTAAGGAGCGGTACAGCGGCAGGTGTGGGCTGCTGATGCGATGGCTGTTGTTGAGTTGCCGTCAACTGCGCCACTGCCTGGAGAAGTTGTGTGATTTGCGCCGTCTGTAACTGAATAATTTCCATTAAGTTTGGGTTCGGGGTAGTGGCCATGCTGACCGATTAGGCGCCGCGCATACAAGTAAATTATAACAAAACACAAATGCAATATGAAAGAGGGCTCGCCGCAACAAAAAAGTCCATAAAACACGTAACAGAATATGTTCCCCCAAAAATCTTATAATAAGGGTGGGTGGGCGGGAGCAATTTCTGCGTGCTCCGACTGCTGCTGTCTGGCTGCTGCTAGCGGGCTGGTCCAAGGTTCGTCTATCCCATCCTCGTCGCCACTTTTGTGTCCCAACTTCGTCGCCGCTTTTGTGTCCCAGCCTCGTCGTAGGTGTCGGTGGCCGAGTGGAACGAGACCGACACAGTAACAAAGATAGCACGCCGGTGCAGGTACGGAGGGGAGCAGCCAGAAACTACAAACACTAGAGTAAATTAGAAAGAGATATATATTGCACAGAATGTAACAATACTTAACTTTTACATAGTACTGCAGAATGTTGATACATAGTTGTTAGAGGCCTGCCTAGTGCCTGTACAATAGCAAAGTCTTCACTGGTGCCTATCTGATTACGAAGGTCCTAACTGGTTGCTATCTCAGTCCCAAGTGCCGATGTCGTTCAGTGGTGGCCACGAGCGGAGTTGCAGCAGAGGGCGCTCGTGGCTGTCGTCGTACGAACGCCGCGCCGTGCGTGCATGGCGGCGCGCGGCGAAAGTAGGTGGCGCGCACTTTGTACTTGTGCGACACCACAGACAGAATTTTCTCATGTTGGCGAGCGCTGTGGGCTTGAGGCAGAGGAGAGGCCAGTAGGTAGTGGTTTTTCCCGGATTAGGGAAGTCCAGGCTAAGTCCTACCACGAGGAGTCTGGGCAATGGGAGCTACCGGCCGAGGTGCAGCGTCCAGCACAGTATAAAATATTCAAACATTACTTGAATTTGTAGCAATACTACGTACTGAGGAACCTATATGGGCCTCACTGATAACATGATGCTTAATAAATAATTTAATGTACGATAAATTGATAATTTGAACTGGAACTCAGGCATGCAGCAAACATTAAATAAATATGTAACGATTTTGCATGTTAATATCTATACAACTGTGATACAAAGACGCGCGTAGGCTCACATTATTCATTCTGTCTATGTGCATCTGATAATATGAATATATTTTACGAGAGGTGTTGATCTGATGCAGAAAACGCATTCTAATTATGAGAAAATAAGATACCAGTCGCTACTATGTTTATATCCAAGACAATTACACAGATAGCATGGCTATGTTTGCATATAAAGTTATTTCAATGATTATTTCATATGATATCCCTGTAAATACTATGTAATTTTTATGTTAAATGTTTATTTAAATAGAATACCAATTGTATGTGTAAGTATACAATTTAAATAACTTATGCAAGTATGTTTATGTTCATGTAAGTGTATAAGCAAATATTATTTCATGTATTTCATAACTATTGCAATTTTAAAACAAATGTTAGAAATGTATGTGGCTGAACTCTGTGCGTCTTGGCTAGGCTTTGGGAAGTTCAGGCTGGGAATTTGATGACGTAGGGGTAAAACCAGTTAGCCCGCATAAAAGGGCACACGCGGCCTTTGTACGGGGAAGTCGGAGGGTAGTTTACCTGCGTGGGAACTGCGTCGGGCTGTGCCTCGAGTTGGCACTGTGTTTGTTTGTGCAGACGAGTCAGTGTTCCGAGCACTTGGCCGGAGGCTCTGTTACTCGCCGCTACGACGGAAGTATTTATCTTGAGTCAGTGTGTGTGTATGTGTGTCCGAGGCGAGCCACAACATCAGCCAGTGCAACGATTTCAACGTGTATAAGTTCATCGAGGTGAAAGATTTTTTGTAGCTGCAATGAGAAGAAGGAGTGCATGTGTTTACTTGGAGGTAGCTTGCTGAAGAGGGTATTGAAGTGAAGTACATGCTAAGATATTAGTTCAGCGGAAAGTTACCGTGTTAATTTGTGTCTTGAAGCAGTGCTAATTGTGGAGAGACGAAGTGAATAACAGAAGTACTTTGGTTTTGATAGCGTCAAGACACTAAAACAGTCAGTGACAAATAACATTTTCTTTATGGGGGCTCACGAGCTATGAACAGTGTTAAATGAAATGTGCCAGAGGCCAGAGGCATCAGCCATCAGGGATTAAGGAATTAAAAATAAACTGAACTACATCATTTGAACTGAAATAGTGTTGATGTTTCAGAACTTTGAATATTTTATTTATTTGTTGTATATGCAGGGAAAAGGCCGGAACTGTGCACAATCATACCCCTAGGCTAAATTACAGACAGTACAGCAGTTTGTTTATGTTTTAACGTGTGCAGTTTTCGAAGACGAGAATTTATTGTGCAGTTTTGGTTCGTTTGTCGTTCTGTATTTAATCTTATTGCGCTTTCCCCTCGCAGTGACGATTCCAAATTGATATCTCAAATCTATGTAAGTGTGTAGTATTACTGATTACAAATGTTTTTGTCATTCATTCTTCCTTCATTTTCGTCTTTTTTGTTATTCCATATTCAGCTACCATAAACTTGTTAATTTTCCTCCACTAGTTGCTGTTAATGTTGTGTAGATGCCGTAGTTAAAGAGACTTGGCTTATTGGAGAAAAGACCCAAAATTACCCTACTATTTTTTGTGTCTCGTTCCCGTCGTAGGTGTCGGTGGCCGAGTGGAATGAGACCGAAACAGGAATAACGATAGCACGCTGGTGCAGGTACGGAGGGGAGCAGCCAGAAACTAGAAACACTAAATTAGAATGAGATATATATTGCACAGAATTTATACAATACTTAACTTTTACATAGTACTGCAGAATGCTGATACATAGTTGTTAGAGGCCTGCCTAGTGCCTGTACGATAGCAAAGTCTTCGCTGGTGCCTATCTGATTCCGAAGGTCTTTACTGGTTCCTAACTCAGTCCCAAGTGAACGATGTCGTTCAGTGGTGGCCACGAACGGAGTTGCCGCAGAGGGCGCTCGTGGCTGTCGTCGTAAGAACGCCGCGCCGTGCGCGCATGGCGGCGCGCGGCGAAAGCAGGTGGCGCGCACTTTGTACTTGTGCGACACCACACTATTACTACATGCTATTCATTCACTATTCATTTTCTTAGAATCTGAATCTTGTTTTATGTCGCTCTATGTTTGATTCTATTATATTAACATTAACTGTTAAAGGGCAGTCGAGTGCAGTGCATTCTCAGCAGCGTCAAGACCAGTAAGCTAGTTACCAATAACTATCACCTTTAAAATCAGGCGACAGTTCTCGTTTTAAACATCAAAAGACATAATACGATAAAACTGCCTGCTTTGACACTGTATTAAATTAAAGGTAATTTATCCCATTTTCCCGCCAAAGTGTTGTGTAATGGCGCATGCCTAGATTTTTGAAAGATTGTTTGCGTTCAACATATTAAAAATCAAAATTTTTACGTTTACTGTTCACAATTTCCAGAAATTCCAGTACTTGTACTAGTAGGATCACAATTGAAAGAGACGAAAAAATTGATTCAGTATCAGAGTTTCAATAATTTACTTTACACTTTTTTGGCATGTGATGGTATAATGGCATACTACCAGCAGCGATGTGGAGAGGACATGAACATCCTTTGATGACTTGCTGAACCAACACCTGACATTAGCGGAAGGCGAGCAAACAACTACATCAATTTTCACCAGTATGACGTCATTTCGTTATACATTTGAAGCGTACGAGTATCTACGAATTTCACTTTATTAGTCAGTCATTTGTTCAAAAAATTTCAAATTTTATAAAATCTAAATGACTTAACTGTTGCAATTATCAGTCCCTTTAATTCGGCGCATAGTTCCTAGTTAGTGGAAAAAAGTGCAGGTGACTCCCGTTTATAAGAAAGGAAAGAGAACTGACCCACACAATTACAGGCCAATATCGTTGACATCAGTTTCATGTAGAATTTTTGAACATATTCTCAGTTCGAATATAGTAAATTTCATTGAAACGGTAAAGCTTCTTTCTATGAATCAGCACGGGTTTAGGAAACATCGTTCATGGGAAATTCAGCTTGCCCTTTTCTCACATGACATCTTGCAAGCCATGGATGAAGGGCAACAGGCGGATTGTGTTTTTCTCGACTTCAAAAAGGCGTTCGACGCGGTGCCACACTGCAGACTGCTAACGAAGATACGAGCTTATGGAATAGGTTCACAGATTTGTGACTGGCTGGAAGACTTCCTAAGTAATAGAACAAAGTACGTTGTTCTCGACGGCGAATGTTCATCAGAGACGAGTGTATCGTCAGGCGTGTCACAGGGGAGTGTGATAGGACCGCTATTATTTTCTATCTATATAAATGATCTGATGGACAGAGTAACTTGTAATTTGCGGCTGTTTGCTGACGATGCTGTGGTGTATGGGAGGGTGGCGTCTGTAACTGACTGTAATAGCACACAGGATGACTTAGACAACATTTCTAGATTCGGCGAAGAATGCGAAGAATGGCAGCTAGCTCTCAATGTAGAAAAATGTAAGGTGATGCGCATGAGTAGGAAAAACAATCCCATAATGTTGGAATACAGCATTAGTAGTGAGCTTCTTGATGTTGTCGCGTCGTTCAAATATCTAGGCGTAACATTGCAGAGCGGAATAAAATGGAACGAACATGTAAGGAAAGTTGTGAATAAGGCGGACAGCCGACATCGGTTTGTTGGGAGAATTTTGGGAGCCGCGGTGGAGTAGCCGAGCGGTCTAAAGCACCTCGCTGCGGAGGGCGCGGTTGCTCGTCGTGGAGGTTCGAGTCTTCCCTGGTGCATGGATGTGTGTGTTTGTCCGTAGGTTAGTTTAGCTAGGTTTAAGTAGTTTGTAAGCTACGGACTGATGACCACGCAGTTTGGTCCGATAGATTTACAGACATTTGAACATTTTTCCTTTTTTTTTTTAATTTTGGGAAGATGTACTTCATCTGTAAAGGAGATCTCGTGTAGAATTCTTGTAGGACCACGTCTTGAGTATTTCTCAAGTGTTTGGGACCCGCAGCAGATCAGTTTAAAGGATGACATAGAAGCAGTTCAGAGGCGAGCAGCTAGGTTTGTTACTGGTAGGTTCGACCAATGCGCGAGTGTCACGGAAATGCTCCGGCAACTCAATTGGGGATCGTTGGAGGATATACGACGGTCTTTTCGTGCAATTCTGTTGAGGAAATTTAGAGGGCCGGAACTTGAAGCTGAGTGTAGTACGATCTTGCTGCCGCCTACATACATTTCGCGTAGTGATAAAAAAGACAAGATAAGAGAATTTAGGGCTCGTACGGAGGCATATAGGCATTCTTTTTTTCCTCATTCTATTTGGGAGTGGAATAGGAAAGGAAATGCCTAGTAGTGGTACAGTGTACCGTCCGCAACGCACCTTACGTTGGACTGCGGTGTATGTATGTAGTTGTAGATGTAGGCTTGCAAGCTATTTAAATTAAATTAATTTACTTATGCTAAAGACAACAGACGCACCCATGCCCGAGAGAGTTCTCGAACCGTCGACGCCGAGCAACCACGCTCTCCGCAGCAAGGTGGCTTAGAGCGCTCGACAACTCCACCGCGGCAGGAAGCCAATTGCAATACGGAACTCCTCCGCTTTTGGAACGATCGAATCTAGTGAAGAAGGAACGAAACCACTGTCAGAAATGGGAAGAGGAGCGTATAAGCAGGCCTGTTGCGTTAGCGAGACGTGCCCCAGCTTCTTGTAACAGAGCAATTGTACACTCGGGGTCGTCGTTAGAGATGTGCAAATCAGCCATATCACATGGATATTTCTCAGAGCCACTAAACTAGCATCTTCAAAGATGTGTCTCAATCCCTGCAGTGGAAGGGGTAAGTCGCTGGCTCGTCAGGAGTGGTGGATGAGATTGTAATTATGGTAATTGCGGTATCTGCTTATCTCTTTGCCTGACGGTAAGGAGCACATTCGTAACACTTTAAGGGATGCCTCTTAATAATGTTGGTTGTCTATAACTTCATAGTATACTTTACTTATTTTACATTGTTTGATCTAAAACCTATCGCCAATGATGTACAGAAAGTCATGAAAAGTAATTTTTATATGTATTTCACCAAAGCTGCGTATATATTGCTATGCTGAATAGTTTTGGACTTCGCCCATTTTCTGAATCACAGATCAAAATGTTTATTTTTAGTTGCGGATTCATGGATACAATAATTTTATGTGGTCTATTTATGTTGTAATTACATACATTCGTTTATATCTGTCACGCTGTTTCTTTCAAATACTTTGGTATAATTTTACAAGCTGTTGATCCAGAGATGATTATTGTAAGGTCTTAAATACTCCTTGCATTATTTAGTTTACTAAAATTTACTTCATAGTATACTTTACTTATTTTACATTGTTTGATCTAAAACCTATCGCCAATGATGTACAGAAAGTCATGAAAAGTAATTTTTATATGT
Organism: Locusta migratoria; assembly: GCA_026315105.1. Taxonomy (NCBI): domain Eukaryota; kingdom Metazoa; phylum Arthropoda; class Insecta; order Orthoptera; family Acrididae; genus Locusta; species Locusta migratoria. Next base: position 460,246,037 of record CM048755.1, read on the forward strand.
ATTTCACCAAAGCTGCGTATATATTGCTATGCTGAATAGTTTTGGACTTCGCCCATTTTCTGAAGCCACCTATCACAGATCAAAATGTTTATTTTTAGTTGCGGATTCATGGATACAATAATTTTATGTGGTCTATTTATGTTGTAATTACATACATTCGTTTATATCTGTCACGCTGTTTCTTTCAAATACTTTGGTATAATTTTACAAGCTGTTGATCCAGAGATGATTATTGTAAGGTCTTAAATACTCCTTGCATTATTTAGTTTACTAAAATTTTTGTAACCTTGACCAGCGTATAAAATACATTCTATCCTACCTCTATATAATTTTTCCACCTTTCAGATTTTCCTTCTTACTCAGAACTGTTTTTCCGTCTGAGTTCTTGATACTAATGTAACAGTTTTTTTCTCTCCAAATGTCTTTTTTTATTTTCCTGTATGTGGTATCTAATTTCCTCTAGTTATACATTCCTCTACTGACTTGCATGCGGCCTCTAACCCCTCCGGCTTAGCGATTTTGCCCTTCATGTCAATTTCATTTCTTAGTCGTCTGTGATCCATTTTTCATGCTTCCTTTACTGAATTTTATATTCTCTCCTTTCATCAGTTACATTCAGTATTTCCTGTGATTTCCAAGGATTTTTCTAGGTCTTTTTCCACCTTTCTGAGCCTCTGCTGCCTTCACTATTTCACAGTTCAAAGCTGCTCATTCATCTTAAACTGTGTTATTTTCTCGCGTTTCTGTCAATTGTTGCCGAAAGTTCCCTCTGAAACTTCCACAACTTTAATTTATGCAGTTCCCATCGCCATATTTTCCTACCTTTCTGAAGTTTTTTCAGTTTCAATAAGATATGGATAGGGTCTACATCTCCCCTGAATATGTCTTACAGTTTAAGACCTGTTTTACCACAGTAAAATCTATCATGTGCCTTCTGATGCCTCCCGGTCTCTTCCACGTAACCGTCTTTCAAGATTCGTAAATCAAGTGTTTACTATGATTACATGATGTTCCGTTCAAAATTCTACAAATTCCTTTCCCCAGTCGGTATTAAGCTGTTATGTTTCCTTTCCTTCTTTTCCTACTGCCGAATTGCAGTCCCCCTCCACAATTAAGTTTTCCTCTCCCTTAACTGTGTGAATAACTTCCTTTACGTTCTCATTACGTTTTTCCGATCCCTTCATCAGACCCGGTTCGTCCTACGGCGCAACGGAACAATGAACCCCCACAGAAATATTCCACTCTGAGAGAACTTAACAGTATACAACGATGTTACAGAATCTACTCTCCCGCCTTCTTGAAGGATAACTATTTAGTAACGTACACGAACTTCCCTACCGACGTCTGCAGTTGAGATCAAAACTGTCGGTCAGATCTACCGGGCCTGCTTTGGCCTTGGCTAAAAATCAAGTCCTTCATCCCCGGAGACCGCTTTCCAGCCACTGAGTTCTGTGGCGAGGGGTGGAGAAGGGAGCGTTCGAGCAAAGCTCCGTCCTGTATCGGCGAAAGCCTCCCCCCCCCCCCTCCCCGCCCGGGCGATACCAGACCACGGTAGCGTGCGGCTCCTTTTCCTCCCAGTTCTTCAGCCAACATGACACAGAAATAGCAGAATCCGAAACTGATTCATATCTACACTTTTCTGTAGCATTATAATGTCTCTTGTCATTGATCCCTGCTAGCGGTTACGTTTCTTAACCTTCAATAATAAGTAGAATCTATTTAGCAACCACAGACATGAGTGTGCTGCTGTTTGTTACCAACACTGCGGCCAGCTTTTACAGCTGGTCATGCAGGACGATGCGAGTATTCAATACGCATTTGTGAGTTTGAAGACGTGAGTAATCAGTTTTGCACTCTGTTAATAGTGAAGTTAATGTATGTGATGATACAGTACAGAGGCTAAGAGAGACTAATATCTCTTCCCCTTCACTTCAAGAGAAGCTTCGTATCAAGTACCTATGGAGACCGACATCTGATATCAAGTTAGTAAGAAAATAAATAAAGCAATAATAACAATAATAATAATAAAAGTAAGGAAATTGTTAGAACTTTCCAGCCTGACATTTGTGAGAGACTGGACTGGTTGTTTGGTTGTGAAATTACTAATAAGTTTTACTGTTTTTCGTGTTTGCTAAAGAAAATTATGGGTGTGAAATAACTTGGACGTCTAAAAGGCATTGACGGTCTCGGACATTTAACACAGAAGATAATGAAATATCAGCGTTGTGCATCACATATGACTGAAAAGCTAGAGCACAACCTCTTAGGTAAACACAATATTACACAATAGCTTGACTGTGCTTACAGGCAGTCATTTGAAAGACAATGATAAGATTCTCAAAAACTGATGCGGGAACTTTAAAATTGTGAACAGTATTATATTTTGTAGTGCTTTTGAGCTCGCTGTTGAAACAAACTACGTCGACTCATGGGGATGTAAGAGAAGAAGAAAATTATTGAATAAGTCCTAAGTTTCCATTAAACCAGTAAAGTACATCGTGGAGTAGGCCTACCAGGGTAACTACGTTACAAAAAACCGCGCCAAGTACAGTACCTCATAGGTAGTGTGGAAAACAGTGCATATAATTGAGAGTACAATTTGAAAGGGGATTTTTCTCAGAAGGGTAAATATTAGGGGGAAAACGTATCAGAACACTTTTTGTAGGTACCTCAGACAAAAATTGTAGATTGTTGAACTAATCGTTTTGCGAGAAATAAAACAGTTTTACGAACGTTGACCTCGTGTAAAATTTTATGCATACATGGAATTGATGGAGACTTTTGACAATTTAATTATAATGGTATCCCAAAAGTATATGCAAATTTTCAGCTTACTGTGAATTAATACAAGTGTGAATGTCTGTTTTGAACGATATATTATTTCTCTACAGCATTCCTATTTTCTTTCATTATTAGTTAACACCTTCAGTACCTCTAATTAAATTACCTTTACTGTCCTGACCAATAATCCAGTTCATCTTTCCGTCTAACTTCACTAATCCCCACTATATCAACGTCATCCCATCCATTCCTCTTTTCAAATTTTCAACCGATTGATTGATATGTAATTAAGTATCAGAAAAATTAACGTAACATCCTGCCAACCTGGAGTACATATACAAACATATACTCATCAAAAATGTTCAAATGTTTGTATAGTTTATGGGACTTAACTACGGGGTCATCAGTCCCTAAACTTACAAACTACTTATGAACTACTTACGAACTAGGACGGCACAAATATCCATGCCCGAGGGGGGATTCGAACCCCCGACCGTAGTGGCCGTGCAGACCGTGCCTAAAGCTCCTCAGTCCCCTCGACCACCGCGTCCGGCGCTGATTGTCTCTCGTGGCCAGCATATGAACTAACAAATCTATCTGCACAGAAGACACTTACGTTTTCTATCGGAAAACCAAAGTAAAAAATAGAGCTCTCGTTGTATGTTGCCTTGGACAACCAACCAAAAACTTTTCTTTTTTCATTTATGAGCTCAAGGTAAAAGTCGACAACTGTACGAAACAAGAGCCTTGTTTTGTCACTAAAATTAGCAAATGAGGTCCGTGTGAACAATCGGTTACTCCCTGCTACAAAGCCTTGTTCCCTGGGCCAAACTGAGAACGACTTGTTTCAAACTACTTCAATAACAGGAAGTTAATAGTACAGTGGTCAATATACGTACCAGCTCACAAGTTATTACACACAGACGTTAATAAGCAAGCCACCACAATTAAAGTTGTCTTAGAAAGGTGTATAAGAAATTATTTATGGCGCAACAGAATTTAGACATAATAAAAATTGCATCTGAGCTTCTTCTCAGCACTCGTGAAGAACGATATTAAATAAAAGAGGGAAGGTGCTCTAAAACTACAATTTATAGGCAACTTACGGATTATGCTGAACTTAAACTGGTTTATTCAGATAGAAAACAAGCAAAATGGGGAACCAATTTTGTTAATACAATAAAGATGCATCTCTTACATGGATTAATGCAGACGGTGCCCAGCCTAAGTCATACATGATTTAACGCTACTGGGGAGAAGGATTCACAAACAACACTCATTCGCCCACACACACGCAATGCCACAGCGAAACTCACCAAAATCAGCCTGCTGAGACGAGGCGGAAGCAGGCACCGCTATCGTAGGCGAAATTCAGCAAGTCGGAGGTAGCACAAAACGCAATCTACAAAAACACTTTGAAGCTGGCTCTGGTCCGTCGTGCCTGTTTTGAGGTGGTGAGTGTGTATATCCAAGTTAAATTACATCTGAATTCGACCGCGAGCAATCATGCTAACGGCGTCACACGGCTACGTTACATGAACGCACTCCACTGAAGGTGAAGTGGTTGAAAATCGGATTCATTATACAATATCATGGTGGATTCGTAAGTTGCATTCTGTTGGAAATCGATCTAGGTACTGGTTTTATACAAGAAGTGGAGTGAATTCATGCGACTAACTCCAAACCGAGGAAGTCGGAACTCGGACCCACGTGGTTCCGAAAACCGATAAGATTGAATAAATTCAGTTTCCGAAAAATAAAGAAAATTAACTACAGCATGCAACCCATAGAAATGCTTAGAATTATATAAGGAAGCGAATGAAATACAGCTACACGCAATAGGGGGCGATTACATAGACGGATGAGGTACTGTCTCAGAAACAACACAAAAATGAAATAATTACAACGTCAGAAAAATAAAAATAAGAATTACGGCGTGCAATCCATAGAAATGTTTAGAATTACATGAAGAAGCGAAAGAAATGCATCTACACGCGATAGGATGCGCTTACAGAGACGGATGAAGTCCAGTCTCAAAAAACTCGTAAAAGTTAAATAATTACAAAGTCGAAAAAATAAAATTACGAATTACAGCATGCATCCCATATAAACGTTTAGAATTACATAAGGAAGCTATTGAAGGAGGTTGTACGAAGCTCAGAGAGAATTACTGACAAAGACAGAGTGCGTACTAGAAGTCGGAGAAGAAATGGTAAAATTAAAATAGGCGGGGAGAGAAGATCGCGAAATATTAGTGGAAATCAGAAGGATACCCCCATAGTTACTTGCCTGATCGGCATGGAACAAACAAGAGTGGAAGCTGAAGGCTTTGTTCTATGAACCAACCACGTGGAACACGTATCACTCACGGAAGGAAACGATGAGAAGATTTTTTACATGCACTGTACAAAAATGAACATATCACCTATTAGAAATCGAGCCCCACAAAGCTAGAAAGTATTTACACAGAGTTCATACACCGCGACATGATCACAAAACGTTATCAAACTGCAACTAGAATCACACACACCACGTTTATCTATAGGAAATCACTGAATTGAAAAACGACAAAACATTTCCGCACACGATCGGAGAAAATATTCTTAAAAATGATTCTAAGTTCATGAGTCTAAGTTAAGCGTACTAGACAATGAAACGCTACCATCTCCAAACACAAGAACAGAACCAACCTTACCTCACCAGAAGACCAACACAGAATGAACAGCCGAGTGGCCACGGGGGCGCGAAAAGCTACCGGAAGCTGGAAAGCCCAAGAAACAGCGGTGGTGGGGACGGAGAGTGAGACTCGCGCTGGGGAGGGCTCGCCGACTAGGTTGTAACCAAAGGGTGTAGAAACCTCTTTGGTAACATCAGTAGCTATCGACACTGAACCAGAGAGAACAAAGCAAAGCGGGCTGTTACTCCCCACATTCAGACAGCCATAGATTCTCGCTCATCCACTTAAAAGTAAGACAACAACACATTCTCACAGGGACAGTGGCGTAGCGGAGAATCCGTACTTATGCCACATTAATTAATACAATAATAAATTATTAACATAACAAAATAAGAAAAACCTAGCAATATTAACTAATATTTTAAGACATGAAATAAAAATGCTATTCCTCAAGCCTTTAAAAAAGTGGGGTTCAAGTTTTAATAAAATGATAATCTAGCGACATTAAATAAATTATAATTTTATAGAACTATACAAAAAATATATGGAAGACGACAGACGGTTGTCTTTCAAAGGTAATACACAGATCTCAAACACTCATAGTTTTCGGTATATTTGTTTAGGCCAAATGTTATATTTCAGATTTGAGTCCCTTATCTAGCTGCCATGATATTTTGCATAAATACCCTATGTAATACCGACGACGGTACAGTTAGGTGATGTGAGCACGGCCTGGTGCTGCAGACAGAACGCCGCCAGACGGGACGCATCCCATGGTGTGGAGCCGCGGCGACCATACCACGCTTGTGTGGCGTTTGCCATTGCGTCACACAGGGGATGGCCCTGGCCATCGCCCGCCTGTCTCTCATTGCAGACACAGGCTGCTGCCTGCTGGCTTGTTTGATTGATGGTCTTCTCTCTAGTGATTTGTAGGCCGCTCCTACACGGTGACAGCTGTCGCATCAACAGCAGTTGCCTCTGAACTCCTTCCGCACGAGATCATTTTATGCAAATCGAAAACTCTCTGTTGGCCTCCATAGATGTGCCGTCCCCTCGGCTCCTCCTACGCTACGCCACTGGCTCCATACCCCTACTTTCGATATCTGGGATATATATTGAGATGACCGCTAGTTTCTTTTATTACTAACAAGTAACTTCACTACAATTCTACACTGTTAAAATTTCAGAACAGTATACACTTAACTGTGTGCAGTCTTGATATTTGAAAGAAATCATCTTGAACTTCATCTTTATGAGGCATATTCTTTGTTTCATTTATGTGTACTATACGGCACATGATGATGTCCAATTTTATAGTACCATTGTCTTGAATCTCCTGTATACAGATATTCCTCTTGCGACGATTTTTGGTAGAAGCGAAGCTGGTTGATAAATAAAGTTGATAAAATGCAGCTGATGGGTCAATATGATTTATTTGGAATGAGATAATAGTGCCGCCTGATTGGTTGGTTGGTTCGTGGAACCGAGGGACCAAACAGTTAGGTCATATTGCCCACTGCCTGATTCCACGTAAGGCAAGAATGTAATTATATAAACCACGTACTTCATCACAACTGACAACAAAAAATTTAACGATTTGTTTGAGGTGAACTATTACGGTGTTCTGTTGTCGACAGAAATCTGTACTCCACATGTAACCTTAAGAGGCGTGGTGGGAGGGTAATTTATGCACCAACTTCAAGTGTTACAGTCAAGCGAAGAAAGATTACTGGTAGGTCTCCTATCTTTCTGTTTTCGAAATATATGCGTAGGACTCACTGTCCTAGAAATGTACGCTAAATGAACTTACCAGTATTCGATACCACGACGATTACATTTGCTTGATGCTAGTTGCTAACAAGTTATGACTTTAAGTTAGATAGAGTGCGAATAATTTCTCCGTAGGCCATCCTAAGAAAAAATGTGAGAAAATTACCTTCCTCCAGAGCAAGTACAAATATAAACATGGTACGTCAGTCGTCCCGAAACCATCAGTGTGTTAAAAGAGTGGTGTTAGCGTATTGACGTCAAAGGTAACTGTGCAAAAAATATGACGTCATAGCAAAATTCCTGAGCTTTAATTATTTCGGTAATGCGATATCTGCTGCCGCCACTGCAGCAAGCCTGCAGAACGAGGATGGGGAAACAACACAACGGTCAACCAGCATTCGTCCACAGGAAATGTAAGAGTATGTATGTACAATTCTCAGTCCTTTCTGGATGCTGGCGAAAGAATGAGAAGTGTGAACTACTTCAAATGTCGTACCCACCTAAAAACCAGCAGAAAGTACGTAATCTGTTAAGCAGCTCTCTCTCTAGACCACTCAAAATAAAGCTTTTAAGATTGACTTGAGTGTGAGAACCGAGGAATACGTGAACGCATGTGACAACAGGTCCAACACATGTGCTCTCCGCGATGCTTATAAAACACATAAGGTTGGCCATCCCTAACGCTTCCCGGTAGACTAATCTATAACGTGAATCTTAATACTTTCTTGGCGTATTTCTTTATAAATAAAATTACAGGTATTCAGCCATAACCATTTATTTCTTATTCCTAATATTTCGCCTGTGCATCGTTCAGCCATGATCAGAACGATAGTAAGACAAGTAGACCATCGGCAGAGATTTTCCGTCCATCTTCTGGACTGTAAAAGCGTAGCAAATCGATAGCAAATATGTAAAAGGCCGTAGTTCCCTCCACGGAGATTATATACAATCATAATCTTTGGTTAACTTCGACGACAGAGAAGTACGAAGTCGTAATACCATATATGGAGAACATATGCAATCAAACTACCGTTGTCTTTGATTGCGTACAATTGTGAGTGCCGGGTTCCAAATTTTATCAAGAATAAAACCATCATCCAGATTAATTAAATTACTCCCGAGCCGAATTTCAGTGCCTCCTCTAAAAACTGAATCCCATAAGGATGATACAGAGGTTAGTATCTGAACATTCTCATAATCCATATTATGGCCTGTTTGAATACAATGTCCAGCCACTGTTGATTTATCGGGTTGTAGCAGGAGGCTGTACCGCCGATGTTCCGCACATCGTTCACTAACTATGCGCAAAGTGCGGTCAATATTCGAACTTCCACATTGACATCGAATTTATTACACATCCGCCTTCCGCAAAAGCAAATCATCCTTAAAAGAGCCAACAACCACGAATATTATTAGTGCTGGTTGTTGTCTTAGTATTGCTCTGATGGTGGCTGAACGATACACATCCGAAATATTAGCAAATAAGAAAAAGATGGTTACGGCTGAATACCTGTAATTTTATTTATAATCGAAAACGAACTTTCTAAGCTAGCTCCAGTGATGTACCGGCAATGCCCGAGAAGTAATGCAATGAACACGTAGCGATTACCATATTTGTCACAGAATATCTACATTCCATAGGCCATCTTACGCTGCGTGGTGGAGGGCACTTTATGTAATCCTGTCAACAGTTCCATTCAAGAGGAGAACGACTGCTGGTATGCTATGAATCTTTCTCTTTCTCCGAGAGATTCGTAGCTCTGACTGGTCTAGAAAAATAAGCCATTATATTTTTTACAGTTGTGTAATACACTGATCAACCACGAAAACTATAAAGCCAAATTTCATCACGTGTGAATAGAGTGTTATTCTTCCCCGAACCCTGTGTTACGGTAGTAACACTAAAAGTGAGCCTTTGCCATCGTCTTTTGACAGCTCGAAATTTAAATGAAAATAAAGGCTTAACTATTCATCTGACACGAAAATTGAATAACCGAATTTGTAGAGGAGAAAATTCTCTACAACTTTGCTCTCTTATGTTTTTTTCATATCTCGTAGCGTTTCAAATATATTTGCAAATATAACGGCGATTTTGGGTTGTCAGTCTGTCTGTCTGTCCGTTACGTGTTCCCTGTTTTTAAGACGAACCGTTCAACCGATCAGCACCAAATTTTACAGATATGGTTGTAGGCCGCCAGAGACCAGAACCTCATTTTTTCAAATTTTTCGGCCAGAAAATACTGTAGTAATAAAAAAAAAGCAGTTTGTAATTGCAAACGATCCGTTCATCTGATACGAAAATTGAATAACCTAATTGGTAGAGGAGAAAATTCTCTACAACTTAACTCCCTTATGTTTTTTTCAAATCTCGTATCGTCTCAGACATATTTGCAAAAATAACTGAGATTTGACACCATCCATTGAATTAACGAAAACCAGCCGTTCGGAGATGTCCCGTGATATTCCTCGCCCAGAACTCTCTCTGGCATACGCCAGCCGGCCGCGGTGGCCGAGGGGACTGAGGCGCTCCAGTCACGGTCTGCACGGCCACTACGGTCGGGGGTTCGAATCCCCCCTCGGGCATGGATATTTGTGGCGTCCTTAGTTGTAAGTAGTTCATAAATAGTTTGTAAGTTTAGGGACTGATGACGCCGTTGTTAAGTCCCATAAGCTTAACAAACATTTGAACATTTTGAACATTTGGCATACGCCATCTTGCGTTGCGTATTTGATGATTTTCTTATTGTAACTTACACGTTGTCATTTCAAAGCAATGGCGCACTGAAGAATTAACAAAAACACGTCGTTCTTCGACGATAAATGATAATTTAGTGTCTACAAATGCCACATTAGCATCAGTTAATAACGGCCATCAATAGTATGAGATGAAATGACTCATCCTTTGATTGATAGTCGTAGAGTAGTGGGCAAGACGTTGTGTTATAACGGTAAAGGTCGGTGGTTCGGAACGCTCCACTACCTACACTACCTACTTTTTTTTCCTAAAAGGGTTTCAGACACTCTTATTAATTAATTTTTTATTATTTAAATTATTATTTTGGTCCAAAATGTTTGCAAAAACTTATAAAACTACAAATCGTAAGTGGGCCGTAAACACGTTAGTGCGATTTTTTTCAACACGTTTCCTCCATTCTCCAATGATAAGTGTGGTTCTTCGTCATTCTTGTACACTTAGAGATATAAAGTTATCTTTCAATACATTTCACAGACGCTTTTGTGACATTGCTTTCCTTCTTCTTTCAGTTGGCCTTGATTCAAAAATCTTATTTCTTCTTCTAGTATATTCGTAATCACATGCCAAAGACAAGTTCTTCTCTTACTGTCTAATATTCTTTCAATGTTAGCTCCTTGCAAAACAGTGATCCAGCCCAATATTCGTCTTAGATCTCCAGATACCTTTGTTATTCTAAACTGCCACATAGATGTTGCGAAGATCTCTAGGTTCAAACATCCTTAGGTGCTACTCATCGGTTCTCTTTAGTGTCGATATTTCATTCATCGGCCGTAACTGGCCTTGTCATGACTTAATATATAACAACAAAAGTTTTAATCAAATGTTCAAATGTTTGTTAAGCTTAAGGGACTTAACTGCGGGATCATCAGTCCCTAAACTTACAAACTACTTATGAAATACCTTATACTAAAGACGACACAAACATCCATGCCCGAGGGGGGATTCGAACCACCGACCGTAGCGGCCGTGCAGACTGTGCAGACCGCTACGCCACTGCGGTCGGCCCAAAAGTTTTACATCACTTGTGTATGCCATAAGCACATTCCTCATGAACATACTTTGGTATGACTCGAAACAGTAGGTCCACCTAACTGTCATAAAATATAAACATACTTGCCCTTACTCCGATGTGTCAAACGTATACCAATTTTGCCGAAGGTAGTTGAGGCAGTAACATTTGTACCTCCATTCAATACACACTGTAAAAACAGTATATGGTCTTTACAAACATTGTACAGACCTTCTCCGATTACAAGAAGGTGAATATCAACGTTTGATCGACACGGATAGTTGCTTTATGTCAACATGAGCTTTCATCAAAACTATTACAAAGGTGACAGTCGTGACTCAGAGTAATGCCGTAAGGACCAGGAATCGTTTTGAAACTACAGGTAGTGTTCACGATTTGCCCAGTACTCCACGCCCTGGGGCAACAACTGCGGCAGACGAGCGGTATCTGTGACTTCTCGCACGAAGGAAGCCGAAAGAGGCTACCATCATGATAAACAAAGGCAGTTTATGATCCACCGGGAATCAAGCGACATACAACACGGAACGGAATTGACTACGCAACAACTCTGTGGAGTGTAGATGACCTTGGAGAATTGACTGTTGATAATGGGGGAAAACTTCTCTTTACTGATGAATACTGCATATATCTGATACCAGATGACCACCGACAACATATGAATTCGAAACCTGGTAATGCTGCGCTCCAGACGCATACCGTCAATCGAGTAGAGAAATGGGGAAGATAGGTGAAAAATCAAAATGTTCAAATGATTGTATAGCTTATGGGACTTAACTACGGGGTCATCAGTCCCTAAACTTACAAACTACTTATAAACTAACTAATACTAAGGACGGCACAAATATCCATGCCCGAGGGGGGATTCGAACCCCCGACCGTAGTGGCCGTGCAGACCGTGACTGCAGCGCCTCAGTCCCCTCGGCCGGCAGATAAGTGACTTGTGTTTTTTTTTTTTTTTTTTTTGAGGGGGGGGGGGAGTATCATGTGCGGGTTTTCGATGTCATTGTTGCCAAACAAGGGGAAGCTCAATACAGAAATAATAACCCAAAACACATCGGTCAACCGTTTAATCAGCATTTCGTGGGAAGAATACAAGTTTCTTGAAGACACCTTCCAAGCCCATCGTGCTGGCCTCATGAAAGATTTTATTGATTGTAGCGGTATGAACGAATGGAATATGTGCCTGTTCTTGCAATATGAGTCTATCGTAACATGTTTGGGAAGAATCGAAACGACCTGTGTGAGCACATCTTGATAACCATGAAATGTACGGGAGTTAAGCAAGACGTCCATTAGAGAAAGGGATAAATAAAACCAGCTATGGTTAAACTATGTAGTAGACAGCATGACACTTAAGAGTGCCGGCTTACATCACGCACTGTTTCGTGAAACTCTTTACTGAATAAGTTTGCTGCACTGACTTACCACAAGAAATGTGGGTCTAGATCCTGTTTGAATAGAACAGAACTGATTGGTTGGGTTTTGTTTGTCAATAAATCGGAAGCTACATTACTTCATAAATATGAGTTGAAAATATTAAAGAATGCAGTAGAACTTTTTTTTGGGTGGGTGATGATAATTCTTTGACGTGAGTATATTTACAGTTCCAGATGCTTATTTAGAAACTTAGAAGCCAACATTTACCTAAACCTGTGATGCATGTATTACTACTTGTGTTGCCATTTATATGGAATTTGACATGGAATTTCTTCTTTTAATATTAGAACCTAGGTAGCAGAAGTTAAGCACATGTTCAAAATTGAAACCTTCTGGTAACAGTCCACCGAAATTATAGTTTCCCTTCCTGTTGAAATAATCTACTTAGTCATTATAGCATTATTAGCAAATTCTCCGGATTGTGTGTCTTCATATTGTCCTCTCTAAAGACATGTGCAACGACTAAGATGGTCATCCCGGAGCCCAGATTCGATCCCCATCGAGCATATCGGTAATGTAATGGAACAAAGTTTCCGTCCCATAGAGGCTTCGCCCAGGAATAGATCTGTATTTGCTGCCACTCTGCAAACGATTTGGTGTCAAATGCATCCGAAGTAGTACAGTGGACTCTTAAACTCATTTACATGGCGTATCACTGCAATTTATAGGGCCAGAGGACGCCAAAGACAATTTTAGGTGCCTACCCCATGACATAAGCTAAGTTGGTATAGATCCCCTGCACAACAGGAGGAGAATGTACAGGTCTCTCAGGACGACGCAGCAACTGAGTTTATTTCTATTTGTGTAAAGTTATCCAGGAAAATAGGACGAATTATCAGGAAACACCGAGTGAAGACAGTCTTCCATCCATCAGCTAAGACACGTGCACCTGCTTTGAAGTGTTAAAAACGACCTAAGACTATGTATTTCATGACTTGTTCTCGAAACAGAAAAAATGCACTTTTCCGAGAAAACGCTGTTACTTTTGAATAACTCGGAATCTTGGAGAATATAGTTGTGTACAGTTAACAAGAGTGTGCGAAAATCGTTTAGAAATCGAGATAAAAAAATGCCAGTGACGTCTTTTTAATTTTAATTTTTATTTATTTATATTTTTGTGTTCATCAAGTAGCTCGATGCTTTTCGGTTGTATGTTCATGTTCGTTCTGGGTTCTTCGTTGAGAATTTGCTCAGATTTTTTTTTTTTTTTTTTTTTTTTTTTTTTTTTTTAATTACAGATGGAGTTGAGCTCTCTTTCTCTCTTTTCATTGGTTCTTCGGTTTGATCGGTACTTTATGAACGTTGTTTTGTTTTGTTGTATTTTGATCGTGTTATCGTTCATTCAGTTTTTTCGTTAAAGAGGGCGCCGAGCTACCATGCCGGCAACACTCAAATGTTCAAATGTTTGTAAATCTATCGGACCAAACTGCGTGGTCATCCGTCCGTAGCTTACAAACTACTGAAACCTAGGTAAACTAACCTAAGGACAACACACACACCCATGCCCCAGGGAGGACTCGAACCTCCACGGCGAGCAACCGCGCGCTCCGCAGCGAGACGCTTTAGACCGCTCGGCTACTCCACCGCGGCCCGGCAACACTGACAGAGCGCGTTGCGCCACCGAGCCGTAGTAAGTTTCGAACTACCATGTAACATTTTCGTACATCACAAATTAATTCGTCGCCCATTACGCTACAGCGCAAAGCTGCGAGAGCGATCCGTAATTCTCGTATCATCGATGGCAGGTGTTAACTGTTAATATGCCATTTTTAGACATTTGATTATAATTGATTGTCCTAAGAACGACGTGTTTTTGATAATTTTCAGTGAGCTATTGCTCTGAAATGACAACGCTTCGAGTTACAATAAGAAAACTATCAAATACAGAAAGCAAGATGGCGTATGCAAAAGAGTGTTTCGGGCGAGGGATGTCACGTGACTGATTTCTGAATGCCAGACGTACGTTGTGTTGCAGCCAGGCTATAGTCACTCGTCCCAACGCAAAAGAAAATAAACTTTGAACTAACTACCAGGGCAAGACAGGTGATGATATTTTAACGGAAAAATATAATGGAAATGTGGGAGAAATGCTAAAATACTAGATTAAAGAGGTAAAAGGTCAAAAAGGAGTATGTTTGTCAAAGCTGAACTCAAATATCAAACAATTTTGGCTATCTGTTAAAATACAGTCAGAAAGAATATTACGTGTTGGGTGCATAGATATTATGACAATAGTAGAGTCGTAATCGTACAGCCCATAATTTTTTATTATTTACATTTTTGTCCTAAACGTTTGCAAAAAATCAGAACTGGACGCTTATAACGTTGATTGCATAACCTTTTCTGCATTTCAGTTATGACTGTACATGTTACTTTGTTCTGCCCTAACGTAAGGAGCAAATATTCTGTTTCAGACCGCTACGTTTTCTTTTCAAGCTAAAATAACAAACGGAATAAGCGTGGTAACACTGAATTCCACATAACTCTAGAACTTAATCTATATACAAAGATCATTTCGTCATCTATAACAGTCATTATAACATCACATATTTTTGGAAACATTTTCGTTTCTCTATTTTTGGGTCAACAGCACTCTATTTAAAATTATTAATAAAGAACAGTCTAGAGTGCACTAATTTATTTCATTCACTTAGTTTCAGTCTTATTTAGACCATCTTCAGGAATTTTGTCTCTGAAATATATCACAGTTACATTTAGAGGAGTTTGGAGCAATAAACATTACTGTCAAAGCTAACCTAAGTTAATAAAGAGAAATAGAACAAAATAAAATAAACGATGATATACCCATCGATGTTGTGGAGCTGGCAGGTAGCTGGGAGCCTTCTAGTGCGTCACTGCTGGCTGGAGCAAGGTTTGCTGCTCTTAAATAGCTGAGTCTCCACCCCTTTGCCAGTTCAATCCATCTTTGATAGCCAATGAAAAGATTAAATAGACGAATATAGCCAATATATATAATATATAGCGAGTCCCGTTATGTATCCCGTATATCAGAATATACCAAGTCTTAACTTAAAGCCTATATTTTATTTGCCAGTCAGCCATCGTTTCCTAGGGCGCCCACAAGCCTTCACCGCTCCGCCTTCCATCCTGACAACGCTTCCAACCCATTTTATTAATGCAGCACTGGGATGGGTTGTATAATTTTCCTATCATCCGTGGGATAAAGATTAAGTGCTGTACAATTTGGCGTCCGAAGTGCGATCGATAACCCACCTTTCGGCCCTTAGGATGGCCGCAAAATTTTGGTTCACATTATGTTGTGTTGTGTATGACATCCTAGTAGCCGCTGCATCTGCACATTCCGTGCGGGGTGCCAAGTCCAACGCCGCCTGCCGCAGCGCACGTGTGCGCCATGTGCTTGACGCGCGACCTGGCGCAGTTGACCACCGACTTCTCCGTGTACTACTCCACGTGCACATCTCACCTGCGCGCACTAGGCGTAAAAAGTTACGCGCCCCGTTCGTACTACTGTTTCGGCCCACCGAAGGCATGTAAGTGCCGTACCCGGTTGGCGCGGCCCACCTGCCGCTGCCGCCGTCCACATTACAAGCTTCCTAGGGTTTTATTTGCGGACGGAGAAGTTAGTACTGCTTCCTCCCACAAGGCCCCTAAAACCTCCACATCCTTGAGGATGCTGTTGCGTAGCAGTGTGCGTTTGTACGGCCCTACAGTACGCACGAAGTGCCGTAGTTGCTGTCCAAGTCTTTATGGAAAGCATAAAGTTCTGACTAACCTGTTGTCTTCTATAGTTGTGTCCCCAGCGCAGAAGACGGCACAGAGGTCGTTGGTTCTTGTACACCCTACAAGTGAGGCTAAAATGAGTTCTGTATGACGAAAGCATAAGAAGCGACTCGCGAGATTTTTAATTGTCAGGGATGCCATTTATTAAATAAATAATAAAAAAGAAATTAGCAACTATTGTTAATATGATACGGCCTATGCTGCCCATAGTTCATGTTGAGACCTCGACTGTTATCACATTTACGCAAATCTTTACTCATGACGGGCGCGGTCCGGCGCGTATGGTGGTCAGCTCGAGACTGAAACTGCGGCGCGTTGCGAGAGGGCACCTGACGCTCTATTTCGCGCCAAAACAGGGCCGTAGCGCGCCTTCTGCAAAATCGCTCTTCTCTTGTTACAATAAGAGAAAGCACCTTAAACTTTTTAAACTTTCAAAACCTAGCCTGTTCTTGAGACATATTTATCATAAATTCTCAGCTCTGAATTATAAATATTTAGTATATAATAAACAAAACTAATTTCGAAAGAAATCACGTGACGTGAAATGCAGTAGCCAATGCGAGGAGAGCACCAGAAACATAGGCGGGCTTTCCCACGGGGACCAGCACCTACTGTGGCATATGCTACTGCTCCCCACCCCACATGTCAATATATGCTGTACTGCTGTCTTTCTTCCGCGCTTAAGACGCGTACGATGTTAGCAAAGAAACGGCCAGCGGCCAGAAATATGAAGTGGCCATAGGCCAGGAATATCACAACATACGTCGCTTAGCGGCGCCGCCCGTCCGTAAGTGGTGTGCGGATGAGGCGCCGCCCCATGTTTCCTGCCGGACCTGCCAAGCAGACGAAGATGGCTCTTTACTGGGTCCAAACCACGCTGCAAGTCGTAGCAGCGCGGACCACTCGCCGCCCCCGCCGCAGCCACGCTCGCGTCGTGCGACCGCCATGGCCCGCCGCCCACCTGCCGCCCCCGCCTTCTATGCACCGCACCACCGTCGTATTTCAACCAGCCACACCACGTCCCGACGAATAAGTACAGACTGATATTGCATGATTTGTTATACCCTTCTGTTGCGACGTGTCTCGAACTAATAGAATAATTCGAATACTAACTTTCCCTAGGCTTAGTAAGGCATAATGTTGTTTCTTCTCGCGAGTGACTGGATTTGCTAATGTTGGTTTTTTGCTGCCCATTTTACAGTTATTGTAGAGACTACTCTTTACCTTATATTACTTAAAAAATGTTCAAATATTTGTTAAGCTTAAGGGACTTAACTACGGGGTCATCAGTCCCTAAACTTACAAACTACTTATGAACTACCTACAACTAAGGACGGCACAAATATCGATGCCCGAGGGGGGATTCGAACCCCCGACCGTAGTGGTCGTGCAGACCGTGACTGAAGCGCCTCAGTCCCCTCGGCCACCGCGGCCGGCTTATATTACTTAAGTTTGCGCATTGCCGGAAGTATGAATGTTTCATTTTTTAATTAATTTGTAGCATGTCTAATGAATGACACATTCTTATGATTATTGACAAAGTTTTTCATTAACGCTAGTAATATGTAGCCTGGCGTCAACAGTGACAGAATTGTTGTGATGTTTCTTCCATTTCAGTCGTGTCACGATCTCTCTTTCCTTGATATTTCCTATCAATATTTTCCGTGCCGTAAATGAAAGTAAATTTCCGCCCTCCACAGACGTGACGGGTTAAAAGCAAGGCATTACCTCCACCTCCAATCTGGCAGAAATTGAAAAATCATTGGTACTAGGGGTAAATGTGAAATTCTCAATCTTGAAGGAAGTGTGCTTTTGTTTTAAGATCAAACACCGACGCCATACCAGCGTTGAGGTCTTAAATGAAAAACCACAAACAAAAAGTTTTCGATCGTGGTTGATTCTACCAGATTTGCTGACGAGTTAAGACGGTTTGAATTCCGCGACCGCACAAACAGTCGTACACACGACTAGCGTCTGAAACCGTCGGAACCGTTAGAACACTGTCTCGATAAACTACATAGTAAACACAAGATTTAAACTTTCGCCCCTCCCTCCTCTACTCTCTATATGTTTCTCTTTTTCCTCCTACGTATTTCTTTCTGTATGAGCTATTCCTTCCGTAAAAGTAATAGTTTTCGCAAACTGGTTGCCAAAGCATGTGACGACAGTGTGCTTCAGCGCACAAAATGTGAATCTTGTTGATTTCAAAATGTTTTACCGGAGAGAAGCCTGGTTGAGATGTGATTAGATAGCCTTTGAGAGATACCCGAATCCTTACTGCACCTTAAGTGACGTGCAAGTAGAAAGTCTTCAAAGCTGTTACCCTCCAGATGGCAGCTAAAGTTAAGTAATGTTTTAGCCGATGTAATGGAGTCTATATGTAGTTGCCACATGGTGAGTCAAGAGTGCCGCCTGTGAGCGAAAATCCATAAGAGGAGTATAAAGAAGAAAACTGTTGCACATAGCGAGAAGACCAAGAAAGACCACTTTGTCCTTATTTCTATTATTGCCATTCTGCTTCTATATACCTCCTGTTCTACCTCAAAAACGCATTTTCTTTGTCAGATTCCGAAACTTCCACAACAGGTTTCATCATGTTTCCTGTATCAGTACCTTGGCAATAAATGCACGTGGAACACAACGCACGTCAAAATTATGAGAAGTTAATTCCAGTTGTTACGGCCAGAGACAGCCTAAGTTGATGTGTAAATAATTACGTATCCTGATAGAAAAGTAAGGTGAAGCTCTATTCCAGTACTCCAAGAGAGGTACTTATAATGTGCTATGATGTGTTAATAGTAAAGATATGTTGTCATTATCCAATGTAGCGAGATCGAGTGCTATTTTGCAATCATGAGTAACCCAGACGTTAGTAAATCCTGTTCTCTTTTAAATTACCACATTATTAAGCGTGAAGTATCAATTAAAATTTGCTCCAGTCACTCATAATATAGATATCGTAAGATTTATTAGTGTGTAAGGTTTTTCAGACGTATGTCTGTCGTGTTCACACTTACATTTTTAGAGTTAATTATCCTTGAGAATTTTAAGTACATTGTCATTAAGTGCGAAGAGTTAACATTTTGCTACCATTAACGATTTATGCCTTCTTTTTCGCCATTGTGAAGTATCACGTATTGTTACCAAACCCATAATGTTCAGCGTCGTGTAATGGATTTTATACAGTTTGCTTCTATTGCCAACGGAGCATTGTTTACCATTTACATTTCCAATTGTTACAGTGGTTCGGTTGTGGTCTGCCTTTCCTGTGCTACCTTCATTTGTTTTCTTTGAGACCTTTTAGAGCCTGTCAATTCAAATTTGAAGTAAGTGTTTATAAGGATTAAAAAAGTAATCGCGCGGTTTTTAATTCTTAAAATCCACCGACCCGCCTTTTTTCCTCCAGTCTTTCTTCATATAATGTTAAGTCACATCCTGTTTTCTGGGCTTAACTAGTGTCAATTCAACAGAAATTTAGAGAATGTATCAACGATTTCGTCATCCTAGAGCTTCTGTGTTACGGTATTTATGCAGATGACAGATTCTCAAAACGAATGGCCAACTTTTGAAACCTTTTGCCTGCTGAAATTCAACGCATAGAAGCCTTAAGACGTCGTTGAAATTTTAAAATGTGTACTTTAACTGTCTGATCTTTGTCCATTATGTATCAAACTGACTTTAACCTCCTTTCCATTCATTTGAATGAAATTCATTTCCAAGTATCTGATGCGTTATTTATTTTATCCGCTGTTTGTAGCCGATGTTATTGTGCTGCCGTTGTATTTTCAGTGCACCTGTGCGAATTGCCGCCAGAATTCTATTTCCTTGCATTGTTAAGATGCGTGCTCATACGCCGTCACCTGACGTTAGACCACCTGCGTCCTTCAAGGCTGTTGCAATTAGCTGTAGCCGCTCCCTCCCACTCCCCTCTCCAGGCACCACACCATCTCGTGTGCCTCTCCTCTCTCCCCTCCCGCCGGGCGCGTAGTCCAGACTAGGGATGGGAAAAACCGAGCGGTTAAAACCGATACCGGTATTTTAGTTTCGAATAACCGTTTTTTTCGGTATTTATTTGGTCTCGGTTGTAACCGTTTTTTTTAGTTATTGCCAAGAACCGGGTAAAAAAACCGGTACGACTACTTCCTGTAGTAGCGATTCAAAATGTGTTTTTTGTAAATAATTTAAGAAAATTAAAACTAGTAGACCCTAATATTTAGGGCTATTCCTAAAATTTCCACTGCTGTGAAATATTAGGTCATCGCAGTAACTAAGAAAAGCGATCAGTGATAATTTAAGAACAATACCGGCAGTCAGAAACGCGTGGCATAAGAACTTAAGAACTGGTGCAGCTATTGAGGCATCGATGTACCCGTTACCGTGTGGCGTGGCCTATTAGACGACGCGTGTGATCCGGCAATGTACAAGACCCGCCTCCGTCTGGTCATGCGGCAGTTCCTCGCTATCGTCGTCAGACATCGGTTGTGTATTTAATGGCACCATCCTAAGTGTGGAAGTACTTCACGAAGTATGGGAGCAGAGGGATACAATGTTCCATTTGCTATAAAAAGCTGAAAACGGGTGGAGGTACTACAAACATGCTATGTCATTTAAGGAGAAAGCATCCAAAATATTCCTTGGAAGAGAACGTAAATTCGATTCATATACCTATTATGTGATGTACTCTAAGCTTGGAATAATATCTTTTAATGTATTATCGTATTGTTATGCTAACAAGTTTTACTAATGTGAGTCCTTGAAAGCTAGGGGCTTTTTTAATAACCAATATGGGTTTAGGTAACATTGATCAAGTGGTGCCTCACGAGGTAGCCGTGCTGTCTGAGGCTCCGTGTTACGGACTGCGCGGCTGCTCCAGTCGGAGGTTCGAGTCCTCCCTCCTCCCTCGGTCATGGGTGTATATGTTGTCATTAGCGTAAGTTAGTTAAGTTAGATTAAGAGATATTCGTATGCGCTGCCTCACAAGTCCAACTTACGGAGTGGTTGGCTCAATATTCAGAACTGCCGGAAGGAAATACTATGCCAGTAAATCTGTATGCTTCGTATATCGTCTTCTACGGACTCCTGGCTAGGCTTACACACACTCAAGAGGGCGTAGTATTGGTAGGGGATCTTGCAAAATATGGAAAGCCTAGTGATTTGTCATATAACGTAAATTTACCTAAATATTAACTAAATTTCGTAAGTTTCGGTTTCGGCCGAAACTAGAAGAACCGAAAATTCGATTATGCTTTCTGTTTCGGCCGCAAAATATGTTTCGGTCGAACTCTACTGGAAATAATAGCAATAAAAAACCGAAAACCGCTTATTTAAAAAACCGGTTATCTGAAACAATTTTTACGGTGCGGTTAAACTGGAGATGAAAAGAACCGGTATAACCGAAAACCGGTTGTTTCGGCGATAACCGCCATCCCTAGTCCAGACGTGCCTCCCGCAGGCAGCCATTATATTTTTCTGATTATCACCTCCCCTACTGCCGTGCGCACCACGTGCGCGTCTGACAGTTGTATTGTATTTGTTTACAAATAGTTCCCGTGCCGCGTAAGCTGCATTTACGCGCGAAGTATCTCAACACTCGTGATTCATGAAATAATACCAATTGAGGCTCACAAGTGGTACACCTTATGAAATTATATAAGAATTCGTTAATTTTGTGATAAGCAATATTAACTCTTCTTCTGCCTAATGATTGTAGACGTTCATTAAAAGCAGCTATGTTGTGAAAAAAACCTTAATTTTCATCCAAGAAATTATTATAACTATTTTTAAGAGTACCCTTTTTCCTGTACTTGTCAGAGTATCAAATAATTTAGTTTTTGCTGTGTTTTATACACCATTAAGACACCCATATTTAGTTTGGTGTTAGCAACATTTGAGGTCGATAGTGTAATAACCACTTTCGAAATGCGACTTTAATCTACTGGTAATGTTATTGTGTAGTTTTCCTACATGACCTGTATGGAAGGATTGTTCCCTCTTTAAGTAACTTGAAATATTTCAAAATGAATAAGTATTATGTACCAATTTATATTTTTACACCTTGTGTATTATGCTGAGATCTAAGGTACATAAAACCTCTGTTTATTTCCATGTTTCACTTCCTTACTTGATGTAAGTTCTATCCCTCTGTTGAAAAACCTTTAATCCAACACATTTTATGTTCAGTTGCATTAGTGTATTCGTCACTTCCATAATATTTTATGTAAACAGTGATGTTACTGGCTTTAGAAAAGGTTGTTACTTAAATGTAGTTTATCAGTTAATAGAGTTAAAGCCAACATTACCTCTTTTTATGGCTTTACAATGGATTTTAGTTCTTTTCCGCAATTACAATCTATTTTATATTTATACTGAATTATTAAGTATGTGTTAATCTATGGAAAGCATAGCCTCTGTCGGAGAATAAGCATTTTAAAATTGTGTGTATTTGTGTTTCCATTGGATTGTTCCATTGAGTCTCTTATTTTACTATATTTTACACCGCGATTTAGTGAATAAAAGTTATTTCAATATCCAGTATTCTGATTCAATATGGTTGTTACCCAGATGCATTAATCCTATTATAATTATATAATTCCTTGTGTGATTTTTTTTTTTTTTTTTTTTTTTTTTTACATTTCTTAAACTGTGTAATAACTAGGTTAATATTTGCCAAACAACACAAACATCTACACCTTTCTAGGAGCATCTGTAACCATTGAAAGACCCGTGCTAATTAAGTTCGGCCAGCGTCTACACATTAATTTCACAGAATTTAGTAATGACACGTAACATGTGAAACAAGCTTTAATTTGAAACGTAACATTCCATTCAGTTGTGATGGTTTAATTTTCACCTTACTAAATTCATTGTTCTACAAATTTCTGCATAATTGTGAAATTTCCTAATTTTGTTGTTTACTTGAAAGCTAAATGTGACTACATGTAAGTCCCCTCACCCTCACACACAACGAGTTGGAATTGTAAGACAATCCTCCCTTAGTTACTAGGTCCCCTTTCGGGCAACCCGTTCTTCCCAGGAGTGTCTGGCGTCCATGTAAACATTGTGAGTGACCACTTCTAGGAAAGGGGGAGGTAATGTACAGGATGACCAGCCAGTCTAAAATAGTTTAGGGAAATGAATCAAAAATTTTATTTCAAAACTTCGCCTAAGTTTTACAAGTGTTTTTCCTCCGCGACATACGCCTTGACAACGTGACCAAGGCTGTCCACAAAGCAGGACAGAGCCGGACAGAACCAGTATTGACTGCTGATTCTAAAATCACGCCACCCTTCTTGCGTCCGTGCTGAAACTACTAACGTTTCCATGCTACCGTGGAGCCAATGGCAGACACCCACGTTTGATCATGTGTGCTACTGCTGCAGGACACTGAGGTGCGAGAATCATTTCCATGCTACCGTGGAGCCAATAGCAGACACCCACGTTTGATCACGTGTGCTACTGCAGTAGGACTAAGATGTGAGAGAATCAGTTCATTCGCTCTCTTCAGTTTGAGTTCTCGTACAGAACAGACGCACACCAGAGGCTCAGCGTCTGTGCGGGGCGAACGGCCGCATGCCGTCCACTCCCGCCTAGCGGCTGTTCGGTATCAGCCACCAACTGTGGGACCCATTACCGTAACCTTTTCCATTTACTAATCCGCTAACTTAGACTGACACTCATTCATTGCAGCCGACCCCTAGGGCGAGTCCCGCTATGTATCCCGAATTTCAGAATATACCAAATATTAACTTAAAGCTTATATTTTATTTGCCAGTCAGCCACCATTTCCTAGGGCGCCCACAAGCCTTCACCGCTCCGCCTTCCATCCTGACAACGCTTCCAACCCATTTTATTTATGCAGCACTGGGATGGGTTGTATAATTTTTCTATCATCCGTAGGATAAAGATTAAGTGCTGTACAGCTTGTCGATATATCTGACCTTAATTGTTTGTGAGGCTGACAGAACTTGTTTGGTTAATGCTGGTTTTGTCACGATTTTTAAAAAAATTTGCATCGAGTGAATAGAGTCAGTTTAAGAACTTCAACATTTTTCCCCTCCGATCAAATGTAGATGCCGTAAATTCGCTTAAATACCTAGGAATTTCAATTACGATCAGCACACGGAACACATAGAAAATATTGTATGGGATGTGAACCAGGCGTGCATTACAATTGATCATCCTATTTTGGAGTATTGTTGTGCATTGTGGGATCACTACCAAGAGCGACAGATCATTTTCCTCCGGAATTCAACCTGATAATCTTCGAAGGGATTATTGCACACAGTAATCTTTCGTAGTGAATTATTCTATGTGTATGTGTTGATAATAGTACTATGTTGCGGTGGTTTTACGTTTCTTTATCAGGTTTATCAAATGCTAGAGCGACTTTCTTTTTTTTTTTTTTTTTTTTTTTTTTTTTTTTGTGCAGATGCAATTCTATTGCTGGTTAGATAGCGGCTCCAGAATACGATATGCTGCCAAAATATGCATGGTGTGCGTTATCAGATCTTTCATGGTAGTATTGCCTGTTTGTTGTATAATAGTTACATAGTGCTAGAGGTGTTTACGGTAAGAATGGAAACGTTTCTGAAGTGTTTCGCTGTTGTATCGTTTTAGGGTAGAATACCTACAAATTTTACATGTGTAGATAGTCGTTGGACAAAAATTGAATGTATTTTGAGTGTGCAATTTTCTTAGGTTTTGTGATATTTGTTTTGTGTATTGTTTAAAGGGGGGTTACATTGCTGGATAATTCACTAGGGGTCTGACAGAACGTTTGCGGTCTATGTGGTGTGCTCAGGGAGTAGTTGATTGCTGCATTGTGCTTGCATTGTAATCAGCAAATGCTGCAAACTAAATTTAGTAAATTAAAATAAAATTACCCTGGAACCCATTCCGATGGCTGGAGTGTGGGGCAGTACAAGGACCTATAATTTTCATAGAAACACTTGGACGAGTTTCAAAAGCAAAAAATGCTTAGGAGGAGGTCGTAATATACTCTATGTCGATAAGTACATGGAGCTATAACATTCATAAAAAATAATTAGAAGATTTTAGAAAGAAAAAATTGCATACGTTCATTTAATACTAAGTACGATTTGATATGCAAATATAATAATCGGGGAAGCATTTATTGGGGCGGGTGGAACACAAGTACCCCGCGTCAAGATACTTGGAAGACGTTTCTCGCGGCGGTGTGTTTTCTCGCGGCGCATTTAAATAATGATCCAGAACGTCGGGGGCGGCCAGCGTCGCAGGCTCATTAAAGGCACCGAGACGGTTTTAGCAGATGTGAGCTATCGCAAGCACACAACTATCGGGATGGTGGAATGGCTACGGGCTGTGGTCTCTCAAGCTGGTGTTGTTTACGAGGATTCGAACTCTTGTTAAGTGCAGTATCAGATGTTCTCAGTCAAGGGTCAAATCTAGACCTGCCTGAGGAGCAGGCCTCCAAACAGAAGCCATCTTGAATGATGCTGCTGGCCTCGGGAGGGGTGGGGGTGGGTTTTAAGCTGTTATTCTTTATGTGATTTCAAACTCTTGTTAAGAGTAATATCATGTTCGATGTCAATCATCCTTTAGAGTATCGTTGTCTGAGGATGGCAGGGTGGGGTTGGAAGCCGGGCAAGTGGGCATCTCTTCGGGGCGGAGGGGTGGGGTGGATTTTCCCCTGTTTTAAACTGAAACTAACTTACCCAAAAGACAACAGACGTAAACGCATGCTCGAGTGAGGATCCGAACCCCCAACAGGAAGCAGCCATATAATCTGTGGCATTAGTCCATAGGCATCATGGCCACTCATGCACAACACGCTATTTTTTTTTTTTTTTTCATTACAGAATTTGGCCAATTATAGACCGCTTAGAACTTAAGACTATGGTACAATATTTTTCTTCTTATCTTCCCAGAACTTCTTCATGCGTTGGCTGATGGCCTGCCTCTGTTCAATGGACATCACCCTCCTAGGTTGTTGTTTTTGTTGTTGGATGGGAAATTTTGCAGAATCGATCTGTAGCCTGAAATTTCCCCTGTCTTGTATTAAGTCTTCTGTGATGTTAAGTTTTCTCAAATCCCTTTTTGTCTCTTCCAGCCATCCTGTAATGTTCTTCAATTTGGAAATGAAATTAAAAATTTTCTTTGTCAGCCTACTGTCTTTCATTCTGTAAATGTGTCCATAAAACTTTAATCTCCTCTTCCTTATTGAGTCTGTGATGGTTTCTATGTTTCTGTATAAATCTTCATTTCTTCTCTTCGTCCAATTGTTATCCTTGTTTTTTGTGGTCCTAAAATTTTTCTGAGTATTTTCCTTTCTTTCTTTTCTAGTTCTTCTTGTTCCCCTTTTTTATTCAGAGTTAGGCATTCAGATCCATATAGTGCTTCCGGTTTAATTACTGTTGCGTAGGGTTTAATTTTTGCCTTAAACGATACAGATCTTTTGTTATATAGGTTTTGGGTGAGTTTGTATGCTAATTCCATTTTCCTTGATCTTTCTTTACTTGTGGTGTTATCCAATCCATTTGATTGTATCCATTCTCCCAAATACTTAAACTTCTCAACTCTTTTAATTTTCCCTTGTTGTGTTTGTAGATATTTCTCTCTGTTGTGTTTATGTTCAATGTATTCCGTTTTCTCATATGATATTTGTAAACCGGTTTTGGCTGCAGATCTGTGAAGTGTTTCTATCATTATTTTTGCATCTGTTTTGTCTTTAGAAATAATTGCAATATCTTCAGCAAAAGCGAGACATTTCACTTCGAATCTTCCTCTCCCTTGTCCTAGATAAATTCCTTCAATGTTTTTCCCTTTTAGTTCTTTTTCCCATTCTCTCACTCCTTTGTCTAAGACCAGATTGAAGAGAATTGGTGAGAGTCCATCGCCCTGGCGAACTCCTGTGTTAATTCTGAAGGGTTGAGAAAATTCTCCAAGAAATTTAACTTTAGAAGTTGTGTCTGTGAGTGTCTGTTCAACTAACTTTCTGGTGGTTCTATCGATACCTGCTTCTTGCAATGTTAGGAATACTGTTTGTCTGTCTACGGAATCATAGGCTTTTTTGAAATCAACGAATGTAATGACTGTGTTAAGGTTCCGCATTGTTCTGATCCTGAGAATTGTTTTCAAGTTAAATATTTGCTCTGGGCACGATCTACTTTTTCTGAAACCTGCTTGGTACTCACCAATTGTGTGTTCTGCTTGTGCTTCTATGTTATTCAGCAGAGCTTTGGATATAATTTTATATGTGACTGGAAGTAGAGATATGCCTCTGTAGTTGTTCGTATCTGTCCTGTCTCCCTTCTTGTGTAATGGGTGAGTTATGGCTTGTTTCCAATCATCCGGTATTCTTTCTTTTTCCCATCAATCTTTAATAACGTCGTAAATGGTTTCAGCAGCCCGCTTCCCTCCCAGTTTCCACATCTCGGCTACTATCCCGTCTTCACCTGGTGCTCTGTTGTTCTTCAACTGGCTAATGTATTTCTCAATTTGATGCAGTGACGGTGGTTCTGAGGGAGGATTTTCTTTTTCAGGTTTACAGAAAGTTAGTCGTTGTGTTGATTCATCGCAGTTTAGAAGGTTCTTGAAGTATGCAGCAAGTAACTCACAGTTGTCTTTGTTGTTGGTGATCAGTTTGCCTGTCCAGTCTCTGAAGTGGAGGCTCATCGGTTTGTACCCTGTTATTTCTTCTTTAAAAACTTTGTAGAAATCCCTAGTATTGTTCTGTCTGAAATTTTTATCTATGTCCTCTAATCTTTTTTGTCATAATTTCGTTTCTCTGCTCGAATAATTTTTGATGTTTGTTTTCTGATCTCAGTGAATGTGTTCCAGTCGCTTTCCTTTTTGCAAGCGTTCCATTTCTTCCAGGCTGTTAGTCTATTCTCTATTGCTTCATCACATGTCTTATTCCACCATCTATGTTTCCTTCTTCTTGGTGGTTGTTCTAGTTCTTTTACCGTTTATATCATTGTTTATCTGATATCGCTCCAGTTTCCCATCGTCTTTGTCTCAAGCTTTTCAACGAATTTGTCGCTATTGTCTGACAGAAATTTTGTGTCAATTCTAGGGACTTTTTTTATTTTGGGATTTGGTTTCTTTGGTTGAAATTTGCTTTTAATTTCCGTTAAAAAGTGGTCAGAATCTATTCCTAGTCCTCTTCGGACCCGTACATTCATAATTTCTCTATGGTTATGTTTGGTTATTGCCACATGATCCAGCTGATATGAGCCTAAATGTGTATTAGGGGAACACCAGGTCTTCTTTCTCCTTGGCAATTTTCTGAAGAAAGTTGACATTAGTTTTTAGGTCGAATTGTCTGCAGAAGTTGATGAGCCTTTCTCCGTTCTTATTGGTTCGTTTGTGTGCAGGAAAATTTCCTACTATTGCCTTGTATTTCTCTTCCCTGTCGACCTGTGCATTGAAATCCCCTACGAGTATTTTATGTGATGCTTTAGTATTTTAGATGTTTCGTCCTCTAGTGTTTCCCAAAACTGATCCACTTTTTTCTGGATTTTTCCTATTGTCCTTGTTGGTAGGTGCATGTGCATTTATGATGGTATAGCCTTTGTTTGCTGATTTGAATGAGAGAAGTGATATTCTCTCAGACGTGGATGTAAAATTTGTTATAGATTCTGTCAGGTTGCGTTTTACCATGAAAGCTGTTCCAAGAATACTGGCATTTTGTTTATTCTTTATGGCTGGTTTTCCTTTATAAATCCTGTAGCCCTCTGATTCAAATGCATTCTCATCTCTGTATCTGGTTTCCTGAAGTGCTAGTATGAGTATGTCCGTCAGTTGTTTCAGTTTTCCAGTTTTTAATAAAGTATTGATATTTAATGTGCCAAGAAGATGTTTTATTCCAGGCCTTATGCGAGAAGTTCTAGGAAGCTCCGACTCTTCCTCGCATGATGTTCTAGGCTCTCCAGAATCCAATGGCCTAGTTGCATCATTGTTTCCAGTGATGGAGGATTGTTTACCTCCTGGAGTAGTTGTCCTATGAGTGTTTACCATCATGTCTTGGTTAAAAGTAAATTAGAAAGGGGTGTTAACCCCTTCGTGGGATGTTACATCTGTGATCGTATCGCCAGATGGGTTTTAACAGGCCGCCCAATACGGGAACAGACGCCCTTTGTAGCCGACCACTTTGGTAACAGACGCTACTGTGAATGACTCATCCGCCTTCTTTGCCGTTGGCAAGAAAAGATTATTCATTTGTATATACATTAAAAAAAAAAAAAAAAAAAAAAAAAAAAAAAAAAAAAAAAAAAACCATAGTGACTTGGATAGGAGATTTACTGTTCCCATCATTGGCGGCTGCATCCGCGACTACGAAATGCTACCAAAAAACCTTCATATTTAAATCTGTTGCGGAACTGAAGCAGCTCACGCTTTCTGTTAATCCTTATTAAGTGAAGATCCACTAACTGCCCTAGTCTAAGTTAATATGGCAGGGTACGCTCATTCAGCAAACCACCCCACCGGCCTTGCCTTCTTGCTCTCGTCCACAAACGTGAACTACATATTGTGGAAGGGCAAAAAGTGTCCACTGGTCGCTCTGTGAAAGTGTCGTAATTACAGATGAAGCCTGCAATTTAGCACATGGCACCACACGCACTGCTGTTATGCCACAAGGAAGACCACATAGGATCGCTAAATGTTCACAGAAGCACCCGTGTACCGTCAGCAGCAGTCTTCATAAGGGAAGAGCATCATTCCATAGCTTGCTAGTTGTATATATGTTTCGTACTCCATCCTTGCCTGCAGGAAAGCGCACCTGCTCATTGAACGGCCTATCAGAAACGCCATCGCAAAACGCCATTAGCCTCCCGACGTCATTCTCAAGCTAAATTTACAATCCAGTAAGATGCGTTTTAAGCGCTCATGCAATATGTTGGCGCCTCATTGTCGCCCCATGTTTGTGTGCAGGAAAAGATTGGTGGGGGACGAGTTACTGGGGCTGACCCTTTGGTCACACACACACACACACACACACACACACACAGTCTTCTTTTGTCACATTTTGAAAGCCTCTCGCTGGGAAACGCGCTGTGAGGGTCTCGGACATCGCTGTCCATCGTTCTTCCCCAACGAGCTTAAATTTCATAGAGTGGCGATAGGTCCGCCATGTTTGGGGCAAATTGAACTGGCGTCCGCCATGTTATTTGGGGTATCAGCTGACACATGGTATGCCACACGCACTCGAGAATTTTAATTATTTACAGTTCCACGTTTCAAATAAACATTGACTATTGAATATGGATGTGGATCAAGTTCCCTCAGACCTTATCGAAGTTGCGAATTGTCGAGACTGGTAGTATATTTCCTAAAAATGCGGTTATAAAATATCACGGACCTTTCAGTAAGACAGTTCCAGTTGGAAGTATAACAGTTAGCTGACGTTTGCAATAACAACGAAAGTGATGCTATGAAAATATTTGTGTTGATTTTAATGCAAGTATGTGGTCTAAACTAGATGCGAAACTTACAGTGAATAGTAATTATTATGACGAACAGTCATGACCATTGATTTGTATTTGTTGTTGATTTGTTGTAACAACTGATTTCATAAAGTCTAGTATACCGGGTGATCACAAAAAATTTAAAACTCAATAAATCACGGAATAATGTAGATAGAGAGGTAAAAATTGACACACATGCTTGGAATGACATGGGGTTTTATTAGAACAAAAAAAGTTCAAAAATGTACCATAGATGGCGCTTAATTTGATCAGAAAAGCAATAATTAGCATAACAAATTAAGACAAAGCAAACATTTTGTTCTTTCCTGGAAATGGTCAATATGTTCACCATCATTCCTCGACAATAGCTGTAGTCGAGGATTAATGTTGTGAACAGCACTGTAAAGCATGTCCGGAGTTATGGTGAGGCATTGGCGCCGGATGTTGTCATTCAACATCCCTAGACATGTAGGTCGATCACGATACACTTGCGACTTCGGGTAACCCCAAAATCAATAATCGCACGGACTGAGGTCTGGGGACCTGGGAGGCCAAGCATGACGAAAGTGGCGGCTGAGCACACGATCATCACCAAACGACCCGCGCAAGAAATCTTTCACGCGTCTATCAATACTTATGTTTGTTCTAATAAAACCCCATGCCATTCCAAGCCTGTGTGTCATTTTTTACCTCTCTATCTAGATAATTCCGTGATTTATTAATTTTTCAAATTTATACTGAATTTTTGATCACTCGGTACATTATTCTTGTGTTTCCTAAATCTATTAAGTCTACAAACTTGTAAAATTGCTGTCAAAAGGTTTGGTTGTGAACAAATTTGAGTACAAACACGAAAGTGACAACAAAATATGGCAGATAAAAATGAGTCTAGGTCATCTGCCACAAAAGCATTCCACTTCGAAATAAGGTGTCTGTAACAACTTTACTTGTTGCCATGCTGAAGCAAGTAACGTTTGTTACGTGAAATTCGAGTACAAAGACGAAAGTGACAAAAGAGCCGCGGTGGAGTAGCCTAGCGGTCTAAAGCGTCTCGCTGCGGAGCGCGCGGTTGCTCGCCGTGGAGGTTCGAGTCCTCCCTGGGGCATGGGTGTGTGTGTGTTTGTCCTTAGGTTAGTTTAACTAGGTTTAAGTAGTTTGTAAGCTACGGACTGATGACCACGCAGTTTGGTCCGATAGATTTACAAACATTTGAACATTTTGAACAAAAGAATACTGCAATACAAATGGGCCTGGGTCAGCTGACAGAAAAAATTCCACGCCGAAATAATGTAGCATTAATAACTTTCGTTATTGCCATGGTTAAATGAGTACATATTTGTTGCAAAGAACACAGACATATGAAAGTGAAAAAATTCTGGCGTCGTTACTGGTTCCACACTTTGCACTGGTTACGTGACAACCACACTCGATCAAGTATTGTCAACAAGAAATGAAAATATTTTTAAAGCAGGTGTAAACACTCAAACGTGTGGTTTCATCAACCACAAGAGCAACAGAAGAAGAAACATCTGAAAAACACATCATAGGTTAAAAACTGAGCATTTTTTATGGTGTGTACTTTAAGGGCATTGCAGGATAGGTCTCCTGAAGCTTCACTCTTGAGGCAGTTAAGTTCTATTGGTCAGGAATTCTGTTTGAATATAGACAGACTGAGTTCAAACAAGGCAAAACAAAATGTTCAAATGTTTGTATAGTCCATGGGACTTAACTACGGGGTCATCAGTCCCTAAACTTACAAACTACTTACGAACTAGGACGGCACAAATATCCATGCCCGAGGGGGGATTCGAACCCCCGACCGTAGTGGCCGTGCAGACCGTGACTGGAGCGCCTCAGTCTCCTCGGCCACCGCGGCCGGCCAAGGCAAAACATTTGGCGTTCTTGCACGAAGTATTTGTCATTTTATCACTTAGATTTGTGCATTTAAATGCTGGACACACTGTAGACATATTTCAGCAGCAAATATTGTACAGACAGTTCACACTAAATACAATATAAACTAATTACAACAATTCAAGCTCAACAACAACATACGATAGACAGAGTCCTCTCAAGTGTAGTGACCACCAAAAATATGTTGGCCGAGTTTACACAGGTTGCCGCAAAGAGCGCTGTAACTCGAGTTTTAGCCGCCCTATGAAATTTAAGCTCGTTGGTTTTCCCCAAGTGACCTACTCTCTTCCTCGAAAACAAACATGGCTTCCTCACCATACCATGCAGAAGAATGTCTGTCTGCAATAAATATAGCATTTTTAAATGAAATGACTTTTGCAGTTACAGTATTTACGGACTCCAATTACTGACACAAATTTCCGGGTCTCAAATTAATCAGAAATACGGTGCGGTGCCGGCCGCGGTGGCCGAGGGGACTAAGGCGCTCTAGTCACGGTCTTCACGGCCACTACGGTCGGGGGTTCGAATCCCCCCTCGGGCATGGATATTTGTGCCGTCCTAGTTCGTAAGTAGTTCATAAGTAGTTTGTAAGTTTAGGGACTGATGACCCCGTAGTTAAGTCCCATACGCTATACAAACATTTGAACATTTACGGTGCGGTTTTGTTCGTGCGCATAAAAACGGCATGTAAGGAGGTCATAAATTCGTGATTCCTTCCATATCCCTCTCCTTCTTCGTAAATTTTTGCAGGACGCTGTTAATGGTGAAAAAGCATTAACAAATTCAGCCAAAAGTTACCTTTTTACATCTGTTCCTCGGTCACCGTGTGCAATGAAATTCTTACCTTAATGACGTATGTAGTGTTACAAAAATTTGTGTTATATTTTTCTTTCAAATAAAAACTACTTTTAGAGATATGATTCTTTGTTTCCATTATATGTCACTGTTTTTAAATTAGATTGCAAATATATGTTTTTGCAAAGTAGATTGTAGTGTTTAATATATATATATATATATATATATATATATATATATATATATATATATATTCCTTTATTTAAGTTTCGCATTTAATTTTGCAGACGCTGTGATTCCAGTGTTAGTATGTTTTACTAGTTTATTTATTTGGGTATTACTTGTATTCCTATTTTGGTTCTTCTCATACAAGATGAAGAAACTTGCTTAAAGTATCTTCACAAGTTTATAACTGAGTTAGTTGTTCTTAGATATTTTTCTTAAATATTTACCATTTTAATATTATTACAAATCTAATTATATATATATATATATATATATATATATATATATATATATATATATATATATATTTGACGACTTTACAGTGTTCAATACATGAAATAAATCGCAATTTGCGATCAGTTATGGCTTCACTGTACTAAGTTTAGATAGGCTGTGGTTATAAGAAAGAGACAGCGTGGCCAATGGAGATTTGGGTGTGGCGGGAGACGTGCAGGGAAGAGTCCTCTGCAGTCTGCAGTCTAGCTGGCCAACGCGTCTGCCTAGTAAGCAGGAGAAATAAAATAAAATGTTTGTAAATCTATCGGACCCCACTGCGTGGTCATCAGTCCGTAGCTTACAAACTACTTATACCTAGGTAAACTAACCTAAGGATAACACACACACCCATGCCCCTGGGAAGACTCAAACCTCCACGACAAGCAACCGCGCGCTACTCAGCGAGACGCTTTAGACCGCTCGACTACTCCACCGCGGCAGTAAGCAGGAGCCGGCCGCGGTGGCCGCGGTGACTGAGGCGCTCCAGTCACGGTTAGCACGGCCACTACGGTCGGGGGTTCGCATCCCCCATCGGGCATGGATATTTGTGCCGTCCTAGTTCGTAAGTAGTTCATAAATAGTTTGTAAGTTTAGGGACTGATGACCCCGTAGTTAAGTCCCATAAGCTTAACAAACATTTGAACATTTTTGAGTGAGTAGGAGATCCAGGGTTCGAATCCCGGCCGGGCACAAATTTTCATTCGCCGCACTTTGGTATCTCATGTAAACCTAGTACAGTGAAGCTATAGCTGATCGCAAATTGCGATTTATTTCATTCTTTCATTTATTACAAATCTGTTTTATTAAACTCGTGAGACTCATTTTTTTAACCCCACCAAAAATACATCAAATTTCAGAAACTATCATAAAATATTTGGACAATTGTAAGAAATAATATATATTCTTTACTTTTATTTATTTATTTGTTTAGCAAGAAGAAAAATAATCATATAAATGTTCATGAATATCACAAAAATGAAAAATTTTGTTTATGAAACTGTTGATGCGGAAGGTTCTCGTCGTGTAGCCGGGTTGAACTGGGCGTGCCCATCATGCCCGTCTTCTCTCGTCGAATAGCTTGGGTGTTAGGCAGGATATGTGAGATCGGCAGTGGTCAGTTCTCGTGGATCGTTTGCGACTAAGTATGAGACAACTCCGTCTCAGTGTTGCTAGTCGCCGCTATCATCAATGTTCATCCGTATGTCAGATGACCATTCTTGTCTGTCGTCATTGTTGACCTGAAAAAATGCAGATTACACGTGCATGGAAGTTGTCGTTATAGCTGAAGTTGTAGTCGCCAGTTTACGAACAATTGTTAATAACATGGTGTACGTAGTGGACTTCTCTTGTTGATTATTATTGCATAATTTGTGGCAGTATACTTCATCAGAAAATATGCGTGATAAAATTACATTTCTCTTTGGAAGAACTTTAAATATTTTTGGAAAATAAAACGAAATGTATCTTTTATTTTTTCGCCCATCTTCGTTCTTAACAGCTCAAGGGACTTTCATCTTCTTTCCTGCTTTGTTCCCCTCTTCTCACTTGATTCTTGGCTGTTCTCTGGGCATGAAAGTGACAAAGTTTCTGAAAAAATAATTGCATCTTAATATCTCTCCAGTATCTGCCTTGTTGTACCTCTTGTTATATTCTTAAGAGTGTACGTTTTGAAATCTCCCTCTCGTTTTCAAGTTGAGGCAACAAACTTCTTCCGACTTCTACCGGCGTAACTCTCCGTCGATATACAGTGGTGCGGCATTTAATGTATCCGCCGCGTATTTATGTCGTCGTCGGAACCGCGCCTGGACACGAAACGTGCTCCATATTTTGGGCAGTCCCATCGTCATCGTTCCTCTACCAAAAACCGACTCAATACACCTCCATATCCTCTCCGCCGACCTATCTAAGCATCTCAGATGCCTGTAGACTTCTTTCTTGCTTAACAAAGGTTTATTCTTCTTCTTATGAAACTAACATCAAGTATCTTACAGCAAAACATATACAATCACTTTACATAGAAAGAAATATTAAAATATATATAAAAGCCCAAAAAAGGTGTATACATTTCTAATTCTCTAATATTAATTTATTACGCTATGTAATCTCCTTCGTATTGTTTTTGGGTCCTATTCTGAGTGTACGTTCCCGTGTTTACAACATACAAAGTGAGCATTGTCTGTGTTTGTCATTCATTTCTTGTTGTTGATTTAAAACATCGTGAATTTACGTAAATGACTAGTAAAGAAGAATTGAGAAATTTACATTCCTTTTCACTACCTAGTTTCTTCTTCTATCGCTGCTGGAATATATACATTTTAGAAAAATGTGTTAAAAATGTTGTTTAGGTTTTGGATGCTTCGTGTATACCAAATATTGCACAACTAAGCATATGTGAAAAACTTTCTCAGTTAATCCAAATGGCACCTGAAGTAAAGTTTTACCGACCTTCTCATTTTTCCTTACGCTAATTATGTTTTCCGTGCGCCATTTGTGTTTCCCACAAAGAAAGTCTGGACCCTGATCTAGTTTCTTTTCGAATTTCGGGAACCCCGTATTCCTGTCAGCATTAGAATCATAATCCAGTCTGTTTATTCTGAATACACTGTCATCTCTTCCTGTTTGTGTGTATTTAGGCATTTGAATTGGTTGTTCTAAAATCGAAAACATACCGTCACCTATCTTTTTCCATTTTTCTCCTTCTTCTTTCTATTTGAGCTCTCTCTCCCAACATTCTCATCTTGCTCCGCTTTAATTACCTCATAGGCGTTACAGTTATACAGGGTGGTGAATTGATAGTGACCGGGTCAAATAGCTCACTCAACAACCACACGTTCCTTCAGTTTATCATGCTCAGTTGTAATCTACAGTTCATAATCAATTAGTTATATCAGAACGGATACCTGTCCCCATGTAGCTCAGAAATATTTTTATTGCCATTATAAAATTGATGCTACATCATCAAATGTTACATGGTCTCTTACAAGTGTGCATCCGCCTCCAATGTGTATTAAACAAATTGCTGGATTAAATTCTGCCCTGAGCATACAATTCTATCAGGCGGGCTCCACTATCACTGATTCCTTGTCTGCTTTTTTTTTCTAGTATCGAGTTCCCGTTGCCCGTCACAGTCTAGTTTTCTTCTCCGTTAACTATATGAATAATTTATTTTCTTTCATCATATATGTCTTGCAGTCACCTCATCATATGTGGAGCAGCTTGGCATAGAAACTTGTACTAATGTGGTTGTCGTTGACTTCGTTTCCATCTTGGCTATAATTATATGCTGCCTGCTGTTACTATACGGGCAATACATTTTTCTTATTCAATGTTAGACCTACTTCTGCCTTTTTATACGATTTCTTTATTTACAACCCTGTATGTACTTGGATAGAAGTCCTGTTGCACCTGCCACCGAATTTCACCGTCATTCGCTATACCTAATTCAACCCATCAATTTCCTCTTTCAAATTCAATAAGCCGGCCGCGGTGGCCGAGAGGACTGAGGCGCTCCAGTCACGGTCTGCACGACCATTACGGTCGGGGATTCGAATCCCACCTCGGGCATGGATATTTGTGCCGTCCTTAGTCTTAGCTAGTTCATAAGTAGTTTGTAAGCTTAGGGACTGATGACCCCGTAGTTAAGTCCCATAAGTTCTACAAACATTAGAACATTTTTACTGCCATTCAATAACAAAACAGCCAATTTAGAGATCCAACATTGTACGCTCTAACCGTTGGGTTGTAGGTTCCGTTTCTGCTGATATTGACGCCCTAATGAATGGTTTTCTCACGGAGATCTAGGTAAGAATTTTTTTCTCCTTAGTATCTTACATAAGAAGATGTCATCTTCATTTAACAATGGAGTATAGCTGAATGCCATCGAGAAATATAAAGGCATAAACTTCCTCTAGTTTTTACCCACTGTCGGTGTTACGAACCAGCGTACGCCCAGTTAGGCGGCAACAATTTAGCAGAGCCGGCGCAAGGCACGTGCGAAACGTGCTGCCATACTGGGCGGCACAGCAGCGAGGAGGCACCAAATCAAATGTTCAAATGTTTGTTCAGCTTAAGGGACTTAACTGAGGGGTTATCAGTCCCTAAACTTACAAACTACTTATGAACTAACTTACACTAAAGACAGTACAAACATCCATGCCCGAGGGGAATTCGAACCCCCGACGGAGAACGGTCTCACGCATCGCAGCATAGCGCCTCAATGCGTTCAGCCGCTCCACCGCGGCCGGGCAGCACCAGTACCTCTGGCAGTACCGACGGAAAAGGGGAGCCAGGGACGTCGAGGGGGATTCAGTGACAACTCGCTTCTCTGTTTTGAGAGTAGCCGTTGTAATGTTTGTGTGGACGCTATGAAACCTATTTTTTCAGTTGTTTTCTTGTTTTTATGAGAACCATTGTAGCCATTGTTGCGTCTTTTTACGAATGAAAAATACAGTGTTGGTATTGGCAGTTGAGGCGGAGTATCAGACGTAACTTCATCGTTTTTCCTAAATTTGGAAAAAGATGTGCGTCACACTATGTCTTAACTCGAGATTATAGGGTGTAACTGATGTTATAGGGAAGTGTTCAGTACAGTTACACTTGCCAGATTGGAAGGGCGAAATATTTCGGGTGAAAATTCAGAATATTGGGATTTAGGAATTGTTATCGTGAGACATAAATTTTATAAATAAAAATGTTACTCTGTACTTCCTACAGAAAGTCTTATCACTACTGGCAGATGATTAAATTACATTTAATTTCTACGTTCTCACTCGTACTTAAGTTGCGGTTATTACAGAGTCGGCCAGTTTGGATCCTATAATATATTCCTAAAAGATTTAAAATTCTAACAATTTGCGTCAAATTTAAACCTAATTATGAACTCGAGTTTTACTGAAGCAAGACACAAAGGAATTTTCGGCTGTAGCTGCCTCTGGGATTTGGTTTAAATAAATGGGAAAACATGAAAATTTGTGCTGTGCCGCGTCTAGAACCCAAGTTCCCTGCTTACTAGGCAGTGGCGCTGATCACACCATCCGGACACAGTGGTCACATCTACACCGACTACCCTACCACATTCCTGCCAGACCGAAATTTCCAGTTTATCCTCACACTGTTGACGAGCAATACGCATGATATGATTTCTTTTAAATTTTTGTTCCTTTTGGTATGTGGAACGACGATTGATCCGTTCGACAATAACGTAAATGAAAGTGTTTCACTTATTGAAATTACTAGCTGAAAACCCGGCTTTGCCCGGGTATTTATTTATTCCTGCTCTGAGTTAGTATTCTCATTGGAAATTGTATTCTCTTGAAGTTAAAGCCAGATCTGTCGTAAATAATGGGTATCGGTTGGATGTACTGTGTTTCATTCTCATCCTTTCCTTATAACTTTATAGAAGTCTTTTGCTTTCGCCTGCATCCTGTGCGCTTCAGAGCTCAAAGTTGTCAACACCACTGTCCAGAGGTGCCCCGTTCTGTTTCACGTTTCACGTTCTGTAAATTGTTTTAGAAAGCTCCTCCCTTCTCCCAGGCTGACAAAAAGTACTAATTTTTCACCACTCACAGAAATTTCAATGCCGCAGGTTTTTAACCATCGCAGTATATACGCCGCGCGGGAGTAGCCAAGCGGTCTGGAGCGCCACGTTCCGGGACTCGCGGCCTCCTGCGTCGGAGGTTCAAATCCTCTCTCTGTCATGGATGTTTGTGTTGTCTTTAATATAAGTGAATTCATAAGTAGTTTGTAAGTTTCGGGACTGACGACCCCACAGTTGAGTCCCATAAGCTTAACAAACATTTGAATATTTGAGCAGTATATAGGCTACGATCTCATATTTATTGAATTATATATTTTGTACAATTGTGTAATTTTTCAGGTATATATTCATTTGCATAAGTGCTGTATGTCGGTAAAATCCTTTGCGAACAAATTTAATTTTAAAGATGTTATACATTAAAATCTAATGCGTGATGGAGCAATTTTCCATAAACGTTACTGTTTACGTGCTCATATCTCATGAACTACGTGGCGGAATGTGATACAATTTAGAAGATACATACAACTATATATGTGTAAACTGTCTGTAAAATTTCCTATCGCTACAATTTGTAGTGTTCCTATTATAAATTGTAACGTCACACCGAGAGCCGTGGTTTTACTCCATAAACAGCGGATAAGTTATAAGCGAGAAACGTTTTTCCTTTCATCATTTTACTATCGTCGCCAGCGAAAGAAAGTTAAATACAGGTTTGAAATTATTTTTAAAGTTTGTTGCAAGTCGCTAAGTTCTGTCATTCTCATACAGTGTATTTCGAAATTCTCGCCGTATTATATGGCATTTTTTGCGATTTCTATTGGTTATGACGTAATATCTTTTGAACCGTACGTCGTATGTGATTGTTAACCATGCAGCAATTGTTACCTCACGGTAAGGAATGTGTGTACCAAATTTGGTTGAAATCGGGCCAATGGTTTAGGAGAAAATGAGCAGCATTGTCGCAAAATGCAGCAGTTTTCCCCGTATCTCATTGTTTATGACGTCATATCTCGTAAACTATGTATCGTATGTGATTCTTACACTTACGGCGACCGTCCTCATGGATCGAAGCTTAGGTGTACAAAATTTCATAAAGATTGGAACAAAACTGTAGATTTGTATGCAACACGTACAAACATACGGACACTCTGCTTTATATATTAGACTAGCTGAAAACCCGGTTTTCCCGGGTATTTATTTATTTATTTATTTATTTATTAATCCTGCCAATTATTTGTATGAGGGCCTTATGTCTGTAAAATTTCGTGTCATACTGTGATACAATTTCTAAAGTACATTCATCTGT
Source organism: Locusta migratoria (assembly GCA_026315105.1). NCBI lineage: Eukaryota > Metazoa > Arthropoda > Insecta > Orthoptera > Acrididae > Locusta > Locusta migratoria. The sequence continues at coordinate 460,286,748 of CM048755.1, forward strand.
ATGTGTGTATACTGTCTGTAAAATTTCCTGCTGCTACAATTTGTAGTGTAGAAATTATAATTTGTAACATCACACCGAGAGCCGTAGTTTTACTCCATAAACAGCAGAAAAGTACTAAGCGAGAAACTTTTTTTCTTTCATCATTTTGCTATGGTTGTCAGCGAGAAAAAGTTTAATAAAGGTTTGAAATTATGTTTAAAGTTTGTTGCAAGTCCCAAAGTACGTCATTCTCATATAGCGTATTTATAAAGTCTCGCCGCATTATATGGCATTTTTTCAAATGTTCAAATGTTTGTTAAGCTTAAGGGACATAACTACGGGGTCATCAGTCCCTAAACTTACAAACTACTTATGAACTACTTACAACTAAGGACGGCACAAATATCCATGCCCGAGGGGGGATTCGAACCCCCGACCGTAGTGGCCGTGCAGACCGTGACTGGAGCGCCTCAGTCCCCTCGGCCACCGCGGCCGGCTGGCATATTTTGCTATTTCTATTGGTTGTGACGTAATATCTTTTGAACCATGTGCCGTATGTGATTCATAACCATGCAGCAATTGTTACCTCACAGTAAGGAATGTGTGTACCAAATTTGGGTGAAATCGGTCCAATCGTTTAGGAGAAAATGGGCAGCATTGTCGCAGTTTTTCGCGCATCTCATTGTTTATGAAGTTATATCTCGTGAACTATATATCGTATGTGATTCTTACACTTACAGCGACCGTCCTCATGGATTGAAGCTTACGTGTACAAAATATCATAAAGATTGGAACAAAACTGTAGATTTGTATGCAACACGTACAAATATACGGATACTCTGCTCCCATGAACCACAGACATTGCCGAGGTGGGGTGGCTTGCGTGCCTCAGCGATACAGATAGCCGTACCGTAGGTACAACCACAGCGGAGGGGTATCTGTGGAGAGGCCAGACAATCGTGTGGTTCCTGAAGAGGGGCAGCAGCCTTTTCAGTAGTTACAGGGGCAACAGTCTGGATAATTGACTGAGCTGGCCTTGTAACATCAGCTAATGTGGCATTGCCACACAGCTACTGCGAACGGCTGAAAGCAAGGGGAAACTACAGCCGTTACCTTTCCCGAGGACATGCAGCTCTACTGTATGAACATATGATGATGGCATCCTCTCGGGTAAAATATTCCGGAGGTAAAATAGTCCCCCATTCGGATCTCCGGGCGGGGACTACTCAGGAGGATGTAATCATCAGGAAAGACAATAGTGGCATTCTACGGGTCGGAGCGTGGAATGTTAGATCCCTTAATCGAGTAGGAAAATTAGAAAATTTAAAAAGGGAAATGCATAGGTTGAAGTTAGATATAGTGGGGATTAGTGAAGTTCGGTGGCAGGATGAACTGGATTTCTGGTCAGGTGAGTACAGGATTATAAATACAAAATCAGTTGGGGGTATCACAGGAGTAGGATTGATAATGAATAAGAAAATAGGAATGCGGGTAAACTACTATGACCAGCACAGTGATCGCATTATCATTGTCAAGATAGATACGAAGCCAACACCGACAACAGTAGTACAGGTTTATATGCCAACTAGCTCTGCCGATGATGAGGAAATCGAAGAAATATATGAGGAGCTAAAGGAAATTATTCAGACAATTAAGGGAAAGGAAAACTTAATTGTTATGGGAGACTGGAATTCGGTAGTAGGACAAGGAAGGGAAGGGAGGATAGTAGGTGAATATGGTCTGGGCAAAAGGAATGAAAGATGAAGCCGCCTGGTAGAATTTTGCACAGAACATAATTTAGTTATAACAAACACCTGGTTCAAGAATCACAAAAGAATGTTGTATACGTGGAAGAGACCAGGAGACACCGGGAGATACCAGATAGATTTTATAATGGTAAGACATAGATTTCGGAACCAGGTTTTAAAGTGTAAGACATACCCAGGGGCAGATATAGACTCTGACCATAACTTGTTGGTTATGAACTGTAGGCTGAAACTGAAGAAACTACAAAAAGGTATAGGAAAATAAGGAGATGGGACCAGAATAAATTGAAGGAACCTGATGTTCTTAAGAATTTCAGAGGGAGCTTTAGGCAAAAATTAACAGAAACGGGGGGAAATAGAACAGTAGAGGAGGAATGGGTAAAATTGAGAGATGAAATAGTGAAGGCAGCAGAGGACAAAATAGGTAGGAAGGCAAGACCTACACAAAATCCTTGGATATCACAGGAGATACTAAATTTAATCGACGAAAGGAGAAAATATAAAATGCAGTAAATGAAACAGGCAAAATGGAGTACAGACGACTAAGAAATGACATTGACAGGAAGTGCAAAATGGCTAAGCAGGAGTGGCTAGAAGGCAAATGCAAGGATGTAGAAGAATGTATAAATAGGAGAAAAATAGATACAGCATACAGGAAAATAAAAGAAACATTTGGAGATAAGAAAAACAGCTCTATGAATATCAAGGACACTGATGGAAAACCAGTTCTCAGCAAAGAAGGGAAAGTGAAAGGTGGAAAGAGTATATAGAGGGGCTCTACAAAGAAAATGAACTCAGAGACAGAGATGCTGTATTGAGAGAAGAATTTGACAGAGCCCTGAAAGACCTAAGTCGAAACAAGGCCCCTGGAGTAGATGATATTCCCTCAGAGCTACTGAAGTCTCTGGGAGAACCAGCCATGACAAACCTGTTTCACATAGTGCGTAAGATGTATCAGACAGGAGAAGTACCCTCAGACTTTAAGAAAAATGTTATAATCCCCATTCCAAAGAAAGCAGGTGCAGACAGGTGTGAAAACTACAGAACCATCAGTCTAATAAGTCATGGTTGCAAAATATTAACACGAATTATATACAGAAGGATGGAAAAGGTGGTAGAAGCCGACCTCGGGGAAGATCAGTTTGGGTTCAGGAGAAATGTAGGAACACGGGAGGCAATACTCACTTTACGGCTTATCCTAGAAGATAGATTAAGAAAAGGCAAACCTACATTTCTAGCTTTTGTAGATTTGGAGAAGGCTTTTGACAATGTTGATTGGAATAAACTCTTTCAAGTTCTGAAGCAAGCAGGAGTAAAATATAGGGAACGTAAGGTTATTTATAACTTGTACAAAAACCAGACAGCGGTTATCAGAGTTGAAGGGCATGAAAGGGATGCAGTGGTTGGAAAGGGAGTAAGACAGGGTTGTAGTCTTTCTCCATTGTTATTCAATTTGTACATTGAGCAAGCTATAAAGGAAAGCAAGGAGAAATTTGGAGAAGGAATTAAAGTTCAGGGTGAAGAATTAAAAACATTGCGTTTTGCCGACGACATTGTAATAATCTCAGAGACAGCAAAAGACCTGGAAGAGCAGTTGAAGGGAATGGACAGTGTGCTGAAAGGTGCATATAAGATGAACATTAACAAGAGCAAAACTAGGGTAATGGAGTGCAGTGTAAGGAAATCAGGTGATGCTGAAGGAATTAGATTGGGAAACGAAGCAATAAAGGAGGTAGAGGAGTTTTGTTATTTGGGCAGTAAAATAACAAATGATTGTCGCAGTACAGAGGATATAAAATGCAGAATGGCAATGAGTAGAAAAGCGTTTTTGAAAAAGAGAAATTTGTTAACATCGAATATTGATTTAAGCCTAAGGAAGTCTTTTCTGAAGGCATTTGTATGGAGTGTTGCCTTGTATGGGAGTGAGACATGGACGATAAACAGTGCTGACAGGAAGAGCATTGAGGCTTTTGAAATATGGTGCTACAGAAGAATGCTGAAGATTAGGTGGGTAGATCGCGTAACTAATGAGGAAGTGCTGAACAGAATTGGGGAGAAAAGGAATTTTTGGCATACCTTGACTAAAAGAAGGGATAGATTGTTAGGGCACATTCTTAGACATCAAGGAATTGTGAATTTAGCTTTGGAGGCAAGTGTGTGGGGTAAAAACCGCAGAGGAAGACCAAGAGATGCATACAGTAAGCAGATTCAGACAGTTGTAGGTTGCCGTTCTTATGTGGAGATGAAGAGGCTGGCTCAGGATAGGGTATTGTGGAGAGCTGCATCAAACCAGTCTCCGGACTGAAGACCACAACAACAACATGCTATTCAGAACTTTAGACGAGCTTTTTGTCACGAGATTCTGTATTTTCTATGGAGTCTGGACATTACATGAAATGTGGGGAGATTCTAGACGAATCCGCGCCATCTGGCAACCTTAAGAACAATTAGTATAGTTTATTCATGTTGCTCGTAAGCTAGACTTTTTCTTTTTCAAGGTGGAAAAACTTGTAGAGCGGGAAGAAATCATTCTGTGCGCTACATCTGGAAGAGCAAGTTCAGAAGAAACCGATGAAAATTTGCGGTGTTGAGCCTAATCGACGTATGAATCCATACCCTCTCATCGGGATACACTTTTCTGTAACTCTTTCTTCGTCGTTGTATGGGAAAATTAAAGTTGTATGTGTGTGTGAGAGGCGCACAAACGTGCAACTAGAAAAGAGAGATTTGTGCTTATTTTAAGACAACCATAGCAAATATTTTAGAACTGCAGAGATGAAATTATATTTCATGTACAACAAGTGTAGAATATGGCTTGATGAAATAACGAGCTCAAGCTTCAGCAATATATCCGCCCTTCTTAGCCCCCTTCCCTCCCTCTCTTTCACCTCCTCCTACCCTCACTCACTGTGGATAACCTTCTTCCCCTCTCTGTCTATTTCTGACTGAATGTTCAGTACAACATTCTGTAGAAATTCGAACTAAATCGATCCGGAACTTTTCCATATTTGTGGTAACTACTCTCCCCTTATATACAGGGTTTCGGAAATTCTCGTTACAAACTTTGAGCACTTGCAGACAGCGGAATTTATATACAATAATTTGATAAGGTACCCTTGTCCGAGAATGTCATCCATTGTCGCTAAGAAGATTTCTTTACTTTTTTACACAGTGAATGAAACCTATACTGCTACAAGCTCTTTGTTTACCATACTTTAGAAGGACGTAACATGGACCAAAACAAGAACAAAAGTCTTGTCAACATGGGCTTTAAAATGCGTACATCCAAACTTTGAGCCACATCGTCATATTCGGCTGTCTACTGTTTACACGTCCCTTCTGCTGGTGAAGTGTTCATAACTCTTGAGGTATTGATTGCAGCCTCCATATTAACAGACTATTACTCTTGTTTTGGTCCATCCTACCTCCCCCCAAAACATGGAAAGCAAAGGGGCTTGCATTGGAAGAGATTTGTTTCGCAGTGACAAGGAAGTGCTCATGGTGTCACTGGATGAAACTTACTTGTCCTTATCAAAATATGTGCTACTCTCCTGTACGAGTTCTCAAAATTAATAATGGGAATTACGGAAAACCGTTTATGTTTCAAAAATATACAGCCCATGTTCTTGCGGATGATCATCACTTTGTGGTTTTAAAATTTCTAATAATTCGATCAAAAAATTTCGATATTCTCGGTAAAAGCGTTTCCAACTTTTTATATTAGGCTTACATATAGAATATAGACTTTTATAATAGTGATACGTCTCTATTTTTTATCTGTTTTTGTTAACCCTTTTTTGTGTGTCGGACTTCAATTTTGTATCTCGCACGAGGCGGCATTTGGACTTTTTCCAGCGCTGCTTTCGTGCATAGAAGTATGACAAACGCATGACAACAAAGCGTCACCCCTACAACTGCCACCGGCAGTCATACCGGATCCGATAGACCGCTCTACGAGCGGCGCCAGAGGTGGTCCGAACTCAGAACTACTTTTCTCCGCCAGTATCGTGCGTTGAAATAGATATTTCGATGTTTCGTTGCGCACCAGATATTTACGACTGTGCATGTCAACACCACGTCAGTTCGTCGCACCGACCGCTCGGGGGCACTCGATGTGCCGGCTAGCCCTAGCTATATGTTACTCTGTGCCCTAGCCCATCGATCACAGCGCGGTCGGAGCCCCCGCAGCGGGACTTCCGCAATTCCGACGACCCACGGGAAGTATCTCTAGGCAGCTTAATCCGAGCATTCAATATCTTACTCCGCGGGAGACTTCATTGGCTTCTCCGTATGTCCCGTTCTCCGAAAGGTACTTTTTCCAGGCGTGTGCCTGCCAATAGACTGAAGAAGTTTTTTGTTCATACCTTATTTTTTCTGGATTTCCGGAAGGCTTTTGATACTGTACCCCACAAGCGGCTTCTAATGAAATTGCGTGCTTATGGAATATCTCCACTCCCATGAACCACAGACATTGCCGAGGTGGGGTGGCTTGCGTGCCTCAACGATACAGATAGCCGTACCGTAGGTGCAACCACAGCGGAGGGGTATCTGCGGAGAGGCCAGACAAACGTGTGGTTCCTGAAGAGGGGCAGCAGCCTTTTCAGTAGTTACAGGGGCAACAGTCTGGATGATTGACTGAGCTGGCCTTGTAACATCAGCTAATGTGGCTTTGCTACACAGCTACTGCGAACGGCTGAAAGCAAGGGGAAACTACAGCCGCTATTTTTCCCGAGGACATGCAGCTCTACTGTATGAACATATGATGATGGCATCCTCTCGGGTAAAATATTCCGGAGGTAAAATAGTCCCCCATTCGGATCTCCGGGCGGGGACTACTCAGGAGGATGTAATCATCAGGAAAGACAATAGTGGCATTCTACGGGTCGGAGCGTGGAATGTTAGATCCCTTAATCGAGTAGGAAAATTAGAAAATTTAAAAAGGGAAATGCATAGGTTGAAGTTAGATATAGTGGGGATTTGTGAAGTTCGGTGGCAGGATGAACTGGATTTCTGGTCAGGTGAGTACAGGATTATAAATACAAAATCAGTTGGGGGTATCACAGGAGTAGGATTGATAATGAATAAGAAAATAGGAATGCGGGTAAACTACTATGACCAGCACAGCGATCGCATTATCATTGTCAAGATAGATACGAAGCCAACACCGACAACAGTAGTACAGGTTTATATGCCAACTAGCTCTGCCGATGATGAGGAGATCGAAGAAATATATGAGGAGCTAAAGGAAATTATTCAGACAATTAAGGGAGAGGAAAACTTAATTGTTATGGGAGACTGGAATTCGGTAGTAGGACAAGGAAGGGAAGGGAAGATAGTGGGTGAATATGGTCTGGGCAAAAGGAATGAAAGAGGAAGCCGCTTGGTAGAATTTTGCACAGAACATAATTTAGTTATAACAAACACCTGGTTTAACAATCACAAAAGAAGGTTGTATACGTGGAAGAGACCAGGAGACACCGGGAGATACCAGATAGATTTTATAATGGTAAGACATAGATTTCGGAACCAGGTTTTGAAGTGTAGGACATACCCAGGAGCAGACATAGACTCTGACCATAACTTGTTGGTTATGAACTGTAGGCTGAAACTGAAGAAACTACAGAAAGGTAGGAAAATAAGGAGATGGGACCTAGATAAATTGAAGGAACCTGAAGTTCTTAAGAATTTCAGAGGGAGCTTCAGGCAACAATTGACAGATACAGGGGAAAATAAAACAGTTGAGGAGGAATGGGTAAAATTGAGAGATGAAATAGTGAAGGCAGCAGAGGACAAAATAGGTAGGAAGGCAAGACCTACAAAGAATCCTTGGATATCACAGGAGATACTAAATTTAATCGATGAAAGGAGAAAGTATAAAAATGCAGTAAATGAAACAGGCAAAATGGAGTACAGACGACTAAGAAATGAGATTGACAGGAAGTGCAAAATGGCTAAGCAGGAATGGCTAGAAGCCAAATGCAGATCTGTAGAAGAATGTATAAATAGGGGAAAAATAGATACAGCCTACCGGAAAATAAAAGAAACATTTGGCGATAAGAAAAACAGCTCTATGAATATCAAGGACACTGATGGAAAACCAGTTCTCAGCAAAGAAGGGAAAGCTGAAAGGTGGAAAGAGTATATAGAGGGGCTCTACAAAGGAAATGAACTTCGAGACACTATTGTAGGAAGGGAAGAGGATGTAGATGATGATGAAATAGGAGATACTATACTGAGAGATGAATTTGACAGAGCACTGAAAGATCTAAGTCGAAACAAGGCCCCTGGAGTAGATGATATCCCGTCAGAGCTACTGAAGTCTCTGGGAGAGCCAGCCATGACAAAACTGTTTGAACTGGTGTCTAGGATGTATGAGACAGGTGAAATACCCTCAGACTTTAAGAAAAATGTTATAATCCCCATCCCTAAGAAAGCAGGTGCAGACAGGTGTGAAAACTACAGAACCATCAGTTTAATAAGTCATGGTTGCAAAATATTAACACGAATTATATACAGAAGGATGGAAAAGCTGGTAGAAGCCGACCTCGGGGAAGATCAGTTTGGGTTCAGGAGAAATGTAGGAACACGGGAGGCAATACTCACTTTACGGCTTATCCTAGAAGATAGATTATGAAAAGACAAACCAACATTTCTAGCTTTTGTAGATTTGGAGAAGGCTTTTGACAATGTTGATTGGAATAAACTCTTTCAAGTTCTGAAGCAAGCAGGAGTAAAATATAGGGAACGTAAGGTTATTTACAACTTGTACAAAAACCAGACAGCGGTTGTCAGAGTTGAAGGGCATGAAAGGGATGCAGTGGTTGGAAAGGGAGTAAGACAGGGTTGTAGCCTTTCCCCAATGTTGTTCAATTTGTACATTGAGCAAGCTATAAAGGAAAGCAAGGAGAAATTTGGAGAAGGAATTAAAGTTCAGGGTGACGAATTAAAAACATTGCGTTTTGCCGACGACATAGTAATTCTGTCAGATACAGCAAAGGACCTGGAAGAGTAATTGAATGGAATGGACAGTGTGCTGAAAGGTGCATATAAGATGAACATTAACAAGAGTAAAACTAGGGTAATGGAGTGCAGTGTAAGAAAATCAGGTGATGCTGAAGGAATTAGATTAGGTAACGAAACAATAAAGGAGGTAGATGAGTTTTGTTACTTGGGCAGTAAAATAACAAATGATGGTCGCAGTACAGATGATATAAAATGCAGAATGGCAATGGGTAGAAAGGCGTTTTTGAAAAAGAGAAATTTGTTAACATCGAATATTGATTTAAGCCTAAGGAAGTCCTTTCTGAAGGCATTTGTATGGAGTGTTGCCTTGTATGGGAGTGAAACATGGACGATAAGCAGTGTGGACAGAAAGAGGATAGAGGCTTTTGAAATGTGGTGCTACAGAAGAATGCTGAAGATTAGGTGGGTGGATCGCGTAACTAATGAGGAGGTACTGAACCGAATTGGGGAGAAAAGAAATTTCTGGCATACCTTGACTAAAAGAAGGGATAGGTTGGTAGGACACATTCTTAGACATCAAGGAATTGTGAATTTATCGTTGGAGGGAAGTGTGTGGGGTAAAAATCGCAGAGGGAGACCAAGAGACGCGTATAGTAAGCAGATTCAAGTGGATGTGGGTTGTCGTTCTTATGAGGAGATGAAAAGGCTTGCTCAGGATAGAGTAGGGTGGAGAGCTGCATCAAACCAGTCTCTGGACTGAAGACCACAACAACAACATGGAATATCTTCCCAATTGTGCGATTGGATTCACGATTTCCTATCAGAAAGGACACAGTTCGTTGTAATTGACGGTAAGTCATCAAGTAAAACAGAAGTGATATCTGGCGTTCCACAGGGAAGCGTTATAGGTCCCCTACTCTTCCTCGTGTTTATAAACGATTTAGGAGACAATCTGAATAGCTCCCTTAGACTGTTCGTGGATGATGCTGTCGTTTATCGGTTAGTGAAGTCAACAGAGGATCAAAAGCAACTGCAAAGCGATTTAGACAAAATTTCTACTTGGTGCGAAAATTGGCAATTGACACTAAATAAAGAAAAGTGTGAAGTAATACACATGACCACTAAAAGAAATCCACTGAACTTCAATTACGTGATAAATCAGTCAAACCTTAAGGTCGTAAATTCTGCCATATACCTAGGACAATTACGAACAACTTTGACTGGAGAGAACACATAGAAAATTTTGTGGGGATGGTGAATCAAAGGTTACGTTTCATTGGCAGAACGCTTCGAAGATGCACCAGCTCCACCAAAGAGACTGCCTACATCACACTTGTGCGTCCTCTCCTGGAGTACTGTTGCCCCTTGTGGGACCCTCACCAGGTGGGACTGACGGAAGACACTGAAAAGGTTCAGAGAAGGGCAGCTCGTTTTGTTTTATCACGTTACGGGGGGGAAAGCGTCACGGAAATGTTGCACGAATTGGGGTGGAAATCATTAAAAGAAAGACGTTATTCATTGCGGCGTGATCTGTTTGTGAAGTTTCAATCACCGACTTTTACTTATGAATGTGAAAATATTTTGCTAGCACCCACATACTTAGGGGGACATGACCATCCCAATAAAATAAGAGAAATCAGATCGAAAACGGAACGATTTAGGTGTTCTTTCTTCCCACGCGCTATTAGAGAATGGAACGGTTATGGAGAAAAGTTATGAAAGTGGTTAATGAACCCTCTGCCAGGCACTTAAATGTGATTTGCAGAGTATCTATGTAGATGTAGATGTAGATATTTATTATCGTAAATAGAAGTTAATTGTGTAATATTTTCTCTAAATAAATCGTATACCTTGAGCTGTCCATGTTTTACTGTTTGTTATCTCCGTAGCGCTTCCAAGTATTGGAAAGAGACCTACAACTCTTCAGGAACTACATGGTTGTCAAACCTCCCAACAGAGACTCCACTGCTATTTAACTGCATTGTTCAGACACCCACCATACAAGATCCATGGTTCACAGGGACGACCAATCTGTATCAAAATATAAATCGGGCTGTTAAATAGTCAAAGATTCAACCGCTGAAAATAGATTTTGAATCTTGATTCAATCAATCCCTTAACATCTTAAGAGCTTTCGCCATCGTAGGGATATTCTTGTAGGCTCATGAAAGATTGCTGAACAAATAAATAATTCCACAGTGGCCGTGGACACAGATATATGCTGCCAGTTACAGAACCGTGAGGAACGGCTGTCTTGTGGACAGAGAACACAAAATATTTTAGGGTAAGATGTTAGGACCTAAGCTTATAGAATAATTCCACGTCGATAACGTAATTCCAGTCTATACCACAGCTCATTAAACATAAAATACGGAAGTCTTCATGGTCTGGAAGACCTATGCAAGGGCACGTTGGGGAACTATAGCTGAGTTGCGAGACAATTACCCTGTGAAAAACCTCTCAGTGTAAGCATAAATAGTGTTTTATAAGGCTTCTGTTGCTATCTTCTCACCTTTATACTGCCTTTACTATTCAAAATATTGACAGAGATGGAGTCGAGAGTGCCTTACATAACCGATTTAAGCAAATGAAATTTGTCCTTTGTGGTCCGCTTTGACAGTGAAAACCTGGGACCATAAGGACATTACATGCTCTGTGCATATATAAAGAGGTGACCGGATGTAGTCGATATGCATTTTACATTCTGGTTGTTGTATTTTTGCTCTACAACTGTACTGAAACAAACGCACAAAGTAAGGTACTAGAACTATTTGTCTATCAGTTGGTATATTCGAAAGCTTTAAAAAACGGATTTCTGGTGTCTATGATATATTTTGCATATATTTGCCAGATGTATCAATTTAAGGCACGCTGGGTCAAATTGATACAGTTTTTGGTCCAGTTGAGACGACTTTGAGCAGCTGGTACGCTGCCAAAATTCAAAGTAATAGTAACCAAAACATGTACTTTGAAAGGATTATACTGTTTTAAATGTATAGAAATATTAAATAAAAAAAACAAAGATAAATTGAAACATATAATGGATTTTTAGACGTACATAAATATTTTGCAATTCACAATGGAGTGCATGGCAGACGGTTCATCGAACCGCTTTTATGATATTTCTGTGCCGTTTCATTCTCTAATAGCGCGCGGGAAAAAGGAACACCCAAATTTTTCCGTTTTCGATCTGATTTCTCTTATTGTGGTGATCATGTCTCCCTGCGTAGGTGGGTGTTTATAAAATATGTTCGGATTCCAAAGAGAAAGTTGGTGAAAGACAATTCTCAAATAAATCTCGCAGCATCGAATAACGCCTTTCTTTTAATGATATCCACCCCAACTCGGGCATCATTACCATGACACTCCTAGGTATTTAAGGGGATATTTTATTGTCGTGCAACCACTCCGGCAGAGGCTCGATCCCCAAGTTCCTCTCAACAGTGGGAAGGAATGAGGTGATTAAAATATCAGCCGCGGCAGATTAGCCGTACGCACTGAAGCGCCGTGCTGCCGTGCGCGTGGCCGTTCGCCGTCGGGGGTTCGAGTCCCATCTCAGGCATGGGTGTTTGTGTTGGCCCTAGGTTAGTTTACCTTAGTTTGAGTAGTTTGTAAGCTACGGACTAACGACCGAGCACTTGAGTCCGATAGGTTTGCAAACATTTGAACATAAAACATCAATTTAGGCTTGTGGTGTAATGGTGCCACGTAAAACAACTAGCCCCACCATGAATGAACACGACCATTCCATGGACCACTGCCACTGATTCTTACTGTTGGCACTGCACACGCTGGCAGAGGACGTTTACCGGGCATTGGCCATACCCACACCATTGCATCGGATCGCCACATTGTGAACCGTGATTCGTCACTACAAACAACGTGTGGCCACTGTTATATCGTAAAATGCTTACGCTCCTTACACCAGCGAGGCGTCGTTGACATAAACGAGCGTGATATGTGGCTTATTGGGAGCCGCTCTACCATAAAAACTTTTCTCACCTCCCACGTAACTATCAAAGTACTTGAAGTGGATGCAGATGCAGTTTGGAATTCTGTGTGATGGTCTCGATACATTAAAATTTACGACCCTCTTCAAATGCCGGCGGTCTCTGTCATTCAATAGACAAGGTCGGCCTGTGCGCTTTCGTGCTATTGGTCCTTTCAGCGAAGGAAGGGGAAAAATAATGTAGTCGCAAATTTTTATACGGTGGTAGGGAAAACCATTATTACCGACATACTGGAAGTACTAACCTGTGGGATGTGAGTTTGAGCGTAGGTGGTACACTCTTCAAATGTTTCTTAATTAACTCGAAAACCGTAATATCTATTGAAAAAGTACAACAGTACAAAATTAAACTGCATAAAATTTAGCCGGCCGCGGTGGCCGAGGGGACTGAGGCGCTCCAGTCACGGTCTGCACGGCCACTACGTTCGGGGGTTTTAATCCCGCCTCGGGCATGGATATTTGTGCCATCCTTAGTATTAGCTCGTTCATAAGTAGTTTGTAAGTTTAGGGACTGATGACCCCGTAGTTAAGTCCCATAAGCTATACAAACGTTTGAACATAAAATTCACTACAAATAATCTCCTCTTCATAATTTCTCTAGGATCAATATTTTTAGAGAGAAGCAAAATTAACAAATTCTTTAAAAACCTATTTTTTCTGCTATAAAGCTATAATGTAAGGTCGATTGAGGTAGTTTGCGTTAGAATAAAAATGTCTATACGACACCAAAGAGCTTGATGCACTCTTATTGGATTCATTGTGTGCGTCCGTGGTGTGGTATAAGAGAAGGGGAGGGAGTTGGAGGGCTGAGTCGAGAGGTTGCAGGGTGATGATTCAAATGTGTCCGAGCGCCTGCCTCTGCTGTGCGAACGCCCGCCTGCCCAACAGTCTGAAAACATTCTCATGTCAGATTCAGTTCTCTCCAGTGACAGTGCGAATATAGTTACACTGTTTATTTATTTTGAGTTTAATACGTTAGTACTTGTTAGTAGAGTGCTTTGGCGGCTATCGGAACACTCCTTTGATCTTTTAATAGCTTTCTAAACGGTTCTCGAGGTCAACTGGTAGTTTGATACCCCGCTCCACTTCTCCCCTGGTCGGTGGTGGTGGAAACAGTTCTTTGTTCATTTTGAAGGCCTCATCTCCTCACTACTTCCCCCCTCATTTTCAGGGCTAAATCTCCCTCTCTACATCTCCCCTCTACGGCCTGGCCAGTATGAGAACACTTCTGTATTCATTATCAAGGGCAGCCTGCAGGATTTTTCCCCATTCTACGCAACCATTACTTTGTGGTAGCTTTCCACGACTGTTCAAGGTCAGCTTATGCAACCATTGCATTGTGGCAACCTCCCACCTCCGAGATACTAGTCACACCCAACCATTGTTCAAGGTTCAAATCAAATGTTTGTAGAGCTTATGGGACTTAACTACGGGGTCATCAGTCCCTGAACTTACAAACTGCTTATACATCTACATCTACATGGGATACTCTGAAAATCACTTTTAAGTGCCTGGCAGAGGGTTCATCGAATCACCATTATACTATTTATCTTCCATTCCACTCTCGAATAGCGCGCGGGAAAAAAGAACATCTGAATCTCTCCGTTCGAGCTCTGATTTCTCGTATTTTATTCTGATGATCATTTCTACCTATGTAAGTGTCAACAATATATTTTCGCATTCGGAGGAGAATGTTGGCGATTGGAGTTTCGTAAGTAGCCCTCGCCGCAGCGATAAGCGCCGTTGTTGTAATGCTTCCCATTCCAGATTTTGTATCATTTCCGTAACGCTGTATCGCTACAATACAAAAAGAGCTGCCCTTCTTTGGACTCCTTCAATGTCCTCCGTCAAACCCACCTGATAAGGATCACACACTGGGCAGCAATACTCCAAAAATGGACGGACAAGCGTAGTGTATGCAGTTTCTTTTGTAGTTCTATTGCAAGTTTTAAGGGTTCTACCAATAAAACGAAGTCTCTGGTTCGCCTTTCCCACGACATTATCTACGTGTTCTTTCCAATTTAAGTCTGAAGTAATAGTAAAATCAAATGTTTGTATAGCTTATGGGACTTAACTACGGCGTCATCAGTCCCTAAACATACAAACAACTTATGATCTACCTTATACTAAGGAAGGCACAAATATCCATGCCCGGGGGGGGGATTCGAACCCCCGACCGTAGTGGGCGTGCAGACCGTGACTGGAGTGCCTCAGTGCCCTTGGCCACCGCAGCCGACAAGTAATAGTATTTCCTAGGTATTATGTGGAGTTTACGGCCTTCACTTTTGATTTATTTATCTTGTAAACAAAGTTTAACGGATTTCATTCTTTAGGGTCAATTGCCAATTTTTACACCATACCGATATCTTATTCAGATCGTTCTGCAGTTGGTTTTTATCTTCAGATGATTTTACTAGACGGTAAATGGCAGCGTCTTCTGCAAACAACCTAAAAGAGCTACTTAGATTTTCCCCTAAATCGTTTATGTAAATAAGGAACAGCAGAGGACCAATAACACTACCCTGTGGGACGCCCGATATCACCTCTGTTTTAGTCGATGTCTTACCATCGATTACTACGAACTGTCCTCTCTGACAGGAAGCCCCTTATCCAATCGCAAATTTGGGGCGATATACCATAACCACGCAATTTGATTAAAAGCCGTTTGTGAGATATGAACTAGCTGATAATAAAGACGGCACAGACATCCATGCCCGAGGGGGGATTCGAACCCCCGACCGTAGTGGCCGTGAATACCGTGACTGAGGCGCCGCACACCCCTTGGCCACCGCGGCCGGCATTGTTCAAGGTCAGCTTACACAATCGTAGCCTTGTGGCAGACTCCAAAATATTATTATTAGGATCGTCTCCCACGAGTGTTCAAGGTCAGCTTACGCAACCACAGCCTTGTGATCGGACCCGCTGTACAGCGCAGATAATATTATCGAAGCCCGCGGCGCGAGAGGCTGCGTGGCGGGCGGCGAGCTGTGCGGGGCGCGAGGGAGGCGTGGCGGCGCTGGAGGGGGCAGGCGGTCGCTCGCCTTCCTCTCCCCCGGACAGAGCCTGCAGCGGCTGTAGCGCGGTATGACGCCATTACAGCAAACTCACCCAGCCGGCAGCGGACAGCCGACCGCAGGCAGCAGACAACTGTTATTTATTTATTTTTTATGGCCGGAGCGATGTAGGCGCAAAGACTTCAGGGAGAGAGGTCTTGTATAACTGAGACAGTAAACGTGAATTTTCTGCAGAAAATTATTTAGAGATTAGAGGTGGACTTCCTCTCTCCCACGCTGATAATTCAAAAAAATAAAATAAAATAAAATAAAATAAAATAAAATAAAAATAAAAATAAAATAAAGAAAAAATAAAAAAAAATCAAATATTTGTAAATTTATCGGACCAAACTGCGTGGTCATCAGTCCGTAGCTTACAAACTACTTAAACCTAGGTAAACTAACCTAAGGATAAACACACACACCCATGCCCCAGGGAGAGTCCTGTGAAGTTGGCACCCCTTTTTTGCAAAATGTACATTTTTTTTCAGAGTTCTAGACAGATATGCAATAGTTCTAGAGTTCTCTGTACAAAATTTAAATAGTTCTGCAGAATTTCGTGAAATATCGCAATTCTGAATAGTGGGAGAGCTGTGAAGTTGGCACCCCTTTTTTTCAAAAATGTAAATTTTTTTTTCAGAGTTCTAGACAGATATGCAATAGTTCTGGAGTTCTCTGTACGAAATTTAAATAGTTCTCCAGAATTTCGCCTAAAAAATAGTAAAAATTACCACAAACTTTAGTTTTTTTTAGTTTTTTTAAAATAATTATTTGCCTATTAGCGCAAACATAGTTCTGATCATAGTTCTAAATAGCTGTCAAAGAGTTCTACAGGAACTCCTAATAGCATTTTTCTGTGCAGATTATACTTTATGAGATAATTACAATAATGGAGTATCCATTTACATGCTACTGTGGAATTTGCACCCGTTTTTTTTCAAAAAAATAGACTTTTTTCCAGAGTTCTATGGACATGTGCAATAGTTTTTGTTTACGATAAGCAGTAATCAATCAGACGTAAAAACAACAAATTGAATGTGCAGCGGATAGAATATCTGTCAAGACCTAAGAAAAATGTATATTTCTCGAATAAGGGGCACAAATAAGACAGCTTATCAGATATTCAAAATTGTGAACATAATTTTTTTCTGGTAATTACATAGAAATATTCACATGAACTCTAGAACTATAGTATATGTACACAGAACCCCCAAAAAAACAATGTGTATTTCTCGAAAAAAATGGTGCCAATTTACAGTAACGTGAAAATGAATTTCACATTACTGCATTTATCTGATAAAGTATAATATGCACACTCTTTAAGAGCTATTTGTAACTGTGATCAGAACTATGTTTGTGCTAATAGGCAAATAATTATTTTAAAAAACTAAAAAAACTCAAGTTTGTGGTAATTTTTACTATTTTTTCGGCGAAATTCTGCAGAACTATTTAAATTTCGTACAGAGAACTCCAGAACTATTGCATATCTGTCTAGAACTCTGAAAAAAAATTTACATTTTTGAAAAAAGGGGTGCCAACTTCACAGCTCTCCCACTATTCAGAATTGCGATATTTCACGAAATTCTGTAGAACTATTTAAATTTTGTACAGAGAACTCTAGAACTATTGCATATCTGTCTAGAACTCTGAAAAAAAATGTACATTTTGCAAAAAAGGGGTGCCAACTTCACAGGACTCCCAGGGAGGACTCGAACCTCCACGGCGAGCAACCGCGCGCTCCGCAGCGAGACGCTTTAGACCGCTCGGCTACTCCACCGCGGCTGATAATTCAAAGGAATTCAGTTGGTTCTCTAGTGTTAAACACAGTCTAACACATACAGTCACGACACTCTCACTTATTTTTGTTATACACTGCAAAAGCAGCGCTCCAAGCGGCCGGCAGGTACATTTCTTAATTACTATATTGGATGAGTGCGAATATTATGGTTTATATTGATTTTAACATTCTTTTTACTTTATGGAATGTATGTAGTGCAATACAAATAGGTAATAACTTAATAATAGCTCCACATTTGCCTTTCTTACAAGGAAAGTACTTAGGCTTGGACAAACAGAAATACACCAAAATCGTATGATACATAATGTAATCTCCCTTATTGCACTAGTGATACTCCCGCATCTGCAAAACTCTGCAGTCGTCCGTTAGGGGCCTCTGCGTGTGCCATGCCGCATTGCACTTCGACTTGTCGGTTCGCCAGTAGGGACGGTGCAGTGTGCCTCCGAAGTTGCGTTTTGTGATGTTATTTGTGTGGTGAAGCGTCAGATAGAGAGACGATTGATAATCAATACTGCTAATGTATTGCGATTAGTTGAGACGAAGTTACGAAGAACCCTTCTTCGTGAAGATGGTATTAGTGTAGAAGATGAATCATTTGCATACTTTCTCGTATCTGTTATGGTACAGAAATATGAGCATAAGTTAGATACTGTTGTTACAAACTCATAATAATGATAATAGGGATGATAATGACGAACAACTCACTGCAAGCGGTAGTGCTACGGTAAGTGCGGGAAGAGGCGATGAAAGCAGTGGCAGTGAATACTAACAGTCTTTTGGGAAGAAAGTTAAAGTTGCAGCTATCATCACGGCTCTTGAATGACAATTCGCTAGCGAACATGTACGATGATTATTACATAAGTTATAGTTAAGATATCTGCATTACGTATGGCGTCTACAATTACATCTACAGTGCTATCTAGAGCATGGTTGCAGAGCTTTGCAGAAAAACGACACCCACCAGCACATTGAGGTGTACGTAGAGATCCTGTAACCAAACGTTCATACAGATACGTTTGTTCGAGCCCATGTACTTTCCTCGTGAGACAGAAAACGTGAATTTTCTGCAGAAAATAATTTAGAGATTAGCAGTGGACATCCTCTCTCCCACACTGATAATTCAAAGGAATTCAGTTGGTTCTCCAGTGTTAAACCACAGTCTAACATCGACAGTCACGACACTCCCACTGATTTTTGTTATACACTGCAACAGCAGCGCTCCAAGCGGTTGGCAAGATACATTTCTTAATTACGATATTGGATGAGAAGCGAATATTATGGTTTATATTAATTTTAACATACTTTTCACTTTATAGAATGTATGTAGTGCCATAAAAATATGTAATAACTTAATAATAGCTCCACATTTGCCTTTCTTAAATTTCCTAAGATCGCTGACAAGGTATGAAACGCTACTTTCCAGTACAGTGTATTTACAATATAATAACAACGTGTAAGTTATAATAAGAATATAATCAAATACGGAACGTAAGATGGCGTATGCCAGAGAGTGTTCTGGGCGTGTAATGTTACGTGACATCTGCGTTATTTTTGCAAATATCTCTCAGATGATACGAGATATGAAGAAAACATAAGACAGCAAAGTTGTAGAGAATTTTCTCCTCTAAAAATTCGGTTATTCAGTTTTCGTGTCAGGTGAATGGTTAAGCCGTTATTTCCATTTAAATTTCGAGCTGTCACAAAACGATCGCAAAGGCCCACTTTTAGTTTTACTACCGTAACCTAAAGTGGGCCAAAATGTCACGGATGTGGCAATAAAATGTCAAAGGCAATCAAACTGTTTTCCAACAAACAAGAACCCAATTTCACAATTGTTGCTACAGATGAACAACAAGCGGCAAGAAACTTCAAAACATTGGCTTTTTAATCTAAATTAATTACACTCAAAACAATATGCGCGTATAAGAAAGACGAGTGAGGTGTAAAAATGTGTGAATCATTAATGTCCATACCGAATGGATATGCGTCAAAAAAACTGCCTGTCATAGTAAGAACACACCATAATAGAAATTTATGTTTTTCTTATCTTTATATTCTATTTAGTTTCAGCGGAATAAACTACAAATATACACATATTCGTAAGTATTTGTTCATGACCAAGTTATTCTTTATACCACTGAATCACTTAAATTGGGATGTTTTTACTCTAATTTCCCTATTATGAAGGTCTCTTAATAATTTACCAATGTATGGAACTCAAATTGCATTAACTGTTTCGTCAATTACGTACAACAAAAATTATGAACAAACAGCACTCCTTCGGCGGCTTGCCTACCGCTAGGAGCGCTAGTGTCGTTGCAACTGTCAGTTGGTAACAACTTTCACATCAGTGAGTGTCACGACTGTATATGTTAGACTGTGGTTAAATTATTCAGTGATTGAGGTCACTCTAGACGAAAGGATTCGGAAGTCCCGTATTACAAATGACGGTGGATATCAAGATCCTACCCGATTCTTAAATGCCTGCCAGCCTATTTTGGAATTGGTTTAATCGTCAGTAACCCCCGTTATCTCGCCATCAATACAAGAACACTTTCAGTATGTAAGTTGCAACATCCTCCGAAACATCTCTCATCCACGTTATGGAGGAACGAAACGTAGTGGCGTTATAATGCGGTCTACGCCAATTGTAAATGTTTTCTTGATTTCACCTTGAGTGTTATACCCCGTAAATTCTGTGAAAAAGGAGTAAAAGGTTCAGGGCATATAAGCACAAAGATTTTCGATCGATTACATTCAGGTTCCAGTTACATTCATCTTCCTGCAGATATAAAACGTACGCTGGCGTTTATTAATCTACGTAATAAGGACGAGGCTTGTTTTGTATGGTCCATTCCGGCCTGCAAACGAAAATTGAAAACTAATCCGCACCGTCCTGGAGTATATGATGAGGGGTAACAATATCCGCAGTTGTTACAATTTTCAGGAATTGAGTTCTATGTGCAGATTAAAGACTGTACAATTTGAGGTGCAGGACACCGGAATATCGCTTCATGTGTTTGGTAAATACCCGATACTCTACCTCGGCACCCGTTATAGACGATCCAGTCGACAATCTATGTGCCCATTGTGAAGTAAATAGAAAATATAAATATAGTATAAAATACAACGAAGCGCCATTATAGTCAAGGATACACATGCTAAATACAAGGAAAAATATGGTACGATCGCTCAGTCAGAGACAAAATAAATCAGTGGAAGGTTACTCATATTACTCTTTCCTTCAAGTGGAAGAGGACACAGCGTTTCAGTGTCGGAATTATGAACAAACACTACGGCTGCGTTGCTCTCTTATCGCTCTGAGGACGTTATTAGCCACATTGATTTTTTGGTTAGAACGGGTTTCACACACAACATTTCAGATTATATAACTTTCCTCTTGAAAGAGACATTAATATTTTATCAGTCGGTAAGAGATTTTCGTCACATTTTGTAGTCTTCCGACAACCCACCTACGTACACCCAGCAGCATGCTTCAAACGTTCAGTGTTATAGGACCATTAATTTTCGTAACATTTATTGGCCTAGTACATAGGACTAACACTGCAATTTAATTAAGCTTTTCGGTGGGTGATGTAGAATAGTAAAGACTCACAACCAAGGAAAACTGTAGTGAAATGCAGAATCATCTGCAGCGTATTCATGCTTTGTACAAGGCGAGACAATTAATCAACATAACCAAGTGTAACGTAATGTACATAAAAATAAATAAATAAATGTTCAAACATTTTTAAATCTATCGGACTTCTTTCGTCATTAGTAAAACACACACACACACATGCTCATACACACACACGCACACACATGCCCGCGGGAGGACTCGAACCTCCAATGGTGAGCAACCACGCGCTCCGCAGCAAGGCACCTTAGAACGTTAGGCCACTCCACAGCGGCTATTGTAAATCTGTAAAAAGAAAGACCCTTTACTGTATATCCATAAAATAGTAGAAGGATCACTGCATGCAGTCACATCAATAGAAAATCTGAAAGTAGACAAAAAATGTTCAAATGTTTGTAGAAATTATGGGACTTAACTACGGGGTCATCAGTCCCTAAGCTTACAAACTACTTATGAACTAGCTAAGACTAAGGACGGCACAAATATCCATGCCTGAGGGGGGATTCGAACCCCCCCGAAAGTAGACATAAGGAGCGATTTGAAGTGGAACAACCACATAAAATTAATGCTGGGTAAGACGGATTACGAACATATTCACTTGAATAGTCGTCTCTGAGGAATATGAAATAAATCTGTATGCAAGAGTCAGATATTAGACTCGACTTATCAAAGGTATTGATTAGAAAGTGAAGTCTGCAATTAATTTTTTTGCCATGGCCAGGATTCGAACCTCAGTGTGCAGGAGCTATTCGCTATTGTAAAGCCTCGGAAAAACTGATACGAATGAGAACGGACGCCATCAAGGCAGAACTGAAGTTTATGTTGTGAATTGTTGCGTGCTTTCGCGCTATCAATAAAGACATCGTGGTTGAATGGATAAAGCGGGTCCCAAGTCAGCAGGAGACCTGGTTTCGAATCCCTGCCGTGGCACTAACTTTTTAATTCAATGCCTCGCCTTATAATCCATCCTGAGAACGTATAGGCCATCAGCAAAGAAGTAACTTTTATCCTGCATTTCCATACTATTCTGTGATCCATCTTGCAAAATCCAATTATTGTCTTATTCAAGACAAATGAGTAATTATTCAGTTACTGAAGAATGGCACACATATACGCAAGACTCTTTTTGCGGAGGGAAGGAAGTTGAGTCGATAGTGTGGCACCTGCCTCACATGTCCTCTACAGTCACTGCAGACGTAAATATCTCTCGCGCCGATCACGTACGTAAAATATCCGACAATAGTAATATTAAAAGAAGCTGTTGCCAAAACGGAAATCCGCACATTATTCAACCGATTTTCTAGCTATTTGAGGGATTCGAAAGTAGATGAAAGTGGTTAGTGCGTAAGCTGTCGAATGATGATTGAATTGAAATCAAGCTGGAGGCGAAACAAAGGGCTAGGTTTCATTGACAGAACACTTCGGAGATGCAACAGTCCTACTAAAGAAACAGCCTGCACTCATATTCTGGAGTATTGTTTCACATTGTGGAATACCCACCAAGTGCGACTAAAGAAGGATATAGAGAAAGTTCGGAGAAGGAAAGCTCAGTTTTGTATTGTGGCGATATAAGGGAAAGACTGTACGGATATGATGAAAGAGTTGGTGTGGAAATCATTAAAAGAAAGGCGTTATTCGATGCGCCGAGATTGATTTGAGAAAATTTTTAGCACCCACCAACATGGGGAGACATGATCATCACAATAAAACAAGAGAAATCATATCGAAAACGGAAGTGTTCCTTTTTCCCGTGCGCTATTAGAGAATGGAACTACAGAAAAATATCATAAAAGCGGTTCGATTCCCCCTCTGCCATGTACTTCAATGAGATTCACAGAGTATTTATGTAGATGTGAAATCTAGACTGTTACCTTACAACATATACGATTTGTTCTGCTACGGTGAACACAAGCCGCGCTGGAATGACCGTGCATTCTGGAGCGTCATGTTGCCACAAATTTAAACGGACTCAAAATCCCCAAGACAGGCAGTCTTTTACAGAAACTCGAAATTTAGCTCGAACCTCAATGTGAGAAGCTTATAATAGTTCCCATAACAAATCCATGTCACATAAATTGAGGTCGTATGTAAAGTGTACTAGAGGCAAAACACACTCAATATTTTCACTACGCGATAGTGATACTGCTGATGACAGTTCTGTCAAATCTGAATTGCTAAACACAGCTTTCCGAAATTCCTTCACCAAAGAAGACGAAGCAAATACTCCAGCATTCGTATTAAGAACAGCTCTCAGCATGCGTAATTTAGAAGAAGATATCCCTGGAGTCTTAATTTGTTAAGTGATTTACGTTTTATTAAGTTTCCCGACCCCGATTGTACACCAATTAGGTTACTTACAGAGTATGTTCATGGAATAGGCCCATAACCAGCCATAATATATAACTGGTCACTCAGCGAAATATCCGTACCCAAAGACTGGAAAGTTGCACAAGTCACCCCCAATATTCAAGAAAGGCAATAGGAGTGATCTGCAAAATTACAGACTTATATCACTGACGTCGGTTTACTGCAGAATTTTGGAACATATACTTTCCTCAAACATTATGAACTATCTCGAATAGAACGTCCTATTGACCCATATTCAACACGGACTTAGAAATTACTAGCTGAAAACCCGGCGTTGCCCGGATATTTATTTATTTATTCCTGCCATTTTCAGGTATATAATCATTTGTATAATGGCCGAATGTCTGTAAAATCTCTTGGGAATACAATTAGTAGTAAATAAGTAATATATTAAAACTTGGTGCGTGATGGTTCGGTTTTCCATGAACGTTAGTACGTGCTCATATCTCATGATCTATGTGTCGTACTGCTATACAATTTGGATTGTACACTCACCTATATGCGTGTATACTGTCTGTAAAATTTCCTGCAGCTACAGTTTGAAGTGTACAAATTATAAATTGTAATATCATGCCGAATGCCGTAGTTTTACTCCATAAACAGCGGAAAAGTAGTAAGCGAGAAACTTTTCCTTTAATCATTTTACTATGGTTGCCAGCGAGAAAAAAGTTTAATAAAGGTTTGAAATTAAGTTTAAAGTTTGTTGTTGCAAGTCGCCGGCCGCGGTGGCCAAGGGGACTGAGGCGCACCAGTCACGGTCTGCACGGCCACTACGGTCGGGGGTTCGAATCCTCCCTCGGGCATGGATATTTGTGCCGTCCTTAGTCTTAGTTAGTTCATAAGTAGTTTGTAAGTTTAGGGACTGATAACCCCATAGTTAAGTCCCATAACCTTAACAAACATTTGAACATTTTTTGTTGCAAGTCGCTAAGTACTGTCAGCCTCATACAGTGTATTTCGAAAGTCTCGCCGCATTATATGGCATTTTTTTGCGATTTCTATTGGTTGTGACGTAATATCTTTTGAACCATGTGCCGTATGTGATTCTTAACCATGCATAAATTGTTAACTCACGGTAAAGAATGTGTGTATCAAATTTGGTTGAAATCGGTCCAATGGTTTAGGAGAAAACGAGCAGCATTGTCGCAAAATGCAGCAGTTTTTCGCGCATCTGATTGTTTATGACGTCATATCTCGTGAACTATATATCGTATGTGATTCTTACACTTACGGCGACCGTCCTCATGGATTGAAGATTCATCATCATCATCATCAGTTTCCAGCTCCAGTTTCCCGGGTGAGGTGTACAAGCGCTCGCCATCTCCTCCTGTGTTCATACATTTTCTGTTCCAGAATGTCTTCCCATTTGTGTCCTTTCTCCTCAACATCTGATCTTGCAGTCTTTCTCCAGCGTTTTCTTGGTCTTCCCCGAGGTCTTCTTCCTGTGAGGTTGAGGTTGAAATACTTTTTAGTAGGTCTTTCACAATTCTTTCTCATTAAGTGCCCATACCACTGAAGTCTACGTTTCCTTATAATGCTGGTGACAGGAACCTCAATGCCAGCTACTTTTCTATTCACTTCATTCTTAATTTTATCCTGCCTGGTTGTTTGATTCATAGTTCTAATGAATCTCATTTCCATTGCCTGAATTCTACTGAGGTCTCTGGTTAGTATGGTACATTTTCTAAGCCGTATGTAAGGATTGGAACGAAATAGGTATGGTACATGGTTGCTTTTGCTTTTTGTGGCATTTTATCACCCCAGAGAAGATTTCTTATTTGACTGTAAAAACTGGATGCTTTCTGTGTTCTGCTGAGTATTTCCTGCTTAAATGTGTTGTCTTTAGAGATCATACTTCCTAGGTATTTGAAATGAGAAACAGATTCTACTTTGGCCCAATCTAGAAATGTATTTGATGTTGTTACTTGCCTGTTGTGGAGGTTCGAGTCCTCCCTGGGGAATTGGTGTCTGTGTTTGTCCTTGGGTTAGTTTACCTAGGTTTTTTTTTTTTTTTTTTTTTTTTTTTTTTTTTTTTTTTTTTTTTTTTTTAAGCTTATGGGACTTAACTACGGGGTTATCAGTCCCTAAACTTACAAACTACTTATGAACTACTTACGAACTAGGACGGCACAAATATCCATGCCCGAGGGGGGATTCGAACCCCCGACCGTAGTTTACCTAGGTTTAAGTAGTTTGTAAGCTACGGACTGATGACCCGATAGATTTACAAACATTTGAACATTTGAACTTGAAGTTTTACACAATGAACTTGCCTGTTGAGGGTCCTTTCTACTGTCTTTGTTTTACTTATCTTTAGTCCGAACTTTTTGAATGTGTTGTTCCAATCATTCAGTTTCCTCTGAGCTTCAGCTTCTGTCTCTCCCCATACCATCAAATCATCGGCGAAAACAAGGGCATTAGGTTCTCTGTCTATTTTCTTGATAGATTTTATAATTGTGTCCATTACTATTACAAATAGGATTGGTGATAGGGCACATCCTTGTTGGAAGTCCGTTGCTTATCTGGACACAGCTATAACACTTTTGGTATAGCATTTTGACTTTATCAATCAGATACTTTGGCACCTTTAAGTTTTCCAAACATTCCCATATCTTGCTTCGAGGAACACTGTCGTATGCTTTTTCGATGTCTACAAATATAAAAACAAGATTTTTTCCATATTCCCAGTACTTTTCTGTTAGCATTCTTATTGCAAAAATAAGATCCATTGTACCTCGGTCTTTCCTGAATCCATGTTGTTCTTCCTCAAGCAAGGGTTCAACTACCTTTCTAAGTCTTCCTTCTACGATCTTTTCTAACAGCTTCAGTGTGTGGGACAGCAGCGTGATGCCTCTGTAGTTTCCACATTTCCGGCGATTGCCCCTTTTAAACAGAGGGATGATGACTCCTTTAGTCCAATCTTGTGGGATTTTGATTTCTTCCCAAATCACTGATAACACTCTGTGCAGCCAATTTAAGCCTGTTGTTCCTGCTGCCTTTATCATGTCTGAGCTGAGCTCATCAAAGCCTGTTGACTTTCCATTCCGCATGCTCTTTAATGCTGTTACTACCTCACGCCGTGAGAATGGGTGTCCATTGGTTTGGGCTTCATTAGTAACTCTACAGACACTGTTGGTGGTATTGTCCTCATCTCTAATAAGTAGCATGCTGAAGTGCTTCTTCATTTCATCCCTGATCCCTTCCTCTGTTTGTATTAAGTTACCATCATCCGTTTCCAGCACAAGGATATTTAGATATTCATTTCGTTTGTTCTTTAGTATTTTGTATAATAATTTTCTATTGCCCTGACAGTCTTCCTCTATCCTTATGGTAAAGTCCTCCCAGCACTTTTTCTTTTCTTCCTGGATAATTCTTTTTACAGCTAGTTTCTTTCTGCGGTATTCCTGTGCTAGATGCTCAATTGTTACCTCATTTCGTCTAGCATCTGTTTTCTGTTTTTCATGGTCTATTTTTCTTTTTAGTATGTTCCTATCCTTTACTGCTGTCTTCACCCGATGATTCCACCAAGGTGATTCCTTCTGTTTTGGTGTGGCACTCGTTTTTCGACAGATGTCCGTGGCTTGTTTAACTAGGGTTTCTTTGAATAAAGACCATTCTTCTTCTGTACCACCTTTTTCATTTGTTGGTAGTTTGGTTGCTATTTGTGCTCGTAGTATCTTTTCTTTTCTGTGTCCTTCAACAGCCAAGTCCTAATTTTTGGCATTCTCTTTTGTTTAAATTTGGGCACATGAACATCTTTTAGGGCAGAAATTAATAGCCGGTGGTCGCTGCCTAGGCACTCACTGGGTATTACTTTAACATCTATAACATACTGACCAGCTTTCCTGTCAGTAATGATAAAGTCTATCACAGTCTTCAGCTTGCCATCCCAGCTGTATCTCCTAATTTTATGACTTTCCCTCTTCTGATACCATGTGTTCTGTATGGTTAAGTTGTTTCGCAAACACAAATCAATTAAGTTCTCTCCTTCCAGATTTCTGTTCCGATAACCATGGGGACCAATAATGTTTTCGCATCCTAGTCTTTCTTTACCAACTTGAGCATTCAGATCTCCCATGATGATGATGTTCTCTGTTATTTGTTCTTCAAGAACAAGCATGGTACATCCTGCCTGTGGTGCATATACTTGCAAAACAGTATGTTGTGCATTACCAGCCCTTAGTCTCATATGGATGATCCTGTCGCTCACGTATTTGATGTCTGTCTGAACATCTATATCTTTATGGAGAACAAAGGCGACTCCATTTTTTGATTCTCTTTTGTTACCACTCCAGTAAAGCACATATCCATTTCTCAGTGTTTTCTTCCCACAGCTTTTCCACTTTGTCTCACTCAATCCCAATATCTTAAGCTTACGCCTCTCCATAAGATCTACTAATTCTTCACATTTGTTTGTGAGAGTGAGGATATTGAGTGTACCAATTTTCAGTTGTTCCTTCTTGGAAGGGTTTTGTGTCTTCTGGTATCTTCGATGAGGATCAGGCTGCTGACCGTCATTACTTCGAGTGGTACTAGAAGAACTGTCATGTCCAGCGTTTTCATTTTTCCATCCGAGACTTGTTTTAGGTTTGAAAGCAGTATATACTTGCTCAACTGTTGACTTGCTAGGCCTAACACAGTTGCGGCTTTTATTTCAGAGTATACTCCCTTAGCCTTTGAAGATCCCTCTTCTCCACAAGGCAGTGGTTCCCTTCTTATTTAATCCCCAGTAAGGAGGGTTGTCTCTTCTGCCAGTTTCGCCGTTCCAAAGTATTCTTCTCCGCCACTGCTGCCATTAAGGTCTTCGCCCGTAACCCTGGGCATGGGTTTTGTGGGTATACTGTACTGGTGGAATTGGCAGGGAAAAGGGTCATGGTGAGGATAGGTTCGGGACAGGATAAAGGGAACGATTGAAGCTTACGTGTACATAATTTCATAAAGATTGGAACAAAACTGTAGATTTGTATGCAACACGTACACACATACGGACACTCTGCTTTATATATTAGATCATTCTTGTAAAACTCTGCTAGCTCTTTAATGTGGGATGACGGTGCCGCGGGAAGTCAAGGGACGCAGCGACTGCCGTGGCTGCATCAGCTGCAGCACTGTGGAAGCGTCCGGAATCCCATTATTGTCTGTATAGTGCACTGTAGACAATTTGGCCGGATGCGTTTTATCTTTGAGTCAGTTATCTGCTCACTGGGTCATTTCATTTCGGTTTTTGTTATAAGAGTACAAAATAGTAGTTCAGGAAAGGAACAACTCCTTCTCTTACTAGCACTACAAAATGGTACCGGTACCAAGATAAGGAAATGTCGGGTGCGTGATATCAGTAAGAAGAGAGAAATCTTAGCAGAATACCATCGTCTCTGTATTGAAAGAGTCTGATGAAGGTAGGTTTTTCAAATATTTTCGTACGTCGTGAGAGATACAACAGGAAAACGACTACAGGGGGTTCACTTTCTTTCCTCCTCCATGTTTCCGTGAATGACGCACAACAGTTTGCGTTTGCACCGCAATGACAGTGTACGCGAGGGTTGTAGTTACTCCCCACTGCACTGTGTGAAGAGTAGAAACTCTTAAAGTTCACCAACCTGAGGTCTTCTATAGATGTCCCCACGCAGATCATAGCACGCAGGTCGGAGTTCTTGAATGAGGCTGAAATTGCTAAACTATTGGCAGGAACTGATCTAATTACGGAATAAAACTGTGGTAGTTCGGAATGCTAGCTGATTTATTTAAATTAAGCAGAAAACCAGCAAACAGTATAATAGCATCTACTTGACACACATTGTCTTAACTGTAGGTAGGTCGGGCAGGCATCAAGCCAGTCTACCGCAGCATCAATAAGACTAAGGATGTCCTAGGTTCAACTACGGATGCAGTTGACAAACTGAGTAATGCCGGCGTTTATGAAATAAGCTGCGAGTGTGGGCTGGTTTATATAGGAGAGCAATCTCCACGAGGCTTTCCGAACATGAAAGATACCTACGGCTTGGACAGCACACAAAGTCAGCGGTTTCTGAGCATCACTATCAGTGCGGAAAACAGTTGTCTTTCAGCGAGGCCCGCGTGCTGGCGAAACAACCATTCTCAACGAGGAGGAAGATTAGAGAGGCTATAGAAATAGCGAACCGTCCCGCCAATATGAACAGGGAGGATGGCTACAGGCTGCCGGCGTCTTGGCTGCCAGCAGTTGCAACGCTACGTGACGGCACCGCGCGCGGAATGACTCGCTCAGACTATCCCGGAGACCACAGCGGCCGCGCACACGCAGAGCACCGGCCCGACGCCGTCTGCGCCAGGCGACAAGTCAACAGCGGCACGCCACAACCGCGGTCCGTCCTCTCAGGTCCATTCCGCCAATAGCAACTTGTAATGCAAAAGCCAATAGGAAACGTCCATTTTGACCAATAAGGGGGAAGAATGCAACCTCCAATCATATGAAAAACAAGCCCTTAAAACACCAATCATCATTGCCGCTTTCCACCAATGGTGTGCAATAATATAACCACCAATAAAGGAAAACCAACGTCCCCCTTCCTCTCCCTCATCCGCTGCTATATAAACCCCAAGCTACCGTATATTCAGCAGTCAGACACAGACCCTGATGAAGGCCGCCTGCAACAGTGGCCGGAACGTCGGTATAGTTTATAAAATGACGACGCGGTCTCATACCCGGAAGAATTTTATTGATTTTTAATATAATTTAACTACATATGAGAATTAGCAGACTATTGTCTTTCCTCTTCAATTGGGACGTTCAACAGTCTCAGAAATTGTGAAACAAGTCTGTCAGGCAATTTGCAATATGTTGCAGACAAAGTATTTACGTATACCTACAATACAGATGTGGAAGATATCTGAGGAAGTATTTTTAGAACTTTAGGGGCTTCCGAACTGCTTTTATAGCATAGACGGAAAGCATACCAAGTTAAAATGCTCGTACTATCTCCCTGACATTTGATAAGATAGAGGGCACAGGCTGTACAAATTCAAATTAATCGTCCCTTCATAGCTCTTTAAACAGAACGTAAATTGTTCCTTGTAGTAACCGACTAGTCGCTACTGGATGCACCCAGAACTTTCTGTGTACTTTTCTTTTTTCCAAAATTTTCAGCCAAGCGTACGACACCACTGCACGGTTTTGATCGCACAACGCTGAAAACGAAAAGTTAAAAAAAGAATTCAGTACATTTCCGTGACCACCTGGCGGGTATATACCACCTTAATATTTAAACTGCACCAAAATGAACGACGTATATTTTTCTTTCGTGTCCAATTCGCATTATTATATTCGCAAGTTAACTTGTTAGCAGATCGTATGATTTCATTTTATATATCTTTGACAAGAAAAAGAGTTACTTAATGTTGCCAATGTGGAATTGTAGTTGCAAGTAACAAAAAACGACGCATTCAGTGTATAGGTATCTCTTCCCCTAGATCTCTGGATGTCCCTCTTTAGTCACAAAACGAAAATAAATCTTAATGCAATGTTAACTCAAAGTGTGTCTATAACTAACTTCGTAAACCATATACGAAACAGGAACACGAGGAGCAACTCTGCATAGCGAGCGGCCATAGCCTTGAGTTGGTCGCGTCGTAGCCCGTTGCGGCCAAACGCTAATATATATCGCGTCTTTACTCCGGACTGAAAAAAGATTTGGCTTTCCTTCCAGTATTAAAAACAATTTCGAAACGTTAGCTAAATTTGATACGCAGCTCTATAGGGCCTAAAATGCACCAAACGTAAACTGGCCAGCGACTACATTTTTCACTACAAACTTTTCGAAAGACGCGCGGTGTTTTACT
Organism: Locusta migratoria; assembly: GCA_026315105.1. NCBI lineage: Eukaryota > Metazoa > Arthropoda > Insecta > Orthoptera > Acrididae > Locusta > Locusta migratoria. The sequence goes on from CM048755.1 coordinate 460,318,138, forward strand.
TTTTTGAGAAGTATCATAGTAACTATGAGCAATAACGGAAAGACAGACCATTCATTATCAACCTGAGATTTATGACTAGAATGTGTGAAAGAGTCAATTTTTTCATCGAATAGTTTCCTCAGAATCGAATGGAAAAGTCTGGATAGCGCAGAACAGATGCGAATTCCAAAACCGAGGTTTTTAATTTTTTGCGCGAAAACTAATAGTTTAAATGAAAAAGTAGGTACACAGCCGTAAGTAGCTTTACTTCCATTAGATAAAATTTTTTTAAAAGCAGAGTAGACGACTCGACATTTCGTTCCTCAGATCACCGCCGCTGACCGCAGCAGCGAATCTGTATTAGACAACTCGGCGTCCATCGGAGCGGCAGGCAGGTGTGTCTTGTCGGACCCCATTAAACAACGAGCGTTTCAACGACGCGGCAGGTCTGCAACGACTCAAGGTCACTGCCCGTCCCGCTTGCCCGCGTTGTGTGTGGCTAGGCCTTTAATAAGTATGAACTAATCCATATTAGCACCAAAAGAAATCCGTCAAACTTCTTTTATACGATAAATAAGTGAAATCTACAGGCCGTAAATTCAATTAAATACTTAGGAATAACATTTACGAACAACTTAAGTAGAAAGAACACATAAAATATTGTAGGGAAGGCAAACCAAAGGCTACGTTCATTGGCAGAACACTTAAAAGCCGCGGCGGAGTGGCCGAGCGTTCCAAGGCGCCTGGCTGCGGAACACGCCGCTGCTCGAGATCGGAGGTTCGAGTCCTCCCTCGGGCATTGGTGTATTTCTTGTCCTTAGTACAAGTTAGTTCAAGTAGTTTGTAAGCCTGGGGACTGATAACCAGAGTAATTAAGTCTCATAGATTTACAAACATTTGAACACTTAAAAGATCCAACAGTTCCACTAAAGAAACTACCTGCACTACACTTCTGCGTCTTATTTTGGACTATTGCTTCGCATTGTGGGATTGTGGAAAACCCACCAAGGGTGTTTGCTGGAGATATATGGACAGTTACACAGGAAGTAGTGTCACGGACATGATACTAAATTTGGGGGATCATTAAAAGAAAGGCGTTATTCGATGCGGCGAGATTGATTTGAGAAATTTGTTAGCACCCACCTACATAGGTCGACATGATCATCATATTAAATTAAGAGAAATCAGATCGGAAAGGGAAAGAATGGGTGTTCCTTTTTCTCCGCGGTATTAGAAAAAGAATGAAAATGTAGATAAATATCATAAAAGCGGTTCGATGAACTCTCTGCTATGCACTTCAGTGTGATCCGCAGATAATTTATGTAGCCATATGAAATCTTGGACGTTACCTTAAAATGTATTACGGTGAACACAAGCAGCACGGAATGAGCGTGCGTTCTGGAGCATCACGTTACGGTGTACGCGGTCGCTCCAGTCGGAGGTTTGAGTCCTTCGTCGTGTGTGTGTGTGTGTCGTCCTTAGGATAAGTTACTTTAAGAAGTTTGTAAGTCTAGGGACCGATTCCGAGAGTATTGTAATCCCTTAGGTCAACAAACATTTGAACATTTGATTTGGTGAACACAAATTATCGCTGCATTGCACTTCTGATTTCCAAAGAGGCCGAATGCATGATGCGGAGTTAGTGGGACCATAGGTGAAGAAAACGGCTGCACTTTTTAACGTTTCAGTACTGGTAGTATGTTTCGTTATGACTGTGCACAGAAAACGAGGTAAAACATGATTGGTGGAGAGGAATAGTCGATGAAACCTGAAAACTGACAACAATGGACAAGTTTACGATGTTTGATCCTTCACCTACGACAATGCAATTACAGTCTGTGCACGGGAGAGGAAAGATGTGTGGGGGGAGACTCCATCATAATACATATCCGTTTAATGATGAATCTGTGTGCTGCAGTTACTGTATATCATGAGGGCTGAGGACTGCTGTAAAAAAATATTTCTTTATATCCTGTAGGCCTACGTCAAGATAAAGCGGGCGTCAGGAATATGAAGATATATCTTCAGCAATGGAGGAAATAAAGACACTCAAGGACTAAATAGTTTTCAGCACAATTCGAAAAGAAAGATTGCTTGAAATGTCCGCTAACAGTCACAACTATGATTTGAGAGTTAAAATATTTAATACCGATATGTTTCGATGCTGTGCTTCATCATCAGGCTATAGGTATATAAAATGCATTACCATAGGTGTATATTAAACTATATTGACAGCATCGTGACGTTTATGCCAATGAACCTGTAGAAACAGAAAGATGACCTATATAAGGTTATGTCTCTGTATGGGCTGAGATACAGTCTGTTTATAAAGGTGTTTGTTTTAAACACATTTCTGTTGAGCAGCTCTCTTCCTCGTTTGAGTGAGTGCATAGCACTTATTGTGGTGTCGCACAAGTATGAAGTGCGCGCCACTTACTTTCGCCTCGCGCCGCCATGCACGCACGGCGCGGCGTTCTTACGACGTCAGCCACGAGCGCCCTCTGATGCAACTCCGCTCGTGGCCACGACTGCTGCATCGTTCACTTGGGACTGAGATAGGAACCAGTTAACACTTGGGAATCAGATAGGCACCAGTTAAAACTTGGCTATCGGATAGGCACTAGGAATCATCAGTAGGCAGGCCTCTATCTAATCAGCATTCTGCAGTCAAGAACTATGTAAAAATTAAGTATTACCAAGACTCCACGAAATATATGTCTCGTTCTAATTTACTCTAGTGTTTCTAGTTTCTGCTGTCCCACTGGCTGGTCACCTCCGTTCCTGCACAAGCGTGCATCCTTTATTCCTGTGTCGGTCTCTTTCTACTCGGCCACCGACACCTACGACAATCGGCGGACGAGACACAAAACTTATACTACTGGGCTTACTAGCCCCATAACAAAGCACTTTTCTACACGATTTCACTGTCATCACAAGACTGACACACTAAACAAGTTGGCGGTCAAAACAAAGTTTGTGTCGATTAGTCGAAAATTAACGTCGAGAATCAATTCAAATGTCTTCTGCTGTTCTTGCTGACATGTAATTGACGAAATGTAAATCTTTAATATATAATGCACCTGTCTTAGTAAACACAAATATGCCACAATACGTCACACATGGGGTGATGAGTTTTTGCTCTTTATGGTTCAACAGTGTGTTCGTTTCTTATTTTTTGTGAGATTGCATCAATTTCATGTTCATTATAACCATTGTTGTGTACTATATGCTTGATTTTGTTTATTCCTATCAAGTTTAGTTTGGGAGCTGCAACCCTTCAAAGTTTCAGGAGCAGATACCACAATCACTGCGCTTCGCCCAATGCGCCTTCTAAATGTGGTGCGGCCGAGTTGTTGCGACGCCCATGTCACTTAGCGAGAAGCTTCCTCAATGCGCTGTTCAAATGTTTGTAGAGCTTATGGGAGTTAACTACTGGGTCATCAGTCCCTAAACTTACAAACTACTTATGAACTAGCTAATACTAAGGCCGGCACAAATATCCATGCCCGAGGGGGGATTCGAACCCCCGACCGTAGTGGCCGTGCAGACTGTGACTGGCGCGCCGCAGCCAGCTCGGCCACCGCGGCAATGTTACACTGCCGACTGTCGCCGTACACGGCCGTATACCCGACAGTTCGAGGCACACAAACAAACGGGGCTCAGTACACCAAAATCACATTGGATGAAGATGGAATACACAAACAACGAGTACGTTGTCATGTTGCTGATGCTCGGCGAGTGCCGACACGATGCCACTGAAGCGGCCATGGCGTATGCCATGAGATGTCCTAGGCGAAGATCTCCGGCAGCCATTACGTCCTTACGTGCCGAACAACGACTTCTGGAAACACGCAGCTTGGTAATGCGCCGCAGTATCAGACAAAGAACTGCAAGAAGTGAGGAGAAGGAGGTGTTTGTTTTACCTGCAGTACACCACGGTCCTCATTTGAGCTTACGAGACGTTGCTGCAGTAGTTGGTGTCATTTCCACATCTGTGTGGCATATAGTACACGGCCACAGGTTTCAAACGTACCACTTGTCACTGACACAGGTGCCGCGTGGGAACGATTTCGGTGCGAGAGTTACATTCTGTGAATGGGCCATGCGTAATTTTACGCTGGAGTCTTTACAAAGTGTTATGTTCTCTGATGAGTCCACGTTCACAAAGTATGGTGCAGTGAATCGCCATAACGTGCACTACTAGGCCGCAGACAATCGTTCGTGGGTACGACCTGTCGACCGTGGACGTAGGACGTCTATTAATGTGTGGTATGGAATACTTGGGGATGAAATCATCGTTCCACACTACTTCCCAGGTACACTGACAAGTGAGTTAAATCGCGGTTTTATGGTGAACAGTTTGGGTGGTCTCCTTGAACATGTTTGTCTACACACGAGAGTCCATATGTGAATGTAGCACGATGGTCAACCCATTCTGCACGTGCTGTTGTGGAAGACGGCTATTCCGCCACGGCTGAAGAAGTAAATAACAGGTTTGCAGGAAGATGGTTGCGGCGCCATGGTTCTCATTCATGGCCCGCATTGTCGCTCGATATAACACCATTAGATTTCTTTTTGTGGGGATATCCAAACAATTATGTTTATGTCACTGAGCCCACATCTCCAGCTGATCTAAAACGGTGCATCGAGGACACCGGACACCGGCGGATACTTCAGAAGGCGCATTGCATTGTGCATTCAGGAACATGGACACATTTGAACATCACATTTAAATCAACTTCCCACCGCCAGAACATCCATCACTCACCACATAGCCATGTATTATGTGCAGCGTGTGGTATCTGCCCCTGAAATTTTAAGGGTTGTAGCTTCCAAACTAAAAGTGATAGGAATGTAATTTAAATTAATGTATACATTGCTGGTGTTACTGATTCCAGTTCATGATAGAAACAACTACTGTTCCATTTAAAAATTGAATATTTTTGCTGTAATTCCTTGGAAAATAACACAATACACTATGTCCATAGCACAGCAGGCAGTGTAACGTTTCTTATGGTGCCCTACCGCAATTAAATATTTCCGTCTTACTACGTAACTTACAAAGGCAAACACATTTAATGAAACACCCTGTATAATAGAGTTGCTGTAGAAATGATCTTTTATTATTTGTGTGTGCGTTTTATCCGTTTGTTCTCTCCAACATTTTAATAAAGTTCTATAAGTAATTTTTATATTTCAAATCTGTTTGTTGAGAAAACCATTTTGGAATTTTTTCGTGTGTATGTAAATTTCTATAGTTCCAGAACGTTTAGTGAATGTCCTTTAAGAACTGTGTGCAGAACGTTTAAAACATTTACTGTATTCAGCTGCGTGGTTTAGGCTCATTAGATGTAAGCAAAAGTTCCACTGGTTTATTTCTCAGTTTATTGTATGTTCCTTAAATAGAATTTTAAAGTTACTACCTTTTTGCCCAATCTGAAATTGAGTGCAGTCATTACATGGAATTTTGTAAACTGCAGGGTAAGAATTAATGTCGGTCTTCGTCTGATCTTAATTTTGATCTTAGGGTATTGTTTGTGGAAATTCTAGTTGTGCGTGCGTTTTCTGAAATATTTCGTTCATTTCGTAAATGTTATCTCGTTATGTATGGGACTTGTTTTCGGTTCAATGTGTTGTTCATACAGTTGGTATCTTGTTTGGCTTGAAATTATTTTTTGTGCTATAGATTGTAGCGTCGTATGTTCATTATGTATTTCATTTTCTTCCTTGGGTAGATTAACGATTCTATTGAGCATCGATTTGAAAAACGCATATTTCTGTCATTTTGGCTGAAAAGAATTTTTATTCATGATGTTATCTGTAGTGGTTGATTTCCTATAAATTTCAAATATCTGGCGGTTGTTGCTATTATTTATTGTTAAGTCCAAAAATGTATATAGTACTTTTTTATTTATCGAGTGTAAATTTTATTTTGTATGTAAGGTGTTCACTTTCTGGTGTATTCTTTCGAATATCACTATCATCTCCATTTACTAAGAGTGGTGTCTCATCTATGTAACAGTTGTAATATCCAATTTTTGCAAGTAATGGCCAATTAGAATTGAAAAACATTTCTTCCAATATGAATATATCTGTAATTATTCCTACAATACAGTTTCACATTGCTACACCGTCAGCTTGTGTGTACATTTTATTATTAAATTCAAAATAATTTTTCGATAAGTAAGCTGCAGGATATCTATAATTTCATACGTTTCTGTGATTGAAACTTTCCTATAGTCAGTTGTTTTAGAAACACGTAGTTTGTGTACGTATTTGTTATATCAAATGAGGTAAATTTTACTGCTGATAGGATTTTTATATCTTTTATAGAATAGACTAAAGTTATCGAATTTTTAATAGTATCATTTATTAAATTTGTAAAAGTGAGATTATAATTTATTAAATTTTTTTCTTAGTAGATAAGTTGAGCTATTGTTACAATTAATAACTGGGCGAATAGGAATCAGGTCCTCATGTGTCTTTGGTTGAGCATGTAAAGTTAGAGTTGGTGGGTTCATAACAGTACATGCTTGCTTTTCTGGGTCTGTAAAGAGTACATTGCAAATTTTGATCGTTTTCCAGTTTTTTTAACAAATTTATTAGTTTGGCTTTATGGTACTTCAGTGATATTTTTTTCTTGCAGAAAGGTCATGACTTTAATAATACATTGATCATGTTTTATTATAACTAGACTATTGCCTTTATCAGATTTCACTGTTATTGCATTTTGTGTTAGTAGTTTGTTGTTTGTATTGGTAAGTACAATACATTCTGAATGTGTTCTTTTTGTTGTAGATTCATCTTTTTTTATTTCTACTTCTATGATTTTCGTTAATTTAACTGTTAGTTCGTTCTGTTGTCTTATAGGTAATATTGCAAAGTCAGTGTTCACCTTTCTTGTTGCTATTAGGTTTTTTTTATAAGCATTTTGTGAAACTTTGGCTCTATATTGTTTTTAAGACGTTATTTGAGTAGATCCATTTCATCATTTGTGAACTCTATAATTGTCAGATATCTGACATGCGTATACAATTGATATGGTGATACAATTTCACGTGAAACTATTTGTTTACGATGTGGTTTTTCAATTAACTTATGTGTCTGTCTATATGCCAAGTTACAGTTTTCGGTTCAGTTACTTCTTATAATGAAGTTTGTCCTTGATTTTATATTTCATCCAAACTCTTGATGAGTTGCACTAAATTAGATGTAGCTTTCACTTTAATGTTTACGTTTAATTTTTTGCTTAAGACATTATTTGTTATACCTTACACTTTCAATGAGTTTCAACATTTTAATTTTCAGATGCAGGTAATGTAGAATTTTCCCCTGTTCTTCTTTTGACGACAAGAGCAATAATTTCTTCTCTACAGGGGCTGCAGCATAAAAAGGTCCAAATATGACATTATCGTAACAGAGAATTAATCCAATTTTGCTGCCATAATATTTATTCAGTTTGTGCTGGTTGTTTCCACTGCAAGCTTGTTTCACCCTTTACCATTAGCAAGTGGATCTGTATAATAAAATAATTACCTGCGTCTATGAATTACAATTTTATATCATAACATTGCCTTACGAATTTATTTAGTCTGGTTAGCCTGACGTGCATAATAGACATTGACTCTAAAATGCTTTATACACGTCAGACCAAATAGATACAAGTAAATGTGTAACGGAAATTTTTATATAAAACTGAAATTCATAGACTTAGGTAATTATTTTAGTAAAACATCAATAGATCTACTTTACAAGGGCAAAAGTTGAGACAAGCTTGTGGTGGAAACAACCACCACAAACTAAATAAATATTATTGCAGCAAACTTGGATTAATTCTCTGTTACGATAATGTCACAATTTGTGTGGCGGGCCGAGTAGAGAGGAAAATACTTATTAACTATAGATACAAAGGGTTAGGACACTAAAGTATGTGTAACCTGTTAGTAAATGCACTTAAAATGGCGGTATAACGCTAAATATGCGCACTCGCGAATTTAGCAGATGAATATCTTCAAACAACTTATTGCGATTACTGAGAGAATACGCGAAACAAAGAAAACCCTTTAATGGTGAGCTTGAAGAGCACACTAATAAACGTATTCAATTAAACTACGATAAATACACTTAAAACTGCTGAGAAACGCTACATCTGCACAATCTAAATTTAAGCCTAAGAAGTACCGTATGTAAGCAAACGGAGCTTTTCGTAATTATTGAACAAAACCAAATAAAAGAAATACATTTAATGGTAAGTTTGTAAAGAACACTAATAAACGTTTTTAGTTAGTTAACAGTATTAAACTACGTTTATAACTACCAAAATTAGGTATCTTTCCGGAGCGCACTAACACTGCACGTCTTGTCTTGCGCATGGCTAACAACCATCTGACTAACTGTTGCGTGCTTTCGTAAAGCAGGTGAAAGAGTTTTGAATGATTTGTGGTATTCATCTAGATGCAAAGATGAACAGGCAGAATGGCAGAGAACCGTAAGAGCAGCTGCTACTGTAATATCGAAAATATAGCATCAATGGCATATGACAATTCTGAATTTGCATGTGTGAGGATTTCATCACGGGAGAACTGGTTCGTTTTTCCCTGCGAGCGTTCATGTATTGCATTACAGCAAAAAAAAAAAAAAAAAGGCGAAACCAAAACTGAAAACAAGCTGACATCTGTATCACATGTTCTCATTACTGCCATTCGGCATTATGTGGGTGCTCTTCCTGACACTTGTTCCAGAGATCTGGCAGTCTTTATTTACTTCGACATAATTAAATATGAGCCGAACGCAAATGAAAAGAATCAGGAGAAGTTGAAGGCTGTTGCTCTGAAAGAGTGCCGCTCTGAAGTATTTTAATTGAATTTGCTCTTGCGTATTCTTTTCTGCAATACAACAATACAGGAAACCTTCAGCTTTCCCATAATTTCTTAAATTACCCATCCACTAATTCCTTTGTCCTCAATGTTATACATGTCACTAATAGCATCACATTCACAAATTAAACACTTCTCATCCCTTGTTCTCATTTATATCTATAAATGTGAATGTCTGTTCGGTGTACGTTTATCACGACTGAACCACAGGACATTTGTACAGTTACTAATGTCTACCCGGGGAAGTCTTTAGGCACCGTTTTACGACGATCGGATAGCTATTTATCTATATATATATTAACGTAAGTGTCTGTTCGGTGTACGCTTATCATGTCCGAACGACAAGACGCAGAGACTTAAATATTTGTACAGTTACTAATTTACACGGAGGAAGGTTTTAGGCACGGTCTGATAGATATTTAGTAATTTGAAGAATATAACGCGAAATGCCGAACAATAATTATTCTTTGAAAATTATATTTACTCTTTGAAAATGGTTTTATGGGTTGCATTGTTGCTTGAGGGTTGATAACGATAAAAGGGTGGAGTATATTGGGATGGAAAGTTATCGGTGTATAAAAAATTCTACGTGTGAGTGTGTGTTAATATTTCGCTCTGCAGCGAAAACTACAGAACGCAAATTGTGTGTAATTGTTGCCCGAAGTCTCCCGTTGTACACCATAGCAGTTCCATGCCGATCGCTATAAGGGGGTGGAAGATATGGTGGTTGAAAGTCGTCAGAATATAAAAAAAAAAAATCGGACTGAAGGCCAGACGATGACATTTGCGACTCTATAGCAAGGAGGTTACATACAGCGAAACGTGATTCCACAGACCATATCTTTGGTCTATGCGTCCTACAATGTCTTCAGCTCTTTCTCTGTAACGATAAGCATACGAATAAGGAAATATACGAATAAATAAATAAAGCAGTAAAAAAGAAATTTCTTTTAATACATCTCTTTAAAAAAATCGCAGGAATCCATTTACAGCCCTCATATTTTACATGGTCAATTATACGTCGCTTGCTCAAGGGTGGGCAACTCAAAAAATCTCTACATTTACGCTCCACACAATACTACAAATAACGTAGTTTACCAGACTGCCCTAAAATGAAATTAAAAAGAATTTGGACGTTACTCTCAACATACGCGTTGAGATATTGCAACAGAGGCTATAAGGAATAATGTATGTATTATTTATTGTAAATCATTTAGCACTTCACGTAATTTTTTTTATTTGAATGTTGATTAAAATGTTTGTTTCTAAAGAAGGTATTGTATTTCATTTCATCCTTCAAAACCAGTCTCATAGCACACTACTGAAAGATAGCTTATATATCATAATCAACACGCGAGCGGAGCCGCGGGTTTAAGCTAGTATGCCTTAAACAAGAAAAGTCACTCACTAACTGGAAACAAATACTCACGTTATAAACTCAAAATAAATAAATAGAACATTTTAAAGATATTTAGCACACTAACTGGAGAGAACTGAACCTGACACAGATATGTTTTCATACTGTTGGGCCTGCTTGGCAGGCGCACTGCCACATTTCAATCGTCTACCAGCCCCCTCCCCTTTCCTTATAAGACATCATAAGCGCACACAGTACCCCGTAAGAGTGCACAAGGCTCTTAGGTGTCGTATAAACATTTTTATTTTATCACAAACTATTGCAGTCGACGTTACATTTTAATTTTATAGCTTAAAAATTAAGAATTTGCCAACTTTGTTTCTCCCTCATCTTCCAAAATACTGGTCCTAGAGAAATTATGAAGAGGGGGATATTTGTAATAGATTTTATGCCGTTTTATTTTGTACTGTTGTACGTTTTCGCTAGAGATAACGGATTTCGAGTTATTTAAGAAAAACGTAAAATGTGTATCTTAGAACACCAACCAACGCTCGAGATCACATCCCGGACGTCGGTACTTTTAATATATCGTTCATTACCGTCTTGCTTACCACCGTACAGAAATTTGGGACTGTTGTTGTAGTCTTCAGTCCGCAGACTGGTTTGATGCAGCTCTCCACGATACCCTGTCCTGTGCAAGTCTCTTCCTCTGAGAATGTCTCAGAATGTGTCCAACCAACCTATCCCTTCTCTTAACCAGGATATGCCACAAACTCCTTTTCCCCCCAATTCGGTTAAGCACATTCTCATGAGTTACGTGATCTTCCCATCTCATTTTCATCATTCGTCTGTAGCACCACATTTCAAAAACTTCTATCATCTTTTCATCTGAACTACTTATCGTGCACGTTTCACTGTCATACAATGCTACACTTCAGACAAATGCTTTAAGAAAGGACTTTCTAACATTTAAATTAATATTGGCTGTTAACAAGATTCGCTTCTTTAGAAACACTTTTATTCCCATAGCCATTCTGAATTTTATATCTTCTTTACTTCGGCATCAGAAGTCATCTTGCTATCCAAATAACAAAATTCATCTACTACTTTTATTGTCTCATTACCTAATCTAATTCCTTCAGTATCGCCTGATTTTCTGACATTGCATTCCATTACTTTCGGTTTACTCTTGTTAATGTTCATCTTATATCTTCCTTTCAAGACTCTGTCCATTCCATTCAATTGCTCTTCCAGATCTTTTGCGGTTTCTGACAGAATTATTATGTCATCAGCAAACCGCAATGTTTTTATTTCTTGTCCCTGCACTTTTATGCACTCTCCAAATTTCTCCTTCCATTCCTTCACTGCCTGCTCAATGTACAGATTGAACTCCCTTCCCAATCACTGCGTCCCTTTCTTGCCCTTCGACTCTAATAACCGCTGTCTGGTTTTTGTATAGGTTGAATATAACTCTTCGCTCCCTATATTTTACCCCTGCTACCTTCAGAATTTGGAATATTGTATTCCAGTCGACATTGTCAAAAGCTTTCTCCAAATCGACAAACGCTAAAAACGTAGGTTTCCCTTTCCTTAGCCTATCTTCTGACATAAGTCGTAATGTGAATATTGCCTCCCGTGTTCCTACATTTCTCCTAAATCCAAACTGATCTTCCCCGAGGTCAGATTCCACAAGTTTTTCCATACGTCTGTAAATAATTCTTGTCAGTATTTTGCACCCATGACTTTTTAAACTGATAGTTCTGTAATTTTCACACATTTGGGACTACACGATTAATTTTTCACTATTTGCTAGTTTTCGGTTTTCGTTGAGTCGACTTGATACGTGTCCCTTCACGTTTGCTCTCACCTATTAAACAGAAACAAGGGACCTAGATATATTCAGGACTATGGAAACAAGTTACTGAAGTGATGCCAATTACTTGACCACGTTCAAAGTATGCGAGTTCTGCGGAGCGCCCCATTCTGCTCTGTCACGATGTCTAATGAATACTGAGGTCGCAGATAAGTAGTACCTGGCAGCAGAAAGAACCTAAAATGAAAAGGAATGTTTTTGAGAGTGTTTGTTTGTTTGTAATTCTATCGGAGCAAACTGCGTGGTCATCAGTCCGTAGCTTACAAACTACTTAAACCTAGGTAAACTAACCTAAGGACAACACACACACCCATGCCCCAGGGAGGACTCGAACCTCCACGGAGAGCAACCGCGCGCTCCGCAGCGAGGCGCTTTAGACCGCTCGGCTGCTCCACCGCGGCTTTTGAGGGTGTCCGGATACTTTTGATCACTGAGTGTATTTGTGCTCACTTCTTGCAGGAAACACATTGGATTCAAACTTGACACGGTTTGGATGAAGAATAAGTTTTGTGATACACCAAAGAATAAGTGTCTTCTTCATAGTCTGAATAACTTTTTTTATTTTTTTTTTATTATTAATATAGTTTTTGTGGGTGTTTGCGGCTTCATTCTTTTTAAAGTTTGTTTACTTGGCGTGTCGACCTGTTTCTTTTGTTCACAACTAAATAATGTCACAAGTTTTAACCTGCCTTTCTCTGTCTTAATGGACTTTTCTTTATTTTTCATTTGTGTCTTGCTCAATGTTTATATTCTTTTTAGGAAATCTGTAACAATGCAGCACTTAGACGATTGCTAGCCTATGGGAGAGGTAGCTCCAAGGCCAAAAGTGACAATAACTAACGATTCTGTTTCAGTGATGTCGGCTAATACCGATGTAGAAGGGTCTTGAACGCTTCCTGATGGACGTCTGCAGATGTAGACTGCTGTTGGATTCCTGCTAACGTAGAAGATTGTTGGTCTTCTGGTGTCTTAGAAATCTGACGATCAGTTACAGAGCTTGACAATAAAGCATCGTCCTTAAATAAAAATTATTATAATAATTTCGTGTTGCTGATTGCTCTGGTGCAAGTCCTTCAATTGGACACCACTTCGGCGACTTGCATGTCCCTAGTCTAGCCCAGTTATCCAACCGGGTAAACGGGACGTACACTTTAACGTGGAATCTGAACCACGTGTCGTTTCTGGCAACTCTTCACATCGTTGAGACGTGAAGGATGGGTTAAAACGCAGACTGAAAAAATCCTAGGTCCGACCGGGATTCGAACCCGCGACCCTTCGGTTTCCCATCGAGTGCATTACCCTTTTTTTTTTTTTTTTTTTTTTTTTTTTTTTTTTTTTTTTTTTTTTTTTTCCTTTTAAAGACGACTTTATCTAAGCAAACGTGGAATAAACGGCACAAACCGTTTAAAAACACAAAATCAAAAATCCTCTGTTTAAAATGAAAATAACGCTGGCAAGCGTCCAGACCAGTGCAGGTACAAAATAGTCCAGTTTAACATTGTACGAAATTAGCAAAAAAAAAAAAAAAAAAAAAAAAAATTGATCGCCGGCCGGCCGACGCAGAGGGTAAGTCCTGGTCGTTCGCACAGTGTCGGCAATAAATTTGATCGCCCCTCATAATTCTAAGTCCGGCGATATGAACGATCTGGCAACACTGAAGTATGCGACATTGTCTGGAGAAAGTGTTATCTTCCTCTTGAGTCCGTACCGTACTGTCTGAGCGCGTGGTCACGTGGTAAAAGTCACGTTTATAAGCGTACTAGCTAAAAACCCGGCGTTGCCAGGGTATTTATTTATTTATTCCTGCCATTTTTCAGGTATATATTCACTTGTGTAAGGGCTGCATGTCTGTAAAATCTCTTGGGAATACAGTTAGTAGTTAAGCAGTATAGATTAAAATTTGGTGCGGGAAGGGGCGGTTTTCCATGAACGTTACTGTTTATGTTTATGTACGTGTCGTACTGTGATACAATTTAGAAGCTACATTCAACTATATGTGTGTATACTGTCTGTATAATTTCTTGCGGCTACAATTTTAGTGTACAAATTATTTAGTGTATTAATTATATTACTATTATTGTAACGTGATACTAAATGCCGTAGTTTTACTCCATAAACAGCGGAAAAGTAGTAAGCGAGATACTTTTTTCCTTTCATCATTTTACTATGATTTCCAGCGATAAAATGTTTAACAAAGGTTTGAAATTATGTTTAAAGTTTGTTGCAAGTCGCTAAGTACTGTCATTCTCATACAGTGTATTTAGAAAGTCTCGCCGCATTATATGGCATTTTTTGCAATTTCTATTGGTTATGACGTAATATCTTTTGAACCATGTGCCGTATGTGATTCTTAACCATGCAGCAATTGGTACCTCACGATAAGGAATATGTGTACCAAATTTGGTTGAAATCGGTCAAATGGTTTAGGAGAAAATGAGCAGCATTGTCGCAAAATGCAGCAGTTTTTCGCGTATCTCGCTGTTTATGACATCATATCTCGTGAACTATATATCGTATGTGATTCTTACACGGAGATCGCTCTCATGGATTGAAGATTACGTGTACAAAATTTCATAAAGATTGGAACAAAACTGTAGATTTGTATGCAACACGTACTAACATACGAACACTCTGCTTTATATATTAGATAGTGTACGACGCTGCGTCAGAAAGGAAGGATAACCCAACCGAGTGGATATATTTTTACTCGTCTGACTAGTCTCCACTGGTACGTAAATGTTCAAAGTCACAGATATGCTAATTAATTTGAAATATAATCCTCATTAATGCTAATATCAAGGGTCGCCACCATATTTTTTTTATTCAAAACATGGAAAAAGGTCCAACACCTTAAGTCTATAAGAACGGTGGCGAAATAATTGATCAGAGTGCACCAGATAATAATCACAGTCCTCTACCTATCTATCTAGTTTCCCTTTGATCTCCACAGTGAGCGGCGGCACGAAAGCGCTGAGTGGAGGTTGGCGTCAAGCTGTTTGTCAGGCGGCGGAGTACGCCCCATTGACGGGCAGGTAGCCGGGATCGGATACTCATGTGGCGTGGCCTCGTGTAGTTGTGGCCGCCAACGACCCATTGACGAGGGCACCGGCTGAATGGGCTGGAGTCGCCCTAGCCGACAGCGGAAATGGAACAGCGATGCTGGTGATATCGGGCGTTCCACAGGGTAGTGTTATTGGTCCTCTGCTGTTCCTTATTTACATAAACGATTTAGGGGAAAATCTAAGTAGCTCTCTTAGGTTGTTTGCAGATGACGCCGTCATTTACCGTCTAGTAAAATTATCTGAAGATCAAAACCAACTGCAGAACGATCAGAATAAGATATCAGTATGGTGTAAAAATTGGCAATTTACTCTAAATAATGAGAGGTGTGAAGTCATCCACATGAGTACGAAAAGAAATCCGGTAAACTTTGTTTACAAGATAAATCAATCAAATGTGAAGGCCGTAAACTCCACAAAGTACCTAGGTATTACTATTACTTCAGACTTAAATTGGAAAGGACAGATAGATAATGTCTTGGCGTACCAGAGTCTGCGTTTTATTGGCAGAACCGTTAAAAGATGCAACAGAACTACAAAAGAAACTGCATACACTAAGCTTGTCCGTCCATTTTTTGGAGTATTGCAGCCCAGTGTGGGATCCTTATCAGGTGGGTTTGACGGAGGACATCGAAAGAGTCCAAAGAACGGCAGCTCGTTTCGTATTGTCACGATACAGGGGAGACAGCGTTACAGAAATGATACAGGATCTGGGATGGGAATCATTACAACAACGGTGCTTGCCGGCCGCGGTGGCCGAGGAGACTGAGGCGCTTCAGTCACGGTCTGCATGGCCACTACGGTCGGGGGGTCGAATGCCCCCTCGGGCATGGGTATTTGTGCCGTTCTTAATTGTAGGTAGTTCATAAGTAGTTTGTAAGTTTAGGGACTGATGACCCCGTAGTTCAGTCCCATAAGCTTTACAAACATTTGAACAACGGCGCTTATCGCTGCGGCGTGGGCTACTTGCGAAACTCCAATCGCCAACATTCTCCTCCGAATGCGAAAATATATTGCTGACTCCCACTTACATAGGTAGAAATGATCATAAGAATAAAATACGAGAAATCAGAGCTCGAACAGAGAGATTCAGGTGTTCATTCTTCCCACGCGCTATTAGAGAGTGGAATGGGAGATAAATAGTATAATTGTGGTTCGATGAACCCTCTGCCAGGCACTTAAATGTGATTTGCAGAGTATCCCATGTAGATGTAGATGTAGATGTGACCCATACACCACAGGAGGTCGCTCCTTCTCGCCGCAGCCACCTCGCTGCGCACAACCTTGTGCCTTGAGCCCTAAGACTGCAGCGGCTGCCGCAGTTGAAGGTTGCGTCATGCGGCGGGCATCCTTTCAGAGCAGACGCTGTTGTCAGCAGCAATAGCGGAAGGCACCCCACACGCCCGCACAGCATCGCTGCAACGATGTCAACAACCACCGTGACGCATCTTGGGCGTCCTCTCGGATTCAGCACCCACCAATTGTGTCAGACGGCAACAAAAATGTTCAAATGTTTGTATAGTCTATGGGACGTAACTACGGCGTCATCAGTCCCTAAACTTACAAACTATCTATGAACTACTTACGAACTAGGACGGCACAAATATCCATGCCCGAGGGGGGATTCGAACCCCCGACCGTAGGTGCCGTGCAGACCGTGACTGGAGCGCCTCAATCTCCTCGGCCACCGCGGCCGGCACGGCAACAAACATAGGCCGTTTGCAACCCAGGTTATATGACTCCTTCCTCACCATTAACAATCTGTACATACAAATGTACTAGGTACGTCCAGAAAGTAAGTTCCGTGTGGTTATATAAAACAAACGTGTACAGATACAGAAAAAAGTATTTATTTACGAAAATCCACAGCTGTTAAACTACTTTTAAACATAGCTGCCGAAATTTTGCAGGCACTTGTTATTGCGTGGCACAAATTTCTGTATGCCTTCTTCGTAGAAAGTTGCCGCCTGTGTATTCAGTCATGTGGTAACATGTTCTTTCAGCTCGTCATCATCGTTGAAATGTTGACCACCAAGGACAGATTCTTAGGTGTAAGAAGAGGTGAAAGTGGCTAGGAGCGAGGCCCGGGCTGTAAGGTTGATGATCAAACACGTCCCAGTGAAATTCCCGTAAGAGTTGTTTGGTCACATTCGCCACATCAGGTCGGGCACTATCGTGGAAATAAATACCATCTTTTGATGGTAATCCTCTTTTTACACCTAAAATTTGTCCTGTCAACACTTCAACGATTACGAGCTGAAAGAATATGCTACCACATGGCTGAATACACAGGCGGCAATCTTCTATGAAGGAGGCATACAGAAACTTGTGCCACGCTATGACAAGTGCCTACAAAATTTCGGCAGCTATGTAGAAAAGCAGTTTAACAGTTGAAGATTTTTGTACAATAAATATTTTTTCTGTGTCTCTACACGTTTGTTTTATATACCCAAACGAAACTTACTTTCTGGACGTACCTCGTATCATACATAAGTTGAGGCATTATGGATATTCAGACATAAGAATAATTAAAAATTTCAATATAAAATGAAAATAATCCTTTTTCTTATAGGGGATCGACCATAAGGGTCCAATTTCATTTAATTTATATATAATTTTACAACAAAAAGGATTCAGATCTAAGGGTCAAATTTTATTACATTTATTCCTAGCATATTTTAAAACATTAAGAAAATTCAAAATATTGAGTAACACAGGGTTAGTTTCCTCATGCTTTTCACAGGTTGTAAGTACTATCCCTACTAAACCATGCACAACAGTAATAATGTTTCTATATTAGTACCAGGTCGCCATATAACATGCAAGTAGTGCTGAATTTTAGGATAGGTCTTTAGGTGTTTTATACTCCCTTTGGCCATGGTCTTGTCTTCTCATGTCGATCCGTTGCCTCGTGGTATGGCCCTAATTCGGAATCTGAAACTTGATGTAACTAATAACATGTATGTTATTTTATTTTATTTTTATTATTAGCCTTCGTTTTCTAACATATCATGGTCCATATTTTCCAACAAGATTTCTCAGACAGGGACAAATCCTAACACAACGATACGAGCAGAATCACACAGGGCGATACCACGAGCAGAACACTGTTTACACGTGAGTCTGCGTGGACAATGTAAATACAGCGATACTTGGAGAAGCCCGACAGCAACCCTGAAATATACTATGAAGAACCACGACTAGGCACACCATAGGTCGGTAGCCGTTCCATCGGGTCTTTTAACAGTCTCAGGCGCAAACGCAGAGGAGAAATCGTCGGAATCCTATTCCTGAGAAACAGGCGATATCTGGACGCACTGAGGCGCTTCAGTCACGGTCTGCACGGCCACTACAGTCGGGGGTTCGAATCCCCCCTAGGGCATAGATATTTGTGCCGTCCTTAGTTGTAGGTAGTTCATAAGTAGTTTGTAAGTTTAGGGACTGATGACCCCGTAGTTAAGTCCCTTAAGCTTAACAAACATTTGAACATTTGATCTGGACGCACAGATCAGCCAAACAGAGCTCAAAGTACAGAGACTAAGAAACGAAAAAGCTTGACAGAGAGGACCATTCCCACAACTGCTGTCAACACCGACAGGAAGCAGTGCCCACACAGAGTAGAGATAAATTGAAGTCGAGTCAAACGAAATTCAGTAATCAAAAATTTCCTGGCAACAACAGTTCCACAGAAGACCACCAAAAACCCATATTCAGGGAACACGCAGAATGGAGTCCAAGCTATACAAGACAGGCAACCTAACACTTATCCCAGACTCATGGATTTCAATCCTTCTAATTATATTCCCTTTTTATTTTATATATAAAATAGCAACTATATCACTTAATTTTAAAATAATTACTTAACACTACTAAATTTTGATCAGTACCATTACTGGACTAACAAATCATAATATCAAAAATTCAATTGTCAAAATATATCAAAAACGCAAAACAAAACTAATTATTCAATATACACTTATACACGAACATATAAGCTAACAGCCTCATCCTGTCCCCCCACTCGACAAATCGCTTCAAGTGGCAGACATGGTGTATTCCAAGTGACTTCCCTGTTTTAATCGATTCTAATAAACACACGCTGGGATTTACCTAATGTTCTAATGTTTGTAGAGCCTACGGGACTCAACTACTGGGTTATCAGTCCTTAAACTTACAAACTACTTATGAACTAGCTACAACTAAGGACGGCACAAGTATCCATGCCCGAGGGGGGATTCGAACCCCCGACCGTAGTGGCCGTGCAGACCGTGACTGAAGCGCCTCAGTCCCCTCGGCCACCGCGGCCGGCTGGGATTTACCATCCTCCTAATTCACATATTTAGATGTGAGCTCCAAGACAACGAGGATGCAGCAGTACCCTCTATTTGTCCTAGGAAGTGGTCGCATCAAATATGTAGACGCGATGTACCGCAGTTTCTCCGGGATAATCGGAGTGGCACTTGAGTATTTCCGTATTATGCTACGACTTCTGACAAGCAGCCATCACACCCCTAAACCTCTTTTCCATGTTCTTAAATTGACACAGGAGCCTTAGGTACCATTTACGGGGACCGAAATGCCCATAGCTCAGGTGGGTGTGCCAAATAAGTTTGTTTATCATGTCTTCTGGGATGCAGACAGGCACAGGCGCATCATACCCACCAGAATGGAAGAACAAGATTCCTTTGCGGAGTAAGTAGTGCTTCCGAATATTCGGAAGATTTCTATCTTTCACTTTCTCCTTAATGTTCAGCAAAGAAGGGTCCTTTTCTTGCTCTCTTACTAGATTACCCAATGTTGCGGAGATACAATTCTCGAACGCAACCTGGCGCATGTAAAACAGGCTAAAGTGTTCCTCGGCTAAGGGTTGGTGCTCCAGTTGTTCATACCCCACGAGAGATCTCGACAGAGCATCGGCAATGATGTTCTCCACCCCCGGCACAAGTTCAATCACAAAATCGTATTCTTGAAGAGAAAGGACCCAGCGAGTCAGTCTCTTACTTTTTAATTTGGCGGAAATGATAAATTCCAAGGCCTTGTGGTCCGTGAAAACCCTGGTTATCTTACCGTATAGGAAATATTTGAACTTATCAAAACCGTATACCACTGCCAGCGCTTCAATATCAGTTACTGAGTAAATCCTTTCGGCCTTACTCAGAATTCTGCTGCCGAAAGCAATGGTTTTTTAGACCGTATTTCCGGCCTCTTGGTACCTTCGGAATGTCATCACCCCAAGACACGTATATGAGCTGTCGGTGCCCATACAACTCTCCTCAGAAACGTTAGGCTGTGACAGAATCGGAGCTTCCACAAGAGCTTGTTTTAAACTGAGAAATTCCTCTTCTGCCTCCTGGTCCCAACTTCGAATCGTTATCTTCCCAGTCAAAGAACACAGGCGTGTGGTCGCTCATTTCCCAATGAATATGAACCTTTTTAAAAAAATTCATGATTCCCAAAAATCCTCTAAGTTGCAGCTTACTAGTGGAGATAGGAAATTTCGCAATGGACTCGATCTTTTCCGCGGAGATCACGTTCCCTAGGTATTTAACCTGGGAGGTCCCTATACACGATTTTCTTACATTTACAGTAACTCCGCACTCACGGAAGGCACTGAGTACCCCTCGTAGGACAAAGTTGTGCTGTTCCCAGTCAGATTCAGCAATTAGAAGGTCATCCGGGAAGTACCGAGTCTAGCCCTCCTATAAAGACAGGGCAGGTGCCATTTAATCCAAAAGGAAGCGTCTTGAATTAGTAGCAGTATACTGCCGGCACTCGGGATCCAGAACAATCTTCCAGAAACTTGACCTTAGGTCAAGTGTGGTGAATATTCTAGCCCCGTGAAAATTCTGCATCAATTCTTCTAGCCGTTCAGGAAGATCGGTCTCTGGCTCGAAAATTGTATTTATCTGTATGGAGTCAAGGACCAGACGGACGGACTTGTCTTGTTTTTCTACTACCACCAGGGAAGAATTATAAGTGGAAGTTGCACGTTCGATGACGCCCTTTTCCTCCATTCTCTTTAATGCTTCCTTCACGGCTTCCCAATGCGCGGCAGGAGTAGCGTACGGCGCTACAGCGAATTTCTTGTGAGGTTTAATTTTAAATGAATACAGTAGGTTTCTGATTGCCCCAGTCTTCGGAAATAACGCTTCCGCATTCTCCTTTAAAAGTTCGGCCAACTCGTCCCTCTTAAGACATGCAATATTTTGTTGACCTTGGACTACGTCGTCAATTGCATGGCAAATTTCGTCCAGAATAACGTGGTATTGTTGCGTCTGTACATCCTGATTCAAATTGCCACATAATTGTTTTACCCTGGGCCACTGGCCATACCCAGGCGCAAACATTCGGCCGGAATTTCAGCCCTAGTTATCTGCTGTAAGAACTGCATTGTGGTATTTCCTTCCATGTTAAGGATGGGTTCCCCACGCCCTACGTCGAGTACCGCTTTATGCTCATTTTGGAAGTCCATTCCTAGCAGAAGATCTATCGCTAGCAGAGGCACAACGGTTAAATTCAAGTCCCACTCATGACCCTGGCATTTCAGTGTCATGCGGGTTTGCGTCTGAATGTCGACTTACTTCCCTAGCGGGGCCCCTTTCACTACGGCTTTCTTTAGCTTTAGAGTGGGCCAAGCTTGGTTCACCATACACCGATGGAAAGACGCTTCCGATATGACGGAAATCTGGCTCCCGCTATCGCGGTCAGCCCAATGGTTGCGATCATAACAGTGATTATCGGATGTATCTCATGTCTTATGCTATTTGGCTTCTCATCCTTGAGTATCTCCTGGATATTCTCATAGTCCATAAGATATAGCGCGCCTCTTAAAATGTTCAAATGTTTGTAAATCTATCGGACCAAACTACGTGGTCATCAGTTCAGGCTTACAAACTACTTAAACCTAGGTAAACTAACCTACGGACAAACACACACACCCATGCCCCAGGGAGGACTCGAACCTCCACGGCGAGCAACCGCGCCCTCCGCAGCGAGACGCTTTAGACCGCTCGGCAACGCCACCACGGCGCGCGCCTCTTCCGAGAGTTTCTGCAGATATTAATTGCGCGCATTCCGCAGACCCCTCCTGTCAATGACGGTTGCCACTGCGGAAATTATCATTTCCCGCGGGGTTTGGTGGCCGGAGTTCCACTATTTCGACCCCTTGTCAAGAGAGATTTTGTCGTGCCTGATTACCCCAAGAACCAGCCTTACCTTGGTTGTTAGGTTTCAGTGGCGGACCCCAATTTCCATCCCAGGGGCGTAGATAAATATTTCCTTTGGGGGGAGGGGGTCAGAGCCAGAGCTATATTGAGGTGTCTTCGCACAGCTGACACGTGCCAAATTCTGTGAGGCCGCCGCCGCCCCCACCCCCAACCCTATAAAACAAACTTACGATTTTTTTCTGTGATTTTGGAAAGATTTGTGAGTAGTTGATAATAGAATGAAGCGTTATTGTAAACATTGTAGACATGAAGAGCAGTCTTTTCTTTTATACATTGAAAATGACGGGCGTTCACCTCCCGAAATACTGGCTGTTGTAGAAGACGTTGCCCAACTACATTCCCGTAAATTATTTGAACATAACATACCGAATAAGCCCAATTTTCAGAACAAAAGTAATCGCTGTAGGGATTAGTAAATTAGAAAAACCTTCCGCACTACCCCATCTGGCTCAAATCATGCCAGCAGTCGTAAAAAATCGAAAGCTTCAGACAAATAACATTTAGGGGAGACCAGGGGAATGGCGCCACCCTAAGGGAAACCAGCGTTTTTTACATTATTGAAAGTGTCTTTTTCGTACATGTATGCCAGGTATTACTACTTCATTATAATTTTTTCAACCATGTATTTTGTTAGTTTATTGTTAAAATATATTGTGAAAATATACGCACTGGCGCCAGTACCCTGGGTTCAGGTAATGTCGCCATACATTTGAAAATCAAGGACAAACCTACACGATGACTGAGTTGTAGTAAATAAGTATTACAACTGTTCTAATTTATATTTATCAGTCTACTGTGTTAGACATTTAGAAGGCTTCAAGTACATGTCGATGTAAAATTGGAATGAAAGCAGATTTTATAATTTAGACTTGATTTAGACACCGTAAAAGTCAGAACTGCAGTTTTTGGCACTTCAAAACCACTACATTCTCTACATTCTGCAAGTGCCCATTTCACAAAATGTATGCATCTGTATAACACTTCATTTTGCCTAAATTCCCCACCATGGTGCCTTTGCCCCAGCTGCAAAATATGGCTAAGAATGTCAATTTAAAGCCTAAGATTTTGCGAAACAATTAGGTTAGAGGCACGAAATCGAAGCTAAATATCTACAGATTAAGTTAATACGAGTATTAAAAAGCACTAACAGACTTGTAGAGGTACTTATTTCAATATAATTCAAACTCGAAAATTAGATCCAAAACGTCGAAACTAACAATTCCTTTCACACAATTAATATCTGTCAAAAGTGGGGGAATTTAATGTCTGCTATACAATGCTGCCATTTTAGACATGCGTGCGTGCAGATGATCAGCATCTGTGGTAAAAAGTATACACGTAAGTAATGAGGTTGTAATGTCATACATTTGTTCTCGTTAAATCACACTTCTTAAAAAATATAGTTGTCTGTATCACGTACAAGTATTCTGCCCTACTGTAGTAATAAAATTAGTAGATCACTGAAGTTGGTAGCAGTAGTAAACAAAAGACACGGTGGCCTTCGTTACACGCTAGTCAAGTGTCGCGCGGTACTTTAAACAGTCTGTGGAGCGTGTTTCTGGCTGGAATTCGACAATACTTGTTCATTGTTACTGTTGGTTAGGTGGTGGTTACCTGAGCATCTTTTTTTAATTGGTAAAATGTACAGTGGTGAAAGTTGTGCGCGACGCTTGCCTAGGCCTCACGAAGGCCACCCATAAGACACTCGAGACAAAGAAGAAACCAAAGTAAGAAACCAAAGCTCAACTAAGCATTGATTACAACTTACTGGTATCTCTCTTTGTTGGCAAAGTTTTCAGTCTAACTGCCATATTCATTACACAAATTATTGTCAATTTTAATTGCAGCACAAGTGACAAAAAAAAAGAGTTTCTGTCGGGGGGGGGGGGGGAGTTGAGCCCCTCGTCCCTCCCCCCCCCCTCCCCGCCCAGTATCTGTGCCCCTGTTCCATTTTAGAATCTGGGAGCGCTGTTCCGCTGCCACTGCATATCATTATTGTTATTCCGAGGCGGTCCGTAATTATTTTGATCGTATTTACTCTGACACCACCCATGGTGTTGCTTGCGCCAGTTACATTGGTTCTAGTTATCTATTGGCAGATTGTTGTCCCAATTTGAACCACGATTACGGTTTCTTTTACGTCCACTGTCGGAAGTATCATTCCAACTACCCCCCCCCCCCCCTTTCTTGATTTTGGGAGCCTTCGGCTCTCTCTTCCTGGTTCCGTCGTCCCTGACGACTCGCAACTAACTCGGCCTCTCAAAGAGTGCCAATGAATTGATCCGTGGTTTGCTCTGCTTCGCCAACCATATATCCCTGGATTGAGTCCGGGAGATTTTAGAAGAAATACTTCATTAGTTCGCGGTCGGTGTACTGTTTATCTAGAAATCGATTCTTCTTAATCAAGGAGTTCAAGAACTGTACACGATCTTTGATCCCTGCTGCCTCCATTCCTTTTCCCATACTAATCTCATCTCTAACCTTTTCTTGCATTCATTGGGGCCAATAGTAGTTCAAGAAAGTTTCTTTGAACTGGTGGTACGATGTACAACCTCCTGCCACGGAACGCATGTGTTCCGCAATGCTCCCTTGCATGTGGCCACACACGAATTCGAGCTTATGCTGGAGCGACCATGATTTAGGCAATGCCCTATCAAATTGTTCTATAAATGACTTTGGTGGAGCGAGTTGTTTGATTCCTTGTACACTTGGAAGTTTTGTACCGACAGGAAGAGGTTCAGATCGAAAGGTTGGTGCGTGGTGTGTGAAGCGCCCTGCTTCGTATCACTCCTGTTCTCAGACCCGTGAACAGTGCTGACTCGTATCAGCTGCTGCGCTTCTCACGAGTCAGTTGGCTCGTGCAACAACGTCTCTGTGCGCCTCAGCCGACAGCAATTATTCTCCGTCTCTCTTTCATCACGAACACTAACCGCGGGTTCTCTTTGCGAAACAAGATTACTCGGCACAGGTGACCTTTGTCTTGCTCCGTCTACTGATCCTCTAATAGGAGAAGTATTGTGGACAATCTCCTCCACACTCACGGTTCGGGATGTTTCAGAGATACGTGATGACAACATTTTTACCTCATGACGTGTCTTTTTAACATCGCGTGCCAGTTCTTTATGCCTGACCCGCCATCTGCATCTGTTCTTCACGTAACTCCTTAATTTCGGATTCCTTAGTTGTGATCGCTTCAATCGCTATTGTGGCATCTGCAGTCTTTTCTTGGGTTTCTTTAACAATCTGCTTCCCTTGTTCGAGTAAGGTTTCTACAACCTTCGTTACCCCTGCGATCTCAGAGCTTGACTTGACGGCAACTCTTTTGGCCATCTCCGCCACTTTCTGTGCTGTACTTGCTTCGAACCTGGTTACTCTCGCGTCCTATTTTGCTTCTACCGCAGTCTGTTTAGCTTTAGTTGCAGTCTGTTTAGCCTCAGCTGCAGTTTTATGCACCTTAACTAGTTCCTATTTAACCTCTCCTATATCTTCACTAACCTTTTCAAGACGCCCTAGCAGTAGAGCTCTGTATTTCGATGATAACAACCCCTCGAGTATTTCCCATTTCGTGTCGTTGCTCGACGACTGGGAAAGGCCCACGCTGAGATACGGCTGTGGCCGTGTAATGCACCATGTGGATGGTCGTCCTCCACCTCTCGATTACCGGCGGAACTGTCGAGCACCGCCGGGCGCTCGAGCGTACTCATAATCTCGGCCGGTGACAGTACAACCGCCGAGCGTTCAACGGTGCGGAATCGCATTAGAAACCGTGTGTAAACTCAGTTGACGACCTTTCTTTGAGCAGCACAGACAGCGTTATGGATCAACGAAGTATAGGTCTTAAACGGTCCAGTCATGAAACGAAGAGAAGTGTTATGGTGAGAATTAGAAGCGGCGCTTTAGTCCTGAATAAGAAAGACATGTCGGAAGAGGAGACGAAAAGTTAAGCTTGGAAATCTTTTGCACTTGTAGTGGATCCTGTCACGCCGGCTTCTGTTGGTTTCGTGCAATGTACCACATGTGATACTATAATTTCGTACCAGTCAACCACAACAGATATGATTCGGCACGGTAAAAGTAAATGTGGAGCAGAATTCCGCCGACCACTTGCAGTACCAAGTAACATAAAGAAAGTTGTTGTTGATAGGTTGATCGATATGTGTGGAAAAGATTTACTACCGTTAAATACTTTTAGTAAGATTGGCTTCAAAAATTATTGGCAGGAGCTCATCAATGTTGGCGCAACTTATGGCAAGGAAAAGGCCGACAAAACACGGGTGACAATGGTGCCCAATCTAATATCTCCCTTAATAAACAAAATGTGCGCTTTAGACACTGATTTGTGTTCTGATAAAATATACAAGAAGGGAAATTTTTTTAACTGTGACGTCGCATTATCTGAATGATGAGTGACAGCTAGAAACGCTTGTTTGATAAAAATCGAGTTTCCGGACATACCTGAGACAGAGGAGAACATAAAGCACGAAATCGAAGACCGGATGCTTAGAAATTAACAAGGATGATCTTAGGAAATGTTACTTTGTCACCAACCACGGACTTAATATGAAGAAGTCACTTGAATCTTACGAGCATTTGCCTTGCTTTGATCACTGACTCACGACTGCGCCTCGACACGCATTTCAAGAGACATTTTTAGAAGACGAAGCTCCTGAAATACTGTCGTGTCTACTATCAGCAAGCGCTATTTGAAGAGATCGGGTCACTCGGGGCGTCTACGACACTCTGTGGATTAAGAAGCTGTAACTCAATGAAACAAATAATGCGCAATTCCGCCATAAGTCAAGTCGGCGATATTTGGGAGCTACTAGAATCCCGGGACCAATCGACACTCTTAGAAACATTCCAGGAAGGATGCGTACGAGACGTTGTCGCTTTTCAAACTCCCTTTAAAGAAGTGAGTTTGGATTTGGAAAGTGCAAATAACAACGCTGAATCGTGTGCTGCCTTGGTGCAAGAGTCTGTTACATTATTGTGAATCAATAGACAATGACTGCGAGGTAAGAACACCTTCTATGTGTTACGATCATTTACACAACTATTGAATTATCAGAGTGCAATTTATTTGTATTGGGTATCATTTTCAGCTCATGGCGAAAATAAAAGGAGAGCGCCGGCCGCGGTGGCCGAGGAGACTGAGGCGCTTCAGTCACGGTCTGCACGGCCACTACGGTCGGGGGTTCGAATCCCCCCTCGGGCATGGATATTTGTGCCGTCCTAGTTCGTAAGTAGTTCATAACTAGTTTGTAAGTTTAGGGACTGATGACCCCGTAGTTAAGTCCCATAGACTTTACAAACATTTTGTAAAAAGGAGAGCAGCATACCTTTTTTACGCCACAAATGTCCTCTAAACCCAACAAAATTCGTAAAAATGATTAATATTATTTTCCATTGCTATGTGCTGAGGCTAACTGCGCGTATACGGTTGTATTTTCGTATGTTCTATGAGTTTTATGCCCAAACCTCAATTAACATTAATATGTGCAACAGATAATAAAGGTACGCACGCACAGCCAACGCAATAGCAGCGGATTTGTCACCGCCTTCTATGTTCATGCCAAACGAAATAGCAAACATTCTAATTACCCAACTACTATCTGATCACTGATTATATTATTTCGGTGCAGGAGTAGCCTGGGATAATTACACTCAAAATTGCGAGACACAAAATGAATTTTGTTACAGATTGTTGAGACACAAAATTTCACGGTTATGGGAGTAAAAGCATAGACAGAAATCTCTTTTTTTTATATAAATAATTATCACAGCATGAATTTAATTGTTATCACAGAAATGAAAACAAAAAATTATGATACTTCTGGTCCCCTGTGAAATAACGCTTTGGCGGCTGCGCTATATCGAAACAAGGGAAGATCACACTTGGATGTCATTCAGCATTCTCTTGCAGAACCATGCGAAAAATACGTTAAATGAAACCAACTACGGAAGATGGAATTTTGCCTGCGTGTAACGGCTCAGGTGACAACACTTTCAGCTAAGAAAGCTAGCTACAGGAATGCCCGAACAAAGCATGTAACGTTGTTGATCGTGCAGCGAGCCTCAAAAATTCTTAAAAAGCAGAAAATGATGTTGATCGTGGAAATCACTTGCCAAATATTGTTCTGATGGAGCTAATAAATTATAAAACATCCCAGTAATCACGTTCAAACCTGAAGCACCACGTGGCCACAACACAATTTCCATTACAAAGATTGAACTTAATCAACACAAAAACATATTAACCCTCACACCGCACACTTGTTTCCGATTATCTTCCACTGCACACTGGGGTCTACTGGACCCCAGAAAAATTTTATCATATATCACGTGTTCCAAGCTCATTAATATATATATTGGAATGACTTATGTATCTGGAACGTTGTAAATAACTATTTAGTTACCTTTAGTGATTTTTTTTATTATTACAACTATAAGTCACGAATGGTATTTATACAATGTGCTTAGTAATATTAAAAAAAATGTTTTGTATTTCTATATGTTAAGCTGTCTTATATTTGAAAGTATATAATGAAACATAATCTCTTAATGGCTTTATTTGGTTATTACGATGAGTAACATATGGTATTTACAAATTTGATACATGTTACACTTCAACGTAATGTATAAATTCGACTTGAGTCTGAACTTCAGTGTACAAAGAAATATAATGTAATATAATATAATGGCTTATTTGATGTTTACACGATATTTTGGCATAGGAAGTTTACAAAATTACTATTGTAGCATATTTGTGCAAAAACATGTAAGAAAGATGAAAATAATGTATATTATAATAAGTCAAGAACTGCAACTAATACATCAGTCACCACTTACATTGTCAGTGAGCACATCCGGTACAAATTATGGCTCTATGTTCATCACAGATCACCCTTTTATAATCCCGGCAACACATTTTGGTTTTTCTATCCCATTTTCTCGAACATAGTGAACATCTCACTTTGCTGGTTAGAGGTTCTGGTCTGACTGGTGCCACAGTATCTATTTCCAATATTTCTTCTACATTTCTCTTCACACTCCTTCGTAGTGTAGGTACATCCAATCTAGTCCTTAGTTGAGGAGCAATTAAGTGCCATGCCAGTTCATGCAGAAATTTTGTTCGTGGCTTCTTCACTTCAGTGCTGGAAAGGGTAAACAGAACCATGGCGTTTATCCATCTTTGATCCAAAATGCCACAGAAAACCCTCATAGGCCATCTTCTTGTTCCACTTGCAGTGGTGTAAGTTTTGCACAACAGGTCAAAAGTGTCAGTACCACCTTTTGTTTTATTGTATGATATCATTCAGGCTTTCCGGTTGTTTCGTCGATGTTGTTTGAGTAGTACATGGTAGACAGCAAGAGTACAACTTTATTCTTCTGTGGGACATATGGCAGTAGCGTCTTATTCTCATCAAAGGCAAACTGTGTTTTCCCGACGTTTTGAGAACGTAAAAGTGGTTGTGATATTTCAGGTTTATTTCTTCTTATAGTTCCCAACATTGTCAAACCAAATTTTTCAATCAGTGTTTGGTAAAGAGGAACTTACGTAAACCAGTTGTCAACATTCAGGTTCCTATTAGAGCCATGAATGGGTTCTGATAACTTTCTCACATAATAAGATGGGACAGCTTCATTTTTTTCTGTTACTACCTTTCCAATATATGGAACAGCGTTTAGCATGTAATAAGTCTTGGAATAATTCAACATCAAGATCTTAATTCCATATTTGTCCGGCTTTGAAGACATGTATATTCTGAACGGGCATCTGCCACCTAAGCCCATTAGCTGCTCGTCTATTGTACAGTATTCAAAAGGGGTGTATAGGGATTTGTAGTTATCAATAAATTTAGTCCAGACGTCTTGAATGGGTGCAAATTTGTCTTCTTATTTTCTTTGCATGCGGGTTGCTTTCTCATCAAATCGTAGACAAATAGTCAAAAATTGAAATCGCCTTTGTGACACTGTAGCGCGAAACAGGGCATTGCCAAATTTAGGTGACCAAAGTTCTTCTAAATTTGTGTGAGCAGCCTTGTTTACGCCGCAGAGATTCAAGAGTCCAATGGCAGCTCTTAGCTCTACAATATTTGTAGTGTTATGGTAACTTTCCTTGTTTCCGATTGAAGAATGTTTGCGAGTAATTTCGTCGTTTATGTAAGTGACAATCATGTCCAGCATTTCATCTGTCACTAATAACTGTCACGCTTCAATTGGACTAGAAGTAGACCTTGCTTGACCCTTCGGTCCTGGAAGGTGAATAGATGCAGTTGAAGACCACTTACAGCCATTCTTACTTAGAAGGATGTTTGAGTTGGAAGAACTGCCTTGACTATCATCATCATCTTCTCCACTCTGTTCCGTACCTGATGGTTCCTGTACCTCGACAAAATCACGATCATCATCAGAATCTGGGCCTCCAAATGAATCGTCTCACTGGTTCAACTCGTCATCTGTTATGAGTCGTTAGTCATTGTCGCTGAAAAATTATGTAAAATAAAACAATGTAGGGCTACATTGAAAGGAAACAGTAATAAGTTACACACAATATGTATTTCAGTATTGTATACTTACCAAGCTTTTATTTTCAGTCAGCATAAATGAGCTACACGGAATGCACACTGGGCTCATCAAGACCCCACGGGCGTTCAGCAATCTTTACAGCTTGACACTAGCGCAACAACAATGCGAATGTTCGAGTTAACATCACGTACGTGTAGGCAGTGTTACCAACCTAATATACACCAAGTTTCAAAAACTTTTAGCCAACGTACTCTTCGTAATACACAACACAAATTATATTGGGGTCCCTAGGACCCCAGTGTGCGGTGCGAGGGTTAAATAAGCCTGCAAACAATCATACGTGAATAATCGCTGGAGGCCCGTGGATGTATCTCTATTTTTACCCGCCATTTTAAATTTTTATGTAACTAGTGATTGTATGGACAGAGGATAACATACAAGATTTTAGCAGCCATTTGTAACATGCATTATTAAAAACTTAAATACTGAGTAATTTTGTTCCACAATATTATTTATTTGCTTATTATTAGCAGCTTTCGGCTTTTTAGGCCATCGTCAGATAACTTAATACTAAAAAGATAGTCGACACTTAATATTGAGGTTACATATACAAAGTTGGTTTTAAAGATATTAATGATACGTGAACTGCAAATTAATTATGTCTATGAATCGATACTACATAACAGACGTACTCCTACAAAACAAATGTATTTTAAATGAACATATCTTGGGCTACATTGGTATTAAAACTGTGAAATTGTATAAGAAAGTATTGTCAGCAGGTGATGGTAGAAACAAAATGTGGGTTTGTTATGAATAAGTATCAATACCGCAGAACATGCATACTAATAATAATAATAATAATAATAATAAAGGAAAAACACAATGGGGTCCGAATGGGTACATCACATCACTTAAGGTTATAAATATTATAAATGTCCAGGTGAGCGATGGATGGTTGTACAATCAAGGTCAGGATTCTTGGACTGGTGTTTGGTAATGGCCATAATTTCCAACAATGTGAGTTTTCTTCCCTTTTTGCCTTTATGGAGAACATCACATTCAGTATCATAGGAATGACATTCACTCAGAGCATGGTCAGCAAAGGCGGAATCTTTCTTTTGCAATCTCCAGCTGATTCCGCCTTTGCTGACCATGCTCTGAATGAATGACATTTCTATGATACCAAATGTGATGTTGTTGGAAATTATGGCCATTAACAAACACCAGTCCAAGAATCCTAACCTTATGCTGAATGACCAGACACAATTTCATTATTCACCTTTATTAAAATAATGTCAACTAATTAATAGGCCTATTGTTCTCACTTTATGTAAATAATTTTGTCATATGTGTTTCATACGAATACTCCATATACCGGTACCTTTCTCCTCCTTGCCTTAATTTACAGTTTGCTTGTACAACCATCCATTACTCACCTGGACATAGCCTTAAGTGATGTAAGATGTACCCATTCGGACCCCACTGTTTTTTTTATATTATTTTTTATTTATTTATTTTTTTTTTTAAGCTTATGGGACTTAACTACGGGGTTATCAGTCCCTAAACTTACAAACTACTTAACAACTAGCTTATCCTAAGGACGGCACAAACATCCATGCCCGAGGGGGGATTCGAACCCCCGACCGTAGTGGCCGTGCAGACCGTGACTGAAGCGCCTCAGTCCCCTCGGCCACCGCCGCTGGCAGGACCCCACTGTGTTTTTTCCATTATTATTATTATTATTATTATTATTATTGTTATTATTATTATTATTACGCACGTTCTGTGGTATTGATACTTATTCATAAGAAACCCCCATTTTGTTTCTACCATCACCTGCTGACAATACTTTCTTATACAATTACACAGTTTTAATATTTTAATACCAATGTAGCCCAATATATGTTCACTTAAAATACATTTGTTTTGTAGGAGTACGTCTGTTATGTAGTATCGATTCATAGACGTAATTAATTTCCAGTTCACGTATCTTTAATATCTTTAAAACCAACTTTGTATATGTAACCTCAATATTACGTGTGGACTATCTGTTTAGTATGAAGTTATCTGACGATGGCCTAAGAAGCCGAAAGCTGCTAATAACAAGAAAATAAATAATATTGTGGAACAAAAATACTATGAATTTAAGTTTTTAATATGTCTTTGTTCCTCCAAGCACCGACGGAATATTCCATTAACATGCATTGGATTATCACGGTTTGAAAAAGGCTATTGTGTTGATAATGAACGGTAGAGTTCGAAACTAGTCACTGACTTCAAAATTGTGCAACTGCGACGGACAAAATAAATTGTCTTACAAAATATTTCCAGTTGCTGATCCTAAACCATCATTACGGTGAATTTTCATAATTATATAAATAATAGGAACACCACAAGGCAGAGCACGGAGTGCCTTATTGGACAGTAACAGTTCATTAGGAGGCTGCGTGGCTGGCACCTACTGAGACGCAGACAGAATTAACCAGTCCCGCTAAATAATCTGATATCAAAGCACCCTCCCTTCATGTTCTATTCTTCAATAAACTCAGCCAGTATTAGTTTTATTACATTCCCTAACAGCATACAGCAACCAAGACGCAATCAAGTGCACAAGTACGACACACAAAGAAACCGTTAGCATAAAACAAGTTTGCACTACCAGATTAATTCAAATGCTTTACCTTGACTTATAACGAACAGTTTAAACCAAATCAACTAGGAACCGACCTCACGAGCAGTACTTATCCTGAAATAAAAGTCGCAAGCCACGAGGCAAGTGATCCACTTACAAAGTACAAAGAAAACTATTAAAATCAAGCAATTTAATCCACAAAATTTATATTATCACGTTACTACCACCACTCCCAATAAAATGAGCACATAATAAAATAAGCCAAAGCCCGCAGCACTGGACGCTTGTTTTTACCATCAAACCGCAGCTCCGTAGTCCACGTCCCGTCGCCTTGGTCGCCCCGCCAGAAGTCACCGAAACTTTCTTTCCGTTGATCCTCACTTGAATCGCCCTGTCCTGATTGGCTGAGGCGGTGGTCTCATCCCTCTCTAGCTTGCAAATCCACCCCCACAACCTTCCGTTGGCCATTCTTGTGGCTAGCCCTTCACCTTCCTTTCTTGAGATACTACTTCAGTACATAAGCATCTTTGAACTACCCTTCCATCTACTACTCAAGCATTTCTGTTCTGTCTTACCAATATTTTAATTAACCACAGCCGCGGTGGAGTAGCCGAGCGGTCTAAAGCGTCTCGTTGCGGAGCGCGCGGTTGCTCGCCGTGGAGGTTCGAGTCCTCCCTGGGCATGGGTGTGTGTGTTGTCCTTAGGTTAGTTTACTAGGTTTAAGTAGTTTGTAAGCTACGGACTGATGACCACGCAGTTTGTTCAGATAGATTTACAAACATTTGAACATTTGAATTAACCACAACACAAACACACTGCATGTATCCACTCTCACAAGGAAAGAAAATGGTAACAGAAAAAAAGGAAGTGTGACACAGCCGATAAAAATGCCATCAGGTGACAAAGAAATGAAACACAGTTACCATTTTCCATGTCCAGTAGTTCGTAACTTCAATAACTACTCAAGACACGCTAGCAGAATTCATAAATGATAATCTGAAATTAAAAGTACCTTTGCAGCGACTTGGGCTGCTTTTCTTAGTAAGAGTTGGTTAAGGTGCATGAAGCGTACCTACAGTACCACTTCATAGTCATGATTCACTTGTAACGTTATTTACAGGTCATAATTTGTTCATAAATTGACGTTTGTACATCGAAATTTTGTATTACTTTTAACTCCGCCATTCCTTTCCGATCCTGCATTCAATATTAGTACAACTTATACATGGCCGAGTTTGGAGATAGGCTACACATAGCCTACGATTAGACTACTGTGTGACCGTTTGTCTACCGAACGGAACAAAATACTATATACAGACATTACAGTTTTTAACGTTATAATTACTGTAATACAGGATAACCTCAAAGGCAACTCTCCAGTAGTGTGAAACATATTAGCAAACATCAAATGTAACACATACAGTTGTAATATTTAGGTTATAGAACTGGTAGTAAACAAAGACATTTGTAAAAGAAATAAGTGATAGGTTAACGTGAAGCGGTGGCCTCTGATCTCAAGGGGTGTGACGAAGAGCAGCTGGCTGGCACTGACAAGGAAAGTACATGGGCTGGAACAAACATATCTGTATGAACGTTTGGTTTCAGGATCTCTACGTACACCTCAATGGGCTGGTGGATGTCGCCTTTCTGCAAAGCTCTGCATACATGCTCTAGATAGCACTGTAGATGTAATTGTAGACGCCATAAGTAATGCAGATATCTTAACTATAACTTATGTAATAATCATCGTACATGTTCTCTAGCGAATTGTCATCAAAAGCCCTGATGATAGTTGCAACTTTAACCTTCTTCCCGAAAGACTGTTGGTATTCACTGCCACTGCTTCCATCGCCTCTTCTCGCACTTACCGTAGCACTACCGCTTGCAATGAGTTGTTCGTCATTGTCACCCCTATTATCATTATTATGAGTTTGTAACAACAGTATCTAACTTATGCTCATATTTCTGTACCATAACAGATACGAGAAAGCATGCAACTGATTCATTTTCTACACTAATACCATCTTCACGAAGAAGGTTTCTTCGTAACTGTATCTCAACTAATCGCAATTGATTAGCAATCGCCGCCTCATCTGACGCTTCACCACACAAATAAGATCACAAAGCGCAACTTCGGAGGCACACTGCACCTTCCCTACTGGCGAACCGACAGGTCAAAGTGCAATGCGGCACGGCACACGCTGAGGCCTCTAACGGACGACTGTAGAGTTTTGCAGATGCGGGAGTATCACTAGTGCAATAAGGGACCTTTACATTATCTCTCATACGATTTTGGTTCGAACCCAAGTACTTTCATTGTGGGTGCGCCGGTTACTGGCGACCGGCCGAGCGTTTGGCGCACTCGGTCGAGCGCTGGCGATCGGTTGCCCACAACCGGCGGAAGAGGACGCTCGGCCGCATTCTGCCGAGAGCCAGAGAGGCGAGCGGGACTCGCCGGTCAAAATCGAAGATAATTCAGACCTCTACCTAACAGTAGTTCAGTCTGTTGCCGACTGTCGCGCTCCCTCTTTTTCTTTAATGCCTTCCATTCCCGTTTCCTACTTTCCTCTAACTGCTTCAGTTTTCGTTCCCTCTTTTCCTCTAATTCCTTCAACTCCTCCTGCTTCCTTTCATTCTCTGCCTGCTGACATTCCAGAAATTGCATTAAATCTCCCAGTTGAATATTGTCATATTTACCGCCAGGAGTTGATGCCCTAGATTCACCCACTTTCTGATTACTAGGTGTATTATAAGAGGTTCCGTCGTCGCTATTAGCGCACTACCCCCCTGGGTTTGCTGACGCGCGGAATCTCTACCTCACTGTCGCTTGAATAATTCCCCGCAATTCTATGTGACGACAATTCTCTATGTGACCCACGGGACTCTCTGCTTAATGTGAGCTGCTTACGAGAGATGCGCCGCTGGGAACAGTCGGAATCGACTCTGTGATAGTCTAAGTCAATCGTCACTCATTGTGGCGTTCTAAACAGAATTACACTCGCGATTTAAATTCCTAGCTTTACTCCTAGTGATCAGAAATTATTGTAGAGTACAGTAACACATGAAACAAACATCAATTGAGAATACCACGTTACAGCCTGAGCGCATTTATTACTACCGCCTAGCACAAATATTGCGCGAATTGAGTGTCATAAATAAATGTCAGGAAATCCGTGCCTAGATTTCCCTTCCTAAGTACATATCAAAACAACACAATTAATAAATAATGCAGTACAACACAAAACAATCAAATTAACCTGAAAATTGTTTAGTTCGCGTTGCGCACATAACCACAAACTAATTAAAGTTAATGGATGGCCTGTTTGCATTTGATAACACTCTGATCACGTCACAGCATACCCGGTGGCCCAATAATCATATGACACGTTTCGCAAATTGTATGACGTCGCGTCAAAAAGGAAGGATAACACCCTCGCGTAGATATATTTTTACTCGTCAGAGACGGTCCACTGGTATGCAAATGTGCAAAATCACAGATATGCAAATTAATTTTACATATAATCCTCATTAAGCTAATATCAAGGGTCACCACCATATATTTTTATTAAAAAATGGAAAAAGATCCAAACCTTAAATCTACAAGTACAGTGGCGAGATAATTGATCAGAGTGCACCAGATAATAAACACAGTACTCTACCTATCTAATTACCCTCAAAAACAGTGATTTAGGAATTTGTACACGAAAGTAAATTTATGACTTAAACAAAAACATTTATTCATTAAAGCACACAGAAATTCGGGGGATAGTTAAGAATTAATAAAAAGGATTTTGTATTTGAAATCACTGTTGAAAGTGTAGTCAAGCAAAGGGTTGCAAATGAAAACAAATATTTATAAAAAGGACATCAAATGCAGTAAAAACGGGTAACACCGCGAAATACATGTGTGACCAGCAAATTGTCTGATTTTTAACAAATACGCTTACAAGTCAATATACGAAGTCTAATACGAATGAAACAAATGGAGCTGTAACGTTTAAAAAATGTTCAAATGTTTGTTAAGCTTATGGGACTTAACTACGGGGTCATCAGTCCCTAAACTTACAAACTACTTATGAACTACATACGAACTAGGACGGCACAAATATCCATGCCCGAAGGGGGATTCGAACCCCCGACCGTAGTGGCCGTGCTGACCGTGACTGGAGCGCCTCAGTCACCTCGGCCACCGCGGCCGGCTGTAACGTTTACACGTAATATTTTTAACAATAAATTACTCAACACATTGAAATATCTGGCTGTACATGTGGCGTTATCCTATCGTGAAAAACTAGAAAGGTGAACACAGGCGCTAAGAAATTTGTTATAGGAATGAGAAATCAAATTCCTCACACCAAACGTTTCCCAGCCTTTTGCCCTAAAAGGAATTTAAAGTCTTATCTAGCGAGCTCATAGCCCAAAAAGCCACAGA
Organism: Locusta migratoria; assembly: GCA_026315105.1. Taxonomy (NCBI): domain Eukaryota; kingdom Metazoa; phylum Arthropoda; class Insecta; order Orthoptera; family Acrididae; genus Locusta; species Locusta migratoria. Next base: position 460,356,104 of record CM048755.1, read on the forward strand.
TAAAAGACCAAAGTGGAAAGGGGACATGAAACACCAGACAAGAGAAGACTCCATTTCGCGCCGAGATTCCACAGAACGCCAGGCAGTCTATCACCCTGAAAACACGTGGCCCGAGTCAGCCCCCGGCTATAATTCTGCAGACAAGGAAGGCTAACGGATAGTTAGAACATGTGTAGGGATACACTCAATGGCTCCATGATGATAGGAACCTAGCGGATGTGGCCCACGCTGCCCGCTATCTAAAAGGGAAGCGATACATTATCGACTGTTTTCCAGAGAGAGATAGGAGCCACCACAGGTGTTACTCTGTGGTAGTGTTACAGACAAATGTTAGTGTGCATACCGACAGATAGGTCCCGCCTCACAAACTGCTCTCATAAATGTGTCGCCAGCGACGAGACTCCGTCGACAAGCCAGCCCAGCTCTGCCTTCTGCAGGCACAGACAGCGCCTAACAGCTAACGAATACTGTTCCCAAGAACAACGAGAAAATTGTCATCCCAGACACATACTGCAGATTCACCCAACAATATATTCTAAGGCACACCCTTATGACAGGCACGTATAAATAATTAAAAAAAGGACTAGCAAATTACTCCCACTACACACAGCACACATAAAGGCACCAGGAGGAGAAAAATGTTCAAATGTTTGTATAGTCTATGGGACTTAACTACGGGGTTATCAGTCCCTAAACTTACAAACTACTTATGAACTAACTAAGACTAAGGACGGCACAAAATCCATGCCCGAGGGGGGATTCGAACCCCCAACCTTAGTGGCCGTTCAGACCGTGACTGGAGCGCCTCAGTCCCCTCGGCCACCGCGGCCGGCCACCAGGAGGAGAGAAAGTAAATGAACAAATAATTGACCACCCTACAATATAATATTCACAGAATATATGACATCAACTGCTATTGGGCAAAGCTGAAAATGTGTACCCAGCCGGGATTCGAACCCGGGTCTCCTGCTTTCTAGGCAGTTGCGCTGACCCCTACGTCACTGGGGACACAGTGATCGCCGCACCTGCAAGGACTACCTAAGCACGCCTCCCGTCAGATACAAATAACAACTGCAGGATCAGAAGTGACGTCTTCATATATATATATTCTCGAGATGGAATCCAACAAACAACATTTTTAACCGCATTTCGGTTGTGATTGTTATCAGTGTGGAAGAATCTCAAATGTAACAGAGAAATTTCCCAGAAATAATTACACAAAAGATCTCGCGGCAGCATCAAAACTGAACTGTTTGCTCTCTACCCTTGCAGTGGGTACCGGCTACGGTGACGCGCAAGCGCCCGCATCGCGACAGCCGCCTACGGATTCAGTAACAGCGGCGCACCACTCTCAGTGTATTTACCGGCTGTTATATCCTTACTTGAAGTTCTAGTACTTACATTCCAGTCACATACTGGATTTTTCTGAATGATGTTTGAACATAATCTAAACGTCGTATAGTAGAAAACGGAAAAAAAGGGTCATAGGTGCGACTATCCACTACATTGTTCTTGGACTCATCAGGTCTCTCATTCACGATTCCTACTCACGATTGTGACTAGTGATGAGCTATTATGCCCCCATGCTGACGTCGTAAGAAGAAATTAATGACTGAGTACTAACAGATTTTTTTAAATAGTGAACGAAGTGCAACCACAACGCCAGGGATATGCCCATTTGTTGCAAACAACTATGACACCATTCAGTCGCACTGTGAGGACAAACGACCTAAACAACTACATTATAGTGCTACACCATAATAGTTCCTGCTGATTTGACAAAAAAACAATAGTGTGTTTTGAAAGGCATCCATTTCTCACCTACTCATTCGATCATATGAACTCAAATGGTTATTTTTCCAGCTCCCACTCGAATAACTCTCGTGACAAATTATTTCCGAACGAAAATACACTTCGAGAAACCGTTCGGCGGCATCATTGGCTTGGAATCATTTCCTTTCTACAGGAACGGATTCGGTGAACGACCTGAATGTCGTCAAACTTTCCCATAATCTGAGAGAATATAACAAATAACTACAAGACTTTTCTTGTTATTTTCGATGTCGATTCGTATCACTCCTGTCACAAAAACAGCTAAAAATTCTACTCCCGTAAGACCAGAACCATGGAACAAAGTCACCTCTCTGTAGCAGGCGAGCACTTCAACTCTGAGAACTCAGAGCTAGCGAGGAGCTGTGCACGCCAGTCCTTTCCTACTGCCACATCCATCGCTAGAACATAGAACTCGTAACGTAAGAGACAAGATTAGTAGCAATTGTGGCGTGTACACAATGTTCTGGAATGAAAAGCATGAATGAATAGACAACTGTCACCTCTCAAGTGAGAAAACACTCTGAATATTCACTTGTTCAAATGTTTGTAAATTTATCGGTCGAAACTGCGTACCGTAACTTACAAACTACTAAAACTAAGGTAAACTAACCTAAGCACAAAACACACACACACACACACACACACACACACACACACACACACACACATGCCTAAGGAAGGACTCGAACCTCCAACGGCGAGCATATTCACTAGAAATTACAGGAAATATCAAGTGAATTTATGAGCATAGTTCTGTGCCAACCCGGAAGTAAGACCTCAGTACCAGCGTTGAGGTACTTAAACTGCGATGTTGCCAAGCTTCACTCATACTATCAACAGAAAGAATAAGAGCCGGGGTGATTGCCAAGCGGCCTCGACAGAGACTTACCTCGTGCATCGCGCGCATGCTGAGGGTCCGAAAACCTGAAGTATGTATCAAAGACCCCTGCTCGCCTTTCTATAACTAGCTTTAATGAGTCGAGCATAGTCACTAACAAAAATATACAGATGCACCGACCGCCAACATATTAATAAGAGTCTCAATTATATGCGTTTTCCGTTTTAAGCCCAATAACAACAAAAGTTCATTGACCAGTGGTATTTCACATTTCTTCTAGCATTTCCATGCTTATCATGAAAACAGTAGCTGTAAGCATCAGTTTTCTTTATAAATATAGAGGTAGAGAATATCTTTCATTAATATCACTGTCAGTGACACAATCGCCAGAGGCGAACAAACAAAGAGAATTCGATGCAGCATTGTTTTCAAGACTTGAACATCTCTGGGAATACTTCGAAATATGGAGTTCTAAATAAGAAGCGCTTCTGTTATCCGAACGTAGAATTAGGGACAGTAATGCATAGATTAATTTATCTTTAAGCCAAACTGTGATCCATTCTACAAATATTGCAAAAATGAAATGTATTACTTGATTAACAAAAACGAGCAGCGGATATACTGAAAACCTTTTGACTGTGCAGAACATTCAGGGCAGAGAGAACCCCAAATAACTATGGGTTAACGAAGCAGAACACAGTGCTGACATTAAACGTTGCACAGGGTGTAATCTAACTCGATAGTTCTATGGCAGGTGTCGCCAAGTGTGAACTACGTCCTGTTCCCATGGCAGGAATCGCCAAGTGTAAACTATGTCGTTAGTTATGGATTTATATATATATATATATATATATATATATATATATATATATATATATATAGGACAGCAATTAATTATCTTGGGTCGCCACCATATTTCTCCAAAATATGGAAAATTAAAATGTTACTGATCAGCTATGATGTGATCATATTTTCAAAGATATAATAAATATTCCTACTCTATTGCAATGTATCAGTTGTACCAAATAAAAAAAATTGTACTTAAAAAATTATTGGTAAATTGTGGAATTTAACTATTCTGTTTCCCCTCCAAAATAGTGAAAAAGGACTGTTCTTAAATGAAATTTAATCAATTTATTATAATTAAACATAAAAAAATAAATTATATGACATTTCCTATCATGTAAAACAGATAATGGTATTCGAACAATTTTTTTGTTATGTTGTTATGGTCTTCAGTCCGGAGATTGGTTTGATGCAGCTCTCCACCCTACTCTATCCTGAGCAAGCCTTTTCATCTCCTCATAAGAAAGACAACCCACCTCCAGTAGAATCTGCTTACTATACGCGTCTCTTGGTCTCCCTCTGCGATTTTTACCCCACACACTTCCCTCCAATGCTATATTTACGATTCCTCGATGTCTAAGAATGTGTCCTACCAAGCGATCCCTTCTTTCAGTCAGGGTGTGCCAAAAATTCCTTTTCTCACCAATTCTGTTAAGTACCTCTTCATTAGTTATGCGATCTACCCACCTAATCTTCAGCATTCTTCTATAGCACCACATTTCAAAAGCCTCTATCCTCTTCCTGTCCGCACTGCTTATTGTCCATGTTTCACTCCCGTACATGGCAACACTCCACACAAATGCCTTCAGAAAAGACTTCCTTACACTTAAATTAATATTTGATGATAGCAAATTTCTTTTTTTTCAAAAATGTTTTTCTTCCCATTGCCATTCTGCATTTTATATCCTCTGTACTGCGACCATCGCATGTTATTTTACTACCCAAGTAACAAAACTCATCTACCACCTTCATTGTTTCGTTACCTAATTTAATACCTTCAGCATCACCTGATTTTCTAAGACCACATTCCATTATTTTTGTTTTGCTCTTGTTAATGTTCATTTTATACGCTCTCTTCAACACACTGTCCATTCCATTCAACTGCTCTTCCAGGTCCTTTGCTGTCTCTGACAGAATTACAATGTCATCAGCAAAACGCAATGTTTTTATTTCTTCCCCCTGAACTTTAATCCCTATTCCAAATTTTTCCTTGCTTTCCTTCACCGCCTGCTCGATGTACAAATTAAATAGCACCGGAGAAAGGCTACAACCCTGTCTTACTCCCTTCCCAACTGATGCTTCCCTTTCATGCCCTTCGAGCCTAATAACTGCGGTCTGGCTTTTGTACAAGTTGTAAATAACTCTCCTTTCCCTGTATTTTACCCCTGCTGATTTCAGAGTTTGAAAGAGTGTATTCCAGTCAACATTGTCAAAAGCTTTCTCCAAATCTACAAAAGCTAAAAATGTAGGTTTGCCTTTCCTTAATCTGTCTTCTAAGATAAGATGTAAAGTGAGTATTGCCTCCCGGGTTCCTACGTTCCTTCTGAATCCAAACTGATCTTCCCCGAGGTCAGCTTCTACCAGCTTTTCCATTCTCCCGTAGATAATTCGTGTTAAAATTTTGCAACTATGACTTATCAAACTGATGGTTCTGTAATTTTCACACCTGTCTGCACCTGATTTCTTTGGAATGGGGATTATTACAATTTTCTTAAAGTCTGAGGGTATTTCTCCTGTCTCATAGATCCTACGCACCAGTTCAAATAGTTTCGTCATGGCTGGCTCTCCCAGAGACTTTAGTAGCTCTGTGGGTATGTCATCTACTCCTGGGGCCTTGTTCCGACCTAGGTCTTTCAGGGCTCTGTCAAATTCATCTCTCAGTATAGTATCTCCTATTTCATCTTGATCTACTTCCTCTTCCCTCCTACAACATCGTCTCTGAGTTCATTTCCTTTGTAGAGCCGCTCTATGTACTCTTTCCACCTGTCAGCTTTTTCTTCTTTGCTGAGAATTGGTTTTCCATCAGAGTCCTTGATATTCATAGAGCTGTTTTTCTTATCTCCAAATGTTTCTTTTATTTTCCTGTAGGCTGTATCTATTTTTCCCCTATTTATACATTCTTCTACAGATCTGCATTTGGCTTCTAGCCACTCCTGCTTAGCCATTTTGCACTTCCTGTCAATCTCATTTCTTAGTCGTCTGTACTCCATTTTGCCTGTTTCATTTACTGCATTTTTATATTTTCTCCTTTCATCAATTAAATTTAGTATTTCCTGTGATATCCATGGATTTTTTGTAGGTCTTGCCTTTCTACCTATTTTGTCCTCTGCTGCCTTCACTATTTCATCTCTCAATGCTACCCATTCCTCTTCTACTGTTTTATTTCCCCCTGTTTCTGTCAATTGATGCCTAAATCTCCCTCTGAAATTCTACAGAACTTCACTTTCCTTCAATTCATCTAAGTCCCATCTCCTTATTTTCCTACCTTTCTGCAGTTTTTTTCAGTTTCAGCCTACAGTTCATGACTCACAAGTTATGGTCAGAGTCTATATCTGCCCCTGGGTATGTTTTACAGTTTATCACCTGGTTCCGGAATCTATGTTTTACCATTATAAAATCTATCTGACACCTCCTGGTGTCTCCTGGTCTCTTCCACGTATACAACCTTCTATTGTGATTCTTAAACCATGTGTTTGTTATGATTAAATCATGTTCCGTGCAAAATTCTACCAGGCGACTTCCTCTTTCATTCCTTCTGCCCAGTCCATATTCACCTACTATTTTTCCTTCTCTTCCTTTTCCTACTACCGAATTCCAGTCTCCCATCACAATTAAGTTTTCCTCTCCCTTAACTGTCTAACATTCCACGCTCCGATCCGTAGAATGCCAGTATTGTCTTTCCCGATGACAACATCCTCCTGAGTAGTCCCCGCCCGGAGATCCGAATGGGGGACTATTTTACCTCCGGAATATTTTACCCGAGAGGATGCCATCATCATATGTGCATACAGTAGAGCTGCATGTCCTCGGGAAAAGTAACGGCTGTAGTTTCCCCTTGCTTTCAGCCGTTCGCAGTAACTGTGTGGCAAAGCCACATTAGCTGATGTTACAAGGCCAGCTCAGTCAATCATCCAGACTGTTGCCCCTGTAACTACTGAAAAGGCTGCTGCCCCTCTTCAGGAACCACACGTTTGTCTGGCCTCTCCACAGATACCCCTCCGCTGTGGTTGCGCCTACGGTACGGCTATCTGCATCGTTGGGGCACGCAAGCCACCCCACCTCGGCAATGTCTGTGGGGTGGACAATTTTTTTATAAATGTTAAAATATTGAGTCACAAAATTGACTGGCTGAGTCAAAGGTCGGAGGTTTTGCAAAACAGAATGCTATTACATTGGTTACACAGTGGGTTAAAATTATCGTTATCCCTACGCTCCCCAAAGTAAATAGGCAGATCTCAAAAGAATAACATAAGGGACAGAATCCAACAAGTTTGATTCATATAACCGTCTAGCAAGTGCGATGATCATTGACGGCAGCGTCTCAGGCTCGCAGGCAGCAGGTGGGAGCGGATGAGCTGAAATTTTTATCCGACCGTAATTGCTGCGAACTGTTAAGCAGGGTCGACATGTAACTTAACACAGGGTCACTGGCGTCGGCGTCGCTAGGCAGTTGCTGTGCGATTCTATCACGCTACTAGACTAATCAATATTTTGCATAGGTGACACAAAGGCCACTTGGCACAAATCGATCAGTCACTTGCGTAAAAAGATCTGTAAAAACAATGCCCGATTCGCAAAGGCGCGAATGCAAAACGAAAACTAAACTGTGGCCACTCACAGCGTAACCACAGGACAATGTAACGTCCGTGAAGTAAACACAAGTTCTACACGGTCCGAATCTTCGGAATCACACACAAGTCTAACCAGAGGACCATTTAAGACGATGTCCTCCCCGCGAATCTAAACGGAGTATTCCGTGTCTCCCGAGGTCCGTACACTTCGGACGTTCAAACAGGAGTCCTCGTACGTCCTCGCGCTCTGCCGCAGCTCACCGCAAGTGACGGGCGGCCACACCCACGTGCGAAAAGACGCACCAATATCTGCTAACGGCTAATAGTCAAACCAATCGGATGGCGTAGCGCCGTTGACAAATTGTTTAGCTGCCATTCTAAAATAATTTGCCGAATCATGACGCGTTCTCTGCGGCTGCCAAGAGGCTCCGTCCACGCCACCAAAGCTTCCCGCGTATTTCACCGTTCCCAGGGTGAATGCCCTGGAAGGAATTTCAGCTTGCTCCTAGTTACGGTTACACGACCTAAAAATGTTAACGTTGTGCTATATGTACAGCCGCTGGAGCCAAACCCCTGGGGTGCCAGACGGGCAGAAAGCTTTCCTCTCAACCTAACCATTTGTCACACTAACTGTGTTCAAACTCTGCTGCTTTCTAGGAATTTTTTTTTTTTTTTAGATAACGCCTAAGGGCAATACGTCTCCATAAACAGCCCGGGGCCCAGAGCACTCTGCTATTGTTTGTATCTGGCAGATTCCTCTCTTGCGGAACGGCCGAATGACTAAAAGGGCAGTCCCCGCTATCGCCCACCGTAAACCGCGGTCCAGCATTTTGGAAAGCGTCCCACACACTCTAAAAAAGTTCTGCCAGGTATACTCCGCCGCCTGTAGCGTCGGCGCCAAACAGGTCAAGCCAGCCCCTCTCGTCCTTCTCCAAAGACGAGCGAAAGTTGGTGGGAGGGGGAGACCCCCAAGAGCATCTCTGCTCTGCGCGGCCTGACCATACCTAACGCGTAAAACCACTTTTAGCAGCAAGCTGCGCCAATAAACATTAAAATCCCGAAATTTTCATATAAACATAGAATGTACTACAAACCCAGGAGCCCATCACCCCTGATGTGTCCCCAAAGGCACAGAAATCAAAATAAAAGAGATCTACAAAGAAAAATTTTACATATTTCAATAATTAGCATAAAGAGAAAGTAACACAAGGTTAGTATGAAAAATAGACTAAATACAGCCTCCATCTCACAAGGGTTATTTTTTTTACCCCAGATGTTTTCAAAAGAATACAAGCCCCGGGATCCCACAACATTCATACCAGAACCATCGGGCCATAATGTGATGACACAGTTGATCAGATGGTTATAGAAATTGAAGGGACTGTTTATATGCTGTGAATGGATAATACCAAATTGTCAATATGTCAGATTATAAGAATTGTTCAATAGTTGGTCAGCAGTATCGACACCCCTGCACGTAACAGAAAGCCATCCATTGCCAATTATATGCAGAAATATTTCTATAATTCTGTCTTCATATGAACGGTTTAATTTGTTTCACAACAGTGTGTCATCACTTTTTGAAAGTGTTCAACAAGCATAAGTCTATCACTTCATCGGTTAAGTCACTTCCTGCTCTCACCACTACAACCACTATAGATGTCTATTAAATTATGACACAAAATACAGATTTATACATACATTAATGAGGTTGTTGATACCAGTTTTTCATACAGTATTCTGCCATTGTTCGAAGGTGTCCATTTAAGTTACACAAACCAAAAAATGGTGGAACTAAGCGAATAAAAATCGTCTATATGTCAATAAAAACTGAAATAACAGTTAATGAAAGTTTACCAACCCAAAGTAAAAAGAAGAAAAATACTTTCTTGACGTACAAACCACTGCAACTCAAATTCTTGGATTTCATATTACTTAGGCCCTACTTTTGTTTTAGTCCATATCACTTGGACTAGAGAAGGTATAAAACGAATATATCATTAGGATTACAGCTCCTGGAACTCTGTCGATTATCACTGAGTTGACTTTCACTTTCCGTATGATAATCGTTGTTTGAGACTGATTAAATGAGCTTTACACAACCTTTTATGAGTGAAATTCTAAATGTTTAAGCATCTCGATAGTTGCAGGATAGTAAAATCAGAGAGTCAGCGGTAATATTGGAAATTTGTGCTGGAGTGGGACTAGAGCCGGTCTTTCTTTTCCCTAGTAGATCAATTCTTTGCGGTCGTTGGATCGTTTTGTTCTATATACACAGCTAAGATTGATCTCAGTTGCCCTTTCTTTGTTTTTAAAATACAGATGCTTCAAGTTTTTAAAAACATGTTGTTTTCATTGGGTCTCATATACGAATAGTAGCGGTGGAGACAGCTCGAAACGTAGGTAAGGCACGAGTGCTTTTGGGCAAATTACCTTACAAAAGAGATTTCCCATTTCAAGAAATATCTTTCTGGTACTCATTATTTTGCACATCAAGGAAGACTCGATAACTTCCCTAAGTCATGAACTATGATGAGTTGACCATCATGCGACATTTTCACTGGTCAGGCTGGATTCAAAATTTGGGAGCAGGAGTACTGAACACTCGGTTTCAAAGCAACCAAACTCAAATTATTGTATTTTTGCTTAAACGTTATCAGTTAACTCATTAAGTATAACTATAATGCTGTTATAAGTGACTTATTCTGTAGCCTTCATGTTATCTTCTTAAATGGCTGAGCCTAAACAAAAAATGTGCATACGTTTGTTAAATTTATGGGACTTAACTGTGGGGTCATCAGTCCCGAAACTTACAAACTACTCATAAACTAACTTATACTAAAACCAACAGAAACATCCGTGCCCGAGGGAGGATTTGAACCTCCGACGGGGAACGGCCTCGCAGTTTGGAGTATTGCACCTCAAAGCGCTCGGTCACTCCGCCACGGCCAGTGGCACTGTGAACATGATGCTTTACATCTGGTGATTCAGATGAATGTTGTGCAACTGCTGCATCTAATGTCAGCTCTATGCTCTGCTTTGCTAACCCACAGTTATTTTGTATTCTTCCTGCCCTGAATGTTCTGCACAGTCAAAATTTTTTCAGTATATCGGCTGCTCATTTTTGTTAGCGGGTATATTCGGACTCTAATCAACAGGTAATGCGTTTCATTTTTGCAATATTTGTACAATGGGTCTCAGTTTGGCTTGTTGTTGTTATGGTCTTCAGTCCGGAGACTGGTTTTATGCAGCTCTCCACCCTACTCTATCCTGAGCAAGCCTTTTCATCTCCTCATAAGAACGGCAACACACATCTATTTGAATCTGCTTACTATACGCGTATCTTGGTCTCCCTCTGCGATTTTTACCCCACACACTTCCCTCCAATGCTAAGTTTACGATTCCCCGATGTCTAAGAATGTGTCCTACCAAGCGATCCCTTCTTTTAGTCAGGGTATGCCAAAAATTCCTTTTCTCACCAATTCGGTTCAGTACCTCTTCATTAGTTATGCGATCTACCCACCTAATCTTCAGCATTCTTCTGTAGCACCACATTTCAAAAGCCTCTATCCTCTTCCTGTCCGCAATGCTTATCGTCCATGTTTCACTCCCATACAAGGCAACACTCCACACAAATGCCTTCAGAAAAGACTTCCTTACACTTAAATTAATATTCGATGTTAGCAAATTTCTCTTTTTCAAAAATGTTTTTCTTCCCATTGCCATTCTGCATTTTGTATCCTCTGTACTACGACCATCGCATGTTATTTTACTACCCAAGTAACAAAACTCATCTACCACCTTCATTGTTTCGTTACCTAATCTAATTCCTTCAGCATCGCCTGATTTTCTAAGACCGCATTCCATTATTTTTCTTTTGCTCTTGTTAATGTTCATTTTATACGCTCTCTTCGACACACTGTCCATTCCATTCAACTGCTCTTCCAGGTCCTTTGCTGTCTCTGATAGAATTACAATGTCATCAGCAAAACGCAATGTTTTTATTTCTTCCCCCTGAACTTTAATCCCTATTTCAAATTTTTCCTTGCTTTCCTTCACCGCTTGCTCGATGTACAAATTGAATAACATCGGAGAAAGGCTACAACCCTGTCTTACTCCCTTCCCAACTGATGCTTCCCTTTCATGCCCTTCGAGTCTAATAACTGCGATCTGGCTTTTGTACAAGTTGTAAATAACTCTCCTTTCCCTGTATTTTACCCCTGCTGACTTCAGAATTTGAAAGAGTGTATTCCAGTCAACATTGTCAAAAGCTTTCTCCAAATCTACAAAAGCTAAAAATGTAGGTTTGCCTTTCCTTAATCTATCTTCTAAGATAAGACGTAAAGTGAGTATTGCCTCCCGGGTTCCTACGTTCCTCCTGAATCCAAACTGATCTTCCCCGAGGTCAGCTTCTACCAGCTTTTCCATTCTCCTGTAGATAATTCGTGTTAAAATTTTGCAACCATGACTTATCAAACTGATGGTTCTATAATTTTCACACCTGTCTGCGCCTGATTTTTTTGGAATGGGGATTATTACATTTTTCTTAAAGTCTGACGGTATTTCGCCTGTCTCATACATCCTACACACCAGTTCAAATAGTCTTGTCATGGCTGGCTTTCCCAGAGACTTTAATAGCTCTGCGGGTATGTCATCTACTCCTGGGGCCTTGTTCCGACCTAGGTCTTTCAAGGCTCTGTCAAATTCATCTCTCAGTATAGTATTTCCTATTTCATCTTCATCTACTTCCTCTTCCCTTCCTACAACATCGTCTCTAAGTTCATTTCCTTTGTAGAGCTGCTCTATGTACTCTTTCCACCTTTCAGCTTTCCCTTCTTTGCTGAGAACTGGTTTCCCATCCGAGTTCTTGATATTCGTAGAGCTGCCCTTCCTGTCCCCAAACGTCTCCTTTATTTTCCTGTAGGCGGTATCTACTTTTCCCCTTCTTATACATTCTTCTACGGATTTGCATTTGGCTTCTAGCCACTCCTGCTTAGCCATTTTGCACTTCCTGTCAATCTCATTTTTTAGTCGTCTGTACTCTATTTTGCCTGTTTCATCAGTTTGGCTTAAGATAAATTAATCTATTCATTACTGTCCCTAATACTACATTTGGATAACAGAAGCTATACTTGTTTTGAACGCCATGTTACGAAGTGTTCTCAGAGATGTTCACATCTTCAAAACAATGCTTCACTGATATCTCTTCGTTTGTTTGTCTCTGTTTGGGAATTGTGCCATTGGCAGCGATATGAAGAATGATGCTTTCTAAGTCTATAATAACCAATAAAACTGTTGCTGACATCTAATGTTTTCAGGATAATCAATGGAAATGCTCGAAGAAATGTGAAACACCACTGGTCAATGACCTTTCATTGTCATTGCACTTAAGACAGAAAACAAAAATAATTGAGACACTTATTAATATGTTATACGTCGGTGCATCTATGTATTTTTATTAGTGGCTACTCAACTCATTAAAGCTAGTTATGAAAAGGCAAGCAGGGCTCACTGACATATACTTCACGTTTTATGACCCTTGGCAGGCGCGCGAGCTAAGTCTCTGTCGAGGCCTTCACTTGATGTTTCCTGTAATTTCCATTGAATACTCTGTTTTCTCAATCGATAGCCGACAAAAGACTATTAATTCAGACTTTTCGGTCCAGAAAATTGTGTTCCCGTTCCGAGTTCTATGCTCTAGCACTAGATGTGGCCGATGGAAAGGGTTGGCATGGACAGCTCCTCGCTAGGTCTGAGTTCTCTGATTTTAAGTAGTCACCTGCCACAGAGAGGTGACTTCGATCCATGGTTCTGGTCTCATGGGAGTAGAACTTTTTTTAGCTGTATTTGTGGCAGGAGTGACACGAATCGACATCGAAATTACCAAGAAAAATCTTGTGGTTATTTGCTATATTCTCTCAGATTATGGGAAAGTCTGACAACAATGTGTTACTTTAACGAATCCGTCCTTGTAGAAAGGAAATTATTTCAAATTAATGATGCCACCATTCAATGTTCGACGTGTATTTTCGTCCGGAAATAATTTGTCTCGAGAGTCATTCGAATGTGGGCGAGAAAGATAAACATTTGAGGTCATATGATCGAAAGAGTAAGTGAGAAATGGATGACTTTCAAAACACACTATTGGATGTCTTGTTTGTAAAATCAGCAGGGACTATTTTGATGTATCACTATGATGTATTTGTTTAGGTCGTATGTTCTCACAGTGCAACTAAATGGTGTCTCAGTTGTTTGCAACAAATGTGCATATCCCTGGCGTTGTGGTTGCACTTTGCTCAGTACAAAAATTCTTTTTGCACTCATTCATTAATTTCTACTTTTTAAGAGGTCAGCATGAGGGCATCGTAGCTCGTCACTAGTAACAATCATGAGTAGAAATCGTGAATGAGCGACCTGATGACGTTCTAGAAAAAAGTAGTGATAGTCGCCCCTATGACTCTTTTTTCGATTCTACTTTATGACATTTATGTTGAAACATCAGTCACAAAAATCCAGTATGCCAGCCATGCGCCTCTGTCACTGAGCCTGCAGGTGGCTGCCGTGATGCAGCTGTTGGTGTGTCTCCATAGCCGGTGCCCACTGCAAAGGTAAAGGACTCCCGAGAGTAAACAATTCAGTTGTGACGTAGCCGTGAGTTCTTTGGTGTAATACGTCATGGAGGTTTCGCAGTTACATTTGAGCTTCGTCCATACTGATAACAATGACAGGCGAAATGCGGTTTAAAAATAAATTGAAGGTAGTTGGATTCAAATCTTGCGACTACTGACATACATGCTTATGAACGTGACTTTTATCATGGGACCATGCGCTTATACAGTACGGTACTGACCCGAGAAGAAAATGACACTTCCTCGAGACAGTTCTGCATTCTACAGAGTTGCCAGATCGTTAATATCGCCGGACTTAGAATTCTGCGATACCGGCTCGGACTTACCCTCTACGTCGGCCGGCCGGCGATCAGTTTTGTTTGTCTAAGACTGTACATTCGGATTTTGTTAAGATCTTACACAAAACTTCTTCCTTTGGTAAGATTAAAAGATAACGAAAATACAAATGATAAGATTCTATTCTGTATCAAATTTCTCTGTCCATTCTGTGCTGTATCATAATCTGAAGTTCTTTTTTATTGCCTCACTATCCTACTCCTTCCTTCTTAAAAACCATGTCCAACATGTTTGCGAATTTGTGTTTGTAGTCTTCAAATTTTTTCGCCATCCTGTATGCCTACTCCATATGAATTTTGAAATCTATTTTGCTGTCCCGTCCATGTCCATTGCCAATATAGTTTATGTATTGGCCCATGAGCTACATATTGGTGTTATTTTTCTTGTCTGGTTAATATTTCTCGTCTGGTCACAGGAGAATTTTGGTGGTGTAGTATGTCTCTTCATTGCTAGTTAGGAGCGCCATTTTCTGTGTCACACATTTCTAATTTTGTAAATGCCTGCAACACATAAATATGTGTAGGAGCATGTCGATTAACCCACATTCAGAACATAATTCTGTAAAACAACACCCTATACGATTTATCTTTTCGTTAGTTGCTACAATGTCATTTACTGCTTTATACCATGCTGAAGTCATATCTGTTGGCAGTGGTGGACTGGCCCTGTTCATTGAGGCGCTATGCGCCGATCCGCAGTGCCCTTCCCTGTAGGAGGTTCAAATCCTCCCTCGGACATGGATGTTTGTGTTGTCTTTAGTATACATTAGTTTATAAGTTTAGGTACTGATGTCCCCACAGTTAAGTCCCATAAGCTTAACAAACATTTCAACATTTTACATCTGTTGAATGCATTCGCAGGTTATGAGTTGACCAGACAGAATTCCAAATGACGGTCCGGAGCTGTATTTCTATTTTAGTTGCAGACTCTAATTTTTCCATTTATCGAGTATTTCTCCTGACATAATGTTGGTTCTTTCTAAAGTAGCTTCTTCTAAATAACTAATTTCGAGGTTAAATCAATTTATGTACTTTAGTTTGCTATTCAGTTTGTTCAGTTTGTTATTCAGTTCGCCTAAATCAATCAGGGCTTGGACGCTCTCTGGCCGAACACCTGCAAACAATTTGGACCTGATATTGTCTCCCTCATTATTGATCAGGTACTAGGTTCCTTTCACTCTAATGGTGAAAGTTGTTCCAGAAAGTGTTACACGTGTTAGTTGTGGATTGGTGGCAGACATTGTTAAATGCTTTACAGAAGTTGATATATAACATTGTGCAACTGATATTTATACTGCAGAAATAGAAATGAGATCTCTGTATTCTGATACAATGGACAGCTTTGTTCTTCCAGGAAAGCACACTTGATGGCTTTTTAGTATTTTCCTTAGTAGCACGATGATTCACTCCTTGACTGCACATGCTGTTGTCTTGTAATCGTAATTCATTGGTATAATTGGCTGGAAATTGTCTATTTTCTTGAGGCCCTTAATTTTTTGGGATTAAAACAATATTAACTTCTCTCTGAAGGTATATCTCCTACCTGAAAGACTTCATGTACTATTTCTGTGAAAGTGGGGCCTAAGATATGCCAAAATTTCACATAAAATTTTTTGGGATCCTATTGGGGATAGCTGACATGGGATACTTTGCATATCACATTTAAGTGCCTGTCAGAGGCTTCATCGAACCACCATTATACTATATATCTCCCATTCCATTCTTCAATAGTGGACAGGAAGAAAGAACACCTGAATCTCTCCGTTCGAGCCCTGCTTCTTCGTATTCTATTCTGATCATCATTTCTACCTATGTAGGTGGGAGTCCTTAAGGTATTTTCACATTTGGCGATTGTAGTGTCATAAGTAGCCCACGCTGCAGAGATAATCGCCGTTGTTGTAATGATTCCCATCCCAGATCCTGTATCATTTCTGTAACGCTGTCTCCACTGTATCGTGATAATAGCAAACAAGCTGCCCTTTTTTATACTCTTTCGATGTCCTCCGTCAAACCCACCTGATAAGGATCACACACTGAGCAGCAGTACTCCATAACGGATGGACAAGTGTAGTGTGTGCAGTTTCTTTAGTACTTCTATTTGGATGTGATGTTTTAACTAGGTCTTATATTTCATCTTCTGCAAAGGCAGTAAATAGAGAATTATTTTCATCCTGGCTGATGTTTTCAGTTACAGAGATTAGAAATTCAAATCGCAGGGCCTTGTCAACCTGCACTTTGGAGTTAAGTGTAGAATAAATGTTCATGGCTTTCGCAGGCTATTTCACTTTGATTGATGAGTATCCTGCAATTTTCTGTTTTTAGTTCTTCAATGAAGGTTTGTTGCACATTAGACTGATGTTCAATTAAATGATACACTGATGTTGTTTGTAGGAGAGATTTTGCGTGAGATTTAATGTTTAATCCCCTGAACTTTTTATGTGTGATGCCTCATAATAAGGTTTCGTTCTTCTAATTTGTTCTTGGTGTGTGTCAGTTCCGGTAGGTTTCTTGTATAGTTCCCACAAAACTGTATAATAAAACTCATGTGTTCTTTGTTGGTCCCAATGCTTTTGATAACTATAAGTTTTCAAAGTTTGTTTTATTTTCATTTTTGCACATTTAACCCACCAAACGGTTTTCGTCGCATATCTGGTTATTGATTTTATACATGTCGCCCACACACACATAACAATAGTTTATAATCATCATCTTGTAGATGTGCAACATTTAAAGTCCACTGGCTATAGTGGTGTTTGGTGGTCTAGATTGATTGTCACCAACAGGGGACAGTGATCAGAAGGAAACGTAGCAATGACCTCAGGGACCAACACTTAATGACAAATGATCTCTGATAAACAGAATCTGTTGATGTGACTCTATGATGTAGAAGTGAAGAATGTAAACTTAACACAGGTGGGGAATTTTACTTCCCAGGCATCCTTGTATCACATGTTCTTAATTCATGAAGTTCTTTAGAGTAATTAAAATTTGGTATTTGGTCTTTTTTGTTGATGACAGTTAAAATCTCTGCTAGATATTGTTTTAGGTTGGTTTTTCCACAGTGGGTACACAATATCTTCATTGAAGAATGTTGCTCTCTCGGCTTTGTTAGTCACCTGAAGGTTCATAAGTATAATGATTTTGTAAGTCCTGTCCCACTAGGCCAATGTCATAAACAAGAATAATATTGCTTGTTAACATTCGCATTTTTTATTTCCATAACATCGGCCTAATTATCAAGAACATAAGATATCAATCTCCTATCCCTTTCATATACGTAAGAAAATCACTTCACTTTACTTTCAGCTACCCAGTTTCAACTGCTTTTTGAATGTTAGTAAATCAATTAAAATGTATTAGTTAACAAAGTGAATAATAAGACTTTTACGTTGTGATGGTAAGTTAATAAAATGAATGAATGATAACAAAATTACACTATTTTTAAAAATTCACTTTGTAAATTCATTATTTCTCTTTTTAATTATCTTCATTCCTTTGTATTTCAATTTTATTTGTACTTTTTTAGTTGTTTCAAAAACAAAATCATCAATTAATTTGGAAAAACAAATTGGTAAATTATCCTTAAAATCATTATTGAGTTCTAGCCATTGTTGTTCTCCACTTCTAGTATATAAATATTCACAGTTTGTAATATTATATAAAACATTAATCTCCAGATTATTCAATTTCATCATTTATTTAGAAATACTTAAATAATTTAGCTTCTTGATTAGCGTAGCTTCCATTTATATAGGAAAATTTTTATTAGTATTGCAAAACAAATTTGTAGTTAGTATTCTACACATTTAAAAAAATTTACGTTTAGAAAATATACCAAACTAATTAATTGACATTATTTATTTATATTAATAAACCTAATAAAAATTAGTTTTTATAAATGGAATACCAAAACGAAATGTAAACTAAACTAAAAGAAAGTAATGAAGTAACTGAGCAATATAAAAAAGATATTCATAGTCCTATTTGTTTAAGTGATGAAATAAATAATCAATTTGTTAAAACAAATTGCAATTATATTTTTCATGATTAATGTATTGGTCAATGGTAAAAGGAAAAAGAACTATTATTAAACATAAAGTACTAGAAAAAATTGAATGAATTTATATTTATGTTATATTGATGTTTAGGATGAAGTAGCATATTATGGTGATTATGATGATTATTTTAAATTTAAAATTAAAATTAAAAAATATAAAAATATACTATTTTTACATTACTAATACTTTTTTTCTATATAAATGGAGCAAGAGCAAGCTAAAGCAAGCACAGAACTGAGTCAAGTTGAACAAGATTGTTCTGTAGAACTAACTTCTGTAAATTTTGTTATACAGAGAAATAAATTATTAATCTTAATTTACAAAACTATACTAAACATGCTTAAAGAACTATATGTAGGCCCTGTATATCAATCAAATTCAAATTCCTTATGTATCTTTTAAAGCTGTTAGTAAATATTATTTTAAAGAACACTTAAGACGAAATCCAATTGAAGAAAATAAAAATTTATTATAACAATGGATAATGAAGAAAACTCTATATCTACAATGAATAATGAAGAAATTGAAAATGAAGAAACATCTACAAAGAAATGTAACAGATGGAAAATATTTGAAGATTATAATTATTACGATAAATTTAATAATATATGTAAGAAGTGAACTTTATGATTTATTATCTATTAAAAATAGTACTTTTTAATTCATAAACAATTTAATAAAAATCCTCATCCATCTATTAGATAATTATTCTCATTTATCTATTATGTAATTATCATTTTATTAGATTTTATTACAAAAAATTAATTTTTTGTAACAAATAGTAAACTAAATAGTTAACAAATTAGTTTAAATACTAATTGTTTGAAAGTAATTGTTTAAAAACTAAATATTAAACTAGTTATATAAAAACTAATTGAGTAATCATATATCTAGGAAGTGAATGTTATGATTTATTATATATTACAAATTATCCTTTTAATTAATTAACAGTTAAATAATAAACCCTATCCATCTATTAGTTAATTAAACTTGTTCTTAATCATCTAATATATGTTTATCACCTTATAAAATTTTTATTACAAACCTAATGAATATTTTTGTAATGAATAGGAAACTAAATAGATAGTATACTAAATAGTAAACAAATACTACAAAACAAAAAATTGTTTAAAAATTAATTCAATGAAAATTAAATATTAAACTAATTGTTTAAACACTAATTGAGTGTTAAACTAAGTAAAGTACTGTTTGTTTTAAATCTTATTTACTGTAATGTAACTAAGATACTAGTTCTCTTTTTTATTAATTATTTAATAATTAATAATCGTTGTTCATTTATTAAATTACTTTCATTTTAATTAAGATTTTTTTTACAAACCTAATGAATTCTTTTTGTAATAAAAGGGCAAGAACCAAAGTAACATTGCTGCATAACTATAATATTTTTTAGTGTCGTAAGACATCATGTATTTTGTAGAATAAATAATTTATATGGATATTCTAATTTAAGTAAATTTGATTTCATTACATTTATTATAAGAAATCATTCATTTAATATTAGTAAATATCCTGATATTGTTGGAAACAATTTAATTGTAATATGTGAAAATAATGCAAATTATGTTCAAAATAATAGTAATAAATCTGAAATAAGAGAATATTATAATAACTTTAAACACAGTTCTAAGACTGCTACACCTGTAGGTGAAATTGTAGTAACTGATGTAAGTAAAAATAATAACAATATTGTTAATATTTAATATATCTGAATAAGATAATACACTTATTGTAAAAATATTAATAAATTTTAAACTAGTATATATCTTTGGAAAACCTTATATTTTATAATATTTATCTTTTTTCTAACTAAAGAAAATAAACATTAAAAAGAATATTTTCATTATCTTCAAATATAAATGTGAAATCATAGAAAAAAATTTAAAGATTACTTACTTGAAAAAGTATTTGAATATAGATTGCGAACTATAAATCTAGATAATAGTACAGATATACTTGAACCTAAATGTACCTTAAATGCAGGAAAAACATTTTTTTTAATGTTAAAGAATATTTCAAAGTACATCATGCTGTAAAGTGATGAATTTTAATGTATATTTTGGATATATAATAAAAACATCGATATAAATGAAAAAGTACAAGTAAACTCTATTGTTATAACAGAAAACATTTTAATAAGATAATTAAATATGGTAAATGACATATTTTAGCCAATGTATCTAAGTTTCAAGCACAAGGATCAGGATGGTTATTAAATATAATTATTGGCTTACAGGTAGCAATTAAAAATTTTGTTGCACTAATAGGATCATCGTATATTGATTTACCAGATAAAATTAAAAATAAGAACGCTTGTATTAATGTGTAAATAATGATCAAAAGTGTTTTCTATGGTATATAAATGCAGATTTGTTTCCTGTATATGAACATTCTGATATAATAATAAAATATAAAAACATTGGTCTTGATCTTGATAAAAGAAACTTGAAAATATTGAATTTCCTGTATTAGTTGATCATATTCAAAAATAGAAAATATAATTAATATATCTATTAATTATATTCGCAGAATATACGACATGGGCTTTGCCCATTATCAGTTAATGTCATATATTCTGTGAATATGAAGGAATACAAACTGCAGAATCAGATGTGACAGCTCTTCTTTCTGAATAGACACCAAATGTATATGTATCTATTAATGTTTATTCATTTCATAATGAAGATGAAAAATATCAAGATTATCCGTTACAAATTACAAACTCAAAAAGGAAAATCCTGTTAATCTATTTTATTTCAAGAATTATGGTAACTGTCAACCATTGTTAAAAAAATTATCTAGACCTGTATCAAGTCAAATGACCAAACATACTGAAGTAAAATTTATTTGTGATTTATGTTTAATTCATTTTAATAGTAAAGAAAAATTTGAAAATCATACACCAAATTGTTTAACTAAAAATCATTTAGCTTTTAATTTGGCAAGTGAAGGAGAATATGTTTATTTTAAAAATTATCAATATACAGAAAACGTTCCATTTGTTATTTATGTTGATTTTGTAAGTTTACTTATAAAGATGGATGATTGTGAAACACCTCCAGGAAAACCATATACAATGAAATATCAGAAACATGAACGAAGTGGATTATGTTATTATAATAAATATATATGGAAATTATAAAGACAAGATGTGTATAGAGAACCAAATTTTCATAAAAAATTATAGAATGTATGAAACAAGAAGGTGAAGAAATTATTCTGAAAGTATTGAAATTGTAGCACTAAGACTTTTCCCAGAACAGCACAAAGGTGTCATGAAACACAAGGGCAGTCTACAGGACAAAGAGAGTGGGCATAAGTAAAATAATTCTAAAATTTCTGACAAGGGTTTCAATCTAATGAAAAATGACCATTCGTTTGAAGTATTACTATGTTAGGTCTGATTAATATTCAAGAAGTTGGTAAAATTAATTGACAATAAAATAATATAGGAGTAATTTTCCCCGACAATCTAAAATTACCGTTTGCTTGCCTGACCTGAGGACCATTGTCTCATGGAGGCGAAATAATTTTCCGTGCCCTGTATTAATTACTGTATTAAACAGGCAAGTTGGCAATCAGCCACAAAGTCTAACAGAGCAATTCAGTTCAAACCCAGAGAGACAACGTCTTAGTGGAAGGACACTTTTGTTCACACGTATGAGGTGCGAAACTAGCCCTTGCAGGCCAGAACGAACTCTTACCTGTGCTCTGGACATGGTCATAACATGTCACTAGTTTTTCCAGCAGAAGAATCAACGGTGCGAAACTCTCGTTAACAAAACAAGCATGAGCGATGTGGCTTTCCTTAGTTTGGTAATAGCTTCAGATGGATGGAGTTCTTAGGAGGACAGGTCTGCGATCGCCTGTTGTGCAAAACCGCCATGCTGTCTTGTTGATATTTCGTTGATCTACAGGAACTTCACAGTTCCATCAAGCAGGTATTCACGATTTAAGTGAAGTAATTGCATTCGTTTGGGAGTTTAATAAATATCAGCAGATCGGGCAATAGGCGTGATGATTACTAAGATTCTATTCCTTTAGTTTTTGTGCTGCCCCTGTTTCGGGCTCAATCTACTGTTCTCATGACCAACGAAAGTTTCCATGAAACTCAATATGCTGTCTTTCTCTCTCATTAAAGGCTGGTTGAATTATTTGAATGTGCTTTATTTTCAGTGTTTGCTCTCAACTGTATGTCTTGTCCTGCAGCAAGAATCAGTAATCGTTTTATGATATATAACAGGCTAAATCATAATTCTATATGACACTTTTAGAATACAAACATTGTATTAATGAACTGTCTGACTTTTAGTCTGAAGCCTTCCCCTGTTGTTATCATTTTTATTCATTTACAAAACAATAGAAACCCCTGCTAGAAGAGAGCAGGTCTGATGGTAGCAACAATCACAGCAACAGAAGATT
This sequence comes from Locusta migratoria, assembly GCA_026315105.1. NCBI lineage: Eukaryota > Metazoa > Arthropoda > Insecta > Orthoptera > Acrididae > Locusta > Locusta migratoria. The sequence continues at coordinate 460,378,874 of CM048755.1, forward strand.
AACAGGTAAGTCACCTGTTAATTTGGAAGCGGATGTCAGGCAGTATGATATAAGCCATAATCTCGATTCTTTCTCCCCATAACCAAACATAGGAAGAGACAGGTGCTACAAAATGAAACCACTTACAAATGAAGAAAATAAAATATGTAATAATTTTTAATATTGTACATTATGTAAATGTTACTCTACAATATTTGTAAAATAAGTATGTCATCATGATCATTTAACTGGACAATATATTGCTCCATTGTGCAATACTTGTAACTTAAAATTAAAGCAAGCTGATTTTGTACCTATTTATTTACATACTTCATCTTGTTATAATTCACATCTTTTTGTACAAGACCTTGGTTATGATAATAAAGAAATAGAATTAATACCAATAATGAAAATAAATATATTACTTTTGGTAAACATACAAAAACTTTAAAAAAGAGATTTGTTGATACATTTACCTGTATGGCTTCTTTACTTGGTAAGCTTTCATAAAATTATAAGAATCTATTAAGAAATATTAAAATTGTATTGTTCTACAAAACTATGTAGCTTAGTAACTAAAGAAGGTGCTTTTCTATATGATTATATGGATTCTTTGAATAAATTTGAAGGAATGCAATTACCAATGAAAGGAAAATTTTACAGTAATTATATGATTGTAATATAACTAATGAAGATTACGATCATAAATAAGTTTGGGACATGCTCAATATAAAAACTCTTGGTGAATATCTTAATTTATATCTGAAATCTGATGTATTACTGTTAAAGAAAGTTTTTTGAAAAATTTAGAAATAACACGTATACAGGCATCTGAACTAGATCCTTCTTGGTATTTTACAGCACCAGTTTTATCTTGGGATGCAGTGTTGAAAACTACTAAATAGCAACTTGAATTATTACAAGAGTATGATATGCTACTAATGGTTGAAAAGTAGTAGAGGAGGTGCAGCACAATGTTGTTAAAGATACATAAAAACAAATAATAAATATGTAAAAGATTTTAATAATAAAGAAATATCAAATTATACACTGTACCTAGATACAAATAATTTATGACTATGCTATGAACCTATATTTACCATATGGTGGATTTAAATGGGAATAAGCAAATAATTTAAATTGTACAAAAATAAATGAAATTTCAACAATTGTGAAAATATTTATACATTTGAAGTAGATCTAGACTTTACAAAACAATTTCGTGATTTACATGAAGATTTACCATTATCTCGTGAATCAAAAGTTGTTCCCGGTACAAATGAAAGTAAAGTAATAAGTACATTAAATTCTGTAGATCATTATAGAAATCTTAAAAAACATTTATCATTAGGAATGCAACTTACTAAAATACATAATGTTTTAAAATTTAAACTATGTAATTGGTTAAAGAAGTATATAGATTTAAATAGACAGTTAAGTACTAAATCTACAAAAGATTTTTAAAAGATGTCTATAAATCAATGAATAATTCTGAATTTGGAAAAAACATTGGATAATATAAGAAATAGAAAAGAAATAAATGTAGTTTCAAATAATAAAATGTGTGATAAACATGTAGCTGAACCAAAGTTTAAATATAGGACTATATTTAATGAAAATCTTGCTACTATTCATATGAATAAAACTAACAGAAAATTTGATAAACCTATTTATGTTTGAATTAGTAATCTAGTTTTATCTAGAGAATTAATGTATAAGTTCCACTATGCAGTTATGAAACCTAAATATGGAGAAAATATTGAATTATGTTATCAAGATACAGATAGTTATATTTTTAATATCAGAACTGAAGATTTCCATGAAGATATGAAATCAGTTATGCACATTGTTATCCAACAGATAATATATATGGTATTCGACAAGTAAACAAGAAAATTGTTCGAAAAATGGAAGATAAATCTAATGGAAAAGTAATGGAAAATGTTTTAGTTATGAGCGAAAATGTATGCTGATAAAATTGGCGAAAAAATAGAAAAGAATTCTAAAGGTATTAAGAAATGTTTTTTTAACAAAATAAGTTTAGAAGATTAAAAAGATTGTTTGTTTAACAATGTAGAACAGTATAGAAAATTTAATTTAAATGAAAGTGAAAAACATTAAATATATACAATTGAAGTAAACAAAAAAGCACTAAGTCCTCAAGATAATAGAAGATATGTATTGGAAAATGAAATATATACATTACCATATGATCATTATTAGGTTGTTAAATAAATATAATTATTTTTATATAAATAGGTAAAGCAGTCAACAATCTGAAGATTGGTTTGAACACCACAGTGCTTTACTTGGCATGGTCCTGTTTGGAGGTGGTATGCCGTAGCCTTCCTCTGACCTTCGAACTGAATTACCCAGCCAGTTATAGGGGGATCTACAGTTTAACGTGGGTTCCGAACCACGGTGCTACTCCATATTCTTCACATTAGCAATGCTGCCAGAGGTGAAGAAGTGGAAAGTGAAAGATAAAAAATTCTAGGACCTGGTGGGGATCGAACCCACGACCTTTGGATTTGTAGTCTTGCACGCTACCATAGTGCTATCGAGCTGCACATTTAACATTAGGAAAAATTTTATATATACATAATTTTTCTTAATAAATGGAAACCTTTTACAAAGATAAAATAAAATTTTACAAAGATAAAAAAACACAAAGATTTTTGTTGCACTGTAAAGTTTGTGAGCTATGGCTGCTGAGTGCCGTAGTCTGACCACAGCCAACAAACTCAGAACAATTTAGGAGACTATGACTGTGTGGCCGGCCACGGTGGCCGAGGGGACTGAGGTGCTACAGTCACGGTCTGCACGGCCACTACGGTCAGGGGTTCGATTCACCCCTCGAGTATGGATATTTGTGCCATCCTTAGTCTTAGGTAGTTCATAGGTAGTTTGTAAGTTTAGGGACTGATAACCCCGTAGTGAAGTCCCATAGACTCTACAAACATTTGAACATTTTGCATGGCTGTGTGGCATTCCTCCAGGTGGGCCTCTCGCTGGGACTCTATAGTCCTGTGTTGGCTCCGCATTGGCACACTTGGCTAACCCATGGCCATCTCCTGCGTGGTGAGATCCCGCCCCGTTGTTGCTGTGGCTCTCCCTTGACGGTGGCCCACATTTTGCTGTACTGCCGTATTTTAGCCGCCCTTCAGTGGGGTTTTAATTTTCCTACAGTTTTATCTGAAGTTTTAAGTAACAATGCCATAATGGTTGACTCAGTTTTACGTTTTATTCGTCACAGTGGTTTTTACTACTCTATATGCAGCTTTGCTTCAGCCCATTGTATACGTTTCTCTTGTCTTACAGGAACTTGACCTCATCGCTTTAAATCTAAAAGGCCAGCCGAGTATATTTGAGGGGCCTGCTGGATCAGGCACAAATATAGATGTCACACTAACAAACTGTATGGCAGCATCCAAGATCAATAGCTGGCAAGTGTTTCAGTACCTTACAACCAGCTTTCATAATGCAACAGACAAGGAAGGGGAAGGTGATAACAATAGAGGGAATCAAGCAGAGGAAAGCATGATTGGTTTCGACATTAGGAAAACAGATTGGGATGGCTTAATTGGATATGTTGCTACATTTCCAATCGAATCTTTACCTATACATGTAGACCTTGGAGTGCAGCTACTAACCGAACTTTTGCAAAGGGCGCAGGATATGAACATTCCAAAGAGATGTTATAAAAGTCAGAGTGTAGTTCCATGGAGTTCAAAACTCTCCATGTTGAGGCGAAGGGTAATAACAACGAGTAAAGCTTATCGGAAGGCTTTAGGACAATTAGAGCGCACTGCCAGGCTTCACAAATACAGGACAGATAAGTTAAGCTACAGAATATTGCTTCAGGAAACGAAATGAATGCACTGGGAAAAGCTTTTACAAAAACAGTTGCAATTTGACGTATTGGGAAGACCATATAAGTTTTTGGCTCAGAAGGTTCAAAAATGTTCAAATGTTTGTATAGTCTATGGGACTTAACTACGGGGTCATCAGTCCCTAAACTTACAAACTACTTATGAACTACTTACGAACTAGGACGGCACAAATATCCATGCCCGAGGGGGGATTCGAACCCCCGACCGTAGTGGTCGTGCAGACCGTGACTGGAGCGCCTCAGTCTCCTCAGCCACCGCGGCCGGCCTTAGAAGGTTAATTGACCTACTGCCATGTCCAGAATTTGTAGAGATGATGGCTCAATAACGTCTGGATGGAGAGAGTCGGCAGAATGTCTGCTGAACTTTCTACTTCCTGATGACAACACAAATACAGACATTGAAATGCAGAGACGACTTAGAAGTGAACTAGATAAAGAATACGGCAATCAGAGGGTGCTGTTACCTTTCACTCAACAAGAAGTTGCTATCACTTTCTCCAAGCTGAAATTTGGAAAGGCACCTTGTCCAGATGGCATCTACCCCAAGGTCCTGCAGATGGTATGCCCACTAATAGTGCCATATCTGACAACACCATTAAACAAAGCAATGTGAATAGGTAGAATTCTGGCAATATGGAGAACGTCTAAGGCGGTTGTGATAGCAAAAGGAAATGATAAAGATCTGACATCACTGAAAATATATAAACCTACTTGCTTATTGAACATACTGGCCAAAGTTAAGGAACGTCTGCTGTGTAACTATTCACAGGCACATTGAGAGCTAATGGGTTTGAACCATTGTCAATTTGGATTTAGAAAAAGGGAAATCCATAGACGCTGTGGTTAAAAAACTTTTAAAATTGTAGAAAATTCGACCCAAAGTTACATAATTGCGCTCATGATCGACATTGCTGGAGCATTAGATAATCTCTGGCGGCCGGCCAAGTTCGCACGCCTTCGAGATGTGGAGGTTCCCAAATGATGTACGAAGCTTTGTTGTGATTCTTGAGTTTCTCCCGGCGTATTTGATAATCAAAATATCCACAGGTGTACTGCCTGTGTACAGTGTCCAACAGGCACAATATTTCGGCGATCATACCTGTTGCAATCATCAGGTGAACTGACAGACTGAGCTTCTGGAAACGCGCCGGCACGGAGATTCGCACGCTATGGCGGCTAGAAGGGAACGGGGTTCTAGCCCGGTGGCGGCCGATTTAAGTACCCTTCGCCCGCAGAGCGCCCCCTCCGTGGTCCCCGTCCCACGCCGCGGTCGCACAGTAGAACAGATTGCGACGGCGTCTGAGATGACGTCGATGTGAGCGCTCTGTCCACCATAGTCGTCATTACGTTACTTTTTCTAGATTTACTCTTAATTAACCCAATCACTGGTTCCCAAGCTTTGCTAAGATTATAGCCACAGTCACAGTTTATGATGTCGTCACTAGTGCGAATTTCAATGGCCTCTCTAATGACGCAGGTTGGTGAAGGTTGGTGACAGCTGTCTGCATTTAAATACAGATCAGTTTGTGTTGTCTTTCGATAAACACCATGACGCAGGATGCCATCAGCTCTTCTCTTGACCAGGACGTCAAGGAACGGCAATTTATCCTCCGTTTCAGTCTCCATAGTGAATTTGGTGTTAGGATGTATGGAGTTCAGATGTGTAAGGAAGTCAAGGAGTTTATCCATACCATGTGGCCAGATGACGAATGTGTCGTCCACGTAACGGAAAAAGCAAGTAGGTTTCCATTCAGATGACGCCAGGGCTTCCTCCTCGAAATTCTCCGTGCACAAATTTGCGACCACAGGGGAGAATGGGCAATCAATGGCGACTCCCTCCGTTTCTTCGTAGTATTCGCCATTGAAAAGAAAATATGTGGAGGTCAAGACATGCCTAAAAAGTTCGGTGGTCTTCTCGTCAAATTTCTGACCAATTTAGTGACACTTGAAGGGGTACCCTCGTAAACAACGAAACGACGTTGAAACTCACCATGAAATCAGGCTCATCCAACATGAAGCTGTCAAGGCGTTTCACGAAATCCACGGAATTACAGATGTGATGAGGGCATTTACCCAAATAATAACTTAATATTCCTGCCAAGTATTTGGCCAACAAATATGTAGGTGCTCTGATGTTACTGACAATGGGGCGTAACGGGACCCCATCATTGTGAATATTAGGGAGTCCATAAAGTCTTGGCGCTACTGGACCCTGAGGTAGCAGTTTCTTAGTGACACCCTCCAGTAAATCCGAGTCCTTGAGAAACGCCCTCATCTTGTTCTCCACCTCCTTTGTGGGGTCAACGCTGATCTTCTGGTAGGAATCGTCATTTAGCAGGCTCTGCATCTTTTCAGTGTAGTCCTTATGGGAGACAACAACCGTAGCATTGCCTTTGTCAGCTGGTAAGACAACAATATCAGGGCGCTCCCTCGGGTCTCAAATGGCCGCCCTCTCTTTACTAGTGATGTTCGTCACTGTAGACCGGCAGTATACCCGTGAGTATTTTAAAAGTTTTGTTAATTATCGTACGAGGCGTAGTGTACAATGGGTTGTGGGACAAATCAAAAAGAATGGCAATCAAAAAGGCAACCAAAAAGATTGGTATGGGCTGTTAACAAGGTTCCATAAGTGGTCCATTGTTTTGGGATTGCAGTATTTAGCCCTTGTTACATCTACTAGATGAGGCAAATACTGTTGAAGGTGTTTTTGCGTATGCAGATGACATCCTAACAGTTGTGTCTGCAGATCCCAGGGCGAGACTTGGGGAAATGACCAATGATGTGATTGTGCAGATGCAACGGTGGTGCAGTTGCAATAAACTCACAATAGCTGTGTATAAAACCACTTACATACTCCTGAAGAGAAGACAATCTCTCACTAGAAATCCGATTATAAGGCTTGGCTGGACTACTGTAAAATGAAGTGCTGTATGTCGCTATCTAGGTATTTTTTGGATGAAAAAAGAAACTTTCTAGAACATATGAAATATGTTACTCAAAAGGCGCCAAAAATCATTCATATAATTGCTCGTGCTGGTACTGCTGATTATAAATTACCACTTCATGCTATATGGTCTTTTCATGAGTCTAGTTTTAACGCTGTCATGCATGCATGGTCTTAGACTGAGGAGCTACAAGAAGGTATCATGACAAATCAGCGGAGTGTAATTCTAAGGCTTACCGGTGCCTATTGCACTTCACCTGTTGAGGGTTTGCTGGTGATTCTAGGGATTTGTCCATTGGATACCGTGGTACGTTACAGAGCAGTGATGTACTGGTTAGGGCGTGAGCAATATGATCCTGTGTTTGTTACAGATGAAAGACACTTTCGAGCCTGGCAATTAGATGAGGGGCAGTCTGAATAGGACTCTATAGCACTGCAAGATGGGTATACGGTATATTCCCAGACATTAGAAACAGACTTAGATTGCGGGACATTGCTCTTACTCGAGGTATGGCACACCTATTATCAGGCCATGGTCCATATCCGAAATATGTACATTGCTTTAAATGCAGTAACACACCAATCTGTGAATGTGGAGATGAAGGTACTGTTGATCACGACGTTCTAAGTTGCCCCAGTTTCCAGGAAGAGAGGGAATGCAGACAATTAGACTGTGATCGGCAGGCAGTCATAAGGGACCAAACCTTGTGGGATACAGTTAATGATGTTGCACAACGAATATCTAAAAGGCAACTGCGTAACTTTCTGTCTATAGCTCCAAATCGACTATCTATAGATCAAATAAAATTTAAACACAACTAGCCAATAAGTTTCAAAATACCAAAAAAATAAAAAATAAAAAAAATGCTTAGTTAGTCACACAGATAAGCACAGAATTGAGGACTTTTGCTGAGGCATGCATATGTCTGTGGGGATACTGTAGAGTAGTGTAGTTAGAGCAGGTCTATAGGTAGTTAGTGCCCTTGTTAGTTCTTCTGAGGCTGCCAGGAACTTTTGGCAATTAGTCTAGAAGACTTTACATCAACCAAAGAGCAATTTATTGTATTTCAAGACTTTAATGTAATTTTCAATACTTTTAAATTTACTTACATTAAGGCTTTAAATAATTGCAGTAAACATAAGTAATAACTACATTTACATTTATAAAACAGTGTATGAGACAATGTAAAATGATTATGTACAACCTGTTTCGAGTTTCAAGGTAACAGGTCTAAATATTGTGGCAATAAATTAAATTGAAATGGATTGTCTTATGTCCTCCGCTGGGAGGTTTCCTTGTGTTGCCCCAATGTTGACCCTTCCTATTTTTCATTTCATGGTTGGTCAACCACGAAATTCGAATTTGTTGTTCCTTTTCTCTTAATAGTTCGGTGTTTCTATTTGATTCTCTTCATTTGGGTTGTCTCTTGTTAAATGTGATGATATTTTACTGTTTGAATGGGCTTTTCCTCCCATTTGTGTTTTAACTCTTGGAATATTTTTCCAGAATTGGCATACTTCTTATTTTGCCCTTTGGTGGAATGAGGGACAGATAATCTTTACAGTTTTGTCCCCCTAGGACACAAAACCAACAACTTTTTCAACAGCATCAATAACAGGTTGATCTTCCCTTTTAAAATTATCATATTCTGTTCTTGGGTACTTTATCCAAAGCACAGTGGTGGAGTAGAGGAGCAATATAAGGTGCCCCGCTACGGAGTGCACAGATTGCTCGCTGTCGGAGGTTCGAGCCCTCCCTGGGGCAAGGGTATGTGTGTTGTCCTTAGGTTAGTTTGCTTTAGTTTAAGTAGTTTGTAAGGTTCGGACTGATGACATTGCAGTTTGGTCTGATAGATTTACAAACATTGAACATTTGAATTTTCTAAAGCTTAAATAATTTAACAATTGTTGTTCTTTTAATTCATCAGCTTTCTTTCTATTTTGTTTAGTTAACTTAACAACTTTTTCATCATACTTTGCAAACATTTATTAATGAAGAAAAATCATTAATTATGTTATTTTTTCATGTTTATGTTTAATATTTATGTTATCATTTATGTTTGTGTTTTGTTATAAATATTTAATATTAATATTAACGTTAATGTTCTATGTTTAATGTATACAGTGTTCAAATATTTAGAATTTTATTTCTAAATTTACCTTCATTTAATTTTCTAGACATATCTATTGTTAAAAAACCAAAGTCATTGTTCTTACATTTACTACACATTTCTTTGAAATTATTAAATTTTAAACCTCCACCAACAAATTCATAATAAATATGATTTAAATTTGTAACTTCCTGTCTAAGTGTATTTAAAAAATTTAAATTGTCTCCAACTAACTGTTTTGAAATTTTTGAATACATTTGTGCTACATAGAAACAATCTATACCTTTGTGTCAGGCTCTAGTAAATTAATTTCTAACAATAAGTTTTTTCTAAAATAAAAGCATCAAATACAACAACTGAATTTTTGTAACATTCATCTATTGGAATAATTTCTTCATTATTTTCAATAAAACAAACAATATGTTTATTACTTTTAGCTTCAATTTTTGTAGATTGTTATAAATTCTTGATACTTTGGTTGTTCGAAACTTATTGAATAAATATACAATGGTTTAATTTTTCTCAATTTAACCATCCTGGAGCTAAAATATAATTATCAATCATTAATGTTGTTTTTCACAACCACTTGGTCCAATTATTGCAAATGTTATAAACTTTGGTAAATGTTTACCATGTTTGATTTTAAATTATTTTCTGGAATTCTTACTTCAGGTTCCCATCTGTTTTGTTCATTTACTTAATACTTTTTTATTTATTTATGTTTTTTCATTTATGTTATTTTTATTAATTTATTTATATTTTTGATTTTTTAATAATTTTTACTTTTAATAATATTTATTCTGTAGTAAATAAGCCATTTATTTCAACTCAGTGATAATTGTCGATATTTAGAAAAAGATTAATGTTCCAATATGTGATAATTAAACTAATGTTCCATTAGTTGATTTTTATTCAACTCTTTTAACACCAAATATTGCCACAAGGTAATAAACTTTATTGTGATCGAGAAACAATAGAAAGTCCTATACATCAATATAGTTCGAAATATTTAGAAAAATTTATTAATAAAAAAATATTCATATTAAAGCAAATGAAATTTTAAAATGAAATTGTTATTGAAAGTGATGCAAAATTGTACATGGATATTGCAGATAGTATTAGAAGTTTACTTGGTTGTAGAAAATAAATTGTTCAAGCTAAAGAAAAAACTGTTGCTAAAGATGTTCATAAAATATTTCCTTTTGACTTAATCCATATAAATTTTAATCCTACTGATTGAATGTATGTAAAACATAATGATCATTTTCATAAAACAACTAATATTATTGCTTCATTTAAACAAAATGTAGAGTTTGGTGGACCAATAATGTTTAACCTAATTATCTTGTAAATGTTCCTATTTTTAATACAATTGAAGTTTTACAAGTTACTATAACTGATGAAAATTATAATTTACTTTTAATTGGATTCCGTTATCTGGAGGGATGTGCTCAACAGCCACAAAATCACTTTCATCAATAATGAAAGGAAAGCATTAGCCCTAAAATCTTTTGCTTTATTCAGGCAAATCGATTTCGGTTTTTCCAAGAAACCATCTTCATTGCTGTCAGCAAGTTCAAAACAGTATTTTTGTGAAATGTACTATGACATTTACATCTAACATATCCATTGACAACTTAGCTAGATACATGTGATACATCTGGTGTCATCATAGTAATGTCATTGTACCTTTCACAAAAATGCTGTTTTGAACTTGCTGACAGCACTGAAGATGGTTTTTTGGAAAACCGAAATCGATTTGCCTGAATAAAGCAAAAGATTTTATGGCTAATGCTGCTCCTATCATTATTGATAAAATTATAATTTAATTGACTTTAATGGTAACAGTTGCTCTAGAAATGTCTTAATAATTTTTTCCTCAATAAATAAACTACAGATAAAACAATCTTTACGTTCATCATGGAAAAATTTAAAGTCATCAGTTTTGTTCATTTCCTGTACATGAAAAAACTAAAAATAATTTAAATGCTCCTAAAAAGATATAGACATTGAAATAAATATTTGTCATGGATCACTTCATCCAAATCATGCAAAATTGTACATTAATTTTAGTATTATTTTAAAAGATGGTACACATTATCCAACTTATGATGGAAAATCAAATAAAAAATTTGTAATCTCCTGGGCCCACAGTGTTAGTGTCGTCATACGTAGAAATTTTAATAATATGAATTGTACAATTTCAACACTGTATATTCATAATTCATATTAGTTACACTATAAGCTTATTTCGACTTAAAAGTCATCTTCAGGTGTTATGCCAGCAATACATAAGTTTTCATAATATTTAGTACTATGCTGCATACTTGCTTCATATAGAGGGAATTGAAATGATACATACATTTTGTTATGCTGTACATTTCGATATTATTGTGATGTGATTTCTTTTTTTCTTCTTATGTTAATATCACGTAAGTTATAATATTGTGTTGGCACGTCTATGAAGTTACGGATTTTGACATTTATTTGGCAGCTCTCCAGAGATGTAGTATGTTTACATTATTTACACAGAGAATATATATCTATGAGTGTTACGAGATAGATTATATGATCGTTTTGTGAGTGTGGTGTTGAGTCTGTGAATTTGAGGGAAAGCTTTTATTTGAAATTAAACGAAATGTTTTAGGTTTCTTCGTGGGACTGATAACCTAGCTGTTTAGTCCCCTTAAAACAACCAACATAGGTTTCTTCATCTGATAATTTTGTTGGCATATTTTGATGCCAGATCAACGATGAGATTCTCTCTCTGGATAATCATTAATGGTAATTTTGTTATTGCCTAAAATTAAGTACACAACTAATTTGAAAAACGATTAAACGGATTTCAGTCACAAAAAGTATTTCGATTATTTTATTCATATTCTAGCACATGACAGCAGATAAACAATCCCACTGCCAATCATAGATAATAGTGCAATAACATAATTACTATTAATGATTATCCAAAGAGACAATCTCATCGTTTATCTGACATAAAAATATGCCAACAAAATTATGAAATATGAAAAAAACGGAACATATAGAAGAAAAAGAAAAAAAGAAATCACGTTACAATAACATCAAAATGTACAGCATAACAGGATGTGGTATCATTTATTTTCCCTTTGTGTAAAACAAGTATGCAGTATAGTGCTAAATGTTATGGAAACTTATGTATTGCAGGTATAACACCTGAAGATCTCTTTTAAGTCGAAATAAGCTTATAGTGTAACTAATGCGAATTGTGAATATACATTATTGAAATTATATAATTCTTATTATTAAAACAAAAAATTAATTAATAATAATGTACCAAAATTATTTGCCTTTATAACAATAAAGAAAGAAATAATATATTATCTAGAATTGAACATCCTTTTATTTGATCAACAGTTTTACTACATTTAACTTCATCTATTACCGACAAAAAAAGTTTAGGAAAACACATTCTTAACACAGGAAAATAAATAGTAAAAGAAATGAAATACTTTATCCTTTTTCAATGCTTGGTGGAATTTTTAAAGATTATATAGAAATTATGTTTAAAGACGACTTAACTGTAGTTTTTACATGTAATTCATCTTTTGGAGATGTAATTCTTTGTTGGTCTGATAAAAATGCTGCTGGTGTTAACGATGATAATACACTTCCAAAAGAAGGATAAATTGTTATAAAATCTACGGTAATACGTGTACCAGTTGTTAAGTATGAACACATTACGAACTTGAAAAACAAGAAAATATTCTTAAAAATCCGAAAATTCCTATTTCTTTTTATGAACTTCAAACACAAGAAGTTACTGGATTATCTCATAAAACTATTTTGAACTAGATATAACAAATTTTTATGACTCTATAGAATTTGATGTGCACTAATCTGTTTTGTTGTATTTTAGACAAATCGTAAAAATGATCAATTAGTTGAGTCATCAGTATTTGATCATGTTAAACTACAGAATATATATTTAAAAATGGTAGAAATGAAGTTTTTCTCAAGAAATGTGGAATGTTAATCTGCCAAATAATTTTCTAAAAGCATATGATGCATTTCTTGATTTCAAAAGAATTACTTTACTAAAATCAGATATTGATATTAATCCATTTAATTTCATAACTAATTATCCAATTTACATAATAAACATGACACACAGAAAAAATGTTGTAGCTACACAAAACAACTATGAAACTTTGTGCAACTTTTAATGATAATATTCAAAATGATGCACTTGCTTATATAATTATGTTTGGTTACAAAAATCTTACATATGTTGCACAACGTAGATTACTTACTGAAAATTATTAATGATTAACATTTACTTCTATATAAGTGAATGAACAACTAAAAAAAATTATAAAATCGTTAACTTCATGCTTATATACATTTATGTAACATTTTCAAAAGATAGAAAAAATAAAAACTGATTTTTTGAATAATGTACTTTTTAACTAATACATTTATTTAATTTAATAACGTTCTAAAATTAGTTGAAACTGGGTAGCTAAAAGTAAAGTGAAGTAATTTTCTTATGTATATTAAAGGCAAAATATATTGATTTTGTATGTTCAGGATAATTAGGTCAATTTTTTGGAAAATAAAAAATGTAAGTGTTAAGAAACCAATTTTTACCTTTTGTAACATTGGCCTAGTGGTCGAGAACATACAAAATCAGTCTACTGGCATATACATATACAACAGTGACATCATTTATTTAACAATTAATGCCTCTTCCACTTACGAGTTTGTCTAAAATTCCTACCGGCATTCTTTTGCGAGTTCCTGAACTTTTTTTCTGCTACTATGTTGATAAATGTTTGAAAGGACGTTGTGTGGGAGAAATCTGTGGATCATCTGCGGATTCGGTCATTTTGTGAGCGTCCGTGGTGCCATCATCGATCCTTGGACTCTACACCCTGGTGGATGTGTGGAGTGCTTCAGCGAGTTATCGCCTTGAAGCTAGAGAAGACAAAAAAACTCATCGGGAAACCGAAACGAAGTTGATTCCTCAAAAATCGAAAATACGACAAAGGTCAAACCTAACGCCATATACGGCAGCAACTAATTATATACCATTCAGTAATAAACACTTCTTGTAACAATACAATGTCTGTTTCTGACTCATAAATAAATGTCTTCTACATCTACATCTACATCTACATCGATACTCTGCAAATCACATTTAAGTGCCTGGCAGAGGGTTCATTAACCACCTTCATAACTTTTCTCTACCGTTCCATTCTCTAATAGCGCACGGGAAGAAAGAACACCTAAATCGTTCCGTTTTCGATCTGATTTCTCTTATTTTATTGGGATGGTCATGTCTCCCTAAGTAGGTGGGTGCTAGCAAAATATTTTCACATTCAGAACTAAAAGTCGGTGATTGAAACTTCGCAAACAGATCACGCCGCAATGAATAACGTCTTTCTTTTAATGATTTCCACCCCAATTCGTGCAACATTTCCGTGACGCTTTCCCCCCCGTAACGTGATAAAACAAAACGAGCTGCCCTTCTCTGAACCTTCTCAATATCTTCCGTCAGTCCCACCTGGTGAGGGTCCCACAAGGGGCAACAGTACTCCAAGAGAGGACGCACAAGTGTGATGTAGGCAGTCTCTTTGGTGGAGCTGGTGCATCGTCTAAGCGTTCTGCCAATGAAACTTAACCTTTGGTTCGCCTTCCCCACAATATTTTCTATGTGTTCTCTCCAGTCAAAGTTGTTCGTAATTGTAACTCCTAGGTATTTGGTAGAATTTACGACCTTAAGGTTTGACTGATTTATCGCGTAATTGAAGTTCAGCGGATTTCTTTTAGTGGTCATGTGTATTACTTCACACTTTTCTTTATTTAGTGTCAATTTCCAATTTTCGCACCAAGTAGAAATTTTGTCTAAATCGCTTTGCAGTTGCTTTTGATCCTCTGTTGACTTCACTAACCGATAAACGACAGCATCATCCGCGAACAGTCTAAGGGAGCTATTCAGATTATCTCCTAAATCGTTTATAAACACGAGGAAGAGTAGGGGACCAATAACGCTTCAGTACAGAATTTTCAATTCTGACATTATTAGGTTAATGTTTAGTGTTAGCATTTTATATGCTTGACACATCGTATGTTTGTTAGTTTAGTCTAGTATGAATAAATATGGCACTATTTTGTAAGTTATTATGCTTTGCCTGACCTCTACCGACATTGACATACAGCTGTGGTTTTGGGCGACAGCGTGTTGTTTTTGTGAGGCTAGTGTTTAATTGACTGAGGCTTGCTCCTGTGAGCATTCCTTTTCGGCAGAGGAGGAACTATGTAGGTTACTGAGATCAGGAGTCTCTTTGTTACTGTTGGATGAAGCAGCAGCATTGCACACCTGTTTGATGGGATCACCATCTTGTTGGGCACAGCCTTCCGCATTGGGAATGCATTCCTGCTCAAGTGTCTTGTTTGTTTCCTAGGTCGACTTCTGTATAACTTCCTGTACTAGTTCCATATGATCTGACAGAGCATTTTCCAACTGTAGAATGTTGTCATTGCTCTGTTTGAGTAATTCTAAGTCCATTTCATTCCTTGTCCTGGTACTGCTTCATCACTTGAGTTCCGTTTTTGCACAGGATGCAACTGACCTGATGTCTCTTCATCTGACAAGGCATCATCTGTGACATGAGGACGTTTTGTTCCTGGAAACACTATGATCATATTGTGGAGTCGACCAATTTTGGTTCTGTGAGTGATGTTTATATTTGATCATTATCTACTGCAACTGGTTCTGAAGAATGTACTGGATCAGTGAATATTAGTCTTTGTTGCTACTGTAACTTGTTTTTTTAGTAGAACACTGCGATGCAGACAGGCGTGTCTCATGTGACCGCTCTCGTTACAGATATGGTAGATAAGAGTCTGGCCTGTTTACGTGACTAGTCCCGTATACACACAAACGTGATGTGAGACGGTATATTGACTTGTATGTGCATCTCCACAGATCTCACGCCATTAACACATTGCAGCCTATGCTAACTCGATCTCATTTCATTCCTGATACTCCTGATTTCACCACATTTAGATAAAACTTCTCTGATGTAACAATTTTCTACTTTGGGCAGGAGGTTAATTCTTTTGTATTCTACATCTGCCATTGAAACTGAACGGTACTTACAGTTCTGCTGCGATGAAGTTACTGGATTGTGCATCCAAATTTCAGTAGCAATCTTCCCATCACTACCGGGTTCTACAGCTTTACAGAAATGCTGTACTGCTCCAGGTCGTAGTATGCACTGTGGATCAGGCCCGATGTCAGGCCGCTGACGTCCGCTATCCAGTCGTGAATCTCGTATGAACGTGTTTGTACAGCAATGATAGACTTGCCAAATTCAAGTTTAACAGTGTTCTTCCTTGAAACGCAACGAGACAATTAGCTAATTAACCCTACACGTTCTAATAGCAATCATAAGTAACAACAACACACACCAATGTACGGCAAAATGACAACACACCCAACTGTAAACACGCGACGAAAGACGAACATCGACTTGTAAACACGATAGCGAGCACGCGAAACTTCCTTCCTCCAGCGCGTCTGAAGCGCAATTGCGACCCAAAGACATCCGGGCCTGTCATCGTCCTTAAAATATGTGGTTTATACTGACTGCATGATCCCTGAAGCGTTGAATCCTTTTTATACGAACACGATTGTCGTAAATTGTTACTATTTTTCCAGGGTTGGTAAATAGCCAGTCGTCTACAGCTGTAAAGTCGTATTTCTAGAAAGATCCACCACCAACATATATGTCAAGAGCCTGGAGACGGTGAGAGGTATGGGGAGGAAAGGCAGCAAAAACTCCATTGTCTTTGAAGAAGTTTAACACCTGTAGTGACAAGTGTGAATCGTCATTGTCATGCAAAAAAAGACAGGGATTCTCAAGTGTTGACTTTAAGCGGCTGTGAAAGTGCCTCGTAAAAGATAGGAACGATGACCCAGTCATCCATCCAGATGGATGTGGGGTAATAATACACCCTGGTGGCCTTCCCTTTATGAAATGGTCTTTAAAGGACGTTCTAAGGAAAATGAAGAGTTTGGGGAGAGCAGTTTTGCCATTAGCACTGCCAGCAGTTGTAACTTTAACTATTTGCACTCACTCAGCAGAAGTGGCTTTTGCCACTTGCTGAAACCTTTCTCAGCTACAATTTGAGTTGACCACTGTACAGTCTGCACCCTGGTTTCGTCCACATACCACACATGTTTGCTTTCAAAATTATGTACTTTATAAACATTTCTATAAACATTTTTCAAATTTAGGAAACAAAGAAAAAATTTCCAATGGTGTACCGATTGAAACTAGTAGCCCGCCTAAGGCGTGTCGCTTTTGGCTCTCTTAAAGAAAGAGTGTGATGCTTTTTTTAAAAACTTAGAAAACCATTCTGAAGTTGCCATTTTGACATTTATCCAGGTACATAGAACTATTATTTGATTCACTAGTGCTAATTCTTCGGTAAGTTCCCGAAAATTTTTAGCGGTTAATCCATAGTAAATTTTAGCCCTTGTTAATATTACTATCGTTTTCCTAATTATCATTTAATATTCGCCGATGTTTAGCATATCACATTTTCACATCCCCAGCTACTTTTGGTGTATCTAGTGGCTTTTCTGTTTTAACCTTATGCCTATAAAGTATCATTTTTTCTATCGCAAATGTTTTACTGCTTCCCTGATGGACATGCGGCCATTCTTTATTGCTTTAAATGACCTCTCAAATGTATCAATGGGTATTTCGCCCTTTTCAGTTTTCTTCTTATAATTCCTCGGCATATCTGAGAACAAAAATACCATATGAGACAATCCTCCTGGGTTAAGTTGATACACAGTATCAACTTGACCAACAGAAGAGTATCAACTTGACCCTGGTCTTGCAGCAATTCTAGTCTGAGTGACATGATAATCAACAGAAGTCTTCCATCAACATTAGCCATAATAATCTGACCTACTTGTTAAGACATAGAATATCATTTTTCACCTATAACACACATATATTAAAATGACAAGAATGATCCTTCAAGAACGAGAAAACAGTTTTCTCAAGCGGAACCATAGAAAGTCACCTTCCTCCCATTCCTCCACAGGCGGAAATAGCCCATAAATAGAGTGTCCATTACAGTATTTTGAACATGGATGAATAAGATAAAATCAGGGGTGGATCATATGAAAACAGAGATGGATGAACTGAAAACAGGGATAAAAACATAATTTAAACAAATATAAATTGCGATTGGGCAAAGCTGAAAATGTGTACTCAGCCGGAATTCGAACCCGGGTCTCCTGCTTTCTAGGCATTTGTGCTGACCCCTACACCACTGGAGACACAGTGATCACCGCACCTGCAAGGACTACCTAAGCTCGCATTCTGTCAGATTTTCCCAATCGCCCAATTACATTCAATGTCATATATTCTGTGAATATTAAAGAATAACAACTGCAGGATCAGAAGTGACGTCTGTTCTTTCGGAACAGACGCCACATTTATATATATAATATGCCAATGACGAGCAATGATCCTATCGTTAGTGGGGAGGGGTGGACAAGTTTAAAGCCCTTACTCTAACGGGAATTAGTTTCATGACTACGAGTTTGAGTACTGTGGGCAGGGCAAATCTGGGAGCTTGTATCTGACGGGAGGCGTGCTTAGGTAGTCCTTGCAGGCGCGGTGATCACTGTGTCCCCAGTGGTCAGCGCAACTGCCTAGAAAGCAGGAGACCTGGGTTCGAATCCCGGCTGGATACACATTTTCAGCTTTGCCCAATCGCAGTTGATGTCATATATTCTGGGAATATTAAATAATAACAACTGCAGGATCAGTTCTTTCGGAACAGACGCCACATGTATATAAATAAAAATTGGATTAAAAATCAGAATAGTAAGATAAACGAAATTTACGATCAAAATGTTGTGATTAGTGAAAACATAGAGATAATAAATCGAAGGGTAAGCAAACTGGACACACAAAATACACTTCAGTGCATAGCCAAATTGATAAAGTTAATGAAAGGTTTGATTCTGAAATAAATAAAATACAAAAACATTTAAACCAATGGTAGAACAGGAAGTGTTAAATCAAGTAACGGCTGTAGAAGAGGAATTGGAGCAGGAAACCGAAGACATGTTCTCAGGATTGAGAGAAACAATAAATTATTCGCAATTTTTGTTAGTAAATGAAGTAGGGGGATGCGAAACAAGATGTGACAGTAGGGCAACTGTAATTCAGGAATAGATAGGAAGCTTGGACGGGAAAATGCAAAGTAAAACCCTTTGTTTAGTGGATCGTGTTGTAGTTAGTAAAATTTTGGAAGACGAGGAAAAGTTCAATTCCAGGAAAAAACATTTATGATGGCAGCCAACTGATTGCGTAAAGAAATGCGATAGATTGTTTCCTCCATATCTGACAGACAAGGAAAAGATTAACATAGTCAACAGTGGTTTAGCAGGAGACGCTAAATAGTGGGGGCTAAACCAAAATTGCGAGATATGAAATTCGAGGCTTTTAAACAAACTTTCATCGAAGAGTAATTGTCACAGCAAAAACAGGACAGATTGTGGCACGCTTTTATTATTGCTACAGTGAGTGGCAGAATGGACAGGAGCACAATGAAACACTTATGAGAAGATTAGTATAAACGACTAACTCATTGTGAAGTCATAGAGCTGACTCCGAAATTATTTGGGAGTTGTGGAAAAAAACTGCCAGTAGATTTAAAGCAATATGTAGGAAGCATTCACAAAGAGTTTTCGAGAATCCTAGAAAGGTTAGAGGACGAAGAACATTGGAACATTGGAAAGAAAACTATAAATTTCGTCATATTTAGCAAAACTGAAATTGGTTTGATAAAAAAAACAAAACAAAAAACAAAAAAAAACTGTATCAAGTTAATAGTAGAGCGAGCGGCAGAGGTACAGGCTGAGGCAGATGCAGAGGTAGAGGTAGACTTAATTCCTGTGGCTGAGGAAGAAGATGTGCAATGGGAAAAATCAGGAGAATAATTACAAGGAAAACTAATAACCGCATCTGGTGGGGGTCACTCCAATACGAGAAACCGTACAAGACCCACCAATAGTTCGTGGGTTCGATACGAAAAGCCGCGGCATAACATTATATACGGCAGTATTGGCGCGAGACAGAAAAAGGCACTTACAACGTCAGATGTTGAAACAAGGGAATCGCAGTGGCTGCACGGCGCAGAAACAAAGCGGCCTAGCGAACTCAGGCAAGCGAGAAGCAGCGTCTGGTGGGAGGGGTAGGTGACGTCATGAGTGGGCATATTGAACCTAAGCCAGCAACAGCTCACCGATTAGCGATACAGACAGGTGTGTAGCAGAGTGAATGTAGTAGATGGGAGTATATAATGCAAAATAGTGGTGTTAAGGAGATGCATTCTGTTTTATCCGATTGGTATAGGCAAATTGATGCTGCATGTTTGGGATTAGAGAAGTGTGATAAAGAGAAGAAGGAAAATTGTTGTCGAAATGTGTTGTGTTTAGCAAACGGTGATAGTAAAGAGGTAGCATTAGGATTGCGGACTGAAACAAAGACAGTAATAAATAAAAATAAAGCAAACAATGTGATGAGGAAGAAAATGAAATATTGTGTATAGAGGAAATCGGATTATCACATAATGTTGACGAGAAAGTAGTAACTAGTCCATACGTCCACGAAAAATCTGTGGAACAGAAATGCATACATGCCATTGAAATAAATAGAGATTACACAACTTATGAGGTAAAAGCTGACGTCGTTTGTGAAAATGAAAACGATATTTCCGATTCTGTAACTATTTGTGATTATGAGGAAGATGCTGCATGTGAAAGTGAAAGAATAGAAACTGAGAACATAGATAGGATCAATCGCTGCCTGATTTATGAAACGAGTGATAATTTGGAGTTAACAAAAAATTGGCGAAAAGCATTTTTCTAGAAGATGACAGAGATGTAGAAAACAAAGAAAATGAAAACCTGATGAGACCTATTGACAGCGTTATTATTAAAGAACGTGGCGAAGGTATTAAGTCAAAACAGGATCCGCAAGAGAATATGGCTCCTAGGGGAAAGAAGATGTGATGTACCAGTAGGTGTTAAAAAAGAATTTGTGGCACCTAGGAGGAAAAACCTCCAGATAAACAAAACGTAAGTATTTATAGGTACAAAACTGGGGCGCTTTTAGACACATGAGCGCAAGCTGGAGCTATATCACAATCAAAAGTTTTCAGAGTCCAAAAGCGTGAAATACGTATTATATGTGGTGTAAATTCAGCCGACATCCTGCAGAAGCCTCTTCAAAGAACTGGTTATATTAACTACTTCCTCTCAGTATATTTATTTCCTAATGAAATTGATCATAAATAATATATCCCTTTTCACAACAAACAGCTCAGTTCATACCTACAACACTAGGAACAAAAATGATCTACACAATGACTTAAAAGCACTACTTAAGTTCAAAAAGGGGTCAACTACTCAGTAACACATATTTTCAATAATTTATCAACAACCATAAAAATGAAGCTATAAATAAAGATCAGGCAACTGGAAAGAGAAAAACTTAAAAATCAGATTTTGGTTGATTTCTACATAAAAGGGCCAAACGTTTTTTCGTACCTTTTTAGTAGCGACAGAGTGAAGTAACGGAAAGATTCTCGGAAATGACTGGTTTTATAAGCAAATGATAGTTTTAAATTGTAACCAAGAATTTCTTAGTGTTACTAATGATGAAGGTACATTTTATATAGACTTTGAGGAAGTAAGGGACGAAATAGAATAAGACTGTTCTTGTCTTAAGTTAGAGGTGGAGACAGAGAACAGTGGATTGTCTGATAGAGAGTAAATGACTTTGAGTATGATATAGAAATAGTGTCTTATGAACCTTTTCGAGTATGCTCATGTTCCGTAACTTTAGCAAAAAGACAAGCAGTGGAGAGCGATATAATCTGAATGCCTGAATGGGATGTCACTGAGCGCAGCAATAGTATATAATAATCCATTGGTGATAGTGGAAAAACGAGGATATGGATTATGGATGGTAATTGTTGCAAGAATCTTTAAAGAAAACAGTGAAAAAGGAGGTAGACAGTCCTGAAGCTATGGATGAAGCGCTTCATAAATTCCACAATGTCAATTTCTTGAGTAGCCTCAATGTAATGGCTGGCTATTGGCAGAAAGCCCTTGACCATGAGTCCAGGAAATATACTGCATTCCTGTTCGCATGCAAATGCTAAAAGTATAAGGTTGTTCTGTTTGGGTTGAGTACGTATCAGTTTATATTAGAGCACTGGACTGGGTGCTGGGCAGAACCTTGAGTAATAGATTGTTGTATGTGGATGACATTCTTATTGCTACTCAACAATGGTGTGAACACACTGAGTTATTCATGGCATTAATCAAGAGTGGCATGACTCTATAAAGTTAAACACGTGTGAATTTCTTAGGAAATCTGTACAATTTTCGGAACACATAATAACTACTGAGGGAATTGACCCATAAAAATGAAAATCCATTGAAAATTGCCCACCACCTAAGAACAAAAAGCAGTTCAAGGCTTATTTAGACATGGTCAAGCATTCAACAGTGAATCTCTAAGGAAAAATTGTGCTTATGTTTGGACAGAAGAATGTCAAGGAGATTTTAACGGATTAAACAGGAGTTGTTTAAAAGAAATGGGTTACACCATTATGACTTAAACTTGTCTTTCCATATGGGAACTGATATTAGTGAGGTTCAGATTTTTCAGGAAATCGAGATCTACAACATCAGAGTAAACAAAACAATAGCCTTTGAATGTCGAATGTTTAGCAAATTTTAGAAGATTTATACAGTGTCAGAAAAAAACTTTGGCTATAATATGGACAATAAAAAAGTTTCGACTTTACCTGTTGGGGCACAAAACTGTATTACACACTGACCATAAAGTAATGACCTTTTTGAAAGAATGTAGTCTGTTGAATGTTAGGTCATCTTGATGGGCTCTGTATTTACAGACATTTGAGTATGAAATACGGCACGTCAAGGGAACTGAAAATTAAGTAGCTGACGCTCTGCTAGAGGACAGTAGAAACTTATGAACAATCAGAGAGAGGAACCATTAAAATTAGATATTTGGAAGGTTTAAAAGGCAGTAAAAAGTTAGAAAGTGCACGTAGAAATATGAGGAGGCACCAAAATGATGATGAGGTATGGCGGTCGATAAAAGTCTAATTTGACAGTTTAGAGTGTCGTCAGATACCTAAATATGAAAAATCTTCAAAGGAGTTCTGTATATAAAGAGAGAGACAAACAAGGGAACAGTGGTTGTTATGTTGGCATCTCAGTTCGTAATAGAAATAATAGACTTTTTCCACATTGCTTCAGGACACAGTGGTTGTGAAGGACTGAATTAGTGTCTCTGAACGTTGTTATACCTTTGTACTGTTCCTTGTTATTATATCTTTGTACTAAGCTAATTAGTCTGTGTCTGTTTGATAAATAAACAATGTGTTGTATTGAAGACTATCTCTCTCATATGTTGCCACTTTCCTGTGACTAATTCACGACGTGGTGCCGAAACCCGGGAATTCTTGCGTGTGAACACTGAACTGGACATTTCTTCGCCGCCTTTGACACATTAGCAGGATACTCGGAGGAGAAGAACACTGTTCTAGACTGCTGCATATGAACGGGAGACGCCATTACGACCGACTCAACTTTTCAAGATATGGACGCGCAGTTAGCTAGACTTCAACTATGCAGTTGTCTTACGCACAGCAGTAGTCTCTTGTGTGCAGTAGAATAGCATTGTATCTTGCATATAAATACGGTAGATTGTAAAAGAATTGGAAATCCAACTTTTCCTACTTGCGCGCCATCTAGTGTCATACTACTACGCCTACGGGCACGCCACCTAGTGAGATACTACTAAAGTGCTTGTTGATCTGCGCCTGCGCTATCTAGTATCAACCAATCAACCAACAAAACTGCATGCCGACTCGTCACCAACAAAAAAGTTGAAGAGCGTCACCCGGACCGACCAGCTGGCTTCAAAGACAGCTCAAATATTTATTAAAATGATGAACATAGCTTACAGCATCCGCAAATGTGCGTCAAAATTAATGAAAATCGTGAAAAGTGTACCGTACGAATTTCAGTGCTACCCTATATCTTATAAATCTATCAGTAAAATACCAGTAAAATTATTTGTACTATACTTAATCAAAAGTTAGTTCAGTATGGATTAGTGGTTGGTAATTATGTGTAGTTCATGTGTGCAGTCGACAATTGACTGAACTAGGTGCACCTATGTCCAAAAACCCAAAAATTCTCTCTTATTTGATAAAGTGCTAGAATGTCTTCCATATTCAGGGCTATATTTAAGTAGTAAACATATGATTGGTCTGCCTTGTCCTACATATTGATTTCCATAGAGATCATAGTGTCTTTTATTTGACCATAAGTTAACCTTTTCTACTTGTTTAAACCTATTTGTTTTAAAATAATATTTACAACAGATGTCAATCACGTAATGAATAATTGTTTGAACATTTTATTGCCTAATCCAGATGTTGACCGCATAAATAACATTCAGTAAACTGATTAATTGTTGTACACAATATTTTTCCCATTTAGTAAATAGTCTCTCTAATGTTCGGTACATGTCAAGGGTGTCTTATTCTTAGGTACACACACGCCCAAATCAATAATTCCCATCTTGGGTTGTGCCCTTACATTCGCTGCAGTTTCGGTTTTATCGTGTTTGGAGTGATTGATAGTTACACTAGAGGTGTAACACTTTTTATGTGTGTATTATGCTGTAGATTATGAAGTTGTGACAATGTACTGTTTCAGTAACTGCATTCAATAAACATCCGGTTTCTGCACGGATATGTGGAGGAATAGAAATGGTAACCGCCCCCCCCCCCTCTCCGTATCAGTATTTACATATTCATTTCTATTACTGTTTAGTATTTTGCGTAGTAATTTCCTATTTCCCTGACAATCTTCCACTACCTTCGTAGTAATGTCCTTCCAACGCTTTCTATTTTATTCGTGAGTCATTGTTTTACAGCTACTTTCTTTATTCTGTATTCCTGTGCTAGTTGCCCAACTGGTACTTCGTCTATCATCTGTTTTCTGTTTTTCGTGGTCAAATTTTATTCAAAAAATTTTCAAATATGTGTAGAGATTATGGGACTTAACTACGGTATCATCAGTCCCTAAACTTACAAACTACTTATGAACTAGCTTATACTAAAGACGGCACAAACATCAATGCCCGAGAGGGAGAGACAATTTTTCTTTAATTCCCCCTTTCTCACTTTTGGGCAAAGTGGCTGTGGTTTGTGCTTTATAGTTATTTTATGTTTTTCAACAGTCAAGCTTTAAATATTTTGAATTCTCTTTAGTTTAAATTTTGGCACTTGAAAATCTTTAGGTGAGCAATTTATAGCGAATAGTCGCTCTCTAGCACTCACCGGATTTGACTTTAACTTATACAGTAAACTGACCAGTATTTCTTATGAGTGGCAATGAAGTCTATCACAGTCGTGAGTTTGCCATCCCAGCTGTATATCCTGTCACACATATATTTTACGTCACTCCGCACGTCTTAATCTTCATGCAAGACGAGGACAACTTAGTATTTGGATTTACTGTTGCCCTGTTACACTGCTGTCTAGCATAGCACTTATTTATATCTTATAATTTCTTCCCACAAATTTTTCACTTTGTTTCACTCAACCCCAATATCCTGAGCTCACGTGTCTTAAGATCTACTAATCATTCACATTTGTTGGTGGAGTGAGGATACTGAGTTTACCAATTTTCAGTCTTTCCATTTGAGGAGGGTTTTGTGTCGTCCAGAAGCTTCGATCAGCATCAGGCGAGCAGTACTAGAATTACTGTCATGTATTGTATTTTCTTTCTTTACTCCCTAGCTTATTTTAGTTTTGAAAGGGGTATATATTTGCCAAAATGCTGGCAATATAAGGATTTTCTTTCAGGGTTTATTGCCTTAGCCTTTGTAGATTCCTCTTCCTCACAAGGCAGTGGATCCAATTTTTATTTACTACTCACGAAGGAGGGTTTCCTCATCTGCCTGCTTCCTCGTTCCGAAGTCTTCTTCTCCGCCACTAGCGTCAATAAACCAATATATTAAAAAATATAAGAAGAGAGAACTTCATTCTCATTCTTTCCTTATCATTATATTACGGAGGGAATAAAAGGAGACCACGAGCGTTTACAATATTCTTCCGACCACCTACGAAAAACGCAACTCTGTACGGTCATTCAACATTATGCCTCCCCATATCGTGACGCAATTATGAAACTGGTCTATTTCATTTCATCGGCTACCAAGTTCTCTCCAGATTGATGTTAGAACATGAATGACTTCATAAACTCAAGCGGGATTCATCTTTAAAAGACATTGTTTCACTCATTCATAGTCCAATATTGATGTTAAAGACTCCGCAATACACACACCCGTATCTGTTGATAAAGGAGTAGAATGCAGACGGCTGGACGTCTTGCAAACAGCTCGGCTGCTCTCACTTAATGAAACATATTTTGTCGTGAAGCAGTAGCTTCTGAGGCAACGGCCTGTTCCGCAGGGATTTTTCTTGACTCGAAACCCGTAGGCAAAGTCTCCATGACGTTTTATTGTGCTTGTAAGGGTATTGCGACTTCGAACTATGTGTGGGCGGGGAACTCGGTCTTGCAAAGTAGACGTTTTTGTGGAATAATGTTGTCTACTTCACCAAGAGACTACAACCCGCATACAGTTCACAAACAAGAAAGATTGAAAATTAAGTGGTCTCATACATTGTTTGTGCCTACATTTTGGTTACGCTGTTGCTGGCCGCAGTGGCCGAGTGGTCATCAGCGCGCCAGTCACAGTCTGCACCGCCGCTACGGTCGAGGGTTCAAATCCCCCCTTGGGCATGGATGTTTGTGTCGTCTTTAGTATAACGTAGTTCATAAGTAGTTTGTAAGTTTAGGCACTGATGACTCTGTAATTAAGACACTTAAGCTTAACAAACATTTGAACATCATTTTGTTACGATGTTATTCACAGCAAGGAATACTATTTTCCTATACGGAGTGAACAGGTTAGGTTCATAGGTATATATGCCTCATCTTTTCTGTTCTGACTTTCATGATTTCGTGATGATGGTTCATTTTTCGACAGTAGTGTATTTTAACAATGAGGAAAATGTAGAGAGAGATAATGTCTGTAATCTTTACAGTATTTGACGTAAGATAAACCGGGATTTGTTTGTGTGTATACCATGTTATATAATTAATACATATCTTTGAAGTAGGTGGCAGTTCTATACATAGTTTTAGTGTTGCACGAAACGTATGGTTTATGTCACAAAACAAGTTCATTTGAGAAAACAAAAAGTCTGCTTTATGGGTCACGAATGAGGATACAAAGGCGCTGGCACATATACTAAATTAATCTTTGAGAAACACGTATCTGTCCGAAAAGCACTCGCAATTCGGAAACTAAGTCACTGAAGACACACTGGCAAATTGCTTCGTTAGAAGTATCACAGCCTGGCATCGACTCGGAGGATAATACTTGCTGGCATCGACTAGAAGGATGATACTTGCTGGATATTAGGATCAATCCAATAATGCAAACTGCCAGGGCTGTGTTCAACAATGGAGCAGTTCTAGCAGAAAAATCACCCAATATCTACATCTACATGGTATACTCTGCAAATCACATTTAACTGCCTGGCATAGGGTTCATCGAACCACCTTTATACTATTTATCTCCGATTCCATTCTCGAATAGCGCGCGAGAAGAAAAAAACTCCTGAAATCTTCGTTCCAGCTCTGATTTCTCGTATTTTATTCTGATGATCTTTTCTACCTATGTAAGTGGGAGTCAACAATATATTTTCGCATTCGGAGGAGAATGTTGGCGATTGGAGTTTCGTAGTAGCCCACGCCGCAGCGATAAGCGCCGTTGTTGTAAACATAATGTACGAAAAAGTCTCCTGGTCCGGATGGAATACCAGTTCGGTTTTACAAAGAGTATTCTGCGGCATTGGCCCCTTACTTAGCTTGCAATTTTCGCTAATCTTTAGTTCAGAGCAAAGTTCCTAGTGATTAGAAAGAAGCGCAGGTGACTCCCGTTTATAAGAAAGGAAAGAGAATTGAACCACATAATTACAGGCCAATATCGTTGACATTAGTTTCCTGTATAGTTTTGGAGCAAATTCTCAGTTCGAATATAGTAAATTTCCTTGAGACGGAAGAGCTTCTTTCTATGAATCAGCACGAGTTTAGGAAACATTGTTCATGTGAAACTCAGCTTGCCCTTTTCTCACATGACATCTAGCGAGCCATGGATGAAGGGCAACAGGCGGATTGTGTTTTTCTCGGCTTCAAAAAGACGTTTGACGCGCTGCCACACTGCAGACTGCTAACGAAGATACGAGCTCATGGTACAGGTTCACAGATTTGTGACTAGCTGGAAGACTTCCTAAGTAATAGAGCGCAGTACGTTCGTTGTTCTCGACGGCGAGTGTTCATTTCCGTAACGCCGTCTCCCTTGTATCGTGACAATACATAACGAGCTGCCCATCTTTGGACACTTCTGATGTCCTCCGTCAAACCCGATAACTATCGCAATGACAGCCAATGTGCGGCTGCAAGGCTGACGCCCATAATACCAGCCGACGACTAAGCCCGGAGGAACATAGGCGATGATGGCTTTCATCAGTGCCA
Source organism: Locusta migratoria (assembly GCA_026315105.1). Lineage (NCBI taxonomy): Eukaryota > Metazoa > Arthropoda > Insecta > Orthoptera > Acrididae > Locusta > Locusta migratoria. Next base: position 460,407,535 of record CM048755.1, read on the forward strand.
TTGGTCACTAACAATGGACTTAAATAACAGTTCTAAATTATGGCCGGTGATTAGCACCTGCCGCTAGGGAGTCTGAACTGCCTGTGGCGATCTGAAAGCGCTGCTGTATATAACTGCCTGCAGAGAAATACTAGTAACTTCGTAGCACTTGTCGTGCGGATGGAAACAGGTTCCTTGATAGGTCTTCAAGCGCCGGAACTGCCGCCTGGCGGCTGGTCTTGACGGCGTCGTGTCGAACTTGCGTTGCTAAGGCATGCAGAGACTGTGTGGGCTGTGTGTGTGCCACAGCTGCCCGCAGGGTTGCCGATCGATTAGGCGAGGACCTCCGATATGGCATCCCAACCCCTCCCCCTCCTCCTCCACACCAACATAACCCTTCACATACCCCTCGCCCCACTCTCCACCCGCCACAAGGAAAAGCACAGCCCCATCTAGCTCTCTTCTTATGCTTTTGAGTGTTGGAATGCAGTAGGTGCTACATTCATACCTATGAATAACACCTTGAGTGACGTGATGATAGAATCTAGAGTCTGGCCCTGGGTTTCAATCACTGCATCAGGATAGCTGCATCGTCCATGTCGCCAAATCTTGTGTGGGCAGCGACTATGTAAAAAGAGCTAGGGTTACTTCGAGTCGGGAATAATAGGGCCACGAAATGGGTGAAGCTGATTAATATGCTTCCAGCAGGTTACACGATCCATCCACCATACCTCGACTAATGAGTGGTTGGGAGCCACATTCGGCGGCCTTTAGAAAACGTAAAGGCACATACACGGCCATTACGGAGGTAGTATGACGGTGGAAAAGAGAGCTGCCACTGGTGTATCTTCGTTGTGAAGGACTCATCCGGCGACATGACTCTATAAGAGGCAATAAGAGAAGAGTGGCGTGTATGCAATGATGCTTTTGGTGCTTTTGTAGTTTGGTTTCCTACGCGATTCGGGCATATGTCAGCTAGGAGGCCATTGATAGGGGATCGCAATTGTACTCCTGGTGGTCCTACCTGTTCAGACGTAAACTCGTATTTTTGTTGTGGGTATTTTTCCTTATAGTTGCAGGATTCTTTCTATAATGTTTATAGTTTCTTCTGTTGCAGTGTTTGTGTACATGTTAATGGTGTCGAATGATATTAATGTTTCTTGTACTCACTATGTTTTCATTTCTTATTTTTGTATTAGGTCACTTGAGTGCTTTAGTATACTATTTACTATTTCTTTGTATATTATGTGTATCATTGTCTGTGTGTATTTGGCTATGTAGCAGGTTGGCGCATTGATGAAGCTAATCAGTGGGCGTATTCTGATGTTGGGCTTATGATGTTTGGGTAATCATCTCAGACGCCGCCGCGCGATTACCGCCAATCCTGCCTCGCAGCAATAACAGCCACAAGCACCTCATGTCGAGCAGTTGCATGAATGTTATATTATGAGAAGAGTACAATATTAAAAGACGACAAACCCTAGATGAGTATTTGCAATCGATGACTTGTTTCTGGAAGGAGGTGCTAAGAACTACATAGGACAAGATGAAAAAACAACATCGACAAGGACTATGATCAGACACATGGTGACAGGAGGCTCGCAGCTGGAAGCGATGGAGAAGTGGAGTAGAGGAAGCACATGGTCATTATGGCCAAAGTCACATATAAGTAAGTACGTAAACGATATATATAACAGAATTAAGGAAAAATGAGTTCATATGACGAAAATAACGTAGAGCAATCTATTGACAAAGGTCTGCAGAGATACTAAAACGATTTATGGGTGGGAGCTGTAAGGTTGGAAGTAGGCTCAGTCTTTTAGTTACCCAGTTTGCAGCGCCATGTAGAGAGAGAGAGAGAGAGAGAGATAAATTGAACCGACCGGAAACCAGTCTCATTGTTCTTTCCTGCATAGTTGCCGGAAGTTACGCAGCCTGTCCCCCCTGAACACAGCCACGGATGACAGAAGCCTGTAGTCGGACCTTGCACTTGCCCGCGGCTTTGTACCAACCACGCCTGGCAAACAACCAGTCTCGCTCTTGTTTCTCTCTGTCAGCTTGTTTGCTCAGCGTTTTATCTCGAGTTTCTACCAGGTGTACATCTGCATCTACATACATACTCCGCAATCCACCGTAAGGGTACACTGTACCACTCCCAAATAGAACGAGGGGGAAAAAAAAGTTCAAATGTTTGTAAAGCTTATGGGACTTAACAACGGGGTCATCAGTCCCTAAACGTACAAACTAATTACGAACTATGACGGCACAAATATCCATGCCCGAGGGGGGATTCGAACCCCCGACCGTAGTGGCCGTGCTGACCGTGACTGAAGCGCCTCAGTCCCCTCGGCCACTGCGGCCGGCAGGGGGGGAGGGGAAAAAAGCCTGCCTATATGCCTCCGTACGAAACCTGATCTTGTCTTAGTGATCATTACGAGAAATGTAAGTAGGCCGAAGTAAAGTCGTACTACAGTCAGCTTCAAATTCCGGTCCTCTAAATTTCCTCATCAGAAATTCACGAAAAGAACGTCGTCTTTCCTCCAAACTTCCCCAATTGAGTTCCCGGGGCATTTCCGTGACACTCGCGCATTGTTCGAACCTACCAGTAACAAACCAAGCTGCTCGCCTCTGAACAGCTTCTATGTCTTCCTTCAAACTGATATGCTGCGGGTCTCAAACATTTGAGCAATACTCAAGACGTGGTCGTACAAGCGTTTTATACGTGGTCTCCTTTACAGATGAAGTACATCTTCCCAAAATTTCCCAATAAACCGGAGTCGGCTCTCCGCCTTACAACAGTCCTTATATGATCGTTCCATTTCATACCGCTCTGCAATGTTACGCCTAGATATTTGAACGACGTGACTGTATCAAGAAGCTCACTGCTAATGTTGTATTCGAACATTATGGGATTGTTTTTCCTACTCATGCGCATCACCTTACATTTTTCTACATTGAGAGCTAGCTGACATTCTTCTCATCAACTAGAAATTTTGTCTAAGACATCCTGTATGCTATTACAGTCAATCAAAGACGACACTCTCCCATACACCACAGCATCATCAGCAACGAGCAGCAAATTACAAGTTACTCTGTCGATCAGATCATGTTTTATAGATAGAAAATAATAGCGGTCCTATCACAGTCCCCAGGGGCACGCCTGACGATACACTCGTCTCTCATGAACACTCGCCGTCGAGAACAACGTACTGCGCTCTATTACTTAGGGAGTCTTCCAGCTAGTCACAAATCTGTGAACCTGTACCATGAGCTCGTATCTTCGTTAGCAGTCTGCAGTGTGGCACCGCGTCAAACGTCTATTTGAAGCCGAGAAAAACACAATCCGCCTGTTGCCCTTCATCCATGGCTCGCTAGATGTCATGTGAGAAACGGGCAACCTGAGTTTCACATGAACGATGTTTCCTAAACTCGTGCTGATTCATAGAAAGAAGCTTTTCCTTCTCAAGGAAATTTACTATATTCGAACTGAGAATTTGCTCCAAAATTGTACAGGAAACTAATGTCAACGATATTGGCCTGTAATTATGTGGGTCAATTCTCTTTCCTTTCTTATAAATGGGAGTCACCTGCGATTCTTTCCAATCCCTAGGAACGTGGCTCTGAACTAAAGATTAGCGAAAAATGCAAGCTAAGTAAGGGGCCAATGTCGCAGAATACTCTTTGTAAAACCGAACTGGTATTCCATTCGGACCAGGAGACTTTTTCGTACATCAGGTTTACTATTTTACAAGTTACATATATAAATAACTTTATGAATCCGTACATATTTAAAAATGTCTATTTTCCAAATCTCCTCCTAAAACTACTGAACTGATTTCAATCAAACTTGGAAAACACGTTTCTCATTGTCAATCAACAATCATGAGGTGGTGGGGTGGAGGTGTAAAAGAAGAGTACCTAACGACGCGTAAGTAAGCATTCTTCATTCATTCACAATTTGAGAACGAGTACACTTAACGACTTGTAACAAACTGTATACACAATTTCAAACAAGGTAATCCCTGTAAAATGATGAAAGAAGACAGTTTATCGCGTACAATTCAGCTCTTCATGCCGTTACAATTAATTACTTCTACAGTACTACCTGAATTCCCGAAAAACTGTATAGACAGTATCCACATATACTACCGAACGTACCTTGGAAATTATGTAAATGGTTTACGAGATATGACGTTATAACGGTTCAGTTTCGTCGAAACTCAAGTAAGTCTTAAATTCGCTACTCATACGGCTGAAATGAGCAGAGAGTATGACAAAAGTTGATGGATGCTCTTAGAGCTCACAAGAATCCGTATAATCTAGAAACGAATTATAGAAAGTAATTATTTATCGGTGATTAATACAAAATCAGTGTGTCTTTCTGTTTTTCTATCTCTTGTTCTACAAATTTTAACCAAAAGTATTGCATTTTACAGTGATATACTCAACATTTTACATTAACATAGACTAACATAATAAATTACACTGCACTTATTACATAACTTTTCAGAATTATTACATTTGTGTCACGTTATTGTTTTGGTCACGAATGTATTTCCTACTTCTAACACTAAAACTAATTGACGATGTTCCCAATCAACCAGTTCTTGTGAACTTCCACTATATCAATTGAGAAGTGTCGTGATTCTACATTAGAGGCCAATGTTTGAACAATGTAATAGTAAATTGTGGGCGATCGCTGAGGTTACTTGTAACTTTGCGTATCAAACACGTCATTTTAAAAATCGATTCGTATATCCTATAAATGTTGTAAACTTGGGTTTCACTATCCCGTACAGTTTATAACTGCCACAAAACTCATTGGTAAACATAAAGCTGTTTTCTTTCTCAATAGTGACTGTCCACAAGCATTCGTGACATCTGATTTTCCTATCTAGGCTTCGCAAAACGTAGTCTCCTTTGTATTCCAGTACATCCAACACTAAAGCAGGAAAACCTGGTTCCAATGCTGCAAGTAAATCTTCAGCCTCTTTACTCTCTGTTAAAACTATGAAGTCATACAGATAGATATTCTAAAAGAAGAACTGACATAATTAATATCTTCGAAACGGGCACTGCAAATACGACTATCATTCTTGATTTGTAGTTGTGACTCATGATTACTTGAATATATTTATGTTATTTTTGAATCTCGAAGAAAAACTGTAAAGAAATTTTTATTTCCTGTGTCACTTCTGACTTCCTTTTTCTGTTGTTGCATCAAAAAAGGGTCAAATGTTTGTTAAATTATGGAACTTAACTACTGTGGTTATTATAGTTCAAAGGCTTGCGAACTTCTTAAACGGACCTAAACTAACCTAAGGACAACACACACACACACACACACACACACACACACACACACACACACACACACACATGTCCGAGGGAAGACTCGAACCTCCGACGGGGAGCAACCGCGCGCTCGGCAGTAAGGCAACGCGGCTATTATTGCATCCATACAACACACTAAACTCACGATATAAGCTGGTTAATGTCCATACACAATTCAAATCAAATCAAATGTTCAAATGTTTGTAGAACTTATGGGACTTATCTACGGGGTCATCAGTCCTTAAGCTTACAAACTACTTATGAACTAGCTAAGACTAAAGACGGCACAAATATCCATGCCCGAGGGGGGATTCGAACCCCCGACCGCAGTGGCCGTGCAGACCGTGACTGGAGCGCCTCAGTCCCCTCGGCCACCGCGGCCGGCACACAATTCACTAATCGCAAAAAAATTACACTATATCAACTGAGACTACGAATCGTCCTTGCCTAGTTACCACTACTTGCGAAAGGAACGTACTGACTGTAGGCCAACTGCACCACAGAGCGTGCGGGCCAAGGCCCAGGTACCAGAAACCCAAGCGGAGGGAGAAGCTTGACACAGCACTCGCCGCCCAAAGGTCACTCAATTACCTTCTCTACACCGTGTACGCAGCAGGCCAGTCCATGAAAGCTCTGCATCGAGCTTACCAAAGCAGTTACTCTGCGTCCCCTTGGATGCAGTACTAGCTGCAGTCAACGTGCTTTAACGTATCGTTATAAATACGTACGAGTGTTTCCTCACCTAAGTGTAGTACTATTATTTCGTAGTCCCGAATCCATGTGAAAGTATTTTACCACAAGTTTCTCCAACTTTCAAATTTATAATTTATCGTCTTTTTCAGGCGGTAGTTCACACTCACGTGTTAGAGAAGAAAAGGGATATTCATAATAATTGCTGCTATTTACTGTGAAATTTCGAGCATTATGGCATTCACTAAATTGTAATAGTTTTTTTAATACATGACACTGCTATTCGCAACATCGCAAACAACCTTAAACTGACTAACAGTGTAAAGACCGTAAATTTTCTTGTCTCTTCCTCCGATCAGGTGAGGAAATTACATACGTATTTCTTTCCTGCTTCTGTTGCCCCCAACTGCACCAATCGCCTGTACGTAGTAATTTCGGTTATTCGTGACCTGAATGTCATACGTGTATATTTTCATTATATCCTGCTACGAATTCGAGCCACGTCTTCTCCTCCTCGCTTCACTTTTTCACCGTCATGATTGATTTTGTCACTTATCCGTTGGCTACACTTGTGACAGCCCTCGGTTCGTACGGAGATTGTAGTTTAGTTTACAGAAAACGCCTAAGGCTGCATGGTATACGATGCGAAGCCATTATGTCTCGGACGTCCTCCCTAGATACTCGTACCGATTGCTTAGGTGGGCTTTCAATACAAATGAAATTTTTCGCTGCCGCCTCCTCGGCGTGTAAGATTTCGCAGAGACATCGTTGCCCTGCGGGTAGCGTAATCTACGGCGTCTTCAAAAAAATGTTCAAATGTTTGTAAAGCTTATGGGACTTAACTACGGGGTCATCAGTCCCTAAACTTACCAACTACTTATGAACTACTTACGAACTAGGACGGAACAAATATCCATGCCCGAGGGGGGGGATTCGAACCCCCGACCGTAGTGGCCGTGCAGACCGTGACTGAAGCGCCTCAGTCCCCTCGGCCACCGCGGCCGGCGCGGCGTCTTCATTCTAGGAGGTAGCTCTGCGCAAGGGGAGACGAGTGAGTTTTGTGCTGTCGTGAAGAAAAGTGACTTAAGCTGTAATTACATTTAGTTTAATACTGATAAGTACTTATATATCGTCAGTAGTGTGTTCCTTAATCCTACCATATCAAGTGTCAGTTTTCTATTCGTACTGTTCCAAAAAACGTGAAAGGTTGCAAAGTTGCGAATCAGCCGTATTTTTGTTTAAGTTTTTGCACAATAAATTCATAGAGCCTTAATTATTGTTCTTCTTTTCTTTCTAACAAGCTAAATAAAGCACATCCCTTAACTGTTGTATTTCTTACTCGCGAAACGTAGCGTATTTCTGAATTAGGTGACTTTACAAAATTCGCACTTACTGCTTTGTTTAGATAGAGTTTCGAGTAGGCCTAATTTTCGTATATGCGTTTTCGTTGTTTTTCGATAACTACGAATAAATTCACTTTTTCTCATAAAATTATTATTTTCACCGTGAGTGTAAAGTGCGTGATTTACCGTAGAATGCCGCGGCGGAGCGGCCAAGCGCATTGAGGCGCTATGCTACGATGCGCGAGGCCGTTCCCCGTCGGGGGTTCGAATGCCCCCTCGGGCATGGATGTTAGTTCATAAGTAGTTGGTAAGTTTAGGAACTGATGACCCGCAGTTAAGTCCCATTCGTACATTTGAACCGTAGAATTCATATCTCCAGTGTTCAGTTTGATGGCTGCAGTAGATTCTTTTCCTTTGTGTTAACTGTAGGAGCGTAGAAATTACACCTATAGACAGAAAGATGGCGGAAGAGAATGGGAAACTTGCTGCCCTTCAGGCCGAGTTATATCAGGGAAGGAGAGATCTGGTCAGGTTAATAAGAGGACGCGTTAATAAGGGAGAAGTGTAAAGAGAGGTGGGAACTGGCAAGAGGCTCAAAGAACAGGTTTAGAACATCTCCAGGAAACGTTTACTTATACTTCAGTGTTGATTTTCTTAGAAGAAACAAATGATGCACATATGTTATTGTTAATATCAGATAATGAAGATATTGTGTACAATCTGACGTCAGTTCTAATCTTGTGCAATATGGCGGTTGTTGTAAATAAATATCGTAATATGTCTTTTAAATTTAATTTCATGTTATGATGATGGCTGCAATAGCCTAAGTATATTGAATTTATTTTTTATTTTTTAACAACTTTTTATATTCATTGAAATGTGAAATCACATAAGCTAGCGCTACTATAGACGCACAAACATAATAGCCTCTCTGTCTGTTTATATCATTTCGCCACCCATCGTTATTCTAGAATAAGGTTTACATTTTAAGCTTTGATGAGTGCTGTGTATGTGTATTAACATGTTAATATACGAGGAAGCATTTCCAACATCGAATGATTTCATCTGACCCTCTAATGTTCTAATATAATCAACCACAGTACGCTTAAATAACTGCGAGGAGAAGATGTAACGTAGTACATGTATTTACAGAACCTAAAATGTATTTACCTACCATTACTTCTACTACATACAGTCTGAACACACGATTATGGTGGCAACCTAAGAGAACCAGCAGAGGCAAGTGTCAGCTCTATAATGATATTCGACCATGCTGTTACTCGTATCGTGGGGTCTAATGTTACTTCTACATGATGCATAAAAGCCAGGACAAGCGGTCGGTACGAGTATGTACAGAGGATTTGCGAGACATGATTTCGTCCGGCGTACGGTGCAGCCTTGACGAAGAGAAGGGATCGATTGGTAGGACACATTCATAAACATCAAAGAATCTTGAATTTGGCTTGATCAGGATAGGATAGGGTGGAGAGCCGCATCACATCAATCTCAAGACTGAAGACCAAAACTACAGTGCCCACTTTAGGGTTCGAATTTTAATACTCTCAACTACGGGCACCTTGACAAGCCACCCAAAGAAGTTAGCTGGAAAATTGACCAGGAAGGTTTTCGCTTGAACTGGTAGACATTACGGTGGGATTGCTTGCGTCACCAGCGTTCCACACGTCTGTCCTTATAGAGTTCTGGGCCGAAACTGACTGACTGCTGCCGGTTCTTCCTGCTCCTTTCCCACGAACAAAACATCCCCTCCTGAGAAATCGGGGAATAATGCGTCACTGACGTGCCTGGGCCTCAAACGTTGGGTCGACCAATTCTGGATCTCTCCAGTTCAAATGTTTGTAGGAAACGGTCATCACTCAAACTGTACCTCACAAACTCTACACTGGTGTCCGTCGCTGAATTTTGTATCCTGGATCTGCTGAGTCGAAACAGTTTTCCAACCCTTCTATTCAACGGTTTTTTTTGGGGGGGGGGGGGATTTCGGAAACGTGGAAGCGAAGCATCCACTGATCTATACTGAGACAGTGTACAGAAAAACACAGCAGTTAGATTGTACAAAGGAGCTGCCTTTGTCAATCAATACACTTAATGTTTATAAAAGGAAACGACGACAATCGTAACATGTGGGGAAAGAAGACAGAAATACAGTAATCTAATATGCAGAGGACAAGAGCATTCCAGTCAGCTATCTCTTCGCCACACGACTACAGCACTAAACTCGAGGACTATTTACTGCATTCAGGTTTCAAACACTTTTGAGTATTCGATACATTAAAATGTATTTACAGATAAAAAAGTATGCATTAAAACTGCATGAAATATGTGAATAAGGTAGAACTTTATTTGACATAGCTACAGACATACACAATAATTCCACTTTATGTTTCTTGCTGGAAAGACTTGAATACTGTCACCAACAGAACGAGGAGACATATTACGAGGAAGTTACTAATATCATATTTGGGCTGATGGCATAAGGGCAAGTGAATATCCAGTCAACTCGCGAATCTAGTTTGCAGCCCCTGCAGAGCGAGGGGACTGGAAATTATTGTCATTATCCCCTTTAGTCAGTCTACGCCCCTCTCCGTCACACAGACCGCTAGGGACGTTCAGCTGCGTCCCTTTGCATGCAGTTTCCATGGGAGTAATTGCTGTAATTATGTGCCACTCTTCTGTTTTCTAATTGCATGATTAACATTTCGTAGATTACCATCGATGTAGACTAATCCTTCTGACAACTGTGAACGTAATTTACCACATATTTCTTCATCATTTAAATTTTGGAATATACATATTTAGAAAGTCATGGTCTTTTCAAGACGGTATTTAGCATGCATGCGATAGAGAGAGAAGGCGTATTTAATCATGAAGGCTACTTATAACGAAATTATCACGCTACAAGTTTCAAATTACAAGCCTTCCCTGCTCCTATTATGGCATACTACAAAGTTTGGAATCATTTTATTGTGGACACAGCTAATCACCTCATCGCAAACAGCACTGTAGTATGTTACTGAAACGTTCGTAAACATCAGTAGTATAACCGCCGCCCATATGCTTGTCTTTCCGCCTTTTGAGGAATTCGACTTCCGTCCTGTCTTCCCACTTCTAACGCCCTCCATGTCAGTCTCCTGTCATATACCTTTGGTTCTCAGCGCTATTATGCGCATATAACTTGTACACTTTGCTGTTAGTAGTGTACCTCCTACCCATATGGATGTCTTTCCCTCCTTTACTGCGATGAATTAGAAACACATTTTCTCCTCCCACGCTCAATTTTTCTCCAACATGATTGGAGACAAATAATATAGTGACGCCTGTCAAGTAATAAAAACGGCTACCCTACTTCCATACTAAAATGATTAAGAAGAAAGGGAGTATACATAAGCAATGAGTCCATAAAAACGTTACGTGTAAACAGAGATTAAAACTGTGACACCCTGGGAGCCGGGAGACAATGTTGGTAAGTTGGGACGGACATATCAACCCACAAGTCTGGGGCTGCATGTACGAAAGTAAGTCCCATAATAATAATAAAAAGCGGAACATTGTAAGGATAAAAGTAAAATGAATCACATACCTTAAGTATTGTACCCCAAAGATTACCCACAGTGTAGGCTAATGGATGTTTAACCAACCATACTACAAAAGTGGTCCTCCTGGCTATACACTACTTATATCAGAGAAGTTATTTAGATATTTTGAATGATGTAAAACTTAATTTTCATCAAATATCTCCTGTTGTGTTTCCATAATATATTATTAATCGTGTTAGCATTCAGGAGCACTTGATGCTAGATATTATGTTCCTATTCGTACTTTACGGCCACAACAGCTAAGAGTTTGGCCGTTGGAGGGAGACACTAACGCATGGTTTGCCGTTACAGCTGCTTACTTTTCTACCCCCGGTGGTCGTTGGGGGCTATTGATGCGCTCGGTGTGGTAATTTGCAATTCTACATGGGGCTTATGTTGTGTAAGTATTTGTTGTTAGGTTCAAGGTATATACAGCTCTTTTTTGTTTTATTTACATTGTTGAATCGACCCCTATTTATGTGGGATGCACATCCATCTTATGCACGCCCGTAAGCCTGGACCGCGAAAAAACTTTTTGTGGTGTGGCTAAGTATACACTCATTAGCCTGGACCGTCTAAAATCTTTGGGTATGATCTTTATGGTAGGTGGTTCGTTTTATCTTTACGACGTTCTGTTATTTTGATTTAGGGACGTACTATCTTACACGGAGGCCCTGCTTTGTGGGTGGATGTATCACGCCAAAGTTGCCAGCGCTGTCTCCGAGCTTGTTACATGTATAGGAACCTACTTTGTGTCCTTGTGCTCTTCAGTCCGGAGACTGGTTTGATGCAGCTCTCCACCATATTCTATCCTGAGGATGTTCATTTTATAGGTAACAGTTTTATGGATTCATTACGTACGTATACTCCCTCTGTTCTTTAGATTTCAGTATGGAAGTAGAGCAGTCGTGTTTATTACTTGACAGACGTTATTATTTTATTTGTTTGTAATTTTCAGATGCACCTGATGATGAGATACAGGTCTCGAAATCTGGATCCTGATTACCTTCGACAAATAAACGATTGGATTTTTGACAACTGTTGCATATTCCATTATTAAACAAGAAGATGAACTGCTCAAGAAAAAAAAAAAAAAAAAAAAGAAAAAAGAAAAAAAAAAAGAAAAAAAAAAGGTTCAATTAAAAAAATGTTTTTTCCTTGACCTTTTTAGAAAAAAAAAACAATAAACAATGTTCTTAGCTCCACATGAATTGTAAAGCTTCTTATGGTGACCTACCGCTATAAATATTTCCCTCATGTAACACTTCATAAGTTACATAGGTAAATACATTTAGTGAAACGCCCTGTATATTGTTACACTGGTTTTAAATGACACATAGAGGTAAATTCAAGAAGTAGGAACACAAATTAAATTTAAGTTTTTATATCAAATTATGCTTTCAATAAATATATGTAAAATTAAAACGCCAAAGAAATTGATTTTAATTTTATTATGTACTTTGGAAAAATGTTATGGAAAATGTTAAAATAAGAATGCCGTTTATTCATTTTAGAAAATGGCTGCCGATTGTTGAGTCATGAAACAACCTAATCCATTCCAAAGAGTCAACGCTTCTGATTCGATCCATGGAAAGAATACTCAATCTTCACTCTAAATACATGGTTTTAATCACTCAAGCCGTACGTTACACAAACAATGCGAATAAGCGAACCATATATGATTTGTAAAATTGAAAATCTTCATGAATTTTGATTAGTTATGAAAAATTTTTCGGTTTCTTTGAAGTATTGTTCAATGATTCAACATTACTCTTCATCAAATGCACCTTAACATTTACGATAGCTCATCAGCGGTGCCACGAACATACACTTTCATTATTACAAAACAATTCAGTTGTAGAAATTCATAATTGTGAGACAACGAACAAACATTACACTGCCGGCCGCGGTGGCCGAGGGGACTGAGGCGCTCCAGTCACGGTCTGCACGGCCGCTACGGTCGGGGGTTCGAATCCCCCCTCGGGCATGGATATTTGTGCTGTCCTTAGTATTAGCTAGTTGATAAGCAGTTTGTAAGTTTAGGGACTATTGACCCCGTAGTTAAGTCCCATAAGCTATACAAACATTTGAAACATTGCACTTGCGTAATAGCACTTAAATCTGTAAGTAGGCTCACTACACCAACAAATAAGCTGTTTTATACCGTTACAGTATAATTATTTTAAACGTTATGATAAATAACACAGATACATTTATTTAAAAGCCGGTATAGAGGTTGAACTGTTCCCAACAAGAAGAGCAGTTTACATTCAAATGGATCACTTTCACTACGTGCGTTTTTAATTTTTAAGACCAAATTGCTACACATTTTCTTAAATACCGGTGAAAACTTAATTTGATCAGTAAGATCTAATTTTGGTAGATCTGACTGTCCACATCTGTCCTCAATGTGGAAACTTATGCACCAATTTATTCGACCAGACAGAGAATAGGTCGTCTTTGACCAAATAGTGTTTATATGCTAATTGTTCTTTTGTAAATTACATTTTGAATCATGAACATACGCAATTTAAATGAGAAAAAACATTAAAGATCTGAAAAATAACACAAGTTTTAGTACATGTTGTTGTACAAAAGCGTCATGAAATGAGACATTGATCAATAATATCAAAATTTTGTAGGCTATATCCCTTTACTGTGGAAATAATGTGGACAGATGCTTGGTTTGTGTGACTTGGTGGACGGGCAGGATATTGGGGAGAGGAATTAAATAATGTTAACAAATGATAGAGACAATCTAGGTGCTGCAATATCAAAAAGTACACAAGAGTTGTCAACATCATTATATATTTCTATAAATATATCGGATAATTCGGATACTTCTGAAAATAGCGGTCGCTCCCCATCGAAGGTTCGAGTCCTCCCTCTGGCATGGGTGTGGGTTTGTGTTGTCCTTCGGTTAGTTTAAGTAGATTGTAAGCTTAGGGACTGATAAGCATACTAGTTAACCCCCTTAGATTTGCAAACTTTTTAATATTTATTTGAAAACAGCGCCAATTAACACGGTTCAAAATGTTCAAATGTTTGTAAATCTATCGGACCAAACTGCGTGGTCATCAGTCCGTAGCTTACAAACTACTTAAACTAAGGTAAACTAACCTAAGGACAACCCACACACACCAATGCCCCAGGGAGGACTCGAACCTCCGACGGCGAGCAACCGCGCGCTCAGCAGCGAGGTGCTTTAGACCGCTCGGCTACTCCGCCGCGGCAACACGGTACATGTTATTTGGATACTTCCTAACATGGCATCAGTGAACGTAATCCAGGATACTTCTCAACGTGGCACTAATTAAAAATACATATCATTTGGATATATTTGACTATGGTGATAATTCACACAAAGCAGTTCATTCGGATACTTCTGATTAAAGCGTCACAATATTGTAAATTTATATGTATTTCTGATGCTGTGTTCTCACAAGTCTGTGTAATAGATGAAATTTATTGATGCGGCAGAATTTTTTCCGAGACCTAATATTGTTGAAGAAACAGTGCATGATATAATTGCTGACAACGTGTATTATCGTTGCATAATGGCTTTAAGTAGAGTTGGGGAAGTGAACTCTTCAACGCGCGCCAGAGTTGAATCAAAAGCACAGAAACACATTAATAAAATGTAAACGTAGTAAAAATAAAACAGTAAAACAAACTGGCTAGACCTGAGGAAGGGGAGGGGAGAACTTATAGTTTGTTGGTCTGTGTGTGGTGTCGCACAAGTATAAAGTGCGCGCCACCTACTTTCGCCGCGCGCCGCCATGCACGCACGGCGCGGCGTTCTTACGACGACAGCCACGACCGCCCTCTGCTGCAACTCCGCTCGTGGCCACGACTGCTGGATCGTTCACTTGTAACTGAGATGGGAACCAGTTAACACTTGGGAATCAGCTAGGCACCAGTTATGACTTGGCTATGGGATAGGCACTAGGAATCATTAGTAGGCAGGCCTCTATCTAATCTATGTATCAGCATTCTGCAGTCAAGAACTATGTAAAAGTTAAGTATTACTAAGTCTCTATGAAATATATATCTCGTTCTAATTTACTCTAGTGTTTCTAGTTTCTGCTGTCCCACTGGCTGGTCACCTCCATACCGGACAAGCGTGCATCCTTTATTCCTGTGTCGGTCTCTTTCTACTCTGCCACCGACACCAAAGACAAACGGCGAGAACGAGACACAGAAGCGGCGACGAGGCTGGGACACAAAAGTGGCGACGAGGATGGGATACAAACGTGGCGACGAGGATGGGATACAAAAATGGCGACGAGGATGGGATACAAAACTGTGACATAAAATGGCAACCTTCTTGAAAACCGCTATCTTGAATCAACTTGAAAGTTTCCAATGGGAAATGGCGACGAGGATGGGATACAAAACTGTGACATAAAATGGCAACCTTCTTGAAAACCGCTATCTTGAATCAACTTGAAAGTTTCCAATGGGAAAGTGGTCATTTGGCATATCAACCAGAGAATGACAGCACTAAAGCTCTCGGCAGGGTAAATTTCAAGTACCAAAAGTCCCATAAGTCGACGATACATACTCCCGAGAGCATACCAACAGTCAAAGGAATGCTTTAATATGCCGTCCATTACGCCCGAACGGTAATACTTTACTCTCAAACAGGCAAAGAAAAATACGTAGACCGTTACTTTTCTCAAGGACGTGCAGCTCTACTGTATGAATATCTACTAAACAGATAAAGAAACAGGTACACGTGCCTAATATCATGTAGGGCCCCGCGAACATGTAGAAGTACTGCAACACGACATGGCATCGACTCAGCTAATGGCTGAAGTAGTGCTGTAGAGAACTGACACCATGACTCCTGCAGGACTGTTCATAAATCGGTAAGAGTACGAAGAACTGAAATCTCTTCTGAACAGCGTATTGCAAGTCATCCCATAATGTTCTTATCTGTTGAGTTTTGGGGGCCATCGCAGATGTTTAAACTCAGAAAAGTGTAAGGCCGTCCGCATACTGGTCGTGGGCGCGACTCGCGTCTCGTCCGTGACGCCTGTCTTGTTCGAACCTCGCGATGCAAACGACAGCCGTCTGCACACGGGTCGATTGGCACTCGTTGCCGGCGCGATTTTCCTTCAGTCAGCTTGCGACTTCCAACAGGCAGCTACAAAATTGTACTGGTTATTTCCTCCAATAATTGCCCATGTAATGGACAGTTCTAGAACTGCTGATGTTTATTTACTTTTTTATTGTCGACTAGTTTCGGGCGTAACCCATTTTTTAAGCCACGTAATTTATATTTATTGTGTTTTGTTGACATTTACATTTGTTCATTGCCTTTTAACGCATTCAGTAGATATTATTTAGCAAGTTATCTTCTTAAGAAAGATTTTTTTATATATTGGAGATCGTGTCCTTATTGGATCACTGTATATCATGGTAGTTTATTGCGTTTATTCCGTTTATCCAATTTTGACAGATATTGACTCAAAGCAATAATAAATATAAATTACGTGGCTTGACATAATGGGATATATCCGAAACTAGTCGCTAAAGGAAAAGTAAATAAACGTTAGCAGCTCTAGTTGAGAAATTAAAAAAAAAAAAAATGGTTTTTCTTGAATATTTGCGAGCAGCCAGACACTACACACTGAAATTATTTTTGTATTATGTACTTATTTATTAAATAGCTTATATGGCCATGCTTCGCAACGGTTGATAAAGAGGGACCTGTGTATATCATGGTTTTTTAGGGTTCCTGATCTAGGTCAACAAAAACGAATCCTTGTTGGATCCCTTTTTCAATGAACTCAGTTCTCCTAGATGTCAAATTTAAGTAGATGTCGTTGTCGAAAACGACGAATGTTCATAAAGATTCTCATACAAAAAGTGAAATTAATTTAATTCCATACTCCAGAACGATGTAAATTCAGTGTTAGGTTGTGTTAATAAAGTTAAGACTGCAGTGTGTAACTGTCTGTTTGGCGTAAACTTCTGAAAACACTTCTATCGTTGAGATGAGAAATAGTAATAATAATAACAGCGCCATGTATCGGTTCTATGGTGTAGTACTAAACTGTTTATCTCTCACAGTAAGTGTATGCTGAAATATTAGTATGTTACAGTGTAGCACTGGAGACAATGTAGTTTTTATCGAAAACTCGAGGAATGCTGAAAGTCTGGTAATTCAGTCAACAGAGCAGTTCATGTCTGTTTAAATAAGACGTCATGGTGGTGTTCATGTGCGATAAAGTAAGTCTGGGTAATCGTTGAAGGAATGGCATCAGCTGATCGCCTGTATAGAACTTTCCATTAAATATAGTATTTCCAGTGAATTGTCTTAACTGTGTTAACAGCATCGGGCATTGTTTCAGCTGATACATGTCGTCGCGTCTTGTAGTGATTACTTCGTAAAACATGAAGTTGAAATCGACCTTGTGTAGCAGAACTATATATTCAGAAGTCGGATTATAAATAAGTGCAGTTGTCTCTGCAAAAGAAGATGTGTTTCTCTATGTTAATGTTGTCCGAACCAAAAGTAAGTAATTGCAAATTTTAATCATAATATTGTACCGAACAATTATGACAGCAGAGACGTTTCTGATGAGTTTGTCGCTCGCGTGTGTATCTTATCTCCGGTGGCAGGCAGAGAGCAGAAATATCTCTGGGGTGAGCATTCAGATGCGCAGAACAGATTTTGTGACCTCAACATTAAGATGTAAATGTCAAATGATATTGGGAAGAATCAACTAATCACTGACTTCATATTGGTTCCTTTTTGTTCGATTAAGATTCTATGTGTAAATGGCCCTTTTAGCGACGCTTCCTCAACTTTTTTATTGCTTCTGTGAAACATTTATTTACATATTACTTTATGTTACGTGGTTGCTCTGCGAAAAGGAGGTGGTGCTTCTTTGCAGACAATGCGGTACAAACCAATCGTAATAGCAAATAAATGTGTGGAAAGAGTGGATTTGTCTCAACAGCACGTGGTAATTCCAGCATAATGTTGAGAAGATGCACGGAACGCAATGCCCACTCCACATATATTTCTACTCTATATCCGATTTAGTGGTTATTACTTGCAGTGGCAGCGGTTTAGTTTGGTACCGTTGGCAACGAACTATTCGCTTTAGGAGGATGATTAATTTACTGACCAGAACAGCATAAATAATAAGATCTCAGTTCGAAGACCCTCGTCAGGAGCGTGAAACACTACATTATCGCGAATCAGTCAGGGAGCATAGGACTGCGTGCAGACGACGTTGGTGCTCCTGAATTTACAATCACGAGATAGACCCTGCAGCGTCGTAATCCATTCCCATTATGTCTGATCTGGGGACTTTCTACAGGAAAAGAAAACCTGGCGAGCGTAGGTGTAGTGTATTTGTGCGTCAAAATACTCAAACAAGCAGTGTTTTATGTGACCATACGAAAGATCTTGAGGCGACTGCTCTGGGTTCAAGTGCTGAATCAAGCGGTAGACCTGGGGCCCGACTGATGCTAAGAAAAAAGCCCGACGCCGGTTTTCCTCCAGGACTCCGTGGGCCAGGAAGTGTTGTTCCAGCCGCTCCACATAATTCGGCCATGGTTCCAAAGCTCTATCGAAAGCGGGAAACGTCGGCGTTGACATATGCAGATTGTTCAATTTTCCGGCAATAGAATCTACTCTATGGGTTACATCTTGCAACGCTGGGGAGTGCGGGTGGTGCGCCAACCCTGTGAGCGTCGCCTGTATAGAGTATACGTCAAGGAGTGAAGAAATTCCTCTAATGGCGGCATCACTACTAAGACAAGGATCCCATTCTCGTCACCAATTCTGTTAAGTCCGGCGATTTGCAGGAAAGACAACAACTAACAATTGCTAACAGGTTTATTAAACAAAAGAACCTTCTGGGCGTATAAGAACAACGTCAAGTAAACAGATGGTCAGTCACGTAGGGACAACAAACAACAAGTATAATTGTGGAAACATACACACGGACAATAAACTATTACACGTGGTGCTAGGCCAAAGAAGAACAACTACACTACTTGGGAACTACGCTGAATGCGGCGGCAGCTGGATCCAGCGTAGGAGCGGCCGGTGGCTGAGTATGCACTGCCCTCCACACTCCGTCGGTGCGCTTATGAAGTCGGCATCGGCGTAGGGCTACAACCGGTACTCTGCCGTGATTGATTGGGCACTGTCACTTGGCTGACGGTAATGTAGTGCCGCCGTACAGCGCCGTTTCTTCTGCTGTTGGCCGCTGTTTGTGTTTATGTGGTTACGTGTGAGCGCCTACGAAAAGGGAGCTCAGCAGCCGGCCTTGGCAGCCTGTTATGCGGGCACCCTACATGGTCAGGGGCTGCCACAGCTGCATCCCGCAAGACGAGGAAGTTTCCATTGTTTATGACGTCATATCTCCTGAACTATCGGTCCTATCGCAAAATCCTTTCTTAGCTGACGTCTACTACCTATAAACTACATGCCTGCCAAATTTCAGCTTCATAGGTGAAGTAGGTTTCGAGATTTCGTGTTTAGTCAGTGAGTGAGTGTTGAGCGTATAAATGAGTGTCCTTTCACTTTTATATAGATAGAGATGAAGTTCATTAAGTTAATGCAGGAGGATCTCATGGGCTCTAAAGTGTTGCATACAGAAAAATACATGGTAAATTATTTCCATGACGTTCGATCCGCTCGTCACCCTCGAGCATTCCCGTGCACTGCAGGTCACATGAGACGAGCGTCGCTCGCAACGACTTCGAGACGATTACGAGACGCGTGCAAATAGACCCGTTGGCGGCGTCCCATTTACTTACGTGGGCAGACGCATGGGGACGGAATCGCGTCGAGGACGAGTCGCGGCCGCGAAGAGTGCGAATCGACCCATGTGCGGACGGCTTAACTGGTGCACGTCTATCCGCTCGATACAATTATAAACAAGACCCGTCATACCAGGAAACATGTTTACAGTCACTAACAGTTCAGTGACGGTGTTGACGAGCCCAAGAACGGCGGACAGGTTTGTGTCGTGCAGTCAGCAAGGGTACACGATAGACATCTGCATTATGTCCGATTTTTACCGTCGAGTCCCGCTCGCTAATCTGGTTCTCGGGAGTATGCGGCCGAGAGTCCTCTTCCGCCGGTAGTGGGCAACCGATCGCCAGCGCTTGGCCAGTAACCGGCGTACTCAGTGCCAGCGACCTGCGCTTCGTCACACTCCTTGAAATCAGAGGCCACCGCTTCACATTAAGTGCCAGCCGCGGTGGCCGAGGGGACTGCGGCGTGCCAATCACGGTCTGCACGGCCGCTGCGGTCGGGGGTTCGAATCCCTCTTCGGGCATGGATGTTTGTGCCCTCTTTAGTCTAAGCTAGTTCACATGTAGTTTGTAAGTTTAGAGACTGATGACCCCCGTTGTTAAGTCCCATAAGCTCTACAAACATTCGATTTGATCTTATATTAACTACTCACTTATTTCTTTTACAAATGTCTTTCGTTGTTTACTATCAGTTCTATAACCTAAATATTACAATTGTGTATGTTACATTTGATGTTTGTAAATATGTTGCAGACTATGGGAGTTTCGGCTTTGAGGTGATCAAGTATTCCATTAATTGTAACGTTAAAAATTGTAATGCCTCTATATAGTATTTTGTTCCCTTCGGTAGACAAACGGGAACACAGTAGTCTAAGCGTGGGCTATGTGTAGCCATCTCCAAACTCGGCCACGTATAAATGTTCAAATGTTTGTTAAGCTTAAGGGACTTAATTGCGAGTTCATCAGTCCCTAAACTTACAAACTACTTATGAACTAGCTTATACTAAAGACGACACAAACATCCATGGCCGAGGGGGATTCGAACCCCCGACGGGAAACGGCCTCGCGCACCTAGCATAGCGTCTCAATGCGCTCGGCCGCTCCGCCGCGGCGCGAAAACCCTTCCCAAATATTACATTATAGACGTAATAAATGTTTATCCAACGTAAGGTGGCAGATTATACAAACAAACATTCGTTTACTAATTTGTTTCAGTGAATGAACCTTACCATTTACAGATAGTTCCGAACACAAGCGTCGAACTCGGCATACACGGCTTGCTTTGCTTCTGCTGTGAGTTTCTTCAAATGACGCCTTGATGGTCATAGTACCGTGGCAACGTAATGGATAGCCTCAATTTTGCATTCTCTCTGATGAAGTATGCTGCTCTCCTTATTTTCGCCATGAGCTGAAAAGGATACGCAATATACATAATTTCACTCTGATATTTCAACAGTTGTATAAAGTATCGTAACCTACAGAAAGTGTTCTTACCTCGTTCTCTATTGGTTCATAATTATGTAACGAACTCTTGTAACGCGGCAGCACAAGTTCCAGCGTTGTTATTTTTGTAGATTCTAGTAGATCTCGAATATCGTCGATATGACTTATGACGAAATTGAGCACTAATAGTATTCTGTTCCATAGAGTTACAGCTTCTTGCTTTACAGAGTGCGGCAGACGCCCCGATTGACACGATCACTTTAAATAGCCTACTGTAGTTCTTGCTGATAGTAGACATAATAGGCTTTCAGGGGCTTCGTCTTCTAAAAACGTCTCTTTACATGTGTGGCAAAGCGTAGTTCATCAGGCAGTGATCAAAGCAAGGAAGGAAGGAAGGAAGGAATCTTAGGGTTTAACGTCCCGTCGACAGCGTGGTTATTAGAGACGGAGCTTACGCTAGGAATTATGGGTAAGAATGGGGGAAGGAAATTGGCCCTGCCCTTTGAAATGAACCATCCCGGCATTTGCCTGGAGTGATTTAGGGAAATCACGGAAACCTAAATCTGGATGGCCGGAGGTGGACTTGAACCACCATCCTTCCGAATACGAGTGCAGTGTGTTACCACTGCGACACCTTGCTCGGTAATCAAAGCAAGGCAAACGGTCATAAGATTCAGGTGCCTTCTTGATATTATCTCCTTGGTCGGTGCCAAAGTAACATTTCGTAAGATCATTCTTGTTAATTTATAACTCAAGCATCCACTCTTCGATTTAGTGCCGTATGTTCTCTCCTGTCTTAGGTACGTCCGGATACTCGATTGTTACCAAAACAAGCGTTTCTAGCTGCCACTCATCATTCACATAATGCGAAGTCACAATTAAAAAATTTATCTTCTTGTAGTTATCAGACCACAGATCAGTGTCTAAAGTGCACATTTTGTTCTTTAAGGCACATGTTAGCTTGGGCGCCATTATCACCCGTATTTTGTCGGCCTTATCTTTAATATCTTCCACACTGACTCTGGCATAAGTGGCGCCAACATTGATGAGCTCCTGTGAATAATTCTTGAAGCCAATCTTACTACAACTTACTTATTTAACGATAGCAAATCTATTCCACTCATATCGACTAAACTATTTCTTTATGCTAGATGGAACTGTTAGTGGTCGGTGAAATTCTGCTCCGCATTTACTTTTGCAGTGCCGAATCATACCTATTATGTTTGATTAATACGAAAGTATTGTATATCACATTGCACGAAACCATCAGAAGCCTGCGTGACAGGATCCACTACAAGTGCAGACGATTTCCAGGCTTCACTTTTCGCCTCCTTCTTCAGGACTAGGAGCCGCTCCTAATTCTCTCCGTGACACTTCTCTTCGTTTCATGATTGGAGCGTTTATGACCTATACTACGTTGATCCGTAACGCTGTTTGCGCTGCTCAAAGCCAGGTGCTCAGCTGAATTTACACACGGTTTCTAATGCGATTCCGCTCTGTTGAGCGCGCGGCGGTCGTACTGTCACCGGCCGAGATTATGAGTACACTCGAGCGCCCGGCAGTGCTCGACAGTTCAGCCGATAATCGAAAGGTGGAGGACGACCGTCCACCTGGTGCATTAGACGGCCACAGCCGTATCGCAGCGAGGGCCTTTCCCAGTCGTCGAGCAGTGGCATGAAATGGGACATACTCGAGCGGTTGTTTTCATCGGAATGCAGAGCTATAGTACACAAGTGGGCTTTTGACTCCGAAAGCTGTTATCGATTATGTTTAGATGAATGGTTAGCACGCTGAGACTTGTCAACAATCCAGCATTGAAATGCGCAGCCATTCGAGGAGTGGTTGCACTTCTGTCATGTTAAACGATTCTATTAAGACGTCATTGGTTCTTTTCTTGCAGGATCTTTTTCCGGCCGCAGCGATATCAGATATTTGATGTTTTACCGGATTCCGATATTCACGGTGCACTCACAAATGGTCGTACGAGAAAATCCTCACCTCATCGGTATCTCGGCGACGCTGTGTTCCAGCTCTGCTTGTTTGTAAATCTATGGGACTTAACCACTCTGGTCATCAGTCCCTGCTAGCGCCTTTCCTTTTTTTTTTTTTTTTTTTTTTTTTCCCCTTGAAACGCTTGACCACTCCATTGCAGCAGTACTATCTCTCGAGCGTCAACTATAATACCAGTTTCAAAACTTACTTATATGGTCATAACATGGAATTGTACTAGCGCCAGAGACCAGTTGTGTTATATAGGCGTTGCCGACTACGGTGCCGTCCTCTGAGGCTGCGTCGTGCTATGAGTATCTACATTTCTGTGTTTTAATACGAATGCCAAAGGCCCACAGATTCTTTGGCTCTTCAGTGTATGATCATGGAACCTTTTTGGGTAAAATATTCAGGAAATAAAATAATCCTCCACACGGATCTCCAGGTGTGGACTAGGAGAAATTCGTTATCAGGCAAAATGAATAGCATGAAATGTTCTTTCCCATAATCAGAACAAATGTTCAAATGTTTTTTAAGCTTATGGGACTTAACTACGGAGTCATCAGTCCCTAAACTTACAAACTACTTATGAACTACTTACGAACTAGGACGGCACAAATATCCATGCCCGAGGGGGGATTCGAACCCCCGACCGTAGTGTAATCAGAACAGTTGAAAACATAAATGTATTGATTGAAGTTGTATATGGTGAGAGTAAGTGAACTTCGGTGGCAGGATGAACAGGATTTCTAGTCAGGCGAGTACAGGGATAAGAAATTAGGTATAAAGGTAAGCTACTATCAACACCGTTGTGTAAACAGTATCGTAACAAAGGTAAACACGGGACTAACAGTGACTACAGCAATATAAGTTTATATTCTAACTATCTCTGCCGGTGATTACTGAAAGAATGTATGACAATGTAACAGTTACAGTCTCAAATCACAGTCAAGTATTCCTGTCCCTTAACTGACACAGTAGTGTCAGTTAAGGGACAGGAATACTTGACTGTGATTTGAGAGAGTAGTGTCAATTAAGGGACAGGAATACTTGACTGTTATTTGAGACTGTAACTCAGTAGTAGGTAATGAAAGAGAAGGAAAAATTTTAGGTCATTGTTGACTTGGGAAAAGAATGAAATAGAAGGTCGTATGGTACAATTTCTCACAAGGCACAATTTAATTATTATAAACACTCGGTTTAAAAGTTATGGAAGAAAGTAGTACATGTGAAAGAGACCAAAAAATGTTCAAATGTTTGTAAATCTTATGGGACTCAACTACGGGGTTATCAGTCCCTAAACTTACAAACTACTTATGAACTACTTACGAACTAGGACGGCACAAATATCCATGCCCGAGGGGGGATTCGAACCCCCGACCGTAGTGGCTGAACAGACCGTGACTGAAGCGCCTCAGTCCCCTCGGCCACCGCGGCCAGCGAAAGAGACCAAGAGACACAGGAAGACTGCAGTTTGATTTTACAATGGCAAAACATATGTTTCGAAACTAGGTTCCAAACTTTGTGACATACTCAGGGGTAGATATAGCCTCTGACCATAACTTATTTTTTATAGAATGTAGTTTCAACTCGAGAAACTGAAAACAGGTAGAACAGAAATGAGATGGAACATGGATGAACTGAACCACAGCTTTTCGACAGTTTCACAGGGAATATTAAACAAGTTTTTACTGAATTTGGGGAAAGTAATGTAGTAGGTGAACAATACATAGCTTTGAGAAATAAACTTGTAAGGCCGAAGACTATCACATACCTAGAACAGCAGGCCTATCACAAAAACCTTGGGTAACCAAGGAGATACTGAACTTTACTAATGAAAGGGGGTAATATAAAAACGTAGCAAATATAGCAATGTGACACTGACAAGAAGTGCACATTGGTTAAGCAGGGAACGCTAGAGGAAAAATTAAAGTACATTGAAGAATGTATAACTACGGGAACGACAGATTCCTATTCCAGGAAAATAAAAGAGTCGTTGAGAGAGAAGAAAAGCAGCTGCATGAATATCAAGGGCTCAGATGGAAACTGGTACGAAGACAGGAAGAAGGGAGAAATGAAATGTGGAAGGAATGCATAGAGACACTATATAATGAAAATGAACTTGAATGCACCATTGTACAAGGGAAAAAATAAGTAGATGAAAATTAGATAGGTGATAAGACATTGCAGCAATAATTTGACAGAACACTGTAATATATCAGTAGAAAGAAGACCCATAGAGTTGATGATATTCCCTCTCAACTGTTGACATCCTTGAGAGAGAGAGAGAGAGCCATGAAGAAAATGTTCTACCCTGTGTGAAACATTTGTGAGACAGGAGAAATACGCTCAGACTTCAAGACAAATGTAATACAGATTTTAAATTTGGAGTTTTTAGTCTCAGCTGCTTGTAGGTGTTGTAACGATACAACATGGCCATATGAAAATTTGAGCCGGGGCTGTAATTGAAACCCGAGAGTTCGTGCGTGCTAGATGGGCTATGAGCGTGTTCAAGAAATGAGCAGTACTAAGGCAAATTCTCTAGAAATTCTCGAGTAGGCTCGAGAAGTTGTCGACAGTGCTGTGTGCTCTGGCGACTGAGCGAAACTGTACAAGGAAGCATTGAGAAACAACACTCACAATCGTTGTTTTCCGTACAGGCAAGTTAGAAGCTGTACTTTTTACAATTTGGTGTCAAGTACAGGGCTTTATTGGTATTGAATTTCAAGTAGAGTAGCAGTAGTAGTAGTAAATGTTCAAATGTTTGTTAAGCTTATGGGACTTAACTACGGGGTCATCAGTCCCTAAACTTACAAACTACTTATGAACTACTTACGAACTAGGACGGCACAAATATCCATGCCCGAGGGGGGATTCGAACCCCCGACCGTAGTGGCCGTGCTGACCGTGACTGGAGCGCCTCAGTCACCTCGGCCACCGCGGCCGGCTAGTAGTAGTAGCAGTAGTATGTTTCGCAGAAGACAAAAATTATAGGACTGATAATAAAACATGTATTTCACAGGAAACGAAAACTACATTCTTACTTAAAACAAGTTTGCATTCCACATGCATTTATACTTAAATGAGAGAGAAATGCTAAAACATATTACATCAAAAAGTCTCACTACGGTCGGGAGTTCGAGTCCCCCCTCGGGCATGGATATTTGTGCCGTCCTTAGTCTTAGCTAGTTAATAAGTAGTTTGTAAGCTTAGGGACTGATGACCCCGTAGTTGGGTCCCATGAGTTCTACAAACATTTGAACATTTCCAAAAGTCTCCTTGCATACATTTACTTATTGTAGAAACAATTCGGCAGAACTTAACTGTATTTTCGGTTTTTTGCTTCCGGTCTTATGATTTCAGCTTAAAGATCTGGTACTTTCTGAACACAGCTGCCATAATTTACAACTATAGTAGCGACTGTTGGTTGTCCTAACCTTGTAATATTTCGGCCAGGGACGCTTTTGTTCAGTGTCTTTGCCGATGGAAGCTTTCGCGCACGCCACACCAGCCTCCAGCCTAGAGCGTCGCTACTGCCTGGGGAACGAGATGGAGGCAGTGGGAGGCAGCCGCCCCGCATTCTTCCGCTGTAGGAGGTCAGCCTGGCGAATTGCCGTGGCTTTAGGAGCGTGCAGATAAATGGCGACAGCGGACGCAGCGAAGAGAGGG
The DNA here is from genome assembly GCA_026315105.1 of Locusta migratoria. Lineage (NCBI taxonomy): Eukaryota > Metazoa > Arthropoda > Insecta > Orthoptera > Acrididae > Locusta > Locusta migratoria. Next base: position 460,434,362 of record CM048755.1, read on the forward strand.
CCTTAAAAAGTGAGCCGTGGGCTCGTTCTGTTCTAAATCCTAACTGTGGTGGCGCTATCTCCGTTGGTGTTTTCGTCGGCCGACAGGACGCGACGGCCAAGTGAGTGCGTCTGAGACAGCCGATGCGGACGCTTGGGCCGGGTCCGTGACCGTTCTCTGCTCGGGCGTGGACGCCGAGCTGGTTTTGTGTCTGGCGTCGCCGGCAGTTTTCTGCTTTGGGGTTAAGTTTGACTTCGCTGTTACTTTATTTCCGTGTTTTTTGTAATATCTCGCCTCCCATGCGAGGACGATCTTGAATTGGTATATCGAGGGTAACGAGTAAGGGTTTTTTTTTTGTTTGTTTTTTTTTTTTTTGTTTTGTTTTTTTGCGCCACCCCCAGGCGTAGTTGGAACTTAAGGTTTGTCTCTTTTTCCTCTCGTCGTCGTTGCTGCCGTCGGCGAGTTGTAGTTTGCAGCCTTCTGTTCGTGTCTTTCCGAGTGGTCTGGTGACCATACATGTGGCAGTGGCGCTAGCCCACGGCCTTTGAGGAAGTTTGGTTTTAACGGTTTTCGCCACCTCCCCTATGTCAGCCGTGGCAGTCCTCTCCATATAAAGGTGCTCATGTGTTATGATTATTGGTTTACAGATTGTCGCTGCATCACTGTTTAGCAAACTCGTAGCAGAAGTTTTAGCTGATGTGCGCAATGTGCTCTGGTCAGTATTTAAAGGACACTGTTCAATTACACTGTTGACGTTGATGCCTGTATATTGTCTATTGTTTTTATCATCTAGTTTGGCCAATGTATCGTGTAAAATGGTATCTTTATTGTGAAGTTTCAAACTTGATTTGAGCCATATGTCTACGAAAGAAAATTGCCTAGTATTTTGCCGGCCGCGGTGGCCGAGCGTTCTTCAGGGCGTCTGCACGGCCACTACGGTTGGGGGTTCGAATCCCACATCGGGCATGGATATTTGTGCCGTCCTTAGTATCAGCTAGTGCATAAGTAGTTTGTAAGTTTAGGGACTTATGACCACGTAGTTAAGTCCCGTAAGCTCTACGCCCTTTTTTTTTGCCTAGTATTTTGAAAGGCGCTATTCAATTACCCTGCTCATTGTGATTTTTCCAGAACTGAGTTGTGTCATATGTTGAAGGGAAACATTTTTATATTTTCTAAATAAAATCATAACAGGCCCATTATTTTAACGTGTTCAGAGTTACTGTTTGCATCTTTCGGGCCAGTAGATTGTAACTGTAGTCTTATTTATTGCAAATGGTTATTTACGTTATGTGGTGGGGTTTCATTCTAAATTGCACAGTGTGCTCCGGCCAATGTCTAGAAGTACGATTCAGTAACACTGCTGGTGTTTGTATACTTGCCTAAGCACAACCTGTAGCGCTCCGTGTTAATTATATCTAGTGTTTCTTCATTGGCTATTCCTTGCTCAATTTTCTCTTAAAAACGGTATCCTTATTGTAATATTGTTTTTGTATTATTATTTATTATTATCATTATTATTACTCTCACCTATTATTTTGTAAAGGCAAATGATTGCTTCCTTCTTCCTTTAAATTTAGAGGATCTCCTTATTGTATTGTGCTGAGCGTCTGTATGTTTATCTATTCATGCCAGCTGTTATCCGATGTTAAGCGTGATGTTAAATTTGCTCTTACTAATAAATTACATTTTCTTGTTATTTTGATGAAAATGTCCATCAGTGATACCCTCCTGTGCCCAGTATCCGTGTATTTTTATTAAAGGGATTAAAATCTCGGTTTTCACAACGAAATGGACAAAATAACGCACGTGCAGAGAAAGCCCTTGTCTGCAGATACCAGAGGAATCGTTTACCGAAAAAAAGCGACGCACAGCACATAAACAGTGGACCCCTGCAGACGGGAAGAAGACAGCCAAACCCCTGCAGTGCACAAATGCGTGAGTGAAAAAGAGACTGGCTTGCAGTATAAATAAAGAAAAACTAATGCTTCAGACATAATATTACACCAGTCTTCTAACCACCCACAGGCCCAGAAGGAATCAGCTCTGAGATACATGTTACACAGATTAAACACAGTACCACTAGACAAACACAATTATAACAAGGAGCTGGACATAATAATTCAAATAGCAAAGAGTAATGGATACAAAGAAACCCTCATTACAAAATTGAATAAAAGAATCAAAAACAAAATAAAGAAACAAAACACCCAAACCAAGGGCTCATAACACTCACAACTAACACCCAAAACAACAACAACACAAATGAAAGACATAACACAGAAACTCAACAAACAAACTGGTACACACTTACTTACGGAAATAAACTGACACACAGAATTGGAAACATTCTCAAGAAACAAGGTATCAAAATAGCATATCAAAGCCATAACTCATTACAGAAATGTCTAATAAAAACAGAAAACTCTCACATCTACCAAAAATCTGGTATCTACCAGCTCAAATGTAACAGTTGTGAGGCTCTATACTTAGGCCAGACCAGCAGGACATTTGAAACAAGATATAAAGAACACAGACGATCATGGAAATATGGCAACAGCCATTCAACATTTGCAGAACTCCTTAGGCAAAAAAACCACTATCCCACCACCATAGAAACAGACATGCAAATAGTCAGATTCAGCAATAAGAAACACCTCCTGACCCTCCAAGAGAATTTCCAAATTCAAAAAGCACTAATAGAAAAGAAACACATATTAAATGACCAAGTAAACATCAGCAACCAAACATTATTTAAACTAATAAAACACATAGTAGACAAAGACAAACCTCCTCCACCCGCAAAATCACCATATAATACGACCACATAAGACAACAACAAAAACAAATCCCTTCCCACACATTAACACATGCAGAAAAATCGGAATCTCTCTCTCTCTCTCTCTCTCTCTCTCTCTCTCTCTCTCACACACACACACACACACATACACACACACACACAGACACAGAAAGTCGCTAGTTGAACCAAAATCATATTTATAAACACACAATACAATCACAATACAATCAGAACATCAAACACAAAGTTGATAGGAGACGCCTATTTTGACAGAAACGAAACAAAAACACACCTCACAGCACGAACCAAAGAACTCGAAAGCAAGGAACACACAAACAGACAATAGACAAACAAAACAAACGACATACAGAGCCTGCCAGGCCACAGAAATGGTTATGTTTCAAAAACTTTCGTAAGAAATGTTACTGTAAAAAGTGTAAAATAGTGTAAATAAGCAGTGACAGCAAGTGACAAGGTGCTACAAATCACACATGGAGATAAAAAAAAAATTCGTGAGTAATATTAATAGTCCAATTTATTCAGAATGAAAACAATCCAATTGCATGAGAAATGTTACAGATCGAACTTCGTAATAACTAAAACAAATAATGTAATACAAACCATTTATTGTACAGCTGACCACTGAAGATGCTTTAAAATAAAGCGAAACGCTTCTGGTCTAAAGTAGACTAATTTACAGTTGCAAAAGACGGTCCCATATCCTATACAAAATTGTATAACTGCAACTGCGGAAGACAAGGCCAAAAAACGAAGAAACATGTATAAATAAAGTGGTTCCACCTAAACAGTGTTTCTGGCCATGGAGAAATACCTTGAAAATGGCATACCAGACACGCTTAACACAGACGGCTGCTACAAAGAAATGTTTTTTCGAACCAAGAAAGACTGCAGCAGATACGAACAACACGCTGGGGAACTTCGTGAGAAACCCAGAAGAAGACATTTGGTCCGTCGCAGGAGAAGCGATAAGAGATGGTGACAGCTCCCGCCATGCCCTTTGAAGCCTCCGCTCGGGGATGGCGCCGCGCCACAGATCTGCTAAGCCGGCGCGCGATGCTGCCCCCACCGCCGCCACTGCCGCCGCTGCCGACACACCGCGTCGCGCCGATCCGTCGCCTGACGCCCACGCCGTCTTAATGTTGGTGAGACAGGAAATTACTTTCCCATTCCCTGTTCATATCTGTGTCGTGTCCATCCCAGTCAAATCGGCCCTGAAATATTACCGTTTTCCAAATCTTTTTATAAATAAAAGTAAATTACATGTGGTAATCCTCTGTGAAATCTATTTAGTTCTTAAATGAATGGCCGGCCGCGGTGGCCGAGGTGACTGAGGCGCTCCAGTCACGGTCAGCACGGCCTCTACGGTCGGGGGTTCGAATCCCCCCTCGGGCATGGATATTTGTGCCGTCCTAGTTCGTAAGTAGTTCATAAGTAGTTTGTAAGTTTAGGGACTGATGACCCCGTAGTTAAGTCCCATAAGCTTAACAAACATATATATATCTTAAATGAATGCCTTGAATCAAATTTCCCTGACAGCCCATTTTCATAATTTCTCATTATATTGTTATTTTATTTTACTGCAGTGTGAGAGTTATTCAGGGAGAGGTTTCATCTACCACACAACCTTATAATGTAAAATTTTTTGGATAGTGTTAATTTTGATGCATGTTGTATGTTGGCGGACTATTTCCGGAACTATCCAACTTGCCGGCCGCGGTGGCCGAGGTGACTGAAGCGCTCCAGTCACGGTCAGCACGGCCACTACGGTCGGGGGTTCGAATCCCCCCTCGGGCATGGATATTTGTGCCGTCCTAGTTCGTAAGTAGTTCATAAGTAATTTGTAAGTTTAGGGACTGATGACCCCGTAGTTAAGTAACATAAGCTTAACAAACATTTGAACATTTTTTTCTATCCAACTTTTTAAAAAAATGTTCAAATGTTTGTATAGCTTATGGGACTTAAATACGGGGTCATCAGTCCCTAAACTTACAAACTACTTATGAACTAGCTAATCCTAAGGACGGCACAAATATCCATGCCCGAGGGGGGATTCGAACCCCCGACCGTAGTGGCCGTGCAGACCGTGACTGGAGCGCCTCAGTCCCCTCGGCCACCGTTGTCGGCCAACATTTTTACCGAATTTCCTTATTATGTAGTATGAATGGTTTACACACATAAGGCCTTGAGTATTTTGTCTTACTTTCATTAATAGAAGAATCCGCTTCTCCATTTTTGTGTTCGACTGCTGGAAATATCGTGTAATTTTAAATGTTTTATCATGCCTGTTGCACTTCTGCTACGTTACGGAGCTTAAAAAAGACATATGTTGCATTAGACGTTATTTCCATTCTCCGTAAAGTACTGACAGCTCCACAACTTTCGTTTTTGTGTGACCGTATTTGAATTAGAATCACAGTGTGCGTTGCCTGACAGCGTCAGCAGTCAGTTCAAACAACCGTAACGCGTGCTGCCCCAGTCAACTGACGTACAGCGACGCTCGCCGCAGCGCCGCTTCTCGTGAGATTCTCGAGAACTGCGCTAGCACCAACACCTAGAGAGAGGCAGAGGCGCTCTCGTGTGACGTCAGGCAGAGTAGGTTGCGCGCGCATAACTCACTGGCTCGCTGCTTCGGCATAGTCGGCCGTGCCCCAGCGGCTACCCAGTCAGCTATGCGCGCGCAACCTACTCTGCCTGACGTCACACGAGAACGCCGCGGCATTCTCTCTAGGTGGTGGTGGCTCAAGTCGCCATGCCTCACAGTCCCATCCCTAGAGCTTGTTAGGTAGTTGCGCTAAACGTCTGCGCCACCACCTTAGGCACACCGACTTATCACACCTGAACGCACATGTTCGAAAGAACTGACTTTTGTGTCTCGTTGCCGCCGGTTGTCCTGAGTGTCGGTGGCCGAGTAGATAGAGACCGACACAGGAAAATAGGATGCACGCGTGAGCAGGTACGGAGGTGACCAGCCAGTGGGACAGCAGAAACTAGAAACACTAAGCTAGATTAGTATAAGAGATATATTTCATAGAAATAAATTAACTTGGAGAGCAGCAGACTAGTAGAATGTTGATACATAGTTTAGATAGAGGCCTGCCTACTGATGATTCCTAGTGCCTAGCCAAGTCTTAACTGGTGCCTATCTGATTCCCAAGTAGCCAATGCAGTGCAGTGGTGGCCACGAGCGGAGTTGTAGCAGAGAGCGCTCGTGGATGACGTCGTAAGAACGCCGCGCCGTGCGTGCATGGCGGCGCGCGGCGAAAGTACGTGGCGCGCACTTTAGACTTGTGCGACACCACACTGACACCGCAAATTACTTGATTGTTAAGTCTTCATGTCGAGGAGTGGTGCATATTTTAGCGGGGATGCACACGAGAAATGGACTCCTGCCGGGAATACAAGACCCGTGGCGAGCCACGGAGAAGAATGATCGTAGTACAGGCGTCTCTAACTCAGATGCTTGGCGAGCAGCGGCCGGCTCAGGCAAAAGCACGGGTGTTCTGTTCTGCTGCCGAGGCGTTGGCGTGGAGCACGTGAGCGAGGCAGACACTGCGTTGCTGTGGCAGTGCTTAGCGAGGCGACATCTGTGTTGCAGTTTGTGAATAGAGCTGACAGATCAACGCGTCAACCGGTGTACTGATATTAAAACAAATAATAATAATAATAATGCCAATTATGTGTGCAGACAGAAAAAAATACTTTCATTGCGCTCCTTAATTTGCACTAATATTCAACATTCTCTGTTGATATTTGACAGCGGTTTGAATTCACCAATTTTCCTAGATTTGAAACAATCGTTTTGACACTTGCAATTCGAAGTATACTTCCCAACGAAGCATCAGCCAAATATGTCTTCTCTTTGTATTGTTAATATTCATAATTGAAAACGTTTGTTCACTAAGGAAAGTTGTTCCGAAAATACCAACACAATGCAGGCCGACGGCATGAACCCTCGGGAATTCTTATTGATCAACGCCTTAATAAAAATGAATTCAAATCATCACTGTAATTTTAAAAGCAGTCTGACAAAATTGACTCGCATTGTAGTTTTATCAGCTCTGTTTTTGAGACTTCATGGAACATCCTATAGGCGCATAGAAAATGCGTCATAAGAACTCTTAGTGTAGGTTTTAGTTTCTTTATTTCTTCAAATAAATTATATCTTCAAATTCTTTATGCAACGATAGTAATCCTTTTGTTTACTCACTATGTGGTCATAAGTACTTAAATTAAACAATTTTAATAAAGGAAAATTGTCTAAATTTATTTCTTGAAGCTGACCTTTACAAAAAAATGCTGCAATTTGAAACTTTGAATTCGGTCACATATAGTACCGATTAATTTATTTTTATCTTGCAACGATTTATTTAAATAGTGTAAATACCCCGTGATATCTTCCATGAAAGCGAGGTCAGCGATCCATTGCTCAACATCTAAGTCTGACTGTGGAAAATCTTTCACATCAATGAAGAAAGCTATTTCTTGTCTCAAATCGACTATGTTTGAGAGTATTTTGAACAACTTCGTCGATCGGCATCATAAAAAGGATTGTATTTGTGAACTGATTCAAGATCCTCTAAAAATCCGTAGGTTTCCGATGATTCAACACTTAATCAAAATATCCACGGGTGTACTGCCGGTCTATAGTGTCCAACGGGCACAATATTTCGGCGATCATACATGTCGCCATCATCAGGTGAACTGACGGACTAAGCTCCTGGAAACGCAACCTCGACTTCCGCCTGAATCAGCTGAGGAAATACGTCGTGAAACTTATCGTGCGTTGACGAAATTCAAGCCCATGAAGTCGAACATCACTAGTAAAGAGAGGGCGGCCATTCGTGACCTGAGGGAGCGCCCTGAAATTGTTGTCTTACCGGCTGACAAAGGCAATGCGAAGGTTGTTGTCTCCCATAAGGACTACACTGAAAAGATGCAGAGCCTGCTAAATGACGATTCCTACCGGAAGATCAGCGTTGACCCCACAAAGAAGGTGGAGAACAAGACGAGGGCGCTTCTCAAGGATGCGGATTTACCGGAGAGTGCCGCCAAGAAACTGCTACCTAAAGGTCCGGTACCGCCAAGACTTTATGGACTCCCTAATGTTCACAAAGATGGGGTGTCGTTACGTCCCATTGTCAGTAACATCAGATCACCTACTTATTTGTTGGCCAAATACTTGACGGGAATATTAAGTCCTTAAGTGGGTAAATGCCCTCATCACATCCGTAATTCCGTGGATTTTGTTAAACGCCTTAACAGCTTCAGGCTGGATGAGTCAGATATCATGGTGAGTTTTGACGTCGTTTCGTTGTTTAAGAGGGTGCCCGTTCCAGAGTCACTAGATTTGATTGGTCAGAAGTTTGACGAGAAAACCACCGAACTTTTTAGGCATGTCTTGACCTCCACGTATTTTCTTTTCAATGGCGAATACTACGAACAAACGGAGGGAGTCGCCATGGGTAGCCCACTCTCTCCTGTGGCCGCATATTTGTACATGGAGAATTTCGAGGAGGAAGCCCTGGCGTCATCTGAATGGAAAAATGTTCAAATGTTTGTTAAGCTTATGGGACTTAACTACGGGGTCATCAGTCCCTAAACTTACAAACTACTTATGAACTACTTACGAACTAGCACGGCACAAATATCCATGCCCGAGGGGGGATTCGAACCCCCGACCGTAGTGGCAGTGCAGACCGTGACTGGAGCGCCTCAGTCTCCTCGGCCACCGCGGCCGGCCTGAATGGAAACCTACTTGCTTTTTCCGTTACGTGGACGCTACTTTTGTCATCTGGCCACATGGATGGATAAACTCCTTGACTTCCTTATACATCTGACCTCCATACACCTCAACATCAAATTCACTATGGAGACTGAAACGGAGGGTAAATTGCTGTTCCTTGACGTCTTGGTCAAGAGAAGAGCTGATAGCACCCAGGGTCATGGTGTATATCGGAAGACAACGCACACCGATCTTTATTTACACGCAGACAGCTGTCACCATCCTTCACAGAGGAATGGAGTACTTAAAACTCTAGTGCATAGGGCGCGCACTATCTCCGACGCAGAGAGTCTACTCCAGGAATTGGAACACCTGAGAACTGTATTCCGAAATATTGGGTACTCAGAGTGGCAGATTCAGCGGGCTCTCCGCCCAACCACTAAAGCACAACCTGTGGAAACGGATGAAAACACGAGGGAGAATGTAAGCACTGCGTTCATTCCATATACCGGCGCACTCTCGGGGAAGGTCACACGCATATTTAAAAAAAAAAAAAAAATAAATAAATAAATAAATAAAAAAATAAAAAAAAAACACCAGGTTGGAACTGTCTTTTGTCCACCGAATAAAATTCGTACACTGGTGGGGAGCGCCAAAGATGATCTCGCTTTGAGGAAGGCCGACGTGTACCAGACTCCGTGTCAGTGTGCCGAGTCATATATTGGACAGACGATGAGTACCGTCGAGAATCGATGCGTTGAACACCAGAGACATACACTATTGACGTATCCGAGCAAGTCGGCGAGTCGGAGAATCATGCGATGGAGAATGAACGCACTAGGATTCTGGTACAGACGTCGAGATACTGGGACTGCGTCGTTAGAGAGGCCATTGAAATTCGCACAAGTGACGACCTCATAAACCATGACTGTGGCTATAATCTTAGCAAAGCTTGGGAACAAGTGACTGGGTTAATTAAGAGTAAATTTAGCAAACGTAACGAAGTGACGACCACGGCGGACAGAGCCCTCACATCGACGTCATCTCAGACGCCGTCGCAATAGGTTCCACTGTGCGACCGCGGCGCGGGGCGCGGACCACGGAGGGGTCGCTCCTCGGGCCGAGGGTATTTAAATCGCCCGCTACCGGGCTAGAACCCAGTTCCCTTCGAGCCGCCGTAGCGTGCGGATCTCCGTGCCGGCGCGTTTCCAGGAGCTCAGTGCGTCAGTTCACCTGATGATGGCGACATGTATGATCGCCGAAATATTGTGCCCGTTGAACACTGTAGACCGACAGTACACCCATGGATATTTTGATTATGAAATACGCCGGGAGAAACTTAAGAATCACATTCAACACTTGTTTTGAACAAATTCAGATTTTTCGAAACTTTATCTATGATGGACCTAAACTTGTGGAACACTTTTGCACATAACTGTTCTTGATGGAAAAAAACAGTCTATCGTAAAAACTGGGGGAATCCCTGCTTCGCGCACTTTTGTTTTTATGCGCTCTACAAAACCTATCCCTTCCGACAATATTGCAGGCAGAACCCCCTTCAGCTGCATATCGTTCAATACCTCATCTATAGCCATGCTGTATCTTCTTCAGTTGAGGTATTTTTCAAAGAAACAACATCCAACAGTTCCTCGGTAACACTGAAATATTTTTCGACACCCCTTACGATTATTGCAAGTTGAGCCATGCTGCGATTGTCAGTGCTCTTATCGAGGCAATCGAGTAGTCTACGCAGTTACAACATTTAGTGCGCAACTGCTCCTTTAACTACACACCAATTGGTTGCATTCGTCGAGAAATTGTTTGTTCCGACAAGCTTAACGCCTTAAATTGGGCCACTACAGACAGGCATATTACCTCCAAATACTCTACAAAACACTCTTTTACAAATTCGCGGTCCGTAAAAGGTCTTATACTTTTTGCAACTGTCAGTGCAACAATATAGCTATCTCGAACGGCGCTTTTAAATGTACTCTTCAGTTCAGATAGCCGGCCGCGGTGGCCGAGGGGACTGAGGCGCTCTAGTCACGGTCTGCATAGCCACTACGGTTGGGGGTTCGAGGTTCGAATCCTCCCTCGGACATGGATATTCGTGCCGTCCTTAGTATTAGCTAGCTCATAAGTAGTTTGTAAGTTTAGGGACTGATGACCCCGACCCCGTAGTTAAGGTGCTTTTTTTTTTTTTAATCTATCGGACCAAACTGCGTGGTCATCAGTTCGTAGCTTACAAACTACTTAAACCTAGGTAAACTAACCTAAGGACAAACACACACACCCATGCCCCAGGGAGGACTCGAACCTCCACGGCGTTCAACCGCGCGCTCCACAGCGAGGCGCATTAGACCGCCCGGCTACTCCACCGCGGCCGTAGTTAAGTCCCATAAGCTATACAAACATTTGAACATCATTTCAGATAACAGGAACAATGAACTTTAAAATTTACCACACAAAACGGTATCATAATTTAGTTTACCAAACTAATCTAAAGAGAAAGAGGGTAAGTTTCTATAGATATAAGTACAATTAAAAGTACGACGCACTGTCGTTGCCTTCGTATTTGCATTTGAGTGGAATATTAAGCAAGTGCTTTCCCATCAGATTTTACAAAAAATTACGAATCTTTCCATTGAGCATTAAAATAATCGCACAGTTACATCTGAACCTTTCTTGCTCGGGTTGAACTCTCGCAAGATAGATTAACAGTGTTCAATTTGATAGTATTCAGAACTGATACTTCAGCGCACCGAACAAAACGCGATAGCGAGCGCTGTCTCTGTCATACACGGTGAGGGAAGAGCTGGAGTGGCCTGTCGTAATAGATGGAGATTCGGACGTGCTCGGGTATTCCGTGAAGGTGTATTCGGCCTGTGCGCCTGCGGTGCGCAGGGGTTTCGCACATTTGCCTACTGAGCAGGAGGTTCCGGTTTGAATCTTGGCAACGACACAAATTTTCATACGTCCATGTTGTACGGATAAAACACCTACAAGCAGCTGAGATTACGAAAGCCCAGTTAAAATCTATATTAGGAACAGCTGCAGCATTACGTAGCGACAAACACCGTCATATCGTATTTGTAAAGAAAAATGTTTGTATACAGTACATGAATTCGAACTTCTAGCAATGTCAGCGAAATTCGGTCACTGGTTTGGGGAGGCTCATTTACAACAGCCGTGCCATTCCCCTTACGATGTGAAAGTTTCAGCTGCATAACATAGCTTACGCCGGAAACGTGTACCTTTAATTCTGCTCAATAGTGTGCTAGAATGCTTTTCAGAAGGACAAGAACGCATTACTTTGTGATTAGCTGTCTTCTGAATTTTAATTCAGGCAAAGCTGTATTATTATTAGCAGCTGATGAACCTTCTTATCGAGGAATTAGAACAGATGAGTGGCCCTTCCCTTTTTTTGTTTTTTTTTTTTTGTTTTTGTTTTTTTTGTTTTTTTTTTCTAATGTTTGAACGACCCACAAAGAAATTATTCTCAAATCTGGAACGAAGCTCGAGAAATTATTTGTGCAGTGACGAAATTTAATCAGTGTCTTTTCAGCAGCAAATTTTATTTGGCGAGTGACCATAAGCCCTTGAAATTACATCTACATTGCTACACTGCAGTTCACTGCAGTTCACATTAAAGTGCCTGGCAGATGGTTTATCGGACCGCTTTAAGACTATATATCTATTGTTCCAGTCTCTAATAGCCATGCAGGAAAAGGAACACCAAAGTCTTTCCGTATTACATTCAATTTCTCTTATTTTATTATGATTATCATTACTGCCTCTACAGGTGTCTGCCAAAATTTGGAAGAGAAAGAAGAGAAAGATGGTGAAACAAATTCCGTAAATAGATTCCGCCTCAAAAAGTACCGCAGTTCTGATTTTTTCCCCTACTCGTGCATAATTTCCGTGTCACTCTTTCCCTCGTATAGCGATAAAACTGAATTAGTTACTCTTCTAGGAACTTTTTCTGTGTAGTTAGTCAGTCCGACCTGCTAAACATAACAGCAGTACTCCAAAAGAGGACGAACAAGTGTAGTATAGGCAGTCTTTTTAATAGATATGTTACAGCCTCTGTTCTGACAATTAAACGCAGTCTTTGGTTTTCCCTCCCCTCAATATTTTCTATCTGTCCTTTCCAGTTTTAGTTGTTTCTGACTGTAATTAGTAGTTACTTCGTTTAATTTACGACCCTTAAATTTGACTTATTTATCATGTAAATGAATTTCAAAGGATTTATTTTAGTGCGCATGTGGACGAGCATAAACTTTTCGTTTTTGGGGACAAAGTGTCAACTTCCGCACCATACTGATCTCATGGAAATTGTTTTGGAATTGGCTTTCACCCTCTAGTGACCTTACTAGACGATTAACGACGGTATCGTACGCGGACAGCCTAAGAGTTCTACTCATATTGTCTACTACATCAGTTATGAAGACATGGAACAGTAGGTATCTCATAACACTTCCCTGGGGAACGCCAGGTATAAATTCTTATTTATTCAATAAATAGTCGTCAATTACTACACACTGTGTCATTTACTGTCATATTTTGGTCCTACCAAGCCAGTTGCGCCTCTAGCGGCAAAGGCTAAATGCTGGGTCTTGATTTGTCCAATAATCTATATCAGATTCTGTATATAACCACTGTTAAACATGAAAATGCCGACACTCTTTTATGCCTACCTATTGTTGTTAGTCCTGCTTTTCATTCTTGCGAAATTTCTAGGTAGTTCAATTGACGTACGGCTAGGGGCGTTTAGCAAAGCATTCCGCTTAACCACCTAAGTCCGCTCATGCAATAGCAGAGGATCGTGATTTATAGATTCTGTTGCGCTGCGGCCGCTGTCCGACACTGTGTCATTCTTTTGCTTAGAGACTCTGAACTGTCACACTTTGTCATTTCAGAGGTTGTTCAACATGAAATACTTAGCTTGCTCAGGGGTATATATATATATATATATTACAATGTTATATTATTATATCATTCGCAGAACATAAGAACGTTCTTTAAATGGCTTGAGCCTCAGTCTCAATGGCAAGGTTTGCATGTAGATTTACAGGGCAGTACTTAAAACACTCATTGGTTCGCTTTGATTAAAACTTTTAGCAAATTCCTTTCCGCCGTAAGAATGTGCTCTCATACAATACTCCAGGCCCTGTCATATACAGGGTGTGTCACTCAACTGTTTCACTCCAGATATCTCTGAAACTACACGACATATTGAAAAACGACCTTCACGGTCATGAACGTACTGTAAGGGCTTATGAAAGTAGGTACTATGAGACAGTCTAAAACGCAAAGAAATATTATATTCAACTCAATCTTATGTTTTTTTTAAATGGATACCCAATATTATTTCTTAAGCAATCAACAGAATGAAAAATCACAAAAATAATGGCGTTGGTTGCATCACAATCCGTCAATTACACTCGGAGAAACTGCGAAGCGCGGACACGCGCTAGAGTATCCATTTAAAACAACATAAGTTTGTGTTGAAAATAATATTTCTTTACGTTTTAGACTGTCTCATAATACCTACATTCATAAGTCCCTGCCGTACGTTTATGACCATGAAAGTCGTTTTTCAATACCTATTGTAGTTCCAGATATATCTGGGGTGAAACAGTTGAGTAGGACATCCTGTATATATTGAAGGACTTCCTCAAGTAATAGTGACTGGCAATGGACCACAATTTCATTAAACAACCTAGTAGTTTGCCACGCTAAGGGTTCAACCATATTACATGTGCACCTTTTCACGCTAAATCCCATAGAGAAGCAGAAGGGTTTGTGCGCACATTTAAGCAACAGATGGACAGAATTCGAAGCTCAAACACACATCAACAATCTTTTGTTGCTTTTCTTGTGTTTTTGACACTCCCAATGCATCAGTTCACCGACAGAGTTGCTGCATGGTCGGCGTCGCCGCACCTTGCTACAGTTGCTGCATCATTGATGGCGTCGGACGTCCTCTCAGGCAGGACATGGTAAGAATGCTATAAATGAACTTGTGTTTTACAGAGTTTCTACAGGTAGGGCTGCGAGCAGAGAACAGTCGTCACAGGACCCTGGAAATTTGCAACTAAGAAGGAACGAAAACGAGATACGACTGTGTGAACCGTGCGAACCTGCCGCCGGCGTTACGTTCATAATGTCATCGATAGCACGGGTCGCCCACTCTGAGGGGTCCCTATTGAGATAGTGATGGACTTTACCCCCTTTCTACATCATAACCATGGCGTTCCTTGCCTGTAGCTGGGTGCCACCGAATCATGGCGTGACACTTCACAGTGATTCGCTGCTGTGTGTTAGTGGGCACTCTAGGCATTGTTTTCTTCGGGTCTACGTTCCCACTAAGGTCGAAAAGGGAATACTGGAGCGTGGTCAGACACTGCGTGGCACCGGTGTTAGCTCCTTCCCTCTCAGTTACACCCGCAGCAAACCTCGAGCAAGTCGTCGTTGGCACCCTCAATAGACGGCGACGGTGAAGAAATTATGAAGCGGGGGTGATGTGTTGCCATGAACTTTTGACACCAGCGCTATTATTGTCACAATGGCCAATAGCCCATCATTGCTGCAAACCACAGTAGCTGACACGAATCCGATGGTAGATCGAAAGGCATGCAATCTGCGCCTACTTTGCATACCAGAGCGCGGTTCTCCCGAATTCTAGTCCATTGTTACCACTGCACCACCCCTCTCGGTCGTCGGTTTTTGTTTATGGGTATCTTTGTTCAGATAAAGAACACAGACTATCTATCGTCTTTCATTCCAGTGCAAAATACTACTTTCAGCAAATTTCAGTTCCACTGCACGTACCTCTTATATCGTAACAGGTCCAGTTTACTGAACTCCATGAATTCACGATTGAAAAATGTAGTCTATTAAAATAGTCATACTACGGGAATATACCAAATTACACTGTTCGATCAGAAATACACAAAAACGGAAGACCTTAAGGCTGACAAAACAATTACGGACCGCAAGATTCGTTAAGCACATTGATTATTGAGGGTAGGCCACATTGTAAGTATACAAACACAACCGGAGGTGCTTTCAGCGCAAATATAGTGGTTGGTTGCTATTAGTGCTTGGTGATCTGTGGTTGGTGGCCTGTTACCGGCGCCGCTGGTAAAGCTGCACGTCTAACGTTGTCTGAAGCTCTTAGCGAAATCTCTGCTGACCAGGTTGTTAGTATTCCATATTAATAGGTGGTTTCAATGGGCACAGCATTACCAGTGACTTGTGTGCGCTACACTAAACTTGGCAATGACTGCAGTAGAACCGTTATTTTTGCAGAACCAACGTGATTGTGAAGTGTGCATGATTATTATTTTCCATATATGACACCTTCTTCAGGCCAACGATGTAGTGAACTAAATAGTTCTTCTCTCTTTTACACTGATACATATTTTATGAAATAAATAATTTATATTTTCATGTTACATAGATTGAGATACAGAACATCGAGATGCGAGAAGTGTGATTAATTCATGCACGTCTCTTTTTAATGTCACCAGTCAGTGGGTTAAGAAATCCTCGACGGGTCGTTTTATTTTTTTTTTATTTTTTTTTAAATGAAAACCGTCCTACGCACTAGACAGCGAAGGATTTGATTATAACCATGGTAATAATAAGCTGTGGTCTTTCAATAGATTTTAATTCAATTGAAAGATCAAAGTCCCTTTAGGGTAACGTCAGCTTGGTATCTGAAATTGACAAATTAATCAAGATAAAGAGAACCTGGTTACCCTGACGAGACAATAATGTCATTAATGAAATCCAGTAGCAGGTGTTAGTCACTGGAGTAACCAAGCAGTTGAATCCTATTGATGTACAAACATTTGATTTTGAAGAAATTGATATTGAGGTTATTATGCAGCAATGTGGTGTCACCTTTTACTGATTCCTGTGCCAGTTTTGGACACCATCAAAGAGTAAGGCGGTATTGTTGGACAGAAGCATTTATTGACACAAAAAATGATTCATGAGAATGAGCTATTTGTTCTAAAAATTGACACTGACATCAATATTTGGCAGGAGTTTTGTATCCGAAAAATTGTTATTATACGTGTCTAAGACGAAAGAAACTATATTCATAGTGCTGGTATTTAACTGCAACTATAGCACATCCCCATATACTACATGATAATCACGGAAATTTAACTTAGTTTTCGTGGAATTGCATAGTGAAATACTTTGTGCTTAGGGCTGTCTTAGATTTACAGTACATTGAACCATGCCGAGAAAACAAAAGTCTTGGGGCACCTTTTAATGTCGTGTCGAATCTCCTTTTTCACGGCGAAGTGCAGCATTCCGGAGTGGAATGAAATCAAAAACTCGTCGAAAGTCGTCTGCAGGAAAATTGAGTCGTTATACATTGAGAAAGAATTACCGGTAAAATACTTTGTGTACGAACAAACTTGTCCAGTAGATCTCATATATGATCGTTGGGATTCGTATGAATCTATCTTGATAACTACATAATTCGCTGGTAATTTCTATTGTATATTTCCTTCACGGTAATAATAGCTTGGTGTATTCGCGCGAAGGCAAAATTGACAGTTTGATACCAGGTCATTACACGTCTTAGATATCGATTAATTAGGTTATACAGTTATGCTGTGATGATTCTGAATCTCAATTAATCTGACTGAACAAGGGAGGGTTTGACTGTATACGTTTAAGTGCAAAAATAGCTTACAGTCCGCTCAGGGCGCCAGACCATTGTGTGATTATTTCATGAAAATACTCTGTCTGCTCTTCATTCTCTTTTTAAGCAGCTTTAAACGAGGAACAAAACCGAAATCGTCGGTGTCTGACAAAACAGTGGCAACCTTTTGTGGGCGAAATATTGTGACTGCGCGAACACGGTGAAAGCAATTAAGCGGCGCTCACCTGTTGCGCGAGCTGCTGCAGCCGGCCAGATTCAATCTTGCCGAGGACCAAATGGAGCAATAAATAACCGGCAGCGCCGCCGCTTTCCACGTGATTGCACGGCCGACGTGGCGCCCATCACGCGACTCCGTCGAGCCTGCTTCTCTGTCGCTATCTTACTACAGCCATCATGCCGCTGAAAGCGTGACAGCACTTTAAGCAGAACAGATCGTTGCTGGAATTTAGACTTCGCGTTGTGGAGCCAACAGTACTCCACAAGCTGTATCTTTATTTAGTAGCCGAGCGGTCTAAAGCGTCTCGCCGGCCGCGGTGGCCGAGGTGACTGAGGCGCTCCAGTCACGGTCAGCACGGCCACTACGGTCAGGGATTCGAATCCCCCCTCGGGCATGGATATTTGTGCCGTCCTAGTTCGTAAGTAGTTCATAAGTAGTTTCTATGTTTAGGGACTGATAACCCCGTAGTTAAGTCCAATAAGCTTTACAAACATTTGAACATTTTGAAAGCGTCTCGTTGCGGAGCGCGCGGTTGCTCGCTGTGGAGGTGTGAGCCCTCCCTGGGGCATGTGTGTGTGTGTGTGTGTGTGTGTGTGTGTGTGTGTGTGTATGTTTGTCCGTAGGTTAGTTTACCTAGGATTAAGTAATTTGTAAGCTACGGACTGATGACCACGCAGTTTGGTCCGATAGATTTACAGACATTTGAACATTTGTTTTATTTATTTAAGTTTTAATACCAACCTAACTGTGAAAATTAGTCCTAAGTAAAGAACTGTCACAACATATTCGAAGACACATATACGCGCTGAATTTTCCACTGTGTACAACCTCAAATAATAGATAGAGGAGAAGATACTGAACAGAGAATGTCCCCTCGATCAATCCTTAGAATTTACGCATTATCACGCTTTTTAAAATGCCGTATCTGGCTTCACATCCTGCTGCATATACATTCGGTGGTTCAGATGGTAGATGGAATGAATGGGAAGGTTTATCTTTGGCTGTATTAGGGCACCAAGTTGTTGAATAGGACAAGATTAAATTGTGCCAGACCGAGATTTTATCCAAGGTTTTTCCGCTTCGGGTCAGCGGTTACGTTAACCCCTTGCCTATCCGAGCACGCTTCCCGTCTGCCCCAAACTGTAGTTAGTCGCACGCTATGGATGTAGCGACCCTTTCATTCATAGTCCCCTTACTCTGGGCATAACCGCTTTCTTCGTGACGTTGAACGAAATTCTCAGCATCTGCATCCACACTCCGCACGCCACCTCACAGTATCATGCGCGACTGCTAAATGTGTTCGTTCAAAGGGCTGTCTGCCCTCTGTACTAATAATTGCCCTCTGTAATAATAATCTCAACTAACCTCAACGTGATTGCTGTGGCCCAAAGCCAGAAACTCGGCTTCGAATTTCGGTCTAACATAAATTTTAACTTTTCACCGTCGAATTATTTCAGTTCCTCAATACAGTCCAATTTTATAAATTTGTACTTATGGATGATGTGATTGAGGTCAGATCCATGTGAGACTACTATAGTTTTTTACAATTGTACTTGATTATTATATTCAAATGTATGACTGAACATAGCAGTCCACTTGATGTGTCACATGTATCCTATGGTTCATTGTATCTATACAACATATAATATATTTTATGTAACATGTATATTTCTAAATAATTTCTTGTACAATAAAAAATAAAAAAAAAATAAAAAAATAAAAAAAGAGCATCACCTCATCCACCCACCTCTTGTACGAGCATTTATTGTGATTCAATGGCACTTGTATTCTGCCTATGTATATATTATTTTTTCATTTGTTTTGATTTTCAAGCCTTGACTATATTCATAGTGTTAGATTCCGTCCGTTGTCGCGTTATCATAGCCCATAAGTGTTAAGTGACATATTGTCCTTTCACATAATTTATCTAGCTAGGACTCTTGATAAATTATTCTACAATATTAACTTGTAATATATGGTGAGCAGCAATGTGACTGTCACGTCACAATGGTCTAGTTTGCGTACTCTTTGACATTTTCGTGTGTTTTGTGCTGTATTTAGCAACGCCCAATCCCATACTTTGGCCCTCGCACGTCTCCCTTGTCGTACGCCCTATCCCATTAGTATTTATAATATACTTAATATTGGTTTCTTATATATTTTTATAAGACTTAACACATTTTGTAGCCATATTTTCACAGTTTCTATGACTGTACACAGTACAGAGTGCCCAAGATTATGTATGTGTAGGTTTATTCAAGTAAGTTTTAATGTTAACCCTGCGCCATCTGGTGGCGAGTGGGCCTTTTTACCTGTTACGGTGTTTCCCCCTCTCACCACAGTTGGGCATGTGAGTCTAGTTCAACACCGCCACTAGACGCCCACGATGGTTAAAAATATGAGACTCATCAGTCAATTAGGGCGTTTATACTGAACAAGTATCTCACCAATCGTCGAGATAAACAAGCTCTGGTGAGCTATGTTATATAGATTATATATTTTCTTTGCGCCAGGGGCACAAAAATATTTAAAATCATATTCGAAAAAAATAGTAGATTAGCGATAGTCTGTTAATATTTATAGGACATTTTCATGAGTATGTTTCAAAGAAATGATTAGTATTTGAATCACCTCGGATCAGCATTTGCCCTGTTGGCCGTAGTAGACCCTGCTAACTCATTCCATGCGTGATGGAAACGACGCGCGTACTTCGCGATTGGTGCCAAGTTGTATAGCCATCCATGCTGCATTCACCTGTTTCATGTACGGTTATTGGAACTGAGTCACAGCGCTGCACCTATCATTTGACATTATCACACTCATCTTCGACCCCTGTCAAACCTGGTGATAGGGCGAGGCAAGACAAGATTTCCTTCCTGTGACATCAAGAAGGCATGTTTTCATGCAGCGAGATGTGGTCGTGAACTGTTTTGCCAAAAAGTAGCCTGTGGCGTGCCATTCAGATAGTGTATGGCTAAACGTCCCAGGATATCACTCACGAATGTCAATATGAATAAGGAGATAAAAGAAATTAGGTTAAAACACTTACTAATAATATTCATTGTACAAGCAGATTTTTGTAAAAATGTCAATTATTATATATTTAGCTTTTACATTGTTTTAGATACCGAAGATAATCCAAACGGTTCACAACATACTGAATCATTCGCAACGGCTGAGGGATATTAAAAGATTGTAGGTTTTTTAATGTCATTCATTTTCTTGATATTAAAATGAATGCTACCTATTCTTTTTTCAACTGTGCTGTAACTGCTCTGAGTGGCTGTCAGTGTCTTGGATATAAAAGCGATGGACCGCTCCAGGATTGGAGATTACGTAAA
Organism: Locusta migratoria; assembly: GCA_026315105.1. Lineage (NCBI taxonomy): Eukaryota > Metazoa > Arthropoda > Insecta > Orthoptera > Acrididae > Locusta > Locusta migratoria. Next base: position 460,455,128 of record CM048755.1, read on the forward strand.
GCCCCTAGAGAGAGCGGAGAATTCAACGACAGATCAATGGTAGCCATGAAAACAGGAGCAGCGGCTAAACGACTACGTTTATTTCATTACATTTTTGAGGTCGCGATACTTGATGTCCGTGGTGCCAGCGGCACAATGGTTCGGTAGCAACCCGCATTACTGTAAGCTTCTTAACGAGAATAATGCTTATCTAGGCGCACGGTCCTAGCACAACTACATCAGTTGTAACACTTCTAACGTAACTGCAACAACTTCCGCAAAATACTGGAGAGCGGAGTTTGGTCAGTCAAATGCACCCGCCGGCGTCGAGAAGCCCCGAGGATTCCCTGTACGGGACCCGCCATCTGGAGGCCGGCTTCTACTCAGTAATATGGAAAATCCCCATTGGGGACGTTCCTTCGCAAGTAGGAATACCTGCCGCTGTTAATGTGGTTCCAACATGCAGACGTTTCGTATTTTAGTTCGAACAGTCAGATATACATTGCATTCTTAGGAGAGGATTAAAACTGCAATAATTGTGTCATGCTGATATGGAGACACTGAAACGATTCCGATCAAAGCGATTTGGATGAATCCCCCGCCCCCCTAGGAAGGCCGCCCGCGTGTGTCGCACGCCTTGGACGCCCGCACCCAGCCAACAGCACCCAGAGACAAGACCTTACAACTGGCCGTGCTACGTCACACTGACCAGGCCACGGCCGCCAGTTTACTGGCTGTCCGCTACCAGGCAGTGGGCGTGCCCCAGTGGCCAGCCATTCATTCAGCTGGCCTACTCAGTGTGACGTAGCATGGCCTGTTGTAAGGCCTTGTCTCTAGGTGCTGTTCATCCAGCGGCTCTGGTTCTAACTGTTAGAGGCTGGAGTGGGTCTCTCGCAAACGCAAGAGTATTGCTCATCTCCAGATATTCCGTCTTCAATTCGTTTACAAAAAGTCCTATTTTGCTTGCTTCCGTCTCCATGGTTTCACTCATCTGCATCAGTTCCTCCTTAGATCTGGACAACAGGGCCACATCATCAGCAAACAAGAGATGTGTCATTTTTTCACCATTTACATCTATATCCTTGACTTCTTTCATTATCTTTTCTAATGTCAGGTTGAACAATATTGTTGAAACACCATTTATTTATCTCAACCCTGTGTTTATGTTAAATCTCTCCGTGAGATGGTTCCCGAGCTTACTTTGTCTTTTGAATCAGTGAGACAAATTCCAACTAGGCTGATGAGTTTCTTAGGTATTCCAAACGCCTTTAACCAGTTCCTCAGGCTCTGCCGGTGGATGCAGTCATACGCCTTCTTAAAATCTATGAAGAGCACATGAAGGTCCTCCCCAGACTCCCACAACTTTTCGGTGAGTTGTCGCAGCACAAAGATGTCATCGACAGTCGACTGTCCCTTTCTGAATCCCCCCTGATATTAACTGTATTCTATCCAGTACACAGTTGGACAAGGTCTTGTAGCAGACAGTCAGAAGAGCGATTCCTTTGTAGTTAGTACAGTTCTTTCTGTCTCATTTCTTGTGTATAAGGCAGATGACGGCTGTCTTCCAATATTCTGGGATCTCCTCCCAAAACCCGTTAATTGGTGAATTTTCTTCTGTAGTCCCTCCCCACCATCTTGAATAATTTCTGCCTGGATTCCATCTTCTCTTGGGCTTTTGTACTTCTTTATTTTCCTTATCTGATTATTTCCTCCAGCGTGGGTGGAGGATAGTCTAAATCTACAATGTCAGGAAACTTAAAATCAAACAGATCTTCAGGTTCATCACAGTTGAGGAGTTCTCTGAACCATTGTTTCCATCTCTAAGCATTGTGCAGCTCATTGGTAAGAATGGAACCATTATTGTCCTTGATGAGTTTTTGGAGGTTATGGTGTCCCATATTGAAGAAATTTATTTTCTGATACAACTTTTGCGCCTCTTTCCAGAAGAAATCTTGTTGAGCCTCGTCTATCATTCCTTTAACATACATTCTCTTCGCTCTTCCCAGGGTTGCTTGAGTAGTTCCCAGAACGTCTTCGAACCGTGCTTCGCCTCGGACAAAATCAGCCCCTTGCAGCCAGCTGTCCTTGGCTTCTCTTCTCTTGGATAATGCATAAATGCATTCATCCCCAAACCAAATCTTTTTGCCTCTGATCCGCTTCCTTATGACTACATTTGCCACCTCAGTTCTAGAGTACTTAATTTGTTGCCACATTTTATCCGGGTTATTTTGTGAAACATCTTCCTGCAGGGTTTCGAGACGTTTGCCGCGCTTGAGCTGAAATTCTACTTTCTTTGTGATATCTTTCAGCACATCGATATGGTAGTGTACTGTGAGGTTGTTTCTTCCTTTGGCTGTGTGTTAAACATTTAGCCAGCTGTTTCCTAGGAAATGATAACTCCCGCGATCTGCACCCTTTGCAGTCTTTATATCCCTCATTCAGTTCTTTACTTTGATATCTATAGCTTTGTTGTCTATCTTATTAACTGTTTTACCATCTGGCGGTACCCAAGTTTCTTTATGTATATCCTTGCGCTGGAAGTTTGAGGTACTTATGAATATCCCTTTGGATGTTGCAAAGGACATGAATCTGTTGCCTTTATCATTGTTGGGTTCATAAAGACTGTGTCTTCCGATTGTTGACTGGAATACGTCCTCTCTTCCAACTTTAGCAATCAAGTCTCCCAATAGGACTTTACAGTTTTTATTCGGGATGGCATATATGACTACCTCCAGTTCTGTGCAGAATTCATCCTTCACTTGGTATGTACTTTCTTCAGTGGGTACATGGCATTTCACGAACGATAGTTTACCTTTATCTACGTCTAATGTTAATACTGCTATTCTAGGGGGGACAGCCTCAAATCCAGATACATTAGCAGCCAGAGCCTTACTCAGCAAAATACCATAGCCAGTTTATGTCCTGTCTCACAGCATCCATAAATAAAAAATTGTGTACGTCTGGATATCAAGGGTACTGGTATCCTTCCAACTGACTTCCTGCTAAGCAACTAGATCCATCCAGTATCTTTCGATTTCCTTGACTAGACTGATTGTGCCGCCTGTTTTATATAAACTACGAATATTCAATGATCCAAATCGTAAACCTTTCTCTCGCACCTTTCGTACATTTTGTATTACCAGAATCGAGGGCTTCCTTGTAGTGTGTTTACCTTTAATCAATATTCCGTGATAGGGTGGTAACCCATCGCCAACCCCCAACCTGTCGGACCATGGTATTTGATTTTAGGGTAACCTCCCACTAGATTCATTGCTTTCTCTTTAGCTTTCGAGGTTCATCTCCCCATTTCTTACAAATTTGAAAGAATGAAGGACATGGAGTGGGGCATACTTCGCCTGCTTCATCGGCTAAGACCTGTCCGGCTTAGGAGACCCTGCTAGTAGCTACGCTACTGCCGGCATAGCTCTTAGTGTCATCTGAACACGCAAACCTCTCCGCCCCCGCGGACAGTGTTACTTTAAGGCGGTGTCTCTTGTATTCACTTTCTGTAATTTTCTTTTGATTTGATGAACTGTATGAGCCTAGTTAATTTTCATTTTCATCATTTGTATTTTCAAGTTCAAGTGCAAAATCACATTTTGGAATCACTAATGGATTATAACGGTATATTCCCGTAGCTTTGAATCCGGAGATAATATTTCTGGTGTCATTGCTTTAGCCCATACTTCAGAAAATATTTTCGAAAAGACTATACGTCTAAGAACCTCGTCATCTCTAAAAGATTCGAAAGATTTGAAAACAGACTTGCCCGTAAATCATGGGTTGTGTTGCTTGGTAAACAAAACAAAGTAATGTTGTAATTTTCAGTAGCTATAACAAGGTTTGTATTCATATGAGATTTAACACCATCAAAATCAGTAAATAATTATTACCTCCTACGCGAAACTGTTTGAAATGTTCCAGCCACTTCACAAAGCATCGTGTATCATACTTCCTTTGGGTGTCATAAGTACCTTCGTAGCGGAAGGAATATTTTCTTCCCAGTCTGGTTTGAGCCTCTGACCGTTAAATAGTATCATGGTGGAATATACTGACCGCTAGCATTGATACATGACGCAATTGTCATGTTTCTAGCGTGCTCAGGTGCTACTATGTGCACTCCGTTGGTCCCCCTTTCTTGGTAAAATCTTCCTGTTGGTGTTGCAACGTCAAACATCAGCCGTTTTCTTTGATGCTGTAAATGTTTTGAGCTTTTCCGGCAACATCCAGTTCCTCCATAGATACCTAAAACCGGTAATCTTGTTAAGTTTACTTGTACTTGCCGGATCCAAATTTTGTGTTTTACGCCTGGCCACATGAGGCTGGTGACCCAGAAAAAGTCTCAGGCATTTACGTCCAGCTTTTCATTTGGAGGATGGAGGAAGGAAGCTTAGGGTTTAACGTCCCGTCGATAACTTGGTCATTAGAGACGGAGCTAAGGCTCGGTGTTTTAGGGTAAGGATGGGGAAGGAAATCGACCGTGCCGTTTGAAAGGAACCTTCCCGGTATTTGCCTGGAGTGATTTAGGAAAGTCACGGAAAACTTAAATCTCGATGGCCGGAGGTGGATTTGAACCACCGTCCTCCCGAAAGCGAGTCCAATGCGTTATCACTGCGCCACCTCGCTTGGTAGCTTTTTGTTTATCTGGGATAAAAGTATGAGGAATATTGTTTTCTTCACAGGAAAAAATACAATTCTTCGAAATATCTTTCTTGTAACAAGCATTCCATCGTTTCCAGACGAAAGATTCTTGAGCAAAGTTCATTTTCTTCATTAGATGATAAAATCGAATCTCGATCTAATTTTCTATTCGATACAACTGTACGTAATGGTTACGTAATGTCCTCCTCTGTATGCGAAATTAAAAAGCCTGGTTGACAGATATTCCGTTTACAAAAGAATTCAACGCCTCCTGCATTTGCTCTTCATTCCACTAAGTTCGCTTTTTCATAACTTCATTTGGTTCCATCTCGTCTGAAACATATGAAGAAATATCGTTGGTTCATTGCAACTCAACACTGTAACAGGCTTATATTTATAAACTGAGCCACTTCTACAGAATCATTAAACTTAAAGTACAGACATTTCTCTAATAAGACCAGGCCTGGCCCTAAGAAGGCCAACTGCTGGCCATACTGCGAGTTACCTGTGTTGAATTGATTAGTATTTGGTGAATAAACTAGTAAAATAAATGAAATAAATCGCAATTTTCGATCTGTTATGGCTTCACTGTTCTAGGTTTAGATGGAATACCAAAGTGCGGCGATTGAAAATTTGTGCCCGGCCGGGACTCGAACCCAGGATCTCCTGCTTACTAGGCAGGCGCGTTGACCACTCCGGCACTGAGGACACAATGACCGGCTCCACTGCAGAGGACTCTTCCCTAGACGTCTCCTGCCACACCTAGATCTTCAGTCGCCACGCTGTCTCTTTCCTATTATTTATTTCATTCATTGAACGCTGTAACGTCGTCAATAAAATATAATAGTAAAAGAAATGTTTGTAAATCTTATGGGATTTAACGTCTGTGGTTATCAGCCCATCAGCTTACAAACTACTTAAACTAACTTGAACCTAAAGACAACACAGACACCCATGTCCGAGGGAGGACTAGAATCTCCGACGGCGATAAACCGTGCGCTCCGCAGCATGGGGCTTTAGACCGCTCGGCCACTCCACCGCGGCAGTAAAATGAAAGTGAGATTATTAGTGATTAATAAATAATGTAATTGAACTAGAGATTAGAATAGCAATTTGCCAATAATTAAGGAATAAAGTGATAGACGAACATATGTGTAACAAACTATTTCGTTATTTGAAGTGACAGAGAAAGCGTAAAAGACAGTTTAGAATACTGTTCCAGAATGTCAAGATATGCTGTTTACAGGACTTTTGTTTGACCGTGAAGTGTGCTCTAATGGATAAGGGATCATTAGAATGACAACCTTTCCATAGATATTGCATTTTGATAGGAATAAGATATACAGGATCTAGGTCTCAAGGCACACTGTAAATTAAAGTGAATAAGTTGCAGTCGTTATTGAACAAGGTCGACAGCCTAATTAGATAAATGTGTACCAGCAACTAATTGTACAGACAGTCTCTTTTTAAGTCTACACCTGGTACAGAAGTGAGTGAAATATTGAACATGAACAATGTCTTTAGTTAAGGATATTATTAAGCACACAAAAGCTAGATCATTACTATAATAATTAAGTGATACAACAGGTTTAGAAACTAGCAGCAGTCACTTATAATGGACATTAAGTATTGCTTTTAAACACATTTACTTTCATTAAGAATTATGGCCTACTTCTGGTAAGGTAAATGTAACACAAACTGTTCATTGTACAATTATATGGAAACACTGTAAACTTGGTGTGTTTCAAGTTTACTGAGAGTGATGATTACCTAAATATTATGTGCACATAGTCAAAGGCAGGACAGGTATAACCTCATGTGATATTTTCAAATCAACGTTCGAAAAAATATAACAATAAAAAAAAGAAAATGTTCAAATGTTTGTAAATCTATCGGACTCAACTGCTTGGTCATTAGTCTGTAGCTTAAAAACTTCTTAAACTAAGGTAAACTAACCTAAGGACAACACAAATACCCATGCCCGAGGAGGGACTCGAAACCCGACCGGCCGGCCGCGGTGGCCGAGGGGACTGAGGCGCTCCAGTCACGGTCTACACGGCCACTACGGTCGGGGGTTCGAATCCCCCCTCGGGCATGGATATTTGTGCCGTCCTTAGGATAAGCTAGCTTATAAGTAGTTTGTAAGCTTAGGGACTGGTGACCCCGTAGTTAAGTCCCATAAGTTCTACAAACATTTGATTTTTTTTAAACCCGACGGCGAACGACCGCGCACACCGGAACTCTAATTTTACAAGTAACATTTACTTCCCTACAGCTTTGTATTATCATTGTGGGGTTTATGTGACTTGATCAAACGCAACTAACAACCTCTACAATTTGTAAGTTAACTTTGAAGAGCATAAACGTTTATAAAAATACATGTGTGGATAAAGTAGTTCAGTGGTTACAAAATCAGTGCACACACAAACCATACCTTGGTTGTATAGCTCTGATCACTAGTTGTATCATGCACATTCATCAGTAATTATATTTAAAAAATAATAAAATAGAAAATAAAAACTTTCTCGTTGAAAATTTACAAGTGCCAACAACATTACTTTGGTGGCAATAACTTTTAACTATATAAATATTTCAACTTGATTTCACATTTGCTACTTCAGAAATTACTTGAATAATGAACAAGATAGAGTGTTCTTTGACTATAGCACTTTTACTAACTGCTGTGCAAGAGCTATCATAAAAACGTTTCTGTGGCAGTACTTTCTAGACTGATTAACGCTCTCATTGTGGAAATTACTGAGTTACTTAAACGATACACTGGTGCTGTTGCATTCATGACTAGGATACTTGGAAAAGAATTCACTAGATAGGGATCCTGTCTGGGAACAATAATTAGTATGAATCAAGGTATCTAACACAGAATTAAAAGTGATGCTGGTGATTATTGACACACATAATCGTACTTTGCTGGTTCATTACACTATCTGCTAAAACTAGATTTACTCTATCGTCCTGTAGTGACGGTGGTGAAGGAATCGTAGCTCCTGGTGGCAACAGCCTTAGGCGGAAAACATGGCCTTGCTCCACAATAGCATTGAGCTCACGAACTATCTTCTTGGCGTCGAAATTATACTTTTTAGAGCTCCATATACAACTGCTAGCTTTGCAAGAGAAACAACATTGACATCGGAGACAAAATTGCAGATAATTCCAGAAAAATATACCTCAGCAGCCCGTAGCTCGTCACAGAGGTGTTACTACTATGTTGGCCAGAACTCGACTGAAGCTTGTTCACTTCCAGGCCACGCTGCTTGGAAATTCACCCACCAGTTCCGACCTTTTACGTTACATACATAGAGTTTCGTTCTCTCCCGGCCACATTATACATTTACAATCTATATCTACATTACTGGCCATTAAAATTGCTACACCATGAAGAAATGCAGATGATAGACGGGTATTCATTGGATACTAAAACTGACATGTGATTACATTTTCACGCAAATTGGGTGCATAGATCCTGAGAAATCAGTACCCAGAACACCACCTCTGGCCGTAATAATCTGGCCTTGATACGCCTGGGCATTGAGTCAAACAGAGATTTTGGTTGGCGTGTACAGGTACAGATGCACATGCAGCATCAACACGATACCACAGTTCATAAAGAGTGGTGACTGGCGTATTGTGACAAGCCAGTTGATCGGCCACCATTGACCAGACGTTTTCAATTGGTGAGAAATCTGGAGAATGTCCTGGCCAGGGCAGCAGTCGAACATTTTCCGTGTACAGAAAGACCCGTACAGGACTTGCAATATGCGGCCGTGCATTATCCTGCTGAAATGTAGGGTTTCGCAGGGATCGAATGAAGGGTAGAGCCACTGGTCGTAACACATCTGAAATGTAACAGCCACTGTTCAAAGTGCCGTCGATGCGAACAAGAGGTGACCGAGACTTGTAACCAATGGCACCCCATACCATCACGCCGGGTTATACGCCAGTATGGCGATGACTAATACACGCTTCCAATGTGCGTTCACCGCGATGTCTCCAAACACGGATGCGACCATCATGATGCTGCAAACAGAACCTGGATTCATCCGAAAAAATGACGTTTTGCCATTCGTGCACCCAGGTTCGTCGTTGCGTACACCATCGCAGGCGCTCCTGTTTGTGATGCAGCGTCAAGGGTAACCGCAGCCATGGTCTCCGAGCAGATAGTGCATGCTACTGCAAACGTCGTTGAACTGTTCGTGCAGATGGTTGTTGTCTTGCAAACGTTACCATCTGTTGACTCAGGGATCGAGACGTGGCTGCAAGATCCGTTACAGCCATGCGGATAACATGCCTGTCATCTCGAATGATAGTGATACGAGGCCGGTGGGATCGAGCAAGGCATTCCGTATTGCCCTCCTGAACCCACCGATTCCATATTCTACTAACAGTCATTGGATCGCGACCAATGCGAGCAGCCATGTTGCGATACGATAAACTGCAATCGCGATAGGCTACTATCCGACCTTTATCAAAGTCGGAAACGTGATGGTACGCATTTCTCCGCCTTACACGAGACATCACAACAACGTATCACCAGGCAACGTCAACTGCTGTTTGTGTATGAGAAATCGGTTGGAAACTTTCCCCATGTCAGCAAGTTGTAGGTGTCGCCACCGGTGCCAACCTTGTGTGAATGCTCTGAAAAGCTAATTAGTTCGATATCACAACACTTTCTTTCTGTCAGTTAAATTTCGCTTCTGTAGAACGTCATCATCGTGGTGTAGCAATTTTAATGGCCAGGAGTGTAATTTCTTTGTATATCTTGTGCATGAACCAGCGAATTACAACAGAAATGTTTACAAAGTCTGCTTATGAATTATACCAGTTTCATACATAATATTTACATAAGTGTGTGTTTACCAAAGGAAGCAGGTTTTCATACCAAAATTAAATGCAATATAAGCAATACATCAAAGATATCACATTACAAGGACATCGTACACTACAGTCGGTACATATATACAGGAAATAAATATATACAGAAGAAGCATTAATAGAAGGGTGATCTATACTGTTACAAGATACATCAGGTAATGGCAGTAGCGGACATTGGGACTGGATGTCGTCCAGTAAGCAACTCAGCAACAAGTCAGCTCAGCCACCAGGAAGTCAACCGACTACTCACGTGTTGCCGAAATCGACACAATACCGCTGAACGTGACCATGGGCCAGCGACCGGAGTACATTCTCCTCTTCTACATCTCGAAGAAACGTTACTATAGGCCGGAAGCTGACGGCACAGCCATCAGCGCATCAACCGACTACTCAAGTGTTGCGACAACCCCCGAACAAGACCATAGGCAATTGCCCAAATACCGGGTGATAAAAAAGTCGGTATAAATTTGAACACCTAATAAATCACGGAATAACGTAGGTAGAGAAGTAAAAATTGACACACATGCTTGGAATGACATGGGTTTTTATTAGATCAAGGAAAAAAAGGAGTTCACAAAATGTCCGACAGATGGCCCTTCATCTGATCAGAAAAGCGATAATTAGCATAACAAATTAAGACAAAGCAAAGATGATGTTCTTTACAGGAAACGCTCAATATGTTCACCATCATTCCTCAAAAATAGCTGTAGTCGAGGAATAATCTTGTGAAAAACACTCTAAAGCATGTCCGGATGTTGTCTCTCAGCATCCCTAGAGATATCGGTCGAACATGATACACTTGCGACTTAAGGTAATCCCAAAGCCAATAATCGCACAGACTAGGGTCTGGGTCCCTGAGATGCCAAGCATGACAAAAGTGGCGGCTGAGCACACGATCATCACCAAACGACGAGCGCAAGAGATCTTTCACGAGTCTAGCAATACTTTTTTTTTTCATTTTGTTCTAATAAAACCCTATGTCATTCCAAGCATGTGGGCTTATTTTTACCTCTCTTTCTACATTATTCCGTGGTTTATTAAGTTTTCAAATTTATACTAACTTTTTGATCACCCGGTACATTCACCAGCCTTCATGTTCCTATGCAACGTGACATACTTGGTTCAAAAAGTGAAAGGTTAGCCACCCTTCAAGAAGCTTCACAACGTGGGCAGGAGAATGAGATAAATACTGAGGAGAAGGAAGAGCATGCAGTGAGCAGAAGACAGCCGATAGGAAGTAGTGTGCAGTCACACAGTATGCAGTACTCAATATGCTGTCATGGCAGTGAGTCAGTCACTTTGTGATTCGGTCATTCTGTCACCTGTCAGTCGGTGATAGATTTGGTCAGTCACTCAATCGCTGAAGCTCGAACCTGTCCAGCATGACAGAGCCGTGTACGGTCCCTGTCGTGCACTAGCAGTCGGAAGAGGAGTTTGAAGACAAGAAAAAAGGTATCGTTCGGAAGGAAGATCGAAGGGCAAATCACACTTACCCGGGTCGTTAGTAAGGAAGAAGGGATGCGGCCTTACCTTAGAAGTCACCCATGAACTAGAAGACGGTGGTCCAGCAACCAATGACGCGGATCCTGCAGTTTGCAGGTTCGACCCCCGGACACCTGTTGATCTATGTCCCATCGTCCCACCGGTCGACACAAGTCACAGAGGCATTAGGAACGCATAAGCAAGAGAATCACTCGGACACTGCATCCGAGGTAATGCTGCAACGATTATCGAGCCGCTGGCAGCAACGGCTACAAAATACGCCGCCTTCTGCGAACGACACGACGCTACCTAACTCCCCTAGAAACTGCGCACCAGCGAAATACGAGACACCGCCTGCTGCCGCCTCTCGCGATATCGTCAAGCAGCGGAACGTTGTTACAACGTGCCTTCAGGACACGGCACATCCAGAATAACATCAAGAGAATATCACTGTCCTTAAAATGTCATTAAATAAATGACTTTGGTGGAGAACCGTCGTTTTATTCTCACTCTGAGCAAGGAAATAACACCGATCCATCATACCACTTGAATTGTAACAACAATAAATCACAGCATGTTGTTAAGATGATATACTAAATCACATTTGAAATAACATCACTTTACTAACTGCATCTGATACAGTTACCTCTAAATACTCCAGTTGTTTCAAAAATGCTTCAAAAATGTTCAAATGTTTGTAGAGCTTATGGGACTTAACTACAGGGTCATCAGTCCCTAAACCTACAAACTACTTATGAACTAGCTGATACTAAAGACAGCACAAATATCCAAGCCCGAGAGGGGATTCGAAGCCCCGACCGCAGACCGTGACTGACACGCCGCAGACCGTTCGGCCACTGCTGCCGGCTCAAAAATGCTTACCGTGGTCATATAAGACAGCTTTCGCTGAACTCGAAAATGTATAACACAGCAGTTATGATGAATAAAATTATATTAATTCGGAAAATGAAACTTATCTGAAAATATAACCCTCACTGTTTTTCTGATGCAATACGTGATTGAGAGAGGCACATCTTGTGTAGAACCTTGAAACTACAAGGAAGTCAGACAGTTAAGGGAGACGAAAATTTGGTTGTGATGTGGGACTGGATCTAGGTAGTAGGAAAGAGAAGAGAAGGAAATGTAGCAAGTGAATATGGACTAGGGAAAAGGAATGAAAGGGAATATCGCCTGGTAGAATTTTGTGTAGAGCGCAATTTAATAATCACAAACTCTTGGTTTAATCAATATGACAGAAGGTTGTACATGTGGATGAGATGAAGCGACACTGTAAGGTACCTGACTTACTTTATAATGGTAAGAAATAGGTTTAGGAATCAGGTTTTAAAATGTAAGACATATCCAGGGGCTGATATAGACTTTGGCCATAACTTGTTCGTCATTAACTGTAGATAAAAACTTAAGAGACTGTAAAAAGGTGAGAAATTCAGGAGATGTAACCAGGACAAACTGAAGGAACCAGAGGTGGCTGAGAGTTTCAGAGTGAGCATTACGCAAGGATTGACTTAAACACAGATAACAAACAGTAGAAGAAGAATAGGTAGATGTGGGAGATAGAGTAGTGACGGCCGCAGAGGATCATATAGGCAGAAGGGCAAGACCTAATAGAAATCCTTGGTTAAACAGGAGATACTGAAATTAATTGATGAAAGGAGAAAATATAACTATGTAGTAAGTGAATCAGGCAAAATGAAGTACGACATCCAAAATATAAGAGTGACAGAAAGTGAAGACTGGCTAAGCATGTAAGAGTGACTAGAGGACAAATACAACATCGTAGAAGAATGTATAACTAGGGGAAAGATAGATAACGCCTACAAGAAAGTAAAAGAGACATAAGGAGACAAGACAAGCAGCTGTATAAATATCAAGAACACAGATGGGAGTCCACTACTAAGCGGGAAGGGAAGGCTGAAAGATGGATGAAATATATAGAGGACCTATGTATACAAATGAAATAAACTAGAAGACAGTTTTCTAGAAATGAAAGACAATGTAGGGAAAGATGATATACGAGATACGATGCTGCGCGAAGAATTTGACAGAGTCCATATAGATTTGAGTAGAAACAAGACCGCTGGATTAAATGATATTCCGTCTTAACTGCTCATATCAGAAGGAGAGCCAGTCATGAAAAAATTGTTGCACCTTGTATGCAAGATGTATGAGAAAGCGGAAATACCCTCAGCCTTCAAGAAGATTATGGTAATTCCAATTCCAAAGAAAGGAAGTGCAGACAAATATGAAAATTACAAAACTAGCAGTTTAATTAGTCATGGTTGCAAGATACTAACAAGAATTATTTACAGACGAATTCATAAACTGTTAGAATCTGACCTTGGAGAAGATCATTTTGAAATTAGGAGATATGTAGGAACACGGAAGGCAATACTCTCACATTACGAATTACCTTAGAAGATAGTCATCGCTATACACCGATGCACGAGGCCGTTCCCAGTCGGGGGTTTGAATTTCCCCTCCGGCATGGATGTTTGTGCTGTCTTTAGTGTAAGTTAGTTCACAAGTAGTTTGTAAGCTTAGGGCTTTACAAACATTTGAACATTTGAGATTGCGCGATAATGTCACGTCAGGCAGGTGCTGCGTGGAAGATGGAGTACCACTTATCACCGAAAGATTGCTATGGTCTGATAATCTGGACCATGACTTTCTTTAATTTTTCCACAACACACCGAGTAATAAGCTGATAATCGTCGGTTTTTATCAAGGTAACACGGCATGAACTTTTTATTTTAGGAATTAGTTTCACACGAACAACCAGGAATTTGAAACTTCCTGGCAGATTAAAATTGTGTGCCGGAACCGGACTCGAACCTGGGACCTTTGCCTTTCGCGGGCAAGCGCCCTACCGACTGTGCTATCCCGACACGACTCACGATGCCGCCTCACAACTTTACTTCCGCCAGTACCTCGCCTCCTACTTTCCAAACTCACAGAAGCTCTCCTGCGAATCATGCAAGACTAGCACTCCTGGAAGAAAGGATATGGTGGAGACATGGCTTAGCCACAGCCTAAGGGATGTTTCCAGAATGAAACTTTCACTCTGCAGCGGAGTGTGCGCTGATATGAAACTTTCTGGCAGATTAAAATTGTGTGCCGGAAGCGGGACCCGAACCTGGGACATTTGCCTTTCGCGGGCAAGGTCCCAGGTTCGAGTCCCGGTTCCGGCACACAATTTTAATCTGCCAGAAAGTTTCATATCAGCGCACACTCCGCTGCAGAGTGAAAGTTTCATTCTGGAACCAGGAATTTAGTCATAAATGCCATGCCATGGATTATTTCATTCATCACAGTTGTTAACTGTTCGCCAAATACATCCGTATCATTGTGATAAACTTCAGGCGTTAACCCATCATGTCCCAGCGTCTTACCTTTTCGCCTCCTTTTCTGAATTATTTGAGCATCCTATTTTGACACCACTTCACTTAATACATCGGAAATTCTGCCGTCTAATTTATTGGTTAAAACAGGCTTGCTCAGGAGCGCCTAGTCGAGCGCAAGCGCTCACGCTAGCTCGCTGTTTGGGTTCTGAGCGCTCCCGGCTGAATGCTCCGCTCAGACGTTGGGCAGGGGAAATGCAAACGCGCGAGGCCTTCAGCCGACTAACTTAGCTTTAGATGCGAGAACATATGTTCACCACGTAGTGCAAAATGTCCTGAATATCTCTTTTTACGTCGAAGAAATTTATCAGGATGGCTTCAAAGCGAAAAGCACAAACATAAACATCAATGTACAACACGTCACTGCAAGAAGCGCATGCCTATATGTTTCTTGTAAGCGATGGCATCTCAAAATGCTTAGCGTACATCAAAGTCTAACACAACAAAAAAATTTAATTTACGACACTATAATACCTTCCATTCAGAAGATTATGGGCCCTTGGAAGGTGAAGAGCGGGAAGCGAAGTTCCAAAGATTAAAGAACATACTACTAAATGAAGCGACTGAAATAAGTATATTACTTGCTGTGCAAAAATTACATAAATATATAAATAGAGTATGAATACTTCTTTATCAACCTCTTTACTATTCAAATGTATTTTTATTTCGAGTAGGAGCACTCAACTAATGAATCTGTAGCGAGCTAATTATCACATTGCTTTCAGATTGCCACAGCATTGCGCAGTTGCTCGCAACGGGATTTAATAAGACAACTTTAATATCTGATAATCGGCTCGAAGCATTTGAGGAAGTCTCTCTTTTTCAACCGTTTGTCGTAAAATTCAAGGTGTGGCTAAGAACATTTCAGAAATGCTAATGATTCTTGCTATGACTTTATCGCATATTCCTTGTCGCTGGTTGAGAGCACAGATGTTTCTCATAGTTCTCAGTCGGTGAATTAGAGTTGTGGCGTCACAGAAGTGCTACATGACTTGGTTCCAATGAAAGGCATTAAAACGGGGACAGATATTTTCGCATGTATGCAAGAAAGTGTTGACAATATCGGCCTGCCTTGGAACAAACTTTTTTCCGTGGCTATAGACAGCGGCTAAGGTTGGGCGAAATACCGGTTTTGTGGAACTTTGAAGGAAGATGCAGAAATTATTGGCTGTCTGACACCAGATTTTGGCTAGTCATCGCATTGGGCTCTAGGAGAATTTTGCATTAAGACTGTGAACATGAGTGGCGTGATGGATGTGGGGATTCGTACAAAGAATATTATCCGCAGTCATGATCTCAATCATCGCCATTTCAAAACATTTTTGGAAGATCTGGAAAGTAGTTATTGCGATGTACCATAACGCAGTGAAATACGTTGAGTGAGTCGCAAAATTTTTTTGATGTTCGAAGTTAACCTGTCGTATTAGTCTTCCTCTGTGACATAAAACATCATATACATGTTCTGAATTAGGCTCTGAAAGGAAGAAGTACGATAATTTCAGAAATATGTGACGTATTCGTTATTTTAAGATGATACTCTCATTTTGGAATAGGCATTGACTATTCAGCGAATCTGAGATCAATTTACAGGATGTGGTGAAGCTAAACGAAAAGTTTAATGTATTTTCACTTGCCTTTCCAGTTGACTTAGACAATGTGGAAGTTGAGCTACAATTAGAACTTATAGACCAAGTGTGACAGGCAGCTAAGTAATAAATTTAATGACAAGATTAGTCTCTTAAACATCTATTAAAATATTTCCGCAACAATACTTTCCGCGACTTTACAATTCCGCAGCCATGATTATATCGACGTTTCGATCGACGTACTAGAGCGAGCAGCTTTTTTCTGCAATGAAGTGGATAAAATCTAGCCATAGTGGTCTACTAATATACGTGAATTTAAAAGCTTGAACCCGAATTTGTAGCGCTCAGAATGTTGTTCAGGACATTGATACATTAGCAAAAAGCAAAATAAATAATATCCATTAATATAATGTATTGTCACGTTTGAGGTATGAATAAAAATGATTTACAATTTAAATTTTTGTCTAAAAACGGTGTTCATCATATGTGTGTATATCTTCTGAGAAATATCTTTCTGCCGGCTGCGGTGGTCGAGGGGACTGCGGCGCGCCAGTCACGGTCTGCCCGGCCACTACGGTCGGGGGTTCGAATCCCCACGCGGGCATGGATATTTCTACCGTCCTTAGCATTAGCTAGTTCATAAGTAGTTTGTAACTTTAGGGACTGATAACCTCGTAGTTAAGTCCCATAAGCTCTACAAACATTTGAACATTTGAAATATCTTTCTTAGCAGTACCCTGTTCTTCCTTCATCGAATTCAGATGTACGTTTTATTTAATTGTCACGACTTTTTAATACAACAGTATCGTACAATTAATTTACCACAGAACTGATTATTCAGCAACCATGAGGTGTTACATCTCCGTGGAACATGACATACATGACCGTAGAATTAGAATGGCCGACAACTCTCCGTTGCGAAGTTATAGTTTACGGATTCCTAGTCGTGGCGGAATGGCCTTGGGCACTGAGGCGCCTTGCTGAGGTGCGCTGCAGCCGTTCGCCGTCGGAGGTTCGAGTCCTTCCTCGGGCATGGGTGTGTATGTTGTTCTTAGGATAAGTTAATTTAAGTAGTTTGTAAGGTCAAAGAGCGATGATCACTGCAGTTAGGTCCTAGAAGTTTATAAACATTTGAATATTTTTGAACGGGTTCTTCCCTCCCCTCACTGCCCCTCACTACTCGTCTTCTAACATTAGTCACCACGAGCCGGCCGACAGCTCAATGCTGTGGCGCAAACGCGAGCTAGATGGCTCGAGCAGATAGCGGAGCACTGCGTAGGCCTGCATTAGAAGACACGTGGACCTGTCATTCTCGTTGAACTCCCGAAAGGACAATTTAAGTGGTCGGTCAGATTTAGCTGTGAGACACGGGCGCAGTAATCTCTTACTAAAATAGGTATACGTTTGTTGCGAGGTGATATACCGACGCGTCTTTCGAATTGGCACAAAGGACTGCTTCGGACAGGACAGCTTTACGCAGGAGCGGTTTCCCGTCTTTCACCCCCACTGAAGCGTGAATTTCGTAAGTAACTGCTCCCTCACTACTCACATCCCCTCACGGAGCCCGCCGCTTTCAGATGTCTAGTGTTTAGTTTCCAATACGACGGAAGAGATGTTGGGCGACAGCACTGCAGCCGTAGAACACATACGTAACTACAGCGGTCATGACATGGACTGATAGTCCGATATCAATTGTCTCACTCCTAATCTAGAAGTAATAAGCCAGTACTACAAAAAATGGAGACTGTGCCCAAACCCAAGTAAAACAGAGTCCTGCGCCTTCCATTTAAATAACAGACTAGCAGACAAAGAAGTAAATATTACTTTCTGCGGAAAGCGAATTAAACACAACAAATTTCCCAAATACTTAGGCACAACTCTTGACAGGTCACTTACCTTCAAGAAGCGCCTGGAGCTAACTAGCCAGAAACTGAAAACCCGAAATAACATCATCCGGAGATTAGCACATACCACATGGGGAGAGGATGTAAATACACTACGTGCTGCAGCAATATCACACGTCTATTCCGTGGCAGAGTACTGTGCCCCTGTGTGGAGTAGGAATGCCCATGTAAAAAAGTTTGACGTCCAGTTCAATGAAGCCATGAGGACGATAACAGGGACATTAAAGTCCACACCTCTAGAATAGCTTCATGTCCTCTCATACATTACTCCGCCTGAAATCCGAAGACAGCAGGCAACGATTCAGGATGGCAAAAAATAAATCATCCAGATAAGGCAAGAATACTACCGGTATACAAAGTACTATATGACCACTGTCGATATCGCCTTCAATCAAGAGCGCCAATATTGGAAGACAGAACACTTGGCCAAGGAAATACGTATGAATTCCCCAAATCCTGGAAAACTAAGTGGATCAATAGTGACATTAACCGACACAACACAGTTCACCCCAGCCAACAACTCCCAGGAATGCATCTTCACGTAGAATCTGGTGCCAGCTTAACCGTGTGAGAACTGGATATGCAAGAACTAAATCCATGCTGTACAAGTGCGGTGCCAATGATAACCAAACGTGTGACTGTGAAACTGACGAACAAACATTACAACAAATAGTGCAAGATTGCCCACTGCGAAGATTCTGTGGTGACTGAAGAGACTTCATGGAGGCCAGCCCTACTGCTATTGAGTGGTTGTTGCGTTTGGACATACCAAATTTTAGCTTTGCCCACATTTAATAATCACTGGTGTTTGTTTTGTGTATATCATTATGCATATGTGTATTTCTATTTATATCTTATGTTACGTAAATTGATTATGTCAATACCGCACTTGCACTTGTAAAGCCATACGATAAAAAAAATGACATGGACGCTGTATAAGGCAGTTTAATATCGTGGGACACACAGATCCAGTTGATCCTGTTCAGTCCGGCATTATAGAAGCGGATGTACTAGGTCATGACGCAGTGTAAATGGCACCAGGAGTCCTCTCAATTATCTACTTCTGTGTTGACTTGTATAAAATTTCAGTGCTACGGTTATTATCTAATTTTACATTGCATATAACATCTTCTCCTCTTATGCTAATAAAAGCACTGGAAGAAAAGTCTTCCAGAAAAAATAGACTAAAGTCGCCATGGTGTTCAAATGTTTGTAGAACTTATGGAACTTAACTACGGGGTCATCAGTCCCTAAGCTTACAAACTACTTATGAACTAGCTAAGACTAAGGACGGCACAAATATCCATGCCCGAGGGGGATTCGAACCCCCGACCATAGTGGCCGTGCAGACCGTGATTGGAGCGCCTCAGTCCCCTCGGCCACCGCGGCCGGCCGCCATGGTGTAAAAGATCTTAAAAGTTATCAAAATCAAATGTTCAGATGTTTGTAAATCTATCGGACCGAACTGCGTGGTAATCAGTCCGTAGCTTACAAACTACTTAAGCCTAGGACAACACACACACCCATGCCCCTGGGAGGACGCGAACCTCCACTGCGAGCAACCGCGCGCTCCGCAGCGAGACGCTTTGGACCGCTCGGCTACTCCACCGTGGCAGTTATCAAGCTTGTGGACTGCTCTGATGGTGGTTACATTCTGGGTTAAAACTGATAATACCTGCAAACGAAGAAACAAGGAAGGAAGACTGGCGTTTAACGCCCCGTCGACAGCGTGGTCATTAGAAGCGATCTTAACACTCGAATTTTTAGGTAAGGATGGGGAAGAAAATCGGGCCCAATTCTTCATCGGAACCACCCCGGCATTTGCCTGGAGCAATTTAGGGAAATCACGGAAAATCTAAATCTGGATTGCAGGAGATGGATTTGAATCACTGCCCTCCTGAATGCGAGCCTAGTGTATTACCGCTGCGCCATGTCTCTCGGAACTACTTTCTTATGATATTGAGCGGTATTAATTTAAAATGGTCGAAACAATACGCTTACGTGTCAAAATTAAAACAACAAGGTTACATCATAAAGTTCATAGACAGACACTACGGTCAGTAATGGTTAATAGTGTACAAATTGTTGCACTGCAGACAATAGAACTGTTCGATATGTACGACATTCTGGGAATGGTTGAACTCTTGTCAATGTGCGGGGCTGCTAGCGGTTAACACTTTGACTGCCGGCCCTGTAAACTTTGCCATTTCTAAAATTGCCAGGTGCTTTTAGCAATATTTAGTATTTTGTATTAGAAAAACTAGACAACATTTAAATGTGGTAATAACCTTTTCTGAAAGCCTTGGACTTCTTCTTCTTGATTACCTACTTTCAGTTTCTTTGAATGTTTACTTCCTTTTCCACATACTTTCAAACAATGTCATTTTTTGGGAATAAGAAAATTTTTTACGGAAATCATAAAGTTTTTACATAATGCTTGTCGTAGTAGAAAAGCTTTTATTTCACTTTCAATAATAAAACACTGATAAAAACACTTATTACATATATACACACATTATTTTCACACAGTGTGATTTTTTGAATTTCGTATGATACAATGTAAAACATGGTTCTGTGCTCATTGCGATTTTGCACTCACTGCACTGGTATGATGGTTCTTTTCTTACTGCCTTTCCAGTTTGCTTTTTTCCTCTGGTTGAGCATACTTTGCACATCCTTTGAATTCTACTTTTATCTGTGGGAGGTAAAAAATTTTCTAGAAAATGCTTTCCTGCAGATAACCTGCTCAGGTGGCCTCTATCGGAAGTTGGTTTGGGAGTATCGTCTTCACACATTGGCAATTCTGCACACAATACCTTTATGAAGTTGGATAGGGGCATCTCCTCAGCTTTTATTTTGTTATGGAGAATACATGCAAATACCAGGCACCATACGGAGACAGTGAAATGCAAGTTTCTTCCACCACTTCACTGTTCTATGTTCGAAAGCCCTGTATGACATCCTTTGATCGGACAGATCAACCCCGACCTACTTTTTGTTGTACTCCACAACACAAGCAGGGTTTTGTTTTTTGTTTACCTCTTCTGTCTTCATAATTATATCATTTCTGCCCTGTGTCTTGTACTTATCATATATACATATCTTTTGTCTTTCCAGCACACAGCCATAAGATTTCGACTCCTCCGGAATATCTGTTCCCTTCTTTGTATGTTGGGTGATTTCAAAGTCTAAGGCATTCCCTTCCTGTTTTTCATTACAGTTCGAACAAGACCTGTCTTCTCCTTTTCTGACATTCTACTTCCCCTTGCGGCACAATGAAGAGACGCTGAGACCGTCAATGGACGGGATTTCGTATTTACAAACATGAAAATTCGAATTCCGTCAATTGACGGGATTGGCAGTTAAAGTGTTAAACTGCCCTTCCCCTCTCTCCTCCCATCATCCTGCTGTTGATACAACGAAATCTGCTCGTAATTTCGTCGCTCAGGCCTTGCGTTGCCTGTCTTGGTCACCCCTGGTAAATGTCTTGGTTTACGACCGCCTGCCCCCTGCTCGCGAAAGTGGCTGGCTCTGACGTCACAAAGTGCCGTCGGCCACTGCGGCGGCAGCTCGCTACTTTCCTCGAGTTCTCTTTTCGCGACATCCGCGTCCTCTTCCTTCTCGGCACTCAACAACTGTCTTAACCGTTCTGTTCGTTCGCGAATTCGTTCCTTGCTTGCGGAGCTGCTGCTCTTTGAAGAACTCTAAGACAGACCATCATTTTTGCTGCCACCATCATTGGGGAAGGCACTACTTTTGACCGGGCTCTGATTATTGTCCCGGCTTGTCTTTTAACTTCTTCCTACATTGTTTTTTTTCCGGAACGTCAGCGGAATTGTCCGTCGTCGCCTAAGACTCCGCCAAAGTAGGAAGTAGATACAAAACGTCCATTAGCACCTGGGGCTCTGACTGAACAGTTTCGAGTGATACCGAGTTCTCTTCCTTTTCATCGGCCAATTACTACTACCGGTGGAGGAGACTGCAACTCACTGTTTACACTCGGTTCTGTTGTTTGTGTATCTAAAAGGACTACGCGGGTGCCGGTCGGGCATGTCATACCGTCCCCGCTACCACCTCCCTCATTAAGTGCAGAAAATTGGCAGTATCGCCCACTAAATTGCCATGAGTAGCGGTACAGGACGCCGCCGCGGACAATCTCGTCGTAAATGTTATGTCGAGTGATAAAGAACACAAGTAGGCTGTAGGCATATATAGGTTACTTGAGCACTACAATCACCAATATCGAAGTAGGACGGAATGTGTATTTTCAAGTCAACTGTCAAACACCTTACGCCACTGTCTTCTTTACATCTAAAAGCACTTGCCCATTTTTCGTTCTCAGTTTTCTAGGCTTGGTGAAAACCTTACAGTGCTCGTTACATAATTTCATTATGGCACACAGAAGCCACATTTTTGCAGGTACAGTTCCAACTCCATTGCCCAAAGGCAAAATTTCTACATTACTTATGATGCCATACCGACTACAACAAAACTGTTCAATAAATTGATATCACATTTCTCTAGAAAGAAATTCAACAAATATACTTCATTGGATAGAACGTAACTGAAAATTATGGCCGCGGCGGAACGGTTGTCACCGTGGAAAACGGCATGTTCGCTTTTTAGCAAGTGAACTATGAAGAACCAATGCCAATCAGTGCATTGTTTAAGCATAATTCTGAACGTTCGAAAACACGATAGGTATTTAGGGATGTTTGAATATATCCTTCCATTAAAAGCTGAAGACTAAGTAAAATAAAAAACTTCCGTGTATGCTGGAAGTACCTAAGAATTTTGCTGGGCGGTGAGTAAAAGAAAGAAATAACAAAATTGTTCAGCACGTGGGGCGAAGTACGGTGTTTCGGGAAGAACACACTGTTATAATATCCTCGAATAATGACGTTGTCGCCGCGGCGGAGCGGCCGAGCGCATTGAGGCGCCATATTACGATGCGCGAGGTCGTTCCCCGTCAGAAGATCGAATCCCCCCTCGAGCATGGATGTTTGTGTCGTCTTTAGTATAAGGTAGTTCATAAGTAGTTTGTAAGTGCAGAGACTGATGACCCCACAGTTAGGTCCCTTAAGCTTGACAAACATTTGAACATTTCCAAATTATGTACGACTTCTTCACGTAACTCTTGGTCCTCACATAATCATTCATGAATTTCAAAAACTGTCGGACGAGAGACATATCGGCTGAATACTCACTGTGCGATGATAGTTCTTGAAAATGTAGACATCTTTACTGACAGATACGATGAATTTGGAGTACGACTACCTCTAAGCACATGCGGCGCGCTTTCCACCCGATATCACAGCCTGGAGATGTAAACACATGCGGAGTCGTAGCTTCGCACGATGTCGCGTAGCAAACTTGAGCTTCTCCGACGCGTATCCATGCTGCACAAATTCTCATCTTATGGAGCACAACGATTACAAACATTTGAATTTTGTTGTGCCCCTTGCCAACTTCCACTTACCCGCGGCTTTAGGTTTAAAAAGAATTATATATATATATATATATATATATATATATATATATATATATATATATATATATAATTGTATGTAAATCTCCAACAGGCAAATGACAATTTCTGTGCGGATGCCAAGATACGGCCGATGCCTTGCGGGAATACAGTTAAAGCTGAGAGAAAAAGGATGTCGTAGGGTGCGATACGTTGACAATTTGGCCAGCACGGACAAACTCAGCGATATCGCTTTGATCGCTGACCCCCTAATGTAATAAAGAGACTTAAATAAGAACTTTCCAGTCAACAAAGAATAACAAGATCCTACGTTTGAAAAGAAATGATCTTCTCGAAGAAGAAACAAAAAAAGTTTCAGGTGATCGCTCACTCCAAGAGAGAAATCTGACATCTAATGCCAGTGTAGCACATATTTACCACTTCACCATTGAATTTATTGCAGCAGTCCGCAACAATCGAGATCTTTGAATATTTCGTCAACAAACATTCTGAAACACCTTTAAGATATGATAGAAATGTCATGACAAGTTTGTTAATAGAAGTAAACAGCAAGCTATTTTTGTATTGAAACATTTCTTAGCAGGGAGATGCAAAGACGACATGGGGCAGTTTGAAACCCTCCTAGAAGATCTAGATTTTGATTATGACCTCTTACAGAAAAACTTTCCAGTCAAACAGGGAAAAATGAATAATAATCAAAATCAGGTTCCGGAGAAGGAACACAAAAATAGTTCTAATTGGCAGTCCTGGGGAAACGGCCAGCGAACCCCGAAAACGGGCAATGGCGCAATCAAAATGAAAACGGGTACAAAAGTGACTACTGCGGGATGAAAAAGCACAAGGGGGGACGGCAAGAATTGGCACGCCGATAATAACGAACCGCGGGATGAAAATTCCAAGCGCGTTCACTGGGAACGGCCAAACACGCCTCTGCAGGGTGTCGAAGTGCGTCCGCGCGACCCGAATCATAACAAAACGCCTGACGCGCAACCCAGACCATCGACGTCAAAACAATGACGTGCTTACGAAGTTCCTCCCCGCTCGCAGCATGACAACGAGCAGGGGACGGAACACGTCGGACGGACAACGTTTTACGACGTAACGGAAGTCCTCTTGAAGAAGGATCCCGTGCATATTTAATTTTTCTTGTGTATTTACTATAGGTTACCGGTTCTATGTTATATTGTATATGTTATATATCTGTTTTCCACTGTTTTTCGGCGTTAAAGAAGAAGCCGACAACATGTTGCATAGAAGATGAATTTGCAATTGTGTATTTTGTGTTTTCCACTTTTTTTTTTTTTTTTTTTTTTTTTTTTTTTTTTTTTTTTTTTTTTTTTGCGTTATAGAACGGTCCAACAACGTGTAGCATAGAAGATAGATTCACAATTGTGTACTCTGGGTATAGAACGGTCCAACAACGTGTAGCATAGAAGATAGATTCACAATTGTGTACTTTGGGTATGTTTTTCACTATTTTTCGGTGTTAAAGAACGCGCCGACAATGTCTCGCATAGAAGGTGCAATCACAATGGTTTATGTTGTGTGTTTTCCACTGTTTTACAGCGTTAAAGAACGCGCCGACAATGTGTCGCGTAGAAGACGCATTTGTAATATTTGTTATGCTGCGTATGAGTATATGCAGCGCTGGGTGAGATAAGTTGAGTTCAGTACTATCAGCTGACGCATGAGGCATGCTGATTCAGTACGCGCTCTTAAATGTTGTGGCACCGTCAGAAATGTTGGCTCCGCTAAACAGAAGTTTGATTGCTACTTTACCGTGGAGCGCCTGGGTAATTGGGTAAACTTAGTTTACATTTTCAGTCGTTCGTGCATGTTGTCCAACTGCTGCACCAGATATGCGATCTAAGTGCAGTTAGTACCAAAACAATGTGTAACATTTTAAGGTGTACCTTTCTTTTCAGCTGTGCTACGGAAATTTAATATTTTAGGTTGTATCGATGTCCAGTGCCGTCTGTGAGTGATTGGGAAGACATGTTCCTCCAGAGCAGGGAGGACGATAATTAGTACTGCCGCAGCCAGTATGTGGCGCCCTGTGTCCTTGAAATTGCCAATGTGTTTTCTTTTGTAAGTCGCCGTAACGGTGCCGCCTTCCAGACAGAATCGGGTTAGCGCTTGGTGAAGCGTAGAAGGTGTTAACGAACATATTGTGTGTCCTTGGGAAAAGCGTTTGTAATGTCAAGTGGGTGACGTATCTAATTTACCAATTAATCAACAAACCGTAACGCAAGCTTTAACATGACGAACTGTGTGCATCCCTAACGGAATTTCCCGTTACCTTTATACAGGAAACTGTGTTTGACGTATATAATAGATGACACGGACGTACTGAGGAGTCTACCTCGCCAGGACAACTTGAATTTTGTAGATGAAGAAAAGTACGCAGCCCAGTGTACAATGTCGAGCCCATGATAATACGGTCACAGTACGAGATGAATGCCCGAATTTGGAAAACTACGCGTGGTACACATTAGGAATATGTACTCCATAATCACTTTCTTTCGTAGATTTTAGCTGGAACCTAGATAACATGTTTAAATTTTATTATGGTTGTTTGATGAGCCTTGAACGAGGTCATCTGATCACTAGTGTGTGTCTTGATTTATGTTTTTTCAGGAAGTTGGTGATTTATATGTCTGACTTAATCAACAGTGTTTTATTTTCGTGATTGTTACAGGTTTTTGTGAATTTTCATGTCTTGTTTTAGTGTTTCTCTGATTAGAGGATTAGGATGTCAATTTATCCTTTTATCAACTGTGTTTTATTTTCTTTATTGTTACAGGTGTTTATTTATTTTTATGTCTTTTATTGTTTTCGTGTTTCTCTGATTATAAGACTAGGATGTTAATTAACCCATTTGTTTGCTTTTATACGATGCTTATTTTCTAACGAGAATTTGCACTTTTATGTATTTTGAGATTTTGCTTAGGGAATGTTTCTTAAGGATTCAGGGGACTGGTGTAGCAGTCATCGGATCCTGACGCTACTACTCCAAATGGACAGTAAGCGAATGTAGTGCCTCTAATTATATTACAATTGTCTTTAGTTTTATTAAGATTCTACGGGGATTCGCCGGAGGGACAAGTAGAATCCAGTGATCTGCAAGGGGTCGGGAACTAGGCTGTAGGCAGTAGATGGAGTAGTTCGGCCCAGCATGTAGTTTGCATGGTAGATTACAGTAGCACGAGCTTAGGTTGGTGGCGGGTCAGTTTAATGTAATTTTATGGAGATGCTGCCGCGCAGCGCTGCGCCGCGTGAATCTATTTCTGCTATGTTCTCCTTGCCTATGTTTATTTTTTATTTTTATTTTTTCCTGCTGACGCCCCCTTGTGAGTGTGATCGTGGGTGTGTCTCTGTCCGACTGTGGCCACAGCTTTAACATAATTAAATTAGCTTTAAGTCCCTGTGATAGTATTACATTTCTCGTATTTTATAACATTTGTTTGATAAGTGTGGGTCGCGATTTGCAAAGAGTACCTGACCAAAATATTGAAATTTATTTAAGATTGTGTAATTTACTTGAATGTTGTCATCTATGTGATTATAAATTATCTATGTAATTTTTGTATTTGTATGTTGTGATGAATGCGAGTGTTACATTGCACCAGCTTAATGAACGCCACTGGGCAACGAAAGTGTGTCAAAAAGTGGTTTTTAAGTGTCAAGGGAAACAGTTGGTCTATGCCACACTGCCACGAGAAACACGGGCCGGCATCCCCTGCCGCCGAGCGCGCTGCGACGCTGCAAGAACCAAGTGCGGCGCGGCGTTCTCGGCTTCTCTGTCATGCGGCTACCCACGACCGAGCCGAGCCACCAGCCAGATAGCGGTGCTGGAGCCGGTAGACCTGCCACGTGGACGGCCGTGTTCCAGGCGAGGCCAACGAGAGAGACAGGCCGCGGCGCGCACGTCATATCACGTGATCATGTGAGGCCTGAGCCGGCGCGAACACTAGCAGATTGGCCGGCCGCTGTGGCACAGCCCACTGTCTCATAGCGGCTAGCCAATCCGCTAGTGATCGCGACGGCTGAGGCCTCACTTGATCACGTGATATGACGTGCGCGCCACGGCATGTCTCTCTCGTTGGCCACGGTTCCAGGCAGCTGACGTCACGAGGTCATTGGGCTTCCACGAGACAGCGTGGCGACGGTCGCCAGTTGTCCTGCCCCTGGGGACAGGAGGGGGCGAGCTACGTGCGGCCACACCCCAGCCGGCTGTCACTGCCACGCTGCCTTCTGGTGGACATGCCATAGCAGAGGTGGGCGTGTCCTGTGCGTCTTCCTCCCCCAAGCGTGCGCCGATGGCGGCCGGCACCGAGGACGCACGCTTCTGTCTGTGCGGCGGGAAACGCCCCCTGACGCAGCTGTCGCCTGCAGGTGGCAAATTCTGGAAGCAAGGTCACCACCACTGGTCCAGATGTCAAACGCACCCTGCTGAACGGCACTCAAATAGAGCAGCAAGCATCGTTGGTTCCTGCTTGGATGTTGGAACCTCACAAATTCTATGCCACAAAGGCATGGCAATGCCTCTTGTGATCACTCGCCATTGAGGGTGCTCCAACCACTGGCACTGAGACACAGAGGAAGAGACATCGGCGAGGCGAGATGTACCTGGAGCTGGAAAGAGGGACAATCAACTAAGGCCATGGACACTGAACAACAACTTGACAGTGGTGAAGTGTTACATAAGTGCAGGTTGTATTTTCCGCCCAGTTATCCCAAAGAGTACCTCCTCCCCGTCTATGCCCCTAAGTTTTTATCATTGTGTGGCATAACTTCAGACATAAACTCTGTTGTAAGAAAGGGATGAACACTCACCACAGTGAAGTGAACTTAACTTTTTCTTTAAAGACACTCCCAGGTGTGAAAAACTTATGAATTGTATGTCATTTCTTTTGTGTTAATTTGTAAAATTTTTGTTTATGGATGTATTGTAGCCCTCCCATATGAATGGCCAATCATTTTTTTCGTGCCACCTTCTTTACCATTTTAAACTGTTGTTTAAATAATTTAAAATCTTTAGTTATGTTTAATGTGTCGTAATTTATCATTTGTTTTGAAATTCCCATGATGTGCCCACAATGCCCAGAGCAGGTAATTTTTTTTTTTTTATTTTCTGTATTCATTGTGTCTGTTTGTCACTAATTTCAATCTGGATCGAATCCAATGTGACAGTATTGGTTCCAGACTATTTATCGCCCCTAAGTGGAGGGCGATGAAACACATCCACTGAATGTATGGTCATGTTCCATTTTGATTTGTTCATTAACCTAATGTGTTTCTGCACCATTAATGTTATCTATCTGCATGTCAATTATTTTATTCTTTTATTAATGATCAATGCACCATTTTTATATGTTTGCCCCATATTTATATATGTTTCCACCTGTGTGATCGAACTTGTGAGTTCATGTGAATGTGGAAGGTTGCTCTTAATATTGACTGACTGCCGCGCCTTGGCTTACAGTCGCCGCCTCGCACTCTAGGCATCGTTTTTCTGAAGTTAAGAATGTATGACTTCGTTTGTCGTCTGCGCTGGCGTCTGCTGGATGGCCAGAGACAAGCTTGTAACGGTCGTTACTTCGGCCTTCAGCCATGGTTTTGTTTATTCCATACAAATTCTCACATGTGCTTTACTCGCTTATCCTAAATTAATTTCTGTTTGTAAATACACAAAATGGGTTTCAGTCTCAAAGGGGGCAGGTCAGAAAAAATCAAATGTTTGTTAAGCTTATGGGACTTAACTACGGGGTCATCAGTCCTTAAACTTACAAACTACTTATGAACTACTTACGAACTAGGACGGCACAAATATCCATGCCCGAGGGGGGATTCGAACCCCCGACCGTAGTGGCCGTGCAGACCGTGACTGGAGCGCCTCAGTTACCTCGGCCACCGCGGCCGGCGGCAGGTCAGACACAGGAAGAAAGCACATCTAGAAAACATTGGTATACCAGTTGTAAATTGTCGTAGCTGTATTGGGAAAGTTCCAGAGCTCCAAACGCTGATAGAATGTACTGAGGCACAAATCGTTATAGGTTCTGAGAGCTGGCTGACGCCTGACATAGGTTCGGCCGAAATTTTTTCAAAGGGCCAAATGGTCTTCAGAAAGGATAGAATAACTAAAATAGGGGTGGAGTGTTTATTGCTGTTACTAACGGTTTATCCTGCAGCGAAATTGAGACAGATACTTCCTGCGAGTTGGTCTGGGTAGAAGTTATTCCTGACAACCGGAATAAGTTAATAATTGGATCTTTTTATCGGCCCCCTGACTCAGACGATGCGGTTGCCAAACTGTTCAAAGGAAGTTTGAATCACATTTCAAATAGGTATCCGAAGCATACTGTTATAATCGGTGGCGACTTTAATTTACCCTCGATATGTTGGCATAATTACGTATTCAAAACCGGCGGCTAATATAAAACATCGTCCGAACTAGTTCTGAATGCTTTTTCTGAAAACTACTTCGAACAGTTAGTTCATGAACCCTCTAGAATAGTAAGTGGTTGCGAAAATACCCTTGATCTCCTAGCAACAAATAATCCTGAGCTAGTAAAGAGCATCAAAACAGATATAGGGATTAGCGAACATCGGGTTGTAGTAGCGACACTGAATGTCGAAATGCCCAAATGCACCAAAAATAAACGAAAAATATATCAATTCAATAAAGCAGATAAAAATTCGCTTCACGCTTTCCTGAGTGATAGTCTCCAATCTTTCAAAACTAAAAATGCGAGTGTAGATCAGTTGTGGCTTACTTTCAAAGACATAATATCAATAACAATCGAGGGATTTATACCAAATAAATTAATAAAAGAGGGGGCTGACACCCCGTGGTACACAAAACAGGTCAGATCACAGTTGCAGAAACAAAGAAAAACGCATGCAAAATTTAAAAAGATACAGAATCCACAAGACTGGCAATCTTTTACTGAAACTCGCAACCTAGCGCGGACTTTAATGCAAGAAGCCTATAGTAGTTACCGCAACGAAATCTTGTCTCGTAATCTTGCAGAAAATCCAAAGAAATTCTGGTCATATGTGAAGTACACTAGCGGCAAAACACAAACAATACCTTCACTACGCGATAGCAATGGTAATACTACCGATGACAGTACTGCTAAGGCACAATTACTAAACACAGCTTCCGAAATTCTTTCACCAAAGAAGACGAAGTGAACACTCCAATATTAAGTCCAAGAACAGCTGCCAGCATGCGAAACTTAGAAGTAGATGTTCCTGGAGTAGTAAAACAACTTAAGTCACTAAACAAAAATAAATCTTCCGGGCCAGATTGTATACCAACTAGATTCCTCTCAGAGTATGCTGATGCAATAGCTCCGTACTTCGCTATAATTTACAACCGATCACTCAGCGAAAGATCCGTACTCAAAGACTGGAAAGTTGCCCAAGTTACTCCAATATTCAAGAAAGGCAATAGGATTGATCCCCAAAATTACAGGCCTATCTCATTGACGTCGATTTGCAGTAGGATTTTGGAACATATACTTTGTTCGAATATTATGAACTACCTCGAAGAGAACGGCCTATTAACCAGTAGTCAACACGGATTCAGAAAGTATCACTCTTGCGAAACACAGCTTGCCCTTTATTCACATGAAGTATTAAGTCCATCGGCAAGGGATCTCAAATCGATTCCATATTTCTGGATTTCAGGAAGGCTTTTGACACTGTACCCCACAAGCGGCTTCTTATGATATTGCGTGCTTATGGAATATCTCCCCAATTGTGCGATTGGATTCAAGATTTCCCATCAGAAAGAACACAGTTCGTTGTAATTGACGGTAAGTCATCGAGTAAAACAGAAGTGATATCTGGCGTTCCGCAGGGAATCGTTATAGGTCCATTACTCTTCCTTGTGTTTATAAACGATTTAGGAGACAATCTGAATAGCTCCCTTAGACTGTTCGCAGATGATGCTGTCGTTTATCGGTTAGTGAAGTCAACTGAGGATCAAAAGCAACTGCAAAGCGATTTAGACAAAATTTCTACTTGGTGCGAAAATTGGCAATTGACACTAAATAAAGAAAAGTGTGAAGTAATACACATGACCACTAAAAGAAATCCACTGAACTTCAATTACGTGATAAATCAGTCAAACCTTAAGGTCGTAAATTCTGCCATATACCTAGGACAATTACGAACAACTTTGACTGGAGAGAACACACAGAAAATATTGTGGGGAAGGCGAACCAAAGGTTACGTTTCATCGGAAGAACGCTTCAAAGATGCACCAGCTCCACCAAAGAGACTGCCTACATCACACTTGTGCGTCCTCTCCTGGAGTACTGTTGCCCCTTGTGGGACCCTCACTAGGTGGGACTGACGGAAGATATTGAGAAGGTTCAGAGAAGGGCAGCTCGTTTTGTTTTATCACATTACGGGGGGAAGCATCACGGAAATGTTGCAAGAATTGGGGTGGAAATCATTAAAAGAAAGACGTTATTCATTGCGGCGTGATCTGTTTGTGAAGTTTCAATCGCCGACTTTTAGTTCTGAATGTGAAAATATGTTGCTAGCACCCACCTACTTACGGAGACATGACCATCCCAATAAAATAAGAGAAATCAGATCGAAAACGGAACGATTTAGGTGTACTTTCTTGCCAGCCGCGGTGGCCGAGGGGACTGAGGCGCTTCAGTCACGGTCTGCACAGCCACTACGGTCGGGGGTTCGAATCCCCCCTCGGGCATGGATATTTGTGCTGTCCTAGTTCGTAAGTAGTTCATAAGTAGTTTGTAAGTTTAGGGACTGATGACCCCGTAGTCGAGTCCCATAAGCTTTACAAACATTTGAACATTTTGTTCTTTCTTCCCACGTGCTATTAGAGAACGGAACTGTAGAGAAAAGTTATGAAAGTGGTTAATGAACCCTCTGCCAGGCACTTTAATGTGATTTGCAGAGTATCTAAGTAGATGTAGATGTAAATGCTATGAAATTCGGCGTGGTCCCACAGCATGTGGTACTTAAGAATAGTTAGCCGCTGCCTCCCCAAACATGAGTTCGTTTAGTGCACAGTATAATTAAAATTTGTGATCAAGACACCTGCCATCGCGTCAAGATACCGCCAAAGCTTCGTTTCGTCACTGTTATCGATTGTTCCCACAGAATAATGTACCACTAAGCATTATGCGTGTATTTGTGAAAGAATGAATGTGATTTCAGCTACCCATTGTGTACTTGGAAATTTCCTCCCACATTACGTCTATATTTATAAAGTGCAGAAACAATTTTACTATGGGCAGTAATTATATGATTTAATTCGCTTTTGTACAAGGTGTATGCTTAATTTGGTCTCACCACATATAGTTGCTTGTTCACTTTTCTGAATAGATTATGATTTTAAAGTATATAACCTCTGCCTTATGATTTCATGCTCCCTGTCCCATGTTTAAATATCTATTCATCTATTTTTCAACATTGATTTTGTTTTGTGAAGACGTAGGCTGCTTCCGTATGGAGTGAGCAGTTAGATAAATTTTCGTTTGGGATGTACTGTGGCCACTAATAAAGTAATTTAGAGCAGCAGTGTGCATTTTACTTACATCTACAGATCGCAGCTGCCCGAGATCTTGCTTATTTTAATAACAGAATATTTTCAGTATGCATGTGAAAAACTTGCTCAGTAACGGTATCAAGAAAAGATAATGAACAATCAACTTTCGCAGTCACAGTATCACAATCGAACTAATGAAATGTCTCTATGTCCTTTTATTTACTTTTTTAAAGATTTAAAAATCGTCAGTTTATATCATTAATCTTTCTGTGTAGTTTCGGTACCATAGGAAAACAATGAACATGACTCATCTCATGTGCTGTCTTCTTATGTACCTCGCAGGCTCGTTTTAAGGAGGGTGCCTTTGTCTTTGGTGGTGTTTCAAACTCTCCTACCAGCCATCTCACATGACTCTACAATGAAAATAAAATCGTTTAATAATCACCCATCATTTATTTGTTTCTGTATATCAAGGACCAACATGATTTAAGATCACGGCCTCTGCAATTCAGAGTAGACAAAATAAAAAACTAGATAATAGAGATAAACTTAACATAAACAAACAAATGGTAATGTTCAGTAGAAATAAACGCTGAGTAACTCCATGTCGAATCACACGACATCAGAACTATTTCCTCGTCAACTACCATGTATTATGTCAAAATTTCATTTTAACAATCGCACATACAGACAATGAACATTGGTAAGGTATATAATTCGTCGATCCAATAGTGTCGTAGATACAGTCACTTGTTTAGCCCCGTGTGAAATTTCTCGTACAGGAACCATAAATTTCGAGTGATGTACAGCAGTAACATCTTCGAAATAATTTTGTCGATAGAGATTTAATTGTTGTACGATTTTATGAATTATTTTAATAATAGTAATGAAATGAATTTTACCAGCCTTTCGGCTAGAAAATTATAGGCAAAATCTCTCTAAAAATTCATCCCCCGAAAAAATTTCGAAGTTTGAATTAGTATACAACGGACACTAAAGATACTAAAACTTAGCATGTAGTAAACTAACTATGTAAGGTACTGAGATATATAGTTCCATTAACGCTTCACTTTCAAATATCAAATACATTAAGTAAAAAATTTAAAAGTTTATAAAAAGGCCTAAAATGCGCAATTTTTCAACTCAAGTTGCAAAAAACTATTTTCTTGAAAACTTTCCAAACGGACATCTTTCCAGAGCCGTGGATTTAGCAGCAAAACGTAGTACAGTGTGATTATAATTAACGTCAAACTTTCAAACAGTGTAAAAATAGCAAAACTGTTTAGAATAACATCAAAATGCAATGGACTGTTATTGAAGACGGGAGAAAACGTATGACACGAGAAAAGTAGACATTGAAAACATTGATAAGTACACCCATTTGTTACATCATAAGTTTACAGTGGTCGACTGTAAACGAAAAATTAATCACAAAACAATGCCAAAGGTGGCAGATAGGAATTAAACGAACTGTACTACCCAGTTTGCATGGGTACAGGTTTAGTAATGTTAGTTATGTAAGC
This sequence comes from Locusta migratoria, assembly GCA_026315105.1. NCBI lineage: Eukaryota > Metazoa > Arthropoda > Insecta > Orthoptera > Acrididae > Locusta > Locusta migratoria. Next base: position 460,489,575 of record CM048755.1, read on the forward strand.
TGTTCATCACGACAAGTTCATATCTCATTGGATGCGAAAAACTGGTTTTCAATTGTCCCGAGGCAAAACATCGCATAAAAAGCATAATTAAAAAACAAATCCTTTCTTTTTTTCTTTAGTTCCCATGCTTCTGGTGCAAAACATGTTCAACATGCTCTCCACCGCTTTCTGAATCAAGTTGAAATCGAGAAACAGCATGTTCCACAACTGATAGAATTGTTTCTGGGATTTTGCGAGACTCCTGCATGGCGCTGGTTTCAGTTCACCTGGCCTGTGAGTCATCAGTCATGGCCTGGCGCCGCGGTGGAGTAGCCGAGCGGTCTAAAGTGTCTCGCTGCGGAGTGCGCGGTTGCTCGCCGTGGAGGTTCGAGTCCTCCCTGGGGCATGGGTGTGTGTATTGTCCTTAGGTTAGTTTACCTAGGTTTAAGTAGTATGTAAGCTACGGGCTGATGACCACGCAGTTTGGTCCGATAGATTTACAAACATTTGAACATTTTGAACATGGCCTGGACTGTATGGACTGACGCCAGCCCATCTGGCCTGCCGGGCTGATAGGCCGACAGGCTGACCTTGGCGCAGCGTGCTGGCGAGCTGGCGAGCTGGGGAGCTCGCCAGGTCAGCCCATCCGAGTTGACACAGACCTCCGCTCCCCCAGCCCGTCGGGTCGCACGCTGTCGTTACCACCCGCGCCTTGCCCCTGCTGCATTACGCTCTGGCCACCCGCTGACACGGAGTGATGAACCATATGACAATGCTGCTTTCTTCTTTGCCATTCGTGAAAGCGTTCATCTCAGATCTTTCTTCCGTAAATGTCGTATGACCTTTATAGGAAATGTTTAGCGTAGTATGGTAAAACTACCGTGTATCATTTACTGTAAAATAATAATACATTTTTAATGATTTATAATCAGTACGCATTCTGAAATGTGACTGTTGCCATATGGCAATTTTTACCGAAATAAGGGGAAAAACTTTTGAGAATTTCAGTTATGTTCCCAAATAATCCAAGATTACGTAATTGAAAATATATAATGGCAGAATGAAAAGGTTCAAATGTAGCAAACGAAGAGGCGCCGCACCACAGCTAGGGTGCTGCAGCAGTGATTGGCGCAGCGTTCAACCGACCGTATGGCCCGTGCACTTGCTGCGTCTGGCCCAGTGGGCTGCGCTCAGCTCGGCGGGCCACATTCAGCCCAGCAGGTCACCTGGACCAGCCCTCAGCCAGTAGAGCTAGGTACGCTGAAATGAACGCCGTGCAGAACTCTGGTTTCCTCCACCATCGTCGCCGCAGAAGGTCGTAACTGCCCCCCCCCCCCCCCACTTGGACCGGAATCGCCGCCGCCGCCATCGCAGTCGTAGGACACAGAACTTCGACATTGCCTTCTCTTCTTCTTACTATCTTCTCCTTTCAGCCTTCTTCTACAATGTACCTCTTTTTTTACTCTCATCATGGACTATTCCCCAGTTACCACCACCACGTCCCATGCATGACGACTTCCAAAGCTATCCCAACCATCACTTGGAGTGCCTCCTCCATAACACAATCCTCCTTTCCGTAATCTTATCAGCCACCGCCACCTCCTACCACCGCCACACATCAGCTTTCCCCTTCCCACTCTCCCTCTCACCTACTCCCAAGAATTCCCTCAACTCTCCCTTGCCAAAGTTCAGCACTGCCGAGCCACAGTGGCAGATCGCCACTCTCGCCTAGCCCAGAACATCTTCATACACCACAGCCTGGCCTTGCTCCCACCACATCCCCCTCTAACCCATCCCCCTCCCAATCCTTCTGGTCCCCTTCACTTACTGCACCACCAAGAAATCTGCCACCAAATGAACCAGTGCAGAACCCACCCACAATACCTCTGAAAAAGCACCCCCCACCACTACCCTCACAGCGCTTTCCCACTCTGCACATCCCATTGATACTACCTCTCTCCCCACCCTCGCCTCCAAACTCAAAACATACACCTATGTCCTCTCCTGCCCTGATCCAAAATTCATAGATAACCGGTTCCTCTCCCTTGAAGTATTCAAGTACTTTTCTTCCTCTCCAGTCTCCCAACTCATTCCTTGTATGGACTCGATCCTTATTAAAATCACTGTTCCCACTTTCCACTCCGACTTCCTGCTGTGTCAGTGTGGTTCAATTTTGGGCCCCACACCACTCTCATTGCTTGCATCACTTCCTTCTCTCCTCTCCAACCTCAATTTCCCTGCTGCCTGCCCACCCTCATCGCAATGATCACTCATTCCGGTGATCATGGAGGAACTTCAAGATCCACTTCACCAACCCCATCCATAAGGCCGCTGGTTCTACCTTCCTGCTGCTGTTCTTTATGTAGTCCACATTCTCCATCGATCACCTCTTAACCAATGGGGTAATCATATAAAATCACTGTTACACAGTGGTCCTGCCTGCTCTCCCCCTCCCCCAATCCTATCATTGAGGGCCATGTCTCGCCTATAACAATCACCTAACTCAGAATTGCCGCAATCCCTCCAACTGCTCCCAATGTAATTCAGCACATTTTCTATAATAGTGTCCTAATCTCCCCTCCCAACTGCAACACCTGTGGTGGCACCCACCCCAACTCCTCCTACAAGTGTCAAGCTCGCCCCACTCCGGTTAACCCTGAGCTGACAGTCCCTGTCTCTCCTATCGATCCTCCCATTCACCCCAACAACTCCCTCTACCCCCTGTTATTGTGGAGCCGTCAGCCGATTTTTCACCATGGTCCTACAAAATATCCACCCTTCCAGCATCCCCATACCCACCAACAGATTTCCCTCACCTACCGCTCCCTGTTTAAGCTTGAAACAATTGCCACCTTCTCCTGAAAGCACTCCACTTCACCTACTACAGCAACATTACCTGCGTATAAAGCACACCCGTAAACTTTTTCCCATTGCCCCTCTCTCTTTCACTCCCTCTCCTTGCAGTCCCATATGGCACGCCAATCCTACACTCTTCTCTACCATACCATTCGCTACCTCCCTGACAACAAACCCCTCTTCATGCATACCCTCTCTGACCACTGTCCAAAATGACACCTTCCTCCAATCCCACCATTCTGCCAGCATGGCTCCCTACCTCCTCCACAACAGAAGCCTCCCCACTCCTTAATCGAGGTAGAGAGGCCACCTCTGCCATCACTCTGTCTGGCCACAACCACTCCTGAATGATCCTGCCGGAGATCTCATCCTTAGCCTTAACCACCCTGTCACCCTAGCCACCATCTACGTCCACTGCACTGCCCCTCTCCCCTATTATTTTCTCTCCCATTTAGATAATAGATTCATTATCTTTGTGGTTGCCATTGACCTTAACCTTTCTTCCTGTCTCATAGCTGAACTTTGACTCCTTGCTTTCGGGCATCTCCGTTCCCCTCCTGAAACCTATACACCCGAGAACAACACCACTCCAACGTTGCGTAGTCCTCGCCTCCCCCAGCCTCCTGGCCCGCCTAAACGGAGATGTCCTCGACATTATTTGCGGTGTCCATGCACCTGCTCTCCATTCTCTTAACCGTAGAACCCTGCGGCCTCTCTGACTGCACTCCCCATCAAAAGATTGTCCATGAATACTCCCACGCTAACTGGGATGCCTACCGTCATTCCATTCGTACCTCGGTTGCCAGCCACCTCATTACTCTCCACACCCCGCCGACATCGACCACGCTGCGTCTTCCTTCACCAGACACTGCTGACGCCATCGAAACCTACATTCCTACTAACACCATCCACCCCATCCACCTACACCATCCTACCCTCCTTCCATAGGCTGTACTCCTCCTCTGTGAATCCCTTCGATTTTACCAACCCTTCCTATTGACCTGTGATTGGGATTCACTACATCGCCACTGGCAAATCCAACGCCATATCAAAAATCTTTTAAACTCGGCTAGACGCTGGGACTGGCGCCAGAGATGCACCCACAAAACTACTCACTCCCTGAAAATTCCGCCAAGTACTGGCAAGCCTTCTGTCGCCTATACACCCGAGACCATCATCACTTCAACGTTGCGTAGTCCTCGACTTCCCCAGCCAGGGCAGCCCATCCCAGCAAAGTCCAGCACTGGCCACATGGGCTACAGTTTGTTCCGAAGATGACATTAGGTCGATACCGGTCAATAAAAACAGTTAATTTTTTGCGATCAAGGCTGTTTTTGTAATATTAATTACATCTTTACGGTGAGCTCAAAACTGATCTCGGTGGACAACGATTTCGTAGGGATGAGGAGGTGAAAGCGGCTGTCTCCATGTGTCTACAAAACGCTGGAGGAGATTTATATGCATCCGTAATTGAAAACTTGATTGACCGATCCGAGAAATGTTTACAGTCTCTTGGAGACTATGGGGAAAAGTTAACTCAGATTGTATTTTCTCATAGCCGTATTGCTTTAGTATAGGTGGTTCAATAAATGGCCATAGCGTGGAAGTGCAACTTACTATTTGATCTGCCCTCGTACGTAATAGCTGAGTTGCAGAAAGATGTGGGATATAAAATGTCATTCGCCTACTGGATCCCAGTATCTTACAAAGTGGTCGAATAGATGACTTTTTTTTCTTGAAACGGAGAAATTAGAGTGCATTATACATTTCTTTTAGAAATACTACTTTATTATTACAGCTCAAAACCTGTCTCATTCTAAACAATGTGCGTTGTACCCTAACATTACAGTGGATTCTATTTCTAACGTACGCTAAAAATGGTATATAAATTGCACCAAACTAGCTACAAAAATTGCTCAGCAAAAATATTTTACTTCGGGTCTCTATATTTCATTGATTAAAGACAACCACAACAAACATATAACTTAGAATAAAACAACTTAGTAACGCTAGGTTTTCAATAGGAAATATCGTTCAGGTAATGCATTCCGAATTTTTACACAATCAGTTCAATTCCGTCTGTCGCAATGATTTTAAAAACTCGTTATATTCGGCCTGATTTTACAACGTGCGGTTTTTGTAACTGGTTTCTAACTAATTCCAGATAGAAAGAGCTTTTTTTCAGGCACCCATAAAATTAATTTTAATTTTCTAAAAAACGCTAACGATATCCGTCAATATCGGACAAATTCTAGGGAACGTACAATAGCACGGCAACGGTATACATTTTACCTACCTGTTGAATGAGCCTTGTTGCGTGCCTTCAATTTATGAGATATAACTAGACTGGCTTCGTCCAAGGTGTCATTGTTTGCAAGTTACTCTGAGGTAGTTCGAATCTGAAATTTTTGTGAAGTTATTGTCCCAATCTACTATGGTCATCAGTCCCAAGACTTACAAACTACTTAAACTAATATAAAACACTTCATTAAGCCAAGAGCGGTAAAATTGTTATTTTTATTTTTGTCTGTTAACCGGTTTCGGTGAGCTCAGTCACTATCTTCAGAAAGTCTAGTACAATCATTGCAAAAAGTTATACAATGTCTACAAACTGCAAAGTTATTGTGGTATACATAGAGCCAATAAAGGAAGAAAGCTTGATCTCCTTGAAAATTTATCATTATTAGCCTCTCAATTATTTTACGGTATGTAATTCCCCCCCACCCATTTTTTCTCATTCATTATTTACATTTTGCTACCCTGCTGAAAAAAATCATCATTGCTTCTTTTACATGTAACATGAGTGGTACTTTACACATTACACCTCATAGTCTTAATGTCATGCTGCAGTCATCAATGTTAAAGTTTTTACTCTCTTTTTTATATATTGTTATCATCTATGTTAAAGTTTTTACTCATTTGTTTTATATATATATATATATATATATATATATATATATATATATATATATATATATATATATACTGCGGTAGCAAGAAAGCACGAGATAAAATTTTAAATGATCAATTAAAGTGTAACCAGAAAAACTTCTTCACTGCTTTTCATAACATCTTCCTTCATTTCTGTTCTATCCTTCGTGTTTGGATCAGTTTTCTCACCTGTTTCTGTGCCATACACACATGCTATCTTAGTTTAATTTTTAGTAAATGACTCTTCCTAACATTAAGGATTGGTCACACACATTACTTCTCTGATTGTTAATTCCATTTTATTGTCATTATTAGCCTCTCAATTATTTTACGGTATGTAATTCCCCCCCCCCCCCACCCATTTTTTCTCATTCATTATTTACATTTTGCTTCCCTGCTGAAAAAATCATCATTGCTTCTTTTACATGTAACATGAGTGGTACTTTACACATTACACCTCATAGTCTTAATGTCATGCTGCAGTCATCAATGTTAAAGTTTTTACTCTCTTTTTTATATATTGTTATCATCTATGTTAAAGTTTTTACTCATTTGTTTTATATAAATATTTTTACTCTACACAGGAATATATAATCTGCATATGGTTCACCCTTTACTGTTAATGTTACTGTTAATGTAGACTTTGTGTCACTTATTTAACTGAAGGGAAAGGTTTTAAAATCTTCAAATGACTTCGGACATTGTAGATATAACTTTTGTCCTTCTATTCTATGTAGACATTAAGCTAGTTATGTATCAACTGACGTCTTTTCTCATAATATGAGAATTATTATCTTAACTTTTATATATTACATATTTAAAAACGGTGTCTCACAACTCCACTGTAGAACGCTTTTTTGTATTTGGAACAGTGTATATATTACGTTTTCTATATTTATAGTTACGTATTTCTACTATATGTAGACATTAGGCTACTTGCACAGTGACTTAGTTATCTCGTCATTTATGTATGTCTGTATGTATACATATGTAAATGATTTCGTAACTTCACAGTACCATGTTTCTTTGAAGTTGAATTTGCATCCACATTGTTTTGTTTTGACACCACTGTCACCTAGTGGCAACCTGTAGCAACTCTGTTGTAAAATGTTTTCCTGTTCAGTCTCCTGTTTGCTTGGGCCAAGACCACATTTTATTCATTATGACGAACCACCCTGTGACGAAAAACTTTAACAAGATGTTTACGTGCGTTAGAAGGTTATGTCTCTATTTTTACATATGAAGCTAAGGTAATGTACATGTTTTGTTAACTGTCATTTTAATGTATACCACAATCACTTTGCAGTTTGTAGACATTGTATAACTTTTTGCAGTGATTGTACTGGACTTTCTGAAGATGGTGACTGAGCCCACCGAAACCGGTTAAGGAACAAAAATAAAAAATTTTAGCGATCATCGCTGAATGAAGTAAACTGTTGATCGCGCTCCAGTGGCGTAAAATGCCTTTTAACTACTTAAACTAACTTACACTAAGGGAAACACACGCACCCATACCTGAGGGAGGACTCGAACCTCAGGCGACAGCGGCCACCCAGTCGGTTGCATGACTCCTTAGACCATGCGGACATTATTGTCTGCTGTGGAAGCAGTATAACAATACGAACTAAGGGATCGGGGCAGACTTTTTATGCTCATCAGATGTCACGCAACCTGCGATAGACAATTTTCAAGTGCATATTGGTGTTCTGAGGGCTCTGCGGGTGGTCGATTAGAAATCATACTACAGACTTCGGAACTTTGACGATGAAAACCACCCATGGCAGGTATTGCTCGTCATGACTATGGCGATGAGGCAGTCAGTTGTCGAATCGTTATTGACATTGTCACACTGTAACAACACAATATAGTAATGTATCATCTACCAATTTAAAACGTTAAAATAAAACATGTCAAGAAACATCAAGACGTACCATAAAAGTATCTTTTTGGCATGATACATCACGAAAAATGCCCAGAAGGCGGGAACGGTAACTGGTTTAGGTGGAAGTAATTACGCCTCTCATCTTGGGACTATATGACGTCATTCAAAATGTTCAAATGTTTGTTAAGCTTACGGGACTTAACTGCGGAGTCATCAGTCCCTGCACGTACAAACTATTTATGAACTACCATATAGAAAAGACAACACAAACATCCCAGCCCGAGGGGGGATTCGAACTCCAGACGGGGAACGACCTCGCGCATCGGAAAATAGCGCCTCAATGTGCTCGGCCGCTCCGCCGCGGCGCAACGTCATTATTCTAGGATATTATAACAGTGTGGTCTTCCCGAAAAACCTTACTTCGCTCCACGTACTGAACTGTTTTGTTATTTCTTTCATTCACTCACCGCTCAGCAAAATTCTTAGGTACTTCCAGCATAAACGGAAACTGGAGTTTTGATTTCACGTAGTCTTCAGCTTTTAATGGAAGGAAATATTCAGACGTCCCTAAATACCTATCCTGTTTTGGAAAGTTCAGAACTATGCCTAAACAATGCACTGGTTGACATCGGTTCTACATCGTTCACATGCGAAAAAGCGAACGTGCCGTTTTCCACGGTGACAAGTCTAGGTAGATTACATCTTATTAACGTTTACTGCAGTAATATCAACGCTCAAGTGACTGCAATTTCAGAATACAGTCGATTTATAAATACTTACCGTCCACACATGTCAGAAATTGTTACATCAAAGCTTCTGACGAAAATTAAAACAGAGATAGTGAGTGGGCTTTAAGTAAATCCGTAGCTAACCTATAACAAACGTTGTCAGAAAAGAAAAGGAAGGACAGCGTACAAAAAGAAATGGCATGACAACGCGCTCCTTGAATGAACTACAAATGGATTGTGGTGCCTACACTGTTGCCATTACACCGACGAAAGAGAATATAAACATAGGCACTAGTTATGCCAATTAAAGGAAAGAATCAAGGTACAAGACAGAAAAATCATTTAAAATGACAGAAACGAATATCACCTACATAAATGAAGAGATAGAGATGAAAAAACAAAAGCTTGCGTGTCAAACATTCTTCAAAAGCCTACCTTCAATGCAGAAATAATCAAAGTATGTAACATTTCGGGTTCTGGACTGCTAAATACAGAAGTTGTTCAATATAAGGTATTTAGACATACAGTGGATAGTGATGTTACGAAAAAGTTACCAGCTAATGCAACAGTATTTACAATATACCAACATCTTTATTTATATATAAATAGAATGAATTGGCAATCGCATGGCTACATAAATTGATATTTAAATCACTTTATGCATTTGTGAGTGTACTTCATTCTTGTGTGATTATGTTTGGTTACATAATAAATTACTGTTATGTGATTATATAGATGTGCAGTTGCCAAATCATTGTATTCATTCTTATGTCATTATACTGTGGTGCAATTGCCAAGCCGGCCGCGGTGGCCGAGGTGGCTGAGGCGCTCCAGTCACGGTCAGCACGGCCACTACGGTCGGGGGTTCGAATCCCCCCTCGGGCATAGATATTTGTGCCGTCCTAGATCGTAAGTAGTTCATAAGTAGTTTGTAAGTTTAGGGACTGATGACCCCGTAGTTAAGTCCCATAAGCTTAACAAACATTTGAACATTTGAATTTGCAATTGCCAAATCATTACATTTACTACACACCTGGCCATTAAAATTTCTACACCACGAAGATGTCGTGCTACAGACGTTAAATTTAACCGACAGGAGGAAGATGCTGTGATTTCCAAATGATTGGCTTTTCAGAGCATTCACACAAGGTTGGCGCCGATGGTGACACCTTCAACGTGCTGACATGAGGAAAGTTTCCAACCGATTTCTCATACACGAACAGCTGTTGACCGGCGTTGCCTGGTATAACGTTGTTGTGATGCCTCGTGTAAGGGGGAGAAATGCGTACCATCACGTTTCCGACTTTGAAAAAGGTGGGATTGTAGCGCATCGCGATTGCGGTTTACCGTATCGCGCCATTGCTGCTCGCGTTGGTCGCGATCGCTGGCCGCGGTGGCCGAGGGGACTGAGGCGCTTCAGTCACGGTCTGCACGGCCGCTACGGTCGGGGGTTCGAATCCCCCCTCGGGCATGGATATTTGTGCCGTCCTTAGGATAAGCTAGTTGACAAGTAGTTTGTAAGTTTTGGGACTGATAACCCCGTAGTTAAGTCCCATAAGCTTAACAAACATTTGAACATTTTGAACATTTGGTCGCGATCCAATGACTGTTAGCAGAATATGGGTTCAGGAGGGCAATACGGAACGCCGTTCTGGATGCCAACGGCCTTGTATCACTAGCAGTCGAGATGACAGGTAACTTATTCGCATGGCTGTAACGGATCGTGCAGCTACGTCTCGATTGCTGAGTCAACAGATGGGGGTGTTTGCAAGACAACAACAATCTCCACGAACATTTCGACGACGTTTGCAGCAGCATGGACTACCAGCTCGGAGACCATGGCTGCAGTTACCCTTGACGCTGCATCACAGACAGGAGCGCCTGCGATGGTGTACGCAACGACGAACATGAGTGCACGAATGGCAAAACGTCATTTTTTAGGATGAATCCAGGTTCTCTTTACAGCATCATGATGGTCGCATCCGTATTTAGCGACATCGCGATGAACGCACATTGGAAGCATGTAATCGTCATCGCCATACTGGCGTGAAGGCGTGATGGTATGGGGTGCCATTTGTTACACGTCTCAGTCACCTCTTATTCGCATCGACGGCACTTTGAACAGTGGCCGCTACATTTCAGATGTGTTACGACCCGTGGCTCTACCCTTCATTCGATCCCTGCGGATCTCTACAATTCAGCAGGATAATGCACAACCGCATGTTGCAGGTCCTGTACGGGACTTCCTGGATACGGAAAATGTTCGACTGCTACCCTGGCCACCACATTCTCCAGATCTCTCACCAATTGAAAACGTCTGGTCAATGGTGGTCGAGCAACTGTCTCGTCACAATACACCAGTCACTACTCTTGAACTGTGGTATCGTGTTGAAGCTGCATGGGCATCTGTACCTGTACGCGCCACCCAAGCTCTGTTCGACTCAATGCCCAGGTGTATCAAGGCCCTTATTACGGCCAGAAGTGGTTGTTCTGGGACTGATTTCTCAGGTTCTATGCACCCAAATTGCGTGAAAATGTAATCACATGTCAGTTGTAGTATAATATATTTGTCCAATGAATACCCCTTTATCATCTGCATTTCTTGTTGGTGTAGCAATTCTAATGGCCTGTAGTTTATATAAAAAGATGTAATAAATTGATATAATCGTTATAAATGTTGGTAGATATCTAATCAGTTAACAAATTATGGCAAAGTATTCATTAAATGGTTCTATGAACACTAACTAAATTGACCGACTTGTTTCCCACTTTAGTATAAGTTAGTTTATAAGTAGTTCGTAAGTTTAGGGACTGATGATTCCGTAATTAAGTCCCATAAGCTTTTCAAACAATTGAACATTTTTCAACATAAAATTGCAGCTATTAGTGAAGTGCGCAAGCGTAGCTTATATTTTTCGATAGGTCACTAACAGACACGCATTTTTATTACATCCATTATGTGACTCTAGTTTTTATAACTAATGAACCATCTTCCTTGTCATTACAACTTTTGCCATGAGAGTACGTTGCATTAATGCTGTAGACATAGTACCCCAAAACATAGTTGAGTTGTTTGAACGACGAGCAGACGTGGTAATTTCCACAAATAATGGTAAGCATGTGCTTAAATACAATCTAACAGAGATTCAGCAATACTTCGTTTCCGTCAAATCAAAATTATTCAATTCATTCAGTTAAGGATAATGCTACAGTTTAACAAATGGGAACGTCTAGGTATAAGAACTGGATTATAGCCAAAATGCTAATAAAGTGCTTATTTTCAAGTTATGAGAAAGGGATTTACTTTTTTTTCCGCACAAGAGCTTGATTAGTCACAAACGTGTCTCGTTTCATGTTTCCTTTAGTGGTCATATGAATGACTTCACACTAATCATTATAACGGGTTAATTTCCATTTTTGCGCCATGCAGATGTCTTATCTAAATAATTTAGCAGTTGCTTTTGATCTTCTTGTGACTTTACTAACCGACAAGTGAGAAAATCATCCGCGAACAGTCTAGGGGAGCTACTCAGATTGTCTCATAAATCGTTTATAAAAATAAGGAACAGTAGGGGCCCTATAACACTGCCCTGGGGAACGCTAGTTATCACTTCTGTTCTACTCGATGACTTTCCGTCAGTTACAACGTACTGTGTCCTTTCTAATAGGGAATCACGAATCCAATCGCACAACTGTGGCTATGTTCCATAAGCACGCAGTTTGATTAGAAGAAGCTTGTGGGGTACATTGTCTAAAGGCTTCCAGAAATCTACAAAAACGTAATACGTTTGACATCCCTTGTCGATAGCATTCATCACATTTGAGTAAAGTGCTAGCTGTGTTTCGCAAGAATGATAATTTCTGAAGCCGTGTTGACTATGGGTCACGATGTCGTTCTCTTCGAGGTAATTTATAATATTTGAGAAAAGTACATAGTCTAAAATTCTGCTGCAAACTGACGTCAGTGATATAGGCCTGTAATTTTGCAGATCACTCCTACTGACTTTCTTGAATATTGGCTTAAGCTATGCAACTTTCCAGTCTTTGAGTAGGGAACGTTCGCTTAGCGAGCGTTTGTAAATTATAACTATCTATGGGGCTGTTACATCGGCATACTCAGTGTTTTGTGCACATGCCATTGCCATAAACAAAGGCTTGGATCCTTCGGTACACATGATTTACAAGGCTATGGAAAAGTCCCCATCAATGGGAAATCTCTGCCATGAAGAATAATTTAAATCCTACAGCGCATCTACAGTTTCCGGGGAAGAGACGGGCGAATTGTTTTCTAAATGTAAGCCCATTCGTGCTCTTTTGGATTCAGATCAGGTGACTATGGTGGCCTCGGGAGGCACTGAATAATAATATCCCTCCTCTAAAATGGCAAGGGACAGGTTTATGGACAATTAGAGTAGGTGATTTGTAAAATATTTTTAACGTTCCGCAAAACTAGCTACCTCCAAGAAAATCTACCGGGTAGTTTGATTGGAGATTACGCCTTACGCCTCTGTTGTCTGGATCCACAATGAGTGACGAAGAAATGTTAGCTACAAAGAGATTATATATAACTAGGAGTATAGTGGAATCCAATTTCGGATTTGCGGGTATAAAAGTTAAGTCTTTTTAGAAGGGAAATAAAAAATTCTTCACACTAAGCAGACACAGTTATGTAGTGCATCTCCTCCTTTTTCTGCACAAATAATAATAGACAGAAAGTGGCTCATTTCCCGTCAGTTCAGGTTTTAGCAAGGCTCAATCTAAAACTGTTTCTTGTTGTCGTACCTCGTATCAGATGGCAGAGACAGGGGTGGACAAGCCGTTTTAAGCCACAAATATAAGAGAGCATCACACGGTTCGTGTTTCAAGCCACAAGCTCTCTCCTATTATTATCATGCAAATGCAATGCCCAAAATGAGGAAAACCGTTGCCACTGTAACATATAATAATGAACAAATTTATGGAATGAATTTCACGTAGATGATACACTCCAAATTTCTGAACGATTTCTGAGTCAAGGTGTTTTGCTTGGTGCTTATTAGATTTTTCCCTTATTTTCCAGTGGTATTGAGAGCTCTCCATAAACAGAAAATCGATTTACTCAAAAAATGTTCAAATGTTTGTATAGCTTATGGGGCTTAACTACGGGGTCATCAGTCCCTAAACTTACAAACTACTTATGAACTAGCTAACAATAAGGACGGCACAAATATCCATGCCCGAGGGGGGATTCGTACCCTCGACCGTAGTGGCCGTGCAGACCGTGACTGGCGCGCCGCAGTGTCCTCGGCTACCGCGGCCGGCAAGATTTACTCGATGTAAATGTCTTTCAGATGCATGTGTGAAGGAATGGCCACTGAAGCGAGTACAGTTGTCAAGAAAATATAGTTAATATGATCGCAATTTGGAATATGAATCAGCATCAGCAATAAAATGTATTGCTAACATAAGAAAATTTATGTTAGACCATTATTCTAGCCTCAATTTCCCGATTTTTGCGAGAGATCACGTTAACCATTATAGTATCCACGTATATCCGCAGTTGCGATCCAAATTTCTATACGCCACATTTGTGTACTATCCATTAGAACGCCAGAGGCATGTTGGAATGTGAGGTGGGCGATCCGCCAATTGACGCCATTTCAGTGGGAAGAAGTTACCCTATTGTATTGTGCTTTTCCATGAGGATGTTTGAATGTGAAATCTGTCATCCGATTGATAGGAACTAGCTGAAACTAGTGCAGTGTCGCAGTCGCGTAGTGGTGCGTTTGTCCGTTATCAAACATCTCAGGGGCCGTCGCCCACTTGCTACACGCCCGTGTGTCACTTCAGCGAGTCAGCTCGGTCAGAGGAAAGGACGATTAGAGTTCAACAAACATTCGAGGACGTGGTCATTAGGGCCCAAGCTCAGGCTCGGATTGTTTGAGAAAGGGTGAAGAAGGAAACCAGCCTTTCAAATGAACCATCCCAGCATTTTCCTCGAGTGATTTAGGGGAATTAGGAAATACTAAAATCTGGATTTCCGACGGTGGATTTCAACTACCTTACTTCCGAATGTGTGTCCAGTTTGTTATCACAGCGATACCTCGCTCGGTCAGTTCATTGGGTTTCTTGGAGTGAGCGCGCCGTACGCCGTACGAGGCGTGCTTTCGTCGAGCTGCGTAACTCCCCAACGCGACGTCAGCAGCAGTGACCACCAGTGGCTCTCAGCGTTGTGGGTCCTGGAGCGACGACTCAGCGTTAGCAGCAGCAGCAGCACGCCTTCCGCAGCCAGCACGAGACTGCAGGCTTGGACACGCAAAATTTCAGCCCCCGACATGGATTAATTTCCTGGATGTATCATAGGAGACGAAGTTGTTGTTGTTGTTATTGGAGCTTTAGGGCGCTCAAGATCGTGGTCATCAGCGCCCATACTAGGAAGAGATGAGTCTAATACTACTAAATGGTGCAGGAGACAGGCAAGGGAAGAGACAATACGAAAGGACGTACGCTCTTCCTCCTACATCATATGTATAATAAAGAAAGGTTCAGTGGCACTAATAAGACACTAGACAAAACATACAAATGGGGGACAAGGCTAAAAAGACGGCGGGCTAAACGTAGAGGGATGGACCGAACGATCCTATCTTCCTCTACCTATATTTTAGAACCGTCGACCTAAGATCTTTGGTAGGAGGTCGGCCAAAACACAAAATCGTAAAACGCGTGCCACTGTCATATCACTATCATCTAAAACGGAACGGAGGTCATCCGACAAACTGGCTTGTTCCCTCGCAGCATCATTGGAAACACAAGTAGTTAAAATATGCTTAACGGTTATCAGCACACCACAAGCATCACAAGTAGGGGGCTCGTCACCACAAAGAAAGAATCTATGCGTCAGGGGGCAGTGTCCTATTCCAAGTCTTGTTAAGCAGACTTCAGCCCACCTGACAGGCTGTACGGATGTACGCCAGGGCCTACTGTGTCTTTTATTGACCGCAAATTATTATCGACGACGGCGAACCATTCTTGGTCCCAGAGGCGCATGACAGAGCTCCCAAGAAATGACAGCGAGGCACGGAGAAGGAGCGAACAATCAGCTACGTTCGGAAGCCGACAGACCTCCCTGGGCGCGGTATTGGCCAACTCGTTTCCACGAATACCCACATGGCCAGGTACCCAGCAGAAGGAAACCACCTTTCCTTGCCGTTGCAACTGCAAAAGGATATCTTGAATATTCTGGACGGTCTTATCTGCTGGGTACAGATGCTGAATGGTCTGCAGAGCACTGAGTGAATCGGAGCAAAGTAGAAAGGTAGACCCAGTATGACGTTTCATATGCTCCACTGCTTTCAAAACAGCATGAAGTTCTGCGTCAAATACCGTGAACTGACAGGAGACGAAGCATATGTATCTATGTATCTTAGAGAAAGAGTATTAGCTCAGGGTATACTATGTAATGACTCCGCTACAAAATCCCAGACTATTTACATGTTTCGAAGAGCTTAATCATCCACGTAAGTACAAAATATACCCCTTCGCCTTTGAATTGGATTTATTACAAGTTAAGACACAATTCTTGAAATGAAACGAATGACACAGGCCTGAAACAGCATGTCCTGGAGCACCTCCGAACGATGCGGTTATAGAGCAGTTACAAGAGCAGATTAAGCAGTTACAGACCGAGAATGGACAGCTAACTGGCTGAACTGGCAAAACTACAGTCGCTCCTGAGAACGTATGCCAGTGCATTGAGCGAAGAACCAAATACTGAAAGCAAAATACAAATAAACAAAAATTACACGAAGCGAAATAGCCTGAGGAGGGCTATGCCAGAGGCGTTCAACGAATTCGAAAGTAAAGTTCTATATATTGACTTGGTTGAAAATCTTAAGAAATTTTAGCCTTATTTCAAAGCGATAGGTGGATCAAACCAAAATGTCCAGACATTCTGTGTCGAAAATGGCACTGAAACAGAGGTTGACACTCTTAAGGGCTGAATTACTAAATGTCTTTTTCCAAAGCTGTTTCACAGAGGAAGATTGCACCGTAGTTCCTTCTCTAGATTGCCCCACATATTACAAAATTGCAGATATCGAAATAATTCACAGAAGGTTAGAAAAACAATCAAAATCACTCAAAAGAGGAAAGGCCGCAGGACCTGATGGGATACCAGTTCGTTTTTTCACAGAGTACGCGAAGGAACTTGTCCCCTTTCTTGCAGTGGTGTACCGTAGTTCTCTAGAAGAGCGTAGAGTTCCAAAAGATTGGAAAATGGCGCAGGTCATCCCCGTTTTCAAGAAGGGACGTCGACAGATGTGCAGAACTATAGGCCTATATCTATAACGTCGGTCAGTTGTAGAATCTTGGAACTTGTATTATGTTCGAGTATAATGACATTTCAGGAGACTAGAAACCTGCTCTGTAGGAATCAGTATGGGTTTCGAAAAAAGCGATCGTGTGAAACCTAGCTCACGCTATTAATCCACGAGACTCAAGAGGGCCATAGACAATGGTTCTCAGGTAGATGCTGTGTTTTTTGACTTCCGCAAGGCGTTTGAAACAGTTCCCCACAGACGATTAATGAACAAACTACGAGCATATTGTCTATCAGACCAATTGTGTGATTGGATTGAGGAGTTACTAGATAACAGAATGCAGCATGTCATTCTCAGTGGAGACAAGTCTTCCGAAGTAAGAGTGATGTCAGGTGTGCCACAGGGGAGTGTCGTGGGTCCGTCGCTGTTCACAATATAAATAAATGACATTACGGATAATATCGGTAGTTCACTGAGGCTTCTTGCGGATGATGCTGCAGAGGTTGTAACAATGGAAAATTGTATTGAAATGCAGGAAGGTCTGCATCGAATTGACGTATGGTGCAGGGAATGGCAATTGAAACTCAATGTAGACTACTGTAATGTGCTGCGAATACGTAGAGAGAAAGATTCTTTATCATTTAGCTACACTATAGCAGGTCAGCAACTGAAAGCAGTTAATTCCAGAAATTATCTGGGAGTAGACATTAGGAGTGATTTAAAATAGAACTACCATATAAAATCAATCGTCGGTAAAGCAGATGCCAGACTTAGATTCATTGGAAACACAACTGAAATGCAACCCGAAAACAAAGGAAGTAGGTTACAGTACACTTGTTTGCCCACTGCTTGAATACTGCTCACCGGTGTGGGATCCGTAGCAGGTGGGTTTGATAGAGGAAGTAGAGAAGATCCAACTGAGAGCAGCGCGCTTCGTTACACTATCATTTGGTAATCGTGAAAGCGTTACAGAGATGATCGATAAACTCCACTGGAAGACTCTGCAGAAGAGACGCTCTGTCGCTCGGTACGGTGTTTTGTCGAAGTATCGAGAACATACTTTTATCAAGGAGTCTAGCAGTATATTGCTCCCTCCTACGTATATCTCGCGAGGAGATCATGAAGATAAAGTCAGAGAGATTAGAGCCCACAATCTTTCTTTCCGCGAACAATACGTGATTGGAATAGGAGGGAGATCAATCAATCAAATGTTTGTAAGGCCTATGGGACTCAACTACGGGGTCATCAGTCCCTAAACTTATAAACTACTTATGAAATACTTACGAACTAGGACGGCACAAATATCCATGCCCGAGGGGGGATTCGAACACCCGGCCGTAGTGGCCGTGCAGACCGTGACTGAAGCGCCTCAGTCCCCTCGGCCACCGCGGCCGGCATAGGAGGGAGAACCGATAGCGGTACTCAAGGTACCCTCCGCCACACACCATCGAGTGGCTTGCGGAGTATGGATGTAGATGTACGGCCACAAGATTTTTCATCAAATCATAGTGAAAGAAAGTCACGATATCAGTTAGTAGCATCCTAAGAAGTAAGACAGAGAATCGTCAAATTAAATCAGTTAGAACCACAGAGAACACGGCAATCATCGAAATTTCGTGCCAGGTAGAATGTCAATAATTGATTGAAAAAGCCAGCTTAATAACAGAAATAAAGTGCCAAGCTCTTGTAAACAAAAGCCACTGTTGACATTTCTCAGACCAAGAGTTCCTGGAAGCCTTTTAGCGGCTGAAACTGAGTGAGGATATTTTAAGGGAAGACTTTAACAGCGAGGTAAAAATATATGTCCAAAGCGTAGAGGATTATGCCGCTGTGTCGAAGGCGGCAGAGCCCTTCTACACAGCGGAACAGTATTTATCTGACGGATTTACCATGAAGTTAGTTGATACACGATTCCTTTCGTCTTCTATACAGCGTACCTAAGTCATGATGACATCATGTCTAACGCTTTCGACATCTACTCTGCTGACGGCATATTACCCTGCGCTCAGACCTGTAGTTAACGTTGGCCATAGACCTCTCCTGGAAACAGCAGATGGGCCTTCTCCCTAAAAACTTTGTAGACACACCTCCACAGGGCCTACCATCTCTTACGGATACTGAAGCATTAGATAGTAGTTACATAAATACTACACAATTCTTACATGTCATGGTAATTCATGCAACGATAGAACCTACCTCTGAATGATAATTTAAGAAACAGCTAAAATATTGGCAAACGGCATTACAGATCCGAATACAAGAGCTCGGAGACGAGTTGCTATACAGGACCCCGCACGCAACATACGATAAGACGAAGATTGAAGATGACCCGCCATTCGTAAGAGAGAACGCACACAATCCCATAACTGAAACCGAACAGAAACTACTAGAATATAAGCTTCTTTGTACAACCAATAAAGAAAGAATACGACGTAAGCGTCTCTAGAAGATATGTGAAACTAATATGGCGCTTCATTTCCAGGGAGATACCCAAACTCAGAAGAGCGATGCACGAATACGAAAAACACGCTCATAGTCAGTACACCAAGCACTGTGAAGAATGCAAAAGGCAGAACTGGAGGAAATAGACAAGATGTAAAAGTCCAGAAAAAGCCTCAACACAACAGGTATTTGAATGACATGACAATCAAACACAACATTCTATACGATACAAGGCGTATTAGTTTACAAAAAATGTTCAAATGTTTGTGGAGGTTATGGGACTTAACTACGGGGTCATCAGTCCCTAAACTTACCAACTACTTATGAACTAGCTAATACTAAGGACGGCACAAATATCCATACCCGAGGGGGGATTCGAACCCCCGACCGTAGTGGCCGTGCAGACCGTGACTGGCGCGCCTCAGTCCCCTCGGACACCACGGCCGGCTATTAGTTTACACCCTACAGTTAAGAAGAACACTGATAGTTCATCAGACAATTATACAAAAAATTCATACAGCATATGTAGGACCCAGTGTATGTACGAAGTCTAGTGGGATGTCCCAACAACCAATCCAGACTTAATCACCACCCGAATTACAGGTGTATGTGACAAAATCAGCAAAAGTGTTGTGATGTCTAAAGAGAGAAGCGCGAGTGACAACCTACCAGTTCCTTCAAACCCCACAACCCCAAACAGAGACTGCAAGAGCTCGAATACCTCGAATATAAATAAAAATAACTTACATTTAAATCGAAATTTAAGGATGTTAGAGAGAAAGAGAATGCCCAAACAGTCCAACGGATGTAAACAGGGTAATTTGTTTTGTTTCCGACAACAGTACAGACAGACTTATTTATTTTAAGGAATATAAATGTCGCAACTGCTACAGAACAGCTACGTGATGTAATTGACCAATTTTCCTCCAGAATATCAGATAACCGTGACCTAGGTAAAATAATGAAGGATAATATCAGAGCTAATGGGATAGTTCATTTCGACTTTTCACAAACAGTTTGAAGAAGCTACACATATATGAAACACCCTTAAGATTTCTACAGTTTAATACTGAGCACAGCACCGTTTTATTTTTCAGAGCTCTAGAAAATCAGTGACCAGCTAAAAGCAGACATAATGTGTTTACAAGAGCCTTTATGAAATGCTAAAAACTATTTTCTTTTTTAAGGCAATTACACATACAGGTAACCAGGAGACTAAATCGGTAATAGCTCTGTTGAATCCTGGATTGGAGCAACAGACCCATTGTCAGAGTAAATTGAAGAACTACAGCTAAAAGAACGAAGCATGTCATTCTGAACGGGGATGTGTCTTCAGACGTGAAAGTTGCTTCTGGAGTGCACCGTTGCTTTACATAATATATCCGTCTCTAACGACCATGCTGTCGACGGGACGTTAAACCCTAAGCTATGTTCCCTCCTTCTTACAGAATCTATATAAAGTACCTCGTAGATAATACCGAAAGATCAATAAGGCTGTTTGTGGATGATGCAGTAGTATTTTGAGAGAGCGCAACACTGGAAACCTGTACCGAAATATTGCCGCGAGAGACTACGAACACCAACTGCCGGCGTGGCGCAGAGGATAGCGTCACGGACTGCGGAGCAGAAGGTCGCCGGTTCAATCCCGCCCACCGGCAAAAATTTATTTCTTTGTAATGAACAATTCCAGAAGGTTCTACATCTTTCATATGTTCACTTGCAAATTCTACTTGTTTCTTATGTTATCTGTTCTTTTAATTTCTGGTAAATTCTGTCTGTGTATAAATAGCAGAGCACTCTGCCTGAGAAGCAGTCAGAGTTTCGGAATAAACGTGCTTTCCGTAAAAGTGCTGTGTTTACTTGCCTTCGAAGTCAAGCCTGCTTCCATTGCAACGCGACATTGTTTGGTGGAGGCGCCTGGTACATTGTGCAACAGCTGCATCACCGTGGCTCCGATTAGGCAACGTAAAAGCCGC
The DNA here is from genome assembly GCA_026315105.1 of Locusta migratoria. Taxonomy (NCBI): domain Eukaryota; kingdom Metazoa; phylum Arthropoda; class Insecta; order Orthoptera; family Acrididae; genus Locusta; species Locusta migratoria. The sequence goes on from CM048755.1 coordinate 460,510,666, forward strand.
CGATTACACGGACTGGAACCGGAATACAAGGGATACACCGAGTACGTCCTTCCAAGAGTCTGTATCATCAGACGAACTATGGAAACGTAACCAGCAGTAAGCCAGCTACACATCAGACACCCGTCGGTGTTCTCTAGGGACGCTGGACAGGACCCGAACAAATGGCTAAAAGGGTTCGACCGAGTCGCCAAGTACAACAGGTGGGATCATTGCTTGGCCAACGTTTACTTCTATCTGGACGGAACAGCCCAGCAATGGTTCGAAAAACGACGAAGACAAGTTGAATGACTGGGAGACGTTCCAGGAGGAACTGAAGAAGACGTTTGGAGACCGCCAGCGACAAATTCGCTCGGCGGAAGAACAACTGAAGAACCGGGCCCAACGACATGGTGAGCCGACACAATCGTACATACAAAGCGTTTTGGCCCTGTGTAACGTAGTCAGTCCGAACATGACTGAAGCGGACAAAATCACGCACCTGATGAAGGGAATTGCAGAAGATATGTACCAAGCTCTTCTGATAAAAGACGTCGCTACGACAGAAGAGTTCATCAAGTGGTGCCAGCGTATTGAAGAGATGCAACAAAGGAGGGTTGGACGCAAGAAGTATGACATACTCCCAAATGTAGTCCCTATGGCCGTTGTGGAAGACCAGCAGGACTTGGCTTCTCTCATACGACAAATCGTGAGAGAAGAATTACAACAGCGCATGGCAGCCGGGACTATTAGACCGAGCGAGCATCAGATTATGGCCATGGATGTGAGCCCTGTAAGCCACGAGGTAGCCGACCCCGCTGAGGACGAGGTATTTCAAACATTAGCTCCTGTCTGCGCTGTCAATCGCACCCGACGTGAAGAATGGCGTCGTCCTGCTATGACTTACGCTGCAGCCGCCAAAAGGCAGCCCATGAACCGACCGACACGACCACAGCCAACTCCCCCGGTCACTATGACGCCCCGCAGAAGAACAGACGTCTGGAGGACAGAATACAACACACCACTGTGCTTCCACTGTGGACGCCCTGGACATGTCGTACGCTACTGGAGAGAGAGGAGGCGAGTATTCGATGATTATTTTGCCGCAAGACGTCAGCCGTCGGAGCAGTTCTGTCCAAGGCAGTCACCTGCTGATGAGTTCAGTCGACCTATGGGAAGAAGCCCATCGCCGTACCCTAGACGAGGTCGCTCCCCGACGCGCCGCAGCCGTTCACCGTCGCCGTACAGAGGTACCAGCCGCTCCCCTAGTCGCCGCGCCCAGGAAAACTAAGCGAGGCGACCATCTACGGAGGTGAGGCAGCCGCAGATGAAAATCCTCCATGGACGACAGTCGCCAAGATGTCGGGAAATCTCATCGACGTCATAATCGACGGCCAACCTGTCCGGGCACTTGTTGATTCAGGAGCCTCTTTTTCTGTATTATCGGATAATTACCGCCGCATACTAAAGAAGACAATGTTCTGTGATACGGGAGCAACTGTGCTGAAGGTCGCGAATGGAAAGTACGTCCATCCAGCAGGAACTTGTGTCGCAAGAATAACCATCAACAACAGGACGCAGCCGTTTGAATTTGTCGTGTTAACAGAATGTAGTCAAAATGTCATCCTCGGATGGGACTTCCTTCTGGCATCCCAAGCTATCATTGACTGTGGAAGATCTGAGCTGCAAATTGAAGAAGTTGTTCCGCCGGATACACGTAATACAGAATTTTCTGGGAAGATTTTCGTCGTTGACAATGTGACGATACCGCCGTTGACAATGAGAAGAGTTGCAGTCACAAACACAGATGACTGGTTAAACTGTGAAGTTCTTGTTGATAGTAAAAAGTTTATGAGGCTCACAAAAGAAGTTTACATACCAGCGGCTATCATAAGCATTACCGGTGGTCAAGGAGAGATTTGGATCACAAATTGTCACGAGCAGTCACAACTTATCCCCAAGGGAATGTGTATCGGGACAGCTGAACCAGTCCAGGACGGTGAGCTCAACGTCATCAATGAAGATCCATGCCCTGCTGTTAGTACACACAACACGCTGGAGGAAACAAACGTGGAACTGCCACTAGGGCCTAGACTGACAAAGGAACAACGCCAGCAGGTGTTAGGTATACTACGCCAATTTTCGGGTGCATTCACACCTCAGCAGGGGAAAAGTCAGACGAAACGGCCCACGATAAAGCACCGTATCAATACTGGGGATCATCCGCCAATTAGCCAGCGTTCGTATAGAGTGTCGCCAGCTGAAAGACGAATAATTCGGGAGGAAGTCGAGAAGATGTTGCGAGATGACATTATTCAACCTTCGGAGAGTCCTTGGTCGTCTCCGGTGGTCCTCGTAAAGAAGAAGGATGGCACATGGCGATTCTGTGTCGACTATCGGCGGCTGAACAAAATCACAAAGAAAGATGTCTACCCATTGCCGCGTATTGACGACACCTTAGACTGCTTGAAAGGAGCTACATACTTCTCAACTATGGACATGCAGACAGGTTACTGACAAATCGAGGTTGACGAAGCTGACAGGGGGAAGACGGCTTTTATTACACCTGACGGTCTCTATGAATTTAAAGTAATGCCATTTGGATTATGTAATGCTCCAGCCACATTCGAACGCATGATGGACAACTTGCTTCGACACCTTAAGTGGACGACGTGTCTCTGCTATTTAGATGACATTGTGGTTTTCTCGAAAACATGTAAAGAACATCTGAGTCGCCTGTCAACTGTGTTGAAGTGTGTTCAGGCTGCAGGTCTCCGCCTCAATCCAAAGAAGTGCCTCTTCGTCCCCAAAGAGATAAAAATGCTGGGGCACCTAGTCAACGGAGATGGTGTCCGTCCTGATCCAGATAAAGTAAGGGCAGTCACAGAATTTCCAACTCCTCAGCACATTCGCGATGTGAGATGTTTTCTCGGGCTGTGCTCATACTACCGACGTTTCATAAAAGGATTTTGTAACAAGGCACGTCCATTACAAGAACTTCTGCAGGGAGACGCCAAATTTTACTGGGATGAGACAAAAGAAAGAGCTTTCCGAGCACTTAAGGAGGCTCTAACTTCCGCACCAGTGCTAGCCTTGTACGACGAGAATGCAGAAACGGAACTTCACACAGACGCCAGTGGCTATGGGATTGGTGCAGTGCTTGTACAAGTTCAGGAAGGTGCCGAAAAAGTGATAGCTTATGCATCAAGAGTACTCTCAAAGTCCGAGATAAACTACTCTACAACTGAAAAAGAATGTCTCGCAGTTATCTGGCCTATCAACAAGTTCCGGCCGTATTTATTCGGCAAACCATTCACCGTCTTAACAGACCACCATTCTTTGTGTTGGCTGACTAGCTTGAAGGATCCATCAGGTCGACTAGCAAGATGGGCACTAAGACTCCAAGAGTACGATGTCACAGTGGTATTCAAGAACGGGCGCAAACACAAGGATGCCGACTGCCTTTCGAGGAATCCATTAGTGGAACACAACAGCATGAATGAAATTTCAGCTCTCACTGAATTAGATGACGTTACAGCTGAACAGAGGGAAGATCCAACACTATTAAAAATCATAGAGGCCTTAGAGAAAGGAGAACCGACCAATGGAGAGTTCCAACTTATAAACGGAACATTGTACAAGAGCAACTACGATCCACTGGGCCCCAAATGGCTACTTGTTCCAGCTCATCTCCAGCCAGCTATTCTCAAATATTTCCATGATGCTCCAATATCCGGTCATCTGGGATTCGTGAAGATCCTAGATAGAATCAGACGCAGGTATTACTGGAAAGGTCTCTACCGATCTGTCAAGCACTATGTGAGTCACTGCAAAGAGTGCCAGCGACGGAAGCATGTACCGCAATTACCTCCAGGACATCTCGTACCGATTCCGCCGGCAGCAGCTCCATTCCATCGAATTGGGATCGATCTTTTAGGGAGGTTTCCGAAATCGACAACCGGTAACCGTTGGATAATAGTATGCACTGACTACCTCACACGCTACGCTGTCACCAAACCTGTGCCGATTGCAGAAGCTCCAGAGATCGCAAAATTCCTTGTAGAAGACATTATTTTGAAGCATGGAGCACCACGTGTCATGATATCTGATCGTGGAAAAGTATTCCAGTCAAAACTAGTATCAGAGGTAATGTCACGGTGCAACATTGTACACAGAATGACAACTGCATACCAACCTCAGACAAATGGTCTTACAGAACGTTTTAACAAAACGTTAGCCGACATGCTGTCGATGTACGTCGATGTTGAGCAGAAGGATCGGGATACAATTCTGCCAGTCGTGACATTTGCTTACAATACCGCAAGACAAGACACCACAGGCTTCACTCCGTTTTTCCTGCTCCATGGCCGTGAAGCTGAGACGATAATGGATACACTGTTCCCGTTCCAACCGGAGGACACTCTGGACACCCGGGAGAAGGACCGTCAGCGGTATAACGACAAGCACCGACCTGTTGTGTACAGCCCAGGAGATCTGGTATGTATTTTTACCCCTGTACGGAAGGTTGGACTGTCAGAAAAGTTATTGAAGCGATACTTTGGTCCGTATCGTGTCATACGCCGCCTGTCAGACGTCACATACGAAGTTGAGGATTATGAGCCGTCGTCAAAACGTCAAAAACGAAGAGACATTGTTCAAGTCCTGCGCATGAAGCCTTACTACGATCCTGAAGAGCAGGTAGAGCAGGTAGACGACAATGGCTTCTTGTTCAACGACTTTAAGGACGGTAATGTTCCCGATGAAGCCACGACAGGAACGTCTGTCGTCGATAATCGCGGAGAAGGGAAGATTTCTCTTGAACTGTCATACAGACGACCCATGACACGGTCAAGATCCAGGACATTGCAGCTGGCTCCACAGGGATCATAACAGTGGGTCGCTGTTTCTCCAGGAGAGGGAGCAATGCCGCGAGAGACCAAGAACACCAACTGCCGGCGTGGCGTAGGGGATAGCGTCACGGACTGCGGAGCAGAAGGTCGCCGGTTCAATCCCGCCCACCGGCAAAAATTTATTTTTTTTGTAATTTACAATTCTAGAATGTTCTACATCTTTCTTATGTTCACTTTTAAAATCTACTTGTTTCTTATGTTAATTGTTCTTCTAATTTCTGGTAAATTCTGTCTGTGTATAAATAGCAGAGCACTCTGCCTGAGAGGCAGTCAGTGCTGCGTGTATGTTGAGTTCGGAATAAACGTGCTTTCAGTATAAGTGCTGTGTTTAGTTGCCTTCGAAGTCAAGCCTGCTTCCATTGCAACGCGACAATATACTGGGAGAATATGAAGCTTATCGACGCATGGTGTAGGGAATAGCACTTCAGCCTCAACATAAACAAATGTAAAGTACCGCATTTGCATAGAAAGAAATATTCAAAAAAAACGTTAAAATGTTTGTAGAACTTATGGGACTTCACTACGGGGTCATCAGTCCCTAAGCTTACAAACTACTTACGAACTAGCTTTTCCAGTCGGCATTTAGCCGTGGTCGTGAGCGGGTCGGCTCGGCTTGCCGAGTTGCTCCGCTAGCGCGTGTTTGTTTACTTCCGCGTCGCGTCGAGCCGTAGCGTATTAAGTCTTGTGTCCGTCTTCCGCGAACAACATGGCGCATACATATCGCCGAGCGACCCTTAAAGTTTCCTTTCTTGCCGATCACGTGCGACCCCGTGCTCATGAAGTTGAAACGTTCATACGTGAAGATATTCGTTTAGATCCACGTGATGTTGTTGGTATCCTCTTTTCGATCACGAGCAGTGTCGTTTATATTAAAATGACGAATGCCGAGGTGTGTCAGGACGTTATTCGCAGACATGCCAATGGTCTTAAGTTCAAATATTCTGATGGACACGTAGGAGAGGTGTCACTCGAACTTGCAGAGTACGGTCTTCGTACGATTCGAGTATTTGAACTTCCTTTTGAACTCCCACAGGAAGTCGTCGTCTCGGCTTTCGAACCATACGGTAAAGTTGTCGGTTACCTAGAAGAAAAATGGCAAACCTTCAGCACATACCGTGTTCTCAATGGTGTGCGACAGATAAAAATTGAATTAAAGAAACACGTGCCGTCGTACTTAACAATTGGTGGAGTGCGAGCCATAATTATGTACGATGGTCAACCCCGAACTTGTTCAGGCTGCGGCCAGGAAGGCCACGTCAGATCAGAATGCATGCAACGGCGCATTGTACAGACGCCAATCGGAGAAGAAGTATCCCCAGCTGTGACCACACCACTCCCTGTCACCTATGCCAAAGTCGTCCATGATGCGGGTGCTACTTCTCAAGTAATTTCTGATCTGTCAACGACATCCACACGGGATACGGCAGATACCGAAGAGAAAACTTCATCAACGCCGCCAATGTCAGATCTTGCACAGTCGACTCTTCCGAGTACAGTGGACGCTCCTGTGGCTCCGATGCAAGTTGATCCGGGAGTTGTGCCTACCTCTGCCTTCCTAGAGACTGGTCCGGTGACTGATGACTGCCGCCCATCGTCGGATTCTGAACAACACGTTCGTAAACAACGATCGCCAAAGAGGAGGAAGAAACGCAGCCGTATTTCTTCTGATGACTCTCCTTTTAGAATGGATACCAGAAATGCTGATGAGGAAGACATCGAGCAGCTGACCGATGGAAAAGTGTCTGATGCAGATGGCGCGCCCCAGGCGCTTTCCATGTACGCTCCCTCGTCCGTACAGCCGCTGTCTCCAGCACATGTGGCTGATGACGTACATCACTCCGAGGCGATGAGAGACCCCTGTCATCAACCGGCCGATGCATATGGCAGCTGTCTTTCCACCGCCCCTGCATCCTGGGCAGAAGATACAGAGATAGAGACGATGGGAGTGGATGGTGCTGCTGATGGGGCATCCCCGTCAGCTGCGCCTGCCTCTGAACATTCCCTGTAATGGCCACTGCTTCAGCAATCCCAGATGGTCAGCGACGCGTGTCTGCAGAAGGCGAAGCCCGTCCTGTACCATACAGAACACCTTGTCAGCATTATCGTATTGCCACGATTAACGTCCCCACCATTCGTGCCCAACACAAACTGGAGCTACTCCGCGATATGATTTATGGTGCAGATATTGACATCGCACTACTTCAGGAAGTGCACGTCGCCGATTTTTCCGCGCCATATGGGTTTACGACTTACATCTCACATGCCTCGGACAACGGTAGTGGTGTGGCTATCATACTTCGCGACGGTCTCCCAGCTGAAGATGTTATGTACCTCCCCAACGCCAGAGGTATGGCTCTCACACTCTTTGGTGTACGCATTGTGAATGTATATGCACCATCAGGTTCCAGCCACCGCCAGGAACGAAATACTTTCTTCGCAGAAGAGGTTACGCCACTATTTTTAGGGCCACATGCTGATATGGTACTAGGTGGTGACTTCAACTCTACGCAGCGACCTCAGGACCAATTACCACACCACTCACCGTGCGCGGCTCTTGAACCTATCCTCAATCGCCTATCACTTATCGACACATGGCGCCATGTCCACGGTGATCGTCTGGGTTTTACCTATTACACCGCACATTCCTCGAGCCGACTGGATCGCATTTACATCTCGCGACCCCTAATAGGGGGAACTCGACAGGCAGAAATATGGCCTGTTGCTTTCTCCGATCATGAGGCTTATTTTTGTGATGTAGTTCTCAGTCGGCAGGCTGTGTGGCACGGAAGAGGATTATGGAAATTGAACGTAGCACTTCTTGCTTCGCCAGAATGTCGTCGGATAGTAGAAGACACATGGACCACATGTCAACGTCGCCTACAAATGTATCCGTCAACCATATCTTGGTGGATCCAGTGTGCAAAACCCGCTATCCGCAAAACTCTGATGCGATATGGTAAAGATGTTGCAAATTTGAGAAAAAGCACGATGGACTTTTACTACAGGATCCTACGGGAGTGTTCATTGATGCCTATCTCCCCAGAGCGCCAGATAATGATAAAACGTGCTAAAGCCCAGATATCTATTCTCATGCGACGGCATTTGGACGGAGTGGTAGTACGATCTCGTAGTACTGATAGTGTGCCTCACGAACACCCATCGATGTACCATATACTCAAGGACCGACGATATCGACGGAGGAAGTTGATTTATGCCCTAACGGACGAGCAAGGGAGACGATACGATACACAGTCTACCATCGGACATGCGCTTTATACTCACTACCAACAGCTCTATACAGAAGTTCCACATTCGTCAGAGCTGATTGAGGAAGTATCACATCTCACCTTCGGTGCTGTTCCAGGAGATGAGGCAATGGAACTGGTTGCGGACGTAACTTCTGATGAAGTCCTCAATTCGATACGGGCAGGATCCGTTAATCGCTCCCCAGGACCTGACGGTCTTCCGCTTGAATTTTATCGTACGTTCTGCAATCTTCTTATACCCACCTTCACTTCCATTTGTCAAGAGCTGATGTCTCCGGAGGTGAGCATTCCAGATGCCTTTACGGAAGGGATCATTGTTCCTGTCCACAAGCCCCATGGCGGGATCGGCATCAGCGATTATCGCCCCATCACGCTCCTTAACAGTGATATGAAGATCTTCACTCGCCTTTTGGCCGCGCGCCTCAAACGCGCTGCTCGATATGTCGTGTCGTCAGACCAAGCATCCTTGGGAGGAGACAATAATATCCGTACCGCTTTATGTAGATACAGGGATATGATCGCCGTGACACGGGCACAACGCCTCTCTGGTGCACTTGCGTCGTTGGATTTCAGCCAGGCTTTTGATCGAGTAGATCATTCCTTTCTTACGACTATCCTACTTCATATGGGATTCCCAGACGTGATAATTACGGTAGTGATGCGCCTACTGAGGGGTGCTTCATCCAGAGTCCTTTACAATGGCAGACTAACCCCACCGATCGTAATTGGTCGCTCTATACGACAGGGTTGCCCGCTTTCGGCGCTCCTGTATGCCTTCGCCTTGGAACCCTTGCTTTGTGGCCTTCGGCAACGTTTGATGGGGTTACCCATTGATGGCTACCGATTCTGTTGTACAGCCTATGCTGACGATTTAGTCATCTATATACGTGATGTTGATGAAGTCCGGGCAGCCTTGACGTGGGTCGCGACATATGGCGAGGCTTCGGGTAGCTTTCTCAATGTCCGTAAGTCGCACGCTATGTTTATCGGCACAGGTTTCGCTGCTGGGTGCACTGCGCCCCTCGTCACCCAAGATACCATCCGCTGTTTAGGCATTGACTTTTCGGCTGATCTCCGGCGTTCGGCTGCTTCCAACTGCCGACGTCTACTTCAGCAAATGAGGGCTGGTCTTATTGATCATCGGCTAAGATCCCTGGATATTCTTCAGCGAGTCCGATATGTCAATGTCTATATCGCATCCCGCGTTCCCCATGTCGCACAGGTTTTCCCATTTCCACTTACCATTGCCCATCGAATGTTAGCAGCGATGGCCTCATTCGTCAGCAATGGCTTGTTGTTCAAAGTTAATTATGAATCGCTCACCCTTCCCCTCGACCGTGGTGGGCTCGGTCTGTATCACGTACCGGATAGAGCTCGTGCCCTCTTTATTAGCTCCCAGATGACGATGTGGACACGTTGCCCGACGAGCCTTACTGGTCTTCTATTGTCGACTTATACGCCGGCCTCACTATCAGCTCCGGTCATGCTGTCGGTTATTCCAGTTCCTTTCCATTATATCAGATATTTTATTCTCGAGCTTAGCTATCTCCACCTCAACTTGTCCAACCCGTACTTACGCAAAACTAAAGCTGTCTACGATGTTCTACAAAGAAGTCTACCATCAAACCCAATTGAACAAAAATTTCCCCATTTTGACTGGCGCTCCATCTGGCGTTCTATATCTGCTTCTTTTCTTGATTCTGATGTACAGTCGGTCTGGTACCTTACTGTCAATCGTAAGCATGTTTGCAGATTTCGCCTTCATCGCATCCACCTCGCCGAATCACCTCTCTGTCCCAGGTGTGGGGTGGATGACACTGACGAACATCGTTTTGTTTGCGGTACTGCTGCTGACGTTTGGCAACTGATTCGCCGTATTATAGCTTTCCTCACGAGAACTATTCCAGGGAGTGTTACTCCTCCTTCGTTCTTATTTCCGGACCGAGTGTATTTTCCAAAGGCTAAGACCAATGCGGTGAATTGGATTCGCGGGCATGCCATACATTATCTTTTTGGACACAACGCAAAATCGAAACTTGATTTTTGGACTTATCTCACGGATCGCCATTACAGAGTTGTACGACATCCTAAATACAGACAATACTTTTCCAACTTCCTTGGGAGTACTTTCAACGACCCTCCCCGCAGCTGGAATGTGTTCAGTCAATAGAGAAGAATTTTAAATGTTTGAACTGCTGCCCTCCTTGAACTGTTCAACGGAATGCACATTCTACGAGAAGCCGTGACTGAACTTACTAGTCGCAGGGAACCGAGATCTTCTGAACTATACAACGAACATCAAGATTTATTAAATAAAAATAAAAAAAAGAAGGTCGCCGGTTCAATCCCGCCCACCGGCAAAAATTTATTTTTTTTGTAATTTACAATTCTAGAATGTTCTACATCTTTCTTATGTTCACTTTTAAAATCTACTTGTTTCTTATGTTAACTGTTCTTCTAATTTCTGGTAAATTCTGTCTGTGTATAAATAGCAGAGCACTCTGCCTGAGAGGCAGTCAGTGCTGCGTGTATGTTGAGTTCGGAATAAACGTGCTTTCAGTATAAGTGCTGTGTTTAGTTGCCTTCGAAGTCAAGCCTGCTTCCATTGCAACGCGACAATATACTGGGAGAATATGAAGCTTATCGACGCATGGTGTAGGGAATAGCACTTCAGCCTCAACATAAACAAATGTAAAGTACCGCATTTGCATAGAAAGAAATATTCAAAAAAAAACGTTAAAATGTTTGTAGAACTTATGGGACTTCACTACGGGGTCATCAGTCCCTAAGCTTACAAACTACTTACGAACTAGCTAAGACTAAGGACGGCACATATATCCATGCCCGAGGGGGGAATCGAACCCCCGACCGTAGTGGCCGTACAGACCGTGACTGGAGCGTCTCAGCCCCATCGGCCACCGCGGCCGGCAAGAAATATTCTTTAGTGTGTCACAACGCAGTATCAGAACCATTAATTGAAGTAATTACTTCAATAAAATATCTGGGAATAGACATAAGGAGCGATGTGAAATGGAATAACCATATAAAATAAATCGTGCGTAAGGAGGATACCAGACAGATTTATTGGAAGATTGCTCAGGAAGTGTAAACCGTCAACAAAGGAAATAGGTTACAAAACAGTCCTTCGTCGGACGCTTGAGTATTGCTTTCAGTAGTGTGTGTTCCATAGCTGTTAGGGTTGATAGAAAACATATAGATGATACAACGGACAACTGCAAGCTTAATTACTGACTCATTTAGCTAGCGCCTAAAGCGTCACAACAGAGGTTATGAAGACAGCCTGTGGATGGCGAGGAGATGGTCTGAGCGGCCATGTCACGAACTGAGCGACTGCTCTCGCTGGAGTTTCGAGTACTCTCTCGGGCATGGGTGTGTGTGTTGTCCTTAGCTTACATTAGAGTGTAAGTCTATGGACCGATAACCTTAGCCGTTCGGTCCCTTAGTTACACAAACATAGAACCTTGTCAGTGCAATATCAGACGCGGCTGTAGAGACGTTCTGTAACGCGTCATGGGTTTCTGTCAAAATTTCGAGAGCATACGTTTCTCGAGAAGTTGGCCAATATATTGCTTCCTCCTACGTATTATCTAGGGAAGAGACCACAGGGATAAAATTACAGAGATAAGAGGCCAAACGGAGGTATGCCGGCAACGTTTCCTCCGCGAAACATACACGACAGGAAAAGGAGGAGTATGTGACAATTCTTCCTAAAGTACCTCCCGTCGCACACCGTGAGGTGGCTTGCGTAATATGGATGTAGATGGCTTGTTGTAAAAGTCAGCCAGCTATGTAATAAACGCCCGCGACGGCTGAATTAACACGCGACAATGAAACCCGTGTGTGACATCCATTTATTCGCACTACTCCCACAGGGTGGAACCGTATGCATACTTTATCACAGACTTAGCAATATCTGCGCAACAGAAGAAACTAATTATAACTACAGACATAAACTCACGGTCTACCCTGTGGAACTCAGACAGGACTGACGGCAGACGAAGAGTAATTAACGACATTATTCAGGTCTGGACATAATAAACAAAGAAAAACAACCACCAACGGCCGCGAGACATGTTGGGTCAATAAGCAACGTAGACATAACCTGAGTTAACAACAAATCACACACGTATAGCGGGTGACAAAAAGATTATCCGGTCCGAATAATTTGAAGTCGAAGAACAGAACACTTCGCATCGCCAAGCCCCAAACTCCAGCGGTCTGTACAGCTTCAGCTTGCTGTTTACATCGTCAAATAGAAGCAATACAATAGTTAAAATACAGTATATGTCGATATTCATTGCACTTTACCTCACTTATAATTCATTTTGGAAAACATAATTTGAGCACGTAAAACGGTTGAGGTATAAGAATTCCACCTGTGTACATTTACTACAACGAACCGCTTCTCAGATATGTTTCATTGGGTTTGTGAATAGTCTGATGGTTTATAAACGCAACGGGCACGCGTTCGAATTTCATTGTAGTCATTTTATTTTTTAGACATCTTGCAGGTAATATCTTAAATATTAATTAGCTAAAAATTGTGCAGTTGTAGACTTTTATTGGTTTTCAGAAGATTCTCTTTTATAATAATCGAATCTTTAATCAGGCGGACACGTTTTAACAGTAATAATATTAAAAATGGATGTATTTTGTTTGTAATTACTTCGACTGCCACGTGGTGTCTCTGTAGGTTTCAGCTAAGAGAAACGTATCATTAGCATACGTCATAGATCTACAAATGGCTGATGTGAACGTTCGCGAGTGAATAATTCCTCTCTTTGAAAGCAGTGGTAGTGCATCTGAGGCAGAACGTCGTTATGGAGTTGATGCTTCTAGGGCAAGTAGATGGATCAGTAGATTCAAAGATTTTGGTTGGTTAAGCTGACGGCCAATTCCTGGGAGAGAAACTGATTAATTGGTCAGAGCGGCCCAAAATGCTCTTTTGTCAAACATCCCGGGCTCGTCGAAAACTGCTCTCAGACGATTAAACGACTATGGAATCAGGTTCCGTCGTGCTGTCATTAATGAACCATTATCTCACGATCAAGCCGTGGACAAACTGGTAATTGTGAGTTTCTGGGAAAATGACGATTGGAGAAAAATCATTTTCACCGATGAGTGCACAATTGAGTCCAGAAGCAGAGGTCCTGTTCTTGTTTACCACACGGATAGGCAACGACATGACGCCCGCTTCGTGTCGACACGCGCTAGAAGCGGGCGCCTAAGTGTAAAATCTTGGGGCTGGATGTCTTATATGGGTGGAGAAACCTTACAACTAATCCGCTACCAGTTCATTTCAGCAGTCTATGATCATCTCCTGGAAAATGTAATCATTCCTGGAGCTCGACTCTGGTACCCCGAATGACGTCTCATTTAGCAACATGATAATCATCCATTGCACACCAGCATTAGGATTCAGAGCTGGTTCCAAAGGAGAGACAATATTATTCAGTGCCTGCCATGGCCTCCAAAGTCACCTGAAGATTATTTTTATTATTTTTAAGAGAGTTCAGATGAATAACATCATCCAAGGATGTTTAATTTTTGTTATGGATGGTCAAATAAATACTACCTTCCAAGGAAGATTATTTTTATATATCAAATTGACACACTTTAATTAGTTATTTACCAAAGAAAAGACTGAAAAAAGGAAAATCAATATTATTTATTAACAAAAATTACCTAAAGCAAGAAACATTTGCACCGCGATAAAAAAAGTTGTAAAAAAGTAAAGGCATCCGCTCTAATGCACACCACTTAATGAGGAAAGCCGACACTCTATCCATGAGCTACCAGTACTTTCTCGTTAACATAACGGCCCAATAGTCCTACTGGAATTGAAGAACGAACATTAAACTAGAAATAACAGATAATGGATGGTACAGCCACCGATTCGTGTGAACAGCGCGTAAGGACTTAGAAATGTATGCCTATCTGCTGATGAAATTATTTTAGCTTATCACTATAGATTCAGGAAGTGGTTGTTGAAGTAATTACAAAGACATGCATCCGCTTTCAACGTGCGTGATACGGAATACTTCATAAACATTAGCGTACTGGGTGCGTTGAAGTATTTTCAAGGATTTAAGACGGTGATCTAGAAGTTCCCCCTGGATCCGGCGTAAATGACGCCTACTGTTAAGAGACACAGAGCGCCGAAAGTCGGCTGTGAAATCATTGGACAAACATCTTATCGTCTCGTTGACCGGCAGGGAAGCGACTTCTACTTCAGGCTGTCCGCCTCCTATGGGCAGCGCACGTGAATTGCGAATATTATGGACGCTGCCTGGCGTAGCGCCGTAGGACTCAACCCACGTCAGCGATTCTTGGACGTCGTTATGGTTTCTCAAGAAGATGACAAAGTCGTCCTCATCTGCCGTTCAGCGGAAGGTGTGGCCATTAAAGGTCATCGCCGTGAGGCGTTCGCGGAGGCCATATAGGAGCAGTTCCATGGCGATAGCGTACAGAATTGTCGATATAAGGCATCCTTGTCGCACTGACCGTTGTACTGTGATTGGAGGTGTTAGTCAGCCGTTGTACAAAATCCTCGATGTCGCACCTTTATCTCTACGATGTTGTCTGGAAATCTCATATTCCACATCACCGCAGCCAGATAGATGTGATCGACCCTGACGAAGGCCTGTCGGAAATCTAGGGAGGTTAAGACTACTCCCATGCTCCGTGTCCGCAAGAGTGCGATCATGCCTCGGTATCGATTTAACACAATCCGTATGATGTGATCGATTCCTAGACACTTGATCGTGGGATATCACATAGTGGGTGACCTTTCGGAAACGTGCTGCCAAATGCCGGGTAAATATCTTCATGTCAAAATTCATGAATGATAATGGACGGTAGTCTGTGAGGCGTGTCCCACCGTTCGGTTTGTAGACATGAACAAGCAGTCCTTCGAGGCAGTCACCAGGAATTTGTACTGTCGGCGTCATTAATTCGCGACATATGTCTACCTAGGCCGGTGTTAGCATCTGGCCATAGGTCTTGCAAAACTCCTACGGGAGGCCATCAGGACCTGCTGACTTGTGTGTTGCGCCGACCAATAAAGCCGCAGTGACCTCTTCCTCTGTTACATCCTCAAGTAGACCCAATTGCTCATACTGTTGTAGTGTTCCATATGTTTGGCGAGAGATCGCGTCTATCACTTCTGGTGAATGATACTGAGCAGTGTATAGTTGACGATAGTGTGCGTAAAGAGCATGTCCGATCTCACGTTGCGTTTCGATGCAGTGGCTTTCATCTAATGTTATACTCTGAATCGGGGCCCGCCTCCGTCGTCGGCGTTCAGCAAGGATATGGTACATTCACGCCCCTTCGTGGTCCATTCTGTCTTTGGTGCGTGCACGAATAATTTTTCCTTCAAGATGATGCTTCGTAAGCAATGTGATCCGCGCTTTCGCGTGATTCATTGCTTGCTGGCGGGCAGGAAAGTGCGTCATTGTTCAACAGTCACGTAGTATTCGGTAATAAAAGTTCATTGTGTTTCGTCGCCATGTGGCTGCCTCCCTTGAGTGTCCAATCAACGCTTTCCTCAAAGCACGCTTGGCACATTTATGCCACCAAGAGATTGCTGTTGGGTAAGCTCTTCTGCGGCGTGTACATTGTGCCCAATTGGTCTCCACGATCTCTAGGCATTCTGGTGAATGTAAGTATGTAATGTTCAGCTTCCAAGGGCCTCGCCCATGCCATGTCTTCTGTCGGCGCATGGTAAGAATGCATATATATGCTCTATAATTGGAAAAACTAATTTCGGCGGCCTGTGTGCCCAGCGATCTATACGGCTGGATGAGTGGCTGGTGTAGTGTATAAAACCAGGTCGATCGCCATGTACGTACTCCCACGTGTCCACAAGACGTAGGGTGGTGATGACGGCGGCGAGCGTCGCACATGGAGCGTGGTGTTGTAGCTGGTCCTTGGGCGCCTGGGTGGCACTGAAGTGCCCACCAATTGTTACAGCATCCTGACGACCCATAAATATGGGCGTGATGGCTTCAGCGAAGAAAGCAGTCCGTTCAAGGCGACGACCAGATCTGCATGGCGCGTAGATGTTAATGATTCTTACGTCATGGAGGGTGAGTGCCATACCTCTTGCATCAGGTATGATAGTGATATCTTCTGCGATTAGTCCGTCGCGGAAAAGAATTTCCACGCCACTGCCTACGTCAGATGCGTGAGAAACGTGAGCGGTATATCAACAAGGGCCTACGAATTTCACAACATATATCTCCCGAAGAAGGTCAATGTCTATATCCGCCACTTTCAGTATATCTTGCAACATCCTTAGTTTATGGTGCGTGCGATTAGTATTGATATTTATGGTGGCCAATCTGTATTTTTAGGTCTCCACGGTCGCCGGAGAGATTGCTGCTGCAGCGGTTCGCTTTCGGAATGGAACAGATACAGCAGCCATCAAATTGTCAGTCACTGTGTCGGAACTATGTCCGATGCTACCATAGGGACATCTCCTTCATCTTCACCAGCCGTTAGCACGTGATCGTCTAGTGTCTCGTCCGCCCAGGAGCGCGGCAATTTAGATTTAGTGTCCAGGAACGCATCGTCTGCTGTGCCCGCAGGTGGAGGTGGTAAGGCAGGAGGGACGCATTCTGAGACTCTCCTGGGAGTGGACGTCGTTGTCGCATCACGATTGCTGGAGGCCGTTGGGCTGTTAGACATCAGTCCAGTGATTTCTGACATCTACGTTTTAGAAGATCTGCCTTTGTCGGATAGGAAAACGTCATCTTATGGGCCCATTCGTTGTAAGCAGTGTTGGGAAAGTTACATTTTTAAAGTAACTAAGTTACAGTTCAGGTTACTTTTATGAAGTAACTTAGTTACAGTTATAGTTACTGTACATCGAAAGTAACTATATCAGTTAACAGTTACTTTACAGTTATTTTTACAGTTACGTTTACAGTTACTTTTAAAAATTGTAATCGTTACTCATTTGTAAATCCGTGATAACCCTTACTTGTGTAGAAAAGAAACAAGCTTCAGTGTCAATCAATATTAAATACATTAATACATAAATAATAATAATGCACAATTAATGCATTATTAGGTAAATTGTCCATGTCATTCCATCTCATTCCATCTCATTCCATCTCAATTTCAATGTTTGTTCATTTTTCACCAAATGTAGTTTTTCAAACGTTCCATCTCATGAAAGTTACGTTTCATCTTGTTCGTTGTTCGCAACTACTGTATTTTTTGTCTACTGTATATTCGCAGCGTCTGTTAGCTGAAATGGCAGCGATGAGAAAACATTTCAAACTGTGTATTCACGCCGAGAGCTACGCTATGACAGGTGAAAAGGAAGAATTAGTGATATGGGGCGCTGCAAAAATAGTAGGCTACTCGCCGAAATAAGCAGAGGAAGAAGACGTAGTTGTCCGAGGAGGTCAAAATACCTGCTATAGAAGATGTGACGGGAATGACACGCTACCGCGCTAGAGTGGCCGCGTGGTCTAAGGCATCAAGCTACGGACTGGGCGGTCGTACCCGCCTGGGTCAAGTCCTCCATCGCGCATGTGTGTGTGTGTTTGTTGTCCTTAGTGTAAGTTAGTTTAACCCTTTCTTTCTCACATTTTGAATTCAGCTTTGGAAAAATTACAATTCAGTGTCTTCTGTATTAATACAGTGCACTAAACATCAAAATATATGTTTTAAAATTTTTGATCGAACTATTGTTTTTTTTTATGTCATGTATTTCATGCGCAACACATACGCTTGTATCGAGGTATTTGATTACTTGGGACGTTATTTTCTCGATAGATAACACTGCCAGATGAATAATGCTAGTATAATCTTAGTCACAGTGCCAAAGACAAGACAGTTCACTGGAAATAAAATTATATGAACCACACTCACAGCCACATACAGACGGCAACGTAACACAACCTCCAAGACGGATAAATTAATACCTCAGAAATGGCTACACGCCGTACCACGCGGTAAAATGTAGTACTAGATGCATGTTGTACGTCACCAACCATGCGACTTAATGACTGATACACAAAATACGGTATAAATCACCTTTTAATACGTTGTTGTCCAGGTCATTAGTCCATAGGCTTACAAACTACTTATAAAATGACTTATACTAAAGACAACACATTCCAGAGGGAGGATTCGAACCCCCGACGCGGAGCGGCCTTGCGCATCGCAGCATAGCGCCTCAATGCGCTCGGCTACTACAAACATTTGAATTTGACTGACAGGCTGTGCGAGCGAATTTGGAAGACATTTCTCCTTTTTGTAACTTCACCAAGTTTAACGCAGTCAGATTTTGAAATTATAATTAATATTGCAGGGCCAGTTGTTTCATAGAAAGGAACAAAGTTCAGAAAAACATCTCCTATGAAGAGAAGATGCTGTTACTCTTTGTTTCTCGGCAACAGGAAGTGCGTATGAAATCCTTGGATATTTATCCCACATTTCAAAGTCAGCCATGTCACTGTCCCCGCAGTTTGTAGAGCTGTGGATGAAGGCTTGTGGTCGGCCGAGGTGGCCGAGGGGACTGAGGCGCTCCAGTCACGGTCTGCACGGCCACTACGGTCGGGGGTTTGAATCCCCCTTCGGGCATGGATATTTGTGCCGTCCTTAGTCTAAGCTAGTTCGTAAGTAGTTTGTAAGCTTAGGGACTGATGACACCGTAGTTCAGTCCCATAAGTTCTACAAACATTTTTTTTTTTTTTGAAGGCTTGTGTAAACGTAATTCAGCTATGTTAATAGCACTGAAATGTATTTAACTGATCGTATATTTATTTATGTTTTCGCAATATTACAAATCGTCATTTTCAATTAAGGAAGCTCACACTGCAAATGAATATGACAAGAACTCTGCTGCTGACGATCCCCTTTTCATGCCCACGTTTAGTACAAACTGCTGCCTCCTACATACATTCATCAATGCTTCATAAAAAGTGCTGTAAATACAAAATGTTGTTATCACTATTTCATTGGCCGGCAAGTAACGTACGGTAACTCGATATCGACTTATTTTCCAAAATAAGATAACGAATCCTGTTCTTACTGCTGAGGCGTTAAGAAATGAGAGACTTAATTGTTCCATCTACTTCACATTCAGCTGGTGCCAAACGATGTAGCAATTATCTATAGAGAGTCGTGCTTCAATTATTTTTATGACATTGAACATTTCACAGGCCTCCTCTGCCTTTTATTAGGTGACGAATTCGTAAATGTTGCTACTTATCTACGAAATTTCGTGAATGAATACACAGAGAGACAACATGTAACTCTGTAGATACACATTGTTTCTTTACCGACACTGACACGGAATGCAGCTTTTGTGGTGCCAGCATGTTTTGAAAATCGGTACCGTAGTTCAGAACTAGCAGCGAGCAACATCGCGTAACATGTTTCAAAGTCTCTGTAAACACGCCTTAATGCCAAAAATTGTACATGAATTTTTAAGTTCGCTTTAATGCTTTTAATTGTTTTCTCACCGCTACACAATTCAAAGCGAATTCCACCTACGCCAAAACTTCGAAAAACTTCATCATAAGCTGGCCAAGACAGGTGTCTCTCTTCTTCCTTTTCCATGTCGAACGCTGTGGAAAATTGGAGACTGTTTACGTGTGACACGTCAGGTGATTGTTATATACTCATTGTTGCGTACATCATTGTAAAATAAAAATGTTATGAATTGAAAGACACCGTTAATTGTGAAATTAATTCGAGCTGAAAGGAGCCAGTTAAAAACCTTAGTTTAAACATATAACTGGCCGTAAAACCAGCTAAAGGATTCGCATGAACTACTAACTACTTCCTGCAACAGAATCTTGTTCCCTGGCCCAGAATTAAGAACTGACTCAACTTTACTTTAGCAGCAGGAAGACAAAGAGACGGTGTCCAACATACGTCGTAGTTCACGAGAATTACACACAATCATTAATATACAAGCCACCACGAACTACACGATTTCATGAAGGTGGCTGTGAGAACATTTATGACGCAACGGAATTAAATGTATGATAATTTGCATCTGAGTTTGTTCCCAGCACTGGTGAAAAACAACATTAAATAAAAAGGGAGGGTATTCATAAAGTAATATTTATAAGAAGGATCAAATTCACTGACAATAAATTATTTATTCATTTCAAAATTTTTCAAATGTCTGTTTAGCTTATGGGACATAACTACGGAGTCATCAGTCCCTAAACTTACAAACTACTTATCAACTAGCTACTACTAAGGACGGCACAAATATCCATGCCCGAGGGGGGATTCGAACCCCCGACCGTAGTGGCCGTGCAGACCGTGACTGGAGCGCCTCAGTCCCCTCGGCCACCGCGGCCGGCTATTCATTTCAAACATGCGCAAATGGGGAACACATTTTGTTAAACAATAAAATGCATCCCACATTAAAAAATTAAATTAAAGTAATCAGAACATCGTCGAGGGAGGGATTTAGAATCAACAAGCATTCAGCCAGTCACACGCGCGAAGCAAAGCGAAACTCACCCAACTCAGCGTGCTGATACGAAGCAGAAGCAGGCGCCGCTATCGTAGGTGAAATGTAGCGAACCAGGATGTACTACACATCACAAGGAAAATAAACTTCGTAGGTGGCTCTCGTCTGTCTATCTTTACTTGAGATAATAGCGAGATTAACTTCCATTTAAACCAAACCGTAAGCATGCAAACTTACTGAGACACACGGCAAGTGTCTGGTACATTACATATTCGCACCCCATTGAAAGCGAAGTGCTTAAAGGTCGTATTCATTTCAACAAAAATAAACGGAATCGTAGGTTACGAAGCAAGAATACACAATAGTGAGGCACTGGTATGTGAGCAGTGGCGAGAACTCAAGTGACTAGCTATAAACCCTTGAAGTCGGAGTTCGGAGCCATGTGGTTCCGAAAACCAGTAACAATACAAAAATTCTATTACCGAAAAGTAAAGAAAAATAGCTACGGCATGCAACCCTTACAAATGCGTAGGAAACCATAAGGACGCTAAAGAAATACAGTTAGACGCGATTGGGAAGGTTTTACACGGATGGACGAAGTCCAGTCTTCAAAAATCAGAAAAGTGGAATAAATTCGTAGTCGGAGTAAATGCATGCAGCCCCTATAAATACGTAGTATTTCATAAGCATCTAATCAAGCAGGTTGTACAAGGCTAGAAGAGAATTTACTGACGGAGTCAGAATGCAAAGTACAAGTTTGGAAACGAAACAGCAATTTAAAATAGACGGAGAGGAAATCGCGATGTACTAGTGGAAATCAGGAAGATATATGCATAATTTCTTGCCTGAAGGGCATAGAAACAGACACAGGGTTAGCTGAAAGCTTTGTTCTAAGAAAGCCCACGTGGAGTACATATCACTCGCGGAAGGAGAAAATGGAAAAGAATATTTCATTTCACATGCAATACACACAATAAAAATATTCCCGCACGTTAGTCACGTCCCACAAAGCTAGAAAGAAATTAAACAGAGTTCGTACACCACTAGCTAGTCTCACAAAGGTTACCGATTCCCAGCCTTTATCAAACCGAATTAGTTACACCCATGCAAAATCATCGAAATGAAATCGAATACACTTCTATTCATAATCGGAGAAACTTATTCCGAAAAATGAACCTAAGTTCTGAAATTTGACTTGAACACTAGACAAAGAATCGCTACCATCTCTTAGGGAGGAAAGAAAATTAGAACGTCTTACCAGGTCGAAGCGCAGCCACAGAGTGTAGTATCGGCCAGCGAGTCGCCAGCCAGGGCAGGAAATCGGTAAGACCCAAAAAAAACGAGGTGGTGGGGAGAGCTTAGACTCGCGCGTCCAACCGAGGCTCGCTACCGGGCATTGCCAACCCAACTTCAGGAGATTCTACGTACAGTAAAGTCCTCTGTCCTCTGATTAGACGAAGATATGACGTCATAAATGGGGGTTTTCAGCCAATCAGCCTGCAAGGAGTATCCTGCACTCCTCAGGCCGATCGGCAAGCATGAAATTACTGTATGGTGGGCGATGAGGAAGCGGTGTTGGTAGTCGTGTTTTTTTTTTATCTCGGCAGTGTCGCAACATCCTACTGCAGTTGTGCATCTTCTATGACAAAATGTTTGATAAAATGCACTTGGAAATTGATGTACCTTGTGAAGAACTTTGATAAGATGGATCCAGTTGTTTCCGATAGTTAAATTTGTTCAGTTTCCGACTGTACGTAAACAATTCTGTTGCATTCACAGCGCCTGTAAATCATTTGCTGGAATTCCACGCCGGCCGCGGTGGCCGAGGGGACTGAGGCGCTTCAATCACGGTCTGCACGGCAACTACGGTCGGGGGTTCGAATACCCCCTCGGGCATGGATATTTGTGCCGTCCTAGTTCGTAAGTAGTCCATAAGTAGTTTGTAAGTTTAGGGACTGATGACCCCGTAGTTAAGTCCCATAATCTGTACAAACATTTGAACATTTGGAATTCCACGACACTAGTTTCGCTGCTTATGTGATGTTGACGCAGCCGTTATGCAGATAAGGGATGGAGTGATACTTTTTTATATTATTCCAACATATTATTTTCGGGCAGTTCTATCTAGGAAATATTGTACCATGATTAAGCTGAATTGTGAAGAAGTTTGAATAAAAAAAACTGTCGATGTTTATTTGCGACATTATTTGTTTGTAAATGTAGGAAGTATCCTTTGAAAATGCTGCAAGAAAAGTAGCTATTTGATACTGCTTGTTCAGATAGTGTAGGCTTACTGTTTGTAATTTGTTCTTCTGCTCTTCTCGACTTTGAAATCATCATTTACACCGATTTCACTCTTTACCATTGGATAATGAAATTACGTGAAATATTTTTTCACGTGAAAGATTCCAAAAATTTAATTATTTTGTGAAATTCACATTGTAACATTTCCATGCAGTTGAAGTTTTACTGTGTGTCTACATAATATAAACTAAAGGGAAATGGAGTAATTAGTACAAGGATCTATAAAAAGTAAACCAAGTTAAAAATAAGGAAAAATTGTTTGTAACAATCGTCTCTTAATGATAGTAGCATTTAACAATAATTAGAATGTTAATATTGATGTTATAAGAGGTAGTACTAAGGTTGGGTAACTATGTGCCAGATGGGGTAATTAGAAGATTACAATCATAGATCTTTCATTATTATTATTATTATTATTATTATTGTTGTTATAACTGTTGTTTTGCATCTTTAAAATATAAGAAATATATGGTATGACAGAATTGGGAAAGTCTAAGCATTAATAAATATAAATTATGACTCCAATGTCTAGGTTATTTTGTTTTTGTTGTTGTGACGGTGTAGTAAACATGCAGGAAACATTCCACTTACCAATGTAGACATTGGACTATGCTACAGACTATTTTATTTATCACTTTTTTCACTTCACACTTGTAAGTTTTCTATTCCATTTGAACCTAGAGCCCTGGCAACTTGACAGATCTGTCACCATAACCAAAATTTTGAAGGGGGTAGAGCTTCATACTGAGATATTCATTTGTGAAATGTTTTGTAAGGTCTAAGGACACACGCTACTTTCATTCAAATGGTTCTAGTTAAATTTTTCTGCAGATATTATAATAAGTTGATCTTTTACATGCATTTATACTGATAAACCAGATAACAATCAGTTTCTGAAATTGTTGTGACTTTATATTGCATGCTATGCATGTATCTAGCCGTTTCCTTCTGTAATTTCAGCGCGTGTTCAAATTTACCATACAAATTGGTGCAAAATACAACTAAGGTGTGTGTGTGTGTGTGAATTGGTCTGGGTATAAACTGAAGGAAACCCTTCAGAAACAGAAATATTGCCAGTTATTGAACATGAACAAACATGCACAGATAATCTAAGTACAGTACGGTCTTGCTCTTAAGATAATCAAAAGAACGGAGAATGGAACACTGATAATAATTTTGGTTCTAAACTTGTAAGTTGATCTGTATCACTGTGTGAGGTAATACGTTGACTTGTATACAGTTATAAACCAATATTTTCACTTTACAAATGTTTACATACCTTATCTTGCCTCATGCTAACTCACAATACCTTATAATGTAGATGTTCATTACATACAAGTAGCAGGCTCATTATCATACCTGTGTGCTGTTACATGAGAATATTTATCTTACTGTTGTATCCGTCTCAGATGTATCACATCTGCAGTTTCTTCTGAAGAAAACATGACATGAAAGAAGCAGGTTGCTGGTGTGTGTAAAAGTTAAGAAATGTGATGTGTGTTTCAGTGTAATTTTAACTGTAATTGAAATACAGTGATTGTTTCTATCTTTATTGTACATGTTGAGGACTCTGAACTCTAATTTGTGAGCAACAGGTTTCGAATCCATGTCCAGTCAACCTGATTTATGTTTGCCCAAATCATTCAAAGGTAATGAGAGAATAATAACATTGATGCCTTGGTCAGTTTTCCCAGTTTGGCACTGTGCAGTCTGACAGGACACTAAATTATAATCAGATTTCTGCAGTTTTGATATAAACATAGTATTTTGCAAGGTCAAAAGACAAATAAAGGATTGTTAGTTTCATGTGATCTGGTTTATTTACTGTCTGGATATAGTTTAATAATCCCTTTTATAGGCTATATGAAATTTTCTCCACAATGTCTTATTTATGAACTACCAGTTGGTGAATCTTAAAATTTGCTAAATTTTTTTGCAAGTTAAATTGGACAACATCCCTGTTTCTCAAATCAATTGTAGGCACAGCTTCTGATTCACCAAATTGGTGTGCAGCAGCCGGAGATGACAGTTGCATAACTGAAGTGTGAGTGCTCTATTTTTTGACGAAGGCCAATGACTTACGCCTAAGTGTTGTATGTTTGTGTCTTTCTTATGTGCCTATCATAGCTCGTCTTTGCAGGGAGCTGTAAACTGTCCTTATTGCACTATATCTATATGGGTCTCTTTTTAATGCGCTCGTCAGTTTAATTATTTTCTATGAAACACTTGACGTGTAAGTTGCACTACAGATCTGTTGTATCATGATCAACTGGTAAAAAATAGGTCAGTTGTTTTACTTCATTCAATTCTGAGTACCTTTCTGTAATAATGACATTGGTCTTCTCATATCAATATAAGATCTCTTTTTAAGTATACATAAAGGATTGTGTTAGTAGCTTGAATGAAGAAGTCTTTTGAACATACAAAAAATGTACATGTACACTACCATATTCATTCATGGAGCCCTCGAGATTATAACTTGAAGATTTGACGGTCGTTCAAGAAGTAATGCAACCAGTCTTTTTCCTTCAAGGAGAATCGTTAATTCAGGACTTGTATACACCATACTATTCATTGTACTAAAACATTATTTTTCAACATTGTCTCCAATGAGTGTGAGATCTTGCATGGTATCAAATTTCTAGTCTGTGATGGCGTCAGTGTCTTGTTACATCAATAACATGACCATCGCCTGTGTAGTGCTTCCAGCAGAGTGTATCCATCATTGAACCAAGCCAATGAAACTCTGAAGGTGTGTGATCTGAGCTGTAGGTGTTTAGTGAGCTGCTCTCAGGATTATGGACTTATTGCAAATACTACAGGCTAAACATAAAGTTGAGCAACAAGGCATTCTGTCAATCACCTCGAGTGCCTCCACACATTACAACATTGCAAAACTGCTATGCATGACTGGCTGTCTCGTGGGAGATGGCACGATTACTTGACCTTTTGTGATGACACACATCATTCAATAACTTGCTGTGCTTTTGTACACTGGCAGGTCTCTGTAGACATTCTGCAGGTGCCTATAATTATCTGATTCTTTGGTTTACTGCCAAAAGAAACTGAATTACTGCTCCATTTGGCACGCACTTCTATTGCAGAATCAATTCTGAGGACTATGTGTAGCATTCTCATATATTGGGAATTAATGAAAGTATATTTGATGTAATGGGAATATTTAAAGGTGTCTCAGTTCCATTTTTTTATAAATGTTGGTTGAGGAAAAGAAAGTGTTGCATTATTTATTGAACATCCTTCACTCATTTTAGTGTTCAACATTATGCACCAGGAATTGGTGAGTGATAATATAAAGTTATTAGTTTTGTGGGAAAGTGCATAAATTTAGCTGTTCTGTAATTATGAAAAGCTCAATATTATGAAAATATTGGATTTCTGTGTAAATGTCCCATATTGCTGACAGCTTTTAGTTTGACACTAAATTGATGACTGTGTATGTGTCATAATAGAAATGATCACAAGGATAAATGGTTGAATTTTATTTACCACATCACAGACCAAATGTGCTAATGTTGGGAATGAAATGTTTACTTTAAGAGGATGGTTAATTTACTTCCTGGACAACCATACATACAAGAACCTGTCAACCATAGAGTAGGAACAACATTAGTAATTCCATGGTCTACACAAAATATTCCGTCAATAGGTTTTTCAAACAGCATGTAAAGGTAATTGTCAACTTCGCTCCACTAGGTATAAGACACGGAAAAAAGCAACATTGATACTAATGAGTGGTACTTAGTGACATGCAGTTTAAAGCACTAGCTAATCTCTGGGCTGGATTGGTGTGCCAGATCTCATTAGTATTCACCCATAGGTTAAAAATGATGGCCTGTGTGCAAGACAGTGTGGATTTTTAGTTGGGTTTGCAGATCGCATCTGATACCCAAAACCTGTCTGTTATATGATTCGCAAACGTTAAAGATGATGCTTGCACTCATTCAGTATATACAGACACTTGGGGAGGGGTTTTTAAGAGGGTGGGTGTCAGGATGGGCATCCATTAACCATAGTCAAAGGGGGGAGCAGAGAATAGGCCTGACAAGTGGCCAAAATGCCATTTGATAGAGTGGAAAGGAAATGTAAATTATCTGCTCAGCTAACCAGGTATCTCAGCCTATCGAGTAGGGGCTCAGTACTAAATGTGACAAGTCTTCCATTTAACATTCTTACATTCCCATATAAACTGTGCATCTGATGCTTTGTGCTCGGAGCCAGACTTGACAGTGTGTCTTTCCAGTTAGTGAAATATTTATCACTAAGCATGGGGCAGTATGTTAATTGGGCAGTTAAAATTTAAATTGACATGAAACCTTATATCATCTGTATAAATTAACTTGGACTGAAACAACCTGAATTGTCACTCTTAATGACTGATAAAAATCAGCAGACCTGTATGGCGTAACGACTTGTTTCTTTCTTAAAACATTGTTTCCTGCAGCCTAAGCAACACAAGAAGCTGAAATTATAGCACCTTAACACATAAAACAACCCAGCTTGTAGTGTCAAAAGCCTTAATGCAGTTGTGCCTTCTTTGTCATCGAAATTATGGCATTTTTCTGTGGGGTTATTTCCAAAGTGCCAAATATATTTATGGCCATTAGCAGCATCTCTATATTACCAAATCATACAGACTGCAGATACATGTCTGGGACATGTTTTATGAGATTCACCAGCTCAATAGCCTGCCAAAAAAAACAAAAAAAAAACTGAAATCTTGCTTTACTTTAACCTCTTACAGTTTTGCGATGGCTTCTTGTTAGTGAGGTTGCTTAATGTCGGCCAAAATCTTATTAGCTGTAACTTCGTAACGATAAGGGGTATTTATAAATGGCGAAAAAAATCTATTTTTTTTATTTACTTTATTAAATTTTGTAGTCTTTCCTGACTGTATTGATATAAACATTATAGGGTTTCAAGTGAAAAATGGCCTTTTGATTATGATAGATAAGCTATCTTTCAGTAGTGTGCTGTGAGTCTGGTTTTGAAGGATGAAATGAAATACAATACCTTCTTTAGAAACCAACATTTTTAATCAACATTCAAACAAAAAAATAAAATTATGTGAAGTGCTTAATGATATGATTTACAATAAATAATACAACATTATTCCTTAGCCTCTGTTGCAATATCTCAACGCGTATGGTGAGAGTAACGTCCAAATTCATTTTAGGGCAGTCTGGTAAACTACGTTATTTGTAGTATTGTTTGGGGCGCAAATGTAGAGATTTTTTGGGATGCCCACCCCTGAGCAAGCGACGTATAATTGACCATGTAAAAACATGAGGGCTGTAAATGGATTCCTGCGATATTTTTAAAGAGATGTATTAAAAGAAATTTCTTTTTTACTGCTTTATTTATTTATTGGTATATTTCCTTATTCGTATGCTTATCGTTACAGAGAAAGAGCTGAAGACATTGTACCACGCATAGACCAAAGATATGGTCTGTGGGATCACGTTTCGCTATATGTAACCTCCTTGCTATAGAGTCGCAAACGTCATCGCTGGCCTTCAGTCCGAATTTTTTTAATAATCTGACGACTTTCAACCACCATATCGTCCACCCCCTTATACCGATCGGCATGGAACTGCTATGGTGTGCAACGGGAGACTTCGGACAACAATTACAAACAGATCATTCGTTTGCGTTCTGTAGTTTTCGCTGCAGAGCGAAATATTAACACACACACACACACACACACACACACACACACACACGCACGCAGAATTTTGTATACACCGATAACTTTCCATCCCAATATACTCCACCCTGTTATCGTTATCAACCCTCAAGCAACAATGCAACCAATAAAACCATTTTCAAACAGTAAATATAATTTTCAAAGAATAATTATTGTTCCGCATTTCGCGTTATATTCTTCAAATTACTAAATATCTATCAGACCGTGCCTAAAACCTTCCTCTGTATAAATTAGTAACTGTACAAATATTTATGTCTCGGCGTCTTGTCGTTCAGACGTGATAAGCGTACACCGAATAGACATTCACGTCAATATATATTGATAAATAGCTATCCGATCGTCGTAAGACGGTGCCTAAAGCCTTCCCTGAGTAGACATTAGTAACTGTACAAATTTTTAGCTCTTTATGTCTTGTGGTTCAGAGGTGATAAACGTACACCGAACAGACATTCACATTTATAGATATAGATTAGGCTTGGACAGCGAATGTTTCATCGTTAAATGTTTCAGGGCGTTGTCAATCGCTAAGCCGCTATGCCGTGTGCCACGTGTGATTAAAAATGTCAAAGCACAATACTGTTTCTGCTCTGTTGTTTTGAATAAACGCCTAACATTACATGTTAATCCTAGAAAGGTAACAATATGAGAACGCATCTAGAGTTAATAACACAAATCACGGTTTTATGCATAGATTCAATTATCCGGATTTGCGATTATCCGAATGTTTCCTTAGTCCAATTAATAAAGTCTCATTGTATTTGTTTCATTTAAAGTCCAGTAATGGCACTAGATGTCTCTCTTGTGCTGTGGTATAATGTCGCGCTTTAGCGGCCAATGTCTTAACGAACTTTTCGAGTGGCAATAATGGATTAATGTTCCATGTTGCGTTCGTGACCTGTCATTAGTTTACTTCGTTCAGTGCGATACAATTTACAGACGTCAATAGAAATGGATAAATTTAATGTGACAAATCTGCCTTCGGCAGTTTATGAAACGTCAGATGCAGAGCACCAGTCAATAAATGTAGCTGCAACATCGCAAAATGCAGAACAACAATCACAACCTGCGTCTCCAACCTCTGTTTCTTCCGTTCCATCGTGCAGTAGTGCGAACACAAAAGTGAGGCAGTATAATGAAGATTACTTAAAATTGGGGTTTACGTGGTGTGGCCATGAGGACTGTTCTACGCCGGAGTGCACGGTACCGAATAAATAGCTGCGCCATATTTCAACAAAACACAGACATTTACAAGCAGAAAGTTTTGACTATTTCAAAGATACTTTACGACAAAATAATCGTCAAAGTTCTTTGTTTACTAAGAAATTTAAGACCTCTGATGAAGCTCAAGAGGCTAGTTATCTTGTTGCTGAGATTATTGCTAAAAATACGTTACCTGAAGTAGTTGCAGAGAAAGCCACCATTCCAGCTTGCTGCGCTATAGTGAAAACAATGTTTGGCCCTGCATATGAATGTGAAGTGAAAAAAAAAATTCCCTTGGCCGATAATACAGTTGGAAGACGTATTCAGGATATGCCTGAAAACATTGAACATTTTGTCAAATCTCGTGTTGGTGACAAATTTAATGTTCACAATTCAACTAGATGACTCAACTGATGTATGGGGCCTAGCTCAGCTCGTTGCTTTTATCCGTTTCGTTGATGAAGGAAAAATAGTTGAACAGTACCTCTGTTGCAAGGAAATTCCCTTAACTACAAAAGGCGTCGACATGTTTGAGTAAGAATTGGATACATGGAGAAAATGAATTTGTCGTGCAAGAACTGTGTCGGCATATGCACAGACGGCGCCCCTTCAATGACATGTTCAATAAAAGGATTCGTCACACTGGCGAAACAACGAAACGTACTGCTTTCTCCGTAGAGAAGCGCTCGTAGCAAAAACTATTGGAAAGGATTTCAAATTAGTGTTGGACGAGACTATTGAAATGATAAGCTATATTAAGAGAAGGCCTCTCAAATCAAGACTTCTCGCTCAGATACGTGACGAGTTGGGAATCTGGAACACAAAGCTGGCTTTCCTTTCAGATTTATTTGAAATACTCAACAGGACAAATGCTAGTTTACAAGGTAAGGATGCAAAACTCCTTACCGCAACAGACAAAATTGCGGCCTTAAGAGATAAAGTCGACGTACGGTTGAAAAAAAATAAAATTAATTTGAAATGTTTCCATTGACATCTAAATGTGAACTTAGGAATAAAATCCAACCATTAATTCATGACCATTTACTACAATTGAAGGAGAATTTAGATGGCTATTTCCCAAAACTCGATATAAACCAGTATGACTGGATAAGAAATCCTTTCGCACTTTCCAGACATTGCGAACTTGAACATGTTGAAGAAGAGGAACTGGCAGACCTCAAGAACAACCGCACTTTAAAACTTAGGTACCAAGAAGCAGATTTATGCAATTTCTTGATTTCTATTCAGTAAGACTACCCTCACCTGAGTAGAAGAGCGCTCGTCGTTTTGCTGCAGTTTTCTACAACATACTCATGTGAGAGTGGGTTTTCTATTATGAATAATATAAAAATAAGTGAAACGTGAAAGTCTGAGAAAGTTAGATGGGGAAATGTGTGTGAATTTGTCCTCCATCCGACCCAATATAAGACAGATTTGCAATGCTCGTCAAGCCCATGTGAGTCATTGAATCCATGATATTATTCAAAAATTTTCTATCTGTGAATATGTATTTATATTTGTACAGTACTCAGAAATAAAATATAAAAGTTAATATTTCTTTACAGTATATTTTACGATGTGTTAACTGCAGTGGCGGCTGGTGTATAAGGGCACGAGAGCACGTGAACACCCTAATTTATGACTTCCTGTGCGTTTATTCATTATTTTATTTTGAATATAGTTAAATGTTACAGATTTTAACTCTACGACACTTTACCGCGCTATGCTACGTCTCTGCTCGTGTGGACTCCGAGAAACTTGGCAACAGCGTCATGAGCACAGCCGGGATGTACACATTTTAAGGAGTTCTGCGCATACGCAACTGGCGTGCCCCCTTTTTTTTAATTATTATTTTGTTTATGGGTCCAATACACAAGGATTTGAGAGTGAACGTGCACATTAATTGCGTGCTCAGCCGCTAGGCGGCAGCTCTGATCTCTGCTTCAGCAGCAGCATACGCTAGAGTTCGGCAACACGATTCTTTTTTAGGAATCGATTCTTGCGATTCAATCCCACATTGCGAATCGATTCCTACAATTCGTTCACGAATCTTTCGCGATTCTTTAGTCTGCATTGGTGCGATTCTTACTTCCACATCTTGTTCATAGATGCAGTGGCGGCTCGTACAAAATTTGACCAGTGTGCTATAATATTACGAAAATAAACAGGAAACAAAATATACTAAAATAAAAAGTCAACCTTTGTATGATTGCCTTTAATTAAATATCAACTAATACTGTATTGACAGTAAGACCTTCAGGGGATTCTATAACAGCGCTGCCAACTGCATGTATTCACTGCAGGTAGTAAATATAACGTTTAAAAAATATTAATTTTATTTACAGAAATTAAAAATTTAGTCTTAGAGGTATTTGAATACGAGCCTCACACAGGAATTGAGAGAGAACGTGCAAGACACCTGAGCCAGCGCGCCATTTGACTCTGTAAGCCACAATATTCGTCATATACTATTCTTCCGCAAACGTCACACGCAGCGCGAAGAGAAATATTGATGTGGTGCTACAGTCGGTCTCAGCACAAATGAGTCGCCAGGCCTGATGTCAAGTCTGCGCATGCGCACTAGCGAACAGACGACTGCGCCGCCTCTCTGCGCACGTACCAGCGCGGCCGCTTCAGCACGCGGAGCTGGTTTCCAGCTATCGCGGCGAGAGCGCTCCAAAATGCGTTTTCATCCTTATTACTAGCATTGTAATACGCAATGGAAGGGAATTGGCATATTTTATCTGGCTCGTATTCCAAGAGAAAGGATGTAATTTTACAGCGATTTCTCGCTTGCATTCGAAGAGAAATGGCATAATTTTAGTAATATATTTACAGTGTGCCGCAGCACATTATCATCAGCCGCCACTGCATAGATGGCAATACCTGTCTGTGTCATGGATGTTGGAATCTTAACCTTTTGCATCTGTTCCTACGATTCGTTCACGATTCTTTCTGGTCTGCGGAGGCATTATTCTTACAAAATGCCGAAAAGGCGACAATATGGGTATCGGATTTTTTAATATTTATGGTGCGTAAAGTTCAGACTTAAAATAATAATCAGGCAAAGCCATTCGATTCAAGCTCTCAAAAATTCTCGAGAAAATAGTCTTAAGTTTTGCGAGTGTTATAAATACATATTACACTACGAACTATTTCTGCTTCTTCATAGCTCATTTCGTAACGTTGTAGGTTTAGTGAACGTAGATCACTTATTTCGAATCCTGCTGTACCGTTATAAGTTTTTTTGTTCTGTTTGAATACTTCGGCCATTTAAATATAAATTTAATTAAATCTACGGTAATTAACACATATCTAATCCTTATAAAATACTTATTATGTAAAATCAATTAGTTTAAGGAAACAAGAAATAAACATTAAAAATAAAAATCCGTCTATAAATATGAAATTTCTTTCGAGATGCAAGAAATTCATGTTTATTAAAATGTTTCTTTTTTCTAAAATCGGTTTCTTTCAAACAAGCTGATAACGTAAAATCCAAAATGGCAAAAAAAGATTTTTGAGATGGCTTTAAAAACATTTAAAATCGCGTTTTTATATAAAAAGAATATTTTTGTAAAATTGAGTTTTTACAAAAACTACAACTACGTAAATGAACTCGAAAAGCTTAAGCCTCTCACAAAATGTAAACCAAATCGTTACAGCCATTTCCGGGATACGCGAAATATAAATGTGTAAGGATTGCTCGTTTAAATACATAATATGTAAACTGTATAAAAGATATATTCGTATATATTGGCAGCTGTGTATTTCGCTGCGTTTTGTTTCTGTCATCTGTAATTCGTGAATAGGCTAATAATTAACAGCTCACGATCTTCGTTCTGTGCTTCCTTTGTTCACATGTTTCTGGCTTTCGTAATTATTCGGCGCGATTCGCCATTTCCTTTAGAATCATGAATCGTTGGATCTTGGAATCGTCACGAGACAGGCCATTCTTTTGGGCGACGATTCGTCCACCCTTTTCTCTCCGCAATTCGGCACGATTCGGCAAGATTTGGCAGTCGCCTTCGAATCGTGAATCGTTGGAACTTAGAATCGTCACGTGACAGACGATTCTTTTGAACGACATTTCGTCCGGATCACGATTCGATGCTAACGATTCTTTATTTGCATTCGTTCAAATGAACGACTCAGTGACGAATCGCCACAACTCTAGTAGACACTCAGGGTTCGTTCAAGCAGCTGGCAGTTGCCAGATTCCAGCAAACTGCGCATTCGCAGAGCTGCTGCTGATACTCGATAACAGCTCTTCCCATGCGCAGTTTGCTGGAACTGGCAGTTGCTTGAACGAACCTTCACTGTAGTCTGCTTTCCTTCTCAAAAAGCTGCACCTGAGCGTTTTTAATGGATTTATCAAAACCACGTCACCCTCGGTAGCGTTTCTTACAATTAAATGTCAATCAATGACACAGTGGCTGTAAAAGCTGCAGGGGAGGACTAAGGCTGTCGGAGGCCCGGGGCGGCGGCAAAATAAAATAAGGTCCCCCCGTCCACTTGGAAATACATGTACCACTGTAAAAAAAAAAAGTTACTTTTGAGATTTGGAGGCCCCCAACGACGAGAGGAACGAGAGAGTCTAAGAAAAACTGCTTTCCATATTTGGAGGCTCCAGACCATATATATACGCCCTATGCCCTATGCAGGTATTAGGAGACCCCCCAAGACAGGAGGCCCGGGGAGGATCGCCCCTCCCCCGCCCACTGAAAACCTGTCACAGATTGTAAAAGCAGTCACAATTATCCATTGACGAAAGCTATTCAGTAGCGATGTTTAGTATGGAGTATGGCCAGGTGATTAAAGGAGAGTAGTATTTTAAATGCAGTGATCATTGGTTCGAACCCGGGAATGCGTTAATTTTCTTTCTCTCAGCTTCCTGTATGTAACAGATTCTGGGACCAGAAATGAAAATTCATATTCTCACTTGTCACAAATATTTATCCATTTTTTCCGAATATGTCGGGACTTCTGAGGTCGCGGGGAAGCAGGAACCTAACAAAAGGACTTATAATAATTCGTCACTTGTCGTAAATACATCCTCTTTATTTCTGAAAATAATGTGATAATATTGAACTGAAAGCGAACAGCCACTGTGCTGTCTAAATCAGAAATCCGAGCAGCTCGTTTCCAGATGCCGTTTTCAATCGATCCAGTAGAACCGTATCTGGCCCTTACACGTACACACGACAGCGAAAAACGGTTTCCGAAATTCAGTTTTCGTGTTTCGGAAGTTGGGCCGCATGTAGAAGAATCAGGTATTGGGCCGGTAACGCACCAGGAAGCCAGGCTGCGGCAGCCAATGAAACAATGGTGGTGGACGGCAGACCGCTATAAGCACTGGGCAGCCAGGAATTTGCGGCTGCGGCAGCGGCAGCCATCAAAACGCGGCAGCCAGCTGGCTGCGGGCAGCTAGTTCCGAACAGAGTGCCTCGCAGTGATCGCGTGTGGCTTCCAGCAGTCTCCGCGCACTTGACGAAGCAGCCAGACCTTGTCTCCAAGTTGTCATGACTTTCGACACAGAGTTTTCCGAGATTGCCTTTTTTTCAAAAATGTTCAAATGTTTGTAGAGTCTATGGGACTTAACTACGGGGTCATCAGTCCCTAAACTTACAAACTACCCACCGCGGCTGGCGCCTTTTTTTTTTTTTTTTTTTTTTTTTTCCTAGTTCGTTTAAATCTGTAACATTGAAATCTATAGCCCAGGGAAGAAAACGACAATTCACCAATTTTTTCTCACAAATTTAGCGTTTTACTCCTTCGTAGTTTTTTTTATTGTATATTTTCTAATCCGAGCGACCACTATAATCATTGACATAAATGAACACACCAGATGTATTTCGCAGCATTGGCCGTTAATGTTTTATTAAAAAAAAAAAAAAAAAAAAAAAAAAAACAAAAACAAAAAAAAAAAAAAAAAAAACACAGATCGATTTCAATCACCTAGTGATCATCTCCAGACTGCAATTTTATGTTTACCGTTGCAGTTACATTCAGGGCATTCATATGCTCGTTTGAAGGACACTGACGATGATCACTAGGTGATTGAAATCGATCTGTGGTTTTTTTGAATAAAACATTATCGGCCAATGCTGCGAAATACATCTGGTGTTTTCATCATTGTGTGGTCGTGGAGCACTTCCAGGAAATTGAATTAAACATCATTGACATAAATATTTGGTGTTGTTACCTTCTGCAAAATTTCAGAAGAACAAATACCTTTTTTTTCCCTTTTTTCGCCGAAAAAGAATTAACTTACGTAAATTTTGAATTGCGATATTACCCCCTGCCCAATTATTTTCATATATTATTAACAATGAATTATCATATTTGTTTCGGACTCTCCTCAGAGTAATCAACAGTTTCTCTTCCGGCATTATACAAGCTCGCAAACGAGTATCAGTACCCGTAATGGAATTTCTTATATATTTTACAGAAGGTTATCACACTTACGGTGTGAGTTAGGCATTGTTGTCTGCGGTCACAGAGTAAAAAAAAACGATCTGGGTAGTATCGAAGATCCTTGAAATAATTTTTAAATAATCCCTTCGTTTGTCGCTCACAAGCAGAGGATGAATCCATTGTCTCTTTTTTGCTCTGAGTTTCTTTTGAGACAACAGGTGGACGATTATCGCATCCTCCACGTCCTTGTCGCTCGCCGATTGGGCACAACTGGCCGTCAGCTGGCTGGCTGCCACCAACTGACGGCCTTACGGTGTCAGTTAGGCATTGCTGTCTGCGGTCACAGAGTAAAAATTTTGTCTGTGCTGCGGTGTTACTCCGCTGTACATCTTCGTAGTTCCTAATGTCTCCTTTTCTTGCGATGAGTGGACGTAATTGCAGCAGTCAGGATCAACATTAAACATGTCAATGCATACGAGGATTTCAGTTTCGTATGCAAACTACATTTAAGCGATTCTTTATTTCCGCCCCTCCCCCCCCCCCCCCCGCTAGAACCATCTAAATTCTACCATATGTATTTATATTAGCTAAAGGGTGTCGCGCAAAACTATAAGCTATAAAAGATTGTCGCCATGGGGGAAAGTTTGGAAAGCACTGGTGTACGTGCATGCTGTCCGTAAAATCTCGCCGGCCGCGGTGGCCGAGGGGACTGAGGCGCTCCAGTCACGGTCTGCACGGCCACTACGGTCGGGGGTTCGAATCCCCCCTGGGGCATGGATGTTTGTGCCGTCCTTAGGATTAGCTAGTTCATAGGTAGTTTGTAAGTTTAGGGACTGATGACCCCGTAGTTAAGTCCCATAAGCTATACAAACATTTGAACATTTTTTTCGTAAAATCTCTCGTGAATATAATTATTGGTTTAGAAGTAATAAATTTTAACCCCCTTCCGAATACAGCAGTTTTACTGCATAGTCATAGAGAGAGTAGAAGCGATAAATTTTTTCCTTTCGTCGTTTTGTTGGGTTTGTCAGCGAAAACAATTTTCTTTAACTTTGAAATTACGTATTAACGTTTGCAGTTCGCTCCGTGCTCTCATCATGAAAAAATGGATGAATAAAAGTTCGTTATTCTTGCGTTGCATTATGCGTCAGTTTTTTACGGCTCTTGTTCTTTATGGTGTCATAGATCATTACTATGTGACGTACGTTGTTTGTTAACGGTCCAATGATTGCTGCATGACGATGAAGAATGTGTTTACCAATTTTGATTGATATGGGTTCAGAACTTTAGGAGGAGATGTGACACGTTGTCATATATTGCAGCAGTTTATCGCGAATTTCAGTGTTTGTGACATTATATATCCTGATCCTTGTGTCGCACATCGTTCATACCTCCACAGCGCCTGTTCTCCGATGGCCGGGAATATGAGTGCCAAGTTTTCTTTAAATCGATTCAGTAGATTAGGGGGACATGCATAACATAAAATACACCCACACATGGCCGCGGTGGAGTGGCCAAGTGTTCTAAGGCGCCTTGCTGCGGAGCACGGTTGCTCGCCGTCGGAGGTTCGACTCCTCCCTCGGCAACGGGTGTTTGTGATGTCCTTAGTATAAGTTACTTTAAGTAGTAGTGTCGAAAATCGAAGAGACAAACCACTGCCTCCATGTCCTATGTCGAATTCACGAAATAATCTTACAAATTGTCAACAGATATCCGCACATCATGTTCTACATGGTAAATGGTATTCCGATCAGCATACAACATTGCCAGGCACCTATCAAATGGATTAGTGTATTTAGTTCGACCCATATCCACCATCACCATAAGTATATTCTCAGAGTATGCAAGATTGCACGGGGAAGAAACCTCACAGAGAATTTGCTGTGGAGGGTATAAAGTAAAGTGGAAACTGGATAGTCCCCAACCAATGCGCAGCGATTGCTAAATATGAAACACAGTAGCTGAAAACACGGCGTTGCCCGGATATTTGTTTATCTACTCCTGCCATTGTTCAGTTATATATTCATTTGTATAACGGCTGTATGTCTGTGAAATCTCTTGGGAATACAATTAGCAGTAAAGAAGTACTATATTAAAACTTGGTGCGTTATGGGGCGGTTTCCCATGAACATTACTGTTTATGTGCTCGTATTTCATGAACTACGTGTCGTACTGTGATACAATTTGGAAGGTACATTCAACCGTATGTGTGTGTACTGTCTGTAAAATTTCTTGCGGCTACAATTTTTAGGGTAGAAATTATAAATTGTAACGTCATACCGAATGCCGTAGTTTTACTCCATAAAAAGCGGAAAAGTAGTAAGCGAGAACCTTTTATTCCTTTCATCATTTTTCTGCGGTTTTCAGCGAGAGAAAGTTTAATATAGATTTGAAATTATGTTTAAAGTTTGTTGCAAGTCGCTAAGTTCAAATGTTTGTTAAGCTTATGGGACTTAACTACGGGGTCATCAGTCACTAAACTTACAAACTACTTATGAACTACTTACGAACTAGGACGGCACAAATATCCATGCCCGAGGGGGGATTCGAACCCCCGACCGTAGTGGCCGTGCTGACCGTGACTGGAGCGCCTCAGTCATCTCGGCCACCGCGACCGGCAGTCGCTAAGTACTCTCATTTTCATATAACGTATTTATAAAGTCTCGCCGCTGTATGTGGCAGTTCTTTGTTATTCCTATTGTTTGTGACGTAGTATCTTCTGAACGATGCGTCGTATGTGATTTTTACCCATGAAGTAATTGTAACCTCACCGTAATGAATCTGTGTTCCAAATTTAGTTGAAATCGGTGCAGCAGTTTTGGAGAAAATGAGCAGCATTGTCGCTAAATGCAGCAGTTTTTCGCTCATCTCATTGTTTATGACGTCACATATCGTGAACTATATATTAAAAGTCCATCACTGTACGAAACAAGAGCCTTGTTTTATCACTAAAATTAGCAAATGAGGTCCGTGTGAACTACCGGTTACTCCCTGCTACAAAGCCTTGTCCCCTGGCCCAAACTGAGAACTGAATCGTTTCAGATTACTTCAATAACAGGAAGTTAATACTACAGTGGCCGATATACAAAGCAGCTCATACATTATTACAGACAGACATTAATAAGCAAGTCACCACAATTAAAGTTATCTTAGAAAGGTGGCTAAGACAACATTTATGGCGCAACGGAATTTAGACATAAGAAAAATTACATCTGAGCTTGTTCTTAGCACTTGTGAAGAACAATATTAAATAAAAGAGGGAAGGTGCTCTAAAACTACAAACTATAGGCAACTTACGGATTACGCTGAACTTAAACTTGTTTATTCAGATAGAAAACAAACAAAATTGGGAACCAATTTTGTTAATACAATAAAAATGCATCTCTTACATGGATTAATGTGGATGGTGCCCAGCCTAAATTATACATGATTTAACGCTACTGGGGGGAAGGATTAACAAAATGTTTGGTGCTATTATTGTTTCAGTATGACAGTGCACGACGTCAAGAAGCAGCTTCCTTGACGCAGTAATTTACAGGCAATGACATTCCAGAAATGGAGCGGTCTGCCTGGAGTGCCAAATCCAATCTAGTGGAATAGCTCTGGGAAAAATTATAACGTGGATTTACTGCAGATCCCACGATTTAACATACTACCTTTACTGAGTTCGGCTCATAAGAAAGAATAGACTATATCTCCTTCACAAACATTCAGGCGCTTCAGTGGAAGTGTGTCCACTGGAGATGAAGGTGCCATAAGCCTGAATAGTGCACACACTCAATCGTAATCTCCTCTGTAGTTGTACAGATGTTTTTGTCAGACTGTATGTGTTGCTTATGCAACAGCAAACTAATACTCTCGGTTGAAATAGCGCCAAGGGAAATAGTCGCTTATTTTAATCTATGTGACAATACATGATAAGTCCAAGTCCTCAGCCAGAAAATATGCAGTTATAACGATACAGTAATATCGTCACCATCCAGGAGGAAAGGTACGTGTTATTTTTTTCTGAACAAAAAAACACTAATAAACGTATGCCAATTTTACCCCTTTTCGGGTAAACCAATGAAAAAAATTAGGAACTGGAGAAGTGCAGGGCCGGCCGCAGTGGCCGAGCGGTCTACCGCGCGCCGGTCACAATCTGCACGGCCGTTACGGTCGGAGGTTCGAATCCCCCCTCGGGCATGGATGTTTGTGTCGTCTTTAGTATTAGCTAGTTCATAAGTAGTTTGTATGTTTAGGGACTGATGACGCCGTAGTTAAGTCCCATAAGCTCTACAAACATTTGAACATTTTGTTAAATTATGTAAGTTTCCTCACAGAAGATGCTCAAACAGTCCACCGTCAAATTCAGTGCTGCTCTTGAGGACAGCTTTGTGTTGCCGATCTGAGCTGTGTTCTGCATTTCTTTACTAGAGTATAAGAATGTAAAATATGAGCGAGAAAATTCTCTGCTGTGTCCACTCTCCGCTTGAACGCTTCGCTCTTCAGCCAACCCCACTAACAGTAACCCCATCGGATAACATCGCGTGACCTCGGTGGCCAAGTAATGACTCCACGGCGACCGATCCAGTGACCAAGACACGTAGTGTTGAGATGCCGTAGGCAATGTGTAGGAGCTCGGTCTTGCTGAAATCACATATGAGTTTTTGTTGCCAAAGAGATGATCTCCATGTACTGTGGTAACACATTTTGAAGAAACTCAAGATACCATGTCCCATTAAGACGGTTATCTAAAACAACTGGACCGATGAGTTGGTCAACAATAATAAGGCATCACAATTTCGTTGATAAGTGTCGTTGAAAATTCATTTCCGCAGTAGCGTGCACATCTTCATCTGCCTATACTTTTTAGTAGCTCGTGTTGTAGATTCCGCTGTTGGTAGATGTTGACTCATCAGTTAACAGAATACTTGGAATTAAACGATCATTGGTAGCGACCTATAAACAGAATTCTTTCCGAGCGGGTGCGCGGCCGCGGTGGCGGAGGGGACTGCGGCGCGCCAGTCACGGTCTGCACGGCCACTACGGTCGGGGGTCCGAATCCCCCCTCGGGCATGGATATTTGTGCCGTCCTTAGTGTTAGCTAGTTCATTAGTAGTTTGTAAGTTTAGGGACTGATGACCCCGTAGTTAAGTCCCATAAGCCATACAAACATTTGAACATTTTTTGCCGGGCGGAATCATCTCTTCACGCAGATGTAGTACACTTTGCTGATGAAATG
Organism: Locusta migratoria; assembly: GCA_026315105.1. Lineage (NCBI taxonomy): Eukaryota > Metazoa > Arthropoda > Insecta > Orthoptera > Acrididae > Locusta > Locusta migratoria. The sequence goes on from CM048755.1 coordinate 460,552,160, forward strand.
CATACAGACCTTGCTCGTGTACCGTGCGTATCACTCGTATTTGTGGAATGCTAAGTTGGTTAGCAATTCTTTTAGAGTTAGTAGTTTGATTGTGTGTCACTACTTGAAGAATGTTCTCGAATTCATTAACAGTTTGTTGTACTGGTCGCTGAGAGACAACAATTAGCTGTGAAGAGTACCACACTAAGCGCAATCCGTGAAACACGCTGTTTAACACCCTGCTGTCTGGCGCTCTGCGATTCGTAAATCGTTGTCGGTATTCTCGCGCAGCATCTCTGGAACTGTCGTTGGATAAACCATAGGCAAACATTATGTCAGCATACTCTGCATGTGAGAAGATCCGTGGCATTTTCACAACACTAAACTCTATTCTTTGTTAAGGTAACTTCACTGTAGTACCGTGAAGTACGACAAAAACTGTGGGACCGATATTTGAGGTAAACAACTGCGCAATGAACTACGTAGTAAAGGCGACGCAACACTTCTCCCGTTCCTAGTTACTTTTAATGGTTTACTCGGTAAATATTGAGAAAATGGCATATGTTTGTTAGAGGTATTGTGTTCAAAATGACCTCAAAGCGGGTATCCTCTCTCTTGTCTCACCCTGTAGAGATTTTTATATTTATTTGTAATTATTTATTTATTTAGTATCATTATTATTTTAGAATGTCAATGTTACTAATAAATTCTGCAGTACTGTGTGGAAGCAAAAAGAAATCAACTGGAGTATGAGAAAATGCAAAATGCTGCAGTAATTGTAATGCCATTGCCTTGGGAAGAACTATATGGAAACTATAAGAGGTCTGAGCCCCATATCCGCCACTAAAGGATCATGGGCGGTAAGGCGAAGTCTTCCACAATTCGACCGTTAACTATAAACAGTACTGCTGAAAGCAGTAATGGAGGCTGCATAAGAAGGTGAATGGGGTGTAGTCCCTTTGCTTTTGGCGTAAAAATTTCGAGAAGTTATAATTTATTGATGCGTACCAATCGTATTCCGAGACGTCAGCATGTCCGTTGCAAGGATGAAGGCGTAGCACAAGGGGTGCAATGAACGATAGGTGGCCGAATGCACACAGTCTGGAACGGTACACTGCATTACCTGTACCATTACACAGCATGTGGCTGCTTTAATTATTTCAAACAGCGAGGTACGGATGTTGTCATTGGGGAGTTCGAAATGAGCGTCTTAACAGAAACAAACATGCAGTGCTCTTCGTACGTAGCTTTTGAACTAATTCGGATAGCCGGCCGCGGTGGCCGAGGGGATTGAGGCGCTCCAGTCACGGTCTGCACGGCCACTACGGTCGGGGGTTCGAATCCCCCCTCGGGCATGGATATTTGTGCCGTCCTAGTTCATAAGTAGTTTGTAAGTTTAGGGACTGATGACCCCGTAGTTGAGTCCCATAAGCTGTACAAATATTTGAACATTTTTTTGAATTCGGATATAAACAGACAGTAGTAGTTCGAAGACTCCTGGCTATAAATATATCAGGGAAGGTAAACTGACTGAGGACCATCGCCTACAACAAGCTTTGTATTGTAGAAGTGTAGATATCAGGTAATTTTAAGGTGACATTAAAGACTGAAAATGATGCATAAAATCCTCTAACTTCCATCAGCACTAGACTGCTAACAGTAGGGGAAATTTTTATGACTACGGTTACACGCATTCCAAAAAATGTTAGTTGTGGACAAGAATGACTATAGAAAGTGAACCTTGGAATATTACTGGAAGATAAATATTCCAATGTAATTATAAGCATATGTAGGAAGCGATGATTAAGTTATACAGCAATTATATTTCACCATTAGTTGCCCACCTTCACGATAAAAGCAGACGAATCTGCTTCTCGAAAAGAGTTCAGCGTGTCAGAGTTTCAGTTTACAACGGTCAAGCGGGCAATGCCATTATATAGAAATTTAATAAATGAATATATTCACATACAAAGTAAATTATTAAATAATTAAGTAGATACCCATTTTAAATCGTAGCAATTTGCCAATAATCAGGTTCCAACGCTGTAGATCCAAAGTTCGTGTTTCACGTAGGAAAACTCGTTTTACGCATGTCAGTGCTCTGATTAACTGACGCAGTTACCGTATTTGTGCACCGCTGATAGAGTGCTTATTAGCGTGCACAGAAACGACGTTAGGTCGGCCATCACGCGCAGTTTAAACGGCATATAGGGCACAGCGCATAAAACATGGTTATCGCTGTATATTGCTCTAACACATTACGCTTCCGCGAAAATCAGGAGCCACTTAAAGCTTAACAATCTGTTACTACAAAGAAACGTTAGAATGTATTGATTCTAGTTGTAATGTCCTGTAAAAATAATAATTTTTTTATTTCATAAGTCGGGGATTACTACACTAACATCACAGTGCATGTAATATAACATGAGAGAATTACGTTTACACTCTTATTAAAGCCACCTCGCTGAGTGTCTGCTTAATTTGCGCGAATAGAAGTTGAGCTTAGCACTTACTTAGGGGAAGGTCGGGTAGTATCGGACGGCGGCTTATATCGGACAAGTGGTGTTTCTCATACTTGCCACGTGACTCAGCACCAGTAATGGTCACAGAGCCGGCCGCGGTGTCCGAGGGGACTGAGGCGCTTCAGTCACGGTCTGCACGGCCACTACGGTCGGGGGTTCGAATCCGCCCTCGGGCATGGATATTTGTGCCGTCCTAGTTCGTAAGTAGTTCATAAGTAGTTTGTAAGTTTAGGGACTGATGACCCCGTAGTTAAGTCCCTTAAGCTTAACAAACACTTGAATGGTCACAGAAGTGTAGGCTGTGACGAGAAAGGGATCGTTACGCCATATTGTACCGCTGCGAGTTCGTGTATGAAAGTGACGGCACATTTTCTGTTTTGTGAGTGTGTTTTCGGTTTTCGTGTACGAAGATAACTTTGGAGTGCTGTACCCAGCTTTAAAGTAAGTTTAATTCTGTTATAAGGTGGTTAGTAGCAATAAGGGGGTATTGCACTATATGTTTATAGACAGTTACTATGTTTACACTTATTACTAAGCACTAGACAGTCGAATTATCTTCCCGTGTCGGTCGGGTTGTATCGGACATAAGCATTGAGGGTTGTATCGGACAACAATCAAAGCCAACAAAAAGGAGTTTTTGATGGATTTGTTTCATTTTACAGGCGAAATGGGCAAAGTGAGGCATATGTGGAGGGAAGAAAATATGAAGATGGATGTCGAAAAAGTACCTTTAATGAAAATGACGATTCGAGAAGCTAGCGAGCGTTTTTCAGTCCCAAAAAGTACCCTTGGTGACCGGCTTAAGAACTTTTTGGAGCGAAAGGAGATAGAACTGAAGCCAAAACTGGGAAACTCTAAGGATTTTGCTAAAACTTTCAGTGATGAGCGAAGTTCTGACTTTAACTCCATACAAAGAACCACTGGAAGTGAAGAAAGAACAACAGGAAAAGAGAGAAAAAGCTTTTGAAGCTAAGAGGAAACTTAGAGAAGAAAAACATAAGGAAAAAGAAGAAAAGAAAAAGGAACAAGCCTCAAAAAAGCCTGTATGCCTAGCTAAAACCAAACGTTTAACTAAGAGAAAAATGGGATGGTATAAAAGGAAGGATGCTTCTGCAACAGAAAGGGAAATATCCAGCGAATATGCAAGGAAAAAACTAACATTTGACGATAAAGACACTGAAAGTGATAGCGTGACTCACTACATTATTTGTGACGAAACTTTTGAAGAGGACTTCTGAAGAGGATTGGATCCAGTGTCGACTGTGTAACGGATGGGCCCACGAAAATTGCGGCAGACCTTGAAAGCAGCACTCTGTATTATGAATGCGATAGCTGTTTCTTGAATAAAGGACAAAAGTTATGTTAAAGATGCAGTAAAATTGATTGCTAGGAGTGTAAAATGGAAAAATTAGTATTACTTGTATCATTTAGTGAAATTTTTTTGTACCTGAAATTATTAAAATCTCTCAATTGAATAGACATTTACCATCTGATATGTATTAATAAAAATAAACAAGTGTTTTGATAGAAATATTTGCTTATTTTCTGTAATTTACATCTTGTCCGATAGAAACCTCCAACATTTCTCCGTAGTTAAAAATCAGATAAATTTTAGAAGCCAACAGATAGTAGTAATTATCTACCCTAAGTCTAGTTGCTAAGATGGTTGATTTATGACTTATGAGAGTACATTTTGGTGACTATTATTTTCATATCAAGACATTACTCTATTCAAAATTTGAAAAAAAAAGCTTAACCGTCCGATACTACCCGTCCTTCCCCTATTTGCAAGAAGTCGTTCAATTGTTTTAGCGCAAAATCGATCGAGAAATAATCGGTTAGTGAACCGCTCTTATCCAGGTATCGATCATAGAAACTGTGTGCTCAACTGGATCTCCGTAAATTCCCGTGATGATTAGTTGAGGTAAACAGATAATAAAAAAGTACCCATGTCCGGAAATGTCATCCATTGAGTATATGAACACCTCTTTATCTTTGTATTTCACACTACGGCAAACTCTTAACTTTCCTTATTTTGGAAGGAGCTGTACGCAACTAACATTCTACATCTACATGTCAATCCATACTTTGCAAGCCACCTCACGGTTTGTGGTGGGGGGTACTTTGCGTACCATTGTCACTTCCTCATTTTGTCACGAATCTGCTTCTCGAAAAGAGCTCAACATGTCAGAATGTCCCATGGACGTTACAGACATCGAGAAGCTCACCGCCTCGGTGTTAACATTGTATGTCGTACTTCAGGTTATGGGACTTTATTCTGTCAAACGTGAGTTACAGCTATATTGATTTCATAAAGAAGTAAATCAGGTACATTCCTGTAATAGTGACTATCATTACGGTTTTACGTATCGAATCTATAGTGCAATGTTCGTTTCCGTCAAAAGTTTACTTCATAGTACTGAAATGACCACAAACGTTTTGTACCACAGCGATAACTTTCTTCATATCAAAAATGTTCCAATGTTTGTCAAGCTTAAGGGACTTAACTGCGGGGGTCATCAGTCCCTAAACTTACAAACTACTTATGAACTACCTCGTACTAAAGACTACACAAACAACCATGCCCGACGGGGGATTCGAACCCCCGACGGGGAACGGCCTAGCTCATCGTCGCATAGCGCCTCAATGCGCTCGGCCGCTCCGCCGCGGCATAACATTCTTCTATATAATGCATGTCATATAATTCTGTAATTATAAACATTAAAAATCTCATCTCGATTGTTGCGGTCACCCCAATAAATTCAATGGCAAAATAAAAAGATTGTACCGGCCTGCGATTCAAACCAGAATTTCCCGCTTCGGGCCAGCGGTCGGCTTAAACAATTTTTTATTTATTTTTTATTTTGTGGTGGAATGAAACTTTCAACACTAAGCCGGCACGTATGAAAATAACCAGTTTGAGGCTAGTGAAAAAGTTGGTGGGGGTTGAATCCCGAGGCCTGGCCACGAAGTCTCCCACCTCCCATAACTGAACTGCTCCCTCACAAGGTTCAGATTTCATTTATTATCATATTTATTTCTTTTCATTTTTTTAAATTTTGGGGAACGGAACTGTCAGGGAGAAATAAGAATAACAAGGACAATGTGGATGTATATTTCAGAAAAGAATTCAATAGGTACCTCGTCGATTTCTTGTAAGATAGGTCTACATCCATTGACTCCTTCGACCAGCGCTCTGTCTTTTGAATTTGAGGTTCAGCATCTTTGCAAAATTGTCCCTATAATAAGGAAAATGCGAATCATGCTAGTAATCAATGTACATATACTGCTAAAATCATAAAACCATCTCCCCCACACCAACAACACTGAAAGGCACAAAACGAGCAATCAGCCACTACGTGAAATTGATCTTCAACTGCTGAATAAAGGTGAAATTGGGCCATAACAAGACGTCGATGGAATAAGAGTCAGCAGGATATCAGATTAGAAAGCCACTTGATTTCCCAGTCAAAGTCAGTTTTCCAGATGACCACTGCAGGTAAATATATGTGGGAGCGTGTCCAAAATACAACATTTATTACACTCACCCAATTGACTAAGGTTATTTCCGTGTAGGAATTGTCCAAAATACAACAACGATTAGACACAGCCATGTTACTAAGGCCAGTTCAGTACAGGGATTCATTAGTTGGTACTAAATTGTTGATAACTTTGTTCAAGAGGATGACATTTCCATAAGATGAAATGGGAGACTTATATTGGTCCACACAATGTACCACTGAGTATTCAGTGACAATATTCGACAGGTTTGGGAGAAAACACTATGTATCCGCGAGCAAGTCGATATCAATAGTGACCTCTTGTCGCTTCATTACTCATCCCTTGATAGCTCACTAAAATATACAAATATCCAATATGGCGTAATTTCAAATGGTTGCGAAATACGTCCTGCTGGCCTTCCTAGAGTGAACAGCTGTGATGTGATAGTAGGCCGTTTATGGGCAACAATCAACTTTATACGTAGGATAGGTAATGCCACTGCTGTGGATACCATATCCCATGGACGGAAATCTTCCATTCGTGATCTCGTTAGCACATCATAAGTCTTATCTACGGTTGCTGCATTTTTTTTTTTTTTTTTTTTTTTTTTGCTACCATCGAATGGAGGGCAAAAATCTGCACAATATAATATGCCTTATACAAAATATGCGCGTGCAATATCAACACATTCTTCAAGATGATAAGTGATAGGGGCTTATGTTCCAGTCTGGAGCCGTGAATTTTACCACTAAAGGATTTACAATTGTGACTCGCCATGTTCAGTAGGATACAGACAATAACAACCCTCAAGCACGCACACTACTTAAAATAATTAGGGGATCAGGTGAGGTATCACACACAATATACATATGCTAAGGTATTTAATTCACATATTGTTTACAATTATAATTTGTGTCTGATACAGTATGATATTTTGCTGTCTCAACTTGAGGTTTATATTGTCGCGTTGCAATGGAAGCAGGCTTGACTTCGAAGGCAACTGAACACAGCACTTAAACTAAAAGCACGTTTATTACGAACTCAACATACACGCAGTACTGACTGCCTCTCAGGCAGAGTGCGCTGCTATTTATACACAGACAGAATTTACCAGAAATTAGAAGAACACTTAACATAAGAAACAAGTAGAATTTACAAGTGAACATAAGAAACATGTAGAACCTTCTGGAATTGTTAGTTAGAAAGAAATAAATGTTTGCCGGTGGGCGGGATTGAACCGGCGACCTTCTGCACCGCAGTCCGTGACGCTACCCCTGAGCCACGCCGTCAGCCGGTGTTTGTGGTCTATCGCGGCATTGCTCCCTCTCCTGGAGAAACAGCGACCCGCTGTTATGATCCCTGTGGAGTCAGCTGCAATGTCCTGGATCTTGACCGTGTCATGGGTTCTCTGTATGACAGTTCAAGAGAATCCTTCCCTTCTCCGCGATTATCGACGACAGACGTTCCTGCCGTGGCTTCATCAGGAACATTACCGTCCTTAGAGTCCTTGAACAAGAAGCCCTTGTCGTCTACCTGTTCTTCAGGATCGTAGTAAGGCTTCATGCGTAGGACGTGAACAATGTCTCTTCGTTTTTGACGTTTCGACGACGGCCATAATCCTCAACTTCGTATGTGACGTCTGACAGGCGGCGTATGACACGATACGGACCAAAGTATCGCTTCAATAACTTTTCTGACAGTCCAACGTTCCGTACAGGGGAAAAATCCATACCACATCTCCTGGGCTGTACACAACAGGTCGGTGCTTGTCGTTATACCGCTGACGATCCTTCTCCTGGGCGTCCAGTGTCCGTATGCGAGCCAACTGTCTTGCTTCTTCGACCCTGGTGTTGAGCTGTTTAACATAGTCGTCCTGAGTGTCGTCCGGTTGGAACGGGAACAGCATATCCATTGTCGTCTCAGCTTCACGGCCATGGAGCAGGAAAAACGGAGTGAAGCCTGTGGTGTCTTGTCTTGCGGTATTGTAAGCAAATGTCACGACTGGCAGAATTGTATCCCAATCCTTCTGCTCAACATCGACGTACATCGACAGCATGTCGGCTAACGTTTTGTTAAAACGTTCTGTAAGACCATTTGTCTGAGGATGGTATGCAGTTGTCATTCTGTGGACAATGTTGCACCGTGACATTACCTCTGATACTAGTTTTGACTGGAATACTTTTCCACGATCAGATATCATGACACGTGGTGCTCCATGCTTCAAAATAATGTCTTCTAGAAGGAATTTTGCGATCTCTGGAGCTTCTGCAGTCGGCACAGATTTGGTGACAGAGTAGCGTGTGAGATAGTCAGTGCAGACTATTATCCAACGGTTACCGGTCGTCTACTTCGGGAACCTTCCTAAAAGATCGATCCCAACTCGGTGGAATGGAGCTGCTGCCGGCGGAATCGGTACGAGATGTCCTGGAGGTAATTGCGGCACATGCTTCCGTCGCTGGCACTCTTTACAGGGACTCACATAGTGCTTGACAGATCGGTAGAGACCTTTCCAGTAATACCTGCGTCTGATTCTGTCTAGGGTCTTCACGAATCCCAGATGACCGGATATTGGAGCATCGTGGAAATATTTGAGAATAGCTGGCTGGAGATGAGCTGTAACAACCAGTAGCCATTTGGGGCCCAGTGGATCGTAGTTGTTCTTGTACAATGTTCCGTTTATAAGTTGGAACTCTCCATTGGTCGGTTCTCCTTTCTCCAAGGCCTCTATCATTTTTAATAGTGTTGGATCTTCCCTCTGTTCAGCTGTAACGTCATCTAATTCAGAGAGAGCTGAAATTTCATTGATGCTGTTGTGTTCCACTAATGGATTCCTCGAAAGGCAGTCACCGTCCTTGTGTTTGCGCCCATTCTTGAATACCACTGTGACATCGTACTCTTGGAGTCTTAGTGCCCATCTTGCTAGTCGACCTGATGGATCCTTCAAGCTAGTCAGCCAACACGAAGAATGGTGGTCTGTCACGACGGTGAATGGTTTGCCGAATAAATACGGCCGGAAGTTGTTGATAGCCCAGATAACCGCGAGACATTCTTTTTCAGTTGTAGAGTAGTTTATCTCGGACTTTGAGAGTACTCTTGACGCATAGGCTATCACTTTTTCGGCACCTTCCTGGACTTGTACAAGCACTGCACAAATCCCATAGCCACTGGCGTCTGTGTGAAGTTCCGTTTCTGCATTCTCGTCGTACAAGGCTAGCACTGGTGCGGAAGTTAGAGCCTCCTTAAGTGCCTGAAAAGCTCTTTCTTTTGTCTCATCCCAGTAAAATTTGGCGTCTCCCTGCAGAAGTTCTTGTAATTGACGTGCCTTGTTACAAAATCCTTTTATGAAACGTCGGTAGTATGAGCACAGCCCGAGAAAACTTCTCACATCACGAATGTGCTGAGGAGTTGGAAATTCTGTGACTGCCCTTACTTTATCTGGATCAGGACTGACACCATCTCCGTTGACTAGGTGCCCCAGGATTTTTATCTCTTTGGCGACGAAGAGGCACTTCTTTGGATTGAGGCGGAGACCTGCACCCTGAACACACTTCAACACAGTTGACAGGCGACTCAGATGTTCTTCAAATGTTTTCGAGAAAACGACAATGTCATCTAAATAGCAGAGACACGTCGTCCACTTAAGGTGTCGAAGCAAGTTGTCCATCATGCGTTCGAATGTGGCTGGAGCATTACATAATCCAAATAGCATTACTTTAAATTCATAGAGGCCGTCAGGTGTAATAAAAGCCGTCTTCTCCCTGTCAGCTTCGTCAAACTCGATTTGCCAGTAACCTGTCTGCATGTCCATAGTTGAGAAGTATGTAGCTCCTTTCAAGCAGTCTAAGGTGTCATCAATACGCGGCAATGGGTACACATCTTTCTTTGTGATTCTGTTCAGCCGCCGATAGTCGACACAGAATCGCCACATGCCATCCTTCTTTACGAGGACCACCGGAGACGACCAAGGACTCTCGGAAGGTTGAATAATGTCATCTCGCAACCTCTTGTCCACTTCCTCCCGAATTAACCGTCTTTCAGTTGGCGACACTCTATACGAACGCTGGCTAATTGGCGGATGATCCCCAGTATTGATACGGTGCTTTATCGTGGGCCGTTTCGTTTGATGTTTCCCCTTCTGAGGTGTGAATGCACCCGAAAATTGGCGTAGTATACCTAACACCCGCTGGCGTTGTTCCTTGGTCAGTCCAGGCCCTATTGGCAGTTCCACGTTTGTTTCCTCCAGCGTGTTGTGTGTACTAATAGCAGGGCATGGGTCTTCGTTGATGACGTTGAGCTCACCGTCCTGGATTGGTTCAGCTGTCCCGATACACATTCCCTTGGGGATAAGTTTGGACTGCTCGTGACAATTTGTCATCCAAATCTCTCCTTGACCACCGGTAATGGTTATGATAGCCGCTGGTATGTAAATTTCTTTTGTGAGCCTGATAAACTTTTTACTATCAACAAGAACTTTGCAGTTTAACCAGTCATCTGTGATTGTGACTGCAACTCTTCTCATTGTCAACGGCGGTATCGTCACATTGTCAACGACGAATAACTTCCCAGAAAATTCTGTATTACGTGTATCTGGCGGAACAGCTTCTTCAATTTGCAGCTCAGATCTGCCACAGTCAATGATAGCTTGGGGTGCCTGAAGGAAGTCCCATCCAAGGATGACATTGTGACTACATTCTGTTAACACGACAAATTCAAACAGGTGCGTCCTGTTGTTGATGGTTATTCTTGCGACACAAGTTCCTGCTGGATGGACGTACTTTCCATTCGCGACCTTCAGCACACTTGCTCCCGTATCACAGAACATTGTCTTCTTTAGTGTGCGACGGTAATTATCCGATAATACAGAAAAAGAGGCTCATGAATCAACAAGTGCCCGGACAGGTTGGCCGTCGATTATGACGTCGATGAGATTTCCCGACATCTTGGCGACTGTCGTCCATGGAGGACTTTCATCTGCGGCGGCCACACCTCCGTAGATGGTCGCCCCGCTTAGTTTTCCTGGGCGCGGCGGCTAGGGGAGCGGCTGGTACCTCTGTACGGCGACGGTGAACGGCTGCGGCGCGTCGGGGAGCGACCTCGTCCTCAGCGGCGTCGGCTACCTCGTGACTTACAGGGCTCACATCCATGGCCATAATCTGATGCTCTACTAGTCCCGGCTGCCATGCACTGTTGTAATTCTTCTCTCACGATTTGTCGTATGAGAGAAGCCAAGTCCTGTTGGTCTTCCACAACGGCCATAGGGACTACATTTGGGAGTCTGTCATAATTCTTGCGTCCAACCCTCCTTTGTTGCATCTCTTCAATACGCTGGCACCACTTGATGAACTCTTCTGTCGTAGCGACGTCTTTTATCAGAAGAGCTTGGTACATATCTTCTGCAATTCCCTTCATCAGGTGCGTGATTTTGTCCGCCTCAGTCATGTTCGGGTTGACTATGTTACACAGAGCCAAAACGTTCTGTATGTAAGACTGTGTCGGCTCACCATGTCGTTGGGCCCGGTTCTTCAGTTGTTTTTCCGCCGAGCGGATTTGTCGCTGGCGGTCTCCAAACGTCTTCTTAAGTTCCTCCTGGAACGTCTCCCAGTCATTCAACTTGTCTTCGTTGTTTTCGAACCATTGCTGGGCTGTTCCGTCCAGATAGAAGTAAACGTTGGCCAAGCACATCGTATGATCCCACCTGTTGTACTTGGCAACTCGGTCGAACCCTTTTAGTCATTTGTTGGGGTCCTGTCCAGCATCTCCAGAGAACACCGACGGGTGTCTGATGTGCAGCTAGCTTATTGCTGGTTTCGTCTCCATCGTTCTTCTGATAATACGGACTTTTGGAAGGATGTACTCGGTGTATCCCTTGTATTCCGGTTCCAGTCCGTGTAAGCGACGGCTTTTACATTGCCTAATCGGAGCCACGGTGATGCATCTGTTGCGCAGTGTATCCGGGCGCCTCCACCAAACAATGTCGCGTTGCAATGGAAGCAGGCTTGACTTCGAAGGCAACTGAACACAGCACTTATACTGAAAGCACGTTTATTACGAACTCAACATACACGCAGCACTGACTGCCTCTCAGGCAGAGTGCTCTGCTATTTATACACAGACAGAATTTACCAGAAATTAGAAGAACACTTAACATGAGAAACAAGTAGAATTTACAAGTGAACATAAGAAACATGTAGAACCTTCTGGAATTGTTAGTTAGAAGGAAATAAATGTTTGCCGGTGGGCGGGATTGAACCGGCGACCTTCTGCACCGCAGTCCGTGACGCTACCCCTGCGCCACACCGTCAGTGGGTGTTCGTGGTCTCTCGCGGTAATGTGACGTTTACTAAGAGCAAGGCACAATGGGGCTACCGTAATAGTGAAAATGTCACTCTCGTTGCCATCTAATATAGTGTGTAATCACCTCGTGCGGCCAGTACAGTTGCACATCTTTGTGGCACGGACAGTATGAGGATATCAATCAGCTCTTGAAGGATATTTGGCCATTCTTCCATGAGTATAGCCAGCTCTGGAACCGTTATGGAAGGTGCTAGTCTGGCTGCACTGCACCTGCCAAGTGCATCCCAGGTATGCTCTATCGGGTTTAAATCCGATGAACAAGCGGGGCACTCCATTCGTTCATTTCCCTCAGCATCAAACATTTTGCCCAGCAGTGCAGCTCTTTGAGGACTAGCGTTATCGCTCACCACAAGGAACCTGTCTCAGTGGCCTACTACAGAAACTTATTGTTATTAACACTATCTCGGTTGCCGCAATGTTGTTTCCAGTCCGTAGATCCGACAAAGACGCCAAACCACTTTAGTTCATTCTGCCGATTACAGTACTTCAGAATATAGATATCTCAACTGATCCCCTAATTTGTAAATTATTGATAAAGGAGCAGAAGGATTGGGAAGGAAAGAATTGACAGTGGCTGCTTTAGGGCATTGAAATGAAACAATGGCGACAGGTGAAAATGTGAGCCGGGCCGGGAATCGAACCCGGGTCTCCCGCTCGACTTAACCAGTTGGCTACTTTTTTTAACCAGAAAATTACAATATGAATAAGAAATTAACCACCGCTGGTGCTCCTGCAAACCAAATTGACAGAACCTAAATCATAATTATGCAATAATGAGCACAAGCTGACTCTGCAGCCCTGCAGTGGGTGTATGCCACGCCCTTCCGCGGCACACCCCCCCCCCCAACCACCACGATGGCGGCCGTATCGATACGCGGTCGCCGCCAAGGCAGCTTCACGTTCAACAGTAACCGTAACTATGATTCTTTTTCATAAAATTAAATCGATTGTACATAAATGAAACTAGAAAGAAGCAGAAAACACTACTAAAAACAAGAAAAAGAATCAGTCTGCATTTTAAACAAAAGTACGCTGTTAAGCCTCTATCCATCACAGACTGAATGTATGCATTGTAAACGTAAAGAAAAAAAGAACATCTTCTGAAAGAAAAGGAATTATAACTAAGAGTAATATCGAAAGAGGGAACGGTCAGTAGAACATGGCATTAGAATCCACAGAGGAGCCAATCGAATTCAATAACATAGCTATTCGTCAGTCACAATTTTTGTGAATGTATGTAACAGGGAGACATGCAAAAAATTTTCAATATTTGGTCTGTATCGTAAGTGGGTTTTAATCCTGTCGTGTTCAGTCGAAAGATATGTCAAATAGTCGAGTCCTGTGGTCAATTTCAGGTGAAAATGGCGTAAATTGTGTGACCGAGTATCCATATTGTGGCATTTCGCTTACTGGTTTGGAAAAAAGTTACATTGCGGCACTAGAGCATCGTCAAATAGTGATCGACCGTGTGTCCACCCGGTTATAAGCCTCAGCATGTCACGCGCAACCTGCCACACACCACCGTGATGTCGACAGACAAAGCGGTGCTCGAACCTGTCTGGAACACCACATGCTTCACAGGCGTCGATAGGGACGAGTTTGATTGCAAACAGCTTGTAGTCAGTCGGTAAGGTGCGGTGGACAACGGAATACCAGACACTGTGGACCGCTGGTGGGATGACGTTGGTAGCAAGTAATTCCACACGGCTGGCCAGTGAACCCAAGGTAGCAGATACTACCACTTACAGCGCGCCGGAGTTGCGCAGAGAGCCGCAACGCTGGAACGGCACAAGGCAAACGTCGACCGGCGCTGCCGGGGAGACGGGACGGTACTTGCGAAAGAGGGCGGCCGTGGGCAGCGAGGGTCCTTCGTTATCGTCGCCGACGTCCTCTTCCACAGGAGTGCCGCGCACTTCGTCTGGAAGTCGTCCAGGTCCAAACCCCAGTTCAAATGTTTGTAAATCTATCGAACCAAACTGCGTAGCCATCAGACCGTAGCTTATAAACTACTTACACTAAGGTAAACTAACCTAATGACAACACACACACCCATGCCCCAGGGAGGACTCGAACCAAACCCCCGTCCTCCGGGGCAAGGAAGCAGATGTCATGCGCCACTTTAAAAATGGAGCCCCACCACAGAAACCAGTACACAGCCTGTTGGAAGGCGCGTGCCAGCTGTTTGGGTACGATCAGCACCTGAGCCAGAAACCGACCACTGGCCAGGACGTGTGCACCGATTAGGGAGACCTTGTCACTCAGGGCGAGGCGGCGAGCCGCTTAGATCCTGGAATGCAGCGGATCTTGCAGAGGGTGGGGAGCTAGTTGAGAGTCTCCATCCGCTGTGATACAGAGGATTTTCCGCTGCTCCATGACGCAGGATCAGTTCCCGGTTAGGGCGTGCACTTGAGATGTCAGTGGGAGTAGAACGGTCTTGAGACGATTGACCACGGCCCCAGTTGCGCGCAGGGTGTCCACATCCTCAGGACCATCGACGAAAAACCGAGCTTGTCAGCGTATGCTTTGCATGTGAGGCGACAATCACCAATCGAGATTCCTTGGCATGCTTCTGTAATGGTGCGGAGGACGGGGTCCAAAGCAATGGCAAAGAGCGGCAGTGACATTGGGCACCCCTGACGCACTGAGCGACACACTGGAAAGGGCTCAGTAAATTGATCATTAACCCGTACTCTAGATGGGGCCGACGAGCTGGCTACGCGCGATGACGCCCGCCTTGCGTAGGTTCAAAATGTTCAAAAATCTATCGGACCAAACTGCGTGGCCATCAGTCCGTAGCTTACAAACTACTTCAACCTAGTTAAACTAACCTAAGGACAAACACACACACCCATACCCCAGGGAGGACTCGAACCTCCACGGCGAGCAACCGCAACGTGACGCTTTAGATCGCTCGGCTACTCCACCGCGGCCCTTGCGTAGGTCCGCCAGGCGCTGCGCCTCGAACCGCTTGTACGCCGGCAGCAGCGCGGGCTGTGACGTCACGCGCTTCGACAGGTCGCGTAGACAGTCTTGGTGGAAGCAGGACGTGGCGCGGCGGCACCTCGAAGACTCGCGACTCGTTTCTATTAACACTCGCCGGCTTTTCCACCGTCACCCACCATTCTAAATCGCTGATATCACCGGGCCTGTCGAGTACAATCTTTTGCAACTTTAAGTTAAAATTATCAATAAAATGTTCATCTTCTAAAAGGCTACAGTTGAATTTCCATAAAGCTTTGCGACGAGGAATACTCGGTTGCGATAAAAGTAGCAATAACCACTACTGTGATCGGAAACGATCACTGGTACTACTTCCGCTGAACGGACGTTGCCACGGAGGTGGGCCGACACATATATTCTATCACGTCGACTACGACCCGTTGGATAAAAGTCCGTAAAAAGTGGTAGCGGGGTATAATACTCGCCACACGTCATCAAGTTTAAAAGTGTCAATTAAAAACTGCAGTTCCTGGCACTTAATAGGCCATGGTTATTGGTCAGGATCCTCTAAAACTGCATTAAAATCACCACCAAGTACTAAAGCATGGACATTGCGAGATGAAAGATAGGAAACATCGCTGCTATAAAACTGTGCCTTCGTCGGCTTGTTATTGCCGGCCAGTCCATAAACATTTATAAAAACAATTCCTAAACTAGTAATCGCAATCCACGACCGTTAGGTATTAGTGCAACATTTGTATAGGCAAGTCGGATTGTACTAAGATAGCGGTTCCGGTGGTGTCAGAAGGTAAAACATTGCCCACTATAATAAAATCAGTAAAAGTATGTAAATATAGAAGCGCATCGCGTGTAACCTCTTGCAAAAACGCGACATGGCAGTGATTGTCACATAAAAGGTTCTTTTTCACATAAAAAGTGGGCACTTCTCAGTTTATTGACGGTAACCGTTAAAATATTCCAGAGGCCCGGATTGAAAGTCATTGTAATGAAACAACACAACTTTGGCCCTTTACCCGCACATGCGTGGTCGGCACTGTGTTAAACGCGGATTTGGCATGTGTTAATATTTACAGACTGGCCGGATGCCCTTTCTGCCGCCACTGCCGCCACCCCATGCCCCCTAGGAGGAAATGTGTACCTCAAATCAATGTTAAAATGTTTGTAGAGGTTATTTGATTCAACTACGGGGACATCAGTCCCTAAAATTACAAACCACTCATGAACCACCTAATACTAAAGACGGCACAAACATTGATGCCCGATGGGAATTCGAACCCCCGACGGGGAACGGCCCCACGCATCGTAGTGCAGCGCCTCAAGGCGCTCGGCCGCTCCGCTGTGGCGTACAGCAGATGTCTGCGTGTAGTGGTATATGTGTGTGAGAGTGTAAAGTGTTACGAAATGTTTGCGGATCGTGTAACTGAGGCGGGCCTTGGGGACCAGCCCGGTATTCACCTAGGGGTTGTGCAAACCCGCCTAAAAACCACATCCAGGCTGACCGGCACCACAGAGTAACATATATTTGTCTGTGCCGGCACTCCGACCCTTTTCGTTAATACGCCGGGCGGATTCGAACCGGGACCGGTACGCCTCCCCGTCTCGGAAAGCGGTGCATTAGACCACACGGCTAACCGAGCGGGTACATTATAAGATGAACTATAGACATTTAAAACGGCAAAACCGATTAAAATCGTGCAGCGAAATAAAACAGAGCGGTCACAAAACACAATAAAAGAGGGTTCACTTCCCGTCGTCATCCACCGTAAGCTCCGTCAATCGGCGCGCTCGCCGGGGAAGAGGGGCGGCAAGGGTGGTACCAGATCGTTCGAGTCCGTCACTGATACTGCGCCTGGCGCAGTCATGTCGATGGCGGGCAACAGAGCCTCCACCGACTGACGTGCTCGTCGGTTACGCGAGTCGTCGTCTTCCGCTTTCCGTTTGACGGCCGCGGGGGCGGAAACTGGGAGATACTCTGCGTCCATCGCCATTACGGCGTCGGTGGTTGTCGGATTTTGTGACAACACAGACTGTAACCACTGCACCGTGGCGGTTCGGTGGTCGGGATCGGGTGTGGGAGTGTCCGTCTGCCGACCGCGATGGCTGACAGGACTGAGGCGCTCCAGTCACGGTCTGCACGGCCACTACGGTCGGGGGTTCGAATCCCCCCTCGGGCATGGATATTTGTGCCGTCCTAGTTCGTAAGTAGTTGATAAGTAGTCTGTAAGTTTAGGGACTGATGACCCCTTAGTTAAGTCCCATAAACTATACAAACATTTGAACATTTTGAAGTGTCCGTCTGATGTTGCTGTCGGTTATCGGCGCCAGCCGACTTAGCGATTTGACCCTCCCGTGGTCGTGGCCACTGCTGGTGCGGGGGGGGGGGAGTCGTCTGGCAGTTGGCCCTGCGCTCCGAGGCAGTGCGTGGTCCGCCGTGGCCACAAAGTAACATATACAGAGAAGCAGCCTCCCCTAAACCACTGTCCTATGCTCCCCTCGTAGTTCCGTAAGATGCTAGCAGGTGTCAGGCGGATCGCTGGCTTAGGGTGACTCTCGCACATCAGAGAGTAGCGTGGAGGGGAGGCTGAGGGGAGAGCTTGTGCCGCCTGCCACGAGGCCACGGCTGTGTCCGGTGTGCCGGCGTTTCAGGGGAGGTGGTGGTGGGGGCAGCCGCTACCTGCCGCCTACTCAAGCCAGTTTAAAGGGCTGCTTCTGACCGCAGCGCCATCATGGGACATCTTACGGAACTGCTTCAGCACGCCCTGCCCCGCACCCCTGAGCGTAGGACTAGGCCCTTAGAGGAGGTTTCCCGTCTGTATATATTTGTCTGTACCGTGGCCTACGTTGGGCCTCGCCGTCTGAGCTGCGGGGGCGGGAGGACGCTCTCTTTGAGGCTTGGGGGGGGGGGGAGGCGGCAGGTTGACCGCACCACATATGTCAGGCACCGCATCACTTCCGGTGGGAGCCGCGGAAGTGGAGCACTGGGTTCTGACTCTGCTACAGGTTCTGACAGTCTCGGAAGGAGCAACAGTACTGGGTGGGTTAACACAGATACTGTAGGAACTACAACTTCCTTACTGACACGGTTGTCATTTGCAATTTTTGTAGTCACATCCGGTACATTTGCGTTACTTTTGGGGATTACAGTCTCATTATTATTCGTCACAGTGTTTGTGTCCACAGCCGCGGGATCTTCCGCCGTAGCGGATGGAAGGAAGCTTAGAATTTAACGTCCTGTCTACTGCGTGAATCTTAGAGACGGAGCTTACGCTCGGACTGTTTGGGTAAGGATGCGGAAGGAAATCGGCCGTGCCCTTTCAAAGGAACCATCCCGGCATTTTCCTAGAGTGATTTATGGAAATCATGGAAAACCTAAATCAGTATGTCCGGAGGTGGAGTTGAGCCACCATCCTTCCGAATGCAAGTCCAGTGTGTTACCACTGCGCCACCCGCCGTAGCGGGTTCCATCTCGCGGTACAAGGAATCGTGGGAACGGCAGTCGTATAGCTGTGGGGATTGACGCGCAATGACCTTGAACTTTCGCCCGTCGATGATAGTGTCATCGACCCCTCCTCCCTCGGCCGGACCTCAGATCAAAGGATGCCGCCACAGGATGATTGATAGGTCTTCCTGGAAGAACGAAAGATGATTGACAGTTTACATTTAGGTCCTTTTGATTCGCTACTTGTCCGACCGCTAATCAAAGGACGCCGCCATAACGCAGTTAAGGATGATTGACAGGTTGCAACACCTCCCTCGGCCACACACGACGCCCTCCTCCACCCCTCGACACAACCGCCAGACAGGCAGCACCTCCGACAGGTCCAGACCTGTAGACCCCTCGACATGTCTGTACTCGCACTCTCTCCCACACACCTGGCCGATAACGCGACCCCTACTCGCTCGGCCGATTGCCGGAACGCTTCTCAAAAGACGCCGCCGCCGCCGCCGACAGATGCGACCCCTCCTACTCCACGCTCGCGACCGCTTCTCAAAGGACCCGCGAGAACAAACAATACTGCGACGATTGTCTTGAACGCATCGACACGGCCCCCGCAGGTCGACCCCTGCGCCCAGGGCAGGGGCGTACTGAACTCTTTCTACGCCGACCGCACCCCGCCAGGTCAGCATCCAATTAAATTGCATATTTATTATTAAGCGCGCCGCAGCGATCCGTACGCCAGATCTCGATTTATGTAACAACAATTTCCGCCGTTTATTATTATGCGTGGAATAAAAAATTAAGCTACCATAGTGTTCTTCGTATGTATTTCGGTGTAATGCTAAAAAACAATTTAGAACAGAAATGCTTAGTTGGTCTCGTATACTACAGCTTGTAGTAGTAAATTATTAAAACTCGTATGCAAAATTTGCAAGTAAGAATTTACACTCCCATCTCTTCCCATGATCTTCGCTTAGACTAGAGCCGACAGACGTGTTTAATAATAATAATAGCGCAGGTTACGGTAACGAACGCCACAAACTTACGTATCCATCTTAACATATACTCTTTCGATATACAAAAACAATTCTAACCAGAGCCAACTAACGAAAAGAAAAGAAATGGTCCGTTTCGGAACTCGACCGCAACCTTATATCTGTAAATGTATCTCTTCGTTTAGACGATGCAAGCAACAGCCATCGAACGGAATGTAACTTTTATGTCAACCACTCTTTCGATAAAAACAGCAACTACAGCAGCAGCAGCAGAAGACGACATAGTGTTTATACAAAAAATTCCAAATAACGAAAATCGGCAATGACATCTAACACAACGTCTCCAAATATACATCTGCAAGCACCGTTAACAATCGCCCAGAACGCAGAGCGCTCTCTCGGCAGGCTACATAAAAGAAACATATGCTAAGTGTTTAAAAGCACCTAAGTTACATCTCCAAATGATCAAAACCTTCTACGCAGACGCACAACACAAGGATAACTCGCAATGCATTTATTTAATGGAGCTGAGCCATGCCGAAAGTTCCGAAATGTAACACACACTCTCTCTCTCTCTCTCTTTAGCGATCTTGTCCTGTTACGTTTCCTTCTCCTTAGATCGAGGTATAGATGCGCCTTCCGAGAATTCGGGTACTTTAATTTTACCTCTTATTTCCTAGCTACAGCAGTACACATCCCATCTAAGGAATCTCTATCTCCTGTTACGATGCAAAATACATTTATCTGACACCGATATTCCAGCGCCCCAGAAGACATTTAAACCCTATTGTGCAACGGAGAGTCGAAATAAAAGAAAAATAGGTGAAATAATTTACCGATTCCGACCGTCTACACTAAAACGTTTCGAAATTATTGGCCTAACAACACCCTTATTCGACAATACAGCAACCACAGAACCGAGGTTACCTGCCCAACGCAACTCCGATTTCCAGTTCGACCCGGCCTTTACCCACAAAATTCCTACTCCAAGTTCCTTTCTTGTGCAGTCCACTAATCCGAACTAAGATTTATTATTTTCATTACAAGTAGATGTCTACCGCAAACGAAGACGCTAACCTACACACCGCATCACATAATTCTATATAGGACATGGAGTGTTTACATTTTTTTTTGTTACAGTACAACTGAGTACATGCAACGTAATGTTCGCAAACACTTATATCGCAACCAAGTCCCGCACACATCGATCATAACCTGCTCTCTAAGGAATGGATGGGAGTCACACACAGTACAAACACGTTTGTCGTGTGTTCCGCTAATTTCGGCAAATACAACGATTCGAGACCAATCCCCCCGCCTGTTTACTGTAAAAGCAAATATTTTTCCCCATACTATCTGTTTAAACCGGGCTTGCACATATGCAATAGCCTCCTTTTAAAAGCCTATGCCCGGTCTGCACGGCCACTACGGTCGGGGGTTCGAATCCCCCCTCGGGCATGGATATTTGTGCCGTCCTTAGTTGTAGGTAGATCATAAGTAGTTTGTAAGTTTAGGGACTGATGACCCCGTAGTTAAGTCCCTTAAGCTTAACAAACATTTGAATTGAATTTGAATTGAAAAGCCTATGTCTTCGTCATATAACCCAGTTTTCGTTTATCCTTCTTCTTAGGACTTCTGGAATAATGTAGGCGATATCTACGTCTGTGGAGAATAAAGTCCTGGAATTCTAAAAAAAATAGAGCTCCTTGCTCGACTATACAAGTAATTTACAGTTGAAACTAAAAAACATAATGTCCCAGAAACCGATCCATTTTCGGGTACTCTTAATACCCAAGTAATCAAATCTAATAGCGTATATTAACCGGGAGCGACGCACAGTACAACGGCGCACTTGTCTTATCCTCGCCCACAACCACATTGATGATGCTCCTTCCATCCGAAAGTCATGCGCGGTTAAAAAAAAATCCCTGCGAAATCTTGTGTGTTGTCCAAAAATCCAGAAGATAGAAGCCATCTACACGAAGCTGCTTCTGTAGTATAGATGGGAGCGCCTCCATTAAAAAAAATCGATTAGTTGCAGTTTATACGAAGTTACTATTTCTGGAATACATGGGGGAAATATGTACGTCCTGTGGGTATATATCTTATAAACTGCAACTAAACGATGATTTTAATGGAGGCGCTCCTATCTATACTACAGCAGCAGCTTCGTGTAGTTGGCTTCTATCTCCTGGATTTTTGGACAACACACAAGATATCGAAGGGCTTTATTCTCCACAGACGTAGATATCGCCTACGATATTCCACAAGTCCTAAGAAGAGGGATAAACGAAAACTGGTTTATATGGCGAAGACATAGGCTTTTAAAAGGAGGCTATTGCATACATGCAAGCCCGGTTTAAACAGATAGTATGGGGAAAAATATTTGCTGTTACAGTAAACAGGCGGGGGGATTGGTCTCGAATCGTTGTATTTGCCGAAATTAGCGGAACACACGACAAACGTGTTTGTACTGTGTGTGACTCCCATCCATTCCTTAGAGAGCAGGTTATGATCGATGTGTGCGGGACTTGGTTGCGCCGCGGTGGAGTAGCCGAGCGGTCTAAAGCGTCTCGCTGCGGAGCGCTCGGTTGCTCGCCGTGGAGGTTCGAGTCCTCCCAGGGGCATGGGTGTGTGTGTGTTTGTCCTTAGGTTAGTTTAAGTAGGTTTAAGTAGTTTGTAAGCTACGGACTGATGACCACGCAGTTTGGTCCGATAGATTTACAGACATTTGAATTTTGAACTTGGTTGCGATATAAGTGTTTGCGAACATTACGTTGCATGTACTCAATTGTACTGTAACAAAACAAAATGTAAACACTCCATGTCCTATATAGAATCATGTGTAGCGGTTTGTAGGTTAGCGTCTTCGTTTGCGGTAGACATCTACTTGTAATGAAAATAATAAATCTTAGTTCGGATTAGTGGACTGCACAAGAAAGGAACTTGGAGTAGGAATTTTGTGGGTAAAGGGCGGGTCGAACTGGAAATCGGTGTTGCATTGGGCAGGTAACCTCGTTCTGTGGTTGCTGTATTGTCGAATAAGGGTGTTGTTAGGCCAATAATTTCGAAACGTTTTAGTGTAGACGGTCGGAATCGGTAAATTATTTCACCTATTTTTCTTTTATTTCGACTCTCCGTTGCACAATAGGGTTTAAATGTCTTCTGGGGCGCTGGAATATCGGTGTCAGATAAATGTATTTTGCATCGTAACAGGAGATAGAGATTCCTTAGATGGGATGTGTACTGCTGTAGCTAGGAAATAAGAGGTAAAATTAAAGTACCCGAATTCTCGGAAGGCGCATCTATACCTCGATCTAAGGAGAAGGAAACGTAACAGGACAAGATCGCTAGTGTTAAATTTCGGAACTTTCGGCATGGCTCAGCTCCATTAAATAAATACATTGCGAGTTATCCTTGTCAGAGTTGTGCGTCTGCGTAGAAGGTTTTGATCATTTGGAGATGTAACTTAGGTGCTTTTAAACACTTAGCATATGTTTCTTTTATGTAGCCTGCCGAGAGAGCGCTCTGCGTTCTGGACGATTGTTAACGGTGCTTGCAGATGTATATTTGGAGACGTTGTGTTAGATGTCATTGCCGATTTTCGTTATTTGGAATTTTTTGTATAAACACTATGTCGTCTTCTGCTGCTGCTGCTGTAGTTGCTGTTTTTATCGAAGGAGTGGTTGACATAAAAGTTACATTCCGTTCGATGGCTGTTGCTTGCATCGTCTAAACGAAGAGATACATTTACAGATATAAGGTTGCGGTCGAGTTCCGAAACGAATCATTTCTTTTCTTTTCGTTAGTTGGCTCTGGTTAGAATTGTTTTTGTATATCGAAAGAGTATATGTTAAAATGGATACGTAAGTTTGTAGCGATTATTATCTAACCTGCGCTATTATTATTAAACACGCCTGTCGGCTGTTGTATTTGTAGTCTAAGTGAAGAGCATGGAGAGAGATGGGAGCGTTTGCGCATTGATAAATTCTTACTTGCAAATTTTGCATACGAGTTTAACGGTGCTTTGCAGATGTATATTTAGAGACGCTGTGCTAGATGTCATTGCCGATTTTCGTTATTTAGAATGTTTGTATGAACAATAAGCAGTCTTCTGCTGCTGCTGCTGTTATGTTGTCGAAAGAGTGGTTGGCATACTAGTTACATTCCGTTCGATGGCTGTTGCTTGCATCGTCTAAACGAAGAGATACATTTATAGATCTAAGGTTGCGGTCGAGTTCCGAAACGGACCATTTCTTTTCTTTTCGTTAGTTGGCTCTGGTTAGAATTGTTTTTGTATATCGAAAGAGTATATGTTAAGATGGATACGTAAGTTTGTGGCGTTCGTTACCGTAACCTGCGCTATTATTATTATTAAACACGTCTGTCGGATGTAGTCTAAGCGAAGATCATGGGAAGAGATGGGAGTGTAAATTCTTACTTGCAAATTTTGCATACGAGTTTTAATAATTTACTACTACAAGCTGTAGTATACGAGACCAACTAAGCATTTCTGTTCTAAATTGTTTTTTAGCATTACACCGAAATACATACGAAGAACACTATGGTAGCTTAATTTTTTATTCCACGAATAATAATAAACGGCGGAAATTGTTGTTACATAAATCGAGATCTGGCGTACGGATCGCTGCGGCGCGCTTAATAATAAATATGCAATTTAATTGGATGCTGACCTGGCGGGGCGCGGTCGCCGTAGAAAGAGTTCAGTACGCCCCTGCCCTGGGCGCAGGGGTCGACCTGCGGGGGCCGTGTCGATGCGTTCAAGACAATCGTCGCGGTATTGTTTGTTCTCGCGGGTCCTTTGAGAAGCGGTCGCGAGCGTGGAGTAGGAGGGGTCGCATCTGTCGGCGGCGGCGGCGGCGTCTTTTGAGAAGCGTTCCGGCAATCGGCCGAGCGAGTAGGGGTCGCGTTATCGGCCAGGTGTGTGGGAGAGAGTGCGAGTACAGACATGTCGAGGGGTCTACAGGTCTGGACCTGTCGGAGGTGCTGCCTGTCTGGCGGTTGTGTCGAGGGGTGGAGGGGGGCGTCGTGTGTGGCCGAGGGAGGTGTTGCAACCTGTCAATCATCCTTAAGTGCGTTATGGTGGCGTCCTTTGATTAGCGGTCGGACAAGTAGCGAATCAAAAGGACCTAAATGTAAACTGTCAATCATCTTTCGTTCTTCCAGGAAGACCTATCAATCATCCTGTGGCGGCATCCTTTGATCTGAGGTCCGGCAATTGGCCGAGGGAGGAGGGGTCGATGACACTATCGTCGAAGGGCGAAAGTTCAAGGTCATTGCGCGTCAATCGCTATACTACTAACGGCATCGCCGGCAGCTGCGGCAGCGTAGCTGTGCCTTATCTCTACGTTGTCCTCTCACGGTATTTCAAGTGTTCGTAAAGTGTATGGGACTTAACTGCGGGGTTATCAGTCCCTAAACTTACAAACTACTTAGGAACTACCTGATACCAAAGACAGCATAAACATCCATGCCCGAGGGGGGGATTCGAACCCCCGACGGGGAA
The DNA here is from genome assembly GCA_026315105.1 of Locusta migratoria. Taxonomy (NCBI): domain Eukaryota; kingdom Metazoa; phylum Arthropoda; class Insecta; order Orthoptera; family Acrididae; genus Locusta; species Locusta migratoria. The sequence continues at coordinate 460,577,438 of CM048755.1, forward strand.
CGGCTTCGTGCGTCGCAGCATTGTGCCTCAATGTGCTCGGCTGCTCCTCCGCGGTCCTGGCAGTAGTTGGACCGGCCGCTTACGTTTGGCCGCGGTGGAGTAGTCGAGCAGTCTAAAGCGTCTCACTGCGGAGCGCGCGGTTGTTCGCCGTGGAGTTTCGAGTGCTCCCTGGGGCATGGGTGTGTGTGTTTGTCCTTACGCTAGTTTACCTAGGTTTAAGTAGTTTGTAAGTTACGAACTTATGACTACGCAGTTTGGTCCGATACATTTACAAACATTTGAACATTTGCTTACGTTTCGGGACACTGGAGTCAGTAATGGCCGACAGCATGACAAACATTACATGTTTGAGGTTGTCCGTTACTCGCAACAAAAGCACGATGCCCATTGATCATAGTACATGGTGGGATGTGCTGTTTTGTTACCATCGTAACGCTATGCACACCATTATAAACTTGAAACCGGTAATCACTCGACCATTTTTCTTTGACTACTTGGGAGATATCACAGTATGGTTACAAGTAGCGTCTGAGCATCTGAACTCGGATCTCAAATTGACGGTTGAATACACGGATGTGACGAATACCAAAACCGGCATGCGTAATTTTAACCGTGCTTATCTTGCCGTTTAAGTACGGAATTTAAGTTCTCCGTTATTAACGGAGACAAGTCTCTCACATACTTCCACACTAGTTAGTTTCAGGAACAGGGCGTTAATGAACGTGTCATACTGAATACAAATTATGTCCGGGTCGTTAAGCAATAAATCTTCTTCGAGCTAGCTATAGATTTCGAAGGCGGACGGTTTGTCGACATCTTCTAGTCTTCTAATATATAAAGCAGAGTGTCTGTATGTTTATACGTGTTACATACAAATCTACAGTTTTGTTCCAATCTTATGAAATTTTGAACACGTAAGCTTCAATCCATGAGGACGGTCGCCGTAAGTGTAAGAATCACATATGATATATAGTTCACGAGATATGACGTTATAAACAATGACATGCGCGAAAAACTGCTGCATTTTGCGACAATGCTGCTCATTTTCTCCTAAACCATTGAACCGATTTCAACCAAATTTGGTACACACATTCCTTACCTTGAGGTAACAATTACTGCAGGGTTAAGAATCACTTACGGCACATGGTTCAAAAGATATTACGTCATAACCAATAGAAATCGCAAAAAAATGCCATATATTGCGGCGAGACTTTCGAAATACACTGTATGAGAATGACAGTACTTAAGCGAGTTGCAACAAACTTTAAACATAATTTCAAACCTTTATTAAACTTTTTCTGGCTGGCAACCATAATTAAATGATGAAAGGAAAATAGTTTCGCGCTTACTATTTTTCCTCTGTTTATGGAGTACAACTACGGCTCTCGGTATAACGTTACAATTTATAATTTGTGCACTACAAATTGTAGCGACAGGAAATTTTACAGACAGTATACACACATATAGTTCAATGTACCTTCTAAATTGTATCACACTACTACACGTAGTTCATGAGATATGAGCACAAACAGTAACGTTCCGCTGTTTCACTGCCATCAGGGGATGTGTGGAGGAGAATTTGCGTAGGTGCTACAAAGATCGTAGTATCTATATCTATTCAGACAGCCAGGCAGCCCTGAGATCACTGGCAGCTCCTGCAACAAGGTCTAAAATTGTTGCAGAATGCCACAGGGTTCTGGTGGAGCTATGGGAAAGCAATATAGTAAACCTATTGTGGGTCCCTGGTCACTCGGGGATCAGTGGCATCGAACATGCCGACAGATTAGCCAGGATGGGGGCAGAGACTCCATTTATTGGACCGGAACCTGTCCTGACAATCAACAAGGCAATGATCAAATTGGAGCTACGTAACTGGCTCAGAAGACAGCACGTAGAATATTGGACCAAAGTCCATCAACAAAAACATGGCAAGGTAATGATGCCAAAGCCATGTTTTAAAAGAAGCTCTGCAATCCTGGGCCTGAACAGGAGAGAGATTAGACTCATGGTTGGATTGCTGACAGGCCATGGGAATTTCAAAAAACACCTACATACAATGGGAATAACAGAAGAGGACCCTAAATGTAGGATCTGTGATGACGGTGATGAAACTGCATCATATCTAATCTTCGAATGCATTGCATTGGAGAGTAAAAGGCACAGAACATTTGGGACAACTAGACCCGAAGAAATTGTGTCTAATAAAGAACTGGTAAAGGGACTCCTTGCACTGTTCAAGGGCATTGGTTGGCTGTACTAGATATATAGGGAGTGATACCGCACAATAAACTTAGTTTCGGTGCGGGCAGTGGCGGGTTGGATCAAGACTGTTTTGGCTTCCCTGGAAAAATCAAATCAAATCAACGTTCCGCTGTTCATGGACTAAAACTACGGCTTACGGTATGACGTTACAATTTATAATTTCTACACTACTAATTGTAGACGCAGTAAATTTTACAGACAATATACACGCATATAGTTTATTATACCTTCAAAAATTGTATCACTGTACAACATGTAGTTCATGAGATATGAGCATGTAAACAGTAACGTTCATGGAAAACCTCCACTTCCCGCACCAAGTTTTCAAAAAAATGTTCAAATGTTTGTAAAGTCTATGGGACTTAACTACGGGGTCATCAGTCCCTAAACTTACAAACTACTTATGAACTACTTACGAACTAGGACGGCACAAATATCCATGCCCGAGAGGGGATTCGAACCCCCGACCGTAGTGGCCGTGCAGACCGTGACTGGAGCGCCTTAGTCTCCTCGGCTACCGCGGCCGGCGCACCAAGTTTTAATCTATTAATTCTTTAATACTATCTGTATTCCCAAGAGACTTTAAAGACTTACACCCCTTATACAAATGAATATATACTTGAAAAATGGCAGGAATAAATATAAATAAATAAATAAGTACCCGGGCAACGCCGGGTTTTCAGCTAGTTACGATTAAAGGAAACCTGTTCGTTGTTTTCTCTCTCGTCACTGTAATCAGGGTTCATGGAAGAGACTTTCAATTAACTGAAGCCGCGAAGAGTAGAAGAGCCGCCGCCGCCGCGATGCCCGCAGCAGCGTAAACAAGTCGAGCACCGCACCGTGGTGGCTATCATGTGCATGGGGGGAGTGCCGCCCTACACCCACTGCACGCCTCAAGAGTCAGCGTGTGTTCATTATTGAAAATTATTTACGTTATGCCTACTAGGTTTATAGGCGCACCAGCGGTGGTTAATTTCTTGTTCACATTGTAATTTCCTGGTTAAAAGAAAAATGTAGCCAAGTGATTAAGTCGGCCGCTGGCTCGAAGCGGGAGACCCGGTTTCGATTCCCGGCCCGGCACACATTTTCACTTGGCGGCATTGTTTCATTTCAATGCCCTAAAGCAGCTAATCTCAATCTTTTTCTTCCTAATCCTTCTTCCTTCCTCTCCTTTATCAATAACTAGCGGAAAACCCGGCGTTGTCCGGGTATTTATTTATTTATTTTTGCCATTTTTCAGTTATATATGTGGTGTCGCACAAGTATGAAGTGCGCGCCACGTGCTTCCGCCGCGCGCCGCCATGCACGCACGGAGCGGCGTTCTTACGTCAGCTACGAGCGCCCTCTGCTGCAAGTCTGCTCGTGGCCACGATAGCTGCATCGAACACTTGGGACTGAGATAGGAACCAGTTAATACTTGGGAATCAGATAGGCACCAGTTAAGACTTGGCTGTTGGATAGGCACTAGGAATCATCAGTAGGCAGGCCTCTATCTAAACTAAGTATCAGCATTCTGCAGTCAAGAACTATGTAAAAGTTAAGTATTACCAAGACTCCATGAAATATATATCTCGTTCTAAGTTACTCTAGTGTTTCTAGTTTCTGCTGTCCCACTGGCTGGTCACCTCCGTACCTGCACACGCGTGCATCCTTTATTCCTGTGTCGGTCTCTCTTTACTCGGCCACCGACACCCAAGACAACCGGCGGAAACGAGACACATAAGTGGCGACGATGATGGGATACAAATATATATTCCTTTGTATAAGGACTGTATGACTTTAAAATCTCTTGGGAATACAATTCAAATCAAATGTTTGTATAGTCTATGGGACTTAACTACGGGGTCATCAGTCCCTAAACTTACAAACTACTTATGAACTACTTACGAACTAGGACGGCACAAATATCCATGCCCGAGGGGGGATTCGAACCCCCGACCGTAGTGGCCGTGCAGACCGTAACTGGAGCGCCTTAGTCCCCTCGGCCACCGCGGCCGGCGGAATACAATTAATAGTAAAGAACTAATAGATTAAAACTTCGTGCGTGATGAATCGGTTTTCCATGAACGTTACTGTTTATGTGTTCAGAGCTCATGAACTATGTGACGTACTGTGATACAATTTAGCGGGTGCACTCAACTATATGCGCGTATACTGTCTGTAAAATTTCCTGCGGCTACAATTTATAGTGTAGAAATTATAAATTGTAACGTCATACTGAATGCCGTAGTTTTAGTGCATGAACAGCGGAAAGTTACTGTTTATGTGCTCCTATCTCATGAACTACGTGTCGTACTGTGATACAATTTAGAAGGTACATCCAACTATATGCTTGTATACTGACCGTAAAATTTCCTGCGGCTACAATTTGTAGTGTACAAATTATAAATTGTAACATCATAGCGAATGCCGTAGTTTTACTCCATAAACAGCGGAAAAGTAGTAAGCGAGAAACTATTTTCCTTTCATCTTTTTTCTATGGCTGTCAGCGATAAAAAGTTTAATAGGTTTGAAATTATGTTTAAAGTTTGTTGCAAGTCGTTAAGTACTCTTATTCTCATATAGCGTATTTATAAAGACTCGCCGCATTATGTGGCAGTTTTCTGCGATTCCTATTGTTTACGACGTTATATCTCCTGAACCTTGTGTCGTACGTGGTTCGTACTCGTACAGCAATTGTTATCTCACGCAAGGAATATGTGTACCAAATTTGGTTGAAATCGGTCCAGTGGTTTAAGAGAAATTGATCAGCATTGTCGCTAAATGCAGCAGTTTTAGACACATTTCAATGTTTATAACGTCATATCTCGTGAACTATATATCATATGTGATTCTTACACTTACACCGCACTCATGGATTGAAGCTTACGGGTACAAAATTTCATAAAGATTGGAACAAAACTGTAGATTTGTATGCAACACGTACAAACATACGGACACTCTGCTTTATATATTACATTTGCAAATGCAAAATGGCTGCGAAGCAGGTGTGGTGTCTGTTATTTCGGACGTGTCCAAAAGAACTGACACCCCACCAATATAATAAGTAATCCCCTAATTATTTTGACCATTGTATTACGACCTATTTAACACTACCGAGAATGGACGGCATCCATGAAGCCTCGTAGGTTGAGTACTTTATACTCTTGTCACATAATTTCGCTTCTGAAACGTGAAATTTTTTTATCAGTTATCGGTGTCAGCAAAGGGATTTCTTCACGTCGACAGAAGAGGACCACCACATCAGGGGCATAAGCTCTAACTGTGAAATTCTTTTCTGAGTTTGTTATCCCACATAATCGATCAGAAACTCACTGCAAGAATGGTTCAAGTGACAATATTAGCAGGGAGATAGAGAGGGAGCTACGTTGCAGCAGCCCTCAATTGAGAACGAATGATAGTGTCAGCAGACTATCGACCACAATTGAAGCAGTAATGTCATGCTTCAACTTCGAAAGAATAGTTCGTGCAGCAGCAGTAATGACATACATCTGTATGTATTGCTGACATGATGATATTCCTTGTAAAATTCCAATAATACCAAGGCACAATGAGCAGACATAACAGCTGCTACCGAGTCCACGTCCCATTTTTGCCACTGGGATCAAGCTCATATGGCTAGGAAGGCAATATTGGTGTTTGCCAATCACACAGTCAAAAAAATGGACAATCTTCTATTCACGTTTGGTGTGAGAGTTTTATAGTAAAATGGAGTGGTATGAGAAGACAGAAATCTGCCACCATAAAACGCCCAGAATGCGTGGGTATGAGAATAAATTTTCCTTCCCTTAAGCTCAAAGACACAGAGCTCCTCGCCACAAAGGATTTTTTTAAGTATGGAAGTAAAAGTAGAATCTAACAGATGCGAGAAATGTAAATAAAATTCCCTTAGAAATCTGTGTGGCCCAGTTGATTTGCGCGCGCGCACGCGCGGACGTCCTCTTTTCCCCGGACATGTCCTCTTTTTTGGACCCTAAAAATGGTCCGCGCGGATTTTCTACAAAATGGGGAAATGTCCTCTTTTTTGTAAGTTATACAACTGCTTCAATTTGAAAGTGCAAAAATACAATCTTTTGAACTCTCATAAATGAAAACTCTATAGAATAACTTATCTTGCAACACAGTAATGTTTTTTTTTCGATTTCAGAGAATTTTAAATAATTGGGGTTGTAATTAGCGTGTCATAAAGTTGCAAGGCGGTCAGATACAGAAATTACATACGCAAATATACAAGATAAATCAGCTTCTAATAATTTCAAATTACAGTCCTTATCAGTGGCGGACAAGGAGGGGCGAAGGCGGCGGACCGCTCCGGGCCTCGCTTCTTGGAGGGCCTCCAAATACCTCGAAAGCTTCTTTATTTTTTTATATTATTTTTTCGTTTAATTTGCCTCTCGGTTCTCGTTTTGAGGCGTCCAAATCTCGAAAGCATATATATATATATATATATACTGTACCGCGCCGCGTCCAAGGGGAGCCCCAAACCTCCAAACTTACTGTTTTTATTGTAATACACGTATTTCGAAGTGGACGGGGGACTCATTTTTTGCTTTGCCGCCGCCCCAGTCCTCAGACAGCTCGCCACTGATCCTTATGGTCATTTGTGTAACTCTGAAAGTGTCCTCTTTTTTGTGCACTGACATCTGGTAACCCTACTTGAGTCAAATCACGTTGATCAGTCATCTGCCAGCCTTGAGATGCACCGAAGGATGTAATTAATGAGCGTCGATATCGTGTTATATGACGCAGCTATTGGTACAACAATGTCACTTCTTTATGAACAAGTAAGCGTATAGTGGACTTCATTTTCCAACCATCCATTTGCTTCTTCTTAACCTGTAGTAATTTCTCCTTTTCCTGAAAAACTTATGTGATCGCCAATTACGCTATCCAGATGCGATTCCCGCCCTGCACAAATTTTCAGATTATGACACTCTATGTTCAAATGTTTGTAAATCTATCGGACCAAACTGCGTGGTCATCAGTCCGTAGCTTACAAACTACTTAAACCTATGAAACTTCCTGGCAGATTAAAATTGTGTGCCGGAATCGGGACTCGAACCCGGGACCTTTGCCTTTCGCGGGCAAGCGCACTACCGACACGACTCACGATGCCGCCTCACAAATCCACTTCCGCCAGTACCTCGCCTCCTACTTTCCAAACTTCACAGAAGCTCTCCTGCGAACCATGCAAGACTAGCACTCCTGGAAGAAAGGATATGGTGGAGACATGGCTTAGCCACAGCCTAAGGGATGTTTCCTAGGTAAACTAACCTACGGACAAACACACACACATACCCATGCCCCAAGGAGGACTCGAACCTCCACGGCAAGCAACCGCGCGCTCCGCAGCGAGGTGCTTTAGACCGCTCGGCTACTCCACCGTGGCTCACACTCTATGATGGTAATGCAACGCGCCCATGACTCCTTCCTGCTCGCAACGGTAACTTCATTCCAGGAAAGGCATAAGCACAATTACAGAACGTTTCCTGTTCTTTTGTACAAATATCCTGTACCACGGAATTATTAATTTACTAGGCACGCCGTTCTGGCTTCGATGAATCAGCGGTGGCAGTTCTGTGTAATGCCGTGCAGCTATATAATCGATGAGCTGTGATACAAGCGTGTTTGATAGGGCAGTGAGTCGCTGTGTGGGTGGACTGCAGCGTCACTGCATGCGAGACTCGACTATTGCAGTAATAACGCTCGATGCAGCGCAGCCAATCGCGCACTCTTCACAAAGCGGCGTGTAATTTGCAGTCAGCGTACAGTCAGTGCACGCGGGCAAAACCAATTCTCAGCAGCCTGCTTCCGTTTATACTCGCCGCCATAGGTCAACTACATCAACAAGCGTTCACATGAAGTGAGCGTTTCCAAAAATAACTTAACGTTGTCAGTCTATATTTACGATGAAGCGCTAACATTCGCGTACGTAGAACTCTTGAATATCTTCATTAGTGGCAGATGAAAACGTTGTCATTAGGGAGGTGGTGGTGAGTGACAACAACAGATAAATGTGTTAATCGAATGTTAGACCGATTCAACTGAAGCACAAAAATCACAGTTTATATATGACAATGATAACCGGTATTACCACAAGTCGCCAAAGCGGACCGAACATTCGAAATTTCTGTGTAACGTCTAGATACAGTAATTGACAAAAACATTATTTTACAAATGTTTCAGTACGAAGCAGATAAGACGTTATCTGTAGTCTTTTTAGGACGGAAAAATGGTGTTAATAATATATTACGCTTACCATTTCCCCCTCTGACTGTGTGATATTACAGGTACAGGGGGAAGCTGATTGTTTCCATGTGAAAAGCGGGTTTTGTCAAGGTGTCGGGTTCCCCAGCCGGCCGGCTACCAGTTTGTACCTAGTGAATGTGATACAGCAGGTAGTCAGGTTTTTTCAAATGTGGTCGGAAACCGGAAGCAACGCTCTTGAATGAGTGAGGGCGGCTAACCCAGAATGAAACTGAAATACAATATAGCCACACACATTATTCTAAAAATAAGTATAAAATCAGGTAATGATCATACCGCAAATATAATTATATGAATGGATTCAGGAAACTTGAGAGAATAAAACGCCATAATTACAATTTCAATATCCCTTACCGATAAACAGCTGACAAATTTCAGTACTATAATAATAATATTATAAGACTTATATTTACAATTATTGATACGTAGTGTTCATCAGTAACAATTTAAGTAACAAATGGGCAGCAATGTAGCACGTTATGTACCTTAAAAGACATACCACGTTATTTCCGTATTCTTTCAATAAACTTTGTTTTATTCTCTTGTTCTGCTTTTCGTTGAGGTAGTAATACTCTTGTGTCAGAACATAGATTCCACCACAGAAATACAAAATATGAACCCAGCAAAGAGCATTACATTTACATATGTATTTTATTATATTTAATATTATTCTTAGTAACGTTCGTTTTTTATGTTGTAGACTGCCACTTATATATTTCATGGCCGACTATAAATAGTAGATATGCAGCAGATAATTTATATATAAACAATTATAAGTATTTATGGACAATAACTAAATATATTTGTATAAAAAGCTGTGGTAAATTAAATATTAATTTTGTAACTATATTTCGACGGCGGAAGTATATTTGAACAGTGAGATGCCATGCTTAATGGCTCTCTGATCAAAGAGCTTCAGTCTCAAACGTTTTTTAGTATTGTTAAATATATATTTGTTTGTTAAATGTAAACAATATTTGTAGGGAAGTGGTCAAAGCATTTAATTCTGTGATATTCAAATGTATAAAATTTTGGAAGGGAAATTGTATTTTAAAGATGAGGCGTTAGGATGCATGCAAGGATACAATTTTGGGAGCAGGGAGAGCACGCTTTTAGAACGCTTGGGAAGGGACTCGTAACTTGGACGTGGTGGTGAAAGGTTGTAACGCTGGGAGGTCTGAAGCCACGTTACGAACTTGTGATTTGAAGAGATAGGCATGTGTGGACTTAGAAAATTTACGGGAATGTGACTGCAAACTTAGTCTCTGGTGAAAGGTAGTAGGGCTGTGGAACTATGATAATTCAGCAATCATGTAGTCGTGTGATGACAAACTGTGTTTTATAACGAATACTTTTCGCGGATTAACTTGGAACTGCAAAGATCGATGGACCACTCTAACTTACGAGTAATAATTTGGAACTTTTAATCTCGAGTGCGTGTGATACTTATTGTGCCTGTCATGAACAATAGTTGGGGAAATATTTAGTTATTTACCGATGTATAAAGTAGAACCACCTCCGCTTTTCATGTCTAATAAGAGTAATAAACTCCATTTATAAAGAATTACTTCGTGAGTGAATCACTTCTATATCTTAGAATCAAGTTTTGTTGGTCATTCAGAGGTTTAATTTATGTTTGTTACATATATTTTCACGTCATGGTATGCAGATTAATAGACTGGCTAAACTACAGATTGATTATTGATCTTGTTTAAACAGATTGGGTAGCTGTTTAGGGCATAGAAACTGACATACGTAGCTCACCCCTATGTACAGAGACAACGAGCCATAAACTTTTACTACCCGAGTTATGTATTGCCCAAGTCTTATTGGTGAGAACCGATAGGAACGTCGCAACTGTATGTTACGTTTATGGTCTAATCCAGAATGATAATGGTGATTCACGCATTAGGACACTGCAGGTCACAGTGATCACTTCCTTAGCAAATGGATTCGATATGAAGGCGATTCAGACTTTTAACGTAAATACTGATATTATTTAGTATCTATTCGAATCCGGTTGAGCCTCTCGCAATCCATCTCGCATACATACGTATATTCATATGCCAGCTTCCATAACCTGCATCAGACATTTCATGCATCTCGTTAAGTCACAAGACAGAAAAGAAAATGTATTTAACACTACGGCAACTACTTGATGAATTAAACCAAAAACACAGGAAACAGTCGTTCTGGATTGTAATACTTTATTTCCGTGGAACGGTACACTTAACACAGAATCATTAAAACTGCTACGAAGCAGTCTTAGAGCAGACGGGCTGCTAATCCATTTTCCGCAAAATATACATACAATGATGTGAGCCGGGAGTATTTCCAGTGGGAAGGAACTTTAAAAAATAGTAAAACTGCCGGGATATTTGTTTGGCTCCGGAAGATTGCAAGAAATTGGGATTTTTATGAAAATTTTTAGATTTCGATAGTTTTAACACTTATTAACAGTTAAAGAACCTTATAACTAGGTTAAATATGTACATTCATACACTTTAATCTAAGATTTATCATACTCTGTATTAATTCCCTTGCTAATTCCATGTAGAACGTCATTTACTTTAAGCCTGGTGAAAAAAAAAAATTAAAATATTCGCTAGGGCTACGATTTTTCGTCACGTTGAAACCCCACATTTCTCTGAATAAAACCTAAACTTGCAAAATATTTCTCTGGAGGCATAATTCTCAACCGGCCGTCATTTGCAGTATTTCATTAATTTTTCCACTACACTTGCTTCAAGTTCAAAATTCAAACACTGCTCAATTAATGTGATGAACTATGTTTTATAAAAGTTTATTTTCTATAATATCGCTATCAGTTTCAGTTTTAAAATCTTTAATTACTATTTACAATGTTCTATGTTAATAAAATCACTTGTATTTTCAAGTAAATTATAAATCTCGGCCGGTTTATTTGCATAATTTTTCCCCGAAATTTAGGTTTTATTCAGAGAAATGTGGGGTTTCAACGTGCCGAAAAATCGTAGCCCTAGCGAATATTTTAATTTTTTTTTTTTCACCAGGCTTAAAGTAAATGACGTTCTACATGGAATTAGCAAGGGAATTAATACAGAAAATGTTTAAAAATTTCACACTTGTTGATTTTAAACTTTATAGCCTAAAATATCACTAACATCGACAGCAAACTTAACAAAGTGAATAAACAAATCTCCCTGTGTATTTTAGTATTTAGTAGCTACTCACTAGATTGCATAAGAATATTATAAATTCCATTGAATCAGTTGTCCATAAATACATGGAGTAATCAGGAAGTTAAATGAACTAGAGAAAATTATGAAGGAAAACTTACCAAAATCGTCAATGCAAAAATCCAAAGAAAAGAAAATCATGGAAAAGTTTATCGAGGGAAAAACTTTGGCATTGGACTAATCCATGTCGCAGACTTTATGCTGGGAAGGATGCTTGACCCTATGGAACTACTAGACGCCATAGGTTTCGTTTGTGATTGTGCACAGCAGATGGGTTAGGATGTCTTAAAAGTGAGAGAAAGTTTAGCTGACTACAGAGACAAGGAAGGCTTATTGTCAAGAAAGTTTCTTTGGGAAAGGATGGACGATAAACAAAAAAAAAAAAAAAAAAAAAAAAAAAAAAAAAAAATCAGGCCCCTGTAATGGTGGACCGGGTTGAGAGGTTCTTCCGACATGGCAGATGTAGCCATAAGAATATTGGGGGCACCAGTAACTTCAGCTGCCACAGAGCGTACATGTAGTACGTTTTCTTGGTTGCATTCCAAGAAAAGAAACCGTCTTTCTTCTGAGCGAGCGACGAAGCAGGAGGACAGGAAGAAGACGAAGAAGGTCTTGAGAAGATGATGAGATCGACTGTAACGATGATGACTTTTTTGGAGTAGGAAATATAGAAGATGACATGGACATTGAGAGTTGAAAGAAGCGCGCAGGCCAGCCGCGGTGGCCGAGGGGACTAAGGCGCTCCAGTCACGGTCTTCACGGCCACTACGGTCGGGGGTTCGAATCCCCCCTCGGGCATGGATATTTGTGCCGTCCTAGTTCGTAAGCAGTTCATAAGTAGTTTGTAAGTTTAGGGACTGATGACCCCGTAGTTAAGTCCCATAGACTATACAAACATTTCAACATTTTTTTGAAGCGCGCAGCCCTCTAGCAAAATTCTGGCTCAGATAGCCAAGTGAAAGAAGCGTGTCTTTACTATTTTTCTTAATGGAACTGTACTTAATTGACGATCCCATCTACTGATCTTAAATAAAATGATAAATGGTTGCAACGGAAACGTGGGTTAGTTCTCTCTCCTCAAGAAGGGAGTAAGAGGCAAAATATTTGATTAGACTAAACAACATTTGCAAAATATATAGTGTGGGAAAATTTCAGTGAGGACAAAGGGTTAACGTTTAACAAAATGATTTGTTGCACAAGGCATAAACAACAAAGGGGTAGAGACCAATTTAATTATAATAAACACACACCTTACAAGAGAATCCAAATTTACTAGAGATTATATGGCCCTAATACTGCCCACCAGCTAAAGTAGTACTAGCGTAATTAATAATGATTATTTTTCAGAGAGGAGAAAGGAGGAACTGATACACATTCTCACACAGATACATGCGCCAAGCCATGCGGGTACTTACCAGCAGCGAACACAAAAAACAGCAACGTCAGCAGCAGTGCGCCGTACAGAACAGCAGGTTCACTCGCGCACCAATAAAAGAAAAACTTCGTGCCGTTGTGTATGGTCTTGTGGCTTAGGCTCACGGTAGCTATCAGCGGGAACGAACGCACGTGATAGAAGACCACGTGGCGTGCGATACAGTCTGTTTCCAGAAAAATTCGAAATATCAATTAAATAGGAAAATTCGATAAATAACACTTAAAAACGGTCGTTTTGGTGTTCGTATTGCACAGGAGGAAGAGAACTACTGATTGGTTAAGCTTTCAGGTCAAAACAGCCGTCTATAATGTCGGATTTTAGAATTTAAAAAAAAAACTTTTAACACAAAGTAAAATCGCGAGATAGGTCGTGCAACCATTCTTTCTACCCAGGGGAATGATATTTAGCTAATAATCAAGGTTGCAGACAGGTAGGACATGCTGTACAGAGTCGAAACACAGAATTTGAACAGAGTGAAAAAATTACTATTTCGAGAAAAATAAAATCGCAAGATAGATCGTGTAACCATTCGTTCTACCCAGGGGAATGATATCTAGATAGTAGGTAAGGTTACAGAGTGATACGACATGTTACGCGGTCAAATCGCGAAATTTGAACAAGTTGGAAAAAATTAAATTTCGTAAGAAATAAGATCGCGAGATAAGTCGTGTAACCATTAGATCTACTCAGGGGGATGATATCTAGCTAATAAACAGGGTTACAGAAACCTACAGTACTTCGTGGGGTGGTTCACAAAAAGTTAGAAAAGGAAAAAATTACAATTTCGAAAACAATAAAAACGCGAGATGTGTCTTGTAACGATTCATTCTACTCAGGAGAAGAAGAGAGATGTAATAGGAATGACTACGGTATAGAACACGCTATTTGCCATACATGTGGGGCAGCGAGTATGGAAGTTACAAGTTTAGAAGTACCCAAAATTCGGGGAAAATTAACACGTTGCACGTACTAGAAACCATAACATCTAAGCAAGGCTATAATTAACAACTCGAGCGCTGAAGGTGATGGAGTAAGCTGAGGGCTTTATCTCATACCGTCCACGTGTTCTATGGGCAAAGGGCAGGCACCGGAAGTCTCGAAAAGTTCCCGAAAAACATCAAATTTACCGATCAAATGGGCATGAAAAACGTTTAAACATGTATAAACGTAGGAAGGAAGGACTTTACAGTCAGGGAATGCAAGAATTCTGTTCATGAAGACCAGTGCGTTCGCGAAATCAAACTTCAAACAAAAAAAAAACAAAAAAAAAAAAAAAAAAAAAACAAAAAAAAAAAACTTGATGAAATTTGCAATCCATAAAAAATTACATAAAATCTCACCGGTACGCATTGCCATGATGTTATAGCCAGGACTAGAGACGTGAATGAACATGTTCAACCTACAGTCGCATCCTAACAAGGTCTATCCACGTGCTCCGAACATAGCTAACACCAAAAAGCCACTTACCCCGTCAAAGACCAGCCAATGACTCCTAGGCCGCCCTGGTGGTCGCTACTCTCCGTCTACCTAAGTTGGACGGGGAACCTCTTCAAAGAGTTTTTCCTGTTTCCAGGTCAGCAACTTAACGTGCTCACCGGTCAAGGGGAGTGAATGGGGACCTTCACTAAGCATCTTCGCAAAAGATTTGCCTTTGTCCGGGAGTTGGCAGAACTTGACCAGCACCAGAGGCAACTGCAGCAGCCATGCTGTTTGAACCAGCAGACAGAGCAGTGAGGTGCGGCTAACGCTTGTTTAAACTGTTTTGTGCTGAAGTCCCATTCATTCTGTGCAAGCGGGGTCAGTGGGAATGTATCAGAACATACGCCATCACATATGGAGCCTCATACACAAAAATAGACATTTAAAATTATGAAACACGACAAAATTATTCTATATCTTGGACAGAAAAAATCTTGTACATCTGGTATCTCGCACAGAACGAATAGAGTGTCTCGCTTCACTCAAAAAATTGTCTGAAGCCCATCAACATTTATTTAGTGGGGATAAAATAAATGGAACACGCTATATGGATGTGTTTCACAGTGATATTGAGTAGTGGACTTAAAAAAAATCACTGAATATGAAAAGTTGCTGTATTATACCTTATGCCTTTTAGTAGTTTTGATTTTTATAACATTTTGCATCCTGGCTATTTTACTGCACTTTTTGTTCAATTATGTTTTGTTTTTTCAACATATAATGATGTTCGTGTTTGTTTTAATAACACAATTAGTACATTGACCTATTCATTTGAGCGATTTCGTTTTTAAAATTATAAATTCCCAAGAAATTTATTTAATTATAATTTTTTCTTATAGAATATTTCAGTTTTTGTGTTTCATTGAACTACATAATTAGTGCCTTGAACCTATTAATTAAGTTTTATTGAGCTATCTTGCAAAGTCATCATAAATTCCTGGGAATTTATGAATTTTGGGAATATTTCCTCGGTTTTAAATTCCAGTCAATTTCATAAAAGTATATATTATTTAGTTTTTTTTTCTTTGACATACTGTACTCTACGCTACGCAGTTGTTGCACACTCGCCATACTCTGAATGCATGACACAGGGAGATATCCAGAGGTATGTTAAAATTAACTTAAAACATTTGGTCGATTTGAGGCAGAAATGCCATGGACACATTTTGTTGTTCAGTATTACCTACAGACGGAAATCATTACTTACCTGACTCTATATCTGGAGTACGGAAGTACTTTGTAGATTGAGGCTCACGTAGGTAGCATGAATAAATTAGCAACAAGTTAGATAGAAACCATCCTCATATGTTCTAGTCATCACAGCACCTTACCTTTTATCATAATATTTGAATTCTGTTAGTAACTGAATCATCAGACAAGATGATGGCACGTATTATCCGATGAATCTACCTATACAGACTCGTACATACGTAACTGACTATTTTTGTAACAAGCTAAACTCTGATAAAAAAAAGTCTCCGGTAATATTCTAATTGGATCTAAATAATTTAGATAAAAGATCTGAAATTGTCAGAAACCAGGATAAGAAGCTGATCGCTCGACATTTAGGAACTGTAATTTTGAATATTGCCGCGAGAGACAACGAACACCAACTGCCGGCGTGGCGCAGAGGATAGCGTCACGGACTGGAGAGCAGAAGGTCGCCGGTTCAATCACGCCCACCGGCAAAAATTTATTTCTTTGTAGTTTACAATTCCAGAAGGTTCTACATCTTTCTTATGTTCACTTGTAAATCCTACTTGTTTCTTATGTTAACTGTTCTTCTAATTTCTGGTAAATCCTGTCTGTGTATAAATAGCAGAGCACTCTGCCTGAGAGGCAGTCAGTGCTGCGTGTATGTTGAGTCCTTGTCTGGCTGCCCGCCTGAGCACGTCGCTCTCCGGGCAGTGCAAGCAAGTGCTTCTTCGCGAGCTTCGCTAGCGGCGGCTGCTTCCTTATTAATCGCTGTTTAGGAAACTGTAAGTTATGGCTGAATTTAACGATAGGGAAGAAAGGGAGAATAATGTTCAGGTCGACTTTAACAAGAATTTCCCACGACCATATGCTTTTGAGATCCATCGATGGTTAGAGGAGGATTTGAATTTGCCGGAAAATGAAGTTTTAGGCGTTCAACTGGACACGATCATGAACTGCTTGTTTTTGCAAATCAGAACCCCGGAATTATGTAATACTTTGGTAGAAATGAATGACGGTACCCGTAAATTTAGACATTTAAATGGTCAAATCAGTGACGTTTATTTATCTCACGCAGGCTTTGGTCTCCGTACTGTTAGGATATTTAACTTGCCATTTGAAACTCGGCTAGAAACTATCAGTCGGTATTTGAAACCATACGGAAAAGTGATACAAATTACAAAGGAGAAGTGGTCATCCGCGTACCGTTACCAAGTAGATAATGGTATCAGGTCTGTTAAAATGGTAGTACATAAGCATATCCCTTCATTCATGATAATTGCTGGGCACCGTGCTTTTATTACATACGACGGGCAGCCGCAGACATGTTCACTTTGTCATTCGACCGACCACTTGAGACAACAGTGTTCGCGGCGCAGGCGCCCCGCGCAACTGCCGGCAGAGAGGCAGGGGGGCGGCGAGGCCGCTGCGTCGTCGTACGCCACGGTGGCGTCACGTTTGGTTCCCGCGCGTCGCGGAGCAGACACTTTGGTGGCCGCGCCAGTAGACGTTATGGATACTACTCCAGCCATATCCCAAGCAGACGTATCAGAAGACCCTGTATCAGGGAATGTCCTTGAAACCGTTCGTGATTCAGAAACAGAGACTTTAGTTGACCGTCTGTCTGCCTCGAACGTCGAAGTCCCTGTGGCATCTGACACTATCGCCATATCGACCCCTTGGTACGAGGAAGTCGTAGACGAAACTGTACCCGTGCAACCTGCCGCAACTGCGAAAGTTACACAGACTATACCCGAGATAGAAGGTAGCGCAGGATTAGAACCCGCGCCACCTGTCTGTCACAGGCCAGCAGTACATATGGAAGAGTCCCTGCCTGTAGTTACACAGCGAGCTGAGGAACCATTAGTGTCTGATGTGACCGCGCAGGTTTCAGACACTGCGAGGGAGTCACAACCGGTATCGGCAACTGTCGTACAGTCCGCTGGTCCCCAGTTGCAGTCGCGAGCGCGTCACCCTCCGGACGGAGCGACCGTCAGGCGACACAGGAAGTTGCGCCCCACGAGTTAGAACCGAAATCGCGGCGGGACAGCTGCGTGGGCACGAGTGTCGTGCACAGGTCTAGGAGCTCCGGGAGCTCGGGCAGTCGCGACGGCCGCCGCCGGGAGCGCAGCCCCTCCCCGGAGAGGGCGCTGGCGCCCCGCCACCAGTACGGGACCAGGCAGAGGCAGAAGGCCGCGGGTTCTGATCCCGGCCACCGGCAGGGCGACCCCGGGCGAGTTGCGGGGGAGGGCGGGGTCGACGCCGCCCGCCGCCAGCTGCAGGAAGTGCTGAGCGAGGCGATGGCGGACATGGCGCGGGACACGAGGCGGCGCCGCAGCCGATAAAGCGCAAGTCCGACGACTCATACGAGAAGCGCACTCGCCCGCCGCACCAGTTCTCCCGGTCGGAATCGCAGTCACAAGAGGGACACACAGAGCGTGCCTCGTCTACGACGGATTTACGCATGGACACGGAAGTAGGGCCTACACACCCGAACTGGTTGACTGACAGGTCAGGGGAACATGAAGACGTGGACGGGACTCAAACCCCTGTTTAGAGTATACACTCCCAATTGACATTATGGTAGCGCATTTGCCATCAGTAGTCGCTACCATAAATATCAATAGATTCGAGTCAAATGCAAAATTTATAGCCTTGGTCTAATTCGTAAACAGTATTAAAGCAGACATCGTCTTTGTGCAAGAAGTTGTGACGAATTTGATCAGTTCTGTGCCAGGTTATCAAGTTATTTTAAATTACGACTCTGAAAGTTCTCGTGGGACCGCCATTTTAGTCAAACTCGATCATGATATTACAAATGTTGCGACAATCCCTAACGGACGAGGTATAGCGTGCACAATTAACAACATCAGATACGTTAACGTGTATGCCCCGTCGGGTGGTGAAGGTAAGCCGTTGAGAAGAGTATTTTTTAGTAGCGATATCTGCCATCTGTTGTACGACCGTCGCCTTCCAGTTGTGCTGGGTGGCGATTTTAATTGCGTATTGGAAGCTCAGGATCAGGAACCGCAGCCTAACAAATGCTTAGAACTTCAAACTTTGGTGACGGAGTTGAAGGTGACGTATTCCTGGAGACACCTGTACCCGCGTGCTCCAGGATTTACATACTTTTATGCCACTGGCCGTAGTCGTATAGACAGGATATATATTTCTTCCGACAAAAAGAATTGCATAGTCGATGCAAAGGTCCATCCAATCGTTTTCTCTGACCATTGTGCGTACGTTTGCAAATTTCACTCCTTGCTAGAGACGAGAGCCCGATCGCGGTGTCACTGGAAACTGAATACCCGTCACCTGCAGGACAGCACTCTGGGACCGGCGATCACTGGCGTGTGGCGGCGGGTCCTGAGCCAGCGCGCCCAGTACGACTCGGCGTTGTCACGGTGGGTGGAGTTAGGGAAGCCAGCTCTGCGGAAAACGCTCAAAGAGTTCAGTGCTAACGCCCAACATTGGAGAAAGAACACAGTGGCCTTTTACGAACAGTGTTTGCAAGACGTTATCGAAATGCCAACAGACGACCCAGCTCTTAGACTGGCGCGAATCAAACAGATAAAGAGCCGCCTACTGGAAATGAAGCAGTCGCGTTTGTACGGGTCCGTAGTTCGGAGTCAGGCGCAGGACGTGGGGCAGTTGGCGGACGAGGCGCCCTCCGTGTTCCACTTGCTGCGAGAGCGCAGGCGCGCGGCGCGGAGGCACATAGCGGAGCTGGAGGCGGCCGACGGCGGCCGGCTGCGCGCGCAGGCCGACATCCTGTCCGAGGCGCAGCGCCACTTTGCCCAACTGTTCGCCGAGAAGGACGCGGACGCAGACGCTGTCGCAGACCTCTTGCAAGAAGTGCCGCACATCTTAACACCCACGGACCGACGTCATTTAAATGCCCCCTTCACCGCAGCAGAAATCCTGGACGTACTAAAAACATGTGCCAAGCACAGGTCGCCAGGGACAGACGGAATGCCACCGGAATTTTATCTTAAATTTTGGGGTATAATTGGTGAGACTGTAGCTGAAATTTTTAATGACATTTTACAGGGAGTACCGGTTCCGAAATCCTTTTTAGAAGGCGTTATTACCCTTGCCCCGAAGACCAGAGTCAGTAGTAAAGTATCAAGTCTGCGCCCTATTACGTTTCTTAACGGGGATTACAAACTTTTTACAAAGTGTGTCGCAACGAGGTTAAAATGTGTTATGTCTAAAATTATTAGTGACTATCAGTTTTGCGCGGTACCACGCAGAACAATACATGATGCGGTGTCAACATACAGGGACGTAATTGCATTTACCACCGTGCAAAAAATACCTTTCGGAATCTTATCTATAGATTTTGCCACCGCATTCGATAGGGTTAGCCATTTATATCTCCGGCCTGTGTTACAGAAATTTGGATTCGGTATCAACTTCGTCAGAATGAAGCACAATCTGTTCATTGGTTCGACCTCCCGTGTTTGTATTAATGGCACTTTAACGGAGCGTGTTCCCATACGGTGTTCCGTGAAACAAGGCTACCCATTGGCGATGTCGTTATTTGCTATTTCCCTTGACCCGCTCTTACGTAAACTGCACAGGTCTTGCGTCGGAATACAAATCGGACAAACAAAACAGGTTTGTCGCGCATACGCCGACGACCTGGGACTTCTGGTGTCTCGGCCGGCCGACCTGGACATCATACGCGACAGTCTCACCACGTACGAGCGGGCGTCGGGAGCGGCGGTCAACACCCGCAAAACCGTTTTTCTCCCGATCTACAATGCCGATCGCAACTATAGGCGGCCTTGGTTTACTGTAAAACTGGAACACAAGATTTTGGGCGTGCGACTACAAGCCAATTTACTGAAAAGCAACGGGTCACCGTCATCAATGTGTTCTTGCTGAGCAAAGCTTGGTATATTGCTCAGGTATTTCACTTAGCTAAAGAACTCGGACGAGCGATTACGCAGGCTGCGTATTGGTTGCTGTGGCGGGGCCACATCTTTAAAGTTGCGTACGCTACCTGCACGTTACCGCGCGAGAAGGGGGGACTCGGACTGACGCACTTTGCGACAAAAGCGGCCGCTCTGCTGATTCATCGGACGAGTCGGACGATCGAGGAACACCCGTCGGGTCCCACGGCGGTCGTGTTCGGCAGATTTCGGCCGTCATCGTAAACGGCACCTGTAGACCCTTCCGCCATCCCGTTCCGGCTGCGCTACATCCAGGAGTTCTTCGTGCAAAAGAGTTACTTGGACGCCGAAGACCTGGAGCCCCGCTCGCGGACAGTCGAGACCGTGTACCGCGCTCTGCAGGGACGCCCGCTCGCGAACGAGATGGAAGCCCGTCACCCGACGGCTGCGTGGAGGGCCGTGTGGACCAACGTGCACGAGCCTTTCCTGCAGACGGACGTCAGCAGCCTGTGGTACCGCGCGGTCAACCGGATGCTGCCCACGCACGACCGGATGGAGCGGATAGGGCTGCGCGCGACCAGCCGCTGCAGCCACTGCGGCCTGGAGGACTCGCTGGAGCACAGGTTCGCCACCGCCCCGTCTGGGGCGCCGCGGCGCGCATGCTCGCCCTCGTCAACAGGAGCGTCGCCAGCGCGTTCAACCCCCGCACAGCCCTCGTCCCGGACTACACACCGTTTCCCTCCGCCAAGAGGGCGGCCACAACCTGGATTGTGGCACACACCGTATACACCATCCTCCATTTACAAATCGACCAGGTTTATCTCTATTTAGTTCATCTGAAGTCTGAACATCAGAGAATCAAAACACGCAAAGACTATCGATCAACATTCGCAAACTTTTTGAATGTCGCAATTCAGTATGCATTTGACAATTTACTCTAAGATGGAACACACAGTTTTGATCTAAGCATCAAACAAGGAAATGGAAAACTTAAAAACACTATGGTAATTCGCAACATAGAAAATTAGGTAACAGCCTTGGTATTTCCTTTTCATTTGAGAAAGAAGTTATTTCACTTTTCCATTGTTTTAACCTGTGTGTGGTCTCGTTAGGAGCCGCACCAGCGGGATGTTGTTTTGTTAGTTTTTCATTTGTTTTGCTGGTCATTCCTCCTTTTCTCGTTTTTTCACTTTATTATTAATTTTTGGTGGAAGAAAAAGCATGTAGATCGTGAATGTTGTCAGAGGAGCCGCTCGAGTAGCGGCGATGCGGGGCGTGCAGGGGCAGCGCGGCAGGGCGTGCTGGCCACAGACTGCCGTTTTAGTTAACATTTCAACTGTTTTAAAATTGTGTGTTTTCGCCAGGAGCCGTACCGGCGGAATGTTATTTTGTAGTTTTCTTTTGTTGTGCTGGTCATTCCTCGTTTTCTGTTTGACATTATTATTCCTTATTGGATGAGGAAAAAAAAAGGGGGGGGGAATTGCTGTTTAAAAAAATAAAAAAATAATTCAATCCCGCCCACCGGAAAAAAGGGGTTCGGCCAACGTTAAAAAAAAAGGAAAAAAAAAATGTATAAATAGCAGAGCACTCTGCCTGAGAGGCAGTCAGTGCTGCGTGTAAAAAAAAAAAAAAAATGCCAATGCACTAAATGTTACACAATTTTAATCTTATTAAGGTAGCAATGTATGTACACAGTTGGGTGACAACATTTATAGTTAGGCCATAGGTAGAAATTCTCCACGTTGAGATTTGCTGTGTGCTTGTAGCTGACGGGAGGCCAGCGAGCAGGCCGATGTTGGTGGCTTGTTCCAACTTAGGATTTTACAGTTCGTTTCCGGTGAGGGGAGAGAGGGACAATGGCGAGTGCCAGGCACAGTGCAGTGCACAAATATTGTAATACTACTGGCATTTGAAGTAATACGATGCAGTTAGGAACCTTTAAGGCCCTCATTACAAAATAGCCTGTTGATAAATAAACAATACATTAGCTGATATAGTCACATCTAACGTAATATGTTTAATTGACAATGAAAAGTAATAAATTACCAATGAAGACAAGACAGTTACACAACTAGCATGGCAATGTTTGTTTATAAAAATAATATATTAACTATTTTTCATTTTATTTTCAATCAATCTTTTGTATTTTACCTTGAAATATTCAGTTAAATTAGTTATCTGTGATATAAGAAATTGCACGATTATGATAAACAGTACAAAGGATGTTTATACTAATATAAAAACGTAAGAAAATATTTGTTAAATGTGTAGTGTAATTATTTTGATTTTAAGTAAAATTTTAGAAATGTATTGGCTGAGCGCTGTACGTTGGCAAATCGGTTAGAACAGCTTACATGGGGAAGTTGATGACGTAGGGGGAAAAAACCCCGGCAGTTGAGTTTTGGCGCGCGCGCGCGCCTGGGCAGGAAGTGAGGACTCCAGACCACGTGGGGTGGCTGGCCTGGCGGGGTCGCTCTGCCTCAGTCGGCATGTGGATCTCGAGGTGGTGACTTGAGTTTTGTGTCTGGCAATCGCCACATGTGGCTGCCTGTCGTAGACTGCACCAAGTTGAATCGAGTGCTACTGTGTGTGGTGAATATTTAGCCGGTGGAACAAGGTGTGCATCGCATTGAATTAAAGTGACTGTGATTTGTTAATGTAACATGTGTCGTCGCATAGGCATGAACATAAACGGTGTTTGAGACAGCCACGTGGTGTGAAATCAATTCGCGACAAATATTCATTTTGTCTGGGGGCTCACGAGCTATAACTTTATTTGGTACATTTACCGACGTACAGACGCGACAGCCACAGGGTTCAAGTATTGTGAAATAAACAACATAAAGGGAACTTTCAAGTGTTTTCTAAAATAGTAGTTAGTACACCCTTTTCTCTCATGAACTTGAACTTATTATGAATTTGTTTTGTTAATCATATGCAGGGAAGGAAAGCTGCGAACGTGTGATATCATCCCCTAGAAAACGAGTCAAACAGTCGCAATAACAGTTCCAGTGTTTTTGCATGTTTAGGAATTTGGTTCGCAACTGGTGGTTGTGAGTTTCAAAAATTAATCTTTCCCTATTTTAAACTCTCACCCCGACCTTCACCCTCGCAATATTTGATACAAGTAACTGGGGGAGGGGACCGGGTAGTGGTTAGAGTCAGGAGGAGGTGGAACCATTGGTTGAATGGCCATTTCGCTATGAGATGCTGCCATACAATGATCTTGGGTGGGTCACCACTCACAAGAGGCTTAGATGTATGGATGCACTTAATGCAGCAATCTGTTGATTAGGCACTATATCATAAGGTAGAAACAGAATGATTTTAACGCCCTAAGACACTATTGACCCGCAAACCACGTGTCCATTCAATGGATCTTACATGTCAGGATAGTATCCTTAATTCCAACTTGCGACAGGCTGTTTCAGGTCTAGTAGTGACAGGTGGTGGCCCTATTTCAAAATTATTTTCTCCATTTTATTTGGACACTATTGTCTGGATTTATTCCGGAAGGATTTCAATAGTATTATCTTGTTTATATTCAATATCTTTCATTTGTCTTGTAATCATCAGAGGATAGGAGTTTGGGAGGTAAAGTTCTGTTCACTGGGAGTATGACTGTTTTTTATTATTGTGAGTATCGCCGATGAGATAATTGTCTTCCGAGGCGGAAGGCGCTGGCGCCACCAGCAGACCGGCACTTTTGTGGTTGCGCGCCGGCCGCGGTGGCCGAGGGGACTGAGGCGCTCCAGTCACGGGCTGCACGGCCACTACGGTCGGGGGTTCGAATCCCCCTCGGGAATGGATATTTCTGCCGTCCTTAGTATTAGCTAGTTGATAAGTAATTTGTAAGTTTAGGGACTGATGACCCGTAGTTAAGTCCCATAAGCTATACAAACATTTGAACATTTTGTGGTTGCGCAGGGGGCGGGGGTTCCTTGCGGCAAGTTCTCTGATGTAGGTTCCAAGGCATTCTGCCGACACCACCTGGAGGGCGAGCGCTGTAAAATAGAAATCGTGAATATAGTTTTTATTCAAATTTGTGACTACCTCACTTCAATCACATCTGACTGAAATATTTTGGAGGGAAAATTCTTGTAAAATTCTCGTAAAGGTAGATAGGTCAGGGGAAAATATTTCAATTGCACTGAGTGTGCAATATTGCCAATTAGTTATTGACAAATGGAATGCTTGCATGTCGCCACTGCATACATTTAGCGACAGTCTATAGTAAATTCACTTTAGATATCTTTTCTAGTTTTTTTTTTTTTTTAATAAATAAAAAGCTAGTGGCGACCCTTAAATTTGATTTCAAAAGTAGGCTATAAACAAAATGATTGCATCAATTTACGAAAGTAATTTCACAGATGACATTTAAGTATTATTATGAGTTTTCACTCATCTCACTGGTTATTTGCATATCATTTTGATTTGTAATTACAGTCAGTCTTATATGAATTAAAAAAAAAAAAAAAAAAAAAAAAAAAAAAAAAAAAAAAAAAAAAAAAAACACGTTCTTTCAGTAGTAGTGAAAAGTCTCAACATGAGCCATTTCTTGGTAGTCCTGGCTTATTTCTACGTTATTCGGTTTCGCATTCACATTTACCTGGGAAGAGAATGAGCATTAAAATTTATAACTTCGCATTTGCAACATTATGCTGCAGAGAACATGCGTGCTGAAAAAGTTTTAAACTGATGTAGTTATAAAGCTTCTTGGTGGACCGGGATTCGAACAAAGGACCTTTCGCGGCCAAGTGATCTACCGTCTGAGCTACCCCGGCACGCTTCATGGTCCGTCCTCATAACTTTACTTCACCCATGTGAGATTACCGCCCAATAGAAATATTGGTAATTAAAAGCATTTGATAATTAAACAGTATGAAGTTCACTGCAAACATTGACCATGCCAATGCACTAAATGTTACACAATTTTAATCTTATTAATTATGGTAGCAATGTATGTACACAGTTGGGTGACAACATTTATAGTTAGGCCATAGGTAGAAATTCTCCACGTTGAGATTTGCTGTGTGCTTGTAGCTGACGGGACGCCAGCAAGCAGGCCGATGTTGGTGGCTTGTTCCAGCTTAGGATTTTCCAGGTTCGTTTCCGGTGAGGGGAGAGAGGGACAATGGCGAGTGCCAGGTGCAGTGCAGTGCACAGCGTGAAATAAAATATTCTAATACTACTAGCATTTGAAGTAATACGATGTAGTCAGGAACCTTTAAGGCCCTCATTACAAAATAGCCTGTTGAC
Source organism: Locusta migratoria (assembly GCA_026315105.1). Classification (NCBI taxonomy): domain Eukaryota; kingdom Metazoa; phylum Arthropoda; class Insecta; order Orthoptera; family Acrididae; genus Locusta; species Locusta migratoria. Next base: position 460,603,450 of record CM048755.1, read on the forward strand.
AAATAAACAATACATTAGCTGATATAGTCACATCTGGCGTAATATGTTTAATTGACAATGAAAAGTAATAAATTACCAATGAAGACAAGACAGTTACACAACTAGCATGACAATGTTTGTTTGTAAAAGTAATATATTAACTATTTCTCATTTTATTTTCAATTAATCTTGTGTATTTTATCTTGAAATATTCAGTTCAATCACTTATCTGTGATATAAGAAATTGCACGATTGTAATAAATAGTGCAAAGGATGTTTATACCAATATAAAAACATTATAAGAAATTTGTTTAATGTGTAGTGTAATTATTTTGATTTTAAGTAAAGTTTTAGAAATGTATTGGCTGAGCACTGTACGTTGGAAGTCGGTTAGAACAGCTCACATGGGGAAGTTGATGACGTAGGGAAAAAAAACCGCCAGTTGGGCTTTTGGGGCGTGTGCGCGCGTGGGCAGTAAGTGACGAGTCGGGAGCGAGTGGGGTAGCTGGCCGGGCGGAGTCGCTCTACGCGGTCGGCATGTGGACCTCGAGGTGGAGGTTATAGATTTGTGGCAATCACCATGTGTGGGTGCTCGTCGTAGACTGCGCCAAGTTGTATCGAGTGCTACTGTGTGTTGTGAATATTTATCCGGTGGAACAAAGTATGCATCGCACTAAAAGTGACTGTGTTTTGTTAATGTAACACGTGTCGTCGCATAGGCATGAACATAAACGGTGTTTGAGACAGACACATGGTGTGAAAACAATTTGCGACAAATATTCATTTTGTCTGGGGGCTCACGAGCTATAACTTTATTTGATAAATGTGTCGACGTACAGATGTATCAGCCACAGGGTTTTAATATGGTGTAATAAACAACATAAAGTGAACTTTCACGTGTTTTCCAAAATAGTAGTTAGTACACCCTTTTCTCTCATGAACTTGACTTTATTATGAATTTTTTTTGTTAATCATATGCAGGGAAGGAAAGCTGCGAACGTGTGATATCATACCCTAGAAAACGAGTCAAACAGTAGCGATCACAGTTCCAGTGTTTTTGCATGTTTAGGAATTTGGTTCGCAGTTGGTGGTTGTGAGTTTTAAAAATTAAACACTCACCCCGATCTTCACCCTCACAGCCAGTACCTCGTCTCCTACTTTCCAAACTTTGCAGGACTTCTCCTGTGAAACTTTCAGGTCCACCACTCCTGGAAGAAAGGATATGGTGAAGACATTGCTTAGCCACAGGCTAGTGGATGTTTCCACAATGATATGTTCACTCTGCAGCGGAGACTGCCCTGATATGGAACTGCCAGGCAGATTAAAACTGTGTACCGAAATTGGATTCGAACCTGGGACCTATTCGGATACGGGGTGCTGACGGAAGTGAAAATACAGCGCTTGCCCGTGAAAGAATATTCTTGTATGTTATTAAAGAGACACGGTGGAGTAGCTGAGCGGTCTAAAGCACCTCGCTGCGGAGCGCACGGCTGCTCGCCGTGGAGGTTCGAGTCCTCCCTGGGGCATGGGTGTGTGTGTTTGTCCGTAGGTTAGTTTACCTAGGTTTAAGTAGTTTGTAAGCTACGGACTGATGACGACGCAGTTTGGTCCCATAGATTTACAGACATTTGAACATTTGGTTATTAAAGAAACTGTGCGGATATTTGTGCCGTCCTAGTTCGTAAGTAGTTTGTAAGTTTAGGGACTGATGACCCCGTAGTTAAGTCTCATAAGCTGTACAAACATTTGAACATTTGAAGTTGCTAAACGTAGAAATGGCTGGAAGGTAATTAGATAACTTAAAATGATTTGTAAAATTTTACAGCCATCAAACAACTTATTTTTTGTTATGAAGAAAGCTTATAAATATTGGCAATTGCCACTTCCTGTGTTTCTTTTCTGTGATTTTATATGTATTGTAGTCTCCTGATTTTCGAGTGGAGAGGGGAAGGAGGAGGAATTATGCCGTTAGAGGCGCTTCCGGCGCTAAATCTGGTACACTAATACGTACGGACTGATGACCAAGCAGTTTGTTCCGATAGATTTACAAACATTTGACCAACACTAATACTGACAGGATGACTGAGACCTTCTCATAGGTAGTGGGACTTGCGTTCGGACTCGACTGTGATTGGAGACATGAACATTCCAGGACTCATACGTTTATTGCTCTAAGGTTTACAGTCGTGAACCCGTACACTGCTAGAAGGGCCGCGCCGTGACGCCTGCTCACCGCGCGAGACTCGGGGATGGCTGATGCTTTGCTTGGCTGGCCGTTGCGTGTGCCGCCAGTGCCTGCTGGCCGTGGCTTGTGCTGCTGCGTTTTACACAGCGAGGGGCGCCCGCAGTGCTCGGAGTGAGGGCCACGGACGGTCTCTCCCGTGTTACTCTAAAGCTCTCTATAGGGAAAGTATGGGCTTCCTTTTCCGCGCCGACTTCAGCTCGTGATTGGCTGAAATCGAGTCACACGGTTCTTTCCGACATCTTGGTCCTATACGTTGCTTGGCTGCCACGAGAAACCTTGCGAATATTCGTATGTCTGGGTTTGAATAATGCTACAGTGTTGCACTTTTGGGTGTTCTTAAGAAGCGAATAAGGGAGATAAACATTATAGTACTTCCAATAGACATCAGAAATGAAGGAAGATGAACAATCTGACTGATAAAAGTCGTCAGAGAAAACTAGGAGCTCAGAAGCGACTTTCTGTTCTTGTGCTGTGATGATTTTAATTTATAATGTAAATTAATAAATTAAATATTCACTGAAGAGTGGATCACACAGCACATACCTATATATTTTTAACTTGAATAAATTTGTGAACAAAATTCCTGTATAATGTCGTGAGGATAAATTAATCACGCGTCGGTTTTATCTGCAGGTAGTTGCCGAAAAAAACACAAATTTTTGACATAATATTGAGTGAACTAGATTCTTGTTTAGACATGAAATTAATATATAATTCCTGGAGCAAGGTTTTCTCTTCGTTTTCATGTGTTAAGTGTATTATTACAGCAAACAAAGAATTGAAACAAGACAAATATTAAACATTCAAATGTAATTGGTGTTGTAAGGGCAACTTTAATTTCTGTTTTTGGTAAAAGTCATGTAGTGGGTATCCCCTTACATATTTCGTAGTTCATGTTATATATAAGTATATAATACGCAAGAAAATACTCATCAAAGACATATCCATAATTTCAATTGTCTTCTTAATTTCACTCTGTTTCGATGACGACATGTTTGCGGTCTATACGAATATTTGGCTACGGTAAAGGTCAATCTGAATTTATAGGTGAACCCTTTAGATATGGAGCCTCAAACCAAGCAGTTTTCTTAATATCGGACAATAAGTATTTTGTGGAGCAGGCAGGTCCGTATGGACAATACTACGCGAAGTTCCCGCATGTGCTCGTCGGATATAATATCCTGTATCTCGAGAAAGAATAGAGTTATCGTTCTGCTCTCAACCTTAAATAAAATTTCGATATCTTACCTAGATTTCGTCCGCAGCATTGTACGTACTAAAATCAACCATACGCAAAGTCTACGCAATGCGATTTTTCCTCTGCAAACTCTTCAAAATTTTGCGCAGTAGTTTACTTAATCTGACATAGCACGGAAACTATAAGTAATAATGAATACAAAATCGGATCATTATTGAGCTAATATATCACACTATAACACGTGAAAAAAATAATTTTTTTCATTGAATAGTTTTCTCAAATTTGGTTGACAAGTATTGTTAAGCGCTGGGAACTTTGGAGCAGTAGTTGTGTAAGCAACAGCGGAATAGGCCCAGCATGGTTGCCGCTGGCAGGCTGGCCATACTTTCCCTGTACAGAGCTTTAGTGTTACTCGCCCGCGCGCCTCCGTCCTACCGGCCAGCCCGTTGTGTACCTCGGCGGTGGCTGGCTGTGATCACAGAGTAACATATACAGAGAAGCAGCCCACCCTAAACCACTGTCCTACGCTCCCTTCGTAGTTCCGTAAGATGTTAGCAGGTGTCAGGCGGTTCGCTGGCTTAGGGTGCCTCTCGCACGTCAGAGGGTAGCGTGGAGGGGAGGCTGAGGGGAGAGCTCGTTCCGCCTGCCACGAGGCCACGGCTGTGTCCGGCGTGCCGGCGTTTGAGGGAAAGTGGTGGAGGAGGCAGCCGCTACCTGCCGCCTGCTCTGGCCAGTTTAAAGAGCAGCTTCTGACCGCAGCGCCATCATGGGACATCTTACAGAACTGCTGGAAACCCTCCCTCCCCGCACCCTGGAACGTAGGACTGGCCCTTACGGAGGTTTTCCGTCTGTATATATTTGTCTGTGCTGTGATGTACGATCCGGGATTCAGACCCGCACCCTCCCTTCTCGACGTTCGGGGTCCACCATCGTCGTGTCGCCATGTCACAGGCTGCTCTTGCGGTATGGCCGCCTCTTGTCGTCCACAGCACTCCCTTGAGCAAGGAGCGTGCTACGCTTCCCGGCGCCGCCCCCTGGCGGACGCCTTGAGCCGGCAGGGCCTCATGCATAACCATCCGGTAGTGACTGGGGGTGATTGCCAGGAGTGCTTGCCGCCAGCAGCAGTCCGGCCTCCAACTGCGCTGGATCTGAAACAGACTGACACTTTCGATGACTCTCCCCTCGGTGATCTACGGTTCTTTCTGGGACTTCCTCTCGCCCACTTTCTGTCACACCATGCCCAACTTACACTCCAACCGTATTTTTCTGGACGAGGCAGACTCCCGACTGACGTTCCCCCGCGAGTTTCCAAACTCTTGCATTCGTTCCGGATTGTCCAAGGCGGCTGACTTCCTTGCTTTGCTCAGGTACAGCCACGCCGCTACAGCAAGCATTGTTATTTCGGTTTTGCGGCACGCGTGCAACGGCTGCTTCTGCTTCCGTATGTCGTCTCACACTATTTCCTGATGCTTCACCTTCCAGAGAGAGGAATATAGAAACGACGGCCCTGTCAGATAAACCAGCTTTGTCTGTAGCACAGTTTATTATACCAATAAAATAGTATACATAATAAATATTAACACGGCAATTTTTCAATATCATTTTAAATGCCAGAATACTTAATTTTCCTCCATAAAATTACGAGAGATGTTATTTAAAACAACTAGTAACGTGAATAGGCAAGAAACAAATTTACTTTAGTAATAGAATATTTTACACGTTCACATATGATGCCAAGACTGCAAAATCTGAAACAAACTGAAGCACAATTTTGGCCAGGTAATTCGTTAACAAGTGAGGGAGAGATGCCTGAAGTCTAAATAGGGGAGAAGGAAAACACTCTGTGGTGACTAAGCCAGCGGTATGCAAGAATTATATAAATAAAAAATTAAGAGCAACGTTATTTATTACCGATAAAGACAAGCAAGTAGCAACATAATTTTTACAAATAGAAATTAGAACTTCATATTAAATACGAATTTTAAACGGTAAGGTGGCCAGTAGAAAATTAACTCCAACCTCCCTCCCTCCCCCCCCCCCCCCAAAAAAAGAAGAAAGAGAAATTAAAATAAAGGCGCCTCCAAGGCAGCGATAACGCTGCTAGGCAAAGTCGATAACAGGGCGGACGGAAACGAAGAAAATCAGCGGCGGAGGGAAATATGAAACGATCGCCCAAGGCTCACTTCCTACTTGCGACACGACAAGGGACATCTTTGACCTCAAACGTTCCGAACCGCACGAAACCGTGCTTGGAATAACAGTCATAAACAGGACATTGGTGTGCGTCATTTCCATGCAAAACGTGCGTTGTACCTCAAGAAACATATTAACAGAGAAAAACAAAGTGATATAAATACCATAGGAAGGAAATTATATTTAAGTGAATGGCGGCAGTGTTGTAAATGTTCAATTGTTTGTAGAGCTTATGGCACTTAACGGCGGTAGTGTATCAATACATATTCAATCAGAGAGCGCAAAAAACTGTCTGCTTAAAATACTTATAATAGCGCAATACCCCCATATACAGCAGTACCACACACCTTAAAGTACCTATATTAGTCCTCAAAGTGCAGATGCGAGATTCCGATGAAATGGTTGAAACACAGTGGGAGAGAAGAATGTGCACACCTCACATAAACCACGTGTCCGCCTCCGTAGTCTAGTGGTGCGTTGCCACGCAGCGGGCCCGAGGACGGACTCATCATTTCATCATCATTGATACGCAAGTCGTCGAACTGGCATCAGCCGGCCGCGGTGGCCGAGGAGACTGAGGCGCTTCAGTCACGGTCTGCACGGCCACTACGGTCGGGGGTTCGAATCCCCCCTCGGGCATGGATATTTGTGCCGTCCTTAGTTGTAGCTAGTTCATAAGTAGTTTGTAAGTTTAGGGACTGATGGCCCCGTAGTTAAGTCCCGTAAGCTCTACAAACATTTGAACTGGCATCAGCTACAAAGACTTTCACCAGGGAGGCTGAACACGACCTCAGTTGAGGTCAAATGGCTATAACTGTCTCATGATCATCATCATCACTAAAGCCACGTTATTCCTTTCCAAAATACCTGAAAATGTTCAAATGTCTGTAAATCTATCGGACCAAACTGCGTGGTCATCAGTCCGTAGCTTACAAACTACTTAAACCTAGGTAAGCTAACCTACGGATACACACCCATGCCCCAGGGAGGACTCGAACCTCCACGGTGAGCAACCGCGCGCTCCGCAGCGAGGTGCTTTAGACCGCTCGGCTACTCCACCGCGGCCCAAAATACCTGCGCATTCACTTAGTGCAATATCAAAAGCCACACTAATAACAATTTCAAATGATGATGCTGGTATGTCAGTGGTGTATCCTGGCTTTCGCCAAGCCTATTGTAACACAGGCTTATACGTAGGTGCAAAAAATTGATTGTAAATCACAGAATGAAATTTGACGATGAAATAACGACCATGTACCTTAACTTGTGATTTGCCACATTGTAGTCGTCCAAAATCATTAATCCTTCTGATATAGAGTTTATATTTCCCAAAGAATTAAACATCAGGGAGTTGGTAACGTTTTGTTGATTTCGGGTGCAAGATCTTCTAGGTAAAATCTGTGTTTGCATCTACAAGTGTACGATTTGTATGACCCGCCCAGGAATCAGACTCTTTTCATTTCTTTCATGTTCGCCAAGGACCGAAGTTAGAAAACGTTTCGTGTGTTCTTTAGGCATTTTTCCAAATTTCCTTGCCTCCACATGAATGTTTCATGGACAGGTTGTTCCAAGATTCCAAGATTCTATAAAATATTTGGACTGAACGCGCCTTTTTTTCCTTGAAAACAGATGTACAACTAGCCTGCTAGTCTGTTTGTCGTTGATAGAGCCTTTCAATTGTGTAGTTATCTACAGACTGCAACACACTACCTGTAGTGTTCTCTCCTTTGTAGGACTGTTTATGCTGAAGACATTTCATACTGGAATTGACTCTGGTCACTGTTCCAAACATTACCTTTCTCCACGCCTTCCTCTGTTATAAACTTGTTCACTTCCTCCACAAACTGTTGTGTCTCCTGACGTATAATGTCATTATCTTCTATGTCCTTAAGTGTTATAAACATATTAATTTACCTAGATGAAATGCCATATTCGGCCTTGAGATGGTCGATAAAGGAAATGGACTCCTTGAAACTGACCAAACCAACCATTTTTGCCCGTATGCAAATAGATACTGCAGATCCATACTTCCTTGCACCATCAAATTGCGATACTACATACTCTTTATGGCCCACTTTAGGTTACGGTAATAACATTAAATTGGGCTTTTGCGATCGTCTTTTGACAGCTCGAAATTTAAGTGAAAATAATGGCTTACCCATTCATCTGACACGAAAATTGATAAAGGAATTTGTAGAGGAGAAAATTCTCTACAACTTTGCTCTCTTATGTTTTTATCATATCTTGCATCGTTTCAGAGATATTTGACTACGTCTGTCTGTCCGTAACGTGTTCCCACTGTTTAGGTCGGCCGTTCAATCGATCGGTACCAAATTTTACACACATAATAGTTGACCGTTAGAGACCTGAACCTCCCTTTTCAAATACTTCGGACAAAAGTTACGTTAGTAACACTTAAAAAATCCGTTTGCAATGTAATTTTAATTGCGAATAAATCGTTCGTCTGACACTATAATTGCATAACCGAATTTGCGGAGAAGAATTTTCTCTACAACTTTGCTCTCTTATGTTTTTTTTCGTAACTTGCGCCGTTACAGAGATATTTGAAACATAACGGCGATATGACACCGTCACTTGATTTTATGTAAGACAAGCGTTCTGAGATGTCACGTGACATTCCTCGCCTAGAACTCTCTCTGACATACGTCATCTTGCTTGCTGTATTTTATGATTTTTGTATTATAACTTGCACATTGTCATTCCAAAGCAATGGAGCACTGAAGAATTAACAAAAACACGTCGTTCTTAGTTCTACAAATTATAATCTACTGTCTAAAATGCCATATTAGCAGTTAACAACTAGCATCAATAGTACGAGAATTAAGAAACCGTTACATGACTGTCGGCCGTAGTGTAGTGTGCAGCGCGTTAGGTTGTGATGGTAATGGTCGGTAGTTGGATACCCGCCAGTACCATCAATCTTTTGCCTTGGCTCCTGAAAGGGTTTCGGGCACCCTTATTAATTAAAAAGAGCTATGTTCTGTAATGCTGATAATTGTGCACGTCTAAGAGTGCACCCTCTAAAATGTACGTTTGTTCTATTTCGTGAACATGCCGTGAAATACGTAACAGCGAATTGAACACTGGTCTTCTGAAGCATTTGCACACGCACACCAACGGGGGACATTAAAATTTTTTTTCTAGTCTTTGTTTCCAATTCGTTGGTATGTATTTCAAGGCATGTTCTCGAAACAGAACAAATGCACTTTTCAGAGAAAGCGCTGTTACCTTTGAACATATCGGAATCTTGCAGAATATATTTGTATCCTCGGAGTTTTTCGCGTCGGCATTCTTCCATAAAATATTCTCGCTTTACAAGCCGCGTCATGTCGGATTTTATCCGACATGACGCAGCTTGTAAACCGATAATATTTTATGGAAGAATATAGTTGTGTTCAATTAACAAGATTGTGCTAAAACTTTTTAGGAAGCAAGAGGGGAAAATTATCAGTGGTGGTTTCGTTACAGAGGGCGTCGAGCTACCATGCTGGCAACCCTTTAACCTAGCAAGTTTCGAACTACCATCTACCATGTTTGTACATCACAAACTAATTCGTCGCCCGTTACGCTACGACGAACAGCTGCGAGAGTATTCCGTAACTCTCGTACAATCTATGGTATCGAGGGATGTCATGTTACAGATTTCAGAACGCCAAATGTACGCCGTGTTCCATCCAGGCTGCAGTCCCTCGTCCGAACGACAAATGTACGCTACGTTCCTTCCAGTGTATAGTAATTCGTAATCAGCACACACAGAGAAAATAAACAAGGATCAAACTACAAAGGAAAGACAGGTGATAATATTTAAACGGAAAAATATAATGAAAATGTGGGAGAGATATCAAATAGGAAAAAGGTAAGAAAAATGAGTATGTTTGTCAAAGCTAAAGTCAAATACCAAATAATTTTGGCTGTTTGTTAAAATATGGTCAGAAATAATTTACTTGTTGGGTGCATAGATATTATCACAATAGTAGAGTCGTGATCGTATCGAAAATAATTTTTCATTACTTACATTTTTTTTATTTTTGTCCGAAATGTTTGCAAAAAAAATCAAAAAACTACAACCAAGTGTAAAGTGGGCCATAAAACACGTCAGTGCGATTTTTTTAGTTTTAATTGCGACAATTTGTTTCCTTTGAAACGAGGACTTTCTTCCCCTTCCCTAGACACACAATTTAGTATTAATGTGCAATTTAATTGACTTTCGATGCACTTATAGCGCTTCATTAGTTTGCTATAGGAATTGAACATACGATTGTAATAGTCCTCATAAATGGTCTCAAGTACCCTTTCATCAATATCTTTTAATACACTGGACCTCATCTTATTAGGTGGCGAAGGTTCGTACTCAATGCTCCTGTTGCTATTAAGATGAATGTCGTGTACTTCTTTAACAGCCACCTTCAGGTTCAGGTTCCTGCTGTCCTTGAAATTCCGTATATGTATCCAGCGTAACGTCGTGTATTTTTGTGTCATCGCCATTATATTTCTGAATTATAATGTTTTATAATATATCCGCGAACTCCGTACTCTAGCCCCCCCCCCCCCCCCCCCTCCAAGTCATTTCCATATTCAGCACGTCGCAATTTGGTCCCTAATATTTGGACCATGCGAATCATTAATTATCTTTGTCATATCACTGCACCGTACATAGTTCACACAGTAATTCTCTTGCGAAAACTGAAATACATAGATAAGCACTACAACTAAACCACTCACGCAACAGGAGCACAGGTTAGTGTAGTTACACTATGCCACCATCTAATGGCGTTACAGACAAGTGCGGCGTCTTGCACTGAAATGACCCACATCACTATTTTATGATTACTTGTTATCATAAGCATGGTTTCGCGTGGTTTCGAGCATTCGAGGTAAAAGGTGTCCCTTGTGAGTAACACAAGTAACGTAGCACTACCTTCACTTTGCACACAATTTCATCTAAGTTCACCAGTTTTACATCCCCCGCCTTGCATTCACTCTACATTTCCCCACTCTCGGGGAAAATTCAATCTGAATTTGAAAATATCCACCTTGTGCTGCAATGAACACTCATCGTGAATTCAAATAAAAATTTTTGCTTTCGGATAATAAAAATTGTCTTCTATACAAGGAATACAAACAAGAATTATACATTTGCAACATTACCACTACCGAACCCAAATTAACGATTCTAGATCCATGACAGTGCTTCCACTGAGAGATTTACATTTGGTGTATCCAGTCCATAGGAATTTGCGGTAAGGACAAAATTTTATCTTAGAAGAGAACCTATACATAGGAGGAGTACAAGCTATAAGGTTCCAGAAATGCCTGCGCTTATTATTATAGTTCTGCATTTTCCTCCATGCATCTGTCATTGTCCTAGCGAATTCGCTTACCGTGTCTCCAGTCTTCCCGCCTTTATGTTTCAACACGCCAAAAGATGACGTCACAAGCCCATAGCTCTGTGCATGTTTGCACTGTGATACGACATGAGCATCAGAAGGTTCTACTCCCCATTGTTATGCTGCTCATTCATGTAATAACTCAGCATTTTATTAATGGTTTTGAGCACTCTCTCCATCTGCCCATTAGCTTGCGGATGCACCGACGGCGTGCGCAATTTTCGTACTTCCAGCAACTGACAGAGCAGTTCTAACACTTCTGCCATGAATCTCGAGCCCTGGTCCGAAATAATGGCCTCTGGAACTCCACATTTGAGGTTCAACTTGGCGACTAGTTGAGAGGTAACTAATTCTTTCTTTAATATTAAATGTCGATTATGCCATGAACCCTCCGTGTCTGTATGAATAATGTGTACTTCAATTAGGATAAATTTCTGCTAACTTTTTAGTGGTGGGAATAAATATTTTTAGTGAAATTTCGCCGCGCGGGAGTAGCCGAGGGGCTGGAGCGCCACGTTACGGAGCGCGAGGCCTCCCGCGTCGGAGGTTCGAATCCTCCCTCGGGCATGGATGTGTGTGTTGTCCTTAGGTTAGTTTAACTTAGTTTAAGCAGTTTGTAAGTCTACGGACTGAAGACCAACGTCGTTTGGTCCCATAAGAAGTACAAACATTAGAACATTTTTAGTGAAATTTCGGACGTTTGGAATCGCGGTCTCTATGAAAGGCGACAGGGAGCAGAGCTGTAATGGGACCCTCGCACTTCGTAGAAAGGCACGCCCGGTCGAGCATCACTGCGGGACGCCAAGTGAATTCGGTGGACCGGCAGCGAGGCCACTCAAGTGTTTTCTCAATACGCGCGTCTTCTCTGAAAGCTATTATGAGCGCCACAGGTCCATATGAAAGAAAACCTGGACATGTTAGCCACGCATGAGGTGACGCAGGCAAGCTTTCGTAGAACCACAGAAAGGATAGCCGCTCCTCCTCCTGGGAAACAAAATTTCTGCCGGTAAACCATTTTCCCTGCGCGAGGACGATAAGAGGGCTTATGATTTGCCAGGCACATGTATACATGTGTGAGGACTGCTCGAGACAATGTCTAAGCATCTTACCAGTTGCTGCGCAAATTTGAGGTGCTGCAATTGCCAAGAAAGACGTGAGGGCGGAAATTTTGGTAAGAGAGGGAACTTCTTCACAGTTGAGTGTTAGAAGGAGATAGCCACGGGTCATGGCAGCGTGCAGTTTTATCTAGGAGGGCTCCACATAGTGTGGGAGACTTAAAAAATTATCTTGAATTGTGCAAGAGCGCAATTTTCTATTCTGATTAGTGCTACCTAGTGTAAAATCGGAGATTTAGGAGAGCCTGTTTCGAGCTCTGGAAAGCAATGGCGACTAGCAGATCTGTTTGATTTGACGATTATGTTTTCGACATGCCACGCTATATTTTCTGTGTGTGAACGCCCGCTCTGAGACATTCGTTGCATCCTTAGAGCCCAACTTCTCAGTCTAGTCTAGTGGGTTATGACAGAACTGCGAGGCCTTATCTTGATAATGAGCTCCACCGGGACTCGTGGTTCTATTTAACCTCAGTACAGCAGCGTCCCTACTTGATTTGCCTCAGAATTGTTTCTTTTTCGCGACGGGATTTTCAGTCTTCGGTGCAACTGTCTTCCTCATCTTCAGCACCAACACGACGCAGTTTCTCATTTGCCGACCACGTACTGGTAACGTACTGTAGCAATTCAGCTACAAAATTATTCTCAGAGCTTACGACACCGGCAGTTTGCAGTGGTAGTAATTGTCACAGATTTGCAGAACTTGCTAACTCACTATCATCTTTCTTTTGTGTCGGCATTCAAAGAAATAGAATTATTCGGCATTCCCCTGATCCCACGTTACGGATCGCGCGACCTCCCGCGTCGGAGGTTCGAATCCTCCCTCGGGCATGGATGTGTGTGTGTGTGTGTGTTGTCCTTAGGTTAATATAACTTAGTTTAAGTAGTTTGTAAGACTAGCGACTGATGGCCAGCGTAGTTTGATCCCATAGAATTACAAACATTTGAACATTTGGTACCCTCCGATGTTATCCTTACAAAATCCATGGGCACCATGAATTGTTACCTGGCGATTTAGTGAAGCGAAGGGCATTTGCGGTGTGGACATTTCAAAAGATGGCGAAATATGACGATTGGTTGAAGTAATTGAAACGAGTCAGTTCTCAGTTTGAGCTAGGGAACAAGGCTTTATAGCAGGGAGTAACCAGTAGTTCACATGGACCTTATTTGCTAATTTTAGTGGCAAAAAAAGGGTCTTGTTTAGTACAGTGGTCGACTTTTAAGCTGAAAATGTGTACCCAACCGGGATTCGAACTCGGGTCTCCCACTTTCTAGGCACTTGCGCTGACCACTACACTTCTGGCGACACAGTGATCACCGCACCTCCAAGTACAACCTAAGCACGTCCCCCGTCAAACACAAACTTTAGCTCTACCCTGCCGACAGTACTCAAACTCGTAATTTTGAAACTAATTCCTATAAGTGTAAGGGCTCCGAACTTGCCCACCCCTCCCCACTAACGAAAGGATCGTTGCCCCTCGCCGGCATATTATATATATACTGTGGGAAGAGTAGAGCTGGAAATTTGCTGACACGTGTCTTTTGCAAATCAATTACGTTTGACTATATTCAGTGTCGTCCTAGCAACCCTAAGCCTTGGAATAACTTTTATAGCTGTGTTGCATGCTCCTTGATATCCACCGAGATGACAATTATGTCATCCAGGTATACACAACAACAGTTGTTCAAATATTTGAATATCTAAGAGACTTAACTGCTGCAGTTATCAGTCCCTAGCTATACACAACATTCTGGCGTTTTCAAACCTTGCATGATGGCATTAAGCAAACTCTGAAATGTTGCTGGAGAGTTCTTTAATCCAGTGTTCAACAGGGGTGCAGAACGTCATTTTATTCCTTTTCCACCTACAACTGATGGTAACCACTTCTCAAATTGACTGGTTGGGGGTTCAAGGGGCCAAAGTGCACTGGTCATCGGTCCCAACCACTTCTCAAAAATACTTACTGTTGCCCAGACTTTCAATTATATCAGTAATATTTGGCAATGGGTACATGTCCAAAACTGCCTGGCTGACTCTCTCCCCAGTGATCACCGACTATTTCTGTGACTTCCTCTCATCCACTTTCTGAGACACTCAGCCCAACTCAAGCTCTCCTTTATTTATCTGGATGAGACTGACTTCTGTTGGACGTTCCCCCAAGAGTATTCAAACTTTTTCAGTCATTTCAGATTGCCCAAGGCAGCGGACTTCCTTGCTTCGGTCACTTACCGCCATATTGCTATAGGAAGCTTTGTTGTTTGGATTCTGCCGCACACATGTTGCTTCTGCTTCCATATGCTTACTCACACTGCTTCCTACTAGCAACACGAGGCATCGATGAGATGAGTGACGCCGGCCGCGGTGGCCGAGGGGACAGAGGCGCTCCAGTCACGGTCTGAACCGCCACTACGGTCGGTGGTTCGAATCCCCCCTCGGGCATGGATATTTGTGCCGTCTTTAGTATAAGGTAGTTTATAAGTTTAGGGACTGATGACCCAGTAGTTAAGTCCCATAAGCTGTACAAACAATTGAAACATTTGAGATGAGTGACAAGACATTTCCACAGCACTTTACTTTGTAATGGTACGGACTATTGATTTGATGTAATTTTTTTTTCTTAGGGGATGACATACAATTCCTGCAAACTTTAGCTCGTTGCTGTCTGTACACATGTACATTTATTTTTAAAACTAAACTTTTAATATCAAAGTCAGGGATTTTTTACTAGGGCGGCATCTACTAAATAATTGACTACAACATGAGGGTTGTGTTATTACTAAAATTATTTATTGCCAGTTGCATGATTATGTCTGGGATAACCACTAAATTCGTAAGACTCCGTCTGATATGATTAGGTCGAATCTCCAATTTCGATAATAATATAGCTATATCAATATTTAATCATTTTGATAATGTTCTTAAATTATTACAGTTAAGTTCATTGTTGTAACCAAAAACGAACCCAGTCAAAAAGCAATCAAAATGTCTGAGTTCTGACTACTGTTCAAAATAAAAGTCCACATACGTCCGAAAATATTTCAGAGCCCAGTGCAGCAGATTCTGCGGCTACGTTAAACACCTATAGTCTCATATCCGGGTTACTCCCGATACACGTCTGCCGTCATGACCGCCGAGATTCAACCGGCGTTGACTGCCTCTCGGCCGCTCCATGCTGCCCTTTATGTACAATCTGTGTCATTCCTGTAATGCGTCACCTAAAGAGCTTTAGTGATTCTCGCGGTAGTGTACAAAACTTTTTAACAATGATTGATATGGCCGTGGTGGAGTAGCCGAGCGGTCTAAAGAACCTCGCTGTGGAGCGCGCGGTTGTTCGCCGTGGAGGTTCGAGTCCTCCCTGGGGCATGGGTGTGTGTGTTTGTCCGTAGGTTAGTTTACCTAGGTTTAAGTAGTTTGTAAGCTACGGACTGACGACCACACAGTTTGGTCCGATAGATTTACAGACAATTGAACATTTTTGATTGATATGTTTATATGACGGCATCGTTAGATGCGCGCTAAAATTCTAAAGCAAATAGAAAGCTTACTTTAATTTCTAACATTAATAGAAATTTTAAGTTTAAAGAAATGAATATTTTCAGCATGAACATACAATCTTTCGGCCGTCGCACAATGGTTGTTTAAGCAATCATTTAGGTGAAGTGTTTCTCAGGTAGTTTTTCCAGTTCTCTTTCCAATGCACTGTTCAGAATGACTGTTCTCATAAATGTAAAGAAATTACGGTCGATAAACAAAATAATTTAGTTTACACAAAGACAACATATTAAAATAAACGAAAAATTTATATACAGGTCATAATGTGTGATTACGACACCTGCAATTTATTACTGTCTTGTTGTTTGTGTATCTGTCTTGTATTACTTGTTATTAAAAATCATTGTTATTCCATAAAAGTGCATTATTATGCGTAATCTAAATGTTGCAAATAATACCAACATTTTGCGTATCGGTGAGACCGCTCGTTTGAGCTCTCGCTCATTTCTGTACTTCAATTATTTTAGCCTCTGTTGTTTTCCAAGAGAATTAATACAAATTTTCTTGATAAATTTTGATATAAAATAAATGGTGTCAACACATCATCCTAACCGAGCTGTTCTCCTCTCTCCTCTTTTATTTCATTCTCCGCGCTAGTCTGTAACTCTAATAGTATCAGCGCAGTATCTAAAAATAAGAACGGCGTATATTCGGCGGGAAAAATGGCAGTTGAAATTGACGTCACGTCCAAGCGGTCCTACGCCCGCCGACGCGAGGCGGGGCAAGGCTTCTCTCCTAGCAGCGGATGACTGCCTGTTCAGTCGTCGCAACTTTCGACGCTCTTCGCTGTGCTCCAAATGGGTGTTTACGTTGTTATAACGTCACAACTTGCCACCTTAAAATTTTATCGGAGTGCACCAGTTTTACTTCCCCCGCCTTCGATTCATTCTACAGTACCTTGGGAAGATTTTGTTTATTAATTGTATGTTTTCATAATATAGTAAGGATAGTTTACAACTCACCGCAAAGACGTGGCAAGGAGCTGCGACAGGCACAAACAAAAGACACACACATACAACACTTTCAGCTATCGGCCATGGCCTTCTTCAGAAAATAGAACACTCACGCAATCACACAGGCACACAACACAGTCATACAACCATCACCTACGGCTGCCGCACTTCGAATCACGCTCTACGGCGAATCGAGGACGGGTGGGGAGGGGAGGGGAGAGGAGGGGAGAGGGGATAGGAAGGTTACGTCACGGTGGTGAGGATGGGTTAGATGGGAATATATTACTATATTATTAATTCCAACTTGGACTTTCCATAATTGTATATTTTCTATATTTATATACTTTTCTAGATTCTGGGTATGAATATATCTGAAGTAGTTCACACTAGACATGGAATAAAGTGTAGGATGCGTGTGACTTTGTGGGGAAATTTATTTTGTATTTTTGGGGGTTAAATGTTTTGTACAGGGACATTTTTTATTATAATGTGTCTGCTTGCATAGTGATTATGGAGATGCTTAATCGTTTAGAGAGCAATAGTCGCAGAAACATACTTGGAAATATCATAGAACGAAGCAGAACTTTGTCAAATGAGGTAGAGAGGGCGCAATACGCAGAGTTCGTGTGATAATGAAAGTGAACAAGTTGTCCCACTGATTTTAGTAAACGCGGTCGATTGCACCAACCAAGTTTGGAGAACAATCAGTAAGACAGCATGAGCAGGATAGGAACTGAGTCACCGCCGAGTCGGCACTATTTTAAGTGGCTTAGTAGTCAGTTCAGCATTGAAGACCTCATGCTTGTTTTCTCTTAAGCACATAAAATATAATCAAAAAAGGTAGCCTCGAACTTAGAAAATAAAATCGTCAACTATAACCAGCAGATATCCGTGAAAATCCAAGAGCCTGTAGAAAAGATCGATAAGAAATTAAACGGGCTAGCTTTGAAAATTCGTATCGAACTTTTAGCTGAACTTGAGAATTCTTTTGCGAAAGTGGATCGGCGTTTATCCACTTTAAAAACGGAGCAGTTGGGGTATATCAAGGAGCTGAAAGCCAGAGTGGAACGGGTAACCGAGATTTCCAGGCAGATGCGTTCATCGCGCGCTGGTATTCCGTGCTAGCGCGCCCTACACGGGCCGGGTGGCGTAGCACGAGGGAGCTGTATCCAGCCCAGTTCCCCGGGTCTCACGCTATCGGCCCGCCCGGGCGGCTCCACTGCACCGGTAGGCTGCCGGCCTGACAGCGGCTCACGTCACAGGCACACTAGAATGAACCACTACGCTCATACGGTAGAATTTTACCTTTATAAAAGTAGCCCTTTGCATCGAGGAATTCAAATATGGCCGGTCGCAGTGGCCGAGCGGTCTGCGGCGCGCCAGTCACAGTCTGTGCAGCCGCTACGGTCGGGGGTTTCTAATCTTCCCTCGGTCATGGATGTTTGTGTCGTCTTTACTATAAGGTAGTTCATAAGTAGTTTGTAAGTTTGGGGACTGATGACCCCGCAGTAATAATAATAATAATAATAATTTCGTGTGGCTGATTGGCCTTGTGCAAGTCTTTTAATTGGACGCCACTTCGGCAACTTGCATGTACCTAGCCTACCCCAGTTGTCCAACCGGGGAAAGGGGATCCACAGCTTAACGTGGAATCCGACATATATGTAAATATCAGAGTAGTATTCGTGATCTATAAGATTTGAAAGTAGCTCAATTCGGACCAGTTAACAGAGATATATTGAAGTTAAGTTGTATATTAAAGTGACTACATTATTTGACGCCAGTATTACACATTCTGACACACCTTTAAAGCATAAGTGAGTCTACGAATGACACTTTCTTAGTACGTGAATAGCAGTATGAAACCCGTCGGTTTTGGAACGCTGAAATATAGCTGCTGTAAACTGGTAGTTGACAACTAGTGACACAGGAATGAAACTTCAATCATAAATGGGACTTAAAGAGCATAATTACCGGATATAGAAAGGGAGACTCACACGTTTATGACGGGTGGCAGGGACAAAGAATCCAGTGAAATTGTTTTAAGAGCATTATCTGAAAACTACCTTGAGCTGTTAAACAAAGAACCGTCTCGTGGCGACAACATATTAGACCATCTGGAGACAAACCGACCCGAAATATTCGAAAAAGTTAACGCAGAACAGGGAACCAGCGATCACAAAGCGGTTACAGCATCGATAATTTCAGCTGTAAATGGAAATATTAAAAAATGTAGGAAGATTTTTCTGTTCGGAAAAGTGACAAAAAGCATATTTCAGAGTACTTGACGGCTCAACACAGAAGTTTCATCTCAAGTACTGATAGTGTTGAGGAACAGTGGTCAAAGTTCAAAGTCATCGTACAATATGCATTAGATGAGTATGTACCAAGCAAGATCGTAAGAGATGGAAAGGAGTCACCGTGGTACAACACCCGAATTAGGAAACTGCTACGGAAGCAAAGGGAACTTCATTGCAAACATAAACATAGCCAAAGCCTTGTAGACAAACAAAAGTTACACGAAGCGAAATGTAACGTGAGGAGGGCTACGCGAGAGGTGTTCAAAGAATTCGAAAGTAAAGTTCTGTCTACTGACTTGGCTGAAAATCCTAAGAAATTTTGGTCTTACGTTAATGCGGTAGGTGGATCAAACAAAATGTCCAGACACTCTGTGACGAAAATGGTATTGAAACAGAGGATGACAAAGCCTGAATTACTAAATGTCTTTTTCCAAAGCTGTTTCACAGAGGAAGACTGCACTGTAGTTCCTTCTCTAGATTGCCGCACAGATTACAAAATGACAGGTATCGAAATAAATGACAGAGGGATAGAAAAAAAAATCGCTCAACCTGATGGGGTACCAGTTCAATTTTACACCGTGTACGCGAAGAAACTTGCCCCCCTTCTTGCAGTGGTGTACCGTAGGTCTCTATAAGAGCGTAGCATTCCAAAAGATTGGAAAATGGCGCAGGTCATCTCCGTTTTCAAGAACGGACGTCGAACAGATGTGCAGAACTATAGGCCTATATCTCCGACGTCAGTCAGTTGTAGAATTTTGGTACAAGTATTATGTTTGAATATAATGGAATTTCTGGAGACTAGAAATCTGCTCTGTAAGAATCAGCATGGGTTTCGTAAAAGGTGATCGTGTGAAACCGAGATCACGCTATTCGTCCACTCGAGGCTCAGAGGGCCATAGACACGGGTTCTCAGGTAGATGCCGTGTTTCTTGACTTCCGCAAGGTGTTTGATACAGTTCCACACAGTCGTTTAATGAACAAGTAAGAGCATATGGTCTATCAGACCAATTGTGTGATTGGGTTGAGGAGTTACTAGACAACATAATGCAGTATGTCATTCTCAATGGAGAGAAGTTTTCCGAAGTAAGAGTGATGTCAGGTGTGCCACAGGGGAGTGTCGTGAGTCCGTTGCTGTTCACAATATAAATAAATGCCATTGCGGATGATGCTGTAGTATATAGGGAGGTAGTAACAATGGAAAAGTGTATTGAAATGCAGGAGGATCTGCATCGAATTGACGCATGGTGCAGGGAATGGTAATTGAATCTCAATGTAGACAAGTGTAATGTGCAGCGAATACATAGAAAGATTCTTTATCATTTAGCTATACTATAGAAAGTCTTAAACTAGTAGCAGTTAATTCCATGAATTACCTGGGAGTAGACATTAAGAGTGATTTAAAATGGAACGACCATATAAAATCAATCGTCGGTAAAGCAGATGCCAGACATAGATTCATTGGAAGAATCATAAGGTAATGCAGCCCGAAAACAAAGGAAGTAGGTTACAGTACAATTATTCGCCCACTGCTTGAATACTGCTCACTGGTGTGGGATCCGTACCAGGTGGGTTTGATAGAGGAAGTAGAGAAGATCCAATTGATAGCAGCGCGCTTCGTTACAATATCATTTGGTAATCGTGAAAGCGTTACGGAGATGATCGATGAACTCCAGTGGAAGACTCTGCAGGAGAGACGCACTGTCGCCGCGGTACGGGCTTTTGTCGAAGTTTCGATAACATAGATTTACCGAGCAGTCTAGCAGTATACTTCTCCCTCCTACGTATATCTCGCGAAGAGACCATGAGGTCAAAATCACAGAGATTAGAGCCCACACAGAGGCATTCCGACAATCTTTCTTTCTGCGAACAATACGTGACTGGAATTGGAGGGGGAACCGATAGTGGTACTCCAGGTACCCTCCGCCATACACCGTCGGGCGACTTGCGGAGTGTGGATGTAGATGTAGATGTAGATCAGAGAGGGTTTGATAGAGGAAGTAGAGAAGATCCAATTGATAGCAGCGCGCTTCGTTACAATATCATTTGGTAATCGTGAAAGCGTTACGGAGATGATCGATGAACTCCAGTGGAAGACTCTGCAGGAGAGACGCACTGTCGCCGCGGTACGGGCTTTTGTCGAAGTTTCGATAACATAGATTTACCGAGCAGTCTAGCAGTATACTTCTCCCTCCTACGTATATCTCGCGAAGAGACCATGAGGTCAAAATCACAGAGATTAGAGCCCACACAGAGGCATTCCGACAATCTTTCTTTCTGCGAACAATACGTGACTTTGAATTGGAGGGGGAACCGATAGTGGTACTCCAGGTACCCTCCGCCATACACCGTCGGGCGACTTGCGGAGTGTGGATGTAGATGTAGATGTAGATCAGAGAGGGTTTGATAGAGGAAGTAGAGAAGATCCAATTGATAGTAGCGCGCTTCGTTACAATATCATTTGGTAATCGTGAAAGCGTTACGGAGATGATCGATGAACTCCAGTGGAAGACTCTGCAGGAGAGACGCACTGTCGCCGCGGTACGGGCTTTTGTCGAAGTTTCGATAACATAGCTTTACCGAGCAGTCTAGCAGTATACTTCTCCCTCCTACGTATATCTCGCGAAGAGACCATGAGGTCAAAATCACAGAGATTAGAGCCCACACAGAGGCATTCCGACAATCTTTCTTTCTGCGAACAATACGTGACTGGAATTGGAGGGGGAACCGATAGTGGTACTCCAGGTACCCTCCGCCATACACCTTCGGGCGACTTGCGGAGTGTGGATGTAGATGTAGATGTAGATCAGAGAGGGTTTGATAGAGGAAGTAGAGAAGATCCAATTGATAGTAGCGCGCTTCGTTACAATATCATTTGGTAATCGTGAAAGCGTTACGGAGATGATCGATGAACTCCAGTGGAAGACTCTACAGGAGAGACGCACTGTCGCCGCGGCACTGGCTTTTGTCGAAGTTTCGATAACATAGCTTTACCGAGCAGTCTAGCAGTATACTTCTCCCTCCTACGTATATCTCGCGAAGAGACCATGAGGTCAAAATCACAGAGATTAGAGCCCACACAGAGGCATTCCGACAATCTTTCTTTCCGCGAACAATACGTGACTGGAATTGGAGGGGGAACCGATAGTGGTACTCCAGGTACCCTCCGCCATACACCGTCGGGCGGCTTGCGGAGTGTGGATGTAGATGTAGATGTAGATCAGAGTACAATAATTCCCTTGCGTCAGCAAGATGTGCCCCAGCATCCAGTTGTGACAGAATAACTGTGCACGCGCGGTTGGCGTTGGAGGATGAGCAAATCAGTCACTACACGCAGATTTTGCGCCTTCAAAATGTTCAAATGTTTGTTAAGCCTAAGGGACTTAACTGCGGGGTCGTCAGTCCCTAAACTTACAAACTACTTATGAACTACCTTATACTAAATACGACACAAATATCCATGCCCGAGTGGGGATTCGAACCCCCTCGGGCATTAATGATTGTGCTGTTTTTAATATAAGTTAGTTTATAAGTAGTTTGCATGTTTAGAGACTGATGACCCCGCAGTTAAGTCCCATAGGCGTAACAAACATTTGAATATTTTTATCTATTTATTAATTTTTTAATTGACCGAAGAGGCTGTAATTGTGACAAATGGGGTAGCTGCTTATCTGTATGGCTGAAGGTAGGAAGCACTTCCGTAATACATTAAGGGAAGCAATTTAATAATTTTGGTTGTTTCCAACTTCATAGTTTAATCCATTATTTCAACATTGATTGACCTAAAAACTATCTGAAATGATGTACGTATTATGCCATGCGGTTCTAGCTGCCATGTCAGAAACTAAGCGCTGCTTCCGCTGGAGGTTCAGGTCCTCCCTAGGCTGTTATGTGTGTTGACTTAAGGTAGGCTTACGTTAAACTAGTTTGTAAGTATAGGGGCTGATGACCACGGTAGTTTGGTCCCATAGGTTTACAAACATATATATATATATATATATAATTTTTGCGCGGAGAGCCAGCACCAACATAACCGCTACGAGTCAGCCTAGCCACGGCAGAATAGTCGTGTGCATTAAGGCGCCCTACTGCGGTGCGCGCGGCTGTTCGCCGTCGGGGGATCGAGTCCTCCTTCGGGCAAGGATGTTTGTGTCGTCCTTAGTATAAGTTACTTCAGTAAGTGTAAGTGGTTTGTAAGCCTAGGGACTGATAACCAACGTAGTTAAGTCCCTTAGATTTACAAACATATGAACATTTTTTTGAGTAGACGAAGTCACCTCAACTGCCGACCAGCGTCGCTCACCGTCCTCACCGCTCAGCCCTTTGGCAAACCGGAGACTTCAGTTTTTCTCAAGCCCTTATTAGGAAGTTTTTCTCCCAGCTCTAATAGCACCACATCCACGTCACCTCATGTTATACTTCGTTTACAGAACGTACTTCTGTAACAAAGACAAGTGGAGCTGCTGTAACAAACCATTTCTGAGGACGCTGGATCTACGTCCGACCGCACAAATTAAAGTTTTCCGTCTTTTCTCTAAATCACTCCAGACAAATTACAGGAAGGTTCCTTTGAAACAGCACTGCCGATTTCCGCCACAATCCTTTTCCAAAGAAACCGAGCAAGAGCTCCGCCTCTACTAACCACGCTGTCGGCGGTGCGTTAAACCCCGATCTTTCTTACTTTCCTCCTATTTCGGTAACATTTAAACAATGTGTAGTTTTATTAATATTATAAAACAAATACTATAGGAGCAAATACCAAATCGTTTTACTACGTCATCGTACCTGTGTATGTGTAGTTAAACATGTTTGCTAGCGTTTAACCCTTTCATTCGCGGTGTTGTTTCTCAACAACAACGTATTAAAAGCTAATTTATACTGTATTTTGTCTATCAGACCTTAAAGTCGCATTGTTTTTCGTGAACAAAATGCTGTTTGGTACGGCGTGTAGCCACTTCTGAGGCAATAGTCCATCTTGGAAGTTGTGTCACATTGCCGTCTGTACGTGGCCGTGAGCGTGAGTGTGGTTCATGTTATTTTATTTCAGCAGTGTATTGTCTTGTCTTTGGTGCTGTGGCGAAGATTATGCTAGCAATATTGATCTGATAGTGTTAGCTGTCATCAAAAGAGCATCCCAAGTAGTAAAATACCTCGATATAAACGTCTGTCGTTCATGAAATACATGACGTAAAAAAAAAATAATAATAAAATAAAAAAAATTGTTCGATTAGAAATTTTAAAACACATATTTTGATGTTAAGTTCAAAAATCAAATGTTCAAATGTGTGTTAAGCTTATGGGACTTAACTACGGGGTCATCAGTCCCTAAACTTACAAACTACTTATCAACTACCTTATGCTAAAGACGGCACAAATATCCATGCCCGAGGGGGGATTCGAACCCCCGACCGTAGTGGCCGTACAGACCGTGACTGGAGCGCCTCAGTCTCCTCGGCCAACGCGGCCGGCGATGTTAAGTTCATTGTAATGATAAAGGAAACACTGAATTTTAATTTTTCCAAACACGAATTCATAACGTGGGCATAAAAGGGTTAAAAGTAGGCCTGCGGACTGTGACAACTACTTGAACGAAGTGGCAGCTGATATGTACTGTGCTAACGTGTGACATTGCAACAGTTGTCATCGCGATCGAGACAGTATCGACGCACCCACTGCAGGTGTACCTTCCAACGATTACAACGCCAAAGGCCACGCCTCTGCACAGTACTGTACGCCACCGCATCGCCAGATTTTATAAAGAAAACTATAAGAATCAGTCTCAGTTCTGCGCTGCGTTAGGCTGATACATTAGCTAGGACAATGAGGCTCCTAGCACATAGTACTTACCCATATAGCTTGGCTTCCAGTAATGATAGTCAAGTTTGGAAGGTATATATATTCGCTCATGTCTTAAAATACTTGTATACAGTGTAAATATTTAATGTCAGTCTATTATCCACGCCTACTGTTCAAGTATCTGCAGTAAGGTATTCTGTTAATAAATGATTTATAGTTTTGCTATCTAATGAGCGTTGACCTGTTGCATATTATTTGACCCTCTCTGTTCTATCACAACCTGATTCCATTCCTGCAGCAGGATACAACAACAGCAACTGAGCTGTTACCATCAGCATCAACGCTGGTCGCAGTTGTTAGCGACATACTGTACGTTTGAAGAGGGCTGTATGGCGGGAACTGCCACACTATACATGCAAATTTTAACTATTTGCGAATGTATTTAATAACTCAATCAATAATTAATCCACCGGTCGCAGTGGCCGAGGGGACTGAGGCGCTCCAGTCACGGTCTGCACGGCCACTACGGTCGGGGGTTCGAATCCCCCCTCGGGCATGGATATTTGTGCCATCTTAGTTCGCAAGTAGTTCATAAGTAGTTTGTAAGTTTAGGGACTGATGACCCCGTAGTTAAGTCCCACAAGCTGTACAAACATTTGAACATTTTGAAGAGGGCTGCATCATAAAACAACAGCATAGTGTTACTACAAGTGAAGTTCTCTCGGTTTCTATAGCTCCCAAGCTGCTACTCTCTCCATAGAATAAGTGAAACGGAAGTTTAAGGATTAAAAGTTCGTATTAATGCCAAACACACGCGAGATTTCGATGGTGTGGAAATCATTCTCGGGTTTATGTTCTGCAGAATGGAAAGAATTCATCGGCATCGTGCAGTGTCATAACTGTGAATTCATTTAAAGCAGGCTCTTTGTCTTCCACGCTAATAAGACACAGATGTGTGGCGGCGTCATGCCTGTTTGCTCCCAGGAACAGATAGAGGTATTAGCGTAATTCTTATTTTTCTGTGATTTCACCAAATCATCGTTTCAAACTGAGGCTCATCAGAGATGATTTTAATACGTTTATTTACAGTACAGGCCACTCTAATTACTTCAGTTTAGCACACAGTAAGGACACTGAAAAGATATACACAACAACATTGTTGATCATCTGTGATTTTCTTCAGAAATTTCGAATGCGTGTCGGAGCTGGTTTGGCCTGTTCTTAAGAGATATTTGCAACATAATATATTTTACACGCTTCTTACTAACTCTAGGAAGTGAGAAAGAGTTGCAATTTCTTCTCTCAGAGATGTCGGGCATTGGTTCTTGAAGAAAGCCAAGAAGAGGGTACGGAGGAAGATTAAAATGTACAAATATTTGTTAAGCTAATGGGACTTAACTGCGGGGTCATCAGTTCCTAAACTTACAAACTACTTATGAACTAACGTAGACTAAAGACAGCACAAAAATCCATGCCAGAAGGGGGATTCGAACCTCCGACGAGGAGCGGCCTCGCGCATCGGAGCACAGCGCCTCAATCCGCTCGGACACTCGCCGCGGCGGAGGAAGATTAATTTGAGGAAGTGGACAAATATCTGCATTCTGAAGAGTAAAACTGAAACAGCAGCTACGAAAAATAAAGGAATAAATAGAGACAGTGAGTTATACAATTAGCCACAATTTTATATGTTTATAACTAGTCTCAATTTAGCCGTACTTATCAATCGACGAATATTTCCTTTCCCACGAAAATAATACGCAGTTCAAATACCTTTTTACATTAATATTTTGAATTAAATACATACCTTCCAGTTCATGAAATTGAATATCAAAAACATGAACCTCAGGCAAATTCGTAATAATCTGGCTACAATACTGTTACATAAATACATAACAGTATGCTTCGTACTCTCTTCCTAATTACTATGATATTGTGTATAAACAAAACCACGACTTAAAGATTATAAAATTTGGCCACGAAATGAGACAATCGCTCGTCGTGATTGTTATAATTAGGAAAATGAAAGTAAAATCCACCCCAACCAGGATTACGTACACAAACTTCACTCATCAGTACATTTATATACGACAAAGTCCATTAAATCCCTTTGTACATATAGCTCGAATTACGAATTAGCTTGAGATAAAATGAAAAGAAAAATTATTGTGAGAAATAATGACAAACCAATTACTTACGAAACAATTACACATGAAACAAGAAAAATTATTGTGAGAGATAATGGCAAACCAATTACTTACGAAGCAATTATATATGAAACAAGCCATTCGAATACCATCATAGGAACATTCTTCTCATAGTATCGCCAGCAGTATCTATAAGGAAAATTATGGGTACCTCAATTTCCGTAGAAATTTTCAAGCCAAAAGACTAGAAATTGTGGGCAGTATTGTGGTATAAACCGAAAGACAGGCAGACATAATAACAAATGCAAAGCGAGTCATCGGAGATGCATTTTAAAAGTTGGCAATGTAGTGGCACTTACACTTACAACCAAGTTAAAAGCCAACCAGATTTCTATAATTGTTTAAACTTTCAGACATAAAATGTGCCAGAATTTCGGTAGAAATGTCGCAGTGCGAGGTGTGTGCTTTGCGGCGTGGGCCAGTCCGCGGCTCGATAATTGTGGCGAGGAGAGGCTAGCCAGGTATATTTGTCAGATGCGGCACGGGAACTCGTCAAACATGGCTTAATTTTGATACCAAGCCGTTGTGAGTAATTTTTCTAGTCCTCCACTGTTATTTGAGCACTTGATGAACCGTAATCAGTATTCATATGACCCTTATGAACCGGCGGAGTTGATCCGTATTTGAGTAACGAGGCTTCCAATGCTTTTTTTCGAATGTAAGAATAACGTAGTAACACTATTGCAGGAGCTCGAATTGAATGCAAGCGAGAGCGCATCAACCAACGAGCAAGTGTACTATGACCACAGGCCACGCGATAACGGGCGCGGATGAATAAGATATCACTATGGCGTAAAAATTGGTAATTGACTTTAAATAATAAGTGTGAAGTCGTCCATATGAGTACTAACAGAAATCCGTTAAACTTTGTTTACAAGGTAAATCAATCAAAAGTGAAGGCGGTAAACTCCACAAAATACCTAGGAATTAGTATTACTTCGGACTTAAACTGGAACGAACACGTAGATAATGTCGTGGGAAAGGCGAACCAAAGACTGCGATTTATTGGCAGCACCCTTAAAAGATACAACAGAAATACTAAAGAAACTGCATACACTACGCTTGTCCGTCCTTTTTTTGGAGTATTGGTGCCCAATGTGGGATCCTTCAAATGTTCAAATGTTTGTAGAACTTATGGGACTTAACTACGGGGTCATCAGTCCCTAAGCTTACAAACTACTTATGAACTAGCTGAGACTAAGGACGGCACAAATATCCATGCCCGAGGGGGGATTCGAACCGCCGACCGTAGTGGCCGTGCATACCGTCACTGGAGCGCCTCAGTCTCCTCGGCCACCGCGGCCGGCGTGGGATCCTTATCAGGTAGGTTTGACGGAGGACATCGAAAGCGTCAAAAAAAAAAAATAATAATAATAATAATAATAATAATAATAATAAATAAATAAATAGTATAACGGTGGTATGATGAACCCTTTGCCAGGCACTTAAATGTGATTTGCAGAGTATCTCACGTAGATGTAGACGGAAATAATCATGGCAGTAGTCACATACCCTACCACAACACCTGGTGGAATGGTAACAGGGAAAGACAAGACCAGTACATGAATGGAAGAGGTCGCTAGGTGACCGCTGTGACAATACCAGCGGGGAACGTAATAATCATTAGGGAAACCGTGAGCGGTCCCGTATCTGGGGACAAAACCGCAATGCTGTGGTTTTTTCACCTTCTGATGTCCAATTTAGGTCGGCTAACACACGGCATAACGAACCGAATGAAAATGACCAGCCACCGCAATGACAAATGGCAAGTGGGAAAGGCTCTGTATTGGAACAAACTGTGACAACAGAAGATTCCAATGTATGGCTCATAAACGTTGGAGATATAAGGGAAAAGCTGTTGCAAGATATATCAAGAGGCAACGTTTCAGCTGTGAACAGTGGTAACAAAATCGATTAGGGATATATGTCTCGAGTGTATTCTTGATACCGGTAGAGCATTCTCGACTATCAGTGAGGCAACATTTCGAAAGGACGAGGACACCATCGACTGGCCCACTTTGCAGATGCGCGGAGCGAGGGAGGGGAACGATATATATAAAGAGCGAAAAATACGATGGTAGGCTGGAATCAGTTTCACATGCCAGGGAATGGAATTTTAATTTATTCTTTTTATTGTTTTTGAGTTGAATGTAACGGCGAATTTGAGGATGGAGTTGTGAGCACGCGCCACGCAGTAACAGACGTCGGTCGTGGAACAATTACGCTTTAAATAGAAGGTAATCCCGCCCCTTTAGTTTGTAATGAGTGCGTGTTACGTGATTAACCTCCTTTGGTGAGATGCTTGCTTTTCCACGTTCCGTCTGACTCGCTACTGCCGTGCGCTCTAAGGCGCGTTACTGCGGAGTGGACGGCTGCTCACCGTCGGAAGTTAGAGTCCTCCCTGGGGCATGGCTGTGTGTGTGTAGGTGTGTTGGTCTCAGCATAAGTTATTTTAAGTAATTTGTATGTCTAGGGGTATTGACAGCTGCAGTTTTGTCCCATAGCTTTACAAAAATATGAACATTTTAGTTCAAATGTTCAAATGTTTGTTAAGCTTATGGGACTTAACTACGGGGTCATCAGTCCCTAAACTTACAAACTACTTATGAACTACTTAGGAACTAGGACGGCACAAATATCCATGCCCGAGGGGGGATTCGAACCCCCGACCGTAGTGGCCGTGCTGACCGTGACTGGAGCGCCTCAGTCACCTCGGCCACCGCGGCCGGCAACATTTTAGTGATGATATCCAAACCGGAGGGTCTTTGTCAGCAGTATTGGTATGCTAAGTTCTCCGAATGACGAGTGTGGAAGAAATATTGTCTCTGAGAATATTTCGGGTTGGAGTGTTGCCAGTGTCGGCTTAACGGAAACCGACAGAAGAAAATGTTTAGAATCCTGCGGGATCACGTGCGAGTGTTTCCTGTGGCACCTGCAATTAGTAAGGGTTTTGCATCAGTTCAGAGCGCCGGACCATAACATTTTTTTCATAAAATCTTATCCTTTTTCATAAATACACAAGGTAAAGATAGACGAACTGAGGGTAGTTTTATTGGTCCTCTGCTGTTCCTTATTTACATAAACGATTTAGCCGGCCGCGGTGGCCGAGGAGACTAAAGCGTTCCAGTCACGGTCTGGACGGCCACTACGGTCGGGGGTTCGAATCCCCCCTCGGGCATGGATATTTGTGCCGTCCTTAGTATTAAGTAGTTCATAAGTAGTTTGTAAGTTTAGGGACTGATGACCCCGTAGTTAAGTCCCATAGACTATACAAACATTTGAAACATTTTAGAAGAACTGAAGAAAATGCTGGAACAAATTGTGATTGAGAAGGCTTTAAGCTTGTGCAATTTTTCCCTACTCGTATTATCAATAGGCGATAATTCAGTGAGCTTGGTTTAGGATTCGAGGCAAATTAACACTATTATCATGCATGAAACGGATAGTCTGTAGACCCTTGACCAACTCTCGCAAAGCTTCGATAGGGTAAAAAGTATGTAACACTGCTAGAGTATTTTGTAGAAATTTTACGTAAATGAACTAAATAGTCGCAGTGGGAAAGAAGCAGGCAGTGAAGCGCCGGTTTAGAGCCAGTTATGGAGGCAAGAGTTGCATTCCAAAACCGCAACAGTTTTTTGTATGAAATACGTGACTCTCGGGCCGCAGCCGGCCGGAACTTAAAATACAGCAGTAGCCGAAATCGTGTAACGACCGGGGTCAATACACCAGGCGTGTGTCGAAGTTGTTGACTTGTACGTGACTTGAAACGGCACTTTTTGGGGAACACGGCCAAGCCGAATGAAATAAAAGCACGTGTTTCAGAGCAGTCGACAGTTCGCAGTTCACAGATCAGTTTGGAGTGCACCAGTACGGCAGCGAGTAAGTATCTAGCAGTTGCAGCTGGGATGTCGTCGTCAGCGGTTCGCGGTTCATCTCCCGAGTCCGGACAACGGGCCACTCGAGAGTTCATCGTGACGTCATGTCAGAGTGAGGGGCTCCAGTCATCTCACCAGCCACCGGAGCAATATCGACGCGACGAAATGGAGACAAGTTCCTGACTGGAGGACAGGACCTGGGTTCCAACAACTGTCCCTGGACGCAGCAGCAGCACTGAAGGGGCTTCATCACCGCTCATCCGGTAGCGAGGCATCGACGGGAGACGACCTGCGATCAACGCCAGCACCAACCCAGCAGTGGCAGCGGAGAGTAGTATGCCGTCGAAGCACAACAGCCACACCGCCGTCCTCACCGACGAAGAAAAATGTTCAAATGTTTGTAAATCTATCGGACCAAACTGCGTGGTCATCAGTCCGTAACTTACAAACTACTTAAACTTAGGTAAACTAACCTAAGGACAAACACACACACCCATGCCCCAGGGAGGACTCGAACCTCCACGGAGAGCAACCGCGCGCTCCGCAGCGAGACGCTTTAGACCGCTCGGCTACTCCACCGCGGCACCGACGAAGAAGCCGGGCGTCCAGAACTAACCTCGGCAAATATTGACATAATGTATATTCGAGAAGCAATAAAACCAGTTAACACATGCCCTGACTCTCTACAGCCACAATATGTCCTGCATCTTCAGTATTGTAGTCTATCAGTGTTCCCCCAAGTTATTGGTAAATCCGATTCTATCCACACTGTAGTTCCAAAATTCAAATGTTTGTATAGCTTATGGGACTTAACTACGGGGTCATCAGTCCGTAAACTTACAAACTACTTAGGAACTAACTAATTCTAAGGACGGCGCAAATATCCATACCCGAGGGGGGTTCGAACCCCCGACCGTAGTGGCCGTGCAGGCCCATGCCCCAGGGAGGACTCGAACCTCCACGGAGAGCAACCGCGCGCTCCGCAGCGAGACGCTTTAGACCGCTCGGCTACTCCACCGCGGCACCGACGAAGAAGCCGGGCGTCGAGAACTAACCTCGGCAAATATTGACATAATGTATATTCGAGAAGCAATAAAACCAGTTAACACATGCCCTGACTCTCTACAGCCACAATATGTCCTGCATCTTCAGTATTGTAGTCTATCAGTATTCCCCCAAGTTATTGGTAAATCCGATTCTATCCACCCTGTAGTTCAAAAATTCAAATGTTTGCATAGTTTATGGGACTTAACTACGGGGTCATCAGTCCCTAAACATACTAACGAAAACAACTAACTAATATTAAGGACGGCACAAATATCCATGCCCGAGGGGGGATTCGAACCCCCGACCGTAGTGGCCGTGCAGGCCCATGCCCCAGGGAGGACTCGAACCTCCACGGAGAGCAACCGCGCGCTCCGCAGCGAGACGCTTTAGACCGCTCGGCTACTCCACCGCGGCACCGACGAAGAAGCCGGGCGTCCAGAACTAACCTCGGCAAATATTGACATAATGTATATTCGAGAAGCAATAAAACCAGTTAACACATGCCCTGACTCTCTAAAGCCACAATATGTCCTGCATCTCTTCAGTATTGTAGTCTATCGGTATTCCCCCAAGTTATTGGTAAATCCGATTCTATCCACCCTGTAGTTCAAAAATTCAAATGTTTGTATAGCTTATGGGACTTAACTACGGGGTCATCAGTCCGTAAACTTACAAACTACATAGGAACTAACTAATTCTAAGGACGGCGCAAATATCCATGCCCGAGGGGGGATTCGAATCCCCGACCGTAGTGGCCGTACAGACCGTGACTGAAGCGCCTCAATCCTCTCGGCTACCGCGGCCGGCCCACACAGTAGACCACGGGTGTAATGAGTACAGTAGCATCGCAAAAAAATACGTCGTATAGGTTGACAGCAGTTACGTTGAAAAACGCTGTATTTTGTGAGCCGAGTGACGGACGGGGACTAATAATAAGAGTCAATGAAGGAGAACAAACTATCATTTCCGTGTACTTAATTTTGTGCTTACCAACAAAATACAGACAAAACAACGTAAAATAAGACATAATATATAAATTTCTCACTAAACAATTATTAACTTATATATATATATATATATATATATATATATATATATATATATATATATATATATATATATATATATATTACTGAGATGTGTTAAGTTCAGAATTGACATACTACTTACGCAAGAGAAAGAAAAGTTTATTTTCATCAGTTTCTAATCATACTTAAATGTTGCTTTTTATTAGCATCTCAAAGTTTGGAGTGAGTTTACTGTTCATCAACCTCATTGCTTTTGATAGATGAGACCGAGAGGGTGGCGCAGTGGTAACACACTTGACTCATATCCGGGATGATGTCGTTTCAAACTGGCTACGTCCATACTTAATCAGGTTTTCCGCCATTTCCCTAAATCATTCCAGGCAAATGCTCGGATGGTTCGTCTCAAATGACACGTTAGATTTCCTTCCCCATCAGTGACGGGCGGTTAAACCCTCATTTTCCTTTCTTCTTTACCCACAGTTGAATGTAAGATTACTCCTGACATTCAATTATAATAATTTTATTACAAACACTATCACACAAATATCTGTCACATATCTTCAAACGAAAATGTACGAAACGTCTTAACAACCAAACCGGTCGTGCGACATCTAGGGACGCGAAGCATGCTTCGTCACCTCCTCCTAAAATATTCAAGGCTGTGCCCTCAGCAGAAAAGGTGATGTGTCTTTTTCGACGTCCGAGGTCCAATACTCGTCGAATTCATCATGCACGAAAAAACCATAAACAGTGACGAGTACTGTGAGTCACTCCGTAGCCTACGCAAGTCCATCAAAGCAAACGGCCTGGGTTCATCACGGAGGGAGTGACTCTGCTCCATGATAAGGTGAGTCCACGCGTCTTCAGGGTCACACAAAGTGTACTGGCCAATTTCAAGTGGAAGCAGCTTGAGCATCCGCCCAACAGCCCGGACATGTCGACCTGTGACTTCCATCTGTTTGGTCCGCTAAAACACATCTCAAAGGGAGTCATCCGAGACGCCTTTTACAAGTTGGCAATATAAACTTCAACTCGGACGACGACCTGAAGAACACAGTAGTGAACTGGCTCTTGTCACAGCAACAAGAATTCTGGGATCAGGGAATCCTTTTGTTTCGTTAAACAGTGGAACTGTTGTGCTCAGGCCCCTGTTGATCACCTTTCAATAAAGACTTCAATTATACCCACAATGTTGCTTCATACCTTTCCATTTGAACAATATTCGTAGTTCGGAGCATACTGCAGATTCGAGCAGCTAGTCAACCAGCTGCGGGAACTGTTCTGGAGTGAAGTTCTTTTAAAATATATCAATGTTCTTCCTTTCACTAATTTTATACTACCGAGAACGCCAAGCAGCCTTGGACATTGATTAAATCGATGACTCTGTTCTAATGACGGGTAATAAACAAGCTCGTATTGACGCGCTCGCGCTAGCAAACGAGAAACGTTTTCAGTTAGGTGTAGTGGCAACTCCTTGCTGACAGTGCCCGCAGGCCACTAGTGTGATCACACGTCGATACTTGCAATCGCATTAGCGCATTTGCCATCCATTCCTCTGCAGTAGATACACGCCACTCCTCTGCTACGACTGTTTCTAATTTATCGCTTCTCGTTCGGGCTGAACCTCCCTTGAGCTGCCTTAGAGAATTAAGTAGTGTCTTACACGACTATTTGCAATTGCGGGTGACGTTCTATGTTAATGACATGCTGATGACAGAAAAGTGGTCGGAACAGAATGAGGACCCAAAGTGAGCATGGGAAGTCTTCTGAAAGGCAGACGTAGAAAACGACACCATTTCGGTACCGTGAGGGTTCATTTTAGGATATACTGAAGTAGGTTGAAAGTAGTTTTTTACGACATCACAGTGTTTCCATCAATTTATGTAATTGGTGTATGGAGCAGTTTGAAGAATATTTGCAGGCATGATTGCTGTTATGTATGTTTTCGTTGAATAAAAAAAATAGATCACATTGCCAGCGATAAGACATGTTAAACAGGGATATCTACAAGAGCTAAGCAACCATCTTACACTAACCCATCTCACTAATTTCTTTGACGTAGTCCAACTATCTGTAGACAAAGATACGCTAAACATTTCATGAAAACAAAAGAAGAAACTCTCACTCCTCATTGCCAAAAATATCCCCTACTTCTCATTCTGATACACCTTGTGAACAACATAAATTCTTTGAGAAGGCCGACCGCGGTGGCCGAGGTGACTGAGGCGCTCCAATCACGGTCAGCACGGCCACTACGGTCGGGGGTTCGAATCCCCCCTCGGGCATGGATATTTGTGCCGTCCTAGTTCTTAAGTAGTTCATAAGTAGTTTGTAAGTTAAGGGACTGATGACCCCGTAGTTAAGTCCCATAAGCTTAACAAACATTTGAACATTTGAACATCTTTGAGAAGGTAATAAACACAACTACTATTAACCACAACAACACAGAATTAAGTTTCTTAAATATAATATTTCCACAACACTAAATGATGATAATGTTAAAGACCTAATCACTAATACCAAAATAGCCTGCATGTCAGCAAAACCATACCAAAAGAATCAAATTCTGTAGTCCATAAAGCAAACAAACTAATAATAAAGAATTTAGAAACAGAAAAACTACACAGTAACATTTATAAAGAAGCTGCAGCACTGAACCAGATTAATAAAAAACTAAAAACCAATACTATCCTTGTTGTTAGAGCTGATAAAGGTAACATCTGTAATAACCTGTCAATCAGAATACATTAACAAAACTTTAGATTTTTTTTAAACAACAACTATAATATGATCCTACCCTCAAATACCAAGCTAAAATAAGAAAAACATGCTACAGAACTGCAACTTCCTTTTAACATCCAACGAAGCTAAACACTGTTCAATGATGAATCCTACAGCCTCAAAGCTCAGATCACAACCAAAGATCCACAGAAGTGTACACCCGATACAATCGATAGTGAACTCAATAAATAAATGTTCAAATGTTTGTAGAGCTTAAAAATTTCAAATGTTTGTTAAGCTTATGGGACTTAACTACGGGGTCATCAGTCCCTAAACTTACAAACTACTTATGAACTAGCTAATACTAAAGACGACACAAATAACCATGCCCGAGGAGGGATTCGAACCCCCAACCGTAGTGGGCGTGCAGAACGTGACTGGCGCGCCGAAGACCGCTCGGCCATTGCGGCCGGCCTCAATAAATAGTCCTGGCTACAAAATAACCCAAGAAACTACATGAAGTAATTAAGAAATTCTACACATTCCCATCCAACAACACCATAAAAAGTTAGGAATTGATTGACAGCTTCAGAAACATCACCATACCCTGTTCAGCAAGGTTTACATCCATTGATATAGTGAACCTGTACACCTACATTCCTGTAATTGACTCCGAATAATATAAAAAAAAGGTACCTGTTGTCTGAAATCGAGTCCAAACCCTGGAAAAAACACTTTGCGACAATTCTCCCTGGACGCAGCAGTAGATCTGAAGGGGCTTCATCACCGCTCATCCGGTAGCGAGGCATCGATGGGAGACGACCTGCGATCAACGAGTGGGCGGAGCGGCGTGGCTGCGCCATCGACATCCGAAGACAGCTGGCCTAGTAGCAACGCCAGCACCTTTGATTCCTTTGATATTACCACAGACGACCACGGACCTTCCCAACGCCAGCATCAACACAGCAGTGGCAGCGGAGAGTAGGATGCCGGCGAGGCACAACAACCACACCGTCGTCCTCACCGACGAAGAAGACGGGCGTCCAGAACTAAACTCGGCAAATCCTGACATTGAGAAGAAAAAAGAACAGTTAACAAAAAAATGTTCAAATGTTTGTAAAGCTTATGGGACTTAACTACGGGGTCATCAGTCCCTAAACTTACAAACTACTTATCAACTACCTTATCCTAAGGACGGCACAAGCCCTGGAAATAACACTTTGCGACACTCAGTAGCTACAGCCATCTCCCTCCTTGTCCGTCCCGCGTCCATTCCTCCTATGTATCTCCATGTCATAGCCTCTGGTGAGCAAAGTTGTAGTTGGATTGCACGAACTACTCCTTACACTATCTGAACCCAACTGCTTGTGTAACTCGTTTGATAGAGTAAACACAAGTCATCACCAACCTCCTCCGCAGCAACTTTTTGTTATTACCACTATCTCGATTGCTATAATGTTGTCTGCACTCCATAGAACCTACAGAAAGACGTCGAACCATTTTAGTTCATTCTGCGGATGACAATACTCCACAACGTAGATATCTCAACTGAAGAAATATTCAAATGTTTGTAAATATATGGAACTTAACTACTCTGGTCATCAGTTCTTAGACTTACTACTTAAAATTAACTTACGCTGAGGATAACAAATACACCCATGTCCGAGGGAGGACTCGAACGGCGAGCAGCGATGCGCTCTGCAGCTAGGAGCCTCGGAACCGTCGGTCACTACACCGTGGCATCTCAAATTGTTTTGACCAGTGTAAATGTGAGCATAAAAGGTCATAAAGGGTCTCCGGGTCATCACTATTTGCCGTCGGTCCAATTGAACTAGATCGTGCACATTCCGAGTTCTAAACACGAACGGCATGTTAGTTGACACTTCTATCTCCTGGGCGAGTTTATATCAACAGTAAGTGAGTGGTTATAATGTTATCGTTGATTAGAGTATGTAGATAGATGGACGAAGACACACAGGATAGAGTGCCGTGGAGAGTTGCATCTAACAACTCTTCCTACTGAAGACGACGACATAAATAACATGGAGCTATTCGTGAAGTCATTGAAAGGTATTATGCCCCATACGAAGACTGCATATTTATTTATTTTTTGTTTTTATTTTTTTTTTTAGTGTCGAAGGACACCTAACTTAAATCAAAGGTTTGTAAACCAATGGGACTAAACTACCGTGGTCATCGGTCTCTAGACTTACAAACTACTTAAAGTAGCTTAAGCTAAAGACAACACACACAGGCATGCCTGAGGGAGCGCTCGAACCTCCGACGGGAGCACCCGCGCGGTGTCTGACATGGCGCCAAGAACCGCGCGGACATTTCTGCGCGGCGTTGGGAGCCCAGAGTAGATGTTGGTTGCTTAGGGGAGCCTGCTGCATGTTTGCCTCCGGTATAGTCAATGTCTGAGTGATTTTACCAGATATAATCCTGTTTGCGACCAGGTAGCATGCTGACTTTTAGAATCCTCGTAAGGCGACCACCTCATTATGTAAGAAGGTTATTATTTTAACAATCATCGTCTTCTGGGTACACTGATGTGAACCAGTTGTTAAGATTCACTATATTCTGTCATTACTTTCAACCTAGTATGACATTACTTTTGTATCCCATCCTCGTCGCCACTTTTGTGTCTCGTTTCCGCCAGTAGTCCTGGGTGTCGGTGGCCGAGTAAAGAGAGACCGACACGGGGAAATAGGATGCACGTGTGTGCAGGTACGGAGGTGACCAGCCAGTGGGACAGCAGAAACTAGAACGCTAGGATAAATTAGAACAAGATATATATTTCACAGAGATTGTACAATACTTATCTTGGAGAGCAGCAGACTAGTAGAATGTTGATACATAGTTTAGATGGAGTCCTGCCTACTAGTCCTAGTGCCTATCCGATAGCCAAGTCTTAACTGGTGCCTATCTGATTCCCAAGTGGCCGATGCAGCAGTCGTGGCCACGAGCGGAGTTGCAGCAGAGGGCGCTCGTGGCTGACGTCGTAAGAACGCCGTGCCATGCCTGCATGGCGGCGCGCGGCGAAAGTACGTGGCGCGCACATCATACTTGTGCGACACCACAATTACGTCATAATTTTAAAAATTAAAATTATGACTTCATTTCGTACTTGTGTCTCAGTAGTGACAAAAATATAGTGATTTTTTTTAACTAGGTCGGATCAGTATACCTTGAGGAAGGCCACTTAACTTTGGACGAAAAGTTGGTTGTTAAAATAAAATCCATATTATATTATGACGCGGTACAACACCCAGAAAACATTTATGTCAACTTACTCTAGCCACGTAATCCAACGCAAATATATGCATTTAAGTCGTTGGTACACTGTACACTTGAGGAATCTCGGCACTCCTGACAATTACTTCTGCTTTTACGAAGGAAAGAACAATTTAATTATGAGTGTGAAGGACTATGGAACTTGTAAGGTATAATCCCATGTTATACATAACACTTAAAAAATTTCAAGTCTCGCAACGTAGTTCTTCCATCGCATAAAAGTGTGAGATATCATGTGAAACCAAATTCTTCTTTTCAATGACTTTTTCAGACAACTGTCAGCAGTAGTTATAATCTTCATATAACTCGTGGTGAACAATAAATTAAAGTATCTTGAAGCATTAATTGTGCAATAAGTTACCTTAATTAGTTCGAGGCACATCCAGAAAGTAACTTTTATTGTTTTATTTTTAAACTAATTTTCGACATAGTATCAAGACACTTCTTTTTATCGTGGGATCAACTTTTTTATTCCAGTGTCTTAGAAGTATGCTGCCAGTAAATGGAATCAAGGTGTAATAGACTTTTGCTCTTACTGTAAAACTTGGTCTGAAAACAGTTTCAAAACGACGCGAACTTGAAAAATAATTATTTTTTCGACTTCTGTAATTGTTGAAATACATTTTATACTTATTCTGGCGTAGCTCCATGAGATAATGTTAGTCATTTTAGCCTCAGAAGCAAAACACCGTGTAATAAATTTGAATTTTATTTCGTTTAAACTTTAATTACGTTTTGTCACTTCCGTAACTCTATATTACAACCACAAAATTTTATTACGATATCTTTGTTTGCTTAATCATGACACTTGTGTTACATTTTTTAAAAAAAAATTAATGTTTATTAAGCTTATAGGACTTAACTAAGGGGTCATCAGTCCCTAAACTTACAAACTACTTATTAACTACCTAATACTAAGGACGGCACAAATATCCATGCCCGAGGGGGGATTCGAACTCCCGACCGTAGTGGCCATGCAGACCGTGACTGAAGCGCCTCAGTCCTCTCGGCCACCGCGGCGGGCTGTGTTACATTTGTTTCTAGTGTCCGTAACATTTGCTTCATTACTTAATTACTAAAATGTTCAAATGTTGGTAAATCTATCGGACTCAACTACTGGGTTATTAGTCCATAGCTTACAAGCTACTTAAACTAAGGTAAACTAACCAAAGGACAACACAAACACCCATGCCTGATGGGGAACTCGAATCCCCAACGGCGAACGGCCGCACGCACCGCAGCACGGCGTCCCAATTGCGCACGGCTAATCCGCCGCGGCACGTAATTACTGTTGGTACAAAATATTTAAGAAGTATATACTAGGATACGTTTCAGAAGGAACGTGGGCCGGCTGCTTCCAACCCGGTGTCTACTTCAACTCACGAAATATGCTTCACATTAATATTTAGTAACTAATACTAATAAACGTATAGTGTTTCTATTTTTTATTTAAAGTAAACAGTATCAACTTACCTCAAGAATGTTTCTGTAAAATAACAGTTAATTTCTCTAGGTTGTGTGTTTTTCCCCTCACGGAAATGAATGTTTGTA
This sequence comes from Locusta migratoria, assembly GCA_026315105.1. Lineage (NCBI taxonomy): Eukaryota > Metazoa > Arthropoda > Insecta > Orthoptera > Acrididae > Locusta > Locusta migratoria. The sequence continues at coordinate 460,643,904 of CM048755.1, forward strand.
ATTCTATGGAACCAACTACGCTGGTCATCAGTACCTAGACTTACAAACTACTTAAACTAAGTTAAACTTACCTAAGGACAACAAACACATCCATGCCCGAGGGAGGATCGGCTACTCCCGCGCGGCTTTCCTCACGGAAAACGTTTTTTTGCATCCAGGTCAGAGAGGAAACCAGTTTTTTTCTTTAATTTGTGAGAAAAGTTGGAGTTTATTCTTTGAAATTTGTTTTCATAACACAGAAATTGAGATACCTGAAAAATTATTTGATAGCGAGGTATTACAGCTCTTTAAAAGACAATAATGCTAAAGTCGATCACGTAAGGTGTAGCCTATTTCTTAAAAGGCCAAAAATGTTTACAATGAAAAGGGAATTTGAGAATGTGAAGGTTCATGAGTTATAGAGAAGCCGTTTTTAAGGGTTTTTAACAATATCTCCTATATACCGTATCGATGTCTCGTTAAGGCCCTTCATTTTCAATAGTAACACTCGTCGATCTAAATTGAATTACTTGATTATGAAAATCTATTTCTTCAGAATATGCGCCTTTTTCCACCATGTTGGCATTCTTGGTTCGAGTTTAATGACACAGAGTCTCCATCTGAAATGTAATTTCATATATGCTCATATCGTTTTGTTTCAAGGCAGTTATCTTTGCCATTGTTTCTCCCTAACGCTTTGACTTTTAACAACCGCCCTTGTGCCGTCAGCTTCACGGTCACTGAAGACGCCACGACTCACTAGAGTAGCTCATCAGATGACACCAGAAGGTTGAGAACACCTCCATCCAGTCCCACGAAGGCAAACGTCCTGAGAGGATCCGGAATAAACACGAGTCCACGGTTTAGCAGCCACATACACTGAACCCACAGTTACGAAGGCAGATATAATAATATGAACAAGATTCGGAACTGAACCCCAAGTCCTTTGGACGGCAATAAGATTTTTTGTGCACTTAGGTACGCACATGAACAGAAGGGGATTGAGCAACGTTTAGGCCGGCCGCGGTGGCCGAGGAGACTAAGGCGCTCCAGCCCACTAAGGTCGGGGGTTCGAATCCCCCCTCGGGCATGGATATTTGTGCCGTCCTAGTTCGTAAGTAGTTCATAAGTAGTTTGTAAGTTTAGGGACTGATGACTCCGCAGTTAAGTCCCATAGACTATACAAACATTTGAACATTAGCTATCGAAACAGATTGGCTGCAAGCACCTGGCGGTCGTTTGTGCGTACGATGTAAACCTGGGGAGAGCTGTCTCGTAGAATGCCTTCGTGGAAGACGCACTGCCCACCGCCGTGGGTGATAGTACAGGATACGATGAACTACAAATTTCGTTCACCTTTGATGTTTATGGGGGCAACGCTGACCAGCGCTCTGACGTGCAAAATGTTGTGTGATATGTTCTTTTGCCATTCATGGAACAGGAAAGCGATGTGACGTTCGAACAGGATAATGTTCGGCGACCCACTGCGCGTAAGTGTACGTGCCCTGCAAGATGTGCAGTTACTCCATTGGCCAGCACGATCTTCGGAGTTGTCTCTAATCCAGCAAGTTCGGGATGTGATGGAACGACAGCTGATATGTGCGTCTCGTCCGATCACAACACTTGCAGCATTACGTTAACAGGTCTAGCACGCATAGAATAATTATCCCAAGACAATATTTTACATCTGTGTGATCAAATGGATGTGATAATCAATGCCTGCGTTGCCATCCGTGGACTTTACACCAGGTACTAGTATGCACTGTTTCAACAGTAAATCTCTAGTGAAATGGAAAATGCTAAGGAGATGTAAGTATTATTAGTGGCAATGTTTACCAATCTTTCTACGGCCCAGGGGCGTGCACATTGTTCACTCAATATTAATACTAATGGCCTTCGAGTGCATTTTCCTGTACGTTTTGAGTCTACTTGTTGAGCAACAATGATCCACTAATAAATCAAATCGCTGAATTTGACATTTATAAATCCAACCATGGAAAACCTGCAGATAAATCTCTCGAGGTACTGTGCGTAGTAAAAAAAGCAAGTGCTTAAGAAGAGATGGCAATGTAATACATAATATAATATTGTATTAAGACATTCGCTGATTTACCGTAAGCGCCATTGACAGATAAGAGCCGGCCGCGGTGGCCGAGGGGATTGAGGCGCTCCAGTCACGGTCCGCACGGCCGCTACGGTCGGGGGTTCGAATCCCCCCTCGGGCATGGATATTTTTGCCGCCTTAGTTGTAAGTAGTTCATAAGTAGTTTGTAAGTTTAGGGACTGATGACCCCGTAGTTAAGTCAAGTCCCATAGACTCTACAAACATTTGAACATTTCTTTTTTTTTTTTTTTTTTTTTTTTTTTTTTTTTTTTTTTTTTTTTTGACAGATAAGACGAAGAATTATCTTTGGCTCTAAGTGATGAATATAAATCGGTACAGAAATGAAATAACATGAAATTGGTGACTGATGTAGCGTGAGCAGCTGACAAGTATCAGTTTGGAGGGTGGCCTCCACCAACAGCTACCTTGTGGACCATGCTCTCACCTACGAGTGACGAAAATAGCTCCGTAATTACGCACCACGATTAGCTGCCTAAATTGGAAGTCGCGCTTCCTCTTTCTGGCGGCTGCGCCGCACGCTGAAGGAGCGAAACGAAAAGTAATTGCTGTTAGTAGTAAAGCAATTGGCCAGAATCACTCTGGGAGCAGCCAACGCCATATGTTGTCGAGTGACCTAGTTCATATCGTGACTTTTCTAACCTTCAGCGTTATTATGGAGCTTGTATTTCAAGCACGCTAAACGCCGTATTTCACACACATGATACTTTCTAAGAAATTAGAGCAACTTAGCTCATTATCTTAAACGATCATTATTGTTAAGAACGATTAGACGATAAAATCCAATATATTTTGCAAGTACTTCCGCGATGAACTATTTTCAACACAATGTGGCTACTGTCATGATTCTTTAAAAGACGGAGAATTAATTCCAAAATGTCTGATACTTAGAAATTTTTCCCAAATCATTGCAATAACATATATCACCAAAAATGCGTTTCCGTATTTTCAGGACAATGGTGATATAATAACCTAACCAAATGGGAACCAGTGGGTCATAACGTACTCATAATAGATATCCCGTTACCTTATTGGCAGCAAGGCCGATGGTTGTGTGCGGATATGCCGTCATCCAGACAAATGGTTAGTCGAAACATTCATCTTTTTTTTCCGTGTCACTTTTGGTAGTAATGTAAGTCACCGTGACAGCTGTGGAAGAGTTACATACTATTGCAAACCAGATGATTCACTGCATGCTTGACCCATTCACTGACCAATGACATTTTCCATCAGGATAACTGCGCTTGTTACAAGACCTGAGTCGTGCTACACGGGAGTGAGGCCCATGCAAATGAATTCGCGTTGATAACTTGCACACCAAATTAGCCTTATCTGAACATATGGAAGGCTAATTGGGAGCTAGCTCAACACGCCAAAGAAATTGGCTGGACATTTACTTGAATTACGTTCATGAGTTGCTTTTGGTTTTCGGAAACCAGAACAGTTCCCTCAGAACAAATAAATATCCTTGCAAATGTTGTATCACCTATTTCTGCAGCGGGATAATTAGTCAGGAGAGGGTTACGGTTTTAACGAAAACGAGGGTGAAAACCATACTTTACAATACTTGTTTTGTTCTTCGCTTACTTTCCTGCCTTATGAGGTATTATGACGTTTCATAAGAATCGCTAACTTCATTTTAAAATGTTCGAATATTTGTGAAGATTAAGGGACTTAGCTGCGTACAGAAAACATTCAGGTACCTTATCCAAAGATATATGAGGTGAAAGTTTTTGTTCATCTTGTCAAACATTCATCACATATGAACAGGTAAACTTTTCTCGTAACAGGTCGAGTAGGTGTGGAATAATGTAACCCGAAGATAGATTCGACATCTCTACGAACGAGAGGATGGCAGAATCAACGCCAGAATTGCAGGCCGTAGAGGCTATACCACGTACTTATATGTGTATTTTAGCATGAATCTCTCCTGATTCTTAGTACCACTTGAGCAATTCATCCGCCAATACAATCATTATATGTTCTTCAGAGGCACTGTTTAAAGATGTCTTGAGTGAACTGAAAGATCTAAGACGGCCTACAAAATTTATTCCTGGCAGTTAATTCCCAATAAAACGATAAGTTTTTTTAATGCTTTACGTCGCTTTTCAACTGCTATGGTTATGTAGCGACGACCTACATCCAATGTAGCTTAAACTAGCTTAACCTAAGGGCGAAAACAACATCCATGCGCAAGGGGGATCTGAACCCCCGGCAACAGCGGCCTCGCGCACCGTGGCACGACGCCTTAATATGCTCGGTCACTCCCAGCTGGCCAATAATAAATTAAGACACTCCAAGAACTTATCACGAAACCAACGAAAAGGTCAGTGGCTTCATTCTGTTAACGCGAGTACTTTGCGCTAAACTCCCTGCATATATCTGTATTTCCTCGTTCCCACCACCGTCCGATTCGTAGACTTACGAAACGTTCGTAATTATTGACGAGCCGCGATGCGGATCATATAAAAGCCGGCTAGTACAAAGGGGCAAGGTACAACGGCACGAGCTGAACGTAATTACCAGTACCTGCCTCATTTTAATCCTCTATTGGAAGCCCTGCTTCACTCCGTTGTCTTTCACAGGAAGCTGCAAACAGGCCAGACCTAGTAAATTATGTCACTGTACAGACAGGGGTTAGTAATCATGATGTCATGGCGACAATGGTCAACAAAGTTAACAAATCGGTGAAGAAGGCTAGGAGCGTGTTTGTGCTAGAAAGAGCAGGAAAGCAATTGTTAGCGTCCCACTGAAGCAATTAATGGACATAGTAAAGGAATTACGGGCAAAACTTAAATGCTTTGTATATAAAGCCCTGGATAAATATGTGAGACAAAGTGGATTAAGGATGGGAAATACACACCGTTGCACAATAACAATATTCGAAAGATGCTGAAAAAGCAAAGGCGGTTGCACTCTCGGTTCAAAAAATGTCAAGCAAATCAAATCAGGCAAAAGTTAGTAGAGATTCGCGCGCCTATCAAAATTCTATGCGCGAAGCATACAATAACTACCATATTCATACCATAGCAAAACATCTTGCCGAGAACCCGAAAAAATTCTGATCCTCTGTAAAATCGGTAAGCGGATCAAAGGCCTCGATCCAGTCACTCGTTAATCACTCAGTGGTTGTGATAGAAGATAGCAAAGTGAAGGCCGAAGTTTTAAATTTAATATTTAAGAAATCATTCACACAAGAGGCCCATGCAAACATACCTTCATTTGCTGATCACACTGCCGGCCGCGGTGGCCAAGGAGACTGACGCGCTCCAGTCACGGTCTACACGGCCACTACGGTCGGGGGTTCGAATCCTCCTTCGGGTATGGATATTTGTGCCGTCCTTAGTATTAGTTAGTTCATAAGTAGTTTGTAAGTTTAGGGACTGATGACCCCGTAGTTAAGTCCCATAAGCTATACAAACATTTGAACATTTTTTGAGCTGGTCACACTAACTCCCAAATGGAGGACATAGTAACAGGCATAGCTGCTGTAGAGAGTGTGGAGAGGCAGTAGCACACTATCCTTAAGTACCACGTGGTGAGCGACCACGGTGAATTACATATAATTTACAAAAAGAAATTAATTTAGAATAATCGAGTAAAGCATACGCGAAAAATTCATATAGTAGAAAGCTAGTATCAGTAAAAGCATGGATGGAGGCCGAAGTAATGACCGTTACGAAAGCACGTTGTGCATTCGGTCATACCAAGACAGGAAAGACGGAATCAATCCAGAAAATCTGTGAATAATTTACCATACTCACGGATACAGACACGACGCGAAAACGTAGTTAAAAAAACAGCAAGGAAATTCAAACATACTAAGTTTACACAAAGGCTGAAGGCCACACACGTGTATTCTAACTTGAGAAAACTGGGCACAAAATCATTACCGGATTGGCAATACAAATTAAATTTACACTGAATCACTCGAGTTCTGTAAACTAAGAAACACTTCGCCTCGCATAGCGAAAGAATTACTCAAGAAAAACTATCACTGATAAATCAAAACTGCCTGTAAAAGTTCTAACAGCATGCTATGCCCTCAGCTGATTCGATGATATACTCACTTCAGCGGTTGCAGCAAGTGTGAAGCCTCAGGCCACGCCAAAAGACTTCCCCTCCACGTACCAGATGTAGGACGCGCTAAAAGCGATGCAGAGTGCGTTCACATCCTACTGTGTACCAACCCTTGATACCTGAAGAAGATAATACCCTGCACTAGAGCTCCACAAAGGTCTCTTTTTCACCTCTTTCGTCCATGATTATGTTGGTACTACACTAAGAACAGGCCACCTCGCCATCTTGCCAAAAGCTCTGTATAGGGAAAGTATGGCCAGCCTGCCAGCGACAGCCATGTTGGGCCTATTTCGATGCTGCTTGCACACCGACCGCTACAAAGTTCCCAGCGCTAAACAATACTAATTAACCGACTTTGGGAAAACTATTCAATGAAAAAATTTAATTTTTTCACATGTTATAGTGTTATATATTCGCTCGAGAATGATCTCAATTTCTATTCATTATTACTTATAGTTTCCGTGCTACATCAAATTAAGTAAACTACTGCGCAAAATTTTGAAGAGTTTGCAGAGGAAAAATCGCATTGCGTAGACTTTGCATATGGTTGATTTTAGCACACACAATGTTGCGGACGAAATGTAGGTAAGATATCGAAATTTTATTAAAGGTTGAGAGCAGAACGATAACTCTTTTCGTTCTCGAGATACAGGGTGTTACATTCGACGAACAGATGCGGGAACTTCGCGTAGTTCCGTCCATGCGGACCTGGCTGCTCTACGGAATATTTATCGTCCGATTTTAAGAAATCTGTTTGGTTTGTGGCTCCAAATCTAGAGAGTTCCCCTATAAATTCAGATTGACCTGTATCGTAGCCAAATATTCCAATAAACGGCGAACATATCGTCATGGGAGCTGAGTGTAAATTAAGAAAACAATTGAGATTATGGATAAGTCTTTGATGAGTATTTTCTTGCGTATTATGTACTTATATCTTACATGAACTACGAAAAATGGAAGGAGATACCCACTACGTGACTTTTACCAGCAACAGAAATTAAAGTTGCCTTTAAAACGCCAATTACATTTGAATGTCTAATATTTGTCTTGTTTCAATTCTTTGTTTCTTGTAATGACACACTGTAACACATGAAAACGAATGAGAAAAGCTTGTTTCAGGAACTGCATATTAATTTCATATCTAAACGGAAATCTAGTCCACTCATTAATATGTCAAAAATTGTGTATTTTCGGCAACTACCTGCAAATAAAATCAACGACGCGTGAACAATTTAACCTCACAACATTATGCAGAATTTTCTTCACAATTTTATTCAAGTTAAAAATATATAGGTATCTGCTGCGTGATCCATTCGTCAGAGAATTTTTTATCTATTAATTTACAGTATTAATTAAAACCATCACAGCACAAGAACCGAAGTTCGCTTGTGGGCTCCCAGTTTTCTTGGACGACTTCCATCAGCCAGACTGTCCATCTTCCTATATATCTAATGGAAATACTATAATGTTTACCTCCCTTCTTCGCTTCTTAAAAACACCCAAAATTACAACACTGTGGCGATATTCAAACCAAAACATACGAATATTCACAAGGTTTCTCATGGCAGCCCAGCAACGTATAGGACCAAGATGGCGGAAAGAGGCATGTGACTCGATTTCAGCCAATCACGAGCTGCAGAAAGCGGCAAGCGGCGCGGAAAAGAATGGCCATACTTTCCCTATTCAGAGCTTTAAGCAGAGCGGTGTAGACGACATACGAAGCCATGCGTTCTCAACTAAAAGAAACGAGAGACCAAAAGCGCGAGGCGGCGACTAAGCCATTGCGCGGCAGTCAGTGAATATTAAAAGCAACCTCCCACATTTATAGGAACACACAAGTTCAATCACACTGGTGGAAACATATATAAACATGGGACATTGATCATTAATAAAGGAATAAAATAATTGAGATACAAATAGACGATATTAATGGCGGAGAAAGACTTTAGAGTAATGAATAACTCAAAATGGAACATGGCCGCACATTCAGTGGGCGTGTTTCAACATGAAACACACGAAAACATTTTACATGCATTAACATTAGGTAAAGAAAAAAGCGTCCTGAAGGAAACAAGTTATATACAATTAGTTTACCCTATCTCTGTGACCAGCATGCAAAACTTCAGCCTGAAGTACTTCTTCATTGCTGTTCTCATTATTAACCCCGTCTTGAGTGACAATTCTGTGACTTCATTATTGTCACTATTACCTACGTCATTCTGAGCAATACAAGCGTTCACTTCATCAGTGTTACACTCCATCTTGTAAATCAACCCTTTAGCTGCTGCCGCCGGTCTGTCGGTCGCGCACGCCTTTGCGGCCGCCTAATCACAGACAAAAATAGTTATTGTGTTGCCTAATCCTGTTACCTGCGCTAAAGGGTGTACCACGGCCTGCTGCAGGCGGCTGAGCCAGCCGATCGCCCTGTGCTGAATATTCCTGCAGCCAAGGGCGGTCGCGGCTGTCCCGCCTTTTCAGTGTCATCCCAGACAAACATGGTATCTGCACACTTTTTCCGTGGCTTTGAATAAGCAGATGTTTTACTACAAAGAACGTTAGGGCATAGAGACTGATTCTACTCAGATCGAGGTTGAAAGTAACTGTGAAGCTATCTGGGCATGTATAACAGGTCTAAAAGAAGTAAAGTTAATAGTTGAGTGTTTTTACCGGCCCCCCAGTGCTGCTGTAGCAGTTTTAGAATCATTCAAAGAAAGTCTACACCAGGTAGTACATAGGTATCCGGGCCATGTAATATTAGTCGGAGGAGACTTTAACCTTAAGAGTATGGATTGGGACCTCACTAGTTACATTTCAGGCGGTACAGACAAGCAGTCTTGCGAGCTACTTTTGGACACATTCTGCGAAAACTGTCTTGAGCAGTTAAACTGGCAAACCACGCGCAATGGAAATATTCTAGACCTTATAGTCACAAACAGGCCTGACCTTATTAACGATGTCTGTGTAGAGACAGCAATTATTGATCATGATATCGTCATAGCGTCGATGGTGACCAAAGTTCATAAACCAATCAAGAAGGCTAGGAGCGTGTTTTTGTTGGGAAAAGGCGATAAGCAAATGTTACGATTGCACTTAGAAAATGAATGGGCATCGTTTAATTCCGGGACTATGGATGTAGAGGAATTGTGGACTAAATTAAAGTGCATTGTTAATAAAGGGTTAGAGAAATATGTGCACAGTAAAGACGATTAAGGATGGAAAAGATCCACCGTGGTATAATAATAATGTTAGAAAGCTGCTGAGAAAGCAAAGGCTGTTGCACTCTCGATTCAAAAAGAACACGCAAATGATGACAGGCAAAAGTTAGTAGAGATTCGTGCGTCTATAAAAAGATCGATGCGGGAAGCATACAATAATTATCAAAGCCATACCTTAGCCAAAGATCTTTCCGAGAGCCCAAAAAAATTCTGGTCCTATGTAAAATCGATAAGCGGTTCAAAGCCCACTGTTCAGTCACTCGTTGATCATTCCGGGGCAGTAATAGAAGAAAGCAAACGGAAATCTGAAGTTCTAAATTTAACCTTTAAGAAATCTTTCACGCAGGAGGACCGCATAAATGTACCATCATTTGATCAATGTACTAATTCCGAAACGGGGGACATAGCAATAGGTATTTCCAGTGTAGAGAAGCAGCTGAGAGAGCTAAATACGAAAAAGTCTGCTGGTCCGGATGGAATACCAGTTCGGTTTTACGAAGACTATTCTGCGGCATTGGCCCCCTACTTAGCTTGCATTTATCGTAAATCTTTAATTCAGCGCAAAGTTCCTAGTGATTGGAAAAAAGCGCAGGTGACTCCCGTTTATAAGAAAGGAAAGAGAACTGACCCACACAATTACAGGCCAATATCGTTGACATCAGTTTCATGTAGAATTTTGGAGCATATTCTCAGTTCGAATACAGTAAATTTCCTTGAAACGGAAAAGCTTCTTCCTATGAATCAGCACGGGTTTAGGAAACATCGTTCATGTGAAACTCAGCTTGCCCTTTTCTCACATGACATCTTGCGAACCATGGATGAAGGGCAACAGGCGGATTGTGTTTTTCTCGACTTCAAAAAGGCGTTCGACGCGGTGCCACACTGCCTGCCCCAGGGGAGTGTGATAGGACCGCTATTATTTTCTATCTATATAAATGATCTGATGGACAGAGTAAGTTGTAATCTGCGGCTGTTTGCTGATTATGCTGTGGTGTATGGGGGAATGTCGTCTGTAACTGACTGTAATAGCATACAGGATGACTTAGACAAAATTTCTAGTTGGTGCGATAATGGCAGCTAGCTCTCAATGTAGAAAAATGTAAGGTGATGCGCATGAGTAGGAAAACCAATCCCATAATGTTCAGCATTAGTAGTGAGCTTCTTGATGCTGTCGCGTCGTTCAAATATCTAGGCGTAACATTGCAGAGTGATATGAAATGGAACGAACATGTAAGGACAGTCGTGAGTAAGGCGGACAGCCAACTTCGGTTTATTGGGAGAATTTTGGGAAGATGTACTTCACCTGTAAAGGAGACCGCGTATAAAACGCTTGTACAACCACGTCTTGAGTATTGCTCAAGTGTTTGGGACCCGCAGCAGATCGGTTTGAAGGAAGACATAGAGGCGGTTCAGAGACGAGCAGCTAGATTTGTTACCGGTAGGTTCGACCAATGCGCGAGTGTCACAGAAATGCTTCGGCAACTCAATTGGGGATCGCTGGAAGATAGACGACGTTCTTTTCGTGAATTTCTGTGAAGTAAAATTAGAGGGCCGGAATTTGAAGCTGAGTGTAGTACGATCCTGCTGCCGCCTACTTACATTTCGCGTAAAGATCACAAAGACAAAATAAGAGAAATTAGGGCTCGTACGGAGGCATATAGGCATTCTTTTTTTTCCTCGTTCTATTTGAGAGTGGAATAGGAAAGGAAATGCCTAGTAGTGGTACAGTGTACCCTCCGCCACGCACCTTACGGTGAATTGCGGAGTATGTATGTAGATGTAGATGTATTGGCCACTCCACCTCAAATTGCATGATTTCGAAACATTTTGCCGCTCGATCATCACGAATTTGGAATAATTTTTTCTATGAACATTTAAATATGGTCATCTATGAATATTAGTAAAATTTGGTAATCGTCTACCTCATACTGCGTCAAACTTAGTCACTTGTTTGACTTCATGCGCAAAGTTGTGCCGAGTGAGCGTGAATTTCTGACGAGTTTGAGTTGTTCTATCTGGGGCAATATTTTGTTAAAATATATGCAATTTGGCCAGCGTGTACAACTACAAGCGTTCTCTTAAGAATAATAAATAAAATAATTTTGTGAGCCATAATCAGCCATAAAATGTTAAGCCAAGTCGCCAGGAAAAATCGGTGCGCAACTAAATCTCTTAAGTTCGGTATCTTCTATCTGAGGGACTACAAGTACGACAAACTTCTAGTTGACATTTGTGTCCTGCACTCCAGTCATCAAAGTCGTGGTTTAAAGGCTAGAAATCGTTCTCTTTTCAGTCAAATATGTCACTAAAGCGTGATCTTTTCTGAACCATTTCACGGTCATTATTTCCCGCTCGCCCATCAAGCATTTCGAAGAAATTTTATATGAACATTCGCACATGTCCTCTATGAACGTTGGTGAAGTTTGGCAATCATCAAAGTAATACTTGATGATATATAAACACTAGTTTGACCACAGTCTAACATTCCAGTCACGACACTCGAGCGAAGTTTTGTTACCCACCGCGACAGCAGCGCACCAAGCGGCCAGCCGGGGACACTACTAAGTTGGCGGTATTTCGTGCGTTTTTCGTCGGATTACTCGTAGCGTATATTAGTTTTCGTGATGATTTGCGGAACGGGAAATGCTTGTAGCGGAATAAAATGTAACAAAAACCAGAAAAATATACCTAATCTGTCTATTTTCAATTTTCCTAAGGACACTAGGAGGTATGTAACAATCTTTCTGCTGAAAAGTTTCCGTTACGATTCACCTGAAAATTGCATATATTTATATATAATAGTGATTGTTCGACCTTTTTACGAGAAGAAAATGGCTCATAGTGTATATAGACAACTATGTACTGCAGTCCAAAGGAACAGAAAAAAAGCGTATGATAGGCCTAAGATATAAAGTAACATTCTGAAGAATATTCTAGAAAACTCTGAAACTTTAGCCTATATTTTAGTAAAAAATTGAAACTTCGGAAAATAAGATGAAAAATATCTAGGGAGATAGGCAAATACCCAAATGTGTAAAAAATATTTACACCAATCTCAGATCTGGCCATCAGTGGTCATACTCTTCCTTTTTTTTTCGGAAATGTCCATGTAAACCTAAAGAGGACAGTTCGTAAACTTTCAACTAAGTATTTCAGCTGTTAGTTGGAAGCATCTCGTTCGACAAAGAACAATAAGGAAGGCGAAAGTCGTAGTTATGGTAACAGTTGTCCTAAAATCTAAAACACAAAAGGAAATGAAAAGAAATTGTGTGTCAGATGCGTTTACTCTGGAGCTACACGGTACGCTTCTTAGGCTTACATTACTTCCGTTTCAATGGGGAAAGCTGCAAAAATATTCGGAGGCACATGTTTCTGCGTGAGGAGGGTCTAGCTTTCATCTGTTTTAGTTCCACTACTGTTTATTTATGCATCATCTGTTTCGTCTGATATTAGGCTAAAACCTTTGTATCTAAAATAAAACAGTCTTATCGTGAATTACGTAGAAAAGGGTGCGAGAATAAAGTGTTACAGATATGACGTTAACAGGCGGCTGCCTTGCTCACCGCTTGGAGCACTAGTGTCGTATTAGCTGTCAGGCGGTAACAGATTTTACACCAGTGAGTGTCACGACTGATATGTTAGACTGTGGTTTGATATATGCGCAAAGTGGCGCAGATTGAACGAAATTTCTGGAGAATTTGAGCTATTATATCTGGGGCAATATTTTGTTAAAATAAACAAAATTTGGACATTTTCTACAGCTACAAGCCTTCTCTTAATAATAATAAAGGAAATAATTTTATGAACCATATTCAGCCAGAAAATGTAAAGCCGATTTTCAGCCATTGAAACATCCGTTTGATGACTCAGCTTCGGTACACAAATGTCAATTCGCCAACGATTCAAGTATTCTGTCATTTTTTATGATATTTATGTCAGAAGACTTGTTACAGTTTGTAGCAGATGAAACAAATCGCTCCAGTTAGTATCTGCAAAATTTCTTTATCTGTGTAACTATGGTGACGTGAAGAATGCGAAACTAACACTAAAAAAGTCACAAAATGCGAAACAGAAATCAACAACCAAGGACCGCAGCAGTAAGCGTAGATGCACTACGAAATGTGCGGCCGAAACTCTGAACACCTACTGAAACGGTGCTGAAATACAGATCTGCGTCTGGAGACGTCCACAGCACACAGAAAGCGGGGGAATGGTGCCCACAGCAGTCAAAGGCTTAATTTAAACACAAACATAATAAACCCTGCCAACTTGCTAATAACACTACAACATTACAGTTTTTTTTAAATTTAACTTTTTTTTTTTTTTTTTTTTTTTTTTTTTTTTTTTTTTAGCTTATGGGACTTAACTACGGGGTCATCAGTGCCTAAACTTACAAACTACTTATGAACTAACTAATACTAAGGACGGCACAAATATCCATGCCCGAGGGGGGATTCGAACCCCCGACCGTAATGGCCGTGCCATTACAGTTGTAAAAGATTAGTAAGAGTGTAACTCGGCTGATTTCACACTACGTCTGCCGTCATCTGGACGCGGCAGAACAACCTGTGAGCCGCCCCCGCGCTGCCCGAGGCAGCTACTGCTTCCGAGCGCAGCGCTACTGTGGCCGGGCTGCCGACCCTCTACCCTGCTTTATACGCTGGACGCCGCGCGCTAGGGATGGGAGTGTGAGGCGCGGCGACCCGAGCGCACCGAGAATTTCTCTAGTTACCGGTGCTCAAGCGATTCTCGAGAAGCTCACGAGAAGCGGTGTGGCGCTGCGGCGCGTATCGCTGAGTGGCGGTTGACTGGGGCAGCACTCGCTCGGTTGTTGCGGCTGACTGCTGACGCCGACAAGCGACGGTCGCTCTGATTGTGACTCAAATACCGATGCACGAAAACGAAAGTCGTCGAGTTGGCAGTACTTTACGGAGAATGGGGATAACGTCTATTGCAACATGTGTTTCTTAAGCTCCTTGATGCAGCAAAAACTGCCACAGACGTGATAAGATGTTTAAAATTACTCAATATATCCAGCACTCAACAGCATACGTTCTCGAATAGACGCGAATTCTTCTATAAATGAAAGACAAAATGTATTTTATCCATTCATACTATAGGAAAAGAAAATTCTGTAAAAATGTTGGATAGTTCCGGAAACAGTCCGCTAGTATTGGAAAATTTTAATTTAGCTCTGCCGCGGTGGAGTAGCTGAGCGGTCTAAGGTGACTCACTGTGGAGCGCGCGGTTGTTCGCCGTCGGAGGTTCGAGTCCTCCTTGGGGCATGGATGTGTGTGTTTGTCCTTAGGTTAGTTTAACTTAGTTTAAGTAGTTTGTAAGCTACGGACTGATGACCACGCAGTTTCGTCCGATAGATTTACAAACACTTGAACATTTTTTAATTTAGCTCCGACAGAAAACAACATGCTTCACAATTAACACTATCCAAACTTCTGGAAAGTATGAGGCTTGAACAACCAAAAGTCGCTATTATAGTTGTAAATTGTTGCAGCTTTGTTCAGAAAGTACCATAACTTTAAGCTGAAATATTAAAGACGGAAGCAAAAATCGACGATACTGTTACGTTCTGCAGAATTGTTTTCTACAATAACTAAATGTGTGCAAGGAGATTTTAGATGAAAAATATTTTAACCTTTCCCTCTCATTTAAGTATAAATACACGCAAAATGTATACTTCTTTTCAGTAAGACTGAAGTTTTCGTTTCGTGTGAAATACTTTTGGCCCACTTTTGGTTACGGTAGTAACACTAAAAGCGGGCCTTTGCGATCGTCTTTTGACAGCTCGAAATTTAAATGAAAATATCGGCTTAACTATTCATCTGACACGAAAATTGAATAACTGAATTTGTAGAGGACAAAATTCTCTACAGCTTTGCTCTCTTTTGTCTTTTTCATATCTCGTAGAGTTTCAAAGATATATGCAAAAATAACGGCGTTTCAAATTTTTCGGACAAAAATACGGCAGTAAAACAAAAACAAAAAAAATCCGTTTGTAATCTAATTGAAATTGCAAACGAACCGTTCATCTCACACGAAAATTGAACAACCTATTTGGTAGAGGAGAAAATTCTCTATAACTTATCTCCCTTATGTTTTTTTTCATATCTCGTATCGTTTGAGACATATCGGCAAAAATAACGAAGATTTGACACACTCCATTGAATTTACGAAAACCTGCCGTTCGGAGATGTCACGTGACATTCCTCGCGTATTTGATGATTTTCTTATTCTAACTTACACGTTGTCATTTAGAAGCAACGGCACACTGAGGAATTAAGAAAAACACACCGTTCTTCGTACGATAAATGATAATCTAATGTCTACAAATGCCATATTAACATCAGTTAACAACGGCCATCAATAGTATGAGATTAATGAACTCCTGTTTCGATTTATAGCCGTAGCGTTGTGGACAAGGCGCTGGACTGTGGCGCGAAAGGTCGGTGTTTCGAAACTTGCCACCACCTAAATTTTTTTCCTAAGAGGGTTTCAGACACTCTTATTAATTAATTTATTATTATTTAGATTATTATTTTGGTCCAAAATGTTTCCAAAAACTTATAAAACTACAATTATAAAGTGGGCCGTAAAACACGTCAGTGCGATTTTTTTATTAACAGTCCTATGATTTTTGTCTTCTGCGAAACATTCTACTACTACTGCTACTTCAACTACCACTAATTCAGTAAATATAAAAGAAAAGCAGTGTACTTGACACCAATGTGTAAAAAGTACAACTTCTAACTTGCACGTACGGATGACGATTGCGACTGCTCTGCCATAATGCTTCCTTGTAGTTTCGCTCAGCCTCCGGAGAGCGCAGCACTGTCGACAACCTCTCGAAAGAACTCCAGAATTTCTCGAGAATATGCCTTAGCTTCGCGCGTTTCTCGAACGCACTCATAGGCCATCTCCACCACGCGCCCCAGTGCTGCTTCCGATACTGTCGCAGTGCGCTCAAGCAACACCACCTAGAAGACAAGGCCTCACAGCTGCCCCGTGGCCTACGAGAAAGACAGGCCCCAGCGCAGACGTCATGCACGTAAGCAAAGTAGTTTCGAGCCTGCGCGATCGCTAGCCGATTGGCCGGCCGCTGGGGCACTGCCCACTGCGTCATAGCGGGCAGCCACTGAGCTAGCGATCGCGCCGGCTCGGAACTACCATGCTTACGTGGCATGACGACTGCGCTGGGGCCTGTCTTTTCGTATTCCTCGAGCTGCCATGCCTACGTCATACGTAAAGGCCCGAGGCTTACGAGAAAGACAGGCCCCGGCGCGCACGTCATACGACGTAAGCATAGCAGTCCTGAGCCGGCCGGCCGGCTACCTGATTGGTCGGCCGCTGGGGCACGGCCCACCGCCTCACAGCGGCCAGCCAACTAGCTAGCCGGCCGGACGGCTCAGGACTGCTAGGCTTACATCGCGTGACGTGCGCGCCGGGGCCTGTCTTTCTCGTAGGCCTCGTAAAGGCCGCGGCCGCCAACTGACTGGCTGTCCGCTGGGGCACGCCCACCGACTCGTAGCGGCCGGCTAGTGTGACGTAGGCACGGGCAGCTGTGAGGAATTGTCTTCTAGGTGGCGTTGGCTCCAGGCGCTGCTGCCAACTCTGCTATTCGTCGTGGCGCCGTCTGTCGACCGCCGTCTTCGTTTACGCCGATAAACCACGGTCACAGTTCCAAACACTTATTTGCCGACATTAACTTCCACAATTTGGCACCGTTCGTGTCCACCGTTTGTACAAGCGTCACTGTCCATGATCTTACTATTCTTTTCGGCACAACACAAATTCTGTCCACGGCACAAATTCTGCGTCAAACAATTAGTCTTTCCATGTCCACAGTTGTCACACTGATCACATCTCACAGAATCTCTCTTATCACAAACTTCTAACGCGTTTTTACTGCTCCTAGTCGACTGTCACATGTCATACAGAATTGACTGCTGTTTACTGTTCATAGACGCCACACGCTGAAAATTGCCGCTTTCTCAAAGTTCTTATACAGTACACACTCCAAATTACCGTTTTCACAGCTTGTGCCATTTAAAGCGATAGTTGTTCTATGCAACACACCCTGCAACCTTTCCGTTTCCCCCAGCACAGGGATGACAAATATAACGAATATGCGGCTTTATTGAAATGGCGTTGCAACGTCTTTGAATTGATTAATTTCTAGAGTCCCACACCATGACCTGTTAATCATGATGTCAGTTTAATAATGCTATTACTGCAACGTATCGGGTATAAATGTTTGCCAAGTTCCACTGTATTGCGGACAGCCGGCCGCGGTGGCAGGTGACTGCGGCGCGTCAGTCACGGTCTGCACGGCCACTACGGTCGGGGGTTCGAATCCCCCTTCGGGCATGGATATTTGTGCCGTCCGTAGTGTTAGCTAGTTCTTAAGTAGTTTGTAAGTTTAGGGACTGATGACCCCGTAGTTAAGTCCCATAAGCTATACAATCATTTTGATATTGCGGACACATGCCAAACAAATATCAGTGTCACTAACTTTCTCCAGTTCATCGTTTCTTGTACCCTCTGCTATTCACTCGATCATGAACACAGTTCAGGGTTGCTTATACTCTGTCGATTTAATATGTCCCATTAGAAACTCTTAACCTCAAGCCCCGGACTCTAATGGTATGCAGACGACAGTGAGTGTTGCTAGAATATGATACAATGAAGAAGTAATTCTACTTACAATAAAAGCAATTCTAACACTCCTCTTTATTTTTATCGGCGTATCAATTGAATAAGAAGCCAAACGCATATAAAACATATTTAAATAGCGGTATCGCGCACTTCTTTTGCGTTTCAAATCAAGTTATTAGAATAACATCACTCTCAAATTTATCCATTCGAAAATTCGCGGTCAATCAACGAAGTTCTCACATTTCACCAAAATCATTGTAATATTTCCTCACGCAAAACGTAAAATTAACCAGAGCTTTTGCTGCTCACTATTTATCATCACAAAACAATTCTTGCACTTATTATCACTTCTTTACACACTCGCAAGCAACATATCCGAGTTACGTGTCACCTTCACAGAGGTACACCAGCGACTGGTAAGTCGCTCACTATAACGTCTTGGCGCCTGAATTTAAGAAACGCAGTGACTGAATTGGATGAATCTCAATGTTCAATAAGAATATCTTTTATATTTAGTTAAGGTTATACTTGATGTAGCTTCCTAAATAAGTGTCAAATTGCATATGACTTTTGCAACTACGACTCAAGCATTAGTGGACTAATTATTGATTGAGTTATTAAATACATTCGCAAATAGTTAAAATTTGCATATGACTTTTGCAATTACGACTCAAGCATTAGTGGATTAATTATTGGTTGAGTTATTAAATACATTCGCAAATATGTTAAAATTTGCATGTATAGTGTGGCAGTTCCCGCCATACAGTAAGAACTGAAGTCCCACTTTGGGTTCGCTGCTCAGAGGCCACAATGTAGCCGACCATCTGTCGCTACCGCAACGGTCCATTCCGTGCATAGATTCGCCGCCGCGTACCGTATCATGCTTTCGGCTGCCAACGGGTGGCCATCCGAAAGAGAATCAATTCAGGAAAGCCCGTAATAAATGTTAGCAAAAATGTTTTGTCGCCACATACTGAGTAATACTCCACTACTTTAAACCGCTCAGTAAGAATAATGATTGAATAACTGCATCGTGGACCTGTAATACTGTGTGTGGCGATGAAATTAACTAGTGGAACAAAAAATAAATGAATAAGAAATATCAGCTGAGCTCTTGCACACTAATATCAAAGGTCCCAGTCTGAAGTTCCAGCCGGGAAAAATCAGTGGATGAACAATATATGAGTGAGAATTGATTCTTAACTGTGTTAGTATTTATGATTTGAGCGTCTTCTTTATTTTTATAATTATTTACTTTCGTGTGAAGTTCCTTACTACTTTTTTACATCTATAATCACGAAACTTACAGTGCCCAACTAATCTTCAATGTTGATAGTCTTCATGGTTCTGATGGCAAGAACAAGTGTCCGTATCTTCACGTGTATTTCTGGTGCACCACCACCATTGAGGATCACGAGCTGCAGACATTCTTGGATCTGACAGGATGTTATAATTCGCACTACTTGGTGTTTTACATACCAAACTTATTTATGTTTATCATGTTCTGCGGGACGAAATACAAGAACAAGTCTCAATATTCATGGAACAAGTCAGTACATCAGATTGTAACACAAGTTGTAAAAACATAAAATGAACTGTATAGCAGTCCTCTGCACACTAAAGGCCTAAGCATAAGGAATAACAATCAACATACATAACACTGATATTAGTTTAAATTTTAATTTTTTCCGCCGCGGTGGAGCGACCAAGCGCATTGAGGCACTATGCTCCGATGCGCTAGGCCGTTCCCCGTAGGGGGTTCAAATCCCCTCTCGGGCAATGATGTTTGTGTCGTCTTTAGTATAAGGTAGTTCATAAGTAGTTTGTAAGTTTAGGGACTCCTAAATGACCCCGCAGTTACGTCCCTTAAGCTTCACAAACATTTGAACATTTAATTTTTTCCGGTTATTGCTCAACAGAATAGAAAGTGTGAGCGATGAGGAAACGCTTCAGTTTAGACTTGAAATTGCGTGTATTATTACTTATTTTATTATGTTCTTGTAGTAGCTTATTGAAAATGGATGTAACAATGGATACGGCAGAATACTCCCATTGGCCAAGGTGGCATAATTCAAACGTAAATCAAATGCTAACTGCTAACTCTCGAGAATAAGTAGCTATTATTAACAATAAACTATATTAAAGATGTCAGGTATTGAGAGACCAATTTCAGAATTCCCAAGCTACTGAACAGGGCTGAACAAGATGTTCGCGAACTTGCACCACATACTGCTCGAACCACAAATTTCTTTGCAATTAATACCATCTTTCCATCAGAGGATTTACCCCCCCCCCCCCCCAAAAAAAAAAAAAAAAAAAAAAAAAAAAAAAAAAAACACCATACACCAAAAGCGAATCAAAGTGGACTATTTATCACGTTGAACTATCACTTAAATCAGAAACTGTTATAGTAGTAATTAACGCAGCATTTAGTGTTTGAACAAGATCCTGAATGGGGGGGTTTCCACGACAGCTTACTTTCTATATGTACGCCTACAAATTTGAACTTTTCAGTCTCATTTATGATATTCCCATTCCCTATAGATTTTTGTGAACTTAATTTTCTGATTGTCTCCTGCAGCCCCATTATGGAAATATTAGATATAGCGGCTACTTTATACCCTGGCCGTCCTCTGATAAGCGAAGAATAGCAACCACACCGGCGGAAGAAACTGACAAAAGCGATGTTTCACAAATTAAGATGCAGTCGGTTGAAATACAGAGCACTGATATATGCCGATGACACAGTAATTCCTTGAAAGATGGCAAAGATCTGGAAGACCAACTGAACGGAATCACAGTGTCTTGAAAGGAGGGTGTAAGATGAACATTAACGAGAGTAAAACACGAGTAATGGAATGTAGTGTCAGAAAATCAGGCGATGCTGAAGGAACTAGATTAGGCAATAAGACAATAAGAATTGTGGATGAGGTTTGTACTTTCGGTAGTAAAATAACTTCTGATGGCAGAAATAAAGAAGATATAAAATGGAGAATGGCTATGGAAAGAAAATCGTTTCTGAAGAAGCGAAATTTGTTGACATCCAATACGAATTTTATGTTAAGAAGTCCTTTCTGAAAGCATTAGTCTTGAGTATAGCATTGTATGGAAGTGAAATCTGGACGATTAGGAGTTCAGACAAATAGATGATTGCTTTGGAAATGTCGTGTTACAGTCGAATGATGAAGATTTTATTGGAAGATCACGTAAGTAATGAGGAGGTTCTCAACAGAATTGAGGAGAAAATGAGTTTCTCGCATATCCTGACTAAGAGAGGGGTAAAGGTTGATGGTACACATTCTGAGTCATAAAGGAATCGTCAGCTGAGCATTAGAAGGAAGTGTGTGGGGTAAAAATCGTAGAGGGGGACAGAGGAATGAATATAGTAAGCAGATTCAAAAGCAAGTACGTTGCAGTTCTTATTCTCAGATGAAGAGGCTTACACAGGAACTACAACAATCTAATAAAATGGGATTTCATATCACATTTAAAGGAGAACCTCTGTCTCTGTTGATACTGTCTTCGGATATTACTATTTCACTCCCTGTCCTTTCTAGACGTTGAATGAAAGTGTACAAGATAGATAATTAGTCAAGTGATGCGCACCTAGCATACAAGTTCCGAACCATAATCTCATGCAAAATCTTGCTGCAGGGTGTTTAGACAGTAAACTTAAACAGAGAGAAAACTTTAGTAGCGAATGTGTCGCGAGTCTTGTTTGTTGTTGCTTTGCAGCGTCGTGCGTCAGTAGTACATTTTCTGGGAATGAGATCAATGCCGGTAAACTTAGCCATAGGGAAGGCTGCGTGTATATTGGGTTTCGTTGCCAGAAGGCGGATACAAAGCCGAAGAACACAATAGGTGATGGATTCGGCCGTAGTTTCAGATATGAGGAGAGGAAAACAGCGACGCGTACAATAAGGTAATGAGAGAACCAATGCCAGAAGGAAATGAATTCCGGAATTATATCCAATTTTTCCTTTGTGATGTGTTGTATCAACGTAAAGAAACCTGATACTGGTATAACTTCAAGCTTTATTAACGAATATTCACGAGTTTCAGTGACTATGAGAGACAACATACTTAGCTTATTATGGTACAGGCTATTCCCAACATCAAAAAGGGTGGCTTTTCGCTATACCCCTCTATTAAAAGTGTAAAAGCACCTTTTTAGCATTCCATAACTACTACATTAGTAGTTGTGATTTCACATTAATGTATCATTCAATAATTATGAAATTTACAAAGGTTTAAAATCTTTCATAAAAATGTTTTAAAAAAATAGTGTCACTTCCTCAGAAACTTTCTTGCGACGATGAAACGACCACAAACTTCGCCAAAAGTCAAAATATACGTGAACTAGGAAGCAAAACGGCAGACTGTTCGGTGCCGTGAGAGTGTCAGACAACTACTAGCCTGTGCATGCGCAGTGAACCCACTAGTATCGAATTTAGGACTGGCACTATTTCTTTATCGCTACGATTATAGCGCGTCTATTCTAATGCGATCACATTAGTGACCCCGTTGAAACGATAGACGGCCGCCATTAACGCAACTGATTGTCAATCTATTACAAATTCGATCGTCGTTAGAAAGCGCTTTAAGAATATAATACCACAAACACGATCTCGGGGCAATAATTTACGTATCTTTGACTGAAATATTGTGCCCTTAACTGAGATAGGTTAACAGAAGGCATAACATTCATTCGTTGCACATTTCCTGGTGAGTACAGGAAGTGAATGAATTTAGTCAAATCCATTGCTTATAAACCTATTGGACCAAATTGATATGGTCATCAGTCCCTAAACCTACAAACTACTTAACATTAGAAGTACCAGGCTTTTCAGTACCCTTACTAGTACCATGTTGTTCATTTCTGACCAATAGTAGCAAACTACCATTTTATCGGTATTTTGCTTGCGTTTTGCGTTTCACAATGTTAGTATTACATTCAAGAAGACTCTTGGGTGCAAGAAAGATATGATTTGTTCTCTAACATGCATAGTTCACAACAAAAGTGAATTTTCAGGAGTAAATGTTATTTTATTTAAATTTTACAAAATGTTTTTAGAGCTTAAGGGACTTAACTACGGGGTCATCAGTCCCTAAGCTTACAAACTACTTATGAACTAGCTAAGACTAAGGACAGCACAAATATCCATGCCCGAGGGGGGATTGAAACCCCCGACCGTAGTGGCCGTGCAGACCGTGTAATCAAGGGTTCAAAAATATGACAAAAAGAAAATTCAATCAATTATTGTAAGTGTGTGGAAATATTTCGGAACAAACAGTTGACCGCTTTGCCTAAGCTTGGGTGGGCTCATAGTTGAGACGTTACACAAGTGTTTTGGCTTGGCAGCTTTTGCACAAGTACTTGTTGCACTTGAAACATACTTTAGGTGTTTTACTCCCCTTCTGTTTCTTGTAGGAAATCCTGGTTTTGAAAATGTCATCTATTTTCATATTGTCCAGCGTCGTTCCCGAGTTCTTGCAAGGGAATGTTGGCTCCCCGCTGCAGTTTGTAGGGAACAGCTAGCTCATATGCTACTATGACGATACATTCTCGCCTTTCCGTTTACTTACATGTACTAACTTAAAAATTGTGTAAGCACTGATCATTGCAAGGTCAGGAATGTTGCGAAAGACATGCACAGGCCATCAGTGGATACCAGCTCGGACACTGTAATGTCTTGTCATTTGGTCAACTACATTGACTCCACCGTTGGTTTCATTAATTAACTTCACAGTTTCTGGGAATTTTCTCTCAGTATCGACCTGACACCCAGTAGTCTCGTTACTTGGAATAAAGATATCCATAAACTCCTCGACACATAAATACCAGAACAAAGGAAGACATACAGTGGACTGCGAGCTTATTGGTTCAAAAACTTAGGTAGAATGGTACATGCTTACGTTGTGCAAGAGATAAATCATCGTCAGATGTTTCCTATTATTTTTTGCCATTCACTTTATACATCTGAAGTACTTGATTAGCAGGTTCCACTATGACAATGGTCCTCCTCCAATACACTTGCCTCGCTACCGGGTTTGTCACTTGATTGCTTCTGTTAAATATGCCTCAGACAGAGGTGTGATTATTCGGTCGCTCTCCATTATATACTGTATGTAACCATAAACCATTCATTCGATTGCAATGAACCTCTGGTGAACTGTTCACCATACGCCCACGAACGTTCCTGACACAAAAACAAAAGAATACGACACATAGCTCAGAAGTTATGACGTCATAAATAATGAGAGGCCACCGCGTGAGAATACCCAGATTTATTCGTCAATTACTGGAAAATGGGAGTAGTTATGGACCCGCAACAAATTCTGCATGTAATTTAGGACCTTTATGAAGCGGTTTGTAATTGTCCCCCCACCTGCCACCCTCTCATAAAATGATGAAACGAAAAGAAGTCTGCAGCTGACAACAGTTTCGCTGAAGATGCCGTAAAACTGTCGCATCAGGTATGACCTTGTATAAGATAAAGTTAGCATTACAGATTTGTATGTTACTATTTATTTTTGTTTGCAGGTCTCCCTTAATTCTCTTGCATCCAAAATTAAGCAATTTATTTTCTTAATCTCCATCTATATAAAAGCGAAACGACGCTCACTCACTCACTCACTGAACACGAAATCTCGAAAACTACTTCACCTATGAAGCTGAAATTTGGCAGGAATGTAGTTTATAGGTATAAACTGTCAGCTAAGGAAGTATTTTGTGATAGGTGCATGGCAGAGCATACTTCTCCTACAGACTCACTATATCTACAGTTTCATTCCAATATTCACGAAATTTCGCGCGCTTGACCTTCAAAACAACATGAAGGTCGCCGTTTACCTCAAGTTTCATTCGGTGCATGGGGGAGAGTACTTTGCAACATAAAAATTGATTCCTAAATACCTTGGTCGCACCATAACTTGAGAACGGCTCGACCGATTTCACAGATCTTTTTTTTTTTTTTGTTGTTTTCGTTATTCTTAGACCAAGGGTTGTATGAAATGAAACTGGAATATTTGAGAACAACGAAGTGCGTTTTTCAATATGATCCTGCATTTCTATTGCATAGAAATCTATAGTTTTGTTCCGATACTGATGAAATTTTGCACATACTACCTTAAAAACAAGAGTGCCACTGTCTGTTTAAAGTTTCGTTCAGTGCATGGTGGAAGGGTACTTAACTTACGGAATTTTACAAAATGCATAGCCTTGCTTCAATCTTTATGAATTTTTGCACACATGACCTTTAAAACAAGAGGAAGATCAGGGTACACAAATGTTTGTATGCTACATGACAGAGGGTACCTTGCAGAAAACTTTGCCGAGAGAGGGAAAGATGGAAAGGAACAGAGAGATGGGAGAGAAAGAAGTGGATGCAGAGAGAGGGAGGGGGGAAGGGGATGTGGACTACCAGAGTGTAGGATAAATAAACACCCGGGCAACGCCGGGTTTACAGCTAGTCACATCATAAGTCTGAACGTCGCCAGTCCACAGATAACCGAAAGCCGCGCTGATATAAGGCGTCGCTCAACATAATATTTCACGTTATTTTTGGCCCAGATTGTCATAATATAATCCAACATCTCATGGAAAACATTGAGGCACGCCCAGAAATTATTCCATGTCTAAAAATTGGTGTTACTGACGTCAAATTATGTTAAAATTTTGTATTGGTCGAAAATCACCCTCATGGTACTAGTGGTATAACAGATGAATTTTTTTATACTTCTAATTGACCTAAGGAGATGAAATTTTTGTGCTAGGATGAATGTGGAGGGGGTATGGTACCCACGTGGTACTTCTGGTGTTAAATTAACTTACACTCAGGACAAAACACACACCCATGCCCGAGTGAGGACTCAAACCTTCCACGGCGAGCAACCACGCACTCCACAGCAAGGAGACTTAGAGCGCTCGGCCACTACACCGTGGCTAGGAAGTGAATCCAGTGAGTGTGTCTGAATGTGTGTACAATAGACGGCCACGCAGTGCCTCACCCCGCTATACTCATTACTTGCAGCATTTTCCCAATTCCCCAGAGACTTCGAACGTGGCGTGCATCCGTCTTCGCGTTAATTACACAGTATTTCAAACGAAAAGTATTGAATTCTTGGAGAAGTGCTAGTATTCACCGAAAGAAGAAAAATAAGTACAATTATCATGCCTTCATAAACACATAATTTCTGTAATAAACATGTGTTTAAGAGGGGCTACGCGACGCTTGGTTGAATATATTAACATACTTGGAGATAGTTGAATAGGGACATATCTGCTACCACTAAGGTTAAACAGGGCGTCTTATCTGGACATTCTCAGTAAATTATTGTCTACCATGCCGAAGGATGTGCCACGTTAGCAACGATTAAAGATGTGGTTCATGAGTGATACACACTTTAGTCACAATGTGCGCAAACATTGCACGCGAACATTTTGGGACCGCTGGATTGGTCTAGGAGGCAAACACCTGGGCCTGCTCTTTCCCCAGGCCTCAGTTCCATAGATTTTTGGTTATGGGGACACTTAAAATGAAGTCGTCAACGCAATGATAATCAACGACACTCACACTATCGTGCCGCGTCCTCATTGCATGCCTGTAAGTACTACAACAACCGGATATACTTAAAAGGGTGTGTCATTTCTAATGGTGATTGTCAGAGAGGTGTATTGTCACCAATGGGCGTGGAAAACCTTGTACAAACATGTGTTTATCTCAGAAATATGCGTTTCTTGGCTCATGTCTGTTGGACGTCCCTTTAACCAAACATAAAACTACGTAGCTTTTGGATGCTATTTATTATAACCAAAAAATTGGACAGTAAGTAGCGTTTTTTGCACTTACAAAGAATATCTTCGACGTGAAGATGATAAAGCTGCTACCGATACTTAAGTGTAAAACATTTATAACCTAAAGGTTATGTTTATTAGGACCAAACGTAGATCATAAATACTTCAGGAAAGGTGGATTTCTGATCGTTCATACAACAAAATAGATGTATGCCTTACAGAAATTGGGGCTATCAGACAGAAACTTAATTCATTCATTTATTTCGTCTTTAGGGTCAGCAGCATAATGTATGGCATTGTTACTAAAATTCGTACCGAAGTACTTGCTTATTATATAATTATGATTCTGGGAATATAATTTCGGTGAGATCTTCTACAGCGTGGATGTGACAATAAATGTAAATGTTACCTCTATTGTAACATCTGTATTGTATTGACGCAAATTACGCACTAGTTGTCTCTCTGTTGGTGTAAAATGTTTCAGGTCTACTTTATTCCGTTTAATAGTACTGGAAAAAAGGAAGCACATATTCATATACGATGCATGAATTCGACGACTCACTAATCAATATACAATTCACAGAATAACATGGACTTCATTTGATTTTAGACGTGAGCACACTATTTTTATTTCAGTACAAATGAAATTAACATCTACTGTCACTTCTAGGCTATATAACACCTCAGCGGAAATGTGTTCGCAGATACACGAAAATAATAATTGCCAAAACAGCCCGTTTGAAGTTACACTGCTGGCCATTCAGCATGCAACACGAGAAAGGACTCGAAATATCAAAGGGAGATATAACGTTGTACAAAAGTCATATGATTGAAAATAAAGCCCCATGTGAAGTGAGGAAGATGGTGAAATCAGTAATAAATGTTGCTACCACTGTTGGATATAGCCGCTGTTACACTACTCGACATTGAAGCAAAGTGGTATTGTATTTGTTGTTAGGGTGTATGAATCCAAGTTACTTCCACATATTTGTGTAGCTTATCCGGAGCAGCAGCGTGTGGCTTAACCCGGATCAGTCTTTCCGCAGTTATCGACTCGACGTCTTCAATAGGCAATCTACCGTGAGTCCAGAGAGGCTAAGACATTGATTTAATCACATGTTCTTGTGGTCATTATGCGAAACGTAACTAGGCCGTAGTAAAATCACTCTGAAGTCAGATTAATATGCTGAGTTACAAAATCTCCCCAACTGTGTTGTTTGAGAAGA
This sequence comes from Locusta migratoria, assembly GCA_026315105.1. Taxonomy (NCBI): domain Eukaryota; kingdom Metazoa; phylum Arthropoda; class Insecta; order Orthoptera; family Acrididae; genus Locusta; species Locusta migratoria. The sequence continues at coordinate 460,671,993 of CM048755.1, forward strand.
TAGTTGCCCTTTTTCCAGGTATCCAATTAGAAGTACCGAAGCGTCTTGTAACAGTCTCGTGTTGTAAGCACCTTCTGGTAAGTACATCATGTAGCCCAGCGCTCAGTTCCTTCTATGTCTTCCTTTAATCTCACTTGATGGAATTCCAAAATACACGAGCAATACTCGATAATGTGTCACCCAATTGTTTATAAGCGGAAATCTACACAGATGACTCGAATGTTTCCGAAATTCTCCAAAGCATAAGTCGACCATCAGCCTTCCTCTAGGCGCTCCTTAAATAAAGGTTCCATTACTTGCCACTACCGAGCGGTCTAAAGCACCTCGCTGAGGAGCGCGCGGTTGCTCGCCGTGGAGGTTCGAGTCCTCCCTGGTGCATGGGTGTGTGTGTTTGTCCGTAGGTTTAAGTACCTAGATTTAAGTAGTTTGTAAGCTACGGACTGACGACCACGCAGTTTGGTCCGATAGATTTACAGACATTTGAACATTTGAACTTACCACTATTCAACGTTACACCTAGATATTTAATCGATGCGACTGTGTCAAGCAAGTCTCTACTAGTATTTTCTTCGAACAACATGGTGTTTTCACTCTGAAGCGGAGTGCCCCAGATATGAAACTTTTGGGCAGATCAAATCCCGTGTAAGAACGGGATTCTAAACTGGGGGCTTTCGCGGGCAAGCGCTCTGTTAAATAAGCTATTCCGGTATGCTTGACGGCCACTCATCGTAGCTTTCCTACAACCAGTGCCTCTCCTCCTACTTTCCAAGCATCGCAGATTAAAAAAGAATTCAGAGAACATTCCCTAGTGTGTGGCTGAACCATGTCTCCACTAAATCCCTTTTCCACGAAACACTTGTGTCAGGTGAGCAGGAGAAATTCCTCAAAGTTTGGAAAGTAAGAGGTGCGGTACTGGCGGAAGTAAAGCTGTCAAGGCGAAGCGTAATGCGTGCCGGGATAGCTCAGTTTGTAGATCCCTTGCCTCTGAAAGGCAACATGTACCAGGTTCCAGCAAACAGTTTTAATCTGCCAGGAAGTTTCTTATCAGTGCACACTCCGCTGCAGAGTGAAAATATTCGGGAGACAGCTCCTAGGTGACAACCATTTGCATTATTTTTAGGAGTTCTAGTCCTGCGAGTTTTGCACGATAACTTATGCGAAGTTTCGAACGTGGGAGACGAGGTACGGCGGGAGTGAAGCTCTGAGGATGAACCGCGACGCATGTCTGGGAAGCTCAGTTGGTGAAGCGATTGCTTGCGAAAGACGAATGTCCCATGTTTCAAATCCCAGTCGCATTCTGGTTTTAGCTGTCGGCGTGATCGAAAGTGTCTGCTGCCGTTCCGCTACATCAGTGATTACGCCACCAGCACTATTTGTTTGTGTCTTTCGTTTGCTGATTTGTCTAATAGTCCTGTGTCGTTTTTTTCGTGTTTTGTGAGTGTTCATCTCTTTCGTCGCCGTTCTCTCTTCGTCCAACGCATTTTCGGTCTTGACCGAAGTTCTCCTGCAACTAGAAATATGTCTGCATCCATTAGGAAGAATACTCTAGTTTTTTCGTTTGAAAATGAGACCCGGTGAGTTCAACCCTCGAGGTTCACGAGTTACTCACTGAGGTACTCGGCATCCATAATGATTCTGTTCATACCACCCAGCTTGATTCAAATAATTACCATGTGTTTGTGAAGTTCTTTAAATCTGTGTCTGTAGTTAATATCTGTAAGACGTTTGGTAGAAAAGTATGATCTGTCCATATGGACGGCATTAAAAGTTTCAATAAGAAGAGCTGACGCAACATATCGAACTGTTCGTGTGTTAAACTTACCCGTTGAAACTGAAAATGATTAAAGATGCTCTGTCGAAATTCGGGAAGGTTAAGAACATTGTTGCTGAAATATGTTAGCCGTAATATAAGCTGTAATGTTTTAATGGAGTAAAGTCTGTCGAAACAGTGAAAACCAATATTCCGTCTCACATTACTGTAGATGTTTCAGGGTACATTTACAGTGGACAGACGCCTACTTTCCATGTCTGTAATGAATCGGGTCACTTCCGACAAGACTGTATCCGTCGTGTGCTTGTGCTAAAAGGAAACTAACGACGAAATCTGACCTGGTGACACTGTGGAGCCAGTAGTAGATCAGGTTAACACCAACCATCCTGACACTCAATCCACAGAAGAAAACGACTTTCCGCCTCTATAAGACCGATCTGGTCAAAATAACGCTAAGACTAATAAAACCAAAAGCACTCCACAAGTACTCTTCTACCCGGGTAGCTGCTTCCTTTGTTTAGTGCGCACTTACACATCTGCCCTGTTCCATAGTTCACCACCCAATAACGCAGGTTCGGAAATCTGCAGTCAAAATAGTTACAGAGTAGACGACGTTTCTGGCTGGGGCTCTTTACTCGACTCCAAACCGAAGGACCCCAATCAACCCTTAAACAAGTTCTACAAATTGTTAGCTCTGCTTGCAATCAGTGAGCGAGGCCAGCAATCATCACTAGTTCCGTATGCCCCCGTCTAAGGATGGCGTCAGAACCAAAGACATTTGGATAATTCGTGTTGACGTGAACTATAAGTTGCAATCGACTGCTACAGCCGTACAAAAGCCCTCCCCCATGTAATGTGCCAATATTGGACGTTAATATTTGTGGCGCCTCGACTGTATCGTGAAGTAACGAAAAACATGTAACGTTGAAGTATATATATTTTTTTCTATAATGTGTGTTATGTAATGCTGTAGATATTATAGTTTGCTGAGTGAAGAGAAACCTTTAACCAGAGAGTTTGCATGGTCCGTGCGAGGGAGCAAACAACCAAAGATGTTGCAAGAATCTGGCCGCTTTTGCAGCGCACGAAAGCCACACCAAGAATGATTAATGTAATAAAAATGACGTGTGCGTGACGTATAGGTGACGGATTGTGGTTCCATGGGTTGACATTGTTGTAAGAAAAGCTAGTTCATGGTTAGCTATCGTCTTACTCCCATCCTTGAAGTTAATTCAGTCATATGATAGATGACGAGAGATTGAATTTTATTTCCAGAGTAAAATGAACTCTGGTATATTTAGAATCTACGTGAAGCATAAAAGTTGGTGCAAGATTTTGTGTTCTGACCAATTTTTGCGTCGAAGATTTATTGCGCATTGAGAATCATTGTTATTTAGAAGAGTCAAAGATATTACTATCTATTAACGGGAAGCGTTAAGGTAGAATCATGATAGGCGTCGTTATTTTATGGTAAGTGTGGGCTGTGATTGGATGTTTCTTTGACTGAGGTCCTTAAAAGTTGGTGGATTTATGGCCTACTCCTAGGAGAGGGGAGAGTGCATTAGTGTCGTGAGTGGGCCGCGGTGGTGTGGCCGAGAGCATTAAGACACTATGCTCCGATGCGCGATTTCGTTCCCCGTCGGGGGTTCGAATGCTTCCTCTGGCATGGATGTTTTTCCTGTCTTTGGTATAAGTTAGTGTATAAGTAGTTTGTAAGTTCAGGGACTGATGATTCATCAGTTAAGTCCCATGAGCTTAAACATTTGAACATTTTTGTCGAAGTGGCTTTTGGTGTGTGCATTTGTAGCGCTTGTAAAGGATCATCGATTATTAATTTGGTGGTTATTATGGCAATCCCTAACGACAAAGTGTGAATAATAGTGGTATTTTGTATTTTCCGGCATTGACCCGGTAGCATCCATAATTTTGAGTTTGGAATTTCTCTACATAGTCATAGTCGAAGTTTATTATCCCTGATATTTAGAACCATAATCCATAGCCGCGCTTGATCACAAATCATTTTGAAAAGACTAGATTCAGGAAGTTATGAGATCTGGAAGTGACTGAATGACAGTAATTCATTTCATTATTGTGTAGCGGATACGCGATTTGTCAACACCTGAAGAGGGCGAGATTTGCGAGTGTTTGACAAAAAATGTAGTTAAGGTTATGGTGTTTGTTTATTTATTTTGTACCTATCAGTTGGGTATTGTTAAAAGAAAGTCACTCATTCACGGAAAAACTGATATTGTACCGTGGGAAAAAAAAGACAGAATAAAATAGGGAGAGATATCTCACAGCAAACCGAAATAAGAATAGTGTTCTTATTGACAAAAGTAGTTAAAAGTGTTTTATATGTGTCTGTCTGGAAGTGTCTGTTGTGGAAGTGCAGTATATGTGAATACATGACGTGCAAGATAATTGATATGTTTGCTTGATGCAGATGTTAGTTATCATTTCATTTAGATAAGCAATTATCAAATTTCAATTACAAAATTTTACAGCAATCTAACATATCCTATATTGAAAAAAGTGCGTAGCCAAGTACTAGTCTGCCATTACCTTCGAGATTTCTTATGGGTCCGTAAATATTGCAAGACAATAATACATCGCAGACGATAAACTACTACTACATATGATGTGAAATATTTTGGTTTGAAAAAGACAAAAGTGGAGAAATTATTCACAGATTTAAACTCAAAGAAATCACTAATGGAAAAATCGCACTGACGTGTTTTACGGCCCGCTTTAGCTTTGCCTGTAGTTCTATTATTTTTTTCAAACATTTCGGAAAAATAAAAAAAAATATAAATAATAAAAAAATACGGACTCTACTACTGTCATAGAAACTATGCACCCAACACGTAATATTCTTTTTGACCGTATTTTAACAAACAGCCAAAATTATTTCATGTTTCAGTTAAGATTTGACAAACATACTCTTTTTTTGAGCTTCTACTTCTTTAAACTAATATTTTAATACCTCTCCCACATTTTCCGTTGAAACATTATCACCTCTCTTGCTTTGGTAATTTATTATAAGTTTATTTTCTTTCTCTGTACTGGTTACGAATGACTATGGAAGGAACGCAGCATAAATTTGGCGTTCGGATATCAGGCACCTGTCATCTTAGCAGATAACACCTGCCAACGATGGCACGATAATTACGGATTACTCTCGCAGCTGTTCGGCGAAGCGTAATGGGTGGCCAATTAGTTTGTGATGCACGAACTTGTTAAACGCTGGTTCGAAACTTACCGGGTGTGGTGGCTCAGTGCGCTCAGTAGAGGGTTGCTGACGTGGTAGCTAAACGTGCTCGGTAAGAGGGCTCTATTAGGGATGGCGGTTATTCCTGAAACAACCGGTTTTCGGTTATCTCCAGTTTAACCGCACTGAAAAAATTGCTCAAGATAACCGGCTTTTTAAATAACCGGTTTTCGGTTTTTTATTGCTATTATTTCCAGTAGAGTTCGACCGGAACATATTTTGCGACCGAAACAGAAACGGTAATCGAATTTCGGTTCTTCTAGTTTCGGCCGAAACTGAAACTTACGAGATTTAGTTAAAAATCAGGTAAATTTACGTTATACGACAAATCACTAGTCTTTCCATATTTTACAAGATCCCCTCCCAAAATTACGCCTTCTTGAGTGTGTGTAAGCCTAGCCAGGAGTCCGTAGAAGACGACATACGAAGCATACAGATTTACTGGCCTAGTATTTCCATCCGGCAGTTGCGAATATTGAGCAACCACTCCTTAAGTTGGACTTGTGAGCCATCACATACGAATATCTCGTTACATACACAATATATATAAGTTACAGTCAGTAAATGAACTTCAATCAGTGCTACAGAAGTATTTCGAAAATTAAAGTCACAGTTCCGACTAACAGTATGATTGTTGTCAGTGTAAATTTACGCAAATTGAACAAGGAAAGCTGTGTACCATATGATCAAAGAATGTTCAAATGGGTGTGAGTTCTTATGAGACCTAACTGCTTAGGTCATCGGTCCCTAGACTTAAAAATTACTTCATCAAACGTAAACTAAGGACAACATACACACCCATGACCGAGGGAGGAGGGAGGACTCGAACCTCCGACTGGAGCAGCTGCGCAGTCCGTAACATGGAGCCTCAGACCGCACGGCTACCACGCGAGGCACCACATTATCAATGTTACCTAAACCCATATTGGTTATTAAAAAATCCTCTCGCTTTCAAGGAATCACATTAATAAAACTTGCTAGCATAACAATATGATAATAAATTAAAAGTTACTATTCCAAGCTTACATAATAGCAATGGCGTAGCTATCATAGGGCTAGGCGGGGCAGAGCCCCGGGGCCCCCGAGATCAAGGGGCCCCTCGCCCTCCGTGAGCAAAGTTCGGAAAAGTTACAATAGAGCTTGTTTATTTATTTATTTATTTATTTATTTACCTTCCCACCCTACCGTCCATCAATTCCCCCTCCCGTCAAACTAAGCTGCCCGCAGTAGCCGCACTGGGCCATAGGATGATGGAACATTGCTTCTAGTGGGGCCTGCTGACAGGCCAAGCCGACAGTCGCTGAGTACAACAATCGGCACACTCCAGTCGGCAGCATCAAAGCTGTTCACAGCTACAGCTGCGCCTTCCAAGTATTGCGGCGTGCCGCTCGGCGCAATGTGAAGGATCGCGCGCCTCCAAATACTGTATGAATACATTTACTGTACAGTACTTCTTATTGGCAAGTAGAAGTGTACAGTTCGATTATACGAATAATCGGTTTTCCGAACATCCATGTCCCCCAATTACACTTCGGATAATCGACGTTCTACTGTATACAATATTTTAGCTAAATGAAGGATTTTCGACTTTTAACGTTTTGAACACTGCCAACAAACTTCAAACACACGATGTAAAATCCAAAAATTATTCCCATCTCAGAATGTAAACATAAAATGGTATTGTTTGTCCGCTAAGAGTGCACCCTGCCACTGCTGAATTACTAGCAGTGTGTGACAATACTGTTCATGGTTTGATTCGCGGCAGGGGGCCATATTTTCGTGGTTGAGTAAAACTTCATTGTTCATTTTCACTAGCTTCTGCCTGCGACTTCATTCACCTAGTATGGAGCAACTTCGAAAATTATTCCATTCTAGTTTTATCTGTATGTCCTACCCAGGTCCAACTCTATCCCTCTCCAAAATTTCATCCAAATCCACTCATTAGTTTCTGCTTGAAAGCATAATTAACTTTCACAGTTATAGTTATATTAGAGAGTACGATTAAATATTATCTGCTGTGTGACACACAGTAATTTACTTAAAGAGTATTTAGGTTTGCCTTAGTATGTATTCCAGTAAGCGGTAAGGACCTAATGAAGTAGTATTGCATCTGTATAGTCCATAGGCGCCGATTACGGGTTGCTCGGTCGCTCAAGCATACCCCAAAATCTGAGTGGGTATGCCCTGCATACCCAACTGAAAATTTTGGTATTTTTTCTTTTTGTTAACGTTATATTTCTTGATTGTAATTAAATTCGACTCTCTCATTCCATTGATGAGCGGCTGGCTTTTGTAACATACCGCTGTAAAAAATTGTCTAAAACAAACAAGTAATTCATGTAATTCATGTTGACATATGAGTGAAGTTATCATTTTCTAAATAGTCCGAATGTTAATGGAATGCTGCTTGTAAGTTCAATATCGTAAACTGAAGGCGGTAACCTTTAATTGTTGTATTAAATAACTAGAAATGAAGTGGGTTTGGTACGATACGATGAAAATGTGTATACTACTCATTTAACGTTTATAGTGTTAAGTCGTGACATTTTTCATCCTGTTTACTGAATTGGTGTGTGATGTAACAATGTGTTGTGAACGTATTGGTATCGACAGACATGGTATAACTGCAGAAGTGGTTATGGACTATTTTCGTAATACTGTATAGAAAATAAATCTGCAGAAGAAAGAAGGCAGGAAGACCATTCGATGTTAGCTTTTGCGATAATGGAAACAGTATTTACAATACAGACACATCATTATCTGATATGCATGTCTCAGAAGACGAAAACTCTGAAAATGATTTCTGTAGTTACTACGACGAGAAAAACAGTTTCAAATGGTTGCAAAAGCCGCCCACTAGTTCTGAAACGTGAAATTGAAATTAATGGCTGTTAATTTCTTTACTGTATGTTAAAAAATTACTTTTCTCCTTTTAGAGATTAAAATGGTCCTAAATTAACACCAGATGAAGCAGAAAAGAAGAAATACTACTAAAATAAAACTTTACCTTTGTACCTGGAATTGGAAAAATATAATAAAGATATTGTTTTTAGAAATACCTGTCGGAGGGGGGGGGGGGCTGCAGGCCGGCAACCACCTTCCCCCTATTGAAAACGGCACCGAGCATACCCCAAAATTTTCAAAAGTCGGCGCCTGTGGTATAGTTTTAGTTTAGAGAGGGCCCCAACGTCATGTTTGCCCCGGGGCCCTTGGTGTAGTCGCTACGCCACTGCATAATAGGTATATGAATCGAATTTACCTTCTCTTCCAAGAAACATTTTGATGCTTTCTCCTTAAATGACACAGTATGTTTGTATTACCTCCACCCGTTTTCAGCTTTTTAAAGCACATGGAGCATTGTACCTCACTTCTACCGTACTTCGTGAAGTACTTCCACACTCGGGATGGTGCCATTTAAAACAACCGATGTCTGGCGACAACAGCAAGGAACTGACGCATGACCAGACGGAGGCATGTCTTGTACACTGCCGGTGCACGCGCGTCGTCTAATAGACCACGCCACACGGCAACAAGTGTATCGATGCCTCAATACAGTCACGGTCTGCACGGCCACTACGGTCGGGGGTTCGAATCCCCCCTCGGGCATGGATATTTGTGCCGTCCTTAGTCTTAGTTAGTTCATAAGTAGTTTGTAAGTTTAGCGACTGATGACCCCGTAGTTAAGTCCCATAGACTTTACAAACATTTGGACATTTTTTTTATGCCTGAATAGCTGCATCAGTCCTTAAGTTCTTATGCCACGCGTTTGTTGCGCGTTTCTGACTGACGTGATTGTTCTTAAATTATCACTGATCGCTTTTCTTAGTTATTGCGATGACCATATATTTCACAGCAGTGGAAATTTTAGGAATAGCCCCAAATATTAGGGTCTACTAGTTTTAATTTTTTTTTATTTATTTACAAAAAAAAACAAATTTTGAACCACTACTACAGGAAGTAGTCGTGCAGGTTTTTTACCCGGTTCTTGGAAATAACTAAAAAAACTGTTACAACCGACACCAAATAAATACCGAAAAAACCAGTTATTAAAAACTAAAATACCGGTATCGGTTTTAGCCGGTCGGTTTGCCATCCCAAGGCTCTATGCCTTCGGTAACGAGAAACTGATTCAACGACTAAACGATCAAAATAAAACAAGCCAACGTCCACAAGAACCGATGAAACCGAAGAACCATTGAAAATATAGAAGAACAAAGAGGATTCAACGCCATCTGCAATATAAAAAAACTGAGCAACTTTCTCAACGAACAACCAAGAACGAACATGAACAAACGACCGAAAAGCATCGATCTACCTGAAGAACAAAATAATAATAATAAATAAAATAAAAAATAAATGACCATCACTGGCATTTTTGCCTATGTTTTCTTGCTTTCATATTGTTTCCCAAAAGGCTTTCGCGCTCTCTTGTTATCTGAACACGACTATATTCTGCAAGATTCCAAGCTGTTTAAAGGTAACAGCGCTTTCCCTGAAAAGTGTATTTGTTCTCTTGTGAACATACCGTGAAATACACACCAACGAATTGCAAACACAGACTTCATTTTCGCATGCATATAAACTGGGCAGATACTGTTATAATGACTGTTGTAAATGACATTATGATAGTAGCAACTTTGTATAGAGATTAAGTACTAGAGTTATATGGAATTCAATGTTACCACACTTATTTAGTTTGTTATTTTAGCTATAAAAGAAAACATAGTCACAGTTTGAAACACAGTAGTTGCTCTTTATTTTAGCGCAGAACAAAGTAACATGAAAAAAATTATATCTGAAATAAAGGAAAGGTAATACACTCTACGTTATAGGCGTCCATTGTAACCACACCAAAGACAAGCATTTTAGTCGATACATTGACCCTAATTAATGATTTTCAACATACACTATAAGTAGTGAATACTTGCTTAAAAAGAGTCAAGGTAATTTATTGCGACGTATTCAGTTCCCTTTCGTTTCTTTAAGGAACGACAGTTGCCACAGAAATCTAGGACTTCATTTATATATGAAACTATCAGTATCAGCACGTTGTTTTGAATATTCATTATTACAGTATCTTCCCAGTTTACGTGCATATGCTTTAGAAAACCATTGTTCAATTAATTGTTAGGTATATCATGGCATGTTCACAAAATAGAACAAACGCACATTTTAGAGGAACCACTCTTAATATGCACGACTCTAAACATTGCAGAATATAGATCTATGTAACACTAGAAGTATACCCCTAGTAGTACCATGCTGGTCATTTTTACCCACACTAGGAGACTACCATTTTATTGATATTTGGGTGGTGTTTTTGGGTTTCTAGATGTTGGCATTACATTCAAGAATACTCTAATGTACAAGAAATATATTATTTGTTATCTAAATTGAATATTACACAGACACAAGTAAGTTTTCAGAAATCAGTGTTATTTTCATTTTACGTTTAACAAATGAAATAATACAGTCTTCTATTACAAATCATTCAATAAAATGAGAAAAACAATTTTACAATGTTTATTATTATAGCTAGATTGAAACAGAGTCTAAACATATAATTTTTGCAACTAGTGATAGTAGCCTACTTTTACCTTTACTTACATATAAGGTAAGTACCTAGCATTTACAAAAGAGTCTAAAATGCAATATGTTTTCTTGATTATTGCAATCAAGGGGCAAAATATAAGAACAAACAATTTCAGTCTAAGTGATTGGAAATATTTAGGAACAAATAGTTGACAGTATTTTAAACTGGGATGGATTCACAGTTATAGGAAACATGATTTTTGGCAATATCTTCTATTTCTATATTAGCCATTTCCTGTGCCAGATGCTTGCAAGGAGACATTGGCTCCTCTCTGCGGTATGCAGGGGTAAGGAAGCTCATCTGCTACTCTGAGAATTAATTCCCGCCGTGAAGTCTCCTTACATCTGCATAACAAAGATTGTGTGAGCATTGACAATTGCAAAGTCAAGAATGTTGTAAAAGACATGCACAGGCCATCGGTGGGTGCCAGGTTGGACACTAATATCTTGCCATTCGGTCGAATATACCAACTCCACCCTTGGTTTCATTATAAGACTACACGGTACCTGGAAGTTTCCTCTCAGCATTGACATTGACCTGACGTCCAGTATGCATTTAACTCAAAATAAGGACACCCACAAATCCGACACCTGAAGAATAGAACTAAGAAAGTTGTACAGTTGACTGCGTGCTTAATAGATCAAAAACGTCGGTAGAAATCAAATGTTCAAATGTTTGTAAATCTATCGGACCAAAAAGCGTGGTCATCAGTCCGTAGCTTACAAACTACTTAAACCTAGGTAAACTAACCTACGGACAAACACACACACTCATGCCCCAGGGAGGACTCGAACCTCGACGGCGAGCAACCGCACGCTCCGCAGCGAGACGCTTTAGACCGCTCGGCTACTCCACCGCTGCAAAACGTCGGTAGAATGGTTACGTTGTGCAAGAGGTAAATCACTGTCAGAGGTTGCAGTTTATGTTTGCGAATCATTTGATACATCTGAATCACTTGAGCCAACGGTTCCCATTGGAACGAAATCGTCGTCGTCCTCTGCAATCGTCTCACTACCGGATGCGTCACTTTATTTCGTCGGTGAAACGTCGATGGCACACAATCTCGGCACTCCTGAGACCACGTCACCTTGCTATCGTAGCTTCAATGACGCAAACTCGCCACAATAAACGACAAGCTCACATCGCTACCACCTGGAACGACTGAGCCCACTCGGCTTGACGAAACACAAAGATACACAGACAGGAAACTTCTGTGGGGACGTCGCGCCTCCGGCCGCGGTGGCCGAGGGGACTGAGGCGCTTCAGTCACGGTCTGCACGGCCACTACGGTCGGGGGTTCGAATCCCCCCTCGGGCATGGATATTTGTGCTGTCCTAGTTCGTAAGTAGTTTGTAAGTTTAGGGACTGATGACCCCGTAGTTAAGTCCCATAAGATTTACAAACATTTGAACAGTTGAACGACGCGCCTGACATTTGCTATCGTGTCACAGAACAATTAGCAGTCCCTCAGACAGAGGTGTGGTTATTCTGTGACTTCCTACTGCCACTGGCATGGCGCCAGTCCACAGAAAACCGAAAGCAGCACTGATATAAGGCTTCACCCGACCTCCGAAATTTTAGTATTTCTCGTTATTTTTTGCATAAAGTGTCATAACATACATCAACATCTCGTAAATAACGTCGAAACAAACCCAAAAATTATTTCCTAACTAAAAACTGGCATTGCTGATATCAGATTGTGTTATCTAATATATAAAGCAGTGTCCGCATGTTTGTACGTGTTGCATACAAATCTACAGTTTTGTTCCAATCTTTATGAAATTTTGTACACGTAAGCTTCAATCCATGAGGATGGTCGCCGTAAGTGTAAGAATCACATACGATACATAGTTCACGAGATATGACGTCATAAACAATGAGATGCGCAAAAACTGCTGCACTTTGCGACAATGCTGCTCATTTTCTCCTAAACCATTGGACCGATTGCAACCAAATTTGATACACACATTCCTTACCGTGAGGTAACAATTGCTGCATGGTTAAGAATCACATACGGCACATGGTTCAAAAGATATTACGTCATAACCAACAGAAATCGCAAAAAAATGCCATATAATGCAGCGAGATTTTCGAAATACACTGTATGTGAATGACAGTACTTAGCGACTTGCAACAAACTTTAAACATAATTACAAACCTTTATTAAACTTTTTCTCGCTGGAAACCATAGTAAAATGATGAAAGGCAAAAAGTTTCTCGCTTACTACTTTTCCGCTGTTTCTGGAGTAAGACTACGGCTCTCGGTATGACGTCACAATTTATAATTTGTACACTACAAATTGTAGCCGCAGAAAATTTTACAGACAGTATACAGGCATATAGTAGAGTGCAACTTACAAATCGTTTCACAGTACGACTCGTAGTTCATTTGATATCAGCACGTAAACAGTAACGTTCATGGAAAACTGCGCCATCAGGCACCAAGTTTTAATCTATTACTTCTTTACTACTAATTGTATTCGCAAGAGATTTTACAGACATACAGCCCTTATACACATGAACATAAACCTGAAAAATGACAGGAATAAATAAATAAATACCCGGGCAACGCCGGGTTTTCAGCTACTATTGTCTATGGGTCAAAAATGACCCATATGGTACTACTGGTATAACAGATAAATTTTTCATACTTCTAGGTGGCCGAGAGGGATGAAATTTTGGTGAGTTATACAACTCTATCAATGATTAAAAGCTACGACAGGATTTGGTCCTATGGATAATGTGGTGGCGGGTAGGACTCTCGAAAAACCCACATGGGTCAACAATGACCCACGTGGTACATCTAGTGTTAATTAATAAGGGTTCCAGAAACTATTTTCGGAGCTAAGGAGAAAAAAAAGGTATCGGCGTGTTTCGAACTACAGACCATGTGCATCACAACCTAACGAGCTGCACACTACACTACGGCGGAAAATTACGAAACTGTTCCTTAATTCTCATACTACTGATGCAAGTTATTAACTGCTAATGTGGCATTTCAGACACTAGATTATAATTTATGATACTAAGAAAGACGTGTTTATCTTAATTCTTCAGTGCGCCATTGCTTTGAACTGACGACGTGTAAATTATAATAAAATCATAAAAAACAGAATGCAAAATGATGTATGCCAGAGAGAGTTCTGGGCAAGGAATGTCACGTGACATCTCCGAACGCCTGGTTTCTGTAAAATCAAATGAAGGTGTCCAATCGCTGGTCGGCCGCAGCAGTCGAGTGGTCTGCGGCGCGCCACACTCAGTCTGCACGGCCACTACAGTCGTGGGTTCGAATCCCCCCTCGGGCATGGATATCTGTGACGTCTTTAGTATTAGCTAGTTCATAAGTAGTTTGTAAGTTTAGGGACTGATGACCCCCTCGTTAAGTCACATACGCTCTACAAACAATTGAATATTTTTCCAATCGCTGTTATTCTTGTAAATATTTCTGTAACGGTGCGAGTTATGAAAAAAACATTATAGAGCAAAGTTGTAGAGAATTTTCTCCTCTACAAATTCGCTTGTTCAATTTTTGTGTCAGATGAACGGTTAAGCAGTTATTTTCATTTAAATTTCGAGCTATCAAAAGGCGGTCTCAAAGGCCCACTTCTAGTTTTACTACCGTAACCTAAATTGGGCCAAAAAGAAGGAACTGTTTATCTCTACTAGGTTATAACTTTTCAACTGCGTGTAGAATTTTTCTCTTTATGGAGTAGGTAAATAATGTCTCTGCATAGCAACTAAGTCAGAAATATGTTTTTCACGATTAACAAAGCTAATGACAAGAAGAATAAACCATAAATCAAGTTTTACGTGAACTTCATTTCAACACGAGGCTTATTATAAAATAAATAATCCTGATACTGGACTCTACTGTTTACCAATGACAATAAATGATATAAAATAATGTAAGGTAGAATCCCGTCATTGTGAAAGGTGTAATTTCTCATTGAAACTACATAACTTACGTCATACTCTTACTACTATTGAGTACTTTTCGGCTTCTGAATTGGAATTATTGCAGTGGTGGATGAGTGTCAGTAATTAAGTAATAGTAAATCCGATAGTGTGGCACGGTTCAATTGATATACTGTTACTTCTGACGAATCTTATCTTCTGACACGCACTCATTATGTGTTGGTATAACATCAATAACATATGACAATACTGATATTTTTTGCGAAATTTCTCTTAGATGCGTATCTGTTGCGTGACGTTAATTATATTGTATTGTTATCTGATCGGACGTCCGTGACGTAATACGGTGTGGTGTATTTGCTTTATTTAAGTACCACTGCAGTGTACAACTATTTACTGTAGGCGTACACCTTACTCGGGATAATTACGGTTTAGAGAGAGCTCACATTCCTACTCAGGGCAGGGCACGGTACACCCACAACTCGGATGAGGCTCTACAGCAGACACGCCAGGCTTGTATTGAAATTCTGCCTGGCCCTGTACACCATTTCCGCAAACTGTTCCTTAATGCTCCTAACGCTGGAGAGTCCTGTAACTAGCAAACGCCTCCTCGCATGTACCTGCTCGGCCCTTGTGAAAGAGTGGCCCCACTGCAAGCTCTGGGTGAACAGGCGAGCCCACACTACAAGCCTCGATATCGACTCTCCGCCCCGAGCGACCTAACCTGTTACGACCACTCCTTCACTCTATGGCCGCAGCGGACCTTCCACCTTTCGTACACGGACAGAAACCTCGGGAGCGGTGATCGTGGGCGAAACAAGCGACAACTGAATTGTCCTTTGTGACGTGCGCAATTCTCCGTTATCGTTACATGGACATGTTCGAAACAACAGGATATAAGCGGTGTAAGCTTTGCCTATTTCGCACCGTTGACGCAGAAAAGAAAACAGTTCATCTCTGGATAATGTTATTGGAAAATCAGACACTTGGCAATGTATGTAGGTAAGCAATTAGTTCTTGTTAGCCACGGCGGAGCGCCCGAGCGCATTCAGGCGCTAAGCTACGATGCGCGAGGCCTCTCCCCGTCGGGGGTTTGATTCCCCCCTCGGGCATGGATGTTTGTGCTGTCTTTAGTATAAGGTAGTTCATAAGTAGTTTGTAAGTTTAGGGACTGATGACCCCGCAGTTAAGTCCCTTAAGCTCAACAAACATTTGAACATTTTTTGTTCTTGTTCTTACCGCTGCGCATATTGACAGCGTGAGCGAGATAGTAAAGACATAGGCAACTGGCTTGTCGTGCGGGGGTTGGGTTGTTGGAGTTGGGTTGTTCGGTTGGGATAGGGGGACTAAACTACGGAGGTTATAAGTCCCCCGGTGGGGAGGGAAAGGAGTGTGAATAGGAAAGGAGGGGAGGGGAAAAGGAAATGCAGTCCGGGAAGTAAGAAAGGAAGGAAGACTGCATTAGCTCGGGGCCCCGTGCTCGCCACGCATGTATTCACGAAAGAACCGTGAGCCCCCTGGGGGGTGTCGTGCGGCGTTTGCCGCACAGTTCTGAGCAACATATCAGCGACTAAGCGGCCTCTTCCGCAGGAGTTTCGAGTCCATCCTCGGGCATTGGTATGCGTGTTGTCCTTAGGTCTTCAGATAGTTTAAGTAGTTTGTAAGCCTAGGGTCTGATGAGCACAGTAATTTGGGCCCATAAATTTAAAACGTTTGAACATTTTGAACTACCACCTGCGTGACTGTCACTGTAATACGCCGTTTGACGTCTGTCGTCTAGTAACCTGTGCAGACGTTATTACATCTCTATTAAACGCTAGCATAGAAGGTAGATTTAGTATCGCTGAACGACGGGGTATTCATTTAATTTATAGCGAGGAAAAGGTTTTGCGAGGGCAGCTGTACGAATTTATCAATAACGCTTCCCACAACGAAGACATCCTGCATGATCCGTTGCTGTTCACCAAATGTCTTCGTCAGGGTTGGTATGCGAGGTGCCCTTGAGGCTGCACACTGGCAGTTCGGGTGCTACTTCCGCCGTGCGGGCACGATTCCAGCCCAACTCGCGATCTCTTATTTCCGAACAGCGCCGTAGACTGCCGATAATACACGATGGACAGCTGACGCACGAATTTGTTGTCACGTTTGAAGTATTCTTTGGACTATCATAAGTACTACATTATGAGAATGTGATGATTACTTGCGCTGAAATGTAACATTTTTAAAAGTATTTGAGGAAGCATTGCCTACAAGATCAATTTTGTGCTGTAAAAAGATTCCATGAACTGAGTAAGTAATTTCAGATTATAACAGTTCTATCGGATAGCGACAGAACACAACGTCAAAGGGAGAATTAAAGAAAAAATTTCATTGCGAGATATCTACATCTACATCTACATACATACTCCGCAATTCACCGTAAGGTGCGTGGCGGAGGGTACACTGTACCACTACTAGGCATTTCCTTTCCTATTCCACTCCCAAATTGAACGAGGAAAAAAAGAATGCCTATATGCCTCCGTACGAGCCCTAAATTCTCTTATCTTGTCTTTGTGATCACTACGCGAAATATAAGTAGGCGGCAGCAAGATCGTACTACACTCAGCTTCAAATTCCGGCCCTCTAAATTTACTTAACAGAAATTCACGAAAAGAACGTCGTCTTTCTAACAGCGATCCCCAATTGAGTTGCCGGAGCATTTCCGTGACACTCGCGCATTGGTCGAACCTACCGGTAACAAATCTAGCTGCTCGCCTCTGAACCGCCTCTATGTCTTCCTTTAAACTGATCTGCTGCCGGTCCCAAACACTTGAGCAATACTCAAGACGTGGTCGTACAAGCGTTTTATACGCGGTCTCCTATACAGGTGAAGTACATCTTCCCAAAATTCTACCAATAAACCGAAGTCGGCTGTCCGCCTTACTCACAACTGTCCTTACATGCTCGTTCCATTTCATATCGCTCTGCAATGTTACGCCTAGATATTTGAACGACGTAACAGCATCAAGAAGCTCACTAATAATGCTGTATTCGAACATTATGGGATTGTTTTTTCTACTCATGCGCATCACCTTACACTTTTCTACATTGAGAGCTAGCTGCCATTCTTCGCACCAACTAGAAATTTTGTCTAAGTCATCCTGTATGCTATTACAGTTAGTTACAGACGACACCCTCCCCTCCACCTCAGCATCATCAGCAAACAGCCGCAAATTACAACTTACTCTGCCCATCAGATCATTTATATAGATAGAAAATAGTAGCGGTCCTATCACACTCCCCTGGGGCACGCCTGACTATACACACGTCTCTGATGAACAGTCGCCGTCGAGAACAACGTACTGCTTTCTATTACTTAGGAAGTCTTCCAGCCAGTCACAAATCTGTGAACCTATTCCATAAGCTCGTATCTTCGTTAGCAGTCTGCAGTGTGGCACCGCGTCAAACGCCTTTTTTAAGTCGAGAAAAACACAATCCGCCTGTTGCCCTTCGTCTATGGCTCGCAAGATGTCATGTGAGAAAAGGGCAAACTGAGTTTCACATGAACGATGTTTCCTAAACCCGTGCTGATTCATGGAAAGAAGCTTTTCCGTTTCAAGGAAATTTACTATATTCGAACTGAGAATATGCTCCAAAAATCTACATGAAACTGATGTCAACGATATTGGCCTGTAATTGTATGGGTCAGTTCTCTTTCCTTTCTTATACACGGGAGTCACCTGCGCTTTTTTCCAATCACTAGGAACTTTGAGTAAGGCAGCAAGGCAAAATAATACATCACATAAGTTGACAGGAGCTACGTTCACGATACTGCCGTTCAGGTCATGGGTGGGCAGGAGGAGGGATGGGAAGTAATAGTAATAAATACAGGAGAATAAACACTACTCTACTTACGTGAATAGTCCCGTGCTGCGCGGAATGGTCGTGTGGCCTAAGACGTCATACTACGTACTGGGAACCTGTTCCTGGCGGAGGTTCTAGAGACCTCCAGAGGCCATGTGCGTGTTTTTTATCCTTAGTGTAACTAGTTTGTAAACTAGGGACTGCTGACCATAGCAGTTCGGTCCAATATGTTTACAAACATCTGACCACTAGAATAATCCCGCCTAAAGCGTCTCGCTGCGGAGCGCGATGTTGCTTGCCGTGGAGGTTCGAGTCCTCCCTGGGGCATGGGTGTGTATGTTGTTCTTAGGTTAGTTTACCTAGGTTTAAGTAGCTTGTAAGCTACGGACCTATGACCACGCAGTTTGCTCCGATAGATTTACAAACATTTGAACATTAGAATAATCCCGCCTTCGCGCTCTTGTCCCAGCAACCCAGTAATGTTAGCATTATCGCACTTGCCCGCCCCTGATTTGTGTCTTCGTAATCTACTTTTACGGGATTATTTTGCAATTCATTCATAATAAATTACAGTAGTTTTTAGCCTTTGCCGCGGTGGTGTAGCCGAACGGTCTAAAGCGTCTAGCTGTGGAGCGCGCGGTTGCTCGCCGTGGAGATTCGAATCATCCCTGGGGCATGCGTGTATATGTTGTCCTTAGTTTAGTTCACCTTAGTTTAAGTAGTTTGTAAGCTACGGACTGATGACCACGCAGTTTGTTCCGATAGATTTACAAACATTTGAACTATTTAATTTTAGCCTTTTTTAATGTTCGAAAAATGTTCAAATGTTTGTAGAGTCTATGGGACTTAACTACGGGGTCATCAGTCCCTAAACTTACAAACTACTTATGAACTACTTACAACTAAGGACGGCACAAATATCCATGCCCGAGGGGGGATTCGAACCCCCGACCATAGTGGCCCTGCAGACCGTGACTGGAGCGCCTCAGTCCCCCCTTTTTAATTCACTGCAGTAAGTGAAATGTATTATCAGTTCTGTTATGCTTTCCTTTTATATACATCAGGACCGAATAAAGTTTACGAGTACATATTTTATTTGCTTCGATTGAGAGCTAGTGGCCTTTACTGGACTGCATCCAGCTAGATCCTACTGAGACTACTAGCAGGAACGCCGACCAAATGCTTATAACGCACACTATCGTTCATTGCACTTTGAAATGGGGGCGTCTACGCCGTACCACATTAAACGCGTTCATAGCGTTGGAAGAGCAATATTTACCTCCAAAAGGGTCAGAGCGGTTTTTGTTACAAAGTGCGCAGCATGATTTTGTAAACAAAATACTCGTCACAGTGAAGCGACAGAATAACTAATTTACATAACATACACACGTGGATTGTACATAATCTCTGCCAAGTACTACCAACACACATTCAACAACGCTTTTTCATAAATGTGTACGCGGATATAATCGATAATTACGTTTTGAGTCTTACGTTGTATCTGCACGATTGACTAGTAATAATTACCGAACGAATTCAGAGGAAATATTGCTATCAACTTTATCCATCGTTTCCCGGGTATTTATTTATTCAAGCCTTTAGTTTGTACTTCTCCTATCCCTTCAAACTCCGTCCATCTCTTTTTTATTAGTTCATATTTTATTTATGGCTTAATATATAAATAATAGGGCTGTTCTGCATAATGTACAGATTATAAGTGCAGTATCCAAACAAAGAACGGTAATAATGAAAATAAACTGATATGTAACATTCATATATACATTTACTTCAAAACTTTGAGTTTGAACGTTATTTCTTGTTACTTGTAGAGGAGCTAGTATGTAAAAATTCTTTGGTGAGCCCACCCTTAAGGAAGCGGCAAAGTTATCCATGTGTGAATCATGGAGATGTGCATGTCAATCCGTAGTATTTAATATATTGCTATGTGATTTATTAATCATAATGGAAAATGCAAGTTTCACTCTAAATGCAGCCTCTATAGGTTAAAAGGGTGTTCTGTCGGAAGTAATGGGTATTCGTTGCATGTACACTGTTTCATTCTGCTTTTTTGCTTTTAACTCTATAGATGTCTATTGCTATTATATGCAGCCTTTTGCGCTTCAACAGTACTGTCAGCTTGAGAGGTCACCTCTTTCTTTTATATACCTATATTTCCCGCTCTTTATTTTCTTTCTGGTTGCCCAATCCTTTCCATCAATGGGTGAATTCAATAAGAATAGTCATTCAAAGTAGCTATCAGTCGCCTAGGTTCTATATCAATAGGGTAGTAGTGCCTCTAAATACTTATGAAATGACCCTAAATTTATTCTGGTCAAGTGCAACGGATAACGACTTTAAACATGAATCTAGTCGCCTGTTAGTCACTTTGCTAATCATTGCGTCTAAACTATATGATTCTTATTTCACTCATTGGTTTGGAAAAGTTTATTCTTCGGTTCACTAATCATCGTACGTCCTGAAGGGGATAGCTGGGTTCTTCAATTAAGTAGAAAGGAGGGTCATTTAAATATAGTCGTACATTTATTCTACACATTGTCAAGAATTTACCCTCTCACATTTAACAAAAACTAACAACACTTTTATATTATTAACAACATATTTGGTCTCTTAATTCAGTGACTTAAATTTCCTTCCGCTTACTACTAAAAATTACGGTGGCAAGGGTGTAAAAAGGAATGCTTATTGTACACACGCATATTTCGACTGCCGGCCGCGGTGGCCGAGGAGACTGAGGCGCTTCAGTCACGATCTGCACGGCCACTACGGTCGGGGGTTCGAATCCCCCCTCGGGCATGGATATTTGTGCCGTCCTTAGTCTTAGTTAGTTCATAAGTAGATTTTAAATTTAGGGACTGATGACCCCGTAGTTAAGTCCCATAGACTTTACAAACATTTGAACATTTTTGAACATATTTCGACTCATTCGCGTTAGCACGCTGGATTTACCTTCACATGCATATGGCTTACGAAAATGTTCGAGAATCGGCAGAGAGCTGTAGTTTCAATGAAAAGACGCCTTAACATAATAATTTCCCTATGTTACTTAACCATGCAAGCAGATGAGAACACTGAACAACGAACTTAACTTCATACTAAACATTTCGAACTAACGACAAAGTCCAGAAGGACACTTTGCCTCGTAGCTGATTCCAAACGCAAACAACAAGTTCCCACATTACTCGAATAAAAATCACCTATAGCTCCCCGGAATTCGTCACAAACGGCTAATAAATCATTCTGTGATATAATATATTCAAAGCCAGTGCAAACGTAACACAAATTTCACACATTTTCCACCTTTTACCTCGGAGCTACTGAAACTTACATCCTCTTCAGTCAGAGTACAGATCACTTCTGCCTAACATGGCCGTTCCTCAGCCCAAATGCAGCGTCATATCGAATGCAGTAATGTTACTCCATAAACAGCGGTAAAGTTGTAAGCGAGAAACTTTTTTCCTTTCATCGTTTTGCTGTGAATGTCAGAGAGAAATAAATTTAATGAAGGTTTTCAGTAATGTTTCAATTCTGTCGCAAGTCGCTTAGTACTCTCAATGTAATATAGTGTACTTATTAAGTCTCGTCGCATTTTGTCGCAGTTTCTTGCATCTTCTTTAGTTTATGACATATCTCCTGAACAGTGTGTCGTGTCGTGTCGTGTCACAGAAAGTTTTACCTCACGTTAAGGACTATGTTCAGCAAATTTGGTTGAAATCGGTCCAGAGGTTTAGGAGGAATTGTTCGACATTGTCGCTTTATGCAGTAGTTTTTCGAGCATGACGTCATATCTGGTGAATTGTGTGTTGTACGTGATTCTTAGACTTACGGCGACCTTCCTCTTGGTTTGAAGGTCATGTGTGCAAAATTTCATTGAGATTGAAACAAAACCATGGATTTGTATGCAATACGTGCGTAGAAACAAACACGCAAATACAGAAACACACGGAAACTCTGCTTTATATATAAATAAGAAGATATTCCGTTAGGCATTCGTCATTATATGTGGTTCCTCCATGATCCTGGTCAACCCCACATTTGTCACAGTGTATTAAGATAATTCAATATTTTGGGACCTACAATCTTCCTGAAAGAATTTTCGCGACCCAGTATAAACTCTGACAGCACAGAAACTTATATATAACAGAAGTTATAATTAATTACTAATGCCTTGCTGAAAGGGAGTTTCGAAACTAGTGAAAAGACAGAAAAAGTATTTTTTCCAATCAGATAAATGGTAACTTCTAAGAGACTTGTGGTAGTGTTTAGCATTGGTGTTAAGGCCAAATTCATACCTGGGTTGTAACTTGTTAATTTTATCACTTCAGGTTTGTTTCCTTTCCTTATCTTAATACAGAAAAGGAAACGCACGATCGCATAGTTACGTAATTGAGGATCCCAATTACCTATCAAAGCTATTTTGCACACATTCAATACTAGCCGCGGTGGAGTGGCCGAGCGCTGTAAGGCACCTTGCTAACGAGCGCACGGTTGCTCGCAGTAGGAGATTCGAGTCCTCACTCGGGCATGGGTGTGTATGTGTGTGTGTGTGTGTTGTCCCTAGCATAAGTTTGTTCCAGTTAGTTTTTAGCAGTTTGTAAGCCTAGGGGCTGATAACCGTAGCATTTAAGTCCTTTAGATTTAGAAACATTTGAAATCAAATGTTCAAATATTTGTAAATCTAAGGGTCTTAACTACGTTGGTCATCAGTCCCTAGGCTTACAATCTACTTGAAACAATTTAAAGTAACTTATGCTATGGAAAACACAAACACCCATGCCACAGGGAGGACTCCAACCTGCAACGGCAAGCCACCGCACGCTCCGCAGCAAGACACCTTAGAACGATCGGCCACTCCATCGTGGCGAACATTTGAACACTCGATATTCTACCTCTCTGCTCGATATGGGATGAGCTACTCTTCATCCTCCCGGCCATAATGAAATAAATAGAAAATAGAAATACAGTATAAAAGAAAACAAATCGCCATTACAACGAAGGCTACACACACGTAAGATCTCGCAGTCATAGAAAATTAATGAGTGGAAGGTTACTCACATGAAATTAGTCACATATGGAAGAGGACGCTACGTTCTCATATTTCGATTACGAACGAATGCTACGGTTAAGTTGTTCTTGTGTCCCATTGAGTACGTTATTAGTCAAATTGGTTTCTTCTTTGGAACGTGTTTTGTACGTAAGTCTTACATATTATAAAACTTTCCTCTTGAAATACTCTTTAATATTTTATTTTAGTCGGTAATTTATTCCTCTTTGATATTTTAAAGTGGTTCGACGACCCACCTGAACAGCACTCACGATCCACTAGTGGGTCTCGACAAACAGTTTGGGAACCACTGGAATAGATGGTATCCTTGATGATGGACTGGACGGTTGTTTCACGCCGATGGCCAGTACGCAGTCGTGATATAAATCCTCTGAATTTTTAATTTTTGACCATATAAAGGAATTTGTTCAATTTTCTACTATTAGTACTACAAATATTGAATTTTGGGAATACACTCTTCGGACAAGCACACAGAACTCTACAGTCATTATAACCTGCCACGATATGTGTGATTTGGTCCACCGTGAAGTATAGGGTAGTTTTTATCTCGATTAATGACTTCAATATTTTTATTCCAAATTGAATATTGTAGATGTAGGTTTACTCAACTAGGACCAGGTTGTGGAAGGTAACCTTAACCAATCCATTAGATACCACCATATTAAGAATTCAGATCTATCCTTGATGCTACAATTTAATTCACTATACACGTCTTTTCCAAATGTCCATTCAACTTAACTGTGCTTTTTAAATATTGTTTTTTTTTTTTTTTTTTTTTTTTTTTCATTTCCAGTTGTATTGTGCGTCATTTTCCGTAAAATATCCCGAAAATAACACAAAACTTAAGAATTTGTATGTCAAAAAGGCACGACGCAAACGTGTAGAAAGGACTTTATATGTAACAGAACTTCTACTAAACGGCTGGACCAATTTTGATGATATTTTATGTATGTGTTTCTGTGGATCCCTGGACAGTTTAGATTCAAAATCTGATCCGGCAGGTGGCGCTGAGAATCGAATATTTGAAATTGGTAACCATAGATTAGATTCTCATTTTATGTGCTGCCATACATTTCATCTGATTGCGATAAAAGTTTGTGCTCTTAACCCCCAAACAAGAGAAGCCGCACTATTTACATAACACATTCAACGCTGCATGACGGCGGATATTTTAAAACTGCGTTCGTCTACAATGTAGACTTATTCCGATCTCGACGAAATTTTCCACTCTTCGCCTTCAAAACAAGAGAAACATCACTGATTACATATTACTTCAGGATTGGAGAACGGTTCCATACTCAACACATCGACACCGTGTCACCGATCACCATGAAATTTGTCAGTTATGTGTAATTTTGTACGTACAAGGGAAGGAAGAGATAGAGGGGAGAGGAGGAGATGGGAGACATCGGGGATAGGTAATGACAGAGATAGAGACATGGACGGGCGGATAGAAGATGGAGGAGAAGGAGATGATGGCGATGAAGAAGGAGAAAGGGGAGCAGTAGGAGGTGGTGGGGGTGGCGAAGGAGAAGCAGGAGGCGGCAAAGGAGGAGGGGCAGGCAGAGGTTGATGGAGGGGGAAATGGAAAGGGAGGAGAGGGAAGAGCACATAGAACTAACAGAACATTGGAATAAGTTGATACCTGAGCAACGGCGGTTTTTCGGCTGACTTATACAGAAGGAGGGCTAAGAACACGAAGAGGCAGATAAGATATATGCTTAAAGATACAGAAGATGATAGACACAGAGAATTATGAGATTGAGTATAGAATGTATATCCAATTACTACCAATATTAACAATTGCGAAACATTGCTAGGTTCGCCAAGTGGGTACGCACACAACATGCTACCCGAGGCTCAAGTAGCGAGTATGCAGGGCAACGTCTTCATTGTATTAGTTAGCAGCAGGTTAAATGAGAAGTCAGGTTGAAGTTTTATTATCTATTTTTGACAACAGTTATGAAAGTGCTCGAAAGTATGCCCTCCTGCTTGAAAGCACGACGTGTAGCGACACTTTCAATCACTCCTGGGAAAGAAGATATTTCATCGGAGGCTGCCATAATATGCGCTCAATGGGTGTTTTGTAGGCAACAGATTTCAGATGGCCCCAGAAGAAGAAATCAAAGGCCGTCAAGTCTGGTGAACATGCAGCCATGCCAACGACCCACTGCGCCCTATCCAGTTCTCATCAGTAGTTCACACGTAGTTAGTAAGTTTAGGGACTAATAACCCCGCAGTTAAGTCCCATAAGCGTCACTAATATATGTACATTTGGACCATCGTGTTGGTACCACATTTGTTGTCATACATTGATTGGATCAAATGTTCAACTGTTTGTAAATGTATTGGACTCAACTGCGTGGTTATTAGTCCGCAGCTACAAACTACTTACACTAAGGTAAACTAACCTAAGGACAACACAAACACCCATGCCCGAGGGTGGACTCGAACCCCCGACGGCGAACGGCCACGCGCACCGCAGCACGGCACCACAGTGTGCACGGGCAATCCTCCGCGGCCATTGACTGGAACATACTTCAATAAATCTGGCAGGGGTTCTATTTAAATTTTAGGTAGATTTTAGCGTTCATTAGCCAGGTAAACATGTATGACCGAACAGATTATCACCTATGAAGTCAGCACAATGTTTCCATTTGCTTTGGAAATGGATATTCGCAGAGCATTCAATGTGAGTCCAAGAATGCAAGCACGAGACGAAAATAACAGTTACAGATCAAGAGCCTCCGACGGGGAGCATACGCTCACTTCGCAGCATGGCCCGAGCGGCTGTGTTTGATACTGTTGAGTTTTTCTTCTTGGCTGTCTAATGTATGAAAAATACACGTAGGAGAGATAAATTGTCTAGGCTTAAAAAGCAGAGCACGGTTAGCCAGAAGTTTCTCCTCCAACCCAAAAGCTGTGGTGCCATGTACTTGGTTTCTTGCACACTTTAATCCCCGAACTCAATCATTTTAGAAACTTTCTCAGTCTCAAGCTTTTCCTGATCCAGTGATGGGATTTCCATTTTTTTCTAGTGAACCGTTATGAATAGACAGTAGTATGTACAGGCCTATTTCCATACTGTAAGACCTCCGTCTCCGTAGGCTGCTGGACAGTGTGATGGGCTGCTATGCAGGGGACCTGGGTTCGATTCATGGTCGGGTTGAAGATTTTCTCTGTTTGAAGACTGGGTGATGTGCGTCCTCATCACATGGACACACAAGACGACGAAGTGACGTAATCTAAAGAGGCTTTCTGAAAGCATTTGTCTGGAGTGTAGCATTGTATGGGAGTGAAATGTGGAGGATAAGGAGTTCAGACAAAAAGGTGATAGAAGATTTTGGAATGTGGTGCTACAGGCGAATGATGAAAATTATTTGGGTAGTTCACGTAACTAACGAGGAGGTTCTTAACCGAATCTGGGAGAAAAGGAGTTTCTGGCATATCCTGACTATTAGAAGAAATAGATTGGTGGGACACATTCTGAGACATCAAGGAACTGTCAACTTAGCATAAGAAGGAAGTGTGTGGGGAAAAAATCGTAGAGGGAGACCGAGGGATGAATACAGTAAGCAGATTGAAAAGGATGTAGGTTGCCGAACGTATTCTCAGATGAAGAGACTTGCACAGGGCAGGGTAGCGTAAAGAGCTGCATCAAACCAGTCTGCGGGCTGAAGACCACAACAACAACAAACAACAACAGCATCAACCTGATGAATGACGTCACTTGTATCCACCCAGCTTTAACTGTCATACAACACATTTGGACGAAAGACTGAACAATTCACTACTAACTTAGTCTTGCTACTCACTTCCTTCTTGCAGAAGAGAGTAAATCGTAGCTGGGCGCTTTCTGCATTAGCTTTGGTACACCTTGGTTCCAGATCATTCACTATATTGCCATGCTGTGAGAAAATACATTATAATTGCATGTTATTGTCCATGATACTGTTCCTCTTATTAGGTCCCCAACCTGTTCAAATCTCTTTCGCGCAGATACTACTATCTCTTGAGAGATGCTACTGCATCTACATCTACATACATACTCCGCAATTCACCGTAAGGTGCGTGGCGGAGGGTACTCTGTACCAATACTAGACATTTCCTTTCCTATTCCACTCCCAAATAGACCGAGGAAAAAAAAACTGCCTATATGCCTCCGTACGAGCCCTAATTTCTCTTATCTTGTCTTTGTGATCACTACGCGAAATGTAAGTAGGCGGCAGCAAGATCGTACTACACTCAGCTTCAAATTCCGGCCCTCTAAATTTCCTCAACAGAAATTCACGAAAAGAATGTCGTCTTTCCTCCAGCGATCCCCAATTGAGTTGCCGGAGCATTTCTGTGACACTCGCGCATTGGTCGAACCTATCAGTAACAAATCTATCTGCTCGCCTCTAAACTGCCTCTATGTCTTCCTTTAAACTGATCTGCTGCGGGTCCCAAACACTTGAGCAATACTCAAGTCGTGGTCGTACAAACGTTTTATACGCGGTCTCCTTTACAGGTGAAGTACATCTTCCCAAAATTCTACCAATAAACCGAAGTCGCTTGTCCGCCTTACTCACAAGTGTCCTTACATGTTCCTTCCATTTCATATCGCTCTGCAATGTTACGCCTAGATATTTGAACGACGCGACAGCATCAAGAAGCTCACTAATAATTCTGTATTCGAACATTATAGGATTGTTTTTTCTACTCATGCGCATCACCTTACATTTTTCAACATTGAGAGCTAGTTGCCATTCTTCGCACCAACTAGAAATTTTGTCTAAGTCATCTTGTCTGCTACTACAGTCAGTTAAAGACGACACCCTCCCATACACCACAGCATATCAGCAAACAGCCACAAATTATAACTTACTCTGTCCATAAGATCATTTATATAGATAAAAAATAATAGCGGTCCTATCACACTCCCCTGGGGAACGCCTGACGATACACTCGCCTCTGATGAACAGTCGCCGTCGAGAACAACGTACTGCGTTCTATTACTTAGGATGTCTTCCAGCCAGTCACAGATCTGTGAACCTATTCCATAACCTCGTATCTACGTTATCAGTGCCCGAGGGGACTGACGCGCTTCAGTCACGGTCTGCACGGCCACTACGGTCGGAGGTTCGAATCCCCCCTCGGGCATGGCTATTTGTGGCGTCCTTAGTCGTAGGTAGTTCATAAGTAGTTTGTAAGCTTAGGGACTGATGACCCCGTAGTTGAGTCCCTTAAGCTTAACAAACATTTGAACATTTGAACGTTATCAGTCTGCTGTGTGGCAGCGCGTCGAATGCCTATTTGAAGTCGAGAAAAATACAATCCGCCTGTTGCCCTTCATCCATGGCTCGCAACATGTCATGTGAGAAAAGGGCAAGCTGAGTTTCACATGAATGATGTTTCCTAAACCCCTGCTCATTCATAGAAAGAAGCTTTTCCGTTTCAAGGAAATTTACTATATTCGAACTGAGAATATGCTCTAAAATTCTACATGAAACTGATTTCAACGATATTGGCCTGTAATTGTGTGGGTCAGTTCTCTTTCCTTTCTTATAAACGGGAGTCACCTGCGCTTTTTTTCCAATCACTAGGATCTTTGTGCAGAATTAAAGATTCGCGATAAATGCAAGCTAAGTAGTAGGTCAATGCCGCAGAATAGTCTTTGTAAAACCAAACTGGTATTCTATCCGGACCAGCAGATCTTTCGTATTTAGCTCCCTCAGCTGCTTCTCTACACCGGAAATACCCATTACTATGTCCCCCATTTCGGAATTAGTACGTTGATCAAATAATGGTACATTTGTGCGGCCAGCCACGGTGGCCGAGGGGACTAAGGCGCTCCGGTCACGGTCTGCACGGCCACTACGGTCGGGGTTCGAGTCCCCCCTCTGGCATGGATATTTGTGCCGTCCTAGTTCGTAAGTAGTTCATAAGAAGTTTGTAAGTTTAGGGACTGATGACACCGTAGTTAAGTCCCATAGACTATACAAACATTTCAAAAATTTGTGCGGTCCTCCTGCGTGAAAGATTTCTTAAAGGTTAAATTTAGAACTTGAGCTTTCCGTTTGCTTTCTTCTATTACTGCCCCAGAATGATCAACGAGTTACTGGACTGTGGGCTTTGACCCGCTTATCGATTTTACATAGGACCAGAATTTTTTCGGGTTCTCGGAAAGATCTTTGGGTAGGGTGTGGCTGTGATAATTATCGTATGCTCCCCGCATCGATCTTTTTATAGACGCACGAATCTCTACTAACTTTTGCCTGTCTTCATTTGCGTGTTCTTTTTTGAACCGAGAGTCAAGCAGCCTTTTCTGAGTAGCTTTCGAACATTATTATTATACCACAGTGCATCTTTCCCATCCTTAATCGACTTTCCAGGCACATATTTCTCTAACCCTTCATTTACAATGCACTTAAATTTAGTCCCCAATTCCTTTACATCCATAGTCCCGGAATTAAACGATACCCATTCGTTTTCTAAGTGCGATCCTAACATTTGCTTATCGGGTATACCCAACAAAAGCACGCTCCTAGACTTCTTGATTGGTTTATGGAATTTGGTCACCATTGACGCTATGACAATATCATGATCACTAATTCCTGTCTCTACACAGACATCGTTAATAAGGTCAGGCCTGTTCGTGGCTATAAGGTCTCAAATATTTCCATTGCGGATGGGTTGCCGGTTTAACTACTCACATCCCTAATGTAGCCGTGAAATATTAGATTGCGGCGTTTCAATCTAATCTGCCATCACCACTAAGTCACATGCGAGATTATTTATTTTGTCTTCATCTGTTTTAATCTCATCCTGCCAGTCTATTGATTCAACATATGATCCAGAAATAATATGACAGGTTTCAGCCTTGTCCTACCCTGAAGCATGAACTGGATTTACCGTCCACTCTGTTGCCTAACAATCTACATCAAGACCTTTAATTGTCTGCAGAAGTTTGCAACGTATTCCCTAATATTGTAGAAATGACTATAGCTTCCTCCTAGGAACACTGTCATTTGACCTTTCTACAGCTATAAAACAGAGATGTATGTCCCTCTCGCACTCACAGCACTTCTCCATTATCCACCATAAGCTTAAGATCTGGTCCTGGCCGGCCGCGGTGGCCGAGGGGACTGAGGCGCTCCAGTCACGGTCTGCACGGCCACTACGGTCGGGGCTTCGAATCCCCCCTAGGGCATGGATGTTTGTGCCGTCCTTAGTATTAGCTCGGTCATAAGTAGTTTGTAAGTTTAGGGACTGATGACCCCGTAGTTAAGTTCCATAAGCTATACAAACATTTGAACATTTGAGTGGTCCTAAAACACTTGCTTGTCGCATTCCTATCTCTAATGAACACTTCCCGTCGAGGGTAACATAAGGGTTTTATTACATACAGAGTGTTGGAGCCACTCGAATTTCTGCAAGCCTGTTCCAAAAGCCCGTACGTTCGTTAGCAGTCTACAGTGCGGTACCGTGTCAAACGCAGTTCGAAAATCGAGAAATATGCAGTCTGCCGGTTCCCCTTTACCCATGGTTCTCAAGAAGTAATGTGGGGAAAGAGCAAGCTGAAGGTCATACGAGAGAAGCTTTAGAAAGAAATGCTGGTGTCAGGAGAGAAGCTTTACCGTATCCAGAAAATTTAGTGTATTCGAACTTAGGATATGTTCAAAATTCTACGTTCGCTAAAATTAGCAGTAACATTTATAATTTCACATTTGCAGCCGGCCGCGGTGGCCGCGGGGACTGAGGCGCTTCAGTCACGGTCTGCACGGCCACTACGGTCGGGGGTTCGAATCCCCCCTCGGGCATGGATATTTTTGCTGTCCTTAATCTTAGTTAGTTCATAAGTAGTTTGTAAGTTTAGGGACTGATGACCCCGTAGTTAAGTCCCATAGACTATACAAACATTTGAATTTTCTCACACTTGCAACGCCATAATGGGGACATGCGAGCTCCACCAGTTTTAAACTGGTTTATCTTTTAAGTATTATTTCACAGTTATTCCATACCTTTACTCCATAATATGTGAACCTAATATTCCTACGATCTCTCATATCTGTCCCTTCTTTCATGAAAGAGTGATTGTGTCTGTCAGCAATAGATTTATAATCTGACTGGTAGAAAACTGCTTCATTCTGTGTGGCAAAAGACTTACCGTAATTAAATAACTAAGGCAAAGACGTTTCTCCTCCTAGCTTTTGTCAGCACCATGTCGTTAAGTTGGTGTTTGAATGGACCCTTCTGGAGGTTCGCTGGCTAGAGGCCGTGAGACGGCTCTTTGTTACTGATCACTAGTACGATAACATCGATTTGTAAGCACGATCTGGTTCACTTATATATTGTTTGAAACTGTCCTAGTCTCAGGCTAACTGCAATTTATTAATCGTTTCTTTTCCAGCTCTAATGTTGAAATGATGATCCATGACTTATTTCGTTGAGGAAAGAGTGTGATTATGCTACTTTGGTGTGTTTAGCTAGGAACTTTCTTTGGTCTCTTATTAACTGTGATGTGGGAGATTGTCAAGGTGAGTGGCTGTTGTTATAACATTCCGTTAATAGCGTGAATGTGTGAATGATTGTAATTTACTGGGCGTGTGGTTACGTGTGGTTGGTTCTCTAAATTTATTTGGAATTTTTTTGTGATTCTATCTGCGTGCTTTATATACTGCACTCACGAGTTTATGATTCGGTAACTGAGGCAGCAGCTCGATGCTTTCTCATTTCATTCAGAAATAATTATCTGTTACGATTAATTTGATTCCCATGGCTTTGCTGATTCAATATATTTATGAATCTCGCGGCAGTTTAGGGCATCACTGGGTACGCGTGAACCACGTTTTCCTTTGACTACAGTTCACGTGTGAATATATCATTATCTATCACGTCTTGTTGCTACCCAAGGAGTTAAATTTAATATCAAAGACTAGTCTGTCGGTAAAGATTCATGTGCCTCACAAGTCTATTGTAAGGTGCTGTACTTAATTTCTTCCTTTCTTACAGCTTGAATGTGTGAATCTGATTCGTGTGTATTCCATCCCTTTAAGACATTTCATGTTTGTTTAAATGATACGGTAAATAGCAGCAACTTCATTATAGAATTGTTACATTTGTGATTCTGTAGAGAAAAATAATATTTGTTTTGAAACTTCCTGGAAGATTAAAAATTGTGTGCCGGAACCGGGATTCGAACCTGGGACCTTTGCCTTTCGCGGGCAAGCGCACTACCGACTGTGCTATCCGGACACGACTCACGATGTCGCCTCACAACTCCACTTCCGCCAGTACCTGGTCTCCTACTTTCTAAACTTCACAGAAGGTCTCCTGCAAACACGCAAGACTAGCACTCCTGGAAGAAAGGATATGGTGGAGACATGGCTTAGCCACAGCCTAAGAGATGTTTCCAGAATGAAACTTCACTCTGCAGCGGAATGTGCGCTGATATGGAACTTCCTGGCATATTTAAAATTGTGTGCCGGAACCGGGACTCGAACCTGGGACCTTTGCTTTTCGCGGGCAAGCGCTCTACCGACTGTGCTATCCCGACACGACACACGGTGCCGCCTCAGAACTCCACTTCCGTCCGCCAGTACCTCGTCTCCTACTTTCCAAACTTCACAGAAGCTCTCCTGCAAACACGCAAGATTAGCACTCTTGGAAGAAAGGATATGGTGGAGACATGGCTTAGCCACAGCCTAAGAGATGTTTCCAGAATGAAACTTCACTCTGCAGCGGAGTGTGCGCTGATATGAAACTTCCTGGCAGATTTGTTTTATTTAAACTTTGCCCTTTGTGTCCCTCGTAATTTAACCCCATTCTAACTTAAGTGTTAGAGATGTTATACTCCTTGGCGATTTCATCGGGCATTTCAGTAAAAGGTCTTGTAACACACATTAATGTTGAAACGCTTTGCTAACTTTGCCGCTGAAAGCACATCAATATTGTAACGAGGTCTATCCCCGCAATGCATTCCTTCAAATGTTCAAATGTTTGTACCCCTCTTGGACCAAACTGCTATGGTCATCAGTCCATAGACTTACAAAGTACTTAAATGAACTTACACTAAGAAATTCATACACACTCATGCCAAAGGGAGGAATCAAACCTCTGGCGGGAGCGGCCACCCAGTCCGTACCATGATGCTTTAGAACACGTGACTACTCCCGCGCGGCACTGCATTCCTTGCATGTTATTAAAGAAACTGTGTAAGAATACTAATGCTGATTGGTAGCTATTGCTACAAGAAATTTTGGGTGAATATTTTAACGTGCTGGTGTAGTATGCTTTGGTGGTTATGTTGATGAGGAGGCTGATGATTAGTTTCTTTAGGGCGCTAAACAAACAGTAAAGTTAACTGGAAGAAAACCTTATAAGTTGGAATCTGCAAGGGAGCTTCTGTGGTTGGAATTCCTCTTTGTGTAAAAAACCAGCATGTATAAGTAAGTTTAAATATCTATATAATCGTAGTTGCAAATTTACAGCCGGCCGCGGTGGCCGAGGGGACTGCGGCGCGCCAGTCACGGTCTGCACGGCCACTACGGTCCGGGGTTCGAATCGCCCCTCGGGCATGGATATTCGTGCCGTCCTTAGTGTTACCTAGTTCATAAGTAGTTTGTAAGTTTATGGACTGATGACCCCGTAGTTAAGTCTCATAAGCTATACAAACATTTGTACATTTTTTTGAGCAAATTTACATTGACGAAGGAGAAGTTAACGAGACTAAGTTTGCTATGAAACTTATAACGCAAACTTAACGCTGTTCTAGATTCAGAGAAGATCAAATGTTCAAGTGTTTTAAATCTATGGGACTTAACTTCCATCCTCATTAGTCACTAGGCTCACAAACTACTTAAACGAAGTTAAACTAACCTAAGGACAACACCTATAACCCAGGGAGGTCTTGAATCTCCTACTGCGATCAACCGCGCGCTCCGTAGCAAGGCGCCTTGGACTTTCTGGTATGCTAGTCTCTGAATCTACGTCGCTTAGCGACTTTTTAAAAACGTGCTCAATTTTCTGTACCACAATAAAGCTTGATTAACACACAAGAATTTATAGCGCCAGGTGCTTTACTTATCTTTTAATCCGTAAGTTGCTGCAACGAGCTGCGACGTCCCCAACGCTCGCTGCCGTCTGTTGTAGAAGCTGTGCCTGGAATATGTCCTCACTGCATCCCTTATCCTTTGTAGAATCGAAGCTGCTGGGCCCCCCGTTGCAGAAGATGAAATTTGAGTGCGTGGATCCCGCGCGCCGCCGCTCACTGCTGCCGGGCCGATGCGCCGTCGATCGCCTGTTACGGATGCCCGCGCCCGAACTCTGCCAGTCACCAACCGTCGTTATCGTCCACGATTATGCTGTTTTGTCCACTATCACTGTCCTAAGAACACCCTACCTCTCTGTCCGAGCAAGACCAGTGTGAATTTATCCCGCTCTCTGCTGCCAGCCGCCACACACACTTGAAATTGTCCGTCGCAACCGCGCACTTGTTTGCAACTGTTCGTAACTGTTCACTGTCTTATGCACACCCTAATCTCTCCGTCCGAGCAAGTCCAACGTGAACTTATCCCGTAACGAGCCTCCAAATGCGAGAGTGAAGGTCGGGGTGAGAGTTTAAAATAGGGAAACTTTAATTTTTAAAACTCACAACCACCAACTGCGAATCAAATTCGTAAACATGCAAAAACACTGGATCTGTGATTGCTACTGTTTGACTCGTTTTCTAGGGGATGATATCACACGTTTGCAGCTTTCCTTCCCTGCATTTGATTAACAAAAAAACTCATAATAAAGTCAAGTTCATGAGAGAAAAGGGTGTACTAACTACTATTTTTGAAAACACGTAAAAGTTCACTTTATGTTGTTTATTTCACAATATTAGAACCCTGTGGCTGATACGTCTGTACGTCGACGCATTTATCAAATAAAGTTATAGCTCGTGAGCTCCCAGACAAATTGTTTTCACACCATGTGGCTGTCTCAAACACCGTTTATGTTCATGCCCATGCGACGACACGTGTTACATTAACAAATCACAGTAACTTTAATTCAATGCGATGCACACCTTGTTCCACCGGCTACATATTCACAAACACACAATAGCACTCGATTCAACTTGGTGCAGTCTACGACGAGCAACCACACGTGGTGATTGCCACACATAAATCTATAACCTCCACCTGGAGATCTACATACCGACTGCCGCAGAGCGACGCCGCCTGGCCAGCTACACCACTTCTCCCGCCTTATCACTTCCTGCCCTGCATTTCTAAAACTGTACTTAAAATGAAAATAATTACACTACACATTAAATAAATGTCTTCTTAGGTTTTTATATTGGTATAAACATCCTTTGTACTATTTATCATAATCGTGCAATTTCTTATATCACAGATAAGTGATTTAACTGAATACTTCAAGATAAAATACACAAGATTAATTGAAAATAAAATGAGAAATAGTTAATATATATTTTTTATAAACAAACATTGCCATGCTAGTTGTGTAACTGTCTTGTATTCATTGGTAATTTATTACTTTTCATTGTCAATTAAACATATTACGCCAGATGTGACTATATCAGCTAACGTATTGTTTATTTATCAACAGGCTATTTTGTAATGAGGGCCTTAAAAGTTCCCAACTGCATCGTATTACTTCAAATGCCAGTAGTATTAGAATATTTTATTTCACGCTGTGCACTGCACTGTGCCTGGCGCTCGCCATTGTCCCTCTCTCCCCTCACCGGAAACGAAACTGGAAAATCCTAAGCTGGAACAAGCCACCAACGTCGGTCTGCTCACTGGCCTCCCGTCAGCTACAAGCACACAGCAAATCTCAACGTGGAGAATTTCTACCTATGGCCTAACTATAAATGTTGTCACCCAACTGTGTACATACATTGCTACCATAATTAATAAGATTAAAATTGTGTAACATTTAGTGCATTGGCATTGTCAATGTTTGCAGTGAACTTCATACTGTTTAATTATCAAATGCTATTAATTGCCAATATTTCTATTGGGCGGTAGTCTCACAAGAGCGGTGTAGCAACTTGATAAAAAAAAACTTTGCTCCGCCCCCCACAGGCCTCGAGGGCCTAAGGGGTACCGACCGGCCGCCGTGTCATCCTCTGCCCGCAGGCGTCACCTGATGCGGTACGGTGGGGGTCGTGGTCAGCGCCCCGCACTTCCGGCCATTGCGTCGGTTGTCCAGACCGGAGCCGCTGCTTCTCCATCAAGGAGCTCCTCAGTCTTGCCTCACAAGGGCTGAGCGCAGTCTGCTTGCCAAAGCACTCGGCAGAGCCGGACGGGAACCCAGCCAAGTGCTGGTTGCCAAGCCCGACAGTGCTGAACTTGGATGATCTGACGCGAAGCGCTGTATCCACTGCGACACGGCCGTTGGCTAACTAGATGTAAATACAGATTAATTCGATGAGTATTCCTCCTGTAACTCAAAATCTATTTATATAGTGAAAATTTTTGGAAAGCTATTGGGACGTTTATACCTCTGTTAAAACATGACTGTCTTCAGTCATACCTCTTAAAAGTATATACTTTACAACACTTTGCTTAGACTAAACATATTAGGCATCCTGCACAGATATGTTGACGTGTCTAACCCCACAACATGCTAATTTCATCGGTTTTTAACAGCCACCCTCCATTTTACCGCAACACTCTACCCTAAAGCTTCAATTAAAGAAATGAAATAGACTATCTCACATACATGGAGAGTTTGGTCTCAGATCGCAAAAAAATTGGCTATATTGGAATTAGAAATATATCTAAGAAATGTTTTAAAAAACCGACTGTGTAAGGGACAGCGGCATACCGACAGATACCAAAGATAATTTCTGATTTCCATCTCCATCAAACAGAGCCATTTTTACTCCGAACTTCGTATGAACTCAAACAGGGAGACACAAGTTGGAAAATTTCTAGGAAAACTGAAGTGTTACAATTGGCCGAGGATCTTTGCATATCAATTACTTTGTATGTTAACTGTGTAAATATAAATTAGGAAATACACTCTACTTGTATTCTGTACAGTCAAATATTTCGAAAGAAAAAGACAGAGGTTTACAGTATGACATCCGTACCACTGCTCCTCCACAAGAAGTCAGAGTAGCCTTTTATTTAGAAAATTCAAGAAAAAGGCTATCCTCGTGTCCAAATTACGAAAGAAGCCTCATATAAGCAGGAAGAGAAAACGTTATGGTGTCGGTAAGCTTTAATGGGTGTATGTCTTGCAAAATATTTTTTGAAATAAAATGTTAGTATCCATTTACCATAAGTTTTTTTTAACTCTGTGCAAACTTTTCTTATCATCAGTGTTATCCAATCTGAATGAAATTATTGTAGGAGGTAGCCTTGATGTGTTTGCATACTTCTGTGGATTAATATTATGGAACATGTAACTGTTTATTTTATGATCACATTTTAGTACCAATAATTAAAGAAAATTTAAGACTGAAATTTCAAATAAACACTGAAAAGATGTGACCAATACATATGATAAAATGAATGCACAGAATGGTCGAACTAAGTCTTGTGAATATATCTACAAAATCTACCATTTGAAAGTACCAAAAGTTGGTTTTCTAGAGTAACATTAACAATAACATTAACGCCAATTAAAAATTGATAACTCGAAAACCAGTGTAGTTATGGACTTAGAACGTTGGTTATTGCTACATCTTTACATAACAGACACGATTTTAAAATTTTGTTGCTATTTCCAAAGTAAAAAAAAAAAATAAAGTTTTTGGGTGGAGTCTCCCCTTAAGGACTTCGTCCCATATACTGTATGTTAATTTGTACGTCTACGCCGAACCTAATTTTAATCATTCCTCAGTACACTGTTTGTAATTCTCCTGCGCTTCGCCTTGGCAATGTTGTGCTACGTAAAGACGACGGAACGTTCCATTTCACAGCGAGCTCTTACAGCGCAGACGGTGAGCGAGCCCAAAGTTACCAGCGGAGGATAGGCTGGTATATCCATCTTGTGGAAAACCCTGTACACTATCTGCAGTGACCGGGGCTCCGGGAAAGTGTCATCACTTTCCCTCTATGGGCAAGTGTCACTCTGTTCAAGTGTCACAAACTCCCTGCAGAGACGGATTAGACGGGACAAGGAGGCCCCCGGGCAGACCCGGCCCCTGATTCAGGTTCTGCTTCTCGTCTGTGATGTCATTACACGCCATCGAGGTCATCGTCGCAGTGTCGTCCATGTGTTCTGTTGCAGTGGCCAGAGGAACAAACTTTGGTCCTCCATGCATGGTTGTGCCCAAATAATTCGTTTGTGCGCTTGCACCAGGACGGGCCGACGTAGTGGGTGTCGGTGGTTGCTCCGATGTAATGTTGTATTTATTTCGACCTAATTGCTGTCAGTGTCATCATCTGGTCGCTCAGTGTTTGTACCTTCCGGGGGCAGGTGAGCCGCTTCTTTCGAATCTTGAGTTAAGCCTCGTCTAGCTTCGTTTAGGCGATCATTGTTTTTGCGTTTGGCCCTCCGTGTCAGAAGACGGAAAGGAGTCCCGTTGGTCGGGGAATATAGTGTGTATGGAAACGATGACAGATCTGACGTCCATTTCTGTTGCTGTTGAAGATTTGTCAGTCTGTACTGTGATCAGTAGTGCCAAATGAGTGTCCGGTCAGGGATATGTCGTGGCGTCTTCGACGCTTCCGTTGTCAGCGTGGGTCGACGTTCAATTACAGCGATCGGTGGGAGGTCGTCTGCGGGCGGGGACGGAGGAACAGTTGAGTAGGTGAACTACAGCACTGTCGTCGGTGTCATATCGCTGTCCGGTATTTGGGTATCGCGCGGGAATAACCATGTGTTCTCGAGCGTTACGTTAAGGATAGCACAGTCGCTCGCATCGGACACTGAGTTCTCCCTCGGGCTTGGGTGCGTATATTGTCCTTAGTAAAAATTATTTTTTCTTATGACTGCAGTAGTTAGTTCCCTTAGGATTAGTAACACTTGAAAATTGGTAGTAGGATGATGCGCCGTTAGAGACACTCAGATCGTTACTGGCCTTCTTTGCCGCATCCGTAACAGCTTTGGGGATGGCCGTCACAAATGACGACCGCGCGGCACCCGCCGATCGTCAGGTAATACGACAGGCAGCCTTATACATCGATAGTTATCTGTCACACTCCACTCTGAACGTGGTATGTTTGAAAGTGCAAATATTCATCATTATGGTCATGTAAACTGCCGTAGAGGCGGAAATCCTTAATGACGGTTTTCTTCGGAAGCTCGATGGGTAGTTTGAATACCCATATCGTCCGCATGCCGAATCCGACTTGGCCGACAGTGACAGTGCCGACGTGGGCGTTGGGGTGGCCAAATCGTAGGCCGTTTTGTGAGGCACGAAGTATTTGTTCACACACTTCGCGTTCACGACTTTGACGTGCACAGTGCTGCAAATAATGGACAAATGGGTTCCCAAAATGTCTGACGGTTCTTAATGTAGGAATCGTTCTACTTCCAATGAATTTGGGCTTCTGTCTTCCTGCGGGGCGTCAGAGTTGCCGGAGGATTTGGTTGTGGCCGCGTCGGTCAGTTCCTAGGTTGCCATTTGTCGGCTGCGGCGTAAGTCATAGTAGGGCGAGGCCATTCTTCACGTCAGGGCGACTGGCGGCGCTGACAGGCTCTAATGTTTGAAATACCTCGTGATGTACAGGATGAACATCCATGGCCATAATCTGGTGCTCGCTTGGTTCAACATTCCCGGCTGCCATAAACTCTTCTTCTCTCACAATTTGTGGTATGAGAGAATCATAATCATGCTCGTCTTCCACAACGGCCATAGGGACTACATTTAGGAGTCTGTCATACTTCTTTCGTCCAGCCCTCCTCTGTTGCATCTCTTCAGTTTTCTGACACCATTGGATAATCTCTTGTGTAGTTGAAACGTCTTTTAACAGAAGAGCTCGATACATGTCTTCTGCAGTGCCCTTCATCAAGAGTAAAATTTTATCGGCCTCAGTCATATCCGGGTTCACTAAGTGACATAGGTCCAAAACACTGTGTATATACGACTGCGTTGACTTACCATGTCATTGGGCCCTGTTCTTCAATTGCTCTTCTGATAAAGGGACTTGTTGCTGGTGGTATCCAAATGCCTTCTTAAGTTCTGTTCGGAATTTTGCCCAGCTATCGAACTATGGGGCGTCCCATCCAGGTAGAAATATACCTCTGCCAAGTACATAATGTGGTCCCATCTTTTATACTTGCTGACTCGGTCGAATTCTTTCAGCTATTTGTTTGGGTCCTGTCTCCAAAGAACACCGATGGGTGTCTGATGTGCAGCTGGCTCACCGTTGTTTTCGTATCCATGGGTATTTTGATGACATGGACCTTCGGACGGAGGTAGTCAGTATATCCTTTGTATTCCTGTTCTTGTTCGTGTAGGCGATGGCTCTTTTACGCTGCCTAATCGGAGCCACGTTGATGCAGATGTGTTGCAGGATACCCGGCGCCTCCACCAGAAAGTGTCACGTTTCAAACTGCAGGTGGTCCGGAATCCAAATGTTGGTCGTTAATAGGGCACAGCACTTTACTCTTAGAACACGTTTATTGCTAACACAAGCGTACACTCAGTAGAGAGCGACTCCTTCTTGGAGTGCTCCACTATTTATGTATAGAAAGAATTTTCTGGAACTTACAAGTACATCAAACATAAGAAACATGTAGAACATTCTAGAAATAGTAAATACAAACAAATAAATATTTTTCTGCCGGTAGCGGTGTTTGAACTGCGGACCGGAAGCACAGTGATCTGCGATGGTAACCATGCAACACGCGTTCCGTCGGAAGACTCGCGACAGTATCATTTTTTTTCAAACAAAACTGCGCATTTGCCCATGGGATGATACAACCTATCGCCGTTAGTTTACTGATCCGAATGCTTACGTCATGGGCGCTAGGAAACTCTCAAATAAAATTTAGAATAATAGCTCTATTTTCCTGAACCGTCACAACAACAGTGTTTTCTAAATAAAGTTTGAACAATAATAGGCACCGCTGATTTGTGAAAATCATAGTAACGAAATATTGTGTCTATAATAGTGAACAGTGACTATAGTACTAAAAAGGCTGATAAAAATAGAAAAAGGTGTGATAATGGTAATATATAGGGATACATTGACAATTCAGCAATCGTAGAACAAAATTTTGGGCTCGAGAACACAATAATTTTCATGTATGAAGATAGTGGACTTGGTAGTTTTGAAGCGACGATGCACGTTTAAACACCGATAGTTAGGCTTCAAATAGGAGCGATAACGATAGTAACGAGTTATTGTTACAGATATTCAAAAATTTAATGAAGAGAGTAAAAAAGCCAATGAAGGCAGCAGAGCAGCTAAAAATAAATGGGACAGAAAATTGACAAAGTACATAGATAAAATGAGAAATCGATGAACTGCGAATAAAGCACACTGACAAATACAATAAAGCAGGACGTTTATTTTGAAACACAGATTAAAAATGCAAAACAATCGAGCGTGTCATTTGGAAATGCTTACGAAGAAATTAAACTGCGGAATGACGAAATCATCACAATCAAGAATTTACAGTTAGGTAACAAAGTTGTCGAAATTTCCCAGGAAGTATTGTTATTTGATAATGGACAATAGGATAAAAAAAAAGCTCCACTATCTTACGTGAAGAAATCAGTGCAGCCTTACGCGATGTGGATAACAGTATTGTTGACATCCATAAATAACTGTGTACAATGGAATGAGGGTACGAAATTTTTGGGACTATGATCCGAGGCAAGAAATTCATGCTGTTGATTTCATGAAACAATTCGAACACCTGTTCCCGACGCATTATGTGAAAAGTGCTAGAATAGATAATTTTATTAATTACGTGAAAGGTGATGCACATATCTGTGGAATAAGAGAATCCGAAAATTATCAACAACACTGAGAATTCGAAAGTGCACTTATAAGGAAAATTTGGCAACGAGATAGTGGGACTTGAAAAAAAAATTCTTTTACTGCCGATTTACGCGCTCAATCATGAGATAAGGAGCGAATATATGCAAAAGTTTTGGCACGACAATGCAGAACATGATGACACGTTTAAAGAGGAAGAATCGATATTAATTTTGATTCTCAGTCACCTTTCACTGTGCAAGATATAATATCCATATAAAATACATAATATCAACTGTTTTCAATGCAATACGGGCCCTGGACAAGAATTTCAAGGCCAAGGGCTACGTAAGTGGTTTGACCAGCAAGGCGACGGTAGGCGGAAAAAGAATGACTTCTATTCACATCACCAGCAAGGCTGACCTCATTATGGGGAAGAAAGAGCACCGTCTAGATCGCCGGAACGGATCAACAACTGTGAACATAATGCACATAATGTCACGTTAAAATCAACCCGTTTACGGAAACTACCAATTCCGAATCTCAGGATACAGAAATGAGTCAGAAATTATTGTAAATGCCATTACCCGTAAACGAGTCGCTGACGTTAAAAGATTACTTGCACCAAGGGGAATAAGATAATGATAAAGAAATATTAATGCCATATGTAGAAGTGCAATTTTATGGAATAATTGTGGATGCATTAGCTGATTCACCTAGCGAAGTAAGCGTTGTTACCAAACTGGCTGCAAGCGCTGCAGAAACTAAGGTTCCTCTATCATGCTCCTAGTCCCCACCTGCTTAACACATCTTGGCTTTCTGCCGAATATAAACGTGTGAAGACGTTTGCCACAAAGAAGTTTGAACGCTGAACTGCTCTTGCATTGAGAGGCTCATAGCAGACAAGGCGCGAAATGTGCATGCTGCGTGAAAAAAAGTAGAGGAGCATTATACACACATAACCTGAATTGGTTGCACAGTACATACATTCAGCTTACAAGTAAAGGACACAATATCATTGAGAACGCTGGAAAAGTGCTTAAATCTAGCAAAGAAAATAATGAAATTCTTTAAGAGTCGCATGTCCCCCATGCTTTATTG
Source organism: Locusta migratoria (assembly GCA_026315105.1). Lineage (NCBI taxonomy): Eukaryota > Metazoa > Arthropoda > Insecta > Orthoptera > Acrididae > Locusta > Locusta migratoria. Next base: position 460,715,445 of record CM048755.1, read on the forward strand.
ACAACAAAACAAAGAGAAAAATACGGTCACAATTCTGTGACACTAAAGCCTCCATCAGCATTGGGCGTTCACAGTGGTTTGTCTGGACAGCTTACTTAAGAATAAAGAGGGTGTGTTAGAAACAATTGTTTGTCCAAATGTACAGTGTAACAAAGCACTTAAATCTTCTATGTAAGCTGACGAAACATGTCAGCGGTTTGAGGAGGCATGGAGTATCTTGCGACCAATGTCGGAAGCCATACGCAAGGTTGAAGCCGATAATGCTGTACTTTCTGATGTACATTGTGTCTTTGATAGCTTGTCGAAGGAGATATATGCTGTGCTTCTAGAGTGTAATGCACTTTCTCAAGCAGAGAAAGCATCCTTTACAGAAGCTGTGAGCTCAAGGCACACCTTTGCACGTAAAGATATGCATGCTGCAGAAAATATATTGGATCCATGTTTTTAGGGGGAAACCCTTAATCAGGGGGTGAAAATGCAAGCTCTAGACTACATCGCAACATTAAGTGAAATCTTGGGATATGACAGTGGCGTTATCATGGTAAAACTTGGCGTCATTTCTGGCGGCGGAAGATTTTTTCCAACAACTCAGCATATGGTCTGTAGTAAAACATATACCTCCGTCTGTATGGTGGAAAGACTGATATGCAAAACAACCCTTGTGTTCAATTTCTTCCAGATTGTACACTTTCCTCAGTGGCAAGTGAGCGTAACTGTTAAGCTCACGGATGTTTCAAATGTTCAAATGTTTATATAGTCTATGGGACTTAACTAAAGGGTCATCAGTCCCTAAACTTACAAACTACTTATCAACTACTTACGAACTAGGACGGCACAAATACCCATGCCCGAGGGGGGATTCGAACCCCCGACCGTAGTGGCCGTGCAGACCGTGACTGGAGCACCTTAGTCTCCTCGGCCACCGCGGCCGGCTCTCACGGATGAACTCACACACCATTACTGAACAGAATGTCTCCAGATACAACCGAAAGACTAGTGTATATACAGTGGAACCTCAAGTACATGAGTGACTCAGAAGATATCGATATGTTGCTGTTATCGTGGGGGGAGGAGTCTGATTAATATTATGATAAGATGCTACGGAATGTATATTTGTATTTGTTCCAGTGGCAGGAAGTGTTTGTTTGTTCCACACAGATATTTTGTAATCATTATTATTATTATTATTATTATTATTATTATTATTATTATTTGTAATGCAAAGTTTTGATTTATATTTTGCATTCATGTACAGCGACAGTCATAAAGAAGACATATGACAATGTAATCATGTAGTGTAATTACGTTTCGTAACATGTCATGTGTGCTATACACACAATTTATAAACACATATGAAATGAAAATGTATTATATTTTTATATTGTGGACTGTGAAATGTATGTAAGAAATAAAATGTCCGCCGGCCGCGGTGGCCGAGGGGACTGAGACGCTCCAGCTACGGTCGGGGGTTCGAATCCCCCCTCGGGCATGGATATTTGTGCCGTCCTTAGAATAATGTAGTTGATAAGTAGTTTGTAAGTTTAGGGACTGATGACCCCGTAGTTAAGTCCCATAGACTCTACAAACATTTGAACATTTGATAAAATGTCCGTTGTAACATTTCGGATGTCTAATGTTTCGGATTGCACATTGAATATACCAATCTAACGCATTATACCAATACTACCTGTATTAAACGGTTTAAAACCAAGTTTGTCGTATTTTTGATTGCAGTAAAGTGTGTAAATAAATTAGTGAAATAGAATGCAGTAATAAATGAATGTGAATAAAACGTGAAGTAAAAATGAACACTCAGTTTAGTTCAGTCAGGCACGGCCGAGTAAAACAGCAGACATGCACCGCATTCCGACAGTGTGTCGACTGGCTACCGCTGCAGATTCGTCACGACATTGTCCCGCCGAGTATTTACGTGTGACAAAGAGTCCATCGCTCTATCTGCAAGCAGAAGCCGTTGATTCAGCGATCATACCGTCAACCAATCACCTCACGTGTATGACAGAGTGTAAAATGTGAACTTCTCGAAGAAACGTGATCAGAAGCCATTAACCTAGTGTATTGACCTTCAGAGGATGTGACGATCGACATTTCTAGAACTGTGCAATGTAACAACAGAAGACAATGACCCAAGCCAGGTCCTTCAAATAAATACCACGGCCAAGAAGACGACTCCAGACAGTAAGAGAGAGATAGAGTGAAAGAGTAGTATCGTCAGATTGGCAGTGGTGGAAGTATAAGCAGCAGCATCAGCAATAGCAGGAATGTTAGTCATGAACAGCCACCTGCAGTGACGGAGTAGAAGATAGAAGATGGAGGAATCTTGTCTCCAGTAACAGCGTTCGGAAGGGGATCAAGTACAACAGAAGTACTCACACAGGATGACTGGCCAGAACAATAGGATGCGGTCTGGTCGAGAAAGTCACTTGTGATCTCCGTCTAAGCTTCTGCCACTCGAAGACGTGCAACCTAAACACCGCCGGTTCGACCCCAGGGGAAGAGCGCAATACCTCCACGCCGTGCCGCTACCTTTGCTCGTAGCACAACACAACACTTTTTAGAAGATAGGAAACACACAACACCACCACGAGGTAAATCCTCAGAATTCACGGCCTTTTTAACGCGTACTACTAGCCTCGATGGCGAGCGCTGTTTAACTGACGACTGAAGAAGGAGATACGCCGCCGGCGTCACCGGAGGTCGACGTCCGACGCCGCGAAACGCCCCATCGCCGCCGCGCACCTTACCACTGACACTCGCTGAGCTTACTAGTTCACAGTAAGAATAGTATATGGTTTAACTGTTTAATAAATGTATTTTGTGTTTTTTTTCCGAGCCAAGGAAAAGATCCCACATATTTGTAGGATTCCTTGTAAAATGCTCTACTGACAATAAAATGTTAATTTGTAGTTAGAGCTTGCCATCCTGACAATGGGACAATGCATTAACAGTGGTTGTTAAGTGTTCAATATTTAGCCACGCGGCAGGGCCTCTCCGTTTGACAATAGAATGCTTCTTCATTTGATGTCTGAAGTGTCTCCCTTCATTTATCTTCTTCATATTATACGAAATATACCCACATGGTTTTCATCATCGTGGGAACTCTAGTTATTCCTATTAACGACATCTAATTATACCATTACTTTATGATTCCAGAATGAAACTTCACTCTGCAGCGGAGTGTGCGCTGATATGAAACTTCCTGGCAGATTAAAATTGTGTGCCGGAACCGGGACTCGAACCTGGGACCTTTGCCTTTCGCGGGCAAGCGCACTACCGACTGTGCTATTCCGACACGACTCACGATGCCTCCTCACAACTTTACTTCCGCCAGTACCTCGCCTCCTACTTTCCAAACTTCACAGAAGCTCTCCTGTGAAACATGCATGCCTAGCACTCCTGGAAGAAAGGATATGGTGGAGACATGGCTTAGCAACAGCCTAAGGGATGTTTCCAGATGGAAATGCTACTGGGGAAATGAAATACCCAAGGCGGACAAAAACTAGTTAAAAAATTCAGACACGTTTGTGTGAGATTCACCGGTACTTTGGCCAGTGTCTGTTCGCTGAGTCGGCGCGACTGATTCTTTCTTCTGGACACACAACTTCACAGTCTCCCTTGATAAATTTGAAATAAAGGTATGTGCTATACAAGAAACACGATTCAGAGACGAAACTCACTTGACTCGGAAAACTATACAATTTTCAAAGGAAAACCCGCCTCTAAAATTTCAAAATCAAACATATATTTTTGGTACAGAAAACGTCGTAGACAAATGCATCATAGATTGCAAGACCAAGAAAATGTCCACAATGAAGACAACAAACAAAATATGCACAATAAACAATGTACGTGCACCTACAATGGATCAGATCAGGAAAAACACACAAACGGTAGCGAAATTTTGGGAAGAAGTTGAGAAGACCTTGAATGAAATCTGCGCTGAACACCTTAAAATTCATCTAGGTGATTTTAACACCGAGTTGGGCAACGAAAAGAAACACAATAACATCACAGGAAAACACACAGCCCACAAGTAAACGTACAAAACCCGCGAAAGAATAATCAATCTCTGTAAAAATTTCAACCTTAGATTCAAGTTCACCCAACTCGAAAAACCCCACCAGAAACTGACAACATGCAGATCACCCAACAACTCCCTGGGTGAATTCCAGATAGACCACGTCGCTACCTCTAGGAGAAATCCTAAATGTGATAATAAGAAATTTTTTTTTACTCATATCATCATCTACTTGAAATCCAAACACGATTTATCTCGGACCGAAAACTTCAGAAAACTAAAGCAATCTTCAGAAAAATAAACCAGAATACCTCAGAATTAACAAAGAAAAAAATCACACAAGAAATCTCCAAGATTGTAGAAACCAATTGGACGGAGCTTTCATAAAAATTAAAGACCAAATAAAACTTGGCCAACCGCCACGAAAAAGGAAACACAGATGGTGGAACACAATAAGCAACCTTCGAAAGTAAGTACGCTATGGGGCTTCCAGACCCAACTTTGAGGCTTCTGGGCCAGGTGACGTCATCAATGACGTCATCTGTGACCTCATCATTGAGATCATCAGTGATGTCATCAGTGACGTCACTACTGCTGCAAGATGGCGAACATAAACAAGATGGCGAACATAAACAAGTGGCGGACGTAAACAATAAAACGGAAATAAACAATATGGCAGAAATAAGCAATATGGCGGACATAAACAAGATGGCGGACATAAACAAGATGGCGGCTATAAAAACAACAAGATGGCAGGCATGAACAATATGGCGCACATGGATAAGATGACAGCAGGAAGATCATTATATATATAACAGAAGTTTATTATTATACAGTTTTTCAGGTATTAGCTTCACGATAACTTTATGATGTTCGATATAAACAATAGTGTGAATTCTCCTCATGTAGAGAGTACATGTCACAACTGTTTACTATCTGTTAGGCTTGAGGATGTTTACTTTAGGCATGTTGGGCATTAATTTCAGAATTACTTTGCAGTAAATAATGTAACATTACATTTTTGTGTTTGATTTTTTTTAAACATACATTTCGCTTTTAGTGCATACATTCTGTACTACTAAGGTATTTGGGTTGAAGGGACTTATTTATTTAGCGTATTGCTGGGTCTGAAAGTACGCAGGGAAAGACAATTGAAAGTTTAAGACTGTGGTACAAAAATCATACTTGGTATATTTTTTTGCAGATTATGTTAATGCATTGATGCAAAAGAGCCCACAACGTTGCTGCAAATGCTATAGTGACATTCAACTAGCGTCACTAACATGGGAAATCATTGAGTAAACTGAATAGATTTTTTTTTTTTTGCATATTGTGTTATTAATACTGAGAGGATACTATTCATGTTAACAAATTATTTCCACCTTAATTGTAGAATTAAAGCTGTTATTCAACAAGGAAATTGGCATTGGAGGTCTACTTCTTTTATTGAGGTGATACGCTGTACCTTTTTTCTTAAACTGTTAGTTGTATAATTTCCATATATCGGTTATAGCAATGTCTTTGGTATTGCAGTATGACTTCTCTGTGACTTGGTGTCTTTGGCAAAACAGCTTTTCGGATAAACCATGAAATTGTGAATGATTTCCTCAGTGCGCCATCGTCGCTGCTGCAGGAAACAATGGTGTCTGCAATGGGTGAGCCTTCTGCAAAGCGATTTAATTACGATTATGATAAACTAGACTGGGTCTGCGAAGCGAGTGCATTCGAAGGACGGATTTTCACAGCGAAGATAGTAAATATGCTTGGCATTAAGGATCCTAAAGAGTTTATTAAAGCATGCCAGTCTCTATTCATCAGCAAGGTTCAAGAGCTTAATCAGCCATTAAAAATCATTGTTTCGCTGGCATGTAAATTTGTGCTGCCAAAATCAGGTAAAGAAAGAGTGATGTACATTAACACGAAGAACACTCCTCTATTCCCATTAGATGATGATGTTATTGAATGGTATTCTGCTAATACTACTCAACGATTATTAAACTTTTCAAGCTAGGTATTCTGGTTGGGCGCTCAAAGAGATATTGAAGCTTTGCATTAATGTAAATGTTAATACAGGTTTTTATGTGGGAATGCATAAAGAATTACCTAAAGTGATAGACAAACATGCAGTTGTTAATGTTGATGCAGGAAAAAATGATGATGTTTGCTGTTTCAAGTGGTCAATAATTGCTGCATTGCACATAGCAAAAGATCATTTTTACCGCTTATCTAATTACCTTCCATATATCAATTCATTGAACTTTGATGGTATATCTTTCCCTGCAGAATTGAATTACGTTAATGGAATTGAAGGATGTTTATGGTATTCAAATTTACGAACAGCAATGGTTAACTATAGGAGGTAGCGAAGACTATAAAGACAACAAAATTTACAGTTGTTCCACTGAACATTACAAAAAATTATAAATGGGAAAAACACGCCGTGGCACATTAGCCGCGTGTGCTGGAGCACCGTGCTGCAGTGCGCGCAGCCTTTCGCCATCGGGAGTTCGAATCCCCTCTCGGGCATGGATGTTTGTGTCGTCTTTAGTATAAGCTAGTTTATAAGTAGTTTGTAAGTTTATGGACTGATGACCCTCAGTCCCTTAAGCTTTACAAACATTTGAACTTTTTTTTTTTCTTTTGAAAAACACGTAAATCTGCTAATGCTTCCTATAGAAGATACAGAACTTTACTCTTTCTGCTACATAAAAGAACCTGTCAAAGACTAGCACATCGCAGTGTTACTGCTCATAAGGAAAAATTGAAATATGGGAACACTGCCTATGTTATATCAATTCAAAAGAAAAAATTGGCTGCTCATCTAGAAAATTGTTCGCAATTTAAAGCAGTCAAAAGTATCATACCTAAAGGAGAAAGGCAATATACAAAATTTAACAACTATAGCCACAAAATAAAGTCGGGATTCATCATATATGCAAATAAAGAATATTTGTTACTACCTGGAAGTGATAGTGACATTCATAGTCACAAACCATACAACATCTTCATTGTACTTATAATTCGGAATACTCTAAATTTCAATTGTATCGAGGGTCTGATTATATGCAATGGTCCAGTAAACAATTATATCAGTTGGCAGATCAAATAAAAATTATTTGTAGCAAAACAAAAAGATAAATATCAGTTCTGATGAGGAACAAGCGTTTCAAACAGCGAAAGTTTGACACATGAGCAAAGAGCATTTCAGTGATTCAGATATAAAACATAGAGACCGTTGTCATTTTACAGGCCGATTTCGAGGAGCAGCGCATGCTGCATGTAATGTAAATTATAGACCAAACTTTACTGTGCCGGTAGTCATGCACAATCTAATTATGTTAGCCACTTTATAATAATGAGTCTGTGCGAAGACTCGGAGAAACAAGTAAATCCAGAGAGTGTTTTAGTAATCGCATCAAATATGGAAAAATACAAAACATTTTCTAAATGAATTGATGTGGATAACCGCCAAGACATAGAATTTTGATTTATTGATCCATTCAATTTTTTTGATTGTTCTTCAGAAAAATGCATCTCCTACTTGCATGCCAATGAACTTAAAATTACAAGACAATTCTTCCTCAAAGATGAAAAATTCAATTTGATTAATAAAAAAAGGTATATTTCCACATGAATATATAAGTAGCAAGTCTGTTTTGATAGAAGAACAGTTGCAGCCTATTGATTCATACAAAAGCTTACTGACTGGTGAAACAACCATTAAAGATAGTGATTACCAACGTGCATGTGATCTATGGCGAGTATTTGAATGCAAGATATTGGGAGACTACTCTGATTTATATTTAAAAACGGGAAAAAAACTATTGGTCGATGTATTTGAAAATTTCCGAACACTCTGTATAAAAACATATGATCTGGACCCAGGTTATTATGTAACAGCACCCGGTTTAGCCTGAGACGCTTTATTAAAGAGCAGTAACGTAAAATTATAACTTATTACAGATATTGATCAATTACAATTTGTTGAACGAGACGTCAGAGGCGGAATTGCTCATTGTTCATGTTGGCATGCTATTGTTAACAATAGGTTTATGTCAAATTATAATCAAAATGAAGAAGAATCTTATATAATTTATTTTGATGTTAATAGTCTCTATAGATGGGCAATGAAAGAGTACCTACCTATCTCCTGATTTCACATGGGTGCCTGCAGATATCTTTGATGTCACAAAAATAGCTGATTATTCAGATAGGTTATATTTTAGAAGTTGATCTGGACTATCCAGAAAATATTCATGATCTACACTCAGATCTACCTTTATGTCCTGAGAAAATAGTTCCACCCCATAAATAACTGATTATATAATGAAAAGAATTATGCCAATCATTATCGAAATTTAAAAGAATGTTTGACCAACAACCTCATTCTAAGAAAAATTTACAGAGTATTGTCATTCTGCCAGCTTCCATGGATGAAATCTTACACTGAAATTAATGCCGAGAAACGTATGGCTGCCACCAATGACTTTCAGAAGAATTTTTTCAAACTTAGCGTTTTTAGAAACGGTATACAAAATGTTATCAAACTTGTAGATGTAAAACTTGTGACTAAATGGGATGGACTCTATAGCGCTGCTGCTTTAATTGCGAAAGCAAATCATAATAGGAGTGTTATTTTTAAGGAAAATTTTGTAGCCATTGTATTTTGCCGACCTAATGTAGTATTTGATAAACCAATAGAAGTGGGTATGGCCATTTTAGACATTTCAAAGACACTTCTTGCGGATTTTCATTATGGTTATATGATGGAAAAATTTCCAGCAAACCTATACGGACACAGATAGCCTAATTTATTACATAAAAATGCAAATATTAATGATATGATCAGAAAAGATGCGACAAGTGGTTTGATACATCATGTTATCCACTCGACAACAAACATAACATACCACTCGTGAATAAAAAAGTAATAGGTTTAATGAAAGATAAATTAAATGAACATGTTATAAGCGAATTTATTGACTTAGGGCAAAAACAGAAGAACAACAGATTATGCGAAGAGCTTAAGGCATAAAACGCTCTTCTGCTAAATCCTTAAGGATTGATGTCTGATAAACGATATTGAGAAGACTATCGATTAGTATGTAATTCGATCCAAACTACGTGCTGTCTCTACAATAAAAGAAACTAAACTGGCATTATCATCGAACGACGATAAACGCTATATTCTTAATGATAAAATAAATACTTTAGCTTGGGGATACTTCCAAAAAAGACAACTGACTGCACAACAAAATGAGTAACTGATTTTGAAGAGTGACCTTACTGTATAAAAACAAAGCCCAAAATTGGCCACAGTGGGAACTGGCCGGGGCCAAGTCGCAAAGTGGCCAATACCGCGATCAATTAGCCAGCCAATGTCCGATCTTTTCTTGATTTAAGAATTTGGGCGGCCAATTCACGAAGTGGCATAGAAAGTATCGGCCAGACTCGGAAGATGAATAAAGATGGGGATGAAACTGTATAATTTCAATTTGTATACAATTTATTTATGAAGCACAGTTATGAAAAAATAAACAATTCGTTCACTTTATAAATATTTTAATACAAAATAATACCATATTCAGTTATTACAAGTTAAGCTTTTATGATATTTGGAATTACACAATATTTTCTTATTTCTACATTTCCAGCAATTTGTGGCGCCTTTAGTAGAACAATTGCATCGACTGTATCCTTGGCCACTGGTCAGTGACGATAAGGATGATAGGTTCATGACGATTTATTCCTTTGGCCACGGGTTCCAGCGTGAGCAGTTTCTCAGGCAGAACAGAGAACTTATTTCTGGAATACAGTTACTTAAGAACACCATGCTTTGTTCCCAGCTTTTTAGAAAGTGCCTTTGACGGGCATCACAACGGCAAGAATGCTTCTGGGATTTTCGCGGCATCTGACAGCATCTTACATAGGAATGCGAACATTGTCTCCAACTTTTCCAGGTAGGAATTTTGCGTCTCAATTTTTAAGCATCTTAGCACCTTGTGCTTTCTAAGTGTCGTGAGATCCCGCCCTCATTTTCTTGATTTCTTTTTTATTATAAAATAGTTTGCAAATAACTTTTCCTCCATATCCTTCCCCAACTTCAGTACTTCTTCCACATATTGCATGCAAATGGTTCTGCAGAATACACAACAATGAGCTGCACTACACTCTTCACAAACCACACAGTATATTTTCGGCTTATTATTATCAGGTTACTGGTCTTGACTATACGATGATTCGATGTCTACGGCGTCAGTTTCATTGTTGGGAGTAGTCCATGCTTTTATAATGTAATGCATTTATCTTTCGACTTCAAGCTCTTCCTCTGTCACTATGTTATCAGTAACTTCTTTAGGTATTTGAAGTATTCAGCCCCACTTTTGCTTTAGAGCTAAATATTTCCTCGTATGGGAACTGCTGAATTACACGATCAAAAGAATGGGTTTTCATGGAATGGATGAATCCAAGACTCTCAGCACAATGCGCTGAGTTTTTTGTCTGCATCAATGTCATTAGTATATTCTGTACATCCTGGTTGGCCCATATGATAGAACCATGGATTTGGCTATGTCTGGGTTTTCTATGTACCAAATTCAGTTTAGGCCACACGTTGCTCACTCCATTTATAACTTTATTCGATAGCTGGCTGTGGCACACCTGGAGCACCTATAGTGGTAAAGATGTCAAGGAAATAGTAAGAGACTTCTTCAGTTCTTTTGCTTTTCGGGGGTCGTAATAGTATGCATTGAGTTCATTGATCTTGGTAACTGAGTATGAACTTGTACTCCCCGTCAGGAATACTATGTATATCAGATCTACCTCGCCTCTTGAATAAAACGCTTTAAATCTTAGAGGTCTGAAAACTAAATCTTTCTTTGGATTAGATAATTTAGTCTGACAACGTTTGCATAAGCGAAGATACAAAGTAATGACCTCTTTGGTGTTATTTTTTTACTTTAACTGCAGTTTCTTCTCCATCCGTGTGATATCTCCACGATCTATTTTCCAGTGGGTATCGTGCAGTATTCCGATCTGTTATTCAGTATCAACATAATACAAAACAGTGCTGCTGTCTCCTGTTAGTGGTGCAATAAGTTTTTATTTTCCGTCAACTTCAATAACGTCCTACTTTCTTAGCTGACGATAGTCAACACTATCTTTACTCTGCTTTGATTGGGTTATTTTACGTCCTCTTTAAAAGAACAGTATCGATCTCTTGTTATTATTCTTCTGTTATTTGCTTTCTCTTGCGCCAGCGTACGCAAAGCGTCCAGGAACCTGCTTTTCATGTCAAATGTCATTTCCGCATCTCCATGTATCCCACCTTCATCGTAAATATCGTCCCCATGTGACGTATCCATGGGTCAACCTGTGGAAGGATGATACTAACAATTGAAATCGAATGGAATTACATGGGAGCAGCCTAGGTCTTACAAGCAAATAATTAGTACCGGGATGTTCGAATACTAATTTAGGGCAAAGTGGGGGGAATTACAATAATAAGAAAACTGCCAAACAAAAAAGCTGCTCAAAGTATATTAACCTTCGTTCCCTTGCCACTTATAAAAGATGGCACAATTAATCCATGGCACAATTAATCCATTTGTCAAGAAGGAAAACAGGGCACAGAGGCAGGACCTTCTACATAAAGCAGCAGCAGCTACCACGTGCACAGCACAATTAACACTGAGTGAGACATATGCTGCCTATTGAGCATTGACTCCACGTCACAGCACCCAGTGCGATTTTGACAGTGATTCCCCGACATATGTGCAGTCACATCGCGTTCTGGCCAGGATCCTCTGGCTAAATCGCGAACTGGCTGGCCAAAGTCGGATATGCGTCGATTCTTTCAAGTAATCGGACTTTGGCCAATCCACTCGGCCAAAGTGCGAAATGGCCGGCCAATTCGCAATCTGGCCGCTCCTCGGGGTTTGGCTGCAACATATATATAAATAGACCCATTCTTGCTTTTTACTGAATGCGCCAAAATAAATAAATAAAATAAAATAAACTCCACCCTGTTGAACGGCTGGATGGGTAGGATGGTGGTGAGACTCGAATTGCAGCCACGTCCACGCCGTGAGTCTCGGGTCATTTCAGCACATTGAATATTTATTATGTGAATTGAAACGATGCACAGCATAAATATTAAATGTGCTGAAATGAGCAGAGAGCTGCAAAACAATAGGACATGTTAGTTTCTGTCATGCCGGAATAATACTATATATATATATATATATATATATATATATATATATATATATATATATATATATATTATGATCTTCCTGCAGCAGCTGACATCTTGACCATGTCCGCCATATTGTTCATGTCCGCCATCTTGTTGTTGTTCTTTATGACAGCTGCAATGTGGGCAAGCAACCAGACGATCGAGAGGTCGTTAGGTTTCGATATAATCATCTTGTTTATGTTCGCCAACTTGTTTATATGTGACATCTTGTTTATCTTCGCCATCTTTCAGCGGTCTTGATGTCAGTGATGACATCACTGATCATGTGACTGATGATGTCACTGATGACGTCGCTGATGACGTTACTTATGACGTCTTGTTTATGCCCACCATCTTGTTTATGTTCGCAATCTTGTTTAAGTGTGCCGCCGCCGCCATATTGTGTGTGAGGGGATTCCCACACTGTGTGATTTTTTTTCTTTTTCACAATCGAGAACCAGTTGAAATCACAAACTTTTATAATTTTCGTTGATGGTTATTTCTTGAGAAAATCATTTCACTTTTTTGTTGCGCTGTGTTTTTTTTTTTATATTAAACCAGCTCACTGGATTCCCCACACTGTTTTTTTCTCACTAGCGAAAAACAGTTTTAAATTGCAATAATTTTCTTTGTTGGTTATTCTTGAGTAATCATTTCACATTTTTCTGCCCTGTGGTCTTTTTTTCCGTGATCGAAATCCAGTTTTAAATCACAGTAATCGTGGCAGGAGATTGTGACAGCAAAATTTTAACAGTGAGACATTAAATTTTCTTGAGGACCAACCTACATTGTATGACAATCATGAGTTGCAATCAACTAATTATGAGTGTTGCAAATCCAAGCAATTTCACTAATGCCTTATTTTTCTTTTTTCGAATGTTTTGTTCGACTAATTATGATGTAGGATATTTCGTCTTTTGTAGTTCTTCGGAGTAGAAACCTCCTGCAATGGGTCATGACAGGTAATCCTCCAGAAAGTATGTTCGTGGATTAGTCTCCCGCACATCTATAATTTTAAATATTTCCGTAGACCAATTTGCTGTAAATCCTTTTCCGAAAACAGACTTGTGTTTGCTAATTCGAACATGATCACCGATTTTAGCTTGGGTTTACGGGGATCCACCATCTTGATTTTGCTGTACACTGTAGATAAAAGACTATTGTCCTTTACATCAACTGGTTTCATTTTTGTGGTACTATGTTTCGTATTGTTGTACTGACTTACGAGATCTTGCACTCCATCAATCCATTTGTATGAACCCTTTGCTGTGAAACGTTTAAACAACATGCCTTTAAGAGCTATACTGAATCGTTTGACCACGCAAGCTTTCATTACAGAATAAGTTGAGTAATGGTTAATCTTATATTTCTGCATCAACTTTGTGAAATTACTATTGTAAAACTCCTTACCCAAGTCAGTTTGCAAATTTTTTGGTATGCTTACACTTCTCATATACATTTTTCTAAGTGCATTAGTGACCTCGTCAGCCGATTTGGTATCTCCAGAGGAGAATCACAAGCGAATTTAGAATAGACATAAATTTCTTCTTGTAAATATTTATACCCTGAATTGTATTTGTGATATGCAATGAGATCAATAAAATCAGCTTGATGTAAATCATGGATTCCTTTCACGATGATGCTTCTAATTTTGCGTGCTGGATGGTGTAGTTCTTCAGCTATTGGGCCTGCATGGTTGAATGACACAATTACTTATATATATTACAGGAAGGTGGAAATATTAAAAAACGAAAAATATTGATTAAAAGATACATTATTATTATCAGTATGAAATATAAATCAACCACGTATGCAGTAATTTTACATTTTGCTCTCGTTGCTAAACATCCGAAATGCAACATCCTTCAGAATAAATTGAAGAGCTTCGATGCAGAATCCTTGCCAGTCAAATATGACTGTGTACATGTTTCCTGTTTTTATGCGCTATTCCATCCGTCTAACGTGGGAGGTTGATGGTATCATTTCAATAACAGAGTCGTGAATAACCAGACATTATGCCATTGTATTCTTTGGAAATGATTTTTCCAGGTTCATTTCAATTTGCATATCAGAGTTAGATTATGTCAGTTTTTCTTCTTGTCATGAGCAATCAAAGAGATGAATTGGACATTTCAGAAACTCTTTACGACTGATGAGAGGATTTGCAATTTTTACACTTGTCTCATAATACACAGACAAATTTGCTGTACATGGCATACGCTAGTGCCGTATCCTTCGTGATAAAGTTAAGCGAGTAGGTCTCGAAGGGATATTTTGATGAGTTCAGTTTGATCTTTAATTTTGGGAAATCAATGGCGTCGAATATACTACAATCAGTTTCCATTCCATTCCTGTCTGTTTGGAATGCGATAATTACGTATCGAGCGGTTTCAGGACCCAGCTGGCAATTTACTTGCCACGTCCATTTATTAAGTTCTGGGACGATTCATTCCGTTAGTTCCCAGTGGCGGGATGCCAAATTCAGTCTTACATCATTTTTTATGATTTTCATTAATGATATTTTCTGTTTTCAGACACCTCAATTTCAGGTATTTTCCAGAAAATATTTTCAATCACAATTTTCGACTTAGTGTTGGCAGCATCTACGATAACGCTATTTGTGTCATGACTGTTACGAATCAACAGAAGTTCATTTTTAGCGTTTACAGTAATCTTCCTGTAATCCTCAGCAAAACCGAGTACCATGCTAAGTGGAATGTAGAAGCTGAAACGTTCATCGGAGTTAACAAATTCTTTTAGTTTTTCTATCTCCCCTCATCCTGAGTTTTACAGTACATTAGCTTTGCTCAGTGTAAATGAGGCATACCCCTTCATCAGCGTTACAATTTCAGGATTGCATACATATTCTATTTGCTTTTTATTCAAAAAATATTGAATTTCAGAAAACATATAATGAGCATATGATAAGTGAGACTGAACAGTTCAAATTTGTAGGTATTCAGATAGACAGTAAGCTGTCGTGGAAAGCCCATGTTCAGGATCTTGTTCCTAAACTAAATTCTGCTATATTTACCGTTCTAACAATATCTGAAATAAGTGATTTTTCAATACGAAAAGTAGTCTATTACGCTTACTTTCACTCACTTATGACGTACGCCATTATTTTTTGGGGTACCTCGCCTGATGCAAAAAGGATATTTCTGGCTCAAAAACGGGCGGTTAGAGCAATATGTGGTGTAAGTTCACGAATGTCATGTCGACACCTTTTCTGTAGTCTGGGATATTTCACACTGGCATCACAATACGTTTTTTCTTTAATGTCGTCTGTTGTTAATAATATCAGCTTATTCCCAAGAGTTAGTAGCTTTCACTCCGTGAATACTAGACAGAAGTCGAATCTACACTTGCATCACACCACCTTGACACTTGTGCAGAAAGGTGTACAGTATTCTGCAGCATCCACTTTCAATAAGCTGCCACAAGAACTAGAGAATCTTAGCACTAACCCACACGCTTTAAAATCTAAATTGACGAGTTACCTCACTCTTTTTATTCTGTCGAGGAACTCCTAGAAAAGTTAAACGATTAAGCTAATTCATGTTTTACTTTATTGATTCTTTTCACTTTGTCTTAAGATTGTCGTGTATATAGGACTACTTAAAAAATTTCTATTACCATTCTTGAGTAAAAATTCATGTATTGACTTTTTCCATGACCATGGAGTCTCACTCTTCAATTGGGTCCTATGGAACAGAAAACCATATTATTATTATTATTATACAAGTGATGCAAACAATTTTTAATGAATAGCAGTAGCCACTCCCGATCCATCCGCATTCAGTAGTTGACCGTGAATTTAAAGATGGCTCTCACAAGGCAACAGGTACAGATTTTTATCATTTATGGTTATCGATATTTTAGCAGTGTGAGCGTAAGCTGGTTGACCATATGGTTTGTATCTGCGATATTGAAATTGGGTAACGCAGTTATTGGAGTGACTCTTCTCTCTCACACTAAGTAAATGAGACATTGTTTTTTCCTTATATATAGTAGCAATTTTGAAAGAGAGTTCACGGAGAGTGATATTGGTATTTATAGAACACTGTAGCCCATTCTCGATAGTAGATCTCGATTGTATGGAGTCAACACTTTTCAATCTGCTTCAGCTGTCGCGTTTTTTATATATAACCTCTTTCTTCTGCCTTTGACTCTTTTTCTTTTTATATTTTCTATTTTTAGGCACACTCATCTCATCATGCGTAAGTTTTTGTCTGCAAAGGTTTTCCATCTCGCTTTTCTTAAATGTAATCTCACAGTTATTTCCTCCCCATCGAAATCTACTAGATTCCTGTCCTGATCGCTAAAAGATACTCTTATCTATTTAATGTGTTGTTCAACAACTGGCATGTAAATGGGTGAATTTGGTGATTCCACAATCTTATATCCAGGTGGGACTGCAGGCCGAAACTGATGCAATGTGTGCGTAGGTTGCTGTTGTGGAAGGACCCTGCCGAAATGTTGCAGTTTATGCATTCAACATTAATATTCTGAATATTTACACCGAGCACAGCTAGCGTTGAAGTTTCCTTGTCAATATAAATATTCTCAAATCCTAGGACTGAGCCAATATTACTATCCTGTGTAAAATCAACATCTACATTACACCTCATTTTACATCATTGGTATGGTTTATGGTAAGATATTTTCAGTTCGACATTGAATTTCCGTTTATCATCCTCGGGAACATCATCATTGACAAACTTGGAATTGTACATCTCAATCTCCATTTGTAAGGATGAAAATATATCTTTGAGTTCGTACGTTCCTGGTTTTATAGTAACTTTGTCTAGAATTTCATTATTACCAATGTAGTTATAGAAGTAAAAATTATTGTTTTTAGACGTAATATTCGGTATAGAATTGCATGTAAATAAGTTGAATAATGCAATTTCGTAGGAATAAAGATGAGACACATTAATTGTGGGATTAAATGGGGAGGTTATAATCGTGGTTTTACCCGACAGGCTAAACGCCGCACCGTCCTTGCCAACATCCATTTTTATTAGAATTCACAGTAATTTATGCGGAGCTTAGAAACTTTAAACAAATATAACCACACCTATGACTCTTAGGTGACTGAAACGTATTGCAGTTATACTAAATAGCACAATTTTTGAAATATCTGACAACATCTAGAGGCGGTAGTAAATTGCTGAAACTATCCGAATATCCGAATAGTAGACATCATTACCCCTCTTCTTAAAAGAAACCCAGAGAGAGCCAGGACTCTGTCTGGAGGTTGGCAATTGCAATCTCATATCTTTTAGGCTTATTTGGTAAAGTGTCTCTCATGAAGACACCTCGAAAGTAAGCATAGTGTTCTAAGTCGATGTTTGTAAGTGGTCTTTTCAGAAGACTGTTTAATGAGAAAATTTTTTTCTTCCCCACATTTAGCCTGAAACCATTGTTCCTATGTAGTTCTAAATACAGCCCCCTACCTTTGCGAAGCGCTATGGCCTCCATAGTTTGGTTATGTCTCAGCACGTCTGACAGCTCTTTGCAAGCATTTTTTGCATCTACAACTGCCTTGGCAATACCTACAGCTCCTCCTGCCAGACCGCCAAATGAGGGGCAAAAAGCCACCTCTCCTGGGAAGTGGTACTATGCATTTTTTAATAGTAGAATTTGTCTGTCTGTCTCTCTCTCTCTCTCTCTCTCTCTCTCTCTCTCTCTCTCTCTCTCTCTCTCTCTCTCTCTCTCCCCTTTTTTTTTTTTTAAAGCTGCATCTGTAGCAATCAATCTTTGAGCCGATATCACTGGTACCAGAGCGAAGTTTTTAATCCTTTCATGTCATTATCTCCAGTCTTTTTATTTCTCTTCATATTTTTCTTATTCTCATTCATATTCTTCTTTTTGTTAATACCCATACCGAGTTTAACTTTGGCCTTCATTGCACCAGCCACTGCTAAGGCAGCTGTAATTTTGATAAGTATATTTGTATTAATGTATAGGACTTGCATTGTGCAGTGTGCTACTAGCCAAGCTTGTGGTAGAGGGCTCGCTACAGACAGCTTGGGTAACCTCTTAGCCGGTGGTCCTCCTGCAGAGAATAGGTAGCTTGACATAGATGATAGTAACGTATGTATATATGTAAGTACAAATACATCGTTTATAATCCAGCTGCCGTCATGTCACAGTACAAATGCATTGATGAATAGATAAATTATAAACAGATCGGGTACTGAAAGCTCGACGCGCTATATTCAAGAAATTGACTTTACTATAAAGACCTGAGACCATGCCACTGCACGCTCGCTTTAATGAGAAGATGAAACTTAACAAGCGAGTACTGGAAGCTCGAGGCGCTTTACGCAAGAAATTTGCTTTACTGCAAAGACGTGAGGCAGAAGCTGAGAGTTTATTGAACAAAGTAATGAAACCAGTAACTTAACTGCTACAGAGATTGATTCAAGAGACCCACCAGCTCAAGCCTGGAGTTTTGTATAAAAAGAATGAACTTGAAGACATCGTTGAGAAACGTGCATTCATAAGACCAGATGACACAGCTCTAGTTGCAAAAGAAGACCAAGAAGAAGATTTGGAGGAAGAAGGAGGAGAGGATAATGATGATGATAGTGCTAAAGAGAATGAAGGAAGACTGGCGAAATTGTTTTTTCATAAACGACAAGACAGAAAAACAGCGGATCCTATATATGGCATTAGGTTTGATGATGAATTAAAAACGTGGGCGATTGGAAATTCCCCAGTACGATTTGATGGAGATGATTTAATAATTTATAAAGTAAAATATTCTGAAATGAAACGATTGTATAACCTCTTCTTTGAAAACAAACCCAGTAAAAACAGTTATACAGCTTTGGATCTTCGCAACTGTGCTAAAATACTATTTGCCACCAATGCATATAGACAAAATTATAATTCCTGCACACCAATAAATGTCAATGAGGGTAACAAATATACCAAGATAATTCGCCCCTTGTTAAAGAAAGAAGGTGTGTTCGGTAAAGAAGGAATGGGGCTGGACGGATATAGTAAGAACGAAAATGATCTCAATGTTAAAGATTGGAAAACTAATACTGAACATGTGAGTTATGTGCATTGGAATGATCCGAATGATCTGGTGGAATGATTGCTCCTGTTACTACCATCCAAGGGAGCTGGGAATACAGCTCACGATAATGAAATTTAATGAAATAATTACTATTGAAGAAGAACTTTGAGGGGCTTAGATTATTGCTTGAAATCAGAGCTTGTACTCAAAAGTACTAGTTGAGGGAACGTAATGTCATCTTACGATCTTGGAGGCTGTCATGACAGAATAAACGATATAATGATAGAACCTTAATTTCGGATTTATTTTATATTTAAAAAAATATATACGATAAATCCGAATTTAAGTTTCCAATTTTTTTTAAATATACGATAATTCCAAAATTAAGTTTCTAATTTTTTTTAATACATGATAAATCCAAAATTATTGCAGCTTGTTCCAATTAAAAAAAATACGATAAATCCGAAATTAATGCAACTAGTTCAATTTTTTAATATACCATAAATCCAAAATGAAGGCTACAGATGTGAGATTTGCGACTGCGCTTTTATACTTACATGCAACTCAACCCACGGCCAGACGTGCAGCTTGTTCTAATTTTTTTTAATATACTAGAAAACCGAAATTAAGTCTACAGATGAATATCTACTTGATTATATTGTCCACCATATTGTTTATGTGTGCCGCCGCCGCCGCCATATCGCTTATGTCCTCCATATTGTTTATGTCCTCCATATTGTTTATGTCTGCCATCTTGTTTATGTTTGCCACCTTATGTTCGCCATCTTGCAGCGGTCGTGATGTCACTGATGACGTCACTGCTGACGCCACTGTTGGTGTCACCTGGCCCAGAAGCCTCAAATTTGGGTCTAGAAGCCCTATAGCATACCTACTTACGAAAACAGCTGTCTAGGAGAGATCGAAGAAGATTTCACCAAAACCCACGCAAGGAATTTCTATAGAACCTTCAGGGTAATCATGACCCGGTACCTACCACTCAATCTCTGTTTTAAAAAAACCTGACGCATTACTGGAAACAAACACAAAGAAGAACTGTGAAATTCTTGCTCAATACTTCAATAATTTGCTCAACTGCGAAAGTCCACCAGACACATCGCACTTCGAAACTGCTGAGGCCAATCCAGACTCACATCCACCGATGCTACATGAAATCACTGAAATAAACAAAGCACTGATAAACAACATACCACCCGCTAAATACGGCCTGATAGCAGAAATTTGGAAATTGGATCATGAAAATATCATACCCAAAAACCACAAAATTACTGAAAACTGTTGGCTCCCAGGAAAAATCCCACAAGAGTGGAAGTCGGCTCTCATTCACCCACTCTACAAATAGTGGATAAAACTGGCCCAAAAAATTACAGAGAAATCTCCCTGCTCCCAGTCATCTACAAAACTCTCTCGAAAGCCCTGTTAAACCGACTGGAACCATAGATTGACCCTCCAATTGTTGAATATCAAGCGAGTTTCAGAAACATCCACTCCTGCAGCGAACACATGTGGAACTTCCGCACAATACTATCCATAAGGCACTCCAGGAAAACTACAGTCATATTTGTAGACTTCAAAACATCTATGACTCCATACACCGAGACACACTCTTCCAGACTCTTCCAGATCTTGAAAAACCGATATCTATTGCAAGAGACCCTCACTAACACCAATTCTAAAGTCAAGTTCTTGGGAGATTTCTCTGAGCGCTTAAAATTAAAACTTTCGTCCGTCAAGGCTATGGTCTGTCACCCATCCTGTTCAGTGCCGTCTCAGACAGAAAATTATTCGTACGTGGGAAGCTGAAGTCAAAGGAATTCAATTACGCAGAAATAAGAAAAGTATAACTCACGTAAAATCGCTTTGGAAGACGACGTGGCCATACTCTCGAATACCAAAACAGAAGTACAACATGCCCTAAGAAAGCTCCACAAGATTGCCATGAAAACAGGCTTACAAATTTCTTCTGAAAATACACATTTTTTATACAAAACCATCAGGTAAACTCCTACAAAAACCTAAGTACGGAAAAGCTTTACAAGTCAGTGGGTTTAAATTTTCAGGAGAAATCATGCACAAGTCTGCCATGAACAGAAAAGAAAACGAAGAACGAGTCCCAAAATTACAGAGAGCTTATAAAGTAATCCGGTGCCACTACAATAAAAGATGTATCTCCACGATCACAAAACTACGACACTACAACACAGAGGTCGTACCGTAAGTTCTCCACGTATCGGAGACCACGAGCACCAAAGGAAAGGCGAAAATCAAGGTGATTGAAAAAATAAGAAAGGAAAATTCTAAGAAAATTCGTGGTGCAGGTTTTAGAGAAAATTTTTGGCAAAAACAGTACAGACACTCGGAAACAATCACGAAACACATCATAAAACGCAGAGCAAAATTTTTCATGTATATTGCTAGGATGAATGACAGCAGACTAATAGAAGAATGTTCAACATAATTTCTACATCTAAACTGGGCACATCTTGCTATAAAGAAAGCACAGAAGGCCGGCAAACATAAACATCTCTATAGAAGCCGCGGCGGAGTGGCCAAGCGCATTGAGGCGCTATGCTGCGACGCGTGAGGCCGTTCCCCGTCGGGGGTTCAAAACTCCCTCGGGCATGGTTGTTTGTGTCGTCTTTATATAAGATAGTTCATAAGTAGTTTGTAAGTTTAGAGACTGATGACCCAGCAGTTAAGTCCCTTAAGCTTAAGACACATTTGAACATTTCTCTATAAAAGAGGATAATATCTAAAAACCTATGGAGAAAAAAATCAAAAACCAAAAAGTTGACTTTAAATCACAACACAAAAATAGAGACGGAAATGGACAGACGAAGAAAAGAACACACAAAGTGAAGAAGTGAAAGGTTTTTGGGAAGATAAATAAAATAAAATAGACAGGAATAAAGGCAAAAATTTTCTGTTTTTAGAGCTCTTCTTAAGGTTCGTATACGAAAATATTAATAACTAGCTTAAACCCGCGACTCCGCTCGCGTGTTGGTTGATTATGATAGCTAAGCTATCTTTCAGTAGTGTGCTATGAGACTGGTTTTGAAGGATGAAATGAAATACAATGCAGTCATATACAAATTCATTTTAATTTCATTTTAGGGCATTCTGGTAAACTACGTTATTTGTATTAAAAGAAATTTCCTTTTTACTGCTTTACTTATTAATTCTTATATTTCCTTATTCGTATGCTTATCCTTACAGAGAAAGAGCTGAAGATAGCCGGCCGCGGTGGCCGAGGATACTGAGGCGCTCCAGTCACGGTCTGCACGGCCACTACGGTCGGGGGTTCGAATCCCCCCCCCCCCCCGGGGCATGGATATTTGTGCCGTCCTTAGTATAAGGTAGTTGATAAGTAGTTTGTAAGTTTAGGGACTGATGACCCCGTAGTTAAGTCCCATAAACTTAACAAACATTTGAACATTTGAGCTGAAGATAGTGTAGCACGCATAGACCAAAGATATGGTATGTGGCATCACGTTTCGCTGTATGTAACCTCCTTGCTATAGAGTCGCAAACGCCATCGCTGGCCTTCAGTCCCATTTTTTTTAATAATTTGACGACTTTCAACCACCATATCGTCCACCCCCTTATAGCTATCGGCATGCAACTGCTATGGTGTACAACGGGAGACTTCGGACAAAAATTACACACAGGCCATTCGTTTGCGTTCTGTAGTTTTCGCTGAAGAGCGAAATGTTAACACACACACACACACACACACACACACACACACACACACACACACACACACACGTAGAATTTTATATACACCGATAACTTTTCATTCCAATATACTCCACCTTTTTATCATTATCAATCCTCAAGCAACAATGCAACCAATAAAACCATTTTCAAAGAGTAAATATAATTTTCAAAGAGTAATTATTGTTCCGCATTTTGCGTTATATTCTTCAAATTATTAAATATCTACCAGGTCGCTATAAAACCTCGGACTTGATAAGCGTACAACGAACAGACATTCACATTTATAGATATAGATAATAAGTAGAGGACCCGAGTGAATATTTCGCACCTTTAGTGGAATCGCAAAAAAGCTAGGGAAAAAAGGAAGTTTAAAGTTCACGCGTGGCTTTCTTCGGAATAAATCTGTGTGTTTAAAAGCGCAAATGAAAGACTGTGATACGCTGAACGTTGTTAAGTCAAAAAGAACTGCGTACCTTCATTAGAACCGAAGATATCGTAAAACAAACCGATTAAAATATTCAATGGAAGGACAGAAGGATACCGCCTTTGAATAAAAATAAAGGATGGAGAGACTTCAGTTAATTCTGATACTTCATGACAAATGAAATCAGACGGGTAGTTTGGTCTGGCCAACTGACTTTAGTTTACGTAGATTCTTTTAATATATAACATAGCATATCTGTTTTCCTTTTAAGTTATTAGATAATTTTGCTACAATCAGCTACCAATTTGTTAATTCATTCACTCGTTATATAGTGTATTAGTGTATATTTATAGCATCTAGAGTTTTCTGTAAATTGAATGAGTATTGCCTCTAGCGTCTAAAGTAGGCGGCTGTTTACCTACGGAAGACAATATTTTACAGTGTAATGTGAAATGGTTAACCTATTTCATTATTTTACTATTAATTAAATGATTTCGTTAACATTAACCTATACATAATTATGACTAGAGTTCATTTGTGACGATTATTTGTAGTAACAGAAGAAGTAACTAAGGCCTATGTTAACTATTGTAAATAGCTAAAATAAATAACTGCATTCATTAATCCGTGTAATTTCATCGACTTTGATATATTTATTCTGTTTAATTATATTTTCTATTTTTGTAACAATTTTGCACTCTGCATAAAATATCAAAACATTGTGTTTACGGCGATATGAGGGTACAGTCGGTGACAGAATTCGCGAGACCCCTTCCCTGATCGCTATACACAATATCAAAGTTCTGCTGCTTGGTGGGAAGTATATACAGCTAGGCAACACGATCGTACATACTGTCGATTACCCATCTGCCACGAAACCTGAGAGGAAAAATGTTATCTTCCAGTATCGTAGCCAGTTGTAACAACACGCGTGCTTTCTATGTGACGTGAAAGCGACTTCGAAAACTGATTTTAGAAACTGCTTTGCGTATTAGCCATGGCGTTTTAAGTTGTTCGCGACCGACAAATTCCTTTCCACATTTATTTTTTTATAGATTCAATGAACAAAGACAGCAATTAGAATTGGGATTCTGCAGTCTATGAATATTTTCGGACGTTACTGACACATTCAAATGGAAAAATTGTATGTATATCATAGAATTAATTCAATTACATGAATGGACTTATTTATGAAGGTGTTACATCATGGTGCATCATGTTCCGAGTATCGCTGACGGCTTCCGCCCACCGCCTCGGTTGCGCTATAAAGACGACAACCGTTTGGCGCCGCAGATCACTGATGGTATTTCCGAGCGTGAAAGTATCGTGTCATTTCCATTGGTTCTCTTTCGGTTGATGTTGCAACTAAGATATCAGCAAAAATTTAACAAACATATGCCAGCTGTGTCACCACAAATTCCAGTTCTCCTCAGATGTTTGGTATTTTTCCATACTCCTTGTCCTGTATTTTTATTCCGTTTCTTTCAAAAACGACGCAAAGGCAACGTTTTTCTTGCAAGCAACATCAGGAATATTAAATCTCTGTGTCTTTCAAATCCGTAGTCGTTTAATATAATCCTGTTTCAATCCAGTCTGTAGTACGACAACAAGAATTCCGAATACTGGCGAGCTCGGTGTTCGCCACTTGGCTTCCACAGAGGTTAAAGAGATCTTTTGGTGTGAGTTGGTCACTGGCGAGTATCGAAGGCGATATGTTTCGCATACTAATCAAAAATATAAACCCGCCAAACCACCCGCACCTAGTAATACGTCATGCAGGAAGTAGACGTCTGAACAATCACCTTAGAATGAAGTCGGTCATCTATTCAAAGAAGCAGGCATTAATTTGATAATGCAAACAGCAAAAACAAGTAGATTGAATAATTTGTAAAATCTCAAACCTAGGAGTCGACTTTTGGTGATTCTCCATCGTAGCAATTAGAGGAGTGAAAGATTCTAAAGCTAATTCCTTGGTTTTAGAAGCCGCAGCCGTTTATTCTGTAGTAGGACAGCATTACACACCGGTGGGTTTCAGTTACTGTGCAGAATACAAAACCACGGTTTTTCGTCAGAAGCGTGCGTAGTTTCCTGCCACTTATAAATAGGTAGTAGACCTTTGTTCCTGCAGAGATTCGATAAACGGCTATGCTATAGTATGCGTGGGTGGCGCCGGCATAAATGCGCAGATGAGTAACACGAGGTCCTAGGATCGATCTGACATCCGCAGCACTTTTATTTTTAATTATTCACTCATTTTCACGAGTTCTATCCGTAATTTTCACATACGTAACTTTTCTGCTCAGTAACAACTTTGGTAGCGAATATAGTATCAAAAAGTTTTAACTCTTCATTCAGCCAGTTGATATGATGAAGTTTTGAATGAATGAACGAAATAGACAGTCTATTTGCGTCAGATGTTCTTAGCAGATTGACACTGCCACCAGAAAAATGCAACAGATCGTGTGAGTCATAGCGTAAGGCAGATAATAAACGCTGGTTTCAGGGCACATGTCGTATGGATTTATAAATATCAAACAATATAGTAGTCACAATTTATTAGCTGAAATAAGTGCATACTGGAAAACATTGCCTTTATGTGGGTATAAATCCCGTCCCTTCCAAAATACTTTTCTTATATTAACCCTTGTAGTTTTAATTATCAATTATAAAAATTTCAATGCATAGTATATATATTTGATTTCGTTGTAACTAATCTAATTAATTAATATATCTTATTTCATCATTTAATTTTCATAATTCTATGAAGTATTAAATGAAAATAATATTTCAAAAATGTTGCACGTATTTATATGCCGAAGTTATATTACATTCCTTAGGGTGTTCATCGTCAAAGAAAATCTCCACACTATGCAGACTTTACCAAAATACTTTGAGCGATAAATTTTATCCGAAATATGCTTCGGTGCAAAGCATACTTTTTTCAAGTTTTAAAGTAAATAACTTTTTACTGTTGATTTTTGTGCATACCAAGTGTATGGATGGGAATTGTGGCAATGAACTGATGCTGTAGGATTGAATGTTTTTTAATTGAGACACCTCTTGACATGAACGTTCGTGGCACAGTGAAACGCTTAAGTAAATTTAAATTTCATAAATAAAAGGTTTACCTTGCGAGTGGTAATATGAAATGAATTCAGTGTTCTGTTACAGCGACAGTCGTAAAAATTGTGGGAATAAAGTTTATGAAGTAGTTTCTGTTAATATTTATAAAGAAACTTTACCCTGTAGCTACGAATGTCTGATCTATAAAACAGCAACGAATCTAAATCATTAATACGAACATGTTTCTGACGGCATTTTGACTCGTGAGTGTTCTATAGTTCAAAGGCACATATGGTAAAAAGAGAGTAATTTTGCGAAAAATTTGTAACAAAAAGTGAGGGAGACGTATGTCGACCACGCTACTAAACACCCACATGCAAGGTCTTGGTATTCTGGGGTGTTCATTCTACTATCAGTCGCTGTTTTATGTCCTCTGACTTTATTGATAGCAGTACAGTTTTTTTTAATAAATGAAGCATGTCAAGTCACCAAAAAAATTTCGTCTTATTTTTGTCGCCTTGATTTCTTTAATGAACAGGTTCATATTAGCAACATACCTAACGCAAGAATCATTATGACACGTCTGAGACCAACTCAATAACAGTTGGTAAGATTTAGCTGTAGTAGATAGTCGTGTAAGGAAGTTTGCTTACACACGCTAGCCGTGCTGTGAAGTGCCCCGTTTACTTCCGTTCAAACCTCTGGCCGGCCACAAGCACTGACTGGAGGACGAGACATTCGCTGCGATTGAGCAGACGCATGCCTCGCCTCTTCTCGACTGCCCACTGATGTGTCTGAACCTGTCTTTTCTTAAATGGACTGTTTGCCTTATGATGCCTGGTTATCCTGATACCGATCTCCTAATGGATTCTCGTCCTAGGTTATATTATTGTGCACTGAACTAAAAATTTTATTATTGGATGGTTTCAGATAGCCCGCCTGTTAGTTGCCATATTTAGCGGCAATTCTTACATTATTAAACAATAAGTCTATAATAACTTCTTTATATTTGAACATTAACATGTCGTGACGCTGAAAAAAGGTGTGTATGGACTATTAAAATTGTATTCTGTTGAATTTGTAACACATTAACCTCGAAGCAACTATCAAATTATATCTTAACAATGATATGGCCGCGGAAGAATGACCGAGCGCATTGAGGCGCTACGCTACGCTGTGCGAGGCCGTTTCCCCTCGGGGGTTCGAATCCCCCCCTTGGGCATGGATGTTTCTACCGTCTGCAGTATAAGGTTGTCCATAAGTAGTTTGTAAGTTTAGTGACTGATGACCCCACAGTTAAATCCCAAAAGCTTAACAAAAATTTAAACTTTTTATTTTTTTCAATTTTGTTTTTTATAACATGGCAGTTGCGTATTGATTTGATCGTCTAGTCTGTTTGTTGGTTTTGAGGCGTTTTTAATGTTTTTAATACCATTTCGATAGTCTAAGCTGCAAGCAAAGAACTAACCTTCGGGAAATCTAATGGTGAAACAAAGTACGCTCTTGTATGAACAAAAATACAAAAGTTTCGAACCTCTGTTATAGTCTCTGTATCTGTTAGCTGGTTCAGAAGTGGGTTTTATACACAGCTTCAAGACGAATTTGAAAGTAATGTATAAAATCCATTACTCCACGACCAAAGTTATTGGCGCTTACCTTGTATAATATCGAGATACCCGGAATATTACTACTATATATCGTACAAAGAGTTTTGCAACCTACTTCGAGAAACCTACTGGAAAACTCTGACCTGAATAAAAAGACATGTCGTTTATGGCTGCTTACCATCAACAATAGTTATGATAAAGGGTTTCATTGTGTTTTACTTTTTATTTGGCCTTCATCGCCCTTCCAGACGAACCTGCTCCTTCCACAACGCTTTTTTATACTTGCTTCGTCTTCTGTACTATAATTGTTCACATATGATATTCATTCCCTGAATTGATGTTTAAAAGTAATACCGTTCTCCCTTATTGAAAAAAAGGACATAATATTAAAATGAAATCATAGATTAGAACGTTAAAACATACTACAATCGCTTTAAAAGAAATATACTAAAAATGATTTCATTTCGTAGGAGAATTTTGTTTCTATTCTTTTGAACCTCGGTGTTTCTCAAACAGTTTGACTCGTTGGTCTTTTTGCCAATGGTAGCCAAACAGTGGATCCTATGAGTAGCACTCTTATACTGTTACATACTAAACCATTATAAATAAATGACCCTCTTCTGCTAATTCTACTTCCGCTACGATTCTAAGCCTATTGGGTATTCTCGTTTCTTATTATATTGGTGTGGTGTCTGTTATTTCGGGCATATTCGAAGTAACAGACACCATACCAATATAATTAATTACGTATCGCGAAGACGGCGTTTCTTCAATCACTTCACCGCATATGCGGTCATACGTTCGACCTCGCGCGGTGTGGGCGCTACAGCCATAGCGTGCAACTTGTGGAAGTTTGAGACAGACGCGGGGCGAGCACCGGTAGCCACGTGGTTAAGTTCACCGCTGGCCCGAAGCGGGAGACATGGGTTCGATTTCCGTCCCGCTTCATATTTTCACTTATCGCCAGTGTTTAATTTCAATGTCCTAATTCAGCACTATCATTCCTTTCCTTCCTAATTCTTATTCCTTCACCTCGTTCATAAATATTTGCCAGTTCTTGTTTGTTTTTCTTTAGACCTCCTTATCTGCTCTTCAAGGCTGAACTGAACTTCGCTCACAAATTACGCCTTCATCGGCGATCTTGTACTCTACTTTTTGCAGATGTTTAAAATACAGTTCTGCTCACCCATGTTTTATTATTACTATTATTGAATCTAGAAACTGAATAGTTCTTCTCAGGGAAAAATAAAAATTATTATTACGAATCCTGATGA
The DNA here is from genome assembly GCA_026315105.1 of Locusta migratoria. Classification (NCBI taxonomy): domain Eukaryota; kingdom Metazoa; phylum Arthropoda; class Insecta; order Orthoptera; family Acrididae; genus Locusta; species Locusta migratoria. The sequence goes on from CM048755.1 coordinate 460,744,856, forward strand.
AAATTAGTTTTTTACGTACAGTTTAAACTTACAACTGTCCCTTAAAATAAAAGTAAATAACTCTTCTTTATAAGAAATAAATTCTCTGACTGCTTAACAAACGAAGCAAACAAAACAAGAAATCAAATAAAAATGTTCAAATGTTTGTAGAGCTTATGGAACATACGTACGGGGTCATCAGTCCTTAAACTTACAACCTCTTTATGAACTAGCTAATACTAATGACGGCACAAATATCCATGCCCAAGGGGGAATTCGAACCCCCGACCGTAGTGGCAGTGCAGACCCTGACTGGCGTGCCGCAGACCGCTCGGCCACTGCTGCGGCCAAGAAACTCTACTAATACTGTTCAACATCCCGTATATCCTCCTTCAGCCTCAAAGACGGCTCGAAGTCCAAATCAAATGTTCAAATGTTTGTAAAGCTTATGGGACTTAACTACGGGGTCATCAGTCCCTAAACTTACAAACTACTTATCAACTAGCTTATGCTAAGGACGGCACAAATATCCATGCCCGAGGGAGGATTCGAACCCCCGACCGTAATGGCCGTGCAGACCGTGACTGGAGCGCCTCAGTCCCCTCGGCCACCGCGTCCGGCGCTCAAAGTCCGTCGGACAGTGAACCCACAACTCTAATCACGTAACATGGACATTCAAGTAACTGGTTTCAAGAGTATTGCCTCTGTCGGCTTCGAGCCTACACCGCTTCCACATGGCACGGTTTCACCTGCCCTCTACCCCCAGTATATTTTTGAAAACTAGGACTAACGCAACAGCGTTCAAGTTTTATACTTTTTAATGAGGATGTGATATTAAGCTTTCGATTGTTTTAAATTTAACGTCAACGCTGGGGAAGGCTAAATGGCAGATATGTTTTCTAAGGAATTTTAGCACCTGATGATTTGTCTACAGGACGCGAAACCGGTAGTGCTTTTTAAAATAAAGTTAATTGCAGTCGAAGCGGATTTTGTTTCAAAATGTTCCAAGAGTCCTGAATCACATGAGAAACCTGGTGGCGACTCGACAGTGAATGTCGTGCTTCACCAGTCAGCTTTCGTCTGCAGCCGTGGAGCGATGCCTACGAGAAAGACAGGCCTCGGCGCACACGTCATCCGACGTAAGCATAGCAGTCCTGAGCCGGCTGGCCGGCTAGCTAGTTGGCCGGCCGCTGTGAGGCGGTGGGCCGTGCCCCACAAATCAGTAAGTTTAAACTGGACGCACAGACTAATTTTCATCAGGAATCGTAATATTTATTTTTCCGAGAGAAGAAGTACTCATTTTCTAAATTTAATCAATCTCTAAAACAAATATGGTTGTGCAGAATTGTATTTAAAAAATCTGCGAAAAGTTTAAATATAGAAGATCGCCGATGCAGGCGTAATTTGTGAGGGAATTTCAGCCTAGAAGGGAAGATAGAGAGGCCCAAACAAAAAGAAACAAGAATTTTCAAATAGTTATGAAGGAATATCAATGTAAAATACACGAAACCTGAGACGGTTTTCCTTCTCAAACATGTCAAAGACATTAAAGATAAAGGTGAAGCACTGAATTAAAATTTGTGATGCGGTCGGGAATCGAATACAGACCTCCATGCTTACTAGTCTATTTCGCTGCGTGGAGAGCCTTGGCAGTTGTTCCAACATTCAAATACACGAAACCTGAGACGGTTTTCCTTCTCAAACATGTCAAAGACATTAAAGATAAAGGTGAAGCACTGAATTAAAATTTGTGATGCGGTCGGGGATCGAATACAGACCTCCATGCTCGCTAGTCTATTTCGCTGCGTGGAGAGCCTTGGCAGTTGTTCCAACATTCTTTGGAACACAGATGCTGAAGTAAAGTTTGTGACGTGGAGGCGCCTTATCGCTAGTGGTGCGATGGTCTAGTGGAGAGTAGTCTGCCTAGTAAGCAATTGTGAATTAGGTGACGGAATAAGGATTAGGAAGAAAAGGTTAGACAGTGCTGCATTAGGACACTGAAATTAAACAATGGCGACAAGTGAAAATGTGAAGCAGGCCGGTAATCGAACCTGGGTCTCCAGCTTCGGGCCAGCGGTGAACTTAACCACGTGGATCCCGGTGCTCGCCCCGCGTCCGTCGCAAACTTCCGCAAGTTGCACGCTATGGCTGTAGCGTCCCTATCGTGCGAGGTCGAACGTAGGACCGCATATGAAGTGATTGAAGAAACGCCGTCTTCGCGTGTCGTAATTAATTATATTGGTATGGTGTCTGTTACTTCGGATAGCCCGAAATAACAGACACCACACCAATATAGTAAGAAAAGAGAATACCCAATAAGCTTCGAATCGTTGTGGAAGCAGAAGGCGGTTATACGTGATTCAGAGCAACATTAGCAGGAGAAATTTATTTATTTAGAATGGTTACGTATGTAACGGTGTAAGTGCTACTCACAAGATCCACCTTTTGTATACCATAGGCGAAAAAGCAAAGGTTTCAAACAGTTTGAGAGAAACTGAGGTTCACTAGAACAGAATCAAGATCTCACCAACGAAATGAAACGATTTTTAGTTTATTTCTTTTAAAGCACATGAAGTATGTTTTAACGTTGTAATTTATGATTTCATTTTATTATTGTGTATTTTTTCAACGAGAAAGAACAGTATAACGTTCCAAGATTAATTTAGGGAATAAATAAATTAACAAATTGTGAACAATTATAGTACAGGAGACGAAACAAGTATAAAAAAGCATTGTGGACGAAGCACGTTGGTCAGTAAGGGTGATGAAGGCAAAATTAAAAAACATTAAACAGAAGTTAAACTCTTTATCACAACTATTGTTGATGGTAAGAAGCTATAAACGATATCTGAATTTTTTTTCTTTCAGGTTGGAGGTTTTCCGAATGTTTTTTTCTCGAAGTTGATGCAAAGCTCTTTGAACGATAAATAGTAGTAAAATTCTCGGTGTATTGATAGTGTAGAAGGTAATCGTCACCAACTTTGGTCGTCATGTAATGGAACTTACACGAACCAGCTTACAGACCATGACAAGAGGTTCAAAACTTATTGTATTTCTTGTCACACAAACAGAAAACTTTGTTACACCATCAGATTTTCGGCGGGTTAGTTCTTTGCTTGCAGCGAAACCTATCGAAATAATTAAAATAAAATTTTAAAACCAACAAACAATCTCAATGTTCAATTCAATCTGTAACTGCCATGTCATCATTCAGATATAATTTGAAAGCTACTTCGAGCTTAATGTGTTGCATATTCAACAGAATACATTTTTAGTAGAACACACACTCCTTATTTAATGCATCATAACTTGTTTCTGTTCCAAGTTCAAACAAAGTTATTATACACTTGTTGTTTCGCAATGCAAGAATTACCACTCAATATAGTAACTAACAGGACGTCTATCCGAAACCAACCATTAGTATAGTTTTTAATTCAGTGAACAAGCATTTAGACTAGGACGACAATCCATTAGTAAATCGGTATGAGGCAAACCAGGCCTCATAAAGCACTGTCCGTATAGGAAAAGACAGGTCCGGCCACATCCGTGAGCAGCCGAGGAAAGGCGAGGCATTCCTCTACTCTGCTCAGTCGCTAGGGGCCGCAAGAGATTTACGCGGAAGTAAACGGGGCACTCACAGCACGGCGAGCGCGTGTAAACAAAGTTTCTTACTCGACAACCTACTCCAGCTAAACCTTCCCAATGGTATTCAGTTTGCCTCAGAAGTTTCAAAAATGATTCTTGTATTAAGTGTGCCGGTAATATGAAACTGCTAAATAACAACGATGAACACCCTAAGGAATGTAATATAACTTCGGCATATAAATACATGCAACATTTTTGAAATATTATTTTCATTTAATACTTCATAGAATTATGAAAATTAAATGATGAAATAAGATATTTTAATTAATTAAATTAGTTACAATGAATCCAAATATATATACCATGCATTGAATTTTTTATAATTGATAATTAAAAATTACAAGGGTTAATATAAGAAAAGTATTTTGGAAGGGACAGGATTCAAACCTGTGCTGTTTCATTCAAAAGCTAATCGTTTAGCTACTTCGCAACACCGAAAACACCGTCATCAGCAATGGTGAGCCTCAATATTAGCTGATATTGCACCTATCTGTAGTTGGATCATTTGGCGTGAGTTTTCTCTATTCCTATGGCCTACACAGGGGAGATATTCTAGGAATTTAAAAGGTTCATATTCATGTTTCTTCTCGCACAGATTGGTCCAAGTAGGTGAGACCCATCCAGCGATCCCTAGTGTTGAGACTTTCAACACGCAAACGTACAAGGGGATATTATTAGCCTTTGTCGTCAAGACACTCGCATTCGGAGATTGTCGTTGTAGCTATTACACTCTTGGTATGTGCTTGTCAAGTTTTGAACCCGCATAAAGGCAATGTTTTGCAGTATGCACTTATTTCAGCTAATAAATTGTGACTACTATATTGTTTGATATTTATAAATCCATACGACATGTGCCCTGAAACCAACGTTTATTATCTGTCTGTGGAAAAACTTACGCTATGACTCACACGATCTGTTGCTTTTTTCTGGTGGCAGTGTCAATCTGCTCAGAACATCTGACGCAAATAGACTGTCTATTTCGTTCATTCATTCAAAACTTCATCATATCAACTGGCTGAATGAAGAGTTAAAACTTTTTGATACTATATTCGCTACCAAAGTTGTTACTGAGCAGAAAAGTTACGTATGTGAAAATTACGGATAGAACTCGTGAAAATGAGTGAATAATTAAAAATAAAAGTGCTGCGGATGTCAGATCGATCCTAGGACCTCGTGTTACTCATCTGCGCATTTATGCCGGCGCCACTCACACATACTATAGCATAACCGTTTATCGAATCTCTGCAGGAACAAGGTCTACTACCTATTCATAAGTGGCAGGAAACTACGCACGCTTCTGACGAAAAACCGTGGTTTTGTATTCTGCACAGTAACTGAAACCCACCGGTGTGTAATGCTGTCCTACTACAGAATAAATGGCTGCGGCTTCTAAAACCAAGGAATTAGCTTTAGAATCTTTCACTCCTCTAATTGCTACGATGGAGAATCACCAAAAGTCGACTCCTAGGTTTGAGATTTTACAAATTATTCAGTCTACTTGTTTTTGCTGTTTGCATTATCAAATTAATGCCTGCTTCTTTGAATAGATGACCGACTTCATTCTAAGGTGATTGTTCAGACGTCTACTTCCTGCATGACGTATTACTAGGTGCGGGGGCTCACCCACGGACATCTCCTTCGTGGTGAGGCCCCGCCCCAGTGTCGTTGTGGCTCCCACTTAACAATAGTCCACATCCTAGTGGACTGCCCGTTTTTAGCCGCCTTGCGGCGTCGTTTTAACATTCCTGGCGTTTTATCAGATGTTTTACGTGACGATGCTTCAGCAGCAAATTCAGTTTTAAGTTTTATTCGAGCAGGAGGTTTTTATCAGTCTCTATGACTGGTCTTTCCCTTGCACTGCCGAGTGGTCGACTTTTCCTTTTTTATTCCTATGGTCGGTCAACCACTGCCTTCGGCCACTTTGTAGTAAGGTGTCTTTGTGTGTTCGTCCCCTTTTCTTTTAGTTTCTTCTCCGTTTTGTTGATGTTTTATAGACACAGTGGGATTTCCATCCCACTTCGCAAACCTAATATCTGGGCGCATTTATTTGACGTCCGCGCTTTTATTTTTGACATTTTGTGATGGAATGGGGGACTGATGACCATTGTAGTTTTGTCCCCCTTAAACATCCAAATAACAACAACAACTAGGTGCGGGTGGTTTGGCGGGTTTATATTTTTGATTAGTATGCGAAACATATCGCCTTCGATACTCGCCAGTGACCAACTCACACCAAAAGATCTCTTTAACCTCTGGGGAAGCCAAGTGGCGAACACCGAGCTCGCCAGTATTCGGAATTCTTGTTGTCGTTCTACAGACTGGATTGAAACAGGATTATATTAAACGACTACGGATTTGAAAGTCACAGAGATTTAATATTCCTGATGTTGCTTGCACGAAAAACGTTGCCTTTGCGTCGTTTTTGAAAGAAACGGAATAAAAATACAGGACAAGTAGTATGGAAAAATACCAAACATCTGAGGAGAACTGTAATTTGTGGTGACACAGCTGGCATATGTTTGTTAAATTTTTGCTGATATCTTAGTTGCAACATCAACCGAAAGAGAACCAATGGAAATGACACGATACTTTCACGCTCGGAAATACCATCAGTGATCTGCGGCGCCAAACGGTTGTCGTCTTTACAGCGCAACCGAGGCGGTGGACGGAAACCGTCAGCGATACTCGGAACATGATGCACCATGATGTAACAGCTTCATAAATAAGTCCATTCTTGTAATTGAATTACTTATATGATATACATGCAATTTTTCCATTTGAATGTGTCAGTAACGTCCGAAAATATTCACAGACTGCATCATCTCAATTCTAATTGCTGTCTTTGTTCATTGAAACTATAAAAAAAGAAATGTGGAAAGGAATTTGTCGGTCGCGAACAACTTAAAACGCTATGGCTAATACGCAAAGCAGTTTCTAAAATCAGTTTTCGAAGTCGCTTTCACGTCGCATAGAAAGCACGCGTGTTGTTACAACTGGCTGCGATACTGGAAGATAACATTTTTCCTCTCAGGTTTCGTGGCAGATGGGTAATCGACAGTATGTACGATCGTGTTACCAAGCAGCAGAACTTTGCGGTTGTGTATAGCGATGAGGCGGGGGTCTCGCGAATTCTGTCACTGACTGTACATTCGAAGTAATCAGACATTGAGTATTGATGTCTTTGTTAGAAACTGATAGCCAAGAATGCCTTATCAGTTTGTGGCGCAGGAAGAAAATCGGAAATCAGGGTTTAACGTCTTGTCGCCAACGTGGTCACTAGAGGAAGAGGTCACGCGCGCATTGTTTGGGTAAGAGTGGGAAAGGAAATCGGCCGTTCCCTTTCGAAGAATCGTCTCGGAATTCACCTGAGGTAATTTAGGAAAATCACGGAAAACCTAAATCTGGATGGCCAGAGGAGGATTCGAACCAAGGTCCTCCCGAATGGGAGTCCAGCGTGTTAATCACTGCGCTACTCCGCTCGGTGCGCGATACAAAGTCTAACTGCCAATAGTCTAAGAGAGCAGCAAGTAGTATATGGTACGGGGGGACATAGAGCTTACGAGCTCTTTTTATGTGATTTCATGTAACTTCCAATAAGTGGCATACAGTTTCAGTTCATTATATGGAATTTGTATTATGTAAGTGATGTTTGTAATTAACAAATATGATTGAAACATTCTTGTTGTATCCTGTCGTAGCAACTGCCTAAATACGCGTCATTCTTAACCATAACCAACAATTATCATCAGGGCTACACAAAAAGGAAACTTTCGTGTTTTGGCTCAGCGCGCTCGGTCAGAGATTTACCGACGTGGTAGCTCAGAGAGCTCCTCAGAGGACTAGACGTCCTCTGTAACGAAAAAACTACGACAACGACGAAACGATCAAATTAAAACAGAAACCAACGTTCACAAAAGACCACTCAAACTAAGGGACCATTGAAAAGAGAGACAGACAATGGACCCATCGCCATTTTTAATAAAAAACTCAGCAAAATTCCCAACGAAAAACAGCGAACAAAAATGAACAAATGACCGATTTACCTGAAAAACAAAAAAATTAAATAAAAATAAAACTCGTGACTACCATTTTCCCCCTAAAAGGTTTTCACACACTCTTGTTAATTTAACACAACTATATATTGCAAGATTCCGAGTTGTTCAAAGGTAACAGAACTTTCTCTGAAAAGTTCATTTGTTCTATTTTGGGAACATACCCTGAAATACATACCAACTAATTGCAAACAGACTTCTTTTTCCCATGTATATAAACTGGGAGTACTGTTATAATGATAGTTGTAGAGACCGCGCAAGGTAAGGTGGACGATGCGCAGAGACGAGTTTTGGTCTGAAGCGCCGGGCGAGTTCATTCGTTCGTTCGGAAGGGGAGGCCGCGTCTGCCCACTTCCGCCTGCCGGCCTGTGCACATGGAGTGAACGCACCGCTATAAACGGCACAGTCTCCAAGCGCTAAAGGTGCACGAAGAGTTCTACATAGTCAGGCAGGAGAGACGGTTTTCAGTGTAATTCAATTTGTCGGAAGAGGTAAAATAGGAGATAAAAATCCCATTAAAAGTGTCCTTGAAATAGTGCAGGCTGCTACTGTTGTTTCACTTCTTACAATAAAAAATAAAGAGAGAGAGAGAGAAATTAGTTGCCGGTAGTACTGAAGGTTTCTCGATTCCAGGAAAAAGCGGAATAAAAAAAAAAAAGGTCTTAGATCTATAAGATTTTCATGAGCAAGTTGTGCGGAGATTGATATACAATTTCCACGTGATAAACAAACAGTGCACCACAATAAAGTACTTTTCCCGTAATAAGGGAAAATATTTCTTTTAAGTGAAGTACTTCTTCATTGCAGTACCTACTTCAAAAATTAGGCTTCAGGTACATTAGTTTTTCTTTTTTTCTTTTTTATTCAGTGTAATAATATTACATGCTTTATTTTTCGTGCAATTAACATGGTTGATATTTACCAGGTGGCGCAAAAAACAGCTTATAGGAAGGTGCTTAAGGAACGTTTGGAAGTACGCCGTAAACGTGTCGATTATTTAAAGTAAAATAGTACCATGCAGAGGGTTGACCTCCCATATATGTCTATGAAAGATAATTCGCAGTTCGCATACTACGCCCAATAAGTGGGCAGATGGATCGAGTAATGGAGCAACTTTCAAAAGGACAACGTCTGATTGTAGTACACGCAGGGAACTGATAAGGACAAGTAGTTCTGCAGAGTATAAGGTATTAATCTGCCTAAAGGCTAAAGGAAACATTTACATTTTGTGGTCTAGTGAGCAATCCTTTTAATTTCAAACACGTTCTATAATGCAGCGACAGAAATACCATCGGCTTTGTGAAAGCGTTTCGTGCCGGCCGCGGTGGCCGAGGGGACTGAGGCGCTCCAGTCACGGTCTGCACGGCCACTACGGTCGGGGGTTCGAATCCCCCCCTCGGGCATGGATATTTGTGCCGTCCTAGTTCGTAAGTAGTTGATAAGTAGTTTGTAAGTTTAGGGACTGATGACCACGTAGTTAAGTCCCATAAGCTTAACAAACATTAGAAAGCGTTTCGTATTATGGGTAATTGATCTAGTACTGATTCTGACTGATTGGTTAAGCTCTACCCAGATGAATGTAAATTGAAGACTAGTGAAAAAATTTTGTATTTGCAAATTAAACAGAAACACCATACTTCCAGCATGCACACCAGTAATACTAACAAATCAGCCCATATCCTGTATCGCAAATGTTTCATAACTAACGCTTTAAGTAACATGTATTTCGAAGTAAGATAGGTGATGTTAATAAGTTGATAAAAATAATTAAATATTAATAACTATGCGTTTAGCCGGTATTTAGAGAAAGGTATTTCTAATGGAATGGTTAGATAGAGGAGAGAGAATTTATAAAACTCAGGCACTCAGTGGAATCAAATCAAATGTATGTAAACCTATCGGACCAAACTGCGCGGTCACCAGTCTGTAGCTTCAAACTACTTAAAACTAGGTAAACTAACCTAAGGACAACACACACACACACACACACCCATGCCCCAGGGAGGACTCGAACCTCCACGGCGAGCAACCGCGCGCTCCGCAGCGAGACGCTTTAGACCGCTCGGCTACTCCACCGCGGCGCAGGCAGTGCAGTGTAGGCTACAGTTTAGAGCGGCACTTCCCCTCCAGCGCTGATCACTTCCCCTCACTCTCCGGCCGCTACCCCCACTATTACTACTCCCCCCACGCTTGCCCAGCGGTCTGTGCATCTACCGCCAGTTTATCCTGCGTGCACTCTAAGTGATGTAATGGTAGTAGTATCTTTGTATATAGATTAAGTACAGGAGTTATGTAGAAGTCAGTGTTGCCACACTTATTCCATTTGTTATTTTAGCTGTAAAAGAAAACGTAATCACGGTTTGAAACAGAATATTTGCCCTTTACTTCAGTGTAGAACAAAGTAACATGAACAAAGTCATATCTGAAATAAAGAGACCAAAGGAAACATTCAAAAGACAAACATTTTAGTAGACACATTGATTGTAATTAATGACTTTCAACATATTCCATAAGTACAGAAAAATTGCTTAGAGAAAAAAATGTAATAAGGTACCTTTTTTCCGATGTATACACTTCCCTTCCGTTTGAAAGTGGCTTGTTAAATTTTCTAAGTAAGAGCTCGGGCAGTAGAGATTGGTGAATGCGAGTGGAAACATTCACTGCTGCTCTAAATTACTTTACGAGTGGCCACAGTACTTGTGCAACGGGAATTTATCTAACTGCACACTCCTTAAGGAAGCAGACAACATTTGAACAAACACAAAATTAAAGTTCAAAAGAGGGATAGATAATTGAACATGGGACAAGGATTATGATATAATAAAGCAGAGGTTTAATACTTTAAATCATTATCTATTCAACAAAATGAACAAGCAAATAAATGTAGGGAGACCATATTAAGCATAATAAAGCACACACCTTTTACAAAACTGAATGGAATCACAAAGTTACTCCCCATAACGAAATTGTTTCTACCCTTTATGAATAGCCGGCTGCAGTGGCCGAGGGGACTGAGGCGCTCCAGTCATGGTCTGCATGGCCACTACGGTCGGGGGTTCAAATCCCCCCTTGGGCATGGATATTTGTGCCGTCCTTAGGATTAGCTAGTTCATAAGTAGTTTGTAAGTTTAGGGACTGATGACCCTGTAGTTAAGTCCCATAAGCTATACAAACATTTGAACAGTTTGTTTATGAATATAGAGGTAACATGGAAGGACATTTTCAATTACACAGTGCATAAAGGAAAGCACATTCATTCACTCACAGGCACACACATAATGCTTGCGATACATTACTCATGTAGCAACACTTGATAGCAGTGGCGGAACTAAGTGTCAGCGGCATTTTGATGAGATGGCGGGTGCCTTGAAGCACTAATTAAAACTCTACTTTGCACCAAACGAACTCATGTGTGGGGAGGCAGCAGCATACTACCATGCAGCATACGTGCCATGTGGTGTGCGACCATAGTGAATTACATAGGATTTACAAAAAGTAATTAATTTAGAATAAGCAAGTAAAGCACGCAAGAGAATTTGTATAGAAGAAAGCTAGTATTAGTGAAATCATTGCTGAAGGCCAAAGTAAAGACTGTTACAAAAGCACATGTTGAAATCGGTCATAGCAAGACAGGAAAGATGGAATCAAACCAAAAAATCTGAGAAATATTTAGCATACTCACAGATACAGACATGACGCTAAAACGTTAGTTAATAAAACAGCAAGGGAATTCAAACAGACTAAGTTTACATGAAGGCTGAAGGCCACACACGCGAATTCTAATTTTCAAAAACGGACACAAAATCATTATGAGAATAAGAAGGCAAACACTAAATCTAAACTGAATTACTCGAGTTCTTTAAATGAAGAAACACTTCGCCTCACATAGCGAAAGAATTACTAAATGAAATCTCTCACTGATATACCAAGACTGCATGATCACAAAGAAAGGAAAATTCTAACAGCATGCCATCCCCTCAGCATGATTCCACAATGTACTTACTTCGATGGTCGCAGAGCCAGCCGCGGTGGCCGAGGGGAATTGAGGCGCTTCAGTCACGGTCTGTACGGCCACTACGATCGAGGGTTCTAATCCCCCCTCGGGCATTAATATTTGTGCCGTTCTTAGTATTAGTTAGTTCATAAGTAGTTTGTAAGTTTAGGGACTGATGACCCCGTAGCTATACAAACATTTGAACATTTGATGGTCACAGCAAGAGTGAAAACCTAAGGCCACGTCAAAAGCCTTCCCCACCACACACCGGATGTAGAGCGCGCTAAATTCGTCACAGCGCGCTCAGAGCATAGTGTCTACCAACCCCTTGCTACCTGAAGAACATAATATCCTCTTATAGAGCTCCAGAGAGGTCTATTTTCTCACATTTTACTAAAAAACGACAGTTTCCACAGAAATCTAGGGAGTTCATTTATACAGGGTGCTCCACTGATAGTGACCGCGCCAAATTTCTCACGAAATATGCATCAAACAAAAAAAACTACAACGAAAAAAACTTTTCTAGCTTGAAAGGGAAAAACAGATGATGCTATGGTTAGCCAGTTAAATTGTGGTGCCATAGATCAAACGGATATCAACTTCATGTTTTCAAAATAGGTAACCCTATTTTTATTACATGTTCGTCTAGTACGTAAATAAATATGAAAATTTTCATTTGGGAGACTTCTGTCGCTTTGTGATAGATGGCGATGTAATATTCACAAACATATTGCTTACAATTTTAGACGAACAATGGGTAGGTTTTTGTAAATTAAAACACACAATATAGGTACGTTTGAACTTTATTTCGGTTTCTCCAATGTGATAATGTACTTTTGTGAAATTATCATATATTATGAGATAGCATGCTGTTACTGCGTGATTACCTGTAATTACCTCATGACTTCAATCAATGCTCAAAATGATGTCCTTCAACTTCAATGCATTAGGCGTAACGAAATTCCTCTCAACATCGAGTAGTTCGCCTTCAGTAATGTTCTCAAATGCATTGAAATAGCGCTGACGCCTGTTGTCTGGCGTTGTCGGAGAATCACGATAACAAATATTCTTCAATTTTCCCCACAGAAAGAAATCCGGGGATGTGAGATCCGGTGAACGTATGGGTCATGCTATGGTGCTTCTACGACCAATCCACCTGTCATTAATATTCCATTTAAGACCGCTTCAACTGTACGCGAGCCATGTGCCGGACATCCATTATGTTTGAAGTACATCGCCATTCTGTTATGCAGTGGAACATCTTGTAGTAAAAATCGGTGAACATTACGTAAGAAATCATCATACATTGCACCATTTAGATTGCCATCGATAAAATAGTGGCCAATTATCCTTTCTCTCAAAACCCTGCACCATACATTAACCCGCCAAGGTCGCTGATGTTCCACTTGTCGCAGCTATCGTGGATTTTCCGTTGTCCAATAGTGCATATTATGCCTGTTTACGTTACCTCTATTTGTGAATGACGCTGCGTCACTAAACAGAACGCGTGAAAAAAATCTGTTACCGTCCGTAATTTATTTTGTGCCCTGTGGCAAAACTGTACTAGATGTTCAGTGTCTTCGCCATGCAAATCCTGGTGCATACAAATATGGTACAAGTGAAATTTATGTTGATGTAGAATTCTCAACACCGACGTTTTTGATATTTCCGATTCTCGCACAGTTTGTCTGCTACTGATGTGCGGATTAGGCGTAACTGCAGCTGAAACACTTACTTGGGCATCATCATTTGTTGCAGGTCGCAGTTGACGTTTCACTTGTGTCTGACCTCTTCCGGTCATTTTAAATAACGTAACTATTCGTTGAAAGGTCCGGACACTTGGATGATGTTTTCCAGGATAACGAACAACATACATAGCACAGGTCCGTTGGGCATTTTGATCACAGTAGCCATACATAAATACCATATCGACCTTTTCTGCAATTGGTAAACGGTCCATTTTAACACGAGTAATGTATGACGAAACAAATACCGTCCCCACTGGCGAAATGTTACGCGATACCACGTACTTATACGTCAGTGGCTATTACAGCGCCATCTATCACAAAGCGAAAATAGTGTTTAAAATAAAACGTTCATATTAATTTACGTACTAGATGAATATGTAATTAAAAATGTCTTTGATATCCGTTTGACCTATGGCAGCGGGCCAACCATAGTGCCATTTATTTTTCCCCTTCAAGCTATAAAAGTTTTATTCTTCGTAGTTTTTTTGTTTGATGCTTATTTCGTGAGATATTTGGCCAGGTCACTGTCAATGGACCACCCAGTATATGAAACTAGAAGTATGAGCACGTTGTTTAAAATATTCATTATTATAGTATCCTCTCAGTTTATGTGCATATACTTCAGAAGACCATTGTCCAATTCGTTGTTATGTATTTCACAGCATGTTCACGAAATAGAACAAACACACATTTTAGAGGGAGTCCTCTTCCATATGCACATCTGTCAATTATGCAGAATAATTTAATTAATAAGGGTACCCGAAACCTATTTACGGGCAATGGCGAAAAATATGGTATTAGCGGGTTTCGAATTACCGACCATGTGCATAACAACCTAACGCGCTACGTACTGCACTAAGGCGAACAGTTACCAATTTCCTAATTGTCATACTATTGATGTCAGTTGTTAACTCCCAATATGGCATTTTATACACTAGATAATAATTTCAGTACTAAGAACGACGTGTTTTTGTTAATTCTTCAGTGCGCCATTGCTTTGAAATGACAACGCGTAAGTTATAATAACAAAATCATAAAATACAGAAAGCAAGATGGTGTATGCTAGAGAGAGAGTCCTGGGCGAGGAATGTCACGTGATATTTCCGAACGCCTGGTTTACGTAAAATTTTCTGTATCAAATCGCCGTTCGTTTTTAAAATATCTCCACAACAGCGCGGGTTATAAAAAACATAAGAGAGCAGAGCTGTAAAGAATTTTCTTCTCTACAAACTCATTTATTCAATTTTCGTGTCAGATGAACCGTTTATTTGCAATTAAATTTCTTGCTGTCAATAAGCCATTAAAACGGCCTTTTTTGTTTTGTTTTCTGTTTTACTAACGTATTTTAGTCCGAAATATTTGAAAACGGTGGATCCGGTCTCTGTCGGCTGACAATTATATCTGTAAAATTGGATGCCGATCGGTTGAACGGTTCGCCTTAAAAAGTGGGCACACGTTACGCACAGACAAACAGATATACATAACCAAATCTCCGTTATTTTTGCAAATATCTCAGAAACTATGTGATATATGAAAAAACGAAGTTATAGAGAATTCTCTCCTCTACAAATTCGTTTATTCAATTTCCTTGTCATATGAACTGTTAAGCCGTTATCTTCATTTAAATTTCGAGCTGTCAAAAAGCGATCGCAAAGACCCACTTTTAATGTTACTACCGTAACCTAAAGTGGGGCAAAATACTTCATCTGTAAAAACGGCCATATTTTGCGAAGTGAGAAGCTGAAACCTGGGGCTGCATGGGCACTTATTTTTACCATATTCTCGCAGTCCTCTGCCCCTCTGTTCACTTCTTCCTATCACATCTCCTCCTCCTCCTGTATCAGCCCATCTCTTCCGCCCCCTCCCTCCATCTCCTCGTTATCTATCTGTTCATTCTTCCTCCCCTTATTTATAAAAACTCATATCTGTAGCCGGCCGCGGTGGCCGAGGGGATTGAGGCGCTCCAGTCACGGTCTGCACGGCCACTACGGTCGTAGGTTCGAATCCCCCCTCCTGGCTTGGATATTTGTGCCGTCCTAGTTCGTAAGTAGTTCATAAGTAGTTTGTACGTTTAGGGACTGATGACCCCGTAGTTAAGTCCCATAAGCTATACAAACATTTGAACATTTTCATATCTGTAATATTTTATTGTGATTAGTGAAACATTGTCAACGTTTATTTCAGGGTATTATTTTACACCTGCTATACACATCTTGCGTTTTATCAAAAGCATCTCCATCGAAATATTCACACATGAGCGTACTTTCTGATACATAGTAAATAGCGAAATTACTTCAAGGTTAGAATAAAACTTTAGATTTTGTCGAGGTCAGTAAGTGAAGTATCCTCGGCGATGCACCGTATGGAATATTATTAGATGGCGCCCTTACTCTTGTTTTCTTGCAAAGGATTCAAAATTACTTTTAAGATCGGAATAAAACTGTAGGTGTGTGTCGAGATCTCTAACTGAAGTAACCTGCACTATTCACCACATGAGATTTTATAAAAACAGTGACCTTCCCCTTGTTTTGAAAGTGAAGTGTGCGAAATTTCATCAAGATTAGAAGAAAACTAATATTTGTATGAATTGGAAGCAAACAAATAAACACAGAAAGGGACATTCTTATTTTTAAATGAAAAAGATGAGATTAAATATCGGTACTTCAGTTTTCATGTTCACGTATTAATAGTATCTTACATGAAGGATTAGCAGCTCACAAATAGTTGTGTATGACGGGTTACACATAAAGGGGATAAGATGCTTGCCGGCCGCGGTGGCCGAGGAGACTGAGGCGCTCCAGTCACGGTCTACACGGCCACTATGGTCGGGGGTTCGAATCCCCCCTCGGGCATGGATATTTGTGCCGTCCTTAGTTGTAAGTAGTTCATAAGTAGTTTGTAAGTTTAGGGACTGATGACCCCGTAGTTAAGTCCCATAAACTCTACAAACATTTGAACATTTTTTTGATAAGATGCTTCGGTTTTAGATTATTTCGGTTGTTCAGCTATTTCTTTCGGTTTAACCTATTCTTTTTTTTTAATTTACCCCCGTATTAAAACGAACACACAAAATAGTTATTCAAATCAACCAAGCCATTCCTGAGTTTAGTGGGGCTAATGTACAGCTATTCATTTTTATGTACAAAGATATCCGTCGTTCATAAATAGTGTTCAAAGACTCACATTACATCCTTCCGTAACAACTGACTAAACCACGTCATTCTGAATCATAACTAACAACGAGTATTAGGACTAAAAGTAATCCTTTAGCTGTAACAACCTCCCTCTCTATACATAGTGATCAAAGGAAACATCAGAGGAGCAAAGGCTGTTTCATAGTTTAGCAAGCCACTAGAGGTACCTGCAGAGGCAGAGAGAACCGCATGCAAAGTGACGTGGAGCATATATGAAGAAGCCACTGAGGTGAGGGAAAGTAAGCAACGCCGTGCAGCGCGGAAGCAAATTAGCAGCGAGTTTGTCTTCTATGCGGCATGTTGTTCAAATTTCCCCTTGCTGACTCTCGCCTGTGGACCGATAAGGGTGCGGGCCTGTGATTGCGGAGTGCTGCCCTCCTTTGTGTCCTTTACCGCGTGTGGACTGAAGCGGCGAGTGAACATCACACACACAGCCATGCGGTAGTTTGCGACCAGCGCTAAATTGCACGAGCCAGAATACAGCATCAGCGTCTTTCTGGAGTCTCATATTTCTATTGGTGTAATCAGCAATGATGGGACAAGTTATATAGCATTGTAGTGGACATTTAAACTGTATAAAAGATGGCGTTTAAGGGTAATTTGTGGGAGCAAGGCACAAAAATATGACGAAGCATTTTAGAGGGCGTTATTCATTCTGTTTAAGCAAACGTGTTTGTTGGTGCCATAATTCTGAACTGCATCCTAACAGAGACCCGTATACAGGGTGTTACAAAAAGGTACGGCCAAACTTCTCAGGAAACATTCCTCACACACAAAGAAAGAAAATATGCTACGTGGACATGTGTCCGGAAACGCTTAATTTCCATGTTAGACCTCATTTTAGTATTTCACTTTAAATGTAAATTGAAATAATTCGTGCAGACAATTGTCAAAATACCCAATTGTTTCGTTAGTATATACTGTACTTCCACTATTCACCGCCAGTTGGCCCAATTGAAGGAAGGTAATGTTGACTTCAGTGCCTGGGTTGACATGCGACTCTTTGCTGTACAGTAATAGCATCAAGCCGGCCGCGGTGGCCGAGGGGACTGAGGCGCTCCAGTCACGGTCTGCACGGCCACTACGGCCGGGGGTTCGAATCCCCCCTCGGGCATGGATATTTGTGCCGTCCTTAGTTGTAAGTAGTTCATACGTAGTTTGTAAGTTTAGGGACTGATGATCCCGTAGTTAAGTCCCATAGACTCTACAAACATTTCAACATTTTACTAGCATCAAGCACATCAGTACGTAGCATCAACTGGTTAGTGTTCATCACGAACGTGGTTTTGCAGTCAGTGCAATGTTTACAAATGCAGAGTTGGCAGATGCCCATTTGATGTATGGATTAGCACGGGGCAATAGCCGTGGCGAGGTACGTTTGTATCGAGACAGATTTCCAGAGCGAAGGTGTCCCGACAGGAAGACTTTCGAAGCAATTGATCGGCGTCTTAGGTAGCACGGAACATTCCAGCCTATGACTCGCGACTGGGAAAGACCTACAACGACGAGGACACCTGCAATGGACGAGGCAATTCTTCGTGCAGTTGACTATAACCCTAATGTCAGCGTCAGAGATGTTGCCAATTCCATGGCCTCCACGCTCTCCTGACCTCAACCCTCTGGACTTTCATTTATGGGAGCACTTGAAAGCTCTTGTCTACGGAACCTCGGTACCAAAGGTAGAGACTCTTCGTGCTCGTATTGTGGACGGCCGTGATACAATACGCCATTCTCCAGGGCTGCATCAGCGCATCAGGGATTCCATGCGACGGAGGGTGGATGCATGTATCCTCCTTAACGGAGGACATTTTGAACATTTCCTCTAACAAAGTGTTTGAAGTCACGCTGGTACGTTCTGTTGCGGTTTGTTTCTATTCCACGATTAATGTGATCTGAAGAGAAGTAATAAAATGAGCTCTAACAAGGAAATTAATCGTTTCCGGACACATGTCCGCATAACATATTTTCTTTTTTTGTGTGTGAGGAATGTTTCCTGAAAGTTTGGCCGTACCTTTTCGTAACATCCTGTATATAATCTCTTGAAGGAGGTCATTTCAAACTGCATCTCTCTAGCGATTTCAGTCTAGCCGCACTTGATCCCATTTGGCAGTAATGCATAACAAACTCTGCTCCGTGCAAGATGAGTGTCAATTTATTGTGAGACTAACTTTCCGCCCAGAACGTTAATGTGTAATATTGTGATGGTGGTGTACTGCCCAACATGTCCTGTTCTATCACATGAAGTAAACTACTGTGAACCTGTTCTTGAGATTCAGGATTAAAGAATTTTTACATATTTGTCACTGTCCTCAATTGTAAATTATTGCCGACCGCAGTGGCAAAGCGGTCTGCGGCGCGACAGTCACGTTCTGCAGGGCCACTATGGTCGGGGGTTCGAATCCCCCCTCGGGCATGGATATTTGTGCCGCTGGATGTTAAAAATACAGACGCAATAGGCACATAAATTTATGAATGTTGAAGGTTGATAGTAAATCAGATATATGCCTTTCCTACAACATTACAAACTTGTCAAGGATTGAATGGAGTAGCATTACTCATTCAAAAAAGTATGTTTTAATATGTGAGCGATATCTGTGCTATTTCTAAAGCAAGGACAAGTTAGATGCGCATTTAGTTGACTGTGTTCACTTTATACCAGTTACTAGTGCCATACCTACTGATAAGAATCAGTTCGTAAAATTTACGAAATACAATAAGAATCTGAAACGGTTTCATGATTTATGTTGATACGGAATTCGTCTTGGAACCAGTTGCTCGTTGCAGTCGCAGTACTGACTCTGGTTCGTATTCCGATCAGGCGCATGTCCGTAAGTCATTCTATGCAGTATACTGCGTACACTGCAGCTATGATGCACGATATTTACAGTTTAAATTTTATACAGGAAGCTTTTGCATGGAGTGGTTTACCCATACATTTAAGGAGACAGTGCATCACTGTATATTGGAAAATATGCCTATGGTATTAAGTCCTGAGGAGGAAATGGCGTTATAAATGGCAACGAAATGTCATATTTGTGAGAAACCCCTCGTAGAAGACAGGGTTAAACACAAGGATGATTGTCATTTCACTGGTGCATTCCGAGGAGCGGCTCATCCTGGCTGCAACGTAAATTACATACCATACTTTACAGTTCCCGTTATATTTCACAATCTGAGCAATTCTCATTTCTTGACTTCAAACATTCGCAAACAAAAGGTGGCAGCATACGACAGAAACATTACATTAAAAGAAGGTCACATTTCAATTATTTTACTAAAAGACTTCCAATAATTCACAAAGGTCGGTTCTGCAAGATTAATTTCTGTATTATCGATTCACTAAATTTCCTGCCGTCTTCACTCGAGTAATGTGCGTCATACTTGTCACCAGACGAATTTATGACTGTGAAGACGTATTATCCCGAGGATTATGATACCAGTCTCATTAATCAAAATGGCATTTTTCATATGAATATGTCACCAATGAACCAATTTTACTACATGATCGGTTACCGTCAATCGAAAAGTTTAAAAGTTCGTGAAAAGGCGAAACAATAAAAGAGGTTGAGTACCAACAGATATGCTATATATGGAACGCATTTAATTATAAGGCGGTTAGTGAATACTCCGCTTTATATTTGAAAATGGACGTTCTCCTCCTGCCTAATATGTCTGAAAACTACCGCAGTCGTTCTCTTACTACATACGAATTAGATCCCGCGTATTAAGTAGCTCACACAGCTTAGCGTGGGAGAGGGTCTGTTAAAAATTTGTAACAGAGAGCTGCAACTAACAGTGACAGTTTGACACTAAAATTTTAATTAATATTTTGTATGTCATGCACATATCAACTGTGTGTCGTTCAAATACAACTACAATCATTTTATTATGTATTGATTGCATATTTATGTTGTTTATCGTATATCCCTGTTTCCACAGTAGCATATGAGCTACTGGGCGTGTGTATATGCTTATGTGTTCTTTGCTTTTTGTAGTGTAGAACAGTTTATCCAGCTTTCATGTAGAGTTTAGGATGAATTATAGCGGGTCAAAGAGACATTAGTAGCTACTGGTCTTGAGCCATTCTAGGGTTGGTGCAGGCGTTTGGGCACATTATCTCTATTTCCGGTGCTATCTGAGGAGCTTTTTCTGGTAGTGTGCAATCTCACTCTTCGCTAGGGTTGCACGAGGTAAGGAGGTTCTCCTCAGGTCTTCTTTAGCGATGTAACTTAGATATTTAGTAGTGCGTCGGACTTAGTTTCAATTTCGCATTTCTAGCCCGTTTTTCTAGGGATGGTCCATAGTGAGCTTCACGGTTACTTACGTCAGTACAGGTTCATTACCATGTTTTGCTGTAGTTCGTTTTTGCTATCGTGTTTCCTAGAGGGTAACAAGTAGGAAAAGAATTAACAACTTCTCATTTTTAGTTAGCCTGACTATTTCATATAAGAATGCGTTGCGTATATTCGTGTGCGTGTGTGTTGCTCTTGTTTGATTGTGTTTATTTATAATTTTGCGAGTTTGGCATTTTTTGTGTAATGCGTTTAACTGAGTACTACCTGCTCCCTGTGTGGAATAATACGGTTTCGCTGAGATCCCCTACCCTCGTTCTTGTGTCGTTCTGAAATAATTATCCGCGTGCGTGTAAATCCTTTTTAAACGCTAATAATCTTTTCGCGATTTTAACGCGTTATTCTAGTATTATTGTCTGTTTAGATCACGTTGGTACTGGCCTCGTGGTGAATTACCTTTACGAGTATTTTACCTTCAGTTATCCTGAATATTTACCGGGAATCAAATAGTATTGTTCAAATGTTTGTAGAGCTTATAGGACTTAACTACGGGGTCATCAGTCCCTAAACTTACAAACTACTTATGAACTAGCTTATTCTAAAGACGGAACAAACATCCATGCCCGAGGGGGGGGGGATTCGAATCCCCGACCGCAGTGGCCGTTCAGACCGTGACTGGCACGCCGCAGACCACTCGGCCACTGGGGCCGGCTAAATAGTATTATTTAAGATTTATTTACTTGTAACTTCTTGTAATTTTTGAGTAAATGCCATTTGGGGACTAATCTCTCTCGGAAGAATATCCATGAGCTTAAACTAGATAATGTTTGCTAGGGTGTCTATCTCTCCTCTGTATGATCTGCTTTTGTGAATGACGACCGCACGTATGTGATGAACTCTATCCTTCTTCTCTGTGTTCCACATCTGTTCTATGTACGGCAGTATACCTTATGCAGTACATGACCTGATAGAACAGAGACTTAGGCACAAGATTTCCTTTTATATAAAGGTTTAAATGTCATTACATAAGTATATGTTCAATCAGGTTTTAATTCGTGTCATTAAGCACACATAACTTATCCAACTTCTCGATCATGCATCTTCAATGCCGGTCAGGTAAGACTAACTCTTGATAATTGTTGTTCTGTTTAATAACTGGAAGGCACATTTGGTCTATGTCACTGACTCCGTTTTAAATATTACATTTTGTGATTGAATCTCCTTGGAATAAGTGGGTATTGCACTTCCTGTCCTCGATCCTTGCGTAGACTGTTAGCGGAACTGAGCGGGATTCATTCAAAATTAGGTTTGTGTTCCAGTTTCTTTTGCTCTTCAGTGTATAACACATTAACAGTCAAATTCAATGCTAAATTTCGCGACAAATGTACACCGATGTTGTATCGACGATTTTCCTCCAAATGCATTTCTCGCATGTTATTGATCAAAACGTTCAAATGTTTGTTAAGCTTATGGGACTTAACTACGGGGTCATCAGTCCCTAAACTTACAAACTACTTATGAACTACTTACGAACTAGGACGGCACTAATATCCATGCCCGAGGGGGGATTCGAACCCCCGACCGTAGTGGCCGTGCAGACCGTGACTGGAGCGCCTCAGTCTCCTCGGCCACCGCGGCCGGCCATGTTATTGAAGAAACTGTGTAGGTGTATTACTGGTGATTTATAGCCTATTGCGACAAGACTTTTTCGGTGAATATTTTAACATGCTGCTGTAGGCTGGTTTGCCAGACTGGTGTAACTTTGGGCATGTTAGTGAACTTCGGCCATACGCTCCACATGTTATAGACCAACTAATGATATACCAACCCTAATGTTTCAATCCCATTCAATTAAGTATTTCGTGACCCTTTGCTGGAATAAACGCCTGCGGCATACTTGGCATCCTGCCCACAAGTGCATTTAACTACTGACTGTCACAAGTACTTGATACAATGATCGATTTATTAATTTTAATACTAGCTGAATATGCGAAACAATTGTTAAACATTATAGCTCTGATGACATAAAAGTTTTCTGGGTGTTGTACTGCGTCATGATGTAAGAAGGCTATTACTTAATAACCGACGTTTCGGCCAACGTTACAGTGTCCTTCATCTGGGTATACTGATGTGATCTGGTTGTACTATACTTATATTTACTGTCAATTAGACATTACGTCATAATTTTTAAAATCAACGATGTTGTTGGTGTTTTTTGGCGGAATAATGGAAACATTATTATGATAGGATGCTGAGGCGGAGGGAGTGGGGGTTAGCCGTTGCCTATTGCTTCTTGCATAGCGAGACATGATTGATGGTCATCGGCGAATGAGGTGAGGGCTTCCGTTTCTCTCCTGCTGGCCGTGTGCCACGCGCCGGCAGTTGCTTACTAGTGACGTTCGCGTGTTGTGTTGTCAGTGCGGCCTATTTCGCTGTGATGGCTGGTAGCCAAGAGGGGGAAAGCCTGAGTCCATCTTCTCTGTCCATGTTATTAGGATGTTTTACAATTTCGATGGCTTCCCTTATCTTGCGTTTAACCATCCCTGGTTGCTTGGAGAGTGTTCTGGCGTCGTTAAATTTTATCTTTTTTGCTGCAGTCTTGCTGGTGTTCGGCTACTGCAGATTTATTGTGTTGGCCTAATCTAATGTAGCGTTCATGTTCGCGTATGCGCGTTGCCACTTCCCTCCCTGTCTCACCTATGTATACTTCTCCACACTTGCATTCCACCTTGTATACTCCTGCTGCATGTAGTGCCTCTATCTTGCCCTTTGCGGAGCCACGTATTATGACGTAGTGTCTAATTGACAGTAAATACAAGTATAGCACAAACAGCTCACATCAGTATACCCAGATGAAGGCCACTGTAACGTTGGCCAAAACGTCGGTTATTAAAGTAATAGCCTTCTTACATCATGACGCGGTAGAACATCCAGAAAATTTTTATGTCATCTGACTACGTATTTACATTATTAAAGCTCTGCTTTGGCACCACGGAAAAGGCAAACATAATGAAACTCGTGAAACGGTATACACGGAACGCTGCCAGTGGTTCTAAAGTCTTCCAATTAGTTACAAGAGGAAGTTATTCATTTGTGGTCTCGCTATGATATGGAATAATATCTTCTTCGGCAGCCAGGCGAGTCTTGGGGTTTAAAATACCAGGGGCTTTTGACCGAGTACTCCTAGGCCGCTGTCAAGTGGTAATGACTACCCTGCTGCCATGGCCTGTCCGATATAGTACAAGCTTTCTAGGGTTTTATTTGCGGACGGAGAAGTTAGTACTGCTTCCTCCCACAAGTCCCCTAAAACCTCCACATTCTTGCGGATGCTGTTGCGTAGCAGTGTGCGTTTGTACCGCCCTACAATTCGCACGAGGTGCCGTAGTTGCTGTCCAAGACTTTATGGAAAGCACAGAGTTCTGACTAACCTGTTGTCTTCTATAGTTGTGTCCCCAGCGCAGAAGACAGCACAAAGGTCGTTGGTTCCTCTACAGCATACAAGTGAGGCTAAAATAAGTTCTGTATGATGGAAGCATAAGAAGCGACTCGCGAGATTCTTAATTGTCAGGGATGCCATTCATTAAATGAATAATAAAATATAAACAATTATTGTTAATCCGACTCGGCCTATGCTGCCCGTAGTTCATGTTGACACCTCGACTGTTATCACAATTACACAAAACTTTACTCATGACCAGCGCGATCCGGCGCGTATAGTGGTCAGCTCGAGACTGAAACTGCGGCGCGTTGCGAGAGGGCACATGACGCTCTATTTCACGCCAAAACAGGGCCGTTGCGCGCCTTCTGCAAAATCGCTCTTCTCTTGTTACAATAAGAGAATGCACCTTACACTTTTTAAACTGCCAAAACCTAGCCTGTCCTTGAAAGATATTTATTACAAATTCTCAGCTCTGAATAATTATGTTTAGTATATTATAAACAAAACTAATTTCGAAAGATATCACGTGACGTGAAATGTAGCGACCAATGCGAGGAGAGTACCAGTAACATAGGCGGGCTTTCCCACGGGAACCAGCACCTAATGTGCCATATGCTACTGCTCCCCACCCCACATTTCAACATATGCTGCACTACTGTCTTTCTTCCGCGTTTAAGACACGTACGATGTTAGCAAAGAAACGGCCAGCGGCCAGAAATATGAAGTGGCCATTGGCCAGGAATATCACAATAGCCACGCTGCTGGCTGAGACTTACTGGTCTCCACCTTTTCGGCATATATGGTAATGTTTTCATTACGCGTCTGTCGTGTCCGCTTCACTCTTGCAATAGCTGGAACCCATACTGTGCTGAGCTGCAAACCGCCGCCCTGATTGATGGTGTTTGCAGATTTTTTTTCTATTGCTCCTTTTAAAACGCTATCCAAATATCCGTTTGTCCTCGTAATGACAGAAGTTTCGTCTAATACAATTCGGACTCATTCTTTAGAGTGTGTTCGGCACGCCACATTTTTCCGTGTAGTTTAGGTGTATGCATCTATCTTGTTTCGCCCGACGGAGCTCCACAGTGTGGACTGTATTTCCGGCCACTCTGATGTGGTATGTTGCACACTCCAAGTGTTCTGAACTAGAAATCCTCATGAAGTGTCGTAATATTGCTGGGAACCAGAGACAGTAGTGGATTGTTGACTCTCTTCAGAAAGGCAAAACTGCAATAGTGTTACTCTTATGGTCGGCGTCTCACCAGCAATGGCGTATGCTATCTGACGCTAATTCAAAAATGTTTGTAAATCATGAGCAGCATTCACGATCACATCAGACTTAAAATAGAAGTAGGGATAGATGATGTATCGCCATTTCTTGGCGTGTTAACGTCCTTGATGGTGAAAAAGTAAATGGCCAAATCTGTCACATCGTGTACCGGAACCCTAGTTTCGGATCGGTACTGCAAGAACTCAGCCATTATCATCTATCAGAAGAACGTGATGTTCTGAACACCTTTTCTGTCGTGCTAAAGTTGCGGAAAACCTGCCTCTAGAACTAAGCCATCTCAGAACAGTCTTCCGGAAATGGCTACAGTTAGCGTCAGCCGCGGTGGAGTAGCCGAGCGGTATACAGCGTCTCGCTGCGGAGTGCGCGGTTGCTCACTGTGGAGGTTCGAGTCCTCCCTGGGGCATGGGTGTGTGTGTTTGTCCTTAGGTTAGTTTACCTAGGTTTGAGTAGTTTGTAAGCTACGGACGGATGACCACGCTACGGACTGATGAAACGGAAGCCCTCACCTCATTCGCCGATGACCAAACTGCGTGGTCATCAGTCCGTAGCTTACAAACTACTCAAACCTAGGTAAACTAACCTAAGGACAAACACACACACCCATGCCCCAGGGAGGACTCGAACCTCCACAGTGAGCAACCGCGCACTCCGCAGCGAGACGCTTTAGACCGCTCGGCTACTCCACCGCGGCTGACGCTAACTGTAGCCATTTCCGGAAGACTGTTCTGAGATGGCTTAGTTCTAGAGGCAGGTTTTCCGCAACTTTAGCACGACAGAAAAGGTGTTCAGAACATCACGTTCTTCTGACAGATGATAATGGCTGAGTTCTTGCAGTACCGATCCGAAACTAGGGTTCCGGTACACGATGTGACAGATTTGGCCATTTACTTTTTCACCATCAAGGACGTTAACACGCCAAGAAATGGCGATACATCATCTATCCCTACTTCTATTTTAAGTCTGATGTGATCGTGAATGCTGCTCATGTTTCCAAATAGTACTTCCATTTATTCACGTCTATGTTCCCAAATATAAATGTGATATCAACATAACAATAAGACCATCTTGGCTCAGCGTGAACTCTTGTCAGAAGCCATGTCCTCTCTTTTCTTGCTGAGAAGTTTGCTTGTGGTTGTAAGTAGAGGACATCCGATCGCCATGCCGTCAAGATGGTCAAAACAATGTCGGCCATATATGAAATACAATTTTAGTGTCAGAGTACTGGGAGATCTATTCTTTATTTTACCGGTAAAATGTAAATTTTGTGTGTCTGTTTACACATGTTCGTTTCAAAGGCAGCACCTCCCGTCTGATTTATATGAAAGTACAATTGTGGTTCTATTCAAGCCTACGTTTTCATCGTCGTATTTCCTGTATGGCGGTCGTTAATTCAGTCCACAGTCAACATTAATATGGAGAAATTAGCAGATATCGCCTGGTACACTGTTATAGCTGAGCGAAGGTATTTTTCTCTTTGCATAGATGAAACATTTATCATTTGGCCTCATAGACATAAAGAATTGGAAGAATTCTTATGTATAAAAGTTACAATGCAAGTTTGCAGGAGGAATAGAGACTGATGGTATGTAACCCTTCCTTGACGACTTTGTTTGCTGTAAATCTATTTGGCATCCCAACCACATTGTATAAGGGAAACTTAAAACACAAGGATCGGTATCTACACGCTCTTAACCACCAGTATCATGCACATAAACATAGAGTTTTGTGCACTCTCGTCCATCAGACGAAAGTTCTCTAGGACGCTGTAAACCTCCTACTATAACTAAACAAAGCCACCCCTAAAGCCGTGGTGGAATGCACTATCGCTCTAAGGCGCCTTCCTGCAGAGGCCGAGGTTGTGTGTGTGTGTGTGTGTGTGTGTGTGTGTGTGTGTGTGTGTGTGTGTTGTCCTTTAATTTAAGTTAGTTTACCTAGGTTGTAAGCCTAGGGGGTAGTTAAGTGCGACAGATTCACAAACATTTGAACGTTTTGGACCACCTCTGAAGAGTCTTCTGACAAAATTATTACAGTATTTATCACGGAACATTCCTGGTAAGACGCACAAAATGTTGCCTTTCTGTGTCAAAGTAACGAGTACGAACAGCCGCTTCCTGAAGAGACATTACTTCTCAGGCCTCTCTCACTCGCCAAGATCACCTACTGCATATGGACTAACAAAGGTCCACAGACAGGTTTCATTTGTTTGCCCCATTATGAAAACTATTGGTGAACAACTTACAGACTTGCGGAACACATGCTCAGCCTGTGCACCACATGTAGGTCACTGTGCGCATCACATCAAGAACACTGACGATTTTAGCAGCCATACCAGAAATTTATGCTCTGAGTAAATTGACATAATGGACATATTGAAAGTCACATCCTTATTGTGGTTATATTGTCTATTTTCAAACGGGCCCAGAGAATTCATTACACTGATTCCTGCAGTATTACGGAAGGTGACAGTGGTAAATCCTTCAAAAAATCATACGTTGGTTGATGGCGGAAATTTCATCTAGCAAATTCCTTACACAAAACTATCATCTGTGGCTATATTACTCAATTTACACGTCAGTGCCTATTGAAAGACGACCGTCTGTCGTCTTCCATATATTTTTTGTATATTTCTATAAAGTTATAATTTATTTAATGTCGCTAGATTATCATTTCGTTAAAACTTGAACCCCACTCCTTTCAAGGCTTGAGGAATAACATTTTTATTTCATGTGTTAAAATATTAGTTAATATTGCTAGGTTTTTCTTATTTTGCTTATTTTGTTATGTTAATAATTTATTATTATATTAATTAATGTGGCATAAGTACGGCTTCTCCGCTACGCCACTGTCCCTGTGTGAATGTGCAGTTGTTGTACTTTTAAGTGTGTGCGAGAATCTATGGCCCTTTAAATTTGGGGAGTGATAGCTCGCTTTGCATCGTTCTCTCTGGCTCAGAGTCAATAGCTGCTGAGGTGACCAAAGAAGTTTCCACACTCTTTGGTTACAGTATAGTTAGCGAGCCTTTTCCTCCAGCGCGAGCACTGCTGTCCGTCCCACCACCGCTTTTCGGGTTCCGGTGGCTTCCCGCACAATCCCCGGTGGCCCCTCGGCGGATCATTCTGTTCTGGGCGTCTGGTGAGGTAAGGTTGGTTCTACTCTTGTTTCTGGAGATGGTATCGTTTCATTGACTAGCACGTTTAAGTTACAATCGTGAACTTAGAATAATTTTGTTGGAATATTTTCTCCGATCGTCTGCAGAAATGTGTTCTCGTTTTTCAATTCAGTGATTTCCAATAGATAAACGCGGTGAGTGAGATTCTAGTTGCAGTTTGATAACGGCCTGATATGTTAAAACCTTTTGTGATCATGTGACAATGTATGAACTCTGTGTAAATACTTTCTAGCTTTGTGGGGCCTAATTTCTAATAGGTGATATGTTCATTTTATACAGTGCAAAATCTTCTCATCGTTTCCTTCCGTGAGTGATATGTGTCCCACATGTTTGGTTCATAGAACAGAGCCTTCAGCTTTCACTCTTGTTTGTTCCATGCCCATCAGGCAAGTAACTATGTGGGTATCCTTATGATTTCCACTAATATTTCGCGATCTTCTCTCGCCGCCTATTTTAATTTTGCAGTTTCCTCTCCGACTTGTAGAACGCACTCTGTCTTGTCAGTAAATCTCTCTGAGCCTTGTACAACTTCTTTTAATAGCTTCCTTATGTAATTCTAAACATTTCTATTGGTTGCATGCCGTAATTCTAATTTAATTTTTCCGACTGTGTAATTATTTCATTTTTGTGGTATTTTTGAGGTTGGACTTCATCCATCTCTTGTAATCGCTCCCTATCGCGTGTAGCTGCTTTTCATTCGCTTCCTTATATAATTCTAAGCATTTCTATGGGTTGAATGCTGTAGTTAATTTTCTTTATTTTTCGGAAACTGAATTTATTCAATTTTATCGGTTTTCGGAAGCACGTGGGTCCGAGTTCCAACTTCCGGGGTTTGCAGCTAGTCTCCTGAGTTCACGCCACTTCTCATATAAAATCAGAACCTATATCGATATCTAACAGACTGCAACTTAAGAATCCACCGTGATTTTGTATAATGAATCCGACTTTCAACCACTTCACCTTCAGTGGAGTGCGTACATGTAACGTATCGCCGGCCGCGGTGGCCGAGGAGACTGAGGCGCTTCAGTCACGGTCTGCACGGCCACTACGGTCAGGGGTTCGAATCCCCATTCGGGCATGGATATTTGTGCCGTCCTTAGGATTAGCTAGTTCATAAGTAGTTTGTATGTTTAGGGACTGATGACCCCGTAGTCAAGTACCATAAGCTCTACGAACATTTGAACATTTTGTAACGTATCCGTGTGTCGCCGTTACCGTGTTTGCCCGCGTTTTCTGTTAAGATGTAATTTAACTTGCTATACACACGCACCGTCTCAAAACAGGCACGACAGACCAGAGCCAGCTTCAAAGAGTTTGTATATTGTGTTTTGTGCTACCTCCGACTTGCTGAATTTCGCCTACGATAGCGACACCTGCTTCCGCCTCGTTTTAGCACGATGTTTTTGGTGAGTTTCGCTGTGGCATTGCGTGTGTGAAAGAGAATGAGTGTTGTTTGTGAATCCTTCCTCCCAGTAGCGTTAAATCATGTATAATTTAGGCTGGGCACCGTCCGCATTAATCCATGTAAGAGATGCATTTTATTGTATTAACAAAATTGGTTCCCCATTTTGCTTGTTTTCTATCTGAATAAACAAGTTTAAGTTCAGCATAATCCGTAAGTTGCCTATAAATTGTAGTTTTAGGGCACCTTCCCTCTTTCATTTTATATTGTTCTTCACAAGTGCTGAGAACTAGTTCATATGCAATTTTTCTCATATCTAAATTCCGTTGCGCCATAAATGTTTTCTTAGCCACCTTTCTAAGATACCTTCAATTGTGGTGGCTTGCTTATTAATGTCTGTGTAATAACGTCTGAACTGCTATGTATATTGACCACTGTAGTATTAAATTCCTGTTATTGAAGTAATTTGAAACGAGTCAGTTCTCAGTTTGCGCCAGGGAACAAACCTTTATAGCAGGGAGTAACCAGTAGTTCAAACGGACCTCATTTACTAATTTTAGTGCTGAAACAAATCTCTTGTTACGTACAGTGGTCGACTTTTACTGTCAATCACTGCATAGCTTTCCTTAATATGTTCAAATATTTGTAAACTAATGGGACCACACCGCATTGGCCATTTATTCCTAAAATTAGAAACTACTTTAACTTATGTTAAGGGCAACACACACAAAGCCATGCCAGAGGGAGGACTTGAAACTCCGACGGGGAGCAATCTCGCACTCCACTGTAGCCGCGCGGGAGTAACCGTGTAGTCTAATGTATCATGCTAAGGACGTAGCGGCCGCTCCCACCGAAGGTTTGAGTCCTCCCTCTGGCACGTATGTGTGTGTGTGTGTGTGTGTGTGTGTGTGTGTGTGTGTGTTGTCCTTAGTGTAAGTTAGTTTAAGTAACAATTAAATCTATGATCTGATGATCGTAGTGGTTTGATCCAATAGGTGTACAAATCTTTGAATATTTCAATTCAGCAGCAAGGCGCCTTAGAGCCCACGTCCATTTCCTCACGGCGTAGTTTTCCTCTTCCAGGTTTTTACAGTCGACTTGTGAGTGTGTTTAAGCACATATTATCAGATTTCCTTTATGGCTGACAGTGCATTGACCATCTGTATAGGGTGCCAATGGGACATCTGTTAGTTCCATCCATAGCAAACCCTTTTGTCGAGAACTTTGAAGAGATCGGCCATGGACATGCTCCAACTAAACAAGCTGGTTTGGTGATTACGTCGACGATACCTTTTCTATTTTAAACTGGGACCATTCTTTGAATGCCTGAACAGCAGTTACGATCACATTAAGTTTAGAATATTCGTCGTTGTTGGCTGAAAACCAATGGACGCCTCAGTCGCAATGTTTCCTGGGAATCCACACAATGGGATCGTTATCTGCGCGCGTTCAGCCACCAACATCTGGCTCAAAAATGTGACACTTTGATTGCCCTTATTCTATGTGCTAAAGTCGTAACAGACGCCAAACAGCTACCACTAGAACAAAGCTACATCCGAAGTGTTTTCCGTGAAAATGGGTACAATCAGTGCCACACATCACGTATCATTCCTAATCAGATACGCAAGAAAAATGCACCAGGGAAGAAACCAACACAGTTACAGGTAACATCAGCTACCGCCAAAAAAGACTAAACGTCTCATAAGTGTTCAGTCATGCAGCCAAAGTACAGGAACCCATGAGGCCCGTCAAATAAGATGTAGGGCTTACAACACTTGTAGTGACAAGGTACTGAATCAGTATTGGTACTACTATGTCTAGCATACAGTATGCACACGGAGCAACACTGTACGGGACACCATTTTTGTATACACCTACATTCTACTGAATAAATGCCATGGCAGAACATCTTTAAAAACTGACACCGAAGTAAATTCGACGAAAGTTCTATAATCACGACAACCGACGGTTTTTGGAATAGCATTCTAAATGAAACAACAGGAAGAAAAAATCAGAATACAGTAAAATGTAGACTTCCACGGCAGGAAATGTCATGTCCATTGTAAATGCAAACTTTTTTATGGAGAAATTCGAAGAACAGGCTTTAAGTACTGCCAAAAAAAAGCCATATGTATGGTTTCGATACGTGAGTGATACTTTTGTGCTGTGGAGACACGGCAGGGAGGGACTAACGCGGTTCCACGAACATTTGAATAGCATTCATACGAAATTCAGTTCACAATGGAGGAGGAGGCAGACGGCAAATTACATTGTTTCTTTGTGCTTGTTTTCAGAAAATAAAATGGTAGTTTTGGCCACACAATATACCGTAAGCCCATGCACACAGATCACTATTTGCATCGGGATTGGAACCACCACGCACAACAGAAGCGTGGTGTTATCAATACGTTAGCGGATAGAGCTAGAAACATCTGTGAACCTGAGTTGCTCGACGCTGAGATGGAACACCTCTACAATGCGCTAATGTAGAACGGATACTCGTCGCCAGAAATAAAACGTGCATTGAAACAGCCACACAGAAACCATAATAATGTTCAGGCCACTGCTATATCTGAGGTGTTTCTGCCGTTCGTTAAAAATGCAACGGAAAGAACGGGAAATTTTTACGAAGCAGAATATTTCCGTAATTTACAAACCAACCCGTAAGATACAGGAACACCTTAAGCATGCCAAGGACGCACGCAAACCATTCGAAAAAGCTTGAGTGTACAGGATCCCGTGCAGTTGCGGAGACGTTTATGTGGGTACCACCAAAGGAACTGTCGCAAAAAAAATTGGAAGAGCACAAGGGCAATTGTAGAAGAGGAGAAACAGAACGATCAGCTGTTGCGTGGCATGCCTTCCAGCCGGGTTACCACCACATTCGCTTCGACGAGAAGGAAGTACTAGCGGCCACAATCTACTGTGCAGAAAATACACAAAAATACGCGTGTATAAACTAACTTTTCCCCGTGCCAATTAATTCGAATCTTGGCTAGGTATACTCATCACTTGCACTAACTGGAATTTTTTTTCCATCTCTGTCGTTCATTTATGTACAGCAGTGATTGTGTAACTGCAGCTTAAAATTGTATGTGACTGCTGTGGTCCTCAACTATGTCACCACAATCTCAGACCCTTGAACAGGTTCTGCATATGGTAGCCATTCGAGGCGCAGTCTAGCTCTGGAATATGTCAAGTCAAGACGTGAAGACAATTGCTTATCCTCTCCAAAAGTTGTAACAGCTTTGCTGTTTACAGCGAGACAACCCGCGTCACCAAATTCCAGACTTTCGTTGAACATTTAAGCAATCCTTGCAGTTTTCTGGGGTCTGTGAAAGGATTTGTGAGGCCTATAGTTTTACTAATTAGATTTGTTGTTTCACTGATAATTCTGTATCAACTTTTGCACATTCATTGTAACATAAAGTCGAAACTTATAGGTTCCAACAATAAGTATTTGATGTTGAAAAATGTGGTGATGTTCCAAAACCTTTGGGGATACTGTGAAGTAATTATCGTGCACTCAGAGACAGATTCGGTGTTGTCCATATTCGATATTTAAATCCATTAGGAATCTGAACATTATAGTACAGAAGCCTTTCTATTGAAATTTCTAACAAAAATGTGAATCTGAGTATCGTTTAAGAAGTTCAGGAAGAAGGGAAACCTTAAAGTCAGAAAACCCATGTCTGCAAATTTGCAGGAGTCAGATAACAGACTCCGGTGCGGACAATAGTAGTGACAATGCCGGCCATGCATTTCACGCGTATATGGCTTCCCATCCGGAGACGCAGTAAAAGGGGCTAATGACGGGGGAAGCCAGATAAGCTGCTCAGACCTCCAGCGATCGATCGCTGGCCACGTCACACCATCCACGTCCTATCTCTCAGCCGGTCTGATGGAATTACCTATAAAACTCTTCAGTGCCCCAACTGGACAGGTGCTGTTAAAGAGAGATTCCATCTACCATTCTAATGAGGAGGACAGTTTAATCGCGATTATCGCAAATTTTCACGAGATGAAAAAACGTTAAAACGTTGGAGAGACTGTTAACTAAACTTCGATCTACATCTACGTAAATACTCCGCAAAACACACTGAAGTGCATGAAGAGGGTTCATCGAACCGCTTTTATGATGATTCTCAGCCGTTGCATTGTCTAATAGCGCGCGGGAAAAAGGCACGCCTAAATCTTTCCGTTTTCGATCCAGTTTCTCTTACTTTATTAGGAAGCTCATGTCACGCTATGTAGGAAGGGGCTACCAAAATATGTTCGCATTCGGAAGAGAAAGTCGGTAAATGAAATTTCGCAAATTAATATCGCCGCAATGAACAACACCTTTCACTTAATGATTGCCACCGTAACCCGTGCATCGTTCCGTGACACTCTCTGCTCTGTATTGCGATAATATAAAACGCCCTTCTTTGAAATTTCGTATATCCTCCGTCATTCCCAATTGATGGAGATCCCACAATGTATAGCAATAATCTGAAATAAGACGCACAGATATAGCGTAGGCAGTTTATTTTAGAAGAATTATTGCATCCTCTAAGTGTTCTATGAATGAACCGCAGCTTTTCGTTCACCATTCCTACAATGTTTTCTGTGTTCCTTCCAAATTAAGTTTCTCTTAATTGTTATTTCTTGGTATTTAATTTAGTTCATTACATGGCCTTTAGATTTTAATGATTTTCCATGTAAATGTAGTTAAACGTATTTCTTGTAGTGATCATATGGATGATTTCACACTTATTATTTACGGTTTATTGGCAATTTTTGCACTATGTAGGTACATTATTTAAATCATTATACAATTCTTTTTCATCTTCTGGTGACTTTGCTAACCGATAAATGACAGCATCATCTGTGAACCGTCTACGAGAGCTGCTCACGTTGTCTCCTAAATCATTTATAAAGATAAGGAAGAGTAGGGCCCTAATAACACTTACATGGGGAACGCCAGATATCACTTATGTTTTCCTCGTCATAAACAGGTAAATTGAGAATCGCCTTTTTTGTGTAGTAGCAATCATCTTGCCAAGTAACCCAGCAAGGCCTGCGATAGCGTTGTGGTTATCACTTCCCCTCCATTTCGCATCTTTCGATGCCATTGGCAAAGGACGACAGGGTGGTACCTAGGGTCAAATTAGCGCAGATCGAAGCACTTCACTTACTGCTTACAACTTTATTCACTCTGCATTGTGTACCATTCCTGAGATGTTTCTTAATTTTCTGGGGTAAATTCCTATAGTCAATATTGATAAACTGTATCTGATGAGATATGTATCTACGTTTACGCTACATCTTAATAGTCAATGATCGCTTGGAAGTTGAAAGAGATGTGGAATCGTCGTATTCTGTGAAGTCCTCGTTATTTTCTCCTGACTCCTTTTTTTTTAGAGGTATTTGTTATAGATGATCCAAGTTTTCTTGACAGAAATTGACCTACGGTCTTTAGCACTGTTATTAAGTATTTTCGGAATTTGAAGATTCTTTTTCTAAATCATCATATATGTTCATATGTTTGTAAATCTAGGGGACTTGACTGCTGCGGTTATCAGTCCATAGGCTTACAAAATACTCAAACTAACTTACGCTAAGGACAACACACGCACCCGTGCACTAGGAAGGACTCGAAGTACCGACGAGGAGCAACCACGCGCTCCGCAGCAAGGCGCCTTAGAGCTCTCGGCCACCCCACCACGGCTCTAACATATCAATCCTCTCTACATCAGCGACATTTAATAAGTCGCACGTACCTTCTGTGCCTCATAAAGAGCGAGCAAATCCTGGACGCGGTGGAGTAGCCGCGCGGTCTAAGGCGCCTCGCTGCGGAGCGCGCGGTTGCTCGCCGTCGGAGGTTCGAGTCCTCCCTGGGGCAAGGATGTGTGTGTTTGCCCTTAGGTTAGTTTATCTTAGTTTAAGTAGTTTGTAAGCTACATCTACATACATACTACGCAATTCACCGTAAGGTGCGTGGCGGAGGGTACACTGTACCACTACTAGGCATTTCCTTTCCTATTCCACTCCCAAATTCAACGAGGAAAAAAAGAATGCCTATATGCCTCCGTACGAGCCCTAATTTCTCTTATCTTGTCTTTGTGATCTTTACGCGAAATGTAAGTAGGCCCTCTAAATTTCCTCAACAGAAATTCACGAAAAGAACGTCGTCTTTCCTCCAGCGATCCCCAATTGAGTTGCCGGAGCATTTCCGTACCACTCGCGCATTGGTCGAACCTACCGGTAACAAATCTAGCTGCTCGCCTCTGAACCGCCTCTATGTCTTCCTTCAAACCGATCTGCTGCGGGTCCCAAACACTTGAGCAATACTCAAGACGTGGTCGTACAAGCGTTTTATACGCGGTCTCCTTTACAGGTGAAGTACATCTTCCCAAAATTCTCCCAATAAACCGAAGTCGGCTGTCTGCCTTACTCACAACTGTCCTTACATGCTCGTTCCATTTCATATCGCTCTGCAATGTTACGCCTAGATATTTGAACGACGCGACCGCATCAAGAAGCTCACTACTGATGCTGTATTCGAACATTATAGGATTGTTTTTTCTACTAATGCGCATCACCTTACATTTTTCTACATTGAGAGCTAGCTGCAATTCTTCGCACCAACTAGAAATTTTGTCTAAGTCAACCTGTATACTATTACAGTCAGTTACAGACGACACCCTCCCATACACCACAGCATCATCAGCAAACAGCCGCAAATTACAACTTACTCTGTCCATCAGATCATTTATATACATAGAAAATAATAGCGGTCCTATCACACACCCCTGGGGCACGCCTGACGATACACTCGTCTCTGATGAACACTCGCCGTCGAGAACAACGTACTGCGTTCTATTACTTAGGAAGTCTTCCAGCCAGTCACAAATCTGTGAACCTATTCCATAAGCTCGTATCTTCGTTAGCAGTCTGCAGTGTGGCACCGTGTCGAACGCCTTTTTGAAGTCGAGAAAAACACAATCCGCCTGTTGCCCCTTCGACCATGGCTCGCAAGATGTCATGTGAGAAAAGGGCAAGCTGAGTTTCATATGAACGATGTTTCCTAAACCCGTGCTGATTCATGGAAAGAAGCTTTTCCGTTTCAAGGAAATGTACTATATTCGAAATGAGAATATGCTCCAAAATTCTACATGAAACCGATGTCAACGATATTGGCCTGTAATTGTATGGGTCAGTTCTCTTTCCTTTCTTATACACGGGAGTCACCTGCGCTTTTTTCCAATCACTAGGAACTTTGCGCTGAATTAAAGATTCGCTATAAATGCAAGCTAAGTAGGGGGTCATTGCCGCCGAATAGTCTTTGTAAAACCGAACTGGTATTCCATCCGGACCAGCAGACTTTTTCGTATTTAGCTCTCTCAGCTGCTTCTCTACACCGGAAATACCTATTGCTATGTCCCCCATTTCGGAATTAGTACGTTGATCAAATGATGGTATATTTGTGCGGTCCTCCTGCGTGAAAGATATGTTAAAGGTTAAATTTAGAACTTCAGCTTTCCGTTTGCTTTCTTCTATTACTGCCCCGGAATGATCAACTAGTGACTGGACAGTGGGCTTTGACCCGCTTATCGATTTTACATAGGACCAGAATTTTTTCGGGTTCTCGGAAAGATCTTTTGCTAAGGTGTGGCTGTGATAATTATTATATGCTTCACGCATCGATCTTTTTATAGACGCACGAATGTCTACTAACTTTTGCCTGTCATCATTTGCGTGTTCTTGTTTGAATCGAGAGTGTAACAGCCTTTGCTTTCTCAGCAGCTTTCTAACATTATTATTATACCACGGTGGATCTTTTCCATCCTTAATCGTCTTTACTGGCACATATTTCTCTAACCCTTCATTAACAATGCACTTAAATTTAGTCCACAATTCCTCTACATCCATAGTCCCAGAATTAAACGATGCCCATTCATTTTCTAAGTGCGATCGTAACATTTGCTTGTCGGCTTTTCCCAACAAAAACACGCTCCTAGCCTTCTTGACTGGTTTATGAACTTTGGTCACCATCGACGCTATGACGATATCATGATCACTAATTCCTGTCTCTACACAGACATCGTTAATAAGGTCAGGCCTGTTTGTGGCTATAAGGTCGGACGGATGACCACGCAGTTTGGTCCGATAGATTTACAAACATCTAAACATCTCAGCAAATTCTGGAGCGCAGGTTTCTTTCGCTGCGTGCGGGTTTGCTGAGTTGGAACTGATGTATCTATATGTGTCTGGATAAAACCGTTAATATGTCTAGTAATCTCATTTCATGGTTAATTTCTCACATTGTAAGAACGGTAGGGGAAACAAAAAAGATATTTAAGACTGAACACAAACTACAATGAAATATCAGCAGGTTCGAGACACATGCCAAATAACTGAGAATTCTAGTGCAAGTTAGACCATTGAAACTTCCTGACAGATTAAAATTGCGTGCCAGAACCGGGACTCGAACCTGGGAACTTTGCCTTTTGCGGGGAAGCGCACTACCGACTGTGCTATCCCGACACGACTCACGATGCGGCCTCACAACTTTACTTCCGCCAGTACCTCGCCTCCTACTTACCAAACTTCACAGAAGCTCTCCTGCGAACCATGCAAGACTAGCACTCCTGGAAGAAAGGATATGGTGGAGACATGGCTTAGCCACAGCCTAAGGGATGTTTCCAGAATGAAACTTTCACTCTGCAGCGCACACTCCGCTGCAGAGTGAAAGTTTCATTCAAGTTAGACCATTGTTTATGTGTCTCCGAAAAAGACACGGTTGTTTACTCTTCTGTGCTTAGTCATTACCATTCACCCATTCACACAAACTGACGCCCTTAAAGGGGGGAGAGCTAAAGGAATATTGGCTTTGTATTTTCACACTATTTGTGGGTAAATCAAAGAAAAAACTAGGTATGAACACCATAGGTGAAGCAGTTATAATAAATCTTAATGATGACGATGGTGATGATGAGACGATTCCGTGCTTCACACAAACTAATACCAGCTTATAATCAGTCTATACGTCAATGTAAATAAACGTTTACACAATGCTCCATCGATATTCCAATATTGCACCTGTGGGAAGATTCCATCGCACACAATACGCTATGGGGCTACACGTTTACCTGCCTCGCAAAAAGCATGGTACAGTCTCATCCTACGAGGCGCGCCCAGAAAGTAAGTTCCGTTTCAATTTATCTCCGCTGCAGCGCTGCGATTGCAGTTCCGCACATGCGCTGTAGACGATGTGTATCAAGGAGAAGAACGTGCGCCATTTGGAGATCGCTGTCAGTTACGTATGCTTTGTTGTGCTTGTTTGAAATGTCAGCGTTGATTGAAAATTCCGCCGCCTATGAAATCAGGTAGGTGATTCGGTTTCTGAATGCGACGAAAGTGAAACCAAGTGAAATTTATCGGCAAATTTGCGATGTATACGGGCCAAATGCGATGAGTGATTCGATGGTGAGAAGATGGGTCCGAGAGTTCAATGGAGGGCGTAGTGATGTGCACGATGAAGAACGAAGTGGGCGTCAGCCTTTGGTTACAGAAGAACTGGTTCTCGCGATTGATGACAAGATCCAGGATAACCTTGGGTTTAAAATTAGTGCTCTCGCTATGGACGACGAGCTGAAAGAAACTGTTTCCAACTGGTTGAAGACACAGGCGGCAGATTTCTATGAAGAAGGTATACAAAACCTGGTGCCACGCTATGACAAATGCCTGCAAAATTTCGGCAGTTATGTGGAAAAGTAGTTTAAGAGTTGTAGAATTTTGCGCAATAAAAATTTCTTCTGTATATGTGTACAATTTCATTTTATTACCAAACGGAACTTACTTTCTGGACGCGCCTCGTATTATCAAATAGCGAAATACGCGTACTTTTAGCAGTACCGAAGTGCGAATTTAAGTAATGTAACTGAATTGCTCAACACTATCTATCCTTTCATGTTCCCTTTAGCCTTCAGACAAAGAACGCAGTAGAAATTTTTCGATGACGCCTAATCTCCACTCTCTATTCAACCGTGAGACACAACAGTACCCGAAAGGAAGTCGCAAAGATCCATCTTACCCTGTCCAACTGGAAACTGTATAGCCAATATTCCACGCTATGATTAGCACGATAGCGTGTAGGAGAGGATGACTACATTATCAACACTATGAAACACGCTACTAAAGCATCAGGCTAAGTAGAAAGGTTGTCAGTATCCCGGTGGAGTGATGACTACCGCTCCACATTTAGAAGCTGGCGATCACAGTTAGTCGATATTCCGACAGTTCTAGAAGTTTTATAACTCAGGGAAAACTTAAGTTCAACTTTGGCCGGAGTTCTAGTAGCATTTTTGTCAGTGAGGAACAATTGTAGAATTAACAAATAGATGCTTTGACTAGATGATCGGATGGAGCACCTGAAACACTATCGAGACCTTGGTCCACGTGTTGAGGACCATCCACTCCAGCGGATAGCTTCTGCTGGTGGTGAACTACGTCAACCTTTAAATCTACATCTACATCTACATGGATACTCTGCAAATCACATTTAAGTGCCTGGCAGAGGGTTCATTAACCACTTTCATAACTTTTCTCTACCGTTCCATTCTCTAATAGCGCGCGGGAAGAAAGAACACCTAAATCGTTCCATTTTCGATCTGATTTCTCTTATTTTATTGGGATGGTCATGTCTCCCTAAGTAGGTGGGTGCTAGCAAAATATTTTCACATTCAGAACTAAAAGTCGGTGATTGAAACTTCGCAAACAGATCGCGCCGCAATGAATAACATCGTTCTTTTAATGATTTCCACCCCAATTCGTGCAACATTTCCGTGACGCTTTCCCCCCCGTAACGTGAAAAACAAAACGAGCTGCCCTTCTCTGAACCTTCTCAATATCTTCCGTCAGTCCCACCTGGTGAGGGTCCCACAAGGGGCAACAGTAGTCCAGGAGAGGACGCACAAGTGTGATGTAGGCAGTCTCTTTGGTGGAGCTGGTGTATCTTCTAAGCGTTCTGCCAATGAAACGTAACCTTTGGTTCGCCTTCCCCACAATATTTTCTATGTGTTCTCTCCAGTCAGAGTTGTTCGTAATTGTAACTCCTAGGTATTTGTTAGAATTTACGACCTTAAGGTTTGACTGATTTATCGCGTAACTGAAGTTCAGCGGATTTCTTTTAGTGGTCATGTGTATTACTTCACACTTTTCTTTATTTAGTGTCAATTGCCAATTTTCGCACCAAGTAGAAATTTTGTCTAAATCGCTTTGCAGTTGCTTTTGATCCTCTGTTGACTTCACTAACCGATAAACGACAGCATCATCCGCGAACAGTCTAAGGGAGCTATTCAGATTATCTCCTAAATCGTTTATAAACACGAGGAAGAGTAGGCGACCTATAACGCTTCCCTGTCGAACGCCAGATATCACTTCCGTTTTACTCGATGACTTACCGTCAATTACAACGAACTGTGTTCTTTCTGATAGAAAATCGTGAATCCAATCGCACAATTGGGGAGATATTCCATAAGCACGCAATTTCATAAGAAGCCGCTTGTGGGGTACAGTGTCGAAAGCCTTCCTGAAATCCAAAAATATGGAATCGATTTGAGATCCCTTGTCGATGGCACTTAACACTTCATGTGAATAAAGGGCAAGCTGTGTTTCGCAAGAGTGATACTTTCTGAATCCGTGTTGACTACTGGTTAATAGGTCGTTCTCTTCGAGGTAGTTCATAATATTCGAACAAAGTATATGTTCCAAAACGCTACTGCAAATCGACGTCAATGAGATAGGCCTGTAATTTTGGGGATCACTCCTATTGCCTTTCTTGAATATTGGAGTAACTTGGGCAACTTTCCAATCTTTGGGTACGGATCTTTCGCTGAGGGATCAGTTGTAAATTATAGCTAAGTACGGAGCTATTACATCAGCATACTCTGAGAGGAATCTAGTTGGCATACAGTCTGGCCCGGAAGATTTATTTTTGTTTAGTGACTTAAGTTGTTTTACTACTCCAGGAACATCTACTTCTAAGTTTCGCATGCTGGCAGCTGTTCTTGGATTGAATACTGGAGTGTTCACTTCGTCTTCTTTGGTGAAAGAATTTCGGAAAGCTGTGTTTAGTAATTCTGCCTTAGCAGTACTGTCGTCGGTAGTATTACCATTTCTATCGCGTAGTGTGTTTTGCCGCTAGTGTACTTCACATATGACCAGAATTTCTTTGGATTTTCTGCAAGATTACGAGACAGGATTTCGTTGTTGAAACAACTATAAGATTCTCGCATTGAAGTCCGCGCTAGGTTGCGAGTTTCAGTAAATGATTGCCAGTCTTGCGGATTCTGTGTCTTTTTAAATTTTGCATGCGTTTTCTTTGTTTCTGCAACAGTGATCTGACCTGTTTTGTTGTCCAGGGGGGTCAGCCCCCTCTTTTATTAATTTATTTGGTATAAAACTCTCGATTGCTACTGATATTATGTCTTTGAAAGTAAGCCACAACTGATCTACACTCGCATTTTTAGTTTTGAAGGACTGGAGACTATCACTCAGGAAAGCGTGAAGCGAATTTTTATCTGCTTTATTGAATAGATATATTTTTCGTTTATTTTTTGTGCATTTGGGAATGTCGATATTTAGTCTCGCTACTACAAC
Organism: Locusta migratoria; assembly: GCA_026315105.1. NCBI lineage: Eukaryota > Metazoa > Arthropoda > Insecta > Orthoptera > Acrididae > Locusta > Locusta migratoria. The sequence continues at coordinate 460,787,706 of CM048755.1, forward strand.
TCTATGTTCGCTAATCCCTGTATCTGTTTTGATGCTCTTTACTATCTAGGGATTATTTGTTGCTAGGAGATCAAGAGTATTTTCGCAACCACGTACTATTCTAGCGGGTTCATGAACTAACTGTTCGAAGTAGTTTTCAGAAAAAGCATTCAGAACTAGTTCGGACGATGTTTTATATTTGCCCCCGGTTTTGAATACGTAATTATGCCAACATATCGAGGGTAAATTAAAGTCGCCACCGATTATAACGGTATGCTTTGGATACCTATTTGAAATATGATTCAAGCTTTCTTTGAACATTTCTGCAACCGCATCGTCTGAGTCAGGGGGCCGATAAAAAGATCCATTTATTAATTTATTCCGGTGGTCAGGTATAACCTCTACCCAGACCAATTCACAGGAAGTATCTGCCTCATTTCGCTGCAGGATAAACCGTTTGTAACCGCAATAAACACGCCACCCCCTTTTTTATTTATTCTATCCTTTCTGAAGACCATTTGGCCCTTTAAAAAAGTTTCGGCCGAATTTATCTCAGGCGTCAGCCAGCTTTCAGAACCTATAACGATTTGTGCCTCAGTACTTTCTATGAGCGCTTGGAGCTCTGGTATTTTCCCAACACAGCTACGACAATTTACAACTGTTACACCAATGGTTTCTAGGTCTGCTTTCTTCCCGTGTCTGACCTGCCCCCTTTGAGACTGAAACCCATTTTGTGTATTCCCGAGGCCATCTAACCTAAAAAAAACGCCCAGTCCACGCCACACAGCCCCCGCTACCCGTGTAGCCGCTTCCTGAGTATAGTGGACTCCTGACCTATTTAGCGGAACCCGAAAACCCACCACCCTTTGGCGCAAGTCGAGGAATATGCAGCCCACACGGTCGCAGAACCGTCTGAGCCTCTGATTCAGACCCTCCACTCGGCTCTGAACCAAAGGTCCGCAGTCAGTCCTGTCGACAATGCTGCAGATGGTGAGCTCCGCTTTCATCTTGCAAGCAAGACTGGCAGTCTTAACCACTTGTGATAGCCGCTCAAAACCAGAGAGGATCTCTTCCGATCCAAAGCGACACACATCATTGGTCCCGACATGAGCCACCACCTGCAGCTGGCTGCACCCTGTGCTCTTCATGGCATCCGGAAGGAGCCGTTCCACATCTGGAATGACTCCCCCCGGTATGCACACGGAGTGCACATTGGAATTCTTCCCCTCCCTATTAACCATTTTCCTAAGGGGCTCCATTACCCGCCTAACGTTGGAGCTCCCAACTACCAACAAACCCACCCTCTGTGAGTGCCCGGATCTTGAAGGCAGAGGGGCGAGTACAGGACAAGCGACACCATCCGCATCAGGAACATCCCCTGCCACAGACAGCGCCTCGAATCTGTTGGCAAGACTAACCGGGGAGGCCTGCACTTCGGTCCCTCGGGAAGTCTTACGCCGCCTGACACGCGCTGAGGAGACCTCCCAGTCCACCACGGATTGGGGGGCTACCTCCTCGCGGGCAGTGAGCGGGCTGGCCACAGCCGCAGGCCGATCGGAGGGCACAACAGACGCACAGGGCGTCTGCTGTACCTCCGCGAGCGGCCCACAACAGCGGCGCCCACCTACCGCAGTCTCAAGCGTTGCCAGCGAAGCCAACGCCGCCTGAAGCTGCGAGCGAAGAGTCACCAACTCTGCCTCCATCCGTTCGCAGCAGTCACAGTTCCTAGCCATTCTAAAAACCTTTGTTTCTTCCAAGTAAGTACGTCACAGGACACAGTAGTTTGATAAACAGTAAGCTCTGCAAAATATAAACCTAACGCTGAACTGTTTATTAACGGCGAATCTGAAAAATATATACACGAGCTAATAAATCAAAAAATCAGTAACTGAACTGACAAATAAGCGCGATTCTTAATAAACAAACACGCGAGCACACTAAAGTATAAAGAGCTGCAAACGAAAGCACACACGAAATGTAAATAAGTCGCTTCTATTAAGAAGCCGGTTACCTTAAAATCTAGAGCTGCTGCTGGTCACGTGTGCACTGGCCGCCGGTAACTGAGCAACTGAATGTCTTTTCTTTCTTCTTCGTACTGGGATTTGCGTAAGCACACGTCTCTTTGCAGCCCGCTGGCACTGGCATCAGCAGTCTCTCCTCGCAGTAGCACTCCAGATCACCCTGTCTCCCGCAAGAAAAATGTACTGGAAGGTTGTTCCGGCCCTACAAACACGCCTTTCTTGGGACATAAATGGGTTCCTTACATTCTGGTGGAGGAACGTAAACACTCCTTGGCCTCGACTGTTTCATCGGTTTTGACAGAACTGGTCTGCGTTTGTTTTACTTCCTCCATTATTATTTTATAAAAGTCTTGGTTTTCGGTTCGAAGTTAACTACCATACCCTTTTGAACTTTAACTCTGTTACGGATGATGTCTGCAAGATTACAGCTGTCAGCATGGCCTTTGTGAATCGTCCAAAACTGTTATGTCCAGTTTGTTTTTCATTGATTGTCTCAGTGAACTGGCACAATTTTATGAAGCAGTCTGCTATCGGCATCTCCTTTATGAATTTTGCCTGGTAAATGTCCTCAGAAACACAAGTTGGGTGGTATTACAGACAGAACTGCAGAAATTCTTTGGAGAGGCAAAGTAACAGAAATGTCAACCTGAAGAATAACTGAAGCGCCGTTCGCATCGGGAAGTAGAGACTACAGAAGCATATATTCAAGACATCTTGGGCTGTGTAAGATTGTCGATCCTACAATGTAGAAGGAAGGGCAAGTGTAATATCTTCCGAAAAGTGTTTCTTGGTTCTATATACAACTCATGGTTTAGGACCCATGATTAATTATTTTTTGTATGTATGATATTTTAACAAATTTTACAGTGATCCTCCAAATATCTACTGCAAGGTAAGGTCCAAGAATTCGTACGCCAATTGTATACTGCATTCATTTCTCAGTATAACATGTACGCAGTGGTGTTAACATCATGTAGTATACTGCATGGAGTTCATATTCTTTTCTCCACTCCTTGTGTAAATTGCCCCTTATAATGGCTATTAATAATAAATTTACTAGTGAAAGCACAACGTGTATTAATAGGCAACAACTGGCTAATATTTTATAGGGGAATGTAGTTTTCTTCCACCTTCCTTTAATGTACATTTATAGAATAGTTTTGTGTGTTATATACACTTTTACTGTCTACCTATGTAAGCAGGGAAATTTTCTGCATGGTTAAACATGTATTATGTTCGATCATTAAGAGATTCCATGAAGACAGCAACATGATACGAAGGAAGACAAAATTGCTGACAATCGTGTTGCTGCTGAATCAACGCCTCCATACATTGGCATGGTCGCAACAAGCACGTGTGGTGATACCCAGCCATTTACATATGACACTAATATTTGCGAAACATCTCATTCCCTAATGATTGTTCGTTCCGCTAGAAAGTGGGAGTTAGAAACATTTACCCGAATGTATATGCATCACTTCCTACGCAAATTCAAGGGAGTTACAGTTTTGTCTAATTAAGTACATTTCCCTACATAACTCACCCAAATCTGAAGGCTACATAACAATTCCGAATATAGATAAGTGCAGAACAGATAGACGATGCTTTGGGTATTCAGCAACACATTTGACCCACCCTTGATCGAGGTGGTACTTAATATAAACAATTTACAGTTTAATGCAAACATTTTAATTTTAGCAATGATGACGAGTGAGCTGCCGATGTTTCTGAACAACCAGTGGGCATCGCAACGTAATGAAACAGCGCAGGTCGGTCGATGTTCTCCCACACGTAATTCTAAATGACAAATTTTTTATTGGGTAGTGCAACACGTGTCCTTATTAGATTTGTAATATGTTCTCATTATTCATCAGCACACAACATTGTCTATGTTCGTAATTATTATTTAGCTTTGAGATTTTTATTTGTGAAGCGAAATGCACGAAATATGACCAGGTTGTCGGTTACTCGTGTTGTAAATGAAGTGATTCGCAGGCATGCAGTTAAATATTTCTTACTTCCTTTTACTACGTTGCAAAAGTAACAAAGAATTTGTACGTTTTCGGGAGTTCATGACCTTTTCTATCACATACAATATGCCGTTAATATTAGAGAGGAATGCAAACGTTCCGCTGAGGTCGCACATTTGAGTAATGTTGCAGCACGCCACTGTATGGAGGCGTCGGTTTTCGTGGAGCACTTTCTTTACGGTCGGATACAATAGGCCTATATGTACTAGCATGCAGCAAAATTTTACGCCTACACAGATGTTTAGTGGTATACAGTAGCGGTGTGTGGAACCATGAAAGTACACTATAGATCTACATTAATGCATATGAAAAGCTCTCCTTGATTCTTCACCTTCATGCAAGTCATAGGAGCCAATCGTCAGCATCGATATTATTAAATATACACTTCCTAGGTCACATTCGAATGAGGAAGGTCGTGTTTCCTCATAGCAATTATTTAGCTATTATACATAGTGCGGGTACTTGTACGTAAAACGTACTAGCTACAGTTACAGGATTTAGCTAGTAATTTATCACAAAGAGACATCAGATGTTATCAGTTATGAATAATGTTAACCAATAACGCTACTCCTCAGTACGTAAATATCATCTGTCCATACAGGGTGTTTCACTAAGTGTGTTTGCCTCTGTAACTTACAAAATAATAGGTGACGGGAAATTTTAATGCGGTAGGTCAACACAAGAAATGTTACACTTTCTGTGGAGCTAGGAACATAGTTTATTGTATCATTTTCCAAAGAGTTACAGCACAAAGATATAATTTTTATAAATGGAACAATAGTTTTTTCTATCGTGCATTGGATTCGTTGAAACCAGCTGTGTCCAAATCAATTTAAACTACATTCCTATCACTGTTAGTTTGGGAGCTACAACCCTTCAAAGTTTAGGGGGCGGAGGCTACGACAGCGTAGCTGACCGGCTGGTGGTCATGAGACAGTGGGCCGTGCCCCAGGGGATAGCCACTCTGCCAGTCAGATACGCTATCGCAGCCTCCGCCGCCGGAACTTTGAAGGGTTGTAGCTCCCAAACTAACAGTGATAGGAATGTAGTTTAAATTGATTTGGACGCAGCTGGTTTCAACGAATCCAATGCACGATAGAAAAAACTATTGTTCAATTTAAAAAATTATATCTTTGTGCTGTAACTCTGTGGAAAATGATACAATAAACTATGTTCATAGCTCCGCAGAGAGTGAAACATTTCTTGTCTTGACCTACCGCATTAAAATTTCCCGTCACCTATTATTTTGTAAGTTACAGAGGCAAACACATTTATATATACGTACGTGGAAGCGAAGGTATCATCCTTTGACGATTGGTCATTTATCACTAAGCAAACACATGACTGACTAAGTAAAGCAGGACAGTTTTCCACCCATAACGGTAATGTAATAGTGTGTTTTGTGGTGGGGATTTGAAGCATTGCCATAAAATTATTTAACCAAGGGCATATACTGTGTGATACTCAAGGTGCAAGTTTTTCATTCGTGAAAAGGGCACTGTATTTGTGATTAATGTCTGCCGTACGAAAAATCCGATACTTACTGCAAACAATGCGGATAATATTAAAGTCACAGTAAATATTCCAGCTATGCGGGCAGATTATTTTATGAGTTCAATGAGGAATCCTTTTTCCCGTGTGTTTTGTGTTCGTGGCGTATAGCATCCACAGAAAAGTGTTTTTGTTAGGAAGTAGTTCTTTTTTACACTCTGCAGTATGTACGCCAATAGCTACACTTTTAAGTTGCTAATTTCTTACAATTAATTCTACCAATTTGAATGGTCACTCAAACCTGTTTGTGACTTCAGAGGCTGATAATTTGTACCAGTTACAGTAATAACAATTACAGATCAGCAAGTAACGTATCGCCATTTAGAAATTACGAGTTTCCTTCATGACTAGTGTGTAAGCTGGATGTATTTTATTACGTTATGTGTCATTGGGGTTGCTTTTCTGGCCCTCTATTACTGTCTTTGCTCGTCTGAACAGAGAGTGTAAACAAGTCATTCATTAAGTGACATATCCTAATCAAACACCTCCTCCGTTACTACTTTCGCCAACCGAAAATCAAGCACACCCTTTTCATACTAGTTTTTGGTAACGTGACTTTCCAGCTGGTTTAGCACGTAAAAGATTAGTGTTGAACTGTGGATGTATTTTGCATTAATATCACGTTCGATAGATTTGGAACATATTTTAATTTCTTGCTGTGTTTAGATAGCGCATATTTCATTCTGTCATAAGCCTGTATAAATCAGGCTATGTTCATAATTATGTAGACAGTTATAGTGTTCGTTTTTAAAGTCACAACGGTAATTAATTATGATAATACCTTTCGACAGGCATCAGTTAAGAATTACATAATTAATGTTCTCGTCTCTTCCTGCGTAGAGCGTGTATTTCATGGTTTTACAGTACTCCATAGGTGGGGTTACTTGGTAATGAAAATGATTTTCAACACTACTATTTTATAATACTTTCAACTGTTTTTAGGTGTGGAAATAAATATGGGATACTCACTTTAAGGAGGCTGGTTATTAATGTTACGATTAAATTGCGATATTCGACATAAAATTTTTTGCATATAATCTATACTTAGCACAAGTACTGTGAGATTTGTTAAGGATCACATGTCAAAAATGATAAATTTTTGTGCCTTAAACCATGCGTTGTGTATAGAAAAAAGAAAACTTCCGTTGCTTAAAAGGGCTGAAATTTGTTGCTACTTGCAATACAAATTTCGGACTATTAACAAAATCTACAAGCTGGCAACTCTTCGAGGTTGTAAAAAAGCGCATTTCTTACTGGTTAAATTAATAAACTAATGCCGCGGTGAAGTAGCCAAGCGGTCTAAAGCGCCTCGCTGCGGAGCGCGCGGTTGCTCGCCGTGGAGGTTCGAGTCCTCCCTGGGGCATGGGTGTGTGTGATGTCCTTAGGTTAGTTTACTTAGGTTTAAGTAGTTTGTAAGCTACGGACTGATGACCACGCAGTTTGGTCCGATAGATTTACAGACATTTGAACATTTTTGAATAAACTAATGACACCGATCAGTAAATATTCTTGGAAAGGTTCTAGTGTAACGTTGTTGTTATTGTGGTCTTCAGTCCGTAGGTTTGATGCCGCTCTCCACGCTACCCTGTCCTGGGCAAGTCTCTTCATCTGACAATACGTTCGGCAACCTACATCCTTTTGAATCTGCTTACTATATTCGTCCCTCGGCCTCCCTCTACGATTTTTACCCCACACGCTTCCTTCTAATGCTAAGGTGACAATTACTCGATGTCTCAGAATGTGTCTCACCAATCTATCCCTTTTCTTAGTCAGAAAATGCCAGAAACTCCTTTTCTCCCCGATTCGGTTAAGCACCTCCTCATTAGTTACGTGATCTACTCATCTAATTTTCACCATTCGTCTGTAGCACCACATTTCAAAAGCTTCTATCATCTTTTTATCTGAACCCCTTATCGTCCACGTTTCACTCCCATACAATGCTACACTCCAGACAAATGCTTTCAGAAAGGACTTCCTAACATTAAAATTAATATTGGATGTTAACAAGTTTCGCTTCTTTAGAAACGCTTTTCTTCCCAAAGTCATTCTGCATCTTATATCTTCTTTACTTCGGCCATCAGAAGTTATCTTGCTACCCAAATAACAAAATTCATCTACTACTTTTATTGTCTCATTACCTAATCTAAACTACGGTCGGGGGTTCGAATCCCCCCTCGGGTATGGATATTTGTGCCGTCCTAGTTCGTAAGTAGTTCATAAGTAGTTTTTAAGTTTAGGACTGATGACCCCGTAGTTAAGTCCCATAAACTATACAAACATTTGAACATTTGAAAACCTAATCTAATTCATTTAGCATCGCCTGATTTTCTGACATTGCATTCCGTCTAGTGTCATACGCTGTGGATAATAATTAAGATTGGATCTTAAACAGGGCAAGGTACATAGACAATAAAAATAATTTTTTTTAGTAACCTACAGCACGAATATCAAACCAAGCTAGGGCATTTATTGGAGACAGAATAAACGTTTGGTAATTCATATTTTCACGACAAATATTTATTTCTGTTCTGAATTGTAGAATTTTGCCTATTACTAATCACACATATCGCACTTTAGAGATTTTATAGGCATTAATGTTGCAATAATATGCAAGAGGCGCAGTTGTTGCAGCGAGCGACAGGCGTCCAGAGATGCCCGGGTGTCGCTTATCGCGCAGTGCTGACGGAACGCAACCCGCGTACGCGCTTCCTCGGCCGCAGCACGGCAGCTAGCCGCTGGCAGTCTGCTTCAAGACTCCGTCTTAGAACGCATTCTGAGTAATGCGCCGATACATTCGCTGCCGGAGTAACCCAATGTAGCTTTTACAAAATGATGAATTACTCGGAAGGGATCGTCAGACACAGTTATGACGGGATTACTTGACGTGAGCGGTATCTGTACTATTTTCCGTAAATAAAGCTGGAAAAATCACTTCTCGATGTTCGCGCATTCTATAAACCCGGAACCACACGCCTACGCATACTGACAATTATCTAGGGGTCAGAACCAAACGACACACTCCCCTTGTAAAAGTGGTGTCATGAACTGGGATAAATTTAGAAAAACCTACAGTCCTGAAAAGTGCAGCGATGAGTGAACTTCGGTTAACATCAGAGTTTCTACACGGCAAGCAGCAGTAGCCATTGACATCATCTGACAACGCTGGGACATCCAACGCTGGAATTCAGGTTAGTCTACTCAGATTGGCTTTAACACGAAGGGCAGTGATGGATAGTAAATTCTTTCCGTACTGAGTGACTTATCTACGGCAGTCAAAATGTCAGAAACTAACGCAAGTAACACGCTCGATCTTCAAACTGTTTATTATTTATTTATTTATCGTATGGCATATGACAGCAGCATATATACAAATGTAATTAAACAAAGAACAAGAATATATATACAAATACCTGTAAAAGATTGTACAAGAGCTCATTTTCGTTTCATGTGAGTGATCAATGATATATTATGACAGAACACTTGGTATTACGACATGTGTCATGTGAGACAAGCTTTTGGCTACACATCAATGTCCAGATCTTGAATCCACTTCATAGCCTGAGGTGTGGCTTCTAGGCTATGAAGTGGATTCAAGATCGCCGCGGTGGAGTAGCCGAGCGGTCTAAAGCGTCTCGCTGCGGAGCGCGTGGTTGCTCGCCGTGGCGGTTCGAGTCCTCCCTGGGGCATGGGTGTGTGTGTTGTCCTTAGGTTAGTTTACCTAGGTTTAAGTAGTTTGTAAGCTACGGACGGATGACCACGCAGTTTGGTCTGATAGATTTACCAATATTTGAACATTTGATTCAAGATCTGGACATTGATGTGTAGCCAAAAGCTTGTATCAAGGGTCCAATTTCGTAAGAAAAGACTGGACTAAGCTCAATCGCATCATAAGTGGCCATACCAGATGTAATGCCACGCTTTATAAGTGGGGACTCACGGACAACCCAAATTGTGATTGTGGAGCACCTGAACAGACCCTGGACCACATCATAAGAGTGTGTCCAAAAAGAAAATATAATGGCTCTGCTGAGGACTTCAAACTGTTATAAGCGATCTGCAAAGAGAGATTCAGCAGTTAAAATCAGACAGGAACGAGCGTAGCTCTCCAAATGATTTGTCACACGATGGCTCATGTACTTCTGCCACAATTCAAAATTTCCCACTGTTACCGTCAGTACCAGTGTTCAGCGATTAACCTGAGGAAGACGTCAAAGTATTTTTCCGGACACTCGAAGGCGCTGCTCTGTTGGGTTCGTGGACTGATTCATGTAAGTTAACAGTTTCCAAATTCAGAATTCAAGTTGCCGCAAAAGATTCATTAGCGCGGAGTCGACTTGCATGACAACTGAAGTTTATAATGAATTCAAAACAGCAGTAGATCAGAGATTTAAACACAGAAATGCAATCAGATTCTACAGAGAGCAGCTCAACAGTTTGCACATGAGTCGAGACGAATCTATTGAACAGTTTGTGGACAGAATTCGAAATATAAATGCTCAGACATACGAGCTTGTAGAAGACGAGAATGAGAATCGCATTCAGCTCTTCGAAGCCGATCAAAGAGCCCTTGACACATTCATACACTTGTTATATGGGGATGAAGTGAACACAGCAGTTAGACTTGCGCGATGCAAAACGTTTCGAGAAGCCGTTGAAGCAGCTGTTGGGTACGTCGAAGCATTAAGACGTCCTAATGAAACACGAAAAGAAGAACGTCGCGTGTTCAAAAATGTTCAAATGTTTGTAAAGCTTATGGGACTTAACTACGGGGTCATCAGTCCCTAAACTTAAAAACTACTTATGAACTAGCTAATCCTAAGGACGGCACAAATATCCATGCCCGAGGGGGGATTCGAACCCCCGACCGTAGTGGCTGTGCAGACCGTGAGTGGAGCGCCTCAGTCTCCTCGGCCACCGCGGCCGGCACGTCGCGTGTTTAACACAAATGTGGAATGTTACCGATGTCATAGGCCCATCACAAGCGCAAAGACTGTAAGGAGAAAATAACCTGCCACAACTGTGGAATACAGGGTCACTTGGCGAGAGATTGTCGCCAGACAGAAAAGCTAACTTCAGCAGTAGGCAACATGGCAGATTTTTAATTGAGGACGGGGACGTACGCGCCACCACAGCGTCCGCCCCCTGCCCGAGGCAGTGATTCCTGTTAGCTCCACTGAAAATCAATTCGATAGTGACTTTGTGATAGGTGCTGTTTACCGCGGAAGAAATATTGAATTACTGATCGACACAGGTGCACAGACCTCATTGATGTGGTCTTCTATAGACGAAAGGGACAAAATACGACCGCCACTGTTTAAAGTGTGTTGGTTGAACGGTGGAAAACTACGTAATTGCGGAGAAGTTGATGTAGAATTGTGCCTAGGCAAGGAGGTATACGCAGCAACGGTGCAAGCGGTTTCAAATAATTAAACGTGTTACGATGGTATGCTCGGATTTAATTTCTTGTCCGCTAACGGGGCAGAGATATTTGTCGCAGAAAGATGGATCAGACTAGGTCGTAACAATTACAACCTGAGAAATCAATCTTCGGATCGTACTCAAAGGAGTTGCAATACTGACGTCGTGGACCACTCGACCGATGCATCATTTCAAACCCTGTCGAAGTACAAATTACTCAGCCTCAGCAAATCCCTCAGGGAGAAGGCAAACAATCCATATTGAAGTAGCGTCACCACAGATCAGAGAAGGAGATCTGTTGTTGGCCGAACAATCAGAAAATTGTGAATTGTTGGACACCATGCATTGTTACATCGCCCGAAGTATAGGTGTGGCTCCAATGGTGAGGCCGAATGTAGCAAGAGTCCCGATAACAATACGAACATGAGCAACGATGATGTTGTATTACCACGAGGGAGGTCGCTGAAGTGTCGAGAATCAGTGACAATGATGCAATACCTATTCCGCACGAAACTTCAGATGTTGCTGTTGTGAAAAGAGATTTTTGTAACGATACTGAAACATTGCACCAAGGAGCTGAAACTAATATTGAGCTAAAGCGCAAAATTTGGAAGAAGACTGAACATTTGACAGCTGACAATCAGAAGATTTTAGCACCTGTTTTGCTGGAATATTCGGATCTTTTCCGGGAACGTTCAAATGTACCTGTCACTCATTTAGTTCAGCACCGTATACATACTGGAGATGCAGCACCAATCACCCAGAAGCCTTACCGAATTCCATTTAGTCAAAGAGAACTGGCAGAAGAAATGGTTAAGGAAGAACTAGAGGCCGGAATTATGAAGCCAAGAGATCCTACAGACCCACCATGGGTCTAGCCGGTTGTTCTAGTAAAGAAGAAATCTGTTTCTGGAGAACCACAGTTCCGTTTTTCTGCGTCGATTATCGAGCTTTAAACTCCGTAACCACACCAGACATTTACCTATTACCAAACTTGGAAGAAACACTGGATTACTTGGGTAGATGTCGAATATTCTCGGTCTGTGATCTAACGAGTGGATATCACCAATTGACAGTGCATCCAGACGATCAAGTAAAGACTTCATTTGTTATAGCAACTGGAGTGTATAAATATCTCCGTATGCCTTTCGGACTACATAATACACCAGCCACCTTTCAACGCTTAATGGATTCTCTTTTACGTGGGCTTACCCCAACACAAGTTCTTGTATACCTTGACGACGTAATAATTTTCGGCGAAATCATGAAGCAACACATTGAAAGACTTCAAGCAGTTTTTGAGCATATCAGAAGTGCAAAATTGTCTTTATAAATAGATAAATGTCATTTTGCATAAAGTCAGGTGAAGTACCTCGGACATGTTATAACCAGTTAAGGTATACGCCCTGATCCAAAGTTAATTGAAGCTGTCAAGACTTTTCCTGAACCACAAACCCTCAAAGAACTACAATCATTTTTGAGATTATCAAATTTCTATAGGCGCTTCATAGCCCATTATGCAGATATAGCACGACCGATGACACAGCTATTGAGGAAAGGGGCCACATTTAATTGGTCAACAGAATGCAAAAAGGCAATGGAAGAACTTAAAACTGCTCTAACCACTGCTTCAGTTTTAGCCTACCCTAATTTCAGCAAACCCTTCATCTTCTCCACAGATGCTTCAAATTTTGCTGTTGGTGATATTTTGTCTCAAGAAATTGACGGTCATGAACACCCAACATCATTATCTTCTCGTCAGCTAAACAAAGCAGAATTTAACTATACTACCACTGAAAAGGAACTTTGTGCTCTAGTCTTTGGTATCAAACATAACAGATGTTTCTTGACAGGAAGAGAATTCACAGTGATTACAGATCATGCCGCACTTAAATGGTTGTTTAAGCTTAAAGGAGCCAAGTTCGAGATTAACGAGGTGGGCATTAGAACGGAATGGGTACCAATTTAAGGTTATTCACCGACCTGATAAACTACATGTGAACGCCGATACAATGAGATGTAAAGTTCGTGTCTGTGTCACCATAAGTCCTGAATCAACGGTTCTTCGAAATAGATGGATTGCTGTACACAATCACGAGTAAAGGGAATCGTCTTGTTATTTCAGCCAGCATGAAGGAGCAAATCATGACGGAACTACACGATTCTTTACTGTCTGGACACTGCGGTAAAAAAGCAACAAACATCAAAATAGCTGAGAAATACTGGTGGCCATATCGTAAGACCGACGTTTCTGAGTTTGTTTCGCAATGCGATTCCTGCAATAGACGCAATAGTTTGGGACGAACTAAGGCACCCCTACAAGAACTGCCGGAAACTAGCAAACCTTTCGAACGAACAGGATTGGACGTCGTAGGAGCCCTGCCGAAGAATAAAGATGGAAATAAATACATATTGGCCATATTAGATCATTTCTCCAGATATCTTTTGGTGGTAGCAATCCCTTATCAATGTGCGGAAACTATAGCTAAAGTGTTTCTAAAAGAGTGGATCGTGAAGTTTGGGTCGCCATTAAACATTATCATTGACCAAGGATCGAGTTTCATGAGTAATTTGCTTAAACAAACTTGTGAACTAATGCAAATAACGCAGCTGAGGACTACATCAGCACACACTGAAGGTAAAGGTCGCATCGAGAGAGTGCATAGAACGATCATTAAAAAAGCTTAGCCAATATGTAAGCAGCAAGCACGATAATTGGGATACCTCTTTGCCATACCTTGTAATCGCTTACAACGCTAAAATGCACTCATCCACTGGCCTCAGTCCGTATGAAATCTTATACGGAAGGAAGATGCGTTCACCCTTGAACTTTACACGCTCAACCTCTGGGATCAGCAATGAACACGTAAGGGAGTCAGTTCGCAAACTGAAGGATGCATGGAAGGGAGTGAAACAGCGGAATCATCAGTCCTTCAGCAAGCAAAGCAACATGAGCGCCAGGCAGCTGCGCCGCAGTATCGGGTTGGATTCAAATGTTCAAATGTTTGTATAGCTTAAGGGACTTAACTACGGGGTCATCAGTCCCTAAACTTACAAACTACTTATGAACTAACTAATACTAAGGACGGCAGAAATATCCATGCCCGAGGGGGGACCGTGCAGACCGTGACTAGAGCGCCTCAGTCCCCTCGGCCACCGCGGCCGGCAGTATCGGGTTGTAGACCTTGTCTACCTGAACAACGTAGTTCTAAAGAAAACGCAGGTCAAGAAGTCCAAGTAGTTTTGGAAAAGGACAATATCCCATATTGGAGGTGTTATCACCAGTCACTCTCAAGCTCCAACTGCCTTTTCATTCGATTGTCATTCATGTCAATTGTGTAAAGCAATTCTTGGGTAGATTTCCCGTAGCAACACTGGACCACGACGAGGACCGACCGACCAGCCGTTCCTGAATCCAGGAGCCGAGCATCGCGGCGTCGCAGTCCCGACTTCGAGGCCGAGGCGTCACCGCCAACCGAGCCATCCAGCGCCAGACACACCTACAATCTCCGCAGACGAGGGTAGTGTGAGCGAGTGTAAAGTGTGTGTTGTGATTCAGCAGTGTGCATAAGCGAATGTGCTGTGCAACCACAAAATTGCGGCTATTACGCAAGCGCGCAAGTGTAACTTTTTTTATTTTTTTTTATTTTACAAGTTACTTCGACAGACGCATTTGTATTATATTAATTGTTAACCACAAGTGTGTAGAATTAATTAACCGTGTTTACTGTAATTCCACTTCTTGCTATTTTAATGTATTTTATTAATTCTGTAGAAATGATACCACAGAACGCAGGGGTATTGTTTGACCCACAATCAGACATGGTAGTTTCAACACATAATGTTAAACTTGTCCTTAAATACAATCTGTCTGAGATTCACCAACAATTCAATTCTGTTAAAAAACAAATTGGACTTATTCGTTCTGTTAAGGTTAATAGTACAGTTTTAGAAGTTGGAACATCTTGGTATAATAACTGGAATACAGCCAAATTGCAAGTAGAGTCCACATTTGGTAGTTATGAACAAGAGATAAATTGTTTCTTAAACCTCTTGCCACACAGAAGCTTGATTAGACGCAAGCGTGCTTAGTTTGATTTCGGGGGAAGTTTCCTTACTACTGTATTTCGTACCTTAACCAGCCGAGATCTATTAGACATGCTCTTGAACAAAAAGCCGCGGTGGAGTAGCCGAGCGGTCTAAAGCGTCTCGCTGCGGAGCGCGCAGTTGCTCGCCGTGGAGGTTCGAGTCCTCCCTGGGGCATGGGTGTGTGTGTTTGTCCTTAGGTTCGTTTACCTAGGCTTCAGTAGTTTGTAAGCTACGGACTGATGACCACGCAGTTTGGTCCGGTAAATTTACAGGTATTTGATTTGAACAAAAGGCTAATACAAACCCAATTAACCTCTCTAATGATAAAATTGTGCTAAGGAATATGCAAAGGACCATTACTAACCACACGGTTTTCATTGAACAGCTTGTAAAACAATTCATTATGCACCTTAACTTCATTGATGATGAAATGAATGAAAACATTCGCGAATTGTATGCAGTCCTTCAATCTTTGAGTGCACATCTAGATTTAAACACCTTATTGTTAGGAATCACTGACAGTTTATCAAAAGATAGATTAGATGCTCTTAATTTAAGAACAGCTTAGAAAGTAGTTCAAATGACTGCTTTAGTAGTGTAGTATTGCACCCAGAACAATATTTAGAATTCCTACTATTGATTGAAAGTAAGTTAGATGCAACATCATCCATGATTTACCCTGTTAATTCCTATAATCCGCATGCCTACTACAAGTTAACAACAACATACTCCCTAATGATTGAAGACGAATTAACTGTTATTGTTTCTATACCCATTGCCAGATCTAAAAATAATTTTGAAATGTATAAGGTTTATACGTACCCTGTATAATGAGATGAAACAGGAATTCATGCTATGTATCAACTAAAGGATTATTTACTAATTAGTAAGGGTAGAAGGTATTTTGTATCTTTCAATGAACATGATCTTCACATATGTTGTTGTTTGTAAATCTATCGGACCAAACTGCGTGGTCATCAGTCCGTAATTACAAACTACTTAAACCTAGGTAAACTAACCTAAGGACAAACACACACACCCATGCGCCAGGGAGGACTCGAAGCTCCACGGCGAGCAACCGCGCGCTCCGCAGCGAGACGCTTTAGACCGCTCAGCTACTCCACCGCGGCTTCACATATGTAAACGAAGTCATAAGTTAATTTGCCCAGAATCAGCAGTATTCTTAGATTGTAGAGTGTACAGCTGTGAGAAAGAATTGTTTATGAATAATCCACCACGAGATGACTGCACTAGAATTTTAAAGCATCTTTACCATCCATTTCTTAAACGATATTCTGAAGGTATTATCTACTCTTTCATTTCCACTCTGGAAGTCACCTTTACTTGTAAAACCTTTGACACACCTGAACTAACTTTCACACTTAAATTAAACAGCAGTGGATTAATTTTGAATATTACGCACTATGATTTATCATGTGATTTGTTTGATATGCCTTCTGTGTTACCAACAACTTTTCAAACAGCTGGAATATACCCATTAACTAGAATGTTACCTGTTGTGAGATTACCGCCTAATAGAAATATTGGTAATTAATAGCATTTGATAATTAAACAGTATGGAGTTCACTGCAAACATTGACCATGCCAATGCACCAAATGTTACACAATTTTAATCGTAATAATTATGGTAGCAATGTATGCAGTTGGGTGACAACATTTATAGTTGGGCCATAGGCAGAAATTCTCCACGTTGAGATTTGCTGTGTGCTTGTAGCTGAGGGGAGGCAACGAGCAGGCCGACGTTGGTGGCTTGTTCCAGCTTAGGATTTTACAGTTTCGTTTCCGGTGAGGGGAGAGAGGGACAATGGCGAGCGCCAGGCACAGTGCAGTGCACAGCGTGAAATAAAATATTCTAATACTACTTGCATTTGAAGTAATACGATGCAGTTAGGAACCTTTAAGGCCCTGATTACAAAATAGCCTGTTGATAAATAAACAATACATTAGCTGATATAGTCACATCTGGTGTAATATGTTTAATTGACAATGAAAAGTAAAAATTACCAATGAATACAAGACAGTTGCACAACTAGCATGGCAATGTTTGTTTATAAAAGTAATATATTAACTATTTCTCATCTTATTTTCAATTAATCTTGTGTATTTTTATCTTGAAATATTCAGTTAAATCACTTATCTGTGATATAATAGATTGTACGATTATAATAAATAGTAAAAAGGATGTTTATACCAATATACGAGGATACTAAGGCGCTCCAGTCACGGTCTGCACGGCCACTACGGTCGGGGGTTCGAATCCCCCCTCGGGCATGGATATTTGTGCCATCCTAGTTAGTAAGTAGTTCATAAGTAGTTTGTAAGTTTAGGGACTGATGACCCCATAGTTAAGTCCCATAGACTATACAAACATTTGAACATTATACCAATATAAAACCCTAAGAAGACATTTGTTTAATGTGTAGTGTAATTATTTCGATTTTAAGTAAAGTTTTAGAAATGTATTGGCTGAGCGCTGTACGTTGGCAAGTCGGTTATAACAGCTCACATGGGGAAGTTGATGACGTAGGGAAAAAACCCGGCAGTTGGGCTTTTGGCGAGTGCGCGCGGCCCAGGAAGTGGAGGAGTCGGGAGCAAGTGGTGTAGCTGGCCGGGCGGCGTCGCTCTGCACGGTCGGCATGTGGATCTCCAGGTGGAGACTATAGATTTTTGTGTGGCAATTGCCAAGTGTGGTTGCTCGTCGTAGACTGCACCAAGTTGTATCGAGTGCTACTGTGTGTTGTGAATATTTAGCCAGTTGAACAAAGTGTGCATCGCACTAAATTAAAGTGACTGTGTTTTGTTAATGTAACACGTGTCGTCGCATAGGCATGAACATGAACGGTGTTTGAGACAGACACATGGTGTGAAAACTATTCGCGACAAATATTCATTTTGTCTGGGGGCTCACGAGCTATAACTTTATTTGATAAATGTGTCGACGTACAGACTTATCAGCCACAGGGTTTTAATATGGTGTAATAAACAACATAAAGTGAACTTCCACGTGTTTTCAAAGATAGTAGTTAGTACACCCTTTTTCTCACATGAACTTACTTCATTACGAATTTTTTTGTTAATCATATGCAGGGAAGGAAAGCTGCGAACGTGTGATATCATCCGCTAGGAAACGAGTCAAACAGTAACAATCACAGTTCCAGTATTTTTGCATGTTTAGGAATTTGGTTCGCAGTTGGTGGTTGTGAGTTTTAAAAATTAAACTTTCCCCTATTTTAAACTCTCACCCCGACCTTCACCGTCGCACTGTTTTTTACAATGAATCATACCTACTAACTTATGCAAATAATTCCCTGGCCAATTTTCCCAAGGATAGTGATTTAATTACGGATAACTATGAATGTGTAATGAATGCTAATAATGAGCTAAATTTAATTCAAGTAGCAAATAGTATTAAGTCCTTTGTGTCTTCTAGTAATGTTAATCCATACCTTATTATGTACGAACTTGTTGTCTTGATAACCCGCTCGTCAGTACCAATCGTGACTGTGTCTGCAAATAGAGTAAATGTTGAAGCGCCATCTGATGCCGCCGTAGGTGAAATAAATAGATGACGCCCAGGAGGTGGTCTCGAGGCACCTCCGGTAGCTCGTTTTCGTGAGGGAGGGTGATGGAAGAGGCGCAGTTGTTGCAGCGAGCGAAAGGCGTCCACAGGCGCCCTGGTGTGGCTTATCGCGGAGTGCTGACGGAAAGCAACCCGAGTACGCGCTTCCTCGGCCAAAGCACGGCAGCTAGCCGCTGGCAGTCTGCTTCAAGTCTCCGTCTTAGAACGCATTCTGAGTAATGCGCCGATACAATCGCATCCGGAGTAACCCAATGTAGCTTTTACGGAATGACGAATTACTCGGAAGGCGACGCCAGACACAGTTATAACGGGGTTGCTTTGCGTGCGCGGTATCTGTACTATTTTCCGTAAATAAAGCTGGTAAAAGTAACTTCTCGATGTTCGCTCATTCTGCTCAACCCGGACCCACACGCCTACGCAATTATGTAGGGGTGAGCACCAACCGACACACCTCCTTATAAATATTAATATATTTGACATAAATTGTTTGACCTGTGGAGTGCGCGGTTGCTCGCCGTGGAGGTTCGAGTCCTCCCTGGGGCATGGGTGTGTGTGTTTTTCCGTAGGTTAGTTTACCTAGATTTAAGTAATTTGTAAGCTACGGACTGATGACCACGCAGTTTGGTCCGATAGATTTACAAACAAATTGTTTGACAGGCTTAACAGACTGTTGGTAGAACGGTTTCAGTGCTGTCATCTTCTGTTGGTGGTGAGTAACTCGAGGATTAAGCAACAGTTGCGTATACTTCCCGTGTTTTAGTGTTGTTGGAGTACTACGAAAATAAAACCATTTGTTCAACAAGGTCATATTACAATTTCGTTAGTTACATTTCATAAGCGGATATCGGATTTTAATTTTGTATGAATACGATGTTGTGCCAACGACCGTGCAGCTCTGGATACAACGGTTCGCGCTGGATATCCGAATTAATCAAATGTTCAAATGTTTGTATAGTCTATGGGACTACGGGGTCATCAGTCCCTAAACTTACAAACTACTTATGAACTACTTACCAACTAGGACGGCACAAATATCCATGCCCGAGGGGGGATTCGAACCCCCGACCGTAGTGGCCGTGCAGACCGTGACGGGGGCGCTTTAGTCCCCTCGGCCACCGCGGCTGAATTAATCATTGGCGAGCTGGGCTAACAGTTGTATGGGTATGCATAGCGTTCTAGGCGAGTTTGGTGCACTCAGACTTTGATAACTAGCGACTCCGAGCCCGAAACTGGAAGTGTGCTGAGCGCTGAACACGGTCCTTCCATACCTTACCCGATGACGCCTTCTGGCGGAGAATGACACGGCGGTCGGTCGGCACCCGATAGGCCGTTCGAGGCCTGCGGGACGGAGTTTAAATTAAGTTTAGTTTATGGAGACTTTGTTATATACTCACTGCAACATGGTGTAGTGGATGCAATATACTTTTGAATAATGTGTAATGCAATTCTCTTCCATAAATGAATTTTTGGATATTAGTAGTACAAACATAGAGCAGTGTTAAGTGACATAAATTTGGTTTGCTACGAGCTAGGTCACACACACACACACACACACACACACACACACACACACATACACACACATGCGTGCGTACATACACTATGTGATCAACTGAAGATTACTTACAAGATGGTGGCGCCCTCCATCGGTAAAGCTGGAATTCAATATGGTGTTGGCTAACCCTTAGCCTTTATGACAGCATCCATTTTAGCAGGCATACGTTCAATCGGGTACTGGAAGGTTTTGTGCAGGATGACCAGCCAGTCTAAAATAGGTTAGGGAAAAAATTCAAAAATTTATTTCAAAACTTCGCCTAAGTTTTACAAGTGTTCTTCCACTGCGACATACGCCTTGACAACGTGACCAAGACTGTCCACCTTGCAGGACAGAGCCGGCCAGAACCAGTATTGAATGCTGATTCTAAAATCACGCCACCCTTCTGGCGTCCGTGCTGAAACTTCTGACGTTTCCATGCTACCGTGGAGCCAATAGCAGACACCCACGTTTGATCACGTCCGATACTGCTGGAGGACTGAGAAGTGCGAGAATCAGTTCCTTCGCTCTCTTCAGTTTGAGTTCTCGTACAGAACAGACGCACTCCAGAGGCTCAGCGTCTGTGCGGGGCGAACGGCCGCATGCCGTCCGCTCCCGCCTAGCTGCTGTTCGGCATCAGCCACCAACTGTGTGAACCATTACCGTAATCGTCACCTCCGTTTTCTAATCCGTTTAGACAGGCACTCATTCATTGCACGCTACCATCCTACCTCAGGGCGAGTTCCGCCATGTATCCCGTATATCAGAATATACCAAATATTAACTTCAATTCTATCTTTTATTTGCCATTCAGCCACCCTTTCCTAGGGCGCCCACAAGCCTTCACCGCTCCGCCTTCCATCCTGACAACGCTTCCAACCCATTTTATTTATGCAGCACTGGGATGGGTTGTATAATTTTCCTATTATCCGTAGGATAAAGATCAAGTGCTGTACAGTTTCTTGGGGAATGGCAGACCATACTTTATGGAGTGCTGCACTGGGGAGAGGTATCTATATAGGTCAGTGAGGCCTGGCACAAAGTCGGCGAACCAAAACGTACCAAAGATGTTCTGTAAGATTCAAGTCTGGACTCTGCGCACGCCAGTCCATTACAGGGAAGTTATTGTCGTGTAACCGCTCTGCCACAGGCCGTGCATTATGAACAAGTGTTCGATCATGTTGAAAAATGCAATCGCCATTCCCGAGTTGGTCTTCAACAGTGGGAAACATGAAGCTGCTTAAAACATCATTAACGACCTGTACTGTGATAATGCCACGGAAAACAACAAGGCGTGCAAGACCCCTCCATAGAAAACACGACCTTGCCATAACACCACTGCCTTCGAATTTTACTGCTGCCACTACACACGCTGGCAGATGACGTTCATTGGGTATTCGCCAAACCCCACCCTGAAATCGGATCGCCACATTGTGTACCGTGATTCGTCACTCCACGCAACGTTTTTACACTGTTAAAATCGTCCAGTGTTTGCGCTCCTTACACCAAGCGAGGCGTAGTTTTGCATTGACCTTATGGTAAGCCACCCAGCATCTTGCAATCCAAGTTTTATCACCTCCCGCCTAACTATCATAGTACTTGGAGTGGATCCTGATGCAGTTTTGAATACCTGTGTTATGGTGTAGTTAGATGCCTTCTTATTACACTGTACGACCCTCTTCAACGATTGCGAGTCTTTGTCAGTCAACAGACGAAGTAGACCTGTGAGGTTTCGTGCCGTACGTGTCCCTTCACATTTCCACTTCATTAACACATTAGATACAGTGTACCTGGAGATGTTTAGGAGTATGTAAAACTGACACAAGTGACACCTAATCCCTTGAACACGTTCGAAGTGGGTGAGTTCCGATGAGCGCTCTATTATGCTCTCTCACGATATCTAATGACGACTGAGGTCGCTGGTACGTAATATCGCCAGTATGTGTCAACACAATGCAGCTATTGTGGAAACCGGATGTTTATGTGGGTGTCAGGATACTTTGGACCACATAGTGTATACAAGAACACTTGTGAAATATGTTGTTGTTATGGTCTTCAGTCCGTAGACTGGTTTGATGCAGCTCTCCACCCTACTCTATCCTGAGCAAGCCTTTTCATCTCCTCATAAGAACGGCAACACACATCCACTTGAATCTGCTAACTATACGCGGCTCTTGGTCTCCCTCTGCGATTTTTACCCCACACACTTCCCTCCAATGCTAAATTTACGATTTCCCGATGTCTAAGAATGTGTCCTACCAAACGATCCCTTCTTTTAGTCAGGGTATGCCAAAAATTCCTTTTCTCACCAATTCTGTTCAGTACCTCTTCATTAGTTATGCGATCTACCCACCTAATCTTCAGCATTCTTCTGTTGCACCACATTTCAAAAGCCTCTATCCTCTTCCTATCCGCACTGCTTATCGTCCATGTTTCACTCCCGTACAAGGCAACACTCCACACAAATGCCTTCAGAAAAGACTTTCTTACACTTAAATTAATATTCGATGTTAGCAAATTTCTCTTTTTCAAAAATGCTTTTCTTCCCATTGCCATTCTGCATTTTATATCCTCTGTACTGCGACCATCAAATGTTATTTTACTACCCAAGTAACAAAACTCATCTACCACCTTCATTGTTTCGTTACCTAATCTAATTCCTTCAGCATCGCCTGATTTTATAAGACCGCATTCCATTATTTTTGTTTTGCACTTGTTAATGTTCATTTTATACGCTCTCTTCAACACACTGACCATTCCATTCAACTGCTCTTCCAGGTCCTTTGCTGTCTCTGACAGAATTACAATGTCATCAGCAAAACGCAATGCTTTTATTTCTTCCCCCTGTACTTAAATCCCTATTCCAAAATTTTCCTTACTTTCCTTCACCGTCTGCTCGATGTACAAATTGAATAACATCGGAGAGAGGCTACAACCCTGTCTTACTCCCTTCCCAACTGATGCTTTCTTTTCATGCACTTCGAGTCTAATAACTGCGGTCTGGCTTTTGTACAAGTTATAAATAACTCTCCTTTCCATATATTTTACTCCTGCTGACTTCAGAATTTGAAAGAGTGTATTCCAGTCAACATTGTCAAATGCTTTCTCCAAATCTACAAAAGCTAAAAATGTAGGTTTGCCTTTCCTTAATCTATCTTCGAAGATACGATGTAAAGTGAGTATTGCCTCCCGGGTTCCTATGTTCCTCCTGAATCCAAACTGATCTTCCCCGAGGTCAGCTTCTACCAGCTTTTCCATTCTCCTGTAGATAATTCGTATTAAAATTTTACAACCATGACTTATCAAACTGATGGTTCTGTAATTTTCACACCTGTCTGCGCCTGATTTCTTTGGAATGGGGATTATTACATTTTTCTTAAAGACTGAGGGTATTTCGCCTATCTCATACATCCTACACACCAGTGTAAATAGTCTTTTCATGACTGGCTCTCCCAAAGACTCTAGTAGCTCTGAGGGTATGCCATCTACTCCTGGGGCCTGGTTCCGTCCTAGGTCTTTCAAGGCTCTGTCAAGTTCATCTGTCTGTAAAGCATCTCCTATTTCATCTTGATCTACTTCCTCTTCCCTTGCTACAACATCGTCTCTAAGTTCATTTCCTTTGTAGAGCTGTTCAATGTACTCTTTCCACCTTTCAGCTTTCCCTTCTTTGGTGAGAACTGGTTTCCCATCTGAGTTCTTGATATTCGTAGAGTTGCTTTTCTTGTCCCCAAATGTCTCTTTTATTTTCCTGTAGGCGGTATATTTCTTCTACAGATTTGCACTTGGCTTCTAGCCACTCCTGCTTAGCCATTTTGCACTTCCTGTCAATCTCATTTTTTAGTCGTCTGTACTCCATTTTGCCTGTTTCATTTACTACATTTTTATATTTTCTCCTTTCATCAATTAAATTTAGTATTTCCTGTGATATCCAAGGAATTTTTGTAGGTCTTGCCTTTCTACCTATTTTGTCCTCTGCTGCCTTCACTATTTCATCTCTCAATGTTACCCATTCCTCTTCTACTGTTTTATTTCCCCCCGTTTCTGTCAATTGTTGCCTAAAGCTCCCTCTGAATATCTCCAGAACTTCACTTTCCTTCAATTATTCTAAGTCCCATCTTCTTATTTTCCTACCTTTCTGCAGTTTTTCAGTTTCAGCCTACAGTTCATGACTAACAAGTTATAGTCAGAGTCTATATCTGCCCCTGGATATGTTTTGCAGTTTATCACCTGGTTCCGGAATCTATGTTTTACCATTATAAAATCTATCTGATACCATCCGGTGTCTCCTGGTCTCTTCCACGTATACAACCTTCTTTTGTGATTCTTAAGCCAATAGTTTGTTACGATTGAATCATGTTCCGTGCAAAATTCTACCAGGCGACTTCCTCTTTCATTCCTCCTGTCCAGTCCATATTCACCTCCTATTTTTCCTTCTCTTCCTTTTCCTACTACCGAATTTCAGTCTCCCATCACAATTAAGTTTTCCTCTCCCTTAACTGCCTGAAAAATTTCCTTTAGCTCCTCATATATTTCTTCGATCTCCTCATCATCGGCAGAGCTAGTTGGCATATAAACCTGTATTACTGTTGTCGGTGTTGGCTTCGTATCTATCTTTACAATGATAATGCGATCACTGTGCTGCTCATAGTAGTTTACCCGCAGTCCTATTTTCGTATTCATTATCAGTCCTAATCCTGTGATACCCCCAACTGATTTTGTATTTATAATCCTGTACTCACCTGACCAGAAATCCTGTTCCTCTTTCCACCGAATTTCACTAATCCCCGCTATATCTAACTTCAACCTATCCATTTCCCTTTTTAAATTTTCTAATTTTCCTACCCGATTAAGGGATCTAACATTCCACGCTCCGAT
Source organism: Locusta migratoria (assembly GCA_026315105.1). Classification (NCBI taxonomy): domain Eukaryota; kingdom Metazoa; phylum Arthropoda; class Insecta; order Orthoptera; family Acrididae; genus Locusta; species Locusta migratoria. The sequence goes on from CM048755.1 coordinate 460,812,804, forward strand.
CCGTAGAATGCCAGCATTGTCTTTCCTGATGACAACATCCTCCTGAGTAGTCCCCGCCCGGAGATCCGAATGGGGGACTATTTTACCTCCGGAATATTTTACCCGAGAGGATGCCATCATCATATTTCCATACAGTAGAGCTGCATGTCCTCGGGAAAAGTAACGGCTGTAGTTTCCCCTTGCTTTCAGCCGTTCGCAGTAGCTGTGTGGCAAAACCACATTACCTGATGTTACAAGGCCAGCTGAGTCAATCATCCAGACTGTTGCCCCTGTACCTACTGAAAAGGCTGCTGCCCCTCTTCAGGAACCACACGTTTGTCTGGCCTCTCCACAGACACCCCTCCGCTGTGGTTGCACCTACGGTACGGCTATCTGCATCGTTGAGGCACGCAAGCCACCCTACCTCGGCAATGTCTGTGGTTCAAGGGGGTGGTTGTGAAATATAATAAGCCCATATCTAGGGGACGGGGTGGTTCAAATTGCCGTCAGGAGTTTAATTCAAGAGCAGAGGTGACGTGTTGTGTGCTGTTTCATTGGAAGCAGGAAACGACTAATACATGCAGGCAAAGACTTATGTCTGCATACTAGTGAAATATGATGCCTTTCTGCATGCACATCTTTTTGAGGAACACCCCCCCCCCAGCGCTCACTGGCCATTGGCAAAAACTTGCATATTTGCAAGGTATGACGCTGCATACCTGCAGATTTTGTCATACCTCCACGCACACGTGGTCGGGGCCTCAGGAGGTCCACCCTCTCCCTCCCCCGCTACTCTCTGAAGAAGCTAATACATGAGTCCCATATAGTTAAAAATGTGAGGTAAATGGAGTCACAGACGACGTCATTCCGAAAACTACGCCTACATTGTAATACAGTGCATGCTCCTGCAGTACATAAAAACAGGCTATTAATTATTAGATTGAAAAAATTCCAACAGCTCTGGTTTTATCTTTTTTTTAATCTAGCGATCGGTTTTGGTACTCCACTGGCACCATCCTCAGGCCACTAACCAAAATAGACAAGTACAACACTTGCAACATTGTCAAATAATAAATGTACAATAAAGTCACTACGTTAAATGTTGTCAAATAATACATATCCCATAAGCTAATTATACAACTTAATTTACATGATTGAATATGTAACATTGAAGCTTCATGAAGTAATTGTTGTTGTTCTTTTTGTAAGGGTTGTATTGGAGATAAACAGAGGACAATAATATTACATGCATATAATGAGATGTGAAATTAAAAGGATAAACTAATACAAATTTAAAACAAATTATTATCACAATATTATTAGTAAAGCGGCCCATCATTGTAATATTCAGAAAGGCACAATGATCAATATGTAGTTTGGAGAAGTATATCAATTTGTGGAATTTAGAAAATTTATGAAAATGCCAGTAATATGGAACATATATCTCAAACGTTACTGAGATCAGAGCTAAAATTACAAATAATATGGTTTGGTTACAAAAATGCATAAAAGTTTGGAATCAAAAGTGTGCACGTAAGTTCAGGAAATGTGTGTGTATACATCTGTTAAGAGATATCAAACACAGTGACCATTAATGTTGAATAAAACTACCCACATATAGAAGATGGAAATCATTGGCCCCACTCAAGAATCCCGATGGAGGTGTAAACGTATGAATAACGTATCAATCGTATGAACATATATAACACGCAAAGAACATGAAAATGTACAGATATGGAAACAAGGGGAACTAATGGCTCACGTGGCGTATCATAAATCCATATTATTCACAAAATGGATTACATAATATTTACGAAGATCCATTTGTGAATGGCATGGATGGAATATTTGTCATTTATGTCTGATACATTAAAATGTGTTATGTACTTAAAATAAGAAGCAAACTAAGACGTCATTAAACAAAATAACTAGACTGGGCAAAATTATAGAAATAATTTGGCTCATTAAATTTGGGAAGAAATAGATGACAGTTTAAAGTTACAATTATAATTCAGATTATGTACTAATAAGATTATACAATCACTCACATCATGCTAAAAGTAGAAACCTCATCTAATAACATATTAACCTAACAAGACCATCAATATAATAAGTATAAGTAAACACCCATTCTCATTTGGCGTTCTGGTGTTAGACGGATTAGCCGGCTGTGTGCCGTTTCCAGGGGCGCCCGATCTTGGGATCTTCTAGTGGGCTCCTTCCGGCACTTATTCTGTCGGCAGCTGAATATGCTGCGCCTGTTTAGAAGAATTCGGCCCAAGTGAAACATAACGACGTGGCTGTAAATGACTCAGCCCGCATCATATCGGGGTGCTTGAGACCCACGCCGACAGAGATCTACCCTCTCATAGGGATAGCTTCCCCTAGCATACGGCGGCAAGTAACTGCCGAGGTGGAGAGGAAGAAACAACTAACAGACGCCGGCCGCGGTGGCCGAGGGTTTCGTATCCCTCCTCGGGCATGGATATTTGTGCCGTCCTTAGGATAAGCTAGTTGATAAGTAGTTTGTAAGTTTAGGGACTGATGACACCGTATTTAAGTCCCATAAGCAAACAAACATTTTTTGAACTAACAGACAATCGTCACCCCCTACATGGGCACCAACAACAGTCTAGGCGGATTCGCTCAAAAAGGAGCTTCCTTTGGACGTCAGAGCCAATTGACGTCACTGTCGAAGAGATGAGGCTTCAGCAATGGAAGGAGGCAACACCTAACCCTATCCTGGCCCTGAAAGAACAACTTGCAGCTGGAGGTGACAAATCCTTTACAACCTGGGAGGCTCGCAACAGGCTTATGACTGGGGTCTCTAATTGCAAGTTCAACCTTTCCAGATGGGGCTACCTAGACGGGGAACCTCTGTGCGACTGTGGGAATGTCCAGACGGACGACCACTTACTGACGTGCCCGAATCTCAGCACATGTTGTACCCCCCTGGATTTACAGCTAGCTAATGACAAGGACAACTGTGTTGCTGATTATTGGGCAAGAAATATTTAGAATTTATTACATGGACTCACAATAGATTGTAATGAATGATGTTCTGCACACGAGAAATAAATAAATAAGTAAATACTTAGTCAAAATAAAAACCAAAATTGATTCTAACATGGATTAACATAAGGATGCCACGTAGAGATATTTATTAATTAAAATGCACTTAGTTCTTGTGTTGTGGATGGGGTACAGTTGAATGTCAATACAGGATGAAAATCTGTGTACCTAAAAGTAAATTGAAAGACAATTAAATAGGTGACCATTGAAATGAAATTACAGGAAATAGAATTCATATGATATACATGAGGCTATGATTAAATCTATGAAGTAGTCGAGATCTTATAGACATCCATCAAAAACTAAGTGTAAAGTTCAACAAATATGCACATGGAGATATATATGAAATTAGTGGAAAGGATGCAGTAGCAAGAATGTGTGTAAAATAACTATGTAATTGGAATGCAGAGAATGATTTTTTCAAAATAAATGAAGAATGAGAACATTATCAGCCTCACAGGCTTATCAGGGTACAAAGAACTAAATAGATGAAGTAGCTATCCACATCTCATAATTGTGATACCTAAGCTATAGAACCAGTATTCTGAACTAAATGCTGATTGGGATGTCAAAGCTCGACTAATCAAAGTGAAGTTATAAACGACTATTAAAAACAAAATTTTGATAACATAATGATGTGACTGTCATACATATAAGCAATTCTAGAACTTTACCTATAACATTTCAGTTTAATCACAAATGATTAAATTCATATACTTTTCACCCTTAGGATAATGAAATTATTTTCTGAAAATCTACACTTTTCGATTACATATCTATCATGTAGACATTAGATGATGGTTCATAATTGGTTAACCTACCCTTCCCTTCGCCCACTCTTATTTTCTGTTTAAGAAACCATTTATTACTTACATATGTCATTTGATAGAGAGACCCCTACTGTCATATCCTTATGTATGTGATAACCCTTTCGTATTAATATGAAAAATGTTGTTTTTGTCCTTTTGTACCTTCACTTTTCATTCTGTTTGATTATCTAAACCTCTGCCTCACTTTTTGTCTTTGGTGAGTTCACAGTGTTGCTATTTGTATATTAATTTTGTTTGTTGTGGGGCTTTTATAATAGAGTTACCCATGTTTAGAATGTTAGGATACATTCAAACTTTCTAGATCTCATACCTTATATCATTTGTGAACCATGAAACGTACTTAGTCAATTTCATTTTTATAATTATTTCTACATTTACCATCTTATACGTTCATATTACACAGTGTTTTACTAGTGCCACTTCTTGCACACTTTCATGCAATGCCCTATTTTTATTTTCTATTTCTTGTAACTTCATTTCAATGGACCCCTATTCAATTCTCTTTCAATTAAGTCATGATGATCCACGTAAAATTAAACCCCCTTTCCCCAGGTCTACCATGTAAACATAAGGTGATAATCCACAAAGAATTAAACGCATTTCCCTCTTCTATCATGTGGACATAATGTGACGATCTACATAGGATTTAACCACCCATCTCCCCCCCCCCCTCCCCCTGTTCATGGTTTCCTATGCTGCCTCTTACCACATATATATGTCTTTCAACAGAACCTTGTTTATATATTTATGCTGCTCATGTATATGACAGACACATAATTATAATGTGATCAATATTTGTGTTGATTTTAGTCGTTTATACCTTCACTTTTCATTATTTTTGATTAGTCAAGATTAGACAACCTAACCTCATCAATCATTTAGCTCACAATGCTGCTTTTGTTTTGGATGATTTCATTTATGTAGGGCTTTTATAGCTTAGGTCTACCAATTATAAGATGAGGATATATCATCTTTTAATATCTTGGTACCCTGGTAAACCTGTGTTGTTCATTGCCTCATGTTGATCATGTGAATTCTATTTACTGTAATTTCATTTCTATAGCCTCTATTTAATTGTCTTTAAATTTATTATTAGCAACCGAGATTTTCACCCTATATTGACATTCAACTTTACCATACCAACAACACAAGACTAATTGCATTTTTAATTTAAAATTATCTCCACTCGGCACCACGATGTTAATTAATGTTCGGATCAATTTAGGTTATTTTAACTCAGTTTTACTTATACTTATAATATTGATGATCTTGATATTTTAATATGTTATTTGACGAGGTTTCAACTTTCATCTACTTTATTTCAAATTTAATGAGCACAATTACTTTGATAATTTTGCCCTGTCTACCTATTTTGTTTAATGACTTCTTAAATGTACAATTGTTTGTAAATCTATCGGACCAAACTGCGTGGTCATCAGTCCGTAGCTTACAAACAACTTAAACTAAGGTAAACTAACCTAAGGACAAACACAGACACCCACACCCCCGGGAGGACTCTAACCTCCGACGGCGAGCAAGCAAATGCCTTCTTACATTGCTTTCATTTTATGTACATAACATCTGTTAATGAATCAGATGTAAATGATAGATATTCCATCCATGCCATTCACAAATGGATCTTCATAACTGTTATGTACTCCCTTCTTTTTGTGAATAATATAGATTGATGATTTGACCCTTGAGACATTAGTTCCCCTTGTTTACATATCCATATATTCTCATGTACTTTGTGTATTATATATGAATCCTTATATATTATCCTTACAATTACACCTCCATCGTGATTCGTGAATGGGGCCAATGATTTACATTTCCAGTATGTGGATAAGTCAATTCAGCCTTAATAGTCTCTGTGTTTCATATCACATAATAGATGTATACACATACATTTCCTCACCTTATGTACAGACTTTTGTTTCCAAATTATAATGCACTTGTGTAATCAAAAAATATTATTAGTAATTTTAGCTGTGATTCCCTCCTTAATAACTTTTAAGACAAATGTTCTATATCATGGGCGTTTTCATAATACTTTATGAAGTGGATAAACTGATATACGTCTCAGAACCACATATTGAACGTTGTCTCTTCCTGAATATTGCAATGATGAGTAATTGTACTAATAATATTGCCGCAAGACCGCAAGTTAATCGACTCCCGGCGTGGCGCAGTGGATAGCATTGCTGATTGCAGTGCTGAAGGTCGCCGGTTTAGTCCCGTCAACTGGCAAAAATTTATTACTTTGTAATTACCATTTCCAGAACGTTCTACATGTTTCTTATGTTCACTTGTAATTTCTAGATGTTTCTTATGTTAACTATTCTTCTAATTTCTGGTACACTCTGTGTATAAATACCAGAGCACTCTGCCCGAGAGGCAGTCAGTGCTGCGTGTATGTTTCAGTTCGCAATAAACCTGCTTTCAGTGTAAGTGCTGTGTTCAGTTGACAACCCTGCCTTCGAAGGCAAGCCTGCTTCCATTTCAACGTGGCAATATTGTGATAATAATTGGTTTTGAATTTCTGTTAGTTCAACATTTTAATTGAACATGGTATTTTATGTATATAAAATTATTATCCTCGGTATTTTCTTCTATAATAATCCCTCACAGAAAACAATAACAATTAATTCATCAAACTAACATTTTACACATTGTATTATGTAAATCAACTTTGTAATGTTTTTATATAATGACTTGATTGTACGTTTATCATTTGGCAATACGTGTCTATTTTTAGGAGCCTGAGGATAGTGCCAGTGGGGTATAGAAACCGGTCGCTATATTAATAAAAAGGTAAAAACACAGCTGCTGAAATTTTTTTCAATCTAATGCTATATTCAGCTGTTGTCCCTGTCGATATAATATGGAGAAGATCAGTTTCTTAATAGTCTACAATTTCGTAGAATTACTTTCCTACTCATATACATGTACATTTGCAGTTAATGCAGAACAACCTTCCAAAGCAGACGTATCTATTCTCAACATATGTTTAATTTTATCGCATAGTGCAGATATATCGACCCATTGCTCGTAAGTCTTACGATTTATGAAGATCATACTCACGACAAACTTGTAGTTAATAATCCATATTACGAAGCAATGTGATGCATCCAAGTCATCTTTTCACACTAGTGCCTCCACAGCACACAAAATTTCACCTGGAGGGATCGACGTCGACACACTCATATGACTTTTTCATGTATAAGGACATTTACCGCAATTGTCTGCAGTTTTTCTGCTATTACGAGGAGTCCACAGTCCCATCCTGGCTGTGCGTTCCAGACTAGCTACCGATACGTGGGCAACTGTATCCATAAAATGTTATGTTACGTTCTGTTAACAATGATCATGAAGCAGCACAAAGTCTCTACACTGGATTTCGCACAATTGCTTTTGATTGCGGACGAAATACAATGATTGGGGAATTTCCATTGGTACTTAATGAACAATTATTCTTACGCTGCTTATTCTGCTATATCCTATTACACCAGTATGCTCGACACCATGCTCCCAGATGTGCTACGTGCTTGTCGACATTGCTTCTCAATGTGGACACTGCACCAACACCTACAACATATTTTCAACTCTAATGAAAAAAATATCTCAACCGTCATGTCCCAGTGTTACAATACCTAATTTTCCAAGCAATGTAGTTACCATAACTGCAAACATTTAGTCATGCGGATTTTACAAACTTACACTCTTGGACATACCGACAGGTCATCCAGTAAAAATAACATCCAGTAACCTGTTTCCAGCATCTTGCAAAATTATCTCATCTACTACCGTGTTATATTAGCAATGAATTCGCGATTTTCATCTAAAAAACCTTACACTAACTATTCAAAAGAACAGGCTACATGTTTGTAAATATATATATAAGGCGTCACTCTTTTCGAAATGTCCTATTCATTGCCAAAGAATAAATGCAGAAAACATAGTTCATATATTCCGCTTTCGAGGGTAGTAGAAAACAGTGAATCACAAATATCTTCTGTCGATAAATCTCTTCTTGCATAGACTTAGGAATCTATGACAATTCCAGTTGCAGTCTGTTTCGAAGTTAAGTAATGTTCTGCTCATGTCAAAATTATGTACAGAATATTCAATGTGATATATTTCCTTGTTATCCGTATTCCCATATATCTATTAGAGTAGCCTTGTGATGTCAATGATAAACGAATTTTTATGACAGCGCAAAACTATAATACTCATATATAATTACTAAAATGCACGCAGAATGTAAAGTGAAAAGCACTCCTGACAAATTGAAATGCCTTACACCCTAATAACGACTTTGCAGCCTTCATACTTCCATGTCAACACAATTATTAAATTTTTGTGTATTTAACGACAGTAATTACAGCGAAGTACCAGTCAGACAGTGATAATTACTAAGAAACTCTTCCCACAGGAATTCCGTTATGCTTTAATCACAGAAGTTCATTAAGTACAATAAAGAAAAGTCAAAAGCGACCGAGTTAATTTGGGTGCAAGAAACAAATTATTAAAGTAGAGCGCTAGACGGTAGCTGAAGGTTAGCAACCGTGAAACTTTCTCTCAGATGAAACGAGGAACCAACTGAAAAGACTAGTAAGCAACGACTCAGATTCAACTGAATTCTCAATCAGAGCAACCACCTGAAAGAAGCTTATTACGTCTGTCCTTACGAAGACATGAAATATCACTTCTATACGTTTAAGAATACGAAAATTCATGATTGTGTTTAAGCTAACAGAGTAGGAAAAAAAAAAAAAAAAAAAAAAAAAAAAAAAAAAAAAAAAAAAAAAAACGAACTTTCTTTCAGAGTTTAGGTAACATTAATTCGAAGAGCGAGACCGAACACAAGCGAAATTTTAAACGCGTTAGTGTTATCACACTGTTTATTCAACAACTTATGAAGAGTCAGTAGTTTAACTAACTGTGGTTTTCCTACATTTTGGCCAGAATCAAACGTTTTCTGGGTAGGAGGCCGCATTTTCAATCTTTAAGAATCTGATCGACATTTTTAGTTCCTTTTGTCCTGTTTTTCCCACAGTTGCTATATTATAATATTATAGTGTAGGTATTTCACTTATCTGTCTATACAACTGATTTAATAAAATATGCTATTGCCATATGCATTTCGCCTTTATTTGGAAGGCATCTTCAGTGACCTGTAATATATACATGATTATTTTTTACAATATTTTATATTTACATTTCTCAGTATTTTTAGGTTATGAACAGTTGTGATGCCTTATTTTAGTATAGTATTGATATCTGGATGTTGTACTTACAATATTTCATGGATATAGCTTTACATCTGGTGCTCATTGGTTGCTTCCAGCTGTTCTGCTTCAATTCTGTGCATTTTGCTGTTTTTTTGTTTTTTGTTCCAGCGGTTCACAGTTAGCACCACTAGACACATGCCATTTTTGTTGGTGTTGCCAACTGTTGAGTAGGTGTTTGTCCTATCTTTGCGATGTCCGATGTCCGATGTCCGATGTCCGATGTCCGATGTCCGATGTGCGATGTGCGATGTGCGATGTGCGATGTGATGTGATTGCATAGAGGACAGCACCAGATACTGATATATTAATTATTGATTTTTTTAATTTTTTATTTTATTTTATTTTTTTATTTTGTTGTGAATCCTCATTGTGAAGAGGTATAGAACATAATTAGAAACAGAAAGGTGGAGAGGGACATGGAGATAGAGACAGTCAAAGACGGGGATTGTTCGCCCGCTGTTTCAAGTGCCCTTCTTCTGGGTATTTGTCTCTCTGTTGAGTCAGTGAGGGCCTGTTTCTTACATAATACTGTAAACAGTGCTTTGAGGAAGAGGAAGGGGGGAATGTTGGACTTTCGTTATTGGTATTGGCAATACTTCACGGCATTGGTGAAAATCGGCGTCATCCATTGCTCTTTACGTGGAGTATTCATGTTGCCATTGGTAGTTTCATTATTCGTCGGTGGAAAAAGACATCGACAGTTAGCGTTTGCACAGTCTCTTGGGACTGGCTGGAAAAGGTAAATGGTTAGGTGGAATTGGAGGCAGTTATGTCGTGACGTTATTCACCAGTCGGCTGTTGCGGGCGACGTCCGCAGTTCTCTCCGGATCGCCTCGGGTGAATTGCTTTACGCGCTGACGTCTCGTAGCGTTGACACCGCAGGCAGCCAGGACGACGGAAGACTGGTCCGTCTTCTCTGATATTCTTCTTCATAAGAAAAGGTTGTATCGTCAGCACGCAGGATTCACCGATAAACAGTTGTTTTCCGCACTCATCTCGATGTTCTCCCACTGCTGACTTGTTGTTCTGTCCAAACTGGATACATAACTAAAATGTTAAAATGTTTGTAAATCTGTGGTACTTAACTACTGTGGTTATCAGTCTCTTGGCTTATAAACCACATAAAATAACCTAAGGACAAGAGACACACACCTATGTCTGAGGGAGGAGTCGAACCACAGACGGCGAGATTCCGCGCGCTCCACACAAGTGTGCCTTTAGAGCTCGGCCACTCCACTGCGGCCCCGGATATATCGTTCACGTTCTGAAGTTATTGTTCTGATTGGTCGTCCGGTCTCACATTTACCAAACCACAATCGAAACCGCAAAATGCAGTATACAAATTAAATCCTGCTGGTGTAAACGAAATCGGTTGGGTGTGTAGTTTGGTGTATGTAGGTGAGACCAGACGACCCATGAGCAATCACAGAAGTTTCGCTGCATCTCCTCACAGATGACTGTTCAATCTTCTTTATGATACAGAAGTGAAAGGACATGACATACATCTGAACACAGGGAAATTGTGTTTCGTTTGTAGCTTATATTATGACGCTGTTCCCACATGCCGGACATGAAAGTAAATGGCTTACATCTGAACACAAGGCAGTTATTTAGATTATTTTATTATGCTTGTATCAAACTGACATAAATTTCTCTGTATTGTTACAGACCTGGGGAAACCTTGTTACAAGGTGGAATAAGACCGACCACCAGCGCCGGCTCTAGGGTGGAACACCCGGGCGGTCGCCAAAGTGTGCATTAAACAAATAGATAAATAAAGATAATATCCTGCCGTCCGCGATGGCCGAGGGGACTGAGGCGCTTCAGTCACGGTCTGCACGGCCACTACAGTCGGGGGTTCGAATCACCCCTCGGGCATGGATATTTGTGCCGCCCTAGTTCGTAAGCAGTTCATAAGTAGTTTGTAAGTTTAGGGACTGCTGACTCCGTAGTTAAGTCCCATAAGCTGTACAAATATTTGAACATTTGAAAAATAATAAAAAATAAATAAATAAAATGGGGACCGGTATCGTACTGTACCATCAATATTACAGTTTACAATCGTTCATCTTTCTACAATAAAATATCATTCAATCTCATTCAACATACGTCGTTAATCTCAGAAACGTGCGCTGAATTCAGGCAGGATACAGAAGAGAAAACGTGCTGACTGTAATCTTCCTATTGGCTGCATCAGGTTTCATGCAAGCTTTTTCTACGTATGTAAATATGATTTATAATATAAAACTCGTGCACGGTTTGATACGTTACAGTACAGAAAACAATATCTCACCTCATACGTGGAAAATATCATCAATATGGCACAGAACACAGATAACGCACTTTAAAGCGAGAACCAGTTTCCGAAATCTAACATGTAAAATATAAGTAATGGAAGAATTATTTCATATAAAAAAATAAATAAAAACTAGCCGGCCGCGGTGCCCACGTGGTCTGCGGCGCGCCTGTCACGGTATGCACGGCCACTACGGTTGGAGGTTCGAATACCCCCTCTGGCATGGATATTTGTGCCGTCCTCAAGATTAGCTAGTTCATAAGTAGTTTGTAAGTTTAGGAATTGATGACCCCGTAGTTAAGTCCCATAAGCTCTAAAAACATTTGAACATTTTGAACAAAAAACCTATAAAAATATATCATTTTAATCAGTAAGTCTGTGATACTTTATTCATAATATTTTAGGTATAAAAGTGAAGAAGGTGTGAAATAGTCTTGAAAGATTTCTTCAGTCATTGAAGTAGTGCTACAGTAAATATATATAAAAAAACCTCGTGAAATGAACGTTCATATGGCTGTAGCCGAGCGGACATTCCTGGTCGTCTATTCACGCAGCCTGAGACAGGCGCCCGGTTGGCCAGCACTGTTGCTGACTCGAGTGTTGCGTTCGAATTCCGACAAAAACGCGCGTGAAAAGAAAAAAGAAAAAAAAAAAAGGTCGTGTACCCTTAGAGAAACAATCAAGGGGCTACTCTATTACTATGTGATATTTGCATAGCCGCGATAAGTATTATTGTGTACGATTTAGCCATATTATATACGTGAAACATGTTTTACTTAATTTAGCCCAGTTTTGCATTGTCTCTGTAGTGTACTCCGAGATGGTTGAACTGAAAGTTTATTCTACTTCTACTATTTACAGTTCTACTATGTCATATGCAAACTACAGAGTCCGTCTTCATGGGGCTGTAGGCATGGATCCTCTTGGGCGACGTCTTCTGCGGTGATTCTTCTTCGCAGTGAACTTCCGTCTTCGAAATTCGGCGTGACTTGCCGAGCGGCCGTCTGGCTGGTCCTTAAATATGCTGGCGGAGTGATACCGTTCCTCATTCAGCCGCGGCGACATCTGCAGGAAAAGGTGCGAGATCAATTGGTGAACATCCTGTTTATAAACGCCGGCTGCGGATAGGCTTCCCGACCGACGCGTGTGTTGTGCTGTACTGCTCGATGCCCAGGCGTATCCCGAGCGAACACTACAGTTACTCGCGGGAAAAAAAATTACGTGAGATTTGACGTGACCCCCTCTCCACCACGTGAAATTTGCTGGATTCGGTTCGACACCCCTCCCCCCACCGAAACGCCACACGTAATTAATGGACGCCCCCGAAGTGCGCCAAGAGGGTGACTCCCCCGGAGCGCCTTGATGGGTAAGGCCTGCCCTGCCGACCACTCAGATACCCAAACAACTGTACAGTTTGATGAAATGTTAGCAACGAGTTTATCAACCCAGACCAGACCTCGAGCACAAGTGTAAGGTATTTTTGTAATTTCTTTTGATAAACACAGTCAACAGTTAACAAAAATGTTTGTTAACCTATGGGATGTAACTACTAACATTTACACTAGTTTTTTAATTAGTCTGAATTTAGAGATACATTATGAGTGAGTTACTATAAATATTTTATTTAAGGTACAGGCACTTGAGTATGGCGACATAGTTTCGCCGAAAGTAGTTGTGCACTACAAATAAATAAATGATTACATTTCATAAAAGTCTCTATCATAAATAATCCATAGACAGTTGCACTCCTTACAGACAATATGTCGCATATTACAACTATTTGATCTGATGAGATTGAGGCCAAGTGTCTCATCTTGCAGCATCAGAAGAGTAGATTACTGCTGCCAAGAATGAATGAATAAATAAATAAATAAAAATTGGCTGTAATCGGTACGATTCCTCTCATTGGAATGAGAACATCCCTCACCATAAATTGTTTTCACGAGACGACCACCATCATTAATGATTCTTAGCACTGGTCAACACCATAGTTTTGTAGAAAATCGTTGGAAGACACTGTAATTTTGCATAGGGAGGCCAAGGGAAGAAAACTAGATTTATGGGAAGAATATGAAATTTTCAAACACCTCATCATGAACGATAGTAATATGCTGAATGACCAACTGCAACTTGCAAGTAGACAATACCTAGAAGGTTTCAAACCTATACTGTTTTAGACATTTGTTATGCAATACTTGTTCCTGCATGGTGTTTATTGTCCTCAGAATTCTAGTGGTGCGCTTGTTTCAAATGTTATGATGCATGATGTTTATCCCGTTCCCTCCCGCCGGGTGCGTGCTGTTTATTCTTAGTTTGTGTTTCATGCACTATATGTCTGGCCGCTGAATATTTCCTAACTTTTCTATCTTCAATTTTTGCGTGTATGCACGTATATATATTCTGCCATGCACATGACTCGGCTCCAGATTTCTTTGCACGTTACTTCTCATCTGATTTCCCATCTTTCTTTATCTGTTTGTCAGTATCACATTACACATAGTTTCTTCTTGTCAAATTCATTCGCGTCCGCGACTGCGCGCACGCCCATCAGCCCTCTTGGCGCCACCTAGTGCGGGCGCACGTCACTAGGGCTCCTACCCCTCTGCCAGTACGCAGTGCTCTCTCGACCTGTGTGTCGACGTGCTCCATAATTTTATGATGTAGACAATGTTTTAAATTTTACTTTTTATTCTATTGACATGGAGTCAGACACATTTTATTTAACAACTATTTTAATGTGAGCCTTATGTAAATACATTCTCACCTATGCTGTAATTTTAATTTCTTATTTTAGTAACGCTTTTGTATTTCACTATTATTCATATGTTTTGTATATTATATTCTATTAAGTAATACTCATGAAGAAGGCAAAATTACTTTTGCCGAAACCTAGGTCAAGGTTTATGCATGTAAACCATTTTTATGCAACTGGTCGGCTGAAACTGTGTTGACTTTTGGATTTATTTATTTATTCTTTCCTTGCGTGTTATCTGAGTCCACTGTGCCGTGCTGTTGTCGGTAGTCATGAACCGAAGGAGCAATTCGTGTGGTTCTTTCTGTGCGTGGTTGCTTGTGGGTACCGACTACCATCTTCAATTTTCCACTTGTCCGACACGACATTGCAACGTTACCATGGGTTGTAAATGTTAGTGGAGAAATTAGCAGCTGTATTTTGTGGGACCTGTGAAGAGATTTCTCCTGCTTGCTCTACCCGCCCGAAAACTATCTCAACTCGAACATTCTTTCACAACATAAACTACACACAACATTAAAGAATCCCAGTACAGAAAAAGTCGAAAACTATTTATATTTAGATTAAGAGTACTGCAAAACATGAATAATTATGGCACACGGAAGATTAGCGGTTCTAAATGTTATTGCCAACTTGCCCCGCCGCGGCGGATTAGCCACGCGTACGGTGCGCCGTGTTGCGGTGCGCGCGGCCGTCCGCAATCGGGGGTTCGATTCCCCCTTCCGGCATGGGTGTTTGTGTTGTCCTTAGTTTAGTTTACCTTAGGTTAAGTAGTTTGTATGATAGGGACCAATAACCAAACAGTTGAGTCCCACAGATTTACAAACATTTGAACATGTTTGAACCAACATGTCAAATTCGTGACTCCAACATCCTCGTCAGGTTGACCAAGCGTTAACTAAATGGTTGCGAAAATACGAAAACGTCATGACAATTGTGTGCTGTCTTTTGAGTTCAAAGTCAGAACAGTTTGATGTGTCAACTGAAGTAGAAATACAGATTTAGCAAACGTCATGGCGTAGTTGGTCGCATGTGTTGGTGGTATACATGTTTGCATACTGTAAGGTAACATAAACAGATGGAATCTTAAGTCTAATGGTAAAGACAGAGCTGCTGTCTGTTTCTTTCGATACACCTCGTAACTCTGGAAGATGAATGGTAGCGGCAAGGGAGAAAGGAGTTCGGTAACAATGGCGCCAAGCGGCACCTCAAGGTGTTGCCTGACAACATCGAGGGCATCACTATCGACCGCCTGGCTCGCAGAGACGGCGTGAAGTGTAACTCCGGTCGGATCTACGAGGAGACGCGCGGAGTGCGTAGAATACTCGAGTGTAACAGAAAACTGGTAATTATTCTAGGCTATTTAATTTTCACTCAAAGACTTACAAATATTCTAAAAATTCTGAACACATCTACAGACGCCATGACGTGATAATAGGGACGTAGGTAGGTATGTTTATATTTTCCATAGGTATGGAGCCACGAACTTTAAACTGGGTCCTGTTAATAACTTTCGTTGAGTTGTGCTGCACGTTAAACCGTTTTGGAAATACAAACACCAGATTTTCAGCCGCTAGCTAAAAGGGTACGGAAAAACGGTATCAGGGCACTCAACCTTTTTATCCTGAAGATTACTCTACACTGGGATTATTGATACGGTTGTCAATAACTGTTTACTTGCCATTATGACGGAGAATCTCCGTCAGCAACCTGGATAACGAATTCGTCACCATCTGAGCAACAGCTAGTAACTACAAAGGTTTTAATTATCAAAGAACCAACATGTCGTCAATCGTAAAACCATTATTGTTTAAGACTATATGAGAAACCTTTAAATTAGGCTTCAATAATTGTTTTTTGTTATGTTTATACTACGAATTAACGGTGGTTTGGATACCTTCGCTAGAAACTTCTCATTTTATAACTGCCTGTCATTAAACATATTTGACTGATGCCTTCAAAAAAGCTTTATTTTCAGTGCCGTGACTTTAAATAATCCACAGGAAGACCTAGTTGGCGACAGGGACATCCGTGGTGTTCACGAGTTTCGATTTCCTCTTGATATTCTGTATCTTGTGAAACAGTTCAGACATATAAAAGTTTCATGCAGTTTCCAGCCATTTGGAACTTTCAATTTATTTATTTGCTTATTTAACCTGACCAGGTAAGGGCCTTAAGGCCCTCTCTTAAATCTGACCAGGAACAACATATACAAAGGATTTAAGAAACAAAAAACACAATATTAATAATATTAATAACAACTATATATGCTAATACTACTACTAATAATAATGATAATAACAACACAAAAGTCACAGTATGAATAGCAATTTGTGGTGCATGCCAATACTAATAATAATAGATATTTATATGGAGATTTATTAACACATTTGAACTAAGTTTAATATAAACAGAAAGAAAAAAAAAAGATTAATGAAAGAGGAGAATATGAAAAGTGAACAGTGACAGTGGTTGTTAGGGAGTGGAGATAAATATGAGTAAAGATCTCTGCTGACGAAAGGACAGGGAAACATTTGGGGGGGGGGGGGGAGGAGGAATTGACAACAGTGAGCTACAGACTGATAACTGGAGAAAAAGATGGCTATTGTGACAGAAGGTGGACCTTTTGAAGTTTGGAATTGATTTAATCTCTCTTAGCTTCTTTTGAGGAAGATAGTTCCACAGATGTACTTCCGATACAGAAAATGATTTAGAGAAGATTGCAATGTTATGTGATGGTATGGACAGAGTTTTATTTTGGTGCGAGCGTGTGTTTCTGCTGTGCTGTTCAGATAGTAGTATGAAAGTTGAGGATAAGTAAGAAGGTTTTTTTTTTAAGTCCTTATTCTATAATTCTTCTGTACAACCCATTACCTAATACATTAATGGGCCTTATGTTCTACAATTATTTATTTATTTTTAATGATTGAGGAAGCGATGCAGTAAACATAATGTATGGTAGGATCGACGCTTATCTGCACGTAGCCAAGATAACTGCTTGTATGCGGGACTGATATGGTCGTAGAAGCGTAGGTTACAAATTTATCGGGCACAAGAATTTAACGGCAACTCCAGCCTATTTGAATTTTCGTGTGACAGTCCTTGCAGAATAGCATCACCATAATCTATGATGGAAAGCATTAGTGTCTCAACGAGCTTCTTTTTCATCTGCAAAGGGAATGCTTTTTTGTATTTCTGCAGTGAATGAAGTTACGCATATACCTTCTTACAGATTGTGGTTGTGTGCTCTATCCAGTCCAAGTGCTGATCGAATATTAAACCTAGGTTATCTGCTGAATGAGAAAAGCGTATTTGTGTGTCGTTAAGTATAAAAGATGGAAGAAATTCTCTGAGCTGTGGAGTAACGAGTCTTTCATGGGCCACTAAGATTGCCTGCGCTTTTGATGGATTCAGTTTGAAGCCAATGCTATGTGACCATCTTGATAGTGAAATTAAGTCCGCATTTACATGTTGGATGGCTGCGCTTATGTTTTTAGGGCTTACACTCAGATATAACTGAAGGCCATCAGCGTATAGGTGATATTTACAATGGTACAGAACAGTGGACACATCATTTACATATAGTGAGAAAAGTAAAGGTCCCAGTACAGATCCTTGTGGAACCCCTGATACAACAGCCCTGCATTGTGACCTATTTTATGCAGTTATTACACACTGCTCATGGGTGGTGAGGTATGAGTGGAACCACTGAATGGCACCTGTAGAGAAATTTAGATTAGCAAGTTTAGCAAGTAAAATGTCAAAATTGACGTTGTCGAAAGCTTTGCTGAAATCTAAAAAACACGTAATGGTCGCCTGTTGGTTATCCATATCATGCTTGAGATCGTCTGTCACTTTTATCAGAGCGGTTGTGGTGCTGCGATTTTGACGGAAACCAGACTGGTATTCGTCTAGTAGGTCCTGTGATGTTAAATATCTAGTTAGCTGCTCATGGACTATATATTCCAAGGCCTTGGATAATGTTCGTAAGATGCAAATGGGTCTGTGGTCCGAAAGTTGTGTGGCAGATTTCGTTTTTGGTAATTGTTTAATAAGACCATGCTTCCATGATGTTGGGAAGGTACCTGAAGTCAGAGAATTGTTAAAAATATCGGTTATTATTGGTAGTAGTGGGTCGGTGACACAACTAATCATGCGTACATTAATATTGTGATGCCCTGCAGCTGCCGAATGAATTCGCAAAATCGATTTTCTGACTGTTCTATGACTTACTGGCTGGAGAGAAAATTTTTGATTTGTATCCGGCCCCGACATATTAAGGGAATTAATAGTTTCCGATTTTGTGCGTTGGTCAGTTATAAATGTCGGTGTGGTAAAATACTAATTATAATCGTCTAAAGGAACTACAGGTTCGGTAGCAGATTTTGGTTTGCCTACTCCTAGACCTCGTAGTTTATTTTCCACAGGACGGCAAGGTCGTCCTGTGAAGGTCGTCAGTCAACGAGTGAGCATGCCTAAGTTTCGCATTTCTCACTGCTTGACTAGTTCGGTTTCGTTCTTTCTTGTAGGCGAGGTAATTGTCAGAGGTCGGGTGCCTTTTTTATTCCCTGTGTTCTGCGTGTCTGACACTCATAAGGTGTTTGATGTCGTTTGTAAGCCACGGTGCAGGATTTCTCTTTACTTTTCTTGTTTTAATGGGAGCACGTTTGTCATACATGTTGGTTAATTTATTAGTGAACTCACATACTTGAATATTAACGTTATGATTGTTTCCTGTTGGTATCTGCCACGAAATATCACAGGCATCTGCTGCAAGCTCAGTCATATTCATATGCTTAAAACCTCTGAAAGTCGTCACTTGCAATGAATTCTTAGGGCACTTCAGTGAATAGGACATAAATATTATATCGTGGAAAGATAATCCAGGTGCATAAATCTGATCTGAGCGCGTTACTCTGTTTGGAGACTTGGTTGCAAGTTTATCAATGAGTGTACGAGAGTGCTGTGTGGTGGGTCGGTCCAAGTGGAACCAGTGGGAGGTTTGAGGAGGAAAGTATGCGAGTGAATTTTGGACGCAGAAGGACTCTTTTGTAAGAAATTTAAGTTTACATATCCAGCAATAATTACGTGTTCATACGAAGCTGCAAAGTAAGCGTAAGCAAAGTAAGAGGAAGTAAGCGTAAGCAAAGTTAGAGGAAAGTATGCGAGTGAATTTAGGACGCAGAAGGACTCTTTTGTAAGAAATTTAAGTTTACATATCCAGCAATAATTACGTGTTCATACGAAGCTGCAAAACTTGACAGTGCGGATTCAAAACTTAAGAGTTTCCCAACCTTAGGTGGATTGTATATTACACAGATCAGACATTTTCTATTTAAAGACTTAATTTCTATGAACATGTATTCGGACGAGAGGACGAGTTTAGGAAACAAGTTTTGCCCAATATATACTGCCACTCCGCCGCCTCGTTTGTTACATCTGCCATGTCTCAGAGAAATATAATCGTCATGAAGAGCTACAGAGCTAGAAGGTATGCTCGGTTTTAGCCATGTCTCTGATAGAAGTATAACGTGAAAGCCGAGGTCCTGGAATACGCAGCGGAACTGTCAGGTGCGCTGACAGGGACTGGACATTTGCGTGATCGATCTGTAGCGTTGAGCTGTCGCCTGCAGTTTTCGCTAACAGGCTGGACGTGGAAGGCACCGTTGTCCCGGAGGGAGGCGCGGCGGCGCGATCGCTGGAATGTGGGAGGGAGGGGGAGGGGGAGGAGAAAGCGGAAGCGGACAGGGTGGCCGACAAAGAGGGAGGGTCAAGGTCACGCACACCTGCCAGCACAAGCAGTGCAGGCTGCAGGTGCGGGGATTCGCCACAGAGCGCTAAAACACTGGGATGGAGTAGGCACTGTTAAGCAGTGGAGAAAGCAGTGCCGGCCGCGGCGGCCGAGGGGACTGAGGCGCTTCAGCCACGGTCTGCACGGCCACTACGGTCGGGGGTTCGAATCCCCCTCGGGCATGGATATTTGTGCCGTCCTTAGGATAAGCTAGTTGATAAGTAGTTTGTAAGTTTAGGGACTGATAACCCCGTATTTAAGTCCCATAAGCTTAACAATCATTTGAACATTTTTTTTTTTTTTTTTTTTTTTTTTTTTTTTTTTTTTTTTTTTTTTTTTTTTTTTTTTGAGAAAGCAGTAGTAGAAAGGAGTGATTCTACTGAAAATAATAATGTAATACATGTATGAGGAACAGATTGTACTTGCACAGTAGTGAAATAATCTATATCTATAAATGTGAATGTCTGTTTGGTGTACGTTTATCACATCTGAACCACAAGACATAAAGAGCTAAAAATTTGTACAGTTACTAATGTCTACCCGGGGAAGGCTTTAGGCACGGTTTTATGGCGATCGGATATATATATATATATATATATATATATATATATATATATATATATATATATATATATATTAATGTGAATGTCTGTTCGGTGTACGCTTATCACGTCCAAACGACAAGACACACAGACTTAAATATTTGTACAGTAACTAATTTATGCCTAAGAAATGTTTTGGCACGGTTTTTAGCGATCTGCTGGATATTTAGTATTTTGAAGAATATAACGCGAAATGCGGAACAGTAATTACTCTTTGAAAATTATATTTACTCTTTGAAAATGGTTTTATTGGTTGCATTGTTGCTTGAGGATTGATAATGATAAAAGGGTGAAGTATATTGGGATGGAAAGTTATCGGCGTACATAAAATTGTACGTGTGTGTGAGTTAATATATTGCTCTACAGCGGAAACTACAGAACGCAAAGCCAGCGATGACGTTTGCGACTCTATAGCAAGGAGGTTGCATATAGCGAAACGTAATGCCACAGACCATATCTTTGGTCTATGCGTGCTACATTGTCTTCAGCTGTCTGTAAGGTTAAACATACGAATAAGGAAATATAAGAATAAATAAATAAAGCAATAAAAAAGAAATTTCTTTTAATACATCTCTTTAAAAAAATCGATTTGACGTTTCGCGCAATACATCAAGTGATCGATCTGTGATATTATT
Organism: Locusta migratoria; assembly: GCA_026315105.1. Lineage (NCBI taxonomy): Eukaryota > Metazoa > Arthropoda > Insecta > Orthoptera > Acrididae > Locusta > Locusta migratoria. Next base: position 460,834,055 of record CM048755.1, read on the forward strand.
ACAATCATTATTGTTGAATTTCGTGATTGGATTCTTCGTAACGAGTGCATTTTTACGTGTGAATTCTTATTTTTATATATTCTCTGATAAATGTAACATGTTTTTTAAAAAAAGGAGATGGACAGACAGAGAGTGGATAGGAAAATTACTAACTCAAGACTCGAATAAATAAATAAATACCCGGGGAACGCCGGGTTTTCAGCTAGTACTCTCATAAAGTAAGAACAACACAGCGACAGTATAACTAAGTTATGACTAATGCTAATCAATAAGATAATATGATGTTAAAGCAAGTGAGTTAAAAAGCTGTAAGGCAAAGCGAAAAGACAATGGAGTGACAATGATATTGGTGTTTTTAAGTGTGAGAAACTGAAACAGAAAGTTTGTAACTAATACTGAGGTGAAACAGGTAGATAAGTGATGATAGTATAGAAATAGTTTTCAGTACAAATAGAGCAAAAGCTTTTTTTCAGAAGTAATTGGTACTAATACTAAATCTAATAAAATAAAATAAATATTAGAAAATTGTTTTCAAAGAATTCACAGCAGGTTATAAGGTTTTTTTTACAAGAAGTTATTTTAGCTCGTGCAATTTAAGCTTCTTAGTTCCTTGTCGTTGGACACAGTGTTTGCCTGTGGCTGTCTTTATCATTATCCGACCATCCCTGGTCCGATTCTACTTGTTCCTCCGGCATTGTTAGCAACTTAAGTTGGAAGCTGCACAGGACGAGTAACCATAGTATGTAAGAAATTTATCAAGTAAAATTTTAGTTTTGTTGAGTGGAGCAGTCAGTAAAGAGCAGATTTCATATTAGAACTTTAGGAACATTGCTAGAAACGTACTTTTGTGAATCAGACCTGCCAAATACAAATAATTAGTTTCGTATACACATAGACGAAACTCCAGAATCGGTTAGTTTACTTTGTGAAATTATTGATTCTGGTAAAATGTGTACTTTATCTACACAACCGTTTTTAAAACAATATATTTATGGACAACAGACAATTTTTCACACAGTACATCACGGTAATTTTTTTTAACATCCAACTTTTCTAATCTCTAGACTCCCTCCGTTGTGACGCTCGTGTTTCCGACTACAAATAAATAACGTAACTGTGAAATTTCCCACTGACATGGAAATAAGAACATTCTTTCAAATTTTATCCAGACATAGGACTGGCTATGCGCGTAGTACACAGGCATTTTTTGATGCTTTTCTTTGTTTTTTTCCTATTTATTTTTATTTATTTTTCTTATTGTTCAAATTTACAGTAGCAAATTGATAATGTATTTTCTTATTTTATGAATCGCGATTACTTATTCAAATTTTTGTAAAAAGGCTAGAGATTTTAAACACCTTTTTAAATCACCAGAGTCTTCATATGTTTGTATAAAGTCTTTTAATCTTTTGTCAAGAACTTACCTATTCTTTCTTTTTTTAGGAGGTAGGCCAACGGAATCTTTTTCTAATTAAAAAAAAATTGCATTTACTGCCTCCCCCTTCAGCTTTTGCATCAGAAATTACACTGTGGTGTTCCACATTTTTTATAGAGGAGTTTAATTTTCTATGCCAGCCATCGACAACGTTTGTCGTTCTGTGTCTTTGGTTAAAAAGATTCCAAATTTCCATAGGTACATTAGGATTTACCGCCCATTGATCCACCATATAGTCTGCAAATGCTGTGATCTCTCAACTGAGCATCTGTTCCATTATTATAACCACGCTTCATCGAGAGTGTTATGTGGAAAATTTGCCATTGCAGCAAACACTCGGACTTCCTCCCTCTCCCTTTAGTCTTCCGTTAATCCCAATTCTTGTATCTTCTTCCCCAGACACTGGCTAAAGTGAAAACTACAACCGAAAAGCTGTGTTCCAGGGAATACTGTGTTAATTGCTTTAATTGTAGCCAGTTCAAAACCTAACATTGCAGACTTTGGGGATCACCCAGGCATCTTACTTTTCAATCCCGAAAACAGTCTTTCGTATGAATTTTGACTTTTGTCTGGGAGTAAAGGAAATGTACTTCCGATGTCAACATGGATTATGTACAATTGTTTGAATTGTTTCGAACAGCTGTCAGCTGTCAGCTGACAGCCGCTACGGTCGGGGGTTCGAATGTCCCCTCGGGCATGAATATTTGTGTCGTCCTTAGTCTTAGCTAGTTCATAAGTAGTTTGGAAGTTTAGGGACTGATGACCCCGTAGTTAGGTCCCATAAGCTATACAAACATTTGAACATTTTTGAACTAGCTTCCATGCCCGAGGGGACATTCGAACCCCCGACCGTAGCGGCTGTGCTGACCGTGACTGGCACGCCGCAGACCGCTCGGCCACTGCGGCCGGCCATCCATAATCAAAGTTTCATTTTCGCAAAGGATCTTCTCTGCTTCTTCACAAGCAAATGCCAGAATGGTCTTTCCTGGAACAGAAACATCATCTATCTTCAAAAAACTATTACCATCAATTAATTTTAAAAGGTCTTCACTAAGTCGAATTTCGGAACTAGAGTTGTCGCAATAGCTCCTCTTCTCGACTTACACAATTAAGTTTTGGAGATGTCGTAATTCGGAATATTTGCAGCAAATTCCAAACCTTTATATTTCAATACTTGAAATTCCTGCTTAAAAATCTTAGATACAGACACTGTCGTTTCTTCACGAATTCTTTTTCTGAAATTATGCATTCTTTTCTTTATCCCCTTAACTGTTTTATCATGTGGACGAGAATGTTGCTGTTGGACAACTATTTCACCATTGGCGATTTTTAGACGGCATCTGCCAATACTCCGTCCTTAACTGACGCACATCCAGTTAGTATATTCTTAATTTTCTTATAAATACGATAGCGATTACCATCCTTAACAAGACATGGCCTCCCTTTCGTTGTTGTGATCACTTCTATCGTCTACAATAAACAGAACATAAATCGCGTACGACAATGCACGGAGCGAAATCTGACGGCGACGATACTCTCACCCCGTTTACATGGGCTCCCAAAACCGGAATTGGTAAACCGATTTGCCAAATCTGCTTTTGGTTGGTGATGTAAACACTCCAAAATCGATTTTGGAAATCCACTTCTGTAAAGCGGTTTTCCAGTTTCATGGTCGATTTTCGTGCCCATGTAAAAGCAACCTTTTTAGAACGTTCTTGGCTTGTCAGATTGTATTTTGTTGTTGGGAATAACAGGAAGATATGTACAATGTGACATTTTATGCTGTGAAAGAGAAGTATAAGTATTAGAGTGAGCAATTAATGCATGTATTCAAGTAAAGAAAAATACCGATTCTGCTGACTTCAGTCAGGAACTGAATCAACTGTTTTCAGCCGCCATATTGAGTGGGCTGGGAATTCCACTTCAGATTATAGCGTGTAAACACGCAAATAATGGTTTACACAATTCGAATTTCGTCTTCCGGAAGATGAGTCTGAGAAACGGTGACGACACCTGCACTGGGGAAGACAAGCAGTGGGGAGGCTCTGTTCACAAACACCTTGTCACAGACAAATATATACAGACGGGAAACCTCTGTAAGGGCCCGGTCCTACGCTCAGGGGTGCGAGAGGGAGGGTTTCCAGCAGTTCCGTAAGATGTCCCGTGATGGCGCTGTGGTCAGAAACAGCCCTTTAAACTGGCCAGAGCAGGCGGCAGGTAGCGGCTGTCCCCACCACCACCACCCCTCAAAGCCGGACACAGCCGAGGCGGCATGAGCTCTCCCCTCACCCTCCCCTCCACGCTACCCTCTGACATGCGAGAGGCATCCTAAGCCAGGGAAACGCCTGAGAACTACGAGGGGAGTGTAAGGACAGTGGTTTGGGGGGGCTTCTCCTCTGTATATGTTACTCTGCGACCTTGTTCAGGAGCCGGTTGGTAGGGGCAGGTAAGCTACCTACAGCACCCTGCAGTAGGAAACCTCACATAGGAAACTCCACGTAGTCGAGGAGACGACGGGCAGAAAACATCCGGTAGCATGCGGCTGGGAGGAGAGCCCTCTTTTTCACAAGATACATCGACTTCGGTAATTTTGTCGGTTAAGCGACGTGCTGGACAATGGACAGGGCAAGACGCAAAGAAGGACAATGAAATTGAGTAAGAGATGGATATACTTGCAAATAGAAAATTCAGTAATAATGCACCAAATTGACCCATAGAAAAAATACACTTAACGAACGCAGAAATGTTAGGCGCATTTCTTCGACAAACAATAATTTTACATCTACATAAATACTCTGCAACTCACAATGAAGTTCATGGCAGAGGGTCGATCGAACCTCTTTTATATTTCTCCACTGTTCCATTATCTAATAGAGCATGGAAAAAGAATCAGCCAAATCTGTCTGTTTTCGATCTGACTTCTCTTCAGAATGAAACGTTCACCGTGCAGCGGAGTGTGCGCTGATATGAAACTTCGTGGCAGATTAAAATTGTGTGCCGGAACCGGGACTCGAACCTGGGACCTTTGCCTTTCGCGGGCAAGCGCACTACCGACTGTGCTATCCCGACACGACTCACGATGCCGCCTCACAACTTTACTTCCGCCAGTACCTCGCCTCCTACTTTCCAAACTTCACAGAAGCTCTCCTGCGAACCATGCAAGACTAGCACTCCTGGAAGAAAGGAGCATCATATCAGCGCACACTCCGCTGCAGAGTGAAAGTTTCATTCTGGAAACATCCCTTAGGCTGTGGCTAAGCCATGTCTCCACCATATCCTTTCTTCCAGGAGTGCTAGTCTTGCATGGTTCGCAGGAGAGCTTCTGTGAAGTTTGGAAAGTAGGAGGCGAGGTACTGGCGGAAGTAAAGTTGTGAGGCGGCATCGTGAGTCGTGTCGGGACAGCACAGTCGCTAGTGCGCTTGCCCGCGAAAGCCAAAGGTCCCACGTTCGAGTTCCGATTTCGGCACACAATTTTAATCTGCCAGGAAGTTTATGATTTCTCTTATTTTATTGAGATGACATTGTCTGCCTATTTAGGTAGGTGCTAACTAAATATATTTGCATTTGGAAGAGAAAGTGGGTGAAAGAAATTTCACAAACAGATATCGTTGCAACGAATAACAACTTTCTATTAATGACTTCCACCCCAGCTCCGTGACACTCTCATCCCTATATCCCGATTATGCAAACCGAGCTGGCCTTTTCTGAACTTTCTCTAAATCGTCCGTCAGTGCCACTTCGTGGGGATTTCACAATGGGCAGCAATTGCTTACAAATTGGACGCACAAGTGAAGTGGAGGTTGTTTCTTTAGTGGAACTGTTGCATCTTCTGGGTGTTCTGGCAATCAAACGTAACCTTTCGTTCGCCTTCCATACAATATTTTCTGTGTGTCCTTTCCAATATAAGTTGTTCGTACTTTGTTACTCCTAGGTTTTAGTTCAATTAGATTTCACCGTTTATGGAGTAAATGAAGTTCAACTGATTTGTTTTAGTGCTAATATGGATGAGTTTCCACTCTCATGAACCACAGACGTTGCCGAAGTTGGGGGGCTTGCGTGTCTCAACAATACAAATGGCCGTACCGTAGGTACAACCAGAACGGAGGGGTATTTGTGGGGAGAGGCCAGACAACAGCGTGGTTCCTGAAGAGGGGCAGCAGCCTTTTAAGAAGTTAAAGGGGCAACAGTCTGGATGATTGACTGAGCTGGCCTTGTAACATCAGCTAATGTGGCTTTGCCACACAGCTACTGCAAACGGCTGAAAGCAAGGGGAAACTACAGCCGTTACTTTTCCCGAGGACATGCAGCTCTACTGTATGAATATACGATGTGGCATCCTCTCGAGTAAAATAGTCCCCCATTCGGATCTCCGGGCGGGGACTACTCAGGAGGATATGATCATCAGGAAAGTTAACAGTGACATTCTATGGATCGGAGCATGGAATGTTAGATCCCTTAATCGGGTAGGGAAGTTAGAAAATTTAAAAAGGGAGATGGATAGGCTGAAGTTAGATATAGTGGGGGTTAGTGAAGTTTGGTGGAAAGACGAACTAGATTTCTGGTCAGGCGATTATAGGATTATAAAAACAAAATCAGTTGGGGGTATTACCGGCGTAGGTCTGATAATGAATAAGAAAAAAGGAGTACGGGTAAACTACTATGAACAGCGCAGTGATCGTATTACCATAGTCAAGATAGACACAAAACCAACGCCGAGCACAGGATTACAAGTTTATATGCCCACTAGCTCTGTCGATGATGAGGAAATCGATGAAATGTATGAGGAGTTAAAGGAAATTATTCAGACAATTAAGGGAGAGGAAAACTTAATTGTGATGGGAGACTGGAATTCGGATGTAAGAAAAGGAAGGGAAGTAATAATAGTAGGTGAATATGGACTGGGCAAAAGGAATGAAAGAGGAGATCGCCTGGTAGAATTTTGCACTGAACATAATTTAATCATTACAAACACTTGGTTTAAGAATCATTAAAGAAGGTTGTATACGTGGAAGAGACCAGGAGACACCGGGAGATACCAATTAGATTTTATAATGGTAAGACATAGATTTCGGAACCAGGTTTTACAGTGTAAGACATACCCAGGGGCAGATATAGACTCTGACCATAACTTGTTGGTTATGAACTGTAGGCTGAAACTAAAGAAACTACAAAAAGGTAGGAAAATAAGGAAATGGGACCTGGATAGATTAAAGGAACCTGAAGTTCTTGAGAATTTCAGAGGGAGCTTTAGACAACAATTGACAGAAATGGGGGGGGATAAAACAGTAGAAGAAGAATGGGTAGCATTGAAACATGAAATAGTAAATGCAGCAGAGGACAAAATAGGTAGAAAGGCAAGACCTTCAAAAAATCCTTGGATATCCCAGGAAATACTATACTTGACTGATGAAAGGAGAAAATATAAAAATGCAGTAAATGAAACAGGCAAAAGGGAGTACAGACGACTAAGAAATGAGATTGACAGGAAGTGTAAAATAGCTAAGCAGGAGTGGCTAGAGGGCAAATGCAAGTCTTGAAAGTACGTGGTATTTAAATATAGAATGTTATATGTGAAACTACGTTCCTTATTGGATTGATGCAATCATTTTGCTTCTACCTCTGTGGAAATCTGATTTAATGATCGCCACTAGCTTTTATTTTTTTAAATAAAAGAAAAACTAGAAAAAATAAATATATATCCGTAAAGTGAATTTACTGTATACTGTTACTAACTGTATGCAGTGGCGACATGCAAGCTTTATAGTTGCACACTCTGTGCAATAAAAGTATTTCCCCCTGACCTGCCTATCTTTAGAAGAATTTTCCCTGCAAAATATTTACGGTTAAAGGTGGTTGAAATGAGATAGGCACCAATTTGAATAAAAACTATATTCACAAATTCTATCTTACAACCTGCCTGATACAACAACACATATGACCATATGCCACATATATATAAAATTTACAAATATATCAGTTGTGAAAGACAATAAAATACACTTAATATCTAAACAGGTGACTTAACATGAAAATTAGAAATTAACGAAAGTTGGTACACAAAATATATGTTTTGACTGGCTAAGTCACAGGAGGGAAGTGACAAACCCACGAAGTATAAAATTAAATACAAAAATGAAAATTTATCCCAACTCTGATCAAGTCTATTTTTGATCTACAAGAATAAGGACGTCCCTTCTGGCACACGAAAAACTCCCACTTAATACTACCATTCAACTCCCATTTCTCAGCAGATGCGTTGGCGCAACCTTACCGTCTTTCTGTTGAACGGCGTTGCAGGTGGAGAAGACCAGCTGAGAGCAGTGCAGTGTTGACAGCAGTGATCACAAATGACGATTAGAGCACGTTTTGTCGGTTAAGCTGACGAAAATAGTCAAGTGAAAATAAAACAGTACTCTCAAGAAACGGTAAAAATTCTATTAAGAGTAGTGTAGCTGACAGCAAGCACACAGTTCAGAATATTACAAGTTTCAATTTACTCTATAGTAGCCACGCAGGACTAACACCTTAAGCACACTGAAATAATTCAAAGTTAACACCGAAAATTACACAACTCAAAACAGCGCGAGCTGGTCAGGAGCGCGGCCCAGACCAGAGACACCAAAAACAGCATGATGCGGCCAGCAGCGCCACCGACACCAGAGTCCTCGCTCCACAGCAAAAATTCCACAACTTCAAAATCTTCCTCTCTAACCCCTCCCATCGGTGACGAGAAGCCAATCACAAATTTTTGCTTAATGTTCAAACCAATGGAATACGAGAGCTATTGTTCAACACGCCAGTCTCCTTCCCCAGAAAACTGTCCGACGCTGCATTCTACATGTAAGCCAGCATTTCTCAGAAATTCATAGAATTTGTGGACCATTGGAACGCATCTGCAGACACTGAAATGACTTTACTGTCGACGAGACGCCAGCGCCCGGTCGCGAGAGCGCCGCTCTAACTTCCCCAGAAATCACCTCTGGCAATTTACACAAACATTCGTAGACGCCTGCCTCTGGCGTTTCAAACCTTGAGTGCACGTGCAGACCAGAACGACGCCAACTATTACTGCCTCTGCTCATTGTACTTTAGCCCCGTTCCGGTGCATCATGACTGGAGAGCCGCCCTAAACAAAAGCAGTATCGAAGCGGTAAACAAACTACCTGGACTCAGGCACAGACAAATATATACAGAGGGGAAACCTCCGTAAGGGCCCAGTCACACGCTCAGGGGTGCGGGATGGGGCTTGCTGAAGCAGTTCCGTAAGATGTCCCATGATGGCGCTGCGGTCAGAAGCAGCACTTTAAACTGGCCACAGCAGGTGGCAGGTAGCGGCTGTCCCCACCACCACCTCCCCTCATACGCCAGCAAGCCGGACACAGCTGTGGCCTCGTGGCAGGTGGCACGAGCTCTTCCCTCAGCCTCCCCTCCACGCTACCTTCTGACGTGCGAGAGGCATCCTCAGAAGTGCCTCTAGTGTGGTCTACCGGTACTAAGCCGGGGAACCGCCTGACATCTGCTATCATCTTACAGAACTACGAGGGGAGCGTAGGACAGTGGTTTAGGAGGGGTTGCTTCTCTGTATATGTTACTCTGTGACTCAGGTCAGCCACAGACGTGTCTAGCCCAAATATAAATGTCCGTCTGCAGACGGAGTGGTTTCACCACGGGTGGTGGCAGTCAGCGGTCGCCCTCCGGGCGGTGTTGGCAGAATGCCTTGAAAGCAACATCAGAGAACGTGCCGCCAGCGACCCCCGGAGTCCCTGCTGGTCTCAGGGTGTCGCCAGCACCTTCCGCCTTGGAAGACAGTTATCCCATCGGCGATACTTACAATAATCAAAAACAGAGTCATACTTTGACAGAACAGAAATTTACCTACCAAACTCCTATCCTCTAATAATTACAAGACAAAATGCAAGAAACTGAATATAAACAAGATAATACTATTGATAACCTTCCAGAATAAATTATCCAAATGAAAATGGAGCTAATAATTGTAAAAGTAAGACCACCACTGCTCAATGCCCCCCTATCGACTATAATTTTGGATGTGAATGGTCACATTTAAAGGGTAATGTGGCTAATGAGCAGGAAACATTTCCCTGTTTATTATAAAATTAAGTATAACTATAGCCAGTCAAATATTTTCTAAAACAAATAACGAAAACAACACTATAATTACTAAAACATTATACAAAATTTAATATGACCCTCATGCTCTAGGGCCCCCTTTCACTCCCTAGCTTTTTGTTTGTTGGAGAGTTACAATGAATTGGATACATATGGGTTAGATTCCCTCTGGCCATCCAGGCCCCAAGTACCACAAAATAAAAATAAAAATATTTAATCCTATTGATCGAAACACATTCATACAATGACCTTTCTCAGTCTTCTGGGTCCTAGCTGATAATTAAAAAACAAAATGAAAGAAACTGAAGATAAACAAGGTAATACTATTGATATCTTTCTGGAATAAATCCAAACAATATTATCCAAATAAAAATGGAGCAAATAATTCTAAAAATAGGACCATTACCTCTCAACTGCTATGGATACACTATGAAATGGAATCTACTTTGTTCAGGGATAGCACACGTTGTTGACATACCTAACTTACCTCCGAGACAATGGACTCGCCCGTCCCACGTCACAGGCGCGCACACAGTCGAGGAAAACACAGTCACTTGTGAGTGAGCGGTCTAATGTAACGGTGTCATTATGTTTTCAAAACAAGAACAACGGAGTTGGATCAAGATTGAATGTGCAAGAGGTCGTTCAGCACAACAGGATCTTCAAGAGGTGTGCGGAGAATCGGTATCGCTGTTCAGAACACTGGCACGTTGGAAAAAGCCTTCAACGAATGTCTGCAAACTGTGGTAGACATGCATCGGTCAGGTCGTTCTAGCGTCTCTGAAGAAGAAGTACGTACTGTTGCCGCGTTAGTGAACAGTGATCAGCTCTAGACGATTCGTGAGTTCGTCCACGACCACGATAACGGATTGCCGCGGTGGAGTAGCCGAGCGGTCTAAAGCGTCTCGCTGCGGAGCGCGCGATTGCTCGCCGTGGAGGTTCGAGTCCTCCCTGGGGCATGAGTGTGTGTGTCTTGTCTTTAGGTTAGTTTATCTAGGTTTAAGTAGTTTGTAAGCTACGGACTGATGACCACGCAGTTTGTCTCAAATGTTTTTCAAATGTTTGTATAACTTATGGGACTTAACTACAGGGTCATCAGTCCCTAAACTTACAAACTACTTACGAACTATCTAAGTTTACGGACGGCACAAATATCCATGCCCGAGGGGAGATTCGAACCCTCGACTGTAGTGGCCGCGCAGACCGTGACTGGAGCGCCTCAGTCCCCTCGGCCACCGCGGCCGGCCACGCAGTTTGGTCCGATAGATTTACAAACATTTGAATTTGATAACGGATTAGCGCATACAACTGTGCTTCGCATCCTGAAGGAATACCTGGGCATGCGAAAAATTGCATCACGATGGGTTCCACATAACTTGTCGGAAATGCTGAAATTGATGCCTTACGATGCTGCTGTAAGCGCGAAGGAGAGGCTTTCTTACGCCGCATAGTAACACTGAATGAGTCATGAGCCACATCGAACGAGCTGAAAGTGAAACACCAATCCAACGAATTACGTCGTTATGCGTTACCACGAAAGTCGAAAGTGCGTCAGATCCCACATATGGTGATTCTCGTGTACGACTGTGATGGTGTTATCCTAACGCATTACGTTCCTCCACGGCAGACCGTCAGTTTACAGTATTACTGTTCGTTTCTGGAGCATCACCTGCAACCACCTTTGCGAAAGGAGCGGCAAAACTTTATGCGCGACTGACCCATAACTTTGCACGACAATACGCGGGCGCATAAACGCAAGCTGTGGCTGCACTGTTCGGTCGATGGGACTGGGAAGTACTGTACCATCCACTATACTCCCCGGACTTAAGTTCTTGTGACTGATTTGAATCAAAAGATGAAGGAGCCACATCGTGGCATTTGCTACAGAGCTATTCCAGAGAATCGACAGTCAGTAGACCGCTCCATTTGCATCATCAACAGAACAGGTTCTGCTAACGGTATATTACGTTTTCCACATCTCTGCCAACGAGTTCTACACAACGCTGGTGACTACGTTGAAGAACAGTCACAGGTGCAAACGTATAATGCTTTTGTATCGCTTGTGAATAAATAGTTGCCACTATTTAAGTGGAAGATGATCCCTTCAGTGCAGATTCACATAATGTTCTGTGAAATGTTGCAAATAAAGGGGATAACGACAGAAGCACAGTGAACAGTCCCGTCATGGCGCGCTCGCATCAGCAACCGATTAGTGTTAAAAGGGCCGCGTGGGATGGCCGTGCGTTCTGAACTATCATGTTGTGGTATGCACGGTCGCTCCCGCCGGAGATTCGAGCCCTCCGTCGGGCGTGTGTGTGTGTGTGTGTGTGTGTGTGTGTGTGTGTGTGTGTGTGTGTGTGTGTGTGTGTATGTGTATGTGTGTGTGTGTGTGTTTGTGTGTGTGTGTGTGTGTGTGTGTGTGTATTGTCCTTAGGATAAGTTAGTTTAAGTACTTTGTAGGGACTGATGACCAGAGCATTTTCTTCCTTAGTTATACAAACATTTGATCATTTGAAGTGTTAACAGTGTAACGGTACGGACCCTTAACTAACTTTGTCTTAAGGGATGACTTATTCCAACTACCTTTGGCTCGTTGCCGTCCGCACATATTTACATTTATCTGTAAAACTAAACTATCAATTTCAAAGTCATGGAATTTTTAACTAGATCGCCATCTACTAAATAATTGACTACAACATGAGGGTTGCGTTTTTATTAAAATTGTTTATTGCCTATTTGCATGATTACGTCTGACGATCCGTGCCGCGGTGGAATAGCCGAGCGGTCTGAAGCGTCTCGCTGCGGAGCGCGCGGTTGCTCGCCGTGGAGGTTCGAGTCCTCCCTGGGGCATGGGTGTGTGTGTTGTCCTTAGGTTAGTCTACCTAGGTTTAAGTACTCCGAGCGCTCAAGGTTAAATGTGTCCCTTCTTAGTGGAGTGTAGATTAGTTGAAAATTTGCGTTTCGCAGCGAACGTAATCAGCACCGTCGGAAGAGAAGGCCTCCGCGCTGCCGTGCCATGTCACGCAGAGTAGGTCGCGATCGCGTAGCTCACTCGCTGGCACAGCCCACCGCCTCGCATCGGCCAGCCAGTGCGCTACGCGATCGCCAGCTGCGCTGCGTGACTTGGCACGGCAGCGCGCAGGCCTTCTCTTCTGACGGTGCTGGCATAATTGGGTAGTCTAGGCAGTCGTAGTGATCACAGTGTCCCAGTGGCATAGTGTTCACCACAACTCCATAATAAGCAACACACCTGCGTTCGAATCCCGACTGGGCAAAATTTTCAACTTTCCCATTTGATGTAATAGTATGCCTACTGACAGCGAATACCAAATATTTCTTTGTGTCTTGATATGTAGTTTTATCTGGACTATATGCGATTTTATTTAAACCGTGCATAATTTGTTTGATGGACAACCGCAAAAGGCCGCACAAATTGCTTTATTTCCTTTACTGTTTTGTTATTGCATAATAATGTTGTATGGTCTATCAAGTTAACTTTAAAGTCTCTCATACCTGATAGTATAAATACCGATTAAATGTCTAATTTATTTAATTTTGTCTACTTCGTTTATATGTCACTGTTAGTAACACAGTATACCTCATTTATTAGTAGTATTAGTGGTTCTGTGATATTAGGGTGATTTTTTGTTCAAATGTTTGTATAGCTTATGGGACTTAACTACGGGGTCATCAGTCCCTAAACTTACAAGCTACTTTTGAACTAACTAATTCAAAGGACGACACAAATATCCATGCTCGAGGGGGATTCGAGCCCCCGACCGTAGTGGTCGTGCAGACCGTGACTGGAACGTCTCAGTCCCCTCGGCCACCGCGGCCGGCAAATTTTTTTTTTTTTTTTTTTTCATTCCTGTTTTATTTGATTATATGTGTATCGAATGTTTTTGTATTTTCTGTACGCTTTAATGAAATTCTGTTTCCAATTATTTGCATGATTTTCATACTTTCACCTATAGATTTTAAATAATATAATTGATGTATTTTGTATATAAATATGAACTGTGTTAAATGTCTCAGCGTGCAAGCTGATCACTCTGTTGCAAATAGAAATGTAAACACTCACAAAAAGTCCACTCTTAAAAATCTTTATAAATCGGGATAAAACTACTAGGTTCTTCTATCTACACTGCACTCATCAATTTTCTTCAGAAGACAAACAACAAATAGTACACAAACCAAAATTATCTTCTTTGTTTGATCCAAATTACAATTTTAAAATGACTTCCTTCCAAGCCGTGGCACTGAAGTATTACCTCCATTACAAAGTCCAAAATAGTGTTCATATTAAATTATGACATCAGGCAACCGCTCACAGCATTGGCGCGTCACCCATTTGCCTAACAATGTAAAATATTCCTTGCTGGTTTAGCTCACGTAACATACCTTTTGAATGTAGACATCCCTCCACATAGCAATACTCTTATTTGATGAGTCTCTTATCACAGTATTTAAAAAAACTTCATATCAGTATACTGACGAAATGCATCTGCCACTTATTCACTGGTTCTATCAGTTCAGCATAAAAACTTTATAAGAACATACACAATGTTCGCTGTACCGGTGTACCTAGATGTAATACAATTTATGTCATAGTGATAACTACGTCACGTCATGTGACACACAAATCTCAGGGTTTTAGCATATAATACCTATATATAATTATTTGTGTTAAATTGAGGGCCGCGGTGGAGTAGCCGAGCGGTCATTCCGCTGTCGGCGGGCGAGCGGTAAGGACGTGTTGTGTTTACGTCGCAGCTGCGGCTGGCCGAGCGCTGTGTTGGTGAGTTTAACGCCGTAGAGCGTTTCCTCATGTATTCAACTTAGACTAACCATGGCAGAACCTGTACGTGTTGACACGTTGAAATTTATGTTTGACAAAAGCTTTGCTAGACCTAGTTCGTTTGAAGTAGAGAATTTCATGGAGGAGGTTGTAAAGATAGCAGAGGATGACATGATTGGAATTTGCCCATCGATCTGTAGTAGCACAGTCTTCATTAAGTTGAAAAATGCCAAGATGTGTGATGATATTGTTGTTAGATGTGGAGGTAAATTGAAATTTAAACACTCAGACGGTAATATCGGCGAAGTTAGAGTGAGTCATGCTGGGTTTGGCATTAGAACACTACGCATTTTCGAACTGCCATTCGAAATTACCGCTGATGATATAAATGCTGTTCTGAAACCCTATGGAACCGTTATCAGTAATGTGGCAGAGAGATGGACAGGTGCTCACAAATTTAAGGTCCTTAATGGTGTGAGGCAGGTCAAAATCGATATGATCAAACACATACCTTCTTATATTAGTGTCCGTGGCCATAGAGCTATTGTGATATATGAAGGACAACCTAGAACGTGTGCAGGATGTGGTGGTACAGGACACGTTCGTGCTGAATGTATGCAAAGGAGAGTGGCGCAGCTGCCAACAGGAGAAGCAGTGGTTCAGAACACGATGTCGCAGCTACCGCTGACTTACGTTGCGGCAGCTCGTGCGTCCGCACCTGAGGCTACGACCGCAGAGCTGGAGGTACCTAATATCGAAGAACAAATTGAGGAAATCGGAATGGAAACCGACGCCCCAGAATATAATGATGGGCAAATTGCTGTAGAACTGCCAGCAGAAAACGAAGAACGTCAGTCTGCGGCTCTTGAGCACGACAGTACAAATACAGACGCCCCGAATGAGGGATTAAACAATGAGCAGGAGACGGAGCACGACTTCCAAACAGTTACGTCCGGTGAATCGTCTACGGATAAACAATCTACGGACAATAAAAAACGTCGGATTGCCCACCAGGGAGCTGAAAAAACTGCACCTGCACTGCGAGAGAAAGCAAAACAGTTGCGACAGAAGTCGAACGACACAACGGGGAAAACGCGTGACAGCAACCAAAAAACCGTCAAAAAGTCACGAACGGAAGACTCTTACGGCGGCATCACGGAAACGTCTGGAAACTCTGTGAAGATGAAAACGACGACAAAAACTAAAGCGGACTATGAAGAACAACCTCCTGACCTCACCGAGTGGAAAAAGGAAAAACGGAAAGGTAACCTTCATCAAAACTGGGCTGACGACCATGAAGATGCCAACCAAGACCAAGAATTGATGGAGACGAATGATGAAATGACACAGAAGACTGAAGAACACAGAACCAACGACAATAGACCTTCACCGGCGAAAGACACAGCAGTAACTGATGACCCAGACTTTTATTAAACTGAAATTTGTTAGTAGTAAGATAGAAGGAAACATAGAAAGAATGATAGAATTACAGAAAGTTTAGAATTTAAATCAAATATAAATCATTACCAATATAATATGACCGAACTACAAGCATATCGGTTAGCCACAATCAACATCAACAAGATAAGGAGCGCACTCAAACTGCGACTTCTCCAGGACGTGATATATGCCGCAGATATAGACATCGTTATGTTACAAGAAGTGACAGATGCAATTGATCTGGATCAAATAACAGGATACAATGTTATAGCTAACCCTGGCTATACTACTGAACTCGGAACAGCCATTTTAACAAAAGAAGGTATTATAGTCAGACGAATAGAGAAACTACCTAACAGCAGAGGAATAGCATGTACGATAAACAACACCAGAATAGTCAATGTCTACGCGCCTTCAGGAACTGGAAAACAACGGCAACGAGAAGAATTTTTCAAAGACGGAATCGTACCACTCTTTGGGACCGGACATGATCATGTAATATTTGCCGGGGACTTTAATTGTGTCATACACCCAAAGGATCAGACGCCAAATTATAATAAATCAGTTGAGCTTGAAAGCATTGTCAATCAGTTAGGACTTGTTGACACCTGGGAATATACGCATGGTGACATGCCTGGCTTCACGCACGTCACGAATCACTCGGCAAGTCGTTTAGATCGTATGTACGCATCAGCTGATCTTAAGGAATGTATCCTACATTCGGAAATATGGCCCACCGTCTTCTCAGATCACGCAGCTTTTATGTGTACCATTAATTTGGAGAAACAAGGGACCTATAAGGCCCGAGGTCAGTGGAAACTTAACGTAAGCCACTTGTCGGATCCAGGATGTCGTGCAGCTTTTGACACTACATGGGAAGCGTGCGAAAAACGGTTCACTCAGTTCAGCTCACCGATCAGTTGGTGGATTAAATGCGCTAAACCTGCAATAACGAGAACCATGAAAAACTACTCACGGGAGAAGAATGAGTGGCAGAAGAAAACAGTAGAATTTTATTTTCAGTGTCTGCGAGAATTGTATAAACGGGATGCAGCAATAATTAATAATTATGTACAGATTAAGAGAATTCAAGCTAAAATAATCAATTTAAAGAGGAAACAACTAGAAGGATGCAAAATACGGTCACGGCAGCACAATACCGTCCAAGACGAAACAACTTCTGTATACCATTTCATACAGGAACATAAAAGGAAAGGCAGAAAAATTCTTACCGAGCTGAGGGCCAGTGATGGACGATTATTGACCAATCAACGCGACATAAAGGAAGAGATACAGAAGCATTTTTCAGAGCTCCTAGCCACGAAACCTACAGACGAGACTGCACAAAAGGACTTCACGACACGGGTACCAGGAAGACTCAGTCCGGAAGAAGCAAACAGCCTCACTGCCGAAATCACAGAAGACGAAGTAGAAGACGCGATACTCAGAAGTCCACAAAATAGATCACCCGGACCTGACGGTATCCCGGCAGAATTGTATCAAACGTTCAGACAAAAACTGCTCAGTAAACTAACGAGCATATGTAATGAACTTATGAACCACAGTACACACATTCCCAAAGAATTCTGCGAGGGGACCGTGGTTCTCGTTCCCAAAACCACAGCAGGCAAGTCCATCAGCAATCTCAGGCCTATAACGCTTTTGAACAGCGACTACAAGATCTTCACGCGAATTCTGATGCAACGTCTCCGTACAGTAATAAACACTGTCACAGGACCGTATCAAACAAGTGTAGGCAAAGACAGAAGAATTTTTCACGCGCTAAGTGATTACAGGGACATAATTGCGATAGCTGAGACATGTAAAATTAGATGTGCAATAGTGTCCCTTGATTTTGAACAAGCATTTGACAGAGTGAATCACAATTATCTTTACAACACCATGAGAGCGATGAATTTCCCTTCACATTTCATCGAGACGATCGGGCATTTATTAACGAATGGCACATCAAAAATTAATATAAATGGTCTATTAAGCAGTCCAATAAAGATCAATAGCTCTGTTAGGCAAGGATGCCCCTTGTCCGTGTTATTATTTGCTATAGCCATCGAGCCTCTCTTACGTACACTAACACGAGTGTTGCAGGGATTACAGATACATGGACAAAATATTGTCTGCAAATCATACGCTGACGACGTAGGACTTGTAGTAAGAAGTGAACAGGAGCTCCAAACCGCTCTTGACGTTATTAAGAAGTATGAACTTGCATCTGCGGCCAAACTGAGCAACGTTAAGTCACGAATTATGACCATTGGAAGTGGCAATAACATCAGAGCGGCAGGACAACTGACGGAAACGGACAGATTGAAATGTCTAGGTATAGTTTACACACGGAATATACGACAAACGGCTGCCCTCAATTACAAAAGAATATTGACGAGTATGAGAGCCGGAATACAAGTTCACAGCCTGCGAAACCTCGATGAAATACAAAAAGTTCGGCTTGTTAATACATACATAACGGCCAAAGTGAACTATGTAGCTCAAGTTCTGCCATTACCCAAAGAGATGGGAAAGAGAATGCTCGCAGCGCTCGGCCACTTCGTTAGTAAAGGTCAGATTTTCAAAGTGAAATATGAAACCCTTACTCTAATGCACAAAGATGGCGGCCTTAATCTCATAGATGTTTACAGTAAGGCACAGGCGCTTTACATCTGCAAGACCTACCGACAATGGAAAGTTTCTGCCAACAACTTGGTAGCTCATCTTCTGGATGAGATAGCCCCAATCAGCATGGACCCGCCAGTAGATGTGCGCCACATCCCGAACGAGCTGTATCACCTCAAACATTTTCTCATTGAATACAGCTACATTCGCAGGACAGTTCCCCAGAAACACATTCAACAAGTAAGAGAAGTATACAACAACTTGATAGACAGAAAACCGAGAAACGTGATAGAACAGAAGTATAATCATTTTAACTGGAAGAAGATATGGGAGAATATTCACGACCGCAATTTACCCACAAACGTAAGATCTACTTGGTATTTAGCAGTCAACAGGAAGATACCGACGACTTTACGGCTACATACCATACGCTTGGCGGAATCACCAAATTGCAGCACGTGTGACTTGATAGACACAGACGAGCACAAATTTACATGTGACAAAATCAAGGATATTTGGGGTTATGTTCGGCATGTACTCTCGCTTATACTACGAACATCAGATAACTCTATAACACCGACGAAACTATTACACCCCGAAGACGTGCCATACCCAAATGCCAAAAGGAATGCTGTGAACTGGATCATGGGACATGCGGTATTCTACATTCTTAGAAATGAAGAAAAAAGCAAAGAAGACTTTTTGATGTATTTGACAATACAACACCACCAGTTAGAACAAATAAAAGATTATCGAATATTATATGCGAATTTTCTAAAGAAAACACTGACGTATAAGTAAATGTCTACACAATTTTATTTCATTACTTTCGTTTTTTTTTTTCCTACTAAAGTGAAAGCCTCTTAAGTGGCTCATATATAATTACAAGGAAAAGTTTTGTGTTTATAAACATATTTAAGTTTTCTTTGAATTTTCGGTGCAGAAAATCCGAAATAATTTATAACATGTACTATTCAACAAAGAAGCTCATTGGAAAGAAGTACGTCTTTCAGTCCTCTTTTATCCAATGCAAAAGGAAATGCAACACTGAGTTCTTGGATATACCATGGAAGAAATATTTCTGTTAAAAAAAAAAGAAGAATAGACAACATTTTGATTTACAGAAAGGCAATGAAGCCTAGCCGAAGAAGGCATATCTGGAGAGTGAAAGGACGGGCTAGAAGGGGAGATGGGAGGCCCGATAAAAAAAAAAAAAAAAAAAAAAAAAAAAAAAAAAAAAAAAAAAAGCGGTCAAAAGCGTCTCTCTGCGGAGCGCGCGGTTGCTCGCCGTGGAGGTTCGAATCCTCCCTTTTTTTTCTTTTTTTTTTTTTTTTACTCTACACGCAGCACTGACTGCCTCTTTTTTTTTCTTTTTTTTTTCACGCAGCACTGACTGCCTCTTTTTTTTATTTTTTTATTTTTTTAGCACTGACTGCCTCTTTTTTTTTCTTTTTTTTTATTATCAAACAAGAACCTTTTTTGTTTTATTTATTTTTTGTATCCAACTTTCTTTTTTTTCCTGAGCTTCTCCACTTCAGGCGTTGGTAAGGGAAATAGCGTGTTGTCATTGAGTCATGTATTTAGTATTTTATCCGATCCCCATTCTTTCAAATACAATTTTCAACATGTTACCGAACTTTTTCTTGTGATCCATATACCTAATAATTTTGTAGTATTCGTTCCGTATATACATCTGGAAGTCTATGATGTTGTCTGGTCCCAGGTTGTTGATGGCATAATTTACGTAATTTCCTATCAGCCAGTACACGGCGTTATTTTTTGCGTCTGGAAAGTACCGTTCTTGAGGTCTATGAAGAACAGTTGATGTTATATTGTTAGGTGATGTCCTTGTAATAAATGCAATTTGCTCTTTAATCCAGTTCCAATTATTTATATTCCCACCGCATGTATATCTATGTGTTATTGTATCCGTTAGATGGCACCGCTGACACAGAATGGTATCACTGAGACCAATTCCGTAGAGTCTTTCGTGAGTACTAAGGATGTTGTTCACTGATTTGTACCACGTTGTTCTTATATCGGAGGTCAGGACTTTTAAGTTGATGTTTTCCCAGATAGCATTCCAGTCTAAATTTGGATACTGTCTTTCTATTTTATTTCTGCCTTCATTTTTCCACCTTTCCCTCATGATTGCTCCTGATGTTATCTGTTGAGCTTGTCGAAGTCCAGAACTCAAATAACTTAATTCAATATAAAATGTCCTCACATGCTGTAGACGACTATTTATTTTTCGTACATCAATAGGGGGTTGTAGATTTTCTGGTTTAACGATTTCAAAGAGCTGGCTGGTAATACTGTCTTGAGATTCTCTTATTACATTCATTTGCCTCTTGACGAAAAGTGCCGAAGCTTTGCTTGTGATGTCAGTTAGACCTAAACCGCCATGTCTCGGATCTAAGGTGGCTACCTTTACTGCTGTTCGAAATATTTCTCCTTTCCACAGGAAGTTTGTAATTCTGGACATAATTTTCCGGGCTATCATCCTTGGTATTGGAAATACTTGGGCTGTATAGTATGCTTTGGACAGAATACATAAGTTTATGTACTTAACCCTCTGAAACTGATTTAAGGAACGTGATAAGTTCTCCATTATAGCACCTCGAAGTGTTTCGGAGGTGTCTTTCCAGTTCATTGCAGCCATTTTCATGGCGTTTGTTGTTAGTGTTATCCCTAGGCTTTTATGCTGCTTCACCACTTTTGCCCATTCCATGTTTATTTTGTCAAAACCTCTAAGATTTAAGATTTTGCTTTCTTTTCATTTGCGTTTGCTCCAGACAAACTACAGTAAGTTCTCGTTACTGTTTCTAATGTGTCTATATCTTCCATATTTCTTATGACGATTCCTACATCGTCAGCATAAGCTCTTATAACAGTTTTATGTCCTCCTAGTGTGATGCCTGTTAATTTTTCATGAACATGTCTGAGAAACGGGTCCAGTGAGATGGCAAATAGGGTCATGGAAAGGGGACTTACCTGAGGAACACCTCGTCTGACTTTTAGCAGTTTTGTTGTTTGGCCGTTGACAGCTATTCTTGCATTTATTCCTGTGGCAATGTTTCGGATCAGAGACAAGGCCTGTTGATTGAATCCCAGACGCTTTAAAGTCTGCAGCAGGTATTCATGGTTTACCACATCGAAGGCTTTATGGAAGTCCAAAAAAGTCAACGCACATTTTATGTTCGTTACAGAAGTGATTGCAATGACATCTCTAAAATCAACTAAAGTATGAAATATATTTCTCCCCGAGGCACAATTTTGATGTTGACTAATGATTTTGTGTGTTAATGATGAAAACTTTTTATTTACAACTCTAGCAACAATTTTATAGTCTGAATTCAGCAACGAAACTGGGCGAAAGTTATTTAGGTATTTGTTCTCTTTACTTTTAGGGACGAGTACAATTTTGCTTTCTTTAAATTCAGGTGGTATAATTTTTGCCTTAATAACCTCATTCACCATCTCAGTAATTTTCTCACCGACAATTGGCCAGTAACGAACGTAAAATTCCACTGGCAAACCATCGGGTCCTGGGGATTTTTTTAATGGTGAACTGCAGAAAGACTCATAAACGTCCTCTTCATTAACCTCAGACAGGAATTCCTTATTGTCACTTTCCGTCAGCTGTGGGACTATAATGTTAAAGGAATTATCAGAATTTGCAACCCCTCCTTCATTTCCAGAATACAATTCATTATAAAAACGATGCACTTCATTAACAATATCCTTCTGGGTTTTTAGAGTAATGCCATGTTTTGTTCTGATTTCATCAATAAACGATCTCTTCCTGTTCTTAGCATGCTTTAGTAAATGATAGAGTGAAGTCATTTCATCCTCTGTAACTGATTTCGCTTTTGATATTATTTTTAATCCTTCTAATTGCTTCCTTTTAATAGTGAGCAATTTCGCTTTGACTTTTTTAATGTCTTCCAGGGGAAGGGTCGACGCAGATGTCTGGCTATATAACTCTCTTAAGATTGAATAATAAAACTCTATATTATTCTTAATACATCTTGCCCTCTGACTACTATATTGCATTAAAACCTTCCTCAGCTTCGGCTTCGCTCTTTTTGTCCACCAATCGATAGTGGTTGCATATCTGTTAAGTGCACGCAGGCACACTGTCCAGGCTTCCTTTAGTGTGTCTTCTAAATCACTGTCTTGCAACAACGAGACGTTTAAATTCCAGTGACTTCTGAACTGACGTAAAGGCTGTGGTCGCAAATTTATGCAGATCAACAAACTGGAATGGTCCGAAAAGTATGTAGGAATAGTTTCTACTTTTGTTATGGAGGATGTAAGATCTTGAGCAACATATACCCTGTCAATTCTGCTACATGAATTTGATGTGACGAAAGTAAATTCGACAGCAGTAGGATACTTGATTTCCCACGCATCTTTTAAATTCAGGTTTGTAACTAGATGTTTTAATTCATTACAAAAATTAAAAT
The DNA here is from genome assembly GCA_026315105.1 of Locusta migratoria. Lineage (NCBI taxonomy): Eukaryota > Metazoa > Arthropoda > Insecta > Orthoptera > Acrididae > Locusta > Locusta migratoria. Next base: position 460,856,955 of record CM048755.1, read on the forward strand.
TGGGGATCTGATCTTTACGATTTAAAACACTATTAAAATCACCACCAATTATGAGTTGGCTTGGATTTCTTCGTAATAGGTATATGATGTCTTCTTTAAAAAACTTTGATCTGTCATATCGATGTGAAGACCCGGAAGGAGCGTACAAATTGATTATTGTCACATCGTAGATCTTTAACCCTATCCCTCTTCCGGATTCCAATCGTTCCACATCTGTTACTGGAATGCCATGTCGTATTAATACAGCCGTTCCTACACTTGTTTCAAGTGAGACGTTAATGTAAGAAATAAATCCTGGTATACTAAGATCGGGCATTAAAACTTCCTGTAGCAAGGCAATATCGGTTCCAGAGTCGTATAGAAATTCTTTAAGCGCCGACAGTTTTAATTCTGATGTTATTTTATTTATGTTTACTGTAGTGATCGTATAAGATTGCGCCATTGTAATATTATTTGTAGCCATTCTAACATTTAAATTTAGTCACTATGAGTGAATCTTATTGATATTCATAGTAGCTACAGTATACGCTTGCATCATTAGGTAAGCGAGAGGGAAAATAATTAACTAAAGCTTTAAGTTCTCTCAAGGAATAATGGTAACAAATAATAAACTGTTTTAAGTCACTACTGTGCTGACAGTAATTGAAATCATAGAATTTATAACGAAAACTTGACTGATATAGAAAACCTGAAGATTTACAGAAGAACGAAAAAAGAAATAACAGTTCATGATCATTGGCACACTATTTGATCTACACTTAAGTATTTTCTCTAGACTCCGGTGCTTGGGATTTATCTCTTTGATCCTTGTGTGGAGTAACTGGTAAGGAATCATTTTTTGTGTTTTCTTTCGAGGCATCTGCAGTGACTATTTCGTATTTTATATTACGCGGCTTCGGAGCGCCCATGGCAGGTTGTTGGTTTCCTTGATTACGAGCCACTTTCAGATTTGGTTGCGGCTTTATTCGGCGGCGGCGGCCATCCTGAGTCGCCGGCACCTCCTTCAGAGTTTCCTTGTTTACGTCCGTCGGTTGCGAGGGACGCTCAGGGGGGGACTGGCGGCAACTGCCGCCCTGCTGTTCGCGCTCACGCGCGGCGAGTATCACTGCGGCCGCGGCGTCTTGTTGCTGTTTTCCTGATTCCTCTGTTTCCCCTGATTCTACCGGCTCGTCGGAGTTTACTTCCTTCCCCTCCGCGCCAGGCAGAATCGTGATAGGTTCGTCTACTACTGCACCTTTTTCTTTCTCATCCAATGCCTTTGATTCCTTCACTGCAGTTTCCACTTCCATAGCAGTGTTTACTGTGGGCTCTTCGTCTCCCGCTTCGCACTGCGTTTGTTTGCGAACGGGAAAACTGCAAGAGGAATCATCATCAGAACGATCTTCAGTTGTTTCTAGCGGTCTTTTCTTGGGTTGCTGATCATTTTCTCGGACAGATAGACTATAACTTGCAGGTGTCTTTAAAGGTGGAAATTCTTTATCAACATTGGTCATATCCGTGATACTTTCCGTGATGTCATTAACAGAGGAGGGTATCGCAGTAGGAGGCATCACCTCACCAAGGGTGAGCCGTTGCCGCTTTACATAATTACTTTTCAGTACCGTGTACCGGCGTGGACAGTCTAACCTAAAATGCCCAGATTCATTGCATATCTGACAAGTTGGTTCTTGTCCTGAATACACAATGTGTGCTTTGTATCCATGCACTGTCATATATGACGGAATATTCGTCTTTACATCCATTTCTACAGCACGTATACCATTGTAACACTGTAATTTGTAGTGTTTTGACCACCTTTCATTTTCTATCGAGAGCACGTCACCATATTTGGAAAGTGCCTCCTTAATTAAAATATTATCCATCTCAATCGGTAAATTTAAGACTCTCACTTTTATATACTTGGTATCAGCTTTCCTAATTGAAACCTTGCTTTTGGAACCATCTCTATGTTCAAACTCAACAGAGCTAACCCACTTTCCCAAAATTTTATCAATTGTCACAGAACTAAAAAACTTAATAAAAAGACAGTATTCATCAGCATCTAACTGAGTGGTATGTGCAAGATCATTATCGATGCCCATTACCTCATACAGCCAATCCAGGATTTCGAGTGCAGTTGGTTGAACATGCCGGGTTTCTTTCTGGAACGAGAAGATCAGTGTGTTCTTCCTCAGGGAATCAGCCATGACGTTTCAGTAGCGTATAGATTTCGGTGAAAACCGAGATCCCGCCAATAGGCGAAACGTGGACGTACGGCAAGCGCAGAGACGCACTTCCACAAATGTCAGATGTATACACTCACAGAAAGAACAATTAACTGAACGTAAACAAACACACACGAGAAGCTAAGTTACGCGCAGCACTAGCAGGCAAGTCTTCACTCGACGGGAGCTAGACGGCGAATAGGCCCTGGGGCATGGGTGTGTTTCAGTGTTGTCCTTAGGTTAGTTTACCTAGGTTTAAGTAGTTTGTAAGCTACGGACTGATGACCACGCAGTTCGGTCCGATAGATTTACAGACATTTGAACACTTTTTTTTACGTCTGACGAGAGTCGCTAAATTCGTCAGACTCCGTCTGATATGTTTAGCTCGATCCCTCAATGTTGCTAATAATTTAGCTATATGAATATTTAATCATTCGGATATTGTTCCTAAAATGATTACTATTAAAGTTCATTTTTCTTTCCGAAAACAAACCAACACAGAAAGCGATGAAAAATTTCTGAGTGTCGACTACTGTTGAAGTCCACATACATCTGAAAATCGCAGTAGGTAGATCAGCAAATTTCACTGAATCCTACAAATACAAAACAGACCTAAGCAACGTGCAATTCGAGTTTTTTAAAATAATTTCCGTCTTTCCACCACAGATCCAGCATCCAACATGACGCTTAAAATGTTATTGTAACATGATCCATCTGATGATGAACCTGAAAAGGTTTGAAAACCGGTTCATGGAATAAATATCATATCAAGTAAAAGTGACTGGAGTAGTTTTCTTAAATAATAAATAATAATAAATAAAAAATATTTCTGAGTTTAGAGCGGCGCATTCTGCTGCTCTGTTGAATACCTATCGTCTCGTTTCCGCTGCACTCCCAACACACAACTACCGTCAAGATTCAGCTGCAGTCGACTACCCCTCGGCCGCTTCCGTTTGCCGCTTATATACAATCTGTGACGTCATTTCAGTAATATGCACCTAACGAGCGTTAATGTTTCTCGCAGTAGTGTACAAAACTGTTTAAATAATGATTGAAATGTTTATATAAATGCATCGTTAGTTTCGCGCTAAAATTGTCCTGCAAATTCATACCTAACTTTAATTTCAAATGTTCAAATGTTTGTTAAGCTTAAGGGACTTAACTACGGGGTCATCAGTCCCTAAACTTACAAACTACTTATGAACTACCTACAACTAAGGACAGCACAAATATCCATTCCCGAGGTGGCCGAGGGGCTGAGGCGCTTCAGTCACGGTCTGCACGGCCACTACGGTCGGGGGTTCGAATCCCCCCTCGGGCATGGATATTTGTGCCGTCCTTAGATTTAGCTAGTTCATAAGTAGTTTGTAAGCTTAGGGACTGATGACCCCGTAGTTAAGTCCCATAAGCTCTACAAACATTTGAACATTTTGAACATGCCCGAGGGGGGATTCGATCCCCCGACCGTAGTGGTCGCGCAGACCGTGACTGAAGCGCCTCAGTCCCCTCGGCCACCGCGGCCGGCTCTTTAATTTCTAACATTAATAATACACCCAAAATCTTCAGTTGAAACAAATGAGAATTTCCAGCAGGACCGATAAATACGTCTTTTGGCCATAGCACAATGAATATGTTAGCAATCACTTAGGTAAAATGTTTTTCAGGTCGATTTTCTAGTCCTCTTTCCAATGCACTGCTCAGAATTACTGTGGTATAAATTAAAACAAATTACGGTCATTAAACAATATAATTTAGTTTACACGAAGACAACATATTAAAATAAACAATAATATATTCTAAACAGGTCATAATGTGTGTTTACATCTGCAACTTATCGCTGCCTCGCTGTTTGTGTACTTGTCTTGTATTAATTGTTATTAAATTATTATTATTTTCACTTAAATGTGCATTATTATGAGCAATAGAAATGTTGCAGATAATATGGTTATACAAAATTTCGTGTGTCGTTGATACCTTTTATTTGCCCCCTCGCTCGTTACTGGACTTCAGTTAGTTTAGCCTCTGGATTTTTCCAAGTGAATTAATATTAGTTTTCTCAATAACTTATGGTATAAAATTAATACAAATGATGTCAACACATCATATGAACCGTGCTATTCTCCTCTTTCATTTGCTACTCCGTGCTAATCAGTAACTCTAATAATTTCAGTATAGTATCTAAAAATAAAGACAATGCTGTATTTGTGACGGGAAAAATAAGCAGTTGCACGTTACGTCACGTCATCTTGCTTGTTCTACTTGTTTTCTCCACTCACCGATGCGAAGCTGGGCGAGTCTTACCTACTAGCAGCGGCTGGTTTCCTGTTCAGTCGTCGCAACTTTCGACGCTCTCCGCTGCCAAAGTAGCGCACTTTTTCGCTCCAAATGCCAAATGGGGGTTTGTGGACCGTCACAACAGGCAGGTGGAGGGGGTACTCGTTGACACAGTGCTCGCGGGCAACCAGTATGAGCCTGCGTGGTTTCTGCACCTATTTTCCACAAATAAGTACTGTAAAGCTGAGTACACGAAATGAAATTCGATAAAGCTCTGGGGATCGACATGTATTCTTTTTACTCTCCTTGCCAGGTGCACAGTGAAATTATGCTACAGTGTCAAAACATCTACCTATCGGCAGCCCAAGTTTACCATTTTGCATTTTGTGTAGAAATCATTTTATGACATGAAACTTCCCGGCAGATTAAAATTTTGTGCTGGAACATGTTTTGTTCGGATCATGTTTTGTTCGGATCATGTTTTGTTCGTTTTTTGTTCCTTGTGTTCTTGGCTCAGCTTTTTTATTGCACAGGGCGTTGAGCCCTCTGACCGGGCGCGCTGAGCCACGGCGCCCGGCTCCAACTGAGCTATCCCGACACGACTCACGATGCCGCCTCACAACTTTACTTCCGCCAGTACCTCGCCTCCTACTTTCCAAACTTCACAGAAGCTCTCCTGCGAAACTTCCAAGACTACCACTTCTGGAAGAAAGAATATGGTGGAGACATGGCTTAGCCACAGCCCAGGGATGTTTCCAGAATGAAAACTTTCACTCTGCAGCGGAGTGTGCGCTGATATGAAACTTCCAAAAAATTTTCAAAAGTTTGTTAAGCTTATGGGACTTAACTACGTGCTCATCAGTCCCTAAACATACAAAATACTTACGAACTACCTTATACTAAGGACGGCACAAATATCCATGCCCGAGGGGGGATTCGAACCCCCGACCGTAGTGGCCGTGCAGACCGTGACTGGAGCGCCTCAGTCCCCGCGGCCACCGCGGCCGGCATGAAACATCCTGGCAGATTAAAATTGTGTGCCGCAAGTTTGGAAAGTAGGAGGCGAGGTACTGGCGGAAGTAAAGTTGTGAGGCGGCATCGTGAGTCGGTTCGGGATAGCTCAGTCGGTAGAGCGCTTGCCCGCGAAAAGCAAAGGTCCCAGGTTCGAGTGCCGGTGCCGGCACACAATTTTAATCTGCCAGGAAGTTTCATATCAGCGCACACTCCGCTGCAGAGTGAAAGTTCATTCTCGATTTTCTGACATGATTACATATCTCAGTCACAGTTATTATTGCATGATTTAGAGGAGGTATAGCAGCTTCTATAGCTTCAATGGTCAATTTTTCGGATCCACATTGTAACAGCAAGACATAGGAGAGTAGAATGAAACACGAGTCACCTTTCTCTCACGTAAAGAGTTTCAGTGTCCATTACATTGCGTGACCACAATCCTGATGAGGATGTCTGCAACTGCGTATGCGCGGCTGACAACTTAATCCAGTCACAGTGTGCTGCCTGCAGCAAATCAACAGTCACGGATCAGTGCTTTTTCTATATATCGTGATGTCCTTACTGCAGGTCGTAGATCTTTCGTACGTTCGAAACAGGGTGCAGAATCCAACTAGACAAATGTCTATAAATTAATATGTGTACAATAATTCTAATTATATCCGAAATAATGTTGAAACAAGACCATTTGTTCAGGAACTCTTTTTCTATTGCTTTTCCTGAAATTTAGGTGACAAAAATTTTATTTTGGACGGATAAAATTACTTGGAGAACTAATAAGTATATTTATTTCGTATATTCAATCTCGATATTATAAAAGCAGCTTTATATGAAGTACTATGACGCATCACATAGAATTACTGTTACGAAGCATATACAGTATTTATTATACACGGCTGCAAGTGCTCCTTCAGTTGGTCGGACGGTGGCGAGCGTTTGGTGTGTAGCAGGTGGAGAGGGACGTGAATAGCGGCGTTGTGTGGGATGTTGCATGTCCGGCTGGCGTGCATAGCCTGCGGCGCGCGGCCACCCATTGTCTGGTAACAGCGCAACTGCCCTCCCCTCTTCCCTGTTTTACCCAGCTGCTCGTTTGGCGCGTCGTTCTCGGCCCCCGCGCTTTACACATTTTCGTCTAAGAAATAAATAAATAATTGGTAACAGAGAGGGTAGTAAAATCTCAACGTTGAGCGCTAAACAAGTAACGAACGGTCGATCGACTCTGCCCAACCTTCCACACCTACTAAAGTTGTAACATAAACCTAACTTAAGGCATATCCTGAACAAATTTTATCTCTGTTTCGTTCATCACAACTCAGGTTTCTAACCACTAGATACTTCATCATTATACGTAAGACGTAAAATTTTTATTCCGGTAGGTATTCCCAGTTACGCACTAAGAAGGACGTTTCAGGTCAGACTCTTTCCTTTACAAAGCAAACCTGGTCACACACACACACACACACACACACACATCTACATCTACATCTACAACCATACTCCGCAAGCCACCCGACGGTATGTGGCGGAGGGTACCTTGAGTAGCCAGCCGCGGTGGCCGAGGGGACTGAGGCACTCCAGTCACTGTCTGCACGGCCACTACGGTCGGGGGTTCGAATCCCCCCTCAGGCATGGATATTTGTGCCGTCCTTAGTATAAGGTAGTTGATAAGTAGTTTGTAAGTTTAGGGACTGATGACCCCGTAGTTAAGTCCCATAAGCTTAAACATTTGAACATTGGTACCTTGAGTACCACTATCGATTTTCCGTCCTATTCCAGTCACGTATTGTTCGCGGAAAGAAGGATTGTCGGTAAGCCTCTGTGTGGGCTCTAATCTCTCTGATTTTATCCTCATGATCTCTTCGAGAGATATACGTAGGAGGGAGCAATATACTGCTAGACTCCTCAGTGAAGGTATGTTCTCGAAACTTCGACAAAAGCCCGTGCCGAGCGACAGAGCGTCTCTCCTGCAGAGTCACTGCACTGCCTGTTCTCGACTTAGGAGTCGAAGCAAAATGTTACAGCAACAGACCGGTTACTGAATGTCTAAATAGTCCGGTCATTTGGTAGTTTTACCTGGAAAGTTTTGCGGCTGTTTTGAAAACTGGCAGACTTATAGTTTTGACGTACTCTTTTCGAATTTTCACTTTGCTAGCTTGTGTCTTTGGCGCTTGTGCCTCCATTTTGGAAAAATGGCACCCAAAATCAGTTTTTTGACGATATCTCATTTCCGACGCATTTTACTATGAAAATAGTCATGAGATAAATTGAACTAGAGAAAATTTCCTACAGTTTATGCCCGAACTTTTTTTCCCCATTCGTTGAGGTGTCCCCAGTAGCCCTAGTCCACAAATGATAAGACTGATAATAAAATTTAGTGCATTCTCCTTCGCCACGCTATCCCTGACGGACCAAGTTCTGCGGACCAAGTTCTTTGTGTAAATAATCGAGAAAAAATTTCACGGATAGAAAGTTCTTACGCACTATTCGCAATAGGGTTCTCTTCTTCGACGTTCTCGCCTTTTTCCTCTATTTCGTCGTAGGTTTACTGAAGAACAATCTCCGTTTCTCCTCTTCATCACTATCCTGTTGTAGAACTTCGGAATTGTGACAGGTATCACTGCGTTTCACCACCACCACCACCACCTAGAGAGAAGGCCGCGGCGCTCTCGTGTGACGTCAGGCAGAGCAGGTTGCGCGCGCATAGCTGACTGGATAGCCGCTGGGGCACGGCCCACTATGCCGAAGCAGCGAGCCAGACAGCTATGCGCGCGCAACCTACTCTGCCTGACGTCACACGAGAGCGTCGCAGCCATCCATCTGCATCTACAAGCTGTCTAACATGCCTTTCTGCATTTGCAAGAAATAAGTTTCAATAATTTCTCTGGAGCTGTGGGCTCGAACGTAGTGACAGCATTTTTTCCATCCCCATCGTTCTGCATTTTTTCCACTCCATACCACCGCTGAACTTGTTGATAGGTTCGAAACAAATGTGATGCTGATTTTGTCGGTGACTGCGATGCAAGATTAAAATTACCTCTGAGTGCTGATTTTGTGAAGTATTTATATCTATAGTTGTTTAACGACATACTGTTTACGTCACTGTAACCATATAATGCAAGGACGAAGCGTTCTCCAACTTCACCAATGATTTCCGGGTCGCTATTTTGGTTTATAATACCCGAAAAAGCTAATTTAAATCTGTTTTTTTCGGAGTGGATTGACACATTTCATTTTTCCTTGATTGAAGAGTGCTGATGTTGTATCACAGACACTGAAGGCATGTAAGAATTGTATGTTATCTGCGACTGTTTAACTATGATACTTTCTGTTGAATATATTCGTTGCGAAATTGTTCCTTTTCCTGTATTGAGAATATAATGTTTTTACGCCGGGATAGAGCCGTCAAAAGAATAAGATCTACATCTTCACCGACAACTATTATGGAATCAAACGCAAATGAAATGCTGATTGCCGTGTTGATTATTAGCGTATGTGCATCTTCCGTTACTTTCTTAACAACGAAGTTTGCAGCTTCAAATTTAGTTTTCAGCATTCTGATGAGGCGGTTCTTGTTTGCACCGTTGCCCAGAAACTTGTCTTGAGACACAGTTGAGACCACTGTCTCGCCAAAAAGCATATCTCCTGAAGCATGTTTTCGTGATTGTCGGGATCGCTCCGCATATTTGGATGTATATTTGGATTTAACAAATGCAACGTAATTATTGCAAATGGATGAAAACAATTCACCTCGATTCGGTGCAATTAATATCCTCCGTCGATGACATACATGGAGTTCCCAAAATTTATATCTCCATAATATTCCTCAAATCTAATATATAAAGCATAGTGTCCGTATATTTGTACGTGTTGCATACAAATCTACAGTTTTGTCCCAATCTTTATGAAAGTTAGTACACGTAAACTTCAATCCATGAGAACGGTCGCCGTAAGTGTAAGAATCACGTACGATACATAGTTCACGAGATATGACGTCATAAACAATGAGATGCGCAGAAAACTGCTGCATTTAGCGACAATTCTGCTCATTTTCTCCTAAACCTCTGGACCGAATTCAACCAAATTTGGTATACACATTCCTTACCGTCAGGTACAATTGCTTCAGGGTTAAGAATCACATAAGACAAATAGTTCAGAAGATATGACGTCATAAATAATAGGAATCGAAAAAAATGCCTGCCGGCCGCGGTGGCCGAGGGGACTGAGGCGCTTCAGAAAAAATGTTCAAATGTTTGTATAGTCTGTGGGACTTAACTACGGGGTCATCAGTCCCTAAACTTACAAACTACTTATGAACTACTTACGAACTAGGACGGCACAAATATCCATGCCCGAGGGGGGATTCGAACCCCCGACCGTAGTGGCCATGCAGACCGTCACTGAAGCGCCTCAGTCCCCGCGGCCACCGCGGCCGGCGAGGCGCTTCAGTCACGGTCTGCACGGCCACTACGGTCGGGGGTTCGAATCCCCCATCGGCCATGGATATTTGTGCCGTCCTTAGTTGTAGCTAGTTCATAAGTAGTTTGTAAGTTTAGGGTCTGATGACCCCGTAGTTACGTCCCATAGACTTTACAAACATTTGAACAATTTTGTAAAAATGCCACATAATGCGGCAAGACTTTATAAATACACTATATGAGAATGAGAGCACTTAGCGACTTGCAACAAACTTTAAACATAATTTCAAACCTTTATTAATTTTTTTCTCGCTGGCAACCACAGCAAAATGATGAAAGGAAAAAAGTTTCTCTCTTACTACTTTTCCACTGTTTATGGAATAAAACTAAGGCTTTCGGTACGACGTTACAATTTATAATTTGTACACTACAAATTGTAGCAGCAGGAAATTTTACAGGCAGTATACACACATACAGTTGAATGTACTTTCTAAATTGTATCACAGTACGACATGTAGTTCATGAGACATGAGCACATTAAAAGTAACGTTCATGGAAAACCGCCCCATCAAGCACCAAGTTTTAATCTATTATTCCTTACTACTGTTTCTGTTTCCAAGACATTTTACAGGCACACCGCCCTTATACAAATGAAAATATACCTGAAAAATCGCAGGAATAAATAAATAAATACCCGGGAAGCGCAGGGTTTTCAGCTAGTGCTTCATATACAGAAGTTTTAACATATTTGCGCATGCCTTCGTCATTGAAAAGCGATAACGAAAACTGCGCAAGTTCGTATGTAAGGAAAGTTTCAAGTTCCTCATCAGATTTTTTTGCAATGCACATTCTTTTAAAAATATCGGACTCTACTGTTTGAAAAAATTGTCTGATGGAGGATAATATGTTCTCTCGTATACCTTGGAGCAAATCTCTTCTAGAACGATTGCTGCAGCTGTCTTTACAATTCGTCGACGTTCTTCGGCCTAGTTTGCAGTTTTTTCGTTGTATCAAGCTTCTGTCAGTAATTTATACCCTGTGGTTCAGAAGCAAACCACTTCAGCCTTATTGGCAGTGTACGCAATCAAAATATCGTCACCGTATTTTTTGATAGGCTGTGCGTTCACAGTTTTTGTGTGTGGGTGGTAATCGCAATCAATTTTGGTCATAAGTTCATCTAGAGAGAACTGACACTCTTCAGAACTCTGTTCGAGATAAGAGTAAATATACTGCATTGGAGTATCGATTTAGTTTACACACGGCACTCTTTTTTTATGCCTACATTATTTGTCCTTTGGTACAAATCTTTTCATGCACGACTTGTGATACTGTACATCGGCTGCGACCAAATCATTTACTTGCCCGAGACGCTCAACAATCGCTCGACTCCAATCATCATTACGAACTCTTAACTTTTTATGAAATGGTGTTTTTCATTGATAATTTACGCACACTATATACAATATTACGCTCGCATAAGCGCTCCTGTTTTTGTTTCGCTATAAACTCTTCTGTTATTTCAGCTGCGCACAAAAAGCAATTATTTCTGAATGAGAATGTTGAGGTAGTGGTGGATCGCAGTCGTGGGCGAGAAGATTCTTCATCGCCTCCGCCTCAAAAATACAGAGATTAATTTCTGATTATTGTAGCGTTTACGACACACATCGTGAATCACTATCGTTTTAGTCTGTCCAACAGCTTTTTTTCTTTTTTCTTTTTGTCCTTGCTTTTATCACATGACTTACGAAATGTCTCCAATCCTTTCTTCTTCACTTCACTCACCACACTTCCTTGCAATGAATTTTCACAGATAAACACTTCCCTTCCTCAGGATCCATGGTCATGAAAATGCGAACGACACTGTAGAACGATGCACTCGTACTGATTTTCAAATTCAAATGTTCAAATGTTTGTAAATCTATCGGACCAAACCGCGTGGTCATCAGTCCGTAGCTTACAAACTACTTAAACCTAGGTAAACTAACCTACGGACAAACACACACACCCATGCCCCAGGGAGGACTCGTACCTCCACGGCGAGCAACCGCGCCCTCCGCAGCGAGACGCTTTAGACCGCTCGGCTACTCCACCGCGGCTACTGATTTTCAGGCAGAACATTTAAGCTCGGTTCACAGATATTTCGGGGAAGAGATCCAAAAGTCTCCAGGGTAAAGTTAGCAAATCCCACTATACCTGTGACAGGTTTAACATGTTTCACACCACACTGCATGAAAAGCGAGAGATAAAAAATGATTTATTGGACGATTAAGGATATCCCTCTTCACAGACGCAGTCGCACATCTACCACTTTTACTGTGAATGCACTAACCACGCCATTTAAGCTAGCAGATGAATAAAAAAAAAGGTTCAGGAAAGAGGGTGGCCGTTATTATTCAAATGTTTGTGAAGCTTATGGGACTTAACTACGGGGTCATCAGTCCCTAAACTTACAAACTACTTATGAACTACTTACGAACTAGGACGGCACAAATATCCATGCCCGAGGGGGGATTCGAACCCCCGACCGTAGTGGCCGTGCTGGCCGTGACTGGAGCGCCTCAGTCACCTCGGCCACCGCGGCCGGCGGCCGTTATTAAATTGCTGATGTTAATGCAAGACATGAGACACGCAACAGTATCTACCGCTCCAATATTACAAAATTCCAAAAACCCAAACACACACACCATAATAAATATTACAAAGGAATCTACACATGGGGCTTAATCACAACAAGCATAACTGCCGCTCCTTCGTTATCATACGTAAATACTGAACCATGCCACAGGAAATACGGCGCAAGCACACGGCTCCGCGATTTACACAAAATTCAGTGCCCTCAAAAATCTAATATATAAAGCAGAGTGTCCGTATGTTTGTACGTGTTGCATACAAATCTACAGTTTTGTTCCAATCCTTATGAAATTTTGAACACGTAAGCTTCAATCCACGAGAACGGTCGCCGTAAGTGTAAGAATCACATACGACATGTATTTCACGAGATATGACGTCATAAACAATGAGATGCGCGAAAAACTGCTGTATTTAGCGAAAATGCTGCTCATTTTCTCCTAAACCATTGGAACGACTTGAACTAAATTTGGTACACACATTCCTTACCATGATTTAACAATTGCTCTATGGTTAAGAATCATAAACGGCACATGGTTCAAAAGATCTTATGTCATAACCAATAGAAATCGCAAAAAATGCCATATAATGCAGCGAGACATTCGAAATACACTGTATGAGAATGACAGTACTTAGCAAGTTGCAACAAACTTTAAACATAATTTCAAACCTTTATTAAACTTTTCTCGCTGGCAACCATAGTAAAATGATGAAGGGAATAATATTTCTCGCTTACTACCTTTCCGCTGTTTATGGAGTAATACTACGGCTCTCGGTATGACGTTACAATTTATAATTTGAACACTACAAATTGTAGCGACAGGAAATTTTACAGACAGTATACACAGATATAGTTGAATGTAGCTTCTAAATTGTATCACATTCCGACAAGTAGTTCATGAGGTATGAGCTCGTATACAGTAACGTTCCGCTGTTCATGGACTAAAACTAAGGCTTTCGAGATGACGTTAGTAGGATACAAATGCGGATTCTGGGTCCAAAATAATCAAATTGATATCAATTTGATATCAAATTAATTATGCGTAATTAGAGTAATTGCATAATGCAATTACATGTACTTAGAGTAATTGCATAATTGCAGTTACATGTAACTAGAGTAATTACATGTACTTAGGGTAATTGTTTAATTATTTATTGTAATTGTTTATTGTTATTGCAATTGCACGTGTTCACTCCTCCACGTCTGGCATGGGACTGAGCGCACCCCAAGGCATCACGTGACTATCTATGTCACCCCCCACCCCCACCCTACCACGTGACCACCACCGGCCAATGAGAGCACAGAACGTGAACACCCCCTCCACCACCCCCACCCCCACCCCCACCCTACCACGTGACCGTCCCCAACCGATATTCTGCACTCATTCAGACACAGAGTGTCGGAGGGACGGCGGCAACATGGGAAGGATGCAATTACGGTAATTACATTTGACTCACATAGTTGGGAGGTTCCTGGTACAACCAAAAATTGGCGGGAAAACCGATTTCTGGTTGCCCTGGGAGGCTTTTGCCCCTCCGATCCGGTGGAGCACCGTCAGACTGCACCTGTTTCTATATATATATAACAACAAATCAGAGCAATCTGTTCGGTAACATGATAAAAAAGAGCCTTAATTAGAGCTCATATCGCATCCAAAATTAGATGTGCATATAGATGAATCATATATATGATCATCTGTAATGCCATATGTATGTACTCCCATTACTCTAGTAATTGTATCGAATTAGAATCCATGGTCATTGAAATTGCTTGCCAGACTCTCCCACTGAAAGCAGCAGTTCCAACCACTGACAACAGATGGCTCTGATCCCACCTCTCCCCCCACCCAGCGCCTACACAATGAAGCCACGTGTGCATACGCTGGCCACCCTCCTCTGGAGCTGACCAGCCTCTATTGTGTGCCTCAGCCCGCCGGCCGTAGCCGCTGCGACCGAGGAGACGCGGCACACAGGCCGACTGCCCACTTCCCCAGTTTCAGTCACCTGACGATCATGTACTTGCGTACATACGCTAAAAAAAACTACCGTAGTGCATTTACGGAGCCCCGCCGCGGCAAGCGCGCAATTTTTCTGGTCGACCCCAGCGCGCCGACCGGGCCGCGCCCCGCACCTAGCGAAAGAATTGCCGCGGAGCCCGTGTCGAAAATTATTATTATTATTTAACAGCGCCACAGCCCGTCCTCCGGCCGCTGGCCGTAGAACGGGGAAGAGCGAGCTGCATGTGAAGTCTGCACCGACAAAATTATTATTATTATTTATCCGCGCCATGCCCGTCCTCAGCGACGCGGACACAGGGATCCGACCGCCCCGATTATTATTTTTTTTTTTACGAACGTTATAGCTCCTTGTACTGCCTCTACACCAACGTCCGCGAAGTTTTCTAATTTGCAGTGGAACAGTCCGCCCGCAAGAAAACAATTTGCTGTGTGTCTCCTGGCGAGAAAAGCAGAACTCAGACGGACAATAGCGGCCGGTCGCTCCATTCAAACAACCCCTTGCCGCTGATAACTGCTCAACCGCAGCCTTTCAAAACAGCGCGCGCGGCCGACAGGCGGCGGTGAATCACACGCGTGCTCTGGCCAAGCGTTACCTGTAAAGGCTAAGCAAATAGTTCCACTCCACACGCGCGAAGAAGAAGAAGCGCTCGTCACTGCACTCTGCGGACAAACCTTTAAAGTTATCAAACGTATATCGCTTCTCAAGAAAACAGTGACAGCAACGACCGAATCATGCTGTTTTTTCTTTTACGAACCTCTCTCCCTCTTTCCTATTCCCCACAAGTAAAACAATCAAGCAGAGAATGCGAGAAAAGTGTTTTTAATGTAACTTATATCGCCCTTTCTGGAACCAGTATTATGTAGGGAAAAAAACGCGTCAGGCTTATTGCATACGTCATATTCCAATACACACACACGCGACCACATTTATTTATTACGCACTGCATCCAGGTTGCAAAAACAATTCTAACCATCCCCACCCTCACCTTGGTCGTCGTTGAGCTATATAAGAGCGCTGCGAGCAGGACTCTGCCTTTTTTCCCGCTGTAGCAGAAATGGATCAGGAGCAGCCCCTTGACTTGTGTGAGTATACGCTGATATGTGTTTCAGATACGCTAATCGAAGAATTGCTGGTTTTTACATGATTACTATACGCTAATGACTCTTTTTCCCCCAACAGCTTTGAAGAAGCATCAACCTACATCGATAGAGGTGGTTGACCTCACTGGGGGAGAGGACTCTTGTAAGTATAAGCACTTATTTTTATATCAATGAAGTATTTACAGCACATGCTAAAACATATTTCGAATGTATGCTATATATCTAACCATGATGTTTCTATTCTCGATTTATTAGACGAAATCATTACAATTGATGATGACGAAGAGGAGAGGGTGACGCCAGCCGGCTCCGTCATCGCCGGTGCCGTCTACGGGCGGGGGAGATGATTGTGTGTATTTCTGTGATTTTTTCGAGCGGATCATATAGGGTGTAGGCTAGTTCTCTTTACATATTTCCGGTAGTTATTTAGATTGATTCGAGCGCATGGTCTGATAAAAAAATCTCTCCGATTGGTCTGATTCCGCGGTTAGTACAGCATGGTTTTATATGTGGATTTAAATGCTTCCTCACCTACAATATTGCTCGAATGCTTAATTCTAGGAACCTTATGTCGTCTTAATGGATGAGTTTAGACGTGTATATTAGTCTTAAAAGATGAAGTATTGTGTATACCGTGTTTTAAAAGATATCGCAGTCTATGCAGCTAAACTTGATGTTCACCTCATTCCCGCCTTTTACCTATCTCAGATCACTCAGCGGGGGAGATGATTGTGAGTATTTCTGTGATTTTTTCGAGTGGATCATATAGGCTGTAGGCTAGTTCTCTTTACATATTTCCGGTAGTTATTTAGATTGATTCGAGCGCATGGTCTGATAAAAAAAATCTCTCCGATTGGTCTGATTCCGCGGTTAGTACAGCATGGCTTTATATGTGGATTTAAATGCTTCCTCACCTACAATATTGCTCGAATGCTTAATTCTAGGAACCTTATGTCGTCTTAATGGATGAGTTTAGACGTGTATATTAGTCTTAAAAGATGAAGTATTGTGTATACTGTGTTTTAAAAGATATCGCAGTCTATGCAGCTAAACCTGATGTTCACCTCATTCCCGCCTTTTATCTATCTCAGATAATGTTTCAAGGTTTTCTGTCTGCTTGAGCTATTTTTCAATGTGTTTGCAAGTGAATCGGATATAAACAATATCAATAGAGGGAATCTATTTTCAAAGTTCGACTAATAATTATTTGCAGTCTATCAGCTTCTATATAGGACTGTCTTATTTTAACTAATTAGATGTCCCCTGGCTATGATTAAAAATGTGTAATTGGATTTGTTTCTATCTTTTTCCAGTGCTGTGGATGGATCTGGAGGAGGCACTACGGTTGAGGCGGTGGCTGGATCTTCTTAAGCGATAATAATTTTTGTTATGAAAGAAAAAATAATAATAAAATTAAAATAAATAAAAAATAATAAGTTTTCACTCTTACAGAAAAAAAACTCATCGTCAAATGAGCTCTGTGTACGTTATTAATAATGAGATGTAAACAATTGTTTATCCAAGAACATCGATCTCGTTTGACACTGCATTTTTTTTCTCTATGATGAATAATTTTTCTCAAAAGAGTATTTCATAAAATAAAATCCTGATCATAGCAATACTTATAGAAAATAATATATGTACATCATGCGGAAACATCTGTATTGCACGCGCTCTTCTATAAGGGGAGACGCAATTACACACTTATTGGACATAGCTTCAGTGTTAGGCGTACGTTATGGCTCTTAATTGAAGCTTTGGAATTGTTGTGATATTTAAAAAAATTGTGGGGGTATGGAGAGTTTCAATTAGCTCAAACTGTATGTTTGTTTTAGAGTGATTAAACATTATATTCTCTTATTATTGCGGGGCTGGAAGATTTGTTTTATGTGGAATACTGTGTATCGGGGGTTCGAATCCCCCCTTGGGCATGGATATTTGTGCCGTCTTAGTTCGTAAGTAGTTTGTAAGTTTAGGGACTGATGACCCCGTAGTTAAGTCCCATAAGCTTTACAAACATTTGAACATTTATTTTTACACTGTACTGGATAACATGCGTGAGAATTGATAGAGAGGGTTTGAAAAATCAGATGAGAAAAGCTTATACATGTAATTTTTACATGGGGAGTCTATATATCATCGACTTTATTTTTCCCGAGTAGCGGAAACTGTATCATATGGCGATAGAGAGCGCGGAAGGGTTGTAACGAATGTGTGATTGCATGCGATTAACATTTTTCCCCGAATAATTACTTTCGAAGAGTAGGACAAAAGGTTTTGTATATGGGTGTGGATATCATGGAATTCGGTTGGGTTATAGCAGAGGGCTTGGAGAAAAATATTTGTTTTTACGGTAAATAGCCAGGGAGAATGGTCACTAACGGTAAACATGTCGCGATGTACTCAGATGAGGGTCGCGAAAAATAGTGTTAATATTAGATCGTGTAGTTACTTTGGGGAAAAATGTGCATTGTCAGCTGGTGTGTGGAAAGAATTATACAGATTAATCAAGTACACGAATTCTCGGAAAGCGCATCTATACCTCGGTCTAAGAAGGAAACGCAACAGGGCAAGTTCGCTAGAGTGTTAAATTTCGGAACTTTCGGCGTGGCTCAGCTCCATTAAATAAATGCAATGCGAGCTATCCTTGTCAGAGTGGTGTGTCTGCGTAGAAGGATTTGATCATTTGGAGATGTAACTTAGGTGTTTTTGTTTAAACGCTTAGCATATGTTTCTTTTATGTAGCCTGCGGAGAGAGCGCTCTGCATTCTGGACGATTGTTAACGGTGCTTGCAGATGTATATTTAGAGACTTTGTGCTAGATGTCATTGCCGTTATTTGGAATTTTTGTATAAACAATATACCGTCTTCTGCTGTTATGTTGTCGAAAGAGTGGTTGGCATATAAGTTACATTCCGTTCGATGGTTGTTGCTTGCATCGTCTAAACGAAGAGATACATTTATAGATCTAAGGTTGCGGACGAGTTCCGAAACGGACCATTTCTTTTCTTTTCGTTAGTTGGCTCTGGTTAGAATTGTTTTTGCAACCTGGATGCAGTGCGTAATAAATAAATGTGGTCGCGTGTGTGTGTATTGGAATATGACGTATGCAATAAGCCTGACGCGTTTTTTCCCCTACATAATACTGGTTCCAGAAAGGGCGATATAAGTTACATTAAAAACACATTTCTCGCATTCTCTGCTTGATTGTTTTACTTGTGGGGAATAGGAAAGAGGGAGAGAGGTTCGTAAAAGAAAAAACAGCATGATTCGGTCGTTGCTGTCACTGTTTTCTTGAGAAGCGATATACGTTTGATAACTTTAAAGGTTTGTCCGCAGAGTGCAGTGACGAGCGCTTCTTCTTCTTCGCGCGTGTGGAGTGGAACTATTTGCTTAGCCTTTACAGGTAACGCTTGGCCAGAGCACGCGTGTGATTCACCGCCGCCTGTCGGCCGCGCGCGCTGTTTTGAAAGGCTGCGGTTGAGCAGTTATCAGCGGCAAGGGGTTGTTTGAATGGAGCGACCGGCCGCTATTGTCCGTCTGAGTTCTGCTTTTCTCGCCAGGAGACACACAGCAAATTGTTTTCTTGCGGGCGGACTGTTCCACTGCAAATTAGAAAACTTCGCGGACGTTGGTGTAGAGGCAGTACAAGGAGCTATAACGTTCGTAGGGAAAAAAAATAATAATCGGGGCGGTCGGATCGCTGTGTCCGCGTCGCTGAGGACGGGCATGGCGCGGATAAATAATAATAATAATTTTGTCGGTGCAGACTTCACATGCAGGGCGCGGCAGATCGCTCTTCCCCGTTCTACGGCCAGCGGCCGGAGGACGGGCTGTGGCGCTGTTAAATAATAATAATAATTTTCGACACGGGCTCCGCGGCAATTCTTTCGCTAGGTGCGGGGCGCGGCCCGGTCGGCGCGCTGGGGTCGACCAGAAAAATTGCGCGCTTGCCGCGGCGGGGCTCCGTAAATGCACTACGGTAGTTTTTTTTAGCGTATGTACGCAAGTACATGATCGTCAGGTGACTGAAACTGGGGAAGTGGGCAGTCGGCCTGTGTGCCGCGTCTCCTCGGTCGCAGCGGCTACGGCCGGCGGGCTGAGGCACACAATAGAGGCTGGTCAGCTCCAGAGGAGGGTGGCCAGCGTATGCACACGTGGCTTCATTGTGTAGGCGCTGGGTGGGGGGAGAGGTGGGATCAGAGTCATCTGTTGTCAGTGGTTGGAACTGCTGCTTTCAGTGGGAGAGTCTGGCAAGCAATTTCAATGACCATGGATTCTAATTCGATACAATTACTAGAGTAATGGGAGTACATACATATGGCATTACAGATGATCATATATATGATTCATCTATATGCACATCTAATTTTGGATGCGATATGAGCTCTAATTAAGGCTCTTTTTTATCATGTTACCGAACAGATTGCTCTGATTTGTTGTTATATATATATAGAAACAGGTGCAGTCTGACGGTGCTCCACCGGATCGGAGGGGCAAAAGCCTCCCAGGGCAACCAGAAATCGGTTTTCCCGCCAATTTTTGGTTGTACCAGGAACCTCCCAACTATGTGAGTCAAATGTAATTACCGTAATTGCATCCTTCCCATGTTGCCGCCGTCCCTCCGACACTCTGTGTCTGAATGAGTGCAGAATATCGGTTGGGGACGGTCACGTGGTAGGGTGGGGGTGGGGGTGGGGGTGGTGGAGGGGGTGTTCACGTTCTGTGCTCTCATTGGCCGGTGGTGGTCACGTGGTAGGGTGGGGGTGGGGGGTGACATAGATAGTCACGTGATGCCTTGGGGTGCGCTCAGTCCCATGCCAGACGTGGAGGAGTGAACACGTGCAATTGCAATAACAATAAACAATTACAATAAATAATTAAACAATTACCCTAAGTACATGTAATTACTCTAGTTACATGTAACTGCAATTATGCAATTACTCTAAGTACATGTAATTGCATTATGCAATTACTCTAATTATGCATAATTAATTTGATATCAAATTGATATCAATTTGATTATTTTGGACCCAGAATCCGCATTTGTATCCTACTGACGTTACAATTTATAATTCTACACTAAAAATTCTAGCCGCAAGAAATTTTACTGACGGTATACACATATATAGTTGAATGTAGCTTCTAAATTGTATCACATTCCGACACGTAGTTCATGAGATATGAGCAGGTAAACAGTAACGTTCCGCTGCTCATGGACTAAAACTACGGCTTTCGGTATGTCGTTACAATTTGTAATTTCTACACTACAAATTCTAGCCGCAGGAAATCTTACAGACCGTATACATGCATATAGTTGGATGTACCTTCTAAATTGTATCACAGTACGACACATAGTTCATGAGATATGAGCACATAAACAGTAACGTGCCGCTACTCATGGGCTAAAACTACGGCTTTCGGTATGACGTTACAATTTGTAATTTCTACATTACAAATTGTAGCCGCAGGAAGTTTTACAGACAGTATACATGCACATAGCTGCCGCAGGAAATTTTACAGACAGTATACATTCATATAGTTGAGTGTACCTTCTAAATTGTATCACAGCACGACAAGTAATTCATGAGATATGAGCATATAAACAGTAACGTTCATGGAAAAGGACCCCCTCACGCTCCAAGTTTTAATGTATTACTTCTTTACTCCTAATTGTATTCCCAAGAGATTTTACAGCCATACATCCCTTATACAAATTAATATAGACCTTAAAAATGGCAGGAATAAATAAATAAATATCCGGGCAACGCTGGGTTTCCAGCTAGTAAAGAAATAAAATAAAAAAAAACTAATATTATTCGAAATTTCATCTAACTGTTCCTAGAATTACTTTGTACAGTAAGACACCACTCTGCTCATTTACAACTATTCCCTGCCACGGGGCCTTCCGCTGTTCATTCTGCCTTGGTCCGATTACAAAAAATTATAATATAAATCAATTACCGGGGAACTCGCAGTTGAAAATGAGATGTTGCCTGTACCCGTGGCTGCTATCGCCCTCTGAAGGTGCATTCTTACTTTGAAATTGCCAGACTATGGGCCTATTGTGTAATGGCGCGAAAATTTGTCTATGTCTCGTTACTCAAAGAAAACTCCGTAAATTCTCAGTTCTCCGCACAAACTTCAAATTGAAGGTTTTCAAAAGCTGTACTAAATAAAACAAACATAGTGAAGTCTCAAAGGGTGAGGTACCAAGCGGATACTAAGACCCGACCGTTACCGTTGGCATCAAACTATTGGATGTGCTCAAATTGACCAAAAAAAAAAATCGTTTAACTTTCTGCCATATTAAGATCAGTCTGCTTCAACTATTGCGTTGCGAGTCAGATTCAGTATAATAAGAAACGTTTTTACAAACTTGCTTACCACATTTGCAGCAGTCAAATACGGCACGTCCGTCCTCTCGGGCCTCCGAGGTAACTTTGCTAAACGTGGCGTCTCCTGTGCCCAACGAACCGCTACTATTTTAAAAGCGAGGAAGAAACCTACCATTGACCGGTTCCTGCCTCAGCCTCAAGACAAGCGACACCCGACAAGGCCATTGCCAACCTCCCTCTTTTCCTCACCTAAACCAAAGTTTCCGCAGCAGTTTCACCACCTCAAAACTATCTTTGGTTAGTAATTACAGAAAATAACCTCCCCAAAAAGCATTCCCAAACGCTCATTTTCATGATGGGGGAAAACAGGAAAAAGGAAGTGTGACAATTAAATTATAAATAAAACAAATAACGTATTTCCAGATCTAACTGGCCAGAGAAGTTGATCAGCGTTACAGTTCGCAATTATTCTCCATAAAACTGTCATTGTGGTTTGATTTGCTGTGAAACGAGCTCATAGGGCTTAAATGGGGCGTACTGCAGTAGCGCTTCAAGTTCAGCTACAGTTTTGAACAGGTACTTTCTTTTTTAGGATCAGAGCCACGGCCAACGCCTAACGCAGTGAACAGTAAACGCGTGCTAACGCACGGCTACTTTTTGTTTCTGCTAAGTCACTTCCGTGCAATGGCACCGGCACCAGCACAACATTATATTGCTTTTGCTGCGACACCCTCTATTAGTTTATCTTATTTTTAATTGTGATTTCAAGTAAAGGCGAGGCCTCAGACAACCTCTGAGAGCCATTTACCTGTTAATAACTTAATTGCAGTCAGCATAAGACGGTTTACCTCTTATAGTAAATTTTAAGAGCTGCCACACAACCAAACATTACTGCATTTGTTTATATTTGCGACTTGGGTTATCAAAACGATAATATTAACGGTCAAACACTTTCCTCTTCTTTTTCCTTTATTATTAAATTTCATCATTTTATGTATTTCGGTTTTATTTGCCTGTTTTGCATTTTCATTTCACTGAGAAGTTGCTTAATACCACACTCCTGTACCCGGTCATTTAGCAGTAATTATTAATTTTTGTGCTTACAGGATAGTAATTTGGTTCATTCCGAGTACAGTTAAGAAGCTCTTACCTGTCTTGGATTGAAACGTGCAGTTTTTATCTGATATCTGAGCCTGTGTGACATGGTAGATTTGTTCCGTCTGCAGAGTCACTGTTTGAACGTGCTAAACTTTCCAGTTCAATCCTTGTGCGCAATACAATTTTTTAAGACAGGCCAGTGGCATGTTAAATGAAATGGCTTAGATAATGAGGATTCTGCCAGGTTTTTACTGTTTAGACCTGATTAAGATAGAGGGGGTCACTCATTATCGCATATTGTGCTGATGAAAACTAACTTATGAGTTTTGGGTACTGCACGTTAACTGACATGACAGGCTATGACTGTCCGAATGCAATTAAGATAAACGGGGTCGCATATTGGGCTGATGAAAGTAATTTTTGAATTTTAGGATTTGTGAGTTTTTCATATTATCAGAACTGTCAGAATAGGTTTCAGTAACTTTGAATCCGGAGCAGCGAATGTGAGCATCGTGTATTATCCTATTAAAAGATATTTTTTGAATTTTACAATTTTTGTACATTAAAAGATTAGGTGCTATACACACGCATCCAAATTGATGACAGTGAGGGTCGCATAGTAGATTAGTAAATTTTTGTGTAATTTATGTCTTGTGTAGTTATATCTTTTTTATGGCGGCGCACAGGTACAGTTGAGACTGTTATTCATTGTTTATTTGCTGGTTCATCCAGCTGGTAAGTGGATAGACAGTTTTGTAGATAGGTGTTGGTTCTCGAAACGGATGACGGTCATATATTGACTAGGTTGTAAGCAAAAACGTTACGTGAATATCAAGTTAGGGTCGAAAAATTGGCGGCTGAAAACAGAGATATTGGGTCAACATTGTCGGCAGAGTTAGACAAAACAGAAGGTGATAGATTGGAAGAGAAGATATCTGAGCATAGCGTGACAAGAAGGGCGTCTTCTGAGTCGGATATTGACAGTTTATACCGAAACCTGTTTGATGTCGACCGTATATCGACACCTGGCTCTACTTCCGTTACTGTTTAAGTAACTTGTCTGTCGGTTTATTGCAAGTGTAACATACAAATATTATCTGACTTGCCTGATAAATGTGGTTCATTTAACTGTTTTCATGCCACGAATTATATATATTAGGCCTGCGCTTAGGATAACGCTGAGCGTGAGAATAGTTTTGAACCTAAGGTGCCGGCCGCGGTGGCCGAGGTGACTGAGGCGCTCCAGTCACGGTCAGCACGGCCACTACGGTCGGGGGTTCGAATCCCCCCTCGGGCATGGATATTTGTGCCGTCCTAGTTCGTAAGTAGTTCATAAGTAGTTTGTAAGTTTAGGGACTGATAACCCCGTAGTTAAGTCCCATAAGCTTAACAAACATTTGAACATTTTTTGAACCTAAGGTATCGGTGTTCCAACAGACGTAGCATAAAATAAAAGGGAACTGTTTCTACATGGTTTTGACGTAATTGAGAGTGGTTAAGGTATAAAACGATTTATTATTCATAATTATTTGTCACTCATGTGCACACACTGTGCAACAAACATTTGCAAAACGAGAAAATATAAATAAATTCCTTAAGCACACAGTCTGTGCAACCAGCATAAAAGGCATTTACACACAATTTAACGCGCTAATTATTACAGGCGAAGTATTACTTAAGTAGTAAACTGAATTCATTCCTGTTTGTCATGTTATTTTGGACAAGAGGGGTTACCCACATTCAGCCTCTGCTACTGTACACAATATTTAATGCCAGCCTACCTACCAGCTGTTCAGAGAAGTGCCTGTTTGAGCCTGACCATAAGTTTCGTCTGCCAAACTACTTGCTGTAGTATCTGATTTATCGGTTCATTTAAATTTTTTATGGCGCTCGTGAGAACAGAGGGGACAATAAATAAAGTGAGCACTGCAACCTAAAAGAATTAGACACTCTCGTGACGAGATACGAGCACAGGAAATCGAGTCAGTAACGAGATAAAAGTGGAGAACAAATTGTCGATCTCCACATTCTCTCTATTATAGCACAAACTGCACATTTACAAACCCCACAAAATTATACTTTTTAAAATTACCCTGATAACACATCACTTATTAATAACATGAGTATTAAGATTTTACAGAAACCACTAAAACTTTCACTCGGCTCTACAATATCTCACATGAACTAAGTGGAAATACGACACATTTCACACATTTAATAACTGCAAATTGACTGATTACCTGACAAATTTATGTTAACAACATGCATTACCCAAGAAATACAAATTAAGCAAGTAACTAGAAATTACCCATTAGTGATTTGAATTGAACCTTATAAACATCACACGCAAAATTAAAGCTAAAATTGTTCCCTGAGCACTTCATACGGTGCTCATCTTTGGAGCTACTGCGAATGCTTCGCAGTTATGGCATGTAGCCATCAGATGACCTAACTTGCTTATGTAACGGTCATTTCCGTTTCCCGGGAAATCTGCTCCAACGCATCTGAAAATGATTCGCTCACAGCCAATTCTGCCGTTGATTGATTTAATAGCACAACCTGCACATTTACAAACCCCACAAAATTATCCTTTTTATTAGTACCCTGATAACACATCACTTATTAATAATACGAGTATTACGATTTTACAGAAACCACAAAAACTTTCACTCGGCTCTACAATATCTCACATGAACTAAGTGAACTGTTGCACTCTTGATTCAAAAAAGAAGACGCAAATGATGACAGACAAAAGTTAGTAGAGATTCGGGCGTCTATAAAAAGATCGATGCGCGAAGATACAATAATTATCACTGCCATACCTTACCAAAAGATCTTTCTGAGGACCCGAAAAAATTCTGGTCCTATGTAAAATCGATAAGCGGGTCAAAGTCCACTGTCCAGTCACTCGTTGATCATTCCGTGGCAGTAATAGAAGAAAGCAAACGGAGAGCTGAAGTTCTAAATTTAACCATCATGAAATCTTTCACGCAGGAGGACCGCACAAATGTACCATCATTTGATCAACGTACTAATTCCGAAATGGGGGACATAGTAATAGGTATTTCGGGTGAAGAGAAACAGCTGAGAGAGCTAAATACTAAAAAGTCTGCTGGTCCGGATGGAATACCAGTTCGGTTTTACAAAGAGTATTCTGCGGCATTGGTCCCCTACGAATTTTTAATTCAGCGCAAAGTTCCTAGTGATTGGAAAAAGCGCAGGTGACTTCCGTTTATAAGAAAGGAAAGACAACAGACCCACACAATTACAGGCCAATATCGTTGACATCAGTTTCATGTAGAATTTTGGAGCACATTCTCAGTTCGAATATAGTAAATTTCCTTGAAACGGAAAAGCTTCTTTCTATGAATCAGCACGGGTTTAGGAAACATCGTTCATGTGAAACTCAGTTTGCCCTTTTCTCACATGACATCTTGCGAGCCATGAATGAAGGGCAACAGGCGGATTGTGTTTTTCTCGACTTCAAAAAGGCGTTCGACGCGGTGCCACAGTGCAGACTGATAACGAAGATATGAGCTTATGGAATAGGCTCACAGATTGGTGACTGGCTGGAAGACTTCCTAAGTAATAGAACGCAGTACCTTGTTCTCGACGGTGTGTGTTCATCAGAGACGAGTGTACGTCAGGCGTGCCCCAGGGGAGTGTGATAGGACCGCTATTATTTTCTATCTATATAAATGATCTGATGGACAGAGTAAGTTGTAATTTGCGGCTGTTTGCTGATGATACTGTGGTGTATGGGAGAGTGTCGTCTTTGGTTGACTGTAATAGCATACATGATGACTTAGACAAAATTTCTAGTTGGTTCGAAGAATGGCAGCTAACTCTCAATGTAGAAAAATGTAAGGTGATGCGCATGAGTAGGAAAAACAATCCCATAATGTTTGAATACAGCATTAGTAGTGAGCTTCTTGATGCTGTCGGGTCGTTCAAATATCTAGGCGTAACATTGCAGAGCGATATGAAATGGAAAGAACATGTAAGGACAGTTGTGAGTAATGCGGACAGCCGACTTCGGTTTATTGGGAGAATTTTGGGAAGATATACTTCACCTGTAAAGGAGACCGCGTGTAAAACACTTGTACAACCACGTCTTGAGTATTGCTCAAGTGTTTGGGACCCACAGCAGATCAGTTTAAAGGAAGACATAGAGGCAGTTCAGAGGCGAGCAGCTAGATTTGTTAGTGGTAGGTTCGACCAATGTGCGGCTGTCACGGAAATGTTCCGGCAACTCAAATGGGGATCGCTGGAGGAAAGACGACGTTCTTTTCGTGAATTTCTGTTGAGTAAATTTAGAGGGCCGGAATTTGAAGCTGAGTGTAGTACGATCTTGCTGCCACCTACTTACATTTCGCGTAAAGACCACAAAGACAAGACAAGAAATTAGGGCTCGTACGGAGGCATAAAGGCATTCTTTTTTTCCTCGTACTATTTGGGAGTGGAATAGGAAAGCAAATGCCTAGTAGTGGTACAGTGTACCCTCCGCCACGCACCTTGCGGTGAACTACGGACTATGTATGTAGATGTAGAATAATGCTATCGGAACTCTTAGATGTTAGTAGACTGAGGCACAAGCTACCTTGAAACATGTGTTACAAAACTTATTCAGTCATAAAAAAAAGCCATAAAATTGAAATATAAATTGTAAAATTTAACCTGAAAACGTGCTGAATAATGTTCCGAGTTACTTTAATTCCATTAATAGCTATTTGTTTCGGCTGCAAAGGATCCTACCATGACCATGCTGGTTTGAAATTAGCATAACGGTCCAAATTCCGAGTTCAATTTGTACACGTTTACCGGGATTTCACTAAAGATCATAATAAAATTTGTTATTTAACGGATTACTGACACATTAAAGCCGGAAACCGCTCAAGCTTGATCCACACGTGAACTTACAAGTTTCGTAGCACTCGGAACCAATGGAATAAAATCAATAAAATATCCAATACCTCGCGAGCGGTAGGTTGAAGACCACCACACGAATGAAATTACTTTGACTATAATAAGTAATCTCAGAAATACATTGCAATACCCGCACATTCTAGCTTGCAGCGAAACCGCTAGACTTCCCGCCAACCAGTTCCTCAGTTTAGCAAGTCCCTAATTACTATAATTGCTGTAAACCTTTCATTAAAATAACTTAACTGAATTGATATCGTGCAATCCACGTTGCCTGGCTTAATAGTTATTACCAAAGTGAATATTACCGTTAAATATTCTTCCTCGCCATCAGCATACCTTCCACACGTCCACCTCTCAGCTGTTCAGAACAACGACTTCCAACACGCACCAGCCACTTGCCGCCCTCGGCGAAATCCACGCCCCAAGCGCTACCATTCCCTGGCGTTGCTTCGCGCAAAGACTGTCCTGCAGATCGCACAAGGGCCAGCTCGTATCGACGTGCTCCCTAACCGAAATACCTGACTCAAAGTGGCACAACTCTCCAGCCTGTATTACCATTCTTTGCTACTCAACTCGCCTGCGCAACCCATCATGCAACATTTTTTCAAGAAGTGGGAAATTCAAAGGACAAGGAAATGACAGCAGAACGAAGTAGAAAATAGTAGCACAAGTCATCCTTGCATCCAGGGCCAAATGTAGCAACGATTAGTAGCTTTAGAGTTCACATAATGGTGCCTTTCGCCGCATCGAAATAAAATAAAACAGTATATAGTCGAGAAACGAAACACTGGGGTCGTTTCAACTGCAGTGGTCGAATTTGAAAAAGAAAAAGCCAAACTGGATGGCGAACATGATGCATGATCATTGCATTCAAGTACAAGCCACAAGAAATAGAGAGACAATATAGATACGGTGGAAGAACAAATGGGAGGAATTCAGTTACAATATGTGGAAGACCAAAAATATGCTAAGAAAAATATCATTTGTAATAGAGGTGCTGTCTAAAAACTAAACAAATAGTATTAAACGTATTTTTTCTTAAATATATATGGTGCAGCTGCAGTAGAAGTCGCCCGAAAGCAAAAAGGACTATTTTTAAATCTACAATAACAGCACACAATAAATGAAAGATAAACACAAACTATGTTAGACAAACTTACCTTGATGTGTTAAACAAGACAACATACACTCAGGCGAGAAAGCAAACATCATGAGGAATCTTACGTAGTCTAATGAATAAATTAATTACTAATTATCAGAAAAATACATAATAACAATTTTGTGTTTTTATGTATATTTTTACTGTTTCATTTTGTGTATAGATCATTCATTATACTATATTAAATTATAAATTGATATTAGTTATTGCCGGCCGCGGTGGCCGAGGGGACTGAGGCGCTACAGTCACGGTCTGCACGGCCACTACGGTCGGGGGTTCGAATCCCCCCTCAGGCGTGGATATTTGTGCCGTCCTTAGTATTAGGTAGATTGTAAGTAGTTTGTAAGTTTAGGGACTGATGACCCCATAGTCAAGTCCCATAAGCTATACAAACATTTGAACATTTTTATTAGTTATTAAGAAGACTACAAAAACTTTGCAAAGCCATAAAGAAGTTTCCTCGCAGGAATAGTTTGCAGCCATGGTCTGAGGCACCCATCCGAGATAATTTGATAGGACGGTGGACAGGGTATGGATGCGTGTGTAGTCGGTTTTTGGTCGAAAAATGCCGATGATAAGACGGGCCAAATTTGGAGCATTTTCGTGTCCAGGCGCGGTTCCAGCGACAAAGATAATACCGGTTGGGCACATTAAATGCTGGGCCACCGTATATCAATGGAGATCTGCATCAGTGGAAGAAGTTTGTCGCTTCAACTTCAGTTCGAGATGGAGACTTCGAAATGTACAATTCTTGGAGAACAATAATCATGACGACAAAGCAGATACAGGAGAGTTAGTCAGATTCACGTTTCTTTTTCCAAAATTATCACTTTTTCCTTCACAGAGAAGAGCCAAAGCTCAAGAGAGAAGACCGGAAGACGGAATAACAGAAGATGAAGAGTCCCATGAGATGTCAAGAAGATCGAAGATGGGCGAAGAAACGCAAGATACCTTTCTTTACCTTTCCGAAAAATATTTAAGGTCTTTCCAAGGAGAAAAATAATTGCATCATGAATATTTTCTGGTGAAATACAATGCCCCAAATTACTCAACAATCTGTAAGAGAAATCTAGTTACAACATGTTACTAATAATTGCTTGTAAACTATTGGCAACGGCGTTTGAAATAACGACTTCTGCCTACCAACAATCTGCATTGTGTCAGGTCAGCAATAACGACAGAAGAGAATTGTCATCAGACATTCGGGTAAAAATCTATGATAGCTATGACCAGTGGCGCAGCCAGGATTTGGCTCTGGGTGAGGGGGGGGGGGGTTATTTTTTTAAAATAAAGCATATTGAATTTATTAATCTATGACTTATTTTTACATTTTTTATAATTTAGCCAATTATACTATGAAAACAATTGCACAATGAATAATATGAGTAGGCTCCCATTAATTTGAAAGTGGAAGAGGAGCAACGTGGTGGAAATGGAGTGTATATAATCAGCTCGTAAAATAATAAAACAGCTTCTTTGTTACTAGCCAAAGAGAAAGGTGTTTACAGTTAACATGAGACTCTATGTGCAAACATTGAACTAAAACAACACTATTGTTGTTATAAGGAACACATTATTGGGGCCATCTAGAATTGTTTCAAATAACTCCTACCACAGACGGAGCCCCATCTGTTGTGACAGAAACAAGCTTATTCCAACTCAGGCCAACGTTTTCAATAGCTTTTCGGACGCCTTTGAAAATGTCCAACACAGTAGTGGTGCCCTTGGAAAGGGGGGGGGGGTATCAAATCAAAAATTCCTCTGTTATATTCAGTTTATCATCAACAGTGAAAATTGCTAACTGTGGCCGCAGTGGAGTAGCCGAGCGGTCTAAGGCGCCTCGCTGTGGAGGTCGCGATTAATCGCCGTCAGAGGTTCGAGTCCTCCCTGGGGCATGGGTGAGTGTGCGTTGTCCTTAGGTTAGTTTACCTTAGTTTAAGTAGTTTGTAAGCTACGGACTGATGACCACGCAGTTTGGTCCGATAGATTTACAAACAACAACAGCTAACTGTGCAGTAGCCCAGATGTCAGTATCCTCATCGATAGCTAAAAAATAATGTATAAAAGTACGTACCGTACCACCCTGTTCTTTTAGACATCTACAGCCATGACCTGAATACGTCTCATAACAGTTTTTGGAGAGAAACTCACTTTTACAAAGTTCTCTACTGAATTTCGACATATTTCTTCAGCGGTCATCACCTCAATCATTTCTTTCGAAAAGTCATCCTCAGAGTAAATGGTCTAACTTTCTTGGCTATATTTATAGCTATTTTGTAGCTCAGACGAACAGACGCTTCGCTACTCTGATAGTCCTCTACATCAGCACGTTTTTTTAACTCAGATATTAAGGCGTCTCGTTCTTCTTCATATTTCCCATACCCATTTGTGTGGCTCAGAGAATAATGACGCTGTAAATTACCTTTTTTTTTCTTACAGAAACAAAATCCGATTGCCCCCTTTTTCTTTTATTGGCCATGTTAGTGTCGTCAAGAGCTCGTCCAGCTCCGTACTCACAGCCCTTTGTACCTAGGCAACACTGCGAACACAACTCTCAAAGCCAACGAGAAATACAGGCCCCAGCGCAGACGTCATGCCACGTAAGCACAGAGTAACATATACAGAGAAGCAGCCCCCCTAAACCACTGTCCTACGCTCCCCTCGTAGTTCCGTAAGATGCTAGCAGGTGTCAGGCGGTTCCCCGGCGTAGTACCGGTAGACCACACTAGAGGCGCTTCTGAGGGTAGCGTGGAGGGGAGGCTGAGGGGAAAGCTCGTGCAGCCTGCCCGACACCCCCGGAGGTGTCGGCCTGCCACGAGGCCACGGCTGTGTCGGTGTCCGGCGTGCCGGCGTTTTTAGGGGAGGTGGTGGTAGGGACAGCCACTACCTGCCACCTGCTCTGGCCACTTTTAAAGGGCTGCTTCTGACCGCAGCGCCATCATGGGACATCTTACGGAACCTTCCCTCCCCGCACCCCTGAGCGTGGCACCGGGCCCTTAAGGAGGTTTCCCGTCTGTATATATTTGTCAGTGACAGCTAGCAATCCAATATTTGTAACTTCAAGACTAACTAGATTTATTCCAATCAACATTGTCAAAAGCCTTCTCCAAATCTACAAAAGCTAGACATGTAGGTTTGCCTTTTCTTAATCTATCTTCTAGGATAAGCCGTAAAGTGAGTATTGCCTCCCGTGTTCCTACATTTCTCCTGAACCCAAACTGATCATCCCCGAGGTCGGCTTCTACCACCTTTTCCATCCTTCTGTATATAATTCGCGTTAATATTTTGCAGCCATGACTTATTAAACTGATGGTTCTGTAGTTTTCGCACCTATCTGCACCTGCTTTCTTAGGGATGGGTATTATAACATTTTTCTTAAAGTCTGAGGGTACTTCACCTGTCTCATACATCTGTCACTGACGGAAAATTGCAAGTTCATAATGGTGACTGTAGGGTTCTAAGGAAAAGAGAATGCTAGTGTTTGTGTTGAATGTCCCTTCCGACATGCAACAGAAATGGAAAGACTAAAATTACCAAAAGAATTTTTGACAGGATCCAATAGCAAGCGTCTAAATGTTATCCAAGGCGCTGCAGCATTTTTCCTCTGACTCAATATTTAATTAGACTTTCTCCACAAAAAATAACAGTGGGGGGGGGGGACATTAAAGATGTTTTGAATGGCACTGTTAAGTTGGAATATGCAGTTCGTATGTGCAGCTTAAGTGCATCTTCTTTCTAGTTGAGTTTAATGCAAGTAAGTCAGTGGTGCTATAATGTAACTGCTGTTATAACTTGGCACCATCCACGGATGATGATGACGGAAAAAAAAGTTCTGATCGCAAATTGCATAAAATGCCATAACTAGACTCACTAGTTGCTGGCATGGGGTAGTAACTGTTACATCACGACAGGGAAAAAGTTGCAACTGCTGTCCTATAACCTCAATATACATACAAAGTAACTGTATAAGGCTTTGTATAGTCCATGGTGTGGCTGATACAGCAACCAGTCAAATTATAATTTCAAGTAAAAACAATCTTGGTTGCAAAGTGGTTTTATTAATTACCAATGACGCGTTTCGCCCTCACAGCAGGGTATCATCACATTATCTGCATGACAAACGTTACGCAAATTGCTACAACAGCCCCTGTTTCAATACTTTAAATGTTGTAGTAATTCTTGTATAACATTTGTCATGCAGGTAAGATGATGGCCTGTTGTGAGGGCAGAACGCGTCATTGGTAATTAATAACACCACTTTGCAACCAAGACTGTTTTTGCTTGAAATTACCCTGTAACTGACAGTGTACTGTCTGTCACAGTGTATGTATTTTGAGATTATAGTAGGACAGCAGCTACAATTATTTCACTGCCAAGGTTCTTTCTTAATCATATACCGACATTTTATACTGTTCACGAACAAAAAAAAAAAAAAAAATTGGTAAGGTAAATTGACATGGAATGGCAGCAATGTAATTAAGATTGAACTAGCCTCTGCTAGTGGCTCACAAAAAAGCCCATTTTACGTGAAACCTTTATCAAAGAAGTAACCATTTCATATTATGAGCTAAATAACCTATCTACACGTAAATTATCTTGAATGTCTAGTTGTTTGCTATATTAAAGTACTAGTATTCTTGCACCAATATGAACAAAAAGATGCAATTAAAGACATTGCAAAATCGGTTGTGCGAGTCCAAAAAAGTTCAATATAATTCATCTACAATGAAGTAACGGCCTTTCATTCAACACTTTTGAGATAAACGCGTCTTTATCAGCACCCGTTAAATACGACGCGAAGCGCACAGCATTGAAACCTCGGAACCCGCGAGCTGAGAGCGGAACAAGAAACATAAATTCTTTCTTGCACGCGCCTGTGAAAGCGATGTGAGCGAGCTGAGGCGGCCGCGCGGGTGCACTATGGCCACCCCAATGGGATCACCCACTGGGTTTTCCAGCCGCCTCCCTGCCGGCGAGAAGCAGGAAGCGTGGAGCGGCTCACTATGGCCGTACACTTACGTGGCATGACGTCTGCGCTGGGGCCTGTATTTCTCGTTGGCCTCGCCCAGTGCCGGCCGCGGTGGCCGAGGGGACTGAGGCGCTCCAGTCACGGTCTGCACGGCCACTAGAGTCGGGAGTTCGAATCCCCACTCGGGCATGGATATTTGTGCCGTCCTTAGTCTTAGCTAGTTCATAAGTAGTTTGTAAGCTTAGGGACTGATAACCCCGTAGTTAAGTCCCATAAGTTCTACAAACATTTGAACATTTATTTTTGTGAATAGAGATGTATAGGATTCATGAGTAATGTCACATTTGTGAGGTAGTCGTACTTTGAGAGTAAAGAGAAAAGTTGTTATGCACATATATCTAGTTTTCGATCGTTATGAAATTGGAGTGGGTTGAAGATTGAATGAATATGAAGAAAATTAATGTTCCTTACACAGTGGTTCAGTCACTGCTATATGACGTTACAAGAGAACCAGTAACCCGAGTACGTGCTGATACTCTAATGTTTGCATCCCAGACGTCCCACCGGGTTCCCTAAGATGGCGCTGTTGCACTCTTGATGACCCTCACCTTTATCGACCTGTAAAATGACCGGCGCCGTTGCGCCTAGCTGTGATCAAGTACGGTATCACTAAAGATAGCAAATAATGTCATCAGCAGCATAGGGAAAGTGCTGTGCCACAACGATGAACACAGTGTCTTATCTTCCTTAATTTTCAAACTGATGTGTCTTTGCTAGCGTTTACCAAAATTGTCTGTCCACACTTGCGCAACAAATTTTTATCACACACCGAGCTTAAAATTAAAAGGCACCCCTTAATATTGTAAATATATTTCAGTTCGTCACACTCCAACCTAGAGATATAGTGTATTGAGCCTCAGTACCAGTCTCCTTTTCCCTTGTTGTTGTTGTTGTGGTCTTCAGTCCGAAGACTGGTTTGATGCAGCTCTCCACAATACCCTATCCTGAGCAAGCCTCTTCATCTCCACATAAGAACGACAACCTACATCTGTCTGAATCTGCTTACTGTATCCATCTCTTGGTCTTCCCCTGCGATTTTTTCCCCATACACTACCCTCCAACGCTAAATTCACAATTCCTTGATGTCTAAGAATGGGTCCTACCAATCTATCCCTTCTTTTAGTCAAAGTATGCCAGAAATTCCTTTTCTCCCCAATTCTGTTCAGTACCTCCTCATTAGTTACGCGATCCACCCACCTAATCTTCAGAATTCTTCTGTAGCACCATATTTCAAAAGCCTCAATCCTCTTCCTGTCCGCACTGTTTATCGTCCACGTCTCACTCCCATACAAGACAACACTCCATATAAATGCCTTCAGAAAGGACTTCCTTAGGTTTAAATCAATATTCGATGTTAACAAATTTCTCTTTTTCAAGAACGCTTTTCTACCCATTGCCATTCTGCATTTTATATCCTCCGTACTGCGACCATCATTTGTTATTTTACTGCCCAAGTAACAAAACTCATCTACCTCCTTTATTGCTTTGTTACCTAATCTAATTCCTTCAGCATCACCTGATTTTGTTACACTGCACTCCATTACCCTAGTTTTGCTCTTGTTAATATTCATCTTATATGCACCTTTCAGCACACTGTCCATTCCGTTCAATTGCTCTTCTAGGTCCTTTGCTGTATCTGACAGAATTACTATGTCATCGGCAAAACGCAATGTTTTTAATTCTTCACCCTGAACTTTAATTCCTTCTCCAAACTTCTCCTTGCTTTCCTTTATAGCTTGCTCAATGTACAAATTGAACAACATTGGGGAAAGACTACAACCCTGTCTTACTCCCTTTCCAACCACTGCATCCCTTTCATGCCCTTCAACTCTGACAACCGCTGTCTGGTTTTTGTACAAGTTGTAAATAACCTTACGCTCCCTATATTTTACTCCTGCTTGCTTCAAAACTTGAAAAAGTTTATTCCCATCAGCATTGTCAAAAGCCTTCTCCAAATCTACAAAAGCTAGAAATGTAGGTTTGCCTTTTCTTAATCCATCTTCTAAGATAAGCCGTAAAGTGAGTATTGCCTCCCTAGTTCCTACATTTCTCCTGAACCCAAACTGATCGTCCCCGAGGTCGGCTTCTACCAGCTTTTCCATCCTTCTGTATATAATTCGCGTTAATATTTTGCAGCCATGACTTATTAAACTGATGGTTCTGTAGTTTTCGCACCTATCTGCACCTGCTTTCTTAGGGATGGGTATTATAACATTTTTCTTGAAGTCTGAGGGTACTTCACCTGTCTCATACATCTTACACACCAGGTGAAACAATTTTGTAATGGCTGGTTCTCCCAGAGTCTTCAGTAGCTCTGAGGGAATATCATCTACTCCAGGGGCCTTGTTTCGACTTAGGTCTTTCAGGACTCTGTCAAATTCTTCTCTCAGTACAGTATCTCCCATTTCATCTTCATCTACCTCCTCTTCCCTTCCTACAATATTGTCTCGAAGTTCATTTCCTTTGTAGAGCCCATCTATATACTGTTTCCACCTTTCAGCTTTCCCTTCGTTGCTGAGAATTGGTTTTCCATCAGTGTCCTTGATATTCATAGAGCTGTTTTTCTTATCTCCAAATGTTTCTTTTATTTTCCTGTAGGCTGTATCTATTTCCCCCCTATTTATACATTCTTCTACATCCTTGCATTTGCCTTCTAGCTATTCCTGCTTAGCCATTTTGCACTTCCCGTCAATCTCATTTCTTAGTTGTCTGTACTCCCTTTTGCCTGTTTCATTTACGGCACTTTTATATTTTCTCCTTTCATCGATTAAATTTAGTATCTCCTGTGATATCCAAGGATTTTTTGTAGGTCTTTTCTTCCTACCTATTTTGTCCTCTGCTACCTTCACTATTTCATCTCTCAATTTTACCCATTCCTCCTCTACTGTTTTATTTTCCCCTGTTTCTGTCAATTGTTGCCTAAAGCTCCCTCTGAAATTCTTAAGAACCTCAGGTTCCTTCAATTTATCCAGGTCCCATCTCCTTATTTTCCTACCTTTTTGCAGTTTCTTTAGTTTCAGCCTACAGTTCATAACCAACAAGTTATGGTCAGAGTCTATATCTGTCCCTGGGTATGTCTTACACTGTAGAACCTGGTTCCGAAATCTATGTCTTACCATTATAAAATCTATCTGGTATCTCCCGGTGTCTCCTGGTCTCTTCCACGTATACAACCTTCTATTTTGATTCTTGAACCAGGTGTTTGTTATAACTAAATTATGTTCTGTGCAAAATTGTACCAGGCGGCTTCCTCTTTCATTCCTTTTGCCCAGTCCATATTCACCTACTATCCTCCCTTACCTTCCTTGTCCTACTACCGAATTCCAGTCTCCCATAACAATTAAGTTTTCCTCTCCCTTAATTGTCTGAATAATTTCCTTTAGCTCCTCATATATTTCTTCGATTTCCTCATCATGGGCAGAGCTAGTTGGCATATAAACCTGTACTATTGTTGTCGGTGTTGGCTTCGTATCTATCTTGACAGTGATAATGCGATCACTGTGTTGGTCATAGTAGTTTACCCGCATTCCTATTTTCTTATTCATTATCAATCCTACTCCTGTGATACCCCCAATTGATTTTGTATTTATAATCCTGTACTCACCTGACCAGAAATCCTGTTCTTCCTGCCACCGGACTTCACTAATCCCCACTATATCTAACTTCAACCTATCCATTTCCCTTTTTAAATTTTCTAATTTTCCTACTGGATTAAGGGATCTAACATTCCACGCTCCGATCCGTAGAATGCCAGTATTGTCTTTCCTGATGATCACATCCTCCTGAGTAGTCCCCGCCCGGAGATCCGAATGGGGGACTATTTTACCTCCGGAATATTTTACCCGAGAGGATGCCATCATCATATGTTCATACAGTAGAGCTGCATGTCCTCGGGAAAGGTAACGGCTGTAGTTTCCCCTTGCTTTCAGCCGTTCGCAGTAGCTGTGTGGCAAAGCCACATTAGCTGATGTTACAAGGCCAGCACAGTCAATCATCCAGACTGTTGCCCCTGTAACTACTGAAAAGGCTGCTGCCCCTCTTCAGGAACCACACGTTTGTCTGGCCTCTCCACAGATACCCCTCCGCTGTGGTTGCACCTACGGTACGGCTATCTGTATCGTTGAGGCACGCAAGCCACCCCACCTCGGCAATGTCTGTGGTTCATGGGAGTGGCCTTTTCCCTTATGTGTCGCTTTATGTCCATCTCAGGTCAGACCAATCGATGCCTTCCGTTAAACAATCCAAAGGCCATAACCGGTCGTTAGCAATACGCAAAATTGAATGAGAAGCTCTTTCTCCACTAAGCTTCCTCCACTCACATCCACCACGTCTTTGTGCTGTGGAGGTTTTCCAATTGTAAATGGATGGTTATCTGATGTCCGTCCTTTTATGGACTATTGCTGCCCAGTGTGGGATCCTTATCAGGTGGGTTTGACGGAGGACATCGAAAGAGTCCAAAGAAGGGCAGCTCGTTTCGTATTGTCACGTTACAGGGGAAACAGCGTTACGGAAATGATACAGGATTTACATCTACATCTACATCTACATCTACATCTACATCTACATCTACATAGATACTCTGCAAATCACATTCAAGTGCCTGGCAGAGGGTTCATTAACCACTTTCATAACTTTTCTCTACCGTTGCATTCTCTAATAGCGCGCGGGAAGAAAGAACAGCTAAATCGTTCCGTTTTCGATCTGATTTCTCTTATTTTATTGGGATGGTCATGTCTCCCTAAGTAGGTGGGTGCTAGCAAAATATTTTCACATTCAGAAGTAAAAGTCGGTGATTGAAACTTCGCAAACAGATCACGCCACAATGAATAACGTCTTTCTTTTAATGATTTCCACCCCAATTCGTGCAACATTTCCGTGACGCTTTCCCCCCCGTAACGTGATAAAACAAAACGAGCTGCCCTTCTCTGAACCTTCTCAATGTCTTCCGTCAGTCCCACCTGGTGAGGGTCCCACAAGGGGCAACAGTACTCCAGGACAGCACGCACAAGTGTGATGTAGGCAGTCTCTTTGATGGAGCTGGTGCATCTTCGAAGCGTTCTGCCGATGAAACGTAACCTTTGGTTCGCCTTCCCCACAATATTTTGTATGTGTTCTCTCCAGTCAAAGTTGTTCGTAATTGTAACTCCTAGGTATTTGGTAGAATTTACGACCTTAAGGTTTGACTGATTTATCGCGTAATTGAAGTTTAGCGGATTTCTTTTAGTGGTCATGTGTGTTACTTCACACTTTTCTTTATTTAGTGTCAATTGCCAATTTTCGCACCAAGAAGAAATTTTGTCTAAATCGCTTTGCAGTTGCTTTTGATCCTCAGTTGACTTCACTGACCGATAAACGACAGCATCATCCGCGAACAGTCTAAGGGAGCTATTCAGATTATCTCCTAAATCGTTTATAAACACGAGGAAGAGTAGGGGACCTATAACGCTTCCCTGTGGAACGCCAGATATCACTTCTGTTTTACTCGATGACTTACCGTCAATTACAACGAACTGTGTCCTTTCTGATAGGAATGCGTGAATCCAATCGCACAATTGGGGAGATATTCCATAAGCACGCAATTTCATTAGAAGCCGCTTGTGGGGTACAGTATCAAAAGCCTTCCGGAAATCCAGAAATATGGAATCGATTTGAGATCCCTTGTCGATGGCACTTAACACTTCATGTGAATAAAGGGCAAGCTGTGTTTCGCAAGAGCGATACTTTCTGAATCCGTGCTGATTATTGGTTAATAGGTCGTTCTCTTCGAGGTAGTACATAATATTCGAACAAAGTATATGTTCCAAAATCCTACTGCAAATCGACGTCAATGAGATAGGCCTGTAATTTTGGGGATCACTCCTATTGCCTTTCTTGAATATTGGAGTAACTTGGGCAACTTTCCAGTCTTTGGGTACGGATCTTTCGCTGAGTGATCAGTTGTAAATTATAGCTAAGTACGGAGCTATTACATCAGCATACTCTGAGAGGAATCTAGTTGGTATACAGTCTGGCCCGGAAGATTTATTTTTGTTTAGTGACTTAAGTTGTTTTACTACTCCAGGAACATCTACTTCTAAGTTTCGAATGCTGGCAGCTGTTCTTGGATTGAATACTGGAGTGTTCACTTCGTCTTCTTTGGTGAAAGAATTTCGGAAAACTGTGTTTAGTAATTCTGTCTTAGCAGTACTGTCATCGGTAGTATTACCATTGCTGTCGCGTATTGAAGGTATTGTTTGTGTTTTGCCGCTAGTGTACTTCACATATGACCAGAATTTGTTCGGATTTTCTGCAAGATTACGAGACAGGATTTCGTTGTGGTAACTACTATAGGCTTCTCGCATTGAAGTCCGCGCTAGGTTGCGAGTTTCAGTAAAAGATTGCCAGTCTTGTGGATTCTGTGTCTTTTTAAATTGGGATGGGAATCATTACAACAACGGCGCTTATCTCTGCGGCGTGGGCTACTTGCGAAACTCCAATCGCCAACATTCTCCTCCGAATGCGAAAATATGTTATTGACTCCCACTTACATAGGTAGAAATGATCATCAGAATAAAATACGAGAAATCAGAGCCAGAGAGATTCAGGTGTTCATTCTTCCCGCGCGCTATTCGAGAATGGAATGGGAGATAAAATAGTATAACGGTGGTTCAATGAACCCTCTTCCAGGAAATTAAATGTGATTTGCAGAGTATGCCATGTAGATGTAGATGTAGATGTCGACTTCTCCTTAATGTACTACATCCACCTGCTACTCGCGTTTCACCGTTTCCAAGAGTCCGTAGCTGAATGTTGCTTGTTCTCAAATCTGACCAATTTGGGTGTCAAATTAGGGCTCTGTGCTGCAGCCAGCAGGTTTTTCACAATTACAAAAGCCGTGTGATACTACTGTGCAGCGTGGCCAGCTAATAACGTAGAGGCAGTCTCCCGGGGCCGCTGTTCACCCCCTCCCTGCATTTACCTGTCCTCAGCACACAGCGCGAGCCGAGCACTCGTTTCGGGAGCAAATGAAATTCTCAATTATCCCCTTTGCTGCTACGCCCACACTCACTGTTTTTCCGTGCTGCATGTAGCTTTGATGTTGTACGACTCATCTGTGCCGTGAGATGGTGTTCCGTATGCTACCAAATATTTCTCATTCGTTTTGAGATAACTTTCAGAGCTATTTATACTGTTGCAAAATTTAGTGACTGATATATTTAGTTTCCGAATGACTAGGATTTCCTTCCGTTATTCATCATGTTTTTGCTGCTGCAAAAATTTTCCGTAAAGAATGGGTTGAAATTTTCAACTGTATGTAGAGGCAAAAATTCAGTGCGTATACTTTGCATATGTCTGACTTTAGCTAATACGTTGTAGCATATTAAATTAAGAGATTTTAATTTAAAACTCAGAGTAGTAAAATATTTCATTCTGATCCGAAGATGTTGTGTTTTACATCGAACCACAATGGGGTGAAATGTATCCAGTTATTTAGATTATCCATTACGGATGTTTCAGAACCCGTGACTTATTTTCAATATTATTTTAGAAAACTGCTCCAGTCACTTTTACTTGAAATGATATTTTTTATTCCATGAACCGGTTTTCAAACCTTTTCAGGTTCATCATCAGATGGATCATGTTACAATAACATTTTAAGCGTCATGTTGGATGCTGGCTCTGTGGTGGGAAGAAGGAAATTATTTTAAAAAACTCGAATTGCACGTTGCTTAGGTCGTGTTTTGTATTTGTAAGATTGCGTGAAATTTGCTGATTTACTTACTGCGACTGTATGGGCGGATTTTTGTGATTAATATCCATTTCTTGCGTCTTCTTATGTTTAAATCACAGTAACACATCACTTTTCTGTTGGGTTCTACACTGCACTATAAACAACACTTTACCAGCGTCCAACATGTGCTTTTACAGCTTCTGTTATTTACAACCGTCTTAATTCGAAAATATTACACTCTTTGTACAGGTAAGTTTGTTTTGAGTATGATGCAGTCGATTATTTAGCAAGTAATTTTGTCAATATTAAACTGCAAAAGTGAATACTAAATACTGTCTGCATTGTTTCCATAGTTTTTTACTTAATATGTATGTATACAATCAGTTAAAGTACAAGAATAAAATTCGGATTATTGCTATGTTTAATTTATACACTAGTGGTGTTCCAGAATATTAATATAGACTAGGTTCTATTTATTGTGTTTAAAGACAGTACCGCCGGCCGCGGTGGCCGAGGGGACTAAGGCGCTTCAGTCACGGTCTGCACGGCCACTACGGTCGGGGGTTCGAATCCCCCCTCGGGCATGGATATTTGTGCCGTCCTAGTTCGTAAGTAGTTCATAAGTAGTTTGTAAGTTTAGGGACTGATGACCCCGTAGTTAAGTCCCATAGACTATACAAACATACATTAAAGACAGTACCAATCTGGTTGCTCTATTACTGCAGGATTGAGGGGGTAGGTATTTAGATGTGGGTAAAGCAATTATGTATTTGTTCTTTAGTAGTGATTTTACCTTATATAGCATATGAAAGAGTTGTCATGAGTGGAGGGTTTTTTTGAGGGGGGGGGGTGAGAAAAGGAGGGAAGAGGCATTTTGTGAATTAGTTTCTTTACATTAGCAAGTTCTCAAAATTTTGGAGGAACATTTTGTTTTTTAGTTCAGTCTGATCATTGAGCAGGTTGTTGGATGCTGTATTTGTATTGATGAGGATTTCAATTTCTTTAAGGAGGTTAAGTTTCATGCCCTTATTGGCAAAATGGAGTATATGTAGGTTTTTTTGGATGTTATCTGCAGAATGACCTTGTTGGGCAAGGTGTGCGGCAAAGCTGGATTTGTTTAAGTTATTAAGGCAGAGTGTGTCCATGTGTTCTTTAAATCTTGTTGTGAAGCTTCTTCCAGTTTGACCAATATAGAAGCTTGGGTATGAGTTGCAAGTTAGTTTATAGATACCTGATTTTTGAAATTTATCTATGTTGGTTTTTGTGTTGTGGGTGATTTTATTTTGTATTTCGTTGTTTGTGGAGAAACTAATTTTTATCTCATGTTTTTTTGAAGAGGTTTGCAATTTGGTGTGAAACCTTTCCGAGGAAAGGTAGGCTTATGAAGATGGTTTTTTTGGTTGTGTGTGTCATAACTGTTTTTGATAGCGAAGTTATTTTCAAATACATATGCTTTGTGGCTGTTGGGCCTAAATTGAGATCACAACCTAAGGTCCACAAACCTAACTGTCCGATACCCCCTGTCGTAAACTCAATTAATATAATTCTTATATAATAAGTATCCAGTCATGTCCATGTGTACTTAGTGTGGCTATGATATGCGATCATACGAACTTTTTAAAACTATCTGTACTGAAACCCGGTTTTCTTCTAAATGTTAGTTCCAAAGAGACATGCATATGATATTACAAATACCCTAATTATTTTTATTCAGTCAGCTACAGAAGTAGCTCATCTGCAGCAGAAGGAGTAGTGTGAAATGGTAGACAAACACTTAGGAAAAGAACCTGTCAGGAGGATCAGAGGAACACGTAGACGCATCCAGACTAACAACGTGCAGTAATAACAGTGCACATAAACACATGAAGAGAAG
The DNA here is from genome assembly GCA_026315105.1 of Locusta migratoria. Taxonomy (NCBI): domain Eukaryota; kingdom Metazoa; phylum Arthropoda; class Insecta; order Orthoptera; family Acrididae; genus Locusta; species Locusta migratoria. Next base: position 460,900,737 of record CM048755.1, read on the forward strand.
GTAAGGACAAATTTAGAAGAACAGTTAAAATCAGATTGCCAACAAATACAATACGAATAAATCATTCCTCCTGACTCATACCAGCATATATGTATAATGATGCTCTTCATCTCATTAAAACTATATAACTGTAGATGTTTATAAAATAGGAGAAGCCTGAGATCTCGGCGCTTTTCATTGCTTCCAGCTTCCATCAAAATTTGGCGTAGGCTTTGTCCCACTAAAGATTGGCAGTTGGGAATTTACAACGGTAATTTTCTTAATTGCTCATCCCTGGTCAAAAAGTTCAAATGTTTATAAATGTAAGGGAATTAACCGCTACGGTTATCAGTCCCTAGGATTACAAACTACTTAAACAAACTTACGCAAAGACAACACACACACACACACACACACACACACACACACACACACACATGCCCAAGGGAGAACGTGAAACTCCAGCTGCGTTCAAAAGCCTACTCCGCAGTACGGCGCCTTAGACCGCTCGGCCACTCCAACGTGGCAAGTCTGCCATTTGTTACTGAAGAAAATAAATAGCAGCACAAAAGATGTGTTTGCCATAATAATGAATTGTTAATATTACATAAAATTCATTCACACTCAGGGACTCTTCACAAGACAATTGATCTAAAAGTTCACACAGTCTGAAGGCAGTACTTGTGCTCCTACTGCAGACTGTTGTATTTCTAAGTTAACAAAATGTCAGTTTATGATGTTCAGCTTATCGACCTATTACTTTTTAATTAGGCTAAATTCGGAATTAATAATGCATGTTTATGACAGTATTGTGACTTTTATTAAAAATGTGCTTCTCTGTTACTCTTTCTCAGAGAAACCATTATCAGCTGATCAATTTGTTACAACAATATACTGTGACCATACATAATTGATTTGAAATTTTTAACTAATCATTTGTTTCGGAGTTAAAGAATGGAATATACTCCAACTGACATTATTACAGTTATTTATCAGGTTGAATGTGTCATGAAATTTAGTATAAATTTCCACTTATGGTCGGAATCGGCCCGTGTTGTACTTTGTTTACTATTACAGTCGATGTATTTCAAAGATTCTTAAGAAGGAATGGCTATTGACGATCACATGTCTGCCGGTCGTCAACTTATAATTCTATTGACAATGTTTTTCATGATTAAGAATAATTGTATTCAAAAAAGTTGGAATGACTCAATTTAACACAAATAATTATATATAGGTATTATATGAAGCGTAATATGCTAAAACCCTGAGATTTGTGTGTCACATGACGTGACGTAGTTATCACTATGACATAAAGTGTATTACATCTAGATACACCGGTACAGCGAACATTGTGTATGTTCTTATAAAGTTTTTATGCTAAAGTGATAGAACCATTGGATAAGTGGCAGATGTATTTCGTCAGTATAATGATATGAAGTTTATTTAAATACTGTGATAATGGACTTATTGAATAAGAGTATTGCTATGGGGAGGGATGTCTACATTCAAAAGGTATGCTACGTGAGCTAAATTAGCATGGAATAGTTTACATTGTTAGTCAAATGGGTGACGCGCCAATGCTGTGAGCGGTTGCATGATGTCACTATTTAATATGAACACTATTTTGGACTTTGTAATGGAGGTAATAGTTTAGTGTGACTGCTTGGAAGGAAGTCAATTTAAAATTGTAATTTGGACCAAACAAAGAAGATAATTTTTATTTGTGTACTATTTGTGTTTCAATAAAAGTTGTGTGTTTTCTGAAGAACATTCACGAATGCAGTGTAGATAGAAGAACCTAGTAGTTTTATCCCGATTTATAAACATTTTAAAAAGTTTACTTTTTGTGAGTGTTTACATTTCTATTTGCGCAGAGTGTTTAGCTTGCACGCTGAGACATTTAACACAGTTTATATTTATGTACAACATACATCAATTATATTAGCTAAAATCTGTAGGTGAAAGTATGAAAATCATGTAAATAATTGGAAACAGAATTTCATTAAAAAGTTCAGAAAATACAAAAACATTCGATACACATATGATCAAAAAAGGTAAAGCAGTCAACAATCCGAAGATTGGTTTGAACACCACAGTGCTTTACTAGGCATAGTCCTATTGGGAGGTGGTATGCCGTTGCCTTCCTCCGACCTTCGAACTGACTTACCCAGCCAGTTAGAGGGGGACCTACAGTTTAACGTGGTTTCCGAACCACGGTCAAAGAAAACAGGAATGACAAAAAATCACCCTAATATCACAGAACCACTAATACTACTAATAAATGAGGTATACCGTGTTACTAACAGTGACATATAAACGAAGTAGACAAAAGTAAATAAATTACACATTTAATCGCTATTTATACTATCAGGTATGAGAAACGTTTTGCGGCAGGAGCCCACTTTAAAGTTAACTTGATAGACCATACAACATTATCATGCAATAACAAAACAGTAAAGGAAATAAAGCAGTGTGTGCGCTCTTTTGCGATTGTCCATCAAACAAAATTATGCGCGGTTTAAATAAAATCGCATCTAGTCCAGATAAAACTACATCTCAAGACACAAAGAAATATTTGGTATTCGGTGTCAGTAGGCATACCATTACATCAAATGGGAAAGTTGAAAATTTTGCCCAGTCGGGATTCGAACCCAGGTGTGTTGCTTATTATGGAGTTGTGCTGAACACTATGCCACTGGGACACAGTGATCACTACGACTGCCTGGACTACCCAATTACGCCAACACCGTGTGAAGAGAAGGCCTGCGCGCTGCCGTCCAACGTCAAGCAGAGTAGGTCGCGATCGCGTAGCTCACTGGCTGGCCGATGCGAGGCGGTGGGCCGTGCTCCATCGGCCAGCCAGTGAGCTACGCGCTCGCGACCTACTCTGCGTGACGTGGCACGGCAGCGTGCAAGACTTCAGACGCTGTTGATTACGCTCCCTGCGAAACGCAAATTTTCAGCTACTCTACACTCTACTAAGATGGGACACATTTAACCTCGAGCGCTCGGAACCGCACGAAACCATAAAGGCTAGTCTACACGACGACACTAGGTTGCGAAACTCGTTGCATGAAATGAATTTCGCGCAACTAGTTTCGTGTATGTCTGTATACACGGCGCCAATACCATATACTTCAGTTTCGTTGTTTTCTGAGTGCCGTAGTCGCCGTAAAATGAAAGTTTTGGTACCTGTAAGGGTTGTGGCGAATCTATTGCTTGTCTGTGTGAAGTCGCTGCATAAGACTAAACATAAAAATAATAAGAAACTTATTTGGGTTCGTGAATGGATTAAAAAAAGACGTCAGCTCTGTTGCTCAGCGACCTTGCTGAAAGAAATTATGATTGAAGACCCTAGAAGTTATTTTAATCAACTTAGAATGTCACCAGAGCAGTTAACGTTACTTTTAAATAGAGTTAGTAATTCAATAAAGAAACAAGTTACCGTTATGCGTGAAGCGTTGTTACCAGAACTGAAATTACAAATTGCATTACGTTTCTTGTGAAGTAGATATTCGTCTCTGCAGTACTTGTACCGTGTTCCGAAATCCACAGTTGCCATACTTTGTTTGTATAGGTATTTCGAATTGGATGTGTTTTAGTCTGCAGTTCACTAATCGTTAACCCATCAATATTGCATTTCACAATTAATTGCCAGAAGAGCACTAACACGCCGTTAAAATTGCACCAACACCTACGCAACGCATATATGTTCAAAAACCGAATTATTTCTTCCGTTCCCCTCTTTATGTTGTTTTTGTACTGTACTGGTCATAACCTAAACTAAAATCACGCGCAGTCAGTTTCGTCAAAGTTGGAACGTGCCGAAACTACTCAGTTTCGTCAATGAGTTGCGCGAACGCCTGCCGCGCATGCGCATTGGCCAGAAGCGCAGTTTCATGAAACGTAGTGTCGTCGTGTAAACTAGCCTTAACAGTCAATCATAAACAGGAAAGTGATGTGCGTCATTTCCACGCGAAACGTTGCATTTTACCTGAAGTAACATTTTAACGGAGATAAACAAAGTAACAAGATATAAACACCATAGGAAGGAAATAATATGTAATTTAATGACTTTAATGTATCATTGCATATTCAATCTGCAGCGCCAAAAACTCTCTTCTTAAAGTACTTAAATGAGCACAGAACACACATATACCGCACAGAAGTACCACATACCTGGAAGTGCTTATATTAGTCGTCAAAGTGCAGATGCGGGATTTCGATGAAATGGTTAAAACAAAGTGGGAGAGAACAATGTGCATACCTCACCAAAGTCACGTTATCACATTCCAAATCACTTTCCCATTCACGAAGTACAATATCAAAAGCCACAATAATTAAATTTTCAAATGATGATGTTGGTATTTAATGTCATACCCTGTCTTTCTCAAAGCATAATGCAACATAGGCCTATATCTAGGTGCAGCGAATTTATTTTAAATCACAGAGCGAAGTTTCACGATGAAATAACGATTATGCACCTTCAATTGTTGTTTGGAACCTTGTAGCCTTATACAATCAGCAATCCTTCTGATATAGAATTTATGTTGCTGAAATAAGTAAACATCAAGGGGCTGACAATATTTTGTTGTTTTTTGTGGCAAGATCTTCAGCGTAAAATCTTTGTTTGGAAAACTTGCATTTAAGAGGGTACGAACTTTATGACCCGCCAAGGAATACTGTGGCTCTGGAGATGAATGTCGTGCACAGCTTGAGGAGGCACCTTCAGGTTCAGGTTACTCCTGTCCTTCAAATTCCTTAATCCAGCGAAACGTCGTGTATTTCTTTGTCGTTGGCTTTATATTTTCTAATTATGTTTCATAAAGTATCCGCGAACTCAATATCCTCGGCCACGAAGCCATTTCCGTTTTCAGCACGTCGCAAATTGGTCCCGAATTATATATTTTTGACGACGTTGCAGCGTTCATTTTTAATGAAATAAATCGCAATTTGCGATCACGTATGGCATCACTGTACTTCGTTTAGATGGAATACCAAACGGCGGCGAATGAAAATTCGAACACGGGATCTCCTGCTTACTAGGCAGACGCGTTGACCACTCCGCCACGGAGGACACAGTGACCATCCCGACTGCAGAGACTCTTCCCTGCACGTTTCCTGCCACACCCAAATCTCCATTCGCTACGCTGTCTCTTTCCTATTTCCTATTACAGAACAAATAGTCAGTGGTAATAGGAAAGAAACTTCAAATGTTTGTAAATCTATCGGACCAAACTGCGTGGTCATCAGTCCGTAGCTTACAAACTACTTAAACCTAGGTAAACTAACCTAAGGACAACACGCTCACCCATGCCCCAGGGGGGATTCGATCCTCCACGGCGAGCAACCGCGCGCTCCGCAGCGAGACGCTTTAGACCGCTCGACTACTCCACTGCGGCAATAGGAAGGAGACAGCGTGGCGAATGGAGATTTGGGTGTGCAGAGAAGAGTCCTCTGCAGTCAGGCTGGTCACTGTGTTCTCGGTGGCGGAGTGGTCAACGCGTCTGCCTAGTAAGCAGAAGATCCCGGGTTCGAATCCCGGCCGGGCACAAATTTTCATTCGCTGCCCTTCGGTATTCCATCTAAACCTAGCACAGTGATGCCATAAGTGATCGCAAATTCCGACTTATTTCATTAGTCCCTAATATTTGGACCACATGCGTAGCATAAATTATCTTTACGATGTCACTGCATTGTACACAGTTCACACAGTAACTCGCCTGCGATCACTCCAAGAGGCAAATACGTAGTGGTGATAACTCTCACGCAACTGAACCACTGGTTAGTGCAGCTACACTATGCCAGTATCTAGTGGCGCTTGCAGACAATTTCGGCGTTTTGCATGGAAATGACGCCACCACTATACTGTGTATGGTTTCGTGCGGTAACGATGCCAAAGGTGTCCCTTGTAAGAGTTTCGGAAGTGCAAACGGTGTGTTCAGAATGGTTCACAGCAGGCCGTAGAAAACGATGAGATGCGTCAGGTCGCACCACCCCCCCCCCACTCTCTCAATAAAATAAGGATGATAAGAGTTTTATTTCCCGTCGACAGCATGATCATTAGTGATGAAACACGTGCTCTTATTTTTGGGTAAGGATGTGGAAGGGAATCGGACGTGCCCTTGTAAAGGAACCATCCCGGCATTTGCCTGAAGTGATTTAGGGCAATCACGGAAAATCTAAATCTGAATAGCCTTGTGTAGATTTGAATATCTATGCTACAGAATGCGAGTCTTGTGTGTTAATCACCGCGCCGACAACATCAATATCTCATCCGAAGAGCATTGTAGGACAGATCTGCTGACTCTTCGGCATTGGCTCAACAGTAGAAGAGTGTAATTTCGTTGCCAATTTACAACGACATTGGTTACCTACCTTGGACTAATGTGCAGAAACATGTTTAACGTCAATGGTGCATGTAACGGCACTCGGTACAGGAATGGTACCAGGCAGTGCAAAATCACGGTGACTGCATTCGTACAAGTCACACAGTGCCAATGCAGGGTCTTACAGTTTGTGGTGCTATTGGGTACAAACACGAATCACAGCTGATTGGTGGCAAGGGCATTATGACCAGTTACACCTATGTGAATGACGACCTGTGTCTCGTAGACATATCCATTCTATGGGACACTTCAGACGCTGTTTACCAGCACGACCATCTGTTACTGCGTGAACACCTGCTTAGAGGTATCACAGGACCTCATCCTTTTGTCCGGGTCCGTCATATTACCATACTTGTCGCCAATGGAAAGGTGTGGGATATGTTGAAATGACAGGTGCAGCATTGTGATCCAATCTCAGGCGCCACAAATCAGTTTTGCAACCATTTGAATGCAGCATGCATGGGTATACTATATAATTCCATTCGACACATTAACACGTTTATACCATCATGCATGGAACAATTTATCCAGACCTATGGTGGACCATGTGAGTACTAGGCAAAATAAAAGTTGCTGAAACGAGGTGATAAATGCTAATTATTTCTTAAGAAGATACTAATGAAAGTGCCCTGTGAAAATAAACTTCCTATATCTAGTCTTTAAAGGTGAGTTTTTTTTTTTTGTTTGTTTTTGTTTTTTTTTCCTTTTGGGGGGGGGGGGGGGACTGTATTAACACGGAACAAATAGTAAACAACGTTCTCTCGAAATAATAAATAAACATTGGTGTATAACCTAGATTGCGGTGGCAGATAATGTCACACAAGAATTGGGGGACTTTTGCCACTGTTGCAGCGGAGGGTTGGTAACAATGTGAAAGATGATGTAGCGAACTGCTGGAAGTGTCTGCGGGAAGTGTCTCAAGTTGAACGTGCCATGTATACCATCTTCTTCTCGGGAATGTGTGGTTCATAAAATGGTGCCAGAATGTTCTTAAATGTGGTGATAGTGCAAGTCTAGTTGTAATGCAGACGGTCGTTTAGTCTCCCTTGTTCACTGACAATGGCTTCGTTTAGGTAACGAGTCATTAACTAATATTCCCAAGGGATTAGACCTTTTTCGTCGATTGCGGGTAGCTCTGTAGTTGTTGTTGTTGTTGTGGTCTTCAGTTCGGCAGCTCTCCACCCTACTCTATCCTGAGCATGCCTTTTCATCTCCTCATAAGAACGGCAACCCACATCCACTTGACTCTGCTAACTATACGCATCTCTTGGCCTCCCTCTGCGATTTTTACCCCACACACTTCCCTCCAATGCTAAATTTACGATTCCTCGATGTCTAAGAATGTGTCCTACCAAGCGATCCCTTCTTTTAGTCAGGGTATGCCAAAAATTCCTTTTCTCACCAATTCTGTTCAGTACCTCTTCATTAGTTATGTGATCTACCCACCTAATCTTCAGCATTCTTCTGTAGCACCACATTTCAAAAGCCTCTATTCTCTTCCTGTCTGCACTGCTTATCGTCCATGTTTCACTCCCACACAAGGCAACACTCAACACAAATGCCTTCAGAAAAGACTTCCTTACACTTAAATTAATATTCGATGTTAGCAAATTTCTCTTTTTCAAAAATGCTTTTCTTCCCATTGCCATTCTGCATTTTATATCCTCTGTACTGCGACCATCGCATGTTATTTTACTACCCAAGTAACAAAACTCATCTACCACCTTCATCGTTTTGTTACCTAATCTAATTCCTTCAGCATCGCCTGATTTTCTAAGACCGCATTCCATTATTTTTGTTTTGCTCTTGTTAATGTTAATTTTATACGCTCTCTTCAACACATTGTCCATTCCATTCAACTGCTCTTCCAGGTCCTTTGCTGTCTCTGACAGAATTACAATGTCATCAGCAAAACGCAATGTTTTTATTTCTTCCCCATGAACTTTAATCCCTATTCCAAATTTTTCCTTGCTTTCAAAAAATGTTCAAATGTTTGTTAAGATTATGGGACTCAACTACGGGGTCATCAGTCCCTAAACTTACAAACTACTTATGAACTAGGACGGCACAAATATCCATGCCCGAGGGGGGATTCGAACCCCCGACCGTAGTGGCCGTGCTGACCGTGACTGGAGCGCCTCAGTCACCTCGGCCACCGTGGCCGGCTCCTTGCTTTCCTTCACCGCCTGCTCGATGTACAAATTGAATAACATCGGAGAAAGGCTACAACCCTGTCTTACTCCCTTCCCAACTGATGTTTCCCTTTCATGCCCTTCGAGTCTAATAACTGGGGTCTGGCTTTTGTACAAGTTGTAAATAACTCTCTTTCCCTGTATTTTACCCCTGGTGACTTCAAAATTTGAAAGAGTGTATTCCAGTCAACATTGTCAAACACTTTCTCCAAATCTACAAAAGCTAAAAATGTAGGTTTGCTTTTCCTTAATCTTTCTTCTAAGATAAGACGTAAAGTGAGTATTGCCTCTCTGGTTCCTACGTTCCTCCTGAATCCAAACTGATCTTCCCCGAGGTTAGATTCTACCAGCTTTTCCATTCTCCTGTAGATAATTCGTGTTAAAATTTTGCAACCATGACTTATCAAACTGATGGTTCTGTAATTTTCACACCTGTCTGCACCCGATTTCTTTGGAATGGGGATTATTACATTTTTCTTAAAGTCTGAGGGTATTTTGCCTGTCTCATACATCCTACACACCAGTTCAAATAGTTTTGTCATGGCTGGATCTCCCAGAGACTTTAGTAGCTCTGAGGGTATGTTATCTACTCCTGGGGCCTTGTTCCGACCTAGGTCTTTCAGGGCTCTGTCAAATTCATCTCTCAGTATAGTATCTCCTATTTCATCTTGTTCTACTTCCTCTTCCCTTCCCACAACATCGTCTCTAAGTTCATTTCCTTTGTAGAGCTGCTCTATGTACTCTTTCCACCTTTCAGCTTTCCCTTCTTTGCTGAGAACTGGTTTCCCATCTGAGTTCTTGATATTCGTACAATTGCTTTTTTGTCCCCAAATGTCTCTTTGATTTTCCTGTAGGCGGTATCTACTTCTCCCCTTCTTATACATTCTTCTACAGGTTTGCATTTGGCTTCTAGTTACGGAAAACAAATCTGGATGGCCGTAGGTAGATTTCACCCACCGTCGTCCTAAACGCGAGTCCTTTGTGTTACAGCTACGCCACCTCGCTCCATCAGAGCTGAACACGGTAGAGTTTGGTGTAGCAGCTTTAACAGGAGTACTCCCGCTATTACCCCAGAGACAAATCATCGTTTTCTATCGTGGTGCATTACGCAGCGAAGTTATGTGTGACAGACAGGCTCCAACTAGTTCATGGACGGGGATGAAAAAATCGCACTGACGTGTTCAACGGCCCACTTTAGATTTGTAGTTTTATAAGATTTTGCAAACATTTTGGACCAAAATAATAATCGAAATAATAAAAACTAAATAATAAGATTGTCTGAAAGCCTTTCAGTAAAAAAAACAAAAAAAAAATAAAAAATAAAAAAGTATCAGGTTTTTGCGATTTACGAACCACTGACCTTCAGCGACACTGTCCAACGCATTGCCCACTACGCTACAGCTAACACCAGGAAGTGATGATCCGTAATCTCATACTATTGATAGCCGTTGTTAACTGATGCTAGTATGGCATTTTTAGACACTATATTATCATTTATCTTACGAAGAACTGCGTGTTTTTGTTAATTCTTCAGTGCGCCATTGCTTTGAAAAACGTGTAAGCTACAATAAGAAAATCATCAAATACCCGACGCAAGATGGCGTATGGCACAGAGAGTTCTGGGCGAGGATTGTCGCGTGACATCTGCGAACGGCTGGTGTTCGTTAATTCAATGGTGGGTGTCAAAAGTCCGTTATTTTTGCAAATATCTCTCAAACGATAAGAGATATGAAAAAAATGGAACAAAGCTGTAGAGAATTTTTTCCTCTACAAATTCGTTTATTCAATTTTCGCGACAGATGAACGGTTTACTTGCAATTAAAATTACATTACAAACGGCTTTTTTGGTATTACTAACGTATTTCTTGTCCGAAATATTTCAAAAAGCGAGGTTCTGGTCTCTGGTAGCCAACAATTATGTCTGTAAAATTTGGTGCCGATCGGTTGAGCGGTTCGACCTAAAAAGTGGGAACACGTTACAGTCAGACACACATCGTCAACTCGCCGCTATTTTTGCAAATATCTCTGCAACGATGCAAGATATAAAAAACACATAATATAGCGAAGTTGTAGAGAATTTTCCCCTCTACCAATTAGGCTATTCAAGTTTTGTATCAGATGAACGGTTCGTTTGCAATTACAATTATATTACAAACGGCTTTTTTGGTATTACTACCGTATTTTTTGTCCGACAAATTTGAAAAAGGGAGTTTCTGATCTCTGGTGGCCTACAATTATGTCTGTAAAAGTTTGTGCTGATCGGTTGAACTGTTCGTCTTAAAAACAGGGAACACGTTACGGACAGACAGACAGACGGACAGACAGACAGAGCCGGCCGCGGTGGCCGAGGGGACTGAGGCGCTTCAGTCACGGTCTGCACGGCAACTACGGTCGGGGCTTCGAATCCCCCCTCGGGCGTGGATGTTTGTGCCGTCCTAGTTCGTAAGTAGTTCATAAGTAGTTTGTAAGTTTAGGGACTGATGACCCCGTAGTTAAGTCCCATAAGCTTTACAAACATTTGAACATTTTTGAGACAGACAGACATACATCCCAAAATCGCCGCTATTTTTGCAAATATCTCTGAAACGATATGAGATATGAAAAAAACATGAGAGAGCAAAGTGGTAGAAAATTTGCTCCTCTACAAAGTAGGTTATTCAATTTTCGTTTCAGATGAACGGATAAGTCGTTATTTTGATTTAAATTTCGAGCTGTCAAAAGACGATCGCAAAGGCCCACTTTTAGTGTTCCTACCGTAACCTAAAGTGGGCCAAAATGGTGCATCTTTTTCTTGCTCATTCCAGTACCAATGAAACGGTATGGCTGTCATTAAAATGTTTATTACATAGTGTACAGTGACCAGAATAGAGCATTCTGATGAGACACTGCAAAAAGCAGATTGTCCGGTGTAAAAATAGTGACTTGTCGACCTATGGCAAGGAGTCGTGTTGGTATTCATGAGTGGGTTTCCTTTGTCCTCCCCTTGGAAACGCCTCATGCCCACGGGCAGCACACGAGCGTGTGTACAATCCTGTGTGTTTGAAAATGGATAAGCTGTATCTACTCCAGCTGCGATCAATTTATCACCATCTCACGGTTTCACTCCTGTCTCTTGTTCTTCCTCTTCTTCGCAAGAACATTTTTACAGCACAGAAATATACTTATAAACCATGATGATGCACTTCTAAAATAAATTGCTGCGTTCACTAAATCACAAAAGAGAAGAAAGTAATCACCTTCAACAATATATTGGAAATATATCGGCAGTACAAATTTACATGGAAAATGAAATATATCGACATTAGTATATACAGAAACTATGTAAAGGTATTTATATGTCAGTGGCACGACAAACTCACTCATTGTCCCATTAGTGTCAGGTTAGTTGTTATTTGTTACTAGCATTAGATGCTGGCGCTTCCCCGATGTATATTTACTCTATTCTTCGGTGATTCCATACACTTCTTCCCCCTCTTTGCACCGCTTTCTACCTCACACTCAGTCCATTACAGTTACCTCAATTCTAATGACGATGTATCTTCTGAACATTATGTCCTATAACAACACAATTTTCCATGTAGGTAGCGTGGAATATGAAGAAACTGTTTGACAAATGTTTTGCGAATAGAGTTTGTAATAAAGACGTAATAAATTACAACCTCCAGCTTAATAGGTAGTTACCCTGACCACTGCGCCACAGGGAAACAACGATCAACCTACTGTGCGTGCTATCTTGCGGCAACTCTTTCCAGAAGCCAATTCTCGACTTATTCACACACTACTAACATGTTGCATTTGCCATTTTCGCTGATTTCTTGCGGTATTTCGTTGATTCCCTTAAGATATGGGACCTCGTGTGCAACCGCATTGAAGAAGGGGTTAATGGCCATCTTCTTCTCGTCCGGAAAAACAGAGGACATTTTTGATCCTGCAGCTATGATTACTCAAGATACAAAAGAAATTACATTAGTTTCTGGCGTGCATTCTGTTAAATCGAGCCGGCCGCGGTGGCCGAGGTGACTGAGGCTCTCCAGTCCCAGTCAGCACGGCCACTACGGTCGGGGGTTCGAATCCCCCCTCGGGCATGGATATTTGTGCCGTCCTTAGTATAAGGTAGTTCGTAAGTAGTTTGTAAGTTTAGGGACTGATGACCCCGTAGTTAAGTCCCATAAGCTTTACAAACATTTGAACATTTTTTTTGTTAAATCGATGGATAAGTTTGAAAATCAGTACCCATCTTTGATACAAACCAGGGTCCTCCTGCTTGCTAGGCTGATGCGTTGACCACTAAGTCGCTGGGACATAACCATCTCTGTGCGGGAAACCATACCATGCCTCCTGTCAAACCCGAATTTTCAGCTCATCTACGTACTATCGACGTAGTTAAATTGGTCACTTCTTCTTGTTCCTCGCGGAATTTGGCAGATTTCAAATCAGTAGCTCTGCTTTAGTCTTGCTAAAACTCAGAAATGACTTCGTCGAGTTGACTTTTTCGCTTCGTTCGCTTTAATAGAGGAGTGGTTAATAATGGAAGGGGTTACCCAAAGGAACTGTTAAAAATTAAAAAAAAAAAATTGTAATTTTGTATGGGCATCGCCTTCTGGGATTAGATTCTTATTTAATGTGCTACTCATCCGATTAAGATAAAATGGTACCCATTTTAGCTTGAAAACAAGACGAATGGCGCTGCCTACAATATAAATCTATAGTGCAACGGTAAGAGTACTTTACAACAGACTACAAAACCACAATTGGCACAGTTTACCTTCAGTACAAGAGACACATTAGTGTTTACATAAAGTTTCGTACGGTGCATGACGGAGGGTACTTATACAGAATTCTACACCGTTTGCCCAATAATCTTGAAATTTGGTAGATAAATGCAATTTTCACATAGACGGGATGTTGGAGATGAACAGAGATAGGGGGCAGGAGGAGACTGGCAGAGAGCGACAGAGTTAGTATCATAGACAGGTGGGTGGGTGCGTGCATGCAGGGGGAGGGGCGAGGAAGATACGGAGGACAAGAGGAAGAGGACGACATGGAGGAAGAGGCTACGTTAGTTGTAGCCCTTGGGAATTTACTTTCACGGATGAAATAGGGCATCTATTTCTGGCTTCTTTGTGTATAACTTAAAGTTCACTAAGCAAAAACTATAGGGCGTTCAGATTAGACGATTGTATGGAGCAAAACTGGCCCGAAGGCATTGGACGAGGCATCTGTAGCAAGCAATAGTTGTTTGGACGGATAGTAAATGTACAGTTGACGAAGCAATTCCGTTTTGAGTCTTTGAAATTATTCTCCGCGCTCTTCTTGGTCCACTGAAGTGGCATATTTTTGCGTCTGAGACGATTAAGAAGGCCGGCAATTTGGCCGCCCTCGGAATTCATTTTATGTAGTAGTTCACTTTTCTTAGAATGGCTTGTAGTTCATGAATATTCTCGGGCGAAGATAGTCTCTAAAACGCCAGAAAATGTTTCATAAGAGACGAGCATCGTTTACGTGGATGCTGTGTGAGAATTATTCGGTTCCTGCGTTGAAAAATGAGCATTTTTATGCTACATTTCAGGCCTCCTTCAGTCAAAATTGTGAAACGAAATTCTAAATTCTTGACATGTTGTTCTGGTGTTTGTCCGGAGACGATTATTTCGTCAAAATAGTTGAAACATGTTGGTGAGTTGGACATGGCTTGTGCAAAGCATTTTGAATAACGCCAATGCGGAAGCGCTGCCGAAGGTTATGCGTTATCCGAACAAGCCGATGCGTGTATTGACTCCAAATATTTCCTCGCTCGAAGGAGTTGCCGGTAGACGTCTGCTAAGTATTTATTAATTATCTTCTGAATTCTTTAAAGTGGGAATGTACGAATGCTTGTTTTTGCATTGATGTCTCAACGTCGTTGCGTAGTGCACGTGGCAAAGGCCACACGAGGAAACTGCGTGTTAATTGTCCTGTATCTCTAAACCAAATATATATATATATACCAAAAGCGTCGAGCCGAATACGACAGGACCCGTTCTTTAATAAACCATTGTAAACGATACATTCTTTCGTCAAGTTCTTATACAATGCTGGCAGTGTCACTTTCCTAGCACTGAAATGATTTCTCCGTTGTAGGGGTCAGATGCAGAGATGAGTTTTGCAAAGACGGTTTGCCATTTTTTTATATGTTTTCTTGTTCAGTATCATTACTGAATCTTCCGTGTCGAGTAGAAATGGTGTAATCCTGTCACAAGTCTTCAAAGTGAGCAACAACTTGTGGTTTGTCCTCTGAATTTTGCTACCAGTGCTAGTGACTTTTTTCTGTAGGACAAAACTGTCGTTTTCTGCGTTTCCTTTGACCACGTTTGTGTGTCCGTATATTGTTCGTTTTCTGCATCGCTACTTATTTGACTTTTGAGCAAACGACGGCGCGGTATTGGACCATGAATTCATACTAATTTCAAATTCAAATGTTTGTATAGCTTATGGGACTCAACCTAAACTTACAAACTACTTATGAACTAACTACCACTAAGGACGGCACAAATATCCATGCCCGAGGGGGGATTCGAAGCCCCGATCGTAGTGGCCGTGCAGACCGTGACTGGAGCGCCTCACTCCCCTCGGCCACCGCGGCCGGCCATACTAAATTCCATTTGTTCATGTCTGAGGGTCGTTCTGCAGAAAGCAGCGTGTGTATTCTGATTCTTGTGGACGCAGACCGGCTGTGTTGAAAAGTGCCTGTTTATTTGAAGCAATTCAACAGTCACTCTTTTTCTTATCATAAGACTGTAATGACATGTATTGAATCCAGGATACTAGTAGCTCCCGCATGAGCAGTACTAGCCCATCTTATGCATAATGATGACACCATACGGTCATCTAAAGAGGATTTACTTTATTCTGAGATTTTCGAGACGTTGGCAGTTAACATAACATCTAGTTTGCTTCCCTGAGTGGAAAGACTCAGCGACCGCCATTGGTGTGGAACAGTGCCGCAGGGCGCACACAGTACGTAGGCAGCGAACGGACTGTGGTGAAAGGACGTAATTCCTGTGGCGGTGGCAAATCGGTGCTGGCTGACCACGAAGTCTCTTGCTGCGAGCTTGGGAGGGAGTTTTAGTCACGAGCATTAGCCTTGGGAGCCTCAGAGGGGTTCCTCGCAAGTCGACGGAAATTCGGAGCGCCTTTGTGAAACTCAGAATAACACGACTCGCTGCTGTATGTGTGTTTCCGTTGCCGGATTTTGTCACCAGAAAGTTCGAGAAACGTCTCCGTGCCTGAGACACTATTGGACAGCCGCTTGATGTTAACAGATCAATGGCCAAATTCCTTCCTTGCGGAATTTGGTTCTGTAATTAGCGGAATTTGTGCACAGTCCCTTTGGTGGAAGTTTCTTGCTTAAGAGTATTACATGCCTTTGGTGGACGATAATTATGCTTTATGCTGGTGCGGTGAGGCAGTCCTCTTGGTAGATAGCAGAGAGACGGAGAGGAGCGAGGAAGCAGACTTCAGCATCTACCGCACTGTCGTAGCTGAGCGCTTCCATTACCTGGAGCGTTTCTACCACTGCTGTGGACAATCCACGTGCTGTACACAGTGCTAAAGTAGGTAAGAATAGATAGCGACCAGTATCAAAGTAGTAGTTCGAGTATTAGCAGAAGTTAAAGAGATGCGCTTCTCAGTTGCTCACTTGAAACAGGCGCTTATCTTGAATATGCAATGGATAAATATGATATTTCTGTGGTTATTATAGTGATAATGCGTTATCCATACTTATATTGTTGGGAATCAATTTGAAAGGTAATATTTTTCGTACTTTGCTAACTTAGATTTGTGCATTTTTTAAAAGTTATGTTAGATGTTTGAGAATTGTGCAGAGGGGGTCCATTGCAGTGCGGGTAAACTTCTAATAGTTGTTATTTATAGGTCTCCTGGCCCTGATTTTAAAACATTTCTCAAACTACAGAGGGTTCTAAGATCAATGCATAGGAAGTACAAAACATTGTTGCATTTGGTGATTTCAACATTAATTGTATAAATGAAACTTCCTGGCAGATTAAAATTGTGTGCCGGCACCGGGACTCGAACCTGGTAGAGCGCTTGCCCGCGAAAGGCAAAGGTCCCAGGTTCGAGTCCCGGTTCCGGCACACAATTTTAATCAGCCAGGAAGTTTCATATCAGCGCACACTCCGATGCAGAGTGAAAGTTTCATTCTTAATTGTGTAAGTGATTGTGCAAGATAAAAAATGACTTTAGGGATGTTTAATACTTTTCACCTGTTGCGAACAGTATTCTTTTCAACAAGGTACAACCACTAACTGGCAGCCTGAGTGCCTGACAAGAGGAATAAGAATATCATGTACAATAAAGCGTGAACTATAAGAGATTGTAAACCGCAATCAGAACGAAACAGCAGTAATCCGTTATTGTAAAGTTCGGAAAAATGCCATTAAGAAGGAAAAAAGTATGTGGTATACAGAAATAATTGCTAGTTCTCAGGATAAAATTAAACCATATGATTAGTCGTGAAGAAAGTATCTGTTCTACATAACCGATTTGAGGATATAAAGTCAGTGCGTAATGGACACAGTTCTGATATGTCAGATATATGTACAGTATTTAATAACCACTTCCTGAATATAGTTTGCGAATGAAACGGAACCTTATTTCCTACAAGTAATCATATAGCTCTTATTGAAAATAGCATTCCGACACTCTTATCTGAAGTAGTCTTCCGTAATACTGACAGCGGACAGATTGAGTCAGTAATTAAATCACTGAAGACGAAGGACGCTTTTGGATATAATGGGGTATCTAGAAGAATACTTACGTATTGGTACACCTCTGTTAGCCCAGTACTTAGACATTTTGTATTTTTTCCTACCAGAGTGGGCAGTATCCCAACAGATTGAAGTACTCATTAACGGAACCACCTTAAAAGAGGGAGGAAGTGATAATGTAGACAGCTTTACACCTATTTCTATGCCATCAGGTTTTCCTAATGTTATGTAAAAGGGTGTTTATTCAAAGTTAATTCATCATTTCAGTTCCCATAATTTGCTGCCAAAGTACAATTTGGTTTCAGAATTGATTTTAGTACCTAAAATGCTATATTCTCTTGTCTCCCTGTGGTACATGATGGATTAAATACAAAACTGTGCACGGTAGGTGTAGTCTTTGATTTAACTAAACATTATTTTGCGTTGATCACAAGCTATCTCTGCAAAAAGTTAGAACATTATGGAATAAGTGGAGTAACTTACCAATTTTCACCTCTTACTTTAATAAGAGACAGCAGAAGGTGATTCTCTGCAGTTTTAAAACTGGCTGAGATATGAACTCTCAATGGGTGAAAGTTAAGTGAACGGTGACCCAAGGGTCTATCCTGGGGCACTACTGATTCTCATTTATATGAATCATATGCCGTCTACCATAATACGAAATTGTTGGATATTTCTGTTTTATGATGATACTATCTTGGTACTGAAGGATGTTGCAAGATTCCCCTCCTTGGACCAAACCTATTGTACTGTGTAGCTGTAGTCCTGAGTTCGCAGAAGATGGAAAACTGGGGCGTACAGATTTATCGGCCCACAGTGATCATCAGGAACCTGCATATGTAAGCCAATCCATTCTTGAGTTGACTTGGTGAGCACACTATTAGGCTCTGCTCATACCTATTTTTGTAGAACCGCTCTCGTTGCTGACGTTTCCTTTGCAGATTGATAGCACACTGGAGTATCGGTGTAAGTGCTAGAGCTGAAAATTTCTAAGTCTTTGCGGGTAAGTTGCTTCTTAAAATAAAAATGTAGGATGCCAATTATGGTGTTTTATTAAGGACGTCACCATAATACAACGCCAAAAATGTATAACTTTTACCCTAACCAGTACGAATTACTAACGACACCGAGAGCATGGCTGCTGCTTGTACAGTACAGAACAGGTCCTAACAGCGACTGCCTACCGTTGGCGCGCAGCCGAGGCCTCCTCACTATTTCGTACCTTGTCGGCATTTCTCATGATAGCTGGTGTATTAAGTCGTAATTCAATTATTTCTCTGTTCATACAGAATTAAACAAAATAAAATGACTAATAAAAACGAATAATCCTTAGACCGCTACTAACGTCTGTATGCCACCAACAGTTAGTTATAAACAATTATTAATAAATACAAAACTGCCACTTCGCACCATATCAAGGGGGCTTCCTCAGTTTATCTGCTGCCAGCGTAACGGAGGATAGTCTCATGCAGGCGCCTTCCAGAATCTTCTACCCCACCACCCAACCACTCACGCCATATGGTTGGTTGGTTGGTTGGTTGTTATGGGGGGTTTTAGGGGGACTAGACTACTATGGCCATCAGTCCTCCATTTCATAGCTAGGCGACACACAGAAAAACATAATAGTCTATAAATGTGCCTGAGCTAAATTTAAAATAGTGCAGAATAAAAGAATACACCGTCAATGAAATATTGACAGAGTCAACAAGAGACGATACGAAAGACGCCAGACACACAGTAGCAAATACGAGATAAAAATGACAGAGTCAATGAATGTGGTTGACCGACCATGAGTATAAAAAGGGAAAAGCCAACCACATAGCGTACACAAGGAAAGCTGTAGTCGAAAGACGCGTCAAGTGGAACATAGATAATGATCTAAAAGACCACCCAGAGGACTTATAGCAACTGGTAAATCCCCCCCCCCCCCCGCACGAAGAAATCGTAAAACCACATTAGCCACAGAGGCATCGTCGCCGAGCACCAAAGAGAGAGTGTTCGGGAGGTTAAACGAATTCCTCAGTGAAGCTAAAATGGGACACTGAAGTATAAAATAGACCACTGTCAATGTAGCACCACTCCATATGGCACCTACTGCGACTTCTGCCGTGGGAACTGCGACGCCTCTGCCTGCCAGCTAGCTGTTAAACCGATCGCCACTGCAAACCTCTTTTTACTGCGGGCGCGCATATAGAATCATAATAAAAATATAAAGCTGACAATAGAATAAATTTAACCCCCATACTAGAACCCTTAAAATGTTTTTGAAAATATCATTGCAGTATCAAATAATGCGGTCTAAGAAATAAGTTCATGGCTTGTAGAAAATAAATTGATGCTAAATCACAGTACGACTAAATTTTTACAGTTTCTAATACACAATTCAACAAAAATTGACATTTCAGTTACACAGAACTGGCACATGATAAATGAAACTGAACAGTTTAAATTTCTAGGCATTCACATAGATAGTAAGCTGTCGTGGAAAGCCAATGTTCAATATCTTGTTTGCTCATTTTAATTCGCTTATGACGTTTTATTTTTTTATTTATTTTTATTTAATTTTTTTAACTTCTCTGGTTAAAAAAGGTTATTTACTGCGCAGAAACGAGCGGTTAAAGCAATAAGTGGGGTAAGCTCGCGTAGTTCTTGTCGACCCCTGTTTAGTATCCTGGGGATTCTGACATTGGTCTCTCAGTAAATATTACCTTGAATGTCGTTTGTTGTTATGACATTTCCATATTACCAAGAGTTTGGCGCTTTCGCTCAGTTAATACTAGACAGAAATTGAATATGCGTTTAGATTGGACCTCCTTGTCCTTTGTGCAGAAAGTTGTGTAGTATTCTGCACAATCCATTTCTGATAAACTGCCACAAGACTCCTAAATGCTTAGTAGTAATCCTCAAACCTTTGAAAACAAATTGAAAAGTTCCTCATGGCTCACTCTTTCTATTCTATAGAGATATTCCTGGAATTTTCTTTTAAATTAAGCTGATTTCTGCGTTACGATGTATGTTCGTTTTGAAACTTACTGGCAGATTAAAATTGTGTGCCGGAACCGGGACTCGAACCTGGGACATTTGCCTTTCGCGGGCAAGCGCACTACCGACTGTGCTACCCCGACACGACTCACGATGCCGCCTCACAACTTAACTTCCGCCAGTACCTCGCCTCCTACTTTCCAAACTTCACAGAAGCTATCCTGCAAACACGCAAGACTAGCACTCCTGGAAGAAAGGATATGGTGGAGACATGGCTTAGCCACAGCCTAAGGGATGTTTCCAGAATAAAACTTCACTCTGCAGCGGAGTGTGCGCTGATATGAAACTTCCTGGCAGATTAAAATTGTGTGCCGGAACCTGGTCTCGAACTTGGGACCTTTGCCTTTCGCGGGCAAGCGCACTACCGACTGTGCTATCCCGACACGACTCACGATGCCGCCTCACAACTTTACTTCCGCTAGTACCTCGCCTCCTACTTTCCAAACTTCACAGAAGCTATCCTGCAAACACGCAAGACTAGCACTCCTGGAAGAAAGGATATGGTGGAGACATGGCTTAGCCACAGCCTAAGGGATGTTTCCAGTATGAAACTTCACTCTGCAGCGGAATGTGCGCTGATATGAAACTTCCTGGCAGATTAAAATTGTGTACCGGAACCGGGACTCGAACCTGGGACCTTTTCCTTTCGCGTTTTATTTATGGTTAGGCCTGTCGTGTTGCACTTTATCTGTGACTACGTTTTTAATTACAATTTGACTCATTCCATGTCTACGGAGACTTGCTCCTTAATTTGGTCTTGCGGAACACGATAAATATAAATAAACAAATTTATGTTGTCAGTGTAGTATTTATTTTACGTTTGCTCACAGCGAATATGAATTGTATTAGTTTCTCATTAGAGCTTGTCTCACATAGATACAAACGTCTCTCATTATGTTGGTTGTTTTGATATAGTTAAACATTATTAAACGCAGTCGTGTGAGAGTAGACATTTATTTACTGGGTATGGACTTATTAAAACCAGTTTATTAGCGTGAAATATTTCTAGAGAACTCATATGTTCCTGTTAAGTGTCAATATTATCCGTACACCTCACTTCGTGCTTATAGCGCGTTAATTGGTTTGCTGATGTAACCGTAACAACTAGGTATTTTCCATACTAAATAATCAATGGTGACATCGCGTCATTCAGCATTTGATTCATTAAAACACCGATCAAGAGCTGTGGTAGATTTTGGTCCGATGATGAGCATATTCTCAAATCTCAGTAACTCGAAACATAAACAAAACAACAGTTTATTTGACGTATGGCAGAAATAACGGTTTACACATGTCGCGAAACGAAAGACATTTAAATCCGATATAGCGGTAGGTATAGTACACAGTGTAAAACAGTTACCGGTAGGAATGAACATACGGGCTCATTGAACAAACGTTTTGACGAGAAAGTTGTTTGCAGCATCGAGTGCCGGCTTTTGTACTTGCAGAAAAATTCGGTATGATAGGCTATAGATAGGTTCGTGTCACCACATGATCATTGCAGTAACCGTGATTCATGTAATTTGTCTCAGAAACCGAAATCAGATATTGTTGTGGTGTTGGCCTTCAGCCCGGAGACTGGTTCGATGCAGCTCTCCAGCCTGGGCAAGTCTCTTCATCTCCTCATAATAACGGTAACCCACGCCCATTTGAATCTGTTTACAGTATTTGTCCCTTGGTCTCCCTCTGAGATTTTTCCCCACACACTTCCTGCCAATGCTAATTTCATTATTTCTTGCTGTCTAAGAATATGTCCTACCACTCGATCCCTTCTTTTAGTGAAAGTATGACAAAAATTCTTTTTCTCCCCAATTCTGTTCGGTACCTCCTCATTAGTTGTGTCATCTACCAACCAAACCTTTAGCATTCTTCTGCAGCACCACATTCCAAAAGCCTCTATCCTCTTCCTGTCTGAAATATTTATCGTCCATGTTTCATCCCCATAGTAGGCAGCACTCCACACAAATCTACATCTACATAGATACTCTGCAAATCACATTCAAGTGCCTGGCAGAGGGTTCATTAACCACTTTCATAACTTCTCTCTACCGTTCCATTCTCTAATAGCGTGCGGGAAGAAAGAACACCTAAATCGTTCCGTTTTCGAACTAATTTCTCTTATTTTATTGGTATGGTCATGTCTCCCTAAGTAGGTGGGTGCTAGCAAAATATTTTCACATTCGGAAGTAAAAGTCGGTGATTGAAACTTCGCAAACAGATCACGCCGCATTGAATAACGTCTTTCTTTTAATGATTTCCACCCCAATTCGTGCAATATTTCCGGGACGCTCCCCCCCCCCCCCCCCGTAACGTGATAAAACAAAACCAGCTGCCCTTCTCTGAACCTTCTCAATGTCTTCCGTCAGCCTCACCTGGGAAATGCTTCAGAAAAGACGTCTTTACGCTTAAGTTAATATTCGATGTTAACAAATTTCTCATTTTCAAAAACACCTTTCTTCCCATTGGCATTCTGCATTTATGTCCTCTGTACTGCACCAACATATGTTATTTTACTTCCCAAGTCATCTACGACCCTTATTATTTCGTTACCTAATCTAATTCCTTTTCTAATTTTCTTAGACTGCATTCCATTACCATTGTTCTGCTCTTGTTAATGTCCATCTTATACGATCCTTTAAACACACTGTCCATTCCGTTCAATTGGTCTCCCAATTTCTTTGCGGTCTCTGACAGAATTACAATGTCATCGGCAAAACCCCGATGTTTTTATTTCTTCACTCTGAACTTTAATTCCTTCTCCAAATTTCTCCTTGCTTTCCTTAACAGCTTGCTCAATGCACACATTGCATAACATTGGAGAAAACCGCGGCGGGTTAGCCGTGCGAACTGGGGCGCCGTGCTGCAGTGCGCGCACCCGTTCGCCGTCGGGGGTACGAGTCCCCCCTCGCTCATGGGTGTTTGTTTTGTCCTTAGGTTATTTTATCTTAGTTTAAGTAGTTTGTAAGCTGCGGACTAATAACCACGCAGTTGAGTCCGATAGATTTACAAACATTTGAACATTTTAATTGGAGAAAGACAACAACCCTGCCTTACTCCCGTCCCAACCCGTGCTTACCTTGCATGCCACTCGAATCTTCCACCAGCCGTCTCGTTTTTGTACAAGTTGTAAATAACCCTACGTTCCTGTAGTCTTCATAATTTGGAAGAGTGTATTCCAATCAACATCGTCATGGTCCATATCCACAACAGCTATAAATGTAGTTTTATCTTTCCTTAATAAATCTTCGCCGCGGTGGAGTAGCCGAGCGGTCTAAAGCGTCTCGCTGCGGAGCGCGCGGTTGCTCGCCGCAGAGGTTCGAGTCCTCCCTGGGGCATGGGTGTGTGTGTTGTCCTTAGGTTAGTTTACCTAGGTTTAAGTAGTTTGTAAGCTACGGACTGATGACCACGCAGTTTGGTCCAATAGATTTACAAACATTTGAACATTTTTTTGAATAAATCTTCCAAGATAAGTCGTGATGTGAGTATTGCCTCCCGCGTCCTTATATTTCTCCTGTACCCAAAATCTTCATCCCCGAGGTCAGTTTCTACAAGCTTTTGCAACCATGACTTATGAAACTGGTGGTTGTGTAATTTTCACTACTGTCTGCGCTTGCTTTCTTTGAAATGGGGTTATTACACTTTTCTTAAAGTCTGAGGTTATTTCGCACAACATCTTACGCACCAGGTTAAATAGTTTTGTCATGGATGGCTCTCCCAGAGTCTTCAGTAGCTCTGAGGGAATGTCGTCTACTCCAGGGGCCTTGTTACTTCTTAGGTCTTTCAGTGCTCTCTCAAATTTTTCTCTATGTATAGTACCTCCCATTTCATCTCCTTCTACTGCTCTTCCCTTCCTACAATGTTGTTTCTAAGTTCATCTGCTTTGTAGAGTCGCTCTATATACTCTTTGCACCTTTCTGTTTTCTATTCATTGGTGAAAACTGTTTTTCCATCTGAGACATTTGGAGACAAGAAAAACAGCTTTATGAATATCATCATACAGCTGTTTTTCTCGTCTCCAAATGTCGCTTTTATTTTCCAGTAGGCGTGCTAAAAGAAAAACCATTTACATAGTAATGGCCAATATGTATTTACATTTGAGTGATATAAAATTTGTACACATGATAAATATAAAAACTTAATACTTTTCTTACATGAAATTTCATGCTTTACAATTTCCATAATTTGGCATTTTTAATCTGGAGTAGCCGTTTTTGAGATACAGACGTTGGAGCCGACTCTTTAGGCAAGTTGATAAAAATGACAAATTTGAAAACGATTGCTGCTATATGATTGTACCGATTTTGACATTTGAATAGGTCACCAAAGTAAAATATAAAGCGGTGTTATTTTGGTAAGTATAACATCTTCAGTAGGATGCATAGTTTCCGAGTAATAGACGAAAATGTAAAGGAAGTCCGAAAATTTGTCTGTTTTTTTTTTTTTTTTTTTTTTTTTTTTTTTTTTTTTTTTTTTTTTTTTTGCCATAAAATTGTAGTCTCGAGAGTTTTGAAGGACGAATACATGTATTGTACACACTGTCAACCATAAACACGAGATAAAAAAGATAATAAAATAATATACCTTACTTTTTGCAAGCAAAAGGCCTCCTTTGTGACGACGTTATTGGACTATGCAGTCCGCTCTAGAATATTTTTATAAAATAATAATAATCATCATCATCATCATGATTATAGACTGATTATGCCTTTCAGCGTTCAGTCTGGAGCATAGTACCTCTAATAAAATTCCTCCATGATCCTCTATTCAATGCTAACATTGATGCCTCGTCTGATGTTATGCCTTTTACTTCAAAATCATTCTGCACCGAATCTAAGTACTTTCTTCTTGGTCTACCTCGACTCCTCTTACCCTCCGCTGCCGCGCTTATGAGTCTCTTAGGTAACCTTGCTTCTCCCATGCGTGTAACATGAACCTACCATCTCAGTCTGTTCGCTCTAACTGCTTCATCTATGTTGTTCATTCCCAATTTTTCCTTGATTTCTTCATTATGGACACACTCCTGCCATTGTTCCCATCTATTAGTGTCTGCAGTCATTCTTGCTGCTTTCATATCTGTAACCTCTACCTTATGAATAAGGTAACCTGTATCCACCGTACTGTCACTCTCATACAACTAAGTTGGTCGAAAGATAGAGCGGCGCGCCGCTAACTTAGTCTTGGTACTTACTTCCTTCTTGCAGAAGAGAGTAGATCTTAGCTGAGCACTCACTGCATTAATTTTGCTGCACCTCGATTCCAGTTCTTTCGCTATGTTGCCATCCTGTGAGAAAATACATCCCAGGTACTTGAAACTGTCCACCTGTTCTAACTTCGTTCCTCCTATTTGGCACTAAATCTGTTTAAATCTCTTTCCCAATGACATTACTTTCGTTTTGGAGATGCTGATCTTCATATCATAATCCTTGCACCTCTGATCGAGCTCTGAAATATTAGTTTGCAACCTTTCAATTGAATCGGCCATTACAACTAAGTAGTCCGCATATGCGAGACAGCTTATTTTGTTTTCACCTATTTTAATGTCGCCCTGCCAGTCTACTGTTTTCAACATATGATCCATGAATAGTATGAACAACAGTGGTGACAGGTTACAGCATTGTCTTACCCCTGAAACTACCCTGAACCATGAGCTTAATTTGCCATCTACTCTAACTGCTGCCTGACAGTCTACGTATAGCCTTTAATTGCCTGCAGAAGTTTGCCTCCTATACCATAATCTTATAGAACTGACAGTAGCTTCCTCCTTGGGACACAATCAATAATAATAATAATGATAAAGAAAAATAGGGACGTTGTTTCCCAAAGGAAACAAAAATGATTCCCAACATATGTTAAAATAAATTTTGCAGCTGCGGGCCGCTTAGAGTGTTGTCAGAACACGCGCCAGTCTCCCCCGTTCCTGTTTCCCAACGGCCGGCCGCCCGCTCAGCCGCTCGTCTGCTCTGGCACTGCGCTCTTACACGCTTCACGTTATCAGTCGATTAGTAACACTAGAAAACAATGCAACATATAGAAGTATTTTTACATACTATTATATGTATTCAATAATAAGCTCCATGAAGCACATCGTTATAAAATGTAAATTACGTTCATTAGATTTTTTTAAAGAAAAATATTTATCTCGGCTCCAGAAGGTCCTAGAGCAACATTATTTGTTTCAAAATCAGTGAAAAACTGTCAGCAACACATTCCTTTAACAATTTCTTTCATAACATAAAAATAGAAATAGTCAGTTCAAGAAAACGGACCCAAGAAGTGCCAGTTTTTCAAAGTCATTTTTTGATACGTACCCATAACAAAATCTAAAAAATTATTTAATAGTATGATATTACAACTTTTCACGAAGGAAACAGACGAAAAGCCATTACTCTAGATCGATCGCCTGACCAACACTAGCCAATTTTCCAGGAGCCCTTTTAAAAATACTGAATATTTTAAATTCTTCGAAAAAGGTCCTTTTTATCGTATTTAGTGCCATATTCACGGTAAATAATAATGTTGGAAACGTGAATGTTGTCGAGTTATAAGGAATCTAGTTTTTAAACAATTTTAAGTGTTTTTTTTATATCTCTAAATATATTAATCCAATCGGTACTTATAAAAAAGCAATCGCTGGATATGTTTTAACATTTTCCCATAGGACTTATCGTTTTTTTATTTATTTAATAAAAACAGTTTTTTGGAACTATGCCAAGTTTTTCGACAAATTTCGGTATTTACACTTGAGTTTCATTAAATAGAAACTCTATTTGTAATCTAATTTCCTACACGCTCATTTTTTTCGGATAACGTTTTTTGCAAATTTAGCATTACGCCTTCACAGAATGCTCGGACTAATCATCTTCCTGAAATGTGCGAAACTGCCGCCGCTTCATCTCATTTCACCAGATATTGATCAGGCAAAGAATGTCCAGTGTGGCGCTTGGGAAAGAGCCACACGTCAACATAGCGCAGGATATAACCAGGCATAATAGTATACATTAATGTAGCATAACCCATGCAAATTGTTACTTTATTTGAAGGTGAAGGTGACTGCAGTACCAGAAAGGTTCGCGTTTCAGTTATTTCAGGCAGCGCAGCAACCATTAGCACACACTAGGTACTGGCGGCAACGCTTCAAGTAGCGCCTACGTTGCACTCCCCCACAGCTGAAACGTACAGGCTGCCAACAGTGGAGGAAGCGGCGAAGTGGTGTGTGGCGCAACAGGTATCACATGCGAGCTCCGCGCTGACGGAGTGGTAGCGAGCCATCCTGACAAGTGGACTTTGCACCTAATTCTAGTACGACAGTTTACATTGCAAGCAATGAACTTGAACACAGAAATTCACTGGATGGCTTCATACGGTACCAAGGCGCCGCCGTTTGGATCCAATTTGACTTCTGAATCGCCCAATTATTAAAATTATCGAGCTACTTATTAATGAACAGTATAGGTGCTGTGATTCTTCACTTCCTCCCGGCGTATTTGATAATCAAAATATCCACGGGTGTACTGCCGGTCTATAGTGTCCAATGGGCACAATATATCAGCGATCATACATGTCGACATCATCAGGTGAACTGACGGACTGAGCTCCTGGAAACGCGCCGGCACGGAGATCCGCACGCTACGGCTGCTCGAAGGGAACTGGGTTCTAGCCCGGTAGTGGGCGATTTAAATACCCTAGGCCCGCGGAGCGACTCCTCCGCGGTTCGTGCCCCGCGCAGCGGTCGCGTAGTGGAACCGATTGCGAAGGCGTCTGAGTTAACGTCGGTGTGAGGGCTCTGTCTGCCGTGGTCGTCACTTCGTTACGTTTGCTAGATTTACTCTTAATTAACCCGATTGCTGGCGAATACTACGAACAAACGGAGGGAGTCGCCATGGGTAGCCCACTCTCCCCTGTCGTCGCAAATTTGTACATGGAGAATTTCGAGGAGGAAGCCCTGACATCATCTGAATGGAAACCTACATACTTTTTCCGTTACGTGGACGACACTTTCGTCATCTGGCCACATGGTATGGATAAACTCCTTGACTTCCTTACACATCTGAACTCCATACATCCCAACATCAAATTAATTATGGAGACTGAAACAGAGGGTAAATTGCCATTCCTTGACGTCTTGGTCAAGAGAAGAGCTGATGGCACCCTGGGTCATAGTGTATATCGGAAGACAACGCACACTGATCTGTATTTACACGCAGACAGCTGTCACCACCCTTCACAGAGGAATGGGGTACTTAAAACTCTAGTACATGGGGCGCGCACTATCTCCGACGCAGAGAGTCTACCCCAGGAATTGGAACACCTGAGAACTGTATTTCGAAAAAATGGGTGGCAGATTCAGCGGGCTCTCCGCCCAACCACTACATCACAACCTGTGGAAACGGATGAAAACACGAGGGAGGATGTAGGCACTGCGTTCGTTCCATATACAGGCGCACTCTCGGGGAAGATCGCCCGCATTTTGAAAAAAACACCAGGTTGGAACTGTTTTTTGTCCGCCGAATAAAAGTCGTGCACTGGTGGGGAGCGCCAAAGATGATCTCGGTTTGAGGAAGGCTGGCGTGTACCAGATTCCGTGTCAGTGTGGAAAGTCATATATTGGACAGACGATGCGTACCGTCGAGGATCGATGCGTTGAACACCAGAGGCACACACGATTGATGTATCCGAGCAAGTCGGCAGTCGCTGAACGTTGTTTGTCGGAGAATCATGCGATGGAGTATGAACGCACTAGGATTGTGGTACAGACGTCGAGATACTGGGACTGCGTCGTTAGAGAGGCCATTGAAATTCGCTTAAGTGACGACCTCATAAACCGTGACTGTGGCTATAATCTTAGCAAAGCTTGGGAACCAGCGATTGAGTTAATTAAGAGTAAATCTAGCAAACGTAACGAAGTGACGACCACGGCAGACAGAGCCCTCACACCGACGTTAACTCAGACGCCTTCGCAATCGGTTCCACTACGCGACCGCTGCGCGGGGCACGAACCGCGGAGGAGTCGCTCCGCGGGCCTAGGGTATTTAAATCGCCCACTACCGGGCTAGAACCCAGTTCCCTTCGAGCAGCCGTAGCGTGCGGATCTCCGTGCCGGCGCATTTCCAGGAGCTCAGTCCGTCAGTTCACCTGATGATGGCGACATGTATGATCGCCGAAATATTGTGCCCGTTGGACACTTTAGACCGGCAGTACACCCGTGGATATTTTGAGTAGAGGTGCTATCTATTAAATCCATATAGCGCTGACGTCCTTCCAGAAGGACGACTACGGCAGTTACCTTTTTATTCTTGTCTGTAAGAATTCGTGTACAGTGTCATATTTTACTTCTTTGAATCGCCTGCTCTCATTGCAGGTCAGTTTTAGCTTGTATTGTCGATTGCAAAGTAATTGGATACAGCTGCAAAGTTGAGGTCCGTACAGAAGATACTGGAGACTTCCTCGTAGTTGGGTTTATATTTCTTGAACTTACTTCAATTATTGAGACAGTATTGCAAAACTAATGCCGTGATTGTGAAAAAATCACTTACAACGATCTTGTTCAGTCATTTGAAGGTAATTAAGAGCTCCTGAGATAAAAATGAAACCAAAAATAATTCGGCGCTCTCTGGGTTAATACTTACCTGATTGAAAATTGGGCGACACATTGGCTTTCTGATCATTCAAAAGAATAAAAATGGCATTCCACTTGGCAATTGGATATAAGAATCTTACACATAAAAAATCAGTTTTGTTCGAGTGCAAGCATAATGCAATAGAACTCGCATATGGCAACAACCTGTAAGTAAAAACTATGCGGTAGGAATAAATTATGTTTGGAATACGACAATATTTTTTAATTTTATAAATATTTATATGTTACTAGAAGGATCTATTAGATCTTCAACCATTTTATATTACACTTTGCACAACACAAAGTATATGATTGAACAGTACTCGTATTACACACTGTACAGTCGCTGTAAGCTCCGAATAGTTTAAGAGACAATCATCCAGGGATAACGTACAGGCCGTTGTTAAATCAGGAATAATTCCCTCCATTTGAAAATAAATCCGAATATGAATTGGTCCCAATTTTACACATTCATTCTGGTGTGTGCTGTCGATGTCCAGTATTGGTGCCATCGTCTTCATCATCATAACAGGAGGAACGAAATATTGCACGCATATCTAATATAAGAGTTTTATCATTATTCTTCCAGTCAGTTATAAGGTAGTTATATACAAAATCCACTCCCATGAACCACAGACATTGCCGAGGTGGGGTGGCTTGCGTGCCTCAACGATACAGATAGCCGTACCGTAGGTGCAACCACAGCGGAGGGGTATCTGTGGAGAGGCCAGACAAACGTGTGGTTCCTGAAGAGGGGCAGCAGCCTTTTCAGTAGTTACAGGGGCAACAGTCTGGATGATTGACTGAGCTGGCCTTGTAACATCAGCTAATGTGGCTTTGCCACACAGTTACTGCGAACGGCTGAAAGCAAGGGGAAACTACAGCCGTTACCCTTCCCGAGGACATGCAGCTCTACTGTATGAACATATGATGATGGCATCCTCTCGGGTAAAATATTCCGGAGGTAAAATAGTCCCCCATTCGGATCTCCGGGCGGGGACTACTCAGGAGGATGTGATCATCAGGAAAGACAATACTGGCATTTTACGGGTCGGAGCGTGGAATGTTAGATCCCTTAATCGAGTAGGAAAATTAGAAAATTTAAAAAGGGAAATGGATAGGTTGAAGTTAGATATAGTGGGGATTAGTGAAGTTCGGTGGCAGGATGAACAGGATTTCTGGTCAGGTGAGTACAGGATTATAAATACAAAATCAATTGGGGGTATCACAGGAGTAGGATTGATAATGAATAAGAAAATAGGAATGCGGGTAAACTACTATGACCAGCATAGCGATCGCATTATCATTGTCAAGATAGATACGAAACCAACACCGACAACAGTAGTACAGGTTTATATGCCAACTAGCTCTGCCGATGATGAGGAAATCGAAGAAATATATGAGGAGGTAAAGGAAATTATTCAGACAATTAAGGGAGAGGAAAACTTAATTGTTATGGGAGACTGGAATTCGGTAGTAGGACAAGGAAGGGAAGGGAAGATAGTGGGTGAATATGGTCTGGGCAAAAGGAATGAAAGAGGAAGCCGCCTTGTAGAATTTTGCACAGAACATAATTTAGTTATAACAAACACCTGGTTTAAGAATCACAAAAGAAGGTTGTATACGTGGAAGAGACCAGGAGACACCGGGAGATACCAGATAGATTTTATAATGGTAAGACATAGATTTCGGAACCAGGTTTTGAAGTGTAGGACATACCCAGGGGCAGACATAGACTCTGACCATAACTTGTTGGTTATGAACTGTAGGCTGAAACTGAAGAAACTACAGAAAGGTAGGAAAATAAGGAGATGGGACTTAGATAAATTGAAGGAACCTGAAGTTCTTAAGAATTTCAGAGGGAGTTTCAGGCAACAATTGACAGAAACAGGGGAAAATAAAACAGTTGAGGAGGAATGGGTAAAATTGAGAGATGAAATAGTGAAGGCAGCAGAGGACAAAATAGGTAGGAAGGCAAGAACTACAAAGAATCCTTGGATATCACAGGAGATACTAAATTTAATCGATGAAAGCAGAAAGTATAAAAATGCAGTAAATGAAACAGGCAAAATGGAGTACAGACGACTAAGAAATGAGATTGACAGGAAGTGCAAAATGGCTAAGCAGGAGTGGCTAGAAGGCAAATGCAAGGATGTAGAAGAATGTATAAATAAGGGAAAAATAGATACAGCCTACCGGAAAATAAAAGAAACATTTGGCGATAAGAAAAACAGCTCTATGAATATCAAGGACACTGATGGAAAACCGGTTCTCAGCAAAGAAGGGAAAGCTGAAAGGTGGAAAGAGTATATAGAGGGGCTCTACAAAGGAAATGAACTTCGAGACAATATTATAGGAAGGGAAGAGGATGTAGATGAAGATGAAATAGGAGATACTGTACTGAGAGAAGAATTTGACAGAGCCCTGAAAGACCTAAGTCGAAACAAGGCCCCTGGAGTAGATGATATCCCATCAGAGCTACTGAAGTCTCTGGGAGAACCAGCCATGACAAAATTGTTTCACATTGTGTGTAAGATGTATGAGACAGGTGAAGTACCCTCAGACTTTAAGAAAAATGTTATAATCCCCATTCCAAAGAAAGCGGGTGCAGACAGGTGTGAAAACTACAGAACCATCAGTTTAATAAGTCATGGTTGCAAAATATTAACACGAATTATATACAGAAGGATGGAAAAGCTGGTAGAAGCCGACCTCGGGGAAGATCAGTTTGGGTTCAGGAGAAATGTAGGAACACGGGAAGCAATACTCACTTTACGGCTTATCCTGGAAGATAGATTAAGAAAAGGCAAACCAACATTTCTAGCTTTTGTAGATTTGGAGAAGGCTTTTGACAATGTTGATTGGAATAAACTCTTTCAAGTTCTGAAGCAAGCAGGAGTAAAATATAGGGAGCGTAAGGTTATTTACAACTTGTACAAAAACCAGACAGTGGTTGTCAGAGTTGAAGGGCATGAAAGGGATGCAGTGGTTGGAAAGGGAGTAAGACAGGGCTGTAGCCTTTCCCCAATGTTGTTCAATTTGTACATTGAGCAAGCTATAAAGGAAAGCAAGGAGAAATTTGGAAAAGGAATTAAAGTTCAGGGTGAAGAATTAAAAACATTGCGTTTTGCCGACGACATAGTAATTCTGTCAGATACAGCAAAGGACCTGGAAGAGCAATTGAACGGAATGGACAGTGTGCTGAAAGGTGCATATAAGATGAACATTAACAAGAGTAAAACAAGGGTAATGGAGTGCAGTGTAGGAAAATCAGGTGATGCTGAAGGAATTATATTAGGTAACGAAACAATAAAGGAGGTAGATGAGTTTTGTTACTTGGGCAGTAAAATAACAAATGACGGTCGCAGTACAGATGATATAAAATGCAGAATGGCAATGGGTAGAAAGGCGTTTTTGAAAAAGAGAAATTTGTTAACATCGAATATTGATTTAAGCCTAAGGAAGTCCTTTCTGAAGGCATTTGTATGGAGTGTTGCCTTGTATGGGAGTGAAACATGGACGATAAGCAGTGTGGACAGAAAGAGGATAGAGGCTTTTGAAATGTGGTGCTACAGAAGAATGCTGAAGATTAGGTGGGTGGATCGCGTAACTAATGAGGAGGTACTGAACCGAATTGGAGAGAAAAGGAATTTCTGGCATACCTTGA
Source organism: Locusta migratoria (assembly GCA_026315105.1). Taxonomy (NCBI): domain Eukaryota; kingdom Metazoa; phylum Arthropoda; class Insecta; order Orthoptera; family Acrididae; genus Locusta; species Locusta migratoria. The sequence goes on from CM048755.1 coordinate 460,934,390, forward strand.
CTAAAAGAAGGGATAGATTGGTAGGACACATTCTTAGACATCAAGGAATTGTGAATTTAGCGTTGGAGGGAAGTGGGTGGGGTAAAAATCGCAGAGGGAGACCAAGAGACGCGTATAGTAAGCAGATTCAAGTGGATGTGGGTTGTCGTTCTTATGGGGAGATGAAAAGGCTTGCTCAGGATAGAGTAGGGTGGAGAGCTGCATCAAACCAGTCTCTGGACTAAAGACCACAACAACAACATATACAAAATAATATGCATTTCGTATGTTACATGCATTGAAAATGCTACCGTCGTTCTTCACCTTCCCTCTCATATTCATTTGAAACGTCAGTATAACAAATCTAGGCGCTCAGGCTGAACTGATGTCTTCATAGCCCAACAATTTGATAACAAATGCGGTAAAAGAGGAAATTCACAGAGTTCCTGTGAACAAAAACTTAACCGTAGCTGTAATGAACAGCTGTAGTGTAGGAGTCTCAAACATTCCTCGCCAGATAAGGTACATTCCAAACTAATTTCTTCAATACTAGCTGGTTATCTTCGTCTCAAAATTGAATATACACTTAACGTCATTAGCACTTAGTATCAAAATCAATTCGTATTTTGCGTTCATTAAATTCCACTATTTATCTTTGAAGAATCCCATAATCATTTTAATGGGATGCACATATTAAACGTGTTTATAAATCCATCTATGAACCATCCAGCAATCTGTAAGTAAATCGAGACCGTAGGGGACGGTAAGAATTAATTTTAATGTTTGTAAGTCTATCGGACCAAACTGCGTGGTCATCAGTCCGTAGCTTACAAACTACTTAAAATTAAGTAAACTAACCAAAGGACAAACACACACACCCATGCCCAAGGGAGGACTCGAACCTCCACGGCGAGCAACCGCGTGCTCCGCAGGGAGACGCTTTAGACCGCTCGGCTACTCCACTGCGGCGGGGACGGTAAGAAACAAGTTTTAAGGCGTGTAGTAATTTTAACGTTCCGAACTCTATCAACAGCAACGCTGTTCAGTTAGAAAAAGGTTTCTTCACAGACGAACACAAATGCATTTTGCGTAAGTAGCAATGTTGTTACCGGCGTTCCGTCCTTTGTAAGTAATTTCCCAGCCAGGTGCAGTTGTCTCGGAAGTGTCAAATCGCTCTGGTTCTGAATTACGACACGTATCTCGTCACTACTGTGGAAGGTTCGCGATGCAAACAGCTAGTGGGAAATGTATTCCTGTCGGATGAACACTTGTCGAATTGAATTAGTGATATTATCTCGAGGACGATGGCATCTCGTGGTTAAAGTTATAATGTTAGGAGGAAATCGCAGTTCTCAAGTGTTACCTCATAATCCTTCCACTGAAAAGAGACGCACTGATGATTGAGAGTCCATAATATATGCCTTATCACCATTCTTTCTCAAGTGAAGGAAGAAATCGAGTTTTTCGTCATTGAAATCAGCAAGGGATTTTTCCCTTGTAGTGGGCACAATATAATACTTGTAGGCATATTGGAGTAGCAGGCGCTTCAGTTATTTTATACCGTGCTTCAACTTTGGGTAAAATTCAAAAATTACACATTTTAAACTGTTATTGAGATATGCATTTGTGGCGATATTGCATTCAACTCGAATAGCGCTCGCAGGTTGAATGTCAGTTGTCTACTTTGAATCGTAAACCTTGTCAGGGCTATTTTTCGGATATTGCATTTTTGTAAATGTTCAATTGCTTGTAATCCTATTGGACCAAACGGCCATGGTCATCAGTCGATAGACTTACAAACTACTGAAACTAAGTTTAACTAACCTAAGGACAACACAAACACCCGTGCCCGAGGGAGGTGGGGGGGGGGGGGAGACGTCAAAGACCCGACGGAGAACGGCCGCGCGCACCGCAGCACGGCACCCCAGTGCGCACGGCTAATCCGCCGCGGCGAAAGTGATTCGCACAATTCTTCAGATCTAACCTTTAACCCGGTAATGTTACTAGGGGTTCGCCTGTACCCCAGTGCTTCTATTAAATGTTTCTTTCTGGGCATTTTTTCTTTTTTTCTTAAGTGTGATTTAAATGTTAATGTATTACTTTGAAATAAGATTTATTTTTAATCATTTTAAAAATCCGTTTTTATTTGGGGTACACCTGTACCCCAGTGTAGCAGACCCGTCTATGAAAATAAGTGTAGCAATCCAGGTTTAATGTGAAGGTGTATATCATTACAGGCTATGAATCATCAGAATAGTGACACAGTGGTACGTATGTACCCTATTTTATTGGCAAAAAACATGGTTTTTATGGGTCGGGAGCAATAGTGTGTCGCTTTAAAGAAAATGACAGTCTGTAGGAATAATAACCAAAGATGCCCGCAGACATATGTACCAAATTCTTGGTATCGATTACAGTTTTAATATACATCACATTCATCTGTACAAAAATAGCATTAAAGTTCAATACGTTATTTTTTAGGTCTCCAAACAAATCGTAGAACAATTACATCCTTGTTTTGACCCACTTTCGTTTACGGTTGTAGCACTAAAAGGGGGCCTACGTGATCGCCTTTTAACAGCTCGAAATGTAAATGAAAATAACGGCTTAACTGTTCCTCCACCACGAAAACAGAATAAACGAATTTATAGAGGAGAAAGTTCTCTACAACTTTGCTCTCTTATGTTTATCTTTATAACTCGCACTATTGCAGAGAAATTAGCAAAAATAACGGCGTTTCGACACCGTCACTTGATTTTACGTAAACCAGGCGTTCGGACATGTCACGTGACATTCCTCGCCCAGAAATCTCTCTGGCATACGCCGTCTAGCTTTCTGTATTTTATGATTTTCTTATTATAACTTAAGCGTTGTCATTTAAAAGTAGGCATGTTGGGGAAGAATTAACGAAAACACGCCGTTCTTAGTACGATAATTATAATCTAGTGTCTAAAATGCCACATTAGCAGTTACAACGGGCATCAATAGCACGAGAATTAAGGTTCAAATGTTTGTTAAGCTTATGGGACTTAACTACGGGGTCATCAGTCCCTAAACTTACAAACTACTTATGAACTACTTACGAACTAGGACGGCACAAATATCCATGCCCGAGGGGGGATTCGAACCCCCGACCGTAGTGGCCGTGCTGACCGTGACTGGAGCGCCTCAGTCACCTCGGCCACCGCGGCCGGCGAGAATTAAGGAACAGTTTTTTTTTTTTTTTTTTTTTTTTTTTTTCCTTGGCTTCTAAAAGGGTTTCGGGCACCCATATTAATTAAGTAGAGCTATGTCCTGCACTGTTTAGAGTTGTGTAATATGTAAGAATGAAGAATGAAAATTTCATTCTTTATAATTTCCATAATTTCACAGTTTGGTTTGGAGTAGCCGTTTTTGAGATACAGAAGTTGGAGCCGACATTTTAGGCAAGTTGGTAAAAATACAACTTTTAAAACTGATTGCGGCCAAATGGCAGCACGAATTTGACTTTTGAATAGGTCATTCGACATAAAATATAATACTCTTTTATTCTGGTAAAGATAACGTCTTCAGTAGGATGCTTAGTTTCCGAGTAATAGGCAAAAATCTGAAGAAACTGCCAAAAAATCGCAGTTTTTTGGCCATAAAAAGTTGTCCCGAGGGTTATGAAGGACTAAAACATGTATTCTGCACAGTTTCAGCCCTATACACAACATAAAAAAATAAAATCTTCTGCCTCATATTTTGAAACAAAAAGCCCTTTTCCGTCACGACGTTACTGGACTATAGAGTCCGTTGTAGACTGTTTTTATATCAACTTTAGCAGTCGATTAGTAACACTAGGAAACAATGCAACATATCGAAGTACTTTAGCTTACTAGTATAAGTATTCAATATTAAGCTCCATGAAGCACATCACTGTAAAATGTAAATTACGTCCATTAGATTTTTTTAAGAAAAATATTTATCTCGGCTCCGGAAGGTCCTAGAGCAACATTTATGTTTTTTAAATCTGTGCAGAAATGTCAGAAACATATTTCTTTAACAGTTCCTTCCCTAACATAAGAATATAAGTAACCAATTGAAGAAAACGGGCCCCAAAAAGTGCAAGTTTGTCAAACAATTTATTTGGTACTTATAATTAACAAAATCTAAAATAAAACATTTAATAGTGTGATAATAAAACTCTTCACGAAGAAAACAGACGATAAATCGTTACTCTAAGTCAATCACAGACCAACACTAGCCAATTTTCTAGGAGCATTTAAAAATCGATATATCTAAAATAATACTGAATATTTTTAATTTTTTCTAAAAAGGTCTTTTTAAACTTATTTCGTGCCATACTTACGGTAAATAATAAGTTTGTAAACGTGAATTTTGTCGAGTTATAAGGAATGTTTTATCTAAAGAATTTTAAGTGTTTTATCTATGTATCTCGAAACATATCAATTCAATCGATACGTACAAAAAAGCAATCGATAGATAATCTTAAGGGCTACAACTTTGTAAGTGAACATTTTCCCATTAGAGTTATAGTTTTTTTATTTATTTAATAAAATTCGTTGTTTGCACTTTAGGAATTTTTTCGGAAAATTTTGCCTCGGTAATAATTTTTGCAATCACCTCTCCGTAATGCTCGGATTAGATGACCATGCTAAACGTCCTCGTGCAGAGTAAATATCCTCGCCACTTTTTGATGATGACATGGTATTTATCCGTGTTTTTACATATTCTTGATATACATGTTCATTTTTCTTCTCCTTGTTCACGCTTGGCAGGTATGCTCTTTTATTTTCCCTTATAGTTGGCAAGCAATTAGAAATATTCGCCAGCCTGCACCCATTGTGCTAATGTGTGGAGATATCTCCTTTCTCCTCCCAAAGCTCATGGCACATGATACCAATCACTGAAGATCAGATATGTGAGTCGCACTCACACTCCTTGGCCTCATTTTTTCTTTAAAACTATTGATGTCACTTCTTAATTTCTCACAGCATATGAAAGATTCATACAAATTACGGGTATGCAGCTAGGTACAGAGCTGGATGTCGCCAGATTTCGGCAGGAGACCACCGAACCACTTTCTATGTAATACTGCAGCGAGGAAGCCATTTACAACGACGTTTTAAAACCCCAGTTTTCATTTAGAACAGGATCGACAACATTCACCAAGCAAACAAGCGCCATCAAATGGTAGTAGATGAAATCTCTCAGAAATATCAATAGTAAACATCGTATTCAACAGGTGAGGTGGTATTAATTTTGCCCCTCTGTTTTTTGACAAGTTCAATCCATCCCAATATTCGTTTTCCATGGAGGTGGGAAAGAACGGTTGTCTTCTCTTCTTTTATGTGCTCGTCAAGAGGAAGGTATATGGTACGTTAGGACATGCTGTTTACAGGAAGCGAACTCACTCTGACTTGTATCTGCAGGCTGATAGTCCTCTCCTTAGTATATTAGTGTACGTTATTTCAGACGCAGAAAGTTTGTCAACTGAGATGTCCCATCTGGAGGTCACATTTCGCCAGAATGGTTATAGTGATGGGGAGATTAAAAGATTATTGGGCTATCGATCAAATGTACAACAGGCTAGTGATGGTATCACACAGGTGGCACCCAAATGAATGGCCTTTCTGCCATACTTTGGCAGCATTTCCAACACGACTGGCGATATTGTACATAAATATGATGCGAAATGTGTGTTTCGACCACCATCTAAAATTAAGGCGCCCTTAGGGTCCGTTGGTTTGCGTTAGCGGTGTCTATCATAACCCATGCAGCTGTGGCGTATCGTATATTGGTCAAACTATTTGGGCCGTTGAGGACCGATGTATTGAGCATCAGCGTCATACACGTTTATAAAAACCCAACAAATCAGTTGTTTCGGAACACTGCCCAGACACAGGTCACTATTTGAAATGTAACAAACCGGAAATTTTGACATGCACTTCCAGCTATTGCAACTATTTTATCAAGAAAGCAATTGAAATGAAACTAGCGAGTAATTTTATTAATAGGGATGGAGGTATTTGCTTAAATTCTGCACTTAATCCTGCTCTCTCACATGTCAAAGACTGAGGTTCAAAGTTAATGCTATCTAACCCGATGAAATCTGAAGTTTGTTAGCGATACTTTTGATTTTTTTCATCTTTAGACCAGCATATGAAATAGAAATCCAGTTGTCTACACTGGGTTGAGTTGAAAATTCCAAAGATAACGTGAGTGGCAATCCGCAAGAATCCGCAACTGCGAAATTATTGAAAACCTAACTCTTTAACTTCTAGTTTTTCATCATCGTAGGGAAGTGTGATTACAGTCCAATAAGATTTGCAGTGGATAAACTATATGTAACTATCACATGTTCAAGTGGGCCTTTTGCACTGGCGGTACGTGTGTTAATGCCAATGTTGAGACCATAAGCCACAAGGTAAATGAGTGTCGTACGGGCGATTGCCTGGCGGTATACTACGAGGCACCAAGTTAGACTCAATCTGAAAACATTTGTTTGTAGTTCGGGCTATTTATTGTGTGTATATTATAAGAAGTTAAAAATATCTATTGTTTACGTAATTGTGTAAAATATTTAGTTTTACTAATTTATATAGACTGTAATAGTATAAACTGCTCTTATCGACAATTTATCTAATGTTAATAATGCATTTGAGTGTGTTCAGCCGAACCGAACCTACTATTTGTAGTTCGTTGCCTATAGAGGCTAAAACAGTGCAAGTGGCGGAACATTACGACATGAAAGGACTTACAAACACGATAAGTGTCGGGTTTATCAAAGTGCATAAATACATCATTCCTACTGTCAACATTGTTACCGTGTTATTACACTGCACATATAGCCCACATATCTCAGTTTCCTGCATTATTTTGTGAACCATCCAGATGTTTACCATGTACTAACGCAATGCACTTGGAGTGTTCTAAGTTTTCCAAGTTACATTTATCTCTGTGTATAGATGTGGAGTCCGTAAATCTGAAAATCTCCTAAAAGGTACTCAGGTAGTAGAAGCAAAGCCCACGTATTAAACGCCGTGATGTCACACGCCCTGACAACGTATGTAAGCCGATTACTCGCTCGAAATTTATCCACCTACGCTCTAAAAGCTGATTTTAAGGTCTTTAGAGATTTGGTACGGGGATACTGTTATGGAAGCTTTACAGTCCATCATGGAGTGTCTTGTCCGGTGCTTTTTAAATGACGTTTTGTGAACAGAAAACCGCTAGCGGTCGGAGACTGTGGCAGTACAGACCTTAGGCTAACTCAAAGTATGCACTGTTTTCAAATTGCATGGGCCATACAGGTTAGATTACATTTTTAAATGGACGTTATAATTACAAAGTAATACTTGTAGTACGCCGAAAGCTGTGTACTCGAAGGTACCAGCTACTGCTCTTCATCTTTCCATGAAATCAGGCCTTGAAGAATGGACAAAATACTGCAAAATGGAATATGTACTGAGTGCTGTATTTCATGCCATTTTCTATTTTCCTTCCTTCAGTTCAACGAAACAGCTTCGTTCCACTAAAATATGAAACTTCATATTACAAATATTGAATAATTTAAAGCAATCTGTTCTGAATTTGGAAGTCGGCATTTTGTTTCAATAGCACCAGATATTTTCACATCCACCTATGGAAAATATAAGGTTGATTAAAAGTTATATCCATAAAATACAAATGAAAACAATATTACTCATTGTAAAGAAAGGCAAGAAAAGCATATTCCGAGAAACACATACACTAAACCTTTCAAACATTCGTATTTGAAGTTATCCTTCAAGTCGATTCTTATAATTTACTAATGCGATTACCAGCTTCCATGTGCATTTGATGAAGAGTAGTAACATGGTTCCTATGAACATACGAGGTAAGAACAGAAAGTAAGTTCCGTTTGATTATATAAAACAATCGTGTACAGATATAGAAAAAATATTTATTGTCAAAAAATCTACAACTGTTAAACTACTTTTCTACATAGCTGCCGAAATTTTGTAGGCACTTGTCATAGCATGGCACAAGTTTCTGTATGCCTTCTTCATAGAAGGTTGCCGCCTGTGTATCCAGCCATGTGGTAGCATGTTCGTCACCTTTGAAGTGTTGGCAGGACAAATTTTAGGTGTAAGAAGAGGATTTCCATCAAAAGGTGGCATTTGTTTCCACGATACTGCCCGACGTCATGTGGCGATGGTGACCAAACAACTTTTACGGGAATTTCACTGGGACGTGTTTGATCATCATCCGTACAGCCCGGGTCTCGCTCCTAGCCACTTTCACCTTTTCTTACACCTAAAAATCTGTCCTTGGTGGTCAACATTTCAACGATGATGACGAGCTGAAAGAACATGCTACAACATGGCTGAATACACAGGCGGCAACCTTCTATGAAGAAGGCACACAGAAACTTGTGCCACGATATGACAAGTGCCTACAAAATTTCGGCAGCTATGTAGAAAAGTAGTTTAACAGTTGTAGATTTTTGTACAATAAATATCTTTTCTGTATCTGTACACGTTTGTTTTATATAACCAAACGGAACTTACTTTCTGGACGTACCTCGTACAAATATTGAGAACAGTGAGTGCTGTGGCGCGTCTACCGTGGCGCCGGCAGCCAGAAGAATACCGGTGCACATTTCAAACGTCAGCGAGTAGACTGTCGTACTTCATCGTCGGCAGCTGCGCGAAATTCGCAGTCCGATGTACAGTGTCAGTTCTTAGCGATGTAAGCAATGAAAATGTCATTCAGACGTGTATGCATGTCTGAAAGACATTTGCCTTTGTTACATCACTGATAACAGTCACCGCTTGACGCATATAAGCCAAAGCAATGCATGCAAAATTCGTAATAAGCGCCTCTCCGTGTGTGGGAATTACGTAACTGAATATAGTAGTAATCGTGGCTCTTTGACATTCTGAGACATATGGAAGTTTGGGTCGTTCCAAGTGCCGTGCATGGATAACAAAATGGCTTGTAAGGAGTCAAGAATTTCTCACCTTACATGCCATTTTAATGTGTAAAAATAAAATTGCATCGTTATTCTGATTAATTTGATACCCCACAGATGGTGTTTTATTGGTAATCAATGTCAGTAATTACTGTACTTGTAAATGTCAGTGTCTTTAAGAACGCTACATATTACGAGGCTTCCGATGGACCAGACATTATTCTGCATGGCGTGGGGGCGGAAGCGACAGGCCATGTTTGTTTTGAAAGTGGGCACACGGAAATACCGTGCTTTACCTGAAATCAGTTCCTTGCTGCAGTAGGCAGTGTGAGAAAATGTTTCAGAGTAGGTAGAGTAGTCGCAGGCCAAGGGGCTAGCCTAAGTGATTCACCCATCCTCGTTCCACTTTTCTTTGTGAGAATGCGACACTCAGACACCAAAGTAGATTTCGTCAACTTCCCAAACATGGCTAGCTGGATGTAAAATCAACGCGTATTGGTGAGGCGAAATGTGGAGAAGCTGCTGGCATTTCAACAGTGCTTACTTTTGTGTCCCGACCTCGTCGCCGCTTTTGTGGCTCGTTTCCGTCGTAGGTGTCGGTGGCCGAGTAGAAAGACCGACACAGGAATAAAGGATGCACGCTTGTGCAGGTAGGAGGTGACCAGCCAGTGGGACAGCAGAAACTAGAAACACTAGAGTAAATTAGAACGAGATATATATTGCACAGAATTTATACAATACTTAACTTTTACATAGCTCAGTACTGCAGAATACTGATACATAGTTGAGGTAGAGGCCTGCCTAGTGCCTATCCGATAGCCAAGTCTTCACTGGTGCCTATCTGATTCCGAAGTGTTAGCTGGTTCCTATCTCAGTACCAAGTGAACGATGTAGTTCAGTGGTGGCCACGAGCGGAGTTGCAGCAGAGGGCGCTCGTGGCTGACGTCGTAAGAACGCCGCGCCGTGCGTGCATGGCGGCGCACGGCGAAAGTAGGTGGCGCGCACTTTAGACTTGTGCGACACCACACCCCTCCCCCCCCCCCCCCCCCCACCAAACCGCCGCGTCGTCGTGTCTAGGGCTGAGGGTCACGGCGACGGCACTGGGAGGAGGGTCTGGGCGGGGGCGTTACTGGTGGGACGGGCGTCGTAGCTGAGGCTGGGATCGAGACGCCGTCCGCGCCCCGGTATACACCTTGCGATCCCCCAGGAAACCCACCAAAACCAGGGGAAGGGCGCACGCCTCCGCCCGGAGGGAGCAGGTCATCTTCTGAGGTGCGTGGCCCAGGCGGCGGGGGCACGCAAGGTCCCGGAGTTCCTCTCGGTGACGCTGTCATCTGCGGCGACGACAGCGGTGGAGTCGCGTCGATGTCCATCGGGACGATCTCGTAGTCCGGGGACGCTGGACCCGTCGGCGAACGATGTGGCTGTGCTCCCTGGCGGTGAACTGGGTCTGGAATCAAGAAACCGGAGACAGGATCGCGCGGCCTGTGCAGGCGCAATTGGTTTGCGTGGCGTCGCAGCTTCGACCCTGTGGAAGAACGTACAACATACATATTGCGACCGAGCACGCGTTGAATGGTGCCCGGCGTCCATTTTGTCTTGTTGCCAGCAAACACCCTGTACAGCACCGGCGTAGAAACCTGAAAACGCGATGCTCCATACGAGCCGACTCGGTGCGTGGGAGGCTGCAGCAGGTGAAGGAGAGTGCGGTGACGGCGGCCGTGTAGCAGCTCGGCAGGAGACGGGCCGTCACGTGGCATGCACCGATACGTAGACAGGAAAATTTGAAGAGCTTGCTGCCTGGAGTGCTGACTTTTCATCTCTTCCATGTGAGACTTGAATGTTCGAACGAAACGTTCTGCTTCACCATTGGACTGAGGGTGAAAAGGTGCGGTGGTTATATGCTGAATGCCATTCACATGACAAAACTGTTGAAATTCCGCACTAACAAACTGAGGTCCATTGTCACTGACGATAGTTTCAGGCAAACCTTCGATGAAAAAGACTGATGTTAAGGCACTGATTGTACTAGACGCTGTCGCTGAGTTCATGGCAATCACGAAAGGAAACTTGCTGAAAGCGTCTACAACAATTAACCGGTGCGTATTCCAGAAAGGTCCGGCAAAGTCAATGTGTAAACGTTGCCATGGTCCCTTGGGGCGTGGCCAGTCTGAGAAACGTTGCGGAGAAGCCGCCTGATACTCCACACAAACCGTACACTGTGACGTCATGCTCTCTATCTGTGAGTCCATACCAACCCAGGTACAATGACGTCTGGCCAGTTGCTTTGTCCTAACAATACCCCAATGTCCTTGATGCAGGAGGCGTAATACTTCTCGTTGCAGGGAACGAGGAACAATCACTCTCGTTTGGTCGTTGTCGGTATGTAACAACAGAACACCTTGACTTAAAGACAATGCATGACGTTATGCAAAATAACGTCTAACCAGAGGCCGATCAATGTCTTTGGCTCTGGCAGGCCACCCAGAGCGAACAAAACGTGCCACCAAACTTAGGCCTGCATCCGCCACTGTTTCCTGTGCAACCTGATGAGAGTTCAAAGGGAAATCTGCGACAGCGGAAGCATCTTTGGAGTCTATCTGACAACATGCCATTTCTGAAGAATCAAACGACACATCCTGGCCAACCGGAAGTCGGGAAAATGTGTCCGCGTTGGCGTGTTTAGTGGTAGGTTGGTACAAAATCTCATACTGATAAGTAGACAGTATTAAGGACTATCTCTGAAGCTTTTGTGCCATTCGTGGCGGAATTGGCTTTGTGGGTGAGAACAACGACGTGAGAGGCTTGTGGTCAGTCAACAAATACAATTTCCTGCCATAGAGATAAAGATGAAACTTTGTGATGCCGTAAATGATTGATAAGGCCTCCTTTTCTATCTGGCTGTAATTCTGTTGCGTTGGCGTCAGTAGCTTGGATGCAAAGGCAATAGGACGATCGTGAGAACCAATACGATGTGACAATATTGCACCCAGACCGTACGACGAGGCATCGACTGTTAGCACTACAGGCTTCTGTGGGTCAAAGGGAATCAAACATGCATCACTGAGTAGTGCAGACTTTAATTTGTCAAAGGCAACCTGGCAATCTTTAGACCACACAAAAGGAACATTATTCCTACGTAAGTGATGCAGTGGAGCTGCAATCTGAGAGGCATTGGGAATAAATCTGAAATAATAGTTAAGCTTTCCCATTACTGCTTGCAATTCGTGCACATTCTTAGGAGGAGTCAAGTCTTTGATTGCTCTAAGATGTGACTGTAAGGGATGAATTCCTTGGGCATTAATCACATGGCCTAGGTACTCTATTTCAGTTTGAAAAAAGAACACTTTGCTTTATTACAACGTAGACCTGCTGCAGTCAACACTTTCTAATGAGGGGTCAGACTGTTTCAGAATTGCTGCTCGAATTCTGGGATCCTGAATGTTCTGCGTAATTGCATCTCTCAACATAACGTCACTATAAGAAAGTCCACAAGAGCAAAGTAAATTTACATTTGTGGGTTAAGCCGTTCAACTCAGTAATCCACTTTTGGTGTGACTGCTCGGGTAATTTTTTTAGTCTGAAAAATCGATACCGACCCGCAGTTACGAGAACTTTTTTCTCGTAATGAGCATTCAGTGCATCTACTATTTGCTCAAAGTCTACATCACGAGGAGATGCGTGGGGGAAAAGATTCTGCAGTAACACGAAAGTCTTGGTGCCAACTACGGCGAGAAAGAAATGTTTGACTGTCAGACCTGTTAGTTGATGAGCCGCGACGAGTTCTTGAAACTGCGCGAAATAGTCGCTCCATTCTTCCTCACGTTCGTTGTACTGGCGGAACGTAGGGAGCGGTGCAGCGGCAGGTGCGGGCTGCTGAAGCGACGGCTGTTGTTGAGTTGCCGTCAACTGCGCCACAGCTTGAAGTAGTTGCGTGATTTGCGCCATCTGTAACTGAATAATTTCCATTAAGTTTGCGTTCGGGGTAGTGGCCATGCTGACCGATTAGGCGCCGCCCATACAAGTAAATTATAACAAAACACAAATGCAATATGAAAGAGAACGCTCTGCAACAAAAATGTCCACAAAACACGTAACTGAATGTTCCCCCAAAAATCTTATAATAAGGGTGGGTGGGTGGGAACAATTTCTGCGTGCAACAACTGCTGCTGTCTGTCTGCTGCAAGCGGGCTGGTCCACGGTTCTTCTATCACTCCTCGTCGCCACTTTTGTGTCACGACCTCGTCGCCGATTTTGTGTCTCGTTTCCGTCGTAGGTGTCGGTGGCCGAGTAGAAAGACCGACACAGGAATAAAGGATGCATAGTGCAGGTAGGAGGTGACCAGCCAGTGGGACAGCAGAAACTAGAAACACTAGAGTAAATTAGAACGAGATATATATTGCACAGAATTTATACAATACTTAACTTTTACATAGCTCAGTACTGCAGAATGCTGATACATAGTTGAGCTAGAGTCCTGCCTAGTGCCTATCCGATACCCAAGTCTTCACTGGTGCCTATCTGATTCCGAAGTGTTAGCTGGTTCCTATCTCAGTCCCAAGTGAATGATGTCGTTCAGTGGTGGCTCCGAGCGGAGTTGCAGCAGAGGGCGCTCATGGCTGACATCATAGGAACGCCGCGCCGTGCGTGCATGGCGGCGCGCGGCGAAAGTAGGTGGCGCACACTTTAGACTTGTGCGACACCACACTTACCAGAGAATACACGTCATTGCCTCTGAGCGGAGGGGAGGATGTGAAAGATAAAACATGTTAACTTTGCTATGAAAAGTCACTTACTCGTGAAAGCTCTTCTCTTGGTGTCAGCCATTAGTGGCATACCAGCATGTCTGTAAGTATTTTAGCAGTCTGCTGTTGTTTACTTTGTAGCACAAATAGCAAGTGCGCGGTGCCTAGTGTTGACTTGCAGGCTTCACTTGTAATTACCAAACTTCCACAGCACTAGTGGTGGACATATTGACCCGTCCCAAATGTATAGTTAAAGTTTGCAGACAAGAGCGAGGAGGCACGATGGTGGGCTAATTTGCTTAATTATCATATCCTGTCCCATAAATTTGGACGTGGGAAGTTGGCGGATCTTGACATCTTCAAGATTATTGAGAAGTTGATGGCTGATTCAGTTTATTTCTAGCTTTGTACAGGCAGGTTTTTACAGAATTTCAGAGTCGCGGACGCAGAGGCTGACGATGTAGCAAATGGTGAATAAGGCGCTAAAGCAAAGATAGGTTTTTGTCTCTGCCAAGTCGCTTCCATGTAATGGCACCAACACCACAACAACATTATACTGCATTTACTGTGACAGCCTCACAACCTTTGTTAGTTCATGTTTCAGTTGTAAATCCAAGTATAGACATGAACTCAGTCAGTTTGTAATACATATTTTTTTCTTTTATTATATTGTTAATTTTTACTTGTGGTGTCGAGTATCAAAATGATACTGTTGTTAGTTGAATCTTTTCCAACTTTTTCTTACAATTTCATTTCATTATTCTTAAATTCATTTGTTTCTGTTTTTCCACTTTGCTTAGAAAAAATGTTCAAATGTTTGTAGAGCTTATGGGACTTAACTAGGGGGTCATTAGTCCCTGAACTTACAAACTACTTATGAACTAGCTTATACTAAGGACGGCACAAATATCCATGCCCGAGGGGGGATTCGAACCCCCGACCGTAGTGGCCCTTGCAGACCGTGACTGGAGCGCCGCAGTCCCCTCGGCCACTGCAGCTGGCCTTTGCTTAGAGTTAATAAATTAAATTTTACGTCTCAGTAGAAAAGCAATATACTTTACTGAGGTCCTGCTAACACCACACTCCCATACCCGTGAGGTCATTTGGCAGTTATTATTGTTGTTTGCACTTTTAGGAGTAGTCACTTGGTTCATTTTTTGCACACTTAAGGACCTCTTACCTGTCTTGGATATGGACGTACCGTGCTTTCTGACGTCACAGACAAATATATACAGACGGGAAACCTCCGTAAGGGCCCGGTCCCACGCTCAGGGGTGCGGGGCGGGGGGGGGGGGTGCTGAAGCAGTTCCGTAAGATGTCCCATGATGGGGGTGCGGTCAGAAGCAGCCCTTTAAACTGGCCAGAGCAGGCGGCAGGTAGTGGCTGTCCCCACCACCACCTCCCCTCAAACGCCAGCAGGCCGTAAACAGCCGTGGCCTCGTGGCAGGCGGCACGACCTCTCCCCTCAGCCTCCCCTCCACGCTACCCTCTGACGTGCGAGAGGCACCCTCAGAAGTGCCTTTACTGTGGTCTACCGGTACTAAGCTAGGGAACCGCGTGACACCTGCTAGCATCTTACGGAACTACGAGGGGAGCGTAGGACAGTGGTTTATGGGAGGCTGCTTCTCTGTATATGTTACTCTGTGCTGACGTCTAAGGCTGCACGTCACGGTATATTTGCTCCACCTGCAGAGCCACCGTTTTAGGGTACAAAAACATTGCGGATCAATTCTTGTGCGTAAAATAAGTTGGAATAAATCACCTGTCCAGATTTGTAAGACAGGCCGTAGTACAGTCAGTGTTAGAGGCTAAAGCTACCGCTCTGGAAAAGCGATATATCCATGTTTGAATCCCAGCCCGTACATATTTTCATATGTCACCAAAAAATTGTGCAGCTGATTCTGATTCGTAAGCACAATTCTGAATTCATTTCTTAAAATCGCAGTCACGTTTGCAGCGGCACTACGTTATGCGTCCTTGATCCTTCCAAGGATCCAAGCAGAATGATACAATGCTCCAAACATGGAGGCAGTGACGTCACTAGCAAGGAGCCAGCATTGAAACTCCTGCAAGACAGTCGCCGCTGTCGCCGCCCAGTTCGCTGTCCACGGCAGCTCTTCAGTGAAGACGTCGCACTGCCAGCAAATCAATCACACCAGCTCGCCATGTTGGGGCTTGGTCGTCGTTTCAGCGTTTCTATATATTAATGCATGTTTACTCATACTCAGTTGTCTTAGCTTTCACGGAAAGTGTGCTCCGCAGTTGCTCAAAAGAACTGTAACTTTTGTTCTACCCTTTACATAGCCCAGCAAGGGACTAGTCTGTCTTTTATTTATTAATGTCTGTCAGGTCTAAGGCCTATTTCAGTACACTCTTAGTTCACTGAATGAAGAACAGAAGTGTTTAATTCTACTGTGTTACCGATTAGTGTTGAAAGACAGTTCAAAAAATCGTTTTGTCTTTCTTGTTACCATTTTACTGGACGATTTTTCTTTGTTATTACTAGTTTTGCTGTAGACTCATAACTGTGCGCGTTGACACTTTTGTGCGAATAAATAGTTTTCCACTCTATGTCCGTGTGACAGTTTGTTGATATATTTCCGAGGGGACGATGTAAAGAATGGCTTCATGCATGCTGTTGCAGGAAGTAGGACATTTATTTTCACAATTATTGGTGGTTTATTAAAACACTACCGGTTTCGGGCTTGTGCCCATCTTCAGGTGTTTACATTCAGTGTTGTTGACTGTTTAAATAAAACGTAAATTATATTGTGCTTATCATACAAACATACATACACAAGTATCATATAGATATACATATACATAAAACAAGTATGGTATGTGGTGGAGTGATTTGTGTTAAGGCTAACATCTGAAGATGGGCACAAGACCGAAACAGGTAGTGTTTTAATAAACCACCAATAATTGTGACTGGTAGCGGATTTTATTTCCACAACCTATGAGGAACAGTCGTGGAGTTAGTCAACATCCATAATGGATAAAATTCAGTTATTTTCATCATCCATGGAACTCTACTGAAGAGCGTGGACATCACAGGTGCAGTACTTCCACTTCTACAACAAATCATTGAGATGTTGGTGGCAAGATTGGAAACAATCTCCCATCCCACACCAATGGTATCGAAACAGACCCATGTAGACTCATTAATGTGAAGAGTGCACCAACTGTCCCTAACCTTTCGGCCGGAAGGAGGAACTATGCGACTTCTATGTTGCTCGTTTTCAACATCATTCTTCTTCCAAGAGGTGAAAGGTGATAGGCAGCACCATTCTGTCCTGCTGGTTCATGTGGCGCTTCAGTATTCCAGTTACTGAAACAACTACATCCTTAAACAGTGCCCCAACCTCTCAACTACCCCTCCTTCAATGGTAGCATTTCAACTATTTTCATTAACAGATGCAAGTAGAGGTCGCGAGACAAAGTTCTATAGCTGTCAAGGATATCTCCATTGTAAGAATCGACATGAGTTGCGAAAAAAACGATCTTGCGGGACCCAGCTAGCGCCAGTTATCCACGAGGGCCAGAGGGCAGTAAGCTCCCAGGAAGATGCCGTGATTCTTGATTTCTGAAAGGCGTTCGATTCCGTTCTGCACCAACACCCTAAGGACTAAATGCGGGCACATGGAATATCGGACCAACTGTTTGACTAGATGAAAAGCTTCTAGCTAACTCAGTTTTAACGGAGAGAAGTCTTCTTATCTGAAAGTGAAGTTTTGCATGCCCTAAGGGAGTTTTATAACACCTTTGCTTATATACAGGTGTCGCATTTTACTCTATACCGGCCGATATTTCTGGAGTGGCCCAATTCTGAAGGAAAAAAAAAGTTTCTAGTACAGTATTCACGGAATGTATGCATTAACCTCGAATGAGCAAAACTGAAAACTGGCACTTAGCCGAGATTCCAACCCTGTTATCTGCTTTCTAGACAGTTGTGCTGATCCCTACAACACTGGCGACGCAGCTATCACCACACCACACCTGAGTAGTCCTTGCAGGTACGGTGATCGCTTTCCCCCTACCTGCAAGGACAACTCAGGTGTTGAGTGGTGATCCCTGTAACGACAATGGGGTAGGGGTCAGCGCAACTGCCTAGAAAGCCGGTGGGCCGGGTTCCAATCCCAGCTGCATAAACATTTTCTAGTTTACTCATTCTTAATTAATGTCGTTCAATCCGTGAATATGAATACATAACTGCAGGATCAGTAGAGGCAGAAACCACACACACACACACACACACACACACACACACATATATATATATATATATATATATATATATATATATATATATATATATATATATATCCAGTAAACATTTTAAGATGACAAAGGTGTCATTGAATGTTACCTCGAAATGGTCTTAAACGCAATTTTCAAGGTCAAACCAGGGTCAACTTCAATTTTTCTAACTGTAACCAATGTTAACGATAAATCTAGTGATTAAGGAGCCTCGGAATAGTCTAAGCACGATTTCCTTCATGCCACAAACTTTAATTCAGCTTTTGTGTTCCATAGAACATTGCCACTACTGCCAAGGCTCTCCAAGCAGTGGAATAGCACCTCGGCAATGGACATATTGGAACATTCCTGTTTAAGGTGCTTTTCCGCTGCATGGAGAGCCTTGGCAGTAGTGGCAATGTTCTATGGAACACAGAAGCTGAATTAAGATTGTGACATGAAGGAACTCGTGCTTACACTATTCCGAGGCGCCTTAATCGCTAGTGATGCGGTGGTCTAGCGGTCAGTACCGAGCCGGCCGTGCTCGCGGTCGGACGCTTTCGCGTGCGGCTCTCGCGGCAGCTTGTGCTATTTGGGTGTGCTTTCTCCATTGTGAGAATGGAATCGAATGTACGTAAATTTACACTCAAGTTCACCTTTAAGACACGATGTTTCGCGTCCGAAAGTGTACGATTTCGATATATGGGTTTATGATCAGTTCCGTTTACAAGATGAAGACGTGTATGGAATGCCGTACGATTTCATCGAAAACACATTCCAAGTCAAGTTCAATCGACATGATGTGTGCGATCGTATTATGGAAGAAATTAACGGAGAAGCTACGTACAAGGCGTTGTGGGGAGAAGTCAGTCCTGTTACTATACCATACGCTGGTTTGGGCTTACGGGCGGTTAAAGTTCACAACTTGCCGTTTGAAATAGAAAAAGTATGCATACAACAGGTAGTCGCTAAGTTTGGTACCGTGTACAATGTAACTAACGACTTGTGGATGAACACAGGTACTTCAATGTATTTAACGGTGCCAGGACTGTGAGGATTGATTTAAATTCGCACATCCCGTCTTACGTTAATGTGATGGGCTTCAAAGCGCTCGTTGTGTACGATAGAGTTGGCTATGGTTTCATGGTTTCGAAACCAGGTTTCGATACACACAACAGTTTCAGTGTTTCAAAACCGGCATCTTTCACGGTTTCGAAACCATGCGGTTTCATTCCGTTCTGTTTCGGATCACATTCGCGGTCGATTGTCGATACACTGAAACCGTTTCTTCCTGTCGGTTTCACGGTTTCATGTCGGTTTCACGGTTTCGTGTCGGTTTCACGACACCGGTGTTTCAAACCACTAATGCAGAAAGGCGGAACAGACTAATGGTATCGAAATGTGGTGTTTCATTTTACTGAGGAGTGTCAAATAGTAGTTGACACTCTTGAGCTGCAGCTTATGATTACTGATATCAAGATTCGTTTGCAAGAGACTGCTGTATTCCGAAATGACATAATGTCTGCTTTATAAATGTAAAAGAACAATAAAACAACGTTCACTATTTGCATTGAAATAACCACTTAAATTCTAGGTTTATCTACCATATTAAAAACATGAGTGAAACTACATTTTTTAAAATAAGATACAACATGAAGCCTGAAATGACATTTTTTATACGAACAAGGGTACATCGCATATTTAATCTCTTGTTAAAGAGTTAGTTTCTTACGAGCGAAAACGAAGTTACTACTGTCGTTATAATTTTTCGACTGTCGTGTTAAAGGAATTGCGGCGGTGGTGTAACGGCCGAGACATAGAAGTGGTGAACTTATCTTATTTTATTATTTTTGTAATTCCATAGCATTACTTGTGATTATTTAGTGTGCCCTTTATTCCCTATAATTTATTTAGTAACTATAGAAAGTAGCATTTATGATCCATCACTGTAATATGCGTACCGTATTGCAGTTTGAGTTCCTAACTGGGTAAACTTTTACCTACTATACCGGCGGCCTCGCGTGACTATGTTGGCAACATCAACAACACGGGAGAAAATCTTTATCAACATGCTTCGTACAGACCAAGAAGTAAATATATACTCTATGGTTGACAGGTTCTTGTATGTACCCTTGTCCACATAGTGAAAAAAAATTGCCCTCCTAGAGCGAAGATTTCCGGATAAAACATACATTGCTTCACGGTTTCATGGTTTCGAAACAGTGTTTCGAAACCACAGATGGTGCGGTTTCATTGGTTTCGAAACCGTCAGATGTTTCAATTTTCCCATCTCTAGTGTACGAGGGCCAGCCGCGCACGTGCTCGCGCTGCAACGCCTCCGGCCACCTGCGGGCCGAGTGTCCGCGCAGGGCGCCGGCGCAGTTGCCGCGGGTCGCCCCTGTTGACAGGATTGGGCAGCCGGTGACGTATGCGGCCGTAGCTGCCGACGTGCTCGCGCAGGTGCAGGCTGCGGTCGCGCCTGCTCGCGCCACTGAAAATCGTCCTAACACAGAAACGACGACCGTGACCCGTCTGCCGGTGGCGCTTACTACACCGAGAGTAGAGTGGCACGAGGATGTTGAAGATGCTTCAGCTGAGGCCGCGCCTTTCGAAACCGTCCTCACCGCCCCCACACAGAGCCCTGTCGCGAGTTCTTCCCAAGAACAGGCTATGGAAACTGACAGTATCAAAACGACACGTGATTTTAGAAAGTACAGACACTGTTTCGCCGTGCACTGTTGCAGATGCAGCCGGAGATACCGACAAACAACCTGGGGATTTGCCAGCAGAAAACGGTAACTTGAACTGTCGCGTTGAGTCCTACCAACATAAAAAAAAAAAAAATTAGAATAGCCTGCAAAGGCGCCGCTGAAGCCGCCGAAAAACTGAAACCGAAAATCAGTAAGACTCTGAGTCAGTTGAGGGAGGCTGGAGGCAACGTAACGCCAGTCAACGTCCGATAGTTCGCAAGAAAAAATGTGCGTAGATAACCCGCCACCGCCTAAGGCAGCAAACGAACCGCCGTGGACGAAAGATGGTCCACGGGGACAGGAAACTTGTCCCCCTTCGGATACGGAATAGGACGTGGCTGTGCACGGGAACGTTTCGTCAGATACAAGAATCGAACAGCGCGACAATCTTTCATGAAAACATACATCATTAATAATAATAATAACACCTGGGTATAAATGGGTTTTCCTTCCCCTAGTGCAAATGCGTCTGGTGCATTCCCGTTCCTAAAATTCTGTGGTAGAACACAAACCACACCACACCAGGACAGCTGATATCAATATCACCGACAGTACTACAGCAGATTATACACCA
Source organism: Locusta migratoria (assembly GCA_026315105.1). Classification (NCBI taxonomy): domain Eukaryota; kingdom Metazoa; phylum Arthropoda; class Insecta; order Orthoptera; family Acrididae; genus Locusta; species Locusta migratoria. The sequence goes on from CM048755.1 coordinate 460,955,615, forward strand.
CATGCAACAATGATAGACTCCAAAATTAAAAATAATATACATCACATGTTTAAATGCAAGCTTATAGCCGCGGTGGAGTAGCCGAGGGGTCTAAAGCGTCTCGCTGCGGAGCGCGCGGTTGCTTGCCGTGGAGGTTCGAGTCCTCCCTGGGACATGGGTGTGTGTGTTTGTCCTTTGGTTAGTTTACCTAGGTTTAAGTAGTTTGTAAGCTACGGACTGATGACCACGCAGTTTGGTCCTATAGATTTACAAACAAACAAACAAACATTTGCAAGCTTATAAATTAGCGACTATTAATATTAATAGAATGGACTCCGATGTGAAGATTCAGTGCTTTAAAGACTATCTGTACGCGGCTGACATTGACATTGCGCTGTTACAGGAGGTGGTAACGGAGAAAGTCAACAGGATCACCGGATACGATACAATTCTAAACATCGGTACTGAAGCTGGCACTGCGATCTTATACAAAGAGGGCATTCCATGCGTAGGTGTCAACCTTTTAGACACTGGAAGAGGAATTAGTGTCCATATCAATGATTTATCAATTGTCAACATCTATGCACCTTCGGGGTCAATTGGGAAGCGGAGTAGAGGCACCTTTTTTAAAAGTGATATTGTGAATCTTTTATTGAACGTTCGGACAAATATCATCAAATCAAATGATCAAATGTTTGTAGAACTTATGGGACTTAACTACGGGGTCATAAGTCCCTAAGCTTACAAACTACTTATGATCTAGCTGATCAACGTACCATCAAACAGCACGTGGAAGGGTACTACACCGAATTGTATAAGGAACAAAATGTCGACTTGGTTGCTCGAGATGACCTACTGTCGACACTTCCCGTCACGGTGACCTTGGACGACAATAGGGACATCTTGGACGGAATCACAAAATAGGAAATCGAACGTGCTATTAAGACTGCACCGCGTGGGAAAGCAGCCGGTTCAGATGGCCTCCCCGTCGAATTTTATGCCTGCGTGCGGGACGTCATTGGTGCGGAGATGACGGAGGTCTATAACGAACTGTTGACGGACACACCGCTCCCGCCTGCATTCACTGAAGGGATGGTCGTACCGAAAACGACATAACGCAAGAGATTGAAAGATTTTCGTCCTCTGACCTTGCTAAATGCGGATTTTAAGATTTTTACGCGTATTTCGAATGCAAGACTGAAGCCGGTCCTGCCCAAAATAATTGGGCCATATCAATCGAGCGTTCCAATAGGGAGAGCCATGCTTGACGTTCTCTGCTCCTATAGAGATCTTATCAACTTAACATAGATCTGTAAGTGTAAGCTTGCTTTAGTGTTTTTAGATTTTAACAAAGCCTTTGACAGAATCAATCATGACGTTTTATTGACTACAATGGTAAAAATGGGATTTGATGACAGATTCGTACAGATCATCCTGAAATGCATACGTGGCACCCATTCAAGGATTAAGATTAATGGACAATTAACTGGCCCGATTCCAATCAAACAATCGACCCGTCAGGGTTTTCCTCTTTCCGTGACGTTATATGCAATAGCCGTAGAACCATTTCTACGGAAATTGTATGCAGATTTAACTGGAATAACATTATTTAATGTAAAAACCGTATGTCATGCCTATGCAGATGACATCAAGTGTGATCGTCAACACAAATGACGACCTGAACAACTTGAGTCAGATTCTGACACTGTACACTTGCTCCTCTGGCGCACAGATTAACCTGCAAAAGTCTCATATAATGAATTTGAGTCCTAATGGTAGCAAAGTAGACACGACATGGATTGAGGAAACCACTGGGAGATTTCAACTCGGGGTGTACCTCATGCCCAACCCTCGAGAAATGATCGCTATCAACTGGTCAAAAAAACTGAACGCCATTCGTGGAATGCTCAGGGAGAACAATGTTCGGGCATTGGATCGAATTCAACGAGCACAGTTCATTAATGCGTATGTACTGAGTAAAATCCACCATATAGCGGTTGTCTTACCGATTCCGCCAGATATTGCAAACAAAATATTAGTGGTACCGTGTTGGTACGTGTGGAAGAAAAATATCTTTAAAGTGTCTTTCAACACGGCTACATTGGCCAGGCACAGAGGAGGCCTGGGCGTCAAAGACGTCTAGACATTATGCCAGGCAATATTCATTAACAGAACCTCTAAAATCATCGAAGCGAGGGAGCCAGGGATCACTCAGTGTCTCTTTAAAACTTTGTGGCCGGCCGATTGCACTGCACCATGCAATGTTGGACACATCAGTGCCGAACTTGATTACGTGCGCCAGTATTTTTTGGACATACGTTACATTCCCCCCGACCAGAAACGTACTGCCACAAAAAAGTTCTATGAAATGCTTATTGCACGACTTCCACAGAATCCTATCGAAGGAAAATATCCAAATAAACAATGGAAACAGGTCTGGAACAATATTTCAAACGCCAACCTACCTACTAGAGTGAGTGCTGCTTGGTATGATGTTGTCAACGCAACCATTCTAACGGTGGAAAGGCTTCATAAAATTAACCCCAGAGCCACCTCACTATGCGACCGTTGCAACATTGTCGAGTCGGTTGCGAACTTACTTATCTGCGGGGAAAAAATAAGGATATGGAACTGGACACGAAAAAAACTGGCGCTGATGACAAGAACAAGTGAGTCCACAATATCCGTGAATGACATACTTTTCCCCGAATGGAACCATTTTCCCCGAGCAAAACATAACAGTTATGCCTGGCTCATGGGACACTGTGTTCTACGCAATAAGATTCACATCACCTGCTCTTGACGACTTTATATTCAATATACGTTGTGAACATCAAAAGATGCAGAGATATTCCAAATATAAAAACCGTTTCCAGAACTTTCTACTGATTGCATTACAGTAGTAGAGCATGTTTCTATCGCGTGAAAAGCATTATAGAAAAGAAACGAGATTGAGGGACTTTGAGAAGTGCTATAGTCCGATAGTATAATGAACAGTTTATCGAAGTATTGGAACCACTAATTTAGTTCCTATCGATCATACGTGAAGACGTGCCACTATAGGCAATGAGAAGTCAGCTTCATTCCGACTCGCATAGAATTATTTATTTACAATCATGAACTTCATTTCCTCTATTTTACTTCTGGTGCAACTTGACCAGTGTTTCGACGAAGTTATTTAACGTACTCATTAAAATTATTTTTTTATTTTCCCCTTGTATTTATTCATTTATTTATTGTTATAAAGTGCCCAGCAGGTACACTGAATAAGGAGGACAGACCTGCTGATCTAGAGGGATTTCGGTTTATTATCGCGGGAGGCGAGTTCAGTTAGCGATGGACTCGGGATGGAGAAAGGGCCAAAAGCCCTGAACAACAAACAAATTGCGCGCGCATATAACGGAAACTGGTCCTGGCCGTGGTGGTGTAGCCGAGCGGTCTAAAGCGTCTCGCTGCGGAGCGCGCGGCTGCTCGCCGTGGAGGCTCGAGTCCTCCCTGGGGCATGAGTGTGTGTGTTGTCCTTAGGTTAGTTTACCTAGGTTTAAGTAGTTTGTAAGCTACGGACTGATGACCACGCAGTTTGGTCCGATAGATTTACAAACATTTGAACATTTGATATGAAACTGGTCCTGACCTCATCCAATGTCTGATGTGTGACTGCCTGGAAGGCGGCCGTAACCATTTCTCTCATATCTTCTGGCGCCGTCTGGGGAGTCGAGTACAATTTATGCTTCACAGTTCCTCATCAGAAGAACTTACCTTAATGCAACTTACCCGAATCGATAGATTGGTCTCAATAGTGTATTCGTATATTCAGACCAAGATCAAAATGTTCAAATATTTGTTAAGCTTATGGGACTTAACTACGGGGTCATCAGTCCCTAAACTTACAAACTACTTATGAACTACTTACGAACTAGGACGTCACAAATATCCATGCCCGAGGGGGGATTCGAACCCCCGGCCGTAGTGGCCGTGCTGACCGTGACTGGAGCGCCTCAGTCACCTCGGCCACCGCGGCCGGCCAGACCAAGATCACCAGACTTGACAGCATTGGAATTCTTCTAATGAGGAGCTGTGAAGCAGAAGATATGCTTCACTCCCGCGGCAACACCAAAGATACGACAGAAAGGATTGTGGCGACTTTCCAGGCAATCAATTATAAGACAATGAGTGATGTAGAGATCCAAATGTTCAAATGTTTGTTAAGCTTATGGCATTTAACTGCGGGGTTATTAGTCCCTAAACTTACAAACTATTTATAAGCTACCTTATACTAAAGACGACACAAACATCCATGCCCGAGGGGGAACGGCCTCGCGCATCGGAGAATAGCGCGTCAATGCGCTCGGCCACTCCGCCGCAGCGTCGAGACCCGTTTCCGGCAGTCTACAAATGTGCATTCAGCAAAATCGGCAGTTGATCGAGCATCTGAAATCCTAAATTTCCAGTGAGAAACAATGAGACGGTATTTGCTTTCTTGTTAATTGCTACTGACGAATTTCAGAGCCATTTCATGTTCACAAAAATTCACCAGGAGGCAGAGCTTATAAACCATACAAGATTCTCATTCAAAATTTATCATGATCTCGCTTCGTTCTTGAGGTACAGGTAACCTAAGAAGCTTACAATCAAGTACCCCTGGCGTAATCCGTTGGTTTAAGGGGGGGGGGAGAAAAAATCTGCACAAAAATGGGTATTTTTCATATAGAATACAGATATTAACTAATAATTACAGGGATTACCATTTGAAAAAAAAATTAATGAGCTTGGTTTAACGTTGAAAATAGGGTTCAAGGTGTGACAGAACAGCCCAACGAGTAGCACTCAATCATTATGTTTGGAGAGATCTATCTTGATAAATTTCTCTGCACCGAAAACACTGACCTTGCCAATGTACAAAATTGTTACCCTTTTTTCAATTAATTTAATGGCATTATATCTATGTAGACAATTTATATTGATGGGGATGCCTTATATGTATAAATCTGTAACTTGAAAAATCAGCTTAAACAGCCGTGAAGCTCGGGCTCATGGTGGGCTGGGCAGCGGAGAGCAGGTGTAAGCAGCGGTGGAGTAGCCGAGTGCCTGGCGCCGTGGCTCAGCGCGCCCGGTCAGGGGGCTAAACGCCCTCTGTAATAAAACAGCTGAGCCAAATACTAAAACGATCACCAAACACGAACATGACCTAACGACCACGAAACATCGATCTACAAATATATATATATATATACATAATAAAAAATAATAATAATAAAAGGCGGTTAAAGCGTCTCGCTGCGGAGCGCGCGATTGCTCGCCGTGGAGGTTCGAGTCCTCCCTGGGGCATGAGTGTATGTGTTTGTCCGTAGGTTAGTTTATCTAGGTTTAAGTAGTTTGTAAGCTACGGACTGATGACCACGCAGTTTGGTCCGATAGAATTACAAACATTTATACATTTATTTTAAAAATTCATAACGTATAAACCATTTAAGATACTTAGGTGAGCGAGGGCTCACATAAAAGGTCTCAACAAGGTGCATCACCTGATATGCTTGCAGTCGAGGTAAGAATAATATTGATCACAGAATACCTTGTTTACGCATGTTTTATTTCTTTAAATAATTAATTAGTATTTAATCGCTCCATAGGAGAAATGAGATGTAATGAAATGAAATATTAATTACAATAATCAATTCCATGTTTATATTGTGTTTAGTGTAAGTGTTTAAAGATGTATTTGGTATTTGTATTAAATGTGCGCTATACTTGGCAAAAGCGTTGTACTTTGGCGAGGGGTGGAAATGGGTATGTTCGTGACGTATGGGTTTTTATGGTGGACAGGTATAAAGGCTGGCTGGAGGGCCCACGTGGATAGTCTGTGTTTGGCTAGCGTTCGCAACGGCGAAGCTATGCCGGTCTGGCCGCGACCTTCGGAAGAATGAGACGTTAAAAGTTTTCAGAGTGTAAAAGTGCGATCGAACTTAGAAAGATTTATCGAGTGCTGTTAAACTTGCAAGATTTCGTCTCGAGTTGCCGTGTGCTACGTAAAATTTGAAGAGTGCAGCGTGTGAAATTTAGGCACTGTGACTTCAATACATTTCCGTTGTAAACCGACTGCAAAAGTGCATCTTATCAGGAAGTGTTAACTGAGCTATGATAAACATTCATTCATTCGATATCTGTTGTTGGACATTATTTTTGTCTAATAAACTGTTGATAAATAAAGACTACCTAATAATTTTAAACAAATTGTTATTTATAAGAAATGCACCCATCTTCTCAATTTTAGTTGTGTTTTAAATGTATTATATTGCAGGTGGGGACTGTGGATGAATTTTTATCATCCCCTAGACAGAGCTGAGCTTAGTACAGTGAAATTGTTAGTGTAAATATAAGATTATTCACAGACAACCCTTAAAAATAACCTCGCAAAGGTTATTTATAGGTAACCATTCCATGAACCCCTTAAAACCTTACAAATTTTGCTGGAGACATATTTTGCAAAACTTCATCGCTCCAGAGATATAGGCTGGTATAGATTAAATGGGACACCCTGTTCAAATTACCTCGTCAATTACATCGGAAATTCAGTGAGGCTTTTTGTGGATGATGCTATAGTAGGCCTATATCAGGAAGTCGCAACACTGACACCAAATTTGACGCTGTTCCGAAAGTTTTCTTTCATGTGGGTACTAAAGCAGAAACAACAGTCAACAACCTATCTTTGAAATCTACATCTACATGGGATACTCTGCAAATCTCATTTAAGTGCCTGGTAGAGGGTTCATCGAACCACCTTTATACTATTTATCTCCCATTCCATTCTCGAACAGCGCGCGGGAAGAAAGAACGCCTAAATCTCTCCTTTCGATGTCTGATACTTCGTATTTTATTCTGATGATCATTTCCACCTATGTAAGTGGGAATCAACAATATATTTTCGCATTCGGAGGAGAATGTTGGATATTGGAGTTTCGTAAGTAGGCCACGCCGCAGCGATAAGCGCTGTTGTTGTAATGATTCCCATCCCAGATCCTGTATCATTTCCGTAACGCTGTCTCCCCTGTACCGTGACAATACAAAACGAGCTGTCCTTCTTTGGACTCTTTCGATGTCCTCCGTCAAACCCACCTGAGAAGAATACCGCACTGGGAAGAAATACTCAAAAAACGATGGACAAGCGTAGTGTATGCAGTTCTTTAGTAGTTCTGTTGCATCTTTTAAGGGTTCTGCCAATAAAATGCAGTCTCTGGTTGGTCTTACCCACGACATCATCCGCGTGTTCTTTCCAGTTTAAGTCTGAAGTAATAGTAATTCCTTGGTATTTTGTGGAGTTTACGGCCCTCACATTTAATTTATCGCGTAAACAACGTTCAACGGATTTATATTTGTACTCATGTGGACGACTTCACACTTCTCATTATTTAGAGTCAACTGCCAATTCGTCGCTTTGTGAAACTGCACACAGCATAACACCACATTCTCAGCAAATTTCGCCCGTACATTACAGTGGTCAAACAAAGGAAACATCTCCAGCATCCGAGTCTACAAACCCTTATGAAACAGGCGCCATGAGCTGCCAAATCTACAAGGGGCTCCACTCTCTTTCAGTAACAAGAAACACACATGGATTATTATTCTACCTACTCTGTGACAACTGGTTCTCGAACTACCTCACTGTAGACAGTTATACGGTAGTCCTAATCAAGAGTCCTGCGAAATGACGGCGTGGTGTGTGGCGTCATGCTTAGGACTGGGCGGCTGATCCCACTGGAGGTTCGAGTCCTCCATCGGGATTTTGTGTGTGTGTGTGTGTGTGTGTGTGTGTGTGTGTGTGTGTGTGTGTTGTCCTTGGTATAAGTTAGTTTAAGTTGTAAGGTAACCTTAAGGTAAGCCTTAGAGTATAACGAGGAATGAGCTTCATTTTGAAACATTTTATTCGTTTGAACCTGTTTATAGTGAATATGTAGTAATTAACTTCTTATGTGACTAAATTAATTATCGTGCTTGCACAATGTATGTAGGTAACTTAACTGTGAACATTTTCTGTCATTTATTTATTATCTGTATTGTAATTTTTATGTATATATTATTTTATTTTATTTGTACTTTGTATGTTTTCTATATTACTGTGATTACTTGTTATGTTTAATTTGTCAATGTAAAATATTTCTCTGTAAAAGGGATCAAATATTGATCTGAACAGTTATCGATATGGCTCCTCAGGTCAGAGACTTTATTGTACAGCAGCGCTCGCCTGTGGGAGAGCAGGCAAGCAGCAGTATCTGCCGCCCCGGGACGTAGATCAGACGTTCGTACGCGGTCCGCGGAGTGCTCAAACAAAATAAGTAGTAAAGTTAAAACAAAGTGAAAGTTATAATTTGTTATAAGTGCAACGATATGAAAGTTTATGTGAAACCAGTGAATATAAGTGAAGTAAGATTTGATCTTAATCAAACATTTATTCGTTCGTTCTGCTGAGGCAGAAATTCGTTACGTGTTCGGTAACCGTCCCAGACGTCCGAAACGCGGTAGCGTCATCGCGGACGCTAACAGTCGCGATTAATTACGCGTTTCGCGAAACATCGCGGCGTACTGCCAGCAAGCTGCCTAAGGAGGAGCCACTATCAAAACAATTTCTATGTGAACGTATGTAACAATTGTGCAGAGTACCACATCGCTGGACTGAAAATTAGGATAAGTTATATGCTATTGGTTGTAATTTATTGTGAATGCATGTTAAAGACAAGAACATTAGAGTATACTTCTTGCTTTCTTATTTAAACAACTAATTAACCACTCTTGAATCAGTATCACAATCCTCAATAAGGCATGAGTAATATTTAAAGACAATTTACTAATTAAATGAGTGTAGTCAATTATTAGAGACAGTATTAATTAATCATTTGAGACAATTTTGCTAAAATTGATGATAGAAGGTAACAGACTGTTGCATGCCAGTATTAAGTTACCAAACCTAACAATTAGCAAAGAAACAGATTCAGTCAAAAGTTGAGAACAGTAATTGATTATCATCATATTATTTATTGCAGATTAATGAATAATTTCTCTATTTCATTTTGCACTGAGTTCAACAATAATAGCCACTGCCACATCTATCCTATAAAGAACCAAACTCGTACTAATGTCGTACGCATAGCATTAATTAAGACTGATATACTTAAATTTCCTATTTGCTTGAATGAATTAATTTTATCGGATACTGACTTTAGTGGTTGGACTGCACCCACTTGCCAATCACTTGATGTTAAAAATACTACTATTCATAATTTTCTAAATTATCATTACCATTAGCGTACTAATTGAGTCGTACGCATTGCACAGACGGAATAAGTTAATTTCTGCTATCTGTGTGTGCACAGTCTCCGTAGGAGATTTTGTAAGGAAAGGAAAGGTGAGTGATCTTTTGTAAAGTTTGTCAGATAGGGCCATAGTATTTGTTAATCACACCAATTGCCTTGCTAAATATTTTCAAAATTAAACTACACCACTTGCATTAATCACGAGTTTAACGCAACCAACCACGAAATTAAGGTCAGGTTTGTTATAGTGCTCAAACATTACACAAACAGCCACCACAGTTAATAACACGTAAATCAAAATTCATTTTTTTACCTCCACTCACGCTTTTCATTAATAAAATAAACACCTTTCACCCAATATCCCCAACAAATATTTTCTTTCCTTACAAAGTAGTTTGTAAGTTTAATGAATTATGACCATAGAAGCTTGGCCTCGGCCCGCGGAGCGACCCGCGCAGTGGAAGCGATGGAAGTGACGATTCAGCGGGCTCTCCATCCAACCACTACATCACAACCTCACAACCTGTGGAAACGGATGTAAACACGAGGTAGGATGTAGGCACTGCGTTCGTTCCATATACCGGCGCACTCTCGGGGAATATCGCCCGCATTCTGAAAAAAACACTAGTTTGGAACTGTTTTTTGTCCGCCGAATAAAATTCGTGCACTGGTGGGGAGCGCCAAAGATGATCTCGGTTTGAGGAAGGCCGGCGTCTACCAGATTCCGTGTCAGTGTGGAAAGTCATATATTAGACAGACGATGCGTACCGTCGAGGATCGATGCGTTGGACACCAGAAGCACACACGATTGATGTATTCGAGCAAGTCGGCGGTCGCTGAACATTGTTTGTCGGAAAATCATACGATGGAGTATGAACGCACTAGGATTCTGGTACAGACGTCGAGATACTGGGACTGCGTCGTTAGAGAGGCCGTTCAAATTCGCACAAGTGACGACCTCATAAACCGTGACCGTGGCTATAATCTTAGCAAAGCTTGGGAACCAGCGATTGGGTTAATTAAGAGTAAATCTAGCAAACGTAACGAAGTGACGACCACGGCGGACAGAGCCTTCTCACCGACGTCATCTCAGACGCCGGCGCAATCGGTTCCACCGCGCGACCGCGGTGCGGGGCGCGGACCGCGGAGGGGTCGCTCCGCGGGCCGAGGGTATTTAAATCGCCGGCTACCGGGCTAGAACCCAGTTCCCTTCGAGCAGTCGTAGCGTGCGGATCTCCGTGCCGGCGCGTTTCCAGGAGTTCAGTCCGTTAGTTCACCTGGTGATGGCGACATGTATGATCGCCGAAATACTGTGCCCGTTGGACACTATAGACCGGCAGTACACCCGTGGATATTTTGATTATTTGAATACTTTCCTAACGCCGCGGTGGAGTGGCCAAGCGCATTGAGGCGCTATGCTCCGATGTGCTTGGCCGTTCCCCCGCGAGGGTTCGAATCCCCCCTCGGGCATTGAGGTTTGTGGCGTCTTTAGCATAAGGTAGTTCATAATTAGTTTGTAAGTTTAGGGGCTGGTTACCCCGCAGTTAACTCCCTTAAGCTTAACAAACATTTGAACACTTTGAACTTTCCTAACCAAGAGGCTCTCTGACATTGCCTATACTGAATATCTCCACCATGGTATCAGCGTGCAGTACATATCAGAGCAAGCAGGAAGCTTGTACACCACCGCTACACCAAGTGGCCCTTCCTGGAATGTTACAGGTTGTTGTTTGTGGATGACGGCTTCAGATTCTCCATACTTTTCCGATTTTTTAAACCTCAGCCTATGCCATCGAATGTATCTTGTAGGCCTACTTGTGACAGTTTTGGCAGATAAATGTTTTCAGTTTACTTCCATATATCTCATTCAGTTATGTACAGAAAACTATCTCTAATTGTTACACACTATATCTTTCCATCTTGCATCGACTGGTTTTGCCAAAAATATCGTTGACTCCTTTGGAACATAAATGATCAAGCTCTGTTAGCATCATTCTGTCATCAAGACATACATATCAGCAGACGAGAGAAAAGCTCTGGGTTAGCCTGGTGAGTCGTCGATCTGTACTGTATGTTTTAGGAGTAAGTAGATAAAAAATAAAAACAGAGTTAAAACCTATATTAGTTGACGTTTCTGCAGACCTCCGAAAAGAGGGACAAGAGGTTTGTGATTTTTTATGGGCGAAAACTGGTGCCTGTGGGTATAGCCATCAACACTTTTTGAATCTAAAGAAAACTGCTAAGGAATCTTTCTCAGTGTGGCTGTAGCTCTTTTGGGACAGACCTTGTTTAAGACAAAAGGAAGAATGCGCTTCTGACAATATGTACCAAGACGTCTTTAACTTTGGTATCGGAAATGCGTCCACCACCGCTTGAGCACTGGAGATAATGTATTGGACGATGGGCATAAAGTTAACTTAGAAGTGATTATCAACAAATAGTACATTTCCTTGAGACAACATTGTCTGGCCATACCAAAGGTATTAAATATGAGGAGAGACGTTAAATTAAAATTTGTACTGAGACCAGGATTCGAACCCAGGACCTCCCACTTGCTAGGAAGGCGCTTTAGACAACTCAACTAACACAGCCTTGCAGACAAAGTGAACACACGGACTGTCTTGTAGCATGTCTCCCTCAACACTACATACTTGTATAAATACATATTTGTCGATATTTATATCACCTCGGCCTGAGGAACAAGGCGTGATTGTTTCCATTCCCGTTCTTTGCTAGGGTGCTATTCCAATATAGCAGAGCTCTGGCAATTTGATACGTATTTCACAGGGAACATTGAGGCAGAATTAAAATATGTGGTGTGGAGGGAGACGTGCTTTAAGACAGTCCGTGTAGTTACTTCGTGCGTAACGCTGTTTTAGTTGAGAGGTCTAAAGCGATTGCCTAGAGAATAGAAAGTCCTGGGTTCGAATCCTGTCCAGAGTATAAATTTGAATTCAATGCCTGTCCTTATATTTAATACCTTTAGAAGTAGTTATTAGAGACTGAGCAGCAGTTAATGGTAGCGGTCGTAAGTGGTGTCGCTGCCGGGTGTGGAAACAGCTAACACAAGTGATTATGTCAGTAACACCGGGGCACAAATGACCAAAAGCCAAAGCGGGGTAAACAGGCGCCGTGGATGACAGCGTTAATAGTGGTGAGTCCATAATTATGAAGTTCTCATCAGCTCTTGCAGCATAACGACGACGTGTCCATCTGGAAAGGGACCATTGCACATGTGGTCGCTATGCTCCGAGGGCTGGGGCGCGGCAGCGTCGGTCGACAACACCGCAACGCACATACCGGGTAGTGCAAGGCCAATGTTCAATGTTCGTTAAGCTTAAGGGACTTAATTGCGGGGTCATCAAGCCTCAAACTTACCAACTACTAATGAACTACCTTATACTAAAGACGATACAAACATCCATGGCCGAGGGGGGATTCGAAGCCCCGACGTGAAGCGGCCTCGCGCATCTTAGCATAGCGCTTCAATGCGCTTGGCCACTCCGCCGCGGCAAAGACCATTGCTTCTTGTGCCGCCCGACTCTGCCACTGCGCAACATTGAGTTAGATATTGCTGGGTACACAGAGGAAAGCCTTATCAAAGAAGTCAATACAGCATTCATTAAATGCGCTGTATTACTGGCGCCAGGAGGCGCGTACAGTCGGCAACCATTGTCCCGGCACTCCCCTCCGCGCCACCTATACAGGCGACATTCCAGGGGAAGATCATGCATACAGCCCAGGTTGACTGTAGATTTCTTCATTTTATTTCTTTATAATGGAATCTAGCGTCATCGTAGTGATTGCACTTGTGGGCCAGACGTTTCATTTTGTAAATGGTTAGTAGGAACTCCTGATACCTGTCGGGTGTAGTTTGTAGAGGCCAGTCAGCACCTGTTATTTTTTTTTAATAAACAGATTTGGTCATAAACAGTTCAGAGAATTTAGATAAGCAATGATTAACTAGATTCTTTAGTTTTTGACCCACTTTAGCTTACAGTAGTAACACCAAAAGTTGGCCCACTTTAGGTTACAGTAATAACACTAAAAGTGGGCCTTTGCGATCGTCTTTTGACAGCTCGAAATTTAAATGAAAATAATGGCTTAACCGTTCATCTGACATGAAAATTGAATAAACATATTTGTAGAGGAGTAAATTCTCTACAACTTCGATCTCTTGTGTGTGTGTTTTTTTTTTTTTTTTTTTTTTTTTTTTTTTTCATATCTTTCATCATTGCAGAGATATGTACAAAAATAATGGTGATTTTAAGATGTCTGTCTGTCTGTTTATAACGTGTTCCCACTTTTTAGGTCGAACCGTTCAATCGATCGGCAATAAATTGTACACACATAATAGTTGGCCATCACATGCCAGAATCTCTCCTTTTCAAATTTTTCGGACAAAAATACGCCAGTAACACAAAAAAAGCTTTTGTAATGTAGTTGCATTTGCAAACAAAGGTTCACCTGACACGAAAAATGAATAAGCGAATTTGTAGAGAAATTCTCTACAAATTTCGTAGGTTATGTTTTCTCGTAACACGCACCGTTTCAGAGATATTTTCAGAAATAACGGCGATTTGACACCGTCTCTTGATTTTACGTATACCAGTCGTTAGGTAATGTCACGTGACATTCCTCGCCCAGAACTGTCTCTGGCATACGCCATCTTGCCTCCTGTATTTTACTCATTGTCATTTCAAATCAAGTGCGCACAGAAGAATTAACAAAATCACGTCATTCATTAAACGATAAATTGTAATCTAGTGTCTAAAAATGTCGTTTCAGTTGTTGGCAACAGCGATCAATAGTACGAGAAATAAAAAACACCGCCGCAGTTGTTCCCGGTGTTGGTGTAGTGGGTAGTGCGTTACATTGTGACGCATGTGGTTGGTAGTTCACAACCCGCCGATACAATTTTTTTCCATGTCTCCTAAAAGGTTTGCCTGCACTTTTATTAATTAAATAGAGGTATTTACTGCAATGTTTAGAATTGTGCAGATGTAAGTTTGCTCCCTCTGAAATGTGCGTTCGTTCTATTTTATGGACATGTCGTGGAATACGTAACAACGATTTGACACTGGTCTTCAGAAGCATTTTCACAACTACGGGGAGGATACTGTAATAATAAAAATTCGAAACAACTTGAGATACTGGATGTTTCATATATAAATGGAGTCCTAGATTTCTATGGCAACTGTCGTTCCTTGTGAAACGGAGGGTAAGTGTATACATTGCAACATATTACTTGTTTCTTTTACTAAGCAATTATTCACTATTAATGGAACATGTTGAAAGTCATTTACTATAATCAACGCATCCACTAAAATCTTATCTTTGGCATGGTTCCTATGGACGCTTTAAACGTGGATTGTATTACCTTCTCTGTAGTTCAGGTATGACTTTGATCATATTACTTTGTTCTGCACTAAAATAGCCGACCGCGGTGGCCGAGGGGACTGAGGCGCTCCAGTCACGGTCTGCACGGCCACTACGGTCGGGGGTTCGAATCCCCCCTCGGGCATGGATATTTGTGCCGTCGTTAGTCTTAGTTAGTTCGTAAGTAGTTTGTAAGTTTAGGGACTGATAACCCAGTAGTTAAGTCCCATAAGATATACAAACATTTGAACATTTTTTTTGCACTAAAATAAAGAGCAAATATTGTGTTTCAAACCGTCACTACGTTTTCTTATACAGGTAAAATAACAAACGGAATACGAATTCCAAAATGCTCTAGTACGTAATCTATATACAAATTTACTATTATCATTACGTCATTTAAAATAGCCATTGCAAATGTATGTCCCCAGTTTGTGTACATGTCATAAAGAAGACTATGTTTGCAATTCGATGGTATGTATTTCATGATATGTTCACAAAATATAACGAATGCAATTTTCAGGGAAAGCGCTGTTACCTTTGAACAACTGAGAATTTTGCAGGTTATAGTTGTGTTCAATTAATGAGTGTGCGAAAACCTCTTAGGAAACAAAATGAATAAAACTGCCAGTGGTAGGTTTTTACTAATTGTTTTTATTTAGGTATATTTTTCGTTCTTCAGGTAGATCGATGCTTTGCGGTCGTTTGTTTATGTTCGTTCTGGCTTGTTCGTTGAGAATTTTGCTTAATTTTTTATTACAGATAGCGTCGACCCTTCTTTATTTTTCTCTCTTTTGAAGCGTTATTCGTTTTGATCGGTCCTTTGTGGACGTTGGTTTATTTTGTTTAATTTTGATCGTTTCGTCGTTGACTCAGTTTTTTCGTTATAGAGTGCGTCGAGCCCTCTGACCGAGCACGCTGAGCTACCACGCCGGCAATTCTGTGACCGAGCGCTCTGAGCCACCACGCCTGGCAAGTTTGGAACCACCGTCTAAGATGTTCGTGCATCACAAACTAATTCGCTGCCCAATACGCTACGCCGAAAAGCTGCTAGAGTAATCCATAATTCTCGTATCATCGATGGTAGGTGTTATCTGCTAACATAGCATTTTTAGACATTAGATTGTAATTCATTGTCCTAACAAAGACGTGTTTTTGATAATTTTCAGTACACCAGTGCTTCGAAATGACAACGCTTGAGTTGTAATAAGAAAATCATCAAATGCAGAAAGCAAGATGGCGTACACAAAAGAGAGCTTCGGGCATGGTTTCGGGGAGGGATGTCACGTGACTGATTTCCGAACGCCAAATGTTGAGCACCTCCATAAAACCTACCAGACATGTGCACTATGGTGGTTATTATTTTATGTATATTTTACTGTTTTAATTTTGATCAGCCATCCATTTTATATCTGACTATCCACCAGCACATTATTTTCTAAATAACTATCATCCAGTACATCTACCAGATTTTATGTGGAGCAGTGTAATAAGCAGTTGAATGTTAATGAGACCAGATGGTGACACCACAGTGTGTCGAAACCGATCGATTCGAATAAATAAAATAATAACTGTGAACTTAGCATCTATACTATTTATACAATACGGCCGTTCCCTAATATGAGTAAATTAAGTGATAATGAAAATGTGGGATAGACATTAAAATAATAGTTTAAAGGGGCATAAGGTTTTAAAAAAAGAGTATATTTTTCAAAGCTAAACTCAAATAACGAATTTTGGCTGTTTGTTAAAATAGGGTCAGAAAGAATATTACGTGTTGGGTGCATAGATATTATCACAATAGTAGAGTCGTAATCGTATCGTCCATCAATTTTTATTATTTATGTTATTTATTATTTGTGTGCGAAATGTGTGTAAAATATCATAAAACTACAGCCAAATCTAAACTGGGCCGTAAATCACCTCACTGCAATTTTTTCATAAATTTCTTGGCTTGTTATTACAGAGACAGGGACAAACGGTGTACCTGAGTCGGAAACAATTCATATATTGTGGAAAAGGATATCGCAATTGGAATAAAATATGCAGAGCCGTGTGATGGATTGAAAGCAAAGCTGATAAGACATTAAACAATGAATCTGGCAAATATACTTTTAATTACGCCTGGTAAGTCAAGTGCGGATGTGCAGAACTTTCTGGCTGATTTGAGAAATGTATCTGATTTCGTGCGTCGGTAAGTTCTTAAGTGTAGTAAACCAAACGTGACAGCAGAAGCAAAGTGTACGTAGGTTGTCCATAGATTGGAAGGGGAGCAGAGAGGTATAGGAAACAAAATAGGGAGTATATTTATTTGCTAACGAAACGTAATGGTCAGGTGGAACAGGAATTGGCAGTGAGAATTCAGAAGATGGGTGAATATATGACTTGGAAAATGATGTTTTATTTCATCTCATGATTTTAAGAGAAGGAGAACAAAGAGCTTTGGGCGCATTTCCAAGAGAGTTGCCAATAAACGCATCTATAAGGCTAATGTTGGAGTTACTTCATAGTCTAGAAACTTCAGAAAGTCTCAAGATCGAGAATGAGGAAATCGAAGCATCAACACGAGCGGAAAAAATTGTCGATTTTTACTAAGACACAATCATGAAGAGGACAGTAACAATAGTAGATGGCGAAAGTTAACTTTAATTGGACGTTAATTGTCAGAGGGTAGCGAATATCCACCTAAGGGCGTTCCCTGTTAAGCTGAATGCTTCGAGTTCTTATGCAGATGTGCTCTGTTAGGAACAAGGACTAGTGGCAGGAATAAAATGCAGGATAATATTGGTTACAGGGGCCCATGCGTCGGACACCAGTGACAGACTGGTGAATCATAAGCAATGTAACAACCTGCTACGTGTGATATTTCTGGTTTGCAGCCATCATATTCACGTTTGTTAGAGCAAGTCAGAACAGAACCATATGCTGCTGGCGCAGGGTGGTGAAAGGTTCCGTAAGAGGTGGTACAGTAGGTAATATTCCCGTGAGAAAGGCCGCCTAAAGTTCTAGTACTCTGCTGTGATTTATCTGTGTATTGGGAGACTATGTGTCAAATCTAATTTCTTCTCTGGTCAGAATTAAATACGACGAGCGTCCAGAAAGTAAGTTCCGTTTGGTTATATAAAACGAACGGGTACAGATACAGAAAAAATATTGACTGTACAAAAATCTACAAATGTTCAACTACTTTCCTACATAGCTCCCGAAATTTTGTAGGCAATTGTCATAGCATGGCACAAGGTTTTGTGTACCTTTTTCATATAATGTTGCCGCCTGTGTATTCAACCATGTGGTAACATGTTCTTTCAGCTCGTCATCATCGTTCAGTGTTGCCCACCAAGGACAGATTTTAGGTGTAAGAAGAGGATTACTGTCAAAAGATTTTTTTTTCACGATAGTGCCTGACCTCACACACCGAATGTGACCAAACAATTCTTACGGAAATTTCAATGGGACCCGTTTGATCATCCCCCATACAGCTCGGACCCCTCTCCTAGCGACTTTCATCTCTTCTTACACCTAAAATCTGTCCTTGGTGGTGAACACTTCAAAGATGATAAAGAGCTGTTACCACATGGTTGAATACACAGGCGGCAACCTTCTGTGCAGGATGCATACAAAGACTTGTGGCACGCTATGACAAGTGCCTACAAAATTTCGGCAGTTATGTGGAAAAGTAGTTTAAGAGTTGTAGAATTTTGTGCAATAAAAATTTCGTCTGTATCTGTGTACAATTTCATTTTATTACCAAACGGAACTTACTTTCTGGACGCGCCTCGTATATTTTCCATTACGTTTGCTTGATTGTCCTAAATAATTATCTCTTAAATTGAAGCTACCATTTTGTTGTTTCATATCATTTAAAATCATATAAATTAATAAACAAAATCAAAGCGAAAAAGCAGATGAACGCTTCGGTCATGTTTTTGGTGCGGGACAGCGCGCGGCAGACCAAGGTGGATCGCACGGTCTACTCACTCCGGTTTCGGCAGTCATCAGGGGCAGAACCGCTGTCGATGCGGTTGATCATAAAATACCACTGGATTATATAAAACTGCATTTTAACCTTTTAGAAACAACATACATCGTTAATGATAATTAGATACAGTCGAAATTAAAAGACAATCTGTTAATTGTGTTGTATCTTTGTTTCTGCGTAAATAAACAAATTGGCATCATTTGAATAATTTGTTTCACAAGACTAATTTCTCGCAAATTAACGTAATATCAACAACCAATAACCTGTGTGGTGCCTACTGCCCTGGGAAGCCACTTTGTGAAGGCAAAAGGCAGGTGAACATTTTATTTAGCGACTGCGCACTTCACTCAAGGCAGTGAGAGCAACGAGGCATCTTGCAGTACTCTACTTTCGTTAAAAAAAGAATTCAGTCACTCGAAGTCCATGGCTACACAGACGTGTAAATAGGAAATAAATATTATATCGAAGATAATTATCAAACTTCTCTTTTTACATACTTAGTAATATTTTTCTTCCCCTTGCCACACATGGCATCCCTGGCGGGAATATGTGAAGCGAAGTGCCTGGAGTATTTGAGGCTAAAAGGTGTTAGCAAGGGCCGGCCGCGGTGGCCGAGGGGACTGAGGCGCTCCAGTCACGATCTGCACGGCCACTACGGTCGGGGGTAAGAATCCCCCCTCGGGCATGGATATTTGTGACGTCCTTAGTCTTAAGTAGTTCATGTTGTTGTTGTTGTTATAGTCTTCAGTCCGGAGACTGGTTTGACGCAGCTCTCCACCCTACCTTATCCTGAGCAAGTCTTTTCATCTCCTCATAAGAACGGCAACCCACATCCACTTGAATCTGCTTACTATACGCGTCTCTTGGTCTCCCTCTGCGATTTTTACCCCACACACTTCCCTCCAATGCCAAATTTACGATTCCCCGATGTCTAAGAATGTGTCCTACCAAGCGATCCCTCCTTTTAGTCAGGGTATGCCAAAATTCCTTTTCTCACCAATTCGGTTCAGTACCTCCTCATTAGTTACGCGATCCACCCACCTAATCTTCAGCATTCTTCTGTAGCACCACATTTCAAAAGCCTCTATTCTCTTCCTGTCCGCACTGCTTATCGTCCATGTTTCACTCCCGTACAAGGCAACACTCCACACAAATGCCTTCAGAAAAGACTTCCTTACACTTAAATTAATATTCAATGTTAGCAAATTTCTCTTTTTCAAAAATGCTTTTCTTCCCATTGCCATTCTGAATTTTATATCCTCTGTACTGCGACCATCACATGTTATTTTACTACCCAAGAAACAAAACTCATCTACCACCTTCATTGTTTCGTTACCTAATCTAATTCCTTCAGCATCGCCTGATTTGCTAAGACCGCATTCCATTATTTTTGTTTTGCTCTTGTTAATGTTCATTTTATACGCTCTTTTCAACACACTGTCCATTCCATTCAACTGCTCTTCCAGGTCCTTTGCTGTCTCTGACAGAATTACAATGTCATCAGCAAAACGCAATTTTTTTACTTCTTCCCCCTGAACTTTAATCCCTATTCCAAATTTTTCCTTGCTTTCCTTCACCGCCTGCTCGATGTACAAATTGAATAATATCGGAGAAAGGCTACAACCCTGTCTTACTCCCTTCCCAACTGATGCTTCCCTTTCATGCCGTTCGAGTCTAATAACTGCGGTCTGGCTTTTGTATAAGTTGTAAATAACTATCCTTTCCCTGTATTTTACCCCTGCTGACTTCAGAATTTGAAAGAGTGTATTCCAGTCAACATTGTCAAACGCTTTCTCCAAATCTACAAAAGCTAAAAATGTAGGTTTGCCTTTCCTTAATCTGTCTTCTAAGATAAGACGTAAAGTGAGTATTGCCTCCCGGGTTCCTACGTTCCTCCTGAATCCAAACTGATCTTCCCCGAGGTCAGCTTCTACCAGCTTTTCCATTCTCCTGTAGATAATTCGTGTTAAAATTTTGCAACCATAACTTATCAAACTGATGGTTATGTAATATTCACACCTGTCTGCGCCTGATTTCTTTGGAATGGGGATTATTACATTTTTCTTAAAGTCTGAGGGCATTTCGCCTGTCTCATACATCCTACACACCAGTTCAAATAGTCTTGTCATGGCTGGCTCTCCCAGAGACTTTAGTAGCTCTGAGGGTATGTCATCTACTCCTGGGGCCTTGTTCCGACGTAGGTCTTTCAAGGCTCTGTCAAATTCATCTCTCAGTATAGTATCTCCAATTTCATCTTGATCTACTTCCTCTTCCCTTCCTACAACATCGTCTCTAAGTTCATTTCCTTTGTAGAGCTGCTCTATGTACTCTTTCCACCTTTCAGCTTTTCCTTCTTTGCTGAGAACTGGTTTCCCATCTGAGTTCTTGATATTCGTAGAGTTGCTTTTCTTGTCCCCAAATGTCTCTTTTATTTTCCTGTAGGCGGTATCTACTTTTCCCCTTCTTATACATTCTACTACAGATTTGCATTTGGCTTCTAGCCACTCCTGCTTAGCCATTTTGCACTTCCTGTCAATCTCGTTTTTAGTCGTCTGTACTCCATTTTGCCTGTTTCATTTATTGCATTTTTATATTTTCTCCTTTCATCAATTAAATTTATTATTTCCTGTGATATCCAAGGATTTTTTGTAGGTCTTGCCTTTCTACCTATTTTGTCCTCTGCTGCCATCACTATTTCATCTCTCAATGCTACCCATTCCTCTTCTACTGTTTTATTTCCCCCTGTTTCTGTAAATTTTTGCCTAAATCTCCCTCTGAAATTCTCCAGAACTTCACTTTCCTTCAATTTATCTAAGTCCCATCTCCTTATTTTCCTACCTTTCTGCAGTTTTTTCAGCTTCAGCCTACAGTTCATGACTAACCAGTTATGGTCAGAGTCTATATCTGCCTCTGGGTAAGTCTTACAGCTTATAACCTGGTTCCGGAATCTATGTCGTACCATTATAAAATCTATTTGATACCTTCCGGTGTCTCCTGGTCTCTTCCACGTATACAACCTTCTTTTGTGATTCTTAAACCACGTGTTTGTTACGATTAAATCACGTCCCGTGCAAAATTCTACCAGGCGACTTCCTCTTTCATTCCTTTTGCCCAGTCCATATTCACCTACTATTTTTCCTTCTCTTCCTTTTCCTACTACTGAATTCCAGTCTCCCATCACAATTAAGTTTTCCTCTCCCTTACCTGTTTGAATAATTTCCTTTAGCTCCTCATATATTTCTTTGATCTCCTCATCATCGGCAGAGCTAGTTGGCATATAAACCTGTACTACTGTTGTCAGTGTTGGTTTCGTATCTATCTTGACAATGATAATGCGACCACTGTGCTGCTCATAGTAGTTTATCCGCATTCCTATTTTTTTATTCATTATCAGTTCTACTCCTGTGATACCCCCAACTGATTTTGTATTTATAATCCTGTACTCACCTGACCAGAAATCCTGTTCATCCTGCCACCGAACTTCACTAATCCCCACTATATCTAACTTCAACATATCCATTTCCCTTTTTAAATTTTCTAATTTACCTACCCGATTAAGGGACCTAACATTCCACGCTCCGACCCGTAAAATGCTAGTATTGTCTTTCCTGATGATCACATCCTCCTGAGTAGTCCCCGCCCGGAGATCCGAATGGGGGACTATTTTACCTCCGGAATATTTTACCCGAGAGGATGCCATCATCATATGTTCATACAGTAGAGCTGCATGTCCTCGGGAAAAGTAACGGCTGTAGTTTCCCCTTGCTTTCAGCCGTTCGCAGTAACTGTGTGGCAAAGCCACATTAGCTGATGTTACAAGGCCAGCTCAGTCAATCATCCAGACTGTTGCCCCTGTAACTACTGAAAAGGCTGCTGCCCCTTTTCAGGAACCACACGTTTGTCTGGCCTCTCCACAGATACCCCTCCGCTGTGGTTGCACATATGGTACGGCTCTCTGCATCGTTGGGGCACGCAAGCCACCCCACCTCGGCAATGTCTGTGGTTCATGGGGATGGATTTGATCGATATGAGAACGTATTTTGTCACCATGGCTGCCTAGCTAGCGTTATACCGACTATCTTCTCAATGACAACATACCATCGTCATGGTTTCCAAAGTTGGCGTCCTACTGGACATCTCTGTACTCTATATTTACTGGTAATCGGTAATCGGTAGTTCACCTTTAAATGAGCCGACTCATTGAGTGTCGATTATCAGTCATTTTAAGCTTTTCTAATGCAGTTCCTTTTTTACTCCATTTAAATACTCCAATTCTTTTTTACTAAAGGACTAAAATTTTCTAATACGAAAAAAAAATTAACGCACATCATATTCATGTACTACTTCCAATACATTGCAATCACATTGTTTTCGCTTTATGAGACTGTATATGAAGTCCTTCTTTGACATTAGCAGCATTTTTTCTGTTATAAAATTTTACTCTACCTGTTTTTTAATTTTCTGTGTCCCCCAGGGACTCACAGCTGGTGAGTACGTGGCTAGCGACCACTGGTTCCTGAGCAGAGTCCTGCCACTGCTTCCACTTCTGCCAAGCTTCCCTCTTTTCTCTTTCCTATTCAGTAGCCGCGGCGGGGTGGCCGAGTGCATTGAGGCGCTATGCCCTGATGCGCGAGGCCGCTCCCCGTCGGGGGTTCGAATCCTCTCTCGGGCATGAATGTTTGTGTTGTATTTAGTATAACGTAGTTTATAAGTAGTTTCTAAGTTTAGGGACTGATAACTCCGCAGTTAAGTCCTATAAGCTGAATAAACAATTGAACCTGTTGGACAATCCTCGGCCATCTCTTGTTCTTTTCTGACCCCGACGCTATTACGTTACGAGGGCTAGAGTGTCTTTCATTTTCGCCGGCCGCGGTGGCCGAGGAGACTGAGGCGCTTCAGTCACGGTCTGCACGGCCACTACGGTCGGGGGTTCGAATCCCCCCTCTGGCATGGATATTTGTGCCGTCTTTAGTTCATAAGTAGTTTGTAAGTTTAGGGACTGATGACCCCGTAGTTAAGTCCCATAAGCTTAACAAACATTTGAACATTTTGATTCTTTCATTTTCCAACCTCTACTTCTCAGCTGGGATGGTCAACAGCTTGCAAGACCGAAGAGCGCACTATAATGCCTCAACGATGGAAAGGGCGGAGGAAACGTGATCTACAAAAACACGAAATATCACCGAAAAACTGGCGGTATAAGCAGTCGCCTTCCACCAAGTGTCATCAACCCCCTGGAGGGTGGATGAGCGAGTGGAAGCCGAGGGCACCGTCATGTCCCTGAAACGAGAAATCACTTCTGAAGGCGGAAGAACCTTATGGGGGTCAACGCCAAAGGATGCGGAAGGCAAGGGGAAACAACTGTATTAAAGGCCCTTGTGGTATCCCTAGTCCCACTGGACAAAATCCTTCATGGAATGGCTGTTCCTGTGAATAAATATTCCGGAGTAATATGCCCACAATCGGATCTCCGGGAGGGCACTATCCCAGGAAAACAGTCTACTGCGAGGTTCAAAAAGAAAAAGGTAATTGTTTCTAGACTAAGGATTGGAACGTTGAATGTAATAACAATGAATGAGAAAGGTAAATTAGAAAATATGGAGAAAGAGATGAAAAGATATGACGTCAGCAATTTAGGACTTAATGAAGTACGATAGGAATAAGATAGAGATCTGGTTTCTGGAGAATATACGATGATTTACAAGGGAGGGGACCACAAAGAAGGAGGAGTAGGCATAATGTACAAGAAGAATCTGGATAATAGCATAATACCGGCAATGCCTGTCAGTGACAGGGTGATAGCAATGAAATAATCTAGTGACCCTGTAGACACCTCACAGGTTCAAGTGTACATGCCTGCGTCCAAGCAGGTGAGGAAGAGGTGGACAAGACGTATGAGGAGCTAGACGCGGTTTTCGAGGGAAATGGTAAAGGTCAAATAAGAACGGTGATGATGGGAGACTGAAACAGTGTAGGTGGGAGACGTAGGCATGGAAATTTTGGAGATTATGGACTTGGACAACGGAATGAAAGAGGAGATAAATTAATAGGGTTTTGTGAGACTTGTGGCTTTTGGATTGCCAATAGGTGGTTCAAAAATCATAAACGAAGGCTATATACTTGGAAAAGTCCTGGTGATGAAGGCAGGCATCAAATAGATTACATTTCAACCAAGCAAAGATTTAAAGACAGCATCAGGATGTTTAAGACTTTTTCTGGAACAGATGCCAATACAGATCGCAGCTTGCTTGTAGCAGACAAGAAGAATTGACTGGTGTATGCTTCTGAAGATTCTGAAAGCTACTGGTATTGATTGGAAGGATAGAAGGCTGATCAAACAGCTCTATGTGGGGCAGAAAGTCGTGGTTTGAATAGATAAAGCTGAAGATGAAGAGGTGGCTATTGGAAGAGGTGTGAGACAGGGTTGTTGTATGTCACCAGCACTTTTTAATAAAAACTAATTCACAAGGCCTTAGAAAAACACAAATGGACTTATTGTAGGAGGATAAAGAATAAAAACTACAAAGTATGCAGATGATATGACTGTACTAGCAGAATCATAAAAAGCGCTCCAGGTAATGACGGAGAATATTGTAATGGTGGAGAAACAATTTGGAATGAAAGTGAACGTCGATGAGACCAAAGTGATGAAAATTGGAAAAGGTGATAAAATCAATATATCACTCGAGGGAAGAAAACTGCAACAGGTTCAATCATTTCAGTATCTAGGAATCTTGATAACTTTCAATGGAAGTTATTCAGAAGAAGTGAAATGCAGAATATACATGGGAAAGAAAGCGTTTGGGAGACTAAAAGATTTACAGCCAGAAGCATACCTAATAATCTCCGGAAGAGGTTCGCCATATATTTTGTATGGAGCGTGGTTTCTTATGGATCTGAAACATGGACAGTTAGAAAATAACAAACATATTTACAGAATTTTGAAATGTGGCTACGGAGAAGAATGGAGAAAGCTAAATGGACTGACAGAGTGAGAAATGAAGAGGAACTGAGCAGGGTAAATGAGGAGAGGAACTTCATGACGATGATACAGAAAAGCTAAACATCTTGGATAGAACACATATTACGCACGAACTGTCTACTGTAAGAGATAGTGGAGGGAAAAGTAGAAGGAAAAAGAGAGAGAGAGGAATAAGAAGATTTGGAATGCTAACAGATCTGAAAAAAGGAAGAAGTTACAAGCAAATGAAGGAGGATGCCCAGGACAGAAACACGTGGAGGATGTCCAGTAGAAACCTGCCTGAGGACAGATTTACTGAAAGAAGAAGAATTGCTCTTAAAACTTTAAACAGTGGCTTCACCATTTAAACATAACTAAATAAACTAGCAACGCAATAATATGCCACTTTTGGGGAAGAAAAACGCATTAGTCGCTACAGTAGTTACTATCATCTGTTTGCCTGCAGGCAAACAGATGACAGCCAAGGGCCATCATAACACCTTTGATCAATAATAGAACATACTCTGTCTCCATGGCTGCCAACGTAGGCGTCCTCTCGACCATATTTATACTTATCATATACCAACACCACGGATAATGACGTTGACCTCCTGCACACCATATTTGCATCGCTACGTTTACTGGAAAGCCCCATAGGCGACAGTCAATTGTTTAAATGAGCCTAGTCATTGGTTAGTGACAGTTATTTGCGATATTCGTTTTACAACGCATTTTTATCTTGCAGTATGTGTAAGTAGTTCCTATTTTCGATTTTTAGATTAATGTTCCAAATATGTAACCAGGTAGCACATGTTCTTCAATACATGTTTTTCAAATTAACGCCCATTGATTACCAATGGCGGCAGTCCACAAACGATTGGCGGGGATTTCGCTACAAAACCACAAGAAACCCTGCTGTAGTTAGTAATGTTGCTCCACAAGACAGATGGGCCGGTTCCACGCCATTTCCTGGACACCGAGGGTATAAGACCTGTAATTTTATTATTGCAGTTTATTTCATTATAACTTTATAATTGTGTATCACATTGTACTTTCACATCTTCGTTTCTCTTCACAGATTATAATTTTAAGATGATGTTATTTGATCGAAAACGACCATCATAGATAAAAATAAAATATTCCGTTCCATCTTTACTGTTTATATTATCATATTAAAATTAATAAATCATTCTAGCCGGCCGCGGTGACCGAGGAGACTGAGGCGCTTCAGTCACGGTATGCACGGCCACTACGGTCGGGGGTTCGAATCCCCCCTCGGGCATGGATATTTGTGCCGTCCTTAGGATAAGCTAGTTGGTAAGTAGTTCTTAAGTTTAGGGACTGATGACCCGGCAGTTAAGTCCCTTAAGCTTATCAAACATTTGAACATTTTTTTTAAACATTCTATTCAAGTAAAAAAGGCTCGTTAAGGGGTGAGAAGGAATTCTCTTCGAAGTAGGGAAAGAAATTATGTTCATGACAATGTCAGCGATACGTTGGATCAGCCACCAGAAATTCCGGGTGGTAATATCAGTAGTAATTTATCACATAAACTACAAAGTGCAAATTATAATTTTGAAGATAATAATTTTAATGAAAACGAGAATTTTGCTTCAAATGATATCATCGAGAAAGTAGATAGTGTCGCTGTGAACCGAAATGACATTGTAGATTTGAATGAAAACATCGGAGGTACTAGATCTGACGTTGACATTTCAAATGAGCAGATACTGGAATGATGTAGGGTGAGTCACAGAACTGCTTCAGCAGATTCTTTGCCAACGAGCGAGAAGGAAATGTGTACAGAACAAAATGTGATGTCAATTTAAAACTAATTTTAAAGGAAACTATAGAAAAATTATAATATGGGCATGAAATAGTTAGAGCATGGGAAGCATAAATCAGAAATACCTTAGAAGAAGGACTAAAAAGTACAGAAATTGTAAAAAAGAAAGATTAGCAACAAGATTAAAAGACTCCACAGAAAGGCTTAATATCATGTTAAACGAAATAAATTTGGAAATGGTTAATATAAATCGTAAGTATGAGATTATGGAAAACAGGGTAACTACACATGACGAGTGTTGGAGAAAAATCATTCAGGAGACCCAAAAATGGGATAAAATACTAAAAGTCTGCAAATATCAGCTGAGGTTAAGAAAATTAGTGAAAACACGTAGGCTCAGGATAATGTCATATTATTACTCAATAGTGATAATAAAATAACGCAAGAGCAAGCAGAAGTCACTAAATCATGTAGAGATAGACATAAATTGCAACAAATTACTTTAAAGAAAATAAATGATGATTGTCTTCCACTTTATCATAAGGTATAACATGTGGAATCTGCTTGTAAATACAAATACAATTCAAAGCAGACTGAGTGAAATTGAGCAAAAGGTGAAAGAACTGCCTGAAACGAGTGATGTAACCAAAAAACCCTATTAATATAAAAGGGGAATTAAAACAGAAGCCCGGAACGTTGGCTGAACAAGAAAGAAAGAATGAGATAGTTCATATAAGTAACACAATAAATCATTCTAATGCTTATAAATTTCACGATTTCTCCAGTCAGGGGAAGTTACACCTAGTTGTATTTATTCGGCAGTCTGACGGAACCATCCCAGAAAATATGACAGAAGAGCAGAAAATAAGATTTGTGGCAGGTAGATTTGAGTGAGATCAAATATCATGGGGAAAAGAGGCTAGAAAAACATGCAAGACATATCAGGAGTTTGTGAGGGCATTTTTAAATCAATATTGGTCGACTAGTGCACATAAAAGTTTTACAACTGACATTTTCGCCAGTAGGAGCTTTAGATTAGATTAGATTAGATTATTTATTTGTTCCGTAGATCCATATTGAGGGGATCCTCGTGGATGTGGAACATGTCAAGAAACAAAATTTACAAGTTGAATAACAAATAATACTAATAATATAAATACATACACTTATAATATAAATACAGATACATAATTTATTAAGGTTTTTTTTTTTTTTTTTTTTTTTTTTTTTTTTTTTTTTTTTTTTGGTGATAATATAATAATACTAATATAGTATGAGTGCATGCATCATTTGGTACAATTTAGAAATTCACTAATGGAGTAGAAGGAGTTGGCCACTAGAAAGTCTTTTAGGTTCCTCTTAAACTGATCTTTATTTGTAGCTAAATTTTTTATACTTGATGGTAAATTATTGAAAATGTGTGTTCCTGAGTAGTGGACCCCTTTTTGAACTAAAGTAAGTGCTTTTAAATCCTTGTGTAGATCATTTTTATTTCTAGTATTGTATGTATGAACTGAGCTGTTTGTTGGGAAAAGGGATATATTATTTATGACAAATTTCATTAAGGAATAAATATACTGAGAGGCAGTAGTTAATATACCCAGTTCTTTGAAGAGGCTTCTACAAGACGTCCGTGAATTTACTCCACAAATAATACGTATTACACGTTTTTGGACTCTGAAGACTTTTGACTGACTTGAAGAGTTACCCCAAAATATTATACCATATGACATTAAGGAATGAAAGTAAGCAAAGTATGCAAGCTTTGTTATTTTTATGTCTCCTATGTCTGATAACACTCGTATTGAAAATACAGATTTGTTGAGTCGTTTCTGCAGTTCTGTGGTGTGCTCCTCCCAACTAAATTTATTATCAAGCTGTAATCCCAGGAATTTAATTCTGTCAACCTCTTCTATCTGCTCTTCTTCATATTTAATGCATATGCTGTCAGGAAATCTCTTACATGTTCTGAACTGCATGTAGTGCGTCTTTTCAAAGTTTAATGACAATGAGTTGGCTTTAAACCATTTATTAATGTTCATGAAAATATCATTAGCAGACTTTTCTATCACTATACTTGACGTACTCTTTATTGCAATACTTGTATCATCTGCAAACAAAACGAACTCTGCTTCTGGTAGTGTAACTGATGAGAGATCATTAATGTACACAAGAAAAAGCAATGGCCCTAAGATGGATCCTTGTGGGACACCACATGTAATTTCTTCCCAACCCGATGATGACTGTTGGCCTAATTCACTAGTCACTTGCACTGACACCCTTTGTTTCCTGTTAGTGAGGTACGACTTGAACCATTTTGCAGCATTTCCCGTGACCCCATAGAATTCTAATTTACTTAAAAGGATGTTATGGTTCACACAATCAAATGCCTTTGACAAATCACAGAAAATACCTGCTGCTTGCAATTTATTATCTAATGAATTAAGTACATTCTCACTGAAAGTGTAAATAGCCTTCTCAATATCGGAACCTTTCAGAAATCCAAACTGTGTTCTAGACAATATGCCATTTGTGGTTAAGTGGTTGAGAAGCCGCTTGTACATTACCTTTTCTATAATTTTTGAGAATGCTGGCAAAAGTGAAATGGGTCTGTAGTTTGATGGTATCTCTTTATCCCCCTTCTTGAAGAGAGGTTTAATATCTGCATATTTTAGCCAATCAGGAAATGTTCCCGTTATAACAGACTGGTTACACAAATAACTTAAGATTGTGCTAAGTTCACAAGAACACGCTTTAATTAACTTTGTTGATATTTCATCGTATCCACTGGAATTCTTTGTTTTTAAAGATTTTATTATGGAAGATATTTCTTGTGGTGAAGTGACTGACATATTCATGTGTGTGAAGTTATTTGTAAATGCTAGTTTCAAATATTCAAGCGCATTATTTACTGACCCAGACAATCCCATACTATCAGTAACGGATATAAAGTACTTGTTAAATAGATTTGCCACACTATGCCCATCAGTTACTAATGTCTCAGCTACTCTTAACCGTACCTGCTCTTGTTCCTTTCTGGTTCTACCAGTCTCTTCTTTCACTATATCCCATATTGTATTTATTTGGTTTCCTGATGTTGCTATCTTCTTTTCATAGTGCATTTGTTTAGATACCTGAATCACTTTTTTTAATATTTTACAGTATTCCTTATATTTAGTTAAATCATCATCATTGCAACTACTCTTGGCTGATAGATACATACTCCTTTTTGTCTTACATGAAATCTTTATTCCTTGTGTAATCCAAGGTTTTATTATAGACTTCTGTTTAATTCGCGTTACTTTTAGAGGAAAACAGTTTTCAAACATGATACTAATATTATTAATGAATACATTATATTTTTCATTCATGCCATTAGCACTATATACATCTCTCCAGTTCATGTCTTTGAGGAGTTTTCTAAAGTTTTCAATTTTTGGTGGGTTCACTACTCTCCTGTATGTACATTTTGCAGTCTTCATAATCTGTTTAGAATCTATACCTAAAACAAGGAGCTGCATATCATGATCT
This sequence comes from Locusta migratoria, assembly GCA_026315105.1. Taxonomy (NCBI): domain Eukaryota; kingdom Metazoa; phylum Arthropoda; class Insecta; order Orthoptera; family Acrididae; genus Locusta; species Locusta migratoria. The sequence goes on from CM048755.1 coordinate 460,986,535, forward strand.
GACAGGCCATTTATTATTGGTTTTATGATATGATTTTGTTCCTTTGATTTGTCTATAAAAATATTATCAATTGCTGTCCTAGAGGTTTTAGTTACCCTAGTTGGAAAGTTTACAGTGTGTGTTAGATTGAAAGACAAAGTTACTGACTGCAATAAATTTTTACTGGAAGACTGCATAAGAAAATCTGTATTAAAGTCACCAGCAACCAGGATTTCTTTATTTCTTCCTGTTAAATAACCCAATAGAGCTTCTAGATGATTTAGGAATAGATTATAATTTCCTGCAGGTGCTCGGTAAATAGTTACTATTATATAGCATCTGTTATGGAATTCTACTTCTGTTGCGCAAGCTTCTAAATGCTGCTCTAGACAGAATTTATTTATATCAATATTCTTGAATTTATAGCAGTTTTTAATGAATGTGGCAACTCCTCCTCCCTCCATATCTACTCTACAGAAGTGTGAAGCTAAATTAAATCCTGGAATGTTTAACATATCTATACCAGTGGCCACATGATGTTCAGAGAGGCAAATTATGTCAATTGGGCTAGAGGAATCTATTTCATCAATACAAATGAGTAGTTCATCAAGTTTATTTCTGAGTCCTGGAATATTTTGATGTAATAAAGATAACTGATATTGCATACTAATGGCTTGAGTAAGATTTACTGGAAGTTTCTGACTACTTTCTGTTAAATATTGTTTGCTAAAATCTATCTCCTGTTTATCTGCTTTTCCAAACTGAGGGTGTCTTACAAGCTCTCTCAAAACTGGTTTTCTTCCCCCCCTCCCTATCCTAAAAAAGGCATCCCTCTGACACCTGTAACCACTGGTATTTTACCATTTGTGACAGTGCCCCCCCGTAAGTTACTTGCGATCAACCCAGACAATTTTCCCTTCCCTTTCCTGTTGAGGTGAAGGCCATGCCTAGTATAGTCCCACCTACAGATATCATCTACAGGAATCAAACCAATATGGGACCCCATATCTGACATGAGTAGCCGTTCCAACTCCAAGTTTACTCTCCTGACAGAAGAGTTCAAATGAGGCCGATCATGGCGACTCAAGACGGCTGTAGTAGCGGCTGTCCTAGCTATAAACAATTTTTCCAACATTACTGGCAAAAGAACCAGTATTTCAGAGACCCATTAAGATCGTCAGACCTGATAGAAATAATAATACTTAAGTTTCCCCTGCCAGTATAAAGAGAAGTAAATCAACATAAACAAAAGTGGTCAAGAATCTGATTAGTAGGTTATTATGGAGGAACCATAGAGTGTTATGATGATCATTAGAACTGGGAACGTCAGTCGGAAAAATAGTGGGCGGTTCGGAACTGGTGCAGTCGTGAACGGCCAAAATCATTGAACCAACAGTAGAATTTTTGTGATATGGTGAGAATGATGGAATAAAAATTCACCTTTGACAAAAAAAATAGCAAGGAGAGAAAATAAATCTACTAACCAACATTAAATGTCGTAATTCAGGCATGAAAACATCTGCGATCTTAGATTCTGATAGCGAGATAAGTACAATATCACACAACTTACATGTAAAAGTAAGTAAACAGAAAAATGGTCGAGAACAATCTGTTCACGGGGTTAAAGTAGATTCGGCTTGTGGTCCAAGAGCAATATAATTAAGAGACCGATCCCATGGATTTTAAAGTACATGACAAAACATTGTCACTGAATGCAATGGTGGTGACAGGGCTATGTGTCAATTTAATTTTGGGTGCAAATTGGTTGATAGCGACTAGAACAATGTTTGATTGTAATAAGGGTGCAATGAAGCTAAAACAGGAACAAGGGTAACAAGTATCAGTGATATGTTTTCGCGGCGATATCCATTAATAAAATCTTTTCGGGTTTCTAGCCGCGTCATGTTGTTTACTGCCAAAGAGCTTACGATAGAAATCTCCTCTGCCATTGTCAAGTGGACGACTGTCATTTCGAGGCCGCTGCCGTGCATATATAGCCATATACGGAAATGTTTTGTTCGCGCGAACGCCGCGCCCGCTTCAACTCAATTACAGGTTCCCATACCGTACTAAGCTGTAAGCCTCCGTTTTTTATTGAGGGCGTTTCCAGAAATTTTGATCTCTATAGTCTCGTTTACTACGTTGACCCAGAAGCTGTACGTCTGCTTAATAATAGCTCAATAATAGATCGCTCGTTGAATGCAATACGGTGTCCGTTTTCCAAAGCATGTTCCACCACAGCTCGTAATAGCGTTACCGAAACCACCTTTCATGTACCATGCGGTGCCGCTCAATAGTGCGAATAGTCTGGCAGACATAAATCTGCCCACAATCACATGAAATTTTATATATGCCTGGTGTTCTGGGACATAATCGCCTTTCACAGGATTCACTAGCTGCCGGATCTTTTCTGGAGGCCTGAAGATTGTGTCCGTCCATTTTATGTCTCTTCAGGAGCGGCTAATTTTCCCAGTTGTGGTGGCACAAAACTATAAAAAAGCCGTCTTATTGACGTCTTCATCAGATGTCTTCTGCTTACGTAACATGGGTGAAACTTCCTGAGATATTTGTCTCTTGCTGAAGCCGTTATCCTTGAAAACTTTACGTAAGTGGCTAAGTTCGTTTTGATCGGTCTTCAGCATATGAGACGGTTTCAGCTCTATATACCAAGGTCTTCAGAACAGACTGTTTCTGTTCTGGGTGATGGTAGCTGGCGATGTGCAAATTCTGATCCGTGTGGGTGGGCTTGCGGTAAACGCTGTGACCCAGACTTACCACCTGTAGTTGGTACCTCACACCACCCTGAGTCAGCTGCATACAGCGCTGCTCTGTCTAGCTCTAACAAACCTGAATATGATTGGTGCAGGCCAAAATATCACACATCCCCTTCCTTCTGAGATTTCCAAAATTTGGACGTTGTCGAAGACGACTCCCAATTTTAGGAACAAGAAATTTTACCCCAATTAATATACGATCCCTCAATAGCTTTCCTACACTATTACCTATAAATAGTCTGCACCGAATATAAAAAATCTAAATTAACTTTACATATGATTCTTCAACAAAAACGTAATAACTCTCATAAACATTCCTATCTCAATTTCTTTCGTAATTATAAAAAACCTATTAATAAAAAGGTTTCGCCTTAGTCTTTCAGTATGAGTTAATATGAGGAGATTTGGCAGAAAATATTTTGCTCTTCAACATATCAGCTGCCTTTTTATCATTCAGTTATACTACTTGCAGCAAAACTATACCAAATCAATCTATTACCTTTGTAACATGAAGAACCATCAAATTCATATAATAATCACATAGTTGTGACATAAAGTCACGAAGGAGGCAGGTGACCATGATTAATAGCCTATTGCAGACTTTATTTACTTTCAGATTATAATGTCGGCTATATCTCTTCCTCGTAACCTAAATCAAAAAATTATTCATATCCACAAATCATTTGACACCGGTGATTTGCCGTCCATTATTTTGAAATAAAAATTCTGTGAAAATCACGTTAAACTCTAACACATATTTCATCAGCACACTGCCGTCCCTGAATTAATTTAACATTTAGTTACACTGAGAAACACTGAAACAGTTCACACTCCATGGAACAATAAATGAGTTAGTCCATGAGCCCAGCTTCACTTCTACATATTGTATCTTGCTTACGCCAATATCAATAGTCTAGATCCAGAACTGAAATTCCCTTACTGGTGCCTGTGGTCCATAGCGTATTCTTCATTTGTTGGTTAGTTGCTGAGTTTCACAGGCGACAGTTTATTCTCTTGTCTTTCAACTCTGAGTATAATCCAGTTTAATTGCATATAAAATTATAAAACCTGAAATTAGTGTGTTAATTTTTCTGACTAAATACATAAATAAAAAAATAATGATGTACAGTAACATTAATTGTTATATGATTACGGCATACGCTTATATAGACTGCTTTTTGGTAAATAGATGTATATTGTTTTGGGCGTTGTCCCTTCCATCCATTTAAATGCCGATGCCCGCTCGCACCTGTTGTCAGCTGCCTGCTCCAAACATGAGTGACGCGTCACCCGGCGTCCTACTATGGGCATGTAGCTTGATAAACGGCGAACTACTGTACTGTGTCAAATCAAACTACCGTTGTTAATTATTTAGTAATCTCTGTTTGAGTAGCTTACAATATCATTATATGAGGCATACTAATACGTTTCACGGGTCTAATAAGAGAATATTGATTTTCTAAGTACCCAAAATACGCCGTTTATAAAAACGTTGCTTCCATTCTGTGTGAAACGTTTAACAACCATGCATTTTACTGATGTAACTTGAACTATGTATCTTTGGCAAAATTGTACTTTGCTAACATTAGCCGCGGTGGAGTAGCCGAGCGGTCTAAGGCGCCTCGCTGCGGAGCGCGCGGTTGCTCGCCGTGGAGGTTCGAGTCCATCCTGGGACATAGGTGTGTGTGATGTACTGTAGGTTAGTTTACCTAGTTTTAAGTAGTTTGTAAGCTACGGACTGATGGCCACGCAGTTTGGTCCGATAGATTTACAGACATTTAGCTAACATTAGTCTATTTTACTAAACCATTGTATTAGTATATTCTGCTCATTTTCTCTAGGTTGTCTCAATGAATTTATACTTAAATAATACTTGTGTGGTAGTCCTGTCGTTGGTCAAAGCAGATGTCGATAACGTTTCTGATACATGACACTACCTAATCGGTTGGCGGAACCACTTCGCCTATAAATACTCTCGAATTAATCGACCGACGTTGACGTCGGCATTTATGTCTAATTAACTCTTTCTCCCGCACACAATTAGCCGACTTATCTGACGCCATATTACCTCTATACACCACTTTTTCCTACTTAATTCCTAATTTTCTTGACGCCCTATAATGATCCTCATTAAACCATAAAATATTTGTCAGTACACTTGTTTGCCTATCAACATTGTAATATTCATCAGTTGAAACGTCTTCGCTGTATCACTTCTTGCTAATGAGTTCACTGCCTATCTCCTTTTGTTTACCAACCATTTCTTACTGTTCAGGACTTATCATTATTCAGTATGTTTGCTCACTATTATATTTAAACACTGCGTTACTAAGATCTGATTTTAACTCTCGCTACTAACACCCGTCTTTCAGGGGTTTTTGAAGTTCTGTTTGTAACACCCGTCAATTCGGCGATGTGATTCCAAACAAACACACTACCCCTGTACACTTGTTCATCAATTGTTCCTCAAAACGTCACAGCTGAAGAACAATTTGAACGCAGCCGTCAATTTGACGGATGTTACGAAGCTAGGGTTAATCGTAATTTCTCATGTTCACTTACTTGGTTCAGGGTCTTCCTTTTTCTTCAGCTTCTGTCTGTAAATGGTGAAGTTTTTTCTAAAGAAGATGAAGCAAGAAGGATTGCTCCCTATCGACTTTCCTCTCAGACAAGAAGTTACACTCACCTGCTGATCTGCTGTCCTTGTACCATAAAGGCGTCGGACTTCTTTTCTTGGTAGTTGTTTCGTCGCCTCATTGAAAATTCATTAATTGAAAAGGGGGCAGTAGGGAAGTTACAAAACAAATAGCCAGAAGTGTGGTGAAATCTGTATTCATAAATATATGACGAATGCGAGGTAGCCCTGTTGCATGTTTAGTATTATTTCACAAATAAGATTATTTTGCCACGAAACTACCTGGCTGTAGGACAAGTAGTTACAGTAGTCAATAAATAAACACATTTTATACAGATACATTTGCAGTCCCTAGAGAGAGCGCAGAGTGGTCAAATCAGAGAGAATGTTGCTAGCCATGAAATTCGTAATTCTATAAACAGAGCAAGGGCCAAACGGCCAAGCTTACCTCACTATAAAGTGACTGGTAATTGCAGCGTATGTTCGTACTTCCATACGTCAATCAATTTAATAGACGTGGACGATCCTCAAAAGAAGCACTTCACTACTATGGCGGTAACTTTCTCCCTATACTGTCCACGAGGTGAATACTTTGAAGCTTTGCAACTGAAAAGCTGTGCATGGCTGTTCGCCGGGTATGGCACCGCAGTGTGCTTCCGTTGTCCAAAAGTAGTGCCTGTAGCCAACCTTACAGGTAGAGGAGAAGAACCGTTGGGGAAGCTTAGCCCCTGCGGGCGACACAGTGTCTCGGACGCTCTAGTTGGGACACCTGTTTGGGGTGCGGGACAAACCTGATATGCCTCCGCCACGGCGTGGCTTCCGCTTGCTTTTATATTTAACGGCTACGAACTGGTAGAGGAAATTCTCCATTTTGGGCAATTTCAACATTAATCGAAAGGGTAATCTAGAAATCACTCTGTCCCTTCCATTCGATTGTCCTCTAAGTAAGCAATCATTCTGTGATGCTCTTTGGTTGGTAAAAATTAATAAAACGTCATCAATTAATTGATTTAATTTCGCTACTTTTCATTAAGGATCCGTCCGGTCTGTTATTGGTATTCAGGAGTTCGTAATTTTACTGGAAATTCGAATCTGTGGTCAGAATAATATGATTGATTTTATTTTGCTCTGTTTGTTGGTTTTGGCCCAGCTGTTGCGGCTGCGGCCGTTGTGTGCCCTCAAAAAGTCTCTGCTTTACAACCGCCACCTCCAGGGTACTGGTTTGGAAATTAGCTGTCCGCCCTGGACACAGGATACTTCCACAAAACATCACATATAAGCAACATAAGAAACACACAAAAATTCAAAGCACATGATAGAAAAATCAATAATATGACAAGCATAGATACAAAAAAAAAAAAAAAAAAAAAAAAAAAAAAAAAAAAAAAAAACCCTAAGGTTCGCGCAGGACTTCCTCTGTACATAAATAATAGTAAATAGATTTTTAACCTAATTGCAAAGTTGAAATGTGGTTCCATTGATTACACTTGGCACCTTCAGCCAATGAATATATACAATTCGTTCTATTTTAAAAATTCATAGTTATTCATGGTTATAAAACAACTTTGCAAGGACAATGTTTCCAAATAAAGACCCTTAAAAAATCTCCACACTATTGTATTTTCATGAGGCACTCCGTCTCTAATGACCACGCTGTCGACGGGACGTTAAACTCCAAGCTTCCTTCCTCCATGAGGCACTTCGGTACCCTACACAATGTGTTTGCATAGTCCTCGGATAGGTCTTAAAGATTAATTTCCATTCTCTACCTGCACACACACACTCAAGGCGAACACGCAGGTACCTGAGGCGCGTGCTGGCGTTGGACGACCAGCTGTGCTGGCCCAGCGCTGTTAGGAGGGGAGGGGGTGTAAGGGATGAAACACGTTTGGAGGCCGGCCCCTGGCAATATCCGGCCGCGTCATCTGCTAGGCCAGGGGCTACAATCGGTTCTCGGCGGCGGCGTCTGCCACACAAACTCTGGTGCCTCAGTGGACTGTCTACGTCAGGCCCTGGCCCTGATAGGTGTCCGATCACAAACAGCTGTTGTCGCCTTTATCTATACAGTCCTCGCCAACTACCTCTGACATTGCAGATTACGTTCTGGCTAGGACTCTGGTGAAGGAGGTGCAGACGACACCCAACGATATTGACTCAGTTGCGAAAGGACCCGTATTAGACTCCAAGTTTGCATTTACAGTTTACATTTACATAATAAATTCTAATTCAGTTAATAAAAGAATTTTAACAAAATATTACTTGAATTTCCTTAAAAATAGTTTTATTGCGTAATCTCGTAGGTTTTCCCGGCGATTCGTAGACATCTCGTGGGTGTACTGCCGGTGATCCGCGTCTTCCAAACACGATATTTGACACCGTAACTCGGCGTGTTCATCAGGTGTTCCCTGAGACTGATCGACAAGCCGATCGAGTCGCATACTTCATACCTAGGTGGTGTCTGGAGCTATCTATGTGGTCCGCGTCCAATGTGCTCCAGTCTGGCGGTGGTGTCTGACGTATGATGATCCATCGTCGGTCCACCCCCAGTGGCGGCCGTCTCCGTCTCATGGCGTTCCATAGGTGGTCCGCGCCCGCCATGCGCGTTTCTAGTACTTTCAGGGCGATCCTTCTACTTTTGGTGAGCATTACAGAGTGTTATTGTTGCCACGCCACTCTCCTGGACTTCGGAGTTTGGTGTGCGCCTACGAAGCATGCTTCCCGTCCCATCCGGCTATTGTTGGGGTGGCACGCCGCCGGAATAGCTCGGGGCGTTGGTTGTCATCTGTAGCTCCCTCCCTGGTTCAGTTGAGGGGGTGCCTTTCTTCCGTTGATTCTGTAGCAGTTCCAGATCCGGATTCCGTGCAATACTGAGCTGATATCCTGCTTTCCGGTGTATTAGGTCCTCCCCCATCTTGATTTCAGTAACTCAGTTATGATGCTATCCCAGAACCTGAGGGTTTGAGCCAAGAACCTGGTTTTGTCGTAATCTATGGTATGGTCCAACTCAAGACAATGTTCTGCTATAGCAGACTTTGTGGCCTGTCGTAGTCTGGTATGTCTCTGAAGTTCCTTACATATGAACGGTTCTGGTTGTTTGACCGATATAAGACTAACACATTCACATGGTATCTGGTAGATACCCGGTTTTCGTAGTCCTACATCATCCTTGACGCCCCTGATGAGAGCCCTAATCTTGTTTAGCAGGCAAAAAACAATTTTGATTTTGTGTTTCCTTAAGATTCTGCTGGTGTTACCATATATAGGCCCTGCATACGGTAGGAAGGCTACCTTTTCGGTCTCTTTTTCTTCTTCCCCTGTTGTATCTATAAAAAAAATTAAAAAAATGTTCAAATGTTTGTAATTCTATGGGACCAAACTACGTTGGTCATCAGTCCCTAGTCTTACAAACTACTTCAACTAAGTTAAACTAATCTAAGCACAACACACACATCCAAGCCCGAGGGAAGATTCGATCCTCCGACGCGGGAGGCCGCGTGATCGGGAACGTGGCGCTCCAGACCGCTAGGCTACTCCCGCGCGGCCTGTTGTAGCTGGGCGTCTGGTGGGATGTACCAACTTGCGGATGTCTCTGCTCGAGTAACCGTTGTTTCTAAACACTTGCTGAAGATGATCCAGCTCTGCTGCTAAGTTGTCTGAGTCGGAGAGTGTTTTCGCTCGGTTTACCAATGTTCTCAGTACCCCATTCTTCTGAGCTGGCTGATGGCAGCTATTGACGCACACTGAGTTGTATCTACAAGCCGACAGCTGCCATTACCCAGCTCAGAAGACCGGTGTCTTAATGAAACGGAAAGGAAGTGTATTCATTGCAAAAATAACCAGTTCAGATATGACTTTGATCATGTTACTTTGTTCTGCGCTGAAATAAAGAGCAAATATTCTCTTTCAAACAGTGACTACGTTTTCTTATACCGCTAAAATAACAAACGGAATAAGTGTGGAAATACCGAATTCCACAAAGCTCTAGTACTTAAAAATGTTGAAATGTTTGTTAAGCTTATAGGACTTAACTGCGGGATCATCAGTCTCTAAACTTGCAAACTACTTATAAACTACCTTATACTAAAGACAACACAAACATCCATGCCCGAGGGAAGATTCGAACGCCCGACGGGGAACGGCGTCGTGCATCGGAGCATAGCGCCTCAGTGCGCTCGGCCACTTCGCCGCGGTTCTAGAACATAATCTATATACAGAGTTAGTATTATCATTACTTGATTTACAACAGTCATTGTAAAAGTATGTCCCCAGTTTATGTGCACGTGATTATGAAGCATATGTTTGCATTTTGTTAGTACGTATTTTATGATATGTTCACAAAATAGGACAATTGCACTTTTCAGAGAAAGCGCTGGCACCTTTGAACAACTCAGAATCTTGCAGAATTATACTTGTGTTCAATTAACAAGAGTGTGCGAAAACCCTTTAGGAAACAAGATGAAAAAAATGCCAGTAGCGGTTTTTTATTTTTTTAATTATCTATTTATGTTTTGTTGTTCTTCAGGTAGATCGATGCTTTGCGGTAGTTTGTTCATGTTCGTTCTAGGTTGTTCGTTGGAATTTTGCTCAGTTTCTTTAATAACAGATGGCGTCCAACCCTCTTTCTTTTCCTCTCTTTCCGTTGGTTCTTCGGTGTGATCAGTTCTTTGTGGACGTTGGTTTATTTTGTTTACTTTTGATCGTTTCGTCGTTAACTCAGTTTTTTCATTATAGAGGGCGTCGAGCACTCTGACCGAGCACGCTGAGCTGCCACGCCGGCAACCCTCTGACCGAGCGTTCTGAGCCACTACGCCCGGCAAGTTCCTAAGCACTGTCTAAGATGTTCGTTGTGACATTACAGATACAGGGGGAAACTTTATTGTTTCCGTGTGAAAGGCGGGTTTTGTCAGCCTGTTGCGTTCCGCAGCCGGCCGGCTAACGGTTTGGACCTACTGAATGGAATACATGTAGTTAGGATTTTCCTAATCTGCTCGGAAACCGGAAACGATACTCTTAGCTGAGCGAAGGGCGGCTCTCCCAGATTGCAACTGAAATACAATGTAGCCGCACACATTATTCTAAAAATCCATATAAAATCAGGAAATGATCAGAGGACAAATATAATTATATGAATGGATCCAGGGGACTTGTGAAAATCAAACGCCGTAATTACAATTTCATTACCCCTTACAGATAAAAAGCCGACAAATTTCAGTACTATAATAATAATATTATAAGACTTATATTTACAATTATTGATACGTAGTATTTATCAGTAACAGTTTAAGAAGCAAATGGGTAGCACTGCACCACGCTACCTATCTTAAAAGACTCACCACGTTATTTCCATATTCTCTCAATAAACTTTGTTTTACTCTCTTGTTCTTCTGTTCGTTGAGGTAGTAATATTCTTGTGTCAGAACATAGATTCCACCACAGAAACACAAAACATGAACCAAGCTAAGCGCATTACATTTATATATGTATTTTATTGTATTTAATATCATTAGTAACGTTCGTTTTATGTTGTAGACTGCCACTCAAATGTATCATGGCCGACTAAAAATAGTACATATGCAGCAAATAATTTATATATAAACAATTATATGTATTTGTGGACAAGAGCTGAATAGATTTGCATAAAAAGCCATGATAAATTAAATATTCATTGTGTAACTACATTTCGACGGTGGCAGTATATTTGAACAGTGAGACTCCACGCTTAATAGCTACCTAAGCAAAGAGCTTCAGTCTAAACCGTTTTAAGTATTGTTAAATATATATTTGTTACATGTAAACAACATTTGTATGGAGGTGGTCAAAGTATTTAATTCTTTGATATTTAAATGCATAATATTTTGGAAGGAAAATTGTATTTTAAAGATGAGGCGTTAGGATGCGCGGAAGGATACAATTCTGGGGGCAGGGAGAGCATGCTTTCAAACGCTTGGGAAGAGACTCTTAACTTGGACGTGGTGGTGAAAGATTGTGACTCTGGGCGGTCCGAAGCTGCGTTACAAACTTGTGATTCGAAAAGATAGGCATGTGTAGACTTAAACAATTTACAGGTCTGTGACTGCAGAACGAAGTCTCTGGTTGAAAAGTGGTAAACTATGGACGTTAGTAGGGCTATGGAACTGTGATATTTCAGCAATCGTGTACTCGTGTGATGACAAACTGTGTATTATAACAAATACTGTAATTAATCGCGGATTAATTTGAAACTACAATGTTCCATGGACTTCAATAATTTACGAGTGATAATTTGGAACTTTTACTCTGGAGTGCGTGTGATACTTATTGTGCCTCTCATGAATAATAGTAGGGGAAATATTCAGTTATTTACCGATGTATAAAGTAGGACCACCTCCGCATTCACATGTGCAAAAAGAGTAATAAACTCCATTTATAAGGAATTACTTTGTGAGTGAATATCTCCTTTATCTTAGAATCCATTTTGTTGGTTATTCAGAAGTTTAATTTATGTCTGTTTAAATATATTTTCACGTCATCATATGCAGATTGATAGACTGGCTAAACTACAGATTAATTATTGATCTTGTTTCAACAGATTGGGTAGCTTTTTAGGGCTTAGAAGCTGAAGTACGTAAACTCACCCCTACGAATAGAGACAACGAGCCATAAACCTTTTACTGCCCTGAGTTATATATTGCCCAATTCTTATTGGTGAATACCGATAGGAAGGTCGCAAATGGGGTTTTCTCATCCGGGATGAGAAACGAAACAACAGTTATTTTTTTCTCGTTCGGTTTTAGTAAAGTTCTGTTCGAATAGTTACTGTAAATTTTGCAGTACACTCATTTAGAAACCAAGACTAATGTATATTGAATGATGTGTGGGGCTCAGAGCTTTACAGTACAGCAGCAGTTTCGTGCCTGTTACAATACGAAGATAGGAGAGGTATAGGACTCGGTACTCGGACCGGAGAAGAACATGGGGCGCGAGCTACAAATACGGCAGTGCAGAACTTCACATCGCGGACACAGACGCAGTCAACAGCGGCCAGCGGCTTGGAGTACTGAACGGCGGCAGTTCCAGGAGGCAGGCAACACATCGGCGGCAACGGCAGAGGCACCACGGCAGAAAAGCTAAGTACCAACGTCGATGATGTAAATGTGTGTTAGTCTGGGGCTGGATCTTACGTTAAAGAAATGCCGGTAACTTAGCAGTCACATAGCGTGTGTGGCTCCGAAAAAATTAGCGGACGAGCTAGCCCGAGTTCTGAAAGAGATAATGTAAATGGTGAGGGCTATAGTGGGGCTAGTAGTCCAGTTGCTGCAAACAAAGGTGATACGCAAAGAAGTTCATTGGGATGCGAACTTTACATGTGGATAATGGTGTTAAAAATAGATTTGGATGGTATAAAATGAGAATTAAAAGCAGGTTTGTGTAATGTTAAATCAGAAGTGAGTAATGTAAAATCAGAATTAAAAGCAGATTTGTGTAATGTAAAGAAGGAATTGGGCTTTGGTTTGAACAAAGTTAAAGCAAACATGGAAAGTATAAGATTGGAATTGAGTAGTAACATTGAAAATGTAAAATTTGAGTTGTAAAAATTTAAATCAGAAATGGATGAAATGGTAAAACCAAAATTAAGCGATATGAAGACAGAAGTGGGCAAAATAGGAAAAGATGTTAATTCTGTTAATAATAAAGAGATAATAATAAAGATAAATTTAGATAAAATGGAAAAGGTACAGCATGAATTGAACAGCAATGCAATGAAGATTGTGCTACGACAAGATAATTTTGAGAATGCAACTACAACTGAAGTAAATAATTTAACGGATCGGATGGCGGGTTGTGAAATTCAGATAAAAGAATGTAGTGGGAGAATTGGTTGGAAAAAGGTGCAGCTACAGGAAAAAAGGAGGAAGTAGGAGCTGAAATAGGTAATGCAAATGTTAGTCCACTTGTAAATAATCCGTGCTTTTCAGCTGGAAATAATAAGTGTTTTTCTAATGTTGGCAATTACCACCGAGTAGATTTTCTTGCCGCGTGTAAGGATGGATTTTTAAGGGTATGAGTGACCAAGATAATAGGAAATTGGTAAAAGGACAGCTTGAGGGTAGTGCGCAGTCGTGGGCTAATTTAAATAATCGTTGATTCAAGACCTATGCCAAGTTTGAGATTTGTTTCTTGAATAAGTACTGGAGTGAAGCAAAGCAAACGCGACTTGAAAACAAATTTCTTAACGGCCCGAATTTCAAGTATGGCAATTGTTCAATGCGCAAATTTTGTGTGCGTGAACTGAATAAATTAGCGCATACAAATCGGCCGCTGGGAGCTCTGACGGAAATCACGTCGTTAAAGAGTCGTTTACTCGATGATTTGCCATGGGATTTGGTGCATAGTCCGACGCAATCGAGTGATAAGTTTTTAGATTTTGTTGAAACGTTGAGACTAGCATTAAAGTTTAAACCACATCACGGTAACGGAAGAGGAAATGGTAGTCAGAATTGGAACCATAATAGTAATAATGGTAATTATGGGAACCACAGAAATAACGGTAAACTTCCGGAATCAACACAATCACAATGGTAATCAGGGAAATAAATTTTATAAGGGTCAAGGCAGTGGGAATTATCAGGAGAGCAATCACGGAAGGGAACATAGTGATATGCGGTCGGGAAACAGAGAAACACTGCGTCTCATGTGCGAGGATGGCGAAATAAACCGGCGATAGATAGGACACCGTACTGTGATTATTTTGTGGGAAATAGCTGTGATAGGCAGAAGGAAGTTGTGGAAATATGTGTGATAGTTAAATCCGCAAAAGTTGGTAATTTAAAACAGCGTGGCCGTCAGAGAAATCAAAATTGTTTTGGGCAATCATTTGAATCAGATGAAGATATGGGCTTACAAAAACTATTTTGTGAAGAGAGAATGAGTGATGGAGTGAATGGATGTATGCTAAATAGTTCTAAGTTGAAGAAAGGGTATGAAAATTTTTAATTTGGTAGAGATGAAATGTGCAGAAAATTCCGAGACGTTATTGATCAGTAGCGATAAAGGCAACTACGTGTGTACTAAATTTTGTTAATTTGAGATGGCGGATGTAAGTGGTGAATTTTGTGAAGGCATCGTAGCTAAGGGCATGTTAGCTGGTAACAATTTAAGTCGTAAATCGGCGGATGTGAGTCAAGTTGATAGGGAAAGCGACGTAGCATTAGTCTAGTCGGCTGGTGATGAATTATATTATGTATGTGGCATGATAGATGATTTATTGTTGAAGGGAAATGAAATAAGTGAGACACGTGGTAAATTTGAAGCTACTGAGATAGATGCTACTGAGGAAGGAATTTGCGTCTTTATTTCTGTTGATGAGGAAGATCCAATAGCTCTTGATGGGATTATGAATTGTGAATGGAAGGTGATGGATGAAAGTGTTGATGCTACGTTAAAGGAACCATTATCTGTAGCGAGGGAAGGAAAGTTTAATATTGGTGAAACAAATATTATTTGGGGGGAAAATTTGATGTTAGTTACAAATGCAGATTTGAAACTAAAATTCTCAAATAACGAGTGTACTAAAGAGATGAATGAAAAGCGATGCTGTAGCGAAGTAATACATAGTGATTGTTTGGAAATAAATTTTAATAACTCTGTGTTCAATGATAAATCGGCGGAGGTAAATGATATATGTAATAAAGTTTTAAGTACATCGGCTGAATTCGATAATATTATTTGTGATTGTGAGGTATTTGGTAAGAACGATGATTTACGTGGGAAGATATTGTATGTTCTGAAAATAATTATGTAAATGAAGCAGCTGGTATAGTGACTTTTCCTATTCATAAAAGAAATTTTGAGATCGACAAGGTCAGAGATGCAGAGGAGTTTAATGCATATAATTTGTGGGATCAGTTTGCGAAGGGAAGAGAAAATGACAGCGTTATTAATGACAATTATGGTGAGTTTGGAGAAGGGGTAAACGTTGTTTGGTTTGACAAAAGTTAACACGAATTTTCTGTTACTGACTGGCGATGGTATGAGAAGATTTTAAAGTCAATGTTACCGCACTTACGGATTAAAGAAAAGTTTAAAATAGCAAGGGAACTTGAAAGAAAAAGAGTGCAGCAGGAGCATAGAGGGTATTTAAGGAATTATTTTATGGGGACGACGAAATTGAAGGGTGGACTAAAGCTTTGTATACTATTGATATGGAAGAAAAGGGGAGAGAAATTGAGAATGACTTGTTACATGAAGAACTTTTATATAGGGAAGAACAGAGTGTTGTACAGCCAATAGTTGAGATATATGTTGGAAAAGCAAGAGTAAATGCACTTCTGGATTCGGAAAGCAACATGTCAGCTGTGTCAGAAAGTTTTCTGACGGGAATAAAGAACAAACATTTAGTTATATTCCCAGTAAATAGCGTAACAATTAAGACAGCTACACGGGGGGAGAGTAAGTCCATCAGGCAGGAGATGAGTTCAGAATTTAAATGGTGTGGATCCGAATTTAATATCAGATGTTTTGTGATAAGTGGGTTGGTGAGACATGTTATATTAGGTTCGGATTTTCTATGTAAATATAAAACATCTCGCGTTTGAAGTAGAAGGAATAAAACGATAGATGAAAATCTAGAACTTATTAACGAGGGACCAATGTGTTGCCCAAATTGTAATGCCTGGGACAGAAGAGGAAAGTATTCATAAATGCGAACAGATCAGTAAGTGAAATCTTTGCTATGGATGCTTATTTCAGTGTATTTATGCTTACTATATAAGAATTTTGGGGGTTAATTGTGTGTTTTTTTTTGTATGTTGTCTCAAATAAGTAACTATGCTGAGGAGAACAAAAAGGAATTGTGTGGGCGCACAAATTTTGGTGCGTGGAGGTCGGCAGTTTGAGGGGATAATATTGATGAAAATTATCTATTAAATGTCTCTACAGTTTATGGTTTAAAAATATGAGGATAGTTTCAGAATTGTGGTATTATTTTAAAGAGTGTTGTCGCACAAATTTTGGTGCGAGGAGATCAGAGTAATTTCTCGAAAAAAAGTGATAATTTGTCAATTGCAGCGTATTGAAAATTATAAGAAGGCTCTTAGTGACAGAATGGTTTATATATGGGTTGACAAGGCAATTTAATTTGTGTTTAATATTTGGGGATTAAAATGTGTAATTTATTGCATTGCTCTTGAAGAGTGTGTATCAATTCCACTGGGGGAAGGCGTTCAACGCTGGAATCTTGGGGATTAGGTTGGGTTTCTATATATTGGTAACTATACCGTAGTCGAATTTCGACAGGTGTTTCCATTTCGTCCGGGGGAATCGGCTGCAGAGTCACACACATTCCGACAAGGTACGAGGTTGGCGGAGAATTGCTGACAGTGCTGCGGACGGTGGAACCAGATTGTCGGAACGATGAGGCGCAAGGGCGCGTTGAAGTGATATTTGCCGACAAAAGTTGGTGTCCTTCGCACCAAAGGAAGACATACTTCTCTGGGCATTTAATTAATATGCCATAAAATTTATACTTTATGTTACTTTAGATTTAAATCTGATACATAACGCGCAAATGGTACGCTGTTTCATACGCCACTACAGCTTTATACACTTTGTTCTAGCACAGTAGTTGCTAATAATTTTAATGTTTTTTATTAATTTAAGAGAAAATGGTCAAACATTTTGGTGCTATTTGACATGATAATTTGGGAGGCAAATGTATCATAGTTTTTTTCGTTATAGAGGGCGTCGAGCACTCTGACCGAGCACGCTGAGCTACCACGTAGGCGCCGATTCTCTGTCCGAGCGCTCTGAGCCACTGCGCCCGGAATGTTTCGAACCACTGTCTAAGATGTTCGTGTATCACAAACTAATTCGCTGTCCATTACGCTACGCCGAACAGCTGCGAGAGTAATCCGTAGTTCTCGTATCATCGATGGCAGGTGTTATCTGCTAACATGGCAATTTTAGACTTTAGATTGTAATTCATTGTCCTAACAAAGACGTGTTTTTCATAATTTTCAGTGCACCATTGCTTTGAAACGTATTAGTTGTAATAAGAAAATCATTAAAAAAGCAAGCTGGCGTATACAAAAGAGATTTTGGAGCAAGGTTTCGGGCAACGGAAGGCACGTGACTGATTTCCGAAAGCCAATGTTGTTCATCTCCATGAAATCAACCAGACATGTGCACTATGGTGGTTATTATTTTATGGATATTTTAATGTTTTAGTTTTGACCAGCCATCCATTTCATTCCACTAGCACATGTCGGCTCCGGTGGTCTTGGGGTAAAGTGCTCGACTGGAAACCGAAGGGTCGCGGGTTCAAAACCCGGTCGGACCTCAAATTTTTCCAGTCCGCACTTTAACCCATCCTTCACCCTCTCAACGATGTGAGGAGCCGCCAGAAACGACACGTGGTTCTGATTCCACGTTAAGCTGTAGGTCCCCTTTCCCCGGTTGGATAAATGAGGTAGGCTAGTTACGCAAGTCGCTGAAGTGGTGTCTATTTGAAAGGCTTGTACCAGGCCAATGAGCCACACGAAATAATAATAATAAAACCAGCACATGATGTTCTATGTTCAAGTTCAAGTGTTTGTATAGCTTATGAGACTTAACGACGGGGTCATCAGTCCCTAAACTTACAAACTACTTATGAACTACCTAAGACTAAGGACGGCACAAATATCCATGCCCGAGGGGGGATTCGAACCCCCGACCGTAGTGGCCGTGCAGACCGTGACTGGAGCGCCTCAGTCTCCTCGGCCACCGCGGCCGGCGATGTTCTATGTAACTATCATCCAGTACACGTACCATATTTTATGTGGAGCAGTATTATAAGCAGTTTAACTTCAATGAGACCATATGATAAACCATAGATTGTCGAAACAGATGGTCTTGAATAAATAAAATAAAAATTGCGATCTCGGCATATATCCTATTAATAAGATCGTTCTCCAACATAAGTAAATAAAGTGATAATGAAAATGTGGGACAGATATTAAAATAATAGCTTAAAGAGGTAAAAG
Source organism: Locusta migratoria (assembly GCA_026315105.1). Taxonomy (NCBI): domain Eukaryota; kingdom Metazoa; phylum Arthropoda; class Insecta; order Orthoptera; family Acrididae; genus Locusta; species Locusta migratoria. The sequence continues at coordinate 461,004,924 of CM048755.1, forward strand.
TTTTAAAAAAAAGATTATATTTTTCAAAGCTAAACTCAAATAACAAATAATTTTGACTGTTTGTTAAAATAGGGTCAGAAAGAATATTACGTGTTGGGTGCATAGATATTATCACAATAGTAGAGTCGTAATCGTATCGTCCATCAGTTATTATTATTGATGTTTTTTATTATTTGTGTGCGAAATGTTTGCAAAAAATCATAAAATTACAGGCAAATCTAAATTGAGCCGTAAAACACGGCAATGCGATTTTTTCTATCCAGCGAATGTCTATCTCCTTACTCTCCTGATGGTCCAGATCCTGTCAGGCAATCCAATAGGAAGGCGGGAGAACGCGTCGACGACAATGTTATCCTTACCCGACACGTACTGGATGGTGCAACTAAACTCCTCAAGCGCCAGAGCCCAGCGCAGTAATCTGTCGTTCATGTGCCGGCAGCTATTCAAGAACTTTATCGTCCGGTGGTTAGTCACCGACTAGGAGGTACTGTCGTAACCTGTACAAACTATACAACGGCCAACAGCTCCTTCTCAATTACAGTATACCTCCCCTCGCAATCGCTCAACATGTGACTTGCAAAACAGATTACTCTGTGCTCCTTTTGTTCTCCCTCGCCATGTTCCTGGTACAGTTATGCACCTATAGCATAATAGGAACGGCCAGTGGCAAGGAAAAACCTCTTTTTAAAATTCGGACGATGGAGCGAAATTTTCCTGGAGAGTGAGTCCTTAATAAATTGAAATTCGCGCTCGTGCTTGTCAGTCCAAAAGAAAGGGAGTTTCTTCTTTAGTAAACTATTTAGAAGAACATTATTTCTGGCATACTCGTTGACATATTTGCGAAAAAATTCCGTTAACCCGAGGAAAGGCCTCAACTGTCGCTGCTTAAGATATCACCCAGGAATTTCACCTCCTGACAGGCAAACCTACATTTTCCGAGTCTAAGTGTAATTCCTGCACGAGTCAAGGCCCTTAAAACGTCTCGCAGAGTCTCACAGTGCTCTGTAAAACTCTTTGAGGCGACGACTATATCATCGAGGTACATTGTCACTCGTCGGGAGAGCTCCGGACCTAAAACCGCATCCAGTGCGCGTATGAACGTCGCCACACTAAGATTTAACTGCAGAACCGTGTATTCATAGCTCTTGCCGTGGACTAAGAAAGCTGTGTATGTCATAGACGATTCCGAAGTGGGTATCTGCCAATATGATGTGGTCGTATCAAGCGAGGAAAAATACTTCGCTTCCTCGAAACGCGTTAGCAGATCTCCACAGCCTCTGGACGACCGCGTTCCATGACGAGAACTTTATGAAGTCGGTGGGCATTCAAAACTAAGTGAATGCCGGCTCCCGGTTTGTTTGCAACCAGAACGGCATTGTTAAAAGTCCTGTGTGATCTGCAGATCACTCCCCATCGCCTCATTTGGTCAATCTCTTCTTCCACTGCCTTTCGTTTTGATAGAGGGATGGAATAGGGGGAAGAATAAAATTGTACTCTTTCCTTCACTCGTAAGTGGCAAGTGCAGGCCGTAAGTCTCCCTGATCTGACATGGAAAACTTCGGCATAAGGCCGTACTTTAGTAAACAAGAGGCCGGCCGCGGTGGCCGAGTAGGCTGAGGCGCTTCAGTCACGGTCTGCACGGCCGCTGCGGTCGGGGGTTCGAATCCCCCCTCGGGCATGGATATTTGTGCCGTCCTTAGTTGTAGGTAGTTCATAAGTAGTTTGTAAGTTTAGGGACTGATGACCCCGTAGTTAAGTCCCTTAAAAATTAAAAAAAAATAAACCAAAAGTAAACAAGATTGTCTGCTTCTCCCGAGTCAAACGAATGCCGAAGAGTTGCCACGCCGGATATTTGGCACACCTGACCCTTCGACAAGTAGTTTGAGTAGCGGCCCCTAAAGCAAGGGTCGCCCTTCCCCGTACTCCTGACGTCCGCTTTCAAACAGCCGTCTCCACATCTTACTCGATACAGCCACTACTTATGAGACCTTTCTCTTCGACATCTCGCCGACAAGTACAGCTTCTTTTCAATATCCCAAAATCGAAATATTTATAGCTTTCGAGAAACGAAAGCAATACCGTCGTCTATGTCAGTGTGTAATTATCAATAATGGAGACTAGGTAATAATTCACCGTAAAGAGCCTCGCTGAGCTGCTGACAGACACCAAAATAAATAATCACATTCACACAACTTAAATTTTCGGCCATGGCCTTCGTCAGAAAAAGACACAGATTTCAGTTTCTTTTTCTGGCGAAGGCCATGGCCGAAAACTTAAGTTGTGTGAATGTGATTATCTGTTTTCGTGTCTGTCAGCAGCTCAGCGAGCCACGTTACGGTGAGTTGTTACCTATCCTCCATTATTGATATTCCTATCGGATATTTCAGTGTGTAATTAGTTCATCCAAGCATATGGATCCATTCTCCCACTCCCTGTACCGCAGTTTCCTTCCACACTTACTGATTGCGATTGAAACAGTCCATCGCTAAGGGAGGCACACGAAAGGAACGATGTAAAGAGAATGCGAATGTTCAATAATCATTTAATTTTGATCACTGCATTGTAATTACTCCAACTGCAGATAGAAAAAAAACGAGGAAAGAAGAACTACACACTCCATATTAATTTACTCTCTAAAATCTGATATCTCTTCCTTGCAACGAAACATTAATAAACTTTATTGGGACAATGTTCAAAAGACTGACAGAAAATACGTTCCCAAAATAGAGGTAAGAGCGTATATGTTTGACAGTCCACCTAAATTCAACATATAATTTTAAAATATTTGGAATAAGGAAATGAAGTAATATAGAATGCTATGTCTGTAACGTACACTGTTCTGCATTATTTAGCTTTGGTATCTAAAGAACCGGCGAGAAAGCATTCTTGTTTTTTAAGGATAAAAGCCATAATTACTATGATGTGCACTACAAAAGAAGCAAGAATCACAACTTAAGAAAATCGTAATGTAACGTGTGTACTAGCTCACAAGCGAATCTGAAGTAGATAGTGCCTGTTAATTAGTGTGAGCAGAGGTTATACCCGACAACCAGAATAAATTAATAACTGGCTGTGTGTACCGGACCCCTGGTTCAGATGATGCAGCCGCTGAACAGTTCATAAAAGACTTGAATCTCATCACAAATAGGTACACTACTCACACAATTACAGTTGGCAGTGACTTAAATCTATCACCAGTATGTTGACCAAAATGCACCTTCAGACACGGTGGTAGATACATCTTCCGAAATTTTTCTAAATGTTTTCTTTTTTTAAATTATTTTGAACAATTAGTTCACGAGCCGATTCAAACTGAAGATGGTTTCGAAAACACAGTAGAGCTCTTAGTCACAAATACTCCTCAGAAACACGATCGATACAGAGATTAGTGAAGCCGCGGTGGAGTAGCCGAGCGGTCTAAAGCGTCTCGCTGCGGAGCGCGCGGTTGCTCGCCGTGGAGGTTCGAGTCCTCCCTGGGTGTGTGTGTTGTCCTTAGGTTAGTTTAACTTAGATTAAGTAGTTTCTAAGCTACGGACTGATGACCACACAGTTTGGTCCGATAGATTTACAAACATTTGAACATTTGATTTGGATTAGTGAACACAAAGTTGTAACGAGTATCAATTCCGAAACAAAGATATTTACCAGACTATATTTCGCTTGACATCTTCCTAGGAGACAGTCTCCATTTCTTCTAAACTATGTAAGTGAAGACCATATATGTCATATTCAAAGAAATAGTATCAACAGCACTCGAGTGATTCATAGCAAATACATTAATAAGAGACTGAAATGATCCCCCATATTATACGAAACGGGACAGAAAGCTTTTGCTGGAAAATTAGACGGACGCAAAATCCCGAAGATTGGCGAAGTTCGAAATTTAGCGCCGACCGAAGGAAAACTTGAAGAAATAGAGACGGGTGTAGTTACAAAGATAGCGGCGCAGTGCGCAGAATCAGAATTAATTTTAGTCGATAAGATTAGTGATAAGGTTAACAGTGCTACGGCTGCTCGGCAGGCCTCAGGGCCTGGTGCGGGAAGGCCGCTGTCGATAGGAACCAGGCAGCCTGCGCTGTCAGTGTAGAGACGGCTGTCGGCGCCGCCAAAGATACCTGTACAGCAGGCTAATGATGTCAAAATATAGTATGGAAAAATTTGGTGCAGCACTCATATAATTGTATAATGTAAAAGAAAAGTTTTGTACACAGTGATTGTAAAGTTTTATAGTTGTAAGTTTATAATTGTATCCATAACAGTAACAAAATATTGTGCGTGTTTAAGGTATTATTATAAAAAAAAAAAAAAAAAAAAACTGAGGAAGTGAGTGCGCATATGTGAGTGAGAGAGAAGTAGAATGACAACATCGCCCTCTGGCGGATTCTCAACTTAATAACTGACCGCATCGCTGAAGTTAGTATGCACTTGACCATCCTACAGGGATGTTCTGGGGGAATTTTAAATTTTAAATTTATTTTATTTTTGACATATGTCTTTGACAGTCATTTTTTAAAAGGAATGTTTAGTTTCACTTTTTAATAAGTTTTAAAAGATATGGTGAGTGTGATGACTGTGTTCTCATTTGTGTTTTATCGAAATGTTTGATGAATATTAATTCCATTGTCTTGCTGTAGCCTTCGATAATGACGGAATGTCGAAACGCGTAAGGCCTCAATATATTTAAATTAGTGGTCAAGACTCTAAAGTTTATCTAAGGGCTCAGAAATGTTGCTTAATACCAGTTAGCGGGCGTTATGACGTCACCGGCTCGGCCCGCTGCGCTCGTGGGCTTGCCGAAGCGGCTCGCCTACCTTCGCCGGCCCGGCGGTACCCGCAACAAGCTCATGAACCGTGTTGTCGGTGACACGGAGGCCGGCGGGTGTGATCGACGGGTACAACGAGCCGAACCGGCGGGTACGTGAGTACAACGAGTCCTACGGGTACAGCGAGCTTGGCGAGACGGGCACGCGGGTACAGCGAGCTTCTCGCGAGACGAGCCGAGCTTGTAACTGTTACAGAAGACTGACTCAATTTACGCATGGTAATTATCTATGTGACTACCTCCTCTTTATTCATACAGTGCTTATGTATTTGTGGCATGCTTTATTCCAAACTTGATGAAATGTTCACTCGTCACTTTCAAAACAGCTATTAGGTCACTATTACATAAGATTCGTGTAGTACATGGCAGAGGGTAATGAAGTTACAGAATTCCTTACAATCTACTTTTTTACCATCTTGATTAAATTTCGCACATTTGCTGATCAAAACTAGGAGAAGGTCTACGTAACATTCGTGTGATACATTTACGAATGTTCTAAAATCTTAAGTTTTATTACGATCTTGAATAAATTTTCCACACTTAGTTTCAAAATAAGGGGAAGGTATACAACAGATTCGTGTGGTAGATGGCGGAGGGTTCTTCTCTTATAGGATTTCACAAAATCTATAGTTTAATTGCGATCTTGATGAAATTTCGCACACTTTATCAAAACGAGGGAAAGGTCACTGCCTGCATAAGATTTGTCTGATACATGGCGGAGGGTACTTCCCTTACGAATTCTCTAAAATCTAAAGTTTTGTCAGATATCCGCGAAACTCAAGTTATTACACAAAACATTTTTATTTTCATTCCGACAGATCTTATTTTAATGTATTAATAGAAAATGTATTATCCATTCGCTCCAGTTATTCTATTCTAACAATACAGGTTTATTTATTTATTTTTATTTCACATTTTCCTTTACATGCATATATTAATAACGATTATACCCTTTTTTGCAAACGCGTTGCTGCATTGTTTGACCGTGATACAATAGCTTTATATTATTATTATTCATTTCGAATGATTTTCTGTTCAAGAATGAGTTAACAGAGTCTACAGTTGGAATGACAATTATAAGGTGATTGGGTAATACTTTGATACTACACGCTTTAGTATCCATTGCGAAGAGATGTGATGGATGTTTCGTCCTACGTGCGCTGTGCGCAACCGAGCAGTACAGCGGCTGACCAGGCCGGACGCAAAATGAGACGGGCGGCACAGCACAGTAGAGTTGGGCAACACGATTCTTTTTTAGGAATCGATTCTTGCGATTCAATCGCACATTGTGAATCGATTCCTACGATTCGTTCACGATTCTTTCGCGATTCTTTAGTCTGCATTGGCGCGATTCTTACTTCTACAGATGCTCATAGATGGCAATACATGTGTCATGGATGTTGGAATCTTAACCTTTTGCATCTGCTCCTACGATTCATTCACGATTCTTTCTGGTCTGAGACGGCACGATTCTTACAAAATGCCGAAAAGGTGACAATATCGGTATCGGATTTTTTAATATTTATGGTGCATAAAGTTCAGACTTAAAATAATAATGAGGCAAAGCCATTCGATTCAGCTCTCAAGAATTCTCGAGAAAATAGTCTGAAGTTTTGCGAGCGGTTATAAATAAATTTTACACTGCCAACTATTTCTGCTGTCATCATAGCTCATGTACTAGTGCTGTAGGTTTAGTGAACGTAGGTCACTTATTTCGAATCCTGCTGTAACCTTCTTTTTCGTTCTCTTTGAATACTTCGGCCATTTAATTATAAATTTAATTAAAGCTCTGGTAATTAACACATATAATCATTATAAAATAATTATTATGTAAAATCAGTTAGTTTAATGAAACACGTCTATATAAATAAACATTAAAAATAAAACTCCGTCTCTAAATATTAAATTGCTTTTGAGATACAAGAAATTCGCGTTTATTAAAATGTTTCTTTTTTGGAAAATCGGTTTATTTCAGGAAAGCTGAGAACCTGAAAAAGCAAAATGGTAAAAAAGATTTTTGAGATGGCTTTAAAAACATTTAATATCGCGTTTTTATATAAAAAGAATATTTTTGTAAAACTGAGTTTTTACAAAAACTACAACTACGTAGATGAACTCGAAAAGCTTGACCTCTCTAAACACAAAATATAATCCAAATCGTTACAGCCATTTCCGGGATACGCAAAATATAAATGTGTAAAGATTGCTCGTTTAAATACATATGTAAACTGTATAAAAGACGTATATTCGTATGTATTGGCAGCTGTGTATTTCGCTGCGTTTTGTTTGTCATTTGTAATTCGTGAATAGGCTAATAATTAACAGCTCACGATCTACTTTCTGTCCTTCCTTTGTTCACACGCTATCTGGCCTTCGTAATTATTCGGCACGATGCGCCACTTGCTTTCGAATCATGAATCGTTGGATCTTGGAATCGTCACGAGACTGGCGATTCTTTTGAACGGCGATTCGTCCCCCCTCTTCTCTCCGGCATTCGGCACGATTCGGCAAGATTAGGCAGTCGCCTTCGAATCGTGAATCCTTGGATCTTGGAATCGTCACGAGACAGACGATTCTTTTGAACGACGATTCGTCCGGATCACGATTCGATTCTTACGATTCTTTACTTGTATTCGTTCAAATGAACGACTCATTGAGGAATCGCCACAACTCTACAGCGCAGTCTAATGGGGCCGCGCAGACTGTCAGGGCACGCGACGCCCATGCGACCTGCACCTGCGCCAGGCTGCGTGTCGCTGCAGCTGAGGCAGGCAGGCAGAGAAGGGAGGTGGGGAGCGGGCGAGCAGCCTGCCATACGCTGTGTGGTGTGTCGAAAGTGGCACTATTATTGGCTGTTCAAAATGGTACACTGTTTGTAAACCTATTGGACCATACTGCTGTGGTCATCAGTCCATAGACTTACAAACTACTTAAACCAACTTACACTAAGGACAACACACACACACACACACACACACACACACACACACACACACACAGCTATGACCAAGGGAGGACTCGAACCTCCGGCGGGAGCGGCCGCCCAGTCCTTGGATTATTGGCTGTACGAACAATATTGCCTTACGACTGAAAGTGTTTGTCATAGACTAGTGATTCGTTTTTCAATACTTAAGTCTTCGTCTTTTTTCATTTCTGAATTATACTTTTCAATCACTGGTTACTTATATCTGTACAGTTTTGTTTAATGAAATATTTTAACATCACATGATCAACAAGCAACCCAGAAAATTTTAATTTCAAAGTAAGATATCGTCGGTAATGTAATAGATAAATGGGTGCAATATTTTACAGTTTGTTAAATAAAGAAAACCAACAATTTTGTTTTTAAGGAACTGGTAAAATTCTAGACAATTTTGTCAGAATTGTGAAAGTTACTGTAATTAATGCTTAAGAATTTTTGAATCCTTACGTAATATGATCAGAATCTCATAGATACATTTTAAAGTTCAAGGGACAATTGTGAGCTTTCATCGCATATTGTATCTCAAAAATATCGCCGGTTCCGGTTCATTTGCGATAGTCTCTTGCAAATTACATTCACGTAAGTTCAAAATGTTTTTAAATCTTGTGGGACTTAACTGCGGGGTCATCAGTCTCTAAACTTACAAACTAATTATAAACTACCTTATAGTAAAGACAGCACAAACATCCATGCCTGAGGGGGGGGGGGGGATTCGAACGAACCCCCAACGGGGAACGACCTTTAGCATCGGAGCATAGCGCCTCAACCAGCTCGGACACTCCGCCGCGGCACGTAAGTCAATGGAGTGCTATATAATACCATATTATATTTCCGAAGACTGTCTTTTAGTCATTCCGATGTAAAATTAGCATCATTTTTTTTCGTAATAGTTTGACATCTTCCAGATTTTTCGTTCACTGTAATACATTTATTTCGTGATATGAATTTTTAATTCACTAATGAACAAAGTAACACTTCGTCGCCAAAATGAGTAAGAAATATGACGATTGATCTGACCACGTGATTACCATTGCGCTGGACGGAAATGGAGCGCCAGTGTCTCGAAAACGAATTAACATATCGTTCTGATCAGTCTGAAATGAAAAGTAGGCATAGTGTCTAATTTCAAACACAACAACGTTTGAGCGGACATCGACTGTACCAAAAACAGCACATTCTCCATTTTCGTGTAATACTTCACTTAATTTGATGCTACACCGTAACTATACACAGTAACAGTAACGAAAATAAATTCACGCCTTTATTACATCAATCTATAATATGTGTAAAATTATTTTCTTATGCGAATAGTTTTTTTAATATCGAGTGACAAATGTTTCAATTGATCTGCAAGAATTATTGATCTGAAAGAATTATTAAATCTAACTGAGTAAAATGATAGTGCAGCAACAATGTGTGGAAACCATCTTCACTACAATCATATGAAGTTGTTGTCTCGACACCTTGCAGAAAGACCGTATGAAAACTGTTTATTTTGTCGAAGTCCAATAGTAAAGTACCCTCCGTCATGCACCACACGGAGTTTTATGTAGACAGTGACGTACCTCTTGTTTTGAAGATGTGTGAAACATCTCATCAAGATCGGAATAAAACAGTAAATTTGTATGAATTAGAAAGGTATAGAGGCAGAGGCGTAGACAAACGTGTCGAATCACCGAGCTCACGGACATAGCGAATACGGATATGACGTCAGAGTACCCGCGGTGCTCATGTCCGCCGACTACGAGCCCGCGAGTACGATGGGGCGGCTGCGCCAGCGCACTTAGGTTCGCTGTACTCGCGCAATTACAGCGGGGTTGAAGGGAGGCGTTTGTAGTGTATGCAACCCACAAGACCGGGCTCATACTCTGCCCGTTTCTGATCTCTAATGTACAATCGGCGCGCCTAAGGTGACGCTTCCGCCCGAGGTTCCTTTAGCAGTCGCCGACGTTTGTTCAGGTCAACTCCGGCTGGTGACAGTTTCTGCGTCGAGCGATTCAGGGTCTGCCCCTATCACTGGAGTAGACGAAACAAATCAAGCTAGAGAGGGCTGGGCAAACGCCGTTTCGCGATCGCGAGCGCTCTCAGCGGCTCACGCGGCCTGCTCGCGGCTCCCCCCCCCCCCCCACTCCGCCAGCCAGCAGGGACCCCCCACTCATACTCGACTAACCGCGCACGTCACTACACCACGCGGAACAACTCGTTCTGGTGTTCGTGATAAAGCAGAACTAGTGTCTGAAAAGTGGCTGAGGAGGACGTAAAAATCTTTGAAAAGAAAGTCTTCTGAACACCCACAGTGGGAAGAAGAGTACTTTTTTGTTGGAACGCAAAGCGGACCTCAGTGTTTGTTTTGCAATTCAACATTGTCTTCATGGAAGAAGTACAATGTGAAGCGTCATTTTCAACTGCTTCACGAAAAAGATGTAGTTAGTTTGAGTAAAGAAGAACGAAAAGTCAAACTTATATAAATGAAGCAGAAATAGGAGAAAGACGTAAGTATACTTGTAGATAATTATGTTATTAATTCAATTTACTGCTGTTATTAATTTTGTGTGCATTTTCCGTCAATTTTACCTTCTCCTGTACGTATTTACAGGAAGGAAACCTCCTAATCCACAATGCTGCAGCGATGAGAGTAAGGTATCATGTAGCTCTTAAAATAGCTAAAACTGCGCGACCCTACAGCGATGCAGACTTTGTGAAAGAATGTTTTGTTGCTGCCGCAACAATTTTGTGCCCAGCAAATCTTCCTCTTTTTGAAACTGTTCCATTTTCACGGAGAACGATTAGCAGGAGCATTGAAGAAATGGTAAACGACGCGGAAGCTCAGTTGAGAGACAGGATCAAAGATTTAGTTTTCTTTTCTTTAGCATTGGATAAAAGCATTGATGTATGTGATGTTGCTCAACTTGCAGTCTTTTTGCGAGGCGTTGATGGTTAGTTTAATGTGGTTGAGGAACTCTTAGATTCAGTGCCCATGCATTACACAACAACGGATGACGATATATTTTCTTCCTTAGAAAATATAATAGAGAAATACGAGCTTTGTTGGGAAAAACTTTCATCGATTGCAACAGATGGGGCTCCTGCAATAATTGGTCACAAGTCTGGAGTGGCTGGCCGCGGTGGAGTAGCCGAGCGGTCTAAAGCGCCTCGCTGCGGAGCGCGCGGTTGCTCGCCGTGGAGGTTCGAGTCCTCCCTGGGGCATGGGTGTGTGTGTTGTCCTTAGGTTAGTTTGCCTAGGTTTAAGTAGTTTGTAAGCTACGGACTAATGACCACGCAGTTTGGTCCGATAGATTTACAAACATTTGAACATTTTCTGGAGTGGCTGCTTTGATAAGAAAAAAGTTGAAAGCAGTCGGTGTCCAGCAGGAAATAGCAGCAATACATTGCGTTCTTCATCGTGTTAATTTGCTAGCCAAATGTGCCAAACTAGTTGGCGTCATGAATGTAGTTATAAGGAAAATTAACATTCTCAGATCTCAAGGTTTGGGACATAGACAATTCAAATCGTTCCTGGCAGATCTTGAATGTGAATACGGTGATGTTCCATATTTTTGTGATGTACGCTGGTTGAGTCGAGGTGTTGTTTTAGAACGATTTTTTAATTTACGTAAAGAGATAGCATTATTTATGGATGCGAAAGGAAAACCAGTGAAAGAACTGGACGACTTACAGTGGATTTTAGATCTTGCGTTTTTAACTGACTTAACGAAGCATCTGAATAGCTTGACGTAGCTTTGCAAGGTAAAAATAAGGTAATCAGCGAAGTTTTTGACAATATTTTGGCTTTCAAGAGAAAATTGCTTTTTTGGGAAAAGCAACTGTCAGAAATGTCAAATGTACACTTCCCGAGCGTTGCACTAATTGTCAGTGAAAACAATTTGGAGAAAGAGAGGCTCAAAGAACATTTTGATGAGTTTCTAATGGTGCTACAGTCTCTCGAAGAAAATTTCGACAGTAGATTTGAAGACTTAAATCGACTTGAAAGCGATTTCAACCTTTTTGCAACCCCTTTTGCAGTTAACGTGGAAAATGTTTCTTCTGAAATTCAGTTAGAGCTTATTGACTTTCAATGCAATCGTGTGCTGAAGGAGAAGTTTCGCACTGCAGAAAACTTGGAAAGCTTCTATAAATATTTTTCACGTGAACAGTTTCCATTGTTATTCAAAACAGCTGCTTCTGTGTATAGTTTTTTTTTTGGAAAAACATACCTGTGCGAAAGTGCTTCCTCCATAATGAAACAAAATCGAAGCTTAGAAGTAGTCTGACGTTCATCTGACTGGTGCAGTGCGCCTAATGACCAGCAATTTCACACCAAATATCGAGATGTTGGTTCAAAATCATTTTAAATAAATCCAGAATGATGTAAATTAATGCTTATTTCTTTTTTTCCCGCACTGCTGGCTCTCAAGGCCGCTCAGCGCTGCCCTCGCGGCTCTCGTTGCTCGCGGGCAGCCGCGCGAGCAGCTCTCGTGCCCACCCCTGAGCTAGACCATGCGCTACTTAAGATACTGCCTTAACTGTTCCGGAGGGCGCAAACACACAAAATAGTATCAGAGAATATGTTTTAGTTTCATTGGTGGGGAACTACTCTCAGTCGCGGTATCCTCCTGTTCCATTCACTCCTTTTAAGTGGGAACGTTTCAGTGGGATGAATAGTAATATCCACCCTGCAGATTTTCTACAAAATTTCCTAGACTGGTATGAAACAGTCAATATCAGTCATCGCCAGTTGTTAAATGCATTCGAACAACACCTCGTTTCTGAGTCGAGTCTATGGTGGCAGATCACCGGGCGTTTGTGCACAGACTTCACACAGTTGAGCAGGGAATTCCTAACACAGTACTGAAATTGGGCGCGACAACAGAGAGTTAGACACTCTGTAATGACGGGAGATGCGTATAATTCTAGTGGGGCAAGTCTTCGAGAGTTATTTTGTGTGAAGTGTCCGCCGTGCGGCGCTTGGAAAAATGTTTGTATAGTCTATGGGACTTAACTACGGGGTCATCACTCCCTAAACTTACAAACTACTTGGGAACTACTTACGAACTAGGACGGCACAAATATCCATGCCCGAGGGGGGATTCGAACCCCCGACCGTAGTGGCCGTGAAGACCGTGACTGGAGCGCCTTAGTCCCCTCGGCCACCGCGGCCGGCGCGGCGCTTGGAGCTACTAACAAAACCTGAGGAGATGATTCTACAAATTTACCACTAGATGCCGGAATGGGCGAGGATGCAACTACTGACTGTACCTATCGTGAGCATAGAGCACATAGAGCACAGAATATTGTGAATGTTAAGGGGGGGGGGGCGGCATTCCAGACGGGTAAATAATCAAACCTTGAGAAACTCAGACAACAACTCTCGACAAAAAAAGCCAATACGAAAGAAACGTAATGTCAGTGAAATTTAGCAACACCCGTGGGAAGAAGCGAAAGATAAGTCACCGGCGGCAAATTAACGACAGCGAAACAGCTCAGCAAATGGAGACCGTCACTATCTTCGAAAAACTATACACCACAGCTCAGTTATTCCCGCTGGCTGTGTGAGGTGAAATGGCAATGGATTCGAACTGTCCTGAGAATCCTTTAGAAGATCTGTTAATTGAGGAATACCATATGTCGGAGCAGTCATACCAGAGCCCGAGAATTGAGGTAAAATGTTTTGACAGAACCCAAGAAGGTTCTTATCGATACCGGGGCCGTTATTTCGGCGATCTCCGAGGCCCTGTATGACGTCCTCAAGGACCTGTTGAAAATAGAAACTTTCCCCGTAACAGCTGTGAGAATTGAGGCGCTACAGGCGCCAGATCAAGATCAGTTAATAAACAAGTTTTTCTAGAGCTGTCAGTACGCGATGCGACATGGTATCAGCCGGTACCTGTAGAAAGTCAACTGTCTGCACCTATCATTTTAAGAGCGGACTGGTTGAGTCGCACGAATGTTCAAATGTTTGTAAAGCTTATGGGATGTAACTGCGGGGTCATCAGTCCCTATACTTACAAACTACTTATGAACTAACACAACACAACACAACACAACACAAACATCCATGCCAGAGGGACGATTCGAACCTCCGACGCGGGAGGCCGCGCGATCCGCGACGTTGCGCTCCAGACCGCTCGGCTACTCCCGCGCGGCGACCTCGCACAAATGTCATGATAGATTGTGAAAGGGAAGAAATCAGTGTCTGGGTGGATGGAGTGAGAATAATCTTACCATTCTGCGAACCAGTAGCGGTGCATGAGGGGAGGAAAACTCCCTGCCTGTCAGTTATGAGCAGGCCACTTCTGACAGTGTGGGGCGCAATGGGCATGTGTTAAGACGGTCAGGTACAAGCCTTTGTAAGCAAGAACAAGCGCTCTCCTCCCCAGGTTCGCCAGAAGTCGCACTGGAGAAAAATAGAGAAGAGGGAACACGGTTGGCTCGGTGTCCGGACTCTTACCACGCCGGACACTTGCCACGCCGGACATTTACCACACTTTTACCTGCTCCGAAGGGTCGGGTGCCCCTTCCTCCTCCTCCTCCTCTCCCCCCCCCCCCCCGTCGCTTCCACCCGGTCCCAGAATTTAAAAAAAAATGTCCAAATGTTTGTCAAGCTTAAGGGACTTAACTACGGGGTCATCAGTCCCTAAACTTACAAACTACTTATGAATGACCTACAACTAAGGACGGCACAAATATCCATCCCCTCGGCCACCACGGCCGGCCCCCAGAATTCCGTGGATGGTGTCCAGACATGAGCACATTGGTCGCTACCGTAGTTTGTAGTGTGACCACCAGTATGGAAGTTACAACAAGGACCAAGGGCAGGGCTTTTGCCCATTACAATGGTTACGCATATAATATACAAAGGGAATCTACGGAAGGTGTCGTTACGTGGATGTGCTTACGCCGAAAATAGGATCATTGCATGGAAAAGCTGCTTTCAAAGAATGAATAAGTATTGATGTATCAGAACATCTGTAACGATCACCTGACGATAGGACCTTTATTAGTTGTATAAATTAAATAGATGATGAAACTAGCTGTAGCCAATTCGGTTCACTAGCGTTTAATCAATAAGTAGTGCAAATTTGACCCAACGAAACAAAAACATTAAACATCACTCAAATGATTCTCTTACAACCAAATTTACAGTTACATCTACTGTCTTGCAATTTGAAATTTCCTATTCACGTAAAAGCACTTATAGTTGATACGTTAAGAGAAATTTTTTCCACCTACTAATATTAAAGATTGTGAGTTTTAAAATTATTTCCTGAAACTTCAGAGCCGCAACTAGACCCTTTTTTTTTAAACTCACACGGAACGCTTTAGAGTAAAAAAAAATCTGAACGTTTGAATTGCGCCTAAAATATACACTCTAAAACAGATCTGCTCCTAAAGTTGACTATTTCGGCAACTATACTGTTGAAGTAATTCCCATATCTCCAACATTAGGCAAGGCTAGAAAAAACTTTACAGTAGCTGTAGATCTCATTAAGTACATTTAAATATAGTCCTTAAAATTAAAATTTCTTACCACGTTGTTAATTATCCTTAAATAGACCAATAAAAGCTATTGAAACTAAGCAAGGAGCTTACTACACAAAAATAATTGTTATAAAATGATATCATAAACAAATGTATTAAACGTACTTTTAATCATTGGAAATTCTTTGAAACCATATTACATCATTTCGTCTGCACTGACAGTTCAGAGATATCTGCAACATCACTTATTTTATATGGTTATATACTTTGCAGCACCAAGGATATCTACTCCTATGTTATGTTTGCAGCAGTTCTCATTTCGAATTGTGAAATATTTACTTCTTCTTTTTTCGTGAAAGAATTTTGGAAAACTACATTTAGTAACTCCGCTTTAGTAGCACTGTCGTCGCTATCGAGCAGTAAAGACACTGACTAGGTCTTTCCCCCAGTGTAGACAATATAGGACCAGAATCTCCTTTGATTTCGTTTTGAAATTTGCTAAATGAATCTCGGTCTCTACCAGCCTAGTGTCTAAGACATTAAATAGCTCCGTGTGACCTGAAAGAACTGTGCTGGTCTCTCCTAATCGTAAATTCAGTAACTCCAGCATAACCTGTTGCTCGTCAATCTGAGTGGCAACAGCAACAACTTATTTGTCTATTCTCTTGAACTTTTCGTCCACCGAGTCCAGTTTACATTCTATCTTTTCCTTGCCTTCCTTATTCTCAGTGAGCACTTTACCTAACTTATCACGTGTTGCTGCAAATCTATATAATGGGAATTTAGACGACTACAAAACCCGTCACTCTGTGCCTTAAGGCCGATTGAAAAATAGTTTTTAACCATCTCTAATGCTTGCCAGTGCTGATAAAGCTTTGCTGCTAATATAGAAATTTGCTCACCTAATGTGGAACATCGCTCATCTAGTTTTGCATCTAATTGAGAACATAGATCACCTAGTTTTGCATCTAATTGAGAACATAGATCACCTAGTTTTGCATCTAACTGAGAACATCGCTCATCTAGTTTTGCATCTAACTGGGAAAATTGCTCACCCTAAGCTTTGACCACGGCCAGCAACTCAACTAGCATAGTCTACAGATGCCAACAGTTAGCAAATTATTTAGTCTTCACAATGAAATTTTTGTCATTCATGTAAGCTCAGATTGTTAAGCTCTATATGAACTTTTTTGCTAATTTGTATAATGTAACAACTTACCCCACTGTGGGGCATCTTGTTACACTATTTGGGGTTAGTTGTTACATAATAATTAAGAAAAAATATATTTTTGGTTCCATAACACAGATTTATTTAATCATTAGTTTTAATGCAAGAGGTGGTAACAAATCATAAAACTTGAAACACAGTACTAATATTGACATATGGTCATCATTAATCTGATGAAGAAATATCAAGTTCATTATCAGAGCTACAGTTTTTACAAATAAAGAAACTGTAATGCTTGACACTCCTATCATGTGCTCACCTTCTACATTTTGTACACTGTACCCATGTGGTTGGTGGTATTGACAGAGAGTATGGTTTCATACACTCAATACACACGCAGTCGTCTTCCTCACCAGAGGATTCTAAGATCTCACATTTTCGTTTCCCCGGTTTTGCTTTCTTATTTTTATTTTTCGGTGCCAACACCAGTCTTGCAGGTTTCTTTTGTGTATTTGCCGAAGCTGTCAATGCTGCTTTTACTGGTGAATCAGTCAGCATAGCACTCACTCGTTTATTCCTTCTTACTTTCTTGCAGGCAGGAGCTTTCGGGAAAGGCCTCAGTTCTTCAGGTGGCACATGTGTGTCTATGGATTTTGCAGAACCAAATGTTGAGGTGCAAGGCGTCGGACTTGATTCCATACTTGCTGATGTGCTGAGAACGCTATCCCCTACTGAGTTCGTAAGAGACAAAGGAAGCAGAGTCTCATCTTCACCAATAATCTACAACGCCAAGTTGGCGACGCTGACAATGAAAAATAAGCTGCCTACCTCCCTTTGTCGATTCCATTCGCTTACAAAACCTCTGCAGCATCATAAAATTTATATTGTTCTTTTGGGTAGCTTTCCGCAGTGAAGAAAAGCCACTTAGAACTTCATTTGCCGCTTCAGCATATGTTTCCTTGGGACTAGTGCCTCTGTTAGTCTTCTTCTTATAATTACGCATTATACCTGTATTTAAACATAATTGCTTACATTAAGGGAAACAAAAGCTCTTTGGGGCAAGTTGTTACGGTGATGCCCCTGCGCCTTTGTAACAACTGACCCCATGCTACGCCATTTTCTCTTATTGTCGAAAACAACAATATAAAATTTTTGTTTGGAAGGTCAACATATACTACTACGTACCTGAATGTTGGACGCTGATATGTTGCAAAATTTAAAATGAAATCAGCAATTTCCTGTCAACTATGAAAAAATTCACACAGAGTTAAAGATTACTCCAGCACACGAAAAACACGTTTTCTCTCACTAGCGCCTTATTACCAACTGACGGCTGATATATTTAGGGTGGGAGGAGGCTTTAGATTAGATTAGATTAATACTTGTTCCATAGATCATATATACGACATTTCGTAATGTCAGTTTAGTAAATTTTGTCTATACTTGACAATCAATATTTTAAGGATTTAAAAAAAAAAAAAAAAAAAAATTAAATTTTTATTTTTATTTACTTATTTTTTTAAGTATTATCTAAAAATTCATCTACATTGTAGAAGGAGTGGCCATTCAGAAATTCCTTTAATTTCTTTATGAATACTAGGTGGCTGTCAGACTTTTGATGCTACTTGGTAAGTGACCAAAGACTTTTGTGGCAGCATAATTCACCCCTTTCTGAGCCAAAGTTAGATTTAACCTTGAATAGTGAATATCATCCTTTCTCCTAGTGTTGTAGCTATGCACACTGCTATTACTTTTGAATTGGGTCGGATTGTTAAAACAAATTTTATGAGTGAATACATATATTGTGAAGCTACAGTGAGTATCCCTAGATCCCTAAATAAATATCTGCAGGATGCTCTTGGGTGGGCTCCAGCAATTATTCTGATTACACGCTTTTGTGCAATGAATACTTTTTTACTCAATGTTGAATTGCCCCATAATATGATCCCATATGAAAGCAGTGAATGAAAATAGGCGTAGTAAGCTAATTTACTACGATGTATATCACCAAATTTTGCAATGACTCTGATAGCATAAGTATCTGAACTCAGACGTTTCAGGAGATCTTCAATATGTTCCTTCCAATTCAGTCCCTCGTCAATGCAAATGCCTAAAAATTTTGAATATTCTACCTTACCTACAGATTTATGTTCAAAGTCTAAATTTATTAATGGTGTCATGCCATTTACTGTCTGTTCAAATGTCTGTAAATCTATCGGACCAAACTGCGTGGTCATCAGTCCGTAGCTTACAAACTACTTAAACCTAGGTAAACTAACCTACGGACAAACACACACACACCCATGCCCCAGGGAGGACTCGAACCTCCACGGCGAGCAACCGCGCGCTCCGCAGCGAGACGCTTTAGACCACTCGGCTACTCCACCGCGGCTGCCATTTACTGTATGAAACTGTATATACTGGGTTTCATCAAAGTCTCTTAGTGCTACCATCTGGCGGAGCAACGAGTAAACTGCTCTAGCACGGAAATATTTATTGTCAAGTAACAACTTTCCCCGTGTAACAACTAGCCCCGGTCTCCCCTACTTGCCTTTTGTTGAGGCGTTAATCAACTCTGGCGTCGAGGGCAGTGAGACAGCTCCGTAGTCATCTGTGTTCTGCGTCGCGGAGGTGTCGTCGGCGGCGGCTGCAGTGGTGCTGACGCGACGGCGATATCGACGGCTACAGCTGTGGTGGCGGCCCCTGCTGCGGCGGCGTCGTTGGTCGTGGCGGCGGCTACGGCGTCCATATTTCGGTCAAGTCTGGACAGCGAGCCGATGCCGGAAGTCGTCTTTTCTCATGAACGGGCCCTCCAGCCTAGGAGGATCGTAAAAACCGGCCCCTGCCTCGTCACGGTCCGAGCCGCGGGTGTTATGGGGTTTCTTATCGTGGGCTTCCCTACTGGCCCGGGGCGGAATAACGAATACAGGCTTCCCTTGCCGCTCCCTCCCCCTCACCCTTCCCGCCTCTCAGAGGAGTTCTCCGAGAGTTTCTAACGCAAGACGGAAGTAAGTCCCACACTGGTTATCATCTTCATTTTCTGTCGTGACAAATTAAAGATATAACGTAGTTTTACGGCGGTAACATTGAAATTGACTGCTCTCCTAATCTCATCGCTATTCTTTAATAGCTATGTTACCTCTTATACGACAGCAAGCATTACATGATTTCTGTCGTTCGAATTTATTGTACAAATTTCGCAACTAAGGCGCTATAGTTGTAATGGCCGATTCAATTGAAAGGTTGCAAACTAATATTTCAGAGCTCGATCAGAGGTGCAAGGATTACGATACGAAGATCACCATCTCCAAAACGAAAGTAAAGTCTGTGGGAAAGAGATTTAAACAGATTGAGTGCCAAATAAGAGGAACAAAGTTAGAACAGGTAGACACTTTCAAGTATCTGGGTGTATTTTCTCACAGGATGGCAACTTAGTGAAAGAACTGGAATCGAGGTGCAGCAAAGCTAATGCAGTGAGTGCTCAGCTAAGATCTACTCTCTTCTGCAAGAAGTAAGTAAGTACCAAGACTAGTTAGTGGTGCACCGCTCTATCTTTCGACCAACTTTGTTGTATGGGAGTGGAAGTTGGGTGGATACAGGTTACCTTATTCATAAGGTAGAAGTTACAGATATGAAAGTAGCAAGAATGATTGCAGGCACTAATAGATGGGAACAATGGCAGGAGGGTGTCCATAATGAGGAAATCAAGGAAAAACTGAGAATGAACACCATAGATGAAGCAGTTAGAGCGAACAGACTGAGATGGTGGGGTCATGTTACACGCATGGGAGAAGCAAGGTTACCTAAGAGACTCGTGAGCTCGGCAGCGGAGGGAAAGAGGAGTCGAGGTAGACCAAGAAAAAAGTACTTAGATTCGGTGCAGAATGATTTTGAAGTAAAAGGCATAACATCAGACGAGGCATCAATGTTAACATTGAATAGGGGATCATGGAGGTATTTTATTAGAGGTACTATGCTCCAGACTGAACGCTGAAAGGCATAATCAGTCTCTAATGATGATGATGATGATGATGATGATGAGTCGCCATAGATCGAACGGGATGTACCACTTTAAGGTGTTGATCATAATGAAACAAAGATTGACGCAATAAAGTGCGTGTTCGTCTGAGGGAAATTACAGAAAGTTTTGCTACGGTTAGATCCGGCGTATAAATTCTAGAGAACTAAAGTGTTGTTCTTGATGAATACAGATGATAAAACTTGTTGCTTTACAGACGAGTCTACCCAAGTTCATCTAGTTGGACTTTTATCTTTATAAAATGAATTATATAATTTGTGTGTATCATCTTTGAAGAAGTAATTTTTGCAATGTAATACTTAAGATAAAAAACTAAATCACTGGCAACCACTTCGTTGCACATTTGTAGTTATTTTTATACTGTAGTTACAGCACACCTATGCAGGTAGTACAGTTATCAAAAACGTTTCACGTAGAATACTCGAGTCTAGCAGAAAACTGGTAATTATTCTACGCTATTTACGTTTTGCTCAAAGTTTTACAAACATTCTAAAACTACTGAACGCATCTATAGACGTCTTGTCGTGATAATAGGGACGTAGGAAGGTATGCTTATAGTTTTCATAGGTATGGGGTCACAAAATTCATGCTGCGTCCTGTTAGTAACTTTCTTTGAGCTGTGCTACACGTTGAACCGTTTTGGAAATACAAATACCAGTCTTTCAGGCGATAGCTAAAAGGCTACATAAATATCATGGCACTCAACCTTGTTGTTATGAAGATTATAGTAGGCCTACACTAGGGTTATTGAAACGGTTTTCATAGCTGTTTATTTTCCATTATGATGGAAAAATCTCCGTCAGCAACCTGGATAACGAATTCGTCACCAGCTGAGCAACAGCTAGTAACTACAAAGGAATACCGGTATGTTACAACATTTAATTATGGTCAATTGAGCTTACTTTTTAATTATTAAGGAACCAGCAGGTCAATCGTACAATCTTTATTGTTTAATTCTGCGTAAGACTATAGAAGACACTTGTATATTAGGCTTCAATAATTATTTTTAGCTATCATAGAAGTTGATCATGGCAGGGAGCGATCTTATAAATGTATTTTGTAAATAATGAAATGCCAAGATCGCGGTATTTCGTCTTTATTTATAACAGACGACCGCTTTAGATGTACACAGACATCATCCTCTGGTCTCTAAGGGCGGAAAAAAATGCCATATAACTGTATGTATAGGTAATCATATGTCAACGGTTTTCTTCACATACCTGCACTAAATGGTAGAATTATTTCATAAATGCATACTATAGCCAGTTGGATTGTACTGGTGCGTTGTCACACATTAAAATATGCCGTTTAGTTGTCAGATATAAAACTCGTATAGTCATATATATAAATAAAGAACCCCCATATTGTACAGTTGTGAGTGACAAGCTACTAACAGGCGGTGTTGTGATCACTATGTTACCTTAACATGCCGTTAGAGTGCGATACTGTATGTGAAGTCCTTACAACTATTATCATTTGTCGATAATAAAATTTAAAATTGCAGGAGTATCTACTGAGGTTTCGTCAATTTACATAAAATTTTAATTTACCTATAATCAAGAAAAGGTTTCGTTATTTAAAATTACGATAAACTGAAGAATAAAAACAGTACCCAGCACATTTGTAAGATATAGCATGTATAAAATCAACCACTGTGAAACAACAGTACATCCTTTCCGCCTGGTAGCAGGCATCGCCGGTACGCTTGTGTCCGTAACTCTGCTGTGCTTCCAGGTCCGTCGCCGTCGCCGTTCCAGTGCCAGGAGGACCTGCTGCTCGCCGCTGCCGCTGTCGCCGCTGCCGCCGCTGTCGCTGTCGCCGTCGCCGCCCAGCCCTGCCTGCAGGCGCCGCCGCCAGGAGGCCCTGCCGGACCTGCTCGCCGCCCCGCTGCCCCAGTCCAGCCCGGGGATCGTCTCGTCGCCGCCGCCGCCGCCCGGAGGTTCTGCCCCGGGTGTCCCACTGACCGCCGGACCGGTTCGCCGCCCCGTCGCCGCCGCTACGGAGCCGCCCCGATCCTCTCGGGTCGGTGCTCGCCGTCCACCCGCCGCCGCCGCCGCCGCCGCCCTCCAGCCAGCTGCCGGTGGTCTCCCGCCGTTCCACCGCGGCCCGAGGCTTCCGCCAGTTCCAGCCGGCCACCTGCAGTGGTCGCCAGCTTTACCTTGAACTTTCCACCTTTTCTTTCTCTTCGACTTCTTTCCCTCTTTGTCCTTAGCAATGTCCAACACCCCCGTCACCGTCACCACCGCCATTTTATATACCACCACCGCCCCCACCGTCACGACTTGGAGCTCCACGCACGCCCGCCCTTCCCACGACATCCCCCTCTCCGTGCTCCTCTCCACCACACAGCCGCCTCCCACGTCTCTGCTCCACCCCCAGCCACCGTGTATCTCCTCCTCACCTCCCCTGCAGACTTCCCCCCCCTCTCACCAGCACGGATCACCCATCGCCGGGCCACGGTGGCCGACACCCCGCAGTCGCCGCCTTTTGCCGCCGCACCGCAACAGGGCCCCGCTCCCCGCCACATTCCCATCGACCCCGTTCCGTCTTTCTCCTCCTCCTCCTCCACTGGCGCCCGTAAAAAGACCACCAAACGCGGAAGCGCGGATCCCGTCCCTTCCGCCTACAAGAAGGCTCCTCCTCCCCCTCCTCCTCCACCTCCACCTCCACAGCCTGCCGACATCATGGACACTGCACCCGTCCCCACCCAACCGGATCTGTACACCTACCTCCTCTCCCGTCCAGATCCCCGCTTCCTCGACAATCGTACCCTCTCTCTAGAACTCCGAAAGTACTTCCCTGCCGCCCCTATCGCCCAACTCATCCCCCGTAGGGACTCTGTCCTTATCAAATCTCCCAGCCCTACTTTCCACACCGACATGCTTCAGCGCCTCCCTGCCATCCACCTCGGCCCCCACGCAACCCTCACCCCGTACTATACCTCCTCCTCCCCCCATCAACCTCTCCCTCCCCGCCGTCCGCCCACCCTCACCGCCGTGATAACCAAACTTAGTCCGGTTATCACGGAGGAGGAGGTGTTGGGCCAACTCAACGCCCATCCAGACATCTCCGTTCGCTCTGCCAAGCGAATCCATAACGCCACCGGACCCACCTACCTGATGCAGATTTTCACTGAATCCGCATCCTCCATCGACCGCCTCCTCCTCGAAGGGGCCCTTATCTATGACCGCCGCCACAAGGTAGAACCCTCCCGCTCCCCACCCCAATCCACCGCTGTGCCAGGTGTCTCGTTTACAACGACCACCTGACACAGGACTGCCGCAACCCACCCACCTGTCCCCACTGCAAGTCCAATCACCTACACAAACACTGTCCCAACCTCGCCTCCCCTCCCGTCTGCAACACCTGTGGTGGCCCCCATCCCACCTACTCCTATAAATGCAAATCCGTCCCCGCCCCCACCACTCCCGAACTTACCGTCCCTGTTCGTCCTGTTGATCCCCCTCTCCATCCCAACAACTCCCTCTGCCCCCCTCCAACCGTAGAGGACGTCATCCGATTTGTCACGACCGTCCTCCAGAACATCCATCCCTTCCAGCGTCCCCATACCCTCCAGCAGATCGCCCTTGCCGCCCGTTCCGTTTTTCACCTCGAAACCTTCGCCACCCTCTCCCGTGCACATTCCCACTTCACCTTCTCCCGGCAAGTTACCCTAGTCTAGACACACCGTACCCTCTTTTCCCGTCGCTCCCTCTCCCCCTCTCACCCCTCCCTTTCGGCCCCTATGGCAAGCCCTTCCTATACCTTCCTCTATCATAACGTCCGCTCTCTTCCTGCCAATAAACACCTCTTTATGCACACCCTTTCCCACCACCGCGTGGATGCCTTCCTCCTGAACGAGACCTTCCTCCAACCCCGCCGTCCCATCAGCACCGCTCCCTACGTCCTCCACCGTACCGATGGCCCCCCACCCCTCGCCCGAGGCGGAGTGGCGATCGGCCACCTCCGCCACCACCCCGTCCGGCTCCAACCTCTCCTTAATGACCCCACCGAACACCTGATCCTCAGCCTCTTCCTCCCATCCCTTACTGTCACCCTCGCTACCATCTATATCCGAAGCACTGCTCGCCTCCCCTATGCCTTCCTCTCCCACATAGACCGCTCCTTCACGACCTATGTGATTGCTGCCGACCTTAACCTTTCTTCCCGTCCGCCCGCTGAACTCCGGCGGTGGCGTCAGTTCGTCACCACCTCGCACCGGGGCGACGTCCTTCCTCTTCCCCGCCCAACCCGCCCCGAAAGCAACACCACTCCCGAAGTAGTCCTGGCGTCTCCCAACCTCCTAGGGCGCATCACTGCAGATGTCCTCGACCTTATAGGCAGTGACCACGCCCCTGTCCTACTTACCTTTGACCACCGCCCCCGCCCTGCCCGTGCTCCCCGTCCTATGCCCCCTCCCAAACTCGTTCATGATTATTCCTGTGCCGACTGGGATGCCTACCGTCGCTCCATTGACACCTCGGTCGCAAGCCACCCACTTCCCCTCCGCACTCCCGACGATATTGATCATGCCTCCTCCTTCCTCCAGCAGACCGTTGCTGACGCGGTCCATGCCCACATCCCCACCCGGGCGATTTATCCTCACCGTCCTACCCTTCCTCCACAGGCCGTCCTTCTCCTTCGCGAATCCCGTCGTCTCTACCGCTCCTTCCTCCGGACCCGTGACCGGGACACACTCCAACGCCACCGGCAAATCCAACGCCACATCCGAAACCTCCTGTCCGCGAAAAAACGCCGGGACTGGCGCCAGACATGCACCCGCCTCAATTCTACGCTCCCTGTCAACTCCTCCAAGTACTGGCATGCCTTCTGCCGCCTTACTGGCGGTCATTCCTCCCCCCACTACCCGCTTCTCCATGATGACCGTCCTTTTCCTGACAACGCCAGTAAGGCAGAACACTTTGCCTCCTACCTCTCTGAAGTCTTCTCCATTCCTGATGATCCTCTCTTTGACTATTCTCTCTTCCCGGACGTCCATGAGCGAACCGATACCTCCACTCCTCCGCTCGCCCCCGGCTTCCAGTACTTGGACCACATTCCCCCCTCAGAACTGAACACACCCATTACCGCCCGTGACATCATTGACACTCTTCGGACTAAACGCAACACCGCCCCTGGTCACGACCGGCTGACCTACCGTCACCTCCGGGCTTGCCCCCCCTCCTTCCACGAAGCTCTTGCTACCTTATATAATGTCATCCTTTTCACCGGCTTTTACCCCGACCTGTGGAAGACCTCCCGTATTCTCATGTTCCTAAAACCGGATAAGCCCCCATCCCAGACCTCATCCTACCGTCCTATCAGTCTTACCTCCGTGTTCAGCAAGGTCCTGGAAACCATCCTCTCCCGTCGTATCCATCAGCACCTCCATCGCCACCAGTTCCTCCCCCTTTCCCAATGTGGCTTCCGACCCTCCTTCTCTGCCGATGACCAGCTCCTTCGCCTTACTCATCTCCTTTCTGTCCAACTCAACTCCCGTTGCTCCGCAATTTTTGTCTCCCTTGATATCCAAAAAGCGTACGACCGTGTATGGCATTCCGGTCTCCTCTTCAAGCTCCAGTTCTACGCCCTTCCTATTAATTACGTCCGCCTCATTGCTTCCTTTCTCACCCGCCGCCCCTCCTATGTCACTGTCTGCAACTCCGACTCCCGTTTGTTCTACCCCTCTGCCGGGGTGCCCCAAGGCTCCGTCCTCTCTCCTCTCCTTTATCTCATCTACTCCGCCGACATGCCCCGACCCGAGCCTCCCGTTTACCTTCTACAATATGCTGACGACACCGCCTTCCTAGCCCTCGCCCCCTCCCTTGCCCGCTCCCAGTTTTTGCTCCAGTCCCACCTCACCGAGTACGCCTCATGGTGCAACCGGTGGCTCCTCTCCGTCAATCCTGACAAATCCCAGGCAATTATCATAGGTCGTACCACCCGCTCCTTCCGTCTCCATGATTTCTACCTCACCCTCCACAACCGCCCTATCTGCCACACCCCCACCCTGAAGTATCTTGGCCTAACCCTCGACCGTAACCTCTCCTGGACCCCCCACCTCCGCACTGTCCGACAGAAAGCCCTCTCCCGCCTTAACCTCCTCAAACTCCTCACCGGCCGGACGTGGGGTCTCAGCCCCTCCACCATTCTCTACACCTACTGGTCCCTCATGCGTCCTGTCCTTTGCAGCTTCCATCCTGCCTGGATCTCCGCTCCCACATCCTACTATAAAACCCTCCAAGTCCTCGAGCGCCACGCCCTCCGCCTCGCCTACCGCATCCGGCTCCCGTCCCCCACGCGGATCCTGTATGACCTGATCCCGTTTCCCCACCTCCTCGAATATCTCCAGCATATCCGTATCCTCTATACCACCCGTAAAATTGACTCCCGCAACCCCCTGGTCCACCCCATCCTTACCAACCCTGGGCCTCTGCCACGCCTCTACCGCGTTATACCCCCTTCCCTTCATCTCCACACCCTCCATGTCCTCTCCCAGGGTAATTTCCGCCGCCTCCCCCTTCCTGATGACGTCCTCCGTTCCGACATCTACCCGTCCTACCAGCTCTGATCCCCCACCCATAGATAAAGTGCCCCCTCTCCTCCCTCCCCTTCCGCTCCCCCGCTTGGCTACCTCCCTCCCTGCCCTGGAGTCCCTACGGCTCTTCCCTGCCGCCCCCCTTTTCTTCACCGCCGTTTTTTTCCTCCCCTCTCCCCCACGCTTTGCTCCGCCCCCTTTTTATCGGGGTCCTGGACCGACAGTTTTACAAGTGCTACGTCAAGTGTTGTGTATTGTGCTACGGTGAAGTGTGTGTTTTTTAACTGCGTCCACCGCACCCAGACAAGCGTCGCACCGTGTATTTTACTTAGTGTCTCCGTGTACCCGCCGTCCTGTGTTCTTGTCGTCCAACATGTGCTTTTTAAGTCACCGTGGCTCCTCGTTTTTAACTGACTACATCCGGTTTTTGTTCACCTGTCAACTGTTTGTACCTCCAATTGTCGCCATGTATGTGTCATTGTTCCTCCGTTGATTTTTCGCCTGTCATGTATTTTAAATTTCATCTCATCAATGTATTTTATTCTCTCGGCTGAAGAGCAGCCTCTGGAGCTGCTGCCAGCCTACTGGTGTAATCGCTGGTGTGGAAATACAATAAAAAAAATAAATAAAATAAAAAAAACAGTATTTCCCCGCCGTTTTTCCTCTCCCCCCTCCCCTCCGTTTCTCGGGGTCCTGGACCGACAGTTTTATCAGTGCTACGTCAAGTGTTGTGTGCAGTGCGCCAGTGAAGTATGTGTTTTGTAACTGCGTCCACTGCAATCAGACAAGCGTCGCACCATGTGTTTTAATTAGTGTCTCCGTGTACTCGCCGTCCTGTGTTATTGTCGTCCTACAGGTTTCTTTTTCAGGTCACCGTGGCTCATAATTTTTAACTGACTAAATGTGGTTTTAATCATCTGTCTTTTGTAATATACTCCAAACTGTCGCCTTGTCTATGTTATTGTATCACCGTTGTTTTATCTCCTGTTATGTATTTTAATTACTTTCGGCTGAAGAGCAGCCTATAGGGCTGCTGCCAGCCTACCAGTGGACTGGTGTGAAATACAATAAAGGAAAAAAAAACAGTAAAAAATTTGAGATTTCAGGTGTAACTGCCAAGGATCGTCAATTCACACCTGTTACATCAGGTTCCGATTCATATACAACCAGAAACAGTCCCATTTAAAAATTATGACAAGCTGAGGAATGAAAACAGCACACAGCACAATAATGACATACAGCACACCGTACACAGTACAATTACAAAATACACCACATATTGTATTTACCACTGTGAAAGAACAGTATAATTTTTTTATTACAAAAAAGGTTAGCATCTATGCCGTTTCTACATAATATTTCATAAAATAATATATCGGGGTGGATATACAGATTGTCATTACATTCATACACATAATATAACAATACATTGAGAAGCTAGGGTGTAAGAGTTTACATGCATTGTAATGTAATAGCTTATAGTATAAGTTGCAACTCTAATAATTGTCAGAGGTTTTCATCTATGTCGTTTCTATATAAAAAATTTCCATTCGAAATGATACTTATGTAATGCTTGGAGCCAGTGTACCCACTTGGTTAGATAATTATACCAATTTTTTGAAAGTAATGACTGCCTGGACATCCACTCAGATATTTATGTCTAGTTCATGATTGCAAAGACAGTCTACATACTCATTCAAGTTTACTGCCTTACACCCACTCTCTTAGATACTGATGCTAGGTTACAGTCAGTACACCCTCACTCTTAGATACTAATGTCAAATTCTTGAATGTAATGACTGCCTATACACCCATTTTGTTAGATACTCAAATTTACAGCTTGTACACCCACTCTGTTAGACACACATGCCAAGTTCACAGTATCTACACCTACTCTGGTAGATACTCGTATCAAGTTCACAGGCTGTATAACCACTCTTTTAGATACTCATGTCATTTTGACAGCCTGTACTCCTACTCTGTTTGGTACTCATGTTTAGTTTACAGCCTGTACACCTGCTCTGTTAGATACTTATTTACACCCGCTCTTATTAAGTTTACTACCTGTACACCCATTTTGGTAGACTCTTATGCCATGTTTTTGAATGTAATGACTGCCTGTACATCCACTAAGGTGGTCTGGAACTTTCATGAAAACAGCGACAGTCTGTACACCCGCTCTGATAACTGAAGAAAAGTAGTTATAGTTGTAGGATAGTGATACCCTGGTAGATATTTATGCCAAGTTCATCTATGCAATGACAACATACCACTCTATAAATTATTTCATATAGAATGATTAAATTTATATAGAAAAACATACATGTAAACCTCTGACATTATTTGAGTTGCTACTTATACAATAAGTTATTATATTAGAGGGTATGTAAGCTCTTAGAACCCAGCTTCTCAATGTAATGTTATATAACGTCAAATGTCTGTATGAAATGACAATGACAAGTTTATAGCCTGTACACCCACTCTGTGAGAAGTTTACAGCCCATATTCCTACTCTGTTTGATACACAGGTGAAAGTTAAAGCCTGTACACCCATTCTGTTAGATACTGATGTTAATTTACAGTTTTTACACCCTCACCTTTAGAAACTAATATCAAGTTAATGAATTTAATGACTGCCTGTATAACCATTCTGTTAGATACTCAAATTTACAGCATGTACACCCACTCTGCTAGATACTCATGCCAAGTTTACAGTTTATACATCCACTCTGATAGACACTTGTATTACGTTCATAGGCTATACACCCACTCTTTTAGATATTCTTGTCATATTTACACCCTGTACACCCACTTCGTTCGGCACTCATGTCTGGTTCACAGCCCGTACACCTGCAGTGTTAGAGATACTAATGTGAAGTTTATAGCCTTTACACATATTCTGCTAATACTGTTGTCAAGTTTACAGCCTGTACACCCATTCTAGTAGAAACTTTTGTCAAGATTTTGAATGAATCACTGCCTGTACATTCACTCAGTTGGTCTGTCACTTTCATGAATACAATGACAGTCTAGTATACACCGATAATATTCATCTCGGGTCTGCAGCCGGATACCATCGTCAACTGAACACGATATTTCGACAGACCAACTGGCAGCCATCATCAGGTGAGTGCGCTAATTACACTTACTCGCCGGAAACTCCCAGTAATCTACGCAACCACAACCTATACACCGACTCTGATAGAACTAAAGAGAAGTAGCTATAGATGTAAGATAGTGGCACTCTGGTAGATACTTATGCCACGTTCATGTATACAATGACATTGTGCACACCACTCTGATACATTATTTCATTTCGAATGGAATTTTTATATATATATATAGAAACGCTATAGAAAGGCAAGACCATTAAAATTGCTACACCACGAAACTGACGTGCTAGAGACGCAAAATTTAACCGACAGGAAGAAGATGCTATGATATGCAAATGATACGCTTTTCAGAACATTCACACAAGGCTGGCGCCGGTGGCGACACCTACAACGTGCTGACATGAGGAATGTTTCCGACCAATTTCTCATACACAAATAGCAGTTGACCGGCGTTGCCTGGTGAAACGTTGTTGTGATGCCTCGTGTAAGGAGGAGAAATGCATACCATCACGTTTACGACTTTGATACAGGTCGGATTGTAGACTATCGTGATTGGGGTTTATCGTATGGCGACTTTGCTGCTCGAGTTGGTCGCGATCCAATGACTGTAAGCAGAATATGGAATCGGCGGGTTCGGTAGGGCAATACGGAACGCCGTGCTGGATCCCCATAAAAAATGTTCAAATGTTTGTAAATCTATCGGACCAAACTGCGTGGTCATCAGTCCGTAGCTTACAAACTACTTAAACCTAGGTAAACTAACTTACGGACAAACACAGACACCCATGCCCAGGGAAGACTCTAACCTCCACGGCGAGCAACCGCGCGCTCCGCAGCGAGGTGCTTTAGACCGCGCGGCTACGCCACCGCGGCGCTGGATCCCAACGGCCTCATATCACTAGCAGTCGACATGACAGGCATCTTATCCGAATGGCTGTAACGGATCGTGCAGCCACGTCTCTATCCCTGAGTCAACAGATGAGGACGTTTGCAAGACAAGATCCATCTGCACAAACAGTTCGACGACGTTTGCAGCAGCATGGGCCATCAGCTCTGAGAGCATGATTGCGGTTACCCTTGACGCTGTATCACAGACAAAACCGCCTGCGATGGTGTACGGAACGACGAACCTGGGTGCACGAATGGCAAAACTTTATGTTTTCGGATGTATCCAGGTTCTTTTTACAGCATAATGATGGTTGCATCCGTGTTTGTCGACATCGCGGTGAACGCACATTGGAAGAGTGTATTCGTCATCGCCGTACTGGCGTATCATCTGGCGTATCATCTGGCGTGACGGTATGGGGTGCCATTGGTTATACGTCTCGGTCACCTCTCGTTCTCATCGACGAAACCTTGAACAGTGGCCGTTACATTTCAGATGTGTTACGACCCGTGGTTCTACCCTTCATTCGATCCCTGCGAAACCCTACATTTCAGCAGGATAATCCACTACCTCATGTTGCAGGTCCTGTACGGACCTTTCTGGATACTGAAAATGTTCGACTACTGCCCTGGCCAGCACATTCTCCAGCTCTGTCACCAACTGAAAACGTCTGGTCAATGATGGCTGAGCAACTGGCACGTCACAATACGCCAATCAGTACTCTTGATGAACTGTGGGCATCTGTACCTGTACACGCCATCCAAGCTCTGTTTGACTCAATGCCCAGGCGTATCAAGGCCGTTATTACGGCCAGAGGTGGTTGTTCTTCGTACTGATTTATCAGGATCTATGCACCCAAATTGCGTGAAAATGTAGTCACATGTTAGTTCTAGTATAATATATTTGTCCAGTGAATACACGTTTATCATCTGCATTTATTCTTGGTATAGCAATTCAATGGCCAGTAGTGTATTTTGGCAATTAGTCTAGAAGACTTCCTCTTAAGGCAAGGACCAATTTATTGTATGTCAAGACTTTTTTCCTCTCTTTTTTATGTAAATTTTAAATTTCTTTCTAATTTTATTTTCATTAGTATTGTAAATGATTGCAGTTAACATAAGTAATAACTACAGTTACATTTATTAAACAGTGAAGGGACAATGTAAAATGATCATGTACGTAGAGTTCCATGGTAACAGGTGTAAATATTTTGGCAATAAATTGAATTTCCCAACGGTTCCTCTCTCCTACCTGTAAGGTGGGCTACAGGGACCACTTCTAAACAAAGGAAGCACACTGCGGTGCCGTGCTCGACGAACAGCTACGCAACGCCTTTCGGTTGCAGAGCTTCAAAGTATTCACCTCGCAGACTGTCTAAGGCGGAAGTTACCGCCATATTAGTGAAGCGCTAATTTGAGGACCGTCCGCGTCTTTTAAAATGATTGACGTATGGAAACACGAACATACAGTGCACTTACCAGTCAGTTTTTAATGAGGAAAGCTTGGCCGTTTGGCCCCTGATCTGTTTATAGTATTACGAATTTCATTGCTAGTTACATTCTCTCTGATTCGACCACTCTCCGCTCTCTCTAGGGACTGCAAATGTATCTGTATAAAATTTGTTTATTTATTGACTACTGTTAGTAATTTATTGTCCTGCAGCAAGACAGTTTCGTGGCAAAAGAATCTTATTTGTGAAATAATGTTAAACATGCAACAGAGCTACCTCACATTCGTCATATCTTTATGAATACAGATTTCACCACACTTCTGTCTATTTGTCCTGTTACTTTCCTACTGTCTCCATTTCAATTAATGAATCTTCAATAAGGCGACGAAACATCTGCCAAGAGAAGAAGTCCGACGCCTTTATGGTCCAAGGACAGCATATCAACAGGTGAGTGTAACTTCCTGTCTGGAAGGAAATTCGATAGGCAGCGACCGATCTTGCTTCATCTTCTTTAGAAATACTTCACCATTTACAGGCATGAGGCCCGTGACAGGACACGACAAGGTTTCAATGAGCGCCATATTATTTCGGCAGTCCTAGTTGTGTGTTTCTGTTTCAATAGATATTTTGTTTTGCTTTTGCCGTTGTTGGAAATATTGGTAGTTGTACCAGATTCCCGCTCGTTACATACTGTAGGTGGCGACCGAAGTTCTAATTTGATTTTCTTAAAACCTAGAAGGAGTATAATCGTTTCGTTGCTTACTGCAATTTACAGCCACGAAAGATCGTTTACGAAACAGAGCAGGTGGCTCTGCAGACGAGGAAGGGGAACAGTCAGACGTCCCATTAGTCTCCGCGACTCAGCCGACGGGATTAGCAGGGCCGGGTTTCTGCGTCAGTACAAAGGCCAGTACCTGCGAACGCGGCTCGTCTAGGTGGAGTTTCCTACTGTGGTGTTTCCTAGGGCTAGGTACAGGGGCTGGCTCACGCCTTTGTTGTAGCGCGCGCCGCTGTGGCCCCGCTCCCTCCCTACTTCCACGCTCCCGTGACGTCACCAGGTTACAGAAGCAGGTGGACCGTGGCTGCAGAGTGGCTGAGCTGAGCGCTGATTTGTGTTGTTTGACACCCTTGTTTGTACACGTGTTTCGTAAGTGATCTGTGTAGTGTGGTGTCATTGAGTTATACTATTTACAATTGTTAACTGTTGTATTGCGATGTGTAAAAATGATTCACGGAAAACGAATCTTTTTTTTTTTTTTCTCCATAGTTTCCCTAGTGATCCTTCCAAGATTTCCATATAGTAAGTTAAAATTAAACGAGCGGATCAAATAAATATAAAAATTGCTAGAATTTGCAGCGATCACTTTATTGCCAGCGCTTATGAAGAAGCAGAACGCTTCGAAGATGCACCAGCTCCACCAAAGTGACTGCCTGTATCACACGTGTGCGTCCTCTCCTGGAGTACTGTTGCCCCTTGTGGGACCCTCACCAGGTGGGACTGACGGAAGACATTGAGAAGGTTCAGAGAAGGGCAGCTCGTTTTGTTCTATCACGTTACGGGGGGGGGGGGGGGAGCGTCACGGAAATGTTGCACGAATTGGGGTGGAAATCATTAAAAGAAAGACGTTATTCATTACGGCGTGATCTGTTTGCGAAGTTTCAAACACCGAATTTTAGTTCTGAATGTGAAAATATTTTGCTAGCACCCACCTACTTAGGGAGACATGACCATCCCAATAAAATAAGAGAAATCAGATCGAAAACGGAACGAAATTCAAATGTTCAAATGTTTGTAGAGCTTATGGGACTTAACTATGGGGTCATCAGTCCCTAAACTTACAAACTACTTATGAACTAGCTAAGACTACAGACGGCACAAATATCCATGCCCGAGGGGGGATTCGAACCCCCGACCGAAAAACGGAACGATTTAGGTGTTCTTTCTTCCCGCGCGCTATTAGGGAATGGAACGGTAGAGAAAAGTTATGAAAGTGGTTAATGAACCCTCTGCCAGGCACTTGAATGTGATTTGCAGAGCATCTATGTAGATGTGGGCATGAAAAACAGAATTCTCGGTTTACCTCAGAAGAAAATCCTCAAAAACCTTGCGGCTCCATCTGTTAACATTGCTAATGTGAGCAGTGATAATTCTTACAAAGACCTAAGAAATGAAAGACGCAACAGAAGGTTTGTTACAAAGAGAGCGATTGAACATCTTAAAACAATAAGCCATAAAAATTTAAGATTATCCGAAAGTGTTGTACCAAACACTGAGAAAAATATAAGTGATGCGAATATGGCAAACAACGAACATCGTGATGCAGCTACAGGCTGTGGTGAAGAAGACTCGCCTAAATGTTTGAGTTGCTTTGAAAAGCAAAAGAAAATAGAATCTATTGAAAGATCAATATGAGGTATCAAAAGTGAACTACAAATAGCTAGAACGAAAATTAAAGCAACCGCTAAAACAAGCTTAAGTGGAATTTAAGAAGTAAGACTAATTTAAAATTGTCATCAGTAAACAGAAAGCAGTTAGAAACACGAAATGTCGAAAACAATTTCACATATTTCTCAACAATGCCAAAAGAGTTGTTTGCGGAGAACCAGATTAAAGCTATTATGAACAGAAAAAGCTAATGAAATAGAATTCTCACGACATTTCGAGAGCCATAATTTTGATAGCTTTAAATAAAAAAAAACTATGAATTTTTGCGGAAAAATGTTTTTCGCTTCCGTCTCCATCGACTCTAAAAAGGTGGTGCATGAAGTTACAATGTAACCCTAGCATATCTACATTTTCACGGACATGCCTGACTATTTAAAATTGTTGAGGAACCACTTTTTAAGCAGTTTTTTTTTCCAGATGTACCGAACTGAACGTTAGTATTTTAATAAACGTAACGCAGAAAGATTCAGGAGCAATTAGACTGTGTCACAAATTGAAGCCAGAGTTTCTCATTCTAAAAGGAAATGCAAGGCAAAAAGTTGGGCCTGCGAATGCAATTTTTTCTAGCACAGTTTCAAAAGCAATATCAGTTTTATCTGGAAATAATGAAGCAGCACATTTTTTTTTTTTTTTTGAACTTATGGGCAAGTTTTTCGATGTAATGAATTACGTATATAATGTGTAAAGGTTTTGTACAAATGTGTTGAAATATGACGATAATTGTTACTTTCACAGGCCGCGGCTTCGCTCAGGTAATCTTTAAACTTCTTTAACTCAAGAACTAATGAACGTATCGTGCTGCGGTTTCTTTTTAAATTGTAGAGCTCTTATAGATCTAAATACAAGGCCACGAGAGCATATGTCTAACTTTTATATATCTCCCACAATCACTATTTTTGTAGTCTGAAGCCATCCGGCGCCAGCGCCTTTGGAGAGAAAAACTGTAAATGTGCCCCAGTCTTAAAAGTTAGACATATGCTATCCCGAACGTTTGTTTAGATCTTTCTGAATTCTGCAATTTAAAACAAACCGCATCAAAATACGTTCAGTAGTTGTCGAGTAAAATAAGTTTAAATTAATTTTAAAAAATGAGGAAATGGTTAAAGTCTGGGAACAAGTAGCATTAAGATTATTATGCAATATATGTACCGCATATTTAATATTAAATTCATTTTCACCTCAACTTGCCTTCGACTAAAAATCACGTGTAAGACATACTGAAAACAATCGCCGTTAAAACAATAGTTATAGCTTAGCGCTGCTGCGCGACGCGATGCATGTATCCGAAGCCAACGAGAGAGACAGGCCACGGCGCGCACGTCTTTTTACGTGATCAAGTGAGGCCTGAGCCGGCGCGATCGCTAGCAGATTGGCCGGCCGCTGGGGCACAGCCCACTGTCTCATAGCGGCTAGCCAATCCGCTAGCGATCGCGCCGGCTCAGGCCTCACTTGATCACGTGATATGACGTGCACGCCGTGGCCTCTCTCTCTCGTTGGCCTCGCATGTATCTGCGTGACGTCACAGCGGCAGCGGGCCGGGCTACTTCAAGCGGCTACGTGAGCCAGCCCTTGTACCTAGCCCTGGGTGTTTCCTACAAGGGTGCCGCAGGTAGCTTAGCTGTCCCGACCAGCCGACTCCTGAACAAGGTGTTTGCGAACAGAACGTTCCCCACTGCTTGTATCCCCCAGTCGCTCACCGTCAGTGCACGCCGGCCGCGGTGGCCGATGAGACTGAGGCGCTCCAGTCACGGTCTGCACGGCCACTACGGTCGGGGGTTCGAATCCCCTCTCGGGCATGGATATTTGTGCCGTCCTTAGTATTAGCTAGTTCATAAGTAGTTTGTAAGTTTAGGGACTGATGACCCCGTAGTTAAGTCCCATAGACTCTACAAACATTTGAACATTTCGTCAGTGCAGGTGTAGTCACCTTTTCTCAGACAGTGTCGTCACCGATAGCTTTCGCTCCGTGCATTTTCGAACCCGATTTCTGTTCTCTGGAAATGAGCGTATCGCTTTCGTGGCCGGGAGATCCCTTACAGGATTGTTCGGCCACCTAAGTGTAAGTCTTTCTATTTGACGCCGCGTGGGCGACTTACATGCCAATGATGATGATTAGGACAACACACAACACCCAGTCCCGTGCCGGGAATCGAACCCGGGCCCCCTACGTGGTAGTCAGCGATGCTGCCACTGAGCTACGGAGGCGGACTTCTGTTCTCTGCATTGTACACGATGTAAGTGATAACAAAAACGAAAGGGGTGCCGTGACTTGTCAAGGATGGTTATCGCTACCGTATTTATAAGAATACTAAAGAATACACGAACCGCATGTGAGTCAATTACGAACGGAGTATGTACAGAGGCCGCCTAAAAATGGCAAATGGTGAAATCGTTGCTCAACAGTAACATTCTTGCCTATCTGAGTAAACAGATGTGGAGATAAAGAAAAGAATGCATAATTGCAGAAAAAGAGTTCGTAAAGAAACGACAGTGCTTGTATCCCTAATGTTTAAGCAGGAATTTTAAGATCAGAAAGGTAAAGGATTGGAATTCGATGCAAGTATTCCGAATTATGACAGTTCCAAGACTAAACTCTGTAAGACGAGAAGAGGAACTATAGGACAACCCAGAACCCTGGCTCTAATTCCGAAATTAGACTTAGCGAAGACCTTTCAAAATTAACTGAAAGTAATAGTTTTTTGGAGATCGGTCTGTTCCAGGAAAGAGAATTGTGGTATTTACTTTTGAAGAAGCAGAGAAAATTCTTTGCGAAAATGGGACTGTGCTTATGGATGAGACATTGACATCTGTTAGAAACAATGCAAACAACTGTACACAATCCATGTTGACATCGAAAGTACAGAAGAGGTAATAAAAATATTTCCTATTTTATTTGATTTGCTCCCAGACAAAAGTCAAAATTCATACGAAAGGCTTTTTTTTCAGGATTGAAAAGTAAGCAAAAACTGCAGTGCTGAAATGGCTACAATTAAAGCAATGAACTCAGTGTTCCCCGAAACACTGTCTTCCGGTTGTAATTTTCACTTCAATCAGTGTCTATGGAAGAAGATACAAGAACTGGAATAAACGGGAGACTACAGGGATAGGGAGGAAGTCTGACTGTTTTGTCGCATGTGTGCTGCAATGGAGCATCTTCCACATAACATTCTCGATGAAGCGTGTATTTTAATAATGGAACAGTGGACAGAAGATTACAGCATTTACAGACTATATGGTGGATCAGTGGATAGAAAATCCTAATATACACATGGAAATGTGGAATGATTTTAACATACGACACAGAACGACGAACGCATAGAAAACTGAACACCTGCCTTTTAGGTATTCGTTGTGCAACAGACTTAACTGTAACCCACAAGGTTTGCTCCCTTACGACTGTTTGCAGATCGCAATCTAATTGTCTGTATTCCCTCTCTTCCTGGAAACGGGGGCAACTTAGAACGGCCGGCCGCGGTGGCCGAGGGGACTGAGGCGCTCCAGTCACGGTCTGCACGGCCACTACGGTCGGGGGTTCGAATCCCCCCTCGGGCATGGATATTTGTGCCGTCCTTAGTGTTAGCTAGTTTGTAAGTTTAGGGACTGATGACCCCGTAGTTAAGTCCCATAAGCTATACAAACATTTGAACTTAGAACGACGTGATCAGCAGTACCCTCATCTCCACAATCACAGAGTGGTGTGTTACTGCGTTTAAAGCGATGCAGATATTTCGGATATGGACCATATCCTGTTAATAGGTGTGCCATACGTCGAGTAGGAGCAATGTACCGTAATCTGAGCCTGTTTCTAATGTCTGCGAATATACTGTATACCCGTCTTACTTATAGAGTCCCAGTCAGACTGCCAGTCATCTAATTTCCAGGCTCTTAGGTGTCTTTTATCTGTGACATGAACTCCTGTGATCTCATACACACGATCATATTGCTCGTTCCCTAACCAGTACATCGCTGCTCTATAACGTACCACGATATCCAATGGACATATCCCTAGAATTACCAGCAAACTCTCAACAGGTGTAGTGCGAAAGGCACCGGTAAGCCTTAGAAGTATACTCCGCGGAATTCGTCGTAGTACCTCCATGTAGCTCTGCAGCCTAAAGCGATACACCGAGACGTTAGCAGCGAAACCAATGATAGCGTTGAATAGCCTCATGACAAGACCGTACAGAATGAAGTGGTAATTTATAAACAACAGTACCAGCACGAGCAATTTTATGCATGATTTTTGCCGCCTTTTGAGTAACATATTTTATATGTTCTAGAAAGTTTATTTTTGCACCCAGAAAAATACCTATATACCGACAAACAATACTTCGTTTTATAGGGATCCGGTTAAACCTTATAGTCGTATGTCTAGTGAGAGATAATCGTCCCTTCAGGAGTATGTAAGTGGTTTTATGCTCAGCTATTGTATGTTGCTACTGCACCACCGTTGCATCTGCATAAGCACATCATTGGCCTTTTCCTCAAGTCTCGCTCTTGAGTCTGCAGACACAACTACTAGGATTTCATCTGCATACGCAGCAACACCTTCAACAGTATATGCCTCATCTAGTAGATGTAATAGGGGCTCAATACTGAGAACAAAACAATGGACCACTTATGGAACCTTGAGGTCAGCCCTTGGTAATCTTTATGATTACCTTACTTTGTCCCGCAACCCATTGGACGCTACGCCCGCTACAATAATTAACAAAGCTTTCGTAGAGACATTTGGGGACCTCCAGATGTCTGAGGCGTGCGAACATGGCCGGCCACCACAGATTATCAAATGCTCCAGATATGTCGATCACGAGCGCAATTACGCAGTTTTGGGTCGAGTTTTATACAATCCGGAGAACTCTGTTAACCACATCGTCTATAGATTTCCCTTTTCTAAATCCATATTGACATTGGTTCAAACACATTAGCTCCCGATGTGCCTGCAAACGGTCACACAGTAGACGTTCCTGATTGATGGATCTGACATAAAAAGCGGCTACGTCTGTCCTTTCGTATGCCGCTGTCGCAGCCTCATAAAACTTGAAGCTAAGCACAACAGCTAAGATACAAAAATCGACAAAAAACCAAATCACCTTTATCAGATACACAGAGAATAAAGACCCAAAAGATGTAAAGAAGAAACTTAGGATGTAATAAACCCGAGAATTGATAATACCAGAATCAATTCCATACGGACGGCCAACAGCGTTGTCATAGTGGAAACAGATAACGATGATGATTGTATAAGGCTTTAAGAAAAAACAAAGCAGATTGAGAGTATTAAATGTGAACCACCTAAGAAGAAGAAACCGAAGATGATTCTGTACAATGTGCCCAAGGAAGTGGACGACAAACAACTTCTTGAAGATATATACGAGCTTAACGTGTTTGATTTCATGCAAAAGAAAGTATTTGAAGAAGAGGTACGACTGAGGTTCCGAACCGGACCCAGAGAGAAAACTCATGTTAATCATGCAATGGAAGTCACTTCTCGTGTCCGTGAGCTGCTACAACAGAGATAAAAGTGTACGTAGGTTTACGCGCTCTAGGACTGAATGACTGCGCGATGCGCCAAAATGTTATAAATGTTGTGACTTAGGTCACACCAAGAAGTTCTGTAAGTCTAAAGAACAAAAAAAAAAAAAAAAAAAAAAAAAAAAAATGTTCAAATGTTTGTTAAGCTTATGGGACTTAACTACTTACAAACTACTTATGAACTACCTACAACTAAGGACGGCACAAATATCCATCCATGCCCGAGGGGGGGATTCGAACCCCCGACCGTAGTGGCCGTGCAGACCGTGACTAGAGCGCCTCAGTCCCCTCGGCCACAGCGGCCGGCTTAAAGAATAAGTGTGATCTCATTGTGGAGCAGAAGGACATCAGAAAAGTGCGTACTCAAAAGTCAATGAGAAAGCTATTTGTATTCCGTGTCGCAACACGAAGAGGAAATGTGACTCACCTGGGAAAGACTGTGCTACCTATGCAACGATATAAGAACCTGAAAACCTAGAACAGATTATGGATCCATCTAAAATACAACCATACGTAGAGTGATTCAATCCATACAAGATTCCTATAGCCCACATAGCGGAACATACATTGAAAAGGAAACGTAAGCATAAGTCCCCGTCGACGATAACCAGGAATTGACGCCGTGCCTTAGCCTGGCGCCAACAGAAAAGGCAATACATTTTGACGACATTCTTACGCCCATGAGCACTGAGTTTATTGAGAAGGAGTATCATGACTTTTTGAATTTCATAGATGACATGATATTCTAGAAGACGTTTGACGTAGAAATTTCAAAAGAATTTAGAAGGCAGTTTCTTAAATGGGTAATGATGCAGACGAAGATGTGTTGTATGATAAATGAACTTGAGCAGTCTTGTGCAGCAGGTAAATCTGAACATTCTGAAAACTCAAACACTGCCTGTATGACTGACAATGGCATTTCCGCAAGTCAAGAAAGCACTTCCTTATCACGTCCAGAATCACTTCGCATGAAATTCGTCAATTTTGTTCATGGAGAGACCATGTGGGGAGTACCTGCATCGACTTAAACTATTGGAGATGCTCACGCAAGAGATGTTCCTCATGCAGCAACAACTGCAAAGATGTCAAACCCAATGAAGCATCTACATGGAGCTTCTACCGAAGGATACGATATGGATGGCGTAGATCGTGAAGAAATGGATATCGCATCGGCTGTATCACAAGACGCCAAGGCAGCTTCGGCGTCATCTGCAGATCCTCTGTCTTCTAGTGAAGTGTGACGGCGGTGGTAATGTTAGTGGAAGTAAAATTAGCGAGTCAGTAAAGTTCAGTGTAGATCACAATTTTCCATCCAATACAACTAATGTTTCTAGGGTCTCTGAGCCTACCAAGAATGTTATTCAATTTCATTCAGGCGAAATTTATAACACTATATAAGTGAATGTATAGCTGAGTCGCTTGTAGGAGCCTAAACTGTTGCTGGTTGCTCTTAGACACATCACCAGAGTTAGGCATCCTAAGGAGAAATCTATTACGTTTCCCACGCCTGGGGCGTTAGACAGGATTGTATTCAGAGTTAATAATTTGCCAACCGAGTTTAAACAATTATGTGATCTTCTACGGCAGGTGTTCACAAGGAGAAGCGAACCCTTTGATATCGAGCAATTATACGTGGATTTTGTA
This sequence comes from Locusta migratoria, assembly GCA_026315105.1. Classification (NCBI taxonomy): domain Eukaryota; kingdom Metazoa; phylum Arthropoda; class Insecta; order Orthoptera; family Acrididae; genus Locusta; species Locusta migratoria. The sequence continues at coordinate 461,047,027 of CM048755.1, forward strand.
AAAGCATATGGACGCGTATATTTTGATCCAAACTTCCCCTCTCCGAAAGGCTTTATTCACACACGATACTCATAAAACGATAAAAATACTACAAATGAATGTAGGGCGAAGTAAACTGGCTATGAATGAAGTACGAAATCAGATCTATGAGTTAGGTATCGATGTAGTCTGCTTGCAAGAACCTTACCGTAAAAACAGCATGCTTCTACACTCTCCTGTTGATATGATAACAATTACTGGCCATGAAGATGCAATGGCTGCTATAGTTATCACAAGTAGAAAATTTGTTGTGACCAAGGTGGCACAGTTATGTGATAAGCATATGGTGACAGTAGAAATGAAGGACGCGCAAACAAAGTGGGTTGTAGTGAGCATGTACATGCAGTATCGCCGGCCGCGGTGGCCGAGGGGACTGAGGCGCTTCAGTCACGGTCTGCACGGCCACTACGGTCGGGGGTTCGAATCCCCCCTCGGGCATGGATGTTTGTGCCGTCCTTAGTGTTAGCTAGTTCATAGGTAGTTTGTAAGTTTGGGGACTGATGACCCCGTGGTTAAGTCCCATAAGCTATACAAACATTTGAACATTTGAATTTTGAACATGCAGTATCCTTATCTCATTGAACCTATCGCAGACAAACTTAGGGAAGTTGCTCCATATGGACGAGGTGCCTGTCTCCTCAGATGCGAATGCAAAATCCTCTCAGTGGCATAGTAGGCTAACTGACGAACGAGGTGAGATATTAGAGGATGCGATACAGGAACATGACCTCATCGTTTTAAATCTAGAAGGCCAGCCGAGTACATTTGAGGGACCTGCCGGTTCAGGCAACAACATAGATGTCACTCTAGCAAACCGCATGGCAGCAGTTAAGGTTAATAGCTGGAAACTGCTTCAGTACCTTACAACCAGTTTTCATAATGCAATTGTTATCGAAGGGGAAGGTGATAACAATAGAGGGAATCAAGCAGAAGAAAGCATGATTGGTTTAGACATTAGGAAAACGGATTAAGATGGCTTAATTGAATACGTTGCTGCATTTTCAATTGAATCGTTACCTATAGACGTAGACCTAGGAGCGCAGCTACTAACCGAACTTTTTCAAAGAGCGAAGGATATTTACATTCGAAAGAGAAATTATAAAAGACAGAGTGAAGTCCCGTGGAGTCCAAAATTCTCCATGTTGAGGCGAATGGTAAGAACAACAGGAAGAGCTTATCAGCGTACCTTTAGGGCAATCAGAGCGCACTGCCAGGCTTCAAGAATACAGGGCAGCTAAGTTACGCTACAGAACATTGCTTCAGGAAACGAAAAGACTGCACTGGGAAAAGTTTTTACAAAGACAGTTGCAATTTGACGTATGGGGAAGACCATAAAGGTCATTGGCTGAGAAGGTTAGGGACTTACTGTCATGTCCATAATTCGTAGAGAGGATGGTTCAGTGACGTCTGGATGGAAGGAGTCGGCAGAATATCTGCTGAACTCCCTAATACCTGATAATAACACAAATATAGATCGTGATACGCACAGACAACTCAGAAGTAAACGAGATAATGAATACGACAATCAGAAGGTGGTGTTACCTTTCGCTCAAGAAGAAGTTGCTGCCGCTATCTCCAAACTCAAAATTGGATAGGCACATGGTCCGGATGGCGTCTACCCCGAGGTCCTGAGGATGGTAAGCCCACGAATAGTGCTATATCTGACGACATTACTAAACGAAGCATTGCGGATAGGTAGAAATCCGGCAGTATGGAAAACATCTAAGGCAGTTGTGATAACAAAAGGAACAGATAAAGATCCGACATCATCGAAAAGTTATGGACCTATTTGCTTATTGAACCGTTGTGGAAGCTTAGCCCCTGCGGGCGGCACTGTGTCTCGGACACTCAGGTTGGGACACATGTTTGGCAGCTGGTATGCCTCCGCCACGGCGTGGCTTCCTCTTGCTTTTAAATTTAACGAATACGAACTGCTAGAGGAAATTCTCCATTTTGAGCAATTTCAGCATTAATCAAACGGGCAATGTAGAAATTACTCTTACTCTTCCATTCGATTGTCCTCTAAGTAAGCAATCATTCTGTGATGCTCCTTCGTTGGTGAAAATTAACGTCCTAAATTAATTGATTTAATTTTGCTGCATTTTATTAAGGATCCGTCCCGTCTGTTATTGGTATCCAGGAGTTCGTAATTTTACTGGCTACTCGAATCAGTGGTAGGAATAACGTATTTAATTTTAATTTACTCTGTTTCTTTGTTTTGGCCCAGCCGTTGCGGCTGCGGCCGTTGTGTGCCCTCAAAATGTCTCTGCGTTACAATCTGCTACCATAAATATAATTTTAAAATGAAAATTAACCTGTTGCATTGCTTTGTGATAATATTACTGGTGTCTTTGGGCGGAACCTCGTATTGTTATTTTACCTGAGAATCTGTAATGTATTCTTTTGTGCATTATGGCATGCGTGTTTGTTTTGTTATGTTTCTGTTTTCATTTTTATACCCGTTCTTTGCAGATGTCCATACTTCTGGGTTACATGTTTTACGTATTAAGTGGGATTTTGTAGCCGTATTTAGTGTTTAGCTCTCATTCTTTGTATTCTTTCTTCTATACCTACTCTGGATAGTGAAGAAAGTTAAAGAATATAGCATATAGTTTGATGAAGAGGGAAGAACTAACAGAGTGAAAGGATAGGTAGAAAGCTGTCAGTTAACTCGGGTACCTGGCAGTCGTCATTTACCTGGTAACGTAAAGAGTGCTATTGCCCTCTGAAGTTTATCTTTCTTACGTGATAGTATTTGATGTCCATATTGTTGTATATCAATTTGCTTTTCCCTATTTTTTGTTAGGAACCTCCACTGAATTGGGATGAGGAATTCTAATTACTCTGCATGGCGCTTCATATTTCTCATAGAATTTCTTAACTGTAGAGTTCTATTTTGAAGATCGATCCCTTGAACTAATCAGTACCAATTCATTAACTTGATTTAGGGTTTTCTTAACCTGCCTATAGTATTTACACTTTCTCTTATCGCTTTTTTCTTTAATCAACTTATGTTTCGTCTCGTGATGAGAAACTTACTACCTGTTCAATTATCCTAGGTACCCTTTCTCCTGTTAACAACTTAGGTGGTGGTATTTGCGTGGTAAATGAGGCATTTTAATTATAATTCTCTCAAATGCTTCCACGTAGTCTACCCAAGAGAGCTGTCTTTCGGAGCAGTATGTTCTAAACAATCTATTTATTTCCCTCATAACACGTTCGCTCATGTTTCCTTGTGGATTGTGTTTGGATATGTAAGTAGGTTTTATATCAAGGCCATTTAAAATTTATTTCCATCGTTCTGAGATGAACTAATTTCCAATGTCATTAATGATTTTATCTGGCTTACCTACCTTGATTATGTAGTCGTTCCCGATTTTGTCTGTGACTGACTTACCTATAGCCTTCCTTAATTGACAAAGCTTTACATTTATCGACAGCATGTCAAACATTACAAATAAATATTTGTACCTTTCTCGTGTGGGGGGTAGAGGACTGTATATATGGAAACATATTTTCTCTAATACCTTTGTTTGTATCGTATTTCTGATTTACCACCAGAGTTTGACGCTGACATTTACTACACATTTTTAATAAGCACTGTACAGTTTTGTTTACATTATTAAAGTAGAAACTTTCCTTAGTTCCGTCTACACATTTCTGAGCACCAAAATGAGCAAATGTGTTATGTATGAACCATTCGAGATTCTTGATACACTGTTAGGCCAACATCGTCTCTTAGGATCCTAATTTAATCATTTATTTTCCTACTCCACTAAGTTTTAACAATTTTGATGATGTCACTTCTATTTTGATCACTCCTTAAATTCTGTAGTATACTCATCATTTCATCGTCGTTCATTACTTTTGTCATGTAGAATATGGAAACTTCTTTCCGTCCTGAATCATTTCTGCTTTATCTATTTCCAATGACCTCCTGGACAGCGAATCTACTACAGTGTTACTTTCCCCTGGTAAGTATTCTATGATGAAGGCGTACTATTTTAATGTGAAAGCCCATTTTGTTAGTCAGTAATGACTTATACTTCAATCCATAAGTATAGAAAGAACTTTTACCTTTCTGCCTATTGCATAGTACATGAATTTTTTAAATGCCCAAATCACTGCCAGTTCCCCTCTCTCTGTCAGTGAGTAGGCCTACCTTCTCTACCATTTATTTAGTACCCTACTAAAATGCTATAGTTTATATTTCAGCGGAATCTGCCTTTTCTATAAATTGACAGAAATGAGCTCCTAGTCCATATCTTGAGCTATCAGTAAAAATGCAAAGAGGAACACTAAAATGTGGGTGAGCTAAAACAATATTGTTACATAATTCATGTTTAATTTTTACAAATTCAATCTTTCATTCTCTGGTCCAATCTCATGTGGCATTTTTCTTCTTTAAGTCCATTAAAGCTTTCGCATTAATTACTTGATTATTTGCGAATTTGCAATAGAGTCCAGAAATTCCATAAAATGGTTTAATTTCTTTCCTGTTCTGTGGCTCAGGTAAATTTCTAATATCTTCCTGATTTTGTGGGACAGATTTGATGCCTTCAGCTGATATTGTATATCAGAATTTGGACTTTTTCAGCTTTGCACTAATATTATTCTTTTCAAATCTATCTAGTACTTGTTCCAATGTTCCATTGGCCTCTTCCCAGTTTTTGGCAGAAATCAACATATTATCAATATACACTGTTATTTTGTTTAATAATTCCCCTCTCAGCGCTTTATCAAGCATGTATTTAAGACCAAAGTCTATATTTTCAGACCATATGGTAAGACTGTGAAATGGTGACAACGTCCTCCATACACAAATAAAATCTATTTTCTGCAGCCTGTACCAGAGGGGTTTGCCAGAAGCTGGCAGTCAAGTCTATGCTCGTTAATTTTTTGACCTCATGAAAATTCTGCACAAGCACCTGCATTACTACTTATACATTTGTTGTAGCTTTATTTTGTTTAAGCTAGAGAATCTAATGACACACTGAATTTTATTTCTTCGGACTATGACAAGGGGACTACGATAATTACATTGTGATTGTTCTATAATACGCCCCTCTAACATTTCCTTTATCTTATTTTCTACTACCCCGCTCTCCCTTTAGCTAATCGGACAGAATAAGCCGGCCGCGGTGGCCGAGGAGACTGAGGCGCTCCAGTCACGGTCTGCACGGCCACTACGGTCGGGGGTTCGAATCCCCCCTCGGGCATGGATATTTGTGCCGTCCTTAGTCTTAGGTAGTTCATAAGTAGTTTGTAAGTTTAGGGACTGATGACCCCGTAGTTAAGTCCCATAGACTTTACAAACATTTGAACTTTTTTTTTTTTTTTTTTGACAGAATAAGGTTTGAAGCTGAATGAGTCACATGGAATTACCTAGAAATCCTACCCATATTTCTCCATGCACCCTGGTTTCCTTTAAATGCCCTTTTATGCTGCAGCAATATCTTTCCTAACTCCCAGGCTTCGTCTTTACTTAAACCCTCAATAATTGCGATCTTTTCTCTGATTCTGATTTCTATATCTACTTCTTCCTGTAGTTTTAACCCCATAAACCAACACCTCATTTTTCCTGAAACAAGATTTGAACACATATATTCCCTAATTACCTGTACTCTCACGTCATTATCACTTTGTAAGTACATATTTCCTAGATACTGGTACATTTGTTACTCTAATAAAATCTTCTCTGGTTTCAAGCCGCGTAATGTGATTTACTGCACACAAGGTTTCGTCAGAAATCTCCTCCACCATTGCCAAGTGGATGACTGCCATTTCGAGGCCGCTGCCGTACTTATGTAGCCGCGCCGCTGCCAGTGACATCACTGGTGCACAGTTCCTAGACCAAATATGGCAATGTTTTGGTCGCGCGAACGCTGCACTCGCTCCAACTCCGCAATTACAGGTTCCCATGCCGTACTAAGCTGTAAGTCGCCGTCTTTAATAAGGATGTTTCCATAAATTTTGATCTCTTTACCCTCGTTTATTACGCTGTCCCCTGGGAAAGGCCGTCTAAAATTCCACTGGTTTTCTGTGATTGGAAGGAGCATCTGGAAGCTATGTGCCAAATCTAGTTTCTCCTTAGTCAAATGATATATTGAGAGATTTCAGTTCTGCCAAGTTGCTTTCCAACGGCAAAAGGGCAACATACCCTTGTTAATTTATTTGATTATTTGTAGGTTTTCGTTTTTTTAATAACTTGTAGGTAAAGAGATATATTCTGTTACTTGGTTGTGTGAGGCCTGTAGCAAGGGGGAAAGATACGCGTTCAGAGGTAACGGTACAAGCCGGTGGATGCACCATAAGGGCGGCTCAGTGTTATTCTGAGGGTCGAGGTTCCCGGAAGACGGCTTACGGCCGAGGGTCGCTGGAGCAGGTAGCGCTGAGGCTAGGGCCTTCCAAGTATTTTACAAGCGTCTGGTGACAGTAGTGCGTCGGACCCCAGTTACCGTACCAACCGATAGATGTCTCTACTGTCGCAAGCTATGTCCTGCAGAGACGCCATTTTCCATTTCGTATTTTCATGCTTTTCTCCTCATAATTCGTGTGTAGCTTTTTCAAAGTTACGGCACACTTAAGAGGTACCAAAACCATGTCGTTCTTAGTACAATTAGTTCTAAATCACAGTCAATAAATGCCATATTGGCGAGTAACTCTTCATATTGATGGCAATGTGAAACAGAGAGCTTTAGCTTACGTGCTTCAAATCAAAAATGTTTGTTAAGCTTATGGGACTTAACTACTGGGTCATCAGTCCCTAAACTTACAAACTACTTATGAACTACTTACGAACTAGGACGGCACAAATATCCATGCCCGAGGGGGGATTCGAACCCCCGACCGTAGTGGCCGTGCAGACCGTGACTGGAGCGCCACAGTCGCCTTCTTTTTTTTTTTCAAATTGGGTTCAAATCCCAGCTCCTCCAATTTTTGTTTCTCCCTCTAGTATTTTTTGATAACGTTTGCGTATAGACAGAATATGAATCTATTTCAATATACTCGAATCTTGCACTGAGCAGCCAGATTGGACCCTGTTAAAGTTTGCTACGATCTTCTCGCAGTCTCGTTGTTCATTTGAGTTGTATATATCTCCACCATTCGACCGAGCGGCAGCGAGCAGCAGTCGAGCAAAGTCAGCCAAGTCAAAGTAAGAAGACAGCACCAGACACACGTTCCTGAGCCGCCATCCCCTGTCCGAAATGATAGTACGCTGCGTGGCGCACAATGCATCGGAAACATTAATTTGGCATACGCAACGACAATCGTAACATGTTCATGACATTGAAAAATGAAGGGGGCACCCGGGATTGAACCGGGGACCTCTCGATCTGCAGTCGAATGCTCTACGACTTTTTATTTTTATTTTATATCACTGTAGATTATAAAATGAATGGTTCTTCTGTGTTGTTGTTGTTCTTCGTAAACGGTATATGAGTATAAAATCAAATACGTAGAAATAAACGTCTTGTTTCTGAGGAGGAATACTAGCTGATGACTACAAAATGTAAAAGAAAAGTCCCTTTTCCTGGGATTAATATTAACGTTAATGACAAAATTAGAGAAAAAAAATCCTTTTTGTGACAATTAGAAATCTGAATCATTGATTTAACTTCTGCGAACACAATTCTATTATCTGTACATCTCTCCTCGTCACGCAGTGCATGCCTTTTCAGGGTTCTGTTTAGGCCTTCACGGCTACCGTAGCGGCCACGGGGCCCACGAAGTCCCCACCGCACTTCACCCTCAACAGCAGTCCCCTACTTCAGCATGCGACTGCGATTCATTCTTCTTTTAATACATAATTATCCTACTCCCTGTTTTTCAAACAGAATTTTTAACATATTCCCAAAATTCCTTTTAGTATCCTTTTTTTGGCAAATCTTGTAATACTCATGAAGTATATATTCTTTGTAATACTGTACATTGTCACTACCTTTGTTAGCGATTACGTAGAGACAAAAATTGCCAATAATCCAGTGAATGGTGTTGTTCTTTTGTCGAGGAAAAAACATTTCTTCTGGAAAAAAGATGTAATTCAAATTTCTTTCTCTACCATCACTCCTCTTTAGGAAGGATATCTGTTTAATAAGTTCCTTCCATATTTCAGCATTCCCCATACAAAGGAACCGATGGTCTAAAGTGTCCGTTCTGTGACATTTTAAACATTGGTTTGTGTCACTGAGGCCAATGGCATATAATTTTTCATTCGTACTTACTACGTTGTTAATTACTCTATACCAAGCCACTTGTGTGTCTGAGGAGAGTACTTTGTTACTTATATTTTTCCAAATAATTTTCCAATTTCTGTTTCGAAACCTGGCCTCCATCTTATTTTTATGGTCCTGTGATCTTGGTCTGTGCATCATATATTGATAGTTCCTCTTGTTCTTGTCCAATAAAATGCAACTCATATAACTGAGCTCCAAGTAATAACTACGTATATGTTTCAATTTGTAATTAATTACATTTATATTAATTGGTGGCTGCAGACTGTCAGGTTTAAAAAGGTTGAATAACTGTGCTGTAATACCTTGAGGCTGGCTTTCAATTAGCTGTAAGGATCTCTTAACAAATAAAACTGTCGATTTATTCTGAAGATCAGTTAGGCCTAGTCCTCCCTCTTCTGGTTTTAACGTTGCTGTCCATACTGAAACCCTAAAAATCGCTCCATGGCAAAGATATTGGCAAACTGTCGACATAATAGCTTTTGCTATTTCCTTTGGCAAGGGTAAAATTTGCCCTACATATATAGCTTTCGAAAGGACAACGCAGTTGATGAGTCTAACTTTTTGCTTGATGTTCAGCTCCCTCATATGATTTAGTATGACTGTGCCCCGAATCCTATCTAAAATCTTCTTCCAGTTGGACGCTATCATTCGCAGAGGGCAGCTGCAGAGAGTAAGCCCCAGGGCAGTGTGCTGTTCTACGCGCTGAACCCAATTAATCTGGGGGTTCGTGATACCATTTAGATTGAGGAATGCACTCTTGGTACCGTTTATTTGTGCTCCCGATGCGTTGCAATACAGCTGTACGATCTCCGTTAATTTCTCTAAGTCGGTCTGGCTCCTGACGATCACACCAACGTCATCAGCATAAGCGTTGGTTACATATTTCACGCCCGATAGTGAAATACCTTCGAGCACATCCGTCAACCTTCTTAATAGTGGTTCCAGTGCTGCTACGTACAGGATCATCGAAAGTGGACTTCCTTGAGGGACGCCACTGTCAATTGATATGTCCTTAGTATAATGCCCATTTATAGTAATCTTTATTTTTATACCTTGTAACATATTCCTTAAAATTCTGACATTGCAGTCGTTTAGTCCCATGTATATCAAGGTTGATAAAAGGTATCCGTGATTCACTTTGTCAAAGGCTTTTGCAAAATCGATAAAAGCAAGTCCTCCGTGTTCTGCCGTGTTGGCAAAAATCGAAACAATGTCCCTGTATTCACTGACGGTCTTTAAGATATTGCGCCCTGGAAAACACGTCTGATTGCTGCCAATAATTTTTTCGAGAGCAGAACGTAACCTCTCTTTGATGACCCTCGCAACGATTTTATAATCGGAATTCATCAGTGTAATTGGTCGCAATTTAAGTATATCTTTCGTTTCCGTATTCCTACCTTTCGGAAGGAGCACAGTAATACTCTGTTTAAAGTCTATGGGGACTGCCACCCCATGAAGTGTTTCATTGACAATTTCAGTGAATGTACTTCCTATTATGTTCCAGTAAGTAGCATAAAATTCAATGGGCAATCCGTCTGGGCCTGGTGATTTTTTAGGGGGCGAGGACTTTAAAATATCTAAAACTTCCTCTTCTGTTATTGCTCTTTGTATATCACGGTTATCTTCATCTGTGATGTTGTCCTGTAATCCAGAATATGATAAAAACTCCGTTATTACTATTTCCTCTATGGGTCTGTTACCATAGAGGTTAGTAAAATAACTGAAGGCCGCATGTAGAATGTCTTTTTGATTGGTTAGGACACTGTTATCCTCGACCCGAAGACTCTCTATAAAACCTTTGCGTCGAAAATTTGCATGGCGTATAAGGTGATAGAGCGAGGCAGTTTCTTCTTCCACAACAGTCTGAGTATGTGATTTGATTTTTAGACCGTCTAGCTGTGACTTCTTAATTTTTATAAGTTGAGCCTTTATCCTGTTAATTTCCATTATGTTTTCTTGATTCATTGGTTGTTCGTAAAGATCCCGGAGACAAGAGTAATAGAATTCTACTGTGTGTCTCAACCATCTCGCTCTCTCCTTACCGTATGCTATCAACGTGGCTCTAAGTTTCTTCTTTGCTACCATGGTCCACCACTCAATATTCGATCTGTACTTGTGGCGACGTCGTAAAGCAGTCTGCCAGGCCTCGTTGATTGTGTCAGCAAGGGCAGTATCTAATAACATGTTGATATTCAGTTTCCAAACTGGCCGACCCCAATATGTTTTTTGTTTCTCTACCTGAACACTACATCTTACGGCGAGGTGGTCAGAGAAGGCGGTCGGTATGACTTCAATTGCTGACACTTTATTTTCCAGGTTCGAAGAAACATAGATCCTATCAATTCTACTTTGTGACCTACTTGTGATATAAGTATATCTGACTAGGGTGGGATATTTAATTTCCCATGCATCTTTCCAGCGCAGGTGAGTAACAAGAGCCTCGAGTTCCCTGGATTTATTGCAATTTGGTCTCTGGTCCTTTTCGTGTAAAACACAGTTCCAGTCGCCCCCTAGTAAAACTGTTGCAGGATTGTCTTTAAGTAATGTTAAAATATCACTCTTAAAAAACTTAGCTCTGTCCGCCTTACCATTATTCCCAGATGGTGCATAAACGTTGATAAAAGTGGTGTTATGAAGTTTACACCGAATTCCCCTTCCTGAGTCTAAAAAACTGACATCTTTTACTTCAATACCCTCCCTGACTAGGATAGCCGTCCCACAATGGTGTTCATGAGCTACGTTTAAAATTTCTCTAAAGCCAGCCACATAGATGTTTGGTATTTGCACTTCTTGCAATAAGGCGATATCAGTGTCTGATTGGTACAGAAATTCTTTAAGAGCAGCTACCTTAACATCACTTTGAATTTTATTTGTGTTTAAAGTAGTGACGTTATACGTTTGCTCCATTAGGAGACGTGGCTAATTCGAATGTCAAAATTATTGAAGGGATAATAGAATTATATCTTTGCTATTTTTTCTATCATTTCTCTTCAAATTATAAAATCGTGACATTATCTCCACTCTAATAATGAGAATAATACGAATTATGAATAACAGGTACAGTCTTAGACAAAAAAATTGATCGCCGGCCGGCCGACGCAGAGGCTAAGTCCGAGTCGGTCGCGCAGTATGGACAATAAAATCAATCGCCCCTCAGAATTCTAAGTCCGGCTATATGCACGATCTGGCAACACTGTAGAATGCGGTACTATCAGGAGGAAGTGTTACTTCCTTCTCAAGACACCTCTGTACAGTATGAGCGCGTGGTCTCGTGGTAAAAGTTGCGTTTACAAGCGTGTGTATATATATGAACATAATCTAAACGCCGCTCAATCAGGACTCCTACTCACGACTGTTACTAGTGACGAGTTATGATGCTCTCATTCTGACATCTTAAGAGAAAAATAATGAGTGAGTACTAAAATATTTTTATACTCAGCAAAGTGCAACCACAAAGCCAGGGTGCGTCCTATTTTTGCAAACAACTGAGACACCATTTAGTCGCACTCTAAGGACAAACGACCTAAAAGATTACATCATGTTTTAGTACTACACCATAATAATTCCCGTTGATTTCACACACAAAAAATCGAATAGTGTGCTTTGGGAGTCACCCATTCCTCACCTACTCCTTCGATCACATGTTCTCAAATGTTTATCTTTCCTGCCCCTCCTCGAATAGCCTTCGACAAAAATTATTTCCAGAAGAAAATACACGTCGAACATCGATTGGCGTCATAATTAGCTTGGAATCACTTCGATTCTGCAGGGACAAATTTGGTAAACTACCAGAACGTTGTCAGACTTTCCCATAATAGAGAATATAGTAAGTAACCACAAGAGGTTTCTTGTTGTTTTCGATGTGGATTCGTGCAACTCCTGTCACGAAAACAGCTAAAAAGTTCTCCTCCAATGAGACCCGAACCATCGACCAAAGGCATCTCTCTGTGGCCGACTACCACTTTACCTCAGAGCTAGCGAGGAGCTACGCGAGGCAGCTCTTTCCTACTGCCACATACATCACTAGATCATGTAACTCGCAACGTAAGAGACGAGATTAGTTGGAATTTCATCGTGTAAACAATTTTCTGGGCCCAAAAGCATGAAATAATAGCCTTCTGTCGCCTGTCGACTGAGAAACCAGTTAGATTATTCAATGGAAACTAAAGGAAACATCAAGTGAATTTATGAGCATAGTTCTGTGCCAACCAGGAAGTAAGACCTCCGTACCAGCGTTGACAGACTTACACTGCGATGTTGCCAAGCTTTAGTCATACTATCAACAGGAAGAATAAGAGCCGAGGTGATTGCCAAGCGAGCTCGACACAGACTTAGCTCGCGCCTCGCGCGCCTGCTGGGGATCCGAACACCTACAGTATATGTCAATGATCCCTGCTCGCAATTCCGTAACTAGCTTTAATGAGTCGATCGTTGTCACTAATAAAAATATACACATGCACTGACCGTTAATATAGTAATAAGTGTCTCAATTATTTGCGTATTCTGTCTTAAGCGCAATAACAACAAAGGCCATTCACCAGTGCTGTTTCACACTTCTTCGAGCATTTCCATTGATTATAATGAAAACATTAGATGTAAGCGTCAGTTTCCTTTACTCAGAAAAAATCTTTCTTGGTATAGCTGTCAGTGGCACAAACGAACGAAGAGAGGCAAGCATGCGAAGAGAAATCAATGCAGCATTGTTTTTAAGATGTGAACATTTCTGGGAAGGCTTCGTAACATGGAGTTCAAAATAAGAAGAGCTTCTGTTATCCAAACATATAATTAGGGACAGTAATGTATAGATTAATTTATCTTTAAACCAAACTGTCATCCAGTCTACAAATATTGCAAAAATGAAACGTATCACCTGTTGGTTAGATTCCCATTATATCCCCTATCAAATTCGAACAGCAGATATATTGAAAACCTTTTGACTCTGCAGAACATTCAGGACAGAAAGATCCACATATCCAAAATAACTATGGGTTAACGAAGCCGAGAATAGTGCTGATATTGGATGCAGCAGTTGCACAGTGTTTGTGTGTGTGTGTGTTGGTTTTTTCTTTCTTTTTCGGCCGTAATATGATGACAGAGTTGATCAGATGGTTATAGAAATTGCAGTGACTGTTTTTATGTTTCAAATGGGTAACGCCAAATTGTCACTATGTCGGAATATATTCCGGATTAAGTTCTGTTTGTGAAAGAATTGCTGAACAGTTGGTGAACAGGATCGACACTGCATGTAACACAAACCCATCAGTTGCCAATTATACGCGGCTAAATTTTTTATGACTTGATTTTCCTATGAACGATTTCATTCCTTTCACAACAGCGTTATTACTTACTGAATGTGTTCAACACACATGAGTCTATCACTTATCGTTCACGTCCACTTCCTGTTCTTCATCATCCTCCCACTGTAGATGTCTAATAAATTATGAAACAAAATACAGGTTTATATATACATTAATGGAGTTGTTGATGTCGTTTTTCCCGACAGTATTCTGCTATTGTTCTGAAGATGAATACTCAACGTAAATACTTATAGTCATTTGGATGAATATCTGAGGTGTCCATTTCAGTTTCACAAACCAAAAAATGTTGGAACTAAGCGAATAGAAAGCGTCTATATGCCAAAAATTAAAAATGAAGTAACAGTTAATGGAAGTTTACAAACTTCATCGGAAGAACATGAAAAATACTTTCTTCACCTACAATCCACTGTAATACAAATTCATGGATTTTACAGAAATGCATTAGTTAGGCCCTACTTTTGTTTTGGTCCATATCACTGTCACTAAACAAGGGATAAAACATTCGAATATTTCATTAGTATTACAGGTTCTGGAACTCCGTCTATTATTACCGAGTTGAAAATCACTTTCCGTGTGATATACGTTGTTTGAGACTGATTAAAGGGGCTTTACGACAAACTTTCATTAATCAAATCCTTTAAACTTCGTGGTAGTTGCAGAAAAGTGAATTCAGGTAGACAGCGGTAATACTGAAAATTTTTTGCTGCAGCGGGACTGGAATCCTGCTTTCTTTTCCCTAGTAGAGCTATTCTTTACGTTTGTTGAATAGTTTTTGTTCTTTGTTGACTGGTAAGCTTGATCTTAGTTTCCCTCCCTTAAAAAAGACAACTAAAAATTGCAGATGCGGTCACTGCTCTGGACGAGCGAGGTGGAAGAATCGCCTTGGCTATTTTTGCAAATAATATTCAATATGCTTCAAGTTTTTCAAAACATGTTGTCATTGGGTCTCACATAGGTATGACAGCAGTGGAGATAGCTCGAAACGTATGAATGGTGCGAGTACTATTGTGCAAATCACCTCATCACCTCACAAATGAGATTTTTCGTTTCAAGAAAGATCTTTCCGGGCCGGCCGCGGTGGCCGAGGGGACTGAGGCGCTCCAAAAAAAAATGTTCAAATGTTTGTATAGCTTATGGGACTTAACTATGGGGTCATCAGCCCCTAAGTTTACAAACTACTTATGAACTACCTAAGACTAAGGACGGCACAAATATCCATGCCCGAGGGGGGGTTCGAACCCCCGACCGTAGTGGCCGTGCAGACCGTGACTGGAGTGCCTCAGTCCTCTCATCCACCGCGGCCGGCGAGGCGCTTCAGTCACGGTCTGCACGGCCACTACGGTCGGGGGTTCGAATCCCCCCTCGGGCATGGATATTTGTGCCGTCCTTAGTCTTAGCTAGTTCATAAGTAGTTTGTAAGCTTATGGACTGATGACCACGTAGTTAAGTCTCATATGTTCTACAAACATTTGAACATTTTTTATCTTTCCGGTATTCATGATTTTACACATGAAGGAAGACTCTTATAACTGACGTAAGTCATAGACTATGATGAGTTGACCATCGTGCGACGTTGTCACTGGTCAGACAGGATTCAAAAGTTGGGAGCGGGAGTATTACACACTCACTTTCAAAGCGTCAAAATCCTAATCATTGCGTTTTTGCATAGACGTCATTAGTTCACTCTTTAAGTATAATGCTGTTATTAGTGACTTATTCTGTAGCCTTTATGTTATCTTCTTAAAAGGCTAGTAGCTCTATCAAAATAGGGTTAAAATTCTGATCTACAGAGGGACTGGAACCATGACCCAAAGCAGCACTCGCTTAAGTAGACACGTCATCTCAGGGCTACTGACGCGCTGCTACATCTCACTTCCTGCTTGTTCCACTGGTGGCTACAGCTAATCGCCAATTTCCGCATGGTATTACCTCCTTGCACTTGTAGTAGAAAGTAATGCGCCAATGTCGCACCGTTAAAGAAAGTAACTGAGACTATTCAACCAAACAGACAAGTAAATATTAAGTGAAATAGGGTCTGTTTGGCGATCACGCCGGTGCCAAAGAGTTCTCAAACTTGCACTGCGCTCAAAATAGATACTTACCGAAATTACAATACGTTCAACTAGCTGAGCGTTGAGCTCATTTTCCATAGTGTGCTTCTGAGTCGGACAGGCAGACAGATCTTGTAGAGACTATCCTTGCGCTTCTGATTCTTGACGCTCAACTACGTCGGATTGTAAGACTTATTTGCTGCCCGTGAAAGAGTTTCTCAGCAGTGGGTGAAAAAGCATCCACATTCTGGTACCACACACATAACCAGACAAATAATATGCCAGTCAATAGCAGTGAAATACAATATGACCGTGTCTTTCTGGCAGGGACAATACTTTCCTTTCTTCTGTTTTCTGCTTTGCAGTAGTCTGTCACCTCGTTTTGGAAGTGAAAAACGATTTTTGCAGTCCACCGCAACATAATTCACACCCTTCCTGGACAAAGAGAATTGCAACCCGAGATGCTAAATAAAATATGACACTGTATCCAAATTCATACCTACCCTATCTGCTTCTCGTTGTCAGCTTTTTTTTGAGAGGCTATTGTACTTTTATTCTGAAAAAATAAACCCCTCCATTCTTACAGATCCACCAATCAAAATGCAGTTCAATGACTGACATAAAATCGATTCTAACAGATAAACAATATTATAGTAGTAACTGGCAAGTGTGGCGAATTCTATAAGTCATTTGACGATTGCGAACTCAGGTGTTTCGTAGTATTCTTGTGTAATGGCTGGCATTTCAATTGCGTAGCAGACGGTAATTTGCCTAATCAATTATTTGCAGAATTCATTATTTACCATACGATTTAACTTTGTTTCTTCTTATTCCTATTCAGACAGGTGTATCGTATATTGGAATTGAGCAGATAAACGCGTGTTTTCTTTCGAATGTTAAGGGTTCTAGGTTTCATTCTCTGCATGTTCTTGATGGCCTGCTGGTCATAAGAAGAGAAGACGCCACTGACACCTACGATGTCAGCGATAGATTAACCCCACCAGCACTACCACACTGTAAAGCCGGTAGACAGCGTGACGCCGTGTTGCTCTCTAAGCATCACTACTGTTCTGATATAGAAATTCTACTGTCCAACATTATCGATGGTTACAATATAACTGCTGCTGATGCTTTTCCGCGAAACGTGAGAAGCGCCTTACAGATTAGAATTTTTGTTTCAGAATGCCTAGATTCTTGAGTTAGTTCTAAATAAATTCCAGGCAGTTCCACACTAACGAACATTTTCAGCTATCAAATTAAACGCATAGGAATATCCAAGTGTAACTGCGGGATCTGATTTAAGTAATATTAAATTTTCGAATGAATATGGCTCGGAAAGCAACGTCAATTTTATTACAGTTCATCTCCTGTCTCTGAATGATCTGACAATTGCGTTAATTATGTAAAGCGTTGTGGCAACTGTGAGTCTGTAATGAATGAACACATCCGCAGCGATATTCACCGATGAAAGGAGGGGGCGGGTGTACTTCCCTCCTTATGTCCCCACGTCTATATATAAAAATGTTAGGTGTATATCAGTTAATCTCCGAAATTTCTTGACCCATTCCTTTGGAATTCTGACTCAATGTCCCATTCTAGCCCAGGATGGTTCTTAGCTACACATTTCTTGAATATATTATATGTTGTTATTGTGGTCTTCTGTCCGCAGACTGGTTTGATGCTACTCTCCATGCTACCCTGCCCTGTGCAAGTCTCTTCATCTGAGAATACGTTCGGCAACCGACATCCTTTTGAATATGTTTACTATATTCGTCCCTCGGTCTCCCTCTACGATTTTTACCCCACACGCTTCCTTCTAATGCTAAGCTGACAATTCCTTGATGTCTCAGAATGTTTCCAACCAATCTATCCCTTCTCTTAGTCAGGATATGCCACAAACTCCTTTTCGCCCCGATTCGGTTAAGCACCTCCCCATTAGTTACGTGATCTGCCCATCTAATTTTCTGTAGCACCACATTTCAAAAGCTTCTATAATCTTCTAATCTGAACTCCTTATCGTCCACGTTTCACTCCCATACAATGCCACACTCCAGACAAATGCTTTCAGAAAGGACTTCCTAACATTTAAATTAATATTGGATGTTAACTAGTTTCGCTTCTTTAGAAACGCTTTTCTTCCCATTCTGCATTTTATATCTTCTTTACTTCGGCCATCAGAAGTTATCTTGCTACCCAAATAACAAACTTCATCTACTACTTTTATTTTCTCATTATCTAATCTAATTCCTTCAGCATTGCCTGATTTTCTGACATTGCATTCCATTACCTTCGTTACACTCTTGCTAATGTTCATCTTATATCTTCCTTTCAAGACACTGTCCATCCCATCCAATTGCTCTTCCAGATCTTTTGCGGTCTCTGACAAAATTACTATGTCATCGGCAAACCGCAATGTTTTTATTTCTTCTCCCTCCACTTTAATGCCTTCTCCAAATTTCTCCTTCCATTCCTTCACTGCCTGCTCAATCTACAGATTGAAAAACATTGGGGAAAGGCTACAATCCTCTCTTACTCCCTTCCGAACCTCTGCAGCCCTTTCTTGCCTCTCGACTATAATAATCACAGCCTGGTTATTGTATAGGCTGAATATAACTCTTCGCTCCCTATATTTTACCCCTGATACCTTCAGAATTTGGAAGAGTGTATTCCAGTCGACATTGTCCTTAGCCTATCTTCTAAGATTATAAAATTTATATAAATTCATGTATAACACGTATTGAAAAATTTGGTATATGAAAACATGCACATTTTTTATTAGAACGTTGTGTCAACATTTCAAAGCTTTAGGTCAAGAACTTTCGGAAATATACGGTTTTCAACATAACACTAAACATGGCTCTAGGTTAGAAAGAGTTCTAAGAGGAAAGAGAAGTGACGACAAGACGAACAGGGAGAGCGTAATGATGAGGCGTAGAGGGAGAGGGACGAGGTGCAGATGCACAGAAAGAGCTGGGAGTCTCGGATAGACAAAGAGAGAGGGGGAGAATATGGACAAGGAGTGTCGGAGGGGGGATGATATGGACAGAGAGAGGCGGGAAGAAATTATGGACAAAGAGAGGGGAACGAGGAGAGGTGCAGAGAGAGGGGACAGAGACAAGGGGAGCGGAGAATGTAGGACGTATATCCAATTCCCATCCACAAGGCAGTAGGAAATTACGTATCAAAGAAATGTATGGTTCCTCTTATCTTTCTTTTCCATTCAATCAGCAACAAGCCAGAGCAACGCGTGGACGGGTAAAGCTAGTGTCATAATAGGTGAAGTAACACATCGATCAGTCACAAGAAAAATGTGATGTCCGCAATTCCATAAATAAAGGGTTGTGAGGAATAGTTACGTAGGAAGGAAAGTCCTGAAGTTTATGATGTTTACCATCCGGACTACTATTACGGAAAGGCATCATATCAGACTTCGCAACCCGAGCATATTGATTTTATCACTTCACACTGACACAAGGGCTGTGATGCGAGAGAAGGAAATTTATTATATGCTTCTCACAAAAGGTTATTACTTCTGTACCACTATCGAGTGCAGGAAAGCTCATTTTCGCGTGTGTTGCATGAATTTTGGTCTCACCTAGGTTGTCTTCCTGTGCGGGTAAGAAGAGAGTCATCGGAATAGTCTGATTTTAGTTACGAGAAACTTGTGCAGATAGTGTCGGCACACTGCGTTCAGAGCCAAGACGACGTCTTCCTGTTTGTGTCTTGGCGTGTGCTGGAGTGGGGTGCTGTTTACAGATGCACTCGTTGCGAGTCTCTACAGCCGGAACGCACTGCCTTTTCCAGCCTTTTACAAACGTAAAACATTCTCCATTATTTCATTTTATGTAATTTAGAGGAAATTGTTTGGGTAATCTTGAATTTTGTAGCTTTAGAAGTCATAAAACATTCCATATTGATGTTTTATGCATTCTTAATGTTGCTTGTCTTTTACATACTCGCACACACGCCCACAAGCGCGCGCGCACACGCGTGCACACACACACACACACACACACACACACACACACACACACACACTGCATGACTTTTGAGAAGGGACTATTCCTATAGTCTACCCATACAGCATCATTTCGTAATATTTCTCTAAGGCGTCTTGGAACTGACTCTACTAACTGCCTTGATAATTTTCATTGTGGTTTATTTGTCACCAAGTATGTTCTATATTTTCCCAACGGTCGCTTGCGTTTCTTGATCCTAGTGGTAACGACCTCGTTACTTCCGCCCACATATTCTCAATAGGATTAAGGTCCGGTGACCGTGAAACGAACTCAATCAGCTTTATGCGATCTTGGCTGCGAAACCATTCTTGAACGACGCAGTTTTCATGGATGGGGCTGTGGCCCTGTAAATAAATAGGTATCAAGTTATTTCATCTATTTATATTTGAAGAACATATTTGTAATTCACTCACTGTATTAATGTTTTGTATACGGTGTCTAACAAGTCGGGTTCAAATATCGCTTAGAGGCCTTTGTCAGTTAAACATTTCCGTGTCCATCATGTCAGATTGAGCATGACTGGTTGAATCATACCAAACGATGCAGTTTATTGCTGATAAGAAGACCATCGGAGCAGTTGCCCAACCAGGAGGGACCTCCACTAAATACCAGGCTTCTAACTGAAGTAAAATGCGTGCCATCTATACCACTAACGTGATCCCTATATTTCGCAACTAACAGAAGTGCAGCGGCTATAGTCGGAAGTTATCATGCCGACAGTACAGGTCATAATCTGCATAAATATCTGGGTAGCTTCTTATCTGTCGTTTGCAAATAATTGAGATAAACGCCGTTTTAATTAGGAAACGTGTATTTCTATGCTGCTTTGGTGATCATTTGCAACTAAGTGATGACCAAACTAACATGCATACGTATTCACTCCACGTTTAGTAATAAAAATGGCGTTTATCTCAGTTATTCGCAAACGACAGATGTCCGCCTTTGATAACAAGCTACTCATATCATCGTACAGAAAGACCGCAGGTAGTATACAATTTGTGCAAACGCCAGTCAGCTTTTGTGAGAGCCGAAGGGCATGAAAGGGGCACAGTAGTTGGGAAGGGAGTAACACAGACTTGTAGCTTTTTCCCCCATTGCTGTTCAGTTTGTTCATTGAGCAGACTGTGAAAGAGAGAAAGGAGAAATTTGGAGAAAGGACAAGAAGTAAAGAATTTGCGATTTGCCGATGACGTAGTAATTGTGTCAGAGCCTGCAATGGACCTAGAAGAGCAGTTGTATGGAATGGACAGTGTCTTGAAAAGGGAGTATAAAATAATCATTAACAACCGCAAAAAAAGAACTTTAGTCTAAGAAAATCAGATGATTTGTAAGGTAATTGATTAGAAAACAAGACACTAAAAGTGGTAGATAAGTTTTGTTGGTTGTGTGTGTGGAGGAAGGGGGGGGGGGGGTGGAGGGTTGGATTGTGGTTTGGAGGCACTAGACTACTCAGGTCATCAATCCCTATTTCGGATAATGATGGAAAGTAAATCGGGTATGTCCTTTGAAAGGAAGCATCCTGACTTTCGCCTGGAGTGATTTAGGGAAATAATAGAAAACCTAAATCAGGATGGCCGGCGATGAATTTGAACCACCATCCTCCCGAATGCGGTTCCAGTGTGCTAACCACTGCGCCACCTCGCTCCGCTGAGTTTTGTTATTTTGGTTGTAAATAACTTCTGATGTCCTGAGTAGTGAAGACATAAAATGTAGAATGCATTTGGAGGAAAAGTATTTCTGAAGAAGAGAAATTTGTCCAAAGTGTGGCCTTGTACAGCAGTGAAGCGTGGACGATAAAGCAGTTCAGACAAGAAGACGATAGCTTTCGAAATTTCTTGCAACAGGAGAATGTACTGAACAGAATTGGGGAAAAAAGAAATTTCTGGCATATCTTGTCTAAAAGACGATTGGTAGGGCACAATCTGAGACACCAACGAATTGTCAATTTAGTATTGGAGGGGAGCGTGTGGGGTAAAAATCGCAGGGGTTGAGGACGAGATGGATACAGCAAGCAGATTCAAAATGGATGTGGGCTGTCTTTCTTACTCAGAGGAGAAGAGTTTTGCGCAAGATAGGGTAGCGTGGAGGTGGAGAACTGCATCAAACCAGTCTACGGACTGAAGACTACAACCACAACAACACACCAAATCATTAAGTAGTGTATCTCGTGTAAGATTATTCAAAAGAGTCACTTTCGACACAGTAATTTCATTTGTGAAGCGCTATCATTACGGCAGACTTTCTTCAAATGTGTAGTCCGTTTGTCACGGAATGACTTTCAGTATCTTCTTAGGCATTATCGTTTGCTGTACCAGAAAAGAATTAGGAACAGAATTCGTCGCACAGGTAACTGAAACACCAATTCTTCGAGTGCTGTACACATTTCATGGAATATGCAGGTGATACACGAAAACATAGTTTACTTAAATTCAAAAAAAATTTATTACTGTGTTCAATTTTGACGTTAACCACGCATATCTCTTCTTTAGTGTGAAAGCAGGCACGTTAAATAGATGCAGAACAGAATGTTGTATTTTTATAGAAACTCCAAATTCAAATGTTCAAATGTTTGTAGAGCTTATAGGACTTAACTACGCGGTCTTCAGTCCCTAAACTTACAACTACTTATGAACTAGCTTCCACTAAAGACGGCACAAACATTCATGCCCGACGGGGAATTCGAATCCCCGACGGGGAACAGCCTCGCGCATCGTGTCATAGAAACTCCCCTCGATATATTTTCTCTATTAGGCTTAAACAAGTTGCCTGCTTTATACATTTTTAGTGAAACCTTCAACCTGCCTGCAAAAAGAAACATCGCAAATTCATTAAAGTGGAGTACCTGTTCGCGGTATAATTTTACACTGCAAGAGCCTACATTTCTTCTCTCTACAAAGTTTTGATGGAAAAGTGCCTGATCAGTCTGGACTCAAGCGAATGTTATCCACATACGTGAGATTGTAACTACCTACCACAAATATAATTCATGTTTGAAGAAAGTTTGTTTATTAGTGCAACTACTACGACGAAAGCACTTTTTTGAATGATTTTCCATGGCATACTATAACGATGTTCCGTATACATCCGCATGATAACAGCAAACCATAGCCACAGCACCACTCCCTCTATCTCAGAACAACACTCACGTTAATGCTATAGAAGATGCGCAAAAACAATATCTATTTCGTCGGAAAATCCGATAACCACATACTGATTTTCGGGTCTAATGGTCGGTCACCTTAGGAGGTATAAAAACTCTGAACAGTTTGATATTCTGTGTTTGCAACAATACTGCCCACATAACTCCCATCTACGTCGTTACAGGTAAAGACCGCACAAGGGATGTTGAAAATTATAAATAGTGCCAGCTTGTATAAATTCATATACATTAAGATTATGTGATGCTAATACTGGAATGAATATTAAATATTAGTTTAAGTGTTGCAAACATACACCTAATGCAGACGACACAAAAAGAATAATAGACGGATTATAAGAAAGAAAAGGGTCCAAGAGAAAGTACAGACGTTTGGAAAAGCCATAGTAATGAGACCTACAAAAATATGGAAAAATATCAGTCGGAGTGGTTAAGGGAGGGTAAACTTTTGTTGGACATATGTATTAAACGAATGATAAAATACTAAAGAAACAATTATACATATACTTCTGAAAGAATAAATCAACATTAGCGTGACCAAAGAAGTAAATAAATACTTAGAAAGAAATAACATCAAATAACCTGAAGTAACCACAATAAAGAATAAATAAAGTTAGTAGCTATTGAAAGAAGACAAAATAAGAAATTCGAGACAACTTGAAAAAAAGAAGTAAAATACAACATGGGAGATTATGACGGATAAATTAATCTATACATTACTGTCCCTAATTATATGTTTGGATAACAGAAGCTCTTCTTATTTTGAACTCCATGTTACGAAGCCTTCCCAGAAATGTTCACATCTTAAAAACAATGCTGCATTGATTTCTCTTCGCATGCTTGCCTCTCTTCGTTCGTTTGTGCCACTGACAGCTATACCAAGAAAGATTTTTTCTGAGTAAAGGAAACTGACGCTTACATCTAATGTTTTCATTATAATCAATGGAAATGCTCGAAGAAGTGTGAAACAGCACTGGTGAATGGCCTTTGTTGTTATTGCGCTTAAGACAGAATACGCAAATAATTGAGACACTTATTACTATATTAACGGTCAGTGCATGTGTATATTTTTATTAGTGACAACGATCGACTCATTAAAGCTAGTTACGGAATTGCGAGCAGGGATCATTGACATATACTGTAGGTGTTCGGATCCCCAGCAGGCGCGCGAGGCGCGAGCTAAGTCTGTGTCGAGCTCGCTTGGCAATCACCTCGGCTCTTATTCTTCCTGTTGATAGTATGACTAAAGCTTGGCAACATCGCAGTGTAAGTCTGTCAACGCTGGTACGGAGGTCTTACTTCCTGGTTGGCACAGAACTATGCTCATAAATTCACTTGATGTTTCCTTTAGTTTCCATTGAATAATCTAACTGGTTTCTCAGTCGACAGGCGACAGAAGGCTATTATTTCATGCTTTTGGGCCCAGAAAATTGTTTACACGATGAAATTCCAACTAATCTCGTCTCTTACGTTGCGAGTTACATGATCTAGTGATGTATGTGGCAGTAGGAAAGAGCTGCCTCGCGTAGCTCCTCGCTAGCTCTGAGGTAAAGTGGTAGTCGGCCACAGAGAGATGCCTTTGGTCGATGGTTCGGGTCTCATTGGAGGAGAACTTTTTAGCTGTTTTCGTGACAGGAGTTGCACGAATCCACATCGAAAACAACAAGAAACCTCTTGTGGTTACTTACTATATTCTCTATTATGGGAAAGTCTGACAACGTTCTGGTAGTTTACCAAATTTGTCCCTGCAGAATCGAAGTGATTCCAAGCTAATTATGACGCCAATCGATGTTCGACGTGTATTTTCTTCTGGAAATAATTTTTGTCGAAGGCTATTCGAGGAGGGGCAGGAAAGATAAACATTTGAGAACATGTGATCGAAGGAGTAGGTGAGGAATGGGTGACTCCCAAAGCACACTATTCGATGTTTTGTGTGTGAAATCAACGGGAATTATTATGGTGTAGTACTAAAACATGATGTAATCTTTTAGGTCGTTTGTCCTTAGAGTGCGACTAAATGGTGTCTCAGTTGTTTGCAAAAATAGGACGCACCCTGGCTTTGTGGTTGCACTTTGCTGAGTATAAAAATATTTTAGTACTCACTCATTATTTTTCTCTTAAGATGTCAGAATGAGAGCATCATAACTCGTCACTAGTAACAGTCGTGAGTAGGAGTCCTGATTGAGCGGCGTTTAGATTAATATATCAGTCAGAATAATTCAATACGTGACTGTAATATAAGTACCAGAAAACAGGTAAGGATATAACAGCCGGTAAATAGACACACAGCGGCGCGCCGCTGTCACTGAGTCCGCAGGCGGCAGCCGCGATGCGGCCGCTGGCGCGTCGCCGTAGCCGGGGCCCACTACTCCCGAGAGTAAACAGTTCAGTTGTGATGCAGCAGCGAGCTCTTTCGTGTAATTATTTTTGGGAGTTTTCGCTCTTAAAGTTGAGGTTCTTCCACACTGATAACAAAGACAGCCGATATGCGGTTAAAAAAAATAAAATAATTGCAGGTTGTTAGACTCGACCTCGCGACAGCTTAAATACACGCTTGTAAAAGCAACTTTTACCACGAGACCACGCGCTCATACTGTACAGAGGTGTCTTGAGAAGGAAGTAACACTTCCTCCTGATAGTACCGCATTCTACAGTGTTGCCAGATCGTGCATATAGCCGGACTTAGAATTCTGAGGGGCGATCGATTTTATTGTCCACACTGCGCGACTGACTCGGACTTAGCCTCTGCGTCAGCCGGCCGGCGATCAATTTTTTTGTCTAAGACTGTACATAAGGATCGGTTCATTGTCAGTATCACCTTTAGCAGTTGCAACAAGCTTAGTAAAAGTCTTCGTCTTCATTTTGCGGCAGGTCGTCTACCATGTCGACATCCTTGCCATCCTTGTTGGCTTCAGACCAGTCCACTTCTGCCTGTGAAGTGCTCCGTCTAAGCAGTGAATCATCTTCGTTTGGTGATAGGAGCTGCATACTGTCCGAAGGCAGTTGTCTGTTAAGTTCTTGAGAGCGCACGGAAGCATTGCTTGTTGCAGAACTTCCTTTTTTCTTGTCACGTTCCTGAATGGCACATAATTTTTCCTTTAAAATAGGTGCAACCTTTTCTGCATTTTCATGAGCTACCCGACGTTTTTGTTTCTCTTCCTTTTTGGGGAGCCCTCTGGAGACAAATTGGGCGATATCTCATTGGAATCAGCGGAAGATTTCTCAGAAGGTTTGCAGTCTTGCTTTCTCTCTGTGTGTCTGTTCTCAACCTCCTGTTGAGAACCAAGGTTCGTCCCTTCCCCTTGTAAAAGTCTAGTGTCTAGACTTTTCCTTTTGTCAGTTTTATGTACATTAAGTTGTGTGTCCCCAGGACAAACTTCATCCTCTGCTGGTTGCATTTTGTTCATAGTTAGATCGTCATTGACACTGGTGGGACAGTCCGGGTGCGCTTCAGTTTCCATAGGTATTGGGACGGAAATCTGATCCCCTTCCTGTTGCGAAACTAGAGAGATCTGTGCAATTTCGGATCGTTTGGTAGCCTGCGTTTTCGCTTGTACGGTGGGTGGATTGTCGGGCTCTTCAGATGTTACTGTCGACGTTTCGATTGCGGGGCTCTCGTCTGCTGCCCTGACGTCATCGGTGTCTCGCTGCTCCGCGTTGTTTCCGGGTGCCGGCAGGGCTTCGGCGAGTTGCGCCTGCACAGTTGTTGTCGCCTCGGCGGGGCCGCTGGGGTAGGCGGCGGCCACATACGTCAGCCTGAGGCTGACCGCCTGGCCCGGGGCCGCAGGGTCCGCGCGCGGCCGCCTCTTGCTGCACTCGCCCCTCACGTGGTCGGTGGAATTACACAAGGCGCAAGTCTTAGGCTGACCGTCATATATGACAATGCCACGGTATCCGCATACATTTATATATGAAGGGATATGCCTCTGTAATTCGATCTTGATTTGTCGAACTCCGTTAAGTACGGGAAACATATACTCATCGAACCATTTCTCAGCTATATTAGATATAATTCTACCATATGGCCTCAGAACTTTGTTTATTTCTTCAGCCGGGACCTCAAAAGGCAGCTCAAAAACACGAACAGTGCGAATTCCTAGTCCGGCATGTGACACTAAAACTTCGCTAACTGAACCATCGGAATGATTAAATTTAGCGACACCGCCACACTTATCAACAATTGAACAACATAATTCTGGGTTTATCATCGTCAAATATACAGAATTTGTCACAAATGATAAGTGCACACCCTCTACTTCGTTACCGGTCATCTGAAATTTCTCCATGAACCACCGCCTAATTTCAAAAGCCTTTGGTCTAATAAAATTTCTATCGAAAGTAAATTTTATCGTATCTTTCCTCAGAACATTTATCGTACTCATTCTGTCTTACTACAGCTCGAAACCATAGTTACTAATGAAGAGAGTAGTTCAAAACGAACCTTACTCGCAGCGACACAGCCGTTGTTTACGTCCGTCCAGCACCGCAGCTGTCACTCGAATACCTCGGCCACCGCGGCCGGCCTTACGTGTTTCTTGTAGTGTAGCGTAAGCTGGGCGCCGTGGCTCAGCGCGCCGTCAGAGGGCTGAACGCTCTCTGTAATAAAATAGCTGAGCCAAAGAACACGTAGAACGAAAACGAACAAACACATTCAGCGTCCGCAAGAACAAAAAAAAAAAAAAAAAAAAAAAAAAAAAGAAAAAAGAAAAAAAAGCGTATAAACGCATCTATTTATGGAGCTACTAAGCATCGGCGGTGGTTCGCTTCCCAGTCCACACATTTTTTTTCTTTTTTTTACCTTGACTCCCAAAAAGTTGTCTTACACTCTTGTTAATTAAAAGTAATTTACATTTTGCGATTTTTCGACATATTTACGTATGCAAACGCTTTCTCTAAAAAGTGCGATTGTTCTCTCTCGTGAAGATACCGTGAAATATGGGCCAACGAATTGTAAATATTGTCTCGTGAACTACCTGCACATAAACTGAAGACACACTATCATAATTAGTGT
Organism: Locusta migratoria; assembly: GCA_026315105.1. NCBI lineage: Eukaryota > Metazoa > Arthropoda > Insecta > Orthoptera > Acrididae > Locusta > Locusta migratoria. Next base: position 461,074,859 of record CM048755.1, read on the forward strand.
TCTAAATGTCATGCTGATTTTATGTATAGATTACGTACTAGAGTTATGTGCCAACTGTCGTTTCTTAATGAGACTGAAGTGCCTTGTTTCTTTTTTGCAACAGCTGTTATACACGTTCTTGCGTCCTATATGCATTGTTTGTAACTGCTATAATACTGTAGCCATTTAACTGATCTCAAGAGCTTTGTATTTTCTAGTAAATGTATGAAACTGTTTGTATCAGCATGTCATTTGCAACATTCACTACAACAATGTGTCCACACTTTATGTGCAGGCACTGTAGTTCAGAAGACAGTGTTTACAATTTGTTGGACCATATTTCACGGCATGTTCACTAAAAAGAAGAAACGCTCTTTTAAGAAAAAGCGGTTGTACTTGCAAATATGTCGGAATATCGCGACTCGTAAATTCTATTTAATAAATGTGTCAGAAAACTTTTGGGATTCAAGGTGAAAAATAAAAATATTGTCGGAAGCGAGAAACGAACCACCGCCCACACACACACACACACACACACACAACTGTTTTTCTTTTTGATATATATATATTTCCCCTAAGCTTTGCCATTTCAGGCGTTGGCTCCTGTCACCTATATTACCACCAAAAATTTACTAAATAAACCTACAAATCAAAATATCTATTGCCACCGACACTTTCGCCGTAAGCTAAATTGACATAATATCTCCAATTCTTCAGGCGCTTCCGTTAACGAAAAAGGAATACATTCAGTTTCCTCTAAAAGCCGGTCTATTCTGTCACCATCTGTGAAATAATAACAATATTTAATATACCAGTGCCATTCATTCTCATGCAAATGACACTCGAAAACTAACACGTGAATATTCTCAATAACAAAACAGTAATTCATGTAGAACCTCAGCTCTGCTTTCCGCTTTATTTATCAGGAAAGTAACCTCAGCTTTATGTTGCGTCTTATTACAGTTTAAGTTTCGAACTTCAAGTTTTAGACTGCTGGAAAGTCTTACTTGTCATTTTAATAGTGCAGTGTTACAGAAATATCATGGAATATTAAAGACACACTTCTATTACAGTAATACTGAAGTCTTAGAATGATTCATATTTCGAATGTCAAAAGACGGAGGTAGAAATATTTGCGTAAATTAAACAGCAGGAATGATAGATAGAAGCCCTGGAGTCGCATAGCATCATGGTAGCATAACCGGAGAGACATCTATCGGTTCTTACGGGTAACTGGGGTCCGACGCACTACTGTCCCTAGACGCCTGTAAGTATTTTCGCATACGTTACCGCCATCTGGCTGGCGACACCAACGCTGGCATCGTCTGGGTGAGAGCGACTGGAGGAATACAATGTGCCTCAAAGGGCAGTGTATGATGCTTTGCGAGGGGAAAGCTGGGCAAATTTATGAAAGACTGACCCCTTGGATGACCACGTCTGGCGCCGAATTGGCGATCGCCGGGGTGGCACCCACTAGGACATTGTAGTCTCTGGCGCCAAGTTGGCGGGCGCTGCAGTTTTACAATAGCGAGGGCATTTGGCCGCTGCTGGGGTGCCCCAAGGATCTGTCCACTCCCCTCTCCTATACCTCATATACTCTGCCGACATGCCCCAACCTCAACCTCCAATCCATCTCCTCCAATATGCTGATGACACCGCCTTCCTAGCCCTCGCCCCCTCCCTTGCCCGATCCCAAGTTTTGCTCCAATCTCACCTCACCGAGTTCGCTGCATGATGCAACCGGTGGCTCGTCTCCATCAACCCTGGAAAATCCCAGGCGATCATTTTAGGTCGTACCACCCGTTCCTTCCGCCTCCCCGACCTCTACCTAACCCTCCAAGGCCGTCCCATCTGCCACACCCCCACACTAAAGTACCTTGGTCTCACCCTCGACCGACACCTTTCCTGGACCCCCCACCTAAAAACCATACGTGAAAAAGCCATGTCCCGTCTCAACCTCCTCAAACTCCTCACTGGCCGGACGTGGGGATTAAGCCCTTCCACCATCCTCCACACCTATAAATCCGTCATGCGCCCCATTCTCTGCTCCTTCCACCCCGCCTGGGTATCCGCTCCTCCCACCTTTTATCAGACCCTTCAAATCCTTGAAAGCCACGCCCTCCGCTTGCCTACCGTATCCGACTTCCCTCCCCCACGCTGATCCTATATGAACTCATCCCCTTTCCTCACCTCCTTCAACACCTTGAACACCTCCGAATCCTGTATGTCACTCGCAAAATAGATTCCCGCAACCCACTCGTTCACCACATCCTAACCAACCCTGGGCCTCTGCCACGCCTACACCACTGCATTCCTCCCTCTCTCCACCTGCACAGGCTACATGTCCTCTCCCAAGGCAACTTCCGCACCCTTCCCCTACCGGATGATGCCCCCCACCCCCCACCAGGAGTTTCAATCGCACCCGTCTTTCCTCTCCCCTCCCCTCTCTCTCTCTCTCTTTTCAATCTTCCCCCGCGCATTTTAAAACCAGTGTCGTCTAGTGTCCAGTGCATCCATGTCTCAGTGTGCGTTTACAGTGCGTCGAATAACATCTCCTCTTCACCTGTGTCGTCGTGTTACTTCTTCGTGTGTCCAGTGATGTTACTCAATGTGATTTTCTCGCCACCGTGGCACAGACTGTTTTTAACTGTTTATGTGTCTGTCTCTCTCGCCTGTTCATGTGTTTTAAGCCTACACTATTGTCTCCAGTGTCCAGTTTTTAAGCTTCATGTTTTTTTTTCTTCGTGCCATGTTTTTTCATTCCTTGTTTTTACTCTCGTGACATTGTTTATTTTAATCTCACCTTGTAATTTACATGTACGCTCGGCTGAAGAGCAGCGCCTGAAGCTGCTGCCAGCTTTCGACTCCGTCGGCGTTATAATAACAATAAAGGGGGAAAAAGCATTTGGCCGTTTGCTGGGAATGACTTGTAGACCGTGTTTTCGGCGGTACCTGAAGGTCATCCGCCTCTACCGTGAGAACGCTGGATGTGAGGGCGAGGCCTGACCAGTGGACACGCGTGAAAGCTGGCCACTGGCTGCTATTTTATAGTAAGGGGGTTTGGCTGTTCGACTCCCGAATGCAAGCCGAGATTGACTGGACTTTGGTACCTTGGTGTGGAGTGGCGTTCCAGTAGAGATAGGCGGAGCCTGGAGGCTTTGCTGAGAGGAGACGGAGATAATGGAAGCGAGTAAAAACATTGGTGTTTGAACAGTGGAAGAGAGCAGATGCTTCTCTTCTGCTCTCAATTTATACTTGTCTTCGATCAGCTGTACTTAGAGTTTGTGGTACAATTGTTGGAGTTGCTCTAAAACTTGTACTTTTGGCGCTGAGTATTGGAAAGCTGAGAACAAAACCAGCCTGCCTGACGTGACACACCGACCCGCGTATCGCTATTGTCACAGTTCTGATGTCACCTCTGCCTACAGTCCATCCGTGTATCATACGTAAATTGTCTATAGTGGCACGACATAGCCAAACAACTGAGATAGTAGGCACTAAGGTCTTACGGCGGGGTCTAAGTTGGCTGATACTAGTTAACCCTCGTATGTAAACGTTCGGGTCGGATCCGACCCGCCAGTTAGAAAAGTGCGCATGTCTCTTTCCCCCCCCCCCTCCTCCAGGACTACGTGGCCCCAGATACCCTCCCAGGCAGTCATGACGCACGCTCCGTCCAGCCAACATCAGACTTAGGTGAGCGCCACATTTGTTTGATTGCTATACAACGATAGATTCCCCGATCCAGGGTCGGATCCGACCCATTGTTTATAGTATTGTCCCTCCTCGCTGGGTCGGATGTGACCCAGTGTTTATTATTGCGTTCCAGTCTTATATTGATTATTATATTTAATATTGTTATATTATATTGTTATATATTATTCTTCCAGAGTTCCTAACATGTGATATATAATTTCCTGGCCTGATGAGTTATATATAAGGTACGAATATTTGATATGTAAGTTCCAGATCTGTGATGAATAAGTTTCTCAATTCATGAATTTTATGTGATATACGTTCCTAAGTCACAAAGTTTTCTTTAGTCTCTAACCTAAGTATGTGTTTAGAAATGGCTAGAATATAATACTGAAATAATTGTTTTTAAGTTATTTTATTTCATTTATGTTTCTTCTTTTTTTCTTTTTTTTTATAATGTCTTACTTTTTTATAATGTCTTACTATATTCTAAAAGTCTGAAACATTTCTTTCAGGTGCCTTAGTCATTCATTACTTTGAATATATGTAATTGAATGTTACATAAACTATATTATATATAAAACTATGTGCATCATTGATTCCCGTACTCAGAAATTGCAATTATGAGGCAAGGGGTCGGATACGACCCAATGTTTATATTTGTGTGGCCACCAGCAACGTTTATAGAGGAGGGTTAAATATCGCTTATGGAATACGAAGTTGAGTTATCTTCCGGGTCCGCGACTTGCAGCTATCGACGCACACAGCGGCCACCCAGCCGTCACCTTGCTGACATCGCCAGCCAGCACAGTGTTGGTACAGTGTTGCGTGCATTTGTTAGTGTGTCATGGGGTGTTCACATTTTTGGGCCCATAAAAAAACGTTAAGTAATCTGATAGAAATCAGGTATCGAAATATTTCTCTCGATTACGCCACAGTTCTCATTTTAATGTTGGTTATTACGGGTGTTTAGAATCAGTTACAATTATCCTCGATTTACCAGTTACTTGCTGTGCGAGAGTGTATTCTACTTGTATTTTATGTTCGTTAAAATTTGATCGTTGCCTTAACTGTATATGTTTTTTGCTATCAAATCTTACGTTCATTTGACTTCAGAGAATAAAAGGGTCAAAACTTACATTATTTACTTACATCATTCAAATTATTTAGTTTCCTTTACACAATTTTTGATGTTTTGGTTTAATTTGATATTAGAGCATAAATTCACTAACTGGGTCAGCCACACCTGTCCTTCGATATTAAGTGAACAAACCATTTACATACTTCATTTGCATACCGTCCTTTCTCTCCCCTTTCTTGCCATTATTTGCACCCACCCTTCATTTGCAGACTGCCAGGATCCACTTCCTTCTCCCTCCTTCACATTTATTTTCCCAACAACAGATATTTTTTCCATATATTTTTCATTACGTTTGCTTGATTGTCATAAAAAGTCATCTCTTAATAGCAAGCTACAACTCTGTTGTTTCAGATCATTTAAAAACATAAATTAATAAACGCAAGCAAAACTAAAAGGCAGAGGAAAACGCTATGGCCATTTTTGACGCTATATAGCGCGCTGGCCGACTGAAGTGGATCGCCGGCCGCGGTGGCCGAGGGGACTGAGGCGCTTCATTCACGGTTTGCACGGCCACTACGGTCGGGGGTTCGAATCCCCCTCGAGCATGGATATTTGTGCCGTCCTAGTTCGTAAGTAGTCCATAACTAGTTTGTAAGTTTAGGGACTGATGGCCCAGTAGTTAAGTCCCATAAGCTGTACAAACATTTTAACATTTTGAAGTGGATCGCACTGTCCAGTCACTGCAGTTTCGGCAGTCATGACGGCCAGGACCGCTGTCCATTGCGGTCGATCTGATAATTACCTGATTATTTTAAAATTATTTTAACCTGTTAGGGGCAACATATATCGTTAATGATCATTAGGTACAATGGAAATCACTAGACAATTTGTTAATTTTGTAGTTTCTTTGTTACTGCGTAAATAACCAGTGTGGCATCTTTTGAATGATCTGTTTTCCAAGACTTGTTCCTCGCTAATTAACCTATCAGCTCTAACATAAAAAATCAGTGACCTGAGTGCCGTCTTCTGCGCTCGGTACACAACTTGTGAAGACAACAAGTTTGTGGACATTTTATCTGGAGACAGTACACTTCATTCAAGGTGGTAAAGCAACTAGGCCTTTCGCGAGTTCTGCTACTTTCGTTACAACTGAATTCAATTATTCGCAGTCCATAGCAACACGTAAGAGGTAAAAGGAAAGAAGAAATTATCTGGGAGAGACTTATAAAACTACTCTTTCTACATAATGAACATTTTTTCTTCCGCCTACTGTATATGATATAAGTTGAGTTGTGTAGGGAACAGCAACCTCAGACCTTTGGGTTCGGTAGAGGTAGATTCAAAAAAATGTTCAAATGTTTGTATAGTCTATGGGACTTAACTACGCGGTCATCAGTCCCTAAACTTACAAACTACTTATGAACTACTTACCAACTAGGACGGCACAAACATCCATGCCTGAGGGGGATTCGAACCCCCGGCCGTAGTGGCCGTGCAGACCGTGAATGGAGCGCCTTAGTCCCCTCGGCTACCGCTGCCGGCAGATGTAGATTTCGGCCTGGTGTTGATTAAGTTGAGTCACTACATAAAATCTGTGTCACAAGTGACCAAAGGGTATGACATCATCAGCATTTTGCTAAAATCGACCTTCGGCATCGCAGAGTGTAGCTTAATGAATTACTTTTCCGTTTGGATGAAACTGTTGACATTGTAGTCATGTTAAAATGTTCTAATGTTTGTAAATCTATCGGACCAAACTGCGTGGTCATCAGTCCGTAGCTTACAAACTACTTAAACCTAGGTAAACTAACCTAAGGACACCACACACACCCATGCCGAGGGAAGAGTCGAACCTCCACGGCGAGCAACCGCGCGCTCCGCAGCGAGACGCTTTAGACAGCTCGGCTACTCCACCGCGGCGTAGTCATGTCACAAGGCGAGTGCAGATATTTTTGACCCTGGATTTAAAGAATGGTTATCACCAGCTAGTGGCTGCTCTTGGAGATCGACCGGAAAGAGCATTTTCTTCGACGTGGGGTCATTGTCAATATAGGAGTATGCCATTTGGGGGTATGTGTTGTACTTAGCATAAGTTAGTTTAAGTATTTTGTTTGTGTAGGGAACGGTAAGCACAGTAGTTTGGTCCCTTAGGATTAAAAACATCTGTACATTTTGAAGTCTGGAATACAGTACCGGTGACGAATTGAAAAACAGGTTAAGTTACCATCGCCGTATTGCCTGGAAGCTAAAACGTATAAGATGTTTGTTTGGGATAGGGGTACCAAACTGCTGTGATCATCAGTCTCCCAGTGTGGAGGAAAAAGACTGAGGATAGAAACGGAGGGTAAGGGAAAGGAAATGCAGTCCATGAAGGAAAGAAGGAAGAAAGACTGAATCATCTTGGGGCACCATGCTCGCCACGCACGTACTCACGAAAGAACCGTGAGCACCCTGGGGGAAAACGAATAAGTTGTTTGCTAAATATCAAAGACCACACTAAGTAGTAGAGACTATGTTGCCAGTGAACGTCCGTATCCAATTACCCACCAAAACCGCAATTTTGCTTGTTGAAAGTCTAAAGGCGTTTCAGAGGGAGTTGTGGAAGTGATTCCAGGGATCTGAAGCATAAGGAGAGGAAAGAGCAGAAATAAAAGAACCACCGTACCAGGAATTAAGGAGGGTGAAACTTTACAAGGAGATTGTCAAAAACGATTCGCCTTAAAATCTAGGAAAAAAGGTTGTTGTAATTGTCTATTATGTGTACATTTGTTTCGTTGTATGTGTGTAAATATTTCGTGTACTTTTTTCGTTTACCTTGCTAGGAGCGTAGCAGGATTTTCGGAAGGGAGGAAGGAGTGATGGGAATCAATATTCTCAGGTTCGATTGACAAGGGTGTATTTCGATTTATCTACGGTATGGTAAAAACTGTTGGTGCAAAAGTGTTCGTTTACACCTCTTTTCCGGTTGCAAGTAGGCGTGGACGTTATCAGTGGTACAGTCCACAAGTGTACAGTGAAGTGGGGAGTCTTGAATCAGTTTGTCAGGATAGTGACAACTCATACATTACGAATCATGACCGTTGTTGTTGTTGTTGTGGGTCTCAACAGACTGGTCTGATGCAGCTGCGCAGGCTATTCAGTCCTGTGCTGGCAGTTTCATCCGTGACTAAGAACGGAATCCTACTTCCTATTATATCAGCTAACTGTATTCTTCTCTCGGTCTCCCTCTGTGATTTTTACCCCCAAACACTTCTCTCCAATCCTAAACTGACGATTCCTTGATGTTTCTGAATGTGTCCCACCAATCTATCCTTTCTCTGTGTCAAGATATAGCTAAATTTTCTTTTGTCTTCCATTCTGTTCAGCACTTCCGCATTAGTTACGCGAACTACCCATCTAATCTTCAGCATTCGTCTGTAGTATCACACTCCAAATGCCTCTGTTACCTCTCTGTCTGAACTCCTGATCGTCCACGTTTCATTTCCGTACAGTGCTAGTACTAAACTTCCAGAAAAATTCTTCCTATGAGGAAAGACAGGGAAGAATACGCCGAAATGGAGGAAGAAGACGTTCGGGAGTATTACAGAAGGAAAATCGCGCAGTGTCAAAACAAAATTCAGAGGAATAGTCAGGACATCTGTGCTGTGTAATATTTGATGGGGCGAGACAGAGGTAAAAAGTAAGTGCATGAAGTTATAAATACTGAATTTTACATCCAGCAAGTCGAGACAGACTGGCTGTACTGCACTGTTGAAAAGATGGTTGTAGAAGCAAATTGTTTTCAGAACTATAATATTGTGGAAGTAAGAAGATTTGAGTTAGAATGAACTGGATTAGTAGTAAAAGGAACCGCTTCTGAAAAAGAGGGTCCAGCTTTTTGGTTACCATCTACCATTTCAGAAATTACCCGTTTGAATCTGTGACATCCTCGTTTTCACTGGTCATTGAAACTATTGGAAATACTATCCTGATATGGTAATAGACATTATTGATAAATCAGAATCATTGAATTAAAATTTGTGGTGCGGCCGGAATCGAACGCAGACCTCCATGCTTACTAGGCAGACGTCTTAACATTTTTTTTCTTTTCATCTGGTAGGTCTATGGGTCGCGGTCGTTCTTTCAGTTTGTTCGTTGAACGGTTGGCTCAGCTTTTTTATTGCAGAGGGCGTTCAGCCCCCTGACCGGGCGCGTTGAGCCACGGCGACCGTTAGACTACCACACCACTAACGATTAACGCCCCTTGGAATAATCTAAGTACGATTACCCTGCACGTCACAAATTTTAATTCAGCTTCTGTATTCCAAAGATAATTGCCACTACTGCCAAGGCTCTCAATGCAGCGGAATAGCAACTCGGCAATGGACATATTGGAACAATCCTGTTAAGATGATATAAATATCAATTTAATACAAATAAACAATCCCTGAGACGGATTTTCGTCTCAAATTAATTGTATTAAATTGATGTTCATATCACCTTAACAGGATTGTTCCAATATGCCCATCGCCGAGGTGCTATTCCGTTGCATGGAGAGCCTTGGTAGTAGTGGTAATTATCTTTGGAACACAGAAGCTGAATTAAAATTTTTGACGTGGAGGGAAATCGTACTTAGACTATTCCAAGGCGACTCAATCGTTAGTCGTGTGGTAGTCTAACGGTTGTAGTCTCGAGCCGGCCGTGCTCGCGGTCGGACGCTTTCGCGTGCAGCTCTTGCGGCGGCTCGTGCTATTTGCGTGCGCTTTCTTGTAGTTAACATGGAATCGAAAGTCCGTAAATTAACACTCCAGTTCAGTTTTAGAAACGATGTATCTCGTCCTAAAGTGTACGATTTTGATATATGGGTTCACGATCAGTTCCGTCTACAAGATGGCGACGTGTATGGAATGCAGTATGACTTCATCGGTAATACTTTCCAAGTCAAGTTCACTCGACATGCTGTGTGCGACCGTATCATGGAAGAAACTCACGGCGAAGCTACGTACAAAGCGCTGTCGGGAGAGGTGAGTCCTGTTAGCATATCATATGCTGGTTTGGGCTTGCGGGCGGTCAAAGTTCACAACTTGCCATTTGAAATTGAAAATGTGTGCATACAACAAGTGCTCTCTAAGTTTGGTACTGTGTACACTGTAACTAACGACCGGTGGATGAACAACAAGTATTTCAATGTCTTCAACGGTGTCAGGACTGTGAGGATTGATTTAAATTCGCACATCCCGTCTTATGTTAACGTCATGGGTTTTAAGGCGCTCGTTGTGTACGAGGGCCAGCCGCGCACGTGCTCGCGCTGCAACGCCTCCGGCCACCTGCGGGCCGAGTGCCCGCGCAACGCGCCGGCGCAGCTGCCGCGGGCCGCGCTTGTTGACAGGACTGACACTGTGCAGCCGGTGACGTATGCGGCCGTAGCTGCCGACGCGCCCGCGCAGGTGCAGGCTGCGGTCGCGCCTGCTCGCGCCACTGACAATCGTCCTGACACAGAAACACCGTCTGTGACCCGTCTGCCGGTGACGCTAACTACACCGAGAGTAGAGTGGCACGAGGACGTTGAGGATGCTCCAGATGAGGCCGCGCATCTTGACACCGCTCTGACCGCCCCCATGCAGAGGCCTGTCGCGATTTCTTCCCACGAACAGGTGAATGAATCCGACAGCACCCAAACAACACCTGTGGGTTTAGCAAGTACGGACCCTGTCTCGCCGCGCACCGTTGCGGATGAAGCCGGCATTACAGAAAAACTACCTGTGGGTTTGCCAGCAGACAACGATACCTTGACCTGCCTGTCGTCCCAACATAAGAGCAAAAAAATTAGAATTGCCCGTGAAGGAGCTTCTGAAGTTGCCGAAAAACTGAAGCCTAAGATCAGTAAGACTTTGAGTCAGTTGAGGGAGGCTGGAGGCAACGTCTCGCCCCCAATACCCGACAGATCGCCGCAAGAACGAATGTGCGTAGATGACCCGCCACCTCCCGAGGCAGCAAATGCATCGCTGTTGCAGGATGGTGGTCCAGAAGGACGGGAGACTGACCCTCCTTGGGGTACGGTATAGGCCGCAGATGTGCACGGGAACGTTTCATCATACGTAAGAGTCGAACGTGACGAACATCCGATCACCAGTTCAAATTATGGACATAGATATAGAATTTTTAACAACTGCCTCACGTATGTCACTCATAATACGAAAAAACAACTGTGTAATATGGTTCTACTGCGTTTGATGGATTACTGTTCCTACCAGTATGTGGTCGAACACAAACGACACCATTTAGCGACGGGAATGATAACGACATACTATTTATGAAAAGCTTAAATGCAATCTTATAGATTAGCAACTATCAATATTAATAGGATAGACTCCCAAGTGAAGATTCAGTGCCTTAAAGACTATCTGTACGCGGCTGACGTGGATATTGCGCTCTTGCAGGAAGTGGTGACGGAGAAAGTCAATAGGATCACCGGATACGAAATAATTCTCAACATCGGTAATGAGGCTGGCACTGCAATTTTATACAAAGAGGGCATCCCGTGCGTAGGCGCCAACATTTTAGACACTGGAAGAGGAATCAGCGTCCATCTAAATGATTTATTAATCGTCAACGTCTATGCACCTTCGGGGTCGATTGGGAAACGTAGCAGAGGTATCTTTTTTAAAAGTGATGTTGTGAAACTATTATTGAACGTTCGGACAAATATCATCATAGGAGGCGACTACAATTGTGTGTTGCGCAAAGAGGATCAGGCGCCAAATTTTAATGCATGTGGCGAACTGGCGGTAGGCTTGGAAGATACCTGGGCATATTTCCACCCGCAAGTTGTGCGCTATACTTACGCTACTAGTGTTTCAGCAAGTCGTTTGGACCGCGTTTACGTCAGCAGGGAATCCCTGGATAATGTAATAGATTGTGAGCACTGGCCAGTTAACTTTTCGAACCATGTTGCGTATCATATCACGTTCCAACACACGAAACAACAAACCTTTCGTGGGCGCGGTACCTGGCAGTTAAACACATCCTTACTGCTAGAAGACGGATTGAAGGAAGCGATCAAAGAGACGTGGGCCAAGTGTCTTCGATTGAAGTCACGTTACAGGGACCGAATCACTTGGTGGGTTCAACATGCGAAGCCACAGCTAAGGAAAAGTCTTATCCAGTACTCCAGGGACCGATCGTATTGGAACAAGCGTACATCCGAATACTACTTCCACTGCTTACGCGATCTATATAGCAGACCTTCTTCTCTAGCTTCAAATATTCTGGAAATAAAACGCATCAAGGCGAATATAACTGCCTTGGCAAGGAGGTCCTTAGATGGTAGCAAGATACGGTCGCGGACTATGGATTGTGTTCCTCACGAAGACACTTCCCTGTTTCACATTGTGCGGGAGATGAGGCGGGGACAACAGAAGATAATTAGTTGTTTGACGGGTGATGATGGTACGGTGTACAAGGATCAGCTTACGATCAAACATCACGTGGAGAAGTACTACACCGAATTGTACGACGCACAAAACATCGACTCGGCTGCTCGAGAGGACCTACTGTCGACACTTCCCGCCACGGTGACCTTGGACGACAATAGGGAGATCTTGGACAGGATAACTCCAGATGAAATCGAAGGTACTATTAAGGCTGCACCGCGAGGGAAATCAGCTGGTTCAGATGGCCTCCCCGTTGAATTTTATGCCTGTGTGTGGGACGTCATTGGTGCGGAGATGACGGAGGTCTACAACGAACTGCTGACGGATACACTGCTCCCGCCTGCATTCACTGACGGAATGGTAGTACTTATTCTGAAAACGACACGACGCGACAAGTTAAAAGATTTTCGTCCTCTGACGCTGCTCAATGCAGACTTTAAAATTTTTACGCGCATTTTAAATGCGCGATTGAAGCCGATCCTGTCCAAAATAATAGGACCTTATCAATCAAGTGTCCCAATAGGTAGATCTATGCTCGACGTTCTTTGCTCGTATAGAGAGCTCATTAACTTAACATGGATCTGTAAATGCCAACTTGCTTTAGTATTTTTAGATTTTAACAAAGCATTTGACAGAATCAATCATGATTTTTTATTGTCTACAATGACAGCCATGGGTTTTAATGACAGGTTTATACAGATCATCCGGAAATGCATATGTGGCACCCATTCGAGGATCAAAATTAATGGTCAATTAACTGGACCTATTCCAATTAAGCAATCAGTACGTCAGGGTTGTCCACTTTCCATGACGTTATATGCCATAGCCGTGGAACCATTCCTCCGAAAATTGTATGAAGGTTTAACGGGAATCACATTATTCAATGTGAAAACGGTATGTCATGCCTATGCAGACGACGTCAGTGTGGTCATCAACACTAATGAAGAAATGAACGACCTGCGTAGGATTCTGACAATGTACATGAGCTCTTCTGGAGCACAAATTAACCTGCAGAAGTCTCGCATAATGCATTTGAGCCCTATTGGCAGTAAAGTAGACACGTTATGGATTGAGGAAACAACTGGACGATTTCAGCTCGGGATGTACCTCATGCCAAACCCAAACGAAATGATTTCAGTCAACTGGTCAAACAAGCTGAACGCCATTCGTGGAATGCTCAGGGAAAATAATGTTCGGGCACTGGATCGCCTTCAACGAGCGCAGTTTATTAATGTATATATACTGAGCAAAATTCATCATATAGCTGCAGTGTTACCAATTCCGCGAGTTATTGCACACAAAATACAAGCGGTAGCGTGTTGGTTCGTGTGGAAGACGAATATCTTCAAAGTGTCCTTCAACACCACTACGTTAGACAGACACAGAGGAGGCCTAGGCGTCAAACATGTTCAGACGCTATGCCAGGCTATGTTCATGAACCGAACCTCTAAGATCATCGAAGCGAGGGAGCCAGGGATCACGCAAGTTCTCTTTCGAACTTTGAGGCCGGCCGATTGCACTGCACCATGCAATGTTGGACACATCAGTGCTGAACTCCATTACGTGCGACAATATTTCTTGGAAATAAGTTACATTTCCGCCGACCAGAGAAGAACCACAACAAAAAAGATCTACGAGCTACTCAATGCACGGCGTCCACGGAGTCCTGTCGAAGGGAAATATCCAAATAAGGACTGGAAAAATATTTGGAACAACATTTCAAACGTAAACCTACCTACCAGGGTGAGCGCTGCTTGGTATGATGTCGTTAACGGAACCATACCAACAGCGGAAAGACTGCACAAAATTAACCTTCGAACTACCCCGTTATGTGACCGTTGTCAAGTCGTTGAGTCGGTAGCGCATTTACTTATCTGCGGGGAGAAAATACGAATATGGAACTGGACACGGAAAAAATTGGCGCTGATGACAAGGACATCTGAGGCCACAGTATCCGTAAATGACGTACTCTTCCCTGAATGGAACCATTATCCCGGAGCAAAACATAATAGTTATACCTGGCTCATGGGTCAATTTGTGTACTACGCAATAAGGTATGCCACACCTGCTTTTGAAGACTTTTTGTTCTACATCTCTAGTGAACATCAAAGGATTCAGAGATATCGAACATACAAGAAACGCTTCCAGAACTTCTTACTAATTGCTCTGCGGTAGGCGAGCAAGCTCCCACTGCGCACTAAGTATAACAGACACGGAATGCGAATGAGAAACTTTGATGAGTACTACAGTCCGGTACTCTAATGAACAGTTGCTCACCTTTGAATACAATGATTTTAGTTCAACTTGATGACAAGTGAAGATGTGCCACCGCAGGCATCGAGAAGTCATTTCCATTCCGACATCTAGAACATTTATTTGTTACGAACTTTATTTCTCTATTATTATGGCCTGCTGGTAATCGAGGCATCCTTTTTTTTTTATTTATTTATTATGTAAGTTGCTGATGGAATGGAGAAGGGGCCACGAGCCCTGAGCAACGGAAGTATTGCGCGAATTTTGGCAAGTGAAGCCCGAAGTTAAGAGAAGACAAAAAGCAATCACGATAGGGAATACTGAAGAAAGAAAAACGACACGGAAACTCTTGCAACATTCGAGAAGACGAACTTTGGGGTTGCCACCACGCCGGAGAAGATACGCAATCACGTCGCTCAAAAAAGAAGAAAAAAAAATTAATTTGGAACATTGAAAGAGACTATATGTGGCAGAAGGCCAATTTCTTTCCTTTGAAGGCATTGAAAAAAAAAAAAAAAAAAAAAAAAAAAAAAAAAAAAAAAAAAAAAAAAAAAAACGGTTAAGACGTCTGCCTAGTAAGCATGGACGTTCGGGTTCGATTCCCGGCCGCACCACAAATTTTAATTCAATGCTTCAGATTTATCAATAATGTCTTTGACATATTTGAGACGAAAATCCGTCTCAGGGATTGTTTATTTGTATTACATTGATCTGATAATGTTAAATAAAACCTTAGACCATGGACTGTTGCACTCAGTTGATAAGTTACTAAGTGAGAAATATGGGCAGATGGCCATTGAAACCCTTATGCAGCACGCAGGGAACTTTAGAGAGAAACGGTATCAAAAATATTCCCATTATACGTGTACCTAGCGCCAACTTCATTCTCAGTCTGTTGAGCATAGTGTGCATTCCGCTGTCGGCGGGCGAGCAGTGCGGACGCCTGGTGTTTACGTCCTCGCCGCTGCCGACAGAGCGCTGTTTGTGTGGTAAGTGCCACGCCGCTGAGCGTGTTTACTTGTTGGTGATGATATTTCGAACGACTTAACGATGACGCAACCACCACGAAGAGACACATTGAAATTGACGTTTGACCCGAAATTAGTGCGACCGACATCTTTTGAGATTGAGGATTTTATAGAAGAATCATTGAAACTTAATACCGACGATGTCATTGGTTACCATTTGTCGCTCTGTAGCAGCACGGTTTATTTGAAACTTCTCAGTGCAGCCAAATGTGACGCGGTTGTCGAATCTTGCGGAGGAATTTCAAAGTTTAAGCACTCCGACGGTAATATAGGACAGGTCCGCATAACACAAGTGGGTCTAGGTATCAGGACGGTTAGAATATTCGAACTGCCTTTTGAAATTACCGCCGAGGATATCGACTCTGTTTTAAAGAGTTATGGCACCGTCCTTAGTAATGTTGCTGAAATATGGTCCGGTGCTCACAAATTCAAGGTGTTGAATGGCGTTAGACAAGTCAGAATCGAACTTCTGAAACACATTCCGTCCTATATTTCAGTTTGTGGCTATAGGGCAATAGTAATGTACGACGGTCAACCACGCACGTGTGGGGCGTGCGGCTCCACCGGTCATGTCCGCTCTCAATGTATGCAACGACGAGTGACACAGACCCCGGTAGGCGAGGCGGAAGCGCCGACCACCGTAACTTCACTGCCGCTCAAGTACGCAGCGGTAGCCCGCGGACACGTGGCCACACAACCGACCGTAGCGGCTCTCACATCTGCCACCGAGGACACGTTTGTAGAAGGTGCAACCAGAGAATCTAGCGCTGTAGCGACAGACACGACTGTTACCGTGAACGCTTCGGCAGACGGTGTCGTGGTGGATTCGAAGATAACAACGGACGCACCTGTCGCCGAAAACACTTCGGCAGACGATGTGCATATGGACTCCTGTGACACGGCGGTGCCGAATGCTGCCGATCGCGTGGTGGATAAGAGTTGTGCCGCAGTGACACCGGCACACCACGGCTCGTCCGAAATTGCTTCCACAATTTTGGAGGTCAAAGCACATAGCGCTCCATCAGAGACGGACATGATGGAGGTAACTGAAACTTCAGGCGACGTATCTCCCCAGGAACACAAGAAGCGTCGCATCGCTCATGAAGCAGCGGAAAAATATGCGCCGACGCTGCGGGATAGGGCGGCGCAAGTTCGCCAGAAAATCACGGCGAAGGACACGGCCGGCGGCTCACAGCCTTCTAAAACAAACAAGAAATCGCGGACGGGAGACATGTCGGACCGAACAACCGGAAAAGCGGCAACTTTTGCCCCCACGGGAAAAGACACAAAAGGTTCCGACAATAAGAATAAACCGTTAGTATTCACGGTACAGGAGAAGGAACGTCCGATCCCCGACAACCGTACGCTGGATTGGTACCAGGACATGGAAGATAATGCCGAGGACCACGGCGATGCTGATACAATGCAGGTGGAACCACACGGCGGACTGCCTCCTGGACAAGAGGGCCCGCCGCGGGATAGAGATGACGACCCGGATTTTTACTAAAATTTACTACATTTACGATGTACAACACCAAGACATCCTTGCACGATGAACTCCGGCGGACAGAGGGCGTCTGAACTTCCAACTAGTTGGATGACCTGTCTTTCCTGCCTGTACATGATTTCACTCGTGTTACAGGGGAACATTTGATCCTATACCCATAGATGTCACTTCTTCAAACATATAAAATAGCAACCCTGAACATCAATAAAATAACGACGTTGCTGAAGGTTGACGCCCTCCGAGATTACATCTACAGCGCCGATGTTGATATCGTGATGTTAAAAGAGGTCGACTATGAGCTACAGCTAAATATAACTGGCTATGATGCGATTTTAAACACGACGTTGGATGGAGCCTTTGGGACGGCATTCCTGATTAAGGAGGGAATCGTAGTCTCTGATATAGAACGGATAGCAAACGGCCGAGGGTTGTCTTGTTTGATCCATGGCGTTCGTTTTATAAACATTTACGCTCCTTCAGGCAACCAGCACAGGGCGGAGAGATCACTTTTTTATGAACAGGACCTCCTGTATCTAATACGACGAGCTGAAGAAGCAATGGTTTTAGCCGGTGATTTTAATTGTGTGCTTAAGAGAAAAGATCAGCATCCCAACTTTAATTACAGTGCAGAGTTAGACCGCGTAATACGAGAGATGCGATTTGCCAATACTTGGGAAGTTATTCATGGAGATCGTCAATGTTTAACCTTTTATACCCCCACCTCAGCTAGTAGAATTGATAGGATTTATGTAACACCGTGCTTAACAGCAAATGTCACTGGACCTGAAACATGGCCAGTGTATTTCTCAGATCATTTGGCGTATCACTGTCAACTGAAAATGACCAAACAGGATATTTTTCGGGGAAGGAACATCTGGAAACTTAACGTCACTATCCTTCCAGAAGATAGTTTGAGGCTTCGTGTGGAAGAGGTATGGAATACCTGTATGAGACGACGCCGAAACTTCCCAAGTACGATACAATGGTGGTGCAAGTGTGCGAAACCAAAGATAATCAGTTGCTTAAAAACGTATTGCTTTCAACGGCGTCAAGACGAAAAGAGCGTGTCTGAGTTTTATTTCCGTTGCCTCCGGGAACTCCACGAATGTCGTAACAGAACAGCGGACACCATATTACAAATTAAAAAAGTGAAAGCAAAATTAACGGCGCTAAAAAGAAAAAGATGGAAGGCATCATAATCCGGTCGAGAGACCACAACAGCTTGTCCGGGGAAGCGCCTTCGCTGTACCACCTCGCGAAGGAACAACGTCACAAGCGGAATGGGCTGATACACAGCCTTCGAAGAGGAGACGGAAACCTATTGAAAGATCAATTAAGCAATACGTCACTGAGTATTATACGGAATTGTACGCTTCGGAGCATGTCGACGACGAGTTGCTCAGGCAGATTATGAACAGCTTACCTGACCTACTAAATACACGAGAGGCGGAATCTCTGTTGGTGGACATAACAGTAGAAGAACCGAGATCAGCAATGAAAAGAGCACAGGGAAACAAATCACCTGGCGCGGACGGATTGCCAATAGAATTCTACAAACGATTTTGGTACCTACTGGAAAACTGCTTCCTCGACATGTGCAACGAAATTAAGGACGGGACAATTATACCGAATGGATTCAACGAGGGGATCATAGTCCTTATTCCCAAGGAATACTCCTGTAACGAAATGCATAAAATCCGCCCGTTATCCTTACTCAACTCGGATTACAAGATAGTAGCCCGTGTCATGGCAGCGAGGATCAAACTGGTGTTGCATAAAATCATACATCTAAGTCAGACGGCAGCAGTACCGGGACGAACGATCCTTCAAAGTCTCACTGATTATAGGGAGCTCATAAGCTACTGTGCTCTTACACGTCCAGAAGCAGCACTCTTATCCTTAGACCTTAACAAGGCTTTTGACAGGATCAGGCATCAGTACCTCTTCGCAATAATGACCCGTCTGGGGTTTGGGGAAGAATTCGTCTGCATGCTCAAAAATCTCTTTAACAATGCCAAGTCGAGGGTAAAGATAAACGGACATCTCACGAAACCAATCCCCATAGAGAAATCCGTACGACAAGGCTGTCCTTTGTCAATGACTTTCTTCGTCATTGCTATCGACCCACTACTTAGGAGACTCAGCCAACGGCTCCAAGGAATGACCATCTACGGCAGTACTCTCAAATGCATCGCGTACGCGGATGACGTGGGAGTTGTTCTTAACAACGCTCAGGAACTGCGTGACGTGCACACGGTGGTTGGCGAGTTTGAACACACTTCAGGATCCAGACTGAACTTACGGAAAACGAAATTACTGCCATTAGGAAGAGGGTTCCCAGAAAATGAGGGAGAAGACTACGTGCGTACCGACTTCCTGAAACTCCTCGGAATAAACATGTATAATTGTCCTCTGCGAACAACGGCTGCAACTTGGAGAGACATTTTAAATATGACGATAGCATGTCTCGGACAGAACTACGGTCGTATGCAAAATTTACTTGAAAGAGTTCACTTTGTTAACACCAAAATCCTATCGAAAATTTGGTACGTAGGCCAAATCCTTCCGGTCAATGCAACAATAGCTGGCAGAGTGATGGCGGCGGTAGGGTGGTATCTATGGCGAGGCAGTATATTTAAAGTCGGAATAGATGTAACGACACTTCCGCCCAGGGAAGGAGGACTTGGTGTAGTGGATGTTGGTACCAAATGCAGAGCACTACTGATAAGACGAACTCTCCAAATTTATGACGAACAACCACAAAGCGTTCTCCGAGCAGTCATCAACGCATACAGACCACTTAGTTTAGAGGCTCCGGTTAACCTTAGTGCCGTACCACACGAACTAGTTCATATTCGCCAGTTCTTCCTAGACGCAAGCTACCTGCGAAGGCAGAGCAACACCATCAGAAATAAAACAACAGCGGAGATATACAAGTTTATGAATGACAACGGGAGACAGAACAGGATGGAAACCAAATACGCGCACATACGGTGGCCCACAGTGTGGAAAAACATCAACAACAAGATCCTCGACACAAACATCAGATCAACATGGTACAGAGTCGTAAACGAAACAATAGCCACGAAGGAAAAACTTCACAGAATAAAGCTGGCCAAGACACCAACGTGTAAGGGTTGCGACCTCATCGACACACTACAACACAGGTGTGTATGCGGAGAGAACACGAAGATATGGGAATGGTGTCGAAGGAAACTTGCTCTGATAGGCAGAACGACCACCAAAGAAATAGCAACTGGAACCATGTTACAACCTGATTTCGACTATTTCCCAATGACGAAACAAAACATGTGGACCTGGCTAGTCGGCCACACATTACATTATATAATTAATAAACCGGCGGAAGGCACTTACCACGATTTTCGACTCTATAGTATAAATCAGGCTATGAAACTCCTAAACAATCCACGACACAAAACATTATTTGCAAACTACCCAGTGGCGTTAGAATTAACGCAGATATGAAAAACAAAGGGCAATGAACGATATTAGTTTATGATGAACCCTACGACACTAGTGAAACATTAGAAAGAGGATGTCAAAGAAGCATGACGCATAGTCATATCGGCGCGTGGCGCTACCGGAATTAAGAGAGGACAAAGTAAAACAGTTTCAAAATGAAGGAGATTAGTGATTTTTTACGAAAAGAAGATCCCAAACGGAAATCAACCCAACCCAATTCACGAGAAGACGAACTCTGGTAGTAGACAGTGTGTTGAAAATGACATGTGTGTGAAGACAGAAGTGTCAGTTTCTTTATCATATTCCTTTAGTTATTCTTATTTGTTTTATTATTTATCATTATTATTATTTTCCTGTGACAGAAGTTGTCGATATATTTTATTTCCTTCTGGATGAAGCTCCACACTTACCTGCGGAGGACTTCAAGACGGAAAGAGATCCGCTACCTTAACGTGCAGAAGAAGAGTACATTGCTTTAGTCAAAGGCCGATGAAGCCGACGCCGATGAAGGCGAATTTGGTGAGAAAAAAGTGCGTGTAAACAGGCGCCGCGCAGAGCAGTATAAATAGTTGTGGGTCTGCAACTGAGAGGTTGTCAGCAGCTATTTCAGCAGAACGACCCAGGGTCCGTGGCGTTCGTCTGCAGGTGTGCCATGCCACGTGACGTCGCTGTGCTGGGGCGCTGCAGCGTGTGTCGCTACCACAACGCCGCGCTGGGAGTGTTTGTGTGAGAGTCAGCGCGTGCCGGGCAGCTCCGGAGCAGCAACGCCATCATTTATGATGCCGCCCGACACAGTCACTGTCGTAACACTGAGTTTGGCATTGCTGGGAACGCGACCACCACTACGCATCGGAAGGCCGTCCGCGGTGGCCGAGGGGACTGAGACGCTCCAGTCACGGTCTTCACGGCCACTGCGGTCGGGGGTTCGAATCCCCCCTCGGGCATGGATATTTGTGCCGTCCTTAGTCTTAGCTAGTTCATAAGTAGTTTGTAAGCTTAGGGACTGATGACCCCGTAGTTGAGTCCCATAAGTTCTACAAACATTTGAACATTTGAACGCATCGGAGGAACGCTGCACGGAAGGTGCAATAAGGACATTGTTTAAAAGCATTGTATTGCTGTCACCAGGAGGCGCGTACATTCAACAACCAGCATCCCGGCACTCTCCCGTCCATGCCTTCTACAGTAGCATTGAGATCTAGCGAAATTTTGAAGAAAACTTCAGATTTTTCCACACTGACGATGAGTGCTGTAGTATGTTATCCATTTCAGCAACTGTTCAGATTATAAATTAATAAAATGCAGCAACCAGTTGTTTTTGATTATTTATTTTTAACGGCCGGTTTCGGGCGCTTGAGTGCCCTTCTTCTGGTCGCTATACAGACAAACAAGTGCACTGGTATACAGTAAAGGCTATAAAAGTCGGTTACAGAAATGTGAAGCAGTTTTGAACCAAATAGACTGTAATAAAAGATATGTTCATATAATGGGATAAAATTAACACTTACATTTTAATGTCGTTGCTTAATTAGTTTACATGCTAGTAGGAGAATCAACGCTAAGTGCAGAGATTGTGCAATGGATAACAATCAGCTGCTAACAAAGTATCCATGGATGAGGCTTATAGTGAAAGAGTAAAAATAAATCAGGAAAAAAAAGGCTATTGGAAAACAGTAATACTTGATGTAGTTGAAAAGAAAAGCATAAAGAGAGGAGCAGGTGACTGATAAATCAGTAGCTTAAAACTTACATCCTTAACTTATTTGTTACATGAGAATCACTTCTCAGTCTATCCCCACTAATATTTGAAGCCATAGAAACAATGACAAATTGTTTATATTGACAGATGCCCTGACAGTGACATTCTAAGCATCCTACTACTGTGTCAGCTGGTAGTTCCGAAATATTCCGCCTATGGTGCCACTTATTATTGTACTTCTTAAACTACTGTATTTTAATCTGTTAAGCTACTGAATTTATCAGTCACCTGCTCCTCTCTTTATGCTTTTCTTTTCAACTACATCAAGTATTACTGTTTTCCCATAGCCTTTTTTCCTTATTTATTTTTACTCTTTCACTATAAGCCTCGTCCATAGATACTTTGTTAGCAGCTGATTGTTATTCATTGCATAATCTCTGCACTTAGCGTTGATTCTCCTACTAGCATCTAAACTAATTAAGCAACGATATTAAAATGTAAATGTTAATTTTATCCCATTATATGAACATATCTTTTATTACAATCTATTTGGTTCAAAACTGCTTCAAATTTCTGTAACCGACTTTTGTACGTTTTATAGCCTGTACTGTATACCAATGCACTTGTTTGTCTTTATAGAGACCAGAAGAAGGGCACTCAATCGCCCGAAACCAGTCGTTAAAAATAAATAATCACAAGCAACTGGTTGCTGCATTTTATTAATTTATTTATGATGAGTGTTGTTTATTTATAGTTCGTTATTGGCGAAAAACCATCATATTCTTGAAAGTGCTAGAGTCGTGAAGTATCCTGTGATACGAGAGTGATCCGCACATTCCTTATTTAAAAGGAATCGAAACCACAGGACGCATAACACTTGTGTAACTCTGAAATTTTTTATACCTGCGGTGGCATTTAAGAAGCTGAGCAGAAGTTCATTCATACGTTCGTCAGCATTAAATGGGGGACCAAACACTTCTCCTGAGGGTTCAGGATCGTGGATTACGGGGCGTAGAGGACTGCAGTGGTTCAGGCCTAGAAGATGTCAGGAACGGCAGTCACCGAGATACGGCTTTTAAAGGTGATAGCTCCATATCGTAATCTTGTCTACAAAAATCCATAATGGAAATTATGTCATTGCTAAAGTTCCACATAGGTGTCAAGAACTGACTGAGAAAATACTTCCTGTCGTTACAGATTTTCAAGAAGCTTGGCGTCAAGTGGTGCTAATTTCTTTGCTGGTGGTGAGTGTCTCGCTGAGTTGCAGCATTGTTACGAGAGATGGCTTTGAAAAACTACAGCGGTCTGCGTGATGGAACTGCCTGTCGTCTTGACGGTGTAGGCTTGAATTTGGGATGAGCAGAAATACACGTGTTGCTCGCTGACTAGCTGCATTTCCAATGGATGCATAACATATGTAGTTCTGGAGCGCATGCCAGCTGTTAGGGCGTGTGCACTCTTTCGCGTCAGTATACCTTTTGCCATCTCCCTCTAATGGCCAGGGAGAGGACTTCGTTGCACAGTACTAACTGCTGGCACCGGTTCAGCTGAGCATTAGTAACGAGGATTTAAATATTGTGACTTGTCTGTACGTGATTGATTCCTGCTGCGTACTTCCGAGAAATGATGATAATGCTGTTAATAGGAGACTATTTGCACATGACCCCTAGTTGTCTTCATCATCGACAGTGAAATGTACCAAGATGAATAAAATGGCTATTATTACAATAGGCCTACACTGAATTAAAAAGTAAAATATTTACACTCAAATACCTTTATGCAGTCATACAGTCACACAAGACAAGTGCTCCAATACAAGACATTACACA
The DNA here is from genome assembly GCA_026315105.1 of Locusta migratoria. NCBI lineage: Eukaryota > Metazoa > Arthropoda > Insecta > Orthoptera > Acrididae > Locusta > Locusta migratoria. The sequence goes on from CM048755.1 coordinate 461,098,823, forward strand.
TATACATCTGATTACGGTCAGTGTTCCTAAAAGTTTTTGCATTAAATAGAGACGCCCCTTAATAAAGAGTTGATTAATATCCATCCCCAAGTCACCTTGACTCGAATTCGACAATTCACAAAATTTTAAAGTCTTTCTAACTGTCATCCAAGTACAAATTTGATAAACAGATTTATGGGCACCTATGCAGCTGGAACAGAAAAGAAATTTCTCGACTTGGATACGTTCCATTTATTTCATCGTCCTAGGGAATGCATAAAAATGTTCAATATGTTATCATCTACCCGTGAACTGTCATCAGAATTGACCGTAATATTAAAGGAGACTTTCATTCGCCACAACACTGATTGTTCCGCTCACTTCCTACCACCGCGAACGTTCAAATGTTCAAATGTTTGTAATTTTATGGGACCAAACTACTTTGGTCATCAGTCCCTTGACTTCCAAACTACTTCATCTTAGTTAAACTAATCTAAGGACAACACACACATCCATGCCCGAGGGAGGATTCGAACCTCCGACGCGGGAGGCCTCGCGAACAGCAAAGTGGAGCTCCAGACCGCTCAGCTGCTCCCACGCGGCCGCAAACTATCGTCGGTACTAAATTTAATAGCAGTCTCACCGTACCTAGGGCCAACCGATAAGGGCCAGAAAGGGAAAAAAAAATCTCATTTCCTACCTCTAACTGAAGCAGGGACATCAAGCACTAAGTCTAGCGCTCTGTCTTCTAGAGAATCAGACCAACATTGATTGTATCTATATCTACATCCACATAGATACCTTGCAAGTAACATTGAAGTTCATACCTATCGAAACTAATGTCACTATAAAGAGTGCCCAAACAGTCGCTTAATGAAAACGGTGTACTCCCTCGCCCCAACCCCGCTTTATCCCCTCATGCCAATAGACATGTATTGTCACATGCAAACATTCGTAAAGGTAATGAATGACATCCTGCTATAAATTGTCCGAAGCATCTAGTGACTTTTATTGCAATTTGGCAATAGTCTAGCTGCCAATGAAAATGAATAAATTACCACCTAACTATTCTCCATACATGTTCACTATACAAGTGATCTGGTGATCTAATTGGCCAGGGAAGCTGTTCTAAGCCACCAGTAGTACGTTGTGACGCCTAAGTCGTGTGAAGACTGCATTGTCAAGGTGAAAATAGCAGCAGCACGGAGATTACAACATATACAATTCAGTGCTCACTGATTACACTACTCTGCAGGAACATAAAATGTGAGAGCGAGTTGTAGTTGATGCTTCTCTCCTACTTCAACATTACAATGTCCCCTAAAAACGAAATATTTTTACCGCATACCCTCTGAACATACTCTTCTGGCCATCCAAAATTGAACACGAAGGACCGGAGATATTACAGCCAAATTTATTTGGGAGATAACACGTTCTGCAAAGATCGTGTGATTGAAAATACAGCCAAATGTGAAATGAGACGGAATCAGTACTTAGTGTTGCCGCCATTGGTGGCTATAAACATCGCTACACGCCTCAAAATTGAATCAAAGTGGCTCTGGATGAGCAGTCGATACTGCTTCCACATACTGCCGAAGTCGATCTGGTCTAGCAGCAGGTGGTGTACCCCTCTACAGTCACTCGGCTATCGTCGACCATACGATTTCGATAGGCGAGGGATCTGGGGAAGAGACAGGAAAGCAGTCCGATGGGCGACGAAATAGTCTTCATCATTGGTGCTACATGTGGTCAAGCGTTATCCTGATAATAGCAGCCTCTAGCTGTACCAAGATGACAATAAGTGAAGGCTGTTTGGAAATCGATTGGAGTCTGCAATCAGGAAGAGAAAATTCAGATTCTTTATGGTAATACTAATCAATAAAGGTCATTTCTATGATGCCTGTGTGCTTCTTGTACAAATTATTAATAGAAAACGTCTCACTTCTTCGTGCTGACGTTTGTATGGACTGGTGAGCGTTTCTTAAGTGAGATTCAATGAGCTGACGAGTTCTGATATTTCACTCATCAACAGTTTCCGAGGAAATGGGAAAATTGATGAGCCAGATAAAATACAATGATTTAAAGCAGAGCTCGCATAACACCTGACTGCTTCCAAAATTCACAATCTGATCAAGTCTTACAGAAGTCAATTCAACAGGAATATAGTCACAAATAATATCGAGAGTTGATAGAGATTTGTGTGATAGGCCTAACTTTTAGTATATATACACACAGCAAATTTAAGATTTGAACTCAAGATACCTTGCAACATGTTCGATAAAGCGTAATGTATTCCGTAAAACTCATCAATTTTTAGACGTTTGTCTGATCATCGTGGTATCCTAAGTCAAGGAATGGCACCGATGTATGTTTATAGTAAAAATACTCCATCAAAGTTGTTTCTTTTTGTAAAATAAAAAATATGTGATAAAAGCGTCTCAAAAGCAGTTTTACGGAAGATGGACGGCGTGTATGGTATTTCACTGTTTGACGATAATTTAGATCTATAAATTAAAGTAAAAGTGGTTTACAATTTAACGACATATAATTTACATTCGAAAGGGAAGGAAGATCCTTGTGATCCATTATATGGTATGTGGAAAAGTAAATATAGAAACTATGTCTTTTATTTTGTGTTAACATCCCAATATTGTAAACTGGGGTTTTTTCTTTCTTTCTTTCTTTTTCATTCTCTCTTTTTTTTCCAGAAGCACCTAATAGGTCGATTACATTAAAATAAATAACAATATTATCCACGAATTTCATACCGTGTGATAAACTAATGCCTTATTTGAAGAAGATAAATGAAGGATTCAACACTGAATGATGTGAACAATTCAGCTCAAAGAGTGGACAAGTTTGTGGGAGACTTCCAAGGTTTAGTGAATGTTGAGAAGGAACGAAAATGTTCAAATATTTTAAAATATATGGGTCAAAACTACTGTGGTCATCAGTCCGTAGACTTACAAATTACTTTAACTGAAACTAACGTAATAACAGTATACACACTCATGCCAGAGGGAGCACTGGAACCACCGGGGAAAGCGACCTCTAACATGGTGCCCAAAACCGCTCGCCATTCCCGCGCGGCGTGGAGGCACGAAAGCAGTTTTGTTACGTTGTCTATAAAAACAGTGAAAGATGTATCCTGACTTAACAGACGAAACTTTGATAAGAAAAAAATGAAGAACAATGTTTTTATATGTTAAGCCGCATCTAAACACGATCTGAGTATATTTGTGCTTTATTAGCCTAATAATTACCAAGTTTCAGAATCTACGCATAATGTCAGTGCCTTATATTTCGAACCCAGTCAGCACGTTTTACCATAAATTAGTCGCGATACCATTTAGCACGTGCGTTTCTAAGATCAAATAGGAAAAAATAGAGGGCATACTTATTTTTTGCCACGAAATGTCTCACATACATATTTGTACTCTCTATGGAGAATGTTTTAAATTTTTTCCCGCAGTGGGGTAGATGAATATTGAGGAAATGCTCAGGGAAACAATTGAGGAGCGAAGAGAGTCCCTGTGGTTAAACACGCTTGGCGCTGATTTAAAATACTGAAAATTCATTCCAAACATAAGCAGGAGTGGGCACTTTATAGTAACTAACCAAGACTCGAACTATTTTGAGCCTTTTCAGTAGTCGGAATAGCCTTCGGCCGCGTTCTTGTGTTAGTGTTAATATTTGTCCAACACCAAAAGCACGGCGTCACCATTTGCACAGATAACAAATGACATAGATTCCCTCAGATGATCTGTGATAATTGCTTCCGTGGGAAATCCAACATCTGTTTGGTACGTCAGTGCATCTGGAATAACAAGTATTTTTTGCACCTGAGCGTCGATAAGAGGCTCTGTGTGATGAAAAGTAGTAGATACCAGGCCTAAAGACGATGCACGGTGGAAAGTTTTTCAGTACGCACATATGGACAGCCTAATACTAAAAATGAAGTGTTGAAACATCTCGACCGTTGTAGAGCCTTAACCAGTTTGGCGTATTTGTGGGTCCGCACAAAAATTGTCAATTACCTGTTTGGTGCATATATACAATTATTGGTATGATGTCTGTTCTTTCGGACATGCGCAATACCTTGCGGGTATACACTCATAGCTGCAAGGAAGTGGAAGAAATAGACAAGGGCACTATCATCGTAGTGTGCGATATGTTGCGAATTTGGGCTGGACGGGAAACGTGCCTGGGTTGCCTAATTGTCAAGTCCGACTTGTACACCGAGCGAGCAGGTTGTAGTTTATCAATCTTCTCCGCCGTAGCGTGGCAAGTGTTTGGGAGTACGTAACTTCAGCGCAGTGTTTGGGCCTTCGTGTGTGGAAATTGTCGTTGTCTTGTCTCATCCTTTGGTTTTTTATGTTTCTGACAGCGTCTTAGTCCACTTGTGTTTGTTTGTCATGGCATCTAGGATTGGCCCAAACAAAGGAACTGTGAGTTTTTCGTTTAACAAGTCAACGCATAACATACACCCCGGATATTTATAAATTTTGACACGTAGATTTCAGTGTTCTTTGTGCCATTTGTAGATACCCCTCAATTAGACAAGTTTCTGATAAGACATGGAAATCAGGTTCTTGCGCGGCGTAGAGATGGTTCGGTTAGTATAATCCTCCTTCCAAATGCGGACGTTGAATATACCTATATTCGAATATACTATCTTCCTCCGAACGTTGAGGTTATTTATCTCAAGGAAATTTTAGCTCACTATGGTGACGAAAGAGGCTTTCGCCATGACGGCTGGTTGTGTCCATACAGGCTCCAATGTTGTAGCGGAATACTTTCCGTCGAAATGCACATCAAAATCAGCATTCCGTCCCATTTTGAGGTTTGCATGTATTGTATGCATGTTGCGCAGTGTACAGGAGGGCACATTATTTCTGTGAAACCAAAGTTGCTATATTCGGTGCGCCTCCGTGGCTCAGTGGCAACGTCTCTGACCGCCGATGCAACGCGCCCGGGTTCAAATTCCCTTCAGGGGATTGGGTGTTCGTGTCGTCCTAATCATCATCATTGGCGTCAACTAAAAAGACTTGCTCTACAGTGGCCGTATCTCCCGGCTGAAGATGCCATTCAATCCTTTGTTGTTGTTTTTTTTTTTTTTTTTTTTTTCCCATGTTCGATCGACATGCCAGCGTAAAATTTTTGTATTGCGGCATTCCTATGAATAGGTTAACGATTGCTGATCGTGTCCACCTTGGTAACCGCGTTGGAATGAACGAAGTTGCTAGCAGAGACGGGCCTCACTTCTACTACTGTTAGGACGACGTCGCACGTAATTCATGAAAAGCGTCGCCGCACTCAGTATGGTGATGATTTAACTGTACCGTCCCCCGTACAGCCTCCCCCTGAGCCCTGTTCGTCTGCTACATCTACAAGTAATGTGGTTCCGAAAAGCCCTGGCGAGTTAGAGACCAGGAATGCAGTTTTTGGAATTTCTGCTACTTCGGAGGTGGCTCCTGCGGAACCACCGCGATGTGAGTCTGTGCCGACTCAGCCTCCACCGCGAGTATAATCAGAAATACAGCAATACGCTAATATTACCTTGTTTGCCTTTGCTGATGGGAACCGTGACTTTCAGTATATTGTGACTTACGTTGCGGGAATATTACCTCCTGAGTTGTCTCCTGACGTTCCTCAAAGCCACTCTTGGGATGTCACAGATTGCTATGGAAGTGAAACAAGATTCAAGTGAGTCTCCGACTACAGATGTTACCATGCCAGACATCCGTTGTAAAAAAAAAAAAAAAAAAAAAAAAAAATAATAATAAATAAAAAAAAATAAAACGCGCAAAACGATTAAGTAAAAATATGCAGATGAGTTCATTTTTATTTATTTATTCATTTTTTTTAATGTCAGTGTGTATTTTGACCGATGGCTCAAGTATATACAGTTTTACGATATGTTTAAACAGAGTGAAATCAGAGTTGCGCCTAGCTTCCCTATGTCAGTTTGTATATGACTCCTGTGCAGATATTGTGCCTCTCCAAGAAATTCTTTTTACCAATTTCTTCCTCCCTGGATTTCAATCCGTTTTCAGTTTTGCAGACGAATTTTCGACAGGAACTGCCTTATTATTTCGGGACGGCGTTCCCGTTGCTGAGGTAGAGATTCTTGAGATAGGCATAGGAGTACGCTATAGACTTTCTGGTCTCACATTGGTTGTTTTATATGCTCCGTCTGGTTCTAGACGCAACATATGAGTTGCGCGTTTTTATGAAAATGAGCTTATATATCTATTATGTAGAATTCCTGTAGTCGTTTGTTAGGAGGTGATTTTAACAGTGTTCTGAGACCTGTTGATCAGTCTAATAATTTCAAATGTTCGTATAGCTTATGGGACACAACTACGGGGTCATCAGTCCCTAAACTTACAAACTACTTATGAAGTAGCTAACACTAAGGACGACACAAATATCCATGACCGAGTGGGGATTCGAACCCACGACCGTAGTGGCCGTGCAGACCGTGACTGGAGCGCCGCAGTCCCCTCGGCCACCGCGGCCGGCAATGAGTTAGTACTCTGGATGCACTTAAAAGATGTTTGGGTGTGTAAATATCCGACGTTGGTCAAATTTACACATTTTACCGCGACTTCCAGTAGCAGGACTGACCGATTCTACTTATCAGGTACAATCGCATTCTTGCAGTCGACGTTACACACAACCATGCTCGACGGAGGACTCGTACCTCCACCGGCGAGCTTCCGCGCGCTTCGAAGCAAGGCGCCTTGGAGCGCTCGACCACTCCACCGTGACCTATCCGCTACCGTCTTACATGATAAACAGCCATTGCATCTATTTGTTTCATCGTGGATGTTAAATGTCACTAATTTGGAAGATCCCTGTCCCGATGATGTGACACTCAACATGTGGGAGCGTAGTCTTCGTTCCTTTGGGAGATTCTCTACCGTTTTAGAATGGTGAGCTGTCATAGCTAAGGCGAAGCTCCGTCAAGCAGTGATAAATTACTGTGCTGCTAGGACAAAGGGTTTTTGAGGAACTCAATAATTTTATTATTCTCTCTTACGTGACTTTTGCGACAGTGCAGATCGCGCCCACCTGCGAATTGTAGATGTACGAAATATTAAAGCAAGAAGAGGCGACAGATGGAAGAGTTGCGGGGTTGATCGAAACCATGATCACTAGTGGTAGAGGAGCTGACTTTGATGTACCATCTCCTACGGCATCAAATTCGCGGTCGCCACTTTTGTATCACTTCTCTTACATTAGATGTCATTTGTCAGCTGACAACAAAAACCGATATAGTCAATGCCTTGTATCAAGACTATGTGGATCTCTATTATGTAAATACACATAGTGACCTTCCCGTTGATCCAGCTATTGAGATCCTAGATTGACCATTCTAACAAGTAAAACTCCGGATTCTTGACCCAATTTGAACTGGATGAAGTATATGATCTTACTGTTAACTTTTGTTACGTAAATCACCAGGTATGGATCGGCTCCCTTAGGAATATTATGTGAATTTTCGGCCCCTCTTCGGCGTCACATTTACGTCCACGTTACACTAGCTGTTACAGGGAAGAAGTGGGAAGAATTGTGTTGGTACCTAGACATTTCAGTTGTAACACTATTGGTAATTTTCCTCCTATCACGTTACTGAATTCTGATTATAAAACAGTAGTGAAGAAGGTAAATCGCAAGTTGTCTGTCTTACTGAGGACTGTTGTTGGCGAGTATAAAATCTGCCTTCCTGTTCGATCTATTATTACTCCTGTGGCTGACTACCGCGACGTGATTTAAGTTGCTGTCATTACTTCCTTCCATTGCGCATTTGCCTTTTCGTATTTTTATTAGGACTTTATGTAAATCATAGTAAGTTACTTAGAAAGCTGATATTGCTCCGGTTACGTGTCGAGGCTTGTGGTGTGTTATTGAACATGTTCATAGGCTTTGCGGCTTCGGTAGTTGTGAATGGGCAGCTGGAAAAAAATGTTCTAATGTTTCTACAACCCCTGCCTCCTGTCTACACCAGCCAGAAAGTCACTGTGACCATTGTATCTGCGAGGGTACTAAAATATTTCTGGTGTCGGCAGTTTAACGATGATTTTGTTATTAACTGATAAGAAATACGTCATTGAATTATTATGTGACAAGTGAAAGAGTTTTTGTATATCATATCATACTACCTACATATTATTTGATTTCCTTTATGAGATATTCAGTTTGATTTTTGAGCAACTAGTTTATTTAAGCACAATTTTCGTTATAAATTCTGTTTGTTTAAATGGGCCTCGACTTCATATAATTACAGTCTTTAATTCCACTGTCTTGCTGTAGCCTTCGATAATGACGAAACGTCGAAAAGCATAAGGCGTAAATAAACTGAAATTTGAGGTCAAGACGCTAAAGTTTATTTCAAGTGCATCAACATGGCCACGTCTCAGAAATGTCTAATGGAGACAGCAAGGCACTATCCGTGTTTATTACAAGCCAACGCGCTGCCCATTACACTACGACGAACAGTTACAAGATTCGGCCTTTATTCTGATTATATTGATGGCAGTTGTTAACAGTTGCTAATATGGCATATTTAGATACTAAATTATGATTTATAGTACGAAGAACGACGTGTTTTTGTTAATTCTTCAGTGATCCGTTGCCTTGAAATGACAACGATTAAGTTATAATAAGAAAATCATCAAATACACAGTGCAAGATGGCGTATGCCAGAGTTCTGAGCGTGGAATGCCACGTGACATCTACGAACGGCTGGTTTTCATATAATCAATGGACGGTGTTAAATCGCCGTTATTTTTGCTATGACACAGAAGATGGCAGACACTAATTGCTCAAGAGACAGAAACTATAAGGAAGTAACGAAAGAGGAAATGAGAACACTGTTTCTTCTATTATAAGTGTAGGAACAGAGAAAGGAAGTCTCACAATTGCCCAGGTACTGTGGTCCTCAGATGGGACAGGAGTAAAAATTTTACAGGCATGGATCAGGAATGGACGACTTTTAGAAATTTTGAGGTACATAAGTTTCGATGACAAAACCACAAGAGCCACTCCCCTAAAAACGGAAAAGCTAGCAGTAATTAGAAAAATCCGTGTTTTATTTATATAGAAAATTGAATACTACTACAGACCTATTGATTAAGTGACAACTGATGAAAAGTTAGAACCATTTCAAGACAGATACAGTTTAGTGTCTTACAGTTCTAATAAACTTGACAAATTTGACATTAATATTTATGCGTTCTGTGATGCAAATACTTTCTTTGCTTCAAATTTAGAAGTTTATTATGGAAAATAACCGAGTTGACCTTTCTGCCTATCAAAAAAGCTGACTGATGTTGTTAACAGATTGACAGAGCCAGTTACACGGCGAAACAAACATCTGACTTCTGATAATTGGTATACTGATAAGTCGTTAGTATTATCTCTCCTATAGGAAGGCATCACTACTATTGTTACACTGAACAAGAATAAAAGAGAAGTGGCTAAAATGTTTCTACCGCATGTGAACTGAGAAGTTGGTTCTAGTATTTTTGGCTGACAAAAACTGTTCCTAAAAAGAACAAGTGTGTGTTATTAGTCTAAAAAATGCATGACAAAGGGACTGTGGAAGAAGAGTCAGGGAAGCCTACGATGATTTTAGATCATAAGATGATCGAAGGAGGATATGGCACAGTTGATCAGTTATGTGACACACACTGTTTCTCAAATTACAAGTAGAACGCCATTTGCTCTGTTTTGTTAATTACTGAACAAAGCAGCATTAAATACCCTCTTAATTTACAAAGCAAATCCTCAAAATAAACCAGTCAGTAGAAGAACATTTTTGAATAATTTGGCTCTTCAGTATAGGAAAGAGGTACGTAAATGAAACTTTATATTTGAGAAACTTGTGTTATACCAAGTTTCACGTTCGTCATACTACCAGTCCCTCAGGTATAAGAAGCCGAACTCTGGGATTTTTTTCGGTGCCGATTTTTCTAGTGACTTTGCTTAACATTTTCTGGCTGAATATACCTCGTAAAGTTCTTTTATTACAAAAAAAAATCAAATGTTTGTAAAGCTTATGGGACCTAACAGCGGCGGTCAGTTTTTAAACTTGCAAACTACTTTCGAACTAGCTTATACTGAAAACGGCATAAACATCAATGCTCGAGGGTGGATTCGAATCCCCGACGGGGAACGGCCTCGCGCGTCGTAGCATAGCGCCTCAATGCGCTTGGTCGCTCCGCCGCGGCATTCTTTTCTTCATTATTCCTAAGAGGACGCTTATAGTTGTACAAGGTGGCCAGCTTGGCCGACATATAACAGCTCAAATTCGCTAGAAATTCACGCTTACTACGCGTAACTTTGCGAATGAAATCAAGCAAGTGATTACATCTCACCCTGTATTATTTCGGCTATAGTTAAACTTCACCAATGTCCATAAAGGGCGTGTACGATTGTTCACATAAAATTTCTTCGAAATCCGTGATTTTTGAGTAGGAAAATATTCCGAAATTAGGCTACTTAACGTGGACTGGCCCATACCAGTAAGCAGTTTAAAGGCATATTAAGACCAGAAATATGTCAACAGATTCAAAGACACGTAAAAAGTATGCAGATATATTGTGTGTCGGTGATCACATTCGGAAAGCGAGATAGACGGGGCTGCTGGCTCCAGGAAAAATTCAGCACAGGGCGACGGAAGCCGAGCGGTAAAGACAGTGCAGGCAGCGGTCGGCTTGGCCCCCCTTTATCGCAGGTAAGAGGATTAGATGGCCTCAAAGGCACGATCGACCCGGAAGGCAGGATTCATGGCTTTAGCAGCAAAAGGGTGAAACAAAATCATAAAAATTACGATCTATGTATAAGATTAATTACACCTTTTTAAATTACTCATCCTTGTCTATCCAAATGTTCATAAATAATACTTGCTAAACAAAGGAACCTAGAAGGACGTAAACCATGATCTATTATTAAAGCAAGAGAACCGACACATCATTAGCTATTCATAGCAACTAAACCACCTGTTACCATTTATATGTGAAAAGCAGATGAATTAGCAATTACAGATTTCAAATCAATCTCACAGAAACAAACATATCTTCCAGTAACACCACCAAATATACTTAAAGATAACAAAAAATAATGAAAGTATATACCTCCAAAAGAAATAACACTCTTAACTAAAAAAAGAAAAATGTACCATAACCTCCTAATTTCAATAAAAGACCCACAAGAATTATTCTACCAGTCAAAATAAATAAAAATTACCACAATCAAACACTAAAGGAGAATAATAAGTGTTAAATATACTAACTACCTTAAATGAAACCAAGAATAAGAGTAATCATGCAATTCATGTACAGTAAATTAACGTTTTTTTTGCATATGCTCAGGTTGGTAGCCCAAAATTTAAAATAAAATATTAACCAATCTAGATTCAGAAAAAAATACAAAAGGTAACAATAGAAAGAACAATACAAATAAATAATAATAACAAGAAAATAAAAAATAGGATGATAAGAAAGTAAATAAATGTCTGTAAAAAATTATCAAGGAACAAATTCCAAAATGCCATAACATTAAGCTAAAAGAAAAATAGTCAACATAATAATAATTAGTAATTATATTTAAATCAGCATGAAAGAAAATAAACATAAATATAAAAATTAACAAAATGATGAAAGGTTGAACCAATCACAAAATAATATTCATGTGATGTGTAGGCAACAAGAAGATAATTATACGTACCTTAAGGTAATGACTATATAATGTAAGGGATCATTACTGTGACTATGTATTGTGGAAAACAACATAGACTTAAAGGAGACCTCACAAACTCGAGTGATGTAATCATAATCAAACCCAATAAGACAAATAACAATTAAAATAAATATATTCAAATCTCAGTATGATCTTTAATAAATTTTTACATCTTGAGGAATGGAAAAAAAGAAATTTAATGGATTAAAGGAATTTAATGTAGTATAAAATAAACATCGGCTTTAGTAGTAAAAAAATATTGGTCTTATAAAACAAAACTAAGAATAACCATTTTAAAACCTCAACGGTATTATATTTTTGTATCCTAGATCGACATAACTGACATTTTGGCAAATTAACTTTGAAATGATTACGATAACAATTAAAATATTTTCAAATTTGCTAAATATTAAATTCACTAAATTAAATAATCTTATATTAATTATTTTTATTCAAATCCTTCTTCTTGGCTTGATAACAGAATTAATGATAAAAAATTTCAGATTACATTCAGTTTCTTTTTGTCATTTTGCAGGGATATATTATTTTTATTCATTTACTTTACCAGAGTTCCATGAAGTGCAACGTTTAAAACTACATGATATTAACACAACCTTTATTTTAACTATAATAATTATTACAATTTCTTGAAACATTTCAGATAAAATAATATTTGTAGACATCATTAGAAATACAGAAACAAAATATAAGATTCTTAAAAATATTAAGAAATAAAAATTTCAGTAAATAAATTGAAATTACTGTGAAATCCACTCATTTCATTACCCATGCCATTTAAAACATTCCAGAATTAAATCCTTAATATACAATTATTTCTTGTGATCCATCATACTCTTCATTGTGAGTGCACCTGTACCTGAATTAAATTTTAATGAAAGAACACAAAAGATTAAACTGCAAAATATTTTCTGATAATTTAGATATATACAAACAAATTAAGTGAATTAAATCGTTTACTATCAGTTACAAGATAGGTTCTTCTGAATGGAATGAAATAACACCGAAATCTTTGTGTTTAAAGACCTCAACTACTATCACTCATGTAAACTAAATGTAACACTAAAAATAATGTGGTATCTAATACTTGTCTTTTTCTAATGTCTCATAGAATCATAAAACGTAAAATTTCACTTAATATACTTTAAATACAGGGCAAAAAGTATTATTATCAGAAAATATTCACATGTATCAATGGCATAGTAGTATCTGATCAGCAGTAGCTGATACATCTTGCACAGTACATGGAATAGTTTTATTATGGATGGCTCTGCCAGAGGCTTTAGTAGCTCTGAGGAAATGTTCTCTACTCCATCGGCTTTGTTCCTTGTTTCGACTTAGGTCTTTGACTGCTCTGTAAATTTAATCTCTCAGTATAGTATCTCCTGTCTTTATCTACTTCCTTTACCCTTCCTACAATAATGTCTTCAAGTTCATCTACTTTGAAGAGCACCTCTATATATTCTTACTACCTTTCAGTTTCCCATCATTTCACAGAACTGGTTATTCATCTCAGTCTGTGATATTCCTATGGCTGCTTTTCTTATCTCTAAATGTCTCTTATTTTGGTGTTTGCGGTATCTATCTTTCTTCTAGTTATATGCTTATCCAATTTCCACTTTCTGTTAAGCCCACTTTTTAGTTATATGTGCTTCATTTTATCTACTTTTTTACTATTTTTTATATTTTCTCTTTTAATCAATTAAACTCTCTATTACCTGTGATATGCAAGGATAGTTAGCAAGTCTCAACTTCCTACCTATTTCTTTCTTTGCGATCTTCACTCTTTGATCTCTCAAACATATACATTCTTTCTCTAGCATGCAACTTCCCTGCCACAGTTTCTCACAATCCTTACGTAATGCATCCTCTGAAATCCTCAGAAACCTTGAGTTCCTTCAGTTAATCTAGGTACCGTCTCTCTCTTCCTATCTTTCTTCAGTTTCTCAAATTACATTCTACAGTGTTCTTTACCTATGTCCTATAGTTTAAAACCTGCTTCTGATGTCTGTATCTTACCTTTATAAAATCTGTCCTGTACCTTCCACTGTCTCCTGGTCACTTGCAAGTATACAACTGTCGTTTGTGATTCTCAAACCTAGTGTTTTTATGATTGAAATGTGTTCCTTGCAAAAGTCTACTAGGCTGCACCCTCTTTCATTCCTTTTCCCCAGTCTGTATTCATCTACTATTTTTCATTCACTTCCTATCCCTACTACCAAATTCCGGTCCTGTATCACAATTTGTTCTCTCCCTTAAATGTCTGAATAATTTCCTTTGCTCATACATTTCTTCAATCTCATCCTTGGCAGAGTTCGTTGCAATGTTAACTTGTACTACTGCAGTAGGTGATGGTTTTATATCTATCTTGACAACAATAATGCTATCACTGCGCTGTTCACAGTACTTTACCCCCATTCACAGTTTCTTATTTATTATTGGACCTATTGCACCGTATTTCACGATTCCTCACTATGTTTAGTTTCAACCTATCCCTTTTCAGACTTCCTCGCCTACGTACCCAATAAACAGATCTAATATTCCAAATTCCGATGTATAGATAGCCAATTTCGTCTTCCTTATGACACCTTCCTGAGGAGTCCCCAGGTGGACATCGGAATATGGGACTATTTTACTTCTGGAATATTTATCCAAAAAGATTCTGTGAGCATAGATGCATAAAGTAGAGCTGCATGTCCTTGGGGAAAGTGGCGGCTTTAGTTTCCCATTCCTTTCAGCCGTTTGCAATAACTGTATGGCAAAGCCACATTACAGAATACTAAAAGGCTAGCTGTTGCTCATGCAGCTACAGTAGATGCTGCTCACCTGCTTCAGGAACTATATGTATAAAGGGTGTCCCAGCTATCTTGTCCACCCAAAATATCTCTGGAACAATAACAGCTATTGGTAAACGACTTTCACCGGTATCACTGTACGGCTGGGGCCCATGAATGTACATATTTGGAAACATTCTAAAACGAAAGCAAATGTGTTTTTAACACATACTTATGTTTTTTTAAATGGACACCCTATATTTTTTCATCAGCAATCCATAGCATGAAAAATCACATAATTAATGGCGTTGATTGCATCGTAATATTCCATTACATCCCGAGCTATTGCGACGAGAAGTTGACGCTTGAAAAACCCAAAATGTGCTGCTAGCGCACGTCCTGAGGCTCAGGCGTGACCCCATGTTGCCCAGGGTGTCCATTTAAAAAACATAAGTTTGTGTTAAAAAACACATTTGCTTTCGTTTTAGAATGTTTCCAAACATTACATTCATGGGCCCCAGCCGTACATTGATACCGGTGAAAGTCGTTTTCCGATAGCTGTTATTGTTCCAGAGATATTTTGGGTGGACAAGACAGCTGGGACACCTTGTATATGGCCTCACCAAAGATACTCCTCTGCTGAGGTTCTAACCACAGTCCAGCTGTATGTATTGTTGAGGCACTCAAGCCACCCAACCTCGGCAATGTCTTTGGTTCATGGAGGTAGACATATGGAGTAATGGCGGCGTCATTGGATCCGAAATCCTACGCAGTCCTTTTCACGTTCATACAGTGTTGAACAGGTGCTGGTTCCACGAAGATAGTATGAGTTAAATCCGTGAAATTGTGCACGATATCTCTGAATGATGTCTTGTGGCACCATTCATACTGTTACTACCTGTTTTCCAATAATCCTTCTGAAGAATCTCCTATATACTACCAAGATGTGGTACCGATATAATGGTTTCATGGTGACATTTAACTTCTCTAATAATACGGCAGAATTCGGCATTACTCTTCAGAAAATATGCTCTGAATTCCGCAGTTTGTTGTCATTTGTAGTTACAAAGTCCCATCCTTATGATTCAGATCCCACAGCGGCCTTTTTCATGCAATCATAATGTAGCAACTACGAGTTAGAGATGGATGCAGCATAGGCATAGTCTTGGTGCACATATTCCTGAACGCTGTCTTGACGATCAAATGCAGCGAATATCATTCCAGCTAGTCTTCTTGGGTATCCACTTAGGAGGCTTGCATTCATTTACTTTTTGCTCTTTCGCGTGTATCTAAATGCTAAAACAGGCACTTTATCGTAAATCACCGATAACATCACACAAAAGTATGGAATAGTTCAGGGGGCAGGTATAAAGGACGTAAAAAATGTTCAAATGTTTGTTAAGCTTATGGGACTTAACTACGGGGTCATCAGTCCCTAAACTTACAAACTACTTATGAACTACTTACGAACTAGGACGGCACAAATATCCATGCCCGAGGGGGGATTCGAACCCCCGACCGTAGTGGCCGTGCTGACCGTGACTGGAGCGCCTCAGTCACCTCGGCCACCGCGGCCGGCTATAAAGGACGTAAGGTCATTGTATATGTTACATGCATTTCAGAAGCTACTTGAAGTTTAGTGCTTATGAAGAGATGCAGGGACTGATATTTATCTTCGTAGATAATGGCCATACCACTTTCAGCCCATGTCGCCTAGATGACGCTGTATGTGCAGAACGGGGTCACAGCAGCTCATGAAAAACATCAATGAACTACTTGATGACATAGTGCATAGGTCTATTCCACTGGAACCTCATTTTCCTTGTGCTGACGGATATAGAGGGTTGCTACAATATGACCATCCAAAATGCAACTCCGAGTAGGAACAGAGGTATCACAGCCACGTTTATTATATTGTGCAAAGATCACGTAGCAACTATACTATGACCTCTTTTGGTGTCATGTAATTCATGGTTCTTGGATTCGTCCTCAGTTAAGTTGAAAGGTGGTTGAAAGCGCTGTGAGAGGCTTAAAATATGATGTTACGGTTGTTCTTTTGTACGTTAACTTTGGCACGATTTTCTGGAAATTCTACCGTTATCTTAAGCAACAAAAATGTTTATGATGATTGAAAAATTGTTATTCATTGGTCATCCGCATACTCTGTGGCAGGAACACGAAAGATATAACGCTGCCTTCCTGTTATATATCGCAAAGAAACCAGAAATGAACTTTAAAAAACTTGTTTGAAGTTTAGGGGTCTTTCAGTTTTTCCGTCCGTTACTGGATAAACACTAATTACGTTTAAAAATCGCATTTGGTGTTTCTACTAGAAATATATTAGACTTTTGATGATTAGAAACAAAACTGAAGAACTTTGACTGTCAATAGCTCGTGAAGTATAAAGTATAAATAGTCGTAATTTGGGAATACAGTTAGCCACAGGATGTTCTTCTCGTTGATGAGAAACCAGGCCAATAGCATTACCCACAACAGCGTGACAGGGTGTCTAATGTGCTGTCACTGACTTCGACAGAAGGAAGGTACTGTCGAGCAATCCATTAGGTGGGTATACTGCTGTGTCCCATTTTAAGAGATCCCATTGCTCTGATATCAAGGCCGTCAATGGTGAAGTGCAAATTTCGGTGTTGAGCTTAAACTACGACTTCCTCTACACGACACTGCAATCATTTAAGCTCAGCCGAAAAACATAGTGATCTGAACAGAGACGAATTTTATTATTTTGTCACGAGTCTCTCTGTTGTGTTAGGGGTGTTGCAAGAGAAAGTGATCGTTGGAGTTGCTTCTTCATTTCATCGGGTAGAGCTAAACGTTCGCATTGTCTTTAATGTCATTTTCATCAGATCTGCCGTAGCAGACGTCTACAGTGAGATCCGATAGGCTTGAATGAAGTATTTGCATCCACAGCCGCTTCACGACAATTTTTCCTTTTAGTGTAGTGAGGTTGGTGGCCTCGTTTCACTATACTCTTTCTTTCTGCAGGGATTAACTTATACCTACAGGGGAAGGTAGAGAGTTTTGTGAGTTAGTGGAGGTATTTTTCATTGTTTCAGTTCCTGGTGCCCGCATTGACTAATCGGTTTCATGAATGTGTTTTAGCCAGTGAAGAAAGTGTCGTTACTTTCGTTACTTATATGTTTTGTAAAGCATTGATGATATACGTCGGATTTTTCACGGAATATACTGTCTACCGTATTCTCTTTGCCACCGAGCCCTGTTCAAAGTCTAATCAATAAAACTTCATCCCGTCCGTGTGGCAGGAGTGAATAATGTCACCGGTGATTAATTGACTTAACGTGCCACAGCTTCGTCACTTTCAGCAAATATATCCCCACCAACACAGCGCTCCGGACTTCAGCGATGGTACGCTGTATCATACCCGACGGTTCCTTATACATCTATTCATGTGTACTTTGACATGAAATAGAATCCAGCGGTTTAATACATTTTCTACTTTTGTGTCCGATTTAGAGTGTACTGAATAGTCTGCATACTTTTGTGAGGTGCACTACAACTATATGGACTGCCTAGCAAGTGGGGAATCAGAGTGAATGAAAACTTCTCGATTTCGCGACACTTCATGTGCTCTGGATTTCAGAAAGCCCTGGGTGTAAGAAAGTAAATTCAGTTCCTTGTAGCTTCAGAGAGAAGTAGTTTGTACAAACAACGGCATTTCTCAGCATGAGCTCGTTTGTTTTCATGTAGGGTGTTCCAGTGGGTAGTGAGTTAAATCAATAGCGACTCTCGAAAATTTTTGTTTGGCCGTGAGTCTAAGACAAGTCTTCTTCGTACAAGGCAGTCGCAATAACCTATACGACAAAACGTTGCTGGGCACTGTAATCCATACGACTGCACACACTAACCTAGCATTCCTCTCTCCAGACCCAAAATTTCAACTTATACACACGCTACTGCATAGTGGCCATGTCTATTTTACTAATTCCCCGAGGCGTTAACAGATTCCTGTAATAGGTGCAGAATCAAAACCAGTGTCCGAAAGAAAAGACGAAACTTCTATTTAAATATAGTAATTAATAAAGTCAAATGTGTGTTTTCCTTAAAAAAATCAAATTTTTGTATAGCTTATGGGACTTAACTACGGGGTCATCAGTCCCTAAACTTACAAACTACTTACTAACTAGCTAACACTGAGGACGGCACAAATATCCATGCCCGAGGGAGGATTCGAACCCCCGACCGTAGCATGTTGTCCTAAGCTTAACCTTAGTTTAAGCATTTTGTAAGCCTAGGCACCGATGGCCACAGTAGTTTGGGCCAACTGATTTACAAACCTCCATACACCCTACTACTATAACTACACTTGTCAGAAAAACGACTGATGCAGTTTGAAGCAGCATAATGACGTTTGTTATTAATGAGGTCATGAATGAACGTTGTGCGGCGAAAGTTGATATGTGGATTGATTCGCCTTCAGGGTACCGACATGAGCCACCACCTGCAGTTGGCTGCACCCCGTACCCTTCATGGCATCTGGAAGGGCCCCTTTCACATCTGGAATGACTCCACCTGTTATGCACACGAAGTGCACATTGGTCTTCTTTTTTCTTCCTTGGCAACCATCCCTCTAAGAGTCTCCATTCCCGCCTAATGATGGAGCTCCCAACTATGAAGAAACCCACCCTCTGTGGACACCTGGATCTTGCAGGCTGCGTGGTGACTCCCACGCTATTGTACAACTTGCAGCGCCCGCCAACTTGGCGCCAGAGACGTACAATGTCCAAGCGGGTGCCACTCCGGCGTTCGCCAGACGTAGTCGTCCAAGAGGTCTGTCTTTCATAAATTTGACCAGCTTTCCCCCTGCGAAACACCGCACACTGCCTTTGTATTCCTCGAGACGCTATCGCCTACACAACGCCAGCGTTGGTGGCGCCAGTCAGATGGCGGTAACGTGTGCGAAAATACTTGGAAGGCCGTCGTCTCAGCTTTTGCCTGTTGCAGCGGCGCTCGGCCGTCTTCAAAATGTTCAAATGTTTGTAGAGCTTATGGGACTTAACTACGGGGTCATCAGTCCCTAAACTTACTAACTACTTATGAACTAGCTACTACTAAGGACTGCAGAAATATCCATGCCCGAGGGGGGATTCGTACCCCCGACCGTAGTGGCCGTGCAGATTATGACTGAAGCGCCTCAGTACGCTCGGCCACCGCGGCCGGCCCGGCCGTCTTCCGGGAACCTCGACCCCTCAGAATAACAATGCGCCGACCTTGTGGTGTAGCGACCGGCGTGTGCTGTCAGCTCTGTACGCGTATCTCTCCCCCTTGCTACAGGCCTCACACAACCAAGTAACAGAATATTTCTATTTAGACACAACGTATTAAAGTAAATCGATAACCTACGAATAATCAAATAAATTGACAAGGGTACATTGTTCCTTTGCCGTTAGAAGGCAACGTGGCAGTACTGAAATATCTCAATGAAGACGACAAGAGCTGGTACTAATCCAACGCAAAACAAGACAACCGACTGTCGGGTTTCATTCGGCGGAAGAATACACTAACCAGATACTTCACGTGAATCTGAAACAAATATATACGCGACTTCAAGAGAAATTTAATAAGAGAAGCAAGAACCTCCCAGAACAGTCAAAATATTTCGCTTCTAGTACGAAGCCTGTTACACTTACAAGTAGTGGGTATGCTCTGTACTGCGCTCTAAAGGAAGACTTCCCTGTTTCTTAAACGCAAATTTCAATCTTATATCCACAAGAGCACAGGGTAAATTTACAAACTGAAACGAAAAAGTGCAGGCAAAAATCGAAATACTTGATGTCGCTTCTAATCAGAAGACGGTTTCACTTACACAATATGAGGGCGGCCTGTTCGGTGACTCCACCGGCAGCTTAACAGACACATATCAGGAAATTAGGGCTTAGAATTTTATATGAATAGGATATAAACTATAATTTAGAGGGATTAATGTTGCATTCATTATTAATGTATTTAGAGTCCTTTCCATCAGTATAATAAATTTAATTTCAGCTAAATTAGAATACAGGTTCACATACTGAGTAACATCTGGCCGTAATTTATAATGTAAGACTCTATCTCTTTTGGTAGTGACATTTAGCCTGGAGAAACAGAGAAGAAGTCAGTTCGTTCCAAATGTTCAAATGTTTGTGAGCTTAAGGGACTTTACTGCGGGGTCATCAGTCCCTAAACTTACGAACTACTTATGAACTACCTTATACTAAAGACGACACAAATATCCATGCCCGAGGGGGATTCGAACCCCCGTCCGTAGCGGCCGTGCAGACTGTGACTGGCGCGCCGCAGACCGCTCGGCCACTGCGGCCGGCCATTGCGTTTCCTTTGTACTGCTCCAGAGGTAGAGTTCCTCCAGAACTATAGTAAATGGTCACCCGGAATTCAAAGTTACAATATCATCATTTATTAAAGCTGCTAAAGAACTTTCCCGACTTTTTTCAGAATGCAGGGATGGTTCACAGCACATTTCAGTACATATTGAATCTTACTAATTATGATTGGTGCATTGCTTTGAAGCACGTGATAATTATTTGCCCACTAGAATTTTTATAGTTATAGAAAATTTTACTCACCAGCGTTACAAGGTGCCTGCGATACTCAATATAGACTTTCTGTGATCTTTGGCCGTGCGTGTATGGCATCGCGCTCTAAGACGCCTTGCTGCGAAGTGTGGCTGCTCCCTGTCGGAGGTGTCAGCCCGTGTATCTGTGTGTGTGTGTGTGTGTGTGTGTGTGTGTGTGTCTGATCCTTACCATAAGTTACGTTAAGTAGTTTGTAAGTCTCAGGACTGATGACCACAGCAGTTTGGATCCATAGCTTTACAAACATTTAAAGATTGTAATTGTTGTTGGGGGCTTTCGAAGATAGAAGAGTGGAAATATAACGGTTGATCAAAAAGTCAGTATAAATTTGAAAACTTAATAAATCACGGAAGAATGTAGATAGAGAGGTAAAAATTTACACACGTGTTTGGAATGACATGGGGCTTTATCAGAACAAAAAAAAAAACAAAAAAACAAAAAAAATAGAAAAAAAATAAAATAAAAAAACGAAGTTCAAATAATAATAATAATTACGGGGTAAAAATATTAATTAGAGTCTCAGCAGATGAAAGCTCTCACAACAAAAATCCTTCTAGGTCGTAGGTTTTACCCTCGATTAATCTGGTGTTGAATGTTTCGGTAACAGTGTATGCACCGGTGCTGTAATACTGTTGTTTAAACAAGACTGGCATTCAAGTGAATCTTCCGATCGGAACTGATAGTGCCTCACCACAACTCCGGACATGCTTTACAGTGCTGTTCACATTATTCCTCGACTACAGCTATTGTTGCGGAATGATGGTGAACATATTGAGAATTTCCTGGAAAGAATATCAACTTCGCTTTGTCTTAGTTTTTTATTATAATTATTCCTTTTCTGGTCAGATGAAGCGCCATTTGTCGAATATTTTTTGAACCTTTTTTTGTTCTAAAATACCCTGTGTCATTTCAAGCATGTGTGTCAGTTTTTACCTCTCTATCTAAATTATTCCGTGATTTATTAAGTTTTCAAATTTATTCTGACTTTTTGATCACCCGATATTTTCAGTTTCCGAAAAATCATCAAACTCCTCGTCCAGGACTTCACTCACGCAGAAGGTACTCCGAATCAGCATGCGGCAACTACGTGAAAGGCTACATTACATCAGTTAAAGTCTTAGCTGCCCTTTATGGGGTAACAGTATAAAAGGGTTTTATTTGTATATCACTTAAATTTCGGTGCTGATTCGGGATCCCCCAAACACTTGTCACATCTCAACCAGTATTCTCTACAATAAAACATTGGGCCTGAACAAAATTCACACTTTGTGCCTTTAAGCACTCTATCGTCACATGCTTCGGTAACCAGCTTGCCGAACCAACCACTTTTATACAGAGAAAGATCAATCAGAAAAGGGATACACAAGGGAGGGAGAGAAAGTACAGAGAAGGGAGAGGCGGAGATTTATTGTTCATAATGTTCCAAAGCTTGTAATCCTAAGTGATTAAATTAATAACGTGATTGGTCCATACACTTACAAACTATTTGAAGTAATTTACACTAAGGCCAAAGCACACCCATGCCAGAGGGAGGACTCGAAAGTCCAGAGGGAAATTAACATGTTGTGGATCAGTACAGCATTCTATCGGTTTCGACGGCTTCAGACGCTAGTCCTGTATACGAATTCATGTGCAGCTTTGGACTTATATCGAATGTTCTAATGTTTGTAGAGCTTATGGTACTTAACTACGGGGTCATCAAATGTTTGTTAAGCTTATGGGACTTAACTACGGGGTCATCAGTCCCTAAACTTACAAACTACTTATGAACTACTTACGAACTAGGACGGCACAAATATCCATGCCCGAGGGGGGATTCGAACCCCCGACCGTAGTGGCCGTGCTGACCGTGACTGGAGCGCCTCAGTCCCCTCGGCCAACGCGGCCGGCACGGGGTCATCAGTCCCTAGACTTACAAACTACTTATGAACTAACTTATACTAAAAACAGCACATACATCCATGCCCGAGGGGGGATTCGAATCCCCGACGCAGCGTCCGTGCACACCGTGACTTGCACGCCGCAGACCGCTCGGCCACTTCGGCCGACGGACTTAAATCAACTAAACTCGCCAATATGTTCGGTAGACTGAACCACGATTGAAAACTTTGAGGTTTATGTTCTTTCTTTCAAGAGTACAACGCTAGTATCGCGTCGGCGTTTGATCTTGAAAGAAAAACACACTTCCGAGCATGTTCAAAACGTCGATCTTCTTTTTAGCTCCGATAAGGGGAGGCCTTGTATTTCCTGTGGCAGCGGCGCAAGCTGCAGCGTGGCTCGTTAGACCACAAGGAAATTCCCGCGCCATTATTGATGGGAAGGAGCATGCAAGAAAAGATGGTGACACTGCAACTGAAACGAAAGAATTTTCATTGAAAGTACGGACAGTCTGTGGACACCGGGCCACATCTTACGACGAGTAAGGCACTGGTGATAGTAAAAAACTGTGGTGCAAATTCATTTAAAAATTCACACTGGCCTGTATTACGGCCAACTTATAGTTTTCTTGTAGTTTCATGATTTTTGCTAATATTTTGTCCAAATAATAATAAAAATACAAATCATATAAAATTAAATATTTAAATGATAATAGTAATAATAACAATAAGAAAAAGAAGAATACATTTTACTAGCTGAAAACCCGGCGTTGCCCGGGTATTTGTTATTTATTCCTGCCATTTTTCAGGTCTATATTCATTTGTATAAGGGCTGTGTGTCTGTAAAATCTCCTGGGAATACAATTGGTAGTAAAGGAGTAATAGGTTAAAACTTGGTGGTCGGCCGCGGTGGCCGAGCGGTCTGCGGCGTCGCAGTCACGGTGTGCACGGCCACTACGGTCGGGGGTTCGAATCCCCCCTCGGGCATGAATATTTGTGCCGTCCTAGTTCATAAGTAGTTTGTAAGTTTAGGGACTGATGACCCCGTAGTTAAGTCCCATAAGCTTAACAAACATTTGAACATTTTGAACGGTCTGCACGGCCGTTGCGTTTGGGGGTTCGAAGCCCCTCAGGCGTGGATGTTTGTGCCGTCTTTAGTATAAGCTAGTTCACAAGTAGTTTGTAAGTTTAGGGACTGATGAGCCTATAGTCAAGTCCCGTGAGCTCTACAAACATTTGAACATTTAAAACTTGGTGCGTGATATGGCGGTTTTCCATGACCGTTACTGTTTATGTGCTCATATCACATGAACTACGTGTCATACTGTGATACTATTTAGAAGGTACACTCGAATATATGCGTGTATACTGTCTGTAAAATTTCTTGCGGCTACAATTTGTAGTGTAGAAATTATAAATTGTAACGTCATACCGAAAGACGTAGTTTTAGTCGATGAACAGCGGAAAAGTAGTAAGCGAGAAGCTTTTTTCCTTCAGTTTTTTGATGTGGTTGTCAGTGAGTAAAAGTTTCATAAAGTTTTGAAATTATATTTAAAGTTTGTTGCAGGTCGCTAAGTACTGTTATTTTTATATAGGGTATTTATAAAGTCTCGTCCCATTATGTGGCAGTTACTTGCATCTCCTATTGTTTATGGCGTTATATCTCCTGAACCATGTGTCGTATGTGGTTCGTACTCCTGCATCAATTGTTGTCTCACTTAAGGAATGTGTGTACCAAATTTGGTTGAAATCGGTCCAATGGTTTTGGAGAAAATGGGCAGCATTGTCGCTAAATGCAGCATTTTTCACGCATTTCAATGTTTATGACGTCATATCTCGTGAACTATGTATTATACGCGATTCTTACATTTACGGCAACCGTCCTCGTGGATTGAAGCTTACGTGTACAAAATTTCATAAAGATTGGAAGAAAACTGTAGATTTGTATGCAACACGTACAAATATACGGACACACTGCTTTATATATTAGACTAGCTGAAAACCCGGCGTTGCCCGGGTATTTATCTCTTTATTCCTTTTTCAAGTATATATTCATTTGTATAAGGGCTGTATGTTTGTAAAATCTCTTGGAAATGCAATTAGTAGTAAAGAAGAAATAGATTAAAACTTGGTGCGTGATGGTGGGGGGGGGGGGGTTCCATGAACGCTATTGTTTATGTGCTCATACAGACTGGACTACGTGTCGTACTGTGATACAATTTAGAAAGTACCCTCAACTATATGTGTGAATACTGTCTGAAGAATTTTGTGAGGCTACAATATGTATTGTAGAAATTATGAATTGTAACGTCATACCGAATTGCGGAGTTTTAGTCCATGGACAGCGGAACGTTAATGTTTGTGTTCATATCTCATGAACTACGTGTCTTACTGCGATACAATTTAGAAGGTGCAATGAACTGTAGGTGTGTATACTGTCTGTAAAATTTCTTGCGGCTACAATTTGTAGTGTTCAAATTATAAATTGTAACGTTATACCGAGAGCCGTAGTTTTACTCCATAAACAGCGGAAAAGTAGTAAGCGAGAAACTTTTTTCCTTTCATCATTTTACTGTGGTTGCCAGCGAGAAAAAGTTTAATACAGGTTTGAAATTATGTTTAAAGTTGGTTGCAAGTTGCTAAGTACTGTCATTCTCATATAGTGTATTTCGAAAGTCTCGATGCATTATACGGCATTTTTTGAGATTTCTTTTGGTTATGACGTAATATCTTTTGAACCATGTGCCGTATGTGATTCTTAACTATGCAGCAATTGTTACCTCACGGTAAGAAATGTGTGTACCCAATTTGGTTGAAATCGGTCCAATGGTTTAGGAGAAAATGAGCATCATTTTCCCAAAATGCAGTAGTTTTTCGCGCATCTCATTGTTTATGACGTCATATCTCGTGAATTATGTATTATACGCGATTCTTACATTTACGGCAACCGTCCTCGTGGATTGAAGCTTACGTGTACAAAATTTCGTAAAGATTGGAAGAAAACTGTAGATTTGTATGAAACACGTACAAATATACGGACACACTGCTTTATATATTAGATGTATTGAATTTTATATTCTTCATTACCTACATTATTTACATTTTTATTACTTTTTGGTCCGAAATATGTTGACCATGAAACAGAGCAGTGTGATTTTCTATCGATTTTTCATTTCTTTATGAAGAGGTATTTCTCTGCGATATATCAATCCGTAGATGAATTACCAATCTCAATCCATTATTCGAACCTCCAATAAATCAGCTACAGCAGAAGAATGCGATGGTAGACCCATGTAAACAAAAACGATATTTTTATACATGTTTACCGACTGTCAAGAGTCAAAATGTCGAAAAAAATGCTGAACTACTTTACTTGAAAAATTTCGGATCCGACGCATATCAGCTGGCAGCCAACAAATAGGTCTGTAAAATTTGTTGACACACAGACAATGTCACATCGCCGTTACTTTTTACTATTCACTGAACGATGCGAGGCACGACAATAATAATAATAATAATAATAATAATAATAATAATAATAATAACAAAGTAGATTTGTAGAGACTTTTTGGCCGGCCGCGGTGGCCGAGGGGACTGAGGCGCTCCAGTCATGGTCTGCACGGCCACTACGGTCGGGGGCTCGAATCCCCCCTCGGGCATGGATATTTGTGCCGTCCTTAGGATAACCTAGTTGATAAGTAGTTTGTAAGTTTAGGGACTGATGACCCCGTAGTTAAGTCCCATAAGCTATACAAACATTTGAACATTTTTTATTTAGACTTTTCTGGTCTACAATTCAGTTTATTCAACTTTCGACTCGGGTGAAGGGTTAATGCTCTATCTGCAGTTAAATTTCGAGCTGTCAAAGGGCCATCGCAAACGGCCCAATTCTAGTGTTAGTAACCAAGGGGAGATCAAAATGAACATCCATACTTCCGACAATGTTCAAACGTAGTAAAATCAGTGAAAAGAGGATTCTCTAATTTAAACCATTCTTCTAGGTAAAGAAGGAAATTACATAAACATTGGAGAGTTTGTACCTATCCTTCGTGAAATGGTGTGGCGCGCCGACGTACAATGGCCGTTAATGATGGTGGGACGCAGAGCATGCGGGGGCGGAAGCTGGGCGGACGGCTGGCTGCGTGCTCGATGCTCGCTTGGCGGCGGGGGAGGAGCGCGGTGTACGTGGGCAGCGCCGCGACCGCTTCCCAGAACAGAAATGTAAACAGCGCAGAGAAGCTACCTACGCGCCTCCAGCGCTCTGGCTGCCGGCACCAAGTCACATTAGCCACCGTATTTTGTAACGTCAGGCAGAACAAACATTTAAGATAGGCGGATGCAACAGATGCTGGGAA
The DNA here is from genome assembly GCA_026315105.1 of Locusta migratoria. Taxonomy (NCBI): domain Eukaryota; kingdom Metazoa; phylum Arthropoda; class Insecta; order Orthoptera; family Acrididae; genus Locusta; species Locusta migratoria. The sequence continues at coordinate 461,126,182 of CM048755.1, forward strand.
ATCATATGCGATGCAAATAAAAATTAATTTTCTCAGCCGGCCGCGATGGCCGAGGGGACTGAGGCGCTCCAGTCACGGTCTGCACGGCCACTACGGTCGGGGGTTCGAATCCCCCCTCGGGCATGGATATTTGTGCCGTCCTTAGTATTAGCTATTTCATAAGTAGTTTGTAAGTTTACGGACTGATGACCTCGTAGTTAAGTCCCACAAGCTATACAAACATTTGAACATTTTTTTTTTTTTATTTTCTCATTATTCATAATAAATCATGTCCAGCGTATTTGTGCAGTTTTCAGTTTTACTTGTAGTGACAGCAGGAATGTCATACATTACCTACGTACCGGCAGCTTTCCATTTCTTACAATCCTTTTACGTATTTATCATAGCTAAAAGTGCGCCTTGGTTACACAGTGTTAGAGTGCCAGACTACAGATCAAATGGTCGCTGGTTCGATCCCCGCCAGGTCCTAGGATTTTTATCTGTCACTTCCGATTTCTTTCACCTCTGGCAGTATCACCCATGTGAAAAATACCGAGTAGCACCGTGGTTCGGAACCCACGTTAAACTGTAGGTCCCCCTATAACTGGCTGGGTAAGTCAGTTCGAAGGTCGGAGGAAGGCAACGGCATACCACCTCCAAACAGGACCATGCCTAGTGAAGCACTGTGGTGTTCAAACCAATCTTCGGATTGTTGACTGCTTTACCGTTTTTTTTTTCATATTTAAAAAGCGTATCTTGCTTATCAAGGTCATTTGGTCTGATAGTTGCCCTTATTGAAGTACATCTTGGTACTGCATTTACAGTGTCTAATTGTATCGTCAGTGAATTTGTGTCTCACGAAGAAAATTACATTTTAAACACTAACTACAATTGGTATGTGGACCATGCCTGTATTAAACTGTGATTAAGCTGGTATTTATTTTTTGTACAGAATTCCTTTGAAAAACAAATGCTAACAAAAAATGTTCAAATGTTTGTACAGCTTATGGGACTTAATTACTGGGTCATCAGTCCCTAAGCTTACAAACTACTTATGAACTGCTTACGAACTAGGACGGCACAAATATCCATGCCCGAGGGGGGATTCGAACCCCCGACCGTAGTGGCCGTGCAGACCGTGACTGAAGCGCCTCAGTCCCCTCGGCCACCGTGGCCGGCAAATGCTAACAGAACGTTGACTGGAACGAGTGGTGGCCTACAGAAAGTAGTCATGTGTGCTGTATTCGTCTTACCGATTCTGGCAAATGCTCTTTCCTGTCATAAATCGTAAATAATAACAGATTTAACTTTACAGTGCTAAGAGCTACACAAAAATCATGACGCCAAAACATAAATATCTAGGCCACTTATCAGTACTTTTCCTCAACAGCATGAAGAATAAAGCCTTAGAATAAAGTTTTAAAGTATTTATGTGCAACTACTATTGTCTGTTTTCTCTATTAATACCAACCAATTATATAAATATATTTCTTGACATATGAACGACGGTTATCCCTAGGGTGGATCTCACTAAAACTGATAGAAGTCAACGGTGTAACAACTGCAAATAGACGTTATAGAGAAATTCGCCAGGACCAACAGCATAATTACACAAATGAGCGTGTTATATTAAAATTATGTGAACAATGCAGTATTTCGAACACGGCAAAAATGTTGCTTTGATATATCGAAGTATATGAAAAGCGCACATATTTGGGAATTATTTCCCGAAACGCGTCGAGCGGGCGAAAAATAAGGAAAAATATCGACCGGATGTTATTATGGGACATACGGAACTACATGAATTCGTGGCAGTAAAAGGCTGTATCACTTAGCATGACGTTACAAAACATGGTGTGTAAGTTTTCAATTGGCTTCAAATATCGCGGCGCCTTGGCCAGTCAATGATGTTTATATATAATAGTACTGCTGCCGCGCAACTATCCACGCGGCAGCAACTAGTGGGAACCGGATTTTAACTGCCGGCGAAGGTAGGTGCCACAGTGTCTCGGACAGTCCTTTACGGACATAGCAGCAGGGCGCTGCCCAGCTGGTGGCTAGCGCGCCAGCAAGTGCGTTGTGGCGTCTCTTTCAGCCCCAATGAGCAATCTTTTGCCCACTTGGCAGAACCGACAGCGGAAGTAGGGTGGCGCCTCATTCACACGAGGTACTGTTTTGCAGCACTATGTACTTGACTGTTCCGACATTAAGCTCTCGGAAGTTGACGCCACTAGACTGACCGATAAATGAACGCTTGACTGGAGTCCAGCCATTGATGGAAATTTTTGGAACTACTAAACGATTCAGTTTTGCATGAGCTGCGTACTTCCCATCTTATGTTTCAGTCAATCATCTACAAACATAAAACTGGACAAAAGTTACGCAGTAGGCCGTCATTGCATGGTACGTAATTTATATGACATGTGCTGTGGACGCACCAACGGAGGCTTGTCTATTCTGTTTCCCTGTAATCATCTCGCAGTTCTAGTTGTTATAACGAAATGTGTTATAAATGTGTCAGAATAAATACGGCGAAAAAATTGACGCTGCGCTACACTGCAGATCATTTTGTCACCCCGTTTTCTTTCGAATTCATATGTTTTGGCTTCTCGAACTCGAGATACCTGTGACTATTAAGTCTGACGTTCGCTACAGATGACTTTCATTACTTACAAGATTTCAGGTGTAATTTGGTCAGTGGCATATTAGGCCTATGAAGACAGTATCCTTAACTGATTAAGTGGTAAAAGATTCACTATCGCTTATCTTCAGTTTCGTCTAAGGAGTTCTATTTAGAAGAAAACGAGTATATTTCTTGTGGCGTCGCAAGTTTGAACGCGTGCGCGCGCGCCACAGACATCGCCCACGGAATCGTCATATAGAGGCGCCACATGATAGAAAGTGGAGCAGGAGCGCCCTCTAGAGTAATTGGAGAAACGCTGGACAGTGCCGCGGGGTAGTTCACTACTGGCAGGAGACTCCGAGTAGTGACTTGTGTTAGTACGCCTGTGTTGGGGACAGATCCTAGAATTGTATTACGTTTGGTTAAAGTGGCACCTGTCACCGATGACAGTGTTAATACCAAGTTAAGTGTTTGTCCAATAAATTATCATCTATTATAAATGCTCTTGAGGTTGCAGAGTTCCAATCGGCCCGACTCCCACGTCCTCGGCCCCAGTCAGTTGCTCCGTTACGAGAGCGAGTCCGTAACTGCAAGATGGCAACACGGAGGAACCCAACAGTTGGCGACGAGGGGATCCTTTTTCTCTGCACCTCGTGACTCTGAACTTGTGACTTTGAACTTGTGAGGCCTCACTTTGTTAGAGTGTGTGGCACTTTCTGTTTCAGACGGCGGCTTCGTTAGTTTATCACACTTGTTAGCATAATTTCTGCAGTCTAACATAATGGATTCATTTTCAGCCGCACCTTCTAACCCCCAGGATACGTCTTTACTCTCTGTTGTTCAGTTGCAGATCAATCAAATTCAGCAGCTGCTACAAGCAGTGACATTACTGACGCAGCAGCAGGAACAGCGGCAGTAACAGACAGTGGTACAACAGCCGGCAACGGCGGCAGCCATCCCTCCGTTCCGCCCGTTCAACAAACAGCAAGAGGACTGGCAGGACTATCTGGCTCAGTTCGAACAACACCTAACTGCTCATCAAGTACCAGGTCAGAGCGTCAAACCTTTCTTTTTATCGGTAGTCGGCACAGAAGTTTTTCGATTGATTGAGAAACTTTTTCCGCATTTTTTTTTTTTTTTTTTTTTTTTTTTTTTTTTTTTTTTTTTTTTTTTTGTTAAGCTTATGGGACTTAACTACGGGGTCATCAGTCCCTAAACTTACAAACTATCTTAAACTAAAGACGGCACAAATATCCATGCCCGAGGGGGGATTCGAACCCCCGACCGTAGTGGCCGTGCAGACCGTGACTGAAGCGCCTCAGTCTCCTCGGCCACCGCGGCCGGCTTTCCGGATTCACGGCCTGATCAGGTGGAGTATAGCACGATTACTAGCATGTTGACTTCGTACTTTGAGGACCAAATTCTAGTTCTTTCGTCTGAAAAAGTTACCAGGACAGTCGAATAAAGAATGGCTTACGGAGCTGCCGGCCGCGGTGGCCGAGGTGACTAAGGTAGTCTGATTGCGGCAGCGGCGGTGTAAGGAGGTCGTGCGGTGCCTCGCTGCGGCAGCGGTTTGTTTACTTCCGCGAGGGGTAAGTCTGTTCGCTTACGCCAGCGTTTACTGTAGTGTGTATTGTGAAAATGAAAACGCAGTAATGGATAACATTAGTAGACGAGACACGTTGAAATTTACATTCGAACGAAAATTTGCCCGACCAACGTCCTTTGAATTTGAAGATTGGCTCATAGGAGTTGCTAAGATCCGACTCGAAGACATAATTGGATATCATATGTCGATTATCAATAGTGTCATGTATGTGAAAGTGGCATCTGCCGAATTATGTGAAAAAGTAGTGCAGGACACAGGTGGTTCATTGAAATTTAATCATAGAGACGGCAATATAGGTAATGTCACTGTTGATCTTGTTGGTTTCGGAGTTAGAACTGTTCGGATTTTTGAGTTGCCATTCGAGGTTCCAGCTGAAGCAATAAACTCGGTAATTGCTCCATATGGTAGAGTACTCAGCAATTTTGCCGAGAGATGGTCCAGCGCACATAAATTGCCTGTTTTGAATGGTGTTAGGCAACTGAAGGTTGAACTGTGCCGACATATACCGTCATATATAAATGTTTGCGGTTTTAGAGGCATTGTTATGTATGACGGTCAACCGAAAACCTGTGCCATTTGTAATTTACCAGGGCACGTTCGCGCTGACTGTGTCAAACGACGAATTGCTCAGCTCCCAACCAGTGAAACACTTCAGCCCCCGAATATGACTATCTTGCCAGCTACGTATGTAGCGGTCGCACGTGGTCAGCTGACAGAGCCATTAATTAGTGAGGTTCCTTTAGACAATATCCCACCTGATGACGTCGTGCAAGACATTGTAACTCAAATGGACATCCCGGAGAGCACGCCAGAACAGGCACCACAGAAAGAAGTCATTGACCAGTCTCCTCCACAATCAGCGGAAGAGATTCCGGTATGTAAAGAGGATACGGGGAAGCAGGAAACAGCTGACAACCAGACACCAGTAAGTCAGCCTGAGACCTTCACAGACGGGCAGAGTAGCTCTCCAGCAAAGTCACCACGAACCCACAAGAAACGACGACTGGCCCGCGAGGGGGCAGAGGAGAAGGCTGCTCCTTTACGAGCAAAGGCAAAAGAAGTGAAGGAAAAAATATGTGGAAAGTCACCAGATAGTTCAGCTAAACAGAAGCAGTCAACCAAGCCCAGTAAGGAAACCGCAGATATGACGTCCGACAAACTTACTTCGGAACATGCATACCCAACGCAGAACCAAGAACAGCAAAATACTTTGCCTTCCAAATTTATCACTGGCGTCGACTGGACAGGGGAGGTAGACATGGAGGACGCTTCCGGGGATTCTGGAAACGCAGCACATGATCTTCCAACTGCTGCTGCGGTGAAGAATAAAAATAGTACGGAAGCAATGGAAATACCAAAAGCGGAGAAAGAAGAGGACTCGGATTTCTATTAACTGTAGGCAATTTTCATTTCATAACCCACATGTGTGCTCGTCAAGCCTATAAAATTGCAACGTTAAACATCAGTAAGAGTCGCAGCTCCATTAGGCTCCGTCATATTCAAGATTTCCTGTATTCTGCTGATATTGATATTCTTTTTCTACAGGGGGTTGCAGACATTAAGTTAGAAGAACTATTCGGATACAACGTCATAGCAAACCCAGGTCGTGGTTCAGATTTGGGGACTGCTATCTTATTAAGAGAGGGAATTGTGGCGCAAAACATAGAAATGCTTGTCAACAATCGAGGAATCGCCGCCACCATCAATAACGTTAGAATTGTAAACATCTATGCCCCCTCAGGATCCAATAACAGGCGACGCGGAGCGGAGTTTTACACGGAGGAGATTCTTCCGCTACTTACATCAACGTCTGATCAGCTTATCGTGGGGGGAAATTTTAACTGTGTTCTGCACCCTAAAGATCAGACACCTAATTTTAACAAATCCGTGGAACTGGAACGGATAGTAAAGGATTTACTGTTAACAGACAGTTGGGAGCATAAGTATGGAGTAACTCCTGGTTTTACGTATGTGACAACTCATTCGGCAAGTAGATTAGACAGGATATATGTATCAGACAACTTAAAACACCAAATTATACATTGCGAGGTATGGCCAACTATTTTCACGAACCATGCTGCATATATTTGTACTTTAAACTTGCAGAAACAGGGAACGTACCGTAGTAAAGGAACATGGAAACTTAATATCTCACATTTAAATGATCAAGGATGTAAGGATGCCTTCACACATGCGTGGAATGAAAGTCTCGCCAAGTATAGGACATATAATTCGGCAATCAAATGGTGGCTACAATGTGCTAAACCCAAATTAAGGAAAGCCATGCTACATTACTCAAGGGAGAAGAACTGGTGGCTTAAGCGAACCATGGAATTTCACTACTCAAGTCTAAGGGAACTATATAAACTGGACGCGACAGTAATCGAGAACTACGCCGAAATTAAAAAAGTGCAAGCTAAACTACTACTTCTTAAACGAAAACAGTTAGAAGGTTTGAAAGATCTCGAACCCAGGACTCGCTACACAATGAAGGGACGTCAATCTACCATCTGGCACGTGAGAGTAAACGAGGACGACAGAAGATACTCACAGAACTAAAAACTAGAGACGGCGCAATCTTAACTCAACAGAAAGATATTAGAAATCAGATTCAGACTGTCTACACGGAATTGATGTCTGAGAAAACGATTGATGACAACGCCTTTGAAGAACTGACTAACAATTTAACGAACAGACTTACCCCTTCTGAATATGATGAACTTATAACACAAATAACAGAAGACGAGTTGGAAGATGTGGTGTTCCACAGTCCCAAGAATAAATCTCCGGGAAGTGACGGACTCCCGGTGGAGTTTTATCAAGCCTTTTGGTCGCAAATGAAGACACAACTGTTAGAGATATGTACAGAATTAATGAAACCGGATCTACAGGTTCCTCAAGAGTACAGTGAAGGACTTGTCGTCTTAGTCCCAAAGCGCGCAAATAGTAATGCTATCTCGAATCTTAGACCGATTACTCTTTTGAATAGCGATTATAAACTTTTTGCACGTATTCTTGCAAAAAGGATGAAAAATGTAATGAATACAATTACTGGACCTTATCAAACCAGTGTCGGGAGAGATAGAACCATCTATCAAACATTAGTTGATTACCGCGATCTAATATCGGTGGCAGACGCATGCAAAATTAAATGTGCAATAGTAAGCTTGGATTTTAATAAAGCTTTCGATAGAGTGAACCACCGATATTTGTTCAACGTCACGCGGTCGCTAGGTTTTCCCCTGAATTTCATCAGTGTAATAAGGAATCTATTACAAAATAGCATATCACGGGTGATTGTCAATGGACGACCAGGTGACATAATCCCGGTAAAAAGCTCCGTAAGACAGGGGTGCCCCATGTCGGCGACACTTTTTGCGATCGCTATAGAACCACTGCTATCCACACTGACGGCGCGTTTAAAAGGAATACAAATACACGGTCAGAAGTTAGCGTGTCGAGCTTATGCCGACGACGTGGGATTCCTGGTCAACGACGCGAATGAGGTAGACACCGCACTTCAGATAACTCGGATATATGAAAAGGCATCCGGTGCACTATTAAATTGGCAAAAATCGGGCATCATGAACATAGGCAAAGGAATAGGCTTGCCCAATCAGCACAAGTTGACAGAGGTGTCCAAGTTGCAATGTCTCGGTGTCGATTTTCGTAAAACAATTCGACAAACCGTTACCGCGAATTACAAACAGCTATTAGCTAAGATACGGGCGTGTGTACAACTGCACAGTGTCAGGAAATTAGATGAGCTGCAAAAAGTGGTGCTGGCGAATACCTACATCATGGCCAAGGTGAACTACGTGGCTCAAGTCCTGCCGATACCTCATGACATAGCGCAAAGAATGCTGGCAGCTCTTGGACACTTCGTATGTCGTGCACATATTTTCAAAATCAAGTACGACACCCTGACTCTCCCTTTGCTACTAGGTGGCTTGAATCTCATTGATATACACAAGAAGGCGCAAGCACTCTACGTATGCCAAACGTATAAACAATGGAAGCTGTCAACCAACACTTTGACTAGTCACCTGTTGGAAGAAATAGCCCCACTAGACCTACGACCGCCAATCAATGTCAGTCATTTATCACATGCCTTGCAGCACTTGAGGTGTTTTCTTATCGACTACAGTTACATACGAACGAGAATTCCTGAAAGAAAAATGACAACAGTTAAGGAAATATACCAGGCACTATTGTTAAACAAACAAAGAAATGCGATAGAATGGAAATTCCAGAATAACGACTGGAAAGCAACGTGGGAAAACACGTTCTGACTTACCTTCACAAGTAAAGGCAACGTGGTATATGACGGTTAATAGAAAAACTCCGACGATGTCCAGACTACATAAAATTCACATAAAAGACTCTCCCATGTGCCCCACATGTAATTTAGTCGACAGCGACGAACACCGTTTTGTCTGCAGTATCAATAAAGAAATATGGGAGTACACAAGGCAAAAGTTGGCGCAAGTCAGACGAACTTCGCCAAATACAATAACACCGGCCGATGGCCTCAACCCCGACACAATTCCATATCCAAAGACAAAACGAAATGCGGTAAATTGGATAATGGGCCATACCGTGTACTATATTTTTAGTACAGAACCAAAGAGAAAGGAGGACTTCATACACTACCTGATAATGCAACACGACCAGATACGAAGAAAGAAGAAATACAAGGAGCGTCATGCCAACTTCCTGATTAAAACTATAATGTAATACATACAGAACACTCAATCGGAGAAAGATTAAACAATAAGGAATATACATGGAAGATGTTCTTTTATTTTACTAACGTTTTTATTTTGCCTTTTTACAATAACAAGAACAAAATAGAAAAAAATTAAGGGGCATACTGTTTGCCGACGAAGGCATTTATGTTAATATAGCATTCAGTTATGATGTTATACTTACATAATGTGTTTATATGTACAGGTACTATGTCCCTTTCAAAGAAGACCTATTTAGTTACTTAAAGTCAATTTCTGTGCCTGGAAGAAATCTTTATTTTTGCTCTCGATAAACACGAAAGGTAATAGAGAGAGATTTATTTTACAACATTTTATATTTATTTTACAACTATTTTAATGAAGTTCAGAACAGAACGGTATACAAACCGCAACAACAAACATGGTAACGGATAATATACAGAAGCAAGACTTTTACTTCATTTTCAAGAATTATTTCGTTTAAAGGCGCAGAAGCCGGGCCGAGAAGGCAAAAAAAAAAAAAAAAAAAAAAAAAAAAAAAAAAGCCGCTCCAGTCACGGTCAGCACGGCCACTACGGTCGGGGGTTCGAATCCCCCCTCGGGCATGGATATTTGTGCCGTCTTAGTTCGTAAGTAGTTCATAAGTAGTTTGTAAGTTTAGGGACTGATGACCCCGTAGTTAAGTCCCATAAGCTTAACAAACATTTTAACATTTTTGCTTACGGAACTAAGGGGTCTGACTAGGCAGTGTAAATTTGTGTGTTCATGTTCGTACAGTGTCATGTTGCGGGGCAGTATTACGCAGAATATTCAGAATTCTAGAATTCGTGCGGCTATTTTGAGACAGCCGGATCCTTCTCTTGACACTGTGTTACAATTAATTGAGGCTCAAGATACTTATGACGTGGCTGAGTGTGAAATGTCAAGTGCTAGTATTAATGTGGTGAAGTGTAATGCGGGCCGCACCGGGCCGCATGTTTCCAGTGATAAACAGGCACCTGCTGGCGTTACCAATCCGAGGCAAAACAAACAAGGTTTCTCGTTCCCGGCTACAACGCGCCGACAAGTCTTCAAGTGTTAAATCTTGCCCGAAACGTATTTCTCGCCATAAGCGGGCGCAGTGTCCGTCCAGGAACGCTATTTGCTTCGCATGTAACAAGACAGGCCATGTGCAAGCCGTGTGTATGAGTAAGTTCTCAGTGCCAACAGGACAGGTTGCTTCCTCGCGCAAACCAGTGCCTTTCATTAATGTCATAAACTCGGTTGTGCAAAATGACTGTTGTGACGATTCACATGCAAAGACAATGTGCTTGCAGTCTGTGCCTACTACTTGCTATTACTTCTGCTCCTGCTACTGATACAAATGCTGCTACCGCTCCAAAGACTGATACTGAGCCGGCCGCGGTGGCCGAGGTGACTGGGGCGCTCCAGTCACGGTCAGCACGGCCACTACGGTCGGGGGTTCGAATCCCCCCTCGGGCATGGATATTTGTGCCGTCCTAGTTCGTAAGTAGTTCATAAGTAGTTTGTAAGTTTATGGACTGATGACCCCGTAGTCAAGTCCCATAAGCTTAACAAACATTTGAACATTTTTGAACTGATACTGATTCAACTGCTACTGCTGCTACGGCCACTGTTCCCAATACTTGGGCGCCTATTGCTGCTGCGCATGTTGCTACAGCTGACGCTCCTTGTGTTACTGGTTTGGTTCCTGATCATGTGCCGACTAATTGTGCTTCAGAGCTTGCTCATTCGGTGGCTACTGTAGTTTCAGGCGACAATTCGGGCGATAACAGTGACAACGCTGTTAGTGATATTCCTTCTCTCTCGCGCAAACAGGTTGTCCAGACACAGTTAGTCAAGTCACAGTTTCTTTGCTTGTGGCTAACAGACATGTACAGTTGCAGTTAGGTACGGGCGCGTCAGTTACGTTGCTTAACCGGCGCACATATGAGTAAATGGGTTCGCCAAATCTTTCCCCTGCCAGACAGATTCTGTCAGCTTACACCGGTGAGGACCTTCCCGCGTTAGGCTCATTCAGTATGCCAGCTACATTTCAGGATGTGACAAGGACAGTTTCCTTTCTCGTTTTGCAGGCACGTTCCACACAAAATATTTTCGGACTTGATGCCTTTGATCTCTTTGGATTGTAAACTCCGAAGGATGTTTTGCAAGTTTCGTCTATTGTGCCTACTGATAAAATCAATGAATTGTGTTCAAAGTATAGTGGGTTATTCGCGGAAGGTATAGGATGTTCATCTAGTTTCTTCGCGCACGTCTTACTCAAAGAGAATGCCAAACCGAAGTTTTGCAAAGCCAGACCGGTGCCGATCGCAATCCGTGATCAAGTAGCAGCGGAACTACGACGTTGTCAAGATAATGCAGTCATTAAGCCAATTTCTGCTAGCCAGTGGGCGTCTCCCCTAGTGATTATACGGAAACCTTCTGCCCAGTTGCGGTTGTGTGCCGATTTTAAATCGACGGTGAACCCACAGACAATTATAGATACGTATCCGTTACCTCGTCCGGAGGAATTGATGGACAGGCTTGGTGAAGCGCGGTTCTTTTCCAAAATTGACCTAGCGGAGGCCTATTTGCAGGTACCATTGGACGTACGTTCTAAGAAGTTTTTTGTGATCAGTACTGCCGCGAGAGACCACGAACACCAACTGCCGGCGTGGCGCAGGGGATAGCGTCACGGACTGCAGAGCAGAAGGTCGCCTGTTCAATCCCGCCCACCGGCAAAAATTTATTTCATTGTAATTGACAATTCCGGAAGGTTCTACACCTTTCTTATGTTCACTTGTAAATTCTACTTGTTTCTTATGTTAACTGTTCTTCTAATTTCTGGTAAATTCTGTCTGTGTATAAATAGCAGAGCACTCTGCCTGAGAGACAGTCAGTGCTGCGTGTATGTTGAGTTTGTAATAAACGTGCTTTCAGTATAAGTGCTGTGTTTAGTTGCCTTCGAAGTCAAGCCTACTTCCATTGCAACGTGACATTGTTTGGTGGAGGTGCCGGGTACACTGTGCAACAGCTGCATCACCGTGGCTCCGATTAGGCAACGTAAAAGCCGTCGCTTACACAGACTGGAACCGGAATACAAGGGATACACCGAGTACATCCTTCCAAAAGTCCGTATTATTAGAAGAACGATGGAGACGAAACCAGCAATAAGCCAGCTGCACATCAGACACCCGTCGGTGTTCTCTGGAGATGCTGGACAGGACCCCAACAAATGGCTAAAAGGGTTCGACCGAGTCGCCAAGTACAACAGGTGGGATCATACGATGTGCTTGGCCAACGTTTATTTCTACCTGGATGGAACAGCCCAGCAATGGTTCGAAAACAATGAAGAGAAGTTGAATGACTGGGAGACGTTCCAGGAGGAACTTAGGAAGACGTTTGGAGATCGCCAGCTACAAATCCGCTCGGCGGAAGAACAACTGAAGAACCGGGCCCAACAACATGGTGAGCCGACACAGTCGTACGTACAGAGTGTTTAGGCCCTGTGTAACGTAGTCAATCCGAACATGACTGAAGCGGACAAAATCACGCACCTGATGAAGGGAATTGCAGAAGATATGTACCAAGCTCTTCTGATAAAAGACGTCGCTACGACAGAAGAGTTCATCAAGTGGTGCCAGCGTATTGAAGAGATGCAACAAAGGAGGGTCGGACGCAAGAAGTATGACAGACTCCCAAATGTAGTCCCTATGGCCGTTGTGGAAGACCAGCAGGACTTGGCTTCTCTCATACGACAAATCGTGAGAGAAGAATTACAACAGTGCATGGCAGCCGGGACTATTAGACCGAGCGAGCATCAGATTATGGCCATGGATGTGAGCCCTGTAAGTCACGAGGTAGCCGACGCCGCTGAGGACGAGGTATTTCAAACATTAGCTCCTGTCTGCCCCGTCAATCGCACCCGACGTGAAGAATGGCGACGCTCTGCTATGACCTACGCTGCAGCCGACAAACGGCAGCCCATGAACCGACCGACGCGACCACAGCCAACTCCCCGGTAACTATGACGCCCCGCAGAAGAACAGACGTCTGGAGGACAGAAGACAAGACCCCGCTGTGATTCCACTGTGGACGCCCTGGACATGTCGTACGCTACTGCAGAGAGAGGAGGCGAGTATTCGATGATTATTTTGCCGCAAGACGTCAGCCGTCGGAGCAGTTCTATCCAAGGCAGTCACCTGCTGATGAGTTCAGTCGACCTATGGGAAGAAGCCCATCGCCGTACCCTAGACGAGGTCGCTCCCCGACGCGCCGCAGCCGTTCACCGTCGCCGTACAGAGGTACCAGCCGCTCCCCTAGCCGCCGAGCCCAGGAAAACTAAGAGAGGCGACCAACCACGGAGGTGAGGCCGCCGCAGATGAAAATCCTCCATGGACGACAGTCGCCAAGATTTCGGGAAATCTCATCGACGTCATAATCGACGGCCAACCTGTCCGGGCACTTGTTGATTCAGGAGCCTCTTTTCTGTATTATCGGATAATTACCGCCGCACACTAAAGAAGACAATGTCTTGTGATACGGGAGCAACTGTGCTGAAGGTCGCGAATGGAAAGAACATCCATCCAGCAGGAACTTGTGTCGCAAGAATAACCATCAACAACAGGAGGCAGCCGTTTGAATTTGTCGTGTTAACAGAATGTATTCACAGTGTCATCCTCGGATGGGACTTCCTTCAGGCATCCCAAGCTATCATTGACTGTGGAAGATCTGAGCTGCAAATTGAAGAAGTTGTTCCGCCAGATACACGTAATACAGAATTTTCTGGGAAGTTATTCGTCGTTGACAATGTGACGATACCGCCGTTGACAATGAGAAGAGTTGCAGTCACAAACACAGATGACTGGTTAAACTGTGAAGTTCTTGTTGATAGTAAAAAGTTTATCAGGCTCACAAAAGAAATTTACATACCAGCGGCTATCATAAGCACTACCAGTGGTCAAGGAGACATTTGGATCACAAATTGTCACGAGCAGTCGCAAATTATCCCCAAAGGAATGTGTATCGGGACAGCTGAACCAATACAGGACGGTGAGCTCAACGTCATCAGTGAAGACCCATGCCCTGCTGTTAGTACAGACAACACGCTGGAGGAAGCAAACGTGGAACTGCCAATAGGGCCTGGACTGACCAAGGAACAACGCCAGCGGGTGTTAGGTATACTACGCCAATTTTCGGGTGCATTCACACCTCAGCAGGGGAAAAGTCAGACGAAACGGCCCACGATAAAGCACCGTATCAATACTGGGGATCATCCGCCAATTAGCCAGCGTTCGTATAGGGTGTCGCCAGCTGAAAGACGGATAATTCGGGAGGAAGTGGACAAGATGTTGCAAGATGACATTATTCAACCTTCGGAGAGTCCTTGGTCGTCTCCGGTGGTCCTCGTAAAGAAGAAGGATGGCACGTGGCGATTCTGTGTCGACTATCGGCGGCTGAACAGAATCACAAAGAAAGATGTCTACCCATTGCCGCGTATTGACGACACCTCAGATTGCTTGAAAGGAGCTACATACTTCTCAACTATGGACATGCAGACAGGTTACTGGCAATTCGAGGTTGACGAAGCTGACAGGGAGAAGACAGCTTTTATTACACCTGACGGCCTCTATGAATTTAAATTAATGCCATTTGGATTATGTAATGCTCCAGCCACATTCGAACGCATGATGGACAACTTGCTTCGACACCTTAAGTGGACGACGTGTCTCTGCTATTTAGATGACATTGTCGTTTTCTCGAAAACATTTGAAGAACATCTGAGTCGCCTGTCAACTGTGTTGAAGTGTGTTCGGGCTGCAGGTCTCCGCCTCAATCCAAAGAAGTGCCTCTTCGTCGCCAAAGAGATAAAAATCCTGGGGCACCTAGTCAACGGAGATGGTGTCCGTCCTGATCCAGATAAAGTAAGGGCAGTCACAGAATTTCCAACTCCTCAGCACATTCGTGATATGAGAAGTTTTCTCGGGCTGTGCTCATACTACCGACGTTTCATAAAAGGATTTTGTAACAAGGCACGTCCACTACAAGAACTTCTGCAGGGAGACGCCAAATTTTATTGGGATGAGACAAAAGAAAGAGCTTTCCGAGCACTTAAGGAGGCTCTAACTTCCGCACCAGTGCTAGCCTTGTACGACGAGAATGCAGAAACGGAACTTCACACAGACGCCAGTGGCTATGGGATTGGTGCAGTGCTTGTACAAGTTCAAGAAGGTGCCGAAAAAGTGATAGCCTATGCGTCAAGAGTACTCTCAAAGTCCGAGATAAACTACTCTACAACTGAAAAAGAATGTCTCGCGGTTATCTGGGCTATCAACAAGTTCCGGCCGTATTTATTCGGCAAACCATTCACCTTCGTGACAGACCACCATTTCTTTGTGTTGGCTGACTAGCTTGAAGGATCCATCAGGTCGACTAGCAAGATGGGCACTAAGACTCCAAGAGTACGATGTCACAGTGGTATTCAAGAACGGGCGCAAACACAAGAATGCCGACTGCCTTTCGAGGAATCCATTAGTTGAACACAACAGCATTAATGAAATTTCAGCCCTCACTCAATTAGATGACGTTACAGCTGAACAGAGGGAAGATCCAACACTATTAAAAATGATAGAGGCCTTGGAGAAAGGAGAACCGGGCAATTGAGAGTTCCAACTTATAAACGGAACATTGTACAAGAGAAACTACGATCCACTGGGCCCTAAATGGCTACTTGTTGTTCCAGCTCATCTCCAGCCTGCTATTCTCAAATATTTCCATGATGCTCCAATATCCGGTCATCTGGGATTCGTGAAGACCCTAGACAGAATCAGACGCAGGTATTACTGGAAAGGTCTCCACCGATCTGTCAAACACTATGTGAGTCACTGTAAAGAGTGCCAGCGACGGAAGCATGTGCCGCAATCACCTCCAGGACATCTCGTACCGATTCCGCCGGCAGCAGCTCCATTCCACCGAGTTGGGATCGATCTTTTAGGGAGGTTCCCGAAGTCGACAACCGGTTACCGTTGGATAATAGTCTGCACTGACTACCTCACACGCTACGCTGTCACCAAACCTGTGCCGACTGCAGAAGCTCCAGAGATCGCAAAATTCCTTGTAGAAGACATTATTTTGAAGCATGGAGCACCACGTGTCATGATATCTGATCGTGGAAAAGTATTCCAGTCAAAACTAGTATCAGAGGTAATGTCACGGTGCGACATTGTCCACAGAATGACAACTGCATACCATCCTCAGACAAATGGTCTTACGGAACGTTTTAACAAAACGTTAGCCGACATGCTGTCGATGTACGTCGATGTTGAGCAGAAGTATTGGGATACAATTCTGCCAGTCGTGACATTTGCTTACAATACCGCAAGACGTGCACTCGGTTTTTCCTGCTCCATGGCCGTGAAGCTGAGACGACAATGGATACACTGTTCCCGTCCCAACCGGACGACACTCAGGATGACTATGTTAAACAGCTCATCACCAGGGTCGAAGAAGCAAGACAGCTGGCTCGCATACGGACACTGGACGCCCAGGAGAAGGACCGTCAGCGGTATAACGACAAGCACCGACCTGTTGTGTACAGACCAGGAGATCTGGTATGGATTTTTACCCCTGTTCGGAAGGTTGGACTGTCAGAAAAGTTATTGAAGCGATACTTTGGTCCGTATCGTGTCATACGCCGCCTGTCAGACGTCACATACGAAGTTGAGGATTATGAGCCGTCGTCGAAACGTCAAAAACGAAGAGACATTGTTCACGTCCTGCGCATGAAGCCTTACTACGATCCTGAAGAGCAGGTAGACGACAGTGGCTTCTTGTTCAAGGACTTTAAGGACGGTAATGTTCCTGATGAAGCAACGACAGGAACGTCTGTCGTCGATAATCGCGGAGAAGGGAAGGATTCTCTTGAACTGTCATACAGAGGACCCATGACACGGTCAAGATCCAGGACATTGCAGCTGGCTCCACAGGGATCATAACAGCGGGCCGCTGTTTCTCCAGGAGAGGGAGTAATGCCGCGAGAGACCAAGAACACCAACTGCCGGCGTGACGCAGGGGATAGCGTCACGGACTGCAGAGCAGAAGGTCGCCGGTTCAATCCCGCCCACCGGCAAAAATTTATTTCTTTGTAATTGACAATTCCGGAAGGTTCTACATCTTTCTTATGTTCACTTGTAAATTCTACTTGTTTCTTATGTTAACTGTTCTTCTAATTTCTGGTAAATTCTGTCTGTGTATAAATAGCAGAGCACTCTGCCTGAGAGGCAGTCAGTGCTGCGTGTATGTTGAGTTCGTAATAAACGTGCTTTCAGTATAAGTGCTGTGTTTAGTTGCCTTCGAAGTTAAGTCTACTTCCATTGCAACGTGACAATACGCATGCCTGCCTCTTTGAGTTCCAAAGACTTCCGTTTGGGAGTGCATCAGGACCGGCAATTTTTCAGAGGTTTTTAGAACAATTGACAGCGTCGGTGCAATGTTGTTCGAACTACCTTGATGACATCGTGGTGTCAGGTCGCACGACGGAAGAACATTTAGCAAATCTTGAGAGCTTATTCAAAGTGTTGTCCGCAGAAGGCCTCAAATGCAATAAGGATAAATGCTCGTTCTTCCATACAGAAATTGAGTGTCTTGGCCACATAATAAATGCTCAGGGAATCCACCCATTGCAAGCGCACCTACGTGCTATCAAGGACTTGCCTCCACCCAACAACATCCAGGAACTGCTGGCAGTAATGGGAAATTTGAATTATTATTTCCGATTTATTCCTCAGGCCTTCCAAATTGCGGCGCCCTTGCACCGGCTGCGTCGCAAAAATGTCCCATTCGTGTGGTCCAAAGACTGTCAGGTGGCATTCGACAGACTCAAACATGCTTTGCTTATTCATGCTTGTTTAACACATTTCGATCCTAACAAGGCGGTAGTCCTGGCTGTGTACGCATCCTCCTCTGGATTAGGCGCGATTTTGTCTCACAGGATCGGATCGGTGGACCGTCCGATTGCCTTTGAATCGAAGCTTTTGACTAAAACCCAGGAAAACTACAGTCAGATAGAAAAAGATGCTTTAGCTATCGTATATGGGGTCACGAAGTTTCACCACTACTTGTACGGCCGCAAATTCTACTTGCTTACTGACCATGAGCCTTTAACTTCGCTGTTCAGTCCCAGGAAGCCAGTTCCGCCAAGGACAGCGCAAAAATTGCAACGATGGGCCTTGCTTTTGTCTAACTACAATTACGAGATTATGTATCGCCCCACGACGCAGCATGCCAACGCGGACGCTTTGTCCCGTTTGCCTGTAGGACATGGCGCACAGTTTGACTCCTTAGACGCGGCATGTTTGCACATTGATGCCGCCGACGCATCGGTTGTTCAGGATTTTCCTTTAAATCATCGCCGCATAGCCCAAGCAACTGCTGTCGATGTAGATTTGCGTGTCCTCCTGCAATTTGTCCGCTCTGGTTGGCCCACAAGATCGCAGGATATTGCTTCACCGTTTGTGCGTCGTTTCTTTGCGCAGAGACATGCATTGTCTGTCAGACAAGGGGTACTTTTGTTATATATCGACAGTGACCAGACTAGTGCGCTTGTTCCCCGGTCCCTCCAACAGGAAGTGCTTCAGTTGTTACATCAGGGACACTGGGGTATTGTCCGGACTAAGCAGTTAGCCCGACGTCATTGCACGTGGCCAGGAATGGACACGCAAATTGAGAACATGATGTCACGCCGCACCGCGTGCGCGCAGCACCAAGCGACCCCACCGCAACGTTTCCTTGCAGGGCCACGCCCCAGCGACCCCTGGCAGCGACTACACTTGGATTATGCTGGACCCTTTTGGAATACCCGATGGTTGGTGGTAGTTGACACCTTTAGTAGATTCCCGTTTGTCGTCCCCATGACATCGACAATGGCAGCCAGTACTACTGAAACGATACTGTAGTATCATTCCATTAAATCCTTGTATACTACAGTGTACGTTACTTTCATCTGATTATCATTTCGTAAAAGTGCCACTATAATGGGAGATGTACTAGGTGGAGATAAGAATGCTTTATTATTTATTAAAATTGTTATTGCAGGACAAATAATTGAGCGCCGCTCACATAAGGAGCTTTGCTCCACAGTACCCAACTCATCTTATACCTTATGTGATTGTGTGTGTGAGGGTCTGTAAGTGTGCATGAAGCCGCGGCTGGGAAGGCAGAGATGCAGAACACTCGGTAGGTTTGCCAACTTTAGTTTTGGGGTGTGGCAGAGAGGTTTCCTTGGGGATGAGATGGTAAAGTGGCTGCGACTTGCGAGTTCCTTCAGAATTCGGAGGTTGGCAGAAGATCCCGTTAGATCACAAGCCAATGAGGGCGCGGCTACTCGCGAACTGGAACGGGAGGATCGGTTAGGACGGGGAGCGGCCACGAGAGGGAGAACGTTTCCGGCTGTCGTAGAGGAAGGATGTGAGTATGGTGGCCTCCATGGTAAAGTATCAGGAACTGTGTTGGTTGCTAATTCTGTCTCTATTTCAGCGGGGAAATGATTTTGTATAATGGGAATGTTGTGCATTGCTACGTGGGTACAGTATGAGAGAGTAAAGAATGTACGGTATGAATGTAAGGTTACGATCCTTGTCTCAATCCATTGGTGATACATTTAGTGAATGAATATTTTGTATTTTGGCTTTAAAATGATGATAGGGAGATATACAATGAATTTAATAAACTTGTGTAAATAGTTAAACATTTCGTCTCTAGTTGTTTTTATGAAATTCTGAGTTCCATTTTTGCTTAATGATTAAAAGGAGAGTGAGAATATTTAATTGGGAATTGCGAGAATATAAATGGGGGAATTTCATCTAGTAAGGGAACTGCCACCGGCATGCTATCAGTTGCTGCAGTCTTTTGTGTGTAAAAAGTCGTTATCCGTTGCAATGCAATTTTATCAGGGCAATAACATCTGCTTTTAACACCGAAAATAATCACTGAGCAAGGCGGCAACTGGTAGGAAGCGGAGGGTGGTTAACTTACACTATCAGTGCCTTGACTTCCATCTTTTGCATTGAAGGTATACCAGAAACATTTGTCTTCGACAATGGACCTCAATTCGTGTCACGTGAATTCAGTTTTGCCAGGTGAACGGTATTGACCATGTCACCACCGCGCCGTTTCACCCCCAGTCTAATGGAGAGGCAGAACGGTTTGTACGATCCTTTGTCACACATGGTCATGCTGCGCGGAACTCATTCCAGGGAACAAGCGTTGCAATTATTCCTTTCTACGTACCGCACGATGCCACGTGACGGACCTTCGCCGACCGAACCGCTGCACGGCCGCCCGCATCGGACACTTCTTCATTTGCTGCAGCCTTCCACACGCAGTGCGGGGCAGTATGGCGCATTGCATTTTCAGGTGGGCGATCCCGTACTTCTTCGCACCTTCCGGGGAAGTCAACGCTGGGAGCCCGGTATTAGAGGTCTGCAAATCGCCGGTTTCGCTCGCTCGTACTCGGTCGAGTGCACAACGCTCGGCGGTAGCGCGGCGAGTGTGTACGCTCGCAGCGAGCGTGTTGACACTCGAACGAGGCTGCGTGGGGCGGGGCGGGCAGAGACCGCGCAGCGTAGTGCTGCCGCTGCACTCAGAAGGAAACTTGCCCAAGTGTCACTCTTCGATTTTTATGAAATTTGCATATATTATAATACATGAAAAACTATGGGGCACGTAATTTCTTTTAGCGGCTGAAAAACATATTTAAGGGGTGAAACGGTCCCTCCAAAATTGGGGCTAAAATAGAAAAATTGCGATAACTTAGAGATTAGTGAAGCGATTTTAATGATTTTTGGTATGAAAGTATCTTTTGATAAAAGTCAAATTTCATAGATTGAACTTGGGTTAAATCTAAACAACTTTCTGAGCAAAAAATTGCTCTCTTTAGGGGTAGTTTCCCCCCTAATTATCACTCCCCTTGCAATGCACCTAGGCCGGTCTCTTATCAAAAGATACTTTCATACCAAAAATCATTAAAATCGCTTCATTAATCTCTAAGTTATCACGACTTTTGCATTTTAGCCCCAATTTTGGACGGACCGTTTCATCCCTTAAATATGTTTTTCCACCGCTTAAAAATATAAAATGACAAAATAAAAAAATAAAAAAAATAAAAAACATAAATAAATAAAAATACGTGTCCCACAGTTTTTCATGTATTATAACAAATCCAAATTTTATAAAAATCGGAGAGTGACAGTTGGATAGGTTTTCTTGTCAGTCGCTACGACAGCGGCTCGGTGTCTCTGAGGTGTGCGCTGCTGTTGCGTCTGACGCAATCATTTGCTCGTTAAGACGGCAAGTAACACCTACCCCTAAACAGTGACCAAAAGTCCACAAATTGGGAACAAGAAAGTAAGAAAGATCATGGAAAACTCATTTCGTAAATGATCTTAGCACAAAAACTTTATGTTAATCACGTATAATAACTTGTATGGTAAAGTACAAAATGGGGAACTGAATAGCTAGTTTAACTGGCTCGTGATAACAGCTATAGAAGCACCCAGGAAAGAAAACGATTCTAAATTTCGCAGTCAGGATTTATTCTCTAGCGTCTACTTCCCTCCCGACACTCGCCTTGGACTCTAGCGACGCTGCGATGGGCGACCGAGTGGCGAGCGGGCAGTGTGGACGGTCGGGCCGGTCGAGCGTGCGCCGCTCGAACGAGCGTGCAGGAAGTCGAGCGCAGCCACACGCCTTGTCGCAAGCTACAGTACCGACACCTGTCGGACTGTCATAGAACTACATGTGCCACGCGATTCGAGCGAGCAACCGAGCGAGGTGCAGACCTCTACCCGGTATCGTTCAGCGCGTGCTGGGGCGCAACATGTTTTTGATCTTGTCCTCTGCCACAGGGTTGCAATGCCGCCGCCATGCTAATCAGCTGCGCTCGGGCCGAATGCGTGACCCTGCCGCCCAGCTTTTGCTTTCAGATCGATCACGCAGCCGGGGTCCGCAGCAGCGGCCCCGAGCACCGCCGCAGCCAGAGGCGGTCCCGATGGATGTCGACGCATCCCCGCTGCCGTCGTCGCAGCTCGCACCGCCATCCCTGCCGGCCCAGCAACCCCGGTCGCCGCAGACGTCGCCTCGGCGTAGGGATGGGAAAAACCGACCGGTTAAAATCGATACCGGTATTTTAGTTTTGAATAACCAGTTTTTTTCGCTATTTATTTGGTGTCGGTTGTAACCGGTTTCTTTTAGTTATTGCCAAGAACCGGATAAAAAAACCGGTACGACTACCTCCTGTAGTAGTGGTTCAAATTGTGTTTTTTGTAAATAATTTTAGAAAATTAAAAATAGACCCTAATAGTTAGGGCTATTCCTAAAATTTCCACGGCTGTGCTATATTAGGTCATCGCAGAAACTAAGAAAAGCGATCAGTGATAATTTAAGAACAATCCCGGCACTCAGAAAAGCGCAACAAACGCGTGAAATAAGAACTTACAGGCTGGTGCAGCTGCTGAGGCACCGATGCACCTGTTGCCGTGTGGCGTGGCCTATTAGACGACGCGCGTGCACCGGCATGGTACGAGACTTGCCTCCGTCTGGGCATGTGGCAGTTCCTTGCTGTCGTCGCCAGACATCGGTTGTGTCTTAAATGGCACCATCCCGAGTGTGGAAGTACTTCACGAAGTACGGGAGCGGTGAGGTACAATGCTCCATTTGTTTTAAAAAGCTGAAAACGGGTGGAGGTACTACAAACATGCTGTGTCATTTAAGGAGAAATCATCCAAAATGTTCCTTGGAAGAGAAGGTAAATTCGATTCATATACCTATTTTGTAAGTGATGTACTCTAAGCTTGGAATACTAACTTTTAATGTATTCTCATATTGTTGTGCTAACAAGTTTTATTAATGTGAATCCTTGAAAGCGAGGGGCTTTTTTAATAACCAATATGGGTTTAGGTAACATTGATCATGAGGTGCGTCGCGAGGTAGCCGTGCGGTCTGAGGCTCCATGTCACGGACTACGCGGCTGCTCCAGTCGGAAGTTCGAGTCCTGCCTCCTCCCTCGGTCATGGATGTATATGTTGTCCTTAGCGTAAGTTAGTTTAAGTTAGATTAAGTAGTTTGTAAGGCTAGGGACCGATGACCTAAGCATTTACGTCTCATAAGAACTCACACCCATTTGAACATTTTTTGATCATATGGTACAGAGCTTTCCTAGTTCAATTTGCGTAAATTTACACTGACAACAATCATACTGTTAGTCGGAACTGTGACTTTAGTTTTCGAAATACTTCTGCAGCACTGATTGAAGTTCATTTACTGACTGTACCTTATATATATTGTGTATATAACGAGATATTCGTCTGCGTTGGCTCACAAGTCCAACTTATGGAGTGGTTGGCTCAATATTCGCAACTGCTGGATGGAAATACTAGGCCAGTAAATCTGTATGCTTCGTATATCGTCTTCTACGGACTCCTGGCTAGGCTTACACACACTCAAGAAGACGTAGTATTGGGAGGGGATCTTGAAAAATATGGGAAGACTAGGGATTTGTCGTATAACGTAAATTTACATAAATTTTAACTAAATGTCGTAAGTTTCGGTTTCGGCTGAAACTAGAAGAACCGACGATTACGGTTTCTGTTTCGGCCGCAAAATATGTTTCGTTCGAACTCTACTGGAAATAACAGCAATAAAACCGAAAATCGGTTATTTAAAAAAGCCGGTTATCTTGAGCAATTTTTACGGTGCGGTTAAACTGGAGATGAAAAGAACCGGTATAACCGAAAATCGGTTGTTTCAGCGATAATCGCCATCCCTACCTGGGCGCCCCACTGCTGCAGTCCCAGCGTCTGTCGCCCTGGACGACGGCGTGCGCCCTTCTCTTGGTTTCCCCAGCGTTTCCTTGGGAGCGCAGGGTGAATACCGGGGCGCGGACGGGAGCCTGTCACCGGCTCAAGTCTCGGCTCCCGCCCCCTCAATAACGTCGTCGTTCAGACCTAACCTCCGCCGCCGTCGCGGACAACAGCCCTGCACGACGACGGCGCGACATTTTCGGGGGGAGGATTGTGGCGTCGCAAGTTTGAACGCGTGCCACAGACATCGCTCACGGAGCCGTCATATAGAGGCGCCAGAGGATGCGGTCTAAAGCGTCTCGCTGCGGAGCGCGCGGTTGCTCGCCGTGGAGGTTCGAGTCCTCCCTGGGGCATGGGTGTGTGTGTTGTCCTTAGGTTAGTTTACCTAGGTTTAAGTAGTTTGTAAGCTACGGACTGATGACCACGCAGTTTGGTCCGATAGATTTTTTAAGAAAAAAAAAAAAAAAAGGGAGCAGGAGCGCCCTCTAGAGTAATTG
This sequence comes from Locusta migratoria, assembly GCA_026315105.1. Lineage (NCBI taxonomy): Eukaryota > Metazoa > Arthropoda > Insecta > Orthoptera > Acrididae > Locusta > Locusta migratoria. The sequence continues at coordinate 461,150,475 of CM048755.1, forward strand.
GAGAAACGTTGGACAGTGCCGCGGGGTAGTTCACTTCTGGCAGGAGACTCCGACTAGTGACTTGTGTTAGTGCGCCTGTGTTGGTGACAGATGCTAGAATTATATTACGTTAGTTTAAAGTGTCACCTGCCACCGATGACAGTGTTAATACCAAGTTAAGTGTTTGTCCAATAAATTATCATCTATTATAAATGCTCTTGAGGTTGCAGAGTTCCAATCGGCCCTACTCCCTCGTCTTCGGCCCCAGTCAGTTGCTCCGTTACGAGAGCGAGTCCGTAACTGCAGATGGCAACACGGAGGATTACAACATTTCTATTTTCCATTTGCACAAGAAACGAATGAAATTATTTCAGTATAGCAATTTATCATCGTAATACATGAACACGGACCAAGCTCATATGAGTTAATCTCTGTGTGTGATAGTTTGTCGTAATGAACTTGACAGTCATACATTGAATATTTCAGAACTGTTCATCAATATTTTTTACATACAAAAACAGAAATACTGTAACATGTAAAATTATAGAATTTAAAAAAAAATGTTTGTAAAGCTTACAGAACTTAACTACGGGGTCATCAGTCCCTAAACTTACAAATTACTTATCAACTAGCTTATCCTAAGGACGGCACAAACATCCATGCCCGAGGGGGATTCAAACCCCCGACAGTAGTGGCCGTGCAGACCGTGACTGGAGCGCCTCAGTCCCCTCGGCCACCGCGGCCGGCCAGAATATTTCATATTTCTCACACATAGCAGCAAAAACATGAAAGAAATTCCATTACTTTTTTATCGTCTTCTATCCATTCAAATACTTTAGCAAACTTTATGTAAACAAATAGATGCTGTGCTAAACAATATCATGTCAAGTAATTAAATGGAAGTGAATTGTAGGGTACATCTACATTTACATCTACATACATACTCCGCAATTCACCGTAAGGTGCGTGGCAGAGGGTACACTGTACCACTACTAGGCATTTCCTTTCCTATTCCACTCCCAAATTGAACGAGGAAAAAAAGAATGCCTATATGCCTCCGTACGAGCCCTAATTTCTCTTATCTTGTCTTTGTGATCTTTACGCGAAATGTAAGTAGGCGGCAACAAGACCGTACTACACTCAGCTTCAAATTCCGGCTCTCTAAATTTACTTAACAGAAATTCACGAAAAGAACGTCGTCTTTCTTCCAGCGATCCCCAATTGAGTTGCCGGAGCATTTCCGTGACACTGGCGCATTCGTCGAACCTACCGGTAACAAATCTAGCTGCTCGCCTCTGAACCGCCTCTATGTCTTCCTTCAAACCGGTCTGCTGCGGGTCCCAAATACTTGAGCAATACTCAAGACGTGGTCGTACAAGCGTTTTATACGCGGTCTCCTTTACAGGTGAAGTACATCTTCCCAAAATTCTCCCAATAAACCGAAGTCGGTTGTCTGCCTTACTCACAACTGTCCTTACATGCTCGTTCCATTTCATATCGCTCTGCAATGTTAAGCCTAGATATTTGAACGACGCGACAGCATCAAGAAGCTCACTACTAATGCTGTATTCGAACATTATAGGATTGTTTTTTCTACTCATGCGCATCACCTTACATTTTTCTACATTGAGAGCTAGCTGCCATTCTTCGCACCAACTAGAAATTTTGTCTAAGTCAACCTGTATGCTATTACAGTCAGTTACAGACGACACCCTCCCATACACCACAGCATCATCAGCAAACAGCCGCAAATTACAACTTACTCTGTCCATCAGATCATTTATATAGATAGAAAATAATAGCGTACCTATCACACTCCGCTGGGGCACGCCTGACGATACACTCGGCTCTGATGAACACTCGCCGTCGAGAACAACGTACTGCGTTCTATTACTTAGGAAGTCTTCCAGCCAGTCACAAATCTGTGAACCTATTCCATAAGCTCGTATCTTCGTTAGCAGTCTGCAGTGTGGCACCGCGTCGAACGCCTTTTTGAAGTCGAGAAAAACACAATCCGCCTGTTGCCCTTCGTCCATGACTCGCAAGATGTCATGTGAGAAAAGGGCAAGCTGAGTTTCACATGAATGATGTTTCCTAAACCCGTGCTGATTCATGGAAAGAAACTTTTCCGTTTCAAGGAAATTTGCTATATTCGAACTGAGAATATGCTCCAAAATTCTACATGAAACTGATGTCAACGATATTGGCCTGTAATTGTATGGGTCAGTTCTCTTTCCTTTCTTATACACGGGAGTCATTTGCGCTTTTTTCTAATCACTAGGAACTTTGCGCTGAATTAAAGATTCGCTATAAATGCAAGCTAAGTAGGGAGCCAACGCCGCAGAATAGTCTTTGTAAAACCGAACTGGTATTCCATCCGGGCCAGCAGACTTTTTCGTATTTAGCTCTCTCAGCTGCTTCTCTATACCGGAAATACCTATTGCTATGTCCCCCATTTCGGAATGAGTACGTTGATCAAATGATGGTATATTTGTGCGGTCCTCCTGCGTGAAAGATTTCTTAAAGGTTAAATTTAGAACTTCAGCTTTCCGTTTGCTTTCTTCTATTACTGCCACGGAATGATTAACTAGTGACTGGACAGTGGGCTTTGACCCGCTTATCGATTTTACATAGGACCAGAATTTTTTCGGGTTCTCGGAAAGATCTTTTGCTAAGGTATGGCTGTGATAATTATTGTATGCTTCACGCATCGATCTTTTTATAGACGCACGAATCTCTACTAACTTTTGCCTGTCATCATTTGCGTGTTCTTTTTTGAATTGAGAGTGCAACAGCCTTTGCTTTCTCAGCAGCTTTCTAACATTATTATTATACCACGGTGGATCTTTTCCATCCTTAATCGTCTTTACTGGCACATATTTCTCTAACCCTTTATTAACAATGCACTTAAATTTAGTCCACAATTCCTCTACATCCATAGTCGCGGAATTAAACGATGCCCATTCATTTTCTAAGTGCGATCGTAACATTTGCTTGTCGGCTCTTCCCAACAAAAACACGCTCCTAGCCTTCTTGATTGGTTTATTAACTTTGGTCACCATCGACGCTATGACGATATCATGATCACTAATTCCTGTCTCAACACAGACATCGTTAATAAGGTCAGGCCTGTTTGTGGCTATAAGGTCTAGAATATTTCCATTGCGCGTGGGTTGCCGGTTTAACTGCTCAAGACAGTTTTCGGAGAATGTTTCCAAAAGTAGCTCGCAAGACTGCTTGTCTGTACCGCCTGAAATGTAACTAGCGAGGTCCCAATCTATACTCTTAAGGTTGAAGTCACCTCCGACTAATATTACATGGCCCGGATACCTATGCACTACCTGGTGTAGACTTTCCTTGAATGATTCTAAAACTGCTACAGCAGCACTGGGGGGCCGGTAAAAACACTCAACTATTAACTTTACTTCTTTTAGACCTGTTATAAGTGCCCAGATAACTTCAGTTACTTTCAACCTCGATCTCAGTAGAAACAATATCTTTGTCCACAGCGATGAACACTCCTCCTCCAGTTGTATCAGATCTATCTTTCTATCTTGCTGTTACTTGAACGGAATATACTGAGATAATATTTTATTTGATGTCATTTTAATGAACTGCATTTTTAAATGCAATTCCACACTGCCGACAAAGTTCAATGCCTTTTCGTTTTTTCGGCACATGAGTGTTTTCAATTTAACTAACTTTTCTCACATGGGGGTAGAGATTATTCCACATTTTAAACTCAGAACTGTATTCTTCACACTTACCGATCGTCTCGAGTGAATCAATCAAGTTCATCAAAACAAACTAAACAGCATCAACGGGTAACAAAACCGACCACAACGAAGTAAAATAGCAACAACGAAGCAACAAATTTATTGTCAACAATGAAATCAGGTAACGAAACGCTCAGTAGAGCAGTAAAGAGCATAATGGAATATGGATACAGTGTGAAACATGTTTCTTTTGGTCACGTGATAACAGTTTTCGATCAGTTGACGTCAAACATTCAAGTTCATACTGACCGAGAGAGTACCATCCACACAGCATCTAACGGACGAGCGGTGTTAGCGGCAAGATGGCTGCGCCAACCAGAGTTCACCCATTACATGCGCTCGATGGAGCCTCGAAAGCAGCAAGCACGATCAAAATTGTACATCCATTCCACTGCCGAAACCAAATTGATTCAGGATTTAACCTATGTCGACTGCTAGCTACAAAATTGTACAGTTAACCCATATCACACGGAAAACTTACACAAATGAGATGGATGGGCGGTTTGACAGGATGGGAGGAAAAGCGGTGCAGGCTGTGAACGCACTAGGAAGGGGTGACACATCGATAAATAAAAGACAGGGTTGAAATAAATATATGTTGTACTGTGAAAGTACGGGGTACACAGGAGGACTCACCCTAGGATGAAAGTCAGCCAAGTTTTAGAGGATTAAGAAACGGAAAAGGAAACTTTTATGGTTGAAATAAGTTTTTGTTGTATTATGAAATTACGGGATACACAGGAGGACTCACCCTTGGAAAGGACACAATTAATGAAAGGCAGCCTAAGTTTTAGCGGAACAAGAAACTGAAAACGAAACTGCTACAATTAAAATAAATATTTGTTGTATTGTGAAGGAGGACTCACCCTTGCCGGCTGCGGTGGCGAGGGGACTGCGGCGCTTCAGTCACGGTCTGCACGGCCACTACGGTCGGGGGTTCGAATCCCCCCACGGGCATGGATATTTGTGCCGTCCTTAGTCTTAGCTAGTTCATAAGTAGTTTGTAAGCTTAGGGACTGATTAACCCGTAGTTAAGTCCCATAAGTTCTACAAACATTTGAACATTTGGGCATGGATATTTGTGTCGTCCATAGTTGTAGCTAGTTCATAAATAGTTTGTAATCTTAGGGACTGATGATCCCATAGTTAAGTCCCATAAGCTCTACAAACATTTGAACATTTTTGGACTCACCCTTGGAAAGGATGCAATGAATGAAAATCAGTCTAAGTTTTAGCGGATTAAGTCACGGAATAGGAAACTGTTACGGTTCAAACAGTTGAGAACTGATACCGAATAGCAGCTAGGCAGGAGCGAACGGCAAGAGGCCATTCGTTCGGCACAGAAGCTAAATGTCAAGAACCCGCTATATGAGGATAGTAATAGAGACAGTTGAATAACATGATATAGATTCCCAGGTCATAAAGGATCCTCTCCTACGTTTCACTGTAGGAATCCTGCACGCTGTATCGTAATCTTTTCTGGTTTCCTATTCATAAACCCGGTTGTTTCAAAAAAGAAATGTAAATGGTGATTCGTCATACCATCAGATACACTTCCGGTCCTACCTGGAAGGAACTACTATGATAATGTTGAGACCGATATAGTACTGAATGATATTACAAGGTGCAGGGTGGTTTGTAGGCAGAGAAATGGCCCAGGCAGAATGCCGGTGGGCTGCAGCACAGTCTGCCAGCAGAGTCAGCCTGGTGGACGTCGACTCTGAGTACCGCCTCAGCGTGGAAACGCCTTGTACAGTATTGTAGAGGGGAAAACATTTCCCGCCGGTCTAATACGAGGCTCAACGTATTGTGGTTACGTAGATCGCGGACGCCAAGAAGGTTTCCGTAATGGAGGTGAAATTCATTCAGGAATTTCCGCTAACACGAGCCAGATTCACTCCCCCCTCACTCATAACGCGCAAGTTTATCAGCCTATATCTCGGTTTCTCACTGGATGATTTAGAGTCTTCCATATGTCTTGGGTTCGTTTAAAACAAAAGGTAAATTAACAACACCAGGTCTCTGATTATGATTTTATGTGAAACTTCCTGGCAGATTAAAATTGTGTGCCGGAACCGGGACTCGAACCTGGGACCTTTACCTTTCGCGGGCAAGCGCACTACCGACTGTGCTATCCCGACACGACTCACGATGCCACCTCACAACTTTACTTCCGCCAGTACCTCGTCCCCTACTTTCCAAACTTCACAGAAGCTCTCCTGCAAACACGCAAGACTAGCACTCCTGGAAGAAAGGATATGGTGGAGACATGGCTTAGCCACAGCCTAAGGGATGTTTTCAGAATGAAACTTCACTCTGCAGCGGAGTGTGCGCTGATATGAAACTTCCTGGCAGATAAAATAGTGTGCCGGAACCGGGACTCGAACCTGGGACCTTTGCCTTTCGCGGGCAAGCGCATACCGACTGTGCTATCCCGACACGACTGACGATGCCGCCTCACAATTTTACTTCTGCCAGGAAGTTTCATATCAGCGCACACTCCGCTGCAGAGTGAAGTTTCATTCTGATGATTTTATGTGTCTATTGTACTCTGAATTTCATTGTAATATGTTACGTATTCGTAATCTGCTTCATTTTCACTCGCATAGGTAATATTATGTGGAGTAATGGATTTCGTAGTTATATTCCACATGAAACAGAAACTACTTTCGCCGCATAGTAGTCTTTCCACATTAATTATTGCCTTCGAATTGGTGTTTGAACCGCTCGATTTTAATGCCTTGTAAATATAGTCTTATTCTGCTTTATTTTAACTTGCATCCGTTTTTCGTAATTTCCCGCATTTACTGGAGAACTCCCTGTTAATAACTGTTGACAGAATGATTATTCAACTTTATTACTTACATCTTGTCACGTAATAAGTATTTATGCTTTGAGTGGCGAGAAAAACTTTATTAGAGAGGAAGGCTGTATGTATTGGGTTTATTTATTTCTACTAAAATTTATTGTTTCTACTACTTTCCGATTAAAAACGTGTGCACACTTCCGCTTAACTACAGTTCCTTTTTTTAATTTTCATTTGTAAGTTAGTGTACCTTAGTTACAAAGCATATGAAGTGATAAGAAGCAACACCATTAAAAGAGTGACAAGAAACAACACCATTGAAAGTAGAATTACATATTCATTCTGTGACAAAATTCAGTAATGTAAAATAGCTGTTAAAAGTCGTTAACACGGACTTCTTCATTAAATGCGTGAAAGTACGAGAAACGGTAGCAAATTAAAACCAAACAGAAGACGAGCAATATACTTACAATGCATTGGATGGAGTAGTTTAGACAGATTCGTATGCAAGAACCAACGTACATGAGCTCAAAAAATATTATGTAACGAAATCAGCTTAAGTTATCTATGAAAAACGTGGAATAATGTATTTCACACAATGTTAAGTTTTCATACAAAAATAGAGTCTGAGTAACAGATTTACAATGCAATTTAAAGAGTGCAGTACACATTAGAAGCCGCAATCTGTTTCACAATGCTATGGAGCCAGCATCTGCATCATGTTGTAAGGAGTCAAGTCACACAGACTTATTTTCCTACATATTCAGACCTCTCAAACAGTACTTATTGCTTAGAAGTAACATCTTACGGGTTAATTTATTTATTTATTGCTTTTAAAGAAGTTATTATTCGAAGTTCGATACTAGATCGCGAGTGCGAAAGTACGCTTTTTCGAGGCTGAAGCAAGTAATAATTCAGACATACACACTGAGGGAATATTTTTGGTTACAATTTATCATTTACAATACCATGGCAGTCAATACTCGGCAACAGTATTTCATGTGGTTGTGAAGTATGGTGTAATATTACGTTATTCGTGGGCGCGAGTCTGCGTAGCGGCAGGTGACCTCGGAAGCGGGGGTGAGCCTAAACGCGATATTAGCGGGTCCGTAATTGGCCAGTTCGAGGGCGCACCTAAAGCCGAACAATAGCGCGGCTCGGATAGGCTAAGGGATGCTGACGTGGAGACGTGACGTGGCGAAGAGAAGGGGAGAACAGTGGCGAGATATATATTGTGCAGACGCGCGGTCCAGTGGCTCTCTGGCGCTCTGTCTCGTGGAAAACACGTCGACGGAGAGTGAACTCTCTGTGGGCGCAATTTGCGCATCTTCGAGTGCGGACAAAGTGAGTGAGAGACATGACTCGTTTTCACTACTGTACTGAAAACAGCTCTGTGGAAAGCAGATCTGAAATTACTTCTTGTTTGAGAGTAATCAGATTGTGCGATATTCGCTGTGTTCGTCAGGCACTTCTTGTCTGACGCGAATACGGACAGAATGAAATAGTTAACGCCTGTGGGCTAATTGTAGTGGCATCGCGGTGGGTTGATTCATGCAATCAGCGTACCACGCCAGTAGGGAGACTAGAATGTGTTAGGTGTTCTCAGCATCATTGAGACATATAAAGTATTTCGTTCGACAGAAGTTGATCCAGTCAGGGAAGTCAGATTGATTTTCAGCGACGGCGCACCAATTTTCAGCCATATCAACGAACAGTACTGTGTGCAATGCTCATGCGTATACAACAAAAACATTATTGCGTTTAGTGCGACATCCTTGAACATATCTGTAACTTTGTTAATTGAAAATCAAGTTAGGCGCGATGTTTCAGCCATTTTTGTCGAGTGCATATTTCTTTATTTTAAAGTTCATTTAAAAATTGGGGATAAAGTTTCTATGATTTTTCGTTGTAACTTCTGTTCCTCCAGTTAACAGCTTCTATTCTAACAAACCTGAACTCTTTGAAACTTTAGTTCAGTCAATACGTATTTTGTTTAAATAAATTAAATACACGAAAATCGTGTTTACTTTCAGTAGCTAGTGACGCCAAATTTATACCCAGTTTGACCTTAGTAGTAACATAGAGAGATATGCTGTTCTTGCAGGAGATGTAATCTGACTTTGTTTAAGTAATGTTATAGAAAGAGGCCGCGGTGGCCGAGGGGACTGAGGCGCTCCAGTCACGGTCTGCACGGCCACTGCGGTCGGGGGTTCTAATCCCCCCTCGGGCATGGATATTTGTGCCGTCCTTAGGATTAGCTAGTTCTAAGTAGTTTGTACGTTTAGGGACTGATGACCCCGTAGGTAAGTCTCATAAGCTGTACAAACATTTGATTTTTGTTATAGAAACATATCTTAGTTCGACAAGGAGCATCTTTCTGACTTCTACGCGACTTTATGTTAGGTTCTTCCACGCAGGAGCCAAGGGTACACTGTTAGATAGCTAGTGCACAATAAAAATCAGTTGGAAGTTTAAGCAAAGTTACACCACAGCAAGCATCAATTTTCGCGTTATAATATCATAGAACGTTATTTGAGATTTTGACATATTCTAAGGCAAGGTCGTTCCACTTAATACAGACCACGCGTTCGGAATCGGAATATTTATTATCACGAATAATTAATTTTGCAATAAAAGGCTACGAGGCAATAAGTTTCCAACTGCGATTTCTCGAATATATTACTTTGCAAGGTCTCAAAAACCTTTCAGTTTCCAGATAAACACGCCTTCAAGACCAAAGTTCAGCCCAGAAAGTGTTAATGAAAAATATTGCCATCTCAGTCACCTATTTCTAATTCAAACAAGTAATTGAGGTTCTCACGCTTTAGTTTTTCATATTCCACTTCAGTTCTGCCTAACTTGGAGAGCTGCTTTCGTTCTCTGTTTCCGTATCACACGGGCTGTAGACTTTTTTATATTGTTATTCTGTAGTTCCCACGGTTCGCAACTTTTTTCTGCGAATCTGAGGCCGCCTGAAAATCCGGAATTTGCCGGATCGGTGCAAAATAATGGCTAAGAAAGCAGACAACCCTCGAAACCTTGTCCTTTGAAGTTATTTCACCACAGCTACGATCCCTAACTAGCAAACAGATATAGAACGAATCTCTACCTACCTACAAAATCACGAAACGCAACCGCTAATGCTACACCCTTTTACAGGATTTTTGTTTGATCGTGTAGTGTGCTCTAATAGATAAGGAATCATTAGAATGACAACCTTTCCGGAGATACGGAATTTTGATAGGAAAAAGATATACAGACCCTGTGTCACCAGTCACAGTGTAAACTAAAGTGAATAAATTTCGGTCATTAATGAAAAAGGTCGCTAACACAATTAGGCAAATGGGTACCAGTAACTAATTACAATAGACAATCTATTTTTAAGCCTATACCTTGTACTGAAGTAAGTGAGATTTTGAACATGGACAGTTGGTTAAGTAGATTATTAACACAAAAGCTAATCAGTGCTATAATAATTAAATGATTCGACATATTTAGAAACAAGCAGCACTCACTGATAATGGACGCTATGTACTGCTTTTAAACACATTCCTTTTAATAAGAATTATGACCTATTTCTAGTATGGGAAATGTAAGACAAACTGTTCTTTCTTCAATAATATGGAATAAGAGTACATTTCGTTTGTTGCAAGTTGACTGCCAGTGATGATAAGGTAAATATTGTATGCACAAAGTCAAATGAAGTACAATTATAACCTGATGCGGTATTTTCAAATTAACATTTCAAAATAATGTAACTTTACAGGTAACATTTACTTCCCTACAGCTCTGAAATGTTATTGTGGGGTTAATCTGACCTGATCAAATGCAACTATAAGAGCATAAACGTTTATAAAAATACTCACATGTGTCCACAAAGTAACTCAATAGTTACAAAATCACGGCACACAAAAACCTTACATGTTTGTATAGTTCTGATCATAAGTTGCATTATGCACATTCATCAGTATATATATATAAGCTTTACTATGTGAAGTTCCGAACCTGACCTCACTGTTACTATTTCTGTAATTGAATAATGAACAACATAAACTGTTCCTTGACTAATATCATAAAATAATTAACGTAGCTTTATTATGTTTAGGCAATACCACTTTGTGTGCAAGAGCTATCAGTAAAATGTTACTTAGTCCAGTCAAATGGTAGTTTGAAGTCAAAAAATTTGGTGTAATTGTTTTTAGTGGTTTATTTTATGTTTTTTTTTTTTTTTTTTTTTTTTTTTTTTTTTTTTTTTTTGGGTGCTGAACACGAATCTGAAGTTTTCCAACAAAAATTACCTCGGAAAATATGAGAAATCACCAAAAAATCTCTAAAAATCACATTTTTTGCGGTTATCAACTTATAACTCATAAAACAAGCTATTTACACGGAAAGTGGCCCAGTAGTAAAATAAAGAGGAGAAAATTACCTACAATTTATGTCTCTAACATTTTTCTGTAAGTCGTATGGTTTCCACAAAAAACAGTGGTAAAATATCAGGAAAACCAGTCATTTTTTGAAAACAGCAAAAAAGAACATTAATATATAGTTTTTATTTCTTGAAATTAAAGATTATTGTAAATCCTTATAAAAGAGACCACCTATTCTGATGATGGCATTATCAAATTCGGGATCTCCTTGTTGGCAAGCTACAATAAATCTTGCCTTTATGCATAGAGGCTGGTCGAAGGTGTTCACATCTGCTTGTTGATTAATTGATTTGCTCTGTTCTATGGATGCGACTAAAGTTGTATATATTGTATTGTGATCAGATGGTGGAGCGTTTATAAATGGTAGACAAGCAACATAGGTTGTATGAAAGGGAAGACTACTTGTGATTTGCTCCATGAAGCCACTCCATCCTGGAATTCCAAGCACATCTTTCCACTTGCCATAAAGCCAAAGTAGATCTGATAAAGAGGGTAATATTGAATCAGGTGATACAAATAGCAGTTTGAGATCCTCAATGTTGATATTCTTTCCCAAGAGAACGTGTCTTCTGAAAATGTTTTAAGGAAACAGCTCCCATCTCACCAATTAGTGGAGCTGGTATTGGTTGCTTTACTTCGACAATTCTTTGATCCGGAGCAATGGCATTTCTAGGAGTAATCAAATGTATTTCTCCCACTGCATGAAAGGTATTATATCCATCCAATGTGCGTGTATTAAAATCAGCGTTGTCATGAACAAATTGATGGAAAGCTGTCTGATCTATTTGTAGTGGTGGCCTCATGATTGCTGACACTTCAAGACGAACAGCTTCGGAATAAGAGACGCATAATCCCCAGGATGAACAACATCAATCAGATTTCGTGAGACATACTTCTTATAAAAGAAAGCTGATAACCCAATTTGTAACGTGGAAAGGAAAGAAGTTGGCCTGACAGCACTAATAACACTGTGTGAAATGGCAACTTTTTTCCAGTTGTCAGTGCTTGTTCGCTTCTTCTTGAGTATCAGTCTTTCCAAGAAAACTGAGAACCTCCAGGACAAGGCTTTCATTTTCGTCCATGAAAGAGTCTGGAGGAGGATAGTCGTCCATAGCATACGGTATTGATCGTATCTCTTCGAGAATTATATCAGCTGCTGTCTCAACTAATCGAAGACGTTCTTCCCGTTCTGACGAACGTCTTTCCATGTACCGCACTTCAGTCAAAATCTTATGGCCCGTATTTTTGAAACATACGACTGTATTCTGTTTGATCTTGGATACGATAATATCTTCTCCATATCTATCCAATAAATGTTGTATTACAGTTCTTCTTTCAGGAATTAAGTTGCCCTCTATCTGAGTTATTAGCTGATCTAATGAAAATTCCTCGTCATTCCTTTCCATAAAATTGAAAATGTAATTCATAGCAGTCTGAATCTCTTCAGCATAAGGGCCAACGGTTTTCTTTTTATCAGTGTTGGACGTACTAATGTAAAGATTTTTTAAACATTTATCATGGTACTTACAGTCAGCAGCCACCATGTATGTTATCGGCTGGATCCTGTTAATAACTGCTGCACCGAAATCATCTCCACGTAGTTGAGCCTGTTTCACAACTGTGTCTTTCATCTCAATTTTCGTCACCAGATGCACCAAATTACGTTTATGAGGAGGCAGTCTTTGTTGTGACCTTGCGTAATCTTCAGGAATACCTGTTCCACACACGAAACAATTTGTTTTCCAATGGAAATAGTCAGAGGATGAACTTAATTTTCCTGAAGACGTGCTTGGTTCAACAGCTTTCTTCAAGTAGGCAGCTATCATTCATTTATGTAACTTTTCTGGCATGAAACGTGTACGCTGACAGATGTTTTACCCGCTAAAACAGCCACCTTCCTATCATTTCTTTTTTTTACTAGCATCACGTAAAGTTTCTATTCCTTTTTCCTTGACCACTATCACTGCACCCTCACCTAAATCTTTTTCACAAATAAAACACTTATCACTCGACATTGCGCCCGAGTTGTTGCGCTATATCTCAACGAAAACATTCAAACATAGCTTCACGTTCCTGAGAGAAAGGGAAATAACACTATCACGGCAGCGAACGTATACAAACTGGAGAATTGAGGACAGTTCGGTGTTTCCGCAGGAAGACGCGCCTTCGCCTGTCAGAAATTTAAGGGCAACGGCCGCAAAGGTGAGACGGAGGGGCGGGCCGCAGCCACAGATAGACGGACGGCGTGGGCGCGCAGCTGAGTGCGACCTCACAAAGGACAAAAGGAAGAGCTGCTTCCATGGTTCGCAAGGTAAACACGTTGAAAGGCAAGGAACTGCTGATGAAATAATCCACCCGAAAAAACATACTTTTTTTTCTATTTTCCAAAATTTACTGATTTCACCGCTTTTCAACGCTGTTTTACGTGGAAACCATACAACATACAAAAAAATGTTACGGACATAAATTGTGGGTAATTTTCTCCTCTTCATTTCATTACTGGGCCACCTTTTGCGTAAATAGCTTGCTTTTCAAGTTGAAAGCTGAAAACGACTGACAATTGCGATTTTTAGTTGTTTTTTGATGATTTCCCATATTTTCCGATGGAATTTTTGTTGGAAAACTTCAGATTCGTATTCAGCACCCCAAAAAACATAAAATAAGCCACTAAAAACAATTACACCAAATTTTTCGACTTTGAGCCCTTTTTGTGCACGATTTGACTGGACTAACTGTGACAATACTTTCTAGGCAGATTAACGATCTCTTTATGGAAATTACTGAGTTACTTAAAAGACATACCGTTTTTTTTTTCTTTTTAAATACTAACATTGGCACTGTTCTACATTCATGAATAGGATACTCGGTAAAATATTTACTAGGTACGGATTCTATCTGGGAACAATGATTAAAATAAAGCAAATTATCTAACACAGGATTAAAACTAATGCTGGTGATTACACTTCTTGCTACAATCAGATTTACTTGATGATCGTCCTGTAGTGGCGATGGTGAAGTCGTCGTAGTTCCTGATGGCAACAACTTTAGGCGGAAAGCATGGCCTGTCTCCACAATAACTTTGAGTTCACAAAATCTCTTCTTGGCGTAGAAATTATACTTTTTAGAAGTCCTTGTACAACTGCCAGCTTCACAAAATCAACACCGTTGCTATCCGAGGCGAAATTGCAGACAATTCAAGAAAAATATGCCACAACAGCCCGCAGCTCGTTACAGAGGTGTTACTACTATGCTGCCCAGAACTCTACTACTGTTCACTTCCAGGCCACGCTACTCGAAAATTCTCAAGCCAATCCCCACCTTTACATTACACACAGACGGTTTCGTTCTCAATCGACCACACTTATATAGGTTTTACATATCATCTATATCTAATATAGTTTAATTTCCTGTGCATGAACCAGCGAATTACAAAAGGAATAGTTACAAAATCTGCTTGACAATTATATCAGTTTCATACATAATATTTACATAAGTGTGTATTTACAAAATTAAGCAGGATTCCACACCAAAATTAAATACAGTATACATGAAACTAAATAAATACCGCAAAGGTATTAATAGAAGGGTGATCTATAGTGTTACGACGTGTCTCCGATCGTCGATGCACAAATTCGGCATAGGGAAATTATCTCGTATGCATTGCTCATAGGATAGGCCAGTAATGCAAGAGAAACTCAAGTGGATAGTCTCTAAGAAGTGGGAGTAAAAAACTCGTGTGTAGCAGCAGAAGAATTGCATGGACCATCTTCTTATATTTGTGCGAAAGCTAATCATACGTGAGAAAGAGAATTAAAACCTGACATTTTATCAACTAAATGTTGAAATTTTTTGTAAAGCTGTCGGACCAGACTGTTATGGTCATCAGTCGGTAAACTTACAAACTACTTCAACTAAATGAAACTAACTAAGGATAACACACACACACACACACACACACACACACACACACACACACAGACTCCAGGGAGGACTCGAACGTCCTACGGCGAGAAGCCACACGCTCTGCATCAAGGCGCCTTAGACCACTCGGCCACTTCACTGCGGCTCATATCAACTACGAAGCTGTTTGTAAATGATCCAGCTTTTGCAAGCTTCAAGCACTTGCTCATTAGGAGCGATGGCGCTCAGACGGGTGGCACTCTATTCTGTGATATTATCAAAGCAGATGTTCTATGTCTTTGATAATCCAGTACAGGCTAGCAGCCACTAATTGCATCTACCATATTAGAGCTTGTAAAGCTTCGAGCCGATCGGAGTCATAGTTCATAGTGGACCTGCCCTATATCGGACGGGTTGCTGCCTAAGGAAAGCGCAGACCCCAGCAGCTTGGTCTTTTGGCAACCAATTATACTGTCAACGAAATGGCATCTTTCGTGGTAATGCCTGCCAACGGATCGGAAGAATTCGTCTGCCTATACGGCAACTGACGCGATTGTAAGTACGACTCCACAAGTAGCTGCCTAGCGCAAGGAGGAATCGTGCACATATTCTACTGGTGAGATCACTGCGGCGAGGCCAGGCGCGGTAGCGTGGACGCCGAGAAAGATACCGGCTACCAGAGGGATTGTTGATATTATTATTTATTATAAGGCTATAAATGATCGTGTCAAGCATTTGAAAGAAGTATTTAATAGGTTGAGAGCAGCAAAGGTTACACTGCGGTTAGAGAAGTGGGGCTAAGCTCCAAGGAAATCTATTTCTCTCGGATACATAATCCCTAACGAGACAATCACGACAGATTCTAGACTTATATCAGCTCTACACGATTTTCCGGTACCTCGGACCGTTAAAAATCTTTCGTAAACCTATGGGATCAAACTGCATTGGTCATCAGTCTCTAGAATTACATACTATTAAGCTAACCTACGCTAAGGACAACACACACACCGATCCCGAGGATGGACTCGAACTGAAAAGCACATCCATTAACTAAGTTACTACGCAATGGAGCTAGTTTTCCAAGGACGACACATTGTCAAAAAGCATTTGACAAAGTTAAGCACATTTCATCGTCAATTTTCTGATTTTTAACAAGAGTTCTTACTGTCTTGTGACGCTAGCAACAAAGCCTTGGGTTGCAGTTTGAGTCACGTGGTGGATGGGTGAGAACATACAGCACCATATACATTCAGACAGTTGACTAAAGCTGAGATAAATTATTCTACCACAGAAAAAGAGTTAAGTTAGCAGTTACATATGAGATCTGATACTTTCACTATTATTTATATAGTCGTAAAATTAAGATTGTTACGTTCAAATGTTTGTAAATCTATCGGACCAAACTGCGTGGTCATCAGTCCGTAGCTTATAAACTACTTAAACCTAGGTAAACTAACCTAACGACAACACACACACCCATGCCCCAGGGAGGACTCGAACCTCCACGGGGAGCAACCGCGCGCTCCGCAGCGAGACGCTTTAGACCGGTCGGCTTCTCCACCGCTGCTAAGATTGTTATGGACCACGCATAGTTGACATGGTTATTAGGTTTAAAAGAACTGTCAAGTTGCTTGGCGAAGTGAGCATTGAAAGTCCGTGAAACTGACTGAATTGGATTAAGAGGAAGTCTATAAAACAGTGGTGAAGCATACAAATGCGATTCCGTAAGTAGGAAGATACCAAGTGTGGATGTAGCGGTGGAAGCAAAGCACACTGGATTAAAGTGCAAGCTGCAGAGAGTGACTGTTACGTTTTTAAGAAACAACGTCAGTTCGAGATACAAGAAGGTTTATGAGCTTCGAAAATATTTTTTCCCTTTGGAAAATCAGCGAACTTATAATATTTTATATTTTCAATAAAAGTCAGTCTCGTTCGCACAAATTTTAAAATATATTTTGGAAGATGACCGTATTCGACCCTTTCAATATCATTTTCAGTACTTTTGTCTGGAAAACAAAAGACAATTTTCCTTAGAGGGAAACAGGTAGACCAGAAATTCTAGCCACTACAATTATAAAGAAATTATTTACAATATTCTGAGCAAAACAAGACTAAATTTACACGAAAATATATTTTAATATGCACAGTTTATCTGAACACGTACTTCCAAATTATACAAAAATCAATGTAAATTTCAAATCTCCCATTTGCGTCGTGTTAAGCAGAAAAGCAATTTGTTTTGGATTGGATCTGAAATCAAAGTGGTTTAAATGTCAAAAGATATTTTAAATAATTAAATATATGATCTGCATTTGCGTTTATGTAGTCTAATCTATCCCCTAATTTTTCGATGATGCTCAACTTTATAGATGAAATGATCAGTCTGGCCGCGGCGGAGTGGACGAGCGCATTGAGGCGCTATGCTCCGATGAGCGAGGTCATTCCCTGTCGGAGGTTCGAATCCTCCTTCGGGCATGAATGTTTGTGTTGTCTTTAGTATAAGTTAGTTTATAAGTAGTTGTAAGTTTAGGGACTGATGGGGCGGCTAATGGCTTTTCCTGGGTACAGGCACACCAAGAAGTCTAGCACTGCTGTTGTCAAGTTTCCACACTGTCAACATAACACGAAACTCAGTGAAATTGCACAACCCTTTCAAAGCTGAAGAGCAATATAGTAACTTGTTCTAACTACATATGAATTCGTTGAGTGTTCCTCCTGAAAACAAAAAGGTATTTTAATAGTGATAATGTTTGGAGAGTTATTAAGACATTCTTTGCTACTACAAGACGATGACTTTCCACAGTCATAACCTCCTAAAAGCATATTATTCAGAACACTAAGCATATCAAGACACCAGCGCAAGCAATAAATATATTAGGCATCCTGCACAGATACGTTTATGTAATTGACCGCTATGTAGTTAACCCCACTATCACGCAACTTCCATCTCTTTAAAAATAGCTACTATGCTTTTTAATAGGAGACGCAACCTTAAACCTTCAATTAAAAAACGTTAATAATAAGTCAATGAGTATTTTACATACTTGAAGGTTTATTCGTAGACCCCAAAACGATTTGGCTGTATTCCAATTAGAAATACATCTAAGAAATGTATGAAATACGGAATGTGTAAGGGAATGTCACACACCGAAAAACGCTAAATTCTATTTTCCATCACCGTCATATAGAACCAATTTTACTCCGAACTTGGCATAAACCAACAGGGAGAAACAAGGTGCAAGACTTCCAGGAAAAATGAAGCGAAATTGACAGCCAATAGTTGGTTATAAATTACATTGCCTGTTAACTGTATAAATATAAATTACGGAATACGCGGAACTCCTGTTCAGTACAGTCAAAAAGGTCTAAGGTAATAGCCAGTGGTTTACAATCAGATATCCGTATCACTCTCCTCCTCAAGAAGTCTGTGTGAAGATTTATATTCAGAACATTCAAGAAAAAGGTGTTGAAACTACAAGAAGCAGCTCATTTACTCAGGAAGGGAAAACGTTATGGTGCCCGTAAATTTGAATGGCTGTATCTCTTGTAGTAACATTCATTTTTTGATAAAATGTTAAAATCCAGTATACCAGAATTTTGTTTTTCTAAACTCAGTGCCAACATTTTTTGTCGCAATTTTTGCAGGAAGTAGTCTTGACGTGATTTCATACTTCTATGCATTAATATTATCAAACATGTAATTTGTGTCACAAATTGCGCGGCCGATCCGGTCGGATGTTCGAGTCCTCCTCGGACATGGGTATGTTTGTTTGTACTTTGCCTACGTTATTTTAAGTAAGATTAAGTAGTGTAAGTCTAGCGACCGATGACCTAAGTAGTTTGGCCGCATAAGACTACACATATACACGTAATTTATTTATTTCATCACCACATTTAAGTACTAATAATTAAAGAAACTTAAATGTAGAAATTTGAAATAAACACTGAAAACAAATGTTTGGTATATCAAGTCCCAAATTTGTTTTTTATGTAATAACATTAAAAACATATTAAAAATCGAGAACTCGAAAACCAGTGAAGTTATGGACTTGAAGCGTTTTGTGTTGCTAAATCTTTACATAGTAGACACGATTTTAAAATTTGACTTATCGCCAAAGTAGACGAAACGTTAATTTTTTTGGTGTAATCTTCGCCGTGTAGATTGTATGTTGTAGAAGTCTACGTCGAACCTAATTAGAATCGTACCTCTGAGGAGAGAACGTTGTTTGCACTTCTCCTGCGTTTCCAGTCGCCGAGCTGTGCTACGTAACGACATCGTACCGTTCCACTTTACCGAGAGCTATATATGTATTGGTGTGATGTTTGTTCTTTCGAAATAAGACATCACACCAATATATGTATCATTTAGACGCAAAGATTCTGGGTTCTGTTTTCATCGCTAACGCGACTAACAACGTTAGACCTCGTATGTAAACAGTAAAAGGTTACGAGTGCCACTGGAAAAATGCATAAGTAACACATGTTGTTTGAGACTGGAAGATGACCTGAAATTAGCCGAAATCGATATCTCATAATAAACATAAGGTGTAGCTGTCTATATTTCATAATGCTATTCCTAACAATTTAAAAACTGCTCAAAACCACCTACAAAAAACCTTTATAATGAGATTGTATATAATTCCACGATCAAATTGTGTTTTAGTTATTTGTAGTAATGCACCCAAAGATCTGCCCTTGCTTTTAGTGCCTTGACAATTGTTTATTTTTAGAGGTATACTAGGGACAGGAAAAATTCGCATTTGCGATAAATGCGAATATAGATGCGAATTCTGACTCAAAATGCAGTAAATCCGAAATTGTGGTTAGCAACGGTTGCGCTCAATTCCGATTTCATCACATTCCTCTTCGCATGGTGCTGTATTGTAAATCGGGTGATATTTGTATGACGTGTTATCTCCCTGTTGAATGAGGCTGTGATATCTCCGGGCCGTTACTACAGCTCCACCTCGCTCGGTGGGCCTTTCCCTGAATACGGCATAGGTAGCGGCTGGAGGGCGTGGAGTAGGGGTGGTGTATCCCTACTTCTGGAACACCCTGTTCACTACCTGCAGCGTCCGGGTCTCCGCGCAAGTGTCTACAAATTCCCTTCCCGCGCAAGTGTCACTCCCCGCAAGTGTCACAAACTCGACTGATGACCCCCCCCTCCCCCCCCCTATCAGTTAAGTCTCAAAAGCTTAACAAACATTTCAAACTGATTAGTCTCTAACGAAATACAGTTGTTGGTAAATGTTCAAATTTTTGTAAATCTATGAGACTTAACTACTGAGATTATCAGTCCCTAGGCTTACAAACAAATTAAACTAACCTAAGGACCATACCCACGCCCATGCCAGTGGGAGAATTCGAATCTCTGATGTGGAGCAACCACACGCTCCGCAGCAATGCGCCTTACAGCGCTCTGTCAATCCCCCACGGCTACAATTGTTGATAGACACCATAGGAAAATCACTTCATTGATAAACAGACGAAGTGATGAAAGAAATGGAAAGATAGGCAAAGCAATCATAACTAAGTCCGATGAAGTGAATACTCTCGTGATCACAAGTGCAGATGAACACATATCCAAAACCATTCATATTTTCAATTGAAATTATGTCAGCGAAATCAGCAGAGACCCAACCGCTAAATTTTAAAACTCAATTAAGAAGTTAATCGATAACGATAACTTTCTAATCATTCCGTAAGAAACGAAAGTCTTGAAAATAACGAAGCCACAGTTACAAAAGTTAAGGTCACTATTCAAATTGCAATAAATGAGGCGCCTCTGTACGTTCAATTGTTAATAATAGAATTGTTCTTCTTACATGCTCAATAGGAAACTCACTGAGACTTTAAAGTCTGTGTACAATTATGAAGACAATTTTAATACCAAGAATAGCTTTGAATTTGTCGAATAAATTTACAATATTGATAATCCATCAGATGCTAGACTCCCCTCATTGGATGTAAAAGTTTATGCACCAATATCCCAATCAAGGACACTATTGATACAGTAAAAAGTAATCCATTGAAACATAAAACAACGAGTTTATAAGAAATTATAGAAATCGTGGACCTGGTAGAATGTTCTCTTGCTTTTGAATTATTTTTCCTCATCAGAATGATGGAATCAAATTGGGGAAATTCTTAGCAGGAACCTCAGTGGACATATTTGTCAACTACATTGATGTCAGATCTTTTTAATGAAAATAATGGAATTGAAAACAAGATTATCAGGGTGCCTCGCTAACTATTGCCACAAGGAATAACTCTGAGAGTATGATAGGAGCTGAACAGTTTGTCGAACAAAAGTTGCATGGGACATTAGGGCCAGTATATCACGTTGGTTTTTGTTGCTAGGTGGGGTCGCTACAGAGATATCTGCATCTACATAATCTGCAAATCACATTCAAGTGCCTGGCAGAGGGTTCATCGAACCACCTTTATACTATTCATCTACACTCTGGAATAGCGCGCGGGAAGAAAGAACATCTGAATATCTCCGTTCGAGTTCTGATTTCTCGTATTTTATTCTGATGATCATTTCTACCTATTTATGTGGGAGTGAAAAATATATTTTCGTATTCGGAGGAGAATTTTGGTGCTTGGAGTTTCGTAATTAGACCACGCGCAGCGATAAACACTGTTGTTGTAATGATTCCCATCCAAGATCCTGTATCATTTCCGTAACGTTACAGATTTGTAACTGGTTGGAAGGCTTCCTAAGTAACAGAACGCAGTACGTTGTTCTCGACGGCGAGTGTTAATCAGAGACGAGTGTATCGTCGGGCGTGCCCCATGGAAGTGTGATAGAACCGCTATTATTTTCTATCTATACAAATGATCTAATTGATACAGTAACTTTTAATTTGCTTCTGTTAGCTGATGATGCTGTGGTGTATGGGAGGGTGTCGTCTTTAAATGACTGTCATAGTATACAGGATGACTTACACAAAATTTATAGTTGGTGCAAAGAATGACATTTAGCTCTCAATGTAGAAAAATGTAAGGCGATGCGCATAAGTAGGAAAAACAATCCCATAATGTTCGAATACAGCATTAGTAATGATATTCTTGATGCAGTCGCGTAGTTCAAATATATAGGCGTAACATTGCAGAGCGATATGAAATGGAGCGAACAAGTAAGGACAGTTGTGAGTAAGGCGGTTAGCCGACTTCGGTTTGAGATGATGTACTTCATCTGTAAAGGAGACCGCGTATAAAACGCTTATACGACCACGTCTTGAGTGTTTGGGGCCCGAAGCAGATCAGTTGAAGGAAAACATAATACAAGTTCAAAAGCGAACAGCTAGAATCATTAGTGGTAGGTTCGACCAATGTGCGAGTGTCACGGAAATCTGCGGGAACTCAAATGGGGATCGCTGAACGAAAGACTACGTTCTTTTCGAGAAATTCTGTTGAGGAAATTTAGAGAGCCGGAATCTGAAGCTGAGTGTAGAACATTCTTCCTGCCGCCTACTTACATTTCGTGTAATGATCACAAAGGCCATATAAGAGAAATTAGGCGTCAAATCGTGGCCTACCGAATGGTGGGACGGTCTGTTTGGAGAATTGCCACACGACTAGGAAATGCTGTGTAAGTTGTGCAACGATGCTGGTTGCAATGATCACGTAAAGATTCTCACAACAGTAAACTAGATTCTAGATTCTACACTGCAGAGATGCCCACCTGTATCGTCGTATTTTTAAGGCAGAAGTGTCGACTCCAACTGTTGCCAACGAGCGACTAGCAGTAGTTCTACCGGCACGCACACCACAATTGCGTCTTCCACGCACGCCAAAGATTCGACGTACACGGCTTCACTGGTACTGTCAGGGGAACACTTGCAATATGGACTGGTAGGGCGTGGTCTCCGGCAATAAAAGCGGATTTTACCTACACGCATGTGACGGGCGTTTGTGTGTACGACGTAGACCTGGCGAGCACTGTCTCGTTCAAGACACATTGGGCCATTCCTATGCATTATGCTCTTGGGGTGCAAAACCTACATCTTTCTTTCCCCTCTGGAATCGGAGGAAACGCGGACCAGCACCTTGTTCGTTGAAGATCGTTATAAGACCTGTTATTTCGGCATTCTTGCAGTTGGAAGGTTATGTGTTGCTCCCACAAGACAACTCTCACTCACATGTTTTGTATGAAACTAAATGTGCCCTCCACAGCGTGCAGCAACTATACTGGCCGGCCATTATGATCTCCAGACTTGTCACTTGGAGGGTGTTTTAATTTTTATTTCCATGAACAAATATACTTACAAAACAGTCTCGGTATCTAGAACCTCGGTTATTACAGAGGAATCATTGTTAAATAAGACATTTTTCTCCCAAGTAGCGTCATACTCCTACTGTATGCAAAGAACGTGCCTTTGAGTTGTCACTTACGAATATAATGTCTATTGTAGTTACCTCTAGTTCGACGCGTTTGCCCATACCATTTGAAAGCAGACTGGAAGAGATTTAAAAAATTCCTTTTGTCTAAATCGACACAAGGAGCCTATTATTCATCCTCTGAACAAATATTTTATGTGGCGATATGTTATCCTCTCCTTTCAGGAGCCGTGTCGCGACTTATTTCGTACATGAATATTGTTGTTCTAAAACGATCTTGTTAAAAGCCTCTAATGAAAATATTTTAGTTGCGAATGGGGGAAGTCTCTTGTAAGAACTCTGTTGGCCAGGAGGTAGTTTCTTCTCTGTTGAAGATTTAGCTTTACTCTCTCATTTTGTATTCACTGCGTGGAGAACTATTCTGTTTCTCGATGTTGTAAGGATGAGAGATCTACTTTGCATTTTATATAATGTCATGAAAATTGACGGCTATTATTTTCACGACAAGTACAAGGTGACAATTACTGACCCATATAAAATAAAATAGTCAAAATCTCTGAAAGGTTTGCGTTACGCCGTTCAAATTGCACGCTTGGCAGCGGGTCATTGTGGGAATTAGTACGCGCATGTGTGTGTGTGAATATGATTTGGTTATAGCGACGAAGCCCGCTTTCATTTTGATGGGTTCGTCAATAAGCAAAATTGGCGCATTACGGGACGGAAAACTGATTTCGCGATCGGGATGTCTCTCCACTCTCAACGGATGGCTGTGGTGTGTAGTGCCCAGTCACGGAATAATCGGTGCAAAATTCCTTGATGGCGAGGCGACTACTGAAAGGTATGTGAAGGTGTTCGAAGATGTTTTCATTCCCATTATCCCAAGTGAAATTGATATAAAAAAGATGTGCTTCATGCAAGTCGGCCTCGACCCCATCGAAGTCGGAGAGTGTCCGATGTCTTGGAGGAGCACTTTGAGGACAGCAATCTAGCTCCGGGATTGACCACCATATTCTCCGGATCTGAAAACGTGCGAATCCATTTTGTGAGGCTATATTAAAGACAAGATGTACAGCAATAACCTGAAAACGATTGCTGAGCTAGTAACAGCCATTCAGAAAGAGATCGACAGCATCGATGTTCAGACACTTAAGTGGGTCATGCGCCACGGAAGGCAGGCATATGGAACATAACATAATCTAAATCTGAATATCCGTAGTGACGTTTACATCTTAGATTAAGTGAGTGCACGCCATAGTTTGTAACTAATTTAAGTTCCATAAGAATGTCACTGCATGACATGTGCTTGTCCGCGATGAACTCCGAAACTAATGAACTGATTTTAGACACATTTTGTACATGGTGTGTGATTTAGCCCAACTTTAAAGAAGGTTATCTTTAATCACTGTTAATGACATCAACGTATTCTTATTAACAAATTAAATGTTTTATCTAGGTTCGGTAAGTATCCAGTAGAGACTGCCGGGCTAGCCGGCCGCGGTGGCCGAGGGGACTGAGGCGCACCAGTCACGGTCTGCACGGCCAATACGGTCGGGGGTTCGAATCCCCCCTCGGGCATGGATATTTGTGCCGTCTTTAGTTGTAGGTAGTTCATAAGTAGTTTGTAAGTTTAGGAACTGATGACCCCGTAGTTAAGTCCCTTAAGCTTAACAAACATTTGAACATTTTAGTTAAGTCCCATAAGCTATATAAACAGTTGAACAGTGCCGGGCTTGCGTTAAAGAGCTCGACGGCGAGAGTTCTTGGGTTCGAAACACGGTCAGATCTTGGATTTTTTCATCTAGCGTTTTAATAAAGTATTCACCTCTCGACGATGTGAGGAGTCGCTAGAAACGACACTTGGTTCGGATTCCGCATTAAACTGGAGAACCCTTTTTTCAGGCTGGATAACTGGGGTAATCACCGAAGGGGCGTCCAGTTTAAAACATTGACCAAACCCCACAATCGCAGGAAATTATCATTACAATCGATTTAAGACGTTTCCTCGATGCTGCAAGTTATTTCGCATCACATGTGTTCTTCAAATTTACGTACGACATAACGGTAGTCTAAATTTTTCGTGTAGTTGAATTATAATCGTGCTGCGTAAAAAAAAAAACCTCAACAATGTGTGTAGCAAAAACGCACAACGCAAAAGGACCATGTGTATGTCACTGAAATACATGTAAACGACTGGATCGATTTTCATGAAATTTTTTGTATGTCTTTGAGTGCCTTGGATGTTAACATTCATAACTCGACCGGGTAGGTAGCACTGAAAAATCGAAATAATTAAATTTGGTAATTTTAGTAAATTCGTGTTATTTTCTTACATTATGCGCTGTCGCACAGTTCGTTCGATTGTGATAAAATTTTGAATGCTTGACCTTTATAAAAAGAAAAACGGCACAGTCTGCGGAAGATTTTGTACAGTGCATAGCAGAGGATACTTTACATCAGATGTCGACACCAGTCGTACAGTTTTATTCCTATAGTGATGAAACTTGCACACTTCAGCTTCGAAACAAGAGATATATCACTGACTCCCTGAGATTTCAAACAGTGCATGGCGGGACGTACCTTTCTTTATACATAGACAGCGTCTGACCGATCACCATTAAATTTGTCAGATATATGTATTTTTCATGTACAGTGGAAAAAGGAGACAAACAGAGAGAGGGAGCAGGAGATTGGCAGTGAGCGGGGTAGTTAATTACAAAGGGTAGATGGATCGAGTGGGGAGTTGGTGGTGGGGGAGAACCAGGAGGGAGTGCAGCTGCCAGAGGTCGATAGAGAGGAGGAGGAGATCGGCGTGAAGAGGAGGGAGAGGGAAAAAGACAGGGGGCGAGGAACGGCTACATATAGTGGATCGAAGAAATACTTTACCAACTCCGGTTTTTCAGCTAGGCCTAACAATGAAAAAGAGGAAAGTAAGAAAGAGGCATGCAGATATGGAGACTGAGAGAGGGCATTGGAGATGGGGCTTACAAACTACTTACACTATTTTGAAGTAACTTATGCTAACGACATCACAAACACCCATACCAGAGGGAGGACTCGAACCTCCGACGGAGAACGGTCGCGCGCACCACAGCAAGGCTCCTTAGTGCGCACGACTATTCTGCCGGGGCATTGAGTGTGTAGCATGCATATTCAGTTCCCATCAATATTTTGGAATTGCGCAGCATTGCGAGGTTCGGTATTAGCTCTACTATTTATTCCTGAAACCCTCATTATTGATTCCCATAACATCGTCACCACAATGAAATAATTTGTTAAGATCATAAAATGTTGCTGTGAAGATTGTCTGGCCCATGCCCTCGTCATTTATAACAACTGATGGATTCTCTCCCGGTGAAAGAGAGTAGTGGGGACCGCTTGTAGATGATCGTAGAGCATATTTTTCTATTCTGCCATTGTTGTTCATGTCTGTGGGAAGGATAAATCACCTGCATCGTTGCCTCCGCTGTATATGCCTTTAACCCATCCCATGACGCCCTTTTGTCAGCTTTCTCAAGTGGACTGTCTGGATCTGTCAGGTGTAAGTAAACTGACACGGAAAGTACTTGGGCTCGAACAAACATATCTGCACGAACGTTTGCTTACAGGATCTCTACGTACACCACAATGTGCTGGTGGGTGTCGTTTTTATGCAAAACTCTGCAATCATGCTCCAAATAGCACTGTAGAAGTAACTGTAGACGCCATACGTAATGCAGATATCTTAACTATGACTTCTGTAATAATCATCTTACATGTTCTCTAGCGTATTGTCATCAAAAGCCGTGATGATAGTTGCAACTTTAACCTTCTTCTCGGAAGATTGTTGGTACTCACTGCCACTGCTTCCATCGTCTCTTCCCGCTCTTACCGTAGCACTACCGATTGAAATGAGTTGTTCGTCGTTATCATCCCTATTATCATCATTATGTGTCAGTGTTACAACAGTATTTAACTGACACTCATATTTCTGTACCATAACAGATACGAGAAAGCATATGAATGATTCATCTTCTGCACTAATACCATCTTCACGAAGAAGGGTTCTTCATAACTTCATCTCAATCAATCACAACACATTAGCAGGATTGATTACCAATCGCCACCCCAACTGACGCTTCACCACACAAATAACGTCACAATACGCAACTTCGGAGTCACACTGCACCGTCCCTACTGGCGAACCGACAGGTCAAAGTGCAATGTGGCTTGGCACCCGGAGAGGCCTCTAACGGACCATTGCAGAGTTTTACAGATGCGGGACTATCACTAGTGTAATAAGGGACCTTTATATTATGTCTCATACGATTTTGGTGTATATGTTTTTGTTCGAGCCCAAGTACTTTCCTTGTGAGATACTGTGGATAGGATGGAATCAGGTATCACCTTCCCTCTAAGCAGTCGGTACAAGACGAAACAATTGGAAAGATATGTATGTGGCAGAGTAATATATGACCCCGAACGAATGTTCGGAATTTGCCCTTCATCACGATGTCAAATGAATTAATTAGTCCAAGGAAGTAACGTCTTCGGTTTTTATTTATTTTAAAACCCAATAAGTACTTTTCAAACAAGTAAAATATTCAATCATTATGTTTAGTGAATAAAATGAAATGGTTTTTGAAACCTTCCAGCATTAGTAATACTAAACTAAATTATAAGAATACACTCGAACTCGCAAAGTGTCAGAAAGAAACTTAGTGAGTCCCCTAAAAGAAAAACTGAATGGAGCATACAATTGAGCTATACATATACGTATGTTTTACGTCATCACATACAAGATTACTCTACTGCAATTCACTCTAAGATGCCTGTAAGATGGTTTATCAAAACAGTTCAAGGGATTTTCATTACCGACTTGCACAAGTCAGAAATGAAACCTAAATCTTTCCGATCGATTACGATGATGATTTTTCCGTATGTGGGTGGTCGTCAACAAAATATTTTCGTATATTCAGGACAAATTTAATTATGTATATTTCATAAGTAGATTTTTCCGCAACCAACGTATCTATGATAATTACCCCTATTCCGCGATGATACAAAACTAGCTACATTCTTTGTAGGTTTTAGATGTCTCTCTTTGATGCTACATTATGAGGATCACATATCAGGCAACAACTCCAGCACAAGGCGGGTAAGCATAGTATAGGCTGTTTCTTTAGTGTATTTGCTGTATCTTCTAAGTATTCTACCATCAAAGCACAGTCTTTGACTTGCCTTCCTGACAAAGTCACGTATGCGGTCTTTCCATTTCAATTTTTCTATAATTGTTATCTGTGGGTATTTAAATCAACTGACATTCATGGTATTTGAGTATCGAATCTGAAACGAATTTCGTTTGGTTGTCATTTGACAACTTAGGGTCAAATGACACTGTTCTCAAGATTTTGATTTCTACTTAGTTGGTGACATCAAAGTATTTAGAACTGGAACATTTGGAAGACCTCTCTGTTTCATTTAAACTCAGCGTCAGCTCAGTTTCTTGACACCATCAGAAATTTAACCAATTTTTAGTAATTTATTTTCTTTATTTTGTGGAATTCCCTGTTCTTTATCTCCCTATGTCGTCACCTCGACAAAAAAGGAAGGAAGGAAGCTTAGGGTGGTTTGGGTAAGGATGCAGAAGAAAATCGGCCGTGCCCGTGAAAGGAACCGTCCCGGTATTTGCCTGGAGTGATTTAGGGAAATCACGGAAACCTAAATCTGGATGGCCGGAGGGGATTTGAACCACCATCCTCCCCAATGCAAGTCCAGTGCGTTACCACTGCGCCACCTCGTTCGGTGTCCTCTCAACAGCGCAGCAGACATATTGCACTGTACTGTAACAAAAACTTACATTTAGGAACACAGCGTAGAACAAAGAAGGATCTCAATATGTTAGACATGTAGTGTCGTGAAATTTCTGCTCATCGCGCAGGCGTAAGTTGCGTTGCAGAGAACATATCTGGATTTTCCCCCGAAACAAGCTCTGGAACTGTTGGCTTTTTTTTCGTGAGAAAAACTAGGAAAGTCATTTTTATGCTCAAAATGGTTGAGGTATCATTAGATTCTCCATTGAAAGTGCTGTCTATTAAAGGACTTTCTCTTAACTTTATTTTAATTTTTTCTTAATTTTTTTCCTCTTAATTTTTATATTATTTATTTATTTATTTATTTATTTATTTTAATTTTTTCTTAATTTTTTTCCTCTTAATTTTTATATTAAATTTGAGAGAAAGTCCTTTAAGAGACAGTCCTTTCAATGGAGAATCTAATGATATGTCAAACATTTTGAGCAAAAAAGTGTCTTACCTGGTTTGTCTCAGAAGTTTTCTTGGGGTGAGTAGGCCGCGGCGGAGTAGCCGAGCGGTCTACGGCGCCTCGCTGCGGAGCGCGTGGTTGCTCACCGTCGGAGGTTCGAGTCCTCTCTGGGGCATTGGTATGTGTGTTATCCTTAGGTTACTTTACCTTAGTTTAAGTAGTTTGTAAGCTACGGCCTGATGACCATGCGGTTTGGTCCGATAGATTTACAAACATTTGAACATTTAGCGGTGAGAAGAGGTGCTGTGGTTCTCCGTCACTTTGACAGGTGTTTTTGTATGCCCTGATATCACAGTCCGTAATAAAATCGATCTGGGAGCAGTTCTGGTTAAAGTTATTCCGCTGGATCTGCTTTTTATGATGCATCTAATTGTGTTCAAATCAAAACAGATAGTGCAATTGATTCTAGTTCTAGATAGTAAATCAAGTTATATGAACAATGTAATCGGCAGTATTAGAACAATGTGAAGAAAGCGCACACAGAAAAGTGTGAACACATGTATCGCATTAGCAGACTATTGCAACTGCGTGGAAAGCTACCTTTACGTGCTACATCCTTAACGAGAGATAACTGAATAGCTTAATTACAATCCGTAGTTAGTCGTAAAATGCAAGTGAAACATGGACAGTGCCGTAGTCCATCTTACACTTAGTAATAACCTAAAAGTAAAAACATAGCAGAAAGCCGGTGCATGGCGTCGTTGTTTGTGGTGTGGAGTGCGGCAAGGTGAAAAGCAGAGGCGCTGCTGGGCGTGCTATCAGCGGCTGCCAGTCACACAGCGGGCAATCGCCCGCGCACACCACGCCGCTCCCCAGGGCCAACTCACCGCCCGGCTGCACAGCCCCGTGCCTGTGCTGCCCTGCCTCTAAATAACAGCAAAACCAATACTGCTGTACAAATCATATATCTATTTAGTTAGCGATTCTTAAGAAAATAAGGAATATTTCTCTACAATATATACACTAAGAAACCTTCATACTTACTTTGACTCTGCTTTATGAACTAGTTTTAACAACGTCCAAAAAGTTGAACTGTTACCTTTTCGCTGAATAGAAAAAAAATTGCCAATGTATTCAACGACATAAAAACGTGCATTCGTGTTGGGATAGCTCAGACGGTAGAGCGCTTGCCCGCGAGAGGAAAAGTTCCCAGGTTTGAGTCCCGGTTCCGGGACACAATTTTAATCTGCCAGGAAGTTTCATATCAGCACTCGCTCCGCTTCAGAGTGAAATTTTCATTCTGGGAGCATCCCTTAGGCTGTGGCTAAGCCATTTCTACACCATATCTTTTCTTGCGGGAGTGCTAGTCCTGCAAGTTTCGCAGGAGAACTTCAGTGAAATTTGGAAAGTAGGAGGCTAGGTACTGACAGAATTGAAGTTATGAGGACGTACCGTGAGTCGTGTCGGGATAGTTCAGTGATAGAGCGCTCACCCGCGAAAGGCAAAGGACCCAGGTTCGAGTCCCGGTTCCGGTACACAATTTGAATCTGCCAGGAAGTTTCATATCAGCGCACACTCCGCTAGAGAGTGAAAGTGTTATTATACAGGGTGTTACAAAAAGGTACGGCCAAACTTTCAGGAAACATTCCTCACACACAAAGAAAGAAAATATGTTATGTGGACATGTGTCATGAAACGCTTAATTTCCATGTTAAGGCTCATTTTAGTATTTCTCTTTATATTTAAATTGAAATAATTGGTGCAGACAATTGTCAAAATACCCTATTGTTTCGATGGTATGTACTGTACTTCCTCGATTCACGTCATCAACACAGATTTTCTGTGAACGTTAGGGCACGAATTGTTGGTGATGTCTTGATTGGGCCTCATGTTCTTCCACCTACGCTCACTGGAGCACGTTATCATGATTTCATTCGGGATACTCTACCTGTGCTGCTAGAACATGTGCCTTTACAAATACGACGCAACGTGTGGTTCATGCACGATGGAGCTCCTGCACATTTCAGTCGACATGTTCGTACGCTTCTCAACAACAGATTTGGTGACCGATGGATTGGTAGAGGCAGACCAATTCCATGGCCTCCACACTCTCCTGACCTCAACCCTCTTGACTTTCATTTATGGGGGCATTTGAAAGCTCTTGTCTACGCAACTCCGGTAACAAATGTAGAGACTCTTCGTGCTCGTATTGTGGACGGCTATGATACAATACGCCATTCTCCGGGCTCCATCAGCGCATCAGGGATTCCATGCGACGGAGGGTGGATGCATGTATCCGCGCTAACGGAGGACATTTTGAACATTTCCTGTAACAAAGTGTTTTCAGTCACGCTGGTACGTTCGTTGCTGTGTGTTTCTATTCCATGATTAATGTGAATTGAAGAGAAGTAATAAAATGAGCTCTAACATGGAAATTAAGCGATTCCGGACACATGTCCACATAACAGATTTTCTTTCTTTGTGTGTAAGGAATGTTTCCTGAAAGTTTGGCCGTACATTTTTGTAACACCCTGTATATTATTTGCCGACATTGTCAGTATGGTGTGCGTCTGGAAAATGATGTCATAGTACATCGAACGATCTCTCATTTTGACAGACTAAATAAAACGCATTCCTCCTAGCGACTGTGTCACCTTAGGGATACATTTTTTATTCTACAAACATTTTGTAATCTTGAGGTTTGTGTGTATTTCTATGTCTACATGGCTAATTTGTTGCCCGATTAGGTATTTTAGTCCAGTGTAAAATTTTTGCCAATGATGGTACTTCTAAGAACAAGAATAAGAAATTTTATATGTTTATGCTATTAGCATGACAATTTTTGATACATTAAATAATAATTTTATAAAATGTGGAGCTAGAAGAAGGTCTGCAGTGGCATTTACGTCTAAACTCGCTGACATTGCCATTTTTGTGCATCAGTACTGTTGGAATTCTCTCTCCCACCTCTTTATTGAAACCCCTTTCCCTCTTCCCCGTGTCAAATGGCGTTACACGTCTTCTTGTCCGTCATGGTGCTGTCTATCAATCGCTGCTGGGCCCGACGCACAATGGTCTGAAACGTCGAAAAAGCTGGCCCAAATTCGAAAAGTGAAAATCATGATTATGAATTTAGTCGCATAGAATCACGTTCAGAGGGCATAGGGCAACAGTGCGTATTAGCTCACAGGGAGGAAAAGCTACCTCTGATACCGGAAGATGTATTTCAAATTTACCGTGTCGAAGTATTACGTGTTACGCAGAACCGTTCCACAATACTTGCTGTGTTTAAAGTGTTTATAACTTTTGATGCAAGTGTTCATTGCAGTTGTGTTTCAAAGAGGATGTAGGATGTTAATGGAGGACCGTAGAATATTTTTTTTATGTGTTTTGTCCTTATAAATACATGTTAGGGATGTATTAAAAGTCACGTCAAAACATAACCTGATAACGTTCTCAATTCACATACAGAGGTATCGTAAATAATGGTAAACCTTATGATCTCTGGACATCCTGCGATGTACGACAGTGCAATATGCAGTTTAAGATGTGTCGTGTTTAAATATAAAATAACTGTCTCGTATTTGTGGCTACTCTCGTTATATTGACGAGTATACTAAATTCGAGCGATGTCAGAAAGGCAACGTCCCGATCGACTCACTCACTCATGATCACCTAGACAACACTATGACGTTAGAGTCTTTAAATGCAGAGTGTGTTGACCTTATACCGTAGACATAATTTAAGAAGGGGTTTTCCGAAATTCCATCCCTAAGTAGGTGAAATAGGGGATGGAATGTTTTTTTGAAAATATCCCGCCATAAAGGCAATTTTGAAGCTGTAACTACGTAAACTGGTTTTAATACTTGGTTGGAATTAATAAAATACTTTTAATGTAATACAATTCATGTATATCCCCATTGTGACACGACTATGACCACTGGAGTGTGTGAATGACGAAACTTAGAATTCTTTCTACTGAAGGGGACCGGGGAGAGGAGGATGCGAGAGAGCCCCATGCAGAATTTAGTAACAGGCTCCCGAGCAAGCGAGTGCCGGCTCTGAATGTACTCATGCTATTGCTGACGTCATCAATCTGTCTCAGAAAGCGATTCACATTAATTGTGTAATAATACCTACTTTTATTTTATAAATACAAATTGTTGCAATATTGAGAAATGAAAGTTGTTGTTATTTTGAAAACATTTTTTGTATTTATTTAATCCTATGTTTGTCATCTGATATCCCGAGAACCCTTGTCTTACAATCTTTTTCGGATTTTTGTTGTTGTAATTTTTAACTTTTGCCCTCAATTTCAAATTCGGTGACCACAGAAACCTTTGTAAACAAATTTCCAATTATATTGGAATATTTTTCGTCTTCATGGCAGCATTTCGAACGTCTCAGACGACTGTGCGACGGCTCTATCTCTTCGGCTAATTGCGTGTAAAGTCAACCCACCAACCTTCAAGCATTTTTAATTTTTGTATGTGAAATGCGCGAGTACCATGACTTATTATTGTACCACATGAGTAGACAGCGAAACAACAGAAGTGAGCAGCTAGGTAAAATAAAGGCAATAAAGGCGTTCCTCGCGCTTTGACGTCGTGTGGCTGTGCTTAGCTCACACTGAAGTACAGACACGTAAATAAGTTCAGGCCTCTTTATCAACGGTTGCTCATGAGTGATCCCGTTCACACCCGAGAATCAGAACGAGTTACGCGATACACTGGAGAAGGGACGGAAACTGCTTTTCCGATTTTCACGCAGAAAACCTCTTTTGAGGTATACGATAGCGCCACTTCGTTTTTTGAACATATTTTTTCAACCAAAGCTTAATTTTCCTTGTTAAAAACGGGAAACTTGGATTTCGCGTGTTTTTTGTTACTTATTATTTCTCAATACATTTTAAACAAGGTATCTGCCTCACAGATATGATGATCTCAGCTTCTTAATAAACAATTCGTCTTTACACAATTCGTAAAAATCCATGCAAGATGACTTTATTTCTCCATCACACACTAAATGAATTTTAAGTTTTGTATTGAAAAAAAAAAAAGTGATACCCTGTCGCTCAGTGGTTCTCAAAGTGTAGTTTGCGACCCGGATGTATTTAGGTGGGTCGCTTTTGAAATATCCAATTAAAATATCTTACTGTCACAAATTTGGAAGTGTATTTCAGGTGGAAAGTTATATAATCTGAGAAGTTATGCACTAAATCCGTTCTAAAAAAATAAACCAATGTGGTTAGTGTGCTGCAGGCCTGAGCAGGCATAACGCGGTCAGCTGATGGAGCGGATGCCAACGCGTATGGCAGGGGTGCTCAGGAAAAGAGAACGCAACGCTACCAGATAGGATGGCTGCCGGCAGCAGCCACAGGTGTGTGTCACCTGTCGCACTGCGGAAGCCGCGGAAATCTCACTAGCGGATTGTACGTGAAGGACAATAAGGCAGATCTGTATCCTTTCACTTCTGTCGTTCTGTGACAACGCAGTAAATGAATGCGGTGGCTGGTGTGTCAATCAATTCAAGTTACTCATCTGCACTTGCGGCAAGCTTCAGATGAGTAACCTGATTTGATAAAGTAATTTAACAAAAGTAAGTCTCCCGGTCCCGAGTATATTCCAGTTAGGTTACTTTCAGAGTATGCTGATGCAATAGCCCCATACCTAGCTGCCATAATTTATACAACAGCTCTCTCAAAGACTATTCCGTACTCAAAGACTGGAAAATTTTCACAGGTAACTCCAATATTCGAGAAAGGCAATAGGAGTGAACCGAAAAATTACAGGCCTACATCATTGACGTAGGTTTGCAGCTAGATTTTAGAACATATACTTCCCTCAAATATTGGAACTACCTCAAAAGGAACGACCTATTGACCCATGGTCAACACGGATTAAGAAAGTATCGTTCCTCTGAAACACAGCTAACTCTTCACTCAAATGACGAGTGCTATCGACAAGGGATGTCAGATGGATTCCGTATTTCTAAATTTCCGGAATGATTTTGGCAATCTTCTAATCAAATTGCGTGCCTATGGAATATCGCCACAGTTGTGCGATTAGATTCGTGATTCCCTGTCAGAAACAACACAGTACTTATAATTGACGGTAAGTTATCGATCAGAACAGAAGTGATATTTGGCGTTCCTCAGGGTGGTATAGGGCCCCTACTGTTCCTTATTTTTATACACGATTTAGGAGATAATGTGAGTAGCTCTCTCAGACTGATCGCGAATGCTGTCATTTATTGGTTAGTAAAGTCACCAGAAGATCAAAACCAGCTGCAAAATGATTTAGATAAGATATCTGCAAGGTACAGTCTTAGATAAAAAAATTGATCGCCGGCCGGCCGACGCAGAGGCTAAGTCCGAGTCGGTCGCGCAGTATGGACAATAAATTCGATCGCCCCTCAGAATTTTAAGTCCGGCGATATGCACGATCTGGCACACTGTATAATGCGGTACTATCAGGAGGAAGTGTTACTTCCTTCTCAACGCAGCTCTGTACTGTATGAGTGCGTGGTCTCATGGTAAAAGTCGCGTTTACGAGCCTGTATGTAAGCAGTCGTGAGATCGAGTCTAACAACCTCCGATTATTATTTTTTTTTTTTTTAACCGCATATCGGTTGTCTTTGTTATCAGTGTGGAAGAAACTCAAATTTAACAGCGAAAACTCCCAGAAATAGTTACAAGAAAGAGTTCGCTGCTGCATCAAAACTGAACTGTTTACTCTCGGGAGTAGTGGGGCCCCGCCGGCTACGGCTACGCGCCAGGGCCGCATCGCGGCTGGCGCCTGCGGACTCAGTGACAGCGGCGCGCCGCTCTGTGTCTATTAACCGGCTGTTATATCCTCATATCCTCACTTCAAGTTCTAGAACTTATTTACCGCTGCGTATTGAATTACTCTGATATATATATATATATATATATATATATATATATATATATATATATAAACGTCGTAAGGTGGAATCGGTATAAAGGGTCATAGGAGTGACTATTACCACATTTTTCTTATTTTTCTTGAACGTTATCAGGCCGCTCAATCAGGATTCCTACTCACGACTGTTACTAGTGACCAGTTATGATGCTCTCATCTTAAGAGAAAAATAATGACTGAGTACTAAAAGATTTTTATACTCAGCAAAGTGCAACCACAAAGCCAGGGTGTGCCCAAATTTTGAAAACAACTGAGACACCATTTAGTTGCACTCTAAGGACAAACGACTAAAAAGATTACATCTTGTGTTAGTACTACACCATAATAATTCCCGTTGATGTCACACACAAAACATCGAATAGTGTGCTTCGGGAGTCACCCATTCCTCACCTACTCTTTCGATCACATGTTCTCAAATGTTTATCTTCTCTGCCCCTCCTCGAATAATCTTCGACAAAAATTATTTCCAGACGAAAATACACGTCGAACATCGATTGGCGTCATAATTAGCTTGGAATCAGTTCGATTCTACAGGGACAAATTTGGTAAACTACCAGAACGTTGTCAGACTTTCCCATAATGTGAGAGAATATAGCAAGTAACCACAAGAGGTTTCTTGTAGTTTTCGATGTGGATTCGTGCAACTCCTGTCACGAAAACAGCTAAAAAAATTCCCCCTCCAATGAGACCCGAACCATGACCAAATCCACCTCTCTGTGGCAGCCTACTACATTACCTCTTTTTTTTTTTTTTTTTTTTTTTTTTTTTTTTTTTGTTCTATGAGTAGTTCACTTTGTTGCGGACGCTGTTCGTTTTCGTTCGTTCTTGTTCGGTGTGTTGTTGGCTCAGCTTTTTTATTACAGAGGGCGTTGAGCCCTCTGACCGGGCGCGCTGAGCCACGGCGCCCGGCATCTCAGAGCTAGCGAGGAGCTATGCACGCCAGCTCTTTCCTACTGCCACATACATCACTAGAACATATAACTCGCAACGTAAGAGACGAGATTGGTTGGAATTTCACCGTGTAAACAATTTTCTGGACCCAAAAGCATGAAATAATAGCCTTCTTTTGCCTCTCGAATGAGAAACCAGTCAGATTATTCAATCGAAATTACAGTAAACATCATGTGAATTTATGAGCATAGTTCTGTGCCAACCAGGAAGTAAAACCTCGGTACCAGCGTTGACAGACTTACACTGCGATGTTGCCAAGCTTTAGTCATACTATCAACAGGAAGAATAAGAGCCCAGGTGATTGCCAAGCGAGCTCGACAGAGACTTAGCTCGCGCCTCGCGCGCCTGCTGGGGATCCGAACACCTACAGTATATGTCAATGATCCCTGCTCGCAATTCCGTAACTAGCTTTAATGAGTCGATCGTTGTCACTTATAAAAATATACACATGGACTGACCGCTAATATAGTAATAAGTGTCTCAATTATTTGCGTTTGTTTTTAAGATGTGAACATTTCTGGGAAGGCTTGGTAACATGGAGTTCAAAATGAGAAGAGCTTCTGTTATCCAAACATATAATTAGGGACAGTAATGTATAGATTAATTTATCTTTAAGCCAAACTGTCATCCAGTTTACAAATATTGCAAAAATGAAACGTATTTCCTGTTGGTTAGAGTCCCATTATAACCCTAACAGATTCGAACAGCAGATATATTGAAAACATTTTGACTGTGCAGAACATTCAGGGCAGAAAGAACCACTATGGGTTAACGAAGCCGAGAATAGTGCTGATATTGTATGCAGCAGTTGCACAGTGTGCGTGTGGTGTTTTTTTTTTTTTTTTTTTTTTTTTTTTTTTTTTTTTTTTTTTTTTTTTGCCGTAATATGATGACACAGTTGATCAGATGGTTATAGAAATTGCAGTGACTGTTTTTATGCTTCCAATGGGTAACGCCAAATTGTCACTATAATCGGAATTTATTCCTGATTAAGTTCTGTTTGTGGCAGAATTGCTCAACTGTTGGTGAACAGGATCGACACTACTGCATGTAACACAAACGCATATGTTGCCAATTATACGCGGCTAAATTTCTATGACTTGATTTTCCTATGAATGATTTCATTCCTGTCACAACAGTATTATTACTTACTGAAAGTGTTCAACAAGAGTGCATCACTTCTTGTTCACGTCCACTTCCTGCTCTTCATCACCCACCCACTGTAGATGTCTAATAAATTATGAAACAAAATACAGGTTTATATATACATTAATGGAGTTGTTGATGTCGTTTTTCCCGACAGTATTCTGCTATTGTTCTGAAGATGAATACTCAACGTAAATACTTATATTCATTTGGATGAATATTTGAGGTGTCCATTTCAGTTCCACAAACCAAAAAATGGTGGAACTAAACGAATAAAAAGCGTCTATATGCCAAAAAATAAAAATGAAATAACAGTTAATGGAAGTTTACAAACTCCATCGGAAGAACATGAAAAATACTTTCTTCACCTACAATCCACTGCAATACAAATGTATGGATTTCACAGAAATGCATTACTTAGGCCCTACTTTTGTTTTGGTCCATGTCACTGTCACTAAAGAAGGGATAAAACATGCGAATATTTCATTAGTATTACAGATCCTGGAACTCGGTCTATTATTACCGAGTTGACAATCACTTTCCGTGTGATATTCGTTATTTAAGACTGATTAAAGGGGCTTTACGACAAACTTTTATTAATCGAATCCTTTAAACTTCTCGGTAGTTGCAGGAAAGTGAATTCAGGTAGACAGCGGTAATATTGAAAATTTGTGCCGCAGTGGGACTGGAATCCTGCTTTCTTTTCCCTAGTAGAGCTATTCTTTGCGTTCGTTGAATAGTTTATGTTCTTTGTTGACTGGTAAGCTTGATCTCAGTTTCCCTCCCTTAAAAAAGACAACTAAAAATTGCACATGCGGTCGCTCCTCTGGACGAGCGAGCTGGAAGAATCGCCTTGGCTATTTATGCAAATAATATTCAATATGCTTCAAGTTTTTCAAATCATTTTGTCATTGGGTCTCACATAGGTATGACAGCAGTGGAGATAGCTCGAAACGTATGAATGGTGCGAGTACTTTTGTGCAAATCACCTCACAAAAGAGATTTTCCGTTTCAAGAAAGATCTTTCCGGTGTTCATGATTTTACACATGAAGGAAGACTCTTATAACTCACGTAAGTCATGGACTATGATGAGTTGACCATCGTGCGACGTTGTCACTGGTCAGACAGGATTCAAAAGTTGGGAGCAGGAGTATTACACACTCACTTTCAAAGCGACAAAATCCTAATTATTGCGTTTTTGCATAGACGTCATTAGTTCACTCTTTATGTATAATGCAGTTATTAGTGACTTATTCTGTAGCCTTTATGTTATCTTCTTAAAAGGCTGGTAGCCCTATCAAAATAGGGTTAAAATTCTGATTTACAGAGGGACTGGAACCATGACCCAAAGCAGCCCTCGCTTAAGTAGACACGTCATCTCAGGGCTACTGACGCGCTGCTACGTCTCACTTCCTGCTTATTCCACTGGTGGCTACAGCTAATCGCCAATTTCTGCATGGTATGACCTCCTTGCATTTGTAATAGAAAGTAATGCGCCGATGTCGCACCGTTAAAGAAAGTAACTGAGACTATTCAACCAAACAGACAAGTAAATATTAAGTGAATTTATCAAGTTTCTGTGACATCCCGGAAGTAACTCGGCGATCACGCCAGTGCCAAAGAGTTCTCAAACTTGCACTGCGCTCAAAACAAAGGCTTTCCGAAATTGCAATACGTTCAACTAGCTGAGCGTTGAGCTCATCTTCCATAGAGTGCTTCTGAGTCGGACAGGCAGACAGACCTTGTAGAGACTATCCTTGCGCTACTGGTTCTTGACGCTCAACTACGTCGGATTTTAGGATTTATTTTCTGCCCGTGAAAGAGTTTCTCAGCAGTGGGTGAAAAAGCATCTACATTCTGGTACCCCACACACATAACCAGACAAATAATATGCCAGTCAACAGCAGTGAAATACAATATGCCCGTGTCTTTCTGGCAGCGACTATATTTTCCTTTCTTCTGTTTTCTACTTTGCAATAGTCTGTTACCTCGTTTTGGAAGTGAAAAACGAGTTTTGCAGTCCACCGCAACATAATTCACAACCTTCCCTGACAATGAGAATTGCAACCGGAGATGTTAAATAAAATATGACACTGTATCCAAATTCATACCTACCTGCTTCTCGTTGTCAGCTTTTTTGGAGAGGCTATTGTACTTTTATTCTGAAAAAATAAACCCCTCCATTCTTACAGATCCACCATTCAAAGTGCAGTTCAAAGACTGACATAAATTCGTTTCTGACAGATAAACAATATTATAGTGGTAACTGGCAAGTGTGGCGAATTCTATAAATCATCTGACGATTGCGAACTCAGGTGTTTCGTAGGATTCTTGTGTAATGGCTGGCATTTCAATTGCGTAGCAGACGGTAATATGCCTAAGCAATTATTTTCAGAATTCATTATTTACCATACGATTTAACTTTGTCTCTTCTTATTCCTATTCAGACAGGTGTATCGTATATTGGAATGGAGCAGACAAACGAGTGTTTAGTTTCAAATGTTAAGGGTTCTTGGTTCCATTCTCTGCATGTTCTTGATGGTCTGCTGGTCATAAAAAGAGAAGACTCCACCGACACCTACGATGTCAGCGCTAGATTAACCCCACCAGGACTACCACATTGTAAAGCCGGTAGACAGCGTGACGCCGTGTCGCTCTCTAAGCACCCCTACTGTTCTGATATAGAAATTCTACTGTCCAGCATTAGCGATGGTTACAATATAACTGCTGCTGATGTTTTTCCGCGAAACGTGAGAAGCGCCTTACAGATTAGAATTTTTGTTTCAGAATGGCTACATTCTTGACTTAGTTCTAAATAAATTCCAGGCAGTTCCACACTAACGAACATTTTCAGCTATCAAATTAAACGCATAGGAATTATCCAAGTGTAACTGCGGGATCTGATTTAAGTAATATTCAATTTTTGGATGAATATGGCTCGGAAGGCAACGTCAATTTTATTACAGTTCAACTCCTGTGTCTGAATGATCTGACAATTGCGTTAATTATGTAAAGCGTTGTGGCAACTGTGAGTCTGTAATGAAGGAACACATGCGCAGCCATAATCACCGATGAAAGGAGGGGGCGGTTGTACTTCCCTTCTTATGTCCCCACGTCTATATATAAAAATGTTAGGCCTATAGCCGTTAATCTCCGAAATTTCTTGACCCATTCCTTTGGAATTCTGACTCAATGTCGCATTCTAGCTCAGAATGTTTTTTAGCTACACATTTCTTGAATATATTATATGTTGTTATTGTGGTCTTCAGTCCTCAGACTGATTTGATGCAGCTCTCCATGCTACCCTGTCCTGTGCAAGTATCTTCATCTAAGAATATGTTCGGCAACCTACATCCTTTTGAATATGTTTGCTATATTCTTCCCTCGGTCTCCCTCTACGATTTTTACCCCACACGCTTTATTGTAATGTTAAGTTGACAATTCCTTGATGTCTCAGAATGTGTCCAACCAATTTATCCCTTCTCTTAGTCAGGATATGCCACAAACTCCTTTTCGCCCCGATTCGGTTAAGCACCTCCTCATTAGTTACGTGATCTACCCATCTAATTTTCTGTAGCACCACATTTCAAAATCTTCTATCATCTTTTTATCTGAACTCCTTATCGTCCACGTTTCACTCCCATACAATGCCACACTCCAGACAAATGCTTTCAGAAAGGACTTCCTAACATTTAAATTAATATTGGATGTTAACTAGTTTCGCTTCTTTAGAAACGCTTTTCTTCCCATTCTGCATTTTATATCTTCTTTACTTCGGCCATCAGAAGTTATCTTGCTACCCAAATAACAAACTTCATCTAGTTCTTTTATTGTCTCATTACCTAATCTAATTCCTTCAGCATCGCCTGATTTTCTGACATTGCATTCCATTACCTTCGTTACACTCTTGCTAATGTTGATATTATATCTTCCTTTCAAGACACTGTCCATCCCATCCAATTGCTCTTCCAGATCTTTTGCGGTCTCTGACAAAATTACTATGTCATCAGCAAACCGCAATGTTTTTATTTCTTCTCCGTGCACTTTAATGCCTTCTCCAAATTTCTCCTTCCATTCCTTCACTGCCTGCTCAATCTACAGATTGAACAACATTGGGGAAAGGCTACAAACCTGTCTTACTCCCTTCAGAACCTTTGCCTCCCTTTCTTGCCCCTCGACTATAACAATCGCTGCCTGGTTTTTGTATAGGCTGAATATAACTCTTCGCTCCCTATATTTTACCCCTGATACCTTCAGAATTTGGAAGAGTGTATTCCAGTCGACATTGTCCTTAGCCGATCTTCTAAGATAAGTCGTAATGTGAGTATTGCCTCCCGTGTTCCTACATTTCTCCTAAATCCAAATATATAACCTATAAATGCGTTACTTTTGCGATTTTCAGTATAAGCCTTTTTCCAATTATAAAGTTTATATAAATTATTATATAACACATATTGAAAAATTTGGTATATTAAAATATGCACATATTTTATTAGAACGTTGTGTCAACATTTCAAAGCTTTGGGTCAAGAACTTTCGGAAATATACGGTTTTGAACATAACACTAAACATGGCTCTAGGTTAGAAAGAGTTCTAAGAGGAAATAGAAATGACGACAAGACGAACAGGGAGATCGTAATGATGAGGTGTAGGAGGTGTAGGAGGAGGTGCAGATGCACAGAGAGAGGGGGGAGGCTCGGATAGACAAAGAGAGAGGGGAGAAGATGGACAAGGAGTGTGGGAGGGGGGGGGGGAGGATATGGACAGAGAGAGGCGGGAGGAAATTATGG
This sequence comes from Locusta migratoria, assembly GCA_026315105.1. NCBI lineage: Eukaryota > Metazoa > Arthropoda > Insecta > Orthoptera > Acrididae > Locusta > Locusta migratoria. Next base: position 461,193,784 of record CM048755.1, read on the forward strand.
ACAAAGAGAGGGGAACGAGGAGAGGTGCAGAGAGAGGGGACAGAGACAAGGGGAGCGGAGAATGTAGGACGTATATCCAATTCCTACCACAAGGCAGTAGGAAATTACGTATAAAGAAATGTATGGTTCCTCTTAACATTCTTTTCCGTTTAATCTGCAACAAGCCAGAGCAACGCGTGGACGGGTAAAACTAGTGCCATAGTAGATGAAGTAACATATCGTTCAGTCACAAGAAGAATTTGATGTTCGCAATTCCATAAATAAAGGGTTGTGAGGAATAGTTACGTAGGAAGGAAAGTCCTGGAGTTTATTATGTTTACGATCCGGATTACTATTACGGAAAGGCATCATATCAGACTTCGCAACCCAAGCATGTTGATTTTATCACTTCACACTGACACTAGGGCTGTGATGCGAGAGAAGGAAATTTATTATATGCTTTTCATTAAATGTTATTACTTGTGTACCACTATCGAGTGCAGGAAAGCTCCTCATTTTCGCGTATGTTGCATGAATTTTGGTCTCACCTAGGTTGTCTTTCTGTGCGGGGTAAGAAGAGACTCATCGGAATAGAGTCTGATTTTGAGTACGAGAAACCTGTGTCGGCACATTGCGTTCAGAGCCAAGACGACGTATTCCTGTTTGTGTCTTGGCGTGTGCTGGAGTGGGGCACTGTTTAAAGATGCACTTGTTGCGAGTCTCTACACCCGGAACGCACCTCCTTTCCCAGCTATTTTACAAACTGAAAACGTTTTCCATTATTTCATTTTATGTAATTTAGAGGAAATTGTTTGGGTAATCTTGAATTTTGTAGCTTTAGAAGTCATAAATACATTCCTTATTGATGTTTTATGCATTCTTATTGTTGCTTTTCTTTTACATACTCGCACACACGCACACAAGCACGCGCGCACACGCGTGCACACACAAACACACACACACACACACACAAACACACACACACACACTGCATGACTTTTTGAGAAGTGACTATTCCTATAGCCTACCCATGCAGCATCATTTCGTAATATTTCTCTAAGGCGTCTTGGAACTGACCGTACTCAATGTTCAAATGTTTGTATAGGCTATGGGACTTAACTACGGGGTTATCAGTCCCTAAACTTTTGGCGTTTATCTCAGTTATTCCCAAACGACAGATGTCCGCCTTTGATAACAAGCTACTCATATCATCGTACAGCAAGACCGCAGGTAGTATACAATTTGTGCAAACGCCAGTCAGCTTTTGAGAGAGCCGAATGGCATGAAAGGGGCACAGTAGTTGGGAAGGGAGTAACACAGGCTTGTAGCTTTTTCCCCATTGTTGTTCAGTTTTTTCATTGAGCAGGCTGTGAAGGAGAGAAAGGAGAAATTTGGAGAAAGGATTAAAGTTCAGGGACAAGAAGTAAAGACTTTGCGATTTGCCGATGACGTAGTAATTGTGTCAGAGCCTGCAATGGACCTAGAAGAGCAGTTGTATGGAATGGACAGTGTCTTGAAAAGAGAGTATAAAATAAATATTAAAAACCGCAAAAAAAGAAATTTAGTCTAAGAAAATCAGGTGATTTGTAAGGTAATAGATTAGAAAACGAGACATTAAAAGTGGTAGATGAGTTTTGTTGGTTGTGTGTGTGGGGGGGGGGGGGGGGGGGAGGGGGAGGTTGGAGGGCTGGGTTGTGGTTTGGAGGCACTAGACTACTCAGGTCATCAATCCCTATTTCGGATAATGATGGAAAGTAAATCAGGTGTGCCCTTTGAAAGGAAGCATCCTGACTTTCGCCTGGAGTGATTTAGGGAAATCATGGAAAACCTAAATCAGGATGGCCGGCGATGGAGTTGAACCACCATCCTCCCGAATGCGGGTCCAGTGTGCTAACCACTGCCCTACCGCGCTCCGCTGAGTTTTATTATTTGGGTTGTAAAATAACTTCTGATGCCCTGAGTAGTGAAGACATAAAATGTAGAATGCAATGGGAGGAAAAGTATTTCTGAAGAAAAGAAATTTGTCCGAAATGTGGCCTTGTACAACAGTGAAGCGTGGACGATAAAGCAGTTCAGACAAGAAGAGGATAGCTTTCGAAGTTTCTTGCAACAGGCGAATGTACTGAACAGAATTAGGGAAAAAAGAAATTTCTGGCATATCTTGTCTAAAAGACGGGAACGATTGGTAGGGCACAATCTGAGACACCAACGAATCGTCAATTTAGTATTGGAGGGGAGCGTGTGGGGTAAAAATCGCAGGGGTAGAGGACTAGATGGATACAGCAAGCAGATTCAAAGGGATGTGGGCTGTCTTTCTTACTCAGAGACGAAGAGTTTTGCGCAAGATAGGATAGCATGGAGGCGGAGAACTGCATCAAACCAGTCTACGGACTGAAGACTACAACCACAACTGCACACCAAATCATTAAGTAGTGTATCTCGTGTAAGATTATTCAAAAATAGTCATTTTAGACACAGTAATTTCATTTCATTACAGCAGACTTACTTCAAATGTGTAGTCCGTTTGTTACGGAATGACTTGAGCATCTTCTTAGGCATTATCGTTTGCTATACCAGAAAAGAATTAGGAACAGAATTCGTCGCACAGGTAACTGAAACACCAATTCTTGAAGTGCTGTACACATTTCATGGAATATGCAGGTGATACCCGAAAACATAGTTTATTTAAATTCCAAAAATTTTTATTACTGTATTCAATTTGGACGTTAACCACGCATATCTCGTCATTGGTGTGAAAGCAGGCACGTTAAACAGATGCAGAACAGAATGTTGTATTTTGATAGAAACTCCAAATTCAAATGTTCAAATTTTTGTAGAGCTTATGGGACTTAACCCATGAGTCATAAGTCCTTAAACTTACAAACTACTTATGAACTAGCTTCCACTAAAGACGGCACAAAGATCCATGCCCGACGGGGAATTCGAACCCCAGACGGGGAACAGCCTCGCGCATCGTATCATTGAGACTCTCCTGGATATATTTTCTCTATTAGGCTTAAACAAGTTGCTTGCTTTATACATTTTTAGTGAAACCTTCGCCGGCCGCGGTGGCCGAGGGGATTGAGGCGCTTCAGTCACGATCTGCACGGCCACTACGGTCGGGGGTTCGAATCCCCCCTCGGGCATGGATATTTGTGCCGTCCTTAGATGTAGGTAGTTCATAAGTAGTTTGTAAGTTTAGGGACTGATGACCCCGTAGTTAAGTCACTTAAGCTTAACAAACATTTGAACATTTGAAGTGAAACCTTCAATCTGCCTGCAAAAAGAAACATCACAGACTCAGTAAAGTGGAGTACCTGTTCGCGGTATAATTTTACACTGCAAGAGCCTATATTTCTTCTCTCTACAAAGTTTTGATGGAAAAGTGCCTGATCAGTCTGGACTCAAGCGAATGTTATCCACGCAGGTGAGATTGTAACTACCTACCACAAATAAAATTCATGTTTGAAGAAAGTTTGTTTATTAATGCAACTACTACAAAAGCACTTTTTGAATGATTTTCCATGGCATATTATAACGATGTGCTGTACACGTCCGCATGATAACCGCAAACCATAGCCACAGCACCATTACCTCTATCTCAGAACAACATTCACGTTAATGCTATAGGAGATGCGCAAAAACAATATCTATTCCGTCGGAAAAGCCGGTAACCACGTACTGATTTTCGGGTTTAATGGTCACCTTAGGAGGTATAAAAAAACTCTGAACAGTTTGATATTCTATGTTCGCAACAATACTGCCCACATAACTCCCATCGACGTCGTTACAATTAACGACCGCACAAGGGATGTTGAAAATTATAAATAGTGCCAGCATTGTATAAATTCATATACATTATGATTATGTGATGCTAATACTAGAATGAATATTAAATATTGGTTTAAGTGTTGCAAATATACACATTATCAGATATGCAGACGACACAAAAAGAATAATAGACGGATTATAAGAAAGAAAAGGGTTCAAGAGAAAGTACAGACGTTTGGAAAATCCATAGTAATGAGACCTACAAAAATATGGAAAAAAATATCAGTCGGAGTGGTTAAGTGAGGGTAAACTTTTGTTGGACATATGTATTGAACGAATGATAAAATACTAAAGAAACAAATATACGTATACTTCTGAAAGAATAAATCAACATTAGCATGACCAAAGAAGTAAATAAATACTTAGAAAGAAACAACATCAAATAACCTGAAGTAACCACAACCCGAGAGTAAACAGTTCAGTTTTGATGCAGCAGCGAACTCTTTCTTGTAACTATTTCTGGGAGTTTTCGCTGTTAAATTTGAGTTTCTTCCACACTGATAACAAAGACAACCGATATGCGGTTAAAAAAAAAAAATAATAATCGGAGGTTGTTAGACTCGATCTCACGACTGCTTACATACAGGCTCGTAAACGCGACTTTTACCATGAGACCACGCACTCATACAGTACAGAGCTGCGTTGAGAAGGAAGTAACACTTCCTCCTGATAGTACTGCATTCTACAGTGTTGCCAGATCGTGCATATCGCCGGACTTAAAATTCTGAGGGGCGATCGAATTTATTGTCCATACTGCGCGACCGACTCGGACTTAGCCTCTGCGTCGGCCGGCCGGCGATCAATTTTTTTGTCTAAGACTGTACAAAAATTGGCAATTTACCCTTAATAACGATAAGTGTCAAGTGAGCCATACGACCTCTAAAGAAAATCCGTTAAACTTCAGTTTCACGAAATACCAAGGAGTAACAATTACGAACAATTTAAAATGGAAATAACACACAGAAAATATTGTAGGGAAGACGAACCAAAGCCGGCCGCGGTGGCCGAGGCGACTGAGGCGCTCCAGTCACGGTCTGCACGGCCACTACGGTAGGGGGTTCGAATCCCCCCTCGGGCATGGATATTTGTGCCGTCCTTAGTATTAGCTAGTTCATGGGTAGTTTGTAAGTTTAGGGACTGATGACCCCGTAGTTAAGTCCCATAAGTTTACAAACATTTGAACATTTGAAACATGATAAAGGGGGTTCGATGAATCCTCTACCATGCACTTCAGTGTGACTTGCAGTGTATCGATGAAGTTGTACTTGTCTGAATGTCTGATAGTGCATTCGTTGTGTGTGCATCCATGTTCACAGTGACATGTTGTCTTATGTTGTTTCTGTTTTCTGTTTACTTAACTATGGACGCTTGGACTGAGAGTGGATCGTACCTTCCAAATCCGGTATCAAGCGTAGCTCAAGGTTGCAAACTCACCTCATTTCAGTAGGAGACAAAACCTTGTTCTCGTAAACCCAACCCAGACTGTTTGAAGTATGGGTTTGTGTTGTGTGATACAGAAGTTTGTTGTGTGGTTTGAAGTACTAGCTAATGAAAGTATGACACCTTCAAAACGGAAGAAACGTTCATCAAGGAAACATACAGAATACATAAATAAGCTAATTGATTTTTAGAGCAAAATTCATGAATTTTGAAAGTCAAAATCAATTACGACATAATTGACTTCGTGCTAACAAAAGAAACAAATTACAATAGCTTCATATCGAGTATCTTTAGCCAAAAAAGTAGTGCACACCCTTGGCAGTGAATATTATTTTATTAGCTGCCAAAATAATATGTGATGCCTTATTTACCAAAAGGCAAACAAAACTAATTTGTGAAATACCCGTATCATCTCAACGGTAAAGAGAAGAAACGATTAAATGTTAGAATCTGTGAAACAGTCAATCATAACACTTTTAAATCAAAGTAATTTGTTTCCACTTAATCTTGATGAAGGCACAGATGTAGTTGGCAAGGCTGTTCTTTTAGCTTTTTTTAGGTTTGAATTCGATGGCAGAATAGAAGAAGAAATGCTCTTCTGTGTTTGCTATCGATAACAACAGTGGAAGAAACTTTAAAATATCTTGATTGCTTAATAGGAGCAAATGAAATGGAGTGGGCAAAATGCGTTGCACTGGCGACTGATGGTGCGATTAGGACAGTTGCTCATTCAGTTCAGTGGACTCAATGCTGGCAGCATCGAGAAGTACTTCTACTTAAAAGTATGGACGAAAGTTGTCAGTAAATCCTTAATGATGTAGTGAAAACAGTGAACGTGGTTAAATCACGAACTAAACATTCATGTCCGTTTGCCATACTGTGTGATAAGATGGGCAAGAAGTACGTATCACTTACCCTGCATAGTGAAATACGCTTATAGTCAAGAGAGAAAGTACTGTCGAAATTATTTGGGCTCCGAGAGGAACTGATAATAGTTTTGTTGGAGTACAAAACTGATGTGAAATCTCTGAGAACTTTCTTTAGAAATGTTACACGAAGAAAACTATCTTATACAGCTTTCATATTTAGGTGACATATTCAGTGCTCTCAATATCCTGAATTTATCGCTACAAGGGGAGGATGTCTACGAACTTTATATTCAAGATAAAATAGAAACAACTATTAAAAACTTGAAAGATGGTCCATTAAAGTGAAAGACAATCGTTTTGGTGCATTTCAACTCCTTAGTGACTTCTTAGATACATATGGAATGAACCTTGACAAGGACACATCAACTGCCCTTGAATGAACACCTCGAAGCACTGGTCTGAGGTTTCAGGTAATGATTCTCAAAACATTTTAGTAAGAACCACGTGCATTTTAAATATTACTTATTAAATATATATTATTCTTTTCATGATATTATTTTTTTAACTTTCAAAGATAAATTTTGGTTTATGTTTTACGATTAAAGTCTTACCCAGCTGATATTCTTACGTACGCCTACTGAAGGTTGTTTGTTTATTCACGCGTATTACTTAAAATTGCTTAATGTTTTAGTAGGTTATTTTTCAAGAATTTCCGATGTAGTGTCATGGATAAGAAATCCGTTTTTAGAGAAAACTTCAAATAGTTCAAGCTGTCAGCATCCGAGGAAGACTCCCTGACTGAACTACCGTCTGATTCTACTTTGAAAACATTATTTAAAGGGGTAAGTCTAATTCCATTTTGGATTAAAATAAAGAAAGAGTATCAAGTGATTGCAAATATAGCTGTGAATGAATTAAGTAGCTTAACCACCACTTCTTATAAGAGCGCGCGTTTTCTAGTTACTTTATTTTTATTTTTTATACAAAATGTATAGAAACAGGCTTAGCGTTGAAAACGATTTGCGTAGAAAACTCACGAGCTTCATTCCAGACGTAAAAAGCATCATTAATACCAGGTGTAAGCAATACCAAATGTTCCAATGTTTGTAGAGTCTATGGGACTTAACTACGGGGTCATCAGTCCCTAAACTTACAAACTACTTACAACTAAGAACGGCACAAATATCCATGCCCGAGGGGGGATTCGAACCCTCGACCGTAGTGGCCGTGCAGACCGTGACTGGAGCGCCTCAATCCACTCGGCCACCGCGGCCGGCTAAGCAATACCACAAACTTCATTGAGTTCACCATTTCATTTGTTTAAAATAAATTTTTCACTCGATAAAATATTGAGTCTTTTCTTTAATAATATTACCTTCATCATTTTCAAAATTCTTGCATAGCAAAGCATTTGCACATACAGTAACCAATTTCATATTACGAATAATGGCATTATAACTATTAATTTTTGTGTAGTCATTATTCTCTGGTTTTATTTTCTGCCCTTTTTCACTAATACCTTCCCCATTGACACTACTACGTCCTGATTTCTGACTACAGGTAAATGGGCCAATCTGATTTTCTGAACCACATAGACTGGGATACTGTTTGATCGTTGTGTTTTCCAACACTGCCGATGAATGTGCAAAGGCACACATGTTTGCACTATTGGCGTTTGTACTTGACTTGTCAGTGATGCTGGTTGCTACTTCTGTTCTGCTTGAAAGTGTGGCAGCTGCCGATGCCGACGTTGTAGAATTTGAAGCGGTGTCCATGACATGCGTAGACTGTCATTGTTGTAGCCGCCGATTGTCGTACCGCCAAAGAAGACAGCTACTTGTTTCTGCCTACTGTGGTTTAGCAACGTTTCTTCAGAGGTTTTTTCTTCTTTCTTGTAGTCTGCGTCTACTTTCCCACACCTAACTATTGCTACCAAATCTCACACAAATAACTGTTGCAAGAAACTTATGCGCAGAGACTCCACATAAACCGCCATTTTTGCTATAGATATCAGGACCTGGATCAAAAAATTATTGTAATTTGTTAGCATTATCACTGAATATTTAAAGGAATTATATTCGCATTCCAGGCTAGAAACCCCAATTGCTATATTACGCGTTTCCTTTACCGCATTGATCACAGCTAAGATTAAAGCAAGTGTAACTTTATGCTGTAAGAACCTACGTATTGGGCCATGTACGGTTCTGATTTAGAAGCTTGGCTTGATTCATGCCCAAGCAACTACCTTAGTTGCAGATATTATATTTTACCTGTGATCATGTCGCTAAAAACAGTCTATATATATGCTGCGTTTCGAAACAAATAAGAAATATTGCCTAAAATAACTGGTTCATTAATGAAAAGTGTTTTATTCTAACATTTGAAAATTATGTACGCAAAGTCAAAGATTTAGTTGAATATAGTTTACTTAATCAAATTGGTTCCTTACTGGAAGTGTGCAGATGAATTATTAATCATAATTTAAATAAAATTGTTAAACAGCTGCACGCCACGGTGGAGCGGCCGAGCGCATTGAGGCGCTATGCTACGATGCGCGAGGCCGTTCCCCGTCAGGGGTTCGAATCCTCCCTCGGGCATGGACGTTTGTGTCGTGTTTAGTATAAGCTAATTCATAAGTAGTTTGTAAGTTTAGGGACTGATGACCCCGCAGTTAAGTCCCTTAAGCTTAACAAAGATTTGAACATTTTTGAAACAGCTGCATGAGCTGTGATATGAAGTTGGTAGCACTTTCCGCCAACCAGGTTCAAAATGTTCAAATGTTTGTAAAGTTATGAAACCTAAATGCATCATCGGTCCCTAAACTTATAAGCTACTTAAACTAACTTACCCTAAGAACAAACACCCATGCCCGAAGGAGGACTCGAACCTCCGACGTGGAACGGCCGGCCGCGGTGGCCGAGGGGACTGAGGCACTTCAGTCACGGTCTGCACGGCCACTACGGTCGGGGGTTCGAATCCCCCCTCGGGCATGGATATTTGTGCCGTCATATTTCGTAAGTAGTTCATAAGTAGTTTGTAAGTTTAGGGACTAATGACCCCGTAGTTAAGTCCCATATGATTTACAAACATTTGAACATTTTTGACGTGGAACGGCTTCGCGCGCCGTAGCAGGGCACCTCAGCACGCACGGCTATTCCGCCGCGGCCCCAACTAGGTAATCAGAACTTTAAGAAACACAGAAGTTCTGTATATTTTGGGAGCACGCAATATACAATTGTCAACAGTTCTACACACGTAAGTTCTTGTCTAAAAATGTAAACACATGTCAGCTGCATTGGCGTTCACATCTTCTCGCCAAGTCCCGAGAAGCGAGCGTTCGCAGCGAAAATATTCGTATACTCTCCTCAATCGAATCACTCCTCTCATCCAGGAGGGTCCTTCTTCTGCCAAAACTAGACATAGAGTCTTTAATCCGCGCACCCCTTCTCTCGCCTCCTAAATTAAATATGCGAGAAGTAAATCATGCTTCTTGCATTTTCAGTGTTACTGTGGAAAATATTATGAACCGTTTATACTTATATTATTAATTTATATCAGTTGAAATCAGCCATTAAATAAATATATAAAAGTGTTACAATTTCAAAATGATAGCATGTGACAATAGTCTATCATCTAAACCAGAGTCTGTTGAAGTTGCATGACGCATTCAGAAGTTGGTTATCATAAACTTGATTTTTCTATAATTTGATATAGTAATCATGAAAATTTGTAGCTTTTGCGGTATTAAAAGTATTTTTAGAATCATGAGATGTGCATAATTATCCACATATCGTAGATGAATTGAATACTGAAGGTAAATAATTTTATAGTTTATTTTATTTTATTCTGAATTACTGGATTGTGGAACTCACGGATGTCCTCCAGACGCACCACTAAGAAACAATCATCTAACTGCCCTTATTGGGTTTTAGTACAAAGCATGGACGTTTCCCAGATTTCCGCCAATTTGCACAACTCCCGACTGGCCGCTAAAGTTAACCCGCTACCTTTCTATCTGAGGTGTTTGGTAGCTACTCCAACTCCACGATGCGCGAGGCGGCTCCCCGTCGGGGGTTCGAATCCTCTCTCAGGTGTGAATGTTTGTGCTGTCTTTAGTATAAGTTAGTTCATAAGTAGTTTATACGTTTAGGGACTTACGACCCCATATTTAAGTCCCATAAGCTTAACAAACATTTTTTGACATTACTTCCGTAAAGTCACTAGCCACACTGATTCTAGAAAAATTAAGTTTCAAACAGTACAGGTAACGAAAAAACATACACTTTATATTCGTATTCGATTAAAAACAGAAAATCACATCAGGTATATAAAACATCAGAGTTTTAATTATGGCTGCATGCAGCAATGGGCGTAGAGGGAGGGATGGAAGAGAGTGAGAAAAGTGAAAGAAATAATACACAAATAGGGAGATATAACGGCGAAAGAAAGAGGAGGAAGAGAAATAACGGAGAGAAGAGCATTTGTTTTACAATTAGAATGAGAGGATGTTAAAATGTTCAAATTTTTGTAAATCTGTGGGACTTAACTGCTTGGTTGTTATTCCCTAGCTTACAAACTACTTAAACTAACCTAAGGACAACACACACATCCATACCCGAGGGAGGATTCGAACCTCCGACGCGGGAGGCCGAGCGATCCGTTACGTGGCGTTCCAGACCGCTCAGCTACTCCCGCGCGGCGAGAGGAAGTTGACTGTATACACGAGTTTGGGACAAGTTTTAAAAGACTGGCAGATGTAAGTGATTCAACGTTTTCTTAAACTAAGCAGAATGCATTATGTAAAGAGAGCTGGGCAGTTTATTCTGAACACGAACAGCAGTGACAACGAATAAGTTTTCAAATGTTTTCGTTTTATGAACGGACACAGCTAGGATACTAGATAAGTTGGATCTTGTGTTAATACTATGATGGCACACGAAAGATGTATAAATTTTGATTTCTCATTGAACAGTCGATAGAGAAGGCACAATCTGTGATAATTCTGAAGTCTGAATGGTCGTAGCCACACTAAGTGTATGGAGCACTAATATAGTCGTATCGACGAATGTTGCAAATGAAGCGTACACATGCATTCATGGTTAACTCTAACCGACTTGTATTGTCGCTACTTGTATTATGCTGCTTCATATCACAATAGTGAAGGTTCGGTAGAAAGAGTAATTCCACCAGTTTGCATTTTACGTCTTGTGGAAAGGTGTTGCAAAACGTTTTGAGGTCATGAAGGCAAGCGGAGGTCTTCCTGTATACGGTGACGTTTTTTTTTCTGTCCAATTTACATGTTCGACGATAATTACACCGAAATTCTTAACTGGTTTCTGATAAGGTATTGGGATACCACGAAGTTCAATGGAAGGTAACAGGTCGCGTAGTTCGGAACTTACTAATTTCTGATTGGCGACTAAGATTACTTGAGACTTTTTTGCGTTTCATTTTATTCCCATAGATTCGCCCATGTTATAGTTGAAGACAATCATCAATACCCAGGCAACCGTAATATTTATGTCTGCAGGTCTGGCACTTTGGTAGAGCTGAAGATCGTCTGTTCAGAAGTGACATTTACAGAAAGCAAAGACCGATGAAATATCATTGACATACAATAAAAAGGAAAGTGAACCTAAAACTGATCCTTGTGGAACTCTAGAAAGAACATCATTCCAGTAGAGCTTTTCATTCCCACAGACAATACTTTGCTGTCTATTTTTAAGTAGCTTTCAAACCACTTCAGTGCTCTATTTGAGAATTTTAGTTGTCGCCTTTTATTTAGTAGTATGTCAAAAGTGACAATATCAGAAGCTTTAGTCGAATCACGTAGTGTCGATATAGTAGCTCCGAGATTGTTTATTGAGAATTTTAGGTCATTCGTTACATTGATTAGTGCAGAGTTCATGTATGGTGTTTATGAAAAAGATTTGATATTTGTCAAATAAGTTGAATTTGCACAAGTGTTCAGTAATTTAGTCATGAACAATGTATTCAAAAGCTTTGCAAACGGCAGGCAATATTATGATTAGCCGAAAGTCACAAAGTGTTTTCGGTTTTCTATTTCAAGAGTTGGACGGACTATGCTTCTTTTCCTAGAGGTAGGATAAATTCCATTCACAAGAGAGAAATTATATATTATTGTTAAGACATATAATAAGCTATCTGCGATATTGTTTGTTATGCTTATACTAACATCATCGTTGCCTGTCTCTTCAGAAGAGATTCCCATTATTGCTTTTCCCGTTGTATTTATTGTTACAAATTTTAGATTGGATGTGTCATCATCAGTTATGTGGGTAGGGCATAATTCAGGGAGACTGTTTATTTGCGTTTGGCGGTTGATTGACGCGGAGGAAAATTCATTGACTTCTTCAGCTGTGATCAGGGAACCAAGTTTTGGTGTAGCCTTTCCAACACCGAAGCCATGGAGATTCTTCTACAGGAACGCTGTTAGTAGGGTTGCTACATACGAAAGAGTGAGAGTACAATGATTTTCGCATTTCGAACGCATAGTTTTACTCTGTTCCATAGCTGTCTGTACTGTCTGTGTTTCGGGCTTGCCTTGAATCGTCTATGAGCAGCATCCTTATTGTTCATCATTTTGTAAGTCATTGAGCAGTTTTTGCCGCGGTGGAGTAGCCGAGCGGTCTAAAGCGTCTCGCTGCGGAGCGCGCGGTTGCTCGCCGTGGAGGTTCGAGTCCTCCCTGGGGCATGGGTGTGTGTATTTGTCCTTAGGTTAGTTTACCTAGGTTTAAGTAGTTTGTAAGCTACGAACTGATGACCACGCAGTTTGGTCCGATAGATTTACAAACATTTGAATTTGAACAATTGGAGCAGTTTTTTAAACTCTGACTGTGCAAGTAGGGGCATGCTTGTAATTTGTAAGTTTACAAAGTTGCCATCAATCGTGGGTTCTCTTATAATTTGATGCCATGAGATTTCTGAATCGTCAGCTGTTCGAGGGTCACGGTCTATTTTTTCCACCTCTCTACGAATAATATAACGCGATCTGACCTTTGGAGACTTCAGGGAGTATGCCATGAATATTACATCGTGAGTTGAGAGGCCGGGGGCTGAGGTTTGACCTAGATCTGTCACTCTGCCGACCTTTTTCGTTCCGATTACATATATAAGAGTATGAATATGCTCCGTACAGTGAGTAGGATCTAATGGCAGAATGTTCATATTCTTAAACAATCTTCTTAAGTTTATAGTGAGTTGAGTGTCTTTTAAAAAGTTTTTTTTTTTCAAATGTTTGCATAGCTTATGGGATTTAACTATGGGGTCATCAGTCCCTAAACTTACAAACTACTTACGAACTAGCTAACACTAAGGACGGCACAAATATCCATGCCCGAGGGGGGATTCGAACCCCAGACCGTAGTGGCCGTGCAGACCGTGACTGACGCGTCTCAGTCTCCTCGGCCACCACGGCCGGCTTTTAAAAAGTCTATGTTCAAATCTCCCATCACGATGACGTGTTTACACGGATAGTGTAGTGAATGAAATTCCGTTTGCAAAAAAGAATTGTGCTGGTTTTTGGTGGTTTACAGACATTTCCTGTTAAGCACTTCTGACTATGTACGTTTATTTCAATTAACATGATTTCAGACTAACTGTCAGCAGTGTGTGCGTAAGACTTTCGTCTTGAGATCCGCTTTTAGATAGGCCCCGACACTCCTACCACTTTCGTTCAATCTGTACGTCCCGATGAATGTATATCCTCAGAGATAAACAGATACAGAGGATATGCGTGGTTTTAGCCATGTTTAGGACTCAGTTCTTCGCGATGTGCAGATGAAGACTGGATGTTTGAGAGAGCGAACGACAGGTTTGACAGATCCCAGTAAACTGTTTGGCGAATGCTGTTAGACAGTTAAGTTCTTTAATACGAACCTACCTGCGAGGAGGAGGGGTGGTTAGCCCCACAGACATATATTACTAAACAGGCAAACTTACCTCTCGTATTGAAGCTTGACGCCGCCATCCTTGCAATACCTCACGTCAAAACATTTCCGTATGGTACTACTGTCATATTCTGACACGAAATGACATTGTAAGATTAACTAGTTGGTTTAAACATGATTTGCATTTGAGCTAATACTTTCGTAGTAGTTGAATTTGATACAGACATTGTAGAATCGTGTTAAGAGAAAAACATCTAACAATTTAACCAGACTGTAGTTATCGGAGAACACTCAGAAAAATAATTAACGAAAAAGGTATTAAAAAACCGACTTAAAAAAGCTATTCCAAAACAAATTAATATACCAAAGACTATAATGATAAATCTGAAGCATAGAATTAAAATTTGTGATGCGGCCGGGAATCGAACCCGGACCTTCATTCTTACTAGGCAGACGTCTTACCGTTTTTTGCCGTTACTACTTACAAACAAAACTGTCCCCTGACATTAAAGCAATTTACCTAAATAAACGAGGAATAAACAGCAAAAACTTCTTAAAACATCAAATGCAAACATTCTTCTTTTAAAATGAAAATAACGCTGGTAATCGTTCACACCAGTGCAGACACTAAACATGTCTTCTGTGGAGACATTTATTGAAATGAACTAACTGTAATCTTTTTGGTTCCTTGCTAATGCTTGGTTCTGATCAGTATGAATCTTTATCTGATACCTCGTTTCTCAAAAATAATATCGAGCATATTTCCAAATCTCTTTTTGACGTTTCATTTTCCATTGAGCTATTCTCATGTGTATTTCGAAGCTGGTAAGATCGTCGTCACTGTTGTGGTTTATAACATATGACACATAGTGACATATCATCCACATTGTTGTGTTGTTTTTAGTTTCGGGAAAAAATTTCCTGTCCGGCCAGAGAAGTATATCTGTTGAGTATCGTGTTCCTGTAATACGAGTTAGTAGACCCAGCCTCTGTTGCGCCATTTCCAGTTGGTGCACACTTATCGCTGTTATTTCGACCGATTCGGTAGTCGCTCATTTGTGGAAATAATATTATTTACGACTTTGTACCACGTAGAGGCGACTTCTGAATTATGGATTGTTAAACTTATGTTATTCCAGACAGTTTTCCATTCGATAGTCGGATGTTTGACTTCAATCGTGTTTCTATTTGGGGTCCGGTTCCATATTGTTATTAGAAATTTCGAGGTTAGTGTTTGTGTGTTCATAATGTTTTCGCCGATGTAGCTGATTTCAAAATAAAAAAGCCTTACATGTTTGCGTTTAAAATTGATCCCTCCGACGTGAACGGGTGCACAAATGTTATCGGGTCGCAAGACATCGAAGAGCCAACTTGTTACACTATAAGGGTGATTTTGTAACATTGTAATTACTTGTTTAATATATAACGCCATGCACTTCCTATAGATATCTGGTAAGCTGAGTCCTCCATCCTGTCTTGGAGAGGACGATGTCGTGTATTTCACCTAGAAGAGGTTGCCTTTCCAGATAAATCTGTTTGAAATTGCCATAATTTCCTTTGCCTGTGGTTTTGGAACTGTAAATACTTGTGCCATATAATAGGCCTTGCTAAAGATATAGGTGTCGAGGAAGCGAACGCGTTGAAAGAGATCTAGGGATCGCCATCTGTTTTCATATATTGCGCCTTGCATTGTGTGTGTAACCTTCTTCCAATTCTTGGCACTCATTTTTAGTGGACATTTATCTATCACAATCCCCAAGGTCTTATGGTTTGTTGTCAGTTTCGCCCATGGGATAGTGGGTGCCTCTAGTCCCCGGAAATTGATAATTTTTGTTTTGCCTTCGTTAACTTTGGCGCCAGATATTTGAAAATAGCAGTCAATTGCTGCTTTTAAGGTCACCAACTCCTCTTCATTGCGTATTAACACTCCTACGTCCTCGGCATAGGCTCTGACTACAAAGGGTATTCCGGCTATGGGCAGACCGATCAATTTGTGGCTAATTTGGCGTAATAAAGGCTCCAAGGACAAGACAAACAACTGCATTGACAGAGGACTTCCTTGAGGTACTCCACGTCTTATCTCAATCGATGGTGTGAGCTGTCCATTTACGTTGACTTTCGTTTGGATACCCGTTATTAACTTATGCACCACATCGACAACCCTGTTTTCCCGTCCACAGTGTATCATTATCTGCCTGAGATATTCATGGCGGACTCAGTCAAAGGCTTTACAGAAATCTATAAAGAGAATTGCCAACATAACATTGGTTACTGAGGCTATGGATATTACGTCTCTATATTCTGATATAGGCGTCATAATAGAACGTCCAGGTAGGCAGGACTGACGGTTAGCAATCACCTTACTCATTATGGGTGTCAACCTGCTAACCAGTGCTCTGGCGAAGGCTTTATAATCAAAATTTAACAGTGTTATCGGACGGTAATGGTCTAGGTTTGCCCGGTTTTTTCTTTTAGGTGTTAACTCTATAGTGCCTTCCTTTATTTCTGACGAAATTTCAGACCCTCTCAACCTCGTTTAATACTTCTGTAAAGGTTTCGCCAATTATTGACCAATAACGAATATAAAATTCTTTAGGCAGTCCGTCGGGGCCAGGGGATTTTTTGGATGGTGAGCAGGTTATCAGATCTAGAACTTCATCTGAAGAAAATTCATGCGTGATTTCGTGAGGAAGTGTTTGAATTATCTCATCGGCACTGTTGTCCTGCACATCATTTTGTGAGTATAATTCACTAAAGTATCTGTGAGCCTCTTTAAGAATGTCTCTTTGATGTGTTTGATGATCCCATCCTCCGTGTCGAGTTCTTCAATAACCGTTCCTTCGCGATTCAAACGGTGTTTAATTAGGTGGTACAAGGATGTGGCTTCTTCTGCTCTGATAGAAGTGGTTTTTGCCTTGATTTTGAGTCCGTCAAGTTGTTGACGCTTTATACTTATCACTTTGGCTTTAATTTGCTTGATCTCTTTTAAAATCTTGTCTGACGGAGATGCCATCCCATATAGCTCTCTGAGGACTGACTCGAAGAAATCAACCGTTCGTTTAATGTGTTGAGCCTTTTGCCATCCATAATTTTTAGAGCTTGACGCATCTTTCGTTTTGCGACCGAGTTCCACCAAGCTATCTTGCTAGTATAGTCACGACACTGATTAAGGCAGTTCGTCCATGTAACACGGATGGCATCTTCGAGTTCACTGTCATACAAAAGTGATACATTAAGATTCCATTGTGTCCTGTACCTCTTGCACAGCTTGTTTTCTAGGTTCATTGTAACTGAAAGGGCAAAATGGTCAGAGAAACTAGCCGGGATGACATCGGCGTCTAAAAAACATTTGCAGATATTGTCCGAAACATACATCCGATCAAGGCGGCTAACGATGTCGGAGTGAAATACGTGAACTTTACTAAGGTCGGGTATTTTAGTTCCCACGCATCTTTCATTTTCAAGTTGTTCACGAGATCGTACAACTCCCTGCAGAAGTTAAAATTCGAAGATTGATCTTTCTTGTTAAGGACACAGTTAAAGTCTCCACTAATTATTAATTTAGTGGGGTTCTGTCGCAACAAATAAATGAGTTCTTCTCTACAAAATTTAGCTCTTTGGGCTCTGTGAGAATTTCCGGTTGGAGCATAAATGTTGACGACAACGCCATCAAAAATTTTGCAAGCACTACCTCTGCCAGACGACAACGTTTCGATATTTTTAATTGGAATGCCCTCCCGTGAAAGAATGGCAGTGCACGTGCCCTCGTTATTTGCAGTATTGGCTATAGTTTTAAAGCCAGCGATATGAAGGTTTAAAATGTACACTTCCTGCAATAAAATTACGTCAGCTTCGGATTCGTAAATAAACTGTTTCAACATCGCGATTTTGAGTTCTGTCTTTATTTTGTTTATGTTCAAAGACAGAAATTTATATGCTTGCGTCGTGGTGGTGGGTGGTTTGGGGATTTGGAGGTGCATTGGCAGCCCACTCCATCTCGCTATCAGATTTTGAACTGGAATTGGGAGGTCCGGTTTCAGAATTGTCTTTATTTTTTTTCTCTCTGACGGCTGAGGGGTTGGGGTTGGCCTTGCGTCGTCCACTACTTCGCAGTGTCGTGGTAGACGGCGGAGTTGGTGGCTCAAGTCAGTCGTCAGACTTCCGTGCTTCTTCGTCGCGTTCTTTCGATGGACATCGGTAAGCACGCTGTTTGTGTTGCTATCTGGACTACTTGTTTGTAAATTGCTGGCCGCGTCCTGAAGTTGTTTGTCATCAGTGGGGGGCTCGCTGGACTTACTGTTGTTGTGGTCACCGGCTTCCTCGTCGAGGACGTTTACCGGCGCCAGCTGTTGTAGTTGCGCCTTTGTTGTTGTTTGTATGTTCTGCTGTGACGTACCGGGCGGCGGCATGTCAGTGGCCTGCTGTAAACACACGTCCGCGCGCGCGTCCTCAGCTGTTTCTGCTACAGTTCCAAGTTTTGATTTGCTGTCTCACTATTTTCTATAAGTGTTTCCTATACAGTGGCTTCCCTTTGTGTTTCTGAAGTCTGCTCTGTTGTCAAATCGTCTTCATCGGAACTACTTCCGTCACAAGTGCGGCGTCTTTTATTACTGACAGCGAGCACTGTGTTGGAGACCGGTGCGTTATTAACCGCAAGTTTAACAGGCAATGGCGGGAATGATTCCTTGCTAATGACATCGACATTGCTTGCTGAAAAACTGGGTTGTGGGTCGACTTCTTCTACTGTCTGTTTTGAGGCTACAAGGTCAGCTAACGTTAACTTTTGGCGTTGCTGTAAGTTGTTTCTCAAAACAAAAACACGCTTAGGGCAGTCGCCAAGTTGATGTCTGCTCTCATTACATATAAAACACGTTCCTACTTGTCCGTTGTACATGACGTGAGCTTTGTACCCGCATACTTCAATATACGAAGGAATGTTACTTTTAATATGCATTTCGACTGAACGAACACCACTAAAACACTGCAGCTTGTGCTGGTTCGACCATCTCTCATGCCTAACTGATTTGATGTCACCGTATTTTGAAAGCACATCTTTTAGAAAAGAATCGTCAAGTTCGGGAGGTAGATTGAACATTCTAACTTGTTTATATTCTATGCCGGCATTTGTAATAGTAACTGTACTCACCGATTGATCGCGGGGGCGAAACTCTGCTTTCCCTCCAGTTTTATGCAGTATTTTTCCACTTGAAGCGGGTTGTAGAACTTGGAAAAAAAAGCAGTACAGGTCATAATAAGCTGTGTGTACTTGGTCGGACGTTATTCCAATTGACCCGACAATCCAATTATGAATTTCCATTGAGCTGGGTTGAACTTTTCTGTAAACCTTATCAAACTAGAAGCACAAGGTATACTTCCGTGGAACTGGAGGAGCCATCACTAATTTAATTAGCAGCCGAAACCGCTATAACTGTAAAGATGAGGAAAAAACACAAACACTTATTGCTTCGCAGTTCAGGCACACAACAACGGTATAAACACTGCCTGCGGTGCAACGACACACTGAAGTAGCGGGACGTCCGTTCACAGTCGCGTCTCAAGCGAACTATCCGTTAGACCACCACACCACTAACGACTAAGGCGCCTCGGAATAGTCTAAGTGCCGGCCGCGGTGGTCGAGGGGACTGAGGCGCTTCAGTCATGGTCTGCACGGCCACTACGGTCGGGGTTTCGAATCCCCCCTCGGGCATGGATATTTGTGCCGTCCTTAGTTGTAGGTAGTTCATAAGTAGATTGTAAGTTTAGGGACTGATGACCCCGTAGTTAAGTCCCTTAATCTTAACAAACATTTGAACATTTGAATAGTCTAAGTACGATTTCCCTCCACGTCACAAACTTTAATTCAGCTTCTGTGTTCCAAAGATAATTTCCACTACATGCAGCGGAATAGCACCTCGGCAATGGAGATATTGGAACAATTCTGTTAAGGTGATATAAATATCAATTTAATACAAGTAAACAATCCCTGAGACGGATTTTCGTCTCGAATATGTCAAAGACAATAATGAAAAATCTGAAGCATAGAATTAAAATTTATGATGCGGCCGGGAATCGAACCCGGACCTCCATGCTTACTACCGTTAGTGGTGTGGTGGTCTAACGGTAAGACGTCGGCCTAGTAAGCATGGAGGTCCGCATCATCATTGACTCAGCTTTTTCGTTACAGAGGGTGTCGAGCCGTCTGACCGAGCACAGCGGGCTACCACGTCGGCAACCCTCCGACCGAGCGCGCTGAGCCACTGAGCCCAGTAAGTTTCAAACCACCGTCTAAGATGTTCGTGCATCTCAAACTGATTCGCCGCCCATTACGCTACGCCGAACAGCTGCGAGAGTAATCCGTAATTCTCGTACCGTCGATGGCAGGTGTTATCTGCTAACATGACAGTTTCAGATAATTGATTATAATTCAGTGTTCTAATAATGACGTGTTTTTGACAATTTTCATTGCGCCATTGCCTTGAAATTACAACACTTCAGTTATAATAATAAAAACACCAAATAGGCAAAGCAATATGGCGTATAGATAGAGAGTTTCTCGCAAGTTTTTTGACGAGGGATGTCACTTGACTGAGTTCCGAACCCCAAATGTATGGTACGTTCATTCCAGGCTATAGTCATTCGTAAACAGTAGAATCAAAAACAGAGATAAATAAATAATTAAAATAAAATAAAACATATTAACTGAGAACCTATTACCAAAGCAAGATATGTGATAAATTTTAACGGAAAAAGATAATGAAAATGTGGGAGAGATATTAAAATAATAGTTTAAAGAGATAAAGTTAAGAAAAAGCGTATCTTTGTCAAAGCTAAACTCAAATATCAACTAACTGTGGCTGTTTCTTAAATTCCGGCCAGAAAGATTATTACGTATTGGGTGCTTAGGTATTATCACAATAGTACAGTCGTAATCGTATCGTACATTTTTTTTATTAATTATATTGTATTACTTTTGTCTGAAATGTTTTCAAAAAATCATAAAACTACAGGCAAATTTAAAGTGGGGCGTAAAACACGACAGTGCGATTTTTATAAATGTAATGGGTAAACTTCATAATTTGATAAAAATTATGGCATAAATTTAGAATGGGGCAAAGAGCTATCATGTATATAAAGGTTATAAATGACAGATGACTGAAAGGGATTTAACTTAACATATGTTGTGAAGGCTTTTTTTGTTGTATTAGGATTAGTGAAACCTTTATGTAATGATCCATTAGAAAGATAGTTACCGATAATAGATTCTTATTGCCGGCCCCGGTGCCCGAGGGGACTGAGGCGCTCCAGTCACGGTCTGCACGGCTACTACGGTCGGGGGTTCGAATCCCCCCTCGGGCATGGATATTTGTGCCGTCCTTATTATAAGCTAGATCATAAGTAGTTTGTAAGTTTAGGGACTGATGACCCCGTAGTTAAGTCCCATAAGCTATACAAACTTTTTTTTTTTTAGATTTTTATTTCATCTATTTAACTAATAATTATGAAGATGATTTAAAATTCTTGTATTTCTATAAAACGTCTCCGACGATGAAATTTCCAAATTGGGCGATGAGTGGTATAGCTGACTTTTAACCATTATGTTAATAGTAGATACGACTTCAACTCACGCTCCTACAAAACAGCAAGAGAGTGATTTAACAGGTAACATGGGTGAGAAACAGAATGGATGAGGCAAGAGATCGTTATCCAATGGGAAATTGCGCCTATATGAATGATGCTTATTCTGATTGGCTGTTAGCAGCTCCTCTCTTCAGCTTCATTTATTATTGTTGAATAAATAAAAACATAAAAAATAATATTTCAGGGAGGTAATTAACGTGTTGCGCTAAGCTATATTTATGTCATGATTTCTGTAATGCTTAGAACTGGAAACAAAAAAATGACTTGAGGTCTGGATGGTTCGAATGGTTCCTAATTGTGGTGCAAGCCGGAGCATTCTTGACCGGTGGCAGTCAGTCTAGCACGCGAGATCGGATGTTATACATGTTTGTTCATATTCACGGAATGAATGACATTAACTGTGAATGGCTGAAGTTGTAAATGTTTACCCGGCCGGCACTCGAACACGGGTCTCCTGCTTTCTAGGCAGTTTCGCTGACCTCTACATCACGTTTCCTTTTTGCATCTGTTTCTTGGTGCTTAAATTTTTTTTCGCTTTAAACATTATTTTTCCTTTATTATCTCTTAACTTTGCGCTTGTCATGTGCCGAAGGTACAAAGTACAGGAGTTGCAAGTACCTTTCCTAGTTTTAGCTAGTGTTGCCACAGATGAAAATTTGTGATTACTGCAGATGGCGATGGAAGTTCGAAAATAAATTAAAAATATGAAGCAAAACGACATATTCTGTTGGGAGAATAAGTTACGTATTGGAGACACTTGTGACACATCTCACAGATATCCGAGTTTTGATACCTGTTCAACATAATTAAAAGGTAAACACAAGGAAGAAACGAAGAAAAGCTTTGTATGAATGAAAGATTAAAGAGATAGGGTATGTTCATATTTTTCCAAAAATGTCGCTACCTAATTCTTGAAACGTGAGCAATTGCGAGTAAAGTCCTTCTTTATATTAAAAATAATAAGAATTTTAAAAAGTTGGCGAAATTATTCTTGTGGTGTTTAGATTTCATTGGAATATGGTGCTGTAGCAGAAGGTATAATTTGAAATTCTCTTTGCTTTTGATTTCTTCAGTAAGAAGGTAGTGCACTGACCTTTTTTCCAATTAACGGCGTTCCGTTTTGTATATGGATAAGGCACATTAGCAGAATTAAAAAATTTGCAGGCTTGATAGTGTCTGATACGCTCAGAGTTATCTTGGCTATCATTTGCCTAAGTAGGTGCCACATTTCTTTCACGTTATTACAGACAAACCTATGTTCTTCGGAGTCTATTAAGCTACCGTTACCACACAGTCGCCAGTCCACTAAACGGGTGGCGTGCTGATTGGACTTGGTGACAATTTTTCCCGCTTTGTACCATGTAGTTCTCACATTTGTCGGCAAATTACGGGTGCTGATATTTTGCAAAATTATTAGCCAGTCGTACTGAGGGTATTTATCTTCTACGAAGATTCCATTAGTTTCACATACACGTCCTTTACTTAGTCAACTTCGTGGCACAGACTCTGGTTCGGATATTACTAAGGTCAGTTAAAAATTGTTTGAAATGATAAAAGCTATTATGAACAAGGCGCACATCTATCGGCGGGTTCAAAGCGCCAGGGGCTATACCCTCTAGTAGATGGCATGTTGAACTGTGTTGCATCTTCTGCCACAGTTTATATGTGGCGCACTCAATTAGCGCTTGCGATTTCAGAACAACGTCAGTAAGTTTCAGTTCCTCGGTTTCGGGGGAGATGGTGAGAGTTTCAAACTTGACTTTGAAGATATTCCCGTGACTTACGAAATTGCCCATAACCGACGGAATTTTGATGCTGTTTCACAGGTTATGGGTAAAACCTGTGCCACGTAGTGTAGTTTCGAAACCGTGTTCATATTTTCAAAGGCTGCCAATTGGATATCATCAAGCTTTCTCGCACAATGTTCCTTGATGTATGCTCGCATACTTGCGAATAGATTCTTAGAATTGACAGCTATGGTATGCTGTTTGTTGAACCTATAATCGATCCCAGAAATCGTTTATTGGTGACCACGTTGAAGTCCTCTATGTTCTGCAACGATATCCCAGCCTTTTTTTTTTTTTTTTTTTTTTTTTTTTTTTTTTTTTTTTTTTTATGATGCTAGATTTGGCTTTTTTTAGTTTTTTATTCGAAGCAAGTTCATATTTGGTGATTACCTAGAATGCCTTCTAGATGTCATTTTCACTTGTGATTACAAGGCCCACATCATCGGCGTATGCCTTGAAAACAATAGTCTGACCATGGATGCACAATCGCCGGCCGCGGTGGCCGAGGGGGCTGAGGCGCTCCAGTCACGGTCTGCACGGCCACTACGGTCGGGGGTTCGAATCCCCCCTCGGGCATGGATACTTGTGCCGTCCTTAGAGTTAGCTAGTTCATAAGTAGTTTGTAAGTTTAGGGACTGATGACCCCGTAGTTAAGTCTCATAAGCTTAACAAACATTTGAACATTTGATGCACAATCCTTGCAGTCGTTTCTGTAGAGTGGCTAGGAGGGGCTCAATAGCAAAGTCAAACAAAGCCACGGATAGTGAACACCGTTGTCTGACTGAATGATCTGGTTTCCTGTGCATTGATCATGATTTTGGATGTGCTAATCCTCAAAATTCTTCCAACGACGTTGACAAAATTATGGGAAATCTCCATCGCGAACATAGTTTGGAGAAGCTACTGATGGTCTACCCTATCGAAGGCCTTTTCAAATTCAAGTGTCATAATAATGCACCATAGCCTGAGAGCATCTGCTGTCACGCTGTGTCTGTATTCGCAGACAATTTGAATGATTGATCTTCCCTTACCCATATTTGTTTGATATGGACCAGTGACCTCGTGAATTATCATTTTCAAGCTTTGCGTGGTTATACGCACAATAATTTGGTAGTCGCTATTCATGAGAATGATGGGGCGAAGACAGTTTACTGAAATACTGCTAGGGTGTTTTGGAATTAGCACCACAATACTTTCCTTGAAATTCCTTCGCGATATCTGTCAGAGACCATTAATTCATTACATATGCGTAGCAGTTTAGATTTAATTTGCGCCTGATAAGCCTGGTAAAAATCTGCTGGAATGCAATAAAGCCCTGGCTATTTGTTTTTCGGACTCTGCGTGACTGCGGTTGTCAGATCATCATCTTCAATCTCCGCAATAACATTCTGAAATGCATCTCTGCTGAGTCGTCCCTGGAGATTCTGTAACAAGTCTTCTTGAGCTTCATTATCCACTGCGCTGCCTGCCATTATGGAAGAAAGATGGCTATAGACTGTCTCCTTAATGTCTCTCGGTGTTGTGAGGAAGGATCTGTCACTTTCCTTTAGTTCCGGGATAATTTTTCTTAGTGCTCTTTTCCTTGAGCGTCGAATATCGAAGTTTCTTCATAGGGGGCAGCGGCCTGCGTCCTCGCACGAATATGAAAACCTACAATTTGTTTGCGATTTTTGATTTTATCCTCTTCATCGCCACGTAGTTCTCAATGACTGATTGATCCAATTAGAGGAGGTCCCTCAAGCATTGGAAACAAAATTCTGTTGTTTTCTTGAACCAAAAACGTATTTCCTTCGACTAATCAATTATCACTTTCCTTAATTTGGGCTTTGCTCACTTGATCCACCAGGTCAAAGTAGAATCTTACTATGGGAAATTATTTTCGCATTCCTGACTCATTTTACAGAAACGCTTGCGGTATTCGTCGTCTTTAAGTGTGATACGTTGAGCTTCCAGCAGCTTCTAGGTCTGTAGGTGTCTTGTCTCGCCATATTAATAGTGCATATAAAGGCAGCATGGTCGGTAAAGCTGGTGGGCCACACTTCCGCGTGTAAGATATAAGTCTTCAAGTTGTTACACACATAAATACTGTCTAAGCGACTGGCCGAGTGGTTTGTGACAAATGTAAACCCTGGTCATCCCCGTGTTTGTGCTCCCACGCATCGGTTAAAGTGAAATCGTTGTTGTGTAATAGTTCAGGAGACGGGTTGAAGTTAAGAACTTGATCTTTGCGGTGTAGAACAAAATTAAAATCTCCCGCAAAAAGGATTTCGGGTTGATGGTCTCCAAGGAGACGAACAATTTCGTATTTAAAGAATTCCGCTTGTCGACAGCGTTTGCTGCTTCCAGATGGCGCATATACGTATATTTACGATGCGGGTACTGTGAACAGTAATAGCCACCCCCCTCCCCTATTGTTTGCGAGTTTTTCCATATTCTTTACTATTATTCCCTCCTTACAAGTCACTCCCTAGGTCACTACCATTTGCAGCAATTATTACACCATTGTAGCCATATATTTCTAGAAGTACTATGTCACTTACTTCCCGGTCATGCTGCAGTGCGGTTTAAAAGTAGTATTGTAGAATTTCGCAGCTATTCGAAAGTGTCAGATACATAACCGGCCTCCGTTGTCTGGTTCGGGAGAGGTGTCCGTTGAATTGAGGTGGCTGGCGGGGCGGCAGTGAAGTCTGACGGAAGTTCCCTCACTTCATTGTCCCGGGCACGACGTTAAACTGCCCCCCAACCCAAGGTGTGGTGCGACCCGTGCCGAGGGGTGCGTGGCACATGGGTGGATGTGTCTCGAACGCAGCCTCAAGGATACCGGGCGACCTCCCTGAGTAAGTAGCCTTGCACCGCGCGGGGTTATCGTGGTGTGGACCATATAAATCCCCAAATCTCGTGGGACTAAGATGAACACGGAGAAAAAAATTATTTTAAAAGAATCCGAGGGGAAATCTGAGACCTCAGATACTCAGACATCGGGATCAGGGCCGATGGAGTGCACTCCTACTTCTCAGTCAGGGTCTAGACCTGAGCAAGAAGTGGGAAATGTAACAGAGAAGTTGGACCAGATTAGGATTAAGGCCTTGTCTGGGGCTCAGAGGAGGAATCTTCTCAAGGAACAGATGCAAAAGGAAGGAAAAGAATGGCTTCCTAAACATGAGTGGAGGGAATCAAAAGGGCTTGAGCCCAAGACCCCCAAAAACAAACTGCCTCAGGTCGAAGGGGGTACACAGACCCCCTCGACATCAAAGACAGGTAGCAAGAGGGTTGGGAGGAATCTAAGACTCCCTCCTCTCTGTACAAGCGTGATCCTAAAAGGCTGAGGCAGGAAATATGGAAACAGACCTATAGTACTGCAGTCTCGGTCTTTAGAATGGCGATTGTCCAAGAAGGATACCCACTGGTAAGCATCACCTCGCAGCAGGAGGAGCTCGTGCAGATGGCCCTCTTTGAAGAGATTGGGGGGGGACGCTGGTCCAGGACTCAAATTCAGGAGGGTCTATCTAGATAGCGGTGCCCTCATTTTTGTCTGTGAGGGGGAGCACTCAGCAGAATGGCTTAAGTACAACGTGCCCATGATATCCCCGTGGGAGGATGTGAAGCTGCTGGTCAAGACAGCAGCCGAACTCCTGAAGACCGCAAAGGTATCAATATGGGTACCAAAGATCCTTAAGGATGTCTCTCCAAAGACTCTGTTCGAGAAAATAAGGGTCCAGAACCCAAAAGTCTCGACAGAGGATTGGAGGGTAATTAACCAAAAGGTCGTTCCGGAAGGACGAACCCTGGTGGTGGAGGTCAGAGAGAAGTCCCTGAAGGCATTGCTAGAGCAAGGCCTGAAACTGTTTTCAGGGTTCTCGCAGGTCACCGTCAGGGTAATAAAAGACCTCAAAGGCAATAATGGCAGCAAGATGGGGACTGGAAGTGCTGCAGATAAATCTGCAGCACAGTAAAGGGGCCACTGCTGCCCTGAGCCGTCGCCTGGGAGGTGGGAGACAGGAGGAGGACGTGGCCCTGATACAAGAACCCTATTTATACAAAGGGGGTGTATCGGGCCTAGGTGGTACTGGAGGTAAGCTGATTTATGCCAGAAATCTAAAAAAACTCCAGAACATGCATTTATGTTAGAAATGGAATACCTTTCATACCAATGATGGATTTTTGTTCCAGGGTCCTGGTGACCATCGGATGCAGCAACGTGAGGAAGGTATCACGATGGAAATTGTTTTGTGTGGTGCCGCACATGTCTAAAGTGCGCGTCACCTACTTTCGCCGCGCGCCGCTATGCACGCACGGCGCGGCGTTCTTACGACGTCAGCCACGAGCGCCCTCTGCTACAACTCCGCTCGTGGCCACCACTGAACGACATCATTCACTGGGGACTGAGATAGGAACGAGTTAACACTTCGGAATCAGATAGGCACCAGTGAAGACTTGGCTATCGGATAGGCACTAGGCAGGCCTCTAGCTCAACTATGTATCAACATTCTGCAGTACTGAGCTATGTAAAAGTTAAGGGACACAAAATTTTGGCCTCAGCATACCTTCCTTACGAAGACAGCTCTCCTCCTTCTTTGGAAGTGAGGAGACTGACGGAAGCCTGCCATCGGCAAGGTGACGAACTGGTGGTGGGATATGATGCCAATGCCCACAATCTATCGTGGGGCAGCAAGGACACCAACAGTAGAGGTGAGCACCTGCTTGAATTTTTCCTATCTAACAACTTGGAGTTGAATAGGGGTGATGAACCTACATTTAGGAATAGTAGAAGGGAAGAAGTAATTGACATAACTTTTGGTTCCATGATGATGGGAAGTTAGTCAAACAGTGGTATGTGGTCCTGGAGCCATCCTCATCAGATCACATGTATATTAAATTCAAGGTTGAAATGGGAACCAGACAGACCATGGCCTATAGGAACCCCAGGAAAACGACTGGGAGACATATAGGAGAAACCTTGACTTCAGTCTATCGGAAATTAAAACTTCGATAAGGAATGCAACAGAGTTTGAGGAAGTAGCAGAGGCCGTAACCTCTGCTATAGTGACATCATACCAGGACAACTGCTCAATCACCAAGAAGTGTACAAATAGGACTGTACCTTGGTGGAGTGTGCCTTGGTGGAATAATAACCTGGAAATGCAAAGGAAACAGGTACGAAGACTAACCTTGCGAGGCGCAAAGGACAATGGGCTAAGTATCGTGAGGCCCTTGTCAATTACAACCTTGCCATCAGACGGGCAAAGGAGGCATCCTGGAAGGTATTCTGTGAGGAAGCGGAGGGCACGGCTGCTCAAGCGAGACTTCATAAAATCCTCACTAGGGTACCAACTAATCCAGGAGGAACATTGAGGAAGGAGGATGGGGAGTATAGAAAGACAGCACATGAAACGCTGGAACTGCTCCTCAAGACTCTCTTCCCTCAATATACTCTGTGGGATAACTCAGACCAGAATGCGATTCCTGAGAGACAACGGTTCTCTGGTATTCGCAAAGAGGACTGGGATTTGGCCAAGGAGTGTGTCGATCTCAGTTAGGTCCAATGGGCGGTGGGAACATTTCAACAGTTCAAGTCACCTGGCCCTGATAGAATCTTTCCAGCTCTCCTGCAACAAGCGGGAGAAAATCTTATTAGATTCCTATGCAGGTTATTCAGGGTTAGCCTAGCAGCAGGAATCATTCCCAATGCCTAGAGGGCAGTGAAGGTTGTCTTCATTCCTAAGCCAGGGAGAATTTATCATACCAAGGCCAAGGATATGAGACCAGTCAGCCTGTCCTCCTTCATTCTTAAGACATTGGAAAAGCTGGTTAATGTGCATGTTGGAGAAAGGAGGTTAAGTAGGACTCCTCTACATTCAAACCAACATGCATATCAGCCAGGTAAATCATGTGAGAGAGCTCTCCACCAACTCGTTGGGAAGGTGGAGAAAGCACTACACTTTCAGGAAATAGCCCTCTGTATTTTCCTGGACATCGAGGGGGCGTTTAGCAGCACGACCTTCGATTCCATGGTTAGGACAGCAGAGGTGCATGACCTAGGGACCACAATATGTACATGGACTAGGGCCATGCTCAGTGGTAGAAAGGTAGAAGCTACCATGATGAATGAAAAAATGGTAATCCACACCACTAGGGGTTGCCCGCAAGGAGGAGTTCTTTCCCCTTTATTGTGGAATCTCATTGGAGAATTAAACTCTAGGCAGTACTTTTGCCAAGGATACGCAGATGATCTTGTCATAGTAATACTTGGCAAATTTGCTGACACAGTAAAGAATATGATACAAGGCGCATTGGACATTGTGCAAGACTGGTGCAGAAAACAGGATCTGGGGGTTAGTCCTAAGAAGACTGTTGTTGTACCATTCACAAAGAAGCATATACAACATTCAAGTTGGAATCTAAAGTTTTTCAATGAAGCGCTACCTGTGAAGTGGACAGTGAAATATCTAGGGGTTACCCTAGATGAGAAACTGACATGGACCCCTCACATCAGGAATATTTACTCCAAGGCAAAAGGTACTCTTGTGAGTACCAGGAGAGCTTGTGGCAAAAATTGGGGCCTGAGCCCCAAGGGTATGCACTGGATATACACCACAGTGATTAGACCCAGGATCACCTATGGGGCGGTCGTGTGGTGGAAGAAGGTAGAACAGCAGGTTGCTGCTAAGGAGCTTGGTAAGGTGCAGAGATTAGCCTGCTTAGCCATAACAGGCGGAATTAGCAGCACACCAACTGCTGGGATGGAAACCATGCTGGATATGCCCCCCTTACACCTTTGGGTCAAGATGGTGGCAGCGGCTGGTGCATACAGACTCAAATCTGGCAACAACTGGAACTCTTTGGGATATCCAGAATAACACACTAAAATAGTGAGTGAGGTAAATATAGAAAAGGTTGGGGAAATGCCAGCCGACTATATTATAACCCCATACTGCTTCAACAAGCCTTTCAATATAACAATTGGAAGTAGGGAGCAGTGGGAGAAACTAGTTCGACAACGTACGGGGGATATTGTCTGGTTCACTGACGGATCAAAATCATACCAAGGTGTTGGGGCCGGGGTATATGGGTTGCAGCCAAGACCGGAGGGCGTCATCTCTCTAGGAAAACTGGCCTCAGTATTCCAGGCCGAAATCACTGCCATCAGGGCGTGTGTGGAGGAGAATTTGCGTAGGTGCTACAAAGATCGTAGCATATATATCTATTCAGACAGCCAGGCAGCCCTGAGATCACTGGCAGCTCCTGCAACAAGGTCTAAAATTGTTGCAGAATGTCACAGGGTTCTGGTGGAGCTAGGGGAAAGCAATAGAGTAAACCTATTGTGGGTCCCTGGCCACTCGGGGATCAGTGGAAACGAACATGCCGACAGATTAGCCAGGATGGGGGCAGAGACTCCATTTATTGGACCGGAACCTGTCCTGACAATCACCAAGGCAATGATCAAATTGGAGCTACGTAACTGGCTCAGAAGACAGCACGTAGAATATTGGACCAAAGTCTGCCAACAAAAAAATGGCAAGGTAATGATGCCAAAGCTATGTTTTAGAAGAATCTCTGCAATCCTGGGTCTGAACAGGATAGAGATTAGACTCATAGTTGGATTGCTGACAGGCCATGGGAATTTCAAAAAACACCTACGTACAATGGGAATAACAGAAGAGGACCCTAAATGTAGGATCTGTGATGACGGTGATGAAACTGCATCACATCTAATCTTCGAATGCATTGTATTGGAGAATAAAAGGCACAGAATATTTGGGACAACCAGACCCGAAGAAATTGTGTCTAATAAAGAACTGGTAAAGGGACTCCTTGCACTGTTGAAGGGCATTGGTTGGCTTTACTAGATATACGGGGAGCTATACCGCGCAATAAAATTAGTTTCGGTACGGGCAGTGGCGGGTTGGACCAAGACTGTTTTGGCTTCCCTGGAAAAAAAATCAATCAATCAATCAATCCCTCACTTCATCTGCCACAGACGCGTCCGTCCGATTTTTCTGGAATGGAGAGACGAACGTACTTGCCCCAATGTCACAGTGATTTACAGCGACAATGTCGTACCGCGGTACGCTGGGGCATTGTCTTGCGTCCACGGGGGCGGGCGCGCTGCTATCGGTTGCCTTAAAAAACTGTTCGGACTGAGTACGGGCGGAAACTTCCCCTGCACTCTCATTTAACTTGTGAACTACTTGTTTTACTTCTCCGCATTAACGAGTCAATTTCTGCGGCAGCTTGATGCGCGATCCTGCGTTTATTCTTTTTTCTCGGTGACCGGCTCTTTGGCGAGCTTGCAGATTTTTGTGGTGCACTCTACTGTCCGGGATCTGTGGAAGTTTCGTCAGCAGACGGAACATCTGATTTCGGTAAACTTTGCTGTACTACATCGCCAGGGGTTTTCTATTCAAGTTCAATAGGATGTGGTGCGACGGAAACAACAACGGCGAGGTCATTGATTCCTTCCGAGCGACTCCCTGGACTGCGTCGATGGGAGCTGAGTTTAAAGATTCTGTAGGTTGCAGTTCGCCCGTGACTGCCGTTGAGGCCTCAGTGACTTCCATCGGGATTTCATTATCATCAGAATTGTTATCTTGCGAAGTATTCAGAAAGGGGGCGGTGGGTGTGGGTCCAGCAGTCGCAGCGCATTAATTATTAGATGATATCTTTGTATGACTCATTGTATTTTTTCTCTTTGGTGTAAAATAAAAGACTGTTGTTGTTGAAGTATAACCAAGAGCAGTGCGTGTACTTATTTACTTGGAGCTATTCCCGCACATTTTTTTGGTGCCGAAACCCGGGAAAGGAGCGAAGAAAACGCCACAGTCATAAGTGGGAGGATTTTCACGCTAACTTCCGCCTTTGCGAATAAGGAGGAGCAGCTAAACTGTTATGTTAAGGTATGATAAGCAACATTACGCTGCAGCACCCACGCTCGCGAAAATAGACTTTCACGCTTACTGAGTAATTCGCCTTGATCTGCCTTTCACATAAAACGGCAGCTTTTTGAATTACTGCTGTTAATATTGCTGTGGAATATTGACTGATTTTCAATTATTGAAGCCGGGAGTAGCTCGCAACTGTTATTATCTTTGGTTGTTTGCGCGCCGCTTTTGTCACTAGCAGCTGTCTACTTTGTTTACTCACTGCTGCCACAATATTTATTTGTGCACGACAACTAGTGTTTTGTCAGAAGATTAGGTTCCGACAGTACTACTAATATGTCGAAGAAAAGTTACAGATTTTGAAATGAAAGCGAACACATCAGAGATCGAATATTACTCGATTCGTCACAGCGATCGGATAATTCTCAGCTGAGACACCGCTCTCCGAATTTAAACACTATAAGGCTCGTCTGGAGGAAACATTATCAACCGTTACCCAGTTGGACGACGAAATACACGATCTTCTGTCAGAGGTGGATTACAATAATGATGTAATTGCATGTGAAGACTATATTGACAAAGCGAAGCGCGCCATTTTAATCGCGGTCGACGGTTTAGAAAGAAAACACTCTGAACCAATGTCAACTTTAAACGCTAGTTACGCGACCCTTCCGGCCTATGCAGTTACTACGACAGTCAAATTACCGTCCATTAAATTAGAGCCCTTCTCAGGAGACGTGGAAAGTTGGCCTAAATTTTGGGAACAATTTGGAAGTTCAGTGGATAGCTCCCCATCCTTGTTCACTGTTAATAAGCACGTCTTCCTGCGAGACTATCTCGAAGGTGAACCGAAAATGTTCGTCGACGGTATCGCCGTAACAGCTTCCACTTACGAGGATACAAAGAGAATTTTGCGGGAACGGTACGGAGATCGTAACAGAATCGCTCAGGCGCACCTAGATTAATTATATGCGATTACGCCTATTCAGTTCGCTCCTCCAGAAAATCTCAACTTAACATTCATAGAATGTAACCGAAGAATACAGGCATTGAAATCATTGGGAGAAGACGTCAATGGCTATGGCAGAATGTTAGTTCCGAAGATATTGTGCGCCTTTCCAGAAGAAATCTGTCGCCGCTGGATAATACGCGTAAAAAGACACAATTTCTCTGAAGGAGGCGTTTTAAAGTTAATGGAGTTTTTAGCGGAAGAAATAGACAGAGCCCTTATTTCTCAGAAGATCCGCGGAGATGTACAACCAATTTCAAATGTGCTACCATCAGCTTCGGCTCTTAACATACAGTCCAAGCAAACGCGCTCTAAACTCAACAATAAGCGGAAGCCAGAGCCGTATTGCGTGTTCTGCGCTCAGCGAGGTCATTGGGCTCAGGACTGCCAAACCGTATTAGAGGTACAGGAGCGCCTAAAGGTACTGAAGTCATGTAACCGCTGTTTCCTTTGCCTCCAGCAACGACAAACTGTCAAAAATTGCGCGAAGAAAGGAGTGGCGCTCTGCTCTTTTTGTAAAGGCAACCATCAGGGATCTATTTGTGACCGCAAAGACTCTAAATCTTGTGTAGCGCAAACGAATGCTAGTTCACTGGGTTATGTAAACACAGGACGCACCAGTTTCACGCACCCACAGACAGCTTGTGTTTATATTACAGGACTCAAAGGCGAGGAAAAACTTATACGTTGTATTCTGGACGCTGGCAGTCAGTCCACCTTTGTTAACAGATCATTAATTGCCGATCTGAATTTACACTCGTGTCTTAAAGGTCGCCGCGGTGGAGTGGCCGAGCGGTCTAAAGCACCTCGCTGCGGAGCGTGCGGTTGCTCGCCGTGGAGGTTCGAGTCCTCCCTGGGGCATGGGTGTGTGTGTTTGTCCTTAGGTTAGTTTACATAGGTTTAAGTAGTTTGTAAGCTAAGGACTGATGACCACGCAGTTTGGTCCGACAGATTTACAAACAAACATCTTAAAGGTCGACACTTTTGAGTCCACAGCTACCACATCTGAAACACGCCGATGCGTCCGTCTGAATCTAAGAAGTATGTGGAATAACAAGCGCGTTAGTATCAACGCCTTTGAGAGTTCGCACTCCTTTGTCAGCCATCCTTCTGTACCACGAGATGCCACAATTACGCAACACGCATGTAATCTATCACTGGCGGATCCCATGCACGAACACAAGGACGTTCCTATTAATCTTCTAATAGGAGCCGACCAATACTGGCAAATTGTTCATGACACGTCGCCTATACGAATATCTCCGTCTCTAGTCTTAATATCTTCAGAGTTTGGATGGATACTTAGCGGAAGTCGACTAGGCGTTTCAGCAGTCCATACCACAGTTAACTTCATTAGCCACACATTATCAGAGCCAACAGACAATAACATCAGGAGTTTCTGGGATTTGGAATCGATAGGTATTAATTCAGAACCAGAATCTGCAATGAGTGCGAGGGAGTCCACGGTTTTGGAAGAGTTTCATGCAGCTTACCTTATCCAAGATGGACAGCGGGTAGTTCGTCTCCAACGTAAGCCCACATTAGCTCTTCCTGATAACTTACGAAATGCTGAAAATCGTTTCGCTGCTTTGCAAAGGCGTCTACTAAAAACAACGAGCTGAGACATGCCTATGACACGCAGATGTTGCAGCACATCAGACAAGACCATGTTGAGTTAGCTCCATATGAATCACATACCGACACCTTTCATCTACCACATCACATAGTCAAAAGGGAAAAACAAGGAACTATAAAATGGCGCATTGTTTTTGACGGGTCCGCTTATGAAGAAGGAGCACCATCTCTTAACGACGATTTAGAAATTGGTCCTAACCTACTACCAGAAGTAACGGCTGTACTTTTACGATTCCGCTTACAACGTTTCGCATTGATAGCCGATATCAATGAAGCTTTCCTTCAGCTTGCTCTTCACTCAGAAGACCGAGATCTCACGAGATTCCTGTGGTACAAGGTCCCTGTCAGTGGAAACTTACAACCGATTCAAACAAGGGAGACGACTGTTTACCGCTTCAAACGCCTTCCTTTCGGTCTTCCATGCAGCCCCTTCCTCTTATCAGCCACGCTCAGAGAACTGGCAACTATTTACAAGTCACAATTCCCCACGGCCGCAGCCGTCATACATAAGAATAAATACATGGATGATATTGCAGCGGGAACTGAAGAACAAGACGAATTAGTGAATCTCTATTACGAGCTGACCTCGCTGATGCAGCAAATACACTTGCCATTGTCAAAATGAGCAACAAATTCACCACACCTGACCGAAATATGAAAATCCCAAGGACAAGACATAAAAATAAATGCTACAGTACTGGGTGTATTGTGGGAAATGTTCAAATGTTTGTATAGCTTATGGGACTTAACTACGGGGTCATCAGTCCCTAAACTTACAAACTACTTATGAACTAGCTAATCCTAAGGACGGCACAAATATCCATGCCCGAGGGGGAATTCGAACGCCCGACTGTAGTGGCCGTGCATACCGTGACTGGAGTGCCTCAGTCCCCTCGGCCACCGCGGCCGGCGTATTATGGGACACCGCTAAAGATGTGCTTTGTTTTACTCAAACGTGTATCATTGACAAAACACTAGACATGATAGCAACTAAACGGAATTTGTTAAGAGTTACTGCAAGCTTCTATGATTCTCTGGGTTTAGTATCGCCACTATCTATCACCGGAAAAATTTTATTCCAAGACACGTGGCTACTAGGATTGGGATGGGGTGAAATCCTGCCTCACCAGCTTGCTTCGAAATGGCGGACGTGGTTATCGTCGCTCCGGATCTATCCAATATATTTGTACCGAGGTGGATCTCAGTCTCAAGGAACAAAGGCTCGTGCGTTCACGTTTTTTGCGATGCTTCTGAGCGAGTTTTCGGCGCCGCCTTGTACGTCGTGTGTGAGGTCAACGGAAATACTTACACATACCTAGCATGCAGCAAAAATCGTTTAGCCCCAATCAAGAGAGTAACAATCCCCCGTCTTGAATTGTTGGCTGCATTGTTGGGAACGCGACTGCTGCGTTATTAGTACAATGCTACCAACTGTGACATTGGCAATGCAACGCTCTGGACTGCCTCCTCGATAGTTCTAACCTGGATACGATCAAATCCTAATTCCTGGAAGACATTTGTTTGTAATAGAGTCACCGAAATTCAAACACACACTTCGCCGTCTCAGTGGAGACACTGACCCGGAAAGTAAAAACCCTGCTGATTACCTTTCCAGAGGTGTTTGTCCGAAAACACTACAGGGATTATCTGTGTGGTGGAGGGGACTGACGTGGTTATCTCAGCACCCATCTCAATAGCCAAAAGATCTTCATGAAGTTACCACCTCTCCTTTCTCTTTAGAATATAAGAGATCATACACACCTTCGCAAATTTCACTTATCCAAATTATAATACCAGTAATAGATCCCACTAGATTCAGTTCTTATTGGAAGCTCTGACGCACAACTGCATTTGTTCTTCTCTTCCAAAGGAAACTTGCAAACAAAGAAAGGATCGACGGAGAATTCACTGCAGAAGAAATGACAGCAGCTCGTGCATTTTGGTTTAAATCAGTACAGACAAAATGCTTCCTATCAGAAATCAGAGCTTTAATGGAGAACGTACCATTGCCCAACAATTCAAAAATCAAGAATCTAAATCCATACCCACATGAAGGACTACTGCGTCTAGGAGGTCGTCTACAGCACTCGGAATTGGCTCAAGAAGAGCAACATCCATTCATACTGGAAGGGAATCATCATTTCACAAAGCTGTTGATAATGTATACACATATTCGATTGCATCACCTTGGGGTTCGGATTGTACACCTCGAACTTAGATCATTATTTTGGACTGTACATGCCCGTCGTGTCATAAAAACTGTCCTCCACAACTGTTTACCATGCAAAATAGCTCATCACGCTGCAGGTCAAGCAATAGAGGCCCCACTACCTACAGGTAGAGTGACGCCACACAAACCCTTCGAAGTCTCTGGAATTGATTTTGCAGGACCCTTATTCACTAAAACTGGAAGAACACGTACCAAGTGTTATATTGTTCTGTTTACCTGTGCAGTAACTAGACCCATCCACCTTGAACTTGTTAGTGCCACCACGGCCGATAAATTCTTATTAGCCATGCAAAGATTTGTTAGCAGATAGGGTGTTCCACATACAGTTTATAGTGACAACGCTAAGACATTTGATACAGCTAACCGAGAAATATCTGAACTGTGGAAAACCCTCACGTCTAATCAAACCCACCAGTATACCGCCCAAATGAATATCAACTGGAAGTTCATCGCTCCACGTGCGGCTTGGTGGGGAGGCTTTAGGATGATTGGTTCTGTAAAGCGATGGCTCCGAAAAGTACTCGGGCGAAGCTGTCTGGACGAAGAGAGACTTCAAACTGTCCTTATAAGTATTGAAGCTGCACTCAATTCGAGACCTATCTCACAGGCCGATGACGAAGTGCTCACTCCAGCACACTTCTTAGTGGGGGACAGACTTTCTTCTTTACCAAGAGGTCCAAAGCCCTCAAAGTCAACGGACTTAGTAAAAGAATTCAAACTCCAGCAGAAATTAACAGAAGACTTCTGGAATCGTTGGAAGAAAGACTACTTACAGCTACTCAGGAGTTTTCGTGACGTTAAGAACGTCAGTAGAAATCGGAAGATAAGAGTCGGCGACATTGTCCTTCTGCAGAAAGACACCTTACCCCGACATATGTGGAAAAAGGCGAGGGTAAAGGAATTACGGATAGGTCGGGATGGAGTTCATTGGACTGTTGTTCTCACTACACCAGATCGAAAAGAGATTACCAGGCCAATCCAACTGGTTATACCACTAGAGATTGGCCAGGGTGGAGAGGATGTCGCAGCGCATTAATTGTTGGATGATATCTTTTTATGACTCATTGTATTTTTTCTCTTTGGTGTAAAATAAAAGACTGTTGTTGTTGAAGTATAACCAAGAGCAGTGCGTGTACTTATTTACCTGGAGCTAGTCCAGCACACCGGCGACAGCCGCCACGTATGTCATCGGCAGTGAGGACATAGAAGGAGGTCTGACAGATTCACCGGCCGGCAACTGCGCTACGCATCTCTGCATACACTGTGCACTCACGTGGCCCGTTGATCCACACCCCGTGCACGTTCTGAGCTGTTCGTCGTATATGACAATAGCTCGGTAGCCACACACGTATATATAGGATGAAATGTGCTTTCGTAAATCGTCCTTTATTTGTCTGATGCCACTTAATACCGGAAACTAATGCGCGCCCGACCACCTTTCTGCATTGTTGCTAGGCACCGTGCCATATGATGACACTACTGCATTGATTTGTTCCCCTGTGGCCGGCCACGGTGACCGAGGGGACTGAGGCGCTCCAGTCACGGTCGGCACGGCCACTACGGTCGGGGGTTCGAATCCCCCTTCAGGCATGGATATTTGTGCCGTCCTTAGTATAAGGTAGTTAATAAGTAGTTTGTAAGTTTAGGGACTGATGACCCCGTAGTTAAGTCCCATAAGCTTCACAAACATTTGAACATTTCTTCCCCTGTGACTTCAAACGGTAGTTCAAATAATCTTACTGTTCTTATACCGAATCCGGCATGGCTAACAGTAACTTCAGTAATGTTTCCATCCGAGGGCTTGAATGTAAAGCTGCCCCCGCTAGACTGAATTATTTCGACTTTTATATCTGTACTCACGATTGCGAGGGTGAAGATCGGGGTGAGAGCTTAAAATAGGGAAAGATTAATTTTTAAAACTCACAACCACCAACTGCGAACCAAATTCCTAAACATGCAAAAACACTGGAACTGTGATTGCTACTATTTGACTCGTTTTCTAGGGGATGATATCACACGTTCGCTGCTTTCCTTCCCTGCATATGATTAACAAAAAAAATCATAATAAAGTTAAGTTCATGAGAGAAAAGGGTGTACTAACTACTATTTTTGAAAACACGTGAAAGCTCACTTTATGTTGTTTATTTCACAATATTAGAACCCTGTGGCTGATACGTCTCTACGTCGACACATTTATCAAATAAAGTTATAGCGCGTGAGCCCCCAGACAAAATGAATATTTGTCGCAAATTGTTTTCACACCATGTGGCTGTCTCAAACACCGTTTATGTTCATGCCTATGCGACGACACGTGTTACATTAACAAATCACAGTCACTTTAATTCAATGCGATGCACACTTTGTTCCACCAGCTAAATATTCACAAACACACAGTAGCACTCGATTCAACTTGGTGCAGTTTACGACGAGCAACCACACGTGGCGATTGCCACACACAAATCTATAACCACCACCTGGAGATCCACATGCCGACTGATGCAGAGCGACGCCGCCCGGCCAGGTACCCCACTCGCTCCCAACTCGTCACTTCCTGCCCACGCGCGCGCGCCAAAAGCGCAACCGCCGGGTTTTTTCCCTACGTCATCAACTTCCCCATGTGAGCTCTTCTAACCGACTTCCAACGTACAACGCTCATCCAATACATTTCTAAACCTTTATTTAAAATCAAAATAGTTACACTACACATTAAATAAATGTCTTCTTAGGTTTTTATATTGGTATAAACATCCTTTGTACAATTTATCACAATCTTGCAATTTCTTATATCACAGATAAGTGATTTAACTGAATATTTGAAGATAAAATACACAAGATTAATTGAAAATAAAATGAGAAATAGTTAATATATTACTTTTATAAACAAACATTGCCATGCTAGTTGTGTAACTGTCTTGTATTCATTGGTAAATTATTACTTTTGATTGTCAATTAAACATATTACGTCAGATGTGACTATATCAGCTAATGTATTGTTTATTTGTCAACAGGCTATTTTGTTATGAGGGCCTTAAAGGTTCCTAACTGCATCGTATTACTTCAAATGCAAGTAGTAATAGAATATTTTATTTCACGCTGTGTACTGCACTGCACCTGGCACTCGCCATTGTCCCTCTCTCCCCTCACCGGAAACGAATCCTGGAAAAACCTAAACTGGAACAAGCCACCAACGTCGGCCTGCTCGCTGGCCTCCCGTCAGCTACAAGCACACAGCAAATGTCAACGTGGAGAATTTCTACCTTTGGCCTAACTATAAATGTTGTCACCCAACTGCGTACATACATTGCTACCATAATTAATAAGATTAAAATTGTGTAAAATTTAGTGCATTGGCATGGTCAATGTTTGCAGTGAACTTCATACTGTTTAATTATCAAATGCTATTAATTACCAGTATTTCTATTGGGCGGTAATCTCACATGATCAATCAACAGATAACGAGAACCTCATCTGAGGTTATCTTCAAGAGAACATTCAAATTCATAAGAGATCGGTCTAACAACTGTACGATCGAAGGTGGACTTCAAAATGTGCTTTCTATTTGGGCCGCGGTTGGGTGGCTGAGCAGTCAAAGGGGCCTTGCTGCTCAGCGCGCGGTTGCTCGCCGTCGGAGATTCGATTCCTCCCTCGGGCATGGGTGTGAGTATTGCCCTTAGCAAAAGTTAAAGTAGTTGTAAGCGTAGGGACTAATAACCGCAGCAGTTAAGTATCTTATATTTACAAACAATTGAGTTTCTATTTGCCTAATTCATGGTTCCATCTTCTAATAGTCACATAAACACAACAACAGCGAAAGGCTGCAATAACACTCCGAATTACTACAAGCTGGCAAGACGGCCGCAGCACACCGCGGACGTCCTCACAGCACAGCTGTAGCAAGCGGACTGTGCCACTTGGGACACACCTGCACGGATTACTCAAGTACGCCTCCCGTCACACATAAATTCTCCACTTTACCCTGCCCACTACTACCCAAACACACAGCTTTGTAAAATGATTCCCGTAAGAGTAAGGTCCTAGGAGTGCCTCTGCACTGAAGGATGATTGCCCGACATCGGCATATTTATAAGTTAAATATAAGTATGGTGTCTGTCCTTTCGGACATGTTCGAATGAACAGTCATCCATATGTATATGTATAACTTAAACATGGATGTGCCTAACACACACCCTTCTATTGTTAACATATTACTTAGTTGGTATATGTTATTCTGGGTGTTATATTGCTCATGAAGGAGTTTTACATGAAAATTAACAGTGCCGTTTTGTGGTTTTTTTTTATTATCAACAAAACCTGTGAATAAAATGCAAAGTCACTGGCATCCCACACTGCGCGGCAGCTCCCGCCGGTGGTTCGAATCCTCCCTTGGGTGTGGGTTTCTGTGTGGTCTTTAGGATAGCTTTAAGTAGTTTGTAAGTCTAGGGACTCATGACCACGGTAGGTTGGTCTCATAGGTTTACAAATATTTGAAAACGGTCATCCCAGAATTCGTGTCCGTTATTAGTAAAAGCTGATCCTGAGTCACCACATTTAGTTATTCCATCCTTACTTCAAGAACAACAGATCTTCCACCTGTGTGCTGAATCTGCGAGGGATATCAGCAACAATAAGACACCAAGTTAATAATTTATCAGAGACTTCAGTGTTTTACACTGACGCAGCAGAATGCAAGTACGACCCTCATACAGCGTGTCCCTAGTAAAAATAGAGACACACACGTACAGTTTCTTAGTAATACGAGTGAGGGTTCAGGAGGGAAGACCTTTGTGTAGAAAGAGGGAACTATTTGGACGAAATTTACAAACTTTCACATCACTCTCTTTGAGCTGCAAGTTCAATCACTGTAAAACAATCTTATTCATTCAGATATTTCTTCCTCCTCCCGCCTAAGTTACCTTTTATCACTGAGAGGTATTGAAACTAAGCACGAAACAAAGGTCTGACAGGTGCAAGTCGTACTGTAGTGTGTAAACATGTCACACGTATTTAGAAAAACTGAGTATGACATATAACGCCATTGCCCAATTTTGACCATTTTTTTAATAATAATATTTCATTTTTATGCTATGTAAGATACTAAATTTCATTCATGTTACAATCGATTTCACTATTGTATGGTATGTGATGTCTGTACTTCATGTGCTTTGTATGTTTTAGGAATATCTACATCATGTTTATTTTTGTAATTTTAATTGGCTTCGGTAATGTCAATTTTATTTTTGATTCGTTTTTTGTAATTGAATATTATCTAAATTTGTAATATCTCACGACCAGCATGATATGTAAAAGATGTAGTGATTCCAATGTGAACGGAATTCCTTTGTAAATGAAAAGGTGGTGTTGGCGCGCAGCTAACGGAGACAGAGTAGTCAGTCGAAGGTTGGCATTCACAGCAGTCAGTCTGTGGTGGGAGCTCACGGCAGTAGTGAACCTGAGGGCACAGCAGCAAGACGTAGTGGCAGACTTGTGCTACTGTATTCTGCCCAAATAATTGTTTCACTTGAGGCAGAAGGCCAATCTACTTACAATGGCCTCGGTGAACGTGCAGATGCAATGGTAACACTTTTACTGTCTGCATATGGAGCTAAACGGAAGCTACTGGAAACCGCTGTTATAATGTCGGCTCACAAACTGCATAAAGAAGAAATCTGAGCTGTATACGCTGCGCCGCCACCTCGCCACTGGTCCGCATTAATATCAGGTCATAATATTTATTGTTACTGTTTATAAACTGGTCGTTGAGAGATTTAACTTGTGTTTTGAATGTTTTTCAATAGAGGTTACAGTTCTGTTAAAAGTAGTGTGTATGTAACTCTAATTTATCCCAAGTCACATAACCTAATAGGGATCCTGTCCTGTAAAGAATATTAACCGAGTCATCCTATTTTTTCTAAAAGCAGCAATCAATTTTAATAATGTAAATGTACAAAATACAGTGCTGAAACCACCAATTTCATTGCTCTTGCACAATAGTATTGGTAGGAATAAGTTACCGTTTTGCCACATAACTAATTTTAATCAGTTCATATAATTGAAATAGTTCAGACACGGACTTCTATTTGTGGTATCAGTGTTCCTATAACTTGTCAGTACAGTTTGAGTGACCCCATTCTAGATTCGAGGCTAGCAGATTTAATTGATGAATATATTCAGCAAAGTGTTACTAAAAAATAGTTAACTTTAACAGAATCATTAGTTTCATGGTAGGGAGAAAGATTTCATTATTTTCAACAAAGTGATACATACTAGTCAGTGTTCTTTTAGTAGATATTTGAATAGAGGTCATAATCATAACCAATTTCTCACTTATTTACACAGAACATTAGGAACAGCACTGACCATAACATCAGTAGATATTTATTATTATTATTTTACCACCAATTATAAGCCATTCAGTAACTTTGTTTCTGAGTGCCACCTGCACTGCAATACTGCATTCCACGCTATATTATATAGTAACAGGAAGTAACTGATGAGGTGAGTCTTACCATTACAATAA
Organism: Locusta migratoria; assembly: GCA_026315105.1. Taxonomy (NCBI): domain Eukaryota; kingdom Metazoa; phylum Arthropoda; class Insecta; order Orthoptera; family Acrididae; genus Locusta; species Locusta migratoria. Next base: position 461,237,508 of record CM048755.1, read on the forward strand.
TTTAAATAATTACTGCTTTCATTTAAATCTATCTTATTTTTGTGATTGGTATTTTTCTTTTATCTCTTATGAAACTGGTGACAAAGTTTCTTCCACCCTTTATTTATTCTGCACCAAGCTTCTAAATTTAACTGCATTCTTAATTTATCACTGCTTGGTATTCTTATGCCTCATTAGGCTGGCGACCGTGTATAAATTTTTATTAATGAAACATTTTGTTAATAATTTTAATTAGCACAACAATAGTATTGCAAGATTACCTAAGTTAATTTTTGTTTCGTAGTAATCAGACTTCTTTTACTGCTATAAGCTACACCTATTTCAAAAATAGTTATCGCTTTCCATAATTTATTTCGTGTTTGGATAAATCTTTGGGGAGTTTCGGTCCAAGTCTTGTCCTTAGGCTAGCACGGGTGCCGCACTTAGTGGTCCATGACTGTTCGATTAGTCGCGGTTGTGTCACAGACAATGTGTTGTTATTGTTGTGGTCTTCAGTCCGGAGATTGGTTTGATGCAGCTCTCCACAATACCCTATCTTGAGCAAGCCTCTTCATGTCCACATAAGAGCGACAACCTACATCTGTCTGAATCTGCTTACTGTATCCATCTCTTGGTCTTCCCCTGCGATTTTTCCCCATACACTTCCCTCCAACGCTAAATTCACAATTCCTTGATGTCTAAGAACGTGTCCTACCAATCTATCCCTTCTTTTAGTCAAGGTATGCCAGAAATTCCTTTTCTCCCCAATTCTGTTCAGTACCTCCTCATTAGTTACGCGATCCACCCACCTAATCTTCAGCATTCTTCTGTAGCACCATATTTCAAAAACCTCAATCCTCTTCCTGTCCGCACCGTTTATCGTCCATGTCTCACTCCCATACAAGGCAACACTCCATACAAATGCCTTCAGAAAGGACTTCCTTAGTTTTAAATCAATATTCGATGTTAACAAATTTCTCTTTTTCAAGAACGCTTTTCTACACATTGCCATTCTGCATTTTATATCCTCTGTACTGCGACCATCATTTGTTATTTTACTGCCCAAGTAACAAGACTCATCTACCTCCTTTATTGCTTCGTTTCCCAATCTAATTCCTTCAGCATCACCTGATTTTCTAAGACCGCATTCCATTACCCTTGTTAATGTTTATCTTATATGCACCTTTCAGCACACTGTCCATTCCCTTCAACTGCTCTTCCAGGTCTTTTGCTGTATCTGACAGAATTACTATGTCATCGGCAAAACGCAATGTTTTTAATTCTTCCCCCTGCACTTTAATTCCTTCACCAAATTTCTCCTTGCTTTCCTTTATAGCTTGCTCAATGTACAAATTGAACAACATTGGAGAAAGGCTACAACCTTGTCTTACTCCCTTTCCAACCACTGCATCCCTTTCATGCCCTTCAACTCTGATACCCGTGGTCTGGTTTTTGTACAAGTTGTAAATAACCTTACACTCCCTATATTTTACTCCTGCTTGCTTCAGAACTTGAAAGAGTTTATTCCAATCAACATTGTCAAAAGCCTTCTCCAAATCTACAAAAGCTAGAAATGTACGTTTGCCTTTTCTTAATCTATCTTCTAGGGTAAGCCGTAAAGTGAGTATTGCCGCCCGTGTTCCTACATTTCTCCTGAACCCAAACTGATCTTCCTCGAGGTCGGCTTCTACCAGCTTTTCCATCCTTCTGTATATAATTCGCGTTAATATTTTGCAACCATGACTTATTAAACTGATGGTTCTGTAGTTTTCACACCTGTCTGCACCTGCTTTCTTAGGGATGGGGATTATAACATTTTTCTTAAAGTCTGAGGGTATTTCACCTGTCTCATACATCTTACACACCAGGTGAAACAATTTTGTCATGGCTGGTTCTCCCAGAGACTTCAGTAGCTCTGAGGGAATATCATCTACTCCAGGGGCCTTATTTCGACTCAGGTCTTTCAGGGCTCTGTCAAATTCTTCTCTCAGTACAGTATCTCCTATTTCATCTTCATCTACATCCTCTTATATACTCTTTCCACCTTTCAGCTTTCCCTTCTTTGCTGAGAACTGGTTTTCCATCAGTGTCCTTGATATTCATAGAGCTGTTTTTCTTATCTCCAAATGTTTCTTTTATTTTCCTGTAGGCTGTATCTATTTTTCCCCTATTTATACATTCTTCTACATCTTTGCATTTGCCTTCTAGCCACTCCTGCTCAGCCATTTTGCACTTCCTGTCAATCTCATTTCTTAGTCGTCTGTACTCCATTTTGCCTGTTTCATTTACTGCATTTTTATATTTTATTCTTTCATCGAATAAATTTAGTATCTCCTGTGATATCCAAGGATTTTTTGTAGGTCTTTCCTTCCTACCTATTTTGTCCTCTGCTACCTTCACTATTTCATCTCTCAATTTTACCCATTCCTCCTCTACTGTTTTATTTTCCCCTGTTTCTGTCAATTGTTGCCTAAAGCTCCCTCTGAAATTCTTAAGAACCTCAGGTTCCTTCAATTTATCCAGGTCCCATCTCCTTATTTTCCTACCTTTTTGTAGTTTCTTTAGTTTCAGCCTACAGTTCATAACCAACAAGTTATGGTCAGAGTCTATATCTGCCCCTGGGTATGTCTTACATTGTAGAACCTGGTTCCGAAATCTATGTCTTACCATTATAAAATCTATTTGGTATCTTCCAGTGTCTCCTGGTCTCTTCCACGTATACAACCTTCTTTTGTGATTCTTGAACCAGGTGTTTGTTATAACTAAATTATTTTCTGCGCAAAATTCTACGAGGCGGCTTCCTCTTTCATTCCTTTTGCCCAGACCATATTCACCTACTATCCTCCCTTCCCTTCCTTGACCTACTACCGAATTCCAGTCTCCCATAACAATTAAGTTTTCCTCTCCCTTAATTGTCTGAATAATTTCCTTTACCTCCTCATATATTTCTTCGATTTCCTCATCATCGGCAGAGCTAGTTGGCATATAAACCTGTACTACTGTTGTCGGTGTTGCCTTCGTATCTATCTTGACAATGATAATGCGATCACTGTGCTGGTCATAGTAGTTTACCCGCATTCCTATTTTCTTATTCATTACCAATCCTACTCCTGTGATACCCCCAACTGATTTTGTATTTATAATCCTGTACTCACCTGACCAGAAATTCTGTTCATCCTGCCACCGAACTTCACTAATCCCCACTATATCTATCTTCAACCTATGCATTTCCCTTTTTAAATTTTCTAATTTTCCTACTCGATTAAGGGATCTATCATTCCACGCTCCGACCCAGTATTGTCTTTCCTGATGATCACATCCTCCTGAGTAGTCCCCGCCCGGAGATCCGAATGGGGGACTATTTTACCTCCGGAATATTTTACCCGAGAGGATGCCATCATCATATGTTCATACAGTAGAGCTGCATGTCCTCGGGAAAGGTAACGGCTGTAGTTTCCCCTTGCTTTCAGCCGTTCGCAGTAGCTGTGTGGCAAAGCCGTAGTTTTATGTCTGTTGTAATGGAAACGCTGCTACTGCTTCTAGAGAATGCGGCATATGATTCCCCACCATAGACTACCAGATTTAAGAGTGGTTACTCGTGTGTATAATCCACTGCTAGGCACTTGTACAAAGCGTAGAAATCATATTGCATCTGGACGTGTAAACGACTAGAGTGTGGATGAATTAGAAGACATCAGTCGGTAGAACGTAGTCCTTTAAGAAGTACGCGTAGAATTTCTGCAGATGTCGGAGTTCAACGTTCAACACAAAATGTTCAAATGTTTGTTAAGCTTATGGGACTTAACTACGGGGTTATCAGTCCCTAAACTTACAAACTACTTAACAACTAGCTTATCCTAAGGACGGCACAAATATCCATGCCCGAGGGGGGGATTCGAACCCCCGACCGTAGTGGCCGTGCAGACCGTGACTGAAGCGCCTCAGTCCCCTCGGCCACCGCGGCCGGCTGCAACACAAAAGAGTTTTTTCGAAATAATGTATGCAAGGGTTCCATCCGTATCATTTAAAACTCATTCAACGCCTTAGGGCTGGAGATAAAGTAGATGATGGCAATTTTTTCTTTTCATACTTCAAAATCATCAAGTAACCGCACTTTACTCATGAAATTTATTTCACTCGTCAGTTGATTAGGCCTGTTGCGTTATCACAGCTTCTCGCAGAGCCCTGTCATCCACACTTTCTTGAAAATAAGCTTTCGGCATTATTAGAAAAGATTTCTTTGGCTTCAAGAATTCTCATGTTCCTCCAGCATGACTGGGGTGCTGCACATTCTACTCTTCAGGTGATACATCATCTAAACCTAATATTCCCCAGAAGATGGGTGACAGAAATACACACTCTTCTCGGACAACAAGATCTCGGATCCTGACATCTTCGGATGTTTGCTTTTAGGGATGGTTGAAAACGAAGTTAAAACTAAACAGTAAAAAGAAGAGCAGATTTAATCTCTCGGGTTATGAATGATGCAGTCCTCAGGAAAACCGCAAAGAAGATCGCATAATCGGGCGGGAATGACCGTGCGCTCTAAGGCGCCTTGCTGTGAAGTGCGCTGCTGCTCCCCGTTGGAAGATCGAATCCTCCCTCCGGCATGTGTGTGTGTGTGTGTGTGTGTGTGTGTGTGTGTGTGTTGTCCTTAGCATAACTTTAAGTAATTTGTAAGTCTGGGGATTGATGACTACTGAAATTTGGTCACATAGCTTAAAAATATTATATAAAACCCTCATGTGGTGCTGTAATGTTCAAATGTTTGTAAATCTTAAGAACTTAAAGTGCTGCGAATATCAGTCCCTAGGCTTACAAACTACTTAAACTAACTTATACCAGGGAGAACACATACACAGCCATGTCCGAAGCAGGACTCGAAACTCCGTTGGAGAGATCGGCATGCTCCGCAGCAGGCGCCTTAGAGCGCTCGGTTACTCCACCGCAGCCGTGCGGTGGTATCAAGAGAAGTCAAGAGTGCATTTATGTTGGTGGTGGAACAATTGAAATTCAATCTTGAACTTCTTCATTTGCCTTTGCTTTCAGTTTGTGTCACATACTAACAGCTGTATCTCAGTACTATATGAAAATTGGGCACATTATATGGCATTCGTATTGCAATTCGTCCATATTATCACCGCCTAAAATATTTACTATTCCTCATCAAACGCCCTGTATACGTTACAATGTTACACTTAATTTTTTTTTACTGTTACTGAACATAATCTGATGCTGCACGAAGATACGCATATGTTACGTCACGTACTATTAACAACCGTCGCAGTCAGTGTACACGGAATAACTTCCCATAAAGTCAGACCTGTTATCGATATACTATATCGCTGCACACGAATGCAGTTGCGTCAGATAGACTGAGATAGAATACTGCTAGTTTGTTTGAACTGAATTTAAACGTGTCAATTTTGGCTTGTCACTCGAATTGGAGATCTATGTGATAGTTGAAAAACCTATGTTAAATCATGAAACTAGACTGTGTATGGAATGAATGGGACCATCTCCTCAGCGTGAGAGATTTTATAGAATGAAAGATGAGGACTGAATGTAACCAGTCATATACTTCCGTTGACCTAATTATATTAAGGTGCGAGGTGTTAGTTGAAGATGTGATTAAAGAGGCGGTGCTCCCGTTGCAATGTGAACGTACGATAATTTACCTACAACACGTTGTCGTGAATTTAAACTAACTCTACAATGCTTTAGTGAAAGCCAAGACGGGCTGAGCTGCTGGCGTCCTTATATTAGAGCTACACAGGTCAGCTAAAAAAGGATAACCGTATCCCTACAATCGATATAAACCCATCCAGGCAACATGAACAAACGTCGAGGGGTTGAATGGAATCTCACATTAAAGTCGTCGGTCTTGTGTCCCAACTTCGTCGTAGGTGTCGGTGGCCGAGTGGAATGAGCCCGACACAGGAACAAAAATAGCACGCTGGTGCAGGTACGGAGGGGAGCAGCCAGAAACTATAAACACTAGAGTAAATTAGAAAGAGATATATATTGCACAGAATGTAACAATACTTAACTTTTACATAGTACTGCAGAATGTTGATACATAGTTGTTAGAGGCCTGCCTAGTGCCTGTACGATAGCAAAGTCTTCACTGGTGCCTATCTGATTACGAAGGTCCTAACTGGTTGCTAACTCAGTCCGAAGAGACCGATGTCTTTTCGTGGTGGCCACGAGCGGGGTTGCAGCAGAGGGCGCTCGTGGCTGTCCTGAGAACGCCGCGCCGTGTGTGCATGGCGGCGCGCGGCGAAAGTAGGTGGCGCGCACTTTGTACTTGTGCGACACCACAGTCGGACTTCTTAGTCTGGGCAGAGTGCTAATAGTGCGCCGCGAGTGGCACCTTCATCGTGTGGCAGCATTCTGGCCAGAGAACGTGCTAGCAGTGGAAATCGCTGGGGTTGTGGTAAACTGGGGTCTGCTGGTGAGACGGGCAGTTTGGCGTGCCCTGTCAACTCGGAGAGGCGGTGAGTGCGTCACTGTCCGGCCCGGCTGTTAACGTACGTTAGCAGTTACTCCGGCCGTTCCGAGGGGTTGTCTTCTATGTCTTGCGTCTATGTCTTGGTTTCTTGTTTGTTGTTGTCAGCGGTTGCAACTGTGCTTCTGTTCGTTCTCTTCGTGCTGAAGAGATCGTTTGGCCCTTGCCTTGCGCGGGACGTTACCTATTCAATTTTTTTTTTTTTTTTTTTTTTTTTTTTTTTTTTTTTTTTTAATGCTAAGTGTCACTTGGGAATACTGGTTAGTGCCCTTCCGCGTCCTCGTCAACTGCCGAGGAACTGATCGCACGTTATTTAACAGAATACAGAATCATTTCCTTTTGCTGGGTGAGTTACCTACCCGTAGCTGTAATTAGGCAATTTTTTTCTATGCATGAAGTTCCCTTCTTTGCACTGGTTGTGATGTATGCTTTTATTTTCCACATCCTAAATTTCCTTGCGGAGTGGGTCTTCTTCGCCATCACGCTGTACTTGTACAGGTTAATTATTAAATTTGATTTCGTTACCTTGCACCAAACTTATACGTAAGGAGATCTGCAGCGTGACTGTTGTTTTATTTAGCGTAACTGACTATGATATCGACATTAAATCTTCAAAGCACTTGTACTCTCAGTTGTTCGAAACGTTTGTAGAGCTTATGGGACTTAAGTACGGGGTCATCAGTCCCTTAACTTAAAAACTACTTATGAACTAGCTAATACTAAGGAGGGCACAAATATCCATGCCAGAGGGGGGATTCGAACCCCCGACCGTAGTGGCCTTGCAGAACGTGACTGGCGCGCCGCAGACCGCTCGGCCACTAAGGCCGGCTCTCAGTTGTTGTGTCTAAGAAAGTTAGGCCAGCGTCTCTGGTGACATGCTGTACTGGAGTAACTGATTTATAAAACAAAACTAGTGAAAAGTCACGTGTTGATGTTTTCAAAAGCACAGTGGATTCTTGTTTGTTAAGGAGCCTCTTCCGGTTTATGGTCTGATGTTAATGTGCAGAGTTTTATGGAGGCATATCCAACCTGCTTTAAATCTGTTTACTTCGTAGCAATTGTGCAAATTTGAGGTCAGGTCGCCTTGTGTATTTTATTAATGGTTATTGCGATTGTACCTATGACATAGTATCTTATTGCCGCCCCTCATTGTGGGATGTTAGTTAAGTCATTACTTGATATTTTGTTTTACCTTAATTGTTAAATTTGGTAGCTCCACTTCACTCTTCAAAGTGTTTATTGAGGGCTTGTGCCAGTGTGTTTCTTAATCAGTATGTACGTTTGGTAAATTTGTTTATCTTGCCAAATTGTCGATGTCAGCTTAATTTTGAGACTGATGAGTGTGCCCTTTTGTGCTTTCGATGAATGGGCAGCAGTTTTCTTAAGTTACTGAAAGAAACTTATTACAGCATTTTGTTTCAAACTGTGGCATTTCTTAAAGTAGATAAATTAGTATTGTTATTTGAAACTTCTATTGAACGTCTTGGCCAATACTTCCTTCCCTATCTGGTCATTTGCTTTTCCTTTTGCCGGCAGCAATGGCCAAGCGGTCTGCGGCGCGCCAGTCACAGTCTGCACGGCCGCTACGGTCGGGCATGGATGTTTGTGTCGTCTTTAGTATAAGGTAGTTCACAAGTAGCTTGTAAGTTTAGGGACTGATGACCCCGCATTTAAGTCCCTTAAGCTTTACAAATATTTGAACATTTTTGTTGTTTTTTTTTTTTTTTTCCCTGGCCACAATCTATCAGTTGTGTGAACATGGCAACATGGATTCTATTGCGATATTCTCTTGCCCATTGCCAGTCGTAGTTGCCGATATAGAAGTGTTAAAATTGGCATACACGTGGGTCGTCAGCTGCGGACGCACATCGTTAGGAGAGTTAGGGGAATTTTGTGTTCAGACAGACTTGTACTCTGGACAGCATTAATGTCTGATGTCAGATACGCCGCAGGTGGCCACCTGTCTTGTTTTAGCGGGCTGCCCAGCCCACAGCGTTCGACAGTCGTTTGGACGAGGTTTCAGCTTGGTTTCGCCATTTGTTCAAGGCACTCACCGGAGCATTCCTCGAGTACCCGACAAGTCTTGATGCTACCGATATGCTTGTACTGAACTTCCTGGATATCACAATCTGCTCCTCCTTAAACTCAATGGGATGGAGCAACTTTCCCATTTCACACATAGACAACATGCTCACTGATACTACATGCATAGCGCGTGTATCTGAAGAGTGTTCATTCCTCCTCAAGAGTTGCTGCTATCACCGTCGTCCTTATATCGATAGTAGGTAGGCTTTCAAAATGCTCTGGATTGCCAGTATGCCTACACACTAACAATTAGCCTAATATGTTAAATTTATAGCTGTCATGACGAGGATGATCTCAAGGCATTAAATTTAGTACTCATTGGTGGTTTACGATGGTTAAATATCTTAGGTCAAGACGCTACGTTCACTCACACCCACTGGCGTGAAGATTAAGCTAAAATACGAAGGTCAGGATACAGGTTTAAACAAGAATACGTTTTGATCACTAATATCATCACTATTATCTAATCCTTACTTTGGGAGTAACATTAGATCATTAATGTGGGAATATATTCTACTTCACTAGATTATTTTTCAACCATGAAATAACAGACGGTTTCTATAATTCCTGCTAAATTATTGTATGAAACACCTTTTGAAGCTAACGTATAATAAAACTGTCATACTTCCTATAATTCCTTAAAAGTATACACAAGAGCAAAATTCTCGGTTTTTTTACCACTTCTCTGGCGCGCATCATCTCGCGTCAATCGTGCGGGTCAAGCCCTTTGTTTCTAATGCATTTCATGTTCCAATTGTTGGCTGTAGACTTCCCTCCAAAGGAAATTCAGTAGGTCGACGAGTGTTCTCGCAACAGCGAGGCAAGACGTTTTATTACTTTTCATTACACTGCGTAAAAGAACGACGATTTCAATTTTTTCTTATCCAGGAAAGTGTAAGAAACACAATAATACATCGTTATTAACATTTCTCTTGAAATTATGGTGTCTGTTGTGGAAAAAATAACAACTATAACTATCACTATCGTGAGGACCGCGGTGGAGTAGCCGAGCGGTCTAAAGTGTCTCGCTGCGGAGCGCGCGGTTGCTCGCCGTGGAGGTTCGAGTCCTCCTTGAGGCATGGCTGTGTGTGTGTTTGTTCTTAGATTAGTTTACCTAGGTTTAAGTAGTTTGTAAGCTATGGACTGATGACCACGCAGTTTGGTCCGATAGAATTACAAACATTTGAACATTTTGAGCCGGCCGCGGTGGCCGAGATCACTATCGTGAGGACCGCGGTGGAGTAGCCGAGCGGTCTAAAGTGTCTCGCTGCGGAGCGCGCGGTTGCTCGCCGTGGAGGTTCGAGTCCTCCTTGAGGCATGGCTGTGTGTGTGTTTGTTCTTAGATTAGTTTACCTAGGTTTAAGTAGTTTGTAAGCTATGGACTGATGACCACGCAGTTTGGTCCGATAGAATTACAAACATTTGAACATTTTGAGCCGGCCGCGGTGGCCGAGGGGACTGAGGCGCTTCAGTCACGGTCTGCACGGCCACTACGATCGGGGGTTCGAATCCCCCCTCGGGCATGGATATTTGTGCCGTCCTAGTTCGTAAGTAGTTCATAAGTAGTTTGTAAGTTTAGGGACTGATGACCCCGTAGTTAAGTCCCATAAGCTTAACAAACATTTTTGCTGCTGTTTGACTCGTTTTCTAGGGGATGATATCACAAGTTCGCAGCTTTCCTTCCCTGCATATGATTAACAAAAAAATTCATAATAATGTCAAGTTCATGAGAGAAAAGGGTGTATTAACTATTATTTTTGAAAACACGTGAAAGTTCGCTTTATGTTGTTTATTTGACAATATTAGAACCCTGTGGCTGATACGTCTGTACGTCGACACATTTATCAAAAAAAAAAAAAAAAAAAAAAAAAAAAATATAGCTCGTGAGCCCCCAGACAAAATGAATATTTGTCGCAAATTGTTTTCACTCCATGTGCCTGTCTCAAACACTGTATAAGTTCATGCCTATGCGACGACACGTGTTACATTAACAAAACACAGTCACTTTTAGTGCGATGCACACCTTGTTCCACCGGCTAAATATTCACAACACACAGTAGCACTCGATACAACTTGGTGCAGTGTACGACGAGCAACCGCACTTGGCGATTGCCACACAAAAATCTATAGTCTCCACCTGGAGATCCACATGCCGACTGATGCAAATGAGTGAAATTTAAGTGTTGCAATATTGAACTGACTGTTATTGATCGTAAAGTTGCTTTGATTCAGACTTATTCAGTTATCACTGTGTGATCAAGGACAGGATAATTATTTCAGTGTGTAGAAACCACATAACTGACGGTCTTAAGTGAAATATTACAGCTAAAAAAAAATCCGGTTGGTATTTGCAAGTATGATATAGTTGACAATAATAAGTTTTCTCAGATAACACTGGTCATTAATCATTCGAGTCACTTGTTCATATAATTTGCAATAAGTTTCACAATATTGACAAATTACAAATTTTATAGTTACATAGACAAAAAAGAGAGTGTAGTTTTGATTACGTATTTACCAGGTTATGGAATTAAGCTGCTACCTTGATGAGTACTATTTGCTTCCAGTGTATTATTGTGTGTGAAAAAGCAATAGGTACTACGATGAGACTCAATTTTAATAGTAATACCAAAACAGCAGTGCTGCTTATTGAGACGCAATAGTTGTAAGAATACTGCATCGTTTTACATCTGCATGGGATACTCTGCAAATCACATTTAAGTGCCTGGCAGAGGGTTCATCAAACCACCTTTATACTATTTTATCTCCCATTCCATTCTCGAATAGCGCGCGGGAAGAATGAACACCTGAATCTCTACGTTCGGGCTCTGATTTCTCGTATTTTTTTCTGATGATCATTTCTACCTATGAAAGTGGGAGTCAACAATATATTTTCGCATTCGGAGGAGAATTTTGGCGATTGTAGTTTCGTAAGCAGTCCACGCCGCAGCGATAAGCGTCGTTGTTGTAATGATTCCCACCCCAGATCCTGCATCATTTCCGTAACGCTGTCCCCCGTGTATCGTGACAATACGAAACGAGCTGCCCTTCTTTGGACTCTTTCGATGTCAAACCCACCTGATAAGGATCCCACACTGGGCAGCAATATTCCATAGAAGGACGGACAAGCGTTGTGTACGCAGTTTCTTTAGTAGTTCTGTTGCATCTTTTAAGGGTTCTGCCAATGAAACGTAGTCTCTCGTTCGCCTTTCCCACGACACTATCTACGTGTTCTTTCCAATTTAAGTCAGGTATTTTGTGGAGTTTACGGCCTTTACATTTGATTGATTTATCATGTAAACAAAGTTTAATGGATTTCTTTTCGTACTCATCTGGACGACTTCACACTTGTCATTATTTACAGTCAACTGCCAATTCTTACACCATACAGATATTTTATTCAAATCGTTCTGCAGTTGGTTTTGATCTTCAGATGATTTTACTAGACGGTAAATGACGGCGTCATCTGCAAACGATCTAAGAGAGCTACTTAGATTTTCCCCTAAATCGTTTATGTAAATAAGGAACAGCAGAGGACCAATAACACTACCCTGTGGAACGCCCGATATCACCTCTGTTTTAGTCGATGCCTTCCCAAGATTACTACAAACTGTGTCCTCTCTGAGAGGAAATCCCCTATCCAGTCGCAAAGTTGGAGCGATATACCGTAACCACGCAATTTGATTAAAAGCCGTTTGTGAGGTACGGTGTCAAAAGTCTTCTGGAAATCAACGATTACGGAATCAATTTGCGAACCCTTGTCGATAGCACACATACAATAATGCATCGTTTTACAGATTATTTATTTTTCAGAAAATGTTTGTGTGGTGTCATTTGTGCTTGGCCTAGCTTATCGTAGCGTGAGTCCTGTGTCAACCTGCCTACGTAATTAGCCCCTGATTAATTAACTTTTATAATTAAAATATTGTCCAAAATTTGGCCGCTCATTGCGTGAGCGTGGCAACGTAAACAGATTTTGTTACTAAATTCAGCCAGTTCCACCCGTTTTTTTCATTTTGGCAGCTTTAACGACATATAAAATATTTTCCCAAATTTTTCCTCATCTAATTTCCGATCGTTGTCGTGCACAGATACGTTGCAGCAACGATATAGTTATAATCTCCACTACAGTGCTCGGGCTTAAATTTTGGACGATTGCCTTTCCAAACAAACAGAGATGTAGGCACACAGGATACTTAATTGCTAACTGACCGGTAAAGGTAGGGGTGGGAGGTTATACATGGCGACCATGGACAGGACTGAATTTACCTTGTCCTGTGCCTTGTGATTTTCGGATTTAATATATTGACAATTTCCAGTGAAATGTATGAACAAACACACGACAATATTACGATGTCGAATTCGCAATTACAGGCGGGGCAGCCACTACAATGGCTGGAGCCGCAACCACTACAAAGGCTTCGGCTTCATCATTTTTTGGAGGTGAGCTAAGCGCCGACGTGACACAGATCTTGACGTGAAAACCAAAAAAATGTAAACGGTGTAACAGTGCAACAAGAGATTGCAAAATATGATCAGGATTCGGATGAGACGATCACAGAAAATATTAACTGTACAACCGAGCTGGGAATAAAAACGGAGTCAATATCAAATTTGCCATTCGATATGAATCTGTTTATGCTGATGTTTAATAAATTTAATGAGACCTTGAGATCGATTATATCATCAAGTTGATCACAAAAAGGTGACACGAGTTCGATTACAAATAAAATGGATTAGATGGAACTTTTGCAGAAAGATGTCATGAGTTCGATTGAAAACAAAACAGACTCATCAGTTCACTCTCTGAGTCAATCTTTCGATAGTAAAATATATTCTCTGGGTACCAAAAGATTCACGCAGATGTCGAAACCACAGTTGGCAATGAAATTAGACTAATCAATACTAAGCAAGAAGAAATCATTCTGTCAATACATTGAATGGACAGACCGTGAAGTTTCATAATGCGACCGAAACGAACTTATAGGAGACAATGAATAAAGTTAACACCGATGTAGTGAAAAGCAGAGAGCAAGTAATAAGTCCGGAGAGCGCGAAAAACGTGGCTACCAAATTCGCGTCAGGATGTGTGTATCCGAACCACATGAGTCTCCAGATCTAAATGTTCGATCCAAAAGGTAGAGTACATCCGGTAACATTGATGGATGTGTTTAAGAAAGTTATTTCGTTTGCGTTGCCGGAGGAGAAAAGAATCGGAATAGCAAGAACCAGATTGAGTGAAGACGCGAGTAGATGGGTGGTCCACGCCACTGATATCTGCCACACATTAGAAGAATTCTGAAATTTGAGGAGGAGTACTTGCCCGCTGATAAACAGGACGAGGTATTTCAAGAGTTTTAGCATGCTGTTCCATACCGACCGAGTGAATAGACAAAGATGAAAACATATTGTGAAGACCTTTGTAACAAAGTTGAATACGTCAAAGGTTAAACGTCCGTAAGAAGGATGTTAACCGTACTGCGCGGAAAATTACCGTGTACTGTGAGCCGTTATCGTATGGGCGAAAATGACAAAACCCCATTTGTGCGAAAAGTAGGTGAAATCGACGTATGGTATCGGGATGATGAGAACATGTATCACGGTAAAAACAATAACCTTAATGGGAACGGTCATAATAATCAGAACCATGGCAACAACCGAAACTAAGAATATGAAGTGACGTGTGCACAAGTATACCGAGGAAAGAAAGGAGGAAGAGCTTTTGAGCGCGGGAAAGGAAACCATGACGCTAATAAATGCAAAAACCGGTACACAGAAAACGACTAACCGCAACAGTAGAGCGGCAAACTGCTGTGAACAGTAATGCACGGCCCCAACAACAACAAGGGATTGGTTGCTGTGATAATAACAACAATTGGACCAGTAACCACTCCGACAAAAAATATGATTTTAAGTGGGTTCACGCGGGTAGCAATGTGCGCGAAAACCAGTGCTAGAACGACAAACTTTGTATGCTTAAGGAAGCATGTGAGTTAGCAGACGAAATCATGAATGTTGTTCTAGCGATAGAAAATCGCGCGTGTGGAGTAACACGCATCGAAGGGCAGTCGCTGTTCAAGGAGGTGTCAATGTCTTATCTAACGATGTTGAATTTGTAGATTTTTTATCGTATGGCACATGCATGATCAATAATAATCGCCTTAGGAGTCGCCAGGAAAAATTCACTTGCTTCTGCATTGAAACGTCTCAACGGACATACTTGCGCGATGTGCTTCGCAGTTTGCCTCTCAGCACCACAGTCGCAGCAGGATGACGACTTTTCCTCCATTTATACAGCAGATCTGCACATCCACCATTGTTAGTCCGGATCTGGTTGAACTTGGACCATACTTTCCGATGGTATCCACAGCCAGGTACCGTAGATCATCTCTGTCACGTTGAAATTGTTGACTAAAAGGTTCTCCGCCTTATAGATAGGTGGACGTCTTGACTTAAATCTGTTTCTATGTTGATGGGGAATATGCTTGTGAATAGACAATCTTTGATTATTCTGGATATATTCATTCATCAGAGAACTGTATCTACGAAGGTTGGATGGAATAATATGGCTCAGTATGGGCAACAATTGAATTAGAGTTGGTCTGACCGAGCCCGTGATCGTTCACATTATGTCATTTAACTTAACATCCATTATCTTTACATGAGGACTGTTCATCCATTCAGGGCACAATATTCGGCAGTGGAGTAAACTAAACTTAAGAAATGAGCAGAGTAGCGTAGTTGCACTAGCATCCCAAGAAGAACCACATAGTTTTCGAATTACGTTGTTGTGTGTCTGAATCTTGGCAGCACTCTTTCTCAGATGTTCTTTGAATGAGTGTTCTGTCGAGTGGATCATTTACATATCTGGGGTATCTATTATGGCGGAAAAGAGTGTGAGGTCTTTTTAAGCCATTCTGCTATTCGAGTGAAAACAAAAAAATTCTGTTTTACTCATGCTTGGTTGGAGTCTCCAGTTTGGAAAGTATTTTTCTAAAACAGACAGATCTTTCATCATCGTTTCTTCTGTGGTCTCGAAGCATACGTCTGGTGGCAAGAGACCAGACATCTACATACCCAAATTTCCTTGATCTTATAGGGTGTATATCCGAGACATATAAACTGAACAAGTGTGGGGAAAGTACTGAACCTTGCGGGAGTCCATTATTTAATTTGCTGGGTTTACTGACTTCATCCCCCATGACTACACGACATTTTTTGTTAGGGCAGCTACATGGAATCACTTCAAGGATTGGCCGGCCGCGGTGGCCGAGGGGACTGAGGCGCTTCAGTCACGGTCTGCACGGCCACTGCGGTCGGGGGTTCTAATCCCCCCTCGGGCATGGATATTTGTGCTGTCCTTAGTCTTAGTTAGTTCATAAGTAGTTTGTAAGTTTAGGGACTGATAACCCCGTAGTTAAGTCCCATAGACTTTACAAACATTTGAACATTTGAACTTCAAGGATTTCGCTGATTACACCTTGTCTCCATACTGTGTCGTAAGCACTCTTTAAGTCAATATATGCTACTCAATTCTTTAGTCATTATTGAAATCTAGCTTCAATGAAGGTAGTGACAAGACTTGGTGAACACAGCTTCTTTGTGCCCTGAAACCTGCTTACTCATTAGTGATCTTTTCAAACACTTTTGTAGCAATTCTGTTCAAATTTAACCTTTCAAGTTATTTGTAGCGTACACTAAGCAATGCTATTAGTCTATAGCTCTCTGGAGCATCATTAGGCTTTCCTGGCCTTATGATTGCAATTATCATAATCATTTTAAATAAACGAGGTAGATTACCCGTTCTAATAATGTAGCATAGAAGCATAGATAACCATAGTTTCGTATATGCTTCACAATTAATTAGAAACTCAAAATGACTCCCATCAAATCCCGGTGCTCTAGCAGTTTTTACGTCTTTTAAGGCTCCTCAGTGTCTTGCACACTAAATGATCTCATATATACCGAATCAAGAGGACTTGCGGACTAAAGGCTGATTAGCTTGATTTTCCTTGTATATTTTCTGTCACTAGGTGATCTAGATATATCAACTATTTAAGCTACAATTTTACTTGCAGCGACGGCAGAAATTTTACGACAGACCGGAAAGGCCCCACCAAGCTTCCGTAACAATGAGTCTGCCTTTCTGGACAATTAACGGTCGGGGGTTCGAATCCCCCCCTCGGGCATGGATATTTGTGCCGTTCTTAGTGTTAGCTAGTTCGTAAGTAGTTTGTAAGTTGAGGGACTGATGACCCCGTAGTTAAGTCCTATAAGCTATACAAACTTTTTTTTCTGCACAATTCTCTGAAATTCATAGATGATACAGTTTCAGTCCATCTTGCTCTTCGAGCATCACCTGGAATATGAAGCGAATCATCCCCTATTTCTTGTTCATCGCTGGCATCGAATTCTTGGTATTACTTTTCACTTGCACCAGTCCAGCCAGAAGCATATTCCTTCCTATAGCATCGCTGTGGAAATTACAGTATCCATAAAGCTCTTATAAATGTTACTTGTTGGTGGTATCCACCTAATATATATATCAAGGACACACGAGAACGCTTTCCAGTCTGCTTTCCTGAAGTTCCATCGTGGACGAGAATAAGAAGTTACAATGCGTTCTTGCATTCCCACCTCAAGACATATAGCTCGATGTTAACTATAAAGGGTAAATCTTGAAGTACTTTTCGTGATGTGAGCAGAGACTGATATTCTGATCACTGGAAACACAACATTGATCTGGGTTATATTCCTCTTTACATGCAGCAGATATAAATGTTATATCTTCTACATCAAATAAAAGATGTTCCTCTGCCCAGAAGATGAGACTTTCTCTATTAGTATCAGTGGCGCTAAATTTCCATTCTTCATGGTCACTGTTGAAAACATCCACATAGATGGCTGGATGGTCCTGTACAGTGTACCCGAAACATTAGGGAGGGGCATAGTGAAAGTGGAGGCTTGTAGAAGTTTATGATGGTGACATTTCCAACATTGATGAAAACCGTATATGTCGCTTTTTGAGATAGCTGCAAAAAGTGAGGCATTTTAAAGAGTGCTACGGACATATGTTGTCATACCATATGCATGGTTATGTCGTACCCCAGTATTAGCCCTCTAATTCGTAATTGGTGTTCATCGGCAGCATGTGTTTCCTGTATGGAAACCACATCGATTTTTCCATCTCGTATTATTCTTGACGAGTGTTGGCATTTGGATTTGCTTATGCATTCTATATTTAGATGGAGGACTTTAAGTACAGGCCCAAGTCTTTGCCCGTTGCTTTTGAACAGAACCATTTGAATGACTTTTCATTTTCATGTAAAAATACCCAGGAGAAAACTAGTATAGTCTGGCAGCTTGGTCGTGGTTGCTAACTTACCATCACCCAGGGAGGACGTGTAGGGTAATTTTAGGTTAAAACCTACGGACGTGAGTAACTTCACTCCCCAGTCAGTAGTTAATGAAGGGGAACGGCTAATGCAAATGGGGAACATGTATGGTGATCTAGAAGCGTGGTAGAGGGATGGGAGAAAAGTAAATTTTGCAATAGAGAATAATGAAGTTATGCATTGTAATACTGAAGTGCAAGAAGAGAATTACGCGAGCACTCCGAGAGAGGTGCCGCGCAATATAAATAAAGGAAATATGTATGTAATGAGTAATGTCGATGAAATACACTCATGACGAAGACTACCTAGTAGGACGGACAGCCAGGGACTGGGGACTGTGAGAAGACAGCGTATTTCGGCAACAGGATGAAATTAGTGATCCAAGCAGACGATGTATACAAAGTTGAAGTCGACATAATACAGGCGATCTGAACGGAACGACGAAAGAGAACACACTGAGATAGCAAATGAACGTACAATGAAAAGTTTTAAGAAAATGAGGAAACTATGGAAAGTGGAAAAAGCCGCCAGATAAAAGGATCGAACAGGTTGTTGCTTTCTGCGGCGATTTTGAAGTAGAACGTCACTGGTTGCTGTGGGAAGTCGATGGTGACGAGTCAAAAATGTGTGAGCAAATTATGAGTCCTGTCGATGTGCATGGAACGCCGCGGCGGAGCGGTCGAGCGCATTGAAGCGCTATGCTACGATGTGCGAGGCCGTTCCCCGTCGGGGATTCGAATCCCCTCTCGGGCATGGATGTTTGTGACGTCTTTAGTATCAGGTAGTTCATAAGTAGTTTGTAAGTTTAGGTACTGATGACTCCGCAGTTAAGTCCATTAAGCTTAACAAACATTTGAACAACATTTCTTGTGTATGGAACACAGGCGCAAGAATTAATTGATAGCAGCAGTCAAATTAGCGCTCTGTCTCAGGCATTTTATGAACATATTAAGAGTAAAGCAGGCCGGCCGCGGTGGCCGAGGGGACTAGGTAAGACATTCTTGCCCGCACGGGGAGACCACCTAGTCTGAGGCGCCTTATCGCGGATTTTGCATGATATTATATTACGTTTTAGTATGCTACATTATGATTTGGTATGGCATTTTGCTATAAGCTTATTCAACTGTGGGCTCATTTTAATCAAGAACGTTGAGTAGTTGTTGCCACGATAACTTGAATATTACGCATTTTTAAAGTTATGAGGAGTGTGGATTATGCATTAGAAAAAGGAGTCTGAAATTGGGAAAATAACTTCGTTTTGACATCTACTATTCACCACGTTCATGGAAAAAAAAAAAAAAAAAAAAAAAAAAAAAAAGACTTCGATGAAGGAGGTTTCTGCGATTTACTAGTATGGCCGGCTGCGGTGGCCGAGGGGACTGAGGCGCTCCAGTCACGGTATTCACGGCCACTACGGCCGGGGGTTCGAATCCCCCCTCGAGCATGGATATTTGTGCCGTCCTTAGTGTTAGCCAGTTCATAAGTAGTTTGTAAGCTTAGGGACTGATGACCACGTAGTTAAGTCCCGTAAATATTTGAATATTTTTTAGTAAAGCAGTTTAAAGTATATTAGTGCGAGATTCCACTCCCATGAACCACAGACATTGCCGAGGTGGGGTGGCTTGCGTGCCTCAACGATACAGATAGTCGTACCGTAGGTGCAACGACAGCGGAGGGGTATCTGCGGAGAGGCCAGACAAACGTGTGGTTCCTGAAGAGGGGCAGCAGCCTTTTCAGTAGTTACAGGGGCAACAGTCTGGATAATTGACTGAGCTGGCCTTGTAACATCAGATAATGTGGCTTTGCCACACAGCTACTGCGAACGGCTGAAAGCAACGGGAACTACAGCCGTTACCTTTCCCGAGGACATGCAGCTCTACTGTATGAACATATGATGATGGCATCCTCTCGGGTAAAATATTCCGGAGGTAAAATAGTCCCCCATTCGGATCTCCGGGCGGGGACTACTCAGGAGGATGTGATCATCAGGAAAGACAATACTGGCATCCTACGGGTCGGAGCGTGGAATGTTAGATCCCTTCATCGAGTAGGAAAATTAGAAAATTTAAAAAGGGAAATGCATAGATTGAAGTTAGATATAGTGGGGATTAGTGAAGTTCGGTGGCAGTATGAGCAGGATTTCTGGTCAGGTGAGTACAGGATTATAAATACAAAATCAATTGGGGGTATCACAGGAGTAGGATTGGTAATGAATAAGAAAATAGGAATGCGGGTAAACTACTATGACCAGCACAGTGATCGCATTATCATTGTGAAGATAGATACGAAGCCGACACCGACAACAGTAGTACAGGTTTATATGCCAACTAGCTCTGCCGATGATGAGGAGATCGGAGAAATATATGAGGAGCTAAAAGAAATTATTCAGACAATTAAAGGAGAGGAAAACTTAATTGTTATGGGAGACTGGAATTCGGTAGTAGCACAAGGAAGGGAAGGGAAGATAGTAGGTGAATATGGTCTGGGCAAAAGGAATGAAAGAGGAAGCCGCCTGGTAGAATTCTGCACAGAATATAATTTAGTTATAACAAACACCTGGTTTAAGAATCACAAAACAAGGTTGTATACGTGGAAGAGACCAGGAGACACCGGGAGATACCAGATAGATTTTATGATGGTAAGACATAGATTTCGGAACCAGGATTTACAGTGTAAGACATACCCAGGGGCAGATATAGAATCTCACCATAACTTGTTGGTTATGAACTGTAGGCTGAAACTGAAGAAACTACAAAAAGGTAGGAAAATAAGGAGATGGGACCTGGATAAATTGAAGAAACCTGAGGTTCTTAAGAATTTCAGAGGGAGCTTTAGGCAACAATTGACAGAAACAGGGGAAAATGAAGCAGTAGAGTAGGAATGGGTAAAATTGAGAGATGAAATAGTGAATTAGCAGAGGATAAAATAGGTAGGAAGACAAGACCTACAAAAAATCCTTGGATATCACAGGAGATACTAAATTTAATCGATAAAAGGAGAAAATATAAAAATGCAGTAAATGAAACAGGCAAAATGGAATACAGACGACTAAGAAATGAGATTGGCATGAATTGCAAAATGGCTAAGCAGGAGTGGCTAGAAGGCAAATGCAAGGATGTAGAAGAATGTATAAATAGGGGGAAAATAGATACAGCCTACAGGGAAATAAAAGAAACATTTGGAGATAAGAGAAACAGCTCTATGAATATCAAGGACACTGATGAAAAACCAGTTCTCAGCAAAGAAGGGAAAGCTGAAAGGTGGAAAGAGTATATAGAGGGGCTCTACAAAGGAAATGAACTTCGAGGCAATATTGTAGGTTGGGAAGAGGATGTAGATGAAGATGAAATAGGAGATACTGTACTGAGAGAAAAATTTGACAGAGCCCTGAAAGACCTAAGTCGAAACAAGGCCCCTGGAGTAGATGATATTCCCTCAGAGCTACTGAAGTCTCTGGGAGAACCAGCCATGACAAACCTGTTTCACCTGGTGTGTAAGATGTATGAGACAGGTGAAATACCCTCAGACTTTAAGAAAAATCTTATAATCCCCATTCCAAAGAAAGCAGGTGCAGACAGGTGTGAAAACTACAGAACCATCAGTTTAATAAGTCATGGTTGCAAAATATTAACACGAATTATATACAGAAGAATGGAAAAGCTGGTAGAAGCCGACCTCGGGGAAGATCAGTTTGGGTTCAGGAGAAATGTAGGAACACGGGAGGCAATACTCACTTTACGGCTTATCCTAGAAGATAGATTAAGAAAAGGCAAACCTACATTTCTAGCTTTTGTAGATTTGGAGAAGGCTTTTGACAATGTTGATTGGAATAAACTCTTTCAAGTTCTGAAGCAAGCAGGAGTAAAATATAGGGAACGTAAGGTTATTTACAACTTGTACAAAAACCAGACAGCGGTTGTCAGAGTTGAAGGGCATGAAAGGGATGCTGTGGTTGGAAAGGGAGTAAGACAGGGTTGTAGTCTTTCTCCATTGTTATTCAATTTGTACAGTGAGCAAGCTATAAAGGAAAGCAAGGAGAAATTTGGTGAAGGAATTAAAGTTCAGGGGGAAGAATTAAAAACATTGCGTTTTGCCGATGACATAGTAATTCTGTCAGATACAGCAAAGGACCTGGAAGAGCAATTGAACGGAATGGACAGTGTGCTGGAAGGTGCATATAAGATTAACATTATCAAGTGCAAAACTAGGGTTATGGAGTGCAGTCTAAGAAAATCAGGTGACGCTGAAGGAATTAGATTGGGAAACGAAGCAATAAAGGAAGTAGATGAGTTTTGTTACTTGGGCAGTAAAATAACTACTGATGGTCGCAGTACAGAGGATATAAAATGCAGAATGGCAATGGGTAGAAAAGCGTTCTTGAAAAAGAGAAATTTGTTAACATCGAATATTGATTTAAGCCTAAGGCAGTCCTTTCTGAAGGCATTTGTATGGAGTGTTGCCTTGTGTGGGAGTGAGACATGGACGATAAACAGTGCGGACAGGAAGAGGATTGAGGCTTTTGAAATATGGTGCTACAGAAGAATGCTGAAGATTAGGTGGGTGGATCGCGTAACTAATGAGGAGGTACTGAACAGAATTGGGGAGAAAAGGAATTTTTGGCATTCCCTGACTAAAAGAAGGGATATATTGGTAGGACACATTCTTAGACATCGGGGAATCGTAAATTTAGCATTGGAGGGAAGTGTGTGGGGTAAAAATCGCAGAGGAAGACCAAGAGATGGATACAGTAAGCAGATTCAGACAGATGTTGCCGTTCTTATGTGGAAATGAAGAGGCTTGCTTAGGATAGGGTATTGTGGAGAGCTGCATCAAACAAGTCTCTGGACTGAAGACCACAACAACAACAAACAACAGTGGGAGATTATTTTGATAGGGTCCTCGAACAGATGTGCAGAACTATAGGCCTATATCTCTAACGTCGCTCAGTTGTAGAATTTTCTAACATGTATTATGTTCGAATATAATGACATTTCTCGAGACTAGGAGTCTGCTCTGTAGGAATCAGCAAGGGTTTCGAAAAAGGCGTTCCTGTGAAACCCAGCTCGCGCTATTCGTCCACGAGGCTCAGAGGGCCATAGACACGGGTTCTCAGGCAGATGCTGTGTTTCTCGACTTCCGCAAGGCGTTTGATACAGTTCCCCACAAACGTTTAATGAACAAAGTAAGAGCATATGGTATATCAGACCAATTGTGTGATTGGATTGAGGAATTCCTAGATAACAGAAAGCAGCAGGTCATTCTCAATGGAGAGAAGTCTTCTGAAGTAGGATTTATGTCAGGTGTGCCACAGGGGAGTGTCGTGGGTCCGTTGCTGTTCACGATATATAAATGACCTTGCGGATAACATCGGACGTTCACTGAAGCTTTTTGCGGATGATGCTGTAGTATATAGAGAGGTTGTAACAATGGAAAAATGTATTGAGATGCAGGAGGATCTGCATCGAATTGACACATGGTGCAGGGAATGCCAATTAAATCTCAATGTAGACAAGTGTAATGTGCTGCGAATACACAGAAACAAAGATCCTTTATCATTTAGCTACACTATAGCAGGGCAGCAACTGGAAGCAGTTAATTCGATAAAGTATATGAGAGTAGTCATTAGGAGGGATTTCAAATGGAACGACCATATAAAATCAATCGTCGGTAAAGCAGATGCCAGACTTAGATTCATTGGAAGAATACTAAGGAAATGCAGTCAGAAAACAAAGGAAGTAGGTTACAGTACACTTGTTCGCCCACAGCTTGAATACTGCTCACCGGCGTGGGATCCGTACCAGGTGGGATTGATAGAGGAGATAGAGAAGATCTAACGAAGAGCAGCGCGCTTCGTTACAGGATCATTTGGTAATCGTGAAAGCGTTACGGAGATGATCTATAAATTCCAGTGGAAGACTCTGCAGGAGAGACGCTCTGTCGCTCGGTACGGGCTTTTGTCGAAGTTTCGAGAACATACCTTTACTGAGGAGTCTAGCAGTACATTGCTCCCTCCTACGTATATCTCGCGAAGAGACCGTGAGGATAAAATCAGAGAGATTAGAGCCCACTCAGATGCATACCGACAATCCTTCTTTCCGCGAACAATACGTGACTGGAATGGGAGGGAAAATCGATAGTGGTACTCAAGGTATCCTCCGCCACACACCGTCAGGTGGCTTGCGGAGTATGGTTGTAGATGTAGATAGGAAATCCGAAAGCTGTATTGTCGGACAACGGACCACTATTTATATCAAAGCTCTGGAATGAGGGACTGAAAGAGGAGGGTGTGGAAGTCATCCATATATCGGCATACTACATCTCAAATAATCCTACTGAGCGTTATATGCGTGAATTGGGCACACATTTCAGAACTTATTGGCACAATAATCATAGGGCATGGGGCAAATACGTAAATGACATTGACGAAATTATGAATACACTGTCACACGAAAGTACAGTTTTCACACCTAGCGAGATATTGGTCGGTGTTAAAAGTAAGTGTGTAGTGGAGGAGTTAATAAAATTTCCATCTCGACAAGACTGAGATCTTGATTTAAGACAAAAAATAAAATAAAAAAATGCTGAGAGAGATGATGGACAAGCGTGCTGAAACACGAATCAATAGACTCGATGCAAACTAGAAACCGATAAAGATTAAATCAAGAACTTATGTCTTAATTAAACCACCTTAGAAGTCTAGTGAGACAAAGAGATACCCAAAAGTTCATTTTTCAATGCCTACTGTTTGGAATATCCACAGTTAGGTAGAAAGTTAGGTGAAGGAAATATTGTGGACTTGCAGCTATACCAGAGTAGAGAAGATTGGTAGTCGCAATGTTTGTGCATAGAAATGTAAATAATTTTTAATACAATATAGACTTTTAGGCAACGTGTTGTCATGTTAGAGCTAGGTGAAAAAGTGTGTTTTTCTCGTTGGCACAAGACAATGAGACTTGTTAACCTTTTAGCTGGTGATTAATAAAGTGTACCTTTATTTGTAAAATATTTGAAGAAAATAGTTACCTGAAAAATATTGAATATGTACGTAATTAGTAACTTCAGATGGACTCAGACTTGTTTTTAAGTTACCGATGATTTGATAAAAATTATGAAAAAGTAAACAGTGTACGAAAACTGTTTGTTACTCAACAAGGAAGCCACAAAAATGTGAGCCTATGGACGTGGGT
The DNA here is from genome assembly GCA_026315105.1 of Locusta migratoria. Lineage (NCBI taxonomy): Eukaryota > Metazoa > Arthropoda > Insecta > Orthoptera > Acrididae > Locusta > Locusta migratoria. The sequence goes on from CM048755.1 coordinate 461,262,662, forward strand.
CACACGCTGGATTACAAATGGAACAAGGAGGGCTGTGCACCAAGCTGTGCTTGGCAGTGTATTTTATATTTCAAGAAAGAGAAAAGTGTTTCAATTTGTGGTGCACAGATGTACAAAATTACTCAAATGATGACTGTATGTGAATAGTGTCACTATGGACACAGTGTTTCCCTGTGCAATTAACTTGGTAGTATAAATTAATGGTTGGGATGTTATCACGATGGACACACGCGACCTGTTACTGGGTCATAGGTTTGTGGAGGTCCAATTAAAGAATATGGACGTGTTGTAAGATGAAACTTCAGAATTTTAAATCACTGAATTTTTCTATAGAATTAAAGATAATAGGATGCATTTCAGCTTTGTTAATTACTGGTTGTTAATGTTCGGACGTTTCTTTGGTTATATATTTAGCAATGTAGACCAACGTGAAGTGGGACATATGTTATACGAAAAAACAGTGAATAACTCTGGTTTATTTTATTTTCTTTCCCATGAACACAGTTGTAATATTAATGTATATACCCAATATTTTTTTCGAATTATTTAATACCTTTTTTGCTGTAATCGATATGTAAATACTCTGAGGTATTAATCGTGAATTATTCTCGTGAAATGTGGTGTGTGTGTGCGTTATCTTGCAACTTGGTTCGTCTAACTATTGAGTTAAAAATTATTTTTGCGTATCTTGATTGTACAGTATTTTGATGGTAATATTTATTGTTATAAATGTAAAAAAAAACTGTTGTCTGCTCCAGACACATGGCATGTAATAAGATATGTACCACGTAAAACAAATTGTACTTCCCCGTTGCTGACGTGGAAGGCGCCAAATTTTGGCGCATAAGGAAAGAGGCAGTATACGAACAGTGTGGCTCAATAAGAGAATCGAGATTAGACAGCCAGTGAGTGATCACGTATGATGCGAGACGAGAGCCACGCAGCAAAGCGGAGGCTTTGAATTGTATCAAGAGTTTCAAAAAATTTGCCTCGGATGCTGGTAGAGTTTCTATTCTATCGTGGTATTTAATAGTGGGCACAATAGAAATTTATTCGTCACCAAGAAGAGAATACAGTGCCACACAACAAGGCAACGATTGACGACGATTCGCCTCTTGTTGTGCAATCACGTAATTGCTCATCCGCAACACGAAATACTTGACAATGTTATGTACTTTTATAATTGTAGCGCAATGGTTAATTGAACTAAAATTTTGTGATAACACTTGCTTTTCCCTATCACTTACCTGGCCAGGGTCCTGTCCTAGTGTGTAAATATATAAGAGTTCTAGATGAGAACAGATGAAAAGTAAAATGATTTTCATACTGAGATAATTAATAATTTGAAGTGCTTAATTTCATTTTTGTAGTAGATAATTGAAAAGTAGTGAGAGACTGTTGCATTTTGTTTCCTTACAAACCAATGATTGCATTTCATATTTCAAATTGAGTTTACTGAGAAAGAATTAAAAAATAATAATTGAAATAACAGTAAATGATTTAAAGTGTCAGTATTGATCAGTTGGTTACCGTAAAATATGACTGATTGCTTCAAATCAGTATATTTTCTCTCCAACTTTATAAAACCAAGATTAATAACAGTAGTATTTATTAAAAATGATAGACACAGCTTAAAGTATCTGCAAATTAAATTGATGTAGATTAACATTATGAAAATCGTTAAAAGTGTAATATACGAGTTTGAGGGCTACCATTATCTCTTTAGAAAATCGCCCAGAAAAATTCCCGTAAAATTAATAATACAATGCTTAACCAAAAGGCATTTCAATATATGTTTGTGGTTAGTAATTTTGTGTAGTTTATGTGTGCAATCCGGAAGTGACTGAACTAGCGGCACTTATATCCAAAAACTCTTTGTTGTTTGATAAAGTGCAAACACTTCTTTCATATTGAAGGCTATCTGGTCCGCCTTGTTCTATATAATGCTTTCCAAAGAGGTCATAATCTTTTTTATTTGACCATTAACTTAAAGCTTTCTGCTTGTTTGTTCCTAGTTGTTTTAAAATAATATTTACAACAGATATGAATCATGTTATGAGCAATAGTTTGAACATTTTATGCTTAATCAGGCTGGCGACCGTATAATAACATTCAGTACACTGATTAATTCTTGTACACAATATTTTGTCCCCGTTTAGTAAATAGCCTGTCCGAAGTTCGATTCATGTCAAGGGTGATTTATTCGTAGGTACACACACGGTGAAATATTAATAATAATAATTAAAAAAGAAGAAAAAACACCATGGGCTGTGCCCTCACGTAGACGTGGTTTTATCGACTTTGGAGTGACTGATAGTAGTGCCGAGAGGTAAGAGGTTACAGTACTACGGAAAAACTTGTATAAATTGTATTCTGTATATATGTTACGATTTATTTATGTGGTTGTATTTAGTATTTGATGTTAAGTTTGTGTGTCATTTTTTAATATTGTAAATGAAATGATATATCTGTCGATGTATTGAACACGCTGGCCTAGTCAGGGACTTTGACATTATAAAAATAACACAGTCTTGGCTAAGAGCTTTGGCCGTAGGAACGCTGAGGCGCGGCAGTAGTTGTTGAGTACTGACGCTACAGAGTCATAGAGCGGAAGTCATAGCGCTGCAGTAGTCGCAGCAACAGGAATTTATAAAGCAATCAAGAAGATACACGTAAGAATAAGAGTACTGTGGGCCCAAAGTTCAATGTAAATATTCCGCCGAAACGAAGAGCCTATTATGCCAATTACTCAGTGCAGATAGTGACCGACTAAGACGCACGCAAACTCACAAAAGTAAGATCCAGGAAATTATATTTCTATTAGCATTTACGGCTAGCCAGCGTATTCTCAATAACGAATCAGACAGCTTCCTACCCCCATCATTGTTATTCCTAGGTCAAATCATAGAATGTTGAAAGCGATAATAATAAGTATTTATTACGCCGATTGTTGTTGTTGTTGTGGTCTTCAGTCCGGAGACTGGTTTGATGCAGCTTTCCACCCTACTCTATCCTGAGTAAGCCTCTTCATCTCCTAATAAGAACGGCACCCTACATCCATTTGAAACTGCTTACTGTATTCATTTCTTGGTCTCCCTCTGCGATATTTACCCCACACACGTCCCTCCACTGGTAAATTCACGACTCCTTGATGTCTAAGGCCGGCCGCGGTGGCCGAGGGGACTGAGGCGCTCCAGTCACGGTCTGCACGGCCACTACGGTCGGGGGTTCGAATTCCCCCTCGGGCATGGATATTTGTGCCGTCCTAGTTCGTAAGTAGTTTGTAAGTTTAGGGACTGATGACCCCGTAGTTAAGTCCCATAGACTACACAAACATTTGAACATTTTGATGTCTAAGAATATGTCCCTCCAATCGATCCCTTCTTTTAGTCAAGGTACGCCAAAAATTCCTTTTCTCCCCAATTCTGATCAGTACCTTCTCATTAGTTATGCTGATTATGAACGAAAATTTCATTTGAAAAAGTGTCAGTAAATTTAACGCTGTACAAATCAGTGAAATTTAAGTGGTGCAATATTGAACTGCTTATTATTGATCTTAAAGTTGCTTTGATTCATACTTATTTAGTTATCAATGTTTGTTCAGTGACAGGATAATTAATTCAGTCTGTAGAAACAAAATAACTGACGGTGTTAGTTAAAACATTACAGCTAATAAATTTTTCCGGTTGGAAATAACAAATATATTTTAGAGAGTAATACGTTTTCTCAGGTAACTGTGTTTATTAATTAGTCGAGTCAGTAGTTCATTTAATTTGCAAGCGTTTTCATAATATTGACCAGTTACAAATTTTACAGTTATATAGACAAAAAGCCAGAGTGTAATTTCGATTACGTAATTACCAGGCGATGACAATTAAGATGCTCACTTAATGTGTACTATTTGCTTACAGTGTTTTATTGTGTGTAAATAAGCAATAGGCATTACGATGCGACGCAATTTTAATTGTAACATCAAAATAGGCTTCGCTTTTGATTGCTGGTTATAGACACGCAATACTTGTAAGAATTCTGTATTGTTTTACAGATGATTTAATTTTCAGAACATGTTTGTGTGATGTCATTTTTTTTATTTTAATTGACCTAGCTTATCGTAGTGCGAGTCCTGTGTCAGCCTACCTCTTAATTAGCCGGTATTAATTATCTTTCGTAATTAATCATTTTGCAAAAATTTTCCGCTCATTCAGTGAGCATGGCGACCCTAAGGCATTTTAATACGTTCAGTGAGTACCACTCGTTTATTAATCATTTTGTAAAATTTAACAACTTATAAAATATTTTTCCACGCCAAAATTCCGATCGTTGTCATGCACAGATATGCTGCGGCAACGATCAAGTTATAACCTCCACTGCATTTATCGGGCTTAAATTTTGGACGATTGCCTTTCCAACTAAACAGTGATTTAGGCACACGGACACTACATTGCAAATTAACCGTTAAGTGTAGGGGTGGGAAGTTATATCTTCTAAGCGACACACTCTGCTTTTACTGCTTCTATAATAACATGTTACACCTTTCCCCCTTTTCTATACTGGTGGATCCGCCTCATGTGACTATAGTAGTCAATTTAACATTAAATAATGGTTTCTGGATATATTTGATTAAGGAGTGTGACATAAATCATCGTCCTCTTCTTTTGTCATTCCACGTGACCACAGTCGGTGACTGTGCGAATTAAAAAAGAAATTGAAATGTTTACAAAGCTATGGGTCCAACTGCAGTGGTCATCAGTCCCTTTACTTACAAACCAGTTTATTTAACTTACGCGAAGATCAGCACACACACACACACACACACACACACACACACACACCAATGCCAAGGGACGACTCCAACCTGCGACGGGGAATAGCCGCTCTCTTCGTAGCACGGCGTCTTAGAGCGCACGGCCATTCCCACGCGAACCTGCGCGTTGTTTTACATAATATAACAGCTAAATATGTTTAAAATTACTTTTATTGGCTTCTCTAATACTCCGCATAAATGGGCGTTGATGACCACGTTGTTGAGCGCCTTAAAGCCCCAATAACAACAACAACAATCCGCATAAAGTCAGGGACGAGGCGTTCTCTAAGATTCAAACTCCTCTCTTAATGCTCAGTCGAACGGCATTTTACTGAAGGTCATTTGACGTGGAAAGTTAAGAGCTCATCCCACTTTCTACATTGGGTGGGGAAAATCATACGAAAACCGTGCCGTATATTACATCTTTTTGAAAGTTGGCACTACAGAGTACGTGTTAACACTGAGAAGCAACCGCAGTGCTCAGTATTGATGTAGTTGTACTTCACCTTGCGGTATATTATACGTTTTGATTTGCAACAGTCAACTCAAATGATCCGTTCAATGCATGATTTGTCAGACCTCCAATGAGGTCTACTGGATAGTGTGCCGCTGGTGAGAGTATTTGTGACAAAAACGGAGGTACTGTTTAACGCGTCACTATCGACAGTATCCTCGGTACTGATAGCGTGCACAAAACAAGGGAAAATATCAGTGACGAAGAGGTAGACTGAGCGAAGCCAGAAGTTAACTGAAAATGAGCATGAACGCTGACTGTGACCAGACAACAAAAACTACCACGGAAAAAGGGGCTGTAAAACTTAACACTTACTTAAGTAATATGTTCGTATAAAAAGTTTACCACTGAAACTTAAGATTCATGCCGTTGCTCAAATTTTAATAAGGGAAGCCTACTTAGCTACGAAGGAAGTGGTGCTCGTTTGAGGCCTGGACACTTGATAAATGGTAGTATTTACCATGTTCTTCTGAATCATCGTTTACATTGCTTCCTACAAACAAACGGGTTCATGCATCGAAAACCACAATCTATGTTTACGACACAGTATGCATACTTCGTACAATCAAGCTTGTTGGAGGTTCCGTAATGATTTGGGCATTTATGTCGTGATGTTCATCTGTGTCTCTCATTACCTTCACCAGTCGGATAACGTATGTTTGACCATCGTCGACGACAAAGTATAATATTGACCTAGTATCTATAAATGTTGGTAAATAACTAATTAGGTAACAAATACTATATAAATATCAAGACGTTCTTTAGCAACTTAAGAATACACAGAATTTGCTGATAAGGTGTATCTTCCTGTATACCTGAAACTAGTTGTTGTTATTATTTTTCGTGGTATTTATTAAATGATCAGTTTATTTCATACAACATTTGGTAAATCAAAATTAATTACTTTAGTCCTTAAAAATAAGTTTTGTTTTTTAGTGTACACAATAGTATGTTGTGAAAATGGATATATTTAATTGTTTAAATCTTGGTTCTTTAATTAGTACAATTATAACGTAAGGTAATCACAGCTTAAAAATAATTTCTTTCTTGAGAAAAAAACCTAGTCGGAGAGCCTTAATAATGACTACTGAAATAAAAGAGGAAATTCTTTAATTTTCTTTATTGTTAGCTCTGGTTCGAAGTGCTTTTGTGATCGTGCACCCTGTATTAGTTCCGTACTTCATTCCTGACATTTTTGTCAGTTACAAATAAATAACTCATATTTCTGAAGGGTCCATAGCCATAATATTGCCTTGTCAACCTCAATAGCGAATCTGTGATTCATTCCTATGTGTTAATGTGCGGCACAGAGTTTTGAGACAATTTAACTTGGGTTTATAAGAAATGTAACAGAATTTTCTGCATGACATTTTTAAAGGTTTCCAATGAAATAGCAAACTTTTTATGTCTTAGTATCCACTGCGATATAGAAATACTGTTACATTAAAGAAACTTCCTGGCAGATTAAAATTGTGTGCCGGAAACGGGACTCGAACCTGGGAACTTTGCCTTTCGCGGCAAGCGCTCTACCACAGAGCAGTTCCGACACGACTCACGGCCTGTCCTCACAACTTTAGTTCTGGCAGTACCTCCCCTGTAAAGTAGAAGGCGAAGGCAAAGGTTCCAAGTGCGAGTCCCGGTTCCGTCACACAATTTTAATGTGCCAGGAAGTTTCATATCAGCGCATACTCTGCTGCAGAGTGATAGTTTCATACTGTTACATTAATTGGTGTGTGTGTGTGTGTGTGTGTGTGTGTGTGTGTGTGTGTGTATGTGTGTGTGTGTGTGTGTGTGTGGATTTTTTTTCCTCAGAATATCCCTGTGTATCGTATGGATAAATACGTTCCATTTCACATCTGAATTTTGCAGTACAGAACCCAAAATGTTGCAGACTGATATTATCTACACGGAAGGTAGTCATTTGAAGAACGTTTTGCACAAGTGTTTGTTCTTTCTCTCTTTGGTCATATTCCCACACATGCAGGGTCGGCTCAGTGTTAAATCTGAATTTGGTATGTGTTAATATTTTCTGGGTGGCCGGATGCCCTTCCTGTTGCCACCCCATGCGACAGGAAATGTAGACCCCAAATGTCTGCTTATAGTGTTATATGTGTGATAGTGTGAAGTGTTACGAAATGTTTGCGAATTGTGTGACTGAGGACGGACTTTGGGAACAGTCCGGTATTCACGTAGAGAAATGTGGGGAAACCGCCTAAAAACCACATCCAGGGTGGCCGGCACGCCAACCCCCTTCGTTAATTCGCCGGGCGGATTCGAAACGGGGCCGGTACGCGTTCCCGTTTCTGAAAGTGGTGCGTTAGACCATACGGCTAACACTTTGTTATTCTTCATTAATGTGACTTTCTTTTCTCTCATTTTAAATGCTTTTCCTGACTGGAACCTTGACTCTTTCCTTGAATTATGATAATCAAAAAATGTTCAAATGTTTGTATAGTCTATGGGACTTAACTACGGGTCATCAGTCCCTAAACTTACAAACTACTTATGAACTAACTATGACTAAGGACGGCACAAATATCCATGCCCGAGGGGGGATTCGAACCGTCGACCGTAGTAGCCGTGCAGACCGTGACTGGAGCGCCTCAGTCCCCTCGGCCACCGCGGCCGGCTATGATAATCAGTTCCTATGCTTAGATCCTCTTTCATCAATGTAGTGGTCACAGTGTAAGTAGCATACCCTAATGTGTATTTCATTTGATTTGAGTATTGATATGTCATTTCTTTTTATATGTAGTCCTCCTTTTCTTTTCTGGTTACATTTGTTGAACGTAAGCTACGGATTTTCTTAATGCCCAGTCCCTATCCCTTTATTTATCTTTCCTCAAGGAGCTTTTATGTAACAATTTTTACAATTCTGGGTGGTAAGTGCTTCTACATCTATTGTATTGTGCGATATCCGACTGTTGAGCTTTGACAGTATTGAAGTCGACGTTAGTAAGATGTAATCCGCCCAGACATGTCACTCTGGAATGCGCCACGTACTCTTGCCCGTATATGAACGGCAAGAGACTTTTGTGTACAGTAATAGCATAGGATATACATATTAGTATCTATTCGCAGTAAACAGAATCCCTGTTAATAATTTCTAATTTAGTTTTGAGTGGAAGTACAGATATTCATTATTAACCACAATATGTATTTCTCCTGTTCATCTATTACTACATTTTCTGTATTTTCAGGATCAAATTTTACTCCTTTTACGATACTGATAGAACCGTTGACTAAGCTGAGACGCACATCAATATTTCATCTTAACGTAGCTTTTACTCCTCTTTTAAAAACCGTATTCTTTTCTAGCCCTGCTGTCATGGAGGCATAGATTTCAAAATTATTTATACATTCACGGGCCCTTTTTGAGATACACTTGAGGCAATCTATGCTACCTATGGCTTTAATTTTTATTTCTGGATAAGAAGAGATTTAAGCACTGCATTATTAAATTGTTGACGCATATTTCTTGTATGTAATATACCAACTGAGTCGTCAGGAAGTCTGTAGAGATGCAGTAACCTATAGTAGTTTGCTCTCATTGGAATTCAAATTACGGGTAATTAATCTACACACATCTAATCTTTTCTGATTAGAATTCCAACAAATTGCAATTCATGGTGATGTGTCTCATGTTTATAAAGAGCTCATCATTGATGAACGGTTCCGCCCGACTGGACATAATTAAAGAATAAGAAATTACCATGTGTAGTGTCCGTGTTCCGTGTGCTGGAATTACATAATAGAAGGTGCGAGCAGCACAAAGTGTGTGGAATGCGTTCCAAGAGACGTGTGGAGGCAGCCTAATGATAACGAGACCGCTCGCGAAATGCGGGAAATCTTGATGCGAGTCCGATGTGGCACAATCATTTTATTTTATTTTTTAAAATGTGAGGCGTGTGTGTTTTTTTTTTTTAAGTACCGTTTTGAAATAAAAGAAGACGTGCTAAGATATCTCAATAATTTTATTTTTACATGAAAGCCTGTAACTTAATCTAGTTTTCTACATAATTTCCGTCAATACTGAGGCACTTGTCATAACGTTGTACCAGTTTTTTAATACCCTCCTCATAGACATCTGACGCCTAAATTGTTAACCACTACATCAGAACTGTTTTGACTTCGTCATCGTCTTGCTCGGTCACAATGCCATAGAAAACACTACGAGAAACATTAGGATAGTCATCCCGTAAGGTGCAAATCGTAAGGCGTCTGTTTTTTTTTTCTCACCTTATTGTCCACTTCCTACACCAAACTTTCATTAACGACCAAAGGACGCCCACTCCGTTGTTCATCATGCACATTTGTGCGGCCATCTTTAAATGCTCTTGCCCACTTTCTTACCATTCCATCACTCATAATGTTTTCTCCGTAAACTGCACAGATCTCACGATGAATATCGATTGCTTTTACGCCTTTAGCACATAGAAATCTCATAACAGCCCGTACTTCACAGTCGGTCGGACTCACGATTATCGGAGGCATGTTAAACACTCAGTTTACAACGTAAACAACGAATAATGAGACTGTAATGGCTTCAGTGCATAGACAACAGATGTAGGTACCCAGTGCGCATAAAATTATTGAGATATCTTAGCACGTATTTCAAACCGGAACTTACTTAAAAGAAAAAGAAAAAAAAAAAAAAACCCCACGCATCGTATCTCACCATTAAATCGCACACCTGATGAGACTGTAATGGCTTCAGTGCATAGACAACAGATGTAGGTACCCCCAGTGCGCATAAAATTATTGAGATATCTTAGCACGTATTTCAAACCGGAACTTACTTAAAAAAAAAAAAAAAAAAAAAAAAAAAAAAAAAAACACGCATCGTATCTCACCATTAAATCGCACACCTGATGATTATTCATGTTCGCAATTGCCAATACATTTCTTGTATACGTACTTAGACAAATAGCTTGTTTGATAAAATTCTCTCGGGCTTCCAGCCGCGTCAAGTGGTTTGATATCCACGAGCTTTCGGCCGAAATCTCCTCGGCCAGTGTCAAGTGGTGACTGTCGTTTTTAGAGTGGAGCCCCTCCACGCTCGCACTAGCATGGTGACCAACTCAAAAGGTCTACTGTCACCTCTGCATGTGTTAGTAAGTTAATGTAGGAGTCACAGGAGCGAGAACTGTGATGTGAATCGTACGTGTGGGTAAGATTACCCATTAATACGGTCCTTATGGGGAGATAGTAGTAGTCGAAAAAACAGCGGTTTTAAGGGCAGAGGGAAAAAAGTGCCAAAGCAAGCGCCAAGGGAAAAAAACCTCTGCGACAGTCGGGAACGGGTAGGAAGGGCAGTAGCGGATTCCTTGCTAACTGCGATAGTTCGTGCAAGAGTAGGTTATGTTAGTAGTTGGTTTCATGAATCGGAAACCATGTCAGGCGTTAGGTCGTCATAAAGTTATCAGTGCATCCCATGCTGCTTGAGGTACCCCATCTAGGTGTTTATGGTCGCTTCGCATCCCAGTGCTCTAGCAAGCGAGAGGTCCCATTGGAGCCATTCTTCGTACGACGCTCCTCCTTTCACGGGTTGCGGTGGGCGTCCTCAGTAGACTCCAGTGTAGCAGACTGTGTAGCCCTTTTCGTCGAGCCTCTCCCTCACCCAGTTGATGTATTCCTGGCTGGTTTCAGGATTTGTGAAGTCGATCCTCAAGTCGTTCCGCGGTCGCTGTGTTGTTGTTCACCATCTTCGGTTCCGCGCCCTTCCGCGCCACGAGCGGCGCAGTAGCTGGGTCAGGCGCCTCTTCCTGTGTGGGGATGTCTCGTGTGCGTTCCTCGCACATTTTCCGCAGCTGACGGCACGTCTGCTGCGATGGCGGCCGCAAAGGCAGCCCTATATTCCGCCAGGGCGGTTTTGAAGGCCGCAGTTGCCTCTTCTGTGACATAGCGCAGTTGCCCGCGCATGTCGTCGTTCTTCTGCTTCGGTATCTTCTTCTTTGGAAGTGGTTGCAACCCTCGCCTTTCCGTTTGCAGCCGATCCTCTCTATCGGCGGCGGGGATTTTCGGCCGCTCGCGGTCAGGCGAAGTAGTCGCCACTTCTCCAATCTTCGCTCCCGGATTCTCCGTCTTCTTGCGTCGTCTCCATCGTCTTCTTCGCCTGTGCTTCTCTGCTGCCTTGACCACCATCCCGCCGCTGGTTTGACTGTGGCTTTAAAAAGCTGGAAAGCTTCGCCCGTTGGCGACATGGGGCCCGCCACATCGAGCACACAAAGGCGTGTCTTCTGACTGCCCGCCTCAAGCGCGACTCTTGTGCTCGCCAGAGCACTTTACGTTCCTTGTGGCGTTGCGACAGTACTTCGCAACATGTCCTTCTCCCTGGCATCTGTAGCACTGAGGCTTACAGTCGAGATCGGGAGGGAGAGCTTTCGCTTTCGTAGGGAAACCAAGATCTTCTGCAGCTCGAAGATCTTCTCAGGGTCATCTGCCGCTGGGACGACCACGACAATCAGGGGTGGCCTCTCCTGTTCCTCCGATTGTGTAACTGGATTACCGCGTCGGTGAACCCTGCTCGTCGTAGTCCCTCCTCTTACGGCAGCCACGTCCAGTAGCCGGGTAGCCCCCCCAGGAGTGCCTGGGGGTGCTTCTCACGTCTCTTCTGCGGCATGTTTTTCTTTTACAGGGGCTCCGCGACTATGTGTGGAGCCACAACGTCTTGGAGAGCCCTACAGTCGTCCATGTAGCAGCTTGATGGTGCGGTCAGAATCCAAGAAATCGACAGCAACCTCATACTGGCAGCAGTCTAGAGTTCGATCATACAGGTCGATCCATCCTGTGCCATCACACTGAATGTACACAGGAGAGATGACTTCATGATCCTCTTCTGTCTGCTGCTTCTTCATTCTTCCTTTCTTGGCGTTGGGTTCAGTTTCCTGAACATCCGGCGCCTGCTTCTCGGCATCTTTCTTCCGTTGGCCGCCTCTTCTGCCCATGTTGTGGCGCGCAAAAAAAAAAAAGAACAACGACAATTTGGTCTTCGTTTGCCACAACCTAGGCTCTCTTAATGGCTCTCTAACGCAGCACAATCTCGGGAACGCGCTCTTCAACGATGCGCTCGCTACCGCTGCTCAGCTGAGAATTGTATCATTCTGCCGCCGTCCTTATATACCTGCGCGGCCTCCTGTGACGTCACTGGTGCCCAGCCGTATCGCCATATATGGCAATGTTTTGGCCGCGTGCCTGCCGCGCCCGCTTCAATTCTCTGATGGCCATGTCCCAAGCTGTGCTCAGCTGCAAGCCGCCGTCTTTATAGCCTCTTTTATTACGCTGTCCCAGTAAGTGTTTGTTCTGGTAGTGACTGATGTATCCTCGAACGCAATGCTATGTTTGTTTTCTAGAGCGTGCTCTGCAATTGCTGATTTCTCGGGATAACGGAGGCGGAACAGCTTTCATCTTCAACACAGCGCTGTTCAATATTGCGCACTGTCTGTTCGATGGAGAACTGTCCACACCCACACGGTATCTTGTACACACATGGCGTCCTAAGGCGTAGATCATCTTTGACAGGTCTCATCAGCTGTCGCAATTTTGTAGCAGGCCTGAAGACCGTGTCGATCTCGTGTCTCTTAAGAAGCCGGCTAATCTTTCTCCTTACCGAGACACAAAAAGGCAAAAATGCCAGCTTCTTTGTCTCTTCCTCGACGGTCTCCTGCTTCCGTGTCTTCGGATGGAGGGCTTCTGTTATCTAGCAGTTGTTGTTGCCAGTTTTCTGAAACACTTTCCGTAAGTGGCTCAGTTCCTTCTGTAGATGTTCACTGTCCGAGACTACTTCTGCCCTGTGCACCAGCATCCTTAGAGCAGATCGTTTTTGCTAGGAGTGGTGGTGGCTTGTAGCGTGCAGATATAGGTCCGTGTGGGTGCGTTTCCGGTAGACACTATGGCTAAAGCATCCATTTGTTTTGCGCCTGACAAGTACGTCAAGGAACGGCAGGGCACCATCTCTCTCTACCTCCATCGTGAAATTGATTTTTTCGGGGATGCTGTTGATGTGGTCCAAGAATCAGCAATTGTGGAGCACGCTCTAGAAAACAAACATCGCATTGCGTTCGAGGATACATCAGTAATTACCAAAACAAATACTTTCTGGGATAGCGTAATAAAAGAGGCTATCGAAATCAAAATATCTGAAAAATCACTAACGGTCTTTTTTAGGGTTACTAACGTATTTTGTGCGAAATAATTGAAAAAGGAAGGTACTGGTCTCTGGCTGCCAGCAATTATGTCTGTGAAGTTTAGTACTGATCGCTTGAACGGTTCGACTTAAAAAGTGGGAACACGTTCCGGACACAGACACAGACGGACCGACATTGCCCAATCGCCGTTAATTTTGCAAATATCTCTGAAACGATGTGAAATATGAAAACAAACATAAGTGTGCAGAGTTGTAGAGAATTTTCTCCTCTACAAACTGGTTTAATTTTTGTGTCGGGTGAAGAGTTCAGTCGTTATTTACATTTAAATAAAAAAAATGTTTGTAACTACGGGGTCATTAGTCCCTAAACTTACAAACTACTTACGAACTAACTTACACTAAGGACGGCACAAATATCCATGCCCGAGGGGGGATTCGAACCCCCGACCGTAGTGGCCGTGCAGACCCGTGACTGGAGCGCCTCAGTTCCCTCGGCCACCGGGGCCGGCTACATTTCAATTTGAGCTGTCAAAAGGGGATCGCAAATGCCCACTTTTAGTGTTACTACCGTAACATAAAGTGGGCCAATAAAGTGCAGGCATCATCAACGATTTAATCAATCATGCATGTGCTCCGTATATGAAATGAACATGCGATAATTGAAAAGAGCTATGCGAGCACGTCCTGAACAACCACGTAATCTACAAGTGTTAAGCGGGATTGCCATTGAAGAATGGGCTAAATTACAATAGCTGTGGTTAAATTATCTCGTAAGCAGCATTCTACGTAGGGCGGAAGATTGCATTCTTGCAAGGGGTCATTGAACTCTACACTGAATGAGGTTGATACATACTGAGTTCCTTCAAGAAAAGTGATTTTAAATTGTGTGAAATCATACGAAGTGGCTTGCTGAGATTTGTTTGTCAATACATCAAAATATGTGTTAATTTACTAATACCAGTTTGACATTTTATAGAATACCATGGAGCTTATGATCTGTGTGTGGTACACAATTTCACTGATGTGAGTATATAATTAGTAAAACACTTCCAGGTCCAGTTTCAGATTCACGTCTTTTCAGTTTTCCCTGCACCAATAATTGCATTTGGTCTTTAAAAAAAAAGTCCTTCTGAAGTAGTTTTGTGTTTCGCAGATCAAGGGGTGGGGGGAGAGTATGTGCCTATTACGTCACCATTTCCATTAACGCACTTGCGATTTTTAACGCAAATGAGAGTTTAGGGTTGTTATACTTCAACTGCAAATTCTGAAAACATATTATTGGACTTGGCCGTTACAGAATTGCCGTAGAACGCAGAAAACGTGTTTTCATTTTGTTGTTGTTGCTGCTATGCTCCTCAGTCAAGATTGTTTTAATATAGCTCTCCGTTCTTCCTTAATTTCCTAGACAAAATATAGGAACTACTTTTATTCGATAGGATGCTAATGTGCAGAGAGCTAATATATCTTAATCAAACACAATGTGTTTTCGGGAAGGAAATTCGATCGATAACGCTGTAAATGAGGCGCCTGCAATCGGTGGTAATAATCATGACAAATGCGATGTGGCTATCAAGATAGGACGAAGCCAGAGCGTTCGATAATCTTTAGTGGCTGTCATTGTTAGCAATGTTAACCATGCCGATGTTCCAAACAAAATATGTACCTGTTTCAGAACCTACTGTAGCGATGAAGTAATGACATTAACACCCCCTGATACGAAAATCTAACAAGAAATAACAAATATATGTACCGATAAATGTATCTGTTCTATGGTATGTAATGTCACAATTGAAGAGTAATGGTTAGCTTTGAAAGATAAAATATTGAATGCCGAAAATGAGCAAATATATAGAAAGACAAGGAGATACTAAATTTACTTGATGAAAAAAGCAAACGTACAAATGCAGTAAATGATGTCGGCTAAAAAATGAGACTGACAGGAATTGCAAAATGACTAGGCAAGAGCGACTTGATGTAACGAAGGAAGATCAGGACTTAAATGTCCGGTCGATACCGTTGTTATTATGGACGCAGTTCACTCTCTGATACTTTGTGTCAAGGATGGGAATGCAAATCGGCCGCACCCTTTGAAAATAAACATCGCGGCGTTTGCCTGGAGTTATTTAGATAAATCAAGTAAAACATCAATAAGGGTGGCTGAAGGCGGAATTGAACAACCATCGTCCAGAATGTGAATCCAGTTTGTTACCACTGCGTCACCTCGCTCGGTGAGTAGCTAGTGAACAAATGCAAGGATATGGGAAAATAAGCAAGCGAAGAGAAATACCGCCAATACGAAGATTAAATCGACATTTCAGAAATGAAAAGCAGATCTGTGAATATCAAGAGCTCAGATGGAAATCTGCAAAGAAGAAAAATCCAGGATGTGGAAGGAATATTTAGAGACACTTAAAAAGGAAAATGATATTGAATGCAGTATCCGGAAAGAAACTTGGATGATGATGAGTTAACATGTATGATACTGCGAGAAAAATTCGGCAGAGCACTGAAAGACCTGAGAATAAGGTCCTTGTTCTATATGACATTTCATCAGAGCTATTGGCGTATTTGGACAGTCATCCACCAGAAAACTATTCCACCTGAATTACAAGTTGTATGAGACAGGCGAAATACTCGCAGACTCCAAGAGAAATGTAAGGATTCCAATTCCAAACGAAGCAGGTGCAGACCTATTAAACTATCTGTTTGTTAAGTTATAGTTGCAGGGGACTGATGACCTAGATGTTTAGTCCCCTTAAAACAACAACAACTTATAGTTGCAGAATACTAAGAAGAATTATTTACACAAAAACGGAAAAACTGGTACAGTCCGACCTTGGGGAAGATCAGTTTGTACTCAGGAGGAATTTAGGAAGACGTGTTGTAATACTGACCCTATGACTTAACTTAGACAATTGATTAAGGAAAGCCAAACCTAAGTTCATAGTTTTGTATATTTTGAGAAAGGTTTCGGCAATTTTGCCGTGAATACATTGTTCGAAATTATCAAGGTAGCAGGAGTAAAATATAGAGACCGAAAAGCTATATACAACTTGTACAAAAACAAGGTAGCAGTTATTGAAATCGAACACAATGAAACGGTCACAGTGGCTCAGAAGATAATTAGACAGGATTGTAGCTTTCCTCCATTGTTAGTCAATCTGTAAATTTCACAAGCTATCAAACAAATTTGTTGTATAGGAACAAAGTTCAGGGAGAACAAATTGAAAACTTAATCTTTTGCTAGTGCAATGTAAAGAACTCTCTTAGAAAGTAGCATTCCGTGACTGTTACCTGAAATAGACCTCCGTAATGCTGAGAAGGGGGAGATTGAGTCAATATTCGAATCACTCAAAACAAAGGACTTCTATGATAATAACGGGGTACCCAGAAGAATACGAATGTATTATTTTGTGAGCCCAGTTCTTACACATATTTCTAATTTTCCCTTTAGGAATTGTCAATTTTCTGACGGATTTAAGTACTTTATGTAAAGCTACTATACAAAAAAAAAAAAAAAAAAAAAAAAAAAAAAAAAAAAAAAAAAAGGGATAATGTAGAAAACATTAGACTTATATCTATGCCTTTGGTATTTGTTGATGTTATTGAAAATGCTGTACATTGAGGATTCATGTATCATTTCAGTTCGCAAAATTTGCTGTCAAATGTGCACTTTGGTTTCATAAGTGATTGAACAATCGAAAACGCTATAGTGTGTTTTATCTCTCAGCCACTGGGAAGATTAAACAATAGCCCGCAATAGCTGACCATATTTGTGGTGTTTCATTATAGTCGCGGTGAGTGACCGAATGCACTAAATCGCTTTGCTGCGGGGCGCCTGGTTGCTCACCGTCGGAGGTTCGTGTCCTCTCTCAGCCATGGGTCTGTTTGTTGTCTTTAGCGTTAAGTTGAAGTAATTTGTAAGGCTAGGGATTGATAACAGCAGCAGTTAAGTCCCTTATATTTACAAACGTTTGAACATTTTTGTTTGATTTTATTGATCACAAATACTGTTGCAGAAGTTGGAACATGATTGAGTAATTTCAGTTGCTCGCAATTGGCCCACCTAAAAAATGTTCAAATGTTTGTATAGCTTATGGGACTTAATTACGGGGTCATCAGTCCATAAACTTACAAACTATTTATGAACTAGCTAACACTAAGGACGGCACATCCATGCCCGAGGGGGGATTCGAACCCCCGACCGTAGTGGCCGTGCAGACCGTGACTGGAGCGCGTCAGTCCCCTCGGTCACCGCGGCCGGCTTGGTCCACCTCTTACTTTAATAACAGAAGGTAATTCTCTGCAGTGTTGAAAATATTGTGATATGTTCCAACAATGAGTCATAATTACGGAGGAGTCTTTCCTGGGGTCCCCGTTGTTTTCTATTTATATAACTGGCATGCCTTCGAATATAACAGGCTATTCTAAATTATTTATGTTTGTTGATGACACCAGCTCGATAGTGAAGGATGTTGGTTGCAATATTGATTCAGTATTAAATAATGTAGTTAAATAAGTTTATGGCATGTAAATTATAGTAACGCGGTATCTCGCTATTGGTCGAGCGCCCTAAGTGGCCTTGCTGCGGAGTGATCGGCTGCTCTCCGTCTGAGGTTCGAGCCCTCCTTCAGGCATGGGTATGTAGCGTAAGTTAGTTTAAGTAGTTCGTAAGTCAATGGACTGATGACCACTGCAGTTTTGTTCCATACGATTACAAACATTTGAACATTTCTGTATAAAATAAATTGATGCTAAATCACAGTAAGACTTAGTTCTTACTGTATAGAACACGCAATTCAACCAAATTTAATTTTGTGACTACACAAAATGGGCATATGGCAGGTGGGATTGAGCATTTCAGATTTCTAGGCGCTGAGATAGATAGTAAGTGTTCGTGGGAAGCTCATGTTCACGATCTTTTTCAAAACATAAATGCTGCGTTATTTACCATTAGAACACTAACTGGAATAAGTGATACTTCAACACAAAATGTAATCTACTTTGCTTATTATCATTCGCTTATGACGTATGGTGATATTTTTGGGTAACTCCTCTGATTTCTTGCTCAAAACGGACGGTTTGAGCAATGCGTGGTGTAAGCCCGGGAATTTCTTGTCGACCCCTGTTCCGTAGCCTGGGAATTCTAACATGTGCCTCTTAATACATATTTTCGTCCGTTGCTAAAAATATCTGTTTATTCCCAAGAGTTAGCAGCTTTCACTCCGTTAATACTAGGTTTAAATCGAATCTGCTTTTGTACCACACCTCCTTGACCCTTGTGCATAAAGTTTTGCAGTATTCCACTGCACTGATTTTCATTAAGCTGCCACAGGAATTGAAAAATTACAATGATTGTATTATTCTTTTTTTCTTTCAAACTGTTACCAATAGTTGACACTGATCTGAAGATCAGGTTTATTATGCACCGTTTTAATACACAGCAGTTCCTTATTTTCTATTTATATGTTCCGACTACTGTATTTGTATAATTACATCGTAATTAATATGACACTGACTCCTCACAGTTTGTAAAGCCTTGTCCCATTTGCTGCTACATAGGTAAATGCTACAACATTATTGTTTACATTTCTTGTGGTACCTTGATGTAATATAGTTGTATCTATCCTTGCAAGATGCATGAATATTTCGGAACTTATCCTGCAATAGGTCGAAACGGCTAAAATAAAATAACCTTCTACGATCTAGGATGTTTTTTTTATTTTTATTTTTCAACACCTTAAATATATTTTGACGTGGACTAATCAGTGGATGTCACCTGAGTAACGGATTCATTAAAGAAATGTCCACCCTCCTAAAGCTGCTAAAGTCGACTTCTGTTGATGGGGCCCTGAAGTGGAATAGCAAATGAACAACCATAGATTGAGCGATACCAGCCAATCTCAAGCATTGCAGGACCGAAACCGCTAATCATTGTGGCAGGTGGTTATAAAAATAGCATAAAATTAGTGGAAGGAGTCACTCGTGAGACCCAAAGACTTACCAGTGATTAGCTCATATGGTTATAGTCCGATAGGCACAGTAACGTGTTGGGGACGTAGTGCGGGTACATCTGTAATTCGCCTGATAGCGTGCTGAGAAGTCCAAAATTATTACTTAATATCAATTATATGTGTGCAAAGAAACATATAATGATGAGATATGAAGTCTCAAAGTCGATCAAAGAACAAAAATTTATAGATATATCCTTACAGCCTGGATCAACTTCGGTTTTTCTGCAATAAAGGGCTACGCTCCCAACAGCGACTACTATGCATAGTCAGAATAAAATTATGAACTGCAAAATAATATTTTCATGTTAGTTAACACTTCAGTCACTCGACGAGTATATGTACCGAATGATCAAAAAATCAGTATTTTCGTCATGCTTGGCCTCCCAGGTCCCCAGACTTCAGTCCGTGTGATTATTGGCTTCAGGGTTACCTGAAGTCGCAAGTGTATCGTGATCGACCGACGTCCTTAGGGATGCTGAAAGACAACATCCGACGCCAATGGCTCATCATAACTCCGGACATGCTTTACAATGTTCACAACATTATTCCTCGACTATAGCTATTGTTGAGGAATGATTGTAAACATATTGAGGATTTCCTGTAAATAACATCATCTTTGCTTTCTCTTAATTTGTTATCCAAATTATTACTTTTCTGATCAGATGAAGCGCCATCTGTCGGACTTTTTTTCCCCTAATAAATCTCCATGTCATTTCAAGCATGTGTGTCAATTTTTACCTCTCTATCTACATTATTCCATGATTTAAGAAGTTTTCAAATTTATACTGACTTTTTGATCACCCGGTACAATACAGTAGTATAGTGTTCTTACAGATAACGGAAAGTCAGATTTTGTAAGCAGACGCCAGCACGTTACAATTCCTGTGAAATTCTATCGAGGAGGGGAACAAGCATCAAGTCCCCATTTGATCGACGAATCACATCAACAGTGTCGCATCCTCTCACATCATGATTTACTGTGGATAAGTTTGGGTTTTGATTCAGAACATTAGCGCAAGGATTGGTCACCAGAAACTTCAAGGCCACGACCTGTCCCCCACTGCCGGCCGAATACGTGCGGTGAAAATTATCAACCACAAAGTTGGGATCCGATTTACGGGGGAGTTGCGTGCCACTGAACTGGGACAGTCCGTAACATCTAGTCACATAATCCTGCGACCTTTTCATAAATTAATAATGGTCACACAGCTATCAGCCGTGAGATATAAATTCAATTGATTTAACGTAATAAATTAAATTGAAACCGACGGCGTAAGGTGGTATAATTACACAAATCTGCAAAACATTACATCCACCCACCTACTATCTATATACTCCAATCAGCCGGTATATTCTGACCACATACCTGCATACCTGCTAATGACATAAACCCGGGAGACAGCAGCGTCAACTAACGAGGAAATGCAGTCTGAAAACAAAGGAAGTAGGTTACTGTACACTTGTTCGCCCAGTGTTTGAATACTGCTCACGGTTGTGGGATTCGTATTAGGTGGAGTTAGAGGAGGTAGAGAGGATCCAACGGAGAGCAGCGCGCTTCGTTACAGGATCATTTAGTAATTGTGAAAGCGTTGCGGAGATGATCGACAAACTCCAATGAAAGACTCTGCAAGAGAGACGCTCTGCTGCTCGGAACGGGCTTTTCTCGAAGTTTCTAGAACTTCCCTGTACCGTGGAGTCAAGTAGTATATTGCCCCCTCCCACGTACATTTCGCGAAGAGATCGTGAGGATAAAATCAGAGAGATTAGAGCTCACACAGAGGCATACCGACAATCTTTCTTTCCGCGAACAATACGAGACTGGAATAGGAGAGAGAACCGAAATTGATACTCATAGTACCCTCCGCCACATACCGTCAGGTGGCTTGCGCAGTACGGATGTAGATGAAAATATAGATGTAGCGATGGGATTGAACGTGACGTCGGAACTTACTGTCCTTCTGTCCGCTACTTATAGAAATTAGGTGACTTGTGTGTGCATATGTGGTGTCAGTTCCCTCCATCACCGTACCAGGGTCTCGTTGGTTCCATGCCAAAATGCGTAGATTCTGGTATCCACTTCTAAGGTGGACATATCGGCTGATGGGTGGGGGATCAAAACGTTCTGGCTGGTTAGAGTAATACTTACAGTGTGTCCCAAAAGTCATACTGCAGCTTTAACCAGTAAGAGAAAGACAACGATAGAAGTTAGAAATATGAAACCTTCAGGAAATACAAAAATGAAAATAATAAATAAATTCGCATATTTGAGTAGTACAATGATATGTGGCTTTCATTTGCCGCTCTACACACATGTAGACGATATCATATTTTATGGCGCACACTTTGAAGGAAATTAGGTGTATTGGAATGTGTAGCGTCTCTGATTCTCTCGTTTAAATGGCGATTCTCGTTTATATGAACAATGTACTCACATCGCTTTACAAAACTTCACAAGAAAAAGCCTAGGGGCGTAAAATAAGAAGATCGTTGAGGGGACGCCTTAAATACACCTATTCCTAACAATCGCTGGAAAGAAGTTGTATCCACAAGACCATGACAACTCTGGCATAGTGTGGAGGATCCTCGCCTTATTCGAGCCGCGGCGGAGCGGCCGAGCGCATTGAGGCGCTATGTTGCGAAGCGGGAGGCCGTGCACATTCCCCCTCGGGCATGGATGTTTGTGACGTCTCTAGTATAAGGTAGTACACAAGTAGTTTGTAAGTTTAGGGACTGATGACGCCGCAGTTAAGTCCCTTAAGCTTTATTAACATTTGAACATTTCGCCTTATCCGAAGATCGAACCTGTTGTGCAGGGAAGTTCCGGTACACACTACAAAAGTTGGAAACTGACACAAAAAGCTTCCAATTTGGACATGGATTCCGCAACGGAATGAATAATTCTAGGAGCAAGTTTGCAATTACCTCATTAAAATTAAAGACTCAAGCACAAAGCCGGAGCGAAGTCCTAAGTGGGAGGGTAGAGGACAAGTTAGAAGTTGAAGCATAGCAGTGTCCAGGTCCACAGAAAGGAAATGATGAAGTCTGAGAGCATAGCGGCAACCGGTGGTGAAGCGTAGTTCTAATAACATCAAGGAACAGTACTTGAGACGAACTGGCACTCCCCATTCGATGACGTCCTATAGAGGCTATTAGGCTCAATATGGTGGGTGTGGAAGCATACTGTTCCAGAACCACTTAGAAAAAATAGTCCGTATTTGTACTTTGTCGACTACGTGATTTCTGTTGTGCGGAATAACCGAATCTTACTTCAGCAAATGCAACTGTAGTTGCGGAGTTCCGCTGTTGTGCGTAGACACGTGCGTGCGTGTAGTGTTTGTGGGTATATCGTCTGGCAGGGGCTAATATGCCCGACGGCATATCAGTACCTTCACCATCTTCACCTTGTGCCGTTTTATACAATTGTAACATGTCGAGGTAGCTGTCTAATGTCACAGATTGGTCCGCAAAGAAACGCGGGCTTATAATTTTATTATGCCTGAGGGCACACTAGGCACACCTTACGGGATTTATGTTGGTACTCCGTGTAGGAAAATGATTTTCAGCAGCCCATATTATCACCTTACAGCGATGAACATGAACACATACATAAAATTATGCCCCATCACAGAACACTGTCATATTTCGAAACTTTTCATTGTCAATCTCATGAAGCGTCTGTGAAGCAAATTCAAAGCGTTTGGGCTTATGAGGTGGGTGGATAACGTGTAACAACGGTAATGTGTAATATAGAAAACTGAAACTCTTTTTTACAACTTAATGGACTGTCATCTTTATTTGGTGTAGTTCTCGAGCACATGTACAAACCCATTTTTCGAGAGTCCTTTGGCAGGTGTCACATATTGATTCCACTTTCATCACCAACCAAAGGCCTATCAAAACATTTCTGGTCCAACAGCCAGATTCGTTCAGCTGCTGACCCCAACGTGTAACGTTATATCTATAAGGCAGGTCTTCATTGTAAACACGTGTCACAGATTCAAATTTACCAAACCACAATAACCCTTCCCCCGCACCTTACACATTTTAATTGAAATTACCTGACCTTATACAGCTACGTAATCCGCTTCGGCCGCGGCGGAGTCGGGAGGGGGATAAATTAATTTAATGGTAGTTATTATTATTAGCAGCTAGTTATTTATATTGCTTTAGACTGTATGCAGCATCTTTACTGCTTTTTGTTGCATTTCCTAGCAAATGAAATCGTTTGATTACGGGTACTGTGTGTACTAGGAAATGGTGTAAATACTGGGAATGGCCTGCGCAATTGTTTATTTAATTGATCTGACTGCGGTTTTGTATTTATAAAATTATGGACTAAAGCTTCTAATAGGCTATGGGGCCTCATGCGTAGGCTTTTACATAAGAGCAGCATGTGCGCTCAGTGAGACAGTCCCAGCACTAGCAATGGATATACGCTCCCCCCCCCCCCCCCCCCGCTTTATCTTTCGTAAATCTAATGAAACTAGTGACTGGGGTCTTGGAATAAAATTGTGGCTCAGATTGACCATAAATACATATATTACCCAAAAAGTAAAAGAAAGGGCACAATTACGAGATGGTACTTCACAATGGTTGTTACATAAGGCTCGCTAATAAGAAAACAATCTGCGGATGGCAGAGTTGACAGTGAGTAGGTGCTGAAAAAAACCTAGTGACGTACTGAGCTATTCTGAGTGAGCTAATGAGATGTTGTCCCCATGTGCAATCATAAAACAAGCAACTAAAAGCGTGTGGCTACGTCCTCGGAGGGCAGTTTATCGAGATGGCGTTGAAGCTGCGTTGAACGTTAGCAATGGGAATGGCTGCTGGCTGGATGACAAGTCGTGGCATGGAGAAACTGCAGTTGAGTGTCATGTGGTAAAAATCGGCGCGCAACCATAATGTGTCCGACAAATACACTCCTCGCGGGAAATGTTAAATGACGATTGACCAGAGCTGTTTTACATTAACTGCGGTCGCCACACTGTGTCGTTGCCACTGCCAGATTGGTTCACTTGATGCACAAAGAGTTTCTATCAACTGCTCATATGTGATCTTGTAACGTTTCTGCTATGTTGTGCACTCCTAAAAATCTGTTGCCAACATAGAAACACGAAAGATCTGACACCTAAAGTAAAACTTCATTACCGGACATGTGATATTTCACATTTTCGCCTTATGTTTGAAATTCTATTGACACTATTAGTAAAATACCTTTAAGAAATAGTACATTGATTTAAATATAACTTTAGCTGACCTTTTACGTAATTCTCAGTTCTTTATACTTTATACTTTATACAACAGATTAGTAATATGGCAGCAAACACAGAAATAGAAAATAAATCAATCTTGGAACTTTTATTACAAGTGCACTCCAAACTTTCATTACAAATTGAAACCACGGAAACTATGAAAACCGAACTTTCGTTAGATATAAAAACCATGAAAACCGAACTATCTGACATAAAATCTCAAACAAATGACGCAATATCAAACCTAGAATATAGATTTTGCCAAACAGCGACTGATCTAAAACAATACATTAGAAGTCTAGTGACAAAGTTTAGTACTAGATTCAATAGTGTAGAAAAAACTGTTTTGGTAGCTGCTACTTCAGAAGTTTCACAGACGAGTGACAGTGTTGAAAAAATAGATGACACTTCAAGTTACGCAAATTCTCAGAGCCAGGATACTAAAACAGAGTTAACTGGAAAGATTCGCGATTTTGAACAATGTAATAGCAAACTTAATATTTCTGATTTGAAAGTAGAAACTGAACATAACTGTGTTATAGATAACCTTGAGCTAGAAGTCGAAAGTAAATGTACAGTCACAGAATTACCACAGTGTGTAGACGAAATTCCAGAAAAGTCACATGCTGAAACTTTGAGTATTCCTAGATGTACTAATGTAATTTCTTTACCAGTAGTGAAGTTACCTGGTAGGCCTAAAAAGGAATTTCGTCCTATTTATTTTAAGCCACAGGACAATGATTGTTTTCATTCAGACTTGAATGACACTTTAGAAATTATGTTGCTTAAGCAAAGTCTAAGGTGTAAAGTATGTTCTTGGGCAAACCAGACCCAACTGTTTGCATTTAATTTTGGACCTAGTAATAATGTACCATTACCTATTCTACCTGATGATAGACAAAATGAGATGCATCAGAGTATGTACTGATGTAATACCTTAGGGGCATAATTACTCTTTAGTTATGAAACTGCTGACACCAGTTCAGGTCCCCAGTCGTGTGCTGTGTACTTCTATTAATCATTTTCACAGTACAGAAAAAATTGTAGTCTTTAAGTTTTTCTTCAGTGTAAATATTTGATTATTTGGAAAAAACTTTTTAAGTACCACTGACAAATGAAAACAGCTGAGACATACCTTTTGATATATACATTTTTGCTATATGCTTATTGAAACTTAAAATAGGTGACGCCTAAACTTTATTACCAGTTGGAATTTTTGAGAAAATATGAATAAAAATTTATGTAGGTGGATGTCATCAGTTCAGAAGAACTTTATACCAAATACTAATACTATACCTAATCTGATATACTAGTTGGGGGTTTTCAATGTGAGATTTTTTACTTATGCCAGTGTATAGGCCAATGGACTTAAGAGCTAAAAAGTAAATATACTGAAATACAGTTTCAACTGAATAGTGAATTCATGTTTACAGTTAATACAGTTACAATGAATAATAAATGTTGAAGGATTTATGAATAAAAATACTATGTGAATTTAAGTACAGAAAAAGAAAATAGGTAGATGATGGGGGTTTATTTAATGTGTTTGACAGGAATTATGGAGACTTATGTTATGATGTTTATGAACCACTAGCTAATGTGGAAGTCTTTGTGTAGTCATCAAAAGATATGACAAGTCTAAGAAAAATAGTAACAGCTGTTCATGAGAAATTAGGTTAAGAATTGTCAGTGAAAGTGCTGAACAAATAGTTATTAAGATACTGAAATGGAAGTGAAAAATGCTTCATATATTGAAAAGAAAGAATTAATGCATAAAGAAAATGAATATGAAAATAATGAATATTTAAATGAAAGATGATGATGATGATGTAGTATTTAAGATTCGTGTATTCTCTGAACAGATGCTTTACTGGAAGTCTAAAATGTTAGAATTGCTTGATACTGCTGAGGAATCTCAAAATGATAGCGTTAAGTGTACTGAAAATGTTAGCTCCAAACCCTGATATAAATGTCAAGTCATCTACTGAAATGTTAAAGAAATAAGTGAAAGTAAATATGAAAGTATACCTTCTGTTTGTCAACTTAAGTTGTGATTCTAGTAACATGAATAATTTTGAAGAAGTTTAAAAAATCTATTAACTTAACCTGAAAACCATGTTCTATTTCACTATGTGTCTAGTCCATTTGTTAAGATCTGAGTTGAAGTTTGTCTACAGTTATAAATTGAGCCTCTTGAAGTTAATTGAAACCCTTAGCTGTATGCTTATAGTTTTGTTTATCTACGATCCATAAAGTTGATCGGTCTCAGATAGATTAATACATTTAAATCCTAACTACAGAAAAGTTAATGTCTTTAATAGTTTACCTTGATCTTACTCTGACACTTATAAGGAAGATAATTAATTTATTAACCTCATATGCATAGTCAGAGGTATGTTGAAGTGTTCATTATTTGTTTATGGCTTAAATGTCATTGTATATATGAAAATGCTTACCTCAGTTATGTACTGTGATTTTTCTATTAATCACGTCCACAGTGCATTACAATTCAAATTCTTTAAGTCTTTTCACTTTTGTTAGTCATTCATTAGTATTTTTGTGTTGTTGGTTGAATTTTATGTTGTACTTTGATGTGTCAAGAGGGACTTGCTAACAATTAGTACAAAAGTGACTATAAGCATGGGAGGACACATAGACCACACAAGTGTTGACCAATGTAAAATTCAATCTCTATCCTTGAGCTTACAGCTTAATAGGAAAATATTTAATACTGGTTTAAGATGACCATATTATAGTGTATTGTACATATGACACATTTTGGCTGATGCAAGGTTTAATTTTCATTTTTATTCTTAAAGTTTACAATGAAACTTTTGATGTTTTACAAGTTACATACCCGGAATGTTTATCATGCATACTTGCACATACTCATGATGTAAGGTCATATGTAGCCGTTTGCGAGTCAGTTACCTGTCCTGGCCGTGGACGTAATTTAATGGCAGCGTATTTTTCCGCCCTCTCTTGATTACTGCCTTGAGAGTGGGTGTAGTTTGGCAGTTTAAAA
The DNA here is from genome assembly GCA_026315105.1 of Locusta migratoria. Taxonomy (NCBI): domain Eukaryota; kingdom Metazoa; phylum Arthropoda; class Insecta; order Orthoptera; family Acrididae; genus Locusta; species Locusta migratoria. The sequence continues at coordinate 461,290,417 of CM048755.1, forward strand.
AAAAAAAATTTTTTTTTCATTTTTCTTTAAATTTTTCCATTATTTGGGAAAAAATTTGACACTTTGATGGATCAGTTGAGAACTGACACTTATTACTTTAATTTCCATGCTTGTTTTGAGCTATGAGATTTACCATTGCCACTGCTAACTACTCGCAGGGGGGTTAGTTTTTGAATTTTTATTAATGCATGTTTTTTTTAATAAGTAAAATATTATGTAATACTGTGATCTAATTTGTTTATACTATTTACTACTACTTATTCTCAATCTCTCAAACTGTATGAGAAATATTTAATACCCACAGTACTTGAAAAAGTTTCAAAACCAAGGTTACTTTTTGTCTATATAACCATTTGAACTATACCATAATTTTGAATGATAAATGTTTGATGTGCTCACTGAGAGCTTGTTTCTATCCATTGTTTTACTATTTAATTATGTCATTCTTTCACTTAGTAAATTGACTATAAATTGTGAAGTTATTACAATGTACAACACCCTTTCTAGAGGAATTAGGAGCTTAGTTCTCACATAATGGCATTTACACACATGTACACATAGAAAACAAGTTATTCAAACTGGTAAAATACTTTTTTATATGAATGAATACCAAACATAACTGTTTACAATATGAATATCAATGCTCTTTGAAAAAAAAAGTTGTAAAAGCTTGCTATTTCATTATTCAAACTAAAGTAAATTAGAGAGATTTCTCGTTAATTTTCAGTAACATTTAAGGGTTAATTTGAACCCATAATTTTGTTTGTTTTAAATACCGTATAGAGAAAATTGATTATTCTTTCCAATAGCCTGATAACAGTATGCTTATTTATGTATGTAGTTAGGGAAAACTAGTATGTGATTCTGAGAAAGATACAACCATGTTGTAGGAACCATCTTGAATGCCTGTAACTACAATCAGCTGAAGCTGCGAGCCACTACATCACCAACAGCAGTTTGCAGATACACCACTGTCGGCGTATCATGCAACATCAACCACCACCAGCATTCGCAAGACTACAATCAACATACAATTTTTTATTTTAGCCTAAACTAATACAGACTCACTATGAACACTTAAATCACAACATATTGAAACGATAGTACATAGTGAACCCTACATTACATTTCAGGTACACTATGTAGGGGGTGTGTAACGTTTCTGCTATGTTGTGCACTCCTAAAAATCTGTTGCCAACATAGAAACACGAAAGATCTGACACCTAAAGTAAAACTTCATTACCGGACATGTGATATTTCACATTTTCGCCTTATGTTTGAAATTCTATTGACACTATTAGTAAAATACCTTTAAGAAATAGTACATTGATTTAAATATAACTTTAGCTGACCTTTTACGTAATTCTCAGTTCTTTATACTTCCGTAAAAAAAATAGCTGCAAACACTAAAAATGCATTACACTTAGTTTCGGAAATTGCTGAACCTATATAGATACTAATTTGTATAAAAACAACAATGCTACATGTTATAAACTATTGCACAACATGATTTCATATATACCTTTTGTTTAAATAAATTAGGGCAGACCATGTTTTATATATCACTAGATCCTAAATTAAATACTGATAATTTTTCATGCGCTAAAATTAATAATCCGTTTGGTACTAAAAAACTATCTTCGAAATTAACAAAACTACGACAACCATATACAAATCCGTATTAATAAATAATTTGACCGCAAACCGAAACACATTAAAATTACATGTCACAATAATAATACGCCTACACACTATTGGCAAAACAAATATGTGTGCATTTCGAAAACACACATAATGTAAATAATTTGAGCACACTAAACACTAGTCAAAAGGATGACGTTAAATTTGTGTACTACATTTAAATACAAATATCATGAAACAAGTACATACATTAACATAAATAGTCAAAGCTTAAATGTAATGTTTTAATTTCTGTATTTTGGAATATTTAATGTAAAAGAATACTGTTTAATTGTGAATTGCAAAACTTTGTCATCAATGTTATTACGCAGTCATGTAGAAAGATGTTTGAGAGAAACCATTGTTTGTTTAGTCTGGGATAGAGTATTCGAGTGGCCAGAAACCTGTAAGCAGCTCTGTTGGCTTGCTGCTGCATTTCTTGATTGTGCAATGTTTAAGTGGAAATAAAATCGTTTCCATATCAACTAAGATGGATTTACTTTATGAAAATATCCTGTAAAATCAAATTCTTTAGTGAATGCCGAAGACAAATCACAACGCAATGGACTTCAGCCAGCATATAAGTTCAACTTCACCTACAGTGGAATGATTTCGTTATAGACTGAGAACTAATAAACATTTCCGTGATTCAGGAATATATTAGGGCTCAGTTTGAGTCATTCCGAAAAGAGGTGATGGACGTTAGAATCTGACTGCACAGAAGTTACTATCGAGTGTTGAACTGCTAAAAATAGTTGAGCAAAAGAACGGATATTACTCGCCGATGCAATCAAACAAGATCAAGCTCTGAATACAAACAGACACGTACTATGTGAGTGTGTGTACCTCGAAGGGGCTCACCGCTCTGTGGTGAGTACGTGCGTGGCGAGCACGGGGCCCCAGCCTTTGTGGCACTCTTTCCTTTCCGTGCTACATGACGCTTCTCCTACTGTCCTTTTCCCCTCTATTGGGGACCGAGTTGTGTGCATCCTTCGGGAAACCGAAGTTATAATTTTTTTGGTTTGAGCTCTTTTCTCACCTCTTTATTTGACTCCGCATCAGCGTTTGAAGCTTCACCTCCTACTATTTCTTCCTTCTTCCTCCCTGTACGCACGTGAAAGCCACCTATATGGGTGACTGTGTAATGCGTAAGTCCCAGCCCCGGGCTGGCATGTAGGGTGCGTGCATATCCCCTGGTGAAGACTGATACCTTCCCAATTCGCGGATTAGTCCCTCCTTCTGTAGATCGGGAGGTGCGACCTGAGGTGGGAACAATCACCCAAAGCGCGTGTACTTCCGTTGGGGGCCCCCAGCAGGAAGGAGCGTGCCAAAAATGTTCAGATGTTTGTAAATCTATCGGACCAAACTGCGTAGTCATCAGTCCGAAGCTTACAAACTACTTACACTAAGGTAAACTAACCTAAGGATAACACACACACCCATGCCACAGGGAGGACTCGTACCTCCACGGCGAGCAACCGCACGCTGCACAGCGAGACGCTTTAGACCGCTCGGCAACTCCATCGTGACAAGGAGCGTGCCTTCGGAGATCCTGGCAATCGTGGGGGATACATCCGCGATGGTTTCCCACAGGAAAAGGAAATGTAAAGAGTCTCACGAAGTTAAAGACATACTGGACAATAGTGTACCTGAACAGATGACTTTACCATCGACACCTATGTTCCTTGTGGTTACCCATACCGAGGAAGGACAATCCTTCTCGTTGATAAACCCATTTATAATTCAGAAAGCGGTTGACGCCATTGCTGGCCCAGTTAAATCCTGTACCCATCTGCGTAATGGGACAATACTGTTGGAAACTGAAAGTGGCTCCAAGGCGCCACGGTTGCTCAAAGCTAACTTGCTCCATAGTTACCCAGTTCGTGTTGAGCTTCATCCAACCGTCAATTATTCCCGAGGGGTAGTCTACTCAGCCTGTTTGGACGGTCTAACTGAGGATGAATTAAAGGACTATCTGGCAGCGCCAGGCGCAATCGCAGTGCACCGAGTGATGAAAAAGGAGAACAACGTTTCAGTCCCTACTCGTACAGTGTTCTTGACCTTCGACCGAGTGCCTCTGCCGCCGAAGATCAAGACAGGATATGAGGTAGTCACAGTACGACCTTATATCACTAACCCTACTCGGTGTTACCAGTGCCATTGCTTTAATGATACAAGTCAGTCGAGCAAGAACCCGGTAACATGTGTAACCTGTGGTAAAGATGCACATGAGGGGAATTGTCCACCACTCATTGCATAAACTGTAACGGGAATCATGCTGCCTCCTCCCGGGAATGTCCCGTATTTGCCGATGAACGGGCGATACAGGAAGTACGAGTCGAGGAAGAGGTTCCTATACAAGTTGCACGTAAGATGTATGCCAGTCGTAAGCCTAATACCCCACTGCGTGATAACTACAGTACTGTAGTTGCAGAGCCTCCACCAATGCGGGACATGGTCACACAGACGTGTGACCTACAGTTTACCACTGTAGTCGTCAATCGACAACGGCGTCAAGTTCGACGAAAAATGAGAATACCTATTCCAAATCTTCAGCTGTGAAACCACATATCGAGACACGTAAGTCTAAGAAGGATTATTCGCACGAGGATTTCCTCCACACCCCTTCCAAAACATCTGAGTCTACAAAGGAACTTCACCAGGGCTCCAAGAAGTCAAGTAAGGGGAAAACTTCCCCCCCCCCTCTTTCTACCTCACAATGTGACGATGACAGTCCTCGGAAACCTATAGTCTCTCCAGGTGCATCAACCAAAGATGAGGCTGCCGACCACCCTCACGCGGCTGCCGTGGTCACCTCTGAGAACATGGAGCAAGACCCTCCCGTCTCAGACACCACCAGTTGCAAACATTCGCTTTGTGGCCCGCCGCCTTCATCGGGCTGACGTCCACCTCTATATCATTTTATCCTACTATGGATATTCTTCAGTGGAACATTCATGGTATCCGGTCAAATTGGGCAGAACTGCAACTTCTTACGCGAATATATCACCCAATCATCTTCTCTCTGCGGGAGACCAAATTGCGCCCTGGTACTCTAATTACTTTCCCACGCTACATTGCTGTTCGCCCACGGGGGCGTAATGTTGCTCATTCGGGATGACGTACACGGTAAACCCGTCCGATTGTGTACTCCTCTACAAGCTGTCGCTGTACGGATAAACCTTCCTGGATTTATGTTCACATTGTGCAATATTTACGCTCATTCCTCCTTTCTAGTCACTAGATCTGATCTTCTAGACCTTATTGACCAGCTTCCACGTCCGTTTTTTGTTGGTGGGCGATTTCAACGCCAACCACCCCCTTTGGGACTCCCCACGACCATGTCCACGGGGCTCCCTCCTGGCAGATATACTGAACCACCTTCAGCTTATCTGCCTTAACACTGGTGACGCAACTTATCTTTCGGACTCCACAAACACTTTCAGTCACAGAGATCTATCTATCTGCACTGCTCAGCTGGCACGGCGTCTTGAATGGTCTGTTCGCTCAGGCACACATTCGAGTGATCATTTCCCATGTGTAATTCACCAGATGACGCCTGGCATCCTTGAGCATCTACACAGCTGGCAGATAACCAAAGCGGATTGGGAGCTCTATTCGTCACGGGCAGAATTTGGTACTCATCAATTTCCCAGTATAGATGACCAAGTGGAACACCTTACCACAGTTATTCTCACAGTCGCGGAATGTTCCATCCCCTGTAAGACTACCCAAGCACGTCGTCCACTTGACCCGGGGTGGACTGTGGAATGCCGTGACGTTCTGCCCTCAGAACATTTAAACAACGACCCCCTCTCGACAACTGCATACAATACAAACGGCTGCGGGCCTATTGTAGTCGCCTCTTTCGCGACTGTAAACACGCCAGTTGGCTCTCATTTACGAGCTCTTTTAATATGTCTCCTCAGTCGTTTGGTGTAACCTCAGAAAAATTTCAGGCACAATGTCTCATTTCCCGATTCCCGGTCTCTGTGTCGCAACTGACACCATCGTCGACCCTCCACAAATAGCCAACGCACTTGGTCGACATTTTGCAGAGGTCTCTAGTTCTCCTTACTACAATGACGCTTTCCTCACTAGGAAACGGACAGTGGACGCGACTCCATTGCCCTTTACCTCTCAGAACCGTGAACGCTACAATGCCGAGTTTACGGTGCAAGATCTCCACCACGCACTCTCGTCTTCGCGGTCCTCCGCTCCAGGACCAGTTCAAATGTTCAAATGTTATTTAAGCTTAAACTTACAAACTACTTATCAACTACCTTATACTAAAGACAGCCCAAATATCCATGCCCGAGGGGGGATTCGAACCCCCGACCGTAGTGGCCGTGCAGACCGTGACTGGAGCGCCTCAGTCTCCTCGGCCACCGCGGCCGGCTCCAAGACCAGATGGCATTCACGTAGCGATGTTGCAACACATTTCACTTACGGGCTTTCACTTCCTACTGGCCACCTACAACCGCATATGGATAGAAGGTGCCTTTCCGCGACGCTGGCGTGAATCCATAGTCATTCCCATACCAATGCCTGGGAAGGACATATTTCTCCCTTCCAGCTATCGCCCCATTTCCCTCACCAGTAGCGTATGCAATGTGATGGAAGGCATGACTGACGGGCGCCTAGTATGGTGGCTTGAAACGCGACATCTGTTTTCTAATGTCCAATGTGGGTTTCGCAAGCACCGTTCTGCGCTGGATCATCTCGTCGCCCTATCTACTTCAGTAATGAATAACTTTTTACGGAAGCGCCAGACAGTAGCGGTGTTCTTTGATCTGGAAAAGCATACGACACCTGGTGGAGGCTGGGCATCCTCCGCACTCAGCATACATGGGGTTTTCGGGGTCGTCTGCTAATTTTTACCGGGAATTTTTAACAGACCGTGTGTTTAAAGTGCGTGTTGGTTCGGTTTTATCGAGCACTTTTATTCAGGAGAACGTGGTCGCCTAGGGTTCAGTCCTGAGCGTCGTTTTATTTGCAGTGGCAATCAATTCTATAACCGATCATCTACCACCGGGAGTGTCGGCGTCCCTCTTTGTCGACGACTTCGCGATCTACAGCAGCTCTGAGCAAACGGGTCTCCTGGAGCGGCGCCTTCAGCGGTGCCTAGACACTCTCCACACATGGAGTATGGACACTGGATTTCGATTCTCGGCTGACAACACAGTCTGCATGAACCTCTGGCGGCGGAAGGAGTTCCTTCCCCCGTCCCTTCGCCTAGGCCCAATAGTACTTCCATTTGTGGAGACCACGACGTTCTTCGGATTTTTTTTCGACAGGAAGCTATGTTGGTCTCCCCACATATCTCGTTTGGCAGCTCTCTGTACCCTCTCTCTCAATGTGGTGCGGGTGTTAAGTGGCACCTCTTGGGGAGCTGATCGGTCTACTCTCCTTCATCTTTATCGCACCATAGTTCGGTCCAAACTGGACTATGGAAGCATCGTCTCTTCTTCGGCTCGACCGTCCATACTGCGCCGCCTTAACACAATCCACCACCAAGGGATCCGTCTTGCGACGGGAGCGTTTTACACTAGCCCCGTTGAGAGCCACTATGCCGAGGCCGACGAACTACCTCTTTCTTATCGTTGGAAACTCCTGCTTAGCCGTTAAGCTAGCCGTTTGTCATCCATGCGAGGACAACCAATGTATGCTATTTTCTTTAATGATTCACTTGACGCCGGCCGCGGTGGCCGAGGGGACTGAGGCGCTTCAGTCACGGTCTGCACGGCCACTACGGTCGGGGGTTCGAATCCTCCCTCGGGCATGGATATTTGTGCGGTCCTTGTTCATAAGTAGTTTGTAAGTTTAGGGACTGATGACCCCATAGTGAAGTCCCATAAGCTTTACAAACATTTGAACATTTGAACTCACTTGACGGTCTCTTTGCCGTGCGCCCGTCTGCTCTGCTACCACCGGGAGTTCGCTTACGTTCGTTACTTGGTCAGCTTGGCGTTACAATGCCTGCTACTTTCTCGACTGGAGAGAGCACCTCTCCACCGTGGCTAAGCCCCAAAGTCCGTGTTAACTTGGACCTTCATTCTCTTCCAAAGGACTCCACACCTAGTTTCGTTTACCTCAGAGAATTTCTCGCACTCTGGTTCAAATTTGATGATAATTTGTTCATCTACACTGATGGCTCAAAGACATACCAGGGTGTTGGGTGTGCCTTTGTGTTTGACAACGCCTCTTTTAAATATCGTCTCCCTGAGTGGAGTTCCAATTTTACAGATGAGCTGTAGTTTGAAACGCGTATGTTGCGTGTTTTATCATGGTGTAGGTGTTTAGGTGTGACTGTTTATTGCTCATTAAACATGACATCTGATAAATTAAAGCAAAATGTTTATTGCTCATTAAACATGACATCTGATAAATTAGCCGGCCGCGGTGGCCGAGGTGACTGAGGCGCTCCAGTCACGGTCAGCACGGCCACTACGGTCGGGTGTTCGAATCCCCCCTCGGGCATGGATATTTGTGCCGTCCTAGATCGTAAGTAGTTCATAAGTAGTTTGTAAGTTTAGTCCCATAAGATTTACAAACATTTGAACATTCTGATAAATTAAAGCAAAACACCTAACCCTGTACCCTAATTTGCATAGCTGCAGATTTATTTTAATATCTAACAAGTTATTTTTATGCAAATTTTCTTTATCATGGTCGCCACTTTATTTTATATAAAAACACAGAAAAATTAACTGAGGATATCCTAACCATCGAATGGCGACAAGACAAGATCTCACAATGATATGTTATTTCCCATTATTCAAACACATGAAAACATAACCCACCAAAATAAGTGAGGGGTTTTAATGAGATAAACAATTCCAAAATAAATGATTATATTTAACAATAAAGACAATACAACCTAACAAATATAATAGTTTGTAACCTTTTGTCACTGTCAATATATACAAAGTTCGAACATGAATTAATAGAACACTTAATACAAAATTACTTAAACAAGACTGAAAATGACTGGCTATATCTATAGATAGCGATCATGACTGCAACTATCTTGCAACTGAAACAAGTGACGTATAAAAAGAAGACGATTACTGACAAATGTACTATCAGGGGTGAGGATTGCACAAGGAATATACTATACCCAATAGGAGTCATGCAGAACTCGCAGCAGCGGCAGCAAATAACCGTGTCTACAGTAAGCTAGACTAACTGTGGTCGCAGATGGCGATGCCACACAAGATGAAAGTTCAAAGTGTCGTACCAACAGACCAACACTCCGAAAAATATACATGTGGCGTCTGTTCGGAAAGAAACATACGTCACATTCTGATCCTGCAGCTGTTATTATTTAATATTCATAGAATATTCTATGGATATTAAATAATAATAAATAATAGAATATTCTATGAATATTAAATAATAACAGCTGCAGGATCAGAATGTGACGTATGTTTCTTTCCGAACAGACGCCACATGTATATATATATAATATGCCGGTGACGGGCAATGATCCTATCGTTAGTGGGGAGGGGTGGGCAAGTTTGAAGCCCTTACTTTTACGGGAATTAGTTAAACTACGAGTTTGAGTACTATGGGCAGGGCGAAGCTGGGAATTTGTATCTGACGGGAGGCGTGCATGGGTAGTCCTTGCAGGTGCGGTGATCACTGTGTCCCCAGTGGTGTAGGGGTCAGCGCAACTGCCTAGAAAGCAGGAGACCCGGGTTCGAATCCCGGCTGGGTACACATTTTCAGCTTTGCCCAATCGCAGTTGACGTCATATATTCTATGAATATACTCCGAAAAATAATCAAAATTCCAGACCGACCAAAGCGGTGGAAAATACAAGTCCAAACTGACCATTTAGAAAAATTTCGCGTCACGACGGCGGGTTAGCACCACGTCGTAGGACCTTCCCAATCGCCGGTACTCATATGAGTGTCCTGTCTCGCGCCCTCACTCTGCTCCTCCCATAAAACTCCATAGCCGCGAGGACAGCCACAGCCAGTGTCGCGCTTTTCCGCCAACTAAAAGCACATTCCTCACCCAACCTGTCGCAGTACCTAGGCTTGGTCACGTATTCCAGCTCGATTCTTAGAAAATCTGCAATAAAATAATCAGCTACCGCCATCAGGGCACCGCTGTGTACAGCTCTCTGTGGGACCCACCCACTGTGTGCGACGCACTCTACTTTCCATTCTCACCCAGCCTGGTGGTCCCAGCAATATAAAAAATGTCAAAATTCTCGGTATTCCGTCATATTAACAGACGGGAAATACCGAGTTCCCGTGAAGATCAAACGGTGTCACCGCCTCGGCGCCCGCTGCATTTCATTAAACAGAGGGAAGCATTTCGCACTCTCTATCGCTCATAATCGGAAGGAAAAGGCTTCAATAGATGGCACAGAAGACATAAAAGCAATCTCTCATTCCATCGAGACGAACAATAGAGGCAAAAACATTGCCCAGCCCAAATCATTTAGACTCCAAAAATGGAGTAGTGCTCGCAACAGAGTTCGTAAGTGTCAATGTTTACGTGTATAGTTATATGTGGAGCTTCCGCTTGGTGTTTACATTGTAAATTAGAAGTAGTGCAATAGTTAGGTTACAGTATGTGTCGAAATTCATTGTAATTTAACTCATTGTGCAATTTCTTTTGAAATTCATTATTAGAGCATGTACAAATAGCCGCGATGGAATGGCCGAGCGCTCTAAGGCGCCTTGCAGTGGAGTGCTCGGTTGCTTCCCGACGTAGGTTCGAGTCCTCTATCGGGCATAGACTGTGTGTGTGTGTGTGTGTGTGTGTGTGTGTGTGTGTGTGTGTGTGTGTTATCCTTGGGTATATTTGAAGTAGTTTGTACACCTAGGGACTGATAATCACAGTAGTTATTGGCATACGGCACAGGTCTGAATTGGTTGGTGTGATATTCGCACATGAATCATTGGCGTCTTTGAAAACAATGAGTGCATCTGGGGCAGAACGTCGTTTTGGTGTTGATGCTTTCTCAGCATCGAGATGGATTAGACGATTTTGAGATAACTGAGTGATAGTGATACGTCCTGTATTTGAAAGATGAAGAATTGGTCACGACAGTCCAGAAAGTTCCTTTGTCAGTCGTCTGGGAACCAAACAGAGCTTCATATTTCCCGCACTCTTCGAGAACTGCTCTCAGAAGTTTTACAGACATTGGTATCAGGTCTTATCGTGCTCTTATCATAAGACCGTTGTCAGACGAACAAGCCGTGGATAAGCAATAATGAGTTACTCGGAAGATTTTTAAATTTCGTCAATGCTTCTGTTTTTAAGAGCTTTATTCTCGCTTATTTGGTAAATGTATTTAGTTTTTCTATTTTCAAATGCATTATTCTCGCGCGTTTCGATACATACAATAATTGTAAGTAACTGCACAGAAATGGGTCAGACTGCGCATGTTGTGTATGGATTCGTGAGAAGTTAGCCGCTCTCCATAAGCAGCTGGAGGCTGTGGTGATAGCGGTCAACAGTCTAGCAGTCTTAAGGCTGTTGCCCTGGGCTGCGATGTCATGTCGGGCAGCTGAGGCGATTGCTGGGATACCTCTGAATTGCCTCTGGTTCCAGATGCCATTGTGGCTACAGTTTCCGACGTCCTTCCCAGTCGACAGTTGGTTGACAGTGATTAGCGAACTGTGCAGATTTCACAAAACTCTTGGGTGAAAGCGAAACTGGGAACTGGTCGTAAGACTGTCCCTTACGCCACAGGTTTGAGGTGTTCTCCACTGCTGCCTCTGAGGCAGCAGGGGCTGCCTCGTCTGTTGCGGCAGTGGCCACTCCTGAGAGGTCCGGAGATACGCAGAGATTAGGTTTGTTAGACATGTTTGGCCGATGGTGGAGCCTCTTAAGTGAAATAGCACTAAGGACGTGAAGGAATACCAGTGTGCATATTGTTTGTTGGGGGTCTCACCTCAGATGTGGAGTAGGCTCTTCCGGTGACAATAGAGAGCGCTGAGTGCGCCCAGCTGCAAATCGTTGCTCTTGTCGGAACCAATGACACCTGCCGCCTGGGTTCAGAGGTCATTCTCCACTCCTTCAAGCAGCTGATGGATTTGGTGAAACCAGCTAGCCTCGCTCATGGGATAGAAGCCGAGCTATCAATTTTCATCTTTCCCAGAACGTATAGCGGTCCTTTGCTTTAGTGCTGAGTGAAACGCTTAAAACAGAGCCCAAGATGATTCTGTGATGATCTTGGGTGCAAATTTCTCGACCTACTTTATCTGGTAGAGAAATGTAGGATCCCCCGTAATATGACACGTGTGCACCACATACAGGAATTAGATACCAGGGTAGCGGAGTACGTGTTAAGTGAACACGAGTTTTTTTTTAGGTTAGAGTAATCACTGCTCAGGTCCGTTAAGAAACAGATTCAGGGCAGCACACGGTACAATAGACCAGAGAAAGAACGATTAAAATAGTAGTAGTTAACTGCAGGAGCGTCTATGCAACGATTCCATAACTGATCTCACTTTTACACTCCTGGTCACTAAAATTGCTCCACCACGGAGATGTGCTACAGACGCATAATTTAACCAACAAGAAGATGATGCTGTGATATGCAAATGATTAGCTTTTCAAAGCATTCAAACGAGGTTGGCGCCGGTGGCGAACCCTACAACATGCTGACATGTGTATAAGTTTCCACCAGATTTCTCATACACAAACAACAGTTGACCGGCGTTGCCTGGTAAAACGTTGTTCTGATGCCTCTTGTAAGGAGGAGAAATGCGTACTATCACGTTTCCGACTTTGCTAAAGGTCGGATTGTAGCCTATCGCGACTGCGGTTTATCGGATCGCGACATTTTTGCTCGCGTTGATCGCGATCCAAAGACTGATAGCAGAATATGGAATCGGTGGGTTCAGGAGGGCAATACGGAATGCCGTGCTGGATGCCAACGGCCTCGTATCACTAGCAGTCGAGATGACAGGCATCTTATCCGCATGGCTGTACGGATCGTGCAGTCACGTCTTGATCCTTGAGTCAACAGATGGGGACGTTTGAAAGACAACAACCATCTGCACGAACAGTTCGACGACGTTTACAGTAGCATGGACTATCATCTCGGAGACTATGGATGCGGTTACCCTTGACACTGCATCCCAGACAGGACAGCCTACGATGGTGTACGCAATGACGAACCTGGGTGCACGAATGGCAAAACGTCATTCTTTGGCTGAATCCAGGTTCTGTTTAGAGCATAATGATGGTCGCATCCATGTTCGGCGACATCGCGGTGAACGCACATTGGAAGCGTGTATTCGTCATCGCGATACTGGGGTATCATCCGGCGTGATGGTATGGGGTGCCATTGGTTACACATCTCAGTCACCTTTTGTTCCCATCGACGGCACTTTGAACAGTGGCCGTTACATTTCAGATGTGTTACGACTCGTGGCTCTACCCTTCATTCGATCCCTGCGAAGGCCTATATTTCGGCAGGATAATGCACGACCGCATGTTGCAGGTCCTGTACGGGCCTCTTTGGATACGGAAAATGTTCGACTGCTGCCCTGGCCAGTACATTCTCCAGATCTCTCACCCAATGAAAACGTCTGATCAATGGTGGCCGAGCAACTGGCTCGTCTCAATACGCCAGTCACGACTCTTGAACTGTGGTATCATGTTGAAGCTACATGGGCATCTGCAGCTGTATACGCCAACCAAGCTCTTTTTGACTCAATGCCCAGACGTACCAAGGCCGTTATTACGGGCAAAGGTGGTTTTTCTGGGTACTGATTTCTCAGGATCTATGCGCCAAAATTGCGTGAAAATATAATCACATGTAAGTTCTAGTATAAGATATTTGTCCAATGAATACCCGTGTATCATCTGCATTTCTTCTTGGAGTAGCAATTTGAAAGGCCAGTAGTGTATATAATCACAGTGCCTTCATAGTACCAGGGACGGAATGCTGGTTCAAAGCAAAAGTCAATAGTGATGAAGTCCTTTACTCAGACGGAAACATACGCCGCACAGACAGGCAAGATTGGTGGTAGGGACAGAGAAGCGAGTAATACTGTTCCAATTGCTGTATCGGAAAATTACCCCGAGCAGTTAGATAGAGCCGCCTCGTGGAAATACCGTAGTAGGCCTCCTGAAGACAAATAGAGTTAACTTTTCGGTTTTCTGAGCGTAGACAGGGATTCAGCGATCACAAGGAAATTACAGCATCATTGAATACAGCTGTAATAGAAAAATGAAGAAAGTAGGAAGATCTGATTTTTTAGTAAAAGCGAAATGGGTTAAATTTCAGAGCTAAACTCTGTATTTCCGTCATTAACACTGACAGTGTTAAGTAACTTTCGACGAAGTTCATGTGCACCTAACGAGAGGCGTTAGATAAATATGTGGCGAGTAAATTTATGAGAGATGGAGAAGATCCACCTTGGTTCAACAACCGGGTCAGGAAACTGTTACGAATGCTAGCAGATATTCACTGCGAATATAAACGTAGCCAAAATTTGCAGACAATCAACATTTAAATGTTGCTATAATTAGCCTAAGAGCTGTCATACGAGTGGTGCTGAACGACTTTGACACTAGTGTTTTGTGTACCGTCTTGAAGAGAATCCTAAGAAATTTTAGTCTTACATCTAGTCAGTAAACGGGTCGAAACCAGATATCCAGACACTCTGTGTCCATAATGGTGTTGAAACAGAGGATTACCCACATAAGACCCAAATATTAAATCTTTTTCCAAAGCAATTTCATAAAGGCAGAATGCACTGCAGTTCCCACTTTCTACCACTGGTGAACTGAAGGTCTCTAGGGAGCGAAGCGTTCATAAGGGTCGGAAAAATATCACAGGTCATTCCAGTTAACAAGATGGGTATTCGATCAGATGTGCAAAAGTAATGGTCTATATCTCTGAAAACGATCGGTTGGTGATGTTTTAAGACATCTTAGGTTCGAGTATTATGTTACTTCTGGAGACCGGAAATCTCTTTTGTGGGAATGTACGTGGTTTCTGAAAGCAACGATCATGTGAAACACAGTACACACTACTCATCCACGAGATACAGAGTGCAGTAGATATAGGCCAGTAGATAGATGCCATGTTCACTGATTTCCGCAATGCGTTCGATACCGTTCGTACCGTCTCCTGAAGAACAAACTGCGAGCATATAAAATATTAAACCAACTGTGTCACTCTGTAACAGAACGCATGTCATTTTCAAAAGACAGAATTCTTCAGACGTTTAAAGTGGTGTCAGGCCTGCTTCAGTGTAGTGTTATAGGATCGTTGTCTTTCGTATATATGACCTAGTAGATAAAATTGGAAGTTCAATAAGGCTTTTAAGGATAATGCTGTAGTATTTCGTGAAGTCGCAATACTGGAAAAGGATACTGACATACAGGACGATTGGCAACAATTTGACAAATTGTGCAGGGAACGGCAGTTGAACCTCATCATAAACAGGTGTGACGTGCTGCGTTTACATAGACAGGAAAATTTTGTATTATGTAACCACGCAAAAGCAGGACAAACTCTGGAAGCAGTTACTTCCATCTGGGACTAGACATAAGGGGCGATTTGGAATAGAACGACCATATAAAAGCAATCATGGGTAAGGCAGGAGCCAGACTGAAATTCATTGGAAGAATCTTCGGGAAGTGTAGTTCTTCAAGAAGTTGGATACATAAGTTTCGTTCGGACAGCGCTTGGGTATTGCTCAACAGTGTGGGATCCGTATCAGGTAGGGTTAATAGAAAACACAGAGAAGATCCAATAGCGAGCAGCACGCTTCGTTACGGGCTCATTTAGTGAGCTCGAAAGCGTTATGGAGATGATTAGGAATTGTCAGTGGCAGTTGCTTCATGAGAGACCTTCTGTAACGCGATATGGGATTCTGTAGAAGTTCCGAAAGCGTACGTTTCATGAAGGGTCAAGCAATATATTGCTTCCTTCTACGTATTACTCACGATGTGACCACAAGGATAACATTAGTGAGGTTAGGACCCACGCGGAAGCCTGTAGGCAATCATTTCTACCTCGAACCACAGGCGACTAGAATAGAAGCGACAGTGATACGCAAAGTACCCCCTGCCACACACTTTGAGGTGGCTTGCGGAGTACGGGTGTAGAAGTAGGTATAGATGACGAATTGAGGAAAGTCACCTATTACGAGTTCATAATTGAGTCCACAAGCAGAAGTCCTGCTCTTGTTTACCGAACAGATGGAGAACATCATGACGCACGCTTCGTGGTCACACGCGATAGAACAGTCACGTAAGTGAGAAATCTTGCAGCTGAATGACTTACATTGTGTCAGGAACTTTTAGAACGTATCTAAGACAACTTCAATTCAGCGTGCTTTGAACATTTCCTTAAAAATTTAATCTCCATGCAGCTCGACTTTGGTAGCCCGAACTACGTCTCTGTCACCAACTGAATAATCACTCAC
Organism: Locusta migratoria; assembly: GCA_026315105.1. NCBI lineage: Eukaryota > Metazoa > Arthropoda > Insecta > Orthoptera > Acrididae > Locusta > Locusta migratoria. The sequence goes on from CM048755.1 coordinate 461,306,511, forward strand.
CGCACACTAGCAATTGGAGTCACAGCCAGTTAAAAATGAGGAGAAAATATTATTTACTGCTTACCGTGGCCTCCAAGGTCGCCAAATCTCATTCCCATATACAACGAACGCATGCACTCAAGAATACTCTGTTACACTGTTGGCGAGACCGTCCTCTGATAACTGTGAAGCCCTATGGGTTATCGATAATTCTTCGTGGAAGAGAATTACTATGACGAGGATCTTTTCAATATAATAACTGTAAATCCTATGCCTCGAAAGATATAATGTGGAAAAACACAGACTTTTTTCTTTTTTGTATGAAATGCCTACATGCTTATTAGTCCCACTATATTAATTTTAAATACAAATTTACTTGCTAGTATAATGGTTACATTTTTATTGGAGGTCCGATGAATGTCACATTCCAATTATGTTAATTTATTCTCATTGAAGGACAGACAAATATTACGTTTCAGGAAAGATCAGTTTTTTTTATATATAAAATTCACAAACCATTGTTTGTTATTTCCTGAGGAGACTATTGAATAGGAAAAGGCTATAGTGAGAGTCAATCTGACACATACTACAGATACCTGTACCATAAACTGACACATTACCAAAGTGCTAAGCTACCAATATCTTCCTTTTAGTGCCACGGTCGAACAGCCCTACCGTCGCGTCGTGAAGAACGTCGCGGTTTTGACTTCATCGTACGAAGTTTGGCAAATAGGTCAAATGTATTTGACTGTTCTAGTGACGACCCTCTCATACAATAAAACATCCACAGTGGTGTTGAATAGAATTTTGGTGAAATGTGCGCCATACTAACGTTATTAATCCCCCGCAAACCTAACATGAACTGAGGATCTGTGACTTTTTCAGTTTCTTTCGACACCTTGTTATTCGAAATGCCAAAGAGCCCACAGGTAATATCACAGAGATTCATGCTTTGCGAAATTACACATTTGAGCACAATTACAAAATTGTGCGTCTCAATGAGATACAGTTTAGGTGTTCCGAAGACGTTATCACTATATCCTGTAAACAGAAGTCCTAACATTTGAACATTTAAAATAAGAGGTTCTCTAAATTCGGCACTTGAGTCGTTTCTTTGAGGATATTGATTCTTAATTTTAAGTATAATAAATGGTCCAGAATGAAACATTCACTCTGCATCGGAGTGTGCGCTGATATGAAACTTCCTGGCAGATTAAAATTGTGTGCCGGAACCGGGGCTCGAACCTGAGACCTTTGCCTTTCGCTGGCAAGCGCTCTACCACTGAGCTACCCCGACACAACTCACGATGCCGCCTCACAACTTTACTTCCGCCAGTACCTCGCCTCCTACTTTCCAAACTTCACAGAAGTTCTCCTGCGAATCTTGCAAGACTAGCACTGCTGGAAGAAAGGATATGGTGGAGACATGGCTTAGCCACAGCCTAAGGAATGTTTCCAGAATGAAACTTTCAAAGGTCCCAGGTTCTAGTCCCGGTTCCGGCACACAATTTTAATCTGCCAGGAAGTTTCATAATAAATGGTATTTTTTTAATCTTCAGTGGTATCCTTTAACTCCATACAGTCGGTAGTCATGGTTCTTGTATGAAAAGTCAGTTGACGGCAGTAGAATCGTTCTGCAGCCAACTACACGTGATGGTTCTCTAAATACCCTCAATTGTGTTCCTTGGAAAGAACGATGTCTTCCCTCCAGGAATTCCTATTTGTCATCTCCGTAATCCACGCGTGTTTTTCGAACCTACATGTAACAAATCTAACAGATCGACGTAGAACAGTTTCTATGTCTGCCTTTAAACCAAACCGATTTGGATGCAGTAGAATGGCCGTGTGTTCTAAGGCGTCCTGCTCTGGAGCGTGCGGATGCTCCCCGTCGGATGTTCGATCCCCCCTCAGGCATGGATGTGTGTGTGTGTGTTGTCCTTAGGTTAGTTTAAGTTAGTTCAAGTTGCTTGAAAGCCTAGGGACTAGTAACTACAGCAGTTAATTTCCATAGATTTACAAACATTTGAATCCGGTGTGGAACCCAAACATTAAAAAGTACCCAAAACGGGCCTTAGTAGAGATATATGTGCTGTCTATTCTACAGATGGATCACATATTCCTAAACTTCTCTCAATAAACAGAAATTAATCATCTACCTTCCTTACATGTTGAAATGTTTCTAAATTTATCGGACCAAACTGCGTGATCATCAGTCCGTAGCTTACAAACTACTTACACTAAGGTAAACTAACCTAAGGACGAACACACACACACACACACACACACACACACACACACGCGCGCGCGCGCCCCAGGAAGGACTCGAACCTCCGACGGGGAGCAACCGCGCGCTCGGCAGCGAGGCGTCTTAAACCGCTCGCCTACTCCACCGCGGCCGCTCATAATCCCCAAGTCGGCAGGCCAAGAGGTACAGCTAAGCCAAGTTCAGGGTGTGTGTTTATGCCAATACAGCGGTCGGCGCGGCCCTGCGAACGAACGGCAGTGCTTCAGAACGGAGACAGGTATTAGTGAACACAGGACTGTCGTAGCGAGATTGAATATCGATAGTCTCAAAGTTACCAAAAACAGAGGAAAAGTGTATTTGTTCAGGAACGCAGATAGAAGTACACTAAATTACTTCTTGAAAAAGTTTCGACTCATTCCAAACCCTATACGTAAGTGTAGACAAGATGTGGCTCCAACTCAAAGAAGTAGTATCGACAGCAATTGACCGTTTTATACCAAATAAATTAATAAAAAAAAAGGAGGTGATTCTCCTTGCTATACAGAACAGGTCAGGACACTGTTGCAAAAACAACGAAAAGGGCATGCAAAATTTAAACGAAAACAAAATCCCCAGAATTCGCTATCCTACACAGAAACTCGAAATTTAGCGAGGACTTCAATGCGAGATGCTTACAATACTTTCCACAAGAAACTCTTTCTCGAACACACACACACACACACACACATACCCGTGACCCAGGGAGGATTCGAACCTCCGACGGCGAACAACCACGCATTCCGCAGTGGAGTGCCTTAGACCGTTCTTTTTTTTTTTTTTTTTTTTTTTTTTCCTCTAGGGCTTCCTTCCTCCCCTTCAGCCCTACCTCACGCTCTCCAAAATCGCCTTCTTCGGCGTCGGCTTCATATGCCTTTCAAAAGAGAATATCCGCTTCTTCGCATTTCGTATCTGAAGTACCGTTCGTGGTACTTTTTTTTTAATTTTATTTTTAATTTTTCATGCTGAAAGAAAAATGCCTTCCTGCATTTTAAAGACAAACTTAAAATTCCTTATCCGAATACCTTGCTTTATTAAATAGTTTACTTGAATAATTTTATAAAGTTATTTTAACGGAACCAATGATGTTCTTCAAAAGGAAAGAAAAGTAGAATAATTAATAAAAAATAATCTTCGTCGCTTTACCTCTTCTTATGCATTTGTATAGTTTTCCAGTATTAATTTCGCTTCGTGGCAATTTATCTGTTTCCATTACTTCTTCGGCAGAAATGCTTTTTCGGGGTTCTGTTGAGGCCTTCACGGCTACCGTAGCGGCCCCGGGGCACACGAAGTCCCCACCGTACTTCACTCTCAACAGCATTCCCCTACTTTGGCATTCTACCTTGTTCTATTTCATGATATGTAGATTAACCTATACCTTGTTTCTGAAATAAAATTTTCAACGTATTTCCAAAATTCTTTTTATGGTGTTTTTTCTTGTATATTTTGAAGTATTCTTATGTTTTATATTCTCGATATTCTGGTACATTGTCGGTTCCTATTTTGTTGACTACTAATTTACAAAGTTTCCGAATAGCCATAATATCACATTGTTATTTTGTGATGGGAAATGAACATCTTCTGGGAAGAGTAAATTGTTTAGTGTTAGTTCCCTTCCATCGCTCCGTTTGATGAAAGCGACTTGCGATATAACGTCTTTCCAAATATTTTTGTATCCGTTACAGATGAAGCGATGGCTTAATGAGTCCAAATGTTTGCATTTTGGGCATTAGTTGGTCGCGCTCAGTCCTATTGAATAAAATTTTGCGTTCGTGCTAACTACATTATTTATAACTCTGTACCATGACGCTTGCACATCTTTTGTCAGCATTCGGTTATTTATATTTGTCCAAATTTTCCCCCAGTTTTTGCTAGGGTATTTCAGCTCCGTCTTATTTAGGTTGTCGGTGGATTTCAACTTATCTACTGTATATTTGCTTGTCCCCTTGTGTTTATCCGTTAAAATACATGTCAAATAGCGTAGCTCTACGTAAAAAGACTGAATGTGCTTCAGTTTGTAGCTTATTTCGCTAACATCTACTGGTGGCTGCATGCTGTCAGGTTTCAGAAGGTCGAACAGAGCAGCAGTTATGCTGTTCGGTTGTGTCTTTATAAGGTTGAGTGTCCTTTCAGTGAAGAGGGACGTGCTTTTTTTCCGAATGTCTGTCAGCCCTAGGCCTCCTTTTTGTGATCTCATGGTGGTTGTTCCTACTGCTACTCGGAAAATATGGCCTTCCATACGTATCTGCAGATAGTGCTCATCATAATTCTCGCAGTTGCTAGAGGTGTGGGTAAAATCTGAGCGACGTATGCCGCATTTGATAGAACTGCGCAATTTATTAGCTTAATTCTTTGCTTTATATTTAAATCTCTCGTTTCTTTCAGTATTAAGCTGCCTCTTATTTTTCCTAGTACCTGTTTCCAATTTGCAGCCGTTGTTCTTATCGGGCAACTGTAGAACGTTATTCATAAAGTCGTGTGATGTTCCACTGTATGTGCCCACGGTAGCTGCACATTTCCAAGTCCCTTTAAATTTAAAAAAGAGCTTTTCATCTCATTGATCCTCGCACCAGTTGCTCTGCTATAAAGCATTCACGTTTCCGTTAGTTTCGCACAGTCTTCATTGCTCCTCACTAAAACTCCCACATCGCCAGCGTATGCGTTTGTAACTGTCTTGTGTCTGGCTATTGTTATTCCTTCTAAGGTTGCGTTCAAACGCCGTAGGAGAGGTTCTAGAGAAATTACGTAAAACAACATGGACAAGGGACTTCTCTGAGGAACTCCACTTAATATCAATACCTCGTTAGTATATTGTCCATTAACGAGATTTTGGTTTTTATACCCCTGTCGATGTTCATTAAAACCGTTGGCGTCATTTAAGCCTATGTGTTTCAGAGTTTTGAAGAGATATTCGTAATTCACTCTATCAAAAGCTTTAGCAAAATCAGTGAAATCAATGCCGCCATTAGCTGACGATGCCGCGAAAAGAGCAATTCACATACAGACTTGAAAATGGTACGTCTAGGGAGACAAGTCTGGTAGCTTCCAATAACGTTTTCCAAAATAGGTCTCATTCTTTGATTACACGTGCAACTACTTTATAATCTGAATTCATTAAGGTGATCGGCCTCATATTATTAATATCTTTCATGTCCTTGCTCCTTCCCTTTGGAAGTAGTACAGTTACACTTTCCTGAAATGCAGGAGGAATATCCACTCCTCTCAAGACGTCATTAACGACTTCCGTGAATTCGTTACCTATTAGTTGCCAAAAGATTCTATAAAATTCCATCGGCAAGCCGTCTGGGCCTGGAGACTTCCTCGAAGGCGAAGATGTAATGATGTCAAGTACCTCCTCATTCGTAATTTCTAACGTAAGACCTCTGTTCTCTTCCTCTGAAACTATCTCTTCTATTTCAGAGCTCTATAAAAGCTCTTGCACGGAGTTGTCGTCAGTAGCATTTCCAGAATACAACTGCTGATAAAATCTATGTACTTCATTTAAGATATCTTTTTGGCCTGTTAGGACTATGTTACCTTCCGTTCTGAGGCTGGCAATAAAATTTCTTCCTCTGTTCTTTGTTTGTTGTATCAAGTGATAGATGGAGGTATTTTCTTCCTCTACCGTTGTTCTAGTGTGCGACTTTATTTGCAATCCTTCCAGATGTTTCCTCTTGATACTTATCATTTTGGCTTTAATTTTTTTAATATTTATAATGGCCTCTTGAGATATTGATTGGTCGTAAAGGTCCCTTAGACAACAGTAGTAGAACTCGATTGTGTGTCTTGACCAAATTGCTCTTTCTTTTGCGTAAGATATCAACGCTGCTCTTAACTTTCTCTTGGCGGCCATCGTCCACCATTCGATATTTGTTCTATACTTGTTACGCGTTCTTAAAACAGCTCCCCAGGTTTTTTGTATCTTTAAAGCCAGAGCATCTTCTGAGAGGGTATTGATGTTCAATTTCCACAGTGGGCGACCCCAGTAAGTCTTTTGCCTTGTTAATTTAATACTGTATTTCCCTACTAAGTGATCAGAGAAAGCAGCTGGTATCACTTCAATGATACTTACTTTGGTCTCTAGATTGGGGGTGACATATATCCTGTCTATTCTACTCTGTGTAGTACTAGTGATGTACGTAAACCTAACCATCGTAGGATATTTAATTTCCCACGCGTCAAACCACTTCAAGTTTTCGACCAATGCCTTCAGTTCTCGTGAGAAGTTAAAATTTGGTCGCTGGTCCTTTTCATTCAAAACACAATTAAAATCTCCCCCTATTAAAACTTCTGCCGGGTTCTCTTTGAGTAGAAATAAAATGTCACTCATGAAAAAGGTCGCTCTCTCTTGTTGCCTGATGGCGCGTAAATGTTTATAAAAGTGGTGTTAAAAATTTTACTTCTGATTCCCCTCCCTGAATCTAAAAGACACACATTCGTTATCTCAATCCCTTCTTTAGCTAGGATCGCTGTCCCACACGATTCTTCTGGAGCTACATTTAACACCTCCTTATACCCGGAAATATACAAGTCCTTTATGTTAACTTCCTGCAAGAAAGCGATATAAAAACAAATGTTTGTAAATCTATCGGACCAAACTGCGTGGTCATCAGTCCGTAACTTACAAACTACTTAAACCTAGGTAAACTAACCTAAGGACAAACACACACACCCATGCCCCAGGGAGGACTCGAACCTCCGCAGCGAGACGCTTTAGACCGCTCGGCTACTCCACCGCGGCAAAGCTATATCTCTATCTGACTGATACAGAAAGTCTTTCAGTGCAGCCACCTTTGGTTGACTCTGAATTTTGTTTATATTTAGAGTGAGCACATATGTATGTTCCACTTTGAAACGCTACAAGACGTCTAATAGAGGACACGTAATTGGAGCCTCTTAGAATAATTTTTTTCCTATTTAAATTTTTCTTTCTTCGTTTTTCTTTCTTCTTTTTTTTCTTTCTTCTTTTTTTTCTTTCTTATTTAAGTTCAATGCACAAATTTTAATAAAAACATTCTTCCTCAAAGGCCCCTTTCGTTTCCATTGCATAAGTCTGATCTTCCTTGTCATCCGCCCAGTTCATTCTTGTTTCCTTGGTGTCATGTCCGTGCTCATATCAATGTCGGGTGTCATCGTCTATGCCGCGCTTGAGTAGCCGAGCGGTCTAAAGCGTCTCGCTGCGGAGCGCGCGGTTGCTCGCCGTGGAGGTTCGAGTCCTCCCTGGGGCATGGGTGTGTGTGTTTGTCCGTAGGTTAGTTTACCTAGGTTTAAGTAGTTTGTAAGCTACGGACTGATGACCCCGCAGTTTGGTCCGATAGATTTACAGACATTTGAACATTTTTTTTGTCATCGTCTATATCCGGTTTCGTCTTGTCATGCAATTGTTCACATGATCCGTGCGGTGTAGCAACTTTTTCCTGTTTCGTTTTCCGATCAGAGCACGCAACTACTCTTTGCGTTTTTGTTTCTTCTTTCCTCTTGTCAGGCTCCTGTATCTGTCTCAGCCGCTCTCTTAAAGGAGGAGCAAAGATCTCTGCAGCTTGTTGTGCGATTCTTCTCTTTTTCTTTTTTGATGATTTTGGTGAGCTCTCGGGTGAAATCCTTGGTGAACTTTCTGGCGATTCCATGGAGGATCGCCGAGAGGCTACCTCGCCTTTCTTCTTGGCAGAAGATTTTTGAACTCCGTTAATTTCGCAGTCGAATGTTGCTTCTTTTTCTTCGACACGTGAAGTGAGTGGTGCTTCGGGTTCTTCTTCTTGTTCTCTACCTTTTGCCGGTAGATTGGAGTTATCTGATTCTTCCTGTGGTATCTTGTCATCTACATGGTCTTCCTTCGTCACTTTTAGTGTGTCGGTCGTTTGACATTCATCCATTGTAGGCCCCTCTAAATTACTGGCATCTTCGTGTGCGACTGTCGTTACGTTTTCTGTCGTGTCTACATCAGGTGTCGTCTGTGAAGCTTGTCTCTCGTTTGAAAAGTTGTCAGTTTCAGAAAGCATGCACGTTGCGCTCTCAGTAACGTCATCGTTGGCCGATATCGGCTCGCCTCCTTTGTCCAATTCTGCGTTCTTGCCGGTTTCCGCGCACTGCTCGGCCATACTCGGTGGAGAGGGGGCCCGGTTGACCGCCGCGGCGGCGTACGTCACTTTCATGCTTCCGGCCTGCCCTGGGACAACCGCCTCGTTATTCGGTAATTGAGGGACTCGCCTTTTCGTGCACTGATTTCTAACGTGCCCGGTGGCATGACATAACGAACATGTCCGCGGCTGTCCATCGTAAATTACGAGAGCGCGATGTCCACAGATATTCAAATAAGAAGGTATATGCCTCAAAATCTCAATCTTAATTTGTGTAATTCCATTCAGAACAGGAAACATATGTTCCTCTGACCACTTTTCTGCAATATTCGATAGAAGCCTACCATAAGGCTGAAGCACAGCGTTTATTGCTGCAGCTGGAACCTCGAATGGCAGCTCGAAAACTCTCACTGTACGGATGCCTAGCCCGACATGAGAAACAATTATTTCACTAACGCTTCCGTCCGAGTGACGAAATTTCATTTTACCACCACACTTGTCAACAATAGAACAACACAATTCAGAAGAAATTAATTTTAAAAAGACAGAACTGGTTACAAAGGAAAAATGTGCACCAATAATTTCCTCTCCTGTGATCTTAACCTCTTCTGATAACCATCTTTTTATCTCTAACGCTTGTACAGTTCCAGTCAAAGGTAAATCTAATCGTATCTATTCTTGCACATTCAGTCTCGTTCATTTTGTCATTTTAAATCACGTAAAGACGCAATAGTAGACAAAGCGCTCTACTGACCTTCGTAGCAGCCACGCAGCCGTTGTTTACTCCAACACGTCTAGCCCTGCCGCCGCGCGTCCGTCCACCTCGGCAGCGGAGGACGAAATGGCTATTCTCGTTCGAGGGATCTCGGCTACTCCACCGCGGCCCTTACATCTTGTTTCCATTTTCGTGTCGCTCTAGATATTTAATCAAAGTGACTGAATCCAATGTTCAAATGTTTGTAGAGCTTATGGGACTTAACTGCGGGGTCATCAGTCCCTAAACTTACAAACTACTTATGAACTACCTTATACTAAAGGCGGCACAAACATCCATGCCCGAGGGGGGATTCGAACCCTCGACGGCGAACTGCCGCGCGCACCGCAACACGGCACTATAGTATGCACGACTAATTCGCCGCGGCATGTGAATCAAACAGTTAACTACTAACTCAGTATTCCAAAATTATAGGATTGTTTTTCCTATCTGCATTACTTAACACCCTACTTTACATTCAGAGGTGGCCGGCATTCGTCCCAGCAACAAGAAACTGGTATCTTGTCACCGTCAATCGACTACGACATCTTCCCGTACACCATAAGATCATCAGAAGACAGCCGTAGACTATTACTATCCCCCTCCGTTAGATAATGTAAACAGAAAATGGTAGCGGCATTTCATACTTACCCAGAGCACTCCGTCAGATCATTTATTTAGATAGAAAATAATAGCGGTCCTGTCACACGTCTCTGCACTTTTCATAATACTTGATGAACACTGCCCCACAAAGACAAAGAATATTCATTAGCAGTCTGCAGTGGGAAATCACGTCAAACAACTTTCGGAAATTTCCTGGCAGATTAAAATTGTGTGCCGGAACCGGGACTCGAACCTGGAACCTTTGCCTATGGTCTGAGCTATCTCGACACGATTCACGGTCCGTCCTAACAACTTTACTTCTGCCAGTACCTCGCCTCATACTTTCCCAACTTCACAGAAGTTCAGTGAAACTTGCAGGACTAGCACTCCTGCAAGAAAGCATATGGTGGAGACATGGCTTACCCACAGCTTAAGGAATTTTTCCAGAATGAAACTTTCACGCTGCAGCGGAATGTGCGCTGATCTGAAGCTTCCTTGCAGATTAAAATTGTGTGCCGGGATCGGGACTCGAACCTGCGACCTTTGCCTTTCGCGGGCATATGCTCTACCGTCTGAACTATCCCGACACGACTCACGATCCTTCCTTCGTAAATTTAGGCATATGCAATATGCCTTCTCCCTATCATTCATGGCCTGCACGATATCATGTCAGAAAATTTCAATTCAAGTTTCATAAGCGCGATACTTTCTAAAACCGTGGTGATGGATGGACAAAAGCTTCTCAGTCGAGGAAAATCTTTTGTTTTCTAACTGACAATGTGTTGAATAATTCTGAAATCAACTGACGTTAATAATATTGCTCTGCAGTTTTGTGAGCCCGTTCTTTTATCTTTCTAATAAACAAGAGTCACTTGAGGTTATTCCTGGCATTTGGAATTTTGCGCTGCACCAGAGATCCGCAATGAATGCAAGCTAAGAAAGGGACCAGTGCCGTTGAATAATCTTTGTAAAGCCGAATTGGGATTAGATCCGGAACTGGCGACTTACCTGCTTTCAAGTCTCTCATCTGCTTCTCTACACTAGGGATGAATGTTATATTGTCCTCCATTCGGAAGTCAAGCTGTAATACCCCAGCGGCTATCACACGGTACACAAGCTTCCACAACACGAAGCTATGCAAGGTGAATGCTCCGCGAAACGCCACTGTAACATTAAAATATCTTTCCAGGATTTTAATTTCACCGCGTCTTGTGTCTAACACACAAGGTATCGTTTAATAACTTCGTCGCAAATCGCTTGGTTTCGATAGGGAAATGTTCCTAAAATAATGTTACCTGAATCAGTTTAGACTTCATGTTAAACGAACTGTAATGACATATAAAAACGGTCGCCACCCTGAATTAGGGAATAAATACCTAGCACAATTAATAATAAATCAGGCAAAGTGAATTTAATCCTATTCGAGGAATTACTGTTATTCAAACATTTTGATGCAATGGAAATGTTATGGCAGAAAATCTGCTCAAATTACTAATGTACACAACACTGAAACTCGTATACTTGACTGTTTAAGATACACAAAAAGAACTGACCAGCTTTCATTAGTAGCAAATCCGGTACCTTAAACATTTAATAAATTTACTTTTGTAATGAAATCCAACAGAGGAAATCGGTACTACCATCTGACTATTCTTATCTAACTTCTTGTCTAACGGAAATGTCTGTAAGTTTATACATCTGCAGAATGCTAATTATTCTGACCATGAACTGACAGAACCTTCATTTAATGCATGTGTGATACTACTTCACACAGTCATGTGGCACAATTGCTCTATATTAAATAGATAATCCGGCAAACGTTTTATATACTGAGCACACCAAACGTTAATATTATTTGATCACTTTCATTAACATACCTTACCTTATAGTTTCTTTAGTACGCACATAACATACTTTTTTAACATTTGATTTTAAAGAATATTTTTATAAAGTACCTGATAGCTAATTCTGTTCTGAATACTGTATGCAAAAAATGTAGCTGCTGTTTTTAGCAATCCCATTAAAACAACTGAGACTAGCTGTAATTTTGATTATCTAAGTGGATGGTATCACTGAATAGAACTTCAGAATGGCATTTCAGCAAAATTGTTAATTATTTATGGTAATTCAATTCCAGGTTATTTTGACTGTATGAACCCTATCTAAATAACTTACGGTTTTATGACTGTAATAATTGCATTTAGTTTTAGTACTATTTTACTCAAATTTACAGTTATTGTCTTTTTAATTCTTTACCACAATAATACTGTTTCTTGGGATCCTCGAAAATTTCATCACCAGTAAAGGACCCTACTTGGCAATATGACCTGGGAAAATTCCAGTTAATAGTTATATTATGCAACGTCAAACCATAGGTGACTGATAAGATTATTTTTTGGGAACGTGATTCTTCCAAAACCGTTTCTGCAGTTTTATTTCTTTATACGTGTCCAGAATATAACATATTAAATAAAATATATAATACATAGCATATCATACGTATATATTACAAGTATTACAGAGAATATGTGCATATTTACATTCCATGTGCTGCCCAGAATTCCGCTGCACAGACTGCCTTATCATTGGCGATAATTAGATCGTCCATGGACACAGGTACCGACAGTTTCTTGCAGTTTAGTAGGTGCTGATGGTCTGGAGGTTCACCACACTCACGTAGTTCGTCCCCTAAGATGAATCCCCTTTTTTCATGTTCTCCTTACACCGAGATACTCAAGTTCTCCTGTATCGGAGATGATGACCTGTAGCAAGTTCTTCCTTCGGGTTGTCCCAATATTTCTCTGATGGTGAGCTACGCCAGAGTTGTATCCAATGGTCTGCAGGTGATGTCTGGATTACTTGCGTTGTCTGAAGGAAACATTTTCTTGACTTGAGTCTTGGTGTCTGATGTTTGCATCCAAACAAAGGGTTTCTCTGATCTGTCTCCTGCTTCTTTCTTTCCACTTCAGCTGCTGTTTTCCTTCGGATGTCTAGAGGTGCAACGCCCATGAGGTGGTAGATTTTGTCAACAGGGGATGCCCGCAAGCAGTCGGTTACAATTCGTGCTGTTTCATTTAGGGCAATATTTACCTGTTTGGCATGGCTGGAGTTCTGTCATACAGGTCCTACATATTCAACAGTGTAGAAACACAAAGCAAGGGCAGATGTGCGGAGGACCTATGGGTGTGCTCCCCAATTGTTACGGGTCAGTTTCCTAATAATGTTGTTTCTAGCACTGACTTTCATTTTTGTATCTGTACAGTGGTCTTTGAAGATGAGGGGCCGGTCCAACTTCACTCCGAGGTAATTTGGTGTGTCACAGTGTATCATCTGTTGACCTCTCCTGGTTATTCTCAGTTTCCTCCGTGCCTCTCTGTTCCGTAAGTGGAATTCACACACTTGTATTTTGGAGGGGTTTGGCTTAAGGTAGTTGCTATCGTAGTACTTAGATAATGCCTCAAAACTTGTTGTGAGTTTTTCTTCCACCTTCTCAAAAGTTCTAACTTGCGCGGCACGTGCTGTGTAATCTACGTAAATGAATGATCTTGTGACAGGATTAACTAGATGGTCATTAGTGTAAATATTAAATAGGAGTTGAAGTGGCGAAGGTAGTATTGCATAACGCGCACTCGTAACGAAGCCACCATACTGTAAAAACCACAAATTTCCATCCGAGGCTATTTATATTTGCCGAAGGTTGAATTAACCTCCAATTCCATATCTAAAAAAAAAAATATTCAAATGTTTGTAGAGCTTACGGGATTTTATACTAAAGACGGCACAAACATCCATGCCCGAGGGGGGATTCGAACCCCCGACCGCAGCGGCCGTGCAGATCGTGATTGGCACGGCGTAGACCGCTCGGCCACTGCGGCCGGATAATTCCATAGCTCCTTGTAATACACTTGCACAATTGCTACGGGAGCCAGTATATTGACCCAACGCTGGTAGCTGCCTGCTTCAGTATTCTCGAGACGGTAGCTGTGGCTGCTCTGAGACTTTGACAGCAACCAGCTGTCGCTAGTACTGCTAGACTCGCTCGCTCATACACTTCCAGAAACTTCTCCCGCCAACTTGCCACATTTTACGGTGCACCGGCCACCTTTCCGTTGCCACGTACTATACTCTTTTGCATACAATTCTCAATTTGCCCTTACATGAACCAGCGCACACTATTTCATACTATATACAAAACAGATTAAAATTAATAAATTGTTCACTTTTGAATATTAATTACACATCATTACAGAAAATCAATAAAGTTTTAAAATTCTAGCAGGTTACCTGCAAACTATTATGTCAAAGATCACTTATACAGACACCACAATGCAGTCCAATACAGTTAACAATCGACTTACACCAGAAATGAATGTAAATAATTAATTAATAAATTAATAAAATAATACTAAATATTAAGGTAGAAGGGAGAGGAATAGACTATAATGGTACAAAACGACTTTATGTTAATTCGATCCTACTTACGGGAACGTTATCTTCAACGAAAAATTTCTGCTTCTCTTTTGCAGTCTTCCCTTGTCACACCTGACTCATGAAACACTAATTAGGTGTCTTAGATTTGATTACATGAAATAAATAAAAACAGTGTATTCTTCGGTTGTCGGGAAGAACTTTGGCTGATTTTTGATGGTGGTGTTAGGGACGTACGGATCTCAGTAACTTCTGTCGTACTTCATTTGATTGTTCTCTTTTTAACCGAGCGTAAAGCTGTCTTTACTTCCTCAGCATTTTCCGAATACTCTTATGCAGCCACGATTCATAATTTACAACCTTAATGCACACACTGTGCCAACTCGTGTTTATAATGTATTCAAGCTTTCTCCGTAATTCCTCTGCATCCATCCAGATCAGCTCTTCCTAACAAAAATTCAACTTCGACCTCGGTAGAGACAATACTTTTGTCGAGTGCGATGAACGTCCCCGTCCTATAGTGCTTAATGTGTCTTTCGAATACATATTCCATGCCTCGCTAAATATTTCAAAGCTTTTTACATGAACGGAGATAATTCGAATACAAAAAAGTCTTACACTGGAACTTTGTTACGAATACTATATAATTTTACTGCCAGCATTTTCACAGTCGAACTGTTTTTCATCTGAACGCAGCCTCACTTCACCATCTGCGTGTCGTATTCCTCAGAGCACCCCAAACTACCGCCTAGCTTTAAATATCTCCATGTGCACTTCACAAGTACTCTGGTACAGTTGCATCTACTTCCTCCGTGTAGTACACACGTAACCTATTAAGTGGAGTCCTAAAATTCTCCACCCGACAACACATATCCAACTGCCTTAAGATACAGCCGTCACAGAGTTGTCGAAGTCTCTGGTTGAGAGCGTCCACTCAGCTGCAAACCAAAGGACGTCGATCAAACCTGGGAAAATATTGCGACCCTCGTTTCCAACCGAAGCAATATATCAGCAGTCTTGACCAATTCCACTTGCAGAACGTATGAGCTGCGGACATCCTCAGAAACCAAGCAACGGGTATCATTGTTGCCGACGCAAGTCAGAACTTGTAGACCATTGCACCCCGAACTCACGATAGCCACAGACAAGACCTCCTCCACAACTACGATGGGCTCCTACGGCAGACATACCGAATGCACACTGCAATTCCTTTGCGGCTTGAACGTTATTTCGCTAAGGAGCTTCAAAATGCCTCTACCATTGGAGTTCCCAGCATCTAGTACAATCCATCTCCTGTGTTCCTGCTCCGACCTCGAGCAACGCCAAAGCGCTACAATCCTCCAGAGACGCCCGCAACTGCCTGCCAGGAGAGTAAGAGCCGCTAGTGAAAATTTGTTTACAAATACCAAAAGTGGCCCTAATTGTTATGACCTGAAATACCTGGGAAATTGTCAAAGAAGTATCTAAAAATGTGAGTAAAATTTTATAAACTAATTTAAAATGTATATAAACGGTTAGAAAATGAACGTGAATGATCCTTAAAATTTCTATATTATGCGTATGACAAAAATAGTTTGCCCCCACTGACATTAAAACGTGCTGACACTATTTCAACCATTACTTACCCCGTGATGAGGTCTCACTGCGTCAGGTACACCTGGAAGTGTCACGGCAGCAGAGCCCATGAGCAAAACAAACGGCACCTTATGTGTCCTATGCGATATACCAGATTCTCTGCCTATGCAGCACACGATGTAGCAGCAAGAAGAAGGCTAACCATAGCTAAGACTTTCATGTGTTCACGAATTGCAGAAAACTACTTCTACTTCGGCACTCAGCATGCACACTTCCATCCATTTTGTCACTACTAAACAACGAATTAAACAGTGAAAACAAAAAGTAATCCCAAATACGTAATTTTTACCGCCGTGTTGCTTAACTAACAGATTGACGACTGACAATGAAAACGGCGTGGTAATGGTCACTGGCTATTAAAAACATACAAATGAATAAGAACTAATCGAATTCAGGTGTTAAAATTATTAACACTTAACATTTGATTCCTCCTGCACTACTGATTCACTACCTGTGTTTGATGAATGACTTACTAAGTGCGCATTAAAATATGGAAGAAACACCCTGCAAAGCTAATCACGGCGCTATCTTTCTGCTTCTTATCCTTACCTTCCTCATTCCCAATGGCCTTGAGTTTTTTACCATTATTTGTCGTAGGAACACCGACGTCTAGCAACGTCGGGCAAGCCCAGTACTTCAATAAGTAACCACCTCGAGCCGCCACGTGCTGTTGACTCTTTTCCATTTCCCTTTACCTTTACGGCAAAAGAAAGGAAGAGTCGTTGTGTAAAAGCTCTCACAGTCATTGTCATGATTAAATTCCAAACGTTCCCCAAGTACGTCAGGATAGTCATAACGGGGTGCTCCTGGAGAGAGGTTGGCTGTGTGGGTACATTGGTTTTCACCTTCTCTCAGCAACATCAAATCCAAATATGACACCTGTCTACATACACACTCATTACAATTAACTTTGCTGACCAGATACTCTCGTACACATACCTCTTACATACTTCACGATGGAAACTGCCATTCTCCACGAAGGACAGAACAAGTAAAAACCTTCAGAATTATGCGGATGAGACCTACGTTTGTACTCTCGCAGACAACAGTGACATACTATTGACTTGTTTTCATTTTCCCCTCACTGCTTCTCATACAAAACCCTTTTCCTAGACTTTGTAATGTTTTAATATATTTTAACTAATTACAGTTTATTCTACCGATACTCAGCTTTTCAACATTCGGATGTATGGGGGTTCTGCTCGCTGCAACATTATTCTCCTGGGGCGTCGTGGTAGAAATAAATACTCGATATATACAATTTTTCACTTCTTCTTTAATTTAAATCAAACTTCTCCTCCACCAAAACATAACAACTTCAAAACAAATACAAATTACAAAGCATCAGAACGGTAGTACTTCCATTTCAAAACACAGAGTGACATAGATTCCAGAGCACTTGACAAACGACTCAAAGTCGAACTCCCCCACGCAAGGCGGTGAGGCAAATATATAACCTTGACAACCTCGACCAATAAAACTGCCGTGTGTGAAGTAATTTCACAGCATTTTGGTCATACAGAATTTGAATCGCAGAGACACAAAGAAATGAGCCGAGAGAGAGAGCAGCTAAACTACAAAATAGCAGCACGTAGTCCACAGCATTGCGGCTTTTGGGGTGTAATTTACGTATCACTTGGAGTGGAAGTGTGCAGAGCACTGTAGTCCCTCCCCTTCCGGCCCATGCGGCTTACCGCATCTCCCTGGGTAGCTGCCAAACTCAAGCTGCTAGGTCTTGTTGTCGATCGCTAAACATATGAGGTTAGTGAATCGCGCTATTCGGACCGAACCAACGACCTTATTTCATATAAATTGCACTCACGTCCCCAAAACATTCACTGTTGTAATAAATTAGATAAATAGATTTTACAGTTTGACGTCCCCTCAACAAAGAGGTCATTGGAGACGGATACTCCAGTGACACTAACTGTAGCTGACAATAAAGCTAATTTGCATATCTATCTTTTGGTATTTTAATTAACCTTGAAGCAATTAACTTCGTAATATGCACGTGTAGTTGTCCAATACAAGTTATAGCTCCAGAATCTTCCACATTGTATATCTCAGTCGCACTAGGTGCACCAGCTCGCAATAAGAAAGAAACTGGAGTGTCAACAACCGAGTCGAATGGCATGTTCATCACGCATAATTTACGTACTGTTTATGTCTGACGTAGATTTTTCAACATAAAGAATACATATTATTAGTGTTAACAGATGTTAAAGGTTTTTAACAGTTAAAATGCTTCAAGCACAAGAATAGATGTAGTTTCAATTTACATCGACAACTTACACGTTCCTGGCTCATCCATCGAGAGTCTATGTCTGAGCAAGGGGCTAAGGACTTCCATAAAAAGAGTAAACAAACCTATGTTCAAGAGCAGCAAGGGTCACTACTGTCGAAAATGTTCTAACGTTTGTAATCCTAATGAACCAAACTGCTGAGTTCCTCGGTCACTAGACTTTCTACGCACCAAATCTAGCTTATGCTAAGGACAACACCCCCCCCCCCCCACACACACACGTGCCCTAGAGAGGACTCGAACCTCCGGCGGGTAGTGCCGCGCTTTCCCCGCCTGGTGCATTAGACCTGGTGACCAAACCCGCGCGGCACCAAAGCAAGTACTGTTATTTCTGCCACTACTCCAAGAAACGCATGACAACAATTTATAGTTTAGTTTGTACAAATTTAATGCGTCAAATCTAAGAAAAAGCCGTATAATTACTGCCAATAATGCTGCTGTTTTTAATTTTATCTTTGTATACAAACACACACACACACATGCACTGTGATTTATTTCTTTAAGTCACTATATACCTAAATAACAATTTGTACATAATACGTTCCACGTTTTCAAATAAAAGTCTAAATATATGTAGCACTATTATGAACTGTCTGAAAACCGCTTATGTACAATACACTGATCTGCCAGAACTTTATGCCCACCTACCTTATAGTCAATATGTCCATCTTTGGCCAGGATAACAGTGGCGATGCGTTTTAGCAATGAAGCAATGAGTCCTTAGTAGATCGCTGAAGGGATTAGGTACACACAGATGTCATCTCCTTAGCGTAAATTCCGAGGAGGACGGCGATGACCTCTGATGAAACTTTCAATTACATCCCACATGAGTTCAAATGTTCAAATGTTTGTTGAGCTTATGGGACTTAACTACGGGGTCATCAGTCCCTAAACTTACAAACTACTTATCAACTACCTTATACTAAGGACGGCACACAAATATCCATGCCCGAGGGGGGATTCGAACCCCGACCGTAGTGGCCGTGCAGACCGTGACTGGAGCGCCTGTCTCCTCGGCCACCGCGGCCGGCCCACATGAGTTGGACAGTGTTCAGATGAGGCTAGCACATAAATTGCAACTCGACATCTAATACTCAGTCACAGTTTTGCCTTTGGGTAATATGATCATCATGGAGGCTTGTCGGGCTTTTCAACCAGAGTACGATATTTTATGGCCGTCATGGTGCCTTCGTCTATCTCCACTGGAGCCATGGATGGCCACGTGATGTTCCCCGGCGCGCTGATGAGCCACCGCCAGCTTGTCTCCGTTACACAGTACAGGTGTCAAGGAGACGTTCCCCTGGAAGATGACGGATCGCCGCGGTGGAGTAGCCGAGCGGTCTAAGGCGTCTCGCTGCGGAGCGCGCGGTTGCTCGCTGTGGAGGTTAGAGTCCTCCCTGGGGCATGGGTGTGTGTGTTGTCCTTAGGTTAGTTTACCTAGGTTTAAGTAGTTTGTAAGCTACGGACAGATGACCACGCAGTTTGGTCCGATACATTTACAAACATTTGAACATTTGTTTTTGATGACGGATCCACATACTCCCAGCCGCGGCGATTTAGCCGCGCGTACTGGAGCGCCGTGCTGCGGTGCACGCGGCCGTCCGCCGTCGGGGGTTCGATTTCCCCCTCGGGCATGGGTGTTTGTGTTGTCCGTAGTTTAGCTTACCTTAGATTAAGTAGTTTGTAAGCTAGCGACTAATAACCAAGCAACTGAGTCCCATATTTACAAACATTTGAACTTTGAACATATTCCCACTAACCTGATGAAGACGGTATCTACCCACATGGGAGTAGCCGAGCGGTCTGGAGCGCCACGTTTTAGTCGATTGATTCTGATACTAAATAAAGGAAATCTGGAATTATTGTTTCTGCAGCTTGAGGAGATAAACTTGCCCGGAATCTACCCATCACACTGCTGCAAATAAATCATAGGTGGCGAGCTATAGACCCTCCGGAAGACTAGCAGACTCCCAGATACACCATTCATCACGGAGTTCGTTAATGCCTGGGGAATACAGATGTAAACCTACCGAGCGCAGTGTTATATTGGTTCACGGAGTGGACTTACATTTGAGAAGACGGCGGGTCAAACCATCCTCCGTCCATTTAAACGTCAGTTGTTCGTGATATCCCTAAATCGCTCGGGCAAATGTCGGAATGATTCCTGTAAAAGCGAACGACCTATTTCCTTCCCCGTCCTTAATACACCTTCTCTAATTACTATGTTGTCGACGATGCGTTAGAACTTATTTTCCTTCACAGGACAAGTACACTGTCAAGAAGAATGCAACACCCTAAAAGTTTAGGACACTTTATTGAAAAGTGAGATGACGAGGAATTTATCATTACGGTGGGGTATGATAACATATTCACACAAACGGAAAAAAACATGTCAAAGTGAACGGTCCCCAACACGTGCATGCAAATTATCATATATGTGCCCAATGGCATGCTGCAATAGATTACCGAAGCATATGGCACCTTTTGTTGTAAGCCGGAAATTCTTACTGCTGGCCATAGACTTCAAGTAGTTCCCGTTCCTCACGTCCGATGAATGATAAGAGAGCTTGAGTTCAGGGTGGCCTGGCACAATCCAGAGTTCATTTCTTCACAATGTCTTGCAATGGCTACACTTTCTTGCAGTCAGTGTGGCTTAATATTACTGCAGGAGACTTTCAAAGACTTGCTGAGTCAATGTCAAACGGAGCCTGCTCTTCACTGGATGAAAGAGTCTGACGCTATGTTAGGAGGTATCCAATGATTTCTGACACCTCAGGGTAAATGAATTACGTACGATACGTGTAAGTGAGAACATATTACTGATCTGAAGCCTTTACTGCAAAAATACGTACATTGATCAGCCAGAGCATAATGATCACCTACTTACTTTCGGTAGAAAACATTCCAGGCGATACGAACACCACCTGACAAGGAATGATTTTGTAAGATCGGTACAAACATATTCCACAAACTGCACGATTTTCTGGGTGTTTGAGAAGGGCTGTGTGTGAGTGTCTTCAAACAGTGACGAAACCATGGTGAAACCACGACCAAACGTTTCGTGGTTGGGCGGCCACCTCACATTACAGATGTTGCTCGTCGTAGGCTGGACAGACTGGTAAAGTTGGACAGGCGGCGAACCGTAGAGTAGCTAACATCTGATTTTAATGTTGAACAGAATACAAAGAACTTGCCTACACACAAAGTACCCCTAACATTCCGCAGCCTATGACCAACACATGTGTCAATGTTAACATGACGACATCGGCATTTTTTGCATCAGTATTTTTGACTGACATGGCGAATGTGACCATCGTCACTGGTCTCTGCTGCAGTGACAGAGTGTTTCTTGGTCTGCTGAATCCAGATCCCTTCAAATGTTCAAATGTTTGTAATTCTATGGGACCAAATTACGTTGGTCATCAGTCCCTAGTCTTAAAAACTTCTTAAAGTTAAACTAGACTAAGGACAACACACACACACACACACGCACACACACATACAGACATATCCATATCCGAGGGGAGTGTGATAGGACTGCTATTATTTTCTATCTATATAAATGATCTGATGGACAGAGTAAGTTGTAATTTGCGGCTGTTTGCTGATGATGCTGTGGTGTATGGGAGGGTGTCGTCTGTAACTGACTGTAATAGCATACAGGTTGACTTAGACAAAATGTCTAGTTGGTGCGAAGAATGGCAGCTAGCTTTCAATGTAGAAAAATGTAAGGTGATGCGCATGAGTAGAAAAAACAATCCCATAATGTTCGAATACAGCATTAGTAGTGAGCTTCTTGATGCTGCCGCGTCGTTCAAATATCTAGGCGTAACATTGCAGAGCGATATGAAATGGAACGAGCATGTAAGGACAGTTGTGAGTAAGGCAGACAGCCGACTTCGGTTTATTGGGAGAATTTTGGGAAGATGTACTTCACCTGTAAAGGAGACCGCGTATAAAACGCTTCTACGACTACGTCTTGAGTATTGCTCAAGTGTTTGGGACCCGCAGCAGATCGGTTTGAAGGAAGACATAGAGGCGGTTCAGAGGCGAGCAGCTAGATTTGTTACCGGTAGGTTCGACCAATGCGCGAGTGTCACGGAATTGCTCCGGCAACTCAATTGGGGATCGCTGGAAGAAAGACGACGTTCTTTTCGTGAATCTCTGTTAAGTAAATTTAGAGGGCCGGAATTTGAAGCTGAGTGTAGTACGATCTTGCTGCCGCCTACTTACATTTCGCGTAAAGATCACAAATACAAGATAAGAGAAATTAGGGCTCGTACGGAGGCATATAGGCATTCTTTTTTTCCACGTTCAATTTGGGAGTGGAATAGGAAAGGAAATGCCTAGTAGTGGTACAGTGTACCCTCCGCCACGCACCTTACGGTGAATTGCGGAGTATGTATGTAGATGTAGATGTAGAGGGAGGATTCTAACCTCCGAGGTGGGAGGCCGCACGATCCGCAACGTGGCGCTCCAGACTGCTCGGCTACTCCCGCGCGACCGAGGAACACCATCAGAGTTTCTCCGTGCATGGCGATAGCGACTGTGCGGCGAAGTTACTCAGGCACATACCATTGATACCACAGGCAGGCAGCCTTCAGTGGATGGAAGTTAGCCAGCACGTGGCGCGCCAGATGGAACGCACCAAGTCAGCATCGTCCGTACTCAGGCTGCGTCGCAGCTAGCAAAGAAAGCAATTCACATCGACAGCTTGATGATTCATTTCGTTACGATGCTCCATGTAGACCTATTTCAGTAGCTTTCTCCTGGTGGTATATGATGCTCCTTGTTTATGCAATTTATGTGATCTAGGTCAATACCACACGAAAGATGGCCTCCGCGCTGTTGTCTATGTGACACATAGTAGGTCGCGATCGCTGTGAGGCAGTGGGCTACTTCCAAGCGGCGAACCAGTCAACTGCGCGATCGCGCCCAACTCAGTGGGTGTGACATGACAGCCCTGAGTCCTTCTGGTTAGGATGTGTTGGCTAGCTCCGCTACTGTTACTGAAACGGCAGCACATTCCCTTTATCAGAACCGTAGAGCGAGGCATAATCATTGGTCAGTCAGGGCGGACCAAGCGAGGTGACGTAGTGGTAGCGCATTGAACTCGCATTTGGGAGGACGGTGGTTCAAATACAACTCCCGCCATTCAGACTTAGGTTTCCGTGATCTCCCTAAATGACTCCAGGCAAATACCGCCTTTCAAAGTGCGCGGCCGATTTCATTCCTCATCATTACCCAAAAATTCGAACATGAGCTCCGTATATTATGACTACGCTGCCGACGGGAAGATAAAGCCTAAGCTTCCATCCCTTTCAATCATGGCATCATTGCCTCGATGGGCCAGTATTTAAGCCATGTCAGCGCTCCTACAGTACTGCGGTGATTTGACGGTGTCGCATCTATGCTTTCAGGAAGCCTTGGCTTAAGTGTTCGGTAACTTCAGCATTTAGTCCAGTAGTATTCCAAAAATGAGGAAGAAGATGTTATTTTTTTCATCACATGTATGTAAGTGAGAGTATGTAGAACTCCAGAACCCTCGGAACAACTGTTTGTACCCTACATCCACAAAATTTTGGCACTCTTTACAGGTTTTCGTCCATTACTCGGAAACTATGTACCCTACTGAAAATGTTACCCTTGCAAAATGAAAGAACGTTAAATTATGCTTCAAATGACCTACTTAAAGTTATAACCGGTGCAGCTGTTTCGGAACAATCAGTCGTCAAAGTTCGGCCATTTTTTTCCAACTTTTCTAAAAAGTTGGTTCTAACGCCAGTAACTCAAAACCGCTACTGCACACGAAAAATTCAAGTTATAAAAATCGTAATGCACGAAATTTCATGTTCAAAAAGTACCTAGTTCGTCAGTTTTAGGTCTCATTCATACTCTTCGAAACCAAAATAATTTCACTTTATATATTTATTTATTTACGTAAGTCACAGTTATTAAATTAAATGAAATTTTCTGCGGGAAGCAGGAGCTCTAGTGACCACATCTTTTTTTTTCTATGTATATCTTCCTAATTTTTGCTTCATTCGGGTGTATTTTTGATTTTTATCCATGTCTCCATTGGTCAGATATTTATTTTAGTTTTTGCGATATTTTCATGACCTATTATATATATTAGCCATTACTATATACTTGATTTTCAATGTAGCACCCCAATCTTACCAATTTAAGGCATGGATAAAAATGAATGAAAAAAGAAATAAAAAGATATGCGTGGAAGACACTATGTGCTTATTAGAGATACGCCTTCCCACAGGATATTACATTTCATTAAATAACTTTCACTTCCATTTAAAAAAATGGAAAATGATGATTCGGTTTTCAAGTATATGAACGCTTAAAATTACCAAAAGCGAAAAAACTAGGAACTTTCCTAACGTGAAATTTTATGCTTCACTATCTTCATAACTTAACGATTACCATTTAGAATAACCGTTTTCGAGTTAAAGGCGTTAGAGCCGATGTTGTAGTCAAGTTGGTTAAAGTGACCGAATTTTGACACCTGATAGTGGACAAATGGCTGCACAGATTTTGATATTTAAATAGGCCATTAGATGCAAATTTTAATGTTCTTTCATTTTGATACAGGTACCATTTTAATAGCGTGCATTGTTTCCAAGTAACAGGGGAAAATCCGTAAAAAATGTCAAAATATAGTGATTTTTTGGCCCCGAGGGTTTTCTAAGATTCAGAACTTATATTCTACATTGTCTCAACCATTTCTACATCTACGCCTGTCTTTTAATAATTTCCAACCTAACTCATGCATAGTTTTCGTGACACTCTCTCCCCTATAACGCGATAATACAAAACGAGCTGCCCTTATCTGAATTTTCTCCAAATCGTTTGTCAGTCCCACCTGGTGTGGATCCCTCAATGCGCACCAATACTCCAAAATAGGACGCACAAGTGTAGTGTAGGCAGTTTCTTTATTAGAACTGTTGCTTCTTCTAACGTTCTGCCAATGAAATGTAGTCTTTGGTTCGCCTTCCCTACAATTTACAACAGATAAAGAAGAAAATTTTCTTTGGAAAGGAATTGCCGTTTTGTGACGTCATTACTGCAGTAATAGTAAAAACATGGCCTCTTTCACAAGAAGACCTACCTCTCAGACTTCTTGCACCACCCTTCCATGACGTCTTTCTGCTAGATAGGTCGCGGTTCCCTTACTATGATGAACGGAGCCGTGGTGTTATGCATCTAGTGTATTTGTATTGTTGTAGTGGCTACACGTGGATTAGTGATAGTGGGGGGACGAACTAAATGATTTACTTCATATTAAAAGATAGCAGCTTATCTTCAGTCTTTTTCGTCCTTACGTCATCATTCCTGAGTACGATATATTGTGGGGTAGAAATTTGGACGATTTTTATTTATATATTTTTATTTAGTTCTAAACACAGGAATCGGTTCTATTTAACGCTAGAAGCTAGACGACCGAAACAGGTTGGTTGAACCGTTTTGCATATCCATGTGAAATGTAAATAATCTAATGGATAGAAATTTAAAAATGTCCGTTCTACAGTAATAATTACTGTTATATTAATTCATTTGTAATGAGTTTCGAAAACATTCTTCCCTTGTTGAAGGCAGCGAACTGGTATAAAGTTTTTAACATGAAAATATTAGTCTAGTTCGCAAAAAAAAAAAAAAAAAAAAAAAAAAAAAATTACACTTTATTTTATAATATGGTGACCGGTTTCGACCTTATACTAAGATCATCCCGAGACCGATTTGTCTCTTTTTGGTGATAAGACGATGAGGGTGTGGCGACTGCACTATGAACTGAGTTGATAAATTTAAGTAGTGTTCGGTATCACAAATTGCAGCCACATAGTGTAACCTTTATAAAACCTCTAAAAATTTTATAACCAAGAGAATGTTGGGATTGTGAAGTAGTTTGAAGTTGCTGAACTGATGGGTAAAGTTCTTGTGTGGGCGAGAACGGTTTCTATAGGTGCCCTCAAACGCGCAGTATGTATTAAGGAACAATATTGTGTCAATATACTGCGCGAAAGCGCGAGGACTAGAATGGCACAGTATTTATTGCGCAGAATTTTTGCCACGAACGTGTCAGTTAGAGCTCGACCTTTGTAGTGAACGGTTTGTTTCGAGTCCAATGTTTTGCTTTGCAAACCACAAGCAGAAAGTTTGCACAACGGATGAAAAGTCTGAAAAGCTTCTAGTAAACATTTCTACGGACTGTGGTTTTATTGTCCGCAGCGTAGATACGTGAAACTAAACAACAATTAATTACACGTAAAATGTGCCATTAACTGTGTGCGTGTTGTGATTACTATAACTTCTCTCCTGTTACTTGTGGACGAAATAAAACGATTAGTTACTGATCGAAACCTTACGTAGTATTACGTGTATTGTCAACTATTACAAGAAAGAAAGAAGAAACACATAAGCTAATTGGACAGCTGACGTTGCCGTATTTGACAGTTACGAAACCGGCTACAAATAATTAAGACATTTCTGCTTACTTAGTATGTTTTTGTTGGACGACGATCTATCTCTCGTTACATAAATATTCAGCTATTTCATTTCTCATCGTGCGGCATAATAATCTAATATACACCACAGAGTCCACTTCCTGATTTTTTTAATTTATTTTTGTAGTTCTTCGTTCACACTCAATTCGATTTCTCTCTTTGTCGACAGGAACTGCCATTTATTCTATGACAACTCCATTACGTGTTATACTGCGCTTTACACTGAACGACCATTAATATTCTCAAGGCTCTGTTGTCTCCTTAAATATATGATGCAGACCATCAGTACGTCACTCAGAACGCCAGCTATAACGCGCAATACTCAATATTGAGGAATAAAATATTCAGCGTCTGAGGGCTTCTTAAGGGCATTAACGGCTTTATCACAATGTTTATCTTCCCATTCAGTGGCACTGTTTTCATATAAGCCATTTTTGCCTACAATGTTAACAGCAAGCCAGAAGAGAGAACAACCGGAAGTTAAATGTCAAGATGAGTGAACGTAATCCTGCACCATAATCCATCGAGTGTCCCACAAAAATGAAGTCATCCTCCTGTCAGTAGATAATAATGCGACACCATTTCCTGAGTCTCATTTCCAGTCAAATATTGTTCCCATCGCCACCTCGACGCAGAACATAATGCTGCAACCAACAGTGAAAACGGGAAGTTGGAAACGGAGCGGTATTCACTAGCAGCATTGCAATGCAGCAATAAACAAACTTCTGCTGCACAGAACAGGAATTGTGTGCCACAAAACGTCTAAAGTGAGTTAAAGGAAGAAAACACAAGATTAAAATTTTATTAACAATGGACGATTATGAATAACATCTGCTAGGCAACTCAGACGGTGATCACGCCACCTAAAGGTTTTACCGACGAAATTACTCAGACATTTTCGATGGTAGTAATGAATAAGGTAGACTAAGGTAAGATCCTTGCTGTAACTGCAAGCATAAATTCCATGATGGAACCTATATTTCAGATATCTTTAATTTTTTTAAATTGTTTGTAAGAATAATTTTAAAGTATATTTTTGTTACTCTTTGAATCCAGGTCAGATCATATAATGTAGGAAAACATTGATTTTACAATCGATATGTGTGTCAAAATGGAATCTCCTATCACATATGGTGCAATTTTAATTAGGCTGGAGACGTCGGGAATAGAGGATACGGTATTATGATAAAGGTTTCGATGAACTACGTTTTCGTCTATCTTAAAAGCGTCTTAATGATTTTCCCCAAAAGAGATTTAGAGCCTGCTTGGCTATTTGAAAGATATGTGTGATAGCTACTTGCAATATTTACTGATGTTACATCTTCATTCGCTATCACTGAAGAGACGAATAAATGAAGTAACTATGGTTGGTGATATTTGGAGCACTCAGTTTCTGTTCAATGACTCAGAAGGTACAATTGACAGCAAAAAAAGTGGATCACCCCTGAATTCCAAAGTTGAGGCCGCACCTGACGCTATGCAA
The DNA here is from genome assembly GCA_026315105.1 of Locusta migratoria. Taxonomy (NCBI): domain Eukaryota; kingdom Metazoa; phylum Arthropoda; class Insecta; order Orthoptera; family Acrididae; genus Locusta; species Locusta migratoria. Next base: position 461,334,569 of record CM048755.1, read on the forward strand.
CCATCATAGCACACCTGCGTCTCAGGTCGTCAAATCATTCCACAGTACAGTTATTACCTACCCACAATAGGTACTAAGTAATTCTCCTATTTCTCTTTATGGCATTCAGGAAAGGTGCAAACCAATACGTTCGTACAACAAATATTAGAATACACGTCATTAGAGATGAGACAGTAACACTGGTAAACTAAATCTAGTTGCAATAAGTGAAAAGCCAGATACGTTATCACACTTGTTTAGTGACATGATATGTTTTTGTTCATGATCTGAATCTGAACGTACTGTTAAGCAAACAACATTATTGTATGCCTGATCGAGATGCGATTACAGGTCACGCACTTTTAATTGGCCCCTCTCTGATCGGCGAAAGTCGACTTAGCTCGTGTGTCTACGGAATGTTTATGCTCTCTACCAACATTACCTCGTAACAGCATTGTACACCGTAGACCTCGTCAATGTATTGTTGATTTGTGTTTCATAGTGATTATTGTCTTCCACTTTGTTATTTCCTAAAATAAGTCCACATCCCCGGACGACTTCTTTTATAAGAAAGAAGGCTGTCCTTGAAAGTTGTATGAAGAATGTTAATTCTGATAGTTATTGAGTTACGACAATAAAAAGAGGCAGAAAGTGTAGTTACACCTGCTTAATAAGTCCCTTTAAAATATTAATATTTCGTAGATATGCTTTCCAATTCTCTATTTCTCAAACATTTAAGTAATACTTAATTTCGTGTTCCATCTGTGACGCCTTAAGCCCTTACACGTTGTTTCTTTTAAAACCTGTAATCTGTACGCCGTAAGCTGCCGGTACTGGAAGAAAGAGGCGGGGCTTCTTCTAACACCCAATACGCTACGAGCGGAATGCAAGCTTCAGCTCCCAACATTCTTCGCCACAAAAGTGCGTGATCTCTAGGCATAAATAGACGTAAAACACTGACGTTTTCATTAGTTTCTAAGACCGATGTCTGAACCCAGAAATAAATGATAATCTTAGCACTGCACTAGGAGTTGCATGAAGCTCATATTGTTGCTGAGAAGTTACCGCTGAAGATGTAATATAGTGCAATTCGCAGATGTCATACATCATAAAGTTGTGGAATAGAATGCTCTGTATTAATGATTTGTTAACTAAGCACAATCAGATATCACATATCAAATATGGTCACAAATAGCGTTATACTAGTACCTGAAACGACGATACAATTAATTTTGTTCCCGTCAGGGACTCGAACCCGGCACCATTTGCTAAGGTATAATAGGAAGGAATACTGATGATATATTTATTGTTTCTTCCGGGCACTCCAACACCGCACATACCGTCACTCTTGACCTGACACCATGAGGCGTCAACTATAACATTGTTGTTCACCAGTAGTTAGGCTCACACCGTTCGCAGAGCCGTGGAGGAGTTTGGTATTTTGCGAAAGCTTTGTTTAACTTAGTAGCGCATGGATGTGTGATTTGAAACAAGGAAGAGTCATGCGTTCTTTACTTGGCGATACTGGAGGTGTAGAGGGAATTTTTGTGGCCATTAAAAACTGTTACCCCCCAGCGGGAATCGGACCCATGCCTTAGCCATTACAAGTTAACCTCATCCCGGCCTCCAGCGAATTACAGATGTGCTAGCATAATGTTTTGTCATAATGGAGTACTCTTTAGATGGTACGACCAGTCACAGAGCTCAAAGGTGTCTCGCTAGGTAAGACATTCTTGGCCGCACGGGAGGCCACGTAGTGTGATGCGCCTTATCGCAGATTTTGCATGATATTGTACTACGGTGTAGCATGTTACATTACGATATGGTATAGCATTTTGCGCCTTATCGCAGATTTTGCATGATATTGTACTACGGTGTAGCATGTTACATTACGATATGGTATAGCATTTTGCTATAAGCTTATTTAGCTATGGGCTCATTTTAATCAAGATTGTTGGCTTACCGTGTTATCGATAAGTTGAACACTACACATTTTTATAGTTATGAGGAGCGTCGATTATGCATTAGAAAAAAATTCTGAAATTGGGAAAGTAACTTCGTTTTGACATATATTATTAACCAGGAACACAAACAGACTTCGATGAAGGAGGTTTCTTTGATTTACTAGTATTGTCAATGACAAAGTATTCGATAACTGGAAAGTATGTCGAGCAATTAATCTTCACGGTGTGGTTGCCTTCAATAGTCATATTGAAGTTACAAAACAGCAATGTGGGTTCTGATACAATGTCGCATCGAAAATGCGATTACATGCGAAGCATAACATCCAACTGGGAAGGATGGGGGAGAACTTCAGTCTTTGCCATTTCAAAGGTTGGGTACTAGGATTTGTCGGAATAGATGTCCATTTTAATGGAGACATTAGTACTTGCACGGTAAGGTTCAGTTGTCCATTATATCCACGTGCTTTTCGAGAGTCAGCGGTAGAAAAATGACAGTGACTTTAAAAAAATGTTCCAAGGACAAAATAGTGAAAAGAAGCACGGAGATTCAGATAAATAACTCAAGGGAGGGGTAGTAAGGGGAGGGTAGGATCTAGTTTCAAATGTTCAAATGTTTGTTAAGCTTAAGGGACTTAACTACGGGGTCATCAGTCCCTAAACTTACAAACTACTTATGAACTAGCTAATCCTAAGGACGGCACAAATATCCATGCCCGAGGGGGGATTTGAACCCCCGACCGTAGTGGCCGTGCAGACCGTGACTAGAGCGCGTCAGTCTCCTCGGCCACCGCGGCCGGCAGGGATCTAGTAATGAATAAGAGCGCAGAACTGGAAAATAAAAGAGTGAAATACTTGTAAAGTACTCCTTACTTAGATATATATCACAGTTTGTTTTAGGGCCGAGAGAAAAGGAACGAATGTTTTAAAGAACGAAGTATGGATTATTGGAGATATAAAAGAACACTGCTTCATAGAGAGGACCGATGGACGGTAAAGAAAGCAGACATTAAAAGAGACAGTATTGTTTTAACGGAAACCACTAATTGTTTTTACAGCGTTTTGAGGGAATAGACCAAAAGGGCAACTGAGGTTATAATGTAAAGGAGGTGACAGAGAGAGAGAGAGAGAGAGAGAGAGAGAGAGAGAGAGAGAGAATGGAGGAAAAATTAACAACGAATAAATGCAAGACAAATCGTTTGAATATTTTGTTAAAGTCGGAGGGTGTATTAATGGGTGGAGGGGAGGAGAGAGACGTATTTGAAATAGCAAAAATTAGTTTAACAGCGTCCATCTAAACTGATTCCTCTGTATGCATGGAGGCTAGGTATAAATGAATAAAAATAGGATACTGAGTGAAATGAGCATTGAATTAAAATTTGTGCCACGGGCGGAAATCGAACCCAGGCCTCCATCCATTCTTTAATTCAATTCTTTTCCTTTCACTCAATATCTTTGACATATTGACACGAAAAACTGTCTCTACGTATAAAAATTTATAATAAAATAGGATAATAAAGGAACTGTATATTTAATTAAGGAAATTCAATGTAAAGGCAGGTCAAAGGAAAAAGAAACTCATTTTATTTCTTCCATAGACTCTCACTTAGGAGATTTAAAAAAAAATTAAAGGACTAATAATTTATTCAGAGTCCCTCATTATTTGTTTCTATCATAATACATCTCAGCATAGAATCTATAATGCCGTCGGACCAGCTTCTCTTTAGTAAGAGCGACGTCTCTATCTCGAGTGAGACACCTTGCAGTGAGACGACCTGATTTGTATTTCTGCTTTCTGCTCTTAATATGATACCAGGAAGTAAACATTCTGTATTTACATCAGAACCCCATTCTGCGCTATTCTGGGGGCTGTTGGCCACCACCTCGACCGCCAGAGCAGTCACATTATCTTTTGACACTTCATTCAAATATTTTACGAAGTTCTGCATTAGATCTAGACATAAGAAAATATATATTTATCCTAGAAAACTACGCATGTTGTAAAATTAAACAGTTCTGGTATCAACAACACATATGTATATACGTAGTATATCATTTACGTTTTGTGCACTTATAAAGTGTTCTCATTGTCTCTGAAACAATAAGTGCTACACAAAAGAAATTACTTACTGCTGGGGCCCTTCATTTACACGATTGTTCTGTTATTCACAGTAAAGTGTTTGTAATGGGTTCATAGGATCGCTTTAGTTTCTCGACTGTTCCACACTTATACGAAGATCGAGAAAAGCAAGTGCCAAGAAGCATGTGTGTTCTAGTTACTATTATGTTATTCTTAAAATTCATATCAAATGAATGAATGTGTGTCAAATCTTACGGGGCTTAAATGCTAAGTTCAACAGTCCCTAAGCTTACACAGTAATTTAACTAACTTATTCTAAGGACAACAGACATATACCCATGTCCGAAGGAGGACTCGAACCTTCTACGCGAGCAGCACCCCGATCCATGACATGGCACCTAAGACCGCGCGGCTACTCTGCGCGGCTTTCTAACAATTGTAACACCATACTTCTTAGGGTAATGAGTACAAAAGCTCTTTGCATTCATAGGAGAAGGTTGGTGATTGAAATCTCATAGAAGAAGCGTGCTACAATAAAAACGCTTTTGTTTTAATATTGCGTCCTCACCTCATGCCCCTGCCCTCTCCGCCTCCTCCCCAACGTAAATAAAAAACGGAAAACATCCGAGACCTTCTGTCCGCTAATTCACTATACCGCACAATCTGATATCTTTTCCCATCTTTTTTAGTGTCATCCCTCTATACGGTCAGGTAATAATCGCACATTGCTCAGCAATACTACGAAGAGGTGGAGCAATTGTACGGTTGAAAGTCTCTTAGGGAGACGTTTTAATCTTCTAATGGTTGTGTCAATAACAGACCGCTTGTTTTATCTTCCGCCAAAACACGTATATTTCCCAGTTAACGTTTTGTTTTGTTTATCGATTTCTCAAGGCCTGACGAAAATTTTCTGGTAATCATTTGGTGAACTATACGCATTTTTATGTTTAGGGTCAATTGTCGCAATTTGCACCATGAAAATATAACTTGAATATCATTTTAAAATTGGCTTTGCTTTTCCGAGGTGTTTACTAGACAGCAGCATAATCTACCACAAATATTTCTCAGTTCGATAAAGCAGTTTTTTGCTCTGTCAAAGAGTGGGTAAAATATTACTCTTGCTCCATTTTGTAATTGAGAGCTACTGCCTCTTAATCTTTAGACAGCGCCGACTTTATCATGTAGGAAGCGAACAGCTGCAGCGTGAATCGCCTCCTCATTGCCCTTGTGAAGGCCGATGCAGATAATTCAGAAAGTAGGGATCGCACAACTGTTCAGCTTCCCCAATGCGTTCACTCAGTGGCCACAAGCAGCTTGTTTCGGATTATTTCTTTTAATCTAGATTCTTCTCTGTCATTCCCGGAAGCAGTACATCTATCACTAGACAGGGACCCACTATGTCATTTCACTACCATCGTACTAGGAAGATCATTTCTCTACAGGCAATGTCTTTCTCGAGTGGTCCAAGACCTTAGGAGAACATCTTGTGCACACACTATGCATGGCTTAATTACTTCTCCTACGACGTGATGTCGAGCATTGAAGTATTTATAGTAAGGGAGACGAATGGAATGTTGCACAGATATACAAAGAAAATAAAAGTAATCCACTGAGTTATAGATCCATTGTATTCATATCGACATGTCACAGGACGTTTGAACAAATACTTTTACCAGGCATATGAAATATCTAGAAAAATATCACGTATTAACATCAAACCGGCAAAGATTTCCTAATCTTTACTCTTGTGAGACTTTGGCGATACTATATTTGCATGAACTACTGAGTACTCTCAAACTAATTTCGTATTTATATAGTGCCATAACGATTTTTGGTTTCTTCAATACCGCGGCGGAGTGGCCAAGCGCATTGAAGCGCTATGCTCCGATGCGCGAGGCCGCTGCCCGGCGGGGATTCGAATCCCCCTCGAGCATGGATGTTTGTGTCGTCTCATATATATGCTCATATGTTTGTAAAGCTTATGGGACTTAACTACGGGGTCATCAGTCCGTAAATTTACAAACTACTTATGAAATACTTACGAACTAGGAAGGCACAAATATCCACGCCCGAGGGGGGATTCGAACCCCCGACCGTAGTGGCCGTGCAGACCATGACTGAAGCGCCTCAGTCCCCTCGGCCACCGCGGCCGGCTGTGTCGTCTTTAGTGTAAGATAGTGCATAAGTGCATAAGTAGTTTAGGGACTGATGACCACACAATTAAGTCCCTTAAGCTTAACAAAAAGAAAAGTATCTTCAGCCATAATCAACTTCGAACCATATCGCTTTCCTAAGTTGTGCGACTGGGCTCGTGATGTCTTATCTGCAAGGTAATAGTTTGTAGTAACTGACGAGGAGTCATCTAGTGAAAAGGACGTGGCGAGTGTAATTCTTCCAACAAAGTGAAGTAGACCTCCTGATTCGAATGTATATATTAGAAATATTTAATGAGCATTCAGAATATTGCTCTGAGATTTGAGGCACTTAATGCTGCCGACAACTAAACTCAGAAAAGCACGGTCAATTACGAAATGATTTTGAATTTGTGTCTTGACGGTGCAAATGGCGACATTTGACCTTAAACATCAATATGCATTTGGCTCTGAACATGGTTACTAAAAGAGTTTCGTCGGCATTCTAGATATCGATCAGCAAAACAAATTTGAAGGTTATACATATAACGAAATTCCTGGGGTTGCAATTAAAAACAATGTTAATTGTGAGTAATACATGTTTTGGCGAAGGTGAATCAAACGGTCTCTTATTGACACTACCATTAGAAGATTTAAGCGTCTTCTAAGGAGACTGCCAACCCTACAATTGTTCCCCTCTTATGCAGTATTGCTGAGCAGTGTGCGATTATTACCTGACGGGATAGAGGGAGGAGTCGAGAAAGTTGAAAGAATATATCAGATTATAACTCGCACATATGCTATTTTGCACTTGTATTTATTATTAGTAGTACTCATAGTAGTATTTCGAGCTTCGTATAAGCGTGGAACAGTCGAGAAACTGAAGCGATTCTATGAGCTGCGAGCGTGAAGGTCGGGGTGAGAGTTTAAAATAGGGAAAGATTAATTTTTAAAACTCACAACCACCAACTGCGAACCAAATTCCTAAACATGCAAAAACACTGGAACTGTGATTGCGACTGTTTGACTCGTTTTCTAGGGGATGATATCACACGTTCGCTGCTTTCCTTCCCTGCATATGATTAACAAAAAAAAAACATAATGAAGTAAGTTCATTTGAGAAAAGGGTGTACTAACTACTATTTTTGAAAACACGTGAAAGTTCACTTTATGTTGTTTATTTCACAATATTTGAACCCTGTGGCTGATACGTCTGTACGTCGACACATTTACCAAATAAATTTATAGCACGTGAGCCCCCAGACAAAATGAATATTTGTCGCGAATTGTTTTCACACCATGTGGCTGTCTCAAACACCGTTTATGTTCATGCCTATGCGACGACACGTGTTACATTAACAAATCACAGTCACTTTAATTCAATGCGATGCACACCTTGTTCCACCGGCTAAAAATTCACAAACACACAGTAGCACTCGATTTAACTTGGTACAGTCTACGACGAGCAACCACACGTGGCGATTGCCACAGACAAATCTAAAGTCACCACCTCGAGATCCACATGCCGACTGATGCAGCGCGACGCCGCCCGGCCAGCTACCCCACGTGCTCTCCACCTCGTCACTTCCTGCCCTCGCGCGCGCGCGCGTGCCAAAAGCTCAACTGCCGGGGTTTTTTCCCCTACGTCATCAACTTCCCCATGTGAGCTGTTCTAACCGCTCAGCCAATACATTTCTAAAACTTTACTTAAAATCAAAATAATTACACTACACATTAAATAAATTGTCTTCTTATGTTTTTATATTGGTATAAACATACTTTGTACTATTTATCATAATTGTGCAATTTCTTATGTCACAGATAAGTAATTTAACTGAATACTTCAAGATAAAATACAAAAGATTGATTGAAAATAAAATGAAAAATAGTTAATATATTATTTTTATAAACAAACATTGCCATGCTAGTTGTGTAACTGTCTTGCATTTATTGGTAATTTATTATTTTTCATTGTCAATTAAACATATTACGTCAGATGTGACTATATCAGCTAATGTATTGTTCATTTGTCAACATGCTATTTTGTAATGAGGGCCTTAAAGGTTCCTAACTGCATCGTATTACTTCAAATGCCAGTAGTATTAGAATATTTTATTTCACGCTGTGCACTGCACTGTGCCTGGCACTCGCCATTGTCCCTCTCCCCTGTCACCGGAAACGAACTGGAAAATCCTAAGCTGGAACAAGCAACCAACGTCGGCCTGCTCGCTGGGCTCCCGTCAGTTACAAGCACACAGCAAATCTCAACGTGGAGAATTTCTACCTATGGCCTAACTATAAATGTTGTCACCCAACTGTGTACATACATTGCTACCATAATTAATAAGGTTAAAATTGTGTAACATTTAGTGCATTGGCATGGTCAATGTTTGCAGTGAACTTCATACTGCTTAATTATCAAATGCTATTAATTACCCGTATTTATATTGGGCGGTAATCTTACAGAGCCCATTATGAAACACAGAATAATCGTGTAAATGAAGTGCCCCAGCAGAAGGTAATTTCCGTTGTGTAGCACTTATTGTTTCAGACACATTGAAAACACTATATAAGTACACAAAACGTGAATGATATATTACATGTATACATTTGTGTTGTTGCCACCAGAACTGTTTAATTTTACAACAAACTTACATTTCTAAGAAAAATACATATTTCATTACGTCTAGATCTAATGGAGAGCGCTGAAAAGAGAAAATAATTTTCTGTGTCGTATGATTGCTATCTAGGTGGAACATTATGTGGTAGCTATGTTTATCATGATTCTGTTCTTTAACTTCGTTAAATATTAGAATGAAGTGTCAAAAGATAACGTGACTGCTCATTAAATAGCAAAATAGCTCTAGCTGTGGTAGTTTATACTATACGTTAGGGTAGGTTTGCAGAAACGTATGATACTTCAAGGATTGAGCCTGACTTTGTGACCGGACTCGTGCCGAGGCGAGGCTTGGCGGAAACCAGCCAGCTGACGGTCACGGTGGCTGCCAACAGCCCACAGCACGGCGTATAGAGGGTCTCTGACGTAAATACAGATTTTTAACTTCCTGGAATCATAGTAAGAGCGGAGAGCAGAAATACAAATCAGGCCGTCTCACTGCGAGCAATCAACTCGAGATAGAGTCGTCGCAGTAACTGAAAAGAAGCTGGTCTGATGGTGTTATAGATTATATGGTGAGATGCATAACGGAAGAAACAAATAATGAGGGATTCTGAATAAATTATTAGTCCTTAAAATAATCAAAATATCCACCCGTGGGTATTTTGATTATCAAATACGCCAGGAGAAACTAAAAAATCACAGTCCTTAAAATTATTATTATTTTTTTTAATCTCGTCTCTATTTTCATATTTCCGTGGTGGAATAGCCGAGCGGTCTAAGGCGCCTCGCTGTGGAGCGTGCGGTTGCTCACTGTCGGAGGTTTGAGTCCTCTCTTGGGCATGGGTGTGTGTGTTGTCCTTAGGTTAGTTTACCTTAGTTTAAGTAGTTTGTAAACTACAGACTGTTAACCACGCAGTTTGGTGCGATAGATTCACAATCATTTGAACATTTATTTATTTTCATATTTCCTAAGTTAGAGACACTTTCTAATATCTCTTGGCGACAGATATAATATATGTTTCTTTTTCCTTTGAGCTACCTTTACAGTTTTTTTGTCAGTATACAGTTCCTTTATTATCCTATTTTTAATATAAATTTATATACCTAGTGACAGTTTTCTGTGTCAATATGTTGAAGACATTGAGTGAGCGGAGAAGCATTGAATTAAAAAAGTAAGTATGGTCTGGGTTCGATTCATGCATGTGGTACAAATTTTAATTCAATGTTTCTTTATTTCAAATACGTCTCTCTCCTAGCCTCCATCCATTAATACACCGTCCGTCCATCACAAAATATGCAAATGATTTGTCTTTCATTTAATCATTGCTAATTTCTCTTCTAATCTCTTTCTCTCATTCGCTGTCGCCGCTCTTACATAATAACCTCAGTTACCCTTCTGGTCAGTTCCTTCAAAACGCTATGATCAAATCTTTTGGTTTCCGTTGACAGCATACTTTCTCTTTTAATTTATGCTTTCGTTACTATCAGTCCTCTCTATGAGACCGTGTTCTTTCATACCCCCTTGTTGTTGTTGTGGTCTTCAGTCCGGAGACTGGTTTGATGCAGCTCTCCACAATACCCTATCCTGAGCAAGCCTCTTCATCTCCACATAAGAACGACAACCTACATCTGTCTGAATCTGCTTACTGTATCCATCTCTTGGTCTTCCCCTGCGATTTTTTCCCCACACACTTCCCTCCAACGCTAAATTAACAATTCCTTGATGTCTAAGAATGTGTCCTACCAATCTATCCCTTCTTTTAGTCAAGGTATGCCAGAAATTCCTTTTCTCCCCAATTCTGTTCAGTACCTCCTCATTAGTTACGCGATCCACCCACCTAATCTTCAGCATTCTTCTGTAGCACCATATTTCAAAAGCCTCAATCCTCTTCCTGTCCGCACTGTTTATCGTCCATGTCTCACTCCCATACAAGGCAACACTCCATACAAATGCCCTCAGAAAGGACTTCCTTAGGCCTAAATCAATATTCGATGTTAACAAATTTCTCTTTTTCAAAAACGCTTTTCTACCCATTGCCATTCTGCATTTTATATCCTCTGTACTGCGCCCATCATTTGTTATTTTACTGCCCAAGTAACAAAACTCATCTACCTCCTTTATTTGTTCGTTTCCCAATCTAATTCCTTCAGCATCACCTGATTTTCTTACACTGCACTCCATTACCCTAGTTTTGCTCTTGTTAATGTTCATTTTATATGCACCTTTCAGCACACTGTCCATTCCATTCAATTGCTCTTCCAGGTCCTTTGCTGTATCTGACAGAATTACTATGTCATCGGCAAAACGCAATGTTTTTAATTCTTCCCCCTGAACTTTTATTCCTTCACCAAATTTCTCCTTGCTTTCCTTTATAGCTTGTTCAATGTACAAATTGAATAACATTGGAGAAAGGCTACAACCTTGTCTCACTCCCTTCCCAACCACTGCATCCCTTTCATGCCCTTCAACTCTGACAACCGCTGTCTGGTTTTTATACAAGTTGTAAATAACCTTACGCTCCCTATAATTTACTCCTGCTTTTTTCAGAACTTTAAAGAGTTTATTCCAATCAACATTGTCAAAAGCCTTCTCCAAATCTACAAAAGCTAGAAATGTAGATTTGCCTTTTCTTAATCTATCTTCTAGGATAAGCCGTAAAGTGAGTATTGCCTCCCGTGTTCCTACATTTCTCCTGAACCCAAACTGATCTTCCCCAAGGTCGGCTTCTACCAGCTTTTCCATCCTTCTGTATATAATTCGCGTTAATATTTTGCAGCCATGACTTATTAAACTGATGGTTCTGTAGTTTTCACACCTGTCTGCACCTGCTTTCTTAGGGATGGGGATTATAACATTTTTCTTAAAGTCTGAGGGTACTTCACCTGTCTCATACATCTTACACACCAGGTGAAACAATTTTGTCATGGCTGGTTCTCCCAGAGACTTCAGTAGCTCTGAGGGAATATCATCTATTCCAGGGGCCTTGTTTCGACTTAGGTCTTTCAGGGCTCTGTCAAATTCTTCTCTCAGTACAGTATCTCCTATTTCATCTACATCCTCTTCCCTTCCTACAATATTGTCTCGAAGTTCATTTCCTTTGTAGAGCCCCTCTATATATTCTTTCCACCTTTCAGCTTTCCCTTCTTTGCTGAGAACTGGTTTTCCATCAGTGTCCTTGATATTCATAGAGCTGTTTTTCTTATCTCCAAATGTTTCTTTTATTTTCCTGTAGGCTGTATCTATTTTTCCCCTATTTATACATTCTTCTACATCCTTGCATTTGCCTTCTAGCCACTCCTGCTTAGCCATTTTGCACTTCCTGACAATCTCATTTCTTAGTCGTCTGTACTCCATTTTGCCTGTTTCATTTACTGCATTTTTATATTTTCTCCTTTCATCGATTAAATTTAGTATCTCCTGTGATATCCAAGGATTTTTTGTAGGTCTTTCCTTCCTACCTATTTTGTCCTCTGCTACCTTCACTATTTCATCTCTCAATTTTACCCATTCCTCCTCTACTGATTTATTTTCCCCCGTTTCTGTCAATTGTTCCCTAAAGCTCCCTCTGAAATTTTTAAGAACCTCAGGTTCCTTAAATTTATCCAGGTCCCATCTCCTTATTTTCCTACCTTTTTGTAGTTTCTTTAGTTTCAGCCTACAGTACATAACCAACAAGTTATGGTCAGAGTCTATATCTGCCCCTGGGTATGTCTTACACTGTAGAACCTGATTCCGAAATCTATGTCTTACCATTATAAAATCTATCTGATATCTTCCGGTGTCTCCTGGTCTCTTCCACGTATACAACCTTCTTTTGTGATTCTTGAACCAGGTGTTTGTTATAACTAAATTATGTTCTGTGCAAAATTCTACCAGGCGGCTTCCTCTTTCATTCCTTTTGCCCAGACCATATTCACCAACTATCTTCCCTTCACTTCCTTGTCCTACTACCGAATTCCAGTCTCCCATAACAATTAAATTTTCCTCTCCCTTAATTGTCTGAATAATTTCCTTTAGCTCCTCATATATTTCTTCGATTTCCTCATCATCGGCAGAGCTAGTTGGCATATAAACCTGTACTACTGTTGTCGGTGTTGGCTTCGTATCTATCTTGACAATGATAATGCGATCACTGTGCTGGTCATAGTAGTTTACCCGCATTCCTATTTTCTTATTCATTATCAATCCTACTCCTGTGATACCCCCAACTGATTTTGTATTTATAATCCTGTACTCACCTGACCAGAAATCCTGTTCATCCTGCCACCGAACTTCACTAATCCCCACTATATCTAACTTCAACCTATCCATTTCCCTTTTTAAATTTTCTAATTTTCCTACTCGATTAAGGGATCTAACATTCCACGCTCCGACCCGTAGAATGCCAGTATTGTCTTTCCTGATGATCACATCCTCCTGAGTAGTCCCCGCCCGGAGATCCGAATGGGGGACTATTTTACCTCCGGAATATTTTACCCGAGAGGATGCCATCATCATATGTTCATACAGTAGAGCTGCATGTCCTCGGGAAAGGTAACGGCTGTAGTTTCCCCTTGCTTTCAGCCGTTCGCAGTAGCTGTGTGGCAAAGCCACTTTAGCTGATGTTACAAGGCCAGCTCAGTCAATCATCCAGACTGTTGCCCCTGTAACTACTGAAGAGGCTGCTGCCCCTCTTCAGGAACCACACGTTTGTCTGGCCTCTCCACAGATACCCCTCCGCTGTGGTTGCACCTACGGTACGGCTATCTGTATCATTGAGGCACGCAAGCCACCCCACCTCGGCAATGTCTGTGGTTCATGGGAGTGGTCATACCCCCTTACCTATAATTAATTCTTCGTTCTGTGAAATACAGAGCTGTGGTGTTTCGATTGACCTCCTCTGCTTTCATCCCAACAGACTATATTGTTACACATGGCATATATCTCCCGTTTTAGAAACCGTTTTCTAATGCATAAACGACGCTCCTCGCAACTTTTAAGATGCGTAATATTCCATTTATTATGGTAAGAGATATGTCTAAGGGATCATGTCTTGAATCGGGTTTTTGCTCGCGTCGGTGATTCGAGTCCTTCCTCGGTCTTGGGTGTCTGTGTTGTCCTTTGGTTAAAATATTTTAAGTAGTGTGTAGGGGCTGATGACCTTAGCAATTAAGTCCTATAAGATTTCACACACATTTTTCATACAAACGTGAGCAAAATAAGACTATAGTTAAATAAGCATACAGCAACATGTCATACAAAATCACCACGGATCATGCTGAAACGTAGTATACTATCATACACAATGCTACATAATTCTTCATACTGTATATAACTTTTTTTGTTGTAGTCCTAATGGACAAAATACCTGAGGGCATTAGTCCCTACCTAGTCTTACATGCTACTTTAATACGCTAAGGAATACTCGCATACACACGCAAACACACACACACAAAACTACACATGCCCGAGGAAGGAGTCGAACATCTGGCTGGAGCGACCGCAACTCCGCGACTAGACGCCTCATACCGCGAGGCCAATAAATTACTATTACATAGACAGATACCGCCGAACTATTTTACTTCTCGTACCATGAGTTCTGCACTCCACTTTGACAAATAAATTATACTACCACATCTGAAAATCGGTAGTTGGTCGGGATGATGCCATCTTCTAATGGCTAAGATATGGTTTGATTCCTGATGGGGGAAACAGTTTTTAACTATCGCACACATCCCCCTCTCCACCTACAATAGCGCTAAGTAAAGAATTTAGAACTGTGGCGTGTTTCAAATCACATTACACATGTCCATTTGCTACTGACTAGAACAAAGTTGAATTAGTTTTCGTTGTTTCTTCAAAATGCCAAACCCCTCCATGTCACTACGAGCGGCGCGATCCTAATTACTAATGAACGAGAATGGAAGCGTTATTACCTTGTCGTTTGAGATCAACGGTGACGATAGTCCCAAGCAGAACAAAGCTATTTTTTTTTGCTACTTCTAGCCGAACATGTGAACATCCCGCTAATGGTGAGAAAACATAAATATTTTATCACTATAATAGCCGGGCTTGAGTTCCTGCTGGGAAAGAACTGTATCATCGTTTCTAGTCCAAATATAATGTTTTTTTGTGAATTTATTTAATATCTGACGCGTGATCATGCTCAGTTAACTACTCATATAGGTTCTGCGTTCTATTCCACAATTATATGACGTTTGTCAACTGTGAGTTGTACTGTATTATATACCTTTAGTGGTTACCTCTCAGCAACAATTGGAATTTCATGCAATTCCTAGTGCAATGCTAAGGTTGACCATACATTTCTGCGTTCGGACATTAGCCTTGCAAAGAAAATATCAATTTTTACGTCTCTTTATGCCTAATCGAGTATCGAACAGAAACGCAAGCTTTTTTTGGTTAACAGTGCGTTCAGATTCAGGGCACGAACAAAACCTCATGTTGTTGAATGAGTTTCATAAGGTATCCGATTTGTCACTTATTGTAATGAAATTGAATTTACGTTGCTTTCTCGACACTAATAACTTGTATTCTAATGTTTTTTGTATGACGGTATTAAATTACATGTGGACTGACTGCCATAAGGAGCAATGTTCTCTACTGCTTATTATGGTATCCATTGTGAATAGTCGAACGACTGTACTCCACATGGGTTTTGTGTGTGGAGTATCCGCAACACAGCTACGTTAGTTGGGTTGCATTCAGCAGTGATCAAATGTTCAAATGTTTGTAGAACTTATGGGACTTAACTATGGGGTCCTCAGTCCCTAAGCTTACAAACTACTTATGAACTACCTAAGACTAAGGACGGCACAAATATCCATGCCCGAAGGGGGATTTGAACCCCCGACCGTAGTGGCCGAGCAGACCGTGACTGGAGCGCCTCAGTCCTCTAGGCCACCGCGGCCGGCCAGCAGTGATCCACTATTTTTTCTGTCAAGTATACGTTCAGTTCAAATTTTAGACGCGCGGGGATGGCTGAGTGGTTCTAGGCGTCATGTCAGGTATTTGGAGGCTACTCCCGCCGGAGGTTTGCGTCCTCCCTAGGCCATGTATGTGTGTGTGTGTGTGTGTGTGTGTGTGTGTGTGTGTGTGTAGACTTACAAAAATTCGAACCTTTTTACATTTTTAATTTTCTTAAGTTAGGTTAAGCACCGTTTCTGTATTTTCTTCTATGATCATGATCTCATCAATTACATTCCAGTTAATTATGTTAACGTTCCATGAATCATTTTGCATTCATATTGTACGTTTATGTGTGAAATTGAGTAAATACTTGCAGCAAACTAGTTTTGTTGTATAACATTCGTATTGCGCATAATGTTCTTGAAAAGAAGAGAGAGAGAGAGAGAGAGAAGTTATTTGGGAACCAAGAGATGAAGCAGTCGACGAGCCTCCCTAACGAAGTTTCCTTGAGTCACACCAAGTTAGCAACATAAAGAAGAATACGAGGAGCCGCAGGAGAAAAATATGTGCAAGCCCGAAGCTGTAAAGTGACCCCGGAGTCGTGCTCGGAATTCAGCAGCAGGTGCGACAGCAACTGCAAAGCAGAGGAGACATCCGTCGCCAGTCATTACCTGTGTGCCTTCTGTTGGGTAATTTTGCTTCAGCTACAGCTGGAAATGAGAAAGTACTACTTTCCGTGAATGATTCACGCATGATGTATATACGTGTGATGCTAGTCACAAATATATTTATGCGGACAGGTCGTCTTATTATCAGTCTATCATAACCGTGAAACCTCTTCAGCTGACTATATGTGTACAAAGTACGCCACATGCGCAAAGCAAAAACAGAAGTTTTGAGGAAACAGCTTTTTCCTAGCTCACAGCTACGATTCATAAATATGTGGCTGATCACCTCTGTGCATGATGCAGGTAAGAAAACGGATTCAAAGAATAATAGATAATTTCTCATAGTGCCAGTTTGTTGCAATATAGTAAGCTATAACGTCATGATGTTCTTGGCGGAAAGGAAGATTTTTCTCTGTCATCTGATTTCTTTCATTCCTTTTTTTTTTCATTTTTTAGATTAAATGTTAAGTATGACACATAGTAGGATTCCTTCACTAATATTGACCTGTAATGCCACGACGGAGTGGCCGAGCGTTCTAAGGCGCCTTTCTGCGGAGCGCGTGGTTGCTCGCCGTCGGAGGTTCGAGTCCTCCCTCGGTCACTGGTGCTTGTGTTGTCCTTAGCATAAGTTACTTTCAGTTGATTTAAGTAGATTGTAAGCCTAGCGACTGATGTCCAATGTAGTTACCTACCTTAGATTTACAAACAGTTGAACAATTTTAATGAATTTAATTTTTGTTAAGCCTATGAGTCTTAACTGCGGGGTCATCCGTCCCTAAACTTACAAACTACTTACGAAGTAACTTATACTATTATACTAAAGACAGCACAAACATCCATTCCCGAGGGGGTATTCAAACCCCCGACGGTGAACGGCCTCGCGCATCGGAGACTAGCACCTCAATGCGCGCGGCCACTCCGCAGCGGCTTTGAACAACTTTTTTCCTGTAATGATCAGATGAATCCAAACAGCTCAATTGTTTCTACCTTAATTTCCGAGCGATATTCATCCGTGTATGACCCTATTGACTAACACGAAAAGAGTTAAGCAGAGTATATCTTCTTGTACTGTCCCTTTGACTCAAGGTTCTAACACACACTGAGTTATCAAATGCCACTGGATAGGCACCTAATGTAAACTCTGGCCCTGGGATGCAGCAGTGAGACGCCGCGGTAATTATTCCACAAGCAATGGTACTCCTGAGCGCAGGTGACACGTATCATTTGCAAAGCGGTAGCCAAGTGTGGTCTTTTCGTGGGTGTTGAATCTATGGCACGGAGACTTTGTTCCATGACATCCCATCGATGTGGTCAAAAGTGGGCCCCGGAATGGCTATTTCAATCTTTGGACCCCGACCCCCCCCCCCCCCCCATCCCGCCGCAAGTGTTTCTCGAACAATTCCAGATCGGCATGGTAACGATGGTAGGTGCATTATCATCTTGGATCACCGAAGACAGTCTTGTTGGAAGGTCAAAAATAGGTGGAGACGGTCTCCGAGTACGTCCAAATCCGACAGGTCATTTAATGTCTCTTACAGCTGTTGTCGCTGCCTCATCGCCCAAAGCACTAAGTATCATAATTTAATTGCGTGAAATTTCGTTTCCAGTTAATTTCTTAATTTTCGTTAGTGATCCTGTTGTTAAGAGGTTTCATCTCACCTGCTTGGCACATTTCGTTTGTGCTCCTGTTTTAAGAGTTTATTCTCCCGTATTTTGATAAATACCGTGTGTTTAGTTTTCGTCTACTGCAAGCTATGTGACTTAAGTGTCATATTGTCACTTCCATATTTCGTGTTCTGCCTTAAGAAAGCTTAAATTCCAGCGCTTTTGATAACAGTGTATTCTATACATTTTCTTTTTTATTTTGGAAACAGGCGGACTCAGTTTCGTTGTTTTGGCAGTGTAGATACCACTGACCACAGTTCAGTCAGCTGCCAGCCGCCTTTATTAAAGTTCTAGGCTAGTTAGAAGTTGATTATTCAGTTTTGTACTTTCTACAGTTAGATGTATCGATAGGATGGATAGGATGTGTGCCTGTTGTGTGCAGGAGGAGTTGGCCGCAGTTCGCGAACAGCTGACCGTGCTGTTGGCTACGGTCAGCCATCTTCAGGCTGAGGCAGATGTACCGAAAGTGTTCGGGCCGCCGTCTCCGAAAGGGGAGTGGCGGGTTGAACGGCGTTCGCGTCGCTCGAGACGGAAGGCCAATGTGAGTGGATGTGTGGCCACTCCTTCAGCATCATCCAAGCAGGTGCACGGGGGGAGGGGATTATTAGTTATTGGGAGCTCCTATGTTAGGCGCGTGATGGAACCCATTTACGCAGATAGCGTCTAGATCCGGAAAGATGTCCAACGTGCATTCGGTGTGTCCCCGGGGGGCCTCATCCGAGATGTGGAGGCGTCCTTGCCGGCGGCTATCGATGGTACGGGGTGCAGTCGACTGCAAGTCGTGGCTCACGTCGGCACCAATGACGCTTGTCGCTTGGGTTCTGAAGACATCCTCAGTTTCTATGG
The DNA here is from genome assembly GCA_026315105.1 of Locusta migratoria. Lineage (NCBI taxonomy): Eukaryota > Metazoa > Arthropoda > Insecta > Orthoptera > Acrididae > Locusta > Locusta migratoria. The sequence continues at coordinate 461,353,427 of CM048755.1, forward strand.
GCGGCTGGCGGAATTGGTGAAGGCTGCTGCCCTCGCACGCGTTATGCAAGCAGAGCTGTCGATTTGTAGCATTGTTCCGAGGGTTGATCGGGGTCCTTTGGTTTGGAGCCGAGTGGAGGCTCTAAACCAGAGGCTGCATCGACTCTGTGACAGTCATGGCTGCAGATTTTTGGATCTGCGTTATCGGGTGGGGAATTGTAGGACGCCCCTAGATCAGGGGTGCACTACACTAAGAAAGGGGCTACTCGGGTAGAAGAGTACTTCTATCTTTTTTTTTTTTTTTTTTTTTTTTTTTTTTTTTTTTTTTTTTTTTTTTTTTTTTTTTGGGCTAGGCGCTAGCTATGAGTGGCACTCTCCTGTCAACATTCAGTACGAATTCATGCCGCGTTCGGCTAAAAAATTCGACTACCAAAATATTAGCCGTGAACTTTCAAAGTATTAAAAAAACAGTTCCCGAATTTGCTGTGGCCGAGCGGTCTGCGGCGGGCCAGTCACGGTCTGCACGGCCACTACGGTCGGGGGTTGGAATTCCCCCTCGGGCATGGATATTTGTGCATTCCTTAGTATTAGCTAGTTCATAAGTAGTTTGTAAGTTTAGGGACTAATGACCCCGTAGTTAAGCCCCATAAGCTCTACATACATTTGAACATTTTGAACCGAATTTGCCGCGCTGCGTGGAAATTATTGTGCTCAGATAGTTCTAGGCACCGAAAGCTGGCTAAATCATGATGTGGCAAGTTCAGAAATATTTAGCTAGGCGTGGAATGTATATCGTAAAGATAGATCGGACACAACTGGAGGGGGAGTGTTCATCGATGTGGACCAAGATATTGTTTCTGCTGAGGTGGAGGTTGAGAGTAACTGTGAATTTATCTGGGAACATGCAACAGGTCTAAGAGAAGTAAAGGTAATAGCTGGGTGTTTTTACCGGTCCCCCAGTGCTGCTGAAGCAGTTGTGTCATTCAAAGGAGCTCTATGCCAAGTAGTGCGTTGGTAAGCGGGCCATGCAATATTAGTCAGGGGAGACTTCAACCTGAAAAGTATAGATTGGGACCTCTCCGGTTTCATTTCAGGCGGTATAGACAAGTGGCCTTGCTAGATACTTTGGACACGTTTTACGAAAACTTTCTTGCGCAGTTAAACTGGCAGCCCACACGCAATGGAAATATTTTAGACCTTATAGCTACGAACAGGCCTGACCTTATTAACGATGTCTTTGTAGAGACAGGAGATAGTGATCAAGATTTCGTCATAGCATCAATGGTGACCAAAGTTCATAAACCAATCAAGAAGCCCAAGAGCGTGCTTTTGTTAGGAAGAGCCGATAACCAATTATTACGACTGCACTTAGAAAATGGACATCGTTTAGTTCCGGTAAAATGGATGTAGAGGAATTGTGGACTAAATTTAAATGCATTGTACATAGAGGGTTAGAGAAATATGTGCCTGTAAAATCGATTAAGGATGGAAAAGTTCCACAGTAGTATAATAATAATGTTAGAAAGCTACTGAGAATGCAAAGACTGTTGCACTCTCGTTTCAAAAAAGAACACACACATGCTTACAGGAAAAAGTTAGTAGAAATTCGTGCGACTATAAAAAGATCTATGCGCGAAGAATACAATAATTACCACAGCCATACCTTAGCAAAGGATCTTTCCGAGAATCCGAAAAAATTGTGGTCCTATGTAAAATCGATAAGCGGGTGAAAACCCACTATCCAGTCACTCGTAGATCATTCCGGGGCGGAAAGCTGAGGCTGTAAATTTAACCTTTTAGAAATCTTTCACGCAGGAGGAACGCACAAATGTACCATCATTTGATCAACGTACTAATTCCGAAATGGAGGACATAGTAATAGGTAATTCCGGTGTAGAGAAGCAGCTGAGAGAGCTAAATACGAAAACGTCTCCTGGTCCGGATGGAATACCAGTTCGGTTTTACAAAGAGTATTCTGCGTCTTTGGCCCCTTACTTAGCTTGCATTTTCCGCGAATCTTTAATTCAGCGCAAAAGTTCCCACTGATTGAAAAAAAGCGCAGTTGACTACCGTTTATAAGAAAGGAAAGAGAAATGACCCACATAATTATAGGCTAATATCGTTGACATCAGTTTCATTTAGAATTTTAGAGCATATTCGCAGTTCGAATATAGTAAATTTCCTTGAAACGGAAAAGTTTATTTCTGTGAATCAGCACGTGTTTAGGAAACATCGTTCATGTGAAACTCAGTTTGCCCTTTTCTCACATGACATATTGCGAGCCATGGATGAAGGGTAACAGGCGGATTGTGTTTTTCTCGACTTCAAAAAGGCGTGTGACGCGGAGCCACACTGCAGACTGCTAACGAAGATACGAGCTTATGGAATAGGTTCACAGATTTGTGACTGGCTGGAAGACCTAAGTAACATAACGCAGTAAGTTGTTCTCATCAGAGACGAGTGTATCGTCAGACGTGCCCCAGGGGAGTGTGATAGCACCGCTATTGTTTTCTATCTACATAAATGATCTGATGGACAGAGTAACTTGTAATTTGCGGCTATTTGCTGATGATGCTGTGGCGTACGGGGGGGGGGTGATGTCTTTAATTGACTGTAATAGCATACAGGATGACTTAGACAAAATTTCTAGTTAGTGCAAAGAATGGCTGCTAGCTCTAAATGTAGAAAAATATAAGGTGATGAGCATGAGTAAGAAAAAGAATCCCATAATGTTCTAATACAGCATTAGTAGTGAGCTTCTTGATGCAGTCGCGTCGTTCAAATATCTAGGCGTAAGATTGCCGAGCGATATGAAATGGAACGAACATGTAAGGACAGTTGTGATAAGGCGCACAGCCGACGTTGGTTTAGTGGGAGAATTTTGGGGCGATGTACTTCACCTGTAAAGGAGACCGCGTATAAAACGCTTGTACGACCACGTCTTGAGTATTGCTCAAGTGTTTGGGACCCGCAGCAGATCAGTTTAAAGGAAGACATAGAAGCAGTTGAGAAGTGAGCAGCTAGGTTTGTTACTGGTAGGTTCGACCAATGTGCGAGTGCCACGCAAATGCTCCGGCAACTCAATTGGGCATCGCTGGAGGAAAGACTACGTTCTTTTCGTGAATTTCTGTTGAAGAAATTTAGCGTGCCGGAATTTGAAGTTGAGTGCAGTACGATCTTCCAGCCGCCCACTTACATTTCGCGTAGTGATCACAAAGACAAGATAAGAGAAATTAGGGCTCGTACGGAGGCATATAGGCATTCCTTTTTTTCCTCTTTCTATTTGGGAGTGGAATGAGAAAGGAAATGCCTAGTTGTGGTACAGTGTACCAAAAATGTTCAAATGTTTGTCAAGCTTATGGGACTTAACTACGGGGTCATCAGTCCCTAAAGTTACAAACTACTTATGAACTACTTACGAACTAGGACGGCACAGATATCCATGCCCGAGGGGGGAATTCGAACCCCGACCGTAGCGACTGTGCAGACCGTGACTGGAGCGCCTCAGTCCCCTCGGCCACCGCGGCCGGCTACAGTGTACCCTCCGCCATGCACTTTACGGTGGATTGCGGAGTATGTATGTAGAAATAGATGAAGATGTAGATGTAGAACTATGACGTCCATTCTCTACCGGGAAAATGTACCCCAGATCATAAAAGAGACTTCTTCATCTTGTACTACATCTTCTTCGCAGGCGAAATCGATCGATTCATGTGGTCTGAGCCATACACAGTGTCTCCTTTTGGGATGGTGCAGTTGAAATTGTGATGTTTCCGTCCACATGACGTTCCTCCATTGATCCAGTGTCCATCCCTGGTGATCGGTGACTAATGAAAGCAGTTGTGCCTGATGACGTGTTAACAGTGGCACACGTGTGCGGCGCCGGCTTTTATAGCCCGTGGAATCCACTTTCCTGTCGACTGTCTACTGGGAAACGTGTCCTGACGTTCTGTGTTGAATTGAGCCGTGGTATGTTGCGCTGCTGTTCTTCTATCACTAATGACGACCCGTCTCGCATATCAGCGGTCACAGTCATCGAGGGTGACTGGATGGCCAGTAGTCTTCCTGTTATGAACTGTGACATCCACATTGAGTCATTCACGGTACACCCTGTGAAGTCCAATACCTGCGCTACTTCCTAAATCGGATTTCCCATCTGTCGTGCAGCAACCCATTCGGTGTCCGTTCACTCTGTCTGTCCCTCTCCACACCAGCCTTTATTCCTCTGCTTTTTCTCATCACTATCTTTGCCCATCACCTCCCCTCTCTTCCTGTCCATCCTTTCTTCTGTTTTCCCCAGACTCTCTCCTTCTCTCTATGTCTCTATCTTTCCGTTTCCATCTCCCCCCACCACTCTGCCCATATTCCTCTTTTAGAAGAAGTAATTTGCAGTAAATCAGCAAGAACTTTTTTTTATCAAAAACGTTTCCTCAATACATTTGCTGAAAATCTGTCGTTTCTTTAGTGTTTATTTGTTTCACTCTTCTGTTATTTCTTCTCCTCTTCCCACCTCCACCTTTATCTTTTCATCTTCCTCTCACCTGTCTATTCCCACCTCAATTTGTCAATTACTCTGCTAAACACCAGCCACCCCTCCCCTTTTATGCCGTGTCACTTTCCCACCCTTTCTCTGTTAGGTTCCTCATCGTCGTCTCTCCATCATTCTCCTCCTCTGCCTGTTTAAATCCAACTCCTTCTCCCCATATTTATGATAATTTACAAATCTCTGCCTAATGTCATGATGGTCGGTCAAATTGTGCCGCCGAAAGGAAGGAAGGAAGGAACGAAGAATACGGTTGTGACGTTACCGATAAAGGGGGAAGCTAATTGTTTCCATGTGAAAAGCACGTTTTGGGAAGCTGTTGGGTTCCACAGCCAGCCGGCTGACAGTTTAGACCTAGTGAATGGAATACAGGTCGTTAAGGAAACCCTAATCTGCTCGGAAACAGAAAACAGCGATATTGGATGAGCGAGGGCGACTATCCCAGATTGCAACTGAAATACAATATAGCCACACACATTATTCTAAAAATCCATATAAAATCAGGGAATGATCATACGGGAAATATATGAATGGATTCAGGAGGCTTGGGAGAATCAAAAGCCGTAATGACAATTTCAGTATCCCTTACAGATAAAGAGCCGATAAATTTCAGTACTATAATAATAATATCATAAGACTTATATTTACAATTATTGATACGTAGTGTTTATCAATAACAGTTTAAGACACCACGTTACCTATCTTAAAAGACGCACCACATTATTTCCGTATTCTTGCAATAAACTTTGTTTTACACTCTTGCTCTGCTTTACGTTGAGGTAGTAATATTCTTGTGTCAGAACATAGATTCCACCACAGACACACAAAACATGAACCCAGCAAAGCGCATTACATTTATATATGTGTTTTATAATATTTAATATTATTCTTAGTAACGTTCGTTTCATGTTGTACACTGCCTCTTAAATATCTCATGGCCGACTAAAAATAGTAAGTATGCAGCAGATAATTTATACATAAACAATTATATGTATTTGTGTACACGAACTGAATATATTCGCATAAAAAGCCATGATAAATTAAATATTAATTGTTTAACTATATGTCGACGGCGGCAGTATATTTGAACAGTGAAACGCAACGCTTAATAGCTACCTGAGCAAAGAGCTTCAGTCTCAAGCGATTTTAGTATTGTTAAATATATATTTGTTTGTTAAATGTAAACACTAATTGTAGGAAGGTGGTCAAAGCATTTAATTCTGTGATATTGAAACGCATAATATTTTGGAAGGGAAATTGTTTTTTAAAGATGAGGCGTTAGGATGCGCGGAAGGGTACAATTTTGGAAGCAGGTAGAGCACGGTTTTGAACGTTTGGGAAGGGACTTGTAACTTGGACGTGGTGGTGAGAGAATGTGACTGGGCGGTCTGAAGCCGCGTTACGAACTTGCGATTTGAAGAGAAAGGCATGTGTGGACTTAGAAAATTTACGGGACTGTGACTGCAGAACTTAGTCTCTGGTTAAAAAATGGTAAACTATGGACGGTATTGTGGCTGTGGAACTCTGATAATTCAGCTACCGTGTACTCGTGTGATGACAAACTATGGTTTATAACAAATACTCTAATTAATCGCTGATTAATTTGGAACTGCAGTGTTCGATGGACTTCATTGGTTTATGACTGATAATTAGGATCTTTTACTCTCAAGTGCGTGTGATACTTATTGTGGCTCTCATGAACAATAGTTGGGGAAATATTCAGTTATTTACAGATGTATAAAGTAGGACCACCGCCGCATTTTCGTGTTCAAAAAGACTAATAAACTGCGATTACATGAAAATTACTTCGTGAGTATATCTCTTCTAAACATTATCTTAGAATCCATTTAGTTGGTTATTCAGAGCTTTAATTCATGTTTATTTAAATATATTTTTCGCGTTACCATCTGCAGATTGATAGACTGGCTAGACTACAGATTAATTATTGATCTTGTTTAAACAGTTTGGATTCCTGTTTAGGGCATAGAAGCTGACATACATAACTCACCCCTATGAACAGTAACAAGGAGCCATAAACCTTTTACTGCCCTGAGTTACGTGTTGCCGAATTCGTATTGATGAGTACCGATAGGAAGGTCGCAAGGTTCACCGTCTCGTCGACAACGTGGTCAGTAGTAACGGGGAAAGAAATCGTCTGTGCCCTTAGAAAGGAACCATATCGGAATTGGCCTAGTGTGTTTTACGGAAATCACGGAAGGCCTAAATTACAACTGTAGGAGGCGGGTTTGTACGCCTTCCTCCAAACTGCGAATCCAGCTTGCTAATCGGTCTCGAAGTCTACTGCAGAGTATTCTGTGGCAAGCACCATACGTTGATTTGCAGATGCGCGAATTCCATTGTTTACGATCAAGTGGTATCGAAGCTTACTGTGAGGCATCTTCAGCCATGTGGCATTCGGTACATTGTCATGTATAAAACATATTCAACCATCATGATCATTACATACCGAATATGCCTTTCAGCGTTCAGTCTGGAGCCTAGTTCTCTTTATAAAATTCCTCCAAAGTCCCCTATTCTATGATAACATTGATGCCTCGTCTGATGTTAAGCCTGGTACTTCAAAATCATTCTTGATCGAATATAAGTACTTTTTCATTGGTCTACCTCGCCTCCTCTTACCCTCTGCCGCGGAACCTGTAACCCTCTTGTGTAACCTAGCATCACCCATGCGTGTAACTTGACCCAGCTATCTCAGCCTGTTACTTCTAACTGCTTCATCGATGATGTGCATTTCAAGTTTTTCTTTGATTCACTCATTATGGACACCCTCCTGCCATTGTCCCCATCTATTAGTACCTGCAATCATTCTTGTTACTTTAATATATGCAACCTAAACCTTATTAAAAGGTAACCTGTATCCACCCGGCTTTCACTCCCATACAACAAAGTTGGTCAAAAGTTAGAGGGATGAATTGCTAACTTAGTCTTGGTACTGACTTCTTTCTTGCTGAGGAGAGTAGATCATTGCTGAGCATTCACTGATTTTGCTTAGCTACACCTTGATTCCAGTTCTTACATTGTTACCTCCTGTGATAAAATACATCCTAAGTAACTGAAAATTTGTAAGATGTGGTGGTGAAAATAAAAGTGAAATGGATAGGAATGATTTCGGCTGGGCAAGGTTAATGTGGGTTAATATAATAGGAAGACAGGAGCGGCTGACCCTGAATTAATTACTGATATTTAACATTACATCAAATAATTTGCATGATTTGTTTCAGTTCTAATTGTAATGAGACTCTTCCACATTCTGCAAATCAAAAAATGTTTGTAAAGTCTATGGGACTTAACTACGGGGCTATCAGTCCCTAAACTTACAAACTACTTATGAACTACTTACGAACTAGGACGGCACAAATATCCATGCCCGAGGGGGGATTCGAACCCCCGACCGTGACTGGAGCGCCTTAGTCCCCTCGGCCACGGCGGCCGGCCCACATTCTGCAAGTGGCATAAAATATAATTAATAATTTGTCCCCACCAAAAATCTAACGAACTAACTGGGATCAGACGACTAATAATGTTGAAAAAACATCTTTCAAATCCAGCAATATTTATTACACCCTTTTAAGCAGGATAAAACACATATTGATAAATCCAATACTGAAATCATAAACAACAAGAATACATTTATAACCAAATAAGAAAGAACAATCTAATGCATATGAAGTTACTCAAATTATTACGAAACTGGAAATTAGTAACGACTGGCAAGTCAGAAACCCCTATCGTGAAATAATATAATGTTCTTAGCGGGATAATCGAGTCGGAATACCAGTGCAGGGTTGACTTTCCTAACTACACAATCCCCACTATAAGGCAGAACCTGATGTATCGACTCCATGTTGCTGGCGAGGGCTTTGCCATACATTACCAAACTGACGACTTGCGTGTGAAGGTGCTGCGCTGCAGTGGCGTGGGGGCAGGGCGAATGTGAGCTGAAAATTTGCGCGGCCACGAAATAAAAAGAAAAACTCGCTCTGTCGCTCGGAAGCTGTACTCCCTGCTATCAGCCTCTGTGCGCTCGGCAGTACACAGTGACTACGATCTCAAACAATTCTGCCAAGTCAAAACCATTTCAGTGAGCGTAGACAAGTACAAGCAAAATTGCCAAGTCCGACCACTGGGAGGACAAAACGCCACCAGAGGCGTCCGTACTCCAGCGCTACGAAACACAAAGTCCCTTTATATCACTGTGTTCCGCGCAAGACCCTTCCGAGAAACGCCGTTTTTAGGTAAAGCCAATCATCGTCGAGTTCTCGAACTCCAGCCAGTAAAATCTCACAAGACAACCGCTGATTTCGAAAAACTGGCGCTTTGAACATCAGCCAATCAAATATGGCATCCCTTGCACACACACACTTCTGGCGCGATTCTCACTAAACGGCTCTAACCGTTGCCCGTGGGAGCGGCTGCCTAGCCTCCAACAACATTCCTTCGCTTTCCCTTTCGGACCCTCGGCCACAGCCGTGTGCCCTGCTATCTTCTTCTAAAAAGCGCAGATGATGCATCTCCTTCACAGTTTGGGACACAAGGCAACATTTTTACGACCTACTGCCCTGCCAGTGTGCAACCCAAGGCACAGAGTAACATATACAGAGGAGCAGCCCCCCCCCCCCCCTAAACCACAGTCCTACGCTTCCCTCATAGTTCCATAAGATGCTAGCAGGTGTCAGGCGGATCGCTGGCTTAGGGTGCCTCTCGCACGTCAGAGGGTAGCGTGGAGGGGAGGCTGAGGGGAGAGCTTGTGCCGCCTGCCATGAGGCCATGGCTGTGTCCAGCTTGCTGGCGTTTGAGGGGAGGTGGTGGTGGGGGCAGCCGCTACCTGCCGCCTGCTCTGGACAGTTTAAAGAGCTGCTTCTGACCGCAGCGCCATCATGGGACATCTTACGGAACTGCTGGAGACCCTCCCTCCCCGCACCCCTGAGCGTAGGACCGGGCCCTTACGGAGGTTTCCCGTCTGTATATATTTGTCTGTGCCCAAGGCCAGCGCGCCCGGCCTCCTAGGGCGCTGCAGGGCACAGGTAGGAAGGAATTCGCCCCCTCAGGCCCAAGTCAGTTCTGCATCTCACCTTAGCAAAAATCATCCCTGCATCTTATTCCCGACAGCAATAGAAAATTGTATGTACAGGACTCATTAAGACAATACGTCAACAATAAACATCGATAATAAAGGTGAGAGATGGGCTGCCATCTCTCATTACCCCACACCCATTGCAAATTTCTGCATTTGGAGTGTCACATCAAAATTAATATGATGTGTCATGAAACAAAAGAAATTAATTAGGCTTGCCAACCATTATCAAAATGAAAACTAATCATTATCTTGATATATACATAATTCCCCCCTATCCAATGAAGGCTGGAGTCTGTAAAATGATCTCCAGACTAAATTACAATCCTATGGTTGCCACTAATTTATTTGCGTGAGTTGAAGACCCATTGTGAGGGATGCAGACATTCCCGCTTTACCCCACTGTCGCACAAATATCACGAAAAAAAAAAAACATAAAAATAATAAGCCAAAATATGTATGTAACTGTTACATGTGGCATGTGTGGAATCTTATTCTTTAGCATGTGGCTCTGTTCATTTGTGTGACATATCTGTAAATGGTGTACAAATCAAGAAACAGGTGTGACATATAAATTACAACAGGTAGCTAACAATAAAGGAGGTAGATGAGTTTTGTTACTTGGGCAGTAAAATAACAAATGATGGTCGCAGTACAGAGGATATAAAATGCAGAATGGCAATGGGTAGAAAAGCGTTCTTGAAAAAGAGAAATTTGTTAATATCGAACATTGATTTAAGCCTAAGGAAGTCCTTTCTGAAGGCATTTGTATGGAGTGTTGCCTTGTATGGGAGTGAGACATGGACGATAAACAGTGCGGACAGGAAGAGGATTGAGGCTTTTGAAATATGGTGCTACGGAAGAATGCTGAAGATTAGGTGGGTGGATTGCCTAACCAATGAGGAGGTACTGAACAGAATTGGGGAGAAAAGAAATTTCTGGTATACCTTGACTAAAAGAAGGGATAGATTGGTAGGACACATTCTTAGACATGAAGGAATTGTGAATTTAGCATTGGAGGGAGGTGTGTGGGGTAAAAATCGCAGAGGAAGACCAAGAGATGGGTACAGTAAGCAGATTCAGACAGATGTAGGTTGCCGTTCTTATGTGGAGATGAAGAGGCTTGCTCAGGATAGGGTATTGTGGAGAGCTGCATGAAACCAGTCTCCGGACAGAAGATCACAACAACAACAACAGCTAACATGACAGAAAACATTACAGAAGTTATTATAAAATTAAATGGAATGTAGAAATTGAAATAAAATGACATCAGTCTGTACAGGAAATGTCATCGAAATTAAAATTGTATTGCTGTTATATGAGTAAATATGTTGTCTAGCTTACTTTTTAGCTTGTGTAGCTGTTGATTTGCATGACACATTTGTAAATATCTTACTGTAATGAATTCTTAAACTAACACACAAAACATTATGCTTTTACAAAGTAAGAACAGATAAATATTCTGAATTTAATTTCGTATATGGTTGTGTGTGTGACATATTTGTACAAGTGAGGTGACAGATGAACGCAAACAATACAAATTATATTAGTGTTGGTCAGACAGTTGACCAGGCAATTATTTTTTTTTTTTTTTTAATTGGTGAAGTGGATCTCAGTGTGGTATCAGTGGCGGCGCTAGGCGTAGGCGACGTTGGCCACCGCCGACGGCCTCGCGCCTATGGGGGCCTCGCAAAGCATTGTTAAAATTTTAGCTTTTTTTGTTCCTTTTTTAAATATTTGATGTTTAAAGGCGCTTTCCAACTGCCAGTTTATGTAACGAACACCTACATCTAGCTTACACTAGCTTAACCAATGGACGAACACAACATCTGTACCCAAGGGTGGTATTTCACCCCCGATGTGAGCGATCTCCCTCTACTTGTCCGTATTTATTTCCGTATGAGTGCAGCAGTGATGCAATTTTCAGTTAAATACTTACAGAACAATTTCTTCAGTACATTTTAGAAAACGGTTTGGAACAAGTATATCCAAATGTTTATATAACAATCAGAATCATGCTCAGTTCCAGTCAGTACAGCTTCGACCGAGAGAAGCTTCACAAAGTTAAAATTAATTAAGACTAACTTGAAAAGCACAATGAGCCAAGAAAGAGTATCTGCCTTGTCAGTACTATCAACTGAAGCCGAAATAGCGACTAGTATTAAGATGTGATCTTAAAGAATTCACTGAGACGAAAAGCTGAAAAGTTTCTCTAATTTGTGTTAGTTTATTGTAATTTTTGTCATTTCAGTAATACTCGTATATTATACTAATAAAATTTTAGAATAATGATTATTGATGTATAATTCAGCTTAAGTTATTTAACTCTTTCTTCCTTACTGAAAGAATGAAAGCGGCCTCGCAAAGAGGAGTTCGCCGATGCAAAGTTTTCGTCTAGCGTCGCCACTGTGTGGTGTCGGTGGCACATGAGTGATATTCGGTATACCTATTAGATAACATGTGCTGTTGGAAAGGGGTAACATTTGTCGCATACTTAAACTGCATACTTAAATTTATTAGTCTTTTAGATAGTCTACTATATATCTATTTTTTTAACCATGATGTAATGCTGGTGGCTGATAGTGCCCACAAATTGTCTGTTTGTTAGTGGGATTTGTAGAATTGGCGTTGCTGATGCTCTCAGGTTCGTTCCAGCAGCTGCCAGACTGCTTGACGCGCATGCGCAACGCTGAAATTGTGTTCCAGCAGCGCCTTCTCCCGCTTCTGGCTACCTGGAATGTGTCTGTTTGGTGTTCCAGCAGTTGCCGCAAGCAGCCAGACGCTACCCGAAAAAATATTTCTGGCGCGGTCAAGCTGCCAATTTGCGCATGCGCAGAAAGGTCTGAGGTAGAGTGGGGGTAGCCATCACGTGATATGTTAATGTTTGTAGCGTGTTTTTCGGTTATTTCGAAGTCACTGCAATCCTATTTGAGATCAGATATTTCTCGTTTACACTTCTTCGTTATTAGGAAGGAAAGTATTTTAATTATTCCTTTAAACTCACCTTCGCCTGCAGCCAGAAACAGTGCAAAAAGCGTTCCAGTAGTGCAAGTATCAAACAAGGGTTTTAACGTCATATTAGCTGCGCATGCGCAGTAACAACTGTTTCTTAGCGCTTGGAACTAGCGGTGTGGCAGCTGCTGGAACGAACCTCTAGTGTTACATTGTACAGTAGGATACGGGGTTCGATGTCTTGAAGATCAGGACATAAGCGATCTAGTGACTCGCCTATGGTTAGCTGTTGTCGTTGAGGTGGGACTGCATGCCAAGGCGTGCGTCTAGCCTGAGCCCGGCTCGGCGCGAGATAGTGGCGTCGACTGGATGCGTTTGTCTCGTACTGGACGGATTGAGAGCGGCAGTCGCCTGGGTCAGCGGTCACGCGTCCGCGCTGGCGGCGGTTGTATTTACGGCAGGGAGCGTGTCTCCTGTTAAGCCCGTTTTAAACGATCAACGAACTTGTAATAGATTGGATAACAAGTTGCGTTAATGGCGGCCGTCAGTCGTTTGAACGGCTGCACTAGTATGATCGTGCTAGTATCGAAGCGCGATAATTATAGCGATAAAGAAATAGGGCCAGTTCCAAATTCGGAACTAGTGGGTTCACTGCGCATGCGCGAGCTAGTAGCCGTCAGCTGCAGTCACCGCTCCAGTTAGTCCGCCATTTTCCTTCGTATTTACGTATATTTTGCGTTATGTTGAAGTTTATGATCAGAATGTATTACAAAATGTATTTCTAATGACGGCATTCACACTGTCCGTCACCAGACCGTCACCTAACGTCAACGTCACGTTAAGCATTCTCGAAAAGATTGTTTTGATTGAACGGTAGTCTGCTGACATCAGAAGTTAACCTATTTTCGTCAGGCGATTTTCATATTGTAGTCGACAATTACACAGTTTGCACGCAACTTTGTCTTATTAATCTTTAGTTTATTATTATACTTTGGTTTAGCGGTAAATTGCAAATGTTTCATGACGACTTAAGTATTTATCTCAATTATTGTCCACCGAAAAGCGAGGTCGTAGGCCTACATCTGAAACCGAAAAATGGTTTATGTTTTGCATTATCGTAACAGTAAAGGCTGAAGCCAATTGTTTATTTGAATAAAATTGTACTTTGATAATGCAATTTTAATTAAATCGCATTTTAAATGAAAAAGTCAGTCCAAATGAAAGACAAAAATTCAGTTGTGCATAACGTTATCAACAATGTCAGTGTGCAAATCGTAGTAGATGAAGTAAAGAAGGTATATTTACGCTCTTATAAATATGGCTTGATGTGTTCATAAGTTTATTATTTTTTTTTCGCTTGAAAATAGATGTGAATGTTTTGAAATGTTGTTTCACTTCCCAGAACTTTACCACACTATTTTGACCAAAAACATAGACTGCAAGGTTTTCGTTGGCCGTCAAAAACATTTAGCGTTGTTTCCTCAATTCCAGTATTAAACTATGACTTCCTACATAACAAATCGCCTGTTATAACCTCACTTTCAACATCGGGTATTTACTGTTCCATTACGTTTATCGTCTAAACACGCTGCCACAAGATCTTGCTTGAGTTTGTAGTTCAGGGCTAGTACGCTAGGAGCGCTTCAGTAAACTATTATCTATCTTGTTCACCTTCGTTCATCGTATAAAAAGGGCTTTATGCACAGCTGAGGACGCAATTTTTGTCTCCCTCGATATCCAAAAAGCCTACGAGTATGGCATTCCGGTCTCCTCTTCAAGCTCCAGTTCTACGCCCTTCCTATTAATTACGTCCGCCTCATTGCCTCCTTTCTCACCCGCCGCCCCTCCTATGTCACTGTCTGCAATTCCGACTCCCGTTTGTTCTACCCCTCTGCCGGGGTGCCCCAAGGCTCCGTCCTCTCTCCTCTCCTTTATCTCATCTACTCCGCCGACATGCCCCAACCTGAGCCTCCCGTTTATCTTCTACAATATACTGACGACTCTGCCTTCCTAGCCCTGGCCCCCTCCCTTGCCCGCTCCCAGGGTTTGCTCCAGTCCCACCTCACCGAGTTCGCCTCATGGTGTAACCGGTGGCTCCTCTCCGTCAATCCTGACAAATCCCAGGCAATTATCATAGGTCGTACCACCCCCTCCTTCCGTCTCCACGATTTCTACCTTACCCTCCATAACCGCCCTATCCGCCACACCCCCACCCTGACGTACCTTGGCCTAACACTCAACCGTAACCTTTCCTGGACCCCCCACCTCCGCACTGTCTGACAGAAAGCCCTCTCCCGCCTTAACCTCGTCAAACTCCTCACTGGCCGGACATGGGGTCTCAGCCCCTCCACCATCCTCTACACCTACCGGTTCCTCATGCGTCCTGTCCTCTGCAGCTTCCATCCCACCTGGATCTCCGCTCCCACATCCTACTATAAAACCCTCCAAGTCCTCGAGCGCCACGCCCTCCGCCTCGCCTACCGCATCCGCTCCCTTCCCCCACGCGGATCCTGAATGACCTGATCCCGCTTCCCCACCTCCTTGAATATCTCCAGCATATCCGTATCCTCTATACCACCCGTAAAATAGACTCCCGGAACCCCCTGGTCCACCCCATCCTTACCAACCCTGGGCCTCTGCCATGCCTCTACCGCGTTATACCCCCTTCCCTTCATCTCCACACCCTCCATGTCCTCTCCCAGGGTAATTTCCGCCGCCTCCCCCTTCCGGATGACGTCCTCCGTTTCGATATATACCCGTCCTACCAGCTCTGATCCCCCACCCATAGATAAAGTGCCCCCTCTCTCCCCCTCCCTTCCCCTCCCCCGCTTGGCTACCCCCTCCCTGCCCTGGAGTCCCTACGGCTCCTCCCAACCGCCTCCTTCCCCGCCGTTTTTCCTCTCCCCCACGCTTTGCTCTCCCCCCCCCCCCTTCTCAGGGTCCTGGACCGACAGTTTTAACAGTGCTACGTCAAGTGTTGTGTGCTGTGCTTCAGTGAAGTGTGTGTTTTTTAACTGCGTCCACCGCAACCAGACAAGTGTCGCACCGTGTATTTTAATTAGTGTCTCCGTGTACTCGCTGTCCTGTGTTATTGTCGTCCAACATGTACTTTTTAGGTCACCGTGGCTCTTCATTTTTAACTGACTAAATCTGATTTTGTTCACCTGTCAACTGTTTGTACCTCGAATTGTCACCATGTATATGTCATTGTTCCTCCGTTGTTTTTTCGCCTGTCTTGTCTTTTAATTTTTCATCTCATCAATGTATTTTATTCTCTCTGCTGAAGTGCAGCCTCTGGAGTTGCTGCCAGCCTACTGGTGTGAAAACACAATAAAGAAAAAAAAAAAAAAAAAAAAAAAAAAAAAACAGCTGAGGAGCCGCGCGCGGTTAGCTGGACCCTGCGATGCGCTCGGCGGAGGCACTCTCGGTTTCTGTCGCTTGTGCTGCTCCGGTGGGCGGGTAAGGTCGGCCGCCCCTTTTTTTAGCGCGCAGTCAGCTGAGGCCGGCCGCTCCCGTGTTTTTACGCTCGTGAGCCCCGTAGCGTAGCCGAAGGCACGTGGCGAGCGGAACAGGTCTCTCGGGACCTCGGCTACGTGAAAGTGGATCGTCCCTTCAGTTGCCGCGTTTGTCAGGCGGCGTGTCCCAGCACGCGCCACTCCATTCAGCGATCTACCAGACGACCCCAGGGGCGTTGCCACCATTCCTCCTTTCCTCTGCACAAACTGTACCAGCATTTTCAGTGCCACGGGTTTACAAGTTATAAACATACACTGAAATCTAATTAGTATCACACAGAAAAAAATGTGACTTACAAAAAAATTAAAAAAACTTTCATGGTGATCACCAGTGTGTTTGCCTCTGTAACTTATAAAATAATAGGTGACGGGAAATTTTAATGCGGTAGGTCAACACAAGAAATATTACACTTTCTGCGGAGCTATGAACATAGTTTATTGTATCATTTTTCAAAGAGTTACAGCACAAAGATATATTTTTTTTAAATGGAACAATAGTTTTTTCTATCGTGCATTGGATTCTGAAACCAGCTGCGTCCAACTCAATTTAAACTACATTCCTATCACTGTTAGTTTGCGAGTTACAACCCTTCAATGTTTCAGGGGCAGATACCACACGCTGTACATAATACATGGCTGTGTGGTGGTTGATGGATGTTATGGCGGTGGGAAGTTGATTTACATGAGATGTTCAAATGTGTGTCCATGTTTCTCAATGCATAATGCAATGCGCCGTCGAAAGGATCTGCGCACGAGATGTAACGTCGCCGGTGTGACGGAGCGACATGCGTCCTTGATGCGCCGTTTTAGATCATCTGCGGATGTGGGCGCAGTGACATAAACACGATCCTTTAGATATCCCCACAAAAAGAAACCTACTGGTGTTAAATCGGGCGACCTTGCGGGTCATGAATGAGGACCATGGCGCCCCAACCCCACTACACAGCCATGTATTATGTACAGCGTGTGGTATCTGCCCCTGAAACTTTGAAGTGGTGTAGCTCCCGAACTATCAGTGATAGGAATGTAGTTTAAATTGATTTGGACGCAGCTTGTTTCAACGATTCCAATACACGATAGAAAAAAACTATTGTTTCATTTTAAAAAATTATATCTTTGTGCTGTAACTCTTTGCAAAATGATACAATAAACTATGTTCATAGCTCCGCAGAAAGTGTAACATTTCTTGTGTTGACCTACCGCATTAAAATTTCCCGTCACCTATTATTTTATAAGTTACAGAGGCAAACACACTTAGTGATATATATATGCGTGTGTGTGTGTGTGTGTGTGTGTGTGTGTGTGTGAAGTTACATGCAGAGAGAGAGAGAGAGAGAATAGTAAAGACATGCACTAGGTTTTCTACTAGTCCTACTAACTGCTATCTACTCTACTGTGGCTACTTTCTATTTGCTACTTGAGGCCTCTATCTACATAACTCTATAGTTTTCTAAATTTTTTTACGCCAAACCAATCCTTATGTGATGGTCAATGACTCGGTCTCTGTTGCAGCTGGCATGCTCATCTGTAGGCTGGAAAGACTGCACTATGAGATATTGGTCTTTCTGACACTTGAAGTTAAACGTTTTATTCTCCGATTTCCTTCCACTAGAAATAGGCTACAATTTTGCTAGGGTGGCAATTGTTTTTGTTTTGATCTAAGGTTCTTGTTCTCCAGACTTGTCCACACACGAAACAGGTCTGTCCCACCGACTGGTGCCAACAGACAACAACACAACATAGAATCACTCCACAGGTGAACGTCCTAATCTCTCACCACAGATAGTCAATGCGCTCCTACACTCAGACTTCTAGGCACGAAACATCGGCAAAACCGTGACCCTGCACGGACAAAAACTAACGAAGACAAACGTCTACATGCTCCTACACGTGGACGAGAACACACAAAAGACATTGGCAATCACGCTCCTACACGTGGCCAGAAACTAACGCCTCGAAAATCAGATTGGACACCCTCGTCCGGAAGAACCAGATAAAAGTAATCATGGGACACATTGAACACGTTTTCCGTGCCGCTAGAGTGGTTGTTATATCAAATTATAAGATTGTGTATGTGATATTAAGTACAGAATACATCTGGATGCACACAAGCATTTTACTTCGAACACAATCGCATTTAGAGTGGAGTAAAAAAATCAACACGTCGTATAAACAATGAAACAACTTCAAAAAGTGACTGCCTTCCCTTGGCAGGATGTAACAGACACAAATTTCAAATTCTTCAACACCACAATCAATGACCACCTAATACAAAGCTCCCTCACGACAAATATAAGAGTGAAATACAAATTTAAACACATACATGATACACATAGATTATCTACTACTAACAATCTTCTTATATTTCTATTCGTGTTCCTAATATGTACTCATCTACTCAATCAAGGGCTTTATGTGGGACACATGATGTATTCCGAGCCTCTTTCCTGTCCTGATGGTCTGTAATTCTGCCGCACATGGATGAACCATTCTTCGTACACGGACTGGACCGTTGTGCACCGAGTGGAACTTATGGCACAGATGTTTCTGTTTATTTGAGAGTTTGAAACTCTTAACAAGAACTTTCTGATTCGGCTCGAATAACCTCGGTTTTGCGTTGCGGTCTGCAGCTAATTTTCGCTTCCTCCCGGCAGCTGATATGCGCTGGAGCGCCTTATCGACAATCATTTGATGTCGGAGCCTACGCTATGGAGGAAAATCAATCACCTCTCGTATGAGCTCTCTCGGCCGACCATTCTTCAGGACAGTTATGGGAGCTAACATCGTTGTGCTGTGCGGAATTTCATTAATGATCTCCTGAAAGTCTTTCACAAAAACGTTGGCGAACACACGCTTCCAATGTGCATTCACCGCGATGTCGCCAAACACGGACGCGACCATCATGATGCTGTAAATAGAACCTGGATTCATCCGAGGAAATGACGTTTTGACATTCGTGCACACAGGTTCGTGTTTGCGTACACCATCGCAGGCGCTCCTGTCAGTGATGCAGCGTCAAGGGTAACCGCAGCCATGGTATGCGAGCTGATAGGCCCTGCTGCTGCAAACGTCGTCGAACTGTTCGTTGTTGTATTACGAACGTCCCGTCTGTTGACTCATGACTCAGGGATCGAGACATGGCTGCACTATTCGTTACAGCCATGCGGATAACTCTACAACTTTCTTCTCTTAATTTTTTTCCGTAACTCGCACCGTTACAGATACATTTGCAAAAATAATGGCGATTTGACACTGCCTCTTGATTTTATGTATACCAGACGTTAGGAAATGTCACGTGACATTCCTCACCCGGAACTTTCTCCGGCATACGCCATCTTGCTCGCTGTATTTTATGATTTTCTTATTATAACTTCCGCTTTGTCATTTCAAAGTAGTGACGCACTGAAGGATTAACAAAAGCATCCGGTTCATAGTACGATAAATTATGATCTAGTGTCTAAAACTGTGCCACCCGCAGTGGCCGAGCAGTCTGCGGCGCACCAGTCACAGTCCTCGGGCATGGAAGTTTGTGTCGTCTTTAGTATAAGGTAGTTCATAAGTAGTTTGTAAGTTTAGGGACTGATGACCCGGCAGTTAAGCCCCTTAAGGTTAACAAACATTTGAACATTTTTTAGTTCTCGCCAATGTGACAGCAACAAATTTGTCTAGTCGAGAAAGTCCAGTGCCTCCTACTTTAGAGCCAGACCTCGCAGTACAATGTACTGTTGCGAGAAGCTGTTCTCTGCAATGAAGAGAATAAACTACAGCCGGCCGCAGTGGCCGAGCGGTCTGGGGCACCCCAGTTACCGTCTGCACGGCCGCTACGGTCGGGGGTTCGAATTTTCCCTGGGGCATGGATGTTTGTGTCGTCTTTAGTATAAGGTAGTGCATAAGTAGTTTGTAAGTTACGGAACTGATGACCCAGCAGTTAAGTCCCTTTAGCTTAACAAACATTTGAACATTTTTGAATAAACTACAAGGAAAGGTCATTGCTTCAGAACCCTACAATGAACAGTATGCTGAGCATAGCTGCACCAAACAAGATAACATCTGATATATGTTCACGTATGCCGAAAAAAAAAAAAAAAAAAGAAAAAAAGAAACAGCAATTTAAAGGACAAAAAAGTCGATAAAACTTTTGTAATTTGTAAAGCCGGCTCGTGATGTTACAGTCAGAGGCCGTCAAATGCGGCCTGGCACCCGCTCGTTCCCGCCAACGAGAGCGGCTAGCGAGACCGCCGTACTTGGGAGCCGTCAGTACCGATAACACTGTCTCGGAAGCGAGGCGACTCGGTACTGCCGACTGGCATGTAGGACAGCCGACAGCAGTGCGCATGCGCACGGTCAGACCCCCCCCCCCCCCCGCGCCGTAATTATTGCGTCCGTCCGGCACACGTCTACATTTTATAAGGCTGCGATCGCAGTGCCGGCCAGGCCGAGATGGAAGGAAGGGGGAAAATCCAAGTTCCGGTTTTCACGATGAAAAAAATGTTGACGGTATATAAGACCAATCGACAATGTTGTATCAATAAAGTTTTTCCTTACAAGCTTTGCCTTGTCTGTACAAAAAAGGCTTTTTTTTTTCTTTTCACCCGAGTTTTTAGTTTTGTAATGCTCCTCACTCGATTTTGATGAAAGTATACGACTAAAAAAATCTGCTTTTTGGACTCACAATAGTACATCATCTTAGCTTTCGAACGAATTATTCACCTTTTCATAATTCATAACAGTCGTTCTCAAATGACGCTATTTGTCAATGCGAGCACTTGATTTACAAATCGTGTATTGAAAAAGTTCGATAGCGAGTAGCTTAGTCTTCTATGCATTTTAGACCATACATTACAGCGAGTGAAATGGAGCTAAAAGAACACAGTAGTTTTTGAAATGGTATTCGCACTGGTATCTACCTCCTTTCACAAGTAATTGCGAGTTATCTGAGCGGCGTCATCCCGCGACCACAAGTCTACGAACACGGCGTGTGTTGAGTGTAGCGTGAAGCACTGCAGCGCCGAAAATATTATTTGCTGGCCACGTATGTTGGTCTCTCGTGATGTGTTAATAATCCATAACCAAAAAATAACTATATACAATTTTTCATGGGTGGCGACCGATTACAATGGACAATGATCTGCCATGGTTTTACGTAAGGTAATACTTTACTTAATGAAAGGTACACAACTAGTTTGTTGTGAACATCGTATAACTGATGGAAGACATATTTCGTGTTTAGAACTACAGGAGAAGAATAAATTAATGTAAACTGCGAATTTGCTGTTGATGGACTGAAATAAAATTCTACTTAATGATTTTATAGTTGGAGATGGCAAACGGAAGAAGCCCAAAAATATACTTACAGATTTATGCATCTACACCTAAGGTGACTATTACACCATTTATCCTTCTTTTAATTTTCACTTTTGTAACTCTCGGAAAATGTGCCACAATGTGAAACAATTTATATACAGTGTCTCACATAAAAACGCTATCCCTCACGCCCGAGACTAAAGTAGAAATGAATTAAGTAAAAAGGAGTTCAGGACAGTAAAGTTAAAGACATTTAGTTACGTCCTTATAAGGAAGGGGTACTGCAACTTATGACCATGGGGGTACGCGAGGTGTACCGGTTTTGCCGCGGTGGAGTAGCCGAGCGGTGTAAAGGGTCTCTCTGCGGAGCGCGCGGTTGCTCGCCGTGGAGGTTCGAGTCCTCCCTGGGGCAGGGGTGTGTGTGTGTGTTTGTCCTTAGGTTAGTTTCCCTAGGTTTAAGTAGTTTGTAAGCTACGGACTGATGACCACGCAGTTTGGTCAGATAGATTTACAAACATTTGAACTCGTGTACCGGTTTTATGTGGGGCATGATGTACTATGTTTCAATTCATTTCCAATTTCAAAGAATTCTACACGGTTCTTAGAATTTTTATTTATTTAATTTATTAGGAAGCTGTCTGATGGGAACTGATTTTCTATGAACACTTCCTGAATCACCTA
Source organism: Locusta migratoria (assembly GCA_026315105.1). Taxonomy (NCBI): domain Eukaryota; kingdom Metazoa; phylum Arthropoda; class Insecta; order Orthoptera; family Acrididae; genus Locusta; species Locusta migratoria. Next base: position 461,375,496 of record CM048755.1, read on the forward strand.
ATGACTATTTTCTTTGTCTCCATCATACTTTCATTTCGCCTTTTCTACTTTAAATGAAAGAAAAATGTGCAGATTTAGATTAGCCTCAGACACTGCAGATCAGTAAAGGATGAGAAGCAGGTGTCATTTTGTTTCATATTGTGATTTGTTTTTCCCTTCTTGGTGGGCGTGTGGCCAGCAACAAGGGATCATCACCCACCGTCAGTGGAAGATTAAAGGAAAGATAGGGGTGACCAATATTGTTCACTGCTATCTGCTTCAAGCCACCCAACAGTTAATTGACTTTGTTATTTTATGACTATTGTTTTCACACTCTACTGACTCATAGAATTATAAGCACATTAGAAATATGTGGTATTGACTCATCCCATTAATTTCGACTAACATTTAGGAGAGTTTTTCGTTTTGTGAACAACTAAGCATTTCTCAAATTTTTTATTCATATTAAAGAATTAATAGTAATATAATAAAAATAAACATATTTTCATAAGTGTAATTGAAAAAATATCATTCACAGAAGCTTCTGCTGAAAGTAGCCTGGAGACATGTGATACTTGTGCTGCACAAGCAACACCGTAGCCCAATCGGATCGTGCCGGCACTGACTTGCGCCAGGAATATTAAACATATCGAATGTTCACGTAAGCAAAGACTCTCCTAAATATTACGTCTAAATTCATGGGAGGAGTCAATTACCACCTATTTCTTATGTGCATAAGATTCTACGAGTCACTACAGTGGGAGAACAATAGTAATAAAATAACAAAATCAATGAACTGTTAGCTGGCTTGTTGAAGTAGACGGCAATCGATCTTCTGCTGACAGTGGGTGGGGATTCAAATCAAATGTTTGTAGAACTTATGGGACTTAACTACGGGTCATCAGTCCCTAATCTTACAAACTACTTATGAACTAGCTAAGATTAAGGACGGCACAAATATCCATGCCCGAGGGGGGATTCGGACCCCCCGACCGTATAGTGGCCGTGCAGACCGTGACTGGAGCCACAGAGTAACATATACAGAGGAGCATCCACCCCTAAACTACTGTCCTACACTACCCTCGTAGTTCCGTAAGATGCTAGCAGGTGTCAGGCGGTTCGCTGGCTTAGGGTGCCTCTCGCACGTCAGAGGGTAGCGTGGAGGGGAGGCTGAGGGGAGAGCTTGTGCCGCCTGCCACGAGGCCACGCCATGGCTGCGTCCAGCTTGCTGGCGTTTGAGGGGAGGTGGTGGTGGGGAGAGCCGCTACCTGCCGCCTGCTCTGGCCAGTTTAAAGGGCTGCTTCTGACCGCAGCGCCATCATGGGACATCTTACGGAACTGCTGGAAACCCTCCCTCCCCGCACCCCTGAGCGTAGGACCGGGCCCTTTCGAAGGTTTCCCGTCTGTATATATTTGTCTGTGCTGGAGCGCCTCAGTCCCCGCGGCCACCGCGGCCGGCTGGGTGGGGATTCCTTATTGCTGGGGACAAGGTTCCCCCCCCCTCCTCTCACGAAAAAACAAGTGACACATTCCTTTACTGACCTGTCCTGCAGTGTCTGGGACTAAAGTAAACTAGCGTATGTAGAAATTTCGAAATTACCATCCTGCAGACAAAGAAAATTGTCTTCAAATGATTCAGCAAAATGTTTGTAGAAACGTTGTTCCTCTCAGACAGGTTCCTAAAAGCAACTTAGTTCATTCTTACTTTAATCTCAGACGTGAAGGCACCGCATTTATGTGGGACACGCGATGTACAACTTGTAGAAATTTTCAGCAATCAGTCGTAAAAATATTTATTTATTGGCAGAGCTAGATTTCGACCACTTTGTGGTCATTCACAATGCTTAAAAAAACAATTAAAATACTTAAAACATCTCGACTCACATGTTGGAGGTTGCGTTCGTACTGATCTGCCAATCTATAAATGTGAATGTCTGTTCGGTGTACGTTTATCACGTCTGAACCACAAGACATAAAAAGCTACAATTTTGTACAGTTACTAATGTCTACCCAGAGAAGGCTTTAGACACCGTTTTATTGCGATTGGATAGCTATTTATCTATATATGTTAATGTGAATGTCTGTTCGGTGTACGCTTATCACGTCCGAACGCCAAGATACAAACTCTTAAATATTTGTACAGTTACTAATTTATACCTGAGGAACATTTAGGCACGGTTTTATAGCGATCTGATATTTAGTAATTTGAAGAACATAACGCGAAATGCGGAACAATAATTACTCTTTGAAAATTATATTTACTCTTTGAAAATGGTTTAATTGGTGCATTGTTGCTTGAGGGTTGATAATGATAAAAGTGTGGAGTATTTGGGATGGAAAGTTATCGGTATATATAAAATTCTATGTGTGTGTGTGTGTTAATATTTCGCTCTGCAGCAAAAACTACAGAACGAAAACGAATGGTCTGCGTGTAATTGTTGTTCGAAGTCTCCCGTTGTACACCATAGCAGTTCCATGCCGATAGCTTTAAGGGGTGGAAGATATGGAGGTTGAAAGTCGTCAAATTATTAAAAAAAAATCAGACTGAAGGCCAGCGATGACGTTTGCCACTCTATAGCAGAAAGGTTACATACAGCGAAACGTGATGGCACAGACCATATCTTTGGTCTATACGTGCTACAATGTCTTCAGCTCTTTCTTTGTAAGGATAAGCATACGAATAAGGAAATATAAGAATAAATAAATAAAGCAGTAATAAAGAAATTTCTTTTAATACATCACTTTAAAAAAAATAGATTTGACGTTTCGCGCATTACATCAAGTTATCGATCTGTGATATTATACAATCATTATTGTTGAATTTCGTGATTGGGTTCTTCGAAACGAGTGTGCATTTTTTCGTGTGATTTGATCTACACTACTTACTTTTCTGTTAAACGGCAAGTGCATAGACTTCTGCAATCTGATAGGAATATTTTTAGTTCCGCTTTATCAGCGACATTTCCTCAAAAAAGAGTGAAATTAATAACATTAATTGTTATTTAAACTTTGTAGATAAATGTGCATTGCGTTACTTTAAAAATATTACAACAGTATATCTTCTTTTAATAGATCACACTCAGACAACTAGCCTCGGAAAAGGAAAACGTCATTATTTCTTATATATTCTCCGATAATGATATTAAAAAAAGGGAGATTGACAGAGAGAGAAGGTATAGGAGAAGTACTAACTCAAGGCAGGAATAAATTAATACCTGGGCAACGCTGGGTTTTCAGCTAGAAAATAAATATTTTAAGACTGTTTGCTGAAAATTTCTACAAGTCAAATACAGTCATTGAGCACAAGTTCCATCATGGAATCAAGTCCGATATATAACTATTTTCACCTTGTGGTACCACATTTTCTGAAAGCAACAAAAGATTTTTTTAAAAAAAAGGTATATATTTTGTATTAGGTGTAGATGGAACTATAAATATAAGTGTTTTGGGCTTTTTCTTCAACTAAAAAGCCGTTAACTGTAACGTCAGAAAATTTTATATCAGTCCATCAACAGCAGAGTCGAAGTTTACATTTATTTGTTCTTATTTTCTAGTTCCAAACACGAAATATATATTCCAGGTAGTAAAAAAAAACAGATGTATGCCACTCATAAAATCGAGTTGATGTAGCCGGCCGCGGTGGCCGAGGGGACTGAGACGCTTCAAAATGTTCAAATGTTTGTAAATCTATCGGACCAAACTGCGTGGTCATCAGTCCGTAGCTTACAAACTACTTAAACCTAGGTAAACTAACCTACGGACAAACACACACACACACACACACACACACACACACCCATGCACCAGGGAGGACTCGAACCTCCACGGCGAGCAACCGCACGCTCCGCAGCGAGGCGCTTTAGACCGCTCGGCTACTCCACCGCGGCTGAGGCGCTTCAGTCACGGTCTGCACGGCCACTACGGTCGGGGGTTCGAATCCCCCCTCGGGCATGGCTATTTGTGCCGTCCTTAGTTGTAGCTAGTTCATAAGTAGTTTGTAAGTTTGGGGACTGATGACCCCGTAGTTAAGTCCCATAGACTCTACAAACATTTGAACATTTGATCTGATGTAAAACCGTAGGAGATCGATGTCCATTGGAATCGCTCGCCACCCAAGAAAATACGGTCATATTTGTTTACTGGTTACGGATCATTAACACATCACGAGGGACCGTCAAACGTAGTCAGAAGTTCAAATTTTTCGGTACTGCAACGCTTCACGCTCCGCTCAACAGCCGCCGAGTTCGTAGGCTTGGAATCGCGGCATGACGCCGCTCAGATAACTCGCAATTACTTGTGAAAGGAGATAGACGTCAGTGCGACTACCATTTCAAAAACATTTTTGTTGTTTTAGCTCCATTTCACTCGCTTTAATGTACGGTCTAAAATGCAGAGAACAGTAAGTTGCCCGCTATCGAACTTTTTTAATACACGATTTGTAAATAAAGTGCACATACTTGACAAATAGCGTTATTTGAAAACGACTGATACGAATTACGAAAAGGTGAATGTTTCATTCGAAACGTAAGCTGTTTCACTACAATGTGTCCAAAAATAAGATTTTTTAACCGCATAGTTTTATCAAAATCGAGTGAGGAGCGTTACGGAACTAAAAAAACTCCAGCGGAATGAAAAGTAGACTTTTTATTTTTTCACAGGCAAGGCAAAGCTTGTAAGGAAAAAATAATTTCATAAAATGATGTAGCGTGGTCTTGTATACCGTGAACAATTTTTAGAACATGAAAATCGAAAAAGTGTATTTTCCCCTTTTTTCGTCTCTGCCATGCCCGGTGCGCTGTGTGAACACGCAGCCGGTGGCGTGCGCCGACTAGGCTGAGGCGGCTCAGCTCGGCCCGGCGTGAACCCGGGACTCGGGAGCACCGTGACTCGCCTAGGGATGGGAAATACCGACCGGTTAAAACCGATACCGGTATTTTAGTTTTGAATAACCGGTTTTTTTCGGTATTTCTTTGGTTTCGGTTGTAACCGGTATTTTTTAGTTATTGCCAAGAACCGGGTAAAAAACCGGTACGGCTACTTCCTGTAGTAGTGGTTCAAAATGTGTTTTTTGTAAGTAATTTAAAAAAAATTAAAACTAGTAGACTGTAATATTTAGGGCTATTCCTAAAATTTCCACTGCTGTGAAATATTAGGTCATCTCATAAACTAAGAAAAGAGATTAATGATAATTTAAGAACAATCCCGGCAGTCAGAAAAGCGTGGCATAAGAACTTAAGAATAGGTGCAGCTATTGAGGCATCGATGCACCTGTTGCCGTGTGGCGTGGCCTATTAGACGATGCCCGTGCCCCGGCAGTGTAAGAGACTTGCCTCCGTCTGGTCATGCGGCAGTTCCTTGCTGTCGTCGCCAGACATCGGTTGTATCTGAAATGGCACCATCCCGAGTGTGGAAGTACTTCAAGAAGTTTGGGAGCAGTGAGGTACAGTGCTCCATTTGCTTTAAAAAGCTGAAAACGGGTGGAGGTACTACAAACATGCTGTCATTTACGGAGAAAGCATCCAAAATGTTCCTTGGAAAAGAAGGTAAATTCGATTCATTTACCTATTATGTAAGTGATGTACTCTAAGCTTGGAATTACAACTTTTAATGTATTATCATATTGTTATGCTAACAAGTTTTATTAATGTGATTCCTTGAAAGACAGGGGCTTTTTTAATAACCAATATGGCTTTAGGTAACATTGATCATGTAGTGCCTCGCGAGGTAGCCGTGTGGTCTGACGCTCCATGTCACGGATTGTGCGGCTGCTCCAGTCGGAGGTTCGAGTCCTCCCTCCTCCCTCGGACATGGGTCATATGTTGTCCTTAGCGTAAGTTAGTTTAAGTTAGATTGTTTGTAAGTCTAGGGACCGATGACCTAAGCATTTAGGTCTCATAAGAACTCGCACCCATTTGAACATTCTTTGATCAAGTGGTACAGAGCTTTCATAGTACAATTTGCGTAAATTTACACTGACAACAATCCTACTGTTAGTTGGAACTGTGATTTTATTTTTCGAAATACTTCTGCAGCACTGATTGAAGTTTATTTAGTGACTGTAACTTATATATATTGTGTATATAACGAGATATTCGTATGCGCTGGCTCACAAGTCCAACTTACGGAGTGGTTGGCTCAATATTCGCAACTGCCGGATGGAAATACTAGGCCAGTAAATCTGTATGCTTCGTATATCGTCTTCTACGGACTCCTGGCTAGGCTTACACACGCTCAAGAAGGCGTAGTATTGGGAGGGGATCTTGCAAAATATGGAAAGACTAGTGATTTGTCGTATACCGTAAATTTACCTAAATATTAACTAAATTTCGTAAGTTTCGGTTTCGACCGAAACTAGAAGAACTGTTTCTGTTTCGGCCGCAAAATATGTTTCGGTCGAACTCGTTGTGTTGTTGTTGTGGTCTTCAGTCCAGAGACTGGTTTGATGCAGCTCTCCACCCTACTCTATCCTGAGCAAGCCTTTTCATCTCCTCATAAGAACGACAACCCACATCCACTTGAATCTGCTTACTATACGCGTCTCTTGGTCTCCCTCTGCGATTTTTACCCCACACACTTCCCTCCAACGCTAAATTCAAAATTCCTTGATGTCTAACAATGTGTCCTACCAATCTATCCCTTCTTTTAGTCAAGGTATGCCAGAAATTTCTTTTCTCCCCAATTCGGTTCAGTACCTCCTCATTAGTTACGTGATCCACCCACCTAATCTTCAGCATTCTTCGGTAGCACCACATTTCAAAAGCCTCTATCCTCTTTCTGTCCACACTGCTTATCGTCCATGTTTCACTACCATACAAGGCAACACTCCATACAAATGCCTTCAGAAAGGACTTCCTTAGGCTTAAATCAATATTCGATGTTAACAAATTTCTCTTTTTCAAGAACGCTTTTCTTTCATTGCCATTCTGCATTTTATATCATCTGTACTGCGACCATCATTTGTTATTTTACTGCCCAAGTAACAAAACTCATCTACCTCCTTTATTGTTTCGTTACCTAATCTAATTCCTTCAGCATCACCCGATTTTCTTACACTGCACTCCATTACCCTAGTTTTACTTTTGTTAATGTTCATCTTATATGCACCTTTCAGCACACTGTCCATTCCGTTCAATTGCTCTTCCAGGTCCTTTGCTGTATCTGACATAATTACTATGTCGTCGGCAAAACGCAATGTTTTTAATTCTTCACCCTGAACTTTAATTCCTTCTCCAAATTTCTCCTTGCTTTCCTTTATAGCTTGCTCATTGTACAAATTGAACAACATTGGGGAAAGGCTACAACCCTGTCTTACTCCCTTTCCAACCACTGCATCCCTTTCATGCCCTTCAACTCTGACAACCGCTGTCTGGCTTTTGTACAAGTTGTAAATAACCTTACGCTCCCTATATTTTACTCCTGCTTGCTTCAGAACTTTAAAGAGTTTATTCCAATCAACATTGTCAAAAGCCTTCTCCAAATCTACAAAAGCTAGAAATGTTGGTTTGCCTTTTCTTAATCTATCTTCTAGGATAAGCCGTAAAGTGAGTATTGCCTCCCGTGTTCCTACATTTCTCCTGAACCGAAACTGATCTTCCCCGAGGTCGGCTTCTACCAGCTTTTCCATCCTTCTGTATATAATTCGTGTTAATATTTTGCAACCATGACTTATTAAACTAATAGTTCTATAGTTTTCACACCTGTCTGCATCCGCTTTCTTTGGAATGGGGATTATAACATTTTTCTTAAAGTCTGAGGGTACTTCACCTGTCTCATACATCTTACACACAATGTGAAACAATTTTGTCATGGCTGGTTCTCCCAGAGACTTCAGTAGCTCTGACGGGATATCATCTACTCCAGGGGCCTTGTTTCGACTTAGATCTTTCAGTGCTCTGTCAAATTCATCTCTCAGTATAGTATCTCCTATTTCATCAGCATCTACATCCTCTTCCCTTCCTACAATAGTGTCTCGAAGTTCATTTCCTTTGTAGAGCCCCTCTATATACTCTTTCCACCTTTCAGCTTTCCCTTCTTTGCTGAGAACTGGTTTTCCATCAGTGTCCTTGATATTCATTTTTCTTATCTCGAAATGTTTCTTTTATTTTCCTGTAGGCTGTATCTATTTTTCCCCTATTTATACATTCTTCTACATCCTTGCATTTGCCTTCTAGCCATTCCTGCTTAGCCATTTTGCACTTCCTGACAATCTCATTTCTTAGTCGTCTGTACTCCATTTTGCCTGTTTCATTTACTGCATTTTTATACTTTCTCCTTTCATCGATTAAATTTAGTATCTCCTGTGATATCCAAGGATTCTTTGTAGGTCTTGCCTTCCTACCTATTTTGTCCTCTGCTGCCTTCACTATTTCATCTCTCAATTTTACCCATTCCTCCTCAACTGTTTTATTTTCCCCTGTTTCTGTCAATTGTTGCCTAAAGCTCCCTCTGAAATTCTTAAGAACTTCAGGTTCCTTCAATTTATCTAGGTCCCATCTCCTTATTTTCCTACCTTTCTGTAGTTTCTTCAGTTTCAGCCTACAGTTCATAACCAACAAGTTACGGTCAGAGTCTATGTCTGCCCCTGGGTATGTCCTACACTTCAAAACCTGTTTCCTAAATCTATGTCTTACCATTATAAAATCTATCTGATATCTCCCGGTGTCTCCTGGTCTTTTCCACGTATACAACCTTCTTTTGTGATTTTTAATCCAGGTGTTTGTTCTAACTAAATTATTTTCTGCGCAAAATTCTACCAGGCGGCTTCCTCTTTCATTCCTTTTGCCCAGACCATATTCACCCACTATCTTCCCTTCCCTTCCTTGTCCTACTACCGAATTCCAGTCTCCCATAACAATTAAGTTTTCCTCTCCCTTAATTGTCTGAATAATTTCCTTTAGCTCCTCATATATTTCTTAGATCTCCTCATCATCGGCAGAGCTAGTTGGCATATAAACCTGTACTACTGTTGTCGGTGTTGGCTTCGTATCTATGTTGACAATGATAATGCGATCACTGTGCTGGTCATAGTAGTTTACCCGCATTCCTATTTTCTTATTCATTATCAATCCTACTCCTGTGATACCCCCAACTGATTTTGTATTTATAATCCTGTACTCACCTGACCAGAAATCCTGTTCATCCTGCCACCGAACTTCACTAATCCCCACTATATCTAACTTCAACCTATCCATTTCCCTTTTTAAATTTTCTAATTTTCCTACTCGATTAAGGGATCTAACATTCCACGCTCCGACCCGTAGAATGCGAGTATTGTCTTTCCTGATGATCACATCCTCCTGAGTAGTCCCCGCCCGGAGATCCGAATGGGGGACTATTTTACCTCCGGAATATTTTACCCGAGAGGATGCCATCATCATATGTTCATACAGTAGAGCTGCATGTCCTCGGGAAAAATAACGGCTGTAGTTTCCCCTTGCTTTCAGCCGTTCGCAGTAGCTATGTGGCAAAGCCACATTAGTTGATGTTACAAGGCCAGCTCAGTCAATCATCCAGACTGTTGCCCCTGTAACTACTGAATAGGCTGCTGCCCCTCTTCAGGAACCACACGTTTGTCTGGCCTCTCCACAGATACCCCTCCGCTGTGGTTGCACCTACGGTACGGCTATCTGTATCGTTGAGGCACGCAAGCCACCCCACCTCGGCAATGTCTGTGGTTCATGGGAGTGGGGTCGAACTCTACTGGAAATAATAGCAATAAAAAACCGAAAACCGGTTATTTTAAAAAACCGGTTATCTTGAGCAATTTTTACGGTGCGATTAAACTGGAGATGAAAAGAACCGGTATAACCGAAAACCGGTTGTTTGAGCGATAACCGCCATCCCTAGACACGCTCCGTCCCGAATCGTCTTTCTCTCGACAGTGTGACGTCATCGCTGGCCCTCTACCCGCCGTCAGCCGTCGAGAGCGAGCCGCGAGCGGGAGTGGCGGCCGTTTTGACCGGCTCTAGTTACAGTCTTGTCGCCTTAAATTAGTAATTCTGACTTAATGCGCGCAGAATAAAATAAATAAATAAACTACAGCTTTTTTTTTTTTTTTTAAGGAAGAAAATTCGTTCCCTATTTACTGGCACTGTCTTCCTAAACTGAAAACCTTAAATATGTGTCATTTCTTGTCATAATTGCTGGATCAACAGATAGAATACTTATTGTCGCCACGGTTGAGCGAATTACTATATGTGAACATTTAAGACAGGTGTCGTTTGGTAAGTGTAGATATTGGCAATTAAGATGATGTGTTACTGATTTGCCTGAAGTAAGCTATTATACCTAAACGCAAAAGTACCATTTCTTGAAATTTAATGAAAAGCGTACTTTTCTCGTAGACAGGCATCAGTTATGAAGTTCATTATAAAATTTATGTTGTCATAATTACGATTAACATGGGGGAAACGTGGATGAAAATATATCAGTCAACCATAATGTGGCTTCTTTTGATACGGCCGCGGTGGAGTAGCCGAGCGCCGGCCGCGGTGGCCGAGGTGACTGAGGCGCTTCAGTCACGGTCTGCACGGCCACTACGGTCGGGGGTTCGAATCTCCCCTCGGGCATGGATATTTGTGCCGTCCTTAGGATTAGCTAGTTCATAAGTAGTTTGTAAGTTTAGGGAGTGATGACCCCGTAGTTAAGTCCAATAAGCTATACAAACATTTGAACATTTTGAACAAGTGATGCGAAAATTCGTTGTACAATTCATAAGAAATACTCCTTACGTTGGTTCCATGTAATAGGCATTTAAAAATGTAATATTATGCCACCATAAATATGCTTTATTAAATTCCAGTCATGAAACCAAATCGTTGATATTCAGGAACACAAGGGCTTTTACATCAATTATAATAAAGAAACATCATCGCTGAGGACTGAGGACGTGTCGCGTGTCCGGCATTTTCGTGGAGAAAAGTGCCAGTCTCAGTTGCAGGTTAGCTATTTCAGAATCAATTGTTCCTGTGGCGGAAATTGCAGTGCGTCTCCGCTTTCTCGTGACGTCACGACCCAGCCGGCTGCGTCGCCTGCACTCCCGCTCGCCGCAGCCACAGCCGTGTCCGCATTCAACAGCAGCTGACGGCGCCTCGTGAGAAGGTGATTCAAAATGTTCAAATGTTTGTATAGCTTATGGGACTTAACTACGGGGTCATCAGTCGCTAAACTTAAAAACTACTTATAAACTAGCTAATACTAAGGACGGCACAAATATCCATGCCCGAGGGGGATTCGAACCCCCGACCGTAGTGGCCGTGCAGACCGTGACTGACGCGCCGCAGACTGCTCGGCCACCGCGGCCGGCGCCTTGGCTCCTAAAAGGGTTTCTGGCACTCTTATCAATTAATTAGTGCTATTTTATGCAACGTTTAGAATTGTGCAGATGTAGGAGTGCTCCCTCTAAGATGTGCCTTTGTTCTATTTCGTGCCGGCCGCGGTGACCGAGGAGACTGAGGCGCTCCAGTCATGGTCTGCACGGTCACTACGGTCGGGGGTTCGAATCCCCCCTCGGTCATGGATATTTGTGCCGTCTTTAGTATAAGGTAGTTGATAAGTAGTTTGTAAGTTTAGGGACTGATGACCCCGTAGTTAAGTCCCATAAGCTTAACAAAAATTTGAACATTTGAATTTCTATTTCGTGTACATGCCGTGAAGTACGTACCAACGACTTGCTTTTCTGAAGCATTTGCACAACAACGGGGGGGGGGGGGGGGGAGGGGGCATATTGTGATAATGAATATTCTAAACAACGTGCAGATACTGGTAGTTTCATATATAAATGGAGTCCTAGATTTATGTGACAACTGTCGTACCTTAATGAAACGGAAGGGAAGTGTATACATTACAACATGTTATGTTTCCTTTCTCCTAAGCAATTATTCACTATTAATGGAATATGTTGTAAGTCATTAATTAGAATGAATGCGTCTACTCAAATGTATGTCTTTGGCATGGTTGCTAACGACACTTTTAACGTAGATTGTATTTCCTTTTCTGTAGTTCAGATATGAATTTGTTCATGTTACTTTGTTCGGCGCTAAAATAAAGAGCAAACAAACTGTTTCAAACTGTGTCTACGTTTTCATTTACAGCTAAAATAAGAAGCGGAGTAAGTGTGTTAATACCGAATTCCACAAAGCTCTAGTACTTAATCTACTATTATCATTACGTCAAATAATGTTCAATTTTTTGTAGTGCTTATGGGACTTAAACTACGGGGTCATCAGTCCCTAAACTTACAAACTACTTATGAACTAGCTAATACTAAGGACGGCACAAATGTCCATGCCCGAGGGGGATTCGAAACCCCCGATCATTACGACATTTGCAACAGTCATTATAACAGTATCACCCCAGTTTATGTACACGTGACAAAGCCTATGACTGCAATTTGTTGGTATGTATTTCATGATATGTTCACAAAATAGTAGAAATGCCCTTTTAAAAAAGAACGCTGTTGCCTTTGAACAACTCAGAATTTTGCAGGATATAGTGGTGTTTAATTATCAAGAGTATACGGAAACGTTTCAAGAAATGAGATGAAAAACAAATGCCAGTGGCGGGTTTTTATTTCCTTTTATTTTTACTTTTTTTATATTTTTTCGTTCTTCAGGTAGGTCGATGCTTTGCGGTAATTTTTCTTTATTTTCATTGGTTCTTCGGTTTGATCGGTCTTTTGTGGACGTTGGTTTATTTTGTTTAATTTTGATCGTTTCGTCACAGAGGGAGTCGAGCAATGTGACCGAACACACTGAGCTATCACGCCGGCAATCCTCTGACCAACCGCTCTGAGCTACGGCGTCCTGCAAGTTTGGAACCACCATCTAAGATGTTCGTGCATCACATACTAATTCGCTGCCCATTACGCAACGGCGAACAGCTGCGAGAGTAATCCGTAATTCTCGTACCATCGATGGCAGGTGTTATCTGATATCATGACATTTTTAGACATTAGATTGTAATTCATTGTCATAACAACGACGTGATTTTCGTAACTGTCAGTGCGTCATTGCTTTGAAATGACAACGCTTGAGTAATAATAAGAAAATCATCCAAGACAGAAAGCAACATGGCGTATACAAAATAGAGTTTCGAGCACGGTTTCGGGCGAGGGATGTCACGTGACTGATTTCCGAACGCCAAATGTACGCCGTCTTCCATCCAGGCTCTAGTCACTCGTCCGAATGACAAATGTACGTTACTTTCCTTCCGGACTATAGTCATTCATGACCAGTATAGGCAAAGAAAACAAACTTTGAACCAACTAGCAAGGCAAGACATGTGATAATATTTTAACGGAAAAATATAATGAAAATGTGGGAGAGATATTAACACAATAGTTTAAAGAGGTAAAGTTAAAAAAAAAAGAGTATATTTGTCAAAGCTATGCTATAATATCAAATAATTTTGGCTACTTCATAAAATACGGTCAGACAGAATATAAAACGTAAGTCGGCCCTAAAACACGCAAGTTTTAGTTCTGATATTTGCTACTGCAGAGGTAAAGTGGAACAAGTGAACTTCCCACCAGTATTGAAACATAAATTGAGTGAGTTGTTTAGTAACTGTGGAGTTGCTAGTAACAACCATTATGAGCAACTTCAAGTTCGTTCTAATTTTCGAACCTGTCTTTAGGATATTTTCAGGATGTAATCATTCAAGTTTCTCTCCTTAGACATGAACACCTGTAGAATGATGCAATCCCAGTCACATTTTATACCTGACACTCACACCTTTCATTGCGATAGTACAAAAACCTATGAATCCCTCGTGGGAGTTCGCTCTGGAAGATTATCAGTACTATTCTCATTGTACTTGCTCTAACTTGAATGCCAAATTAGAACTACCTAAGTTCACAATTTATTAACTACATCATTCTAAGGACGGACTCAAATGTCAGTACCATTTTCTGTCTGCATTATTATTTAAAACATGGCCTACTTAATTATGTAAAACACATTACTAACAATGTTTATCAGCCAGTGCCTATACTTGTTGTTTACTGACAGCTTAATGGTCATATTAAGAACGACGTGCCGGCCGCGGTGGCCGAGGGGTCTGAGGCGCTCCAGTCACGGTCTGCACGACCACTACGGTCGGGGGTTCGAATCCTCGGGCATGGATATTTGTTCCGTCCTTAGTATTAGTTAGTTCATAAGTAGTTTGTAAGTGTAGGGACTGATGACCCCGTAGTTAAGTCCCTTAAGCTTTACAAACATTTGAATAACGACGTGTATTGTTAATTTGTTGGAATATGTGTTTGGAAGGCCGTAAACTCCACAAAATACCTAGGAATTACTATTAATTCAGACTTAAATCGGAAAGAACACGTAGATAACGTCGTGGGAAAGGCGAACCAGAGACTGCGTTTTATTGACAGAACCCTTAAAACATGTAACAGAACTACAAAAGAAACTGCACACACTACGCTTGTCCGTCAATTTTTGGAATATTGCTGCCCATTGTGGGATCCTTATCAGGTGGGTTTGAGGAAGGACATCGAAAGAGTCCAAAGAAGGGCAGCTCGTTTCGTATTGTCACGATACAGGGGAGACAACGTTACGGAAATGATACAGGATCTGGGATGGGAATCATTACAACAACGGCGCTTATCGCTGTGGCGTGGGCTACTTACGAAACTCAAATCGCCAACATTCTCATCCGAATGCGAAAATATATTGTTGACTCCCACCTACATAGGTAGAAATGATCATCAGAATAAAATACGAGAAATCAGAGGTCGAACGGAGAGATGCAGGTGTTCTTTCTTCCCGCGCGCTATTCGAGAATGGAATGGGAGATAAATAGTGTAATGGTGGTTCGATGAACCCTCTGCCAGGCACTTAAATGTGATTTGCAGAGTATCCCATGTAGATGTAGATGTAGAGCCATGTTGGAGAACGACACGCCACCTTCCCGGTGTGAGCCGCAGTCGTGTGCTGCCGCCGCCGTGCTGTCACGTTAGGCTCCCAAACAGTGGTGCTGGCCACCCCGCACCCCTCCTGCCTGCAACACGAGCTGCCCCTTATTCTCCCTCTCCCAGATAACGCTCCCCACCCGCCAAGCGAATCCGACGTTGCTCTCTCACCCCTTCCCTACCGTGCCAATCTCTACCATTGTAATGTCACACATCTACGTACGCACTTCTGTGAGCTTGGAAAATACTGTATTCGCGTCGGAGTTTGCGTATTCTGAAACTGTTAGTACGAAAGCTTGAACGATTAACCATATACTGGTGTGTTAGCCAATAAGCTCTAATTGATTTACGAGGGGACTGAGGCGCGTCAGTCACGGTCTGCACGGCTACTACGGTTGGGGGTTCGAATCCCCCCTCGGGCATGGATATTTGTGCCGTCCTTAGTTGTAAGTAGTTTGTAAGTTTAGGGACTGATGACCCCGTAGTTAAGTCCCTTAAGCTTAACAAACATTTGAACATTTTTTTTTTTTTTTTTTTTTTCATTTTTGAACATTTACGAGCCGATCATTGAATCCAACGTCGGGGAAGATCAGTTTGGATTTAGGAGAAATGTAGGAACACGGGAGGCAATACTCACATTACGACTTCTTTTAGAAGGAAAAACCTATGTTTTTAGTGTTTGTCGATTTGGAAATAGCTTCTGACAATGTCGACTGGAATACACTCTTCGATGTTCTGAAGGTAGCAGGGATAAAATATATGGAGCGAAGAGTTATATTCAACCTATACAAAAACCAGACAGCGGTTATTAGAGTCGAAGAGCAAGAAAAGGACGCAGAGGTTGGGAAGGGAGTAAGTCAGGGTTGTAGCCTTTCCCCAATGTTGTTCAATCTGTACATGGAGCAGGCAGTGAAGGAATGGAAGGAGAAATTTGGAGAGGGCATTAAAGTGCAGGGAGAAGAAGTAAAAACATTCCGGTTTGCCGATGACATAGTAATTCTGTCAGAGACCGCAAAAGATCTGGAAGCGCAGTTGAATGGGATGGACAGTGTCTTGAAAGGAAGATATAAGATGAACATTAACAAGAGTAAAACGAAGGTAATGGAATGGAATGTCAGAAAATCAGGCGATGCTGAAGGAATGAGATTCGGTAATGAGACAATAAAATTAGTAGATAAATGTTGTTATTGGGTAGCAAGATAAGTTCTGATGGCCGAAGTAAAGAAGACATAAAATGCAGAATGGCTGTGGGAAGAAAAGCGTTTCTAAAGAAGCGAAACTTGTTAACATCCAGGAAGTCCTTTCTGAAAGCATTTGTCTGGAGTGTAGCATTGTATGGCAGTGAAACGTGGACGATAGGGAGTTCTGATAAAAAGATGATAGAAGCTTTTGAAATACCGTGCTACAGACAAATAATGAAAATTAGATGGGTAGATCACGTGACTAATGAGGAGGTGCTTAACCGAATAGGGGAGAAAAGGAGTTTCTGGCATATACTGAAAGAGAAGGGATAGATTGGATGGACACATTCTAAGACATCAAGGAATTGTCAACTTAGCGTTAGAAGGAAGCGTGTGGGGTAAAAATCGTAGAGGGAGACCGAGTGACGAATATAGTAAGCAGATTCAAAAGGATGTAGGTTGCCGAACGTATTCTCAGATGAAGAGACTTGCACGGGACAGGGTAACGTGGAGAGCTGCATCAAACCAGTCTGCGGACTGAAGACCACAACAACAACAACATTAGCAAGCACAGGCAACTAGAATCGAATACCAGTCGTGGATACCGAGATAGCCGCGGTGGAGTAGCCGAGCGGTCTAAAGATGGCATTTAGCCGTGGTCGTGAGCGGGTCGGCTCGGCTTGCCGAGTTGCTCCGCTAGCGTGTGTTTGTTTACTTCCGCGTCGCGTCGCGCCGTAGCGTATTAAGTCTTGTGTCCGTCTTCCGCGAACATCATGGCGCATACATATCGCCGAGCGACCCTTAAAGTCTCCTTTCTTGCCGATCACGTGCGACCCCGTGCTCGTGAAGTTGAAACGTTCATACGTGAAGAAATTCGTTTAGATCCTCGTGATGTTGTTGGTATCCACTTTTCGATCACGAGCAGTGTCGTTTATATTAAAATGACGAATGCCGAGGTGTGTCAGGACGTTATTCGCAGACATGTCAATGGTCTTAAGTTCAAATATTCTGATGGACACGTAGGAGAGGTGTCACTCGAAGTTGCAGAGTACGGTCTTCGTACGATTCGAATATTTGAACTTCCTCTTGAACTCTCACAGGAAGTCGTCGTCTCGGCTTTCGAACCATACGGTAAAGTTATCGGTTACCTAGAAGAAAAATGGCAAACCTTCAGCACATACCGTTTTCTCAATGGTGTGCGACAGGTAAAAATTGAATTAAAGAGACACGTGCCGTCGTATTTAACAATTGGTGGAGTGCGAGCCATAATTATGTACGATGGTCAACCCCGAACTTGTTCAGGCTGCGGCCAGGAAGGCCACATCAGATCAGAATGCATGCAACGGCGCATTGTACAGACGCCGATCGGAGAAGAAGTAGCCCCAGCTGTGACCACACCACTCCCTGTCCCCTATGCCACAGTCGTCCATGATGCGAGTGCTACTTCTCAAGTAATTTCTCATCTGTCCCCGACATCCACACGGGATACGGCAGATACCGAAGAGAAACCTCCCTCAACGCCGCCAATGTCAGATCTTGCACAGTCGACTCTTCCGAGTACAGTGGACGCTCCTGTGGCTCCGATGCAAGTTGATCTGGGAGTTGTGCCTACCTCTGCCTTCCTAGAGACTGGTCCGGTGACTGATGACAGCCGCCCACCGTCGGATACTGAACAACACGTTCGTAAACAACGATCGCCAAGGAAGAGGAAGAAACGCAGCCGTACTTCTTCTGATGACTCTCCTTTTAGAATGGATACCAGAAATGCTGACGAGGAAGACATCGAGCAGCTGACCGATGGAAAGGTGTCTGATGCAGATGGCGCGCCCCAGGCGCCTTCCATGTACGCTCCCTCGTCCGTACAGCCGCTGACTCCAGCACAGGTGGCTGATGACGTACACTCTATGACAAAAAACCTGGCCGCCGGCCGGCCGCCGCTGAGCCTAAGTCCGAGCCGATCGCGACATGGGACAATAAAAGTGGCCGCGCTGATTCGCTCTAAGTCCGCCTATCTGCACAATCTGGCAACACTGTAGACTGCAGGAGTTCATACAGTACTTCTTGTGTGCAGTTAGAAGATAACTGGGTCAGCTCCCTGCTTGGTCTTGCGGTAAAGTGCGCGACTTGCATCTTCAGTATTAGCGATCGAAACCGACTGTTGACAAAAATTTTAAATTCACGTCACTCGTTCATGCTCATGTCCCATGTGTAAGGGGAGCATATGTGTAACGTATTTCACTTTTTGGTACTCTGGTAATAGCATTTCGGCCCAATATCATTGCCATCTCTGGCAGCAGCACTCGGCACAGCTCTCCGCGGCCCATATACCTCGCCGGCAGCAACGGTGGGGGCGCTACACAGCGCTGCCTCGCCCTCTGCCCACAGCGCCTGCCGCCGCTCATCGCCCTGGATACGTAAAATGCTGTAGTGTTGCTGAGTGGTGATCCACAAAAAAGGTTGCGATTCGTATTTCACACAGGATATAACGAAGCAGACCACCTATTCTGAATGATGAGCATATAATACATTAGAGAGGCAAAAAATTGTCATTGTCCAATCCCATGGCACTCTACGATGATTAACACTTATTTCTTGTTTAAATTTCGATCCTTTTCCTTTCAGAAAAGCCTTTCATGTAATTTGTTATTGTCATCAGTTCATATGTTTTCATCAAGACACAATATGTAACTCACTAAAATGTTTTAGTGTCGTTGTTTCATTCCGTACGGTAAATGTATGAGCTAAATTATGTGAATACGTTTCAGTGCACATTCTAAAGCAACACAGGCACACTGCAAGGTTCGTGTCTTCATGTCTCATTTCTAAAGGAGATATATCGCATCAATGGAGGTGAATTCGAATTTCTTCGAAGGCGTTTGTATGGTGAAGCAAAGAAGACATCTAATACCATTTCCATAATTTGAAGTCGACCTTTCTGAAAGACTTATTGTATAAAGTTTTTCTTATGATTCCGTTAAAGAGTTTCTTCTTGCAATCTGGAGCGTATAAAGTAAAATAAAACAAAATAAAATTCCATCCCAAAACGCAATTTCTCCACCTAGGATTAGAACTGCCACCTCACACTAGGCTTGCATCACAAGACACAAGCAGAACCACACGGCCAACCACACACTGCCGCATATTGCCCTCAGTATCTCACATATTCAATGCTGAGCCTCTAACGCATCGCGAAAGAACCTGAAAGTCACCTACACAAATAACTACATTCCTTGAGTGCAAAAGTTAAATTTCTGTCTCTCATTTCACATGAGTCACGAAAGTAGAAGAGGAATGTCAAATGAACTTAGTGAGACAATTCAGTACCACTTGAGGAAGTAACTTCACTGTCACAGTGTTGCCAAATATCAGCAACGATGTTGCCAGTTCTTAGCTGTACTAGGAAGACCTGTGTAGCGATAAGCGACGCGAAATCGCGCTAGTCTCATACTCATGCGGGCTTCTAGAGGGGAGTCGCGCATTTCGGTTAATATGCGGCGCTATCTCCTGATAGATTCCGTCGTCACATTTACGATGCAGATATTAAATTCGTCCAATGAGGTCGAAATTAGCGTTTAAATTTTTTGAAGCTTTACTGCATTATGATATATTTTCAGCAAATGACTAGAGAAAAAATACTGATATTGTGATTGCAACATACGGCAGATCAAAGACTGAGATACGTAAACTTGAATCACGATTACAGTTTCATTCCCCCTTCAAAAAGGAGACTAAAACAATTGCTTTGTTACATTTCTACAAAAGCAAATATTTTTGATGAAATGTTACTGGAAATTAATGATGCCCCATCCGTCTCGAAAAACTTCGCAACTTGAAAGCGACTGCGTTTCAAAATGCAGCCTTACGACTGTACAAGTAATATTTCATGTCTTTTACGTGTTGGTTTGCTTGAAAGCCAGAAGAAACATAGTTAACTGATTATTTGTGCAACACAGTAATTATTTCACTTAAGTATTCAGAAGATTGGATATTTCAAATTACGGCCATGAACACAGAAACTAAACTGTATATGTGGGAAATGTGCAATTCTGAGGTTTTTCTTCTGCAAACATATACATATAATCTGTAGACTACTAAGCAGCTTATTGATTTCGTAGTGTTACTGCCTTGATGGGCCAACAAATGATGATGAGAATCCGAACCCATGTGTCTGATGGAGGTTTCGAACGTTGCAACCTATAACTTGCATGTGTTGTTGCTTAGTATCTATCGTCACGATGTTAAATCAACAGAAATTGTTACAAACATTTTACCTACTCTCTCCTATTGTCCTATTTTTCGTCAAACCACACATTCTTTCTGGTCTTTTCGCCACATGGGAAAGAACGCTTTTGCAACTGAATTAATGATAATAATGATAGTAATCAATGATGTTTATGGCATTACAGCAGAATGATAAACATTACAATAACAATAGAAAATGACTATCTCTTGGTTGACACACTGCAATGAGTTTTGGTATTTCGTTTCTGAATGCCATTTAGGACATTTTTCAGAGGAGAAAAGTAGGCCTGAAGCCACACACATCACTAGTACAACGATACCTCACTAATCAACTATGTTTGCTGTAGATCAGAAAACGAGAACGGCGCCACCGAGCTAAAATGAGATTACTCGGTTATCTGACATTTGTTGGCAGTTAATACAGACAGTTCCGACATAAAACACAAAATTGTTTGCAATTTAAGGAGGGGTAGATCTTTCTGCGGTCGAAAATTTAATTCAGGATAACAGAGTCATTTAAATGCAATGACAAATCTCATATCCTCATGAATATTGGAAAATACCTCGAATTCTGGAACTAAGGGAACGATCAGAGTTTCCTACCATCGTAAGCAATACTGATAAGCTATAGGAAGAACTTCTTGGGCAGCTCACAATATCCTCATTCCTACAAACAGTATGCTTAAACTGGTTTTTATCCATGCTGCGCTGCCAACGCCCATTCTAAGAACGGCTTCAGTCCGAAAGCAGACAACATCATTGAAAATGCTGATGAATAGATGACTTACCTTCATCAACTTCCGGGGAGAGTTCCTTTCAACGAAACGGAGAAAGTGTGAAATGACTACTTTCTCCAAAGTTCCTACGGACTTTTGTCTCAAATTGGACGTATATACGTCCAATCTTGTCATACACGGCTCACATTCCAAGAATATCACCAAAATGAGCATCTGGCGGGTACCGTCCTAGAGCAGCTATTATGCAAGTTTTTACCGATAATCAAAAAATTGATAAGACAGCTTTTGCTGCAGAATATAGTGACTTCTATTACATCCGCATAACCTTTCCAAATAAGAAACTGTTTTCTTCGTATAGTGATGCCCCTGTTTAGGTGAATTATAATGTTAGTGTTTAACGTTGCTTCAGAAGTACTTTTTGTCTTAAATATTTTTATATTTGCAGGTGATTCAAAGTAATTGTAGTAATTAGTTTCCCTTCAAAGTACTCCATTAATTTGATATGTTATTAGTAAAGTAATTGCAACCGCCAAAAGTGAAATTGTCCTATAAACCAAACCGTTTCGTTATTTTAGGTCATTCGTCCATGGGCAGAACACTTTCATCTGAAATATCTCCACGAAAGGCAGAGAAGCGGACGGTTCTCTGTCATAGTAGAGTTAGGCTCGCGTAGCCAGTCCTCTGTGCAGAAGAGATGGAATTATATGTTGAAGAAAGAAGTCATATCTAAGAAACTTGCATTTTAATTTTATTTTTCTCGTGTATTTACATTCTTTCAGTTTATATTCGCCTTTACTTCTCACAAAATAATGACATATATTTTTCTCTGCTAGTAGCTACCTTTGGTCGTTTCCGACCGCATTACATTTTCCCTTGTCTCTAGATGGATAATACAATGTCTCTGCCTATCCCAGATTTCACGTCAAAAGAAAACATGTGCTCCACATAATTCATTTCGCAGTAGGCGGTCGTATTTCCACCGTTGGTATATTTACTTGTACGAATATTGTTCGTAACCGTAAACAATTTGCTCTTGCTGTTAATCTCCATAATATTGTTAAACACATATTTTCCCTATAATTATCCTTGTGAAGTGGTTGAACTGCTGTACTTTATTGTTGTTAGTACCATTAATTTTTATTTCAAGTTGATCTCTGCATTTGTATTTTGCATTACCGTTATATTTGTTTGTTCAGTATGTTTCACAATATTGAAGATCAACAAGTTCTCATATCCATTAATATAAGCGACTTGGAGCTAATGTATAACGTTCATTTTTGTCTTGTTTCATCCGTTAAAGTTCTTCTGAAAATCTGGAACACTTCTTTTAACACACTTAATTTGAAACCGATACGTTGGCACAGGACATTCACGGATTGCTCACTTATTAACTTCATTCGTAATGATAATTTGGATCAAATTTATTAACAAATTTTGTACTCAGTCCATTTAATTTTTATGATAGCGGTAAAATTACAGCCTTGCGCATTCTAGGGCATCTGTTCAAAATCAATGAATAAGAGATACGTCAATACTTTTATTTACTATCTTTTAACAAGCAACAGTGCAATTGCTTTCCCTAATATTGTTCCAAACCATGGCACAATTCATCGATCAATTTTAATCGTTGTAACACGTGATTATTAGGTTGCTTCATTGTCTATTGTGTTTTTGTTACAAATTTTACAATTGATTTTATACTAACGATAGGCAAGAAAATTAACGTAACTCAGAACCGCGTGATAATGCAATATTTACTCGCATTCGGTTGTTTTTTTTTGCTACGGAGCGAGTTGGTGCAGTGGAACACACGGGACTCATATTCGGTACACGGCGCATCGAACTGGCCTTCGGCCATTTGGATTTGAGTTTTCCATGATTTTCCTAAATCAGTCTAGGCAAATGGCGGAATGGTCCCTGCGGCAGGGCACGGCCGATTTCCTTCCACATCCTTATCATGACAATCCGAACTTCTGCTTCGCTCTATTGACCCCCTTGTCGAGGGGACGTTAAATCGTAACCTTCCTTCTTTCTTTCGTGTCTCTTGTGCAAAAGAGCTTACTTTGTTCATGTTTCCGTGTGTTGGTACAAATTTTGCAGTTCATTTCAAACCAACTTCCCTCTGAACAAGAGACCTTGAACTTTCAACTTAACTTAGAACTGGATGACACTGCTTCATTAACGCCATTTCTTAATTGGTGTGTGGTGGAGGGCAATTTTTATACAACTGCTGTTTCCGCCTGTTTCTCTTCCAGTCGTGAATGGTTCGCCGTTAAAACTATTTCTGGTAAGACTTAGTGTGCGTTCATATCGCCCTATCTTTTACCTTCGCGATCTTTTCGTGACTAATACATAACAGGGGTCAGGTGAAATAGAAATAAAACAAATGTATCTCATGTCTCTGTTGTATTCTCATAAAAACGTTTGAAATTGAATGAAAAATTTCACACATACAAAATTTGAAAAATGTAAAATAGTCATTCAGATGGAAAATGCATTTAAAGTTGGTTTTAAAATAGACTAAGACGTATAAAGTAACTTTTGTCCACTCGATAATTGCTACTGCGTTAACGATAGTTCCAATAAATTTTCGAATTTTTAATAGCTATGTCAGACATCATAGTAACACTGGAACATAAAGTGTTCTTGCATCATAAGTAATGCTAACAGTAGCGTTTAGTGGCCACCAACTTGAAGGGTAATTTATTTCATTAACGTTATGAAGTCGATGAGAGGTATGACGCGGTGGGAGCAGCCACGGTCGTTTTGGTAAATGCGGCACAACGAGCGAGCGAAGTTTCCGTCTGGAAACGGAGAAGGCGCAGCGCGCCTACTGGAGGGATAGTTTTCGTTCTGAACAGAGGAAGCCATCAAAAGGAGCCTAAGACCTCCTGAAACTTACGCGTTTTGACTTTAACATAAGAAGTAAATGAATTCACGAATTGCATTGAACATTGCAATGGTTAGTAAATTAATGTCGTCCGCTATCTGCGACGACACTGACCGAATGATAATCTATCGACGTGAGATACCTGGCACCTAAAAGTCGCCATTACGTTTGTACTTTGAAACCTATCACCACGCTGTAATGAACACATTGCAATTAAAACTATGTCTGCATCGCACCCGGCCATGAGACTACGTAACATTTTATAAAATCAACGAGGCAGGCAACAAAGACAGTTCCGGAATCCATTGAGCACCTCATCAAGGAACGTGCTCAAAAAATTCAAATGGAACGCTGTTTAACGTAGCAAGATGTTCTGTCAATAACAGGTCGCTTGTAATATCCACATTGACCTGTGGACATTTTATTTTATCAGGAAGCAAATTCGAAGGAAACTGAACAAAATTTGAGTATTTAGGAAGACTTTTCTGCGACAAATTGTGAGTCTTATTCTTAGTTAATGGAGTACAGTAAACATAACGATAAGTCCTGCATATGAATCAACCATAAACCGAGAAACAAAACGGGTAATACGCTCCATGAGGTATTCATTGATTTTTTAATAGCTGGCCACGTGACATATGTGCAATTTGGAGAGCACAGTATCTCGAGCCTAAGTGGAATTACGGATCCGGATCCTAACATGCAGGACGCCAGCTACAAAAACTTGTTCATCAGGCCACCAATGTAATCAAGATTTTCCAACGTCGTAGTAGGGCCTATTGTTTTGCAACTTTGGCATCATATAGATGTGAGTCTGATATGTAATTCTGCAGTCAGTTGACTTTTTCTTGTCACCTACATTAAATATTTTGAAAAATTATCATCATAATATGCTCGTTGTAGTAGTTAACTGAATTTGTGTTCAAGAAGGTCGTTTCAAACATTAACTACTCCTACTCTCTTTCACGTTGCGAGCAATCTGCTTCAGCTGTGAGTAAATAAATGAGGTAGGGTTTATAGCAGTTTCTGAAAACCTAGCCAATTTAGAAATCGGGTCCGTTTGTTGCAAAAGCTGGATCTCATCATTTCGTCTCGTTATGCCTTTAATTTATCCACTTACTGTCAAACAAAATCATCCGTGCCAACTGTCTCCTGGAAACCTCATAGCAGATGCTGTAACCACCTAGTTCAAGAATATCAAGTGACATCAGAAACAAAACGAAAGAACATTTTCTTAAATGAATTTATCAATTGCTCTAAAATGATGGTAAAATTTTAAATATAGATAGAAAACTTATTTGGAAATCACTTAAAATGTAGTCATCCCATAAAGTAAATAATAAAATCTGAAGCCGTGTCAGCTGTTTTATTATTAGTATTATTATTAAGAACGTTGCTTTACAGGTCCAAGACCGTTTTCACGTTTTTAAAGACCCATCTTCAGGTGTTAATTTTTTTCATATGAAAATTCATTATAGAGACAGAAGATTCTAATTGCTTTCATCTGTCATGGGAATAAAATTTCATTAATTAGGCTCAGATATATGGAACCAGTCCAACATAAATCATCACTGTCATTCAGAATGAAAACCAAGGACATTAAAATGTGGGACAAATAGTCGCGTAATTTTGATTACTGTATTTTCAATGAAACCAGTAGATCGCCGACGAAGTGAAGGAGTACAAACCAAAGAAAACTGTCCAAAGAATCGAAGAAACCGATAGATGATGGATTTGTATTTTGCTCATCTTTCCATCAAGTATTGCGGCAAGGTAAAAAACTTACGAATATGCGCAACCACGCAGATTCTCTGTTTTGTCACAGCTTCATGAGGACTAAATTTAATTAGGTAATATTCCTTGAATGTGAGACGCGTTTGACAAGACTCAACGTAGATACAGTTCATCTTCGCACAACAGTGCCTAGTATCATTGGAGAAAATGATGGTTCGCATTACTTTTTCGTTTTGTTACAAAAAGCTCTCACTGAAAGTTGATGAAGGTAAGTTATCAATTCATCATCATTTCTTCCCAATGCATGGCTAAAAGCCAGTTGAGGCCAGATGCTAGGATTCAGGATATTGTTGGCTGTCGCTTTCAAGATGTGAAGTGTTGGATACCTTACTGTTTAGTGACGGATGATACAACGTTCATTTCCAGTAACTCATAAAGAATTGCTTTTGTAGCAATATCTAACAAAGTAATTGTTTTTGTCTTTTTTTGGGGAGGAGGGGGGTGAAATTGCAATCGTGATGCAAGTTTACGTATCTCAGTCTTTGATCTGCCGTATGTTGCAATCAAAATATCAGTATTTTTTCTCTAGTCATTTGCTGAAAATATATCATAATGCAGTAAAGCTTCAAAAAATTTAAACGCTAGTTTCGACCTCATTGGACGAATTTAATATCTGCATCGTAAATGTGACGACGGAATCTATCAGGAGATAGCGCCGCATATTAACCGAAATGCGCGACTCCCCTCTAGAAGCCCGCATGAGTATGAGACTAGCGCGATTTCGCGTCGCTTATCGCTACACAGGTCTTCCTAGTACAGCTAAGAACTGGCAACATCGTTGCTGATATTTGGCAACACTGTGACAGTGAAGTTACTTCCTCAAGTGGTACTGAATTGTCTCACTAAGTTCATTTGACATTCCTCTTCTACTTTCGTGACTCATGTGAAATGAGAGACAGAAATTTAACTTTTGCACTCAAGGAATGTAGTTATTTGTGTAGGTGACTTTCAGGTTCTTTCGCGATGCGTTAGAGGCTCAGCATTGAATATGTGAGATACTGAGGGCAATATGCGGCAGTGTGTGGTTGGCCGTGTGGTTCTGCTTGTGTCTTGTGATGCAAGCCTAGTGTGAGGTGGCAGTTCTAATCCTAGGTGGAGAAATTGCGTTTTGGGATGGAATTTTGTTTTATTTTACTTTATACGCTCCAGATTACAAGAAGAAACTCTTTAACGGAATCATAAGAAAAACTTTATACAATAAGTCTTTCAGAAAGGTCGACTTCAAATTATGGAAATGGTATTAGATGTCTTCTTTGCTTCACCATACAAACGCCTTCGAAGAAATTCGAATTCACCTCCATTGATGCGATATATCTCCTTTAGAAATGAGACATGAAGACACGAACCTTGCAGTGTGCCTGTGTTGCTTTAGAATGTGCACTGAAACGTATTCACATAATTTAGCTCATACATTTACCGTACAGAATGAAACAACGACACTAAAACATTTTAGTGAGTTACATATTGTGTCTTGATGAAAACATATGAACTGATGACAATAACAAATTACATGAAAGGCTTTTCTGAAAGGAAAAGGATCGAAATTCAAACAAGAAATAAGTGTTAATCATCGCAGAGTGCCATGGGATTGGACGATGACAATTTTTTGCCTCTCTAATGTATTATATGCTCATCATTCAGAATAGGTGGTCTGCTTCGTTATATCCTGTGTGAAATACGAATCGCAACCTTTTTTGTGGATCACCACTCAGCAACACTACAGCATTTTACGTATCCAGGGCGATGAGCGGCGGCAGGCGCTGTGGGCAGAGGGCGAGGTAGCGCTGTGTAGCGCCCCCACCGTTGCTACCGGCGAGGTATATGGGCCGCGGAGAGCTGTGCCGAGTGCTGCTGCCAGAGATGGCAATGTTATTGGGCCGAAATGTTATTACCAGAGTACCAAAAAATGAAATACGTTACACATATGCTCCCCTTACACATGGGACATGAGCATGAACGAGTGACGTGAATTTAAAATTTTTGTCAACAGTCGGTTTCGATCGCTAATACTGAAGATGCAAGTCGCGCACTTTACCGCAAGACCAAGCAGGGAGCTGACCCAGTTATCTTCTAACTGCACACAAGAAGTACTGTATGAACTCCTGCAGTCTACAGTGTTGCCAGATTGTGCAGATAGGCGGACTTAGAGCGAATCAGCGCGGCCACTTTTATTGTCCCATGTCGCGATCGGCTCGGACTTAGGCTCAGCGGCGGCCGGCGACCCATATCTCACATGCCTCGGACAACGGTAGTGGTGTGGCTATCATACTTCGAGACGGTCTCCCAGCTGAAGATGTTATCTACCTCCCCAACGCCAGAGGTATGGCTCTCACGCTCTTTGGTGTACGCATTGTGAATGTATATGCACCATCAGGCTCCAGCCACCGCCAGGAACGAAATACTTTCTTCGCAGAAGAGGTTACGCCACTATTTTTAGGACCACATGATGATATGATACTAGGTGATGACTTCAAATCAACGCTGCGACCTCAGGACCAATTACCACACCACTCACCGTGCGCGGCTCTTGAACCTATCCTCACTCGCCTCTCACTTATCGACACATGGCGCAATGTCCACGGTGATCGTCTGGGTTTTACCTATTACACCTCACATTCCTCGAGCCGACTGGATCGCATTTACATCTCGCGACCCCTAATAGGGGGGAACTCGACAGGCAGAAATATGGCCTGTTGCTTTCTCCGATCATGAGGCTTATTTTTGTGATGTAGTTCTCAGTCGGCAGGCTGTGTGGCACGGAAGAGGATTATGGAAATTGAATGTAGCACTTCTTGCTTCGCCAGAATGTCGTCGGATAATAGAAGACACATGGACCACATGTATACGTCGCCTACAAATGTATCCGTCAACCATATCCTGGTGGGTCCAGTGTGCAAAACCCGCTATCCGCAAAACTCTGATGCGATATGGTAAAGATGTTGCAAATTGGAGAAAAAGCACGATGGATTTTTACTACAGGATCCTACGGGACTGTTCATTGATGCCTATCTCCCCAGAGCGCCAGATAATGATGAAACGTGCTAAAGCCCAGATATCTATTCTCATGCGAAGGCATTTGGACGGAGCGGTAGTACGATTTTGATGCATCGATGTACCATATACTCAAGGACCGACGATATCGACGGAGGAAGTTGATTTATGCCCTAACGGACGAGCAAGGGAGACGATACAATACACAGTCTACCATCGGACATGCGCTTTATACTCACTACCAACAGCTCTATGCAGAAGTTCCACATTTGCCAGAGCTGATTGAGGAAGTATCACATCTCACCTTCGGTGCTGTTCCAGCAGATGAGGCAATGGAACTGGTTGCAGACGTAACTTCTGATGAAGTCCTCAATTCGATACGGGCAGGATCCGTTAATCGCTCCCCAGGACCTGACGGTCTTCCGCTTGAATTTTATCGTACGTTCTGCAATCTTCTTACACCCACCTTCACTTCCATTTGTCAGGAGCTGATGTCTTCGGAGGTGCGCGTTCCAGATGCCTTTACGGAAGGGATCATTGCTCCTGTGCACAAGCCCCATGGCGTTATCGGCATCAGTGATTATCGCCCCATCACACTCCTTAACAGTGATATGAAGATCTTCACTCGCCTTTTGGCCGCGCGCCTCAAACACGCTGCTCGATATGTCGTGTCGTCCGACCAAGCATCCTTGGGAGGAGACAATAATATCCGTACCGATTTATGTCGATACAGGGATATGATCGTCATGGCGCGGGCACAACGCCTCTCCGGTGCACTTGCGTCGTTGGATTTTAGCCAGGCTTTTGATCGAGTAGATCATTCCTTTCTTACGACTGTCCTACGTCATATGGGTTTCCCAAAAAAAATGTTCAAATGTTTGTTAAGCTTATGGGACTTAACTACGGGGTCATCAGTCCCTAAACTTACAAACTACTTATGAACTACTTACAAACTAGGACGGCACAAATATCCATGCCCGAGGGGGGATTCGAACCCCCGACCGTAGTGGCCGTGCTGACCGTGACTGGAGCGCCTTAGTCACCTCGGCCACCGCGGTCGGCATGGGTTTCCCAGACGTGATAATTACGGTGGTGATGCGCCTACTGAGGGGTGCTTCATCCAGAGTCCTTTACAATGGCAGACTAACCCCACCTATCGTAATTGGTCGCTCTATACGATAGGGTTGCCCGCTTTCGGCGCTCATGTATGCCTTCGCCTTGGAACCCTTGCTCTGTGGCCCTCGGCAGCGTTTGATGGGGTTACCCATTGATGGCTACCGATTCTGTTGTACAGCCTATGCTGACGATTTAGTCATCTATGTACGTGATGTTGAGGAAGTCCGGGCAGCCTTGGCGTGGGTCGCGACATATGGCGAGGCTTCGGGTAGCTTTCTCAATGTCCGTAAGTCGCACGCTATGTTTATCGACACAGGTTTCGCTGCTGGGTGCACTGCGCCCCTCGTCACCCAAGATACTATCCGCTGTTTAGGCATTGACTTTTCGGCTGATCTCCGGCGTTCGGCCGCTTCCAACTGCCGACGCCTACTTCAGCAAATGAGGGCTGGTCTTATTGATCATCGGATAAGATCCCTGGATGTTCTTCAGCGAGTTCGATATGTCAATGTCTATATCGCATCCCGCGTGCCCAATGTCGCACAGATTTTCCCCTTTCCACTTACCATTGCCCATCGAATGTTAGCAGCGATGGCCTCATTCGTCAGCAATGGCTTGTTGTTCAAAGTTAATTATGAATCGCTCACCCTTCCCCGCGACCGTAGTGGACTCGGTCTGTATCACGTACCGGATAGAGCTCGTGCCTTCTTTATTAGCTCCCAGATGACGATATGGACACGTTGCCCGACGAGCCTTACTGGTCTTCTATTGTCAACTTATACGCCGGCCTCGCTGTCAGCTCCGGTCATGCTGTCGGTTATTCCAGTTCCTTTCCATTATATCAGATATTTTATTCTCGAGCTTAGCTATCTCCATCTCAACTTGTCCAACCCGTACTTACGCAAAACTAAAGCTGTCTATGATGTTCTACAAAGAAGTCTACCATCAAACCCGATTGAACAAAAATTTCCCCAGTTTGACTGGCGCTCCATCTGGCGTTCTATATCTGCTTCTTTTTTTGATTCTGATGTACAGTCGGTCTGGTACCTTACTGTCAATCGTAAGCATGTTTGCAGATTTCGCCTTCATCGCATCCACCTCGCCGAATCACCTCTCTGTCCCAGATGTGGGGTGGCTGACACTGACGAACATCGTTTTGTTTGCGGTACTGCTGCTGATGTTTGGCAACTGATTCGCCGTATTATAGCTTTCCTCACGAGAACTATTCCAGAGAGTGTTACTCCTCATTCGTTCTTATTTCCGGACGGAGTGTATTTTCCAACGGCTAAGACCAATGCGGTGAATTGGATTCGCGGACATGCCATACACTATCTTTTTGGACACAACGCAAAATCGAAACTTGATTTTTGGACTTATCTCACGGATCGCCATTACAGAGTTGTACGACATCCTAAATACAGACAATACTTTTCCAACTTCCTTGTGAGTACTTTCAACGACCCTCCCCGCAGCTGGAATGCGTTCAGTCAATCGAGAAGAATTTTAAATGTTTGAACTGCTGTCCCTCCTTGAACTGTTCAACGGAATGCACAATCTACGAGAAGCCGTGACTGAACTTACTAGCCGCAGGGAACCGAGATCTTATGAACAATACACCGAACATCAAGATCTATTAAAAATAAATAAATAAAAATAAGGAAATAAAATCATAGTAATGTGCATAAAGAGAATTTATTTGTTTTGTCTCCTACACATTCCACTTCCTTTTCTTTCTTTCTGTTCCCTTATATAGTTAAGTTTCCGGGGGTAGTTTTAGTTAGGCGCCAACGCCTGAAGAGGTTGATGTTCTTTTTTTTATTAGGGTCAAAGTGGCGGTGGCACTTTAGTTTCCTTTCCTTTTTTTGGCCCACTAAAAAAAAAAAAAAAAAAAAAAAAAAAAAAAAAAAAAAAAAAAAAAGCGTCTCGCTGCGGGGCGCGCGGTTGCTCGCCGTGGAGGTTCGAGTCCTCCCTGGGGCATGGGTGTGTGTGTTTGTCCTTAGGTTAGTTTACCTAGGTTTAAGTAGTTTGTAAGCTACGGACTGATGACCACGCAGTTTGGTCCGATAGATTTACAAACATTTGAACATTTTTTGGATACCGAGATACCAACATCTGTACCGCACGAGTAAATTGTAGTAAGCTGAGTGTCGTTTGAATGGTACAGTAGCTGCAGCACGACTCTTCCCTCTACTGCACAGCCTATATTTTACGTAGCTGTACTCAGCGTGCGAAAGCAGCGCTGCGCATCATACAGCACGTGCTGCCTGTGGCGCCAAGGACGGATCCATGGGGCCGTGGGGGGGGGGGGGCACAGAGGGCCCGACGAAAAATGGAAGAGAGAGAGATGAAGAAGGGGGGGGGGGGCGAGAGAGAGAGAGAGATAGGTAGGGAGAGAGGGAAAGAATCACAGCATTAGAATAATTAATTTTTACTTACGGGCAGCATGTAATTGTGAGTTTAAAAGTGCAAAATCCCTGTAATTAACATAACGTAATTTAACTTTTTGTGTTATGCTTCCATTTATTTGCTCTCTTTTGTCAGTAATTTACGATAAAAATAAATAAAAGTTGTTTATTGTTTCCTGATTGCTTGGGAGATGAATGATCTATTGTGTATGTTTTACTCATACCTAAATAAAGGATTTAACTATGTAATAAAAATTAAATTTCAAGGGCTGCGTTCAAGTTGGCGCATTCAGGTGTTTTCGATAAACGGTTTATCTCTCTGGATTCTTTTCGTAGACACTAAGAGACAGTACTGCCACCCATTATAAACAGTTATATTTTCTGAAGTTCCACGTTTCGATTTTCCAGTTATTGGAGCAAATTAGAAATTTCAATGGCATTTTTCCACACATCAGATACAAAGGATTTTCATGGTAATAGCAATTCTTCTTGAAATACCAATATAATTATCAGAATGAAATTTTCACTATGCTGCGAATCGTGCGCCGATACGTAACTTCCTGGCAGATTAAGATTTTGTGCTGGAACCGGGATCGCCGGCCGCGGTGGCCGAGGGGACTGAGGCGCTCCAGTCACGGTCTGCACGGCCACTACGGTCGGGCACGGATATTTGTGCCGTCCTTAGTCTAAGGTAGTTGATAAGTATTTTTTAAGTTTAGGGACTGATGACCCCGTAGTTAAGTCCCATAAGCTTAACAAACATTTGAACATTTTTTGAACCGGGATTCGAACCTGCGACCTTTACCTTTCGCGGACAAGCGCTTTACCGTCTGAGCTATCCCGGTACGCTTCACAGTCATCGTCACAACTTTACTTCTGCCAGTACCTCCCCTCCTACTCTCAAAACTTCGAAGAAGTCCTCCTGCGAACCTTGCAGGACTAACACTCCTGGAAGAAAGGATGAGGTGGAGACATGGCTTAGCTTACGGATGATTCCAGAATGAGGAGTGCTAGTCCTGAAAGGTTCACTGTAGAACTTCTGTGAAGTTTGGAAAATAGTAGGCGAGGTACTGGCAGAAGTAAATTTGTGTGGACGGACCGTGTTCAAATGTTTGTATAGCTTATGGGACTTAACTGCGGGGTTATCAGTCCCTAAACTTACAAACTACTTATGAACTAACTAAGACTAAGGACGGCACAAATATCCATGCCCGAGGGGGGATTCGAACCCCCGACTGTAGTGACCGTGCATACTGTGACTGGAGCGCCTCAGTCCCCTCGGCCACCGCGGCCGGCGACGGACAGTGAAGCGTGCCGGGATAGTTCAGATGATAGAGCGCTTGCCCGCGAAACGCTAAGGTTCCAGGATCTAATCCCGTTTGTGGCACACAATTTTAATCTGCCAGGAAGTTTCAACTGTAATTTTCTTGCTCGCGAAAGATTTCTTGAAAACTTCTCGTTTTTCTTAATAACGTTACAAAGCACGAAGAAGAAATTGATTAATTACAGTAATGTGATTGAATAATTGTAATATTTGTGTGATTATGGGCATTTTAAAATGACTGTATAGTGCGCAGAAACTAATAGTGCATTGGTCGTTAGGAAGTATATTAAAAAGCTTCTTTCTAAGTAGCGACTGTGGCTATGAAACATATTTTGTGTATTTCCCATAGCAGTTATATATATATATTGTGTGGGGGAGTTTTAAATTAGGCTCACAAAGCCCTTAATGACATATTTACCCTCGTCCGTCGTCAGAGCTTTGTGCCCCCTCAATAAAAAAATTCTGGATCCGCAGAATTTAGTTTTTGGGAGGGGGGGGGCTAAATTTTTAAAAATAAAGCCTAGTGAATTTATCAGCCCATGACTTATTTTTACACTTTTTATAATTTAACCATGTATACTATGAAAACAATTGCGCAAGAAATAAAATGAGTAGGCTCGCATGAAGGGGAGGGGAGGGCTTCAGCCCTTATACGCCCCCCCCCCTGCCCCCCGCGGCTGCGCCACTGCGTGCCACCCACATACCTCTCACACCCTTACACAGACGACAAGAGGTTCAAATGTTTGTTTAGCTTATGGGACTTAACTACGGGGTCATCAGTCCCTAATCTTACAAACTACTTATGAGCTAACTAATACTAAGGACGGCACAAATATCCATGCCCGAGAGGGG
Source organism: Locusta migratoria (assembly GCA_026315105.1). Taxonomy (NCBI): domain Eukaryota; kingdom Metazoa; phylum Arthropoda; class Insecta; order Orthoptera; family Acrididae; genus Locusta; species Locusta migratoria. The sequence goes on from CM048755.1 coordinate 461,409,921, forward strand.
ATTCGAACCCCCGACCGTAGTGGCCGTGCAGACCGTGACTGGAGCGCCTCAGTCCCCTCGGCCACCGCGGCCGGCCGGCAAGAGGTAACCGTGGCCTAGCCACGCGCATTACCAGTCACGCTGTCTTTACAACCCGCTTGCTACTAAAGAATATTGTGCCCCGAAGCCTTCTTTACATGTAAAACCTTTGTGAACACTTCTATTGAGACGGACGAACTTATTGTAGCTGATAGCAATACGCTGTTGTTGTTGTTTATAGGGAACTAAACTACAATTTCATCAGTACCCCGTTCCAAGCAGTGATGTAACATGTGACGGAAGGAAAACACAGAGAGAACAAGGATGAGAGAATTCCTTGATGAGTGTAGAACGAAGAGAAACACTTCACTGATACACAGAGGAATGCACAAAAGGGATAAAAGTACAATTTCACAGCAGAGTGAAATGGCTGGCTGATCATTAGGATAAAAACAGATTGGCGAGCTATGCTGTACGCACTAAAAAAACCACCTCGACCGAAAAGGTAAAGGCTATCAGTTACTTAAAAAACAGTGTAAAAATGAGGGTCTTTGAATCAGGCAGAAGCGCCTTCCATTAAATGGAATGGTAGAAACCAGATGCGCGAATAAAATGTAAAACAATAGAAGCCAAGGAGGCATTGTCACCTAAAACTGAAGGCAGCGAATCTGGTAGGTTAAAGGACTCCCTCAAAGCGGCTAAAAGAGGCCAATCTAACAGTATGTGGACCACGGTGAGCAGGGCGCCACAACGGCAAACTGGTGGGCCCTCTCGACGCGAGAGGTGGCCGTGCGTTAACCACGTATGGCCAATGCGCAGTCGGCAGAGTACAACGGAGTCCCTACAAGAGGCTCGCAGGGAGGATCTCCACGTTGCCGTAGAGGGCTTAACAGCACGGAGCTTATTCGGTGCGTTCGATTCAGTCCACTCAGTATTCCAAAGGCCCAGTACCTTCTGATTGAGCACCGTCCGGAGATCCCTCTCCTGGAGACCGATTTCCAGCATGGTTGAGGTAGTAGCCTCCTTCGCCAGATGGTCAACACGTTCATTTCCTGTTATGCCAATGTGGCCTGGAGTGCAATACGCTGTCGTAAACGGTCATGCAATAGTCGAAATATGTGCTTCCGCACCGTAGCTGTTTCTGACGAAGCACGCCAGTAGAATTTTCGTTGCAGCTGTGTGGACCTTCTGTACACATGATGAACACTCTTCCATCTCATGTCCTAGTAACTTCTCTTTCTTTAATTCCCTATACAGCGAAAACATAATTTAATTTCAGCAGTACATTAATAAGTATCATACCATAAAAAGATACCAAGATTACCGAAGTTAATAATTACACAGTCAAATTGTTTTTACACAAGTTATGCTTATATTCTTATTCCATTACGTCGCAAGGAAGTGAACCGATGCTAATTACTGCATTTTAACCTTTCATGCTATTTCCAGAAAGCATACTTTGTATGACTAAAATGATCTACACAGCAGCGTTTTCTCCTTTCACCTCATTACGAGCTTATCGAACCCGGAATTTACCTTCATCATAGTTGCTCTTCCATATGGATGAACATTTGCATTACTAAATGTTGATACCTTTTTTGCAGTGCTCAATACGTCCATTCTCCTGTCTAACTGCTCCGCCTGTACTTGTAATCTCCGGAGTAGGTTGATGATTGATTTTTGATCTGTTCTTACTCATGGTCCTCAGAAACTGAGTGTAATTGATGCAGTTTGGCTTAAGAAATAGGGCGCTGTTTTCGGTACGTCACATAGCGCACTCTCTGTGAAAAGAGTGACAGCTGTCAGAAGTGGTAGTTCCAGCTGACCGCCATATTAGTGAAAACTTCCAGTTCACAGCAGGCAGTGAACCTATGAAATGCGACGTGCCTAGGGGAATATTCAGTAGAGACGGAGATACGTAATACCTTGAATTATAGTAAATGCATAATCTCCTGTAGCGATTTGGTGGATATTCCAATCGATGAACTAAAGGCCGAGTGAGCAACAGAAAGTACTGCTGACGTCCAGAACGCCATAAAAGGGTGCACGGGACACTTGTTAAATCTGAGTCCTACATGCTCACTTCAACAGTCAACTACTCACATATTATGTAACGACAGCGTTTCTTCGCTTGTATCTACATCTACGTACATGCTCCGCAATCCACCCAAACGCGCGTGGCAGAGGGTACTCAGTACCACTACTAGTTACTTGCTTTCCTGTTCCACTCCCATATAGAACGAGGGAAATACGAATACTTGTATGCATTCATATGAGCCCCAATCTACACCGTGTTGGGTGCACCGCCGCTCCAAGCAACCCCTCGACGCCTTCTCACGTACAACAAACTGGAAATCGCACTCTTAGGACAGTCGACTACACACGGCACGTACAGAACCGTCAGCTGACGGCTTTCCTTCCTGGTAGTCAATAGCCCCAACACTGCAGACCTGTTGGATGCCTTCCGATTGTTCGAATTCACGCTGGATGACCAAGTGCATCTGATCTCACCTCAAGTTCCATTTCAGGACGCGGACGCGCTGTGCACAGACATCCAACACCTCTTCTCTCCAGGTATAGGTTGCGCGAAGGACTTCACTGCATCCTTTCATCTCCATCCATCACCTAAGCCAAAATACGGTAGGGCGCGGCAGGTGCCAATCGCTTATAACGTGGAGGAGTGTTTCAGCCCATCCAGTTTAGCTCCCTTGCAACACCCATCGCTATCATCCAGAAACCAGGCACGCGTTTACGTCTTTGCGAAGATTTTAAGGCCACTCTCAACTCAATACTACAAATTAAGGATTATCCACTTCCCTGCTCCGAGGATCTATTCCGCAAATTGGGGGCAATACTTCTCTAAGATTGACCTCGCCGAGGGTTACTCCAGATTCATTTTGACGCAGCTTCCCAACTGTTTAGTCACCAACATCCCCTGTGGTCTGTTTACACTGATGCGTCTCATGTTCGGGTGCCCCGGCCATCTTCCACAGATACGTGGAGCAACTGTTTCATGACATTAAGAGGTGCATCAATGACCGGAACGATGCTGTCGTCACAGGTCCCACTCCAGCAGCTCACCTGGAAAACCTTCGCAAACTGTTACTTCGTTGCTGCCAGGCAGGGCTAAAATACAAAATAACAAAGTGCTCTTTTTTCGAGCCTTACCTATCGTGTCTAGGAAACGTCATATCGTAACATGGCAGCCCCCCATCTTTTTCCTATATTGACGCAATCAACACCACACCATGCCAAAAGATATCACACAATTGAAGTCTTTTTAGAAAAAGTTTTTAAGTACCAGAAGTTTCTGCCAGCAGTCCAGCAGTACTTCAGGTGGCAACCCCCCTATATCGTCTTTGCAAGAAAAATGTACCATTCCATTGGTCCGCTGCCTGTGCCGAAGCTTTATCAAGTAACAGTTACAGTCAGCCCTCTGCCTCATGCCACGTGAACCATCCTTGCCATTGATTCTGGCAACGGACACCTCCGACTGCGGAGCTGGGGTCGTACTGCCCCATAAACTTCAGGATGGAATGGAACGCCCGATAGCTTTCGTCTCCAAAACCTTGTCCGACACCCAAATCAACTATTCTCAGATAGGGAAGGAAGCTTTGGTCATAGTATTTGAATGTTTTAAATTTCTAACTTTCCTGTACGGGAAGGCGTTTCACCTGATAATTGACCACAAACCTCTCTTGTCATTATTTTAGCCAGATGCCCTCCTTCCTACCACGACATCCCAACGCATCCAGCGGTGGGCACTGGTTTTGTCGCAATTCAGATACACCCTGCGTTTCAGATCTACCACGCAACATGCGAATGCGGACGCTCTTTCCCGATTACCCCTGAGCCCTGACCCAGAAATTAATTCATCCAAATTGCTAATTTTTCAGGTAGACGACGACATCTGAGACCTCCTCCATGGTTTCCCCCATCACTGCCTCCATGGTGGCCATTGCTACCGCCAGAGATAAGTTGCTGCGTGCCATCTGCAATTATGTTCGACAAGGATGGCACGCCGTTCCGGCTGCCCAGGACCAACAGCAGCTGCTCTTTTACTATTCCATACGACACCAGCTGTCCGTCGTCGATAGAGTCTTGCTACGGATGGAACCAACGACTGCGCCTCACGTGGTCAATCCAGAGAAGCTGCAGTCTACAGTCCTGCAGTTCTTATATCAAGATCATTGGGGAATAGCACATATCAAGGCGTTGGCCCATCGACACGTCTTTTGGTTTGGCCTTACCAAAGACATCAACCTGATGATTATAGGCTGCTCCACGTATGCCCAACAGTTCCTCCGGCCACCTCAGACTTACCTCTCCTGGCAGGTGGGCAAGTGTCGCTTTTCCCACCTCCCTCCCATAGTACGTGTCCTGACCGTCAGCGGAGGATGTTGGGGGCGAAAACTTGTATTCGAATCATAGTGCACAGGCGATTCACGCCTCTTCTTCCAGTGCAGCCGTCTTATAGCGTACAGCTCATAGATTTTAAAATAAAGAAAGCGGGATGACAGCACCGTAACTTTGACGCCGTTCGGGGGCGGCCTCACTATCAAGTTTCAGCCTCAGTAGCGAAATATCGTAGATCCGGCACTGACGTCAAATAAATCTTACGCCTACTACAAGCAAAAAGTTTTATGTTAGGAAACACGTTCATATTTCATTCATGCGCTCCAGTTTCTCAGGCATGGGATTGAAAAGTAGCAGCATAAAATTTTTATATAAATGTGGAATCGTCATATTCTTCCATATAATTTTTGTGATGCCCCCGTTTCTTCTCCTTTCTCGTTCTCTTATGATCACTAATAACATAACTATTCCTGCCATTGTCAGAACTTCTCCGGTTACCTTCGCTAACCCGGACAGAATCACCGCTTCAATTATTTCGCTTTTATCTGCAGTTAGGCGTTATTAAGTGTTCCTGCAACGCATTTGCCGCGCTACTCTGAAAATAGAACTTAAGCACCTACTAACGGGGGAGTGTTCAAATTCGCTTAGTAGTGTATCGTTCTGGCAAAAATTATATAAATTTCATGGTCTTGGGTACATCGCGAAGATAATATGTAATCTTCCTTACCTACTGTTCCTGTTACTCGTTCATTTCCACTCTGGCTATAATTATAACAAGATAGGTCATACGCACACCCAAGCAACCACGTAAAGGAACAGCGACTTACATTCACCCTTTCAGGTTTCAGGTTTAATCGGCTCAGACCACTTAGCCCCGTCCCCTTTTGTCTGAGGGAAAGTTGTTTTTTTTTTTTTTTTTTTTTTTTTTTTTTTTTTTTTTTTACTAGATGCGCCTGACAAGGGCGGATCCAGGGGGGGGGGGCACAGGGGCACGTGCCCCCTCCCCCAGAGGGCCCGACGAAAAATGGAAGAGATAGAGAGGAAGAAGGGGTGAGAGAGACACCAGAGAGAGAGAGAGAGAGAGAGAGAGAGATAGGAAGGGATGGAGGGAAAAAATCTCAGCATTAGAATAATTAACTTTTACTCACGGGCAGCATGTAATTGTGAGTTTGAAAATGCAAAATCCCTGTAATTAACATAACGTAATTTAACTTTTTGTGTTATGCTTCCATTTATTTGCTCTCTATTGTCAGTAATCTATATCTATAAATGTGAATGTCTGTTCGGTGTACGTTTATCACGTCTGAACCACAAGACATAAAGAGCTAAAAATTTGTACAGTTACTAATGTCTACCCGGGGAAGGCTTTAGGCATGGTTTTATGGCGATCGGATAACTATTTAGCTATATATATTATTGTGAATGTCTGTTCGATGTACGCTTATAACGTCAGAACGACAAGACGCAGAAACTTAAATATTTGTACAGTTACTAATTTATACCTGAGGAAGGTTTTAGGCACGGTTTTATATCGATCTGATACATATTTAGTAATTTGAAGAATATAACGCGAAATGCGGAACAATAATTACTCTTTGAAAATTATACATACTCTTTGAAAATTGTTTTATTAGATGCATTGTTGCTTGAGGGTTCATAATGATAAAAGGGTGGAGTATATTGGGATGGAAAATTATCGTTGTATATAAAATTCTACGTGTGTGTGTGTGTGTGTGTTAATATTTCGCTCTGCAGCGAAAACTACAGAACGCAATGGTCTGTGTGTAATTGTTGTCCGAAGTCTCCCATTGTACACCATAGCAGTTCCATGCCGATAGCTATAAGGGGTGGTATATATGGTGGTTGAAAGTCGTCAAATTATAAAAAAAAAAATCGTACTGAAGGCCAGCGATGACGTTTGCGACTCTATAGTAAGGAGGTTACATAGAGCGAAACGTGATTCTACAGACCATATCTTTGGTCTATGCGTGCTACAATGTCTTCAGCTCTTTCTCTGTAAGGATAAGCATACGAATAAGGAAATATCCACATAAATAATTAAATCAGTAAAAAAGAAATTTATTTTAATACATTTCTTTTTAAAAAATCGATTTGACGTTTCAGGCATAATCTATCATAATCAACCAATAAGCGAGCGGAGCCGCGGGTTTAAGCTAGTTTACGATAAAAATAAATAAAAGTTGTTTATTGTTTCGTGATTGCTTGGGAGATAAATGAGCTGTTGTGTGTTTTACTCATACCTAAATAAAGGATTTAACAATATAAAAGAAAGGAAATTTCAAGGGCTGCGTTCAAGTTGGCGCATTCAGGTGTTTTCGATAAACGATTTATCTCTCTGGATTCTTTTCGTAGACACTAAGAGACAGTACTGCCATCCATTATAATAAGTTTTATTTGAAGCTACACGTTTCGGTTTTCCAGTTATTGGATGGAGCAAATTAGAAATTCCAATGGCATTTTTCCACACATCAGATACAAAGCATTTTCATGGTAATAGAAATTCTTCTTGAAACAGCAATATAATTTTCAGAATGAAATTTTCACTCTGCTGCAAAGTTTGCGCTGATATGTAACTTACTGGCAGATTAAGATTTTGTGCTGCAACCTGGATTCGAACCTGGGGCCTTGGCGTTTCGCGGGCAAGCGCTCTATCGTCTGAGCTATCCCGGCACGCTTCATAGTCGTCCTCACAACTTTACTTCTGCCAGTACCTCGTCTCCTACTCTCCAGACTTCGAAGAAGTCCTCCTGCGAACCTTGCAGGACTAATACTCCTGGAAGAAAGGATGTGGTGGAGACATGACTTAGCTTAGGGATGTTTCCAGAATGACGAGTGCTAGTCCTGAAAGGTTCACTGAAGAACTTCTGCGAAGTTTGGAAAGTAGTAGGCAGGGTACTGGCAGAAGTAAAGTTGTGTGGACGGACCGTGAAGCGTGCCGGGATAGCTCAGATGGTAGAGCGCTTGCCAGCGAAACGCCAAGGTCCCAGGATTGAATCCCGTTTCTGGCGCACAATTTTAATCTGCCAGGAAGTTTCAAGTGTAATTTTGTTGCTCGCGAAAGCTTTCTTGAAAACTTATCTCGTTTTGCTTAATAACATTACAAAGCAGGAAGAAGAAATTGATTGTGTACAACGCGAATGCAGGAAATCTGATTTTAGGTATTGAGTGGATATCAAAGTTAGCGTGATATATTTACTGGCTGTTTGTTCCTTATTGGGCGACCTTTTAGGATACGCTGTTTTTTAACCTCTGCATTGTTTGGTAATGACACACAGTGTGCCCACAGCTAAACAAGGGCCATTCAGCCTCTAAATTCTGTTTTTATATAGTAAATTTAGATAATTTACACTGTTTAATGTGATTGAATAATTGTAATATTTTTGTGATTATGGGCACTTTAAAATGACTCCATAGTGCGCAGAAACTAATATTGCATTTGTAGTTAGGAAGTATATTAAAAACTTATTGTATTGGTGTGGTTTCTGTTCTTTCGACGTCCGAACGAACAGACACAATACAATACAATAAGTATTAAAACGCGAAGACTGCGTTAGCTTCAATTATTTCACCGCAGATGCGGCCATAGTCCGACCTCGCACGGGAATCCGTAATGGCGAGTGTAAGAGGGCATGGATGATAGGGGCGCTACAGACATTGCTTGCGGCTTGTGAGAATTTGCGACGGACGGGAGGCGACCACGGGTGGCCAAGTGGTTAAGGCGACCACTGGGCCAACGCGGGAAACCACGTTCCGGCTCACATTTTCACATGTCGCCATTGCTTAATATCAATGCCCAAATGCGGCCACTGTCAATCCTTTCTTTCCTATCCTTCTTCCTTTCCTTCCTTTACCAATCATTTGCAAAAGTATATTAAAAAGCGACTGTGGCTTTGAAACGTATTTTGTGTGTTTCCTATAGCAGTTATATGTGATAATGACTGTAATAGGGTGTTTCACTAAGTGTGTTTGCCACTGTAACTTATAAAATAATAGGTGACGGGAAATTTTAATGCGGTAGGTTAACACAAGAAATGTTACACTTTCTGTGGAGCTATGAACATAGTTTATTGCATCATTTTCCAAAGAGCTACAGCACAAAGATATACTTTTTAAAATGGAACAATAGTTTTTTTTTTTTTCTATCGTGCATCGGATTCGTTGAAACCAGCTGCGTCCAAATCAATTTAAACTACATTTCCTATCACTGTTAGTTTGGGAGCTACAACCCTTCAATGTTTCAGGGGCAGATACCAAAAACGCTGCGCATAATGCAATTTGCCTTCTAAATGTGGTGCGGCCGAGTTGTAACGTCGCCGGTGTCACGGAGCGAGAAGCTTCCTTAATGCGCTGTTAGACTGCCGACTGTCGCCACACACGGCCGTATACCTGACAGTTGGAGCCACACAAACAACCAGGGCTCAATATACCACAGTTACTGACATCGGATGACGATGGCATACACGAACAACGAGTACGCTGACATGTTGCTGATGCTCGGCTAGTGCCGACACGATGCCACTGAAGCAGCCACAGGGTATGCCGTGAGGTATCCTAGGCGAAGAGCCACGGCAGCCATTACGTTCTTACGTGCTGAACAACGACTTCGGGAAACAGGCAGCTTGGTAATGCGCCGCAGTAACAGACGAAGACCTGCAAGAAGTGAGAAGACGGAGGTGTTTGTTTTAACTGCACTACACCACGATCCTCATGTCAGCTTACGAGCCGTTGCTGCAGTCGCTGGTGTCAGTCTCACAGCTGTGTGACGTATAGTACACGGCCACAGGTTTCACCCGTACCGCCTGTCACTGACCCAGGAGCTGCATGGGAACGATTTCCGTGCAAGAGTGACATTCTGTGAGTGGCCATGCGTAATTTCACGCTGGAGTCTTCTCAAAGTGTTATGTTCTCTGATAACTCCACGTTCACAAATTATGGTGCAGTGAATCCCCATAACATGCACTACTGGGCCGCAGACAATCCTCGGTGGGTACAACCTGTCGGCCGTCAACGTAGGTGGTCTATTAACGTGTGGTGTGGAATCCTTGGGGATGAAACCATCGGGCCACACTACTTCCCAGGTACACTGACAGGTGAGTTATATCGCGCTTTTATAGCCGACAGTTTGGGTGGTCTCCTTGAACATGTGTGACTACACACGAGAGTCCATATGTGGATGCAGCACGATGGTCACCCAGCCCATTCTGCGCGTGCTGTTGTGGAAGAACTAAACAACAGGTTTGCAGGAAGATGGTTGGGGCGGTGGCCGACGTCGCCGACGCCTAGCGCCGCCACTGGATACAACACTTCAAAGTTTCAGGGGCAGATACCACACGCTGTACATTATACATGGCTGTGTAGTGGGGTTGGGGCACCATAGTCCTCATTCATGACCCGCAAGGTCGCCCGATTTAACACCAGTAGGTTTCTTTTTGTGGGGATAACTAAAGGATCGTGTTTATGTCACTGATCCCACATCCCCAGATGATCTAAAACGCTCCGTCACACCGGCGATGTTACATCTCGTCCGCAGATTCTTTCGACGGTGCATTGCATTATGCATTGAGGAACATGGATACACATTTGAACATCTCATGTAAATCAACTTCCCACCGCCATAGCATCCATCACCCACCACACAGCCATGTATTATGTACAGCGTGTGGTATCTGCCCCTGAAACTTTGAAGGGTTGTAGCTCCCAAACTAACAGTGATAGGAATGTAGTTTAAATTGATTTGGACGCAGCTGGTTTCACCGAATCCAATGCAGGATAGAAAAAACTATTGTTCCATTTAAAAAATTACATCTTTGTGCTGTAACTCTTTGGAAAATGATATCATAAACTATGTTCATAGCTCCGCAGAAAGTGTAACATTTCTTGTGTTGACCTACCGCATTAAAATTTCCTGTCACATATTACTTTATAAGTTACAGAGGCAAACACACTTAGTGTGTGTGTGTGTGTGTGTGTGTGTGTGGAGGGGGGGTTAAAATTAGGCTCACAAAGCCCTTAAGGACGTGTAGACCTTCGTCAGTCGTCAGCTTTGTGCGCCTTCCATAATAAAATTCTGGATCCGCCACTGGCCACCGGGGATTCCCCTGGCAGAGACATCGGGCACAGCAGGCCACTGCAGCTGGTCAGCGTTGCTGGCACTGCTGCAAGGCCAGGCCCAGCCAGTGTTGCCGACATAGTGCTTTTCGCACTTGATCTAGCTACATTTAAGCTTTGACCGTGCCCAAAAAATATTTTCAGCGCCTAGCACCAAATTTGGTGCAAAATTAAAATTTCAGATTATTCCTTATTTTTATCCATTTCAACATATTGTATTAGGACGAGCATTGTGAGTGCGTTATGACTCCGTACACAGCTATATATTTTAGCCGGCCGTGGGCTGTGTACTGATCTTATGTCGAAGATCGGGAATATCCATATCGTCAGTTGTCATCGTCGTGCAGTCGCCTCATTGTATAGCATAGCACTAACAGTTTGCTTCTCAGCAGGCGAATACGTGAGCAGCGTCTGGTATAATTCAGCCCACGCTAAACAGGTCGACATCGCTCTGAACGAGACTTGCAGGCTCGTCAAGCTATACCACCTTGCTGGCATTGCACCTCTTGCTGTGTGTAGAGAAGATGCAGCCTCCAGTGAAAGAGCGAGGGCTGAGTTGTCTGAGAGCCACCTCCTCCACAACATTCAGCCAGCCACCAGACGCCTGAAATCCAGACGGAGCTTTCTCAGAGCAACCGATAACGTCAGTGACGAACCCAGAGCTAGAGTGGACAGATGGAAGAGATCGAGAGAAAGGCACTGGATGGAACCAAAGGAACCAGGCCACAATGAGGACTGGACGGTTTGGAAGTCACTAAACAGGCTACCAACACTGCACGGTCAAGAGATAATCTTATGAAGTGGAGATATTGTACTGTACCTAACCTCTGTGACTGTGGAGACGTGCAGACGACCCAGCACATGTATAACTGCCCAGAATGTCCTTCAGACTGCACCTTAGAGGACCTGATGTTGGGAACCCCAAATGCTGTTGACGTAGCCCGCTTTTGGGCCAAATGTATATAATATTTCTGTCTGTAGCATAGCGTACGGCAATATTGTTTGCTTTGCTTCTAAGTATTCTAATCTTGGCAGTGAAAAATGATTTTGCCGTTTGAAAAGAAAAGTTACAATTCAAAAGTTCAAATGTTTGTAGAGTCTATGGGGCTTAACTACGGGGTCATCAGTCCCTAAACTTACAAACTACGTATGAGCTAACTAATACTAAGGACGGCACAAATATCCATGCCCGAGAGGGGATTCGAACCCCCGACCGTAGTGGCCGTGCAGACCGTGACTGAAGCGCCTCAGTCCCCTCGGCCACCGCGGCCGGCAGAAAAGTTACATTCAGCGATATAAACGCGAGTGTGATTTTAAATATTGGTTGAATCCTGTTGCAGCCAGTGATATGAAGGCTCAGTGCTTGAATCTTACGCCGGGTTAAGTAATATTAGAAGATACAGTGCTACTAAAAAACATTATCAGGAAGTTCAGACCTCATTTATTTTTAAGTCGCAAAAGTTATTGGATTTTAAGCCATGTAGTGCTGATGGAAAAATACAAGCTGTTCACAAGGCGGAAGGAACACTATCCTTGTTTGATGCCGAACATTGTTCCATTGTTACATGCCATCATCTTTGTGAACTGTCTAAAGGAACATTTTGCGATTCGAGATCTGCCGTCGGTTTGAAGTTGCATCGTACAAAGTGCACATAAATAGTAAAAACGGTTTTCGAACCACAGTATACAGATGAACTGCTTAAAGATATTGGAGAGAAAACGTTTTCTGGATGAATCTACAGATATCAGTGTCCTTAAACCTGTAGGGGCTGTAGTGCGCCATTTCAGCGGAAAAAAAAAAAAATTACATTATATCAACATTTCTTGGACTAATTAATTTGGAAAACGCAAATGCAAGGGACATTAGTGATGTTGATTGAGAAACAAAAACTTAAATTAGCTAATATTATTAGTCTTGGTACAGATAATGCATCAGCGATGTGTGGTGCGAATTACGATCTCATTAAAATTCTCAAAGAAGAGTATGGGCCACCACTCTTGACACTTATTCGTTGTGTATGTCATTCCCTCCAGTTAAGTGTATCACATGCATCGTAGGACTCTTCTGAGTCGAATTGAATTCCTGACAAGAGAGACTTTTAACTGGTTCTGCCAGTCCTCGAACAGACAAGAGGAGACCGCAGAATCTACGAAACAATTTTCGAGGTGCTCCTTTAACAGTTCTACACTTGTGTGCAAGGGCCGACCGAATATTCGGTTTCGGCCAGAAATCAGCCGAATCTTCGGCTTCATCGAGTTTAGCGTTCTGGAACTGACTGATGTAGCCCGGTCGCGTTCTGGATGGATTCATTCAACAACAACACTTTACCTCAGTTGACGGTTCGCCGTTTTACTGCTAGGAGTCTCACCTCCCGCGTAAAAATTGTGGGTATTTTGTTGTTAAGCTCAATATTACGTAATCGTATCCAATAGCGATATTCTCATACTATGTTAGTAATATTTTAACTTATTCAGTATTGTACGTGATGGAACGAATTATCTTATTGTTATGCTGTAAAGTTTTATTAGTAAGTTTCCTAGAAAGCGAGGCGCTTTTTCTAATAATTATTACATGTTTAGGAAACATTGATCATGTGGTACACACTTTTTCCTATTCAGTTTGCGTAAATCTATTCTGACAACAATCATACTGTTAGTCGGAACTGTGACCTTATATTTCGAAATACTTTCCGCATTACTGATTGAAGCTACTATGTATTCAGGAATGACAAAATGAAGATATGTAAAGTTGTTTATGGATTGCAAAAAAACGGAAATGAAGATAGCGGTCTCAAGAACAAAATCGCATAGACTGCTTATGCAAACAAACAAATGATTCTGAAAATCGACATTGAAAGGAATTCACGTGTAAAAAGAAATAAAATAAAAACAGATTGTTTTAAAAACAAACTTTTAAATAGTCATTTACATTGGCAGCCTAAAGGTTTTAAAGTCTTTTCAGTATTTACTTCGCGTTATAATAGTAGAGTGCCTTTTTCTCCGAAGACAGAATATACCAGCAGTTGTTGTGTTTTATGACGCTCGTATTTATATGAGTCTTGTAATTCTGAGAGTCGAAATATCGAGACTCCACTATATCGAGTTCAGTTTATTTCTTGTCTAAATTCCTTTAATTTTTCTTCTTTAGGTGGAAAATGTCGAATCCAATTTGGATGTAGTTTAATATGAGTACCGTCGATCTGTGTAAACCTGTTCGCCTCCCATGTCATCCTCTACGGACTCCTCATTAGGTTTACACACACTCAAGAAGGCTTAGTACGGGGAAGGGATCTTGAAAAACGTGGAAAAATTTGTGATATGTGGTGTAACGTAAATATACATAAAGTTTAACTTAATTACGCAAATTTCGGTTTCGGCCGAAACTAGAAGACGAGCCGAATAATCGGTTACTGTTTTGGCAGCAAATCGTGTTTCTGTCGGACTCTAGTCGTGTGCAACAAGATGGCTCTTGAGTATGCTGTGATGAGGATATTACAACAACAGATTGAACTTAAGCTGCATTTCTAGCTCTCAAAATCAAAACACAACTGCTACACTGCTGGTCTCCTACATTCAGTGTATACTGATTGAGAAACACAGAGTGTATTTAATATATCTCAGATCTCTCTTAGGAGAGGTGCAAGTAGCTGTTAAACTATTCGAGCGCGACAAGGTAGATCCAACCAAACTCCTTGCAACTCAGTTAAGCCTTCTGAGGAATATATGCAATCAAGAATAGACATTGCTAACTGTGATAGTGAAGGACACCCCGATTCTTCACCATATCTTGCATATAGCTTTGAAAAGGAAATAAATGAACTGAAACTCGATACAGAAGTAGAACGACGACTTAAGAAAAGGTTTATAGATTTTCATATTAAACTTGCCAAGTAGTTACAGCAGCCTCTTCCTGATAATGTGAAAACACTGCAGATAATGTCTCAACTGAGTGTTCAAGAAACTATGAAAGTACATAAAAGCACGAAAATTACAGAACTGGCAGAAATTTTTGGTTCAACCAGACGAAATTGACAGAAACTTTGACCAGCGGAGAAATATCTCTCACCAACCATGGAACAACAAAGAAGATACAGTGGTATTTTAGGCTAAAGTATTACAGTTCCGAGATGCGGCAGATTTAAATCCATTTAAGGACTTGTGCAACCTGGCTGTGGCAGTGTTATCTTAACCTCATAGTAATGCCGAAGTGGAAAGGGTGTTGAGTGCAATTAATATAGTGAAACCAAAATCCGGAATCAAATGGGGATTGAGACTTTAAATACCGTGTTGACAGTGAGGTATGGATTAAAAATAAAAAACAAAAATTGCTACTATTATGAACTTGCAGAAGATTACCTCACAAACGGCTTTTAATCAAATTGCGTGGTTATGGTACATCGCCCCAAATTTTCGACTGTATAGGGGCTAAGCGGGAGTGGCTAGAAGGCAAATGCAAGGATGTAGAAGAATGTATGAATAGGGGAAAAATAGATACAGCCTACAGGAAAATAAAAGAAACATTTGGAGATAAGGAAAACAGCTCTATGAATATCAAGGACACTGATGGAAAACCAGTTCTCAGCAAAGAAGGGAAAGCTGAAAGGTGGAAAGAGTATATAGAGGGGCTCTACAAAGGAAATGAACTTCGAGACACTATTGTAGGAAGGGAAGAGGATGTAGATGCTGATGAAATAGGAGATACTATACTGAGAGATGAATTTGACAGAGCACTGAAAGATCTAAGTCGAAACAAGGCCCCTGGAGTAGATGATATCCCGTCAGAGCTACTGAAGTCTCTGGGAGAACCAGCCATGACAAAATTGTTTCACATTGTGTGTAAGATGTATGAGACAGGTGAAGTACCCTCAGACTTTAAGAAAAATGTTATAATCCCCATTCCAAAGAAAGCGGATGCAGACAGGTGTGAAAACTATAGAACCATTAGTTTAATAAGTCATGGTTGCAAAATATTAACACGAATTATATACAGAAGGATGGAAAAGCTGGTAGAAGCCGACCTCGGGGAAGATCAGTTTGGGTTCAGAAGAAATGTAGGAACACGGGAGGCAATACTCACTTTACGGCTTATCCTAGAAGATAGATTAAGAAAAGGCAAACCTACATTTCTAGCTTTTGTAGATTTGGAGAAGGCTTTTGACAATGTTGAATGGAATAAACTCTTTCAAGTTCTGAAGCAAGCAGGAGTAAAATATAGGGAGCGTAACGTTATTTACAAGTTGTACAAAAACCAGACAGCGGTTGTCAGAGTTGAAGGGCATGAAAGGGATGCAGTGGTTGGGAAGGGAGTGAGACAGGGTTGTAGCCTTTCTCCAATGTTATTCAATTTGTACATTGAACAAGCTATAAGGGAAAGCAAGGAGAAATTTGGTGAAGGAATAAAAGTTCAGGGGGAAGAATTAAAAACATTGCGTTTGCTGACGACTTAGTAATTCTGTCAGATACAGCAAAGGACCTGGAAGAGCAATTGAACGGAATGGACAGTGTGCTGAAAGGTGCATATAAGATGAACATTAACAAGAGCAAAACTAGGGTAATGGAGTGAAGTGTAAGAAAATCAGGTGATGCTGAAGGAATTAGATTGGGAAACGAAGCAATAAAGGAGGTAGATGAGTTTTGTTACTTGGGCAGTAAAATAACAAATGATGGTCGCAGTACAGAGGATATAAAATGCAGAATGGCAATGGGTAGAAAAGCGTTTTTCAAAAAGAGAAATTTGTTAACATCGAATATTGATTTAACCCTAAGGAAGTCCTTTCTGAGGGCATTTTGTGGTGTCGCACAAGTACAAAGTGCGCGCCACCTACTTTCGCCGCGCGCCGCCATGCACGCACGGCGCGGCGTTCTCACGACGACAGCCACGAGCGCCCTCTGCTGCAACCCCGCTCGTGGCCACCACGGAAAGACACCGGGCACTTCGGACGGAGATAGCAACCAGTTAGGACCTTCGTAATCAGATAGGCACCAGTGAAGACTTTGCTATCGTACAGGCACTAGGCAGGCCTCTAACAACTATGTATCAACATTCTGCAGTACTATCTAAAAGTTAAGTATTGTTACATTCTGTGCAATATATATCTCTTTCTAATTTACTCTAGTGTTTATAGTTTCTGGCTGCTCCCCTCCGTACCTGCACCAGCGTGCTATTTTTGTTCCTGTGTCGGGCTCATTCCACTCGGCCACCGACACCTACGACGAGGCTGGGACACAAAAGCGGCGACGAAGTTGGGACACAAAACATTTGTATGGACTGTTGCCTTGTATGGGAGTGAGACATGGACGATAAACAGTGCGGACAGGAAGAGGATTGAGGCTTTTGAAATATGGTGCTATAGAAGAATGCTGAAGATTAGGTGGGTGGATCGCGTAACTAATGAGGAGGTACTGAACAGAATTGGGGAGAAAACAAATTTCTGGCATACCTTGACTAAAAGAAGGGATAGATTGGTGGGACACATTCTTAGACATCAAGGAATTGTGAATTTAGCATTAGAGGGAAGTGTGTGGGGTAAAAATCGCAGAGGAAGACCAAGAGATGGATACAGTAAGCAGATTCAGACAGATGTAGGTTGCCATTCTTATGTGGAGATGAAGAGGCTTGCTCAGGATAGGGTATTGTGGAGAGCTACATCAAACCAGTCTCCGGACTGAAGACCACAACAACAACAACAACACATAGGGGATTTCCTGTCAGAGAGGACATAGTTCGTAGTAATCTATGGTAAGGCATCGACTAAAACAGAGGTGATCTCCGATGTTCCACAGGGTAGTGTTATTGGTCCTCCGCTGTTCCTTATTTACATAAATGATTTAGGGGAAAATCTAAGTAGCTCTCTTAGGTTGTTTGCAGATGTCGCTGTCATTTGCCGTCTAGTAAAATCATCTGGAGATCAAAACCAACTGCAGAACGATCTGTGTAAGATATCAAATTGGTGTAAAAATTGGCAATTGATTTTAAATAATGATAAGTATGAAATCGTCCACATGAATACGAAAGGAAATCCGTTAACTTTGTTTACAAGATAAATCAATCGAAACTGAAGGCCGTAAACTCCACAATATACCTAGGAATTACTATTACTTCAAACTTAAACTGGAAAGAACACGTAGATAATGTCGTGGGAAAGGCGAACCAGAGACTACGTTTTATTGGCAGAACCCTAAAAACATGCAACAGAATTACTAAAGAAACTGCATACAATACGCTTGTCCGTCCTTTTTTGGAGTATTGCTGCCCAGTGTGGGATTCGTATCAGGCGGGTTTGATGGAGGACATCGAAAGAGTCCAAAGAAGAGAATACATGGGAGACAGGGTTACGGAAATGATACAGGATCTGGGATAGGAATCATTACAACGGCGCTTATCGCTGCGGCGTGGGCTACTTACGAAACTACAATCGCCAACATTCTCCTCCCAATGCTAAAATATATTGTTAACTCCCACTTAGCCTCGGTGGAGTAGCCGAGCGGTCTAAAGCGTCTCGCTGCGGAGCTCGCGGTTGCTCGCCGTGGAGGTTCGCGTCCTCCCTAGGGCATGGGTGTGTGTGTTTGTCCTTAGGTTAGTTTACCTAGGTTTAAGTAGTTTGTAAGTTACGGACTGATGACCACGCAGTTTGGTCCGATAGATTTACAAACATTCGACCATTCTAACTCCCACTTACATAGGTAGAAATGATCATCAAAATAAAATACGACAAATCAGAGCTCGAACGGAGATATTCAGGTATTCTTTCTTCCCGCGCCCTGTTCGAGAGTGGAATGGGAGATAAATAGTATAACGGTGGTTCGATGAACCCTCTGCCAGGCACTTAAATGTGATTTGCAGAGTATCCCTTGTAGATGTAGATTTGGTGAAAAATATTGGTTTTAATGCTGTATATAACTTCAAAATCAACCAGCTTTCAACTAGGGCGACAATAGAAGAAGATGAAATAGAAACATTTTTCGACTAGGGGTAGAACAGTGTTCATTAAATGGTAATGTAAAAAACAGCGTTTCAAAATAGAGCAGGGATCACCAACTGATAAAACCTTTAGACTTCCGGAGATACTGTATCATACGGATGTTAGGGTAACATGCGATGTTTATTATTTTGTGTACTGTCCTTATTACTTATAGAAGATACTGATGTGCGGTAGACTACTGATTTATACATTACTGTTCATTTGTATAAATTTTCTATATAATTTTTAATTAAAAAATATATAGTTCCCATTATTGCATGAGAATTTTGGTTTGTTGACGTAACGTGATAGAAGGTAGTGACGTTCATTGTCTCTGCTCTGCAATGGTAGGAGCACTCAACTTCGGGCGTGATGGGAACGACCACTATATACAAAAATTCTTCGTCTCTTAGGAACGTATTATGTAGAATGTAAATTAATTGTGAATCCTCTGCGCGCAAATTAATACACTGCTCAACAATTGCGTTTTATGAAACAGTTTTCCCAGCAGCAGCCGTTTATTTGCAATTCATATGCAAATTCACTGTGCTAGAAATGTTTACAAAGGGCAGATTTTTCCATCAGTTGTTAATACAATACTTATCTTCGAAACCTGCCTGATGTAAGGAAATTTTTTATATTTGGTTTACTTCAGCGTGAGTATTATTGTAAAATATTCTAACGCTTTTTTAGCGCCTGCTGGTTCAGATGTAGCGCTTTTGTAGCGACTTTGAGGTTGACATTTAGCGCTAAGTTGTGACATGGACTTGGGCCCCGTGAGATGGGCCGGCAGCGGCAGTTGGCACGGCGGGCCTTTTGATGTGGCGCGCCTCTACTTGATTGCCCACCCCACGGATGCTACGGCCGAGAAGCAGTGAGCTCGCTTTCCCACACCCCCGCGTTCTGAGCCGCTGCAGTCAGCAGTCCGGAGCGCTCCTCCTCCCTGGAGCTCTGGTGGAACAGCCGAGCGTATGGAGTGTACTGCTTTGATCCATTCAGTAGCTGATCAGTAATCTTAACAACTCATCAAGTCTGAAAGGCAAAGTTATGTCACATTTCTCTCTCTCTCTCTCTCTTTCTCTCCCC
The DNA here is from genome assembly GCA_026315105.1 of Locusta migratoria. NCBI lineage: Eukaryota > Metazoa > Arthropoda > Insecta > Orthoptera > Acrididae > Locusta > Locusta migratoria. The sequence goes on from CM048755.1 coordinate 461,429,471, forward strand.
CCCCCCTTTCTCTCTGTGTTTTTGTCTCCTGGCTGGGACTGAAGCCTGGCAGTCCCCCACCCTCGCTTGGATATGCCACTGGACAGAGGTGGACAAATAATCTGCAGTAGAGTCCTGCATGATCGAGTAAGCGAGCACGAAACGTGTCATGCGACTGCCCACGTTAGTAAATGGGAGGCCGCCAACGGGGCGATTTGCACACGTCTCGTAATCGTCTCGAAGTCGTTGCGAGCGACGCTCGTATTTTGTGATCTGCCAGTGCACGGGGAAGTTCGAGCGTGACGAGCGGATCGTACTTCATGGAGGTAATTTACCATGTATTTTTGCTATATTTACACTGCATAGAACACTTAAGAGCCCATAAGATTTACATGCAATAACTGTAATGAACTTTTAATAAATAAATAAGTACAAGTACCTGGGATGTATTTTCTCACAGGATGGCAACATAGTGAAAGAACTGGAATCGAGGTGCAGCAAAGCTAATGCAGTGAGTGCTCAGCTAAGATCTACTCTCTTCTGCAAGAAGGAAGTATGTACCAAGACTAAGTTAGCGGTGCACCGCTCTATCTTTCGACCAACTTTGTTGTATGGGAGTGAAAGTTGGGTGGATACAGGTTACCTTATTCATAAGGTAGAGGTTACAGATATGAAAGTAGCAAGATTGATTGCAGGTACTAATAGATGGGAACAATGGCAGGAAGGTTTCCATAATGAGGAAATCAAAGAAAAACTGAGAATGAACGCCATAAATGAAGCGGTTAGGGCGAACAGACTGAGATGGTGGGGTCATGTTACACGCATGGGAGAAGCAAGGTTACCTAAGAGACTCATGAGCTCGGCAGCGAAGGGTAAGAGTCGCGGTAGACCAAGAAAAAAGTACTTAGATTCGGTGCAGAATGATTTTGAAGTAAAAGGCATAACATCAGACGAGGCATCAATGTTAGCATTGAATAGGGGATCATGGAGGAATTTTATTAGAGGTACTATGTTCCAGACTAAACACTGAAAGGCATAATCAGTCTCTAATGATGATGATGATGATGATGATGATGATGTTATATAAATATTTTCAGTATGTCGTGTCTTGCAGCTCGCAAATTTTCAAGAATAGACCTTTTTTATATCTCAAACAGAGCTGTTGATATTTACTCACTTTTTCATTGGTGATTAGTTTCGGGTATATCCCATTTTCGCAAGCCACGTAATATGTATTCTGCAGAATGGTAAATATTTTGTATCAGTCTCTTGCAGTTCTCTAGCACCAACTAACAGCCGATGACGAAACTTCCGTTTTATATACGGATGCACCCATAACACTCTTTGTGTCTTCCTTTTCTTGTGCAGGTACCAATGAAACATCACAGCGTCCACTTAATTACTATAGCTGTCCATTCTACGGGTAATTATTGGAGGGAATAACCAACACCGTTTTGTCGCTCCCTGTTGGAATTGGCAGGCTGACTGAAAGAAAATCGCGTCCGCGACGAGTGCCGATCGACCCGTCTGCGGACGGCCGTCGCTGGCATCGCGAGGTTCGTACAAGGCGCGCGCGACGGACGAGACGCGAATTGCGCCCACGACGAGTGAGAAACGACCCGTGTGCGGACGGCCAAAGTGTGTAGGCTGCCCGCACTAAGTACTGCAATATAGAGCATACGAGGCCTGAGCGAGTCTGCAGTTTCGCCGAGATTTGACTATCGTGACCGAGAATGGGAGGCTGGACCGAGTCTGGACCGGTTTCTTACTCAAGTTATTTGCAAGTTTTCCATAAATGACTACAGCCAGCTTAGGCAAATCATTGTTATTGCATTTGTCTGGAAGTATCTACATCTACATGGGATACTCTGCAAATCACATTTAAGTGCCTGGCAGAGAGTTCATCAAATCACAATTATACTATTTACCTTCCATTCCATTCTCGAATAGCGCGCGGGTAGAAAGAACACTTGAATCTCTGTTTCCGAGCTCTGATTTCTCGTATTTTATTCTGATGATCATTTCTACCTATTTAAGTGGGAGTCAACAATATATTTCCGCATTCGGAGGAGAATGTTGGCGATTGCAGTTTCGCAAGTAGCCCACGGCGCAGCGATAAGCGCCGTTGCTGTAATGATTCCCATCCCAGATCCTGTATCATTTCCGTAATGCAAGCAACTATAGAAACAAGTAGACTGGAAAAATGTGTAGGCTACCCATTAAATAACGTAAAAATCGACGTCTACTGTATATTTCTGTTGACTTTGGACGGAAACCTCATGTCTTGGTGACTCATCATACATAAACTGCTCTAAATTGTTCGTTTCTAGTTGGCAAAGAAAAACCAGTTGTCACAAATCTCAAACACAACTGGCTCAGGCATACTTGAAGTAATGAAAATAGTATGGCAGTATTTTTAGCAATTGTAATTAACTTCTCTGATTCATTAATGTTAACATCTTATCTTCTTTTTCTTTTAGGAGACTCAAGGGATTGGATTTGAGCTATTTTTTCCTAGTGAAGTAAATTATAATTACTTCCAAACAAAAGACGGCAACCTCGCAAAAGTACCCGACTCGTCTAAGGCATCACTTCACGAAGGGATGGCTGCCCTCGCCGGAGGTTTGAGTCCTCCCTCGGGCATGGGTGCGTGTGTTGTCCTTCGTGTAAGTTATTTTAAATAGTTTTTAAGTCTAGGGTACAATGAACACTGCAGTCTGGTCCCTTAGCTTTACAAACATTTGAATATTTCATCTGCAAAGTAAACCTCAAAATTACTTCTGTGAAGTATCAGAACTGTCAAATAATTGCCATTTATTTAAATCAAATTCTAGTGTTTGTAAACCTAAGGGGCCAAAATGCTCTGATCATTGGTCAATGCACTTACAAACGCTAATGACAACATACTCACCCATGCCAGAGGGAGAAGCCGAACCCCCGGCGCGAGTCTGCGCGGTCCGTAACGTGGTACCCCAGACCGCACGGCTATTCCCGCGCGGCTTATTTAATGCCTTTGTCGAAGAGAATGGAGACACATAATAAAATTATGTGCGGCAGCGCTTCCGTATTTCATACTTTAACACAGATAGCTAGCTTGGATTCACCTTTTGACATAGGTCATATCCATTTCAAATTACCTCACATTCCAGAATTTTACATCGCTTTAGCTATCTGGGAGATGATTTATTTAGGCGACAAGTAGTCACAACAGAATTTTTGCTTGATCGTTGAGACAGGATGCTTTCTCCGAACCCCCTTGAATTCTGTTCACCAGAGAACTCAAAGGCAAAGTTGTATGAGCTTATATCAGTCTCTCAGTTCTTCCTATGGAAATAGCATCCTCTTGATGCAAAATGATTAACAATGTAATATCGCCGCGTCCGAGCGCATTGAGGCGCTATGTCACGATGAGCGAGTCCGTTCCCCGTCGTTCCGAATCCGCCCTCGAGCATGGATGTTTGTGCCGCCTTAAGTATAGGCTAGTTCATATGTAGGTTGTAAGTTTAGGGACAGGTGTCCCCGTAGTTAAGTCCCATAAGCTCTACAAACATTTGAACATATTATTTTTCTACAGCATTTGTACCTAACTGGGACAGTCATGCAGCTCATACATGACCGTATAAACTCCCTCCAGCTGAGGGGGAAGTAAGTACCTGTCTCTTGGGTATCAGGACACGTGGGAATCCGGGGCAATGAAGAGGCCGATCGGGCGGCCCAGGACTCCTGTAGAGACCTTGATGTAGGCCCCTAACTCAGTGTGCTATTCCATTGAAGGATATGCTCTCTCTCTGTGTTGCGGCAGAGATGAGTGTATTTGCGGAAAGCGCAATGGTTATCAGCGACGGCGAATAAGCTGCGGTGGGTGCAAACAACTGAACGATTGTGGCGGTCCTCCTGTCAACCTGCCGATCACTGTGGCCTCCGCATTGGGCACTGCCCCTTCACATATGTGTTTTTACTCCATCGTGAGGATCCCCCGTTTTGTAATGCTTGTGGCGTACAGATAACTGAGTGCCACATTTTTATCGAGCTGCTAGGGCTGAAGCGAGTCTTGGTGCTGATCTGCCCTGTATTTTAGTTTATGACGAGGGGAATGTGATCAGATTTTTACAATTAGTCATTTCTGCCGATTCTGATCTAAACTTTTAGGTTGGAGGTTTTAGTGTAAGACATGCTGGTTCATCCGTTTTAATATTGTGATCAGCCAGCCATGATCATCTGCCACGTTGTTTAAACTACTTGTCCGACAGTCCCTTCTGTATACGGTGTCCTCATTTTGACTTGCCACTGTAGCCTTTGGTATTTTACTTTAGCTGCACACAAATTTTGCTAGTTGTCTTCTTTTAATTCCGTTTTTAGTTTTACTATCTTTTTCACATTCATCTCATATTAAATTCTCTCAGGCGCTAAAGACATTGTCGTGCACCCAAACCCACATATTCATCCATCCATCCATCCATCCACACTTAGAGCGACAGCTACTTAGCGACACGTCATAATATGTTCCATGGTCAGAACAAAAGTATGTAACAAGTTTAGGAATAACTTAAAGATTAGAGGGTATTAGCGAAATTTATTTAACGATCAGTAGTACATTGTTTCACATGCCAAAGAAGAAGAAGAAAATCCTATTAATGATCAAATACAAATATCAAACTACTTACTGGTTACACTAACAGATGACATAAGAAAAGGCGCACTCTATCCACTCTCCCATGAATCCCTCCACAGAACATTTAAATCGAGACTCAAATCATTTATACTTCTTTGTATCACAGATTGCAGCTACACACATATATATACAAATACAAATTTACATACACAAATGTACACACAAACATGTAAAAAAATACTTTCCTCTGTCTTTTACGTAAAGATACATACACGACTGACGCACATGCCACGTTCAACATACACATCGTTTAGTTGCAACTCATTGGAAACGATTTAATTCTGAAAAGAGTTACAACTCAAATGCGTTGTTGGATAAATATAACACATTCAAAATGTGAAGAATTGTAAAAAAGTTCCCGTAAATGGAAGATTTGTGCGAGTTTGGATTGTGACCACGTAGGTGAAACAACAAAAACTAAGATCGATAAACAGTGAATAGCCTCGACGTGAAATATTTATAATATGTTAATGCTACATCTAAGAACAAAAATGTAATTTTTGTGTAAACCAGCCCACTGATGATGCCCTGAAATAGAAGGGCACAAAACGCGTCTGGATAAAATAAATAAAATGACGTCTTCATTTCCAGAAACAAAGAATATCCATTGTGTGACGTTGACGAATTATACCTGAGGACAACCAGATCACGTAATAAACATACTTTCATTGTGACTTTAATCACTTTGTAAAGAGGAAATTTCTAATCAGAGCTGCTTTAAGTGGTACTTTAACCACCGCCACTAAAAATAATAATTTTTAAAAGATGATTGATATCAACCTTTAGGGAAATGAGGTTAGCCGCTATTAACGTATTATTTCACGTGATGCAGCTAGGTGGTTCCAGACTGGAGCGGGCGTTAATGTAGAGAAGTGGTGGTCATTGTGGTAAGAGGATTGTAGCGTGACGAGCGCGGGCTGTCGCTGCAGATAGGGTGGCCACGGCGCGGGCGTCCATGCGTCCCGGGCTTTGTTGTGACGGGCCATTGTGCGCGCCAGACCTCGCCCTCTCGACGAACCGCAGGCAAGCCGGTATAAATGCACCCATTCGATTGCCTCTTGTTTAGATTGTGTCACAAGCGGCTGCTTTTCTTTTGGTACAGCATTCACTGGTCCAGTTGCACTAATTCTTTTCAACTGTGAAAGGGCCGATCACAAGAGGTTTACCAGGTTTGTGACGTCTTTCCGCCTATTCTTCAGAGTACTCTCTGGGAACTTCATTTAGCCTCCTCAGTCCTGTGAAATTTTTTTTCAATATTTTTGCATTTTGTTTGTACTTCATGATTAATAATATTCCAAAAACGCCTCAAAAATATTTTAAAAAATTCTGCCTCTTTATTACCTTAAAAAACTCATGTCCCCTATAGGGGACAAAAATGTTCAAATGTTTGTTAAGCTTATGGGACTTAACGTGGTCATCAGTCCCTAAACTTACAAACTACTTATGAACTACTTACGAACTAGGACGGCACAAATATACATGCCCGAGGGGGGATTCGAACCCCCGACCGTAGTGGCCGTGCAGGCCGTGACTGGAGCGCCTCAGTCCCTATAGGGGACATCAGGACACTAGGTACCACATCTGTCAGTATGTGGTGTGATATTTCACTATGCAGTTTACGTTAAAATGCTTTTATTTCTTTATGTTATTGATAGTATAGGCCGATTTTACATTAACTAAAGAGGTCCATGGAAATTTGAGTGCTCACATAGCCAGAAACCGACTTCTCATTCTGTCAGCCACTTTAGCACTGCTGCAGAGTGAATACGTGACAAGATAGTGTGTCTTTTCCAATTCCAAGATGTGCTGGCACCTTCCATTTGTGCATTGAGATGCCTAGCACTGCCACCAACACTTGAATATTGTCGCCAGATTTATTTTATTTTATGTCACCTACAGAGGACGCAGGGACTGAGGAGGATAAGTTTCTCTTGACACATACACAAAAAATGTAGGTTTTTCTAGGATCAGGTTGAATCCACCATGGGACTTTCGATGAGATGTTAATGAAGTAGATTCCTTAATGATTTGTTAATTATGTACAATCACTACCATTGCCGTTAGAATGCGCTTGACAGTAATTAACATAAATATGTCATCATTTCAAAAGTTACATTTGTTATTGTAAAATTATAAAAACGCTATAGGAAAGATGACAATGTCATTCTCTTTTCATTGTGCAAGAAGTATATGAGCACTTTAGCTAGCAAATTCCTTATATACCTAATTCTACATGTAGATCTACATATGTACTCTGCAATCCACCGTAAGGTGCGTGGCGGAAAGTACACTGTACCACTACTAGGCATTTCCTTTCCTATTCCACTCCCAAATAGAACGAGGAAAAAAAGAATGCCTATACGCCTCCATCCTAGCCCCAATTTCTCTTATCTTGTCTTTGTGATCATTACGCGAAATGTAAGTAGGCGGCAGAAAGATCGTTCTACACTTAGCTTCAGATTCCGGCCCTCTGAATTTCCGCCGCGACGGAGTGGCCGAGCACACTGAGGCGCAAGGCTACGATGAGCGAGGCCGTTCCCCATCGGGGCTTCGAATCTCCCATCGGGTATGGATGTTTGTGCCGTCTTTAGTATAAGGTAGTTCATAAGTAGTTTGTAAGTTTAGGGACTGACGACCCCGCAGTTAAGTCCCATAAGCTTTACAAACATTTGAACATTTTAATCTAAATTACCTCAACATAATTACTAAACGTCATCTTTCCTCCAGCGATTCCCATTTGAGTTCCCGGAGGATCTCCGTGACACTCGCGCATTGGTCGAACTTACCATTAACGAACATAGCTGCTCGCCTCTGAACTTCTTCCATTTTTTTTTTTTTTTTTTTTTTTTTGTACGCTTGTACGTGGTACTACAAGCGTTTTATGCGCGGTCTCCTTTACAGATGAAATACATCTTCTCAAAATTTTCCCAATAAACCGAAGTCGGCTGTCCGAAGTAAACTGTCCTTACATGATCAAAATATCCACGGGTGTACTGCCGGTCCATAGTGTCCAACGGGCACACTATAGACCGGCAGTACACCCGTGGATATTTTGATCATCAAATACGCCGGGAGAAACTGAAGAATCACATCATGTCCTTACATGTTCGTTCCATTTCATATCGCTCTGCAATGATACGCCTTGATATTTGAACGACGCGTCTGCCTCAATAAGCTCACTACTAATGCGGTGTTCGAACATTATGGGATTCTTTTTCCTACTCATGCGCATCACATTACCTTTCTCTACATTTAGAGGTAGCTGCCATTCTTCACACCAATTAGAAATTTCGTCTTGGTCATCCCGTATGCTACTACAGTCTATTAAAGATAACACCCTCCCATACACCACGGCATCATAAGAAAAACAGACGCAAATTACAAGTTAATCTGTCCATTAGATCATTTATATAGATATAAAGTAATAGCGGTACAATCGCTCCTGACGATACACTCGTCTCTGATGAACACTCACCGTCGAGAACAACGTACTGCGGTCTACTTCTTAGGAAGTCTTTCAGACAGTTACAAATCTGTGAACCTATTCCATATGCTCTTATCTTCGTTAGCAGTCTGCAGTGTGGCACCGCATCAGATGCCTTTTTGAAATCGAGAAAAACACAATCTGCCTGTTGCCCTTCATCCATAGCTCGCAAGATGTCATGTGGGAAAAGGAAAAGCTGAGTTTCACATGACCGATGTTTCCTAAACCCGTGCTGATTCATAGAAAGAAGCTTTTCCGTCTCAGGGAAATTTACTATATTCGAACTGAGAATATGCCCCAAAATTCTACAGGAAATTGATGACAACGGTATTAGCCTGTAATTTTGGAGTAAGTTCTTTTACCTTTTTTATAAACAGGAAACACCTGCGCTTTTTTCCAAACACTAGAATCTTTGCGCTGAATTAAAGATTCGCTATAAATGCAAGCTACGTAAGGGGCCAATGCCGCAGAATATTATTTGTAAAACCAAACAGTTATTCCATTCGAACCAGGAAACTTTTTTGTATTTAGCTCTCTCAGCTGTTTCTCTACACCGGAATTACCCATTACTATAATACCCCCATTTCGGACTTAGTAAGTTGATTAAATGATGGTACATTTGGAGGTCCTCCTGCGTGAAAGATTTCTTAAAGGTTAAATTTAAAATTTCAGCTTTCATCTTCAACTTTCTTCTTTTACTGCCCCGGAATGATCAATGAGTGGTTGGATAGTGGGCTTTCACCTGCTTATTGATTTTACATAGGATCAGAATTTTTTCGGGTCCTCGGAAAGATCTGTTGCCCCCCTCGGGCATGGATGTTTGTGTCGTCTTTAGTATAAGGTAGTTCTTAAGCAGCTTGTAAGTTTATGGACTGATGACCCCGCAGTTAAGTCCCTTAAGCTTAACAAACATTTTCGTTAATGAGGTCAAATCTGTTCTTAACTGCAAGGTATCAAATACACTCCTGGCCATTAAAATTGCTACACCACAAAGATGACGTGCTACAGACATGAAATTTAAGCGTCAGGAAGAGGATGCTGTGATATCTCAAATGATTAGCTTCTCAGACCATCCATACAAGGTTGGCGCCGGTGGCGACACCTACAACGTGCTAACATGAGGAATGTTTCCAACCGATTTCTCATACACAAACAGCAGTTGATCGCGCGTTGCCTGGTGAAACGTTGTTGTGAGCCTCGTGTAAGGATGACAAATGCGTACCATCACGTTTCCGACTTTGATAAGGGTCGAATTGTAGCCTATCGCAACTGCGGTTTATCGTATCGCGATATTGCTGCTCGCGTTGGTCGCGATCCGATGACTGTTAGCAGAATGTGGAATCGGTGGGTTCAGGAGGGCAATACGGAACGCCGTGCTGGATCCCAACGGCCTCGTATCACTAGCAGTCAAGATGACAGGCATCTTATCCGCATGGCTGTAACGGATCGCTGAGTCAAGAGATGGAGAAGTTTCCAAGACGACAACCATCTGCACGAACAGTTCGACGACGTTTGCAGTTTGCAGCAGCATGGACTATCAGCTCGGAGACCATGGCTGCGGTTACCCTTGACGCTGCATCACAGACAAGAGCACCTGCGATGATGTACGCAACGACGAGCCTGGGTGCACGAATTACAAAACGTCCTCTGTTCGGATGAATCCAGGTTCCGTTTACAACATCATGATGGTCGCATCCGTGTTTGGCGACATCGTCGTGAACGCACATTGGAAGCGTGTATTTGGCATTCGATTGAATGACGTACAGCTAAAGAATATTACGGTAGAACTATATGAAGAATTGTACCTTGTTACGTGTATACCATGTTTCAGAGTCAAAATATCGAAAAAAACGGCTTATCGATATTCGGGACAACTTTTACTTGAATTTTTTTCGATCCGACACCCTATAGCCGAGTTATAATGCCACCCTCTAGCGGCTTCCGGGTGCTGCGTCAAAGCGAGTTTCTGGTCGCTGGCGTCCGACAAATACGTCTGTAAAATATGGGACTCATCCGTTGAACGGCAACACCTATAAAGTGGGATTACGTTACAGACAAACACACGGGAGTTTCAAATCGACGTTACTTTTGCAAGTATCTCTGAAATGGTGCGAAATACGGAAAAATTAGGAGTGCAAATTTGTTGTAACTTTTTCCTCTACCAATCCGTTTACTCCCTTTTCGTCTCTGATGAATAATTAAGGCGTTATTTGGAATTACGTTTCCAGCTGCAAAAGATCATTCCAAACGGCCCACTTTTAGTGTTTCTAACCTATAGTGCTTCATCAATGAAAAACTGGAAAGAATCAACGTCTTTCATCCATCGTAGCTCATACAGCAATCTAGAAAATTGCTACACAAACAAAGATAAACTCTCTCTACATTTCCATATAGCCAAACCTTACAGACTAACAAATTAATTACTGTAAGTTGAGGAATGTGTAATGTGTTCAAAACCTTCAAAACTAAATTGTTATAAACAGACTTGCTAAAATATCCTAAGATATTTTCGTGATATCTTAAATCAGCAACTGCCCAGACTCTATGCCGATAATAGGGTTTAAAAAGAGTATAACACAGAAAAGGCCAAATTACTAAACGTCTCTTTCAAAAGATTTTCACAGAAGAAGATAGCACTGTTGTTGTTCCTCTACGTGGTTACGCGGTCGACAGATGGCAGATGACGCAGTAAATGACCGTCAGAGAGAACAGCAATTGAAATCGCTCAGCAGAGGAAAGCCCGCCGGATCTAATGGGATACCAACGCTATTTTACACTTTCCCTCCTTCTAACAGCAGTGTACGTCTCTTTAGGAGCGAAAAGTAACGACCATGTGAAACAAAGCATTGCATCTGCGGTATCTGTCTGAATCCTCCGACTGCGGACACTTGAAACAGGGCGTCGCTTCCAAGCACCGTACCAAATACCTTAGCCACCGACGGCTTTCGTGGGTGCTGTGAAGACACCGTGAGCACCCAGGTAACCAGAATCGCCAGCCGCGGTGGCCGAGGGGACTAAGGCGCTCCAGTCACGGTCTGCACGGCCACTACGGTCGGGGGTTCGAATCCCCCCTCGGGCATGGATATTTGTGACGTCTTTGGTGTTAGGTAGTTCGTAAGTAGTTTGTAAGTTTAGGGACTGATGACCCCGTAGTTAAGTCCCTTAAGCTTAACAAACATTTGAACATTTGATTTAACCAGAATCAAGAGCCCCCCAAAATGTACCAAAGCGCCGAAGAGTTTATGACAAGTAACATTTCATGTATCTGCCCAGTTATGCTCGTCGAGTGAATGTACAGGGTGTCCAGAAAAGTACTTCCTGATTTCAGAATTAAATATCTCGTAAACAAAGATCCATAAAGGAATGCAGTAAACTGTATGTTTATTGTGAAAGCTGTAAGAAGTTTATACAGCAGTTTGAAATAATAGTTACAAAAGCTGCTAACAGATGACGCTGTAATCGCCATACGTAATGCCTAGTATAAATAATGATCCGAAGGCCAGAGCGATCAGTTCCACTATTGAAACGTGAAAGGAGGTTAGCGTACCGAAGGAAGAGATTAAAACCATGTAGTTCATTGAACAACGCGTTTTTCTGGTGCTAGAGTACCACAGGTTAGAAGAGAGTCCTACGGCAACAAGGCGAAGTATTCAAGCACGATTTAATGTGCGAAAACCATTCGTGCGCTCTTCGCAAAATTTCAACGAGCCGACAGCGGAACTGATGATCTAGTGGGGCATGTTGGGCGCAAGCAAACCGCAGTTACGCCTGAAAATATCGCCATAGTTTCTGGAATTATTGAGCGAAATCCAATGTCATCCGTCCGTAGAATTGCATCTGAGACTAGTTTGAAGCGTTCCAGCACGCAGAAAATATTGAGAAAGAGCCTACATATTTTCACATTCAAAATTCAAACGCACCAGGCCATACCCGTACGAGCTGCGCAACAAAGGGTTGCCTTTGCCAATCAGATGCTCACAATGATTGATAGTGAAGCACATTTCCAACTTGAATGGATACGTGAATAAGCAGAACTGGCGATTTTGGTGTTCCGAAAAGCCATATTGGTGTGAAGCGAAACCCCTGTATTCTCCTAAAATTACTGTGTGGGCTGCAGTATGTAGCAGAGGCATTATTGGCTCTTTTTTCATTCGAGAAACAGTCACTGGTACACGTTACGTTGCAATTTTGGAAAAATTTGTCGCCACACAGCAAGCGTTAGAGGATCGACCAGGTACTGAATGGTTTATGCAAGATGGAACCCGAACACATCGGACCGAACAAGTGTTTCGATTTCTTGAGGAATACTTCGGGAATCGAGTCATTGCTTTGGAATATCCAAAATTTACTGGTGCTGGCATGGATTGGCCTCCATATTCGCCGGATTTGACTCCCTGTGACTTTTTTTGTAGGGCACAGTGAAAGACATGGTCTACCCGATGCATCCCGCCACGCTGGACAAGCTCGAATCGGCGATCTCTGTGGCATGTGAGTCCATTTCGCTTGAGACACTACGAAATGTGATGGCGAATTTCATTCTTCGTTTGCGCCACCTCTGTAGTGCCAATGGTGAACATTTTGAAAACATTGTGATGTGATTGTTTGCAAAGAGTATTTTCATACGATTAATTCACTTATGTGGGCTGTACAGCGTACAGCGCCATCTGTTAGCAGCTTTTGTAACTATTTCAAACTGCTGTATAAACTTCTTACATCTTTCACAATAAACATACCGTTTACTGCATTCCTCTATCGATCTTTGTTTTCGAGATATTTAATTTTGAAATCAGGGAGCCCTTTTCCGGACAGCCTGTACATACACATTGTTTAATATCTACATGATTGTGCTTGCATTCGTACACGATTCAACCTGCTATGGTCACGTTGTTTTGTGCGATATTTGTTGTGCTTAGTGTCCCGCAACTCGTTTTGCGTACGTTGGTGTGCTCTGCGTCGTCTACAGACGTCTTGGCGTATAGTCTGCCGCTGCGAAGTGCCGTTGCCGCCGACTATCGATGAGAGCCCCGCCAGGCCGATCCCGCCCCCCGTACATCGTGTCGATGCCTCATCTACGTCCGACGCCCCCTGGAGTCTTCGCTGCTGCCGGGGCCGCCTTCCCGCCCCGGAAGGTGCATCCCCGACCAACGCCGGGTTCACCACCCATCCAGGGCGCTCTGCCCGCCCCCAGCCCGCCGGAACGCATCCCACCCTCGCCGCCTCGCCGCGCTGCGCCACGCCTTTCCCGGCCTCGCCCGGCCGCCGGAAGGCACGTCCGCCGCCGCCGCTGCTCTTGCTGCAGCGCTGAAGGATTTAGGTGACTTTTTAACGTCTTTATGTCGTCCCTGCCCCCTTCCCCCCACTACTGTCTACTCCACCATCAATTTTATCACGCCCTCCAATGCCCCCACCACCATCTCCTGGAGCAATTCCTCCCCTCTCCTTCCTTTCATGATTCCCGCCCTCTCCTCTGCCCCCACACAGGCTGCCTCGTCCCACAGCCTCTTGCTTCTTCCACCCTTCCCCCACTCGATTCCTCCCCCCTCCTCCCAAGTCGACTCCCGTGGTGACCCTGCCGTGATTCGCACCTGGCAGGCCGCCATGGACTCCTCTCTTCCCCCACCCCATGACGACGTCGCTGCCGCAGGGCACGCTCTACGCCACCTCCCTGTCAACTCTGCCCCCACTGCCGTCTTACAACCACTCCCAAAACCAAAGAAAACAAAACGGGCGTCCATAGACGCCATCTCCTCGTTCTCCAAAAAGCCCGCTGATCCTCTCGCCATTGGCCCTCCGGTCCCAATGGCAGCTGCCCCTCTCCCCCCTACGCAGCTTCCACCACCTCCCCAGTCCCCCTCCTTCCCTCCCAAACCCCTGCTCTCCACACTTTCGTCCTCAGTAACCCTGACCTCTAACTCATAGACTGCTAAGCCCTCAGTCTTATCTTCCATCAGTATGTCCCGCCCCCATCTCCCAATTCATCCCCTGGAGGGACTCTGTCCTCCTAAAATCCACCGACCCTGACCTCCACAATGTTATCCTGGAAAACATACCATGCATCCAGTTTGGCTCCCCTACTACCCTCACACCCCTCCCCCCTCCTGCCTCTCACTGGCAACCCCCTCCACCCCGTCGACCTCCTACCCTCACCACCATGATCACCAAGATCACAGAGGCAGCGGTGTTGGAGGAGCTCTGATGGGATCCTCGCCTGTGCATCCGGTCTGCCCGCCACATTAACAATGTGACTGGAGCGCGTCCCTCTCAGAAAACTGCTTTCTCCCTCCTGTCCCCACTGCAAAGGTCCCCATTTTCATACTTCCTGCCCAAACCTCGCCGCCACAATCCTGTAACACCTGCAGCGAAGCTCACCCGCCTTCTCCTACAAATGCAAGTCCTGCCCTCCTCCTACCAAAGAAGAATTCACTGTCCCTGTCTGCTCCACTGATCTCCCTATCCCCACCAACAATTCCTTGTGCCCTCTCCCTGCTGCAGAGGACATCATCCGATTCCTTACCACTGTCCTCCAGAACATTCACCCATTCCAACACATCCACACCCTTCACCACATCTCCCTTGCTGTCTGCTCCCTTTTCTACCACGACTTTAAGGTCAGTACATCTGAAAACCACATCCGATTCTCCTTTTCCCTCACCAACCGCCAGCAAACTCTAGTTTAGTCCCTATCTTCACCTCTCTTCCTCTTCTCCTTTACTCACACTTATAATGTCACAGCGACAACTTACCCTCTTATTCTCCAACATTTGCTTACTTCCCACTGACAAACTCCTACTCCTAAATACCCTCTCCCAATACCAGGTCAATGCCTTCCTTCTTAATGAAACCTCTCTTCTCCCTCACATACAAGTCAACACCAACCACTATCTCCTCCACCGCCATGACTCTCCCCGCCCTCCAGCACGAGGCGGAGTTGCTTTTGGCCACCTTCAGCACCACCCGGTTCAGCCACATCCCCTTCTCAACTTCCCATATGAAACCTCATACACACCCTCTACCTTCCCCCCATTACCATTACCTGTGCAACCATACATGTCCGCTCCTGCACCTCTATCCCTTATGACTTTGTTGCCCAAATTGATAGTACCTTCTCGACCTATGTGATTGCCGCTGATCTCAATATTCATTCCCGCACTCCCGTCAAACTCCATGGGTGCCATCAGGTTCTTCTCACCCTTATAGCAACATTACCTCTGACATCACCATCATGTCTCCAAATCTCCTGGGGCGGGTCACTGGCAGAGTCCTTGACCCCATTGGCAGTGACCATGACCCGATTCTACTCACCTTCATCCTGAATGTCCACCCCCCCCCCCCCAAAATCCTCACCACTCTTCACCTCCCAAATTCGTCTACGATTACTACCAGGCAGACTGGGATGCCTTTTGCATCTCCATCACCCACCAAGTCGAAAGTCATCACCTGCCCCTCCACTCGCCTGTTGATATTGACCATGCTGCCTCCTTCCTCCAGTAGACGTTGTCTGATGCCATCCTTTCCCATATTTCCACCAAAGCCTTTCAGCCCCATCGCCCCACCCTCGCCCCACCGGCTGTCCTGCTCTTCCAGGGATCCCACCGTGTATACTCCTTTCTCTGCAACCATGACCTGGATCCACTCCTCCGCCATGTACACAGCCTCCTTACTGCCAAAAACCGCTGGGACTGCGTCAGACATTTACACAGCTCAATGCCCACCTCCCAATCCACCCGTCCCAGTATTGGAATGCATTCCACCGCCTCACTGGCTCCAACCCCAAGCCCACCTACCCTCTTCTCCACCTCGACCAGCCCCTGCCTGATAACTCCAGTAATGCTGAACATTTTGCCTCCTCCTCTCTGACGTCTTCTCCATCCCTGATAACCCAAACTTTGATTATTCCCTCTTGCCTGATTCCCTGACGTCCATGAGAAAACTGACATCTCCATCCCACCCCTAGCTCCCGGCTTCCAATATCTGGACCACATGCACCCCTCAGACCTTAACACCCCAATCACTGCACACAACATACAGTTCATACTGTGCACCAAATGCAAAATGGCTCCTGGCCACAATCTTATCACATACCACCACCTCAAGGAATGTCCCCTCCCTTTCTTCACCACCCTTGCTTCCCTCTATACCACCACCCTCTACACCAGCTACTACCCCTGCCTGTGCAAAATCTCACAAGTCCACATGTTCCTTAAAACCAACAAACATCCCTCAGATGCCTTCTCCTTCCATCCAATTTGCCTCAACCCAGTGTTAAGTAAGGTCTTTGAATCCATCCTATCACATCGCATTCATCACGACCTCCAGTTACAACACCTCCTTCCGGACACCGAATGTGGCCTTCCACTGAGACCAAATCAGTCACCTTACCCAACTCCTTTCCCTCCAGCTAAATTCCCATCATGCTGCCATCTTTGTGTCCTTTGACCTTGAACAGGCCTACAATCAGGTCTGACATTCTGGCCTCCTCTTATAACTCCAAACCTATGCTCTTCCCATCAACCTCATCCAGGTTATTGCCTCCTTCCTCTCCAACTGCCACACCTATGTTACCATCCACAACACCGATTTCTATCTTTTCTATCCCTCTGCTGGCGAGCCCCAAGGTTCTATCCTTTCTTCCCTCCTATATCTCATGTATACCTCCAACATGCCTAAGCCTGCCCTTCCCATACACCTGTTCCAGTATGCAGATGACACTGCTTTCCTTCCCTTAGCTCCAACCCTCGCCCATTCCAACCGTCTCGTCCAAGAACACCTTGACCTCTTCGCCACTTGGTGAAACCAGTGATTCTTCTCTATAAACCTACCAAAACCCAGGCGATCATTGTAAGTTGTACCAACCCTTCCTTCCATCCCTGTGATTTCTGTCTCACCCTCCATCACCGTCCCATCCGCCCCACCCCTACCCTAAAGTACCTGGGCCTCACTATTGATCGCACCCTATCCTGCACTCCCCATCTCCGCAGTATCCAAGAAAAAGCCCGCTCTCGCCTCCACCTCCTCAATGTCCTTGTAGCAGAAACATGGGACCTAAACCCTTCTACCATCCTCTACAAATCTCTGGAGATACTGGAGCACCATACCCACCACCTCGCCTTCCGTATCCCCTTTTATCCCCCCTCCCCCACGCGGACCCTCGACGATCTCTTTCCTGTCCCCCATCTCGTTCTCTTTATTGAACATCTCCGCCTTCGTTACATATCCCGCAAATTAGATCCGCCTAATCCTCTAGTCCATTCCCTCCTCTCCACACCTGGTCCATTGCCACGCCTCCCTCTGCTGTACACCTGTCCACGCTCCGGATTCTGTCCTGTGGACACTTCCGTACCGTCCCCTCGCGGATGATGCCCTCCGACCTGGCATCTACTCTTCCTACCAGCTGCGATCCTTCCCCTTGTTCCCTCTCCCCCTTCTCTTCCTAAGGGCCCCGACTATACCTCCCTTCCTACCCTCCTTCCACTTCTTCCCTCCTAATTCCTCCCAGCTGTCCCTCCGTCTCCTCCCCTTATCCCCCTCCCCTTTCCTTCTTCCCGATAGCTTCCTGGGACATCATCCCCCCCAGTCCCTTCCCCACTGACCCTTTATTTCCTCCTCACCCTCCCTCTCCTCTCATCACCATCTCCCCTACCTCACATCTTTAATACTGCGAGTGCTCCGCCGTATGTGGACCGTTCTATTGTGTTTCTGTGTGAGTGCTTCACTAAATGTGATGTCTTTTAGTTACATTGTTTTATTGTAACAACAGTGAGCGACCAACCCGCAGCCGACCCCATCAGTTTTAATTGTATGTTTCTTTGTATGTGTGGTGTTTCCTCGTATTTATTGTTTTAATTCTACAATAGCTGACGGCCAACCCGTAGTCGCCGCCTGGTGTTATTTTAATTGTGTGTGTGCCTCTGCATCTCGAGCAGCTCATTTACTCACCGACATCGCCGTTTCAAAATTTTAAGACGCCACTGTTTCATTCTGTTTAATACTTTGTTTTTTTCGCGATTAAAAAGCACCATTTTATATTTAATTTATCTCCAACCTTTTATCTGTAGGTTGAACAGCGCCTGCTGAAAAAAAGTGCTCGCAATTGTATCTTTGGGACATGTAAAATTGTAGCAGCCACAGAAGAACTTTGTCTACACTGTATTCGAGGTTCACAAATGTACTGAAATATTACTGCAGTTGGTTCAACATACTTGAGTTAGGAAATTGTATATTTTCAGTATATAAATCATTGTTATTAATCTTCTAATATGCTGTTATATGTAAACCTACCCGTCTCCTGCTCCAATGCTATGTAGCAAGTTGGCCGCTCATAAAGTACCGTGTGTTCACCTCACCTAATTACTACGTATCGACAAGTCAGCAAAAGTAAACAGAGCCACAAAACTGGCGACGAGGATTAAACGAAGAAAACATGACTTCGTGTACAATGTTTAAGAATATATAAATTAAACATGTACTAATATGGACATTCTACACGGTTAGCAACTTCTAGCCGCGGCGGAGTGGCCGGGCGCATAGAGGCGCTATGCTCCGATGCGCGAGGGCGTTCCCCGTCGGGGGTTCGAATCCTCCCTCGGGCATGGATATTTGTGTTGTCTAATGTTTGTTCAAATGTTTGTTAAGCTTATGGGACTTAACTACGGGATCATCAGTCCCTAAACTTACAAACTACTTACGAACTACCTTATACAAAGGACGGCACAAATATCCATGCCCGAGGGGGGATTCGAACCCCCGACCGTAGTGGCCGTGCAGACCGTGACTGGAGCGCCTCAGTCCCGGCGGCCGGTGTGTTGTCTTTAGTATATGTTAGTCTAGAAGTAGTTTGTAAGTTTAAGGACTGATGACCCTGCTGTTAAGTCACATAAGCTTAATAAACACTTTTAAGCAACTTCTAACTGCTGAACAACGTCTAACAAATGTTGTTCAGTTACAAAGCCCACAAATTTTAGTACTCATTGGAGCATTTATGGGTAACCTTCAAGCACTTCAGCAGCCACAACAGATGCAACAAAATGTCGGATTGCCGCCTCCGCATTCGTTCCGACCATTCAACATCAATATCGAAACGGGAAAGGACTACGCCAATCAACTACAGTAGCATTTCGCAGCTTTCAAAATATCGGGCAACTCTCGTAGTTCGTTTTTCTTGGCTTGCTCAGGCGTAGATATTGATCACCTCTCATTGTGTTTTTGCCCCTTATCGAAGTCCAAAGCACAACCTTCTGAAGGTTTCTATCTCAACTAGAAAAGAATTTTGAAAGTCAAATACTCATAGCGGCTGCAAAGTTCTAATCTATCCGTACGCAGCGTCGCTATGAACAGTCATTGCTGCACTATAGAGAATGACTAGTGATTACGAATTTAATTGTGTCTGTTGTGCCACATTTTAAGACGAAATGCTTCGTGAAGGTATCAATCAGAATTTTATAGATAACAGATTATGTATCGCAGTCCAATGCTCAGTGATGTGCTAAAAGTAATGGAAATACGTGAGGTGAAAGATACGATAAAATACGAGTTTTGTTTGCTTGTATCTACTGCTCTTGACACACACACAAGCCGGTCGAACCACACAGAGGGAGGTTTGGTGGGAGAAAGACCGGCGCGTTTGAAGCGGTAAGCCCATACGGACAGTACTAGCGCCTGCAGTCATCGCTCGTGTAAACACCGTAGCAAGCGGTCCGCTTCCGCGCAAAGCAAAGCGAAGTCTTGTGTCAAATGTTACGTCGCTCACGACAGAAAGGATTGCTTTTACAGGCAATCTGAATGTCACTTTTATCACAAAGTGGGTCATACGCAGCCGGTCTGCATGCAAAGAATGGTAAGATACACCCTCCTTCCCACAGAGTGACCTGCGGACAGGAACACATGGACATTAAATTGATTTCAAGCTCTGGCTCCAACCATCAAATAAGTGACAAAGCAGGATACGAACACACAGGCGATAGAATAACATACGTACGCACAGTCAACGCAAACGCCGAACACGAAAAATTTGATCTCATGCAGAAACAAATCTCGCCTCTAGCGAGGAAACGCAAGAAGAGAAAACAATTTAAAACAATCTCACGGACAGATAATTTCAGAAATTACAACACAAGTTATGGATCACCCTGGAAATTTGTGACAAGGTTATGCATTTTCAACTTGACACGGGAGCTTCATTGGGTTAGTGGGGCACTAGACGGCGAGGTTATCACTACACCGGAGTTTCCGTCACGTTGTTTAACCATGAAACATACGAATGTATTGGCAAACCAACTTTGCAGAAATCAAGTTTGCATCTGACCACCTATAACAGCGAAACTATTTGAAGGAAGGAAGGAAGTTAGGGTTTTATGTCCCGTCGACAGCGTGGTCATTAGAGACGGAGCTTACGCTCGGATTTTTGGAGAAGGATGGGGAAGGAAATCGGCCGTGCCCTTTGAAACGAACCATCCCGGCATTTGCCTGGAGTGATTTAGGGAAATCACGGAAAACCTAAATCTGGATGGTCGGAGGTGTATTTGAACCACCATCCTCCCGATGCGAGTCCAGTGTGTTAACACTGCGCCACCTCGCTCGGTAAAGTATTTGAGTGTTAGGAACATGGCTGTTGCCAGCAACGTACAAGAACACGTCAAAGGAAGTACCGTTGATTGTAGTACGCTCATGAACGATCCCAAACAGATTCGGCATGTACGCTTTTGAGTTATTAGGCTTAGACATACACGCTTTGTCGCTCAGATAATTGGGTAAGGATAGGGAAGGAAATAGGCCGTTCCCTTTAACAGGGAACATCCCGGCATTTCGGCATTTCTCTGGAGTCATTTAGGGAAATCACAGAGAACCTAAATAAGGATGGCCGGAGGTGGATTCCAGTCCAATTCGAGTCCAGTGTGGTAATCACTGCACCACCGCACTCAGTGTACCCTAAGATGTGCCACAGATTTCACAGCCCACATTACATTGCATATGCATCCGCACCCTAATTTTTGTCGTGTACGCCCAGAACCACATGCACTATACAACGACGTTGAAGCGGAACTTCGTAGTATTGAATCAAATAGTGTTCTCAAATCCATCACAGACAGTCAATGGGCATCACCTCTTGTCATTCACAAACCAACCAGGACGATTTCAAATCAAATGTTTGTATAGCTTATGGGACTTAACTACGGGGTCATTAGTCCCTAAACTTACAAACTACTTATGACCTACTTAATCCTAAGGACGGCACAAATATCCATGCCCGACGGGGGATTCGAACCCCCGACCGTAGTGGCCGTGCAGACCGTGACTGGAGCGCCTCAGTCTCCTCGGCCACCGCGGCCGGCCAGGACGATTTGTTTAATGTTTAAATGTTTGTATAGCTTATGGGACTTAACTACGGTGTCATCAGTCCCTAAACTTACAAAGTACTTATTAACTAGATAAGACTAAGGACGGCACAGATATCCATGCCCGAGGGGGATTCGAACCCCCGATCGTAGTGGCCGTGCGGACCGTGACTGGCGCGCCGCAGAGCGCTCGGCCACGGACGATTTGTCTTTGCGGAATTTCAAACATCACTGTTAACGCACAATCACTGATCCATTACCACTTCCAAGGGTTGGGGAAATAATGGATCGACTCTCAGGAGGACAATTCTGTTCTAAGACAGACTTAGTTGATGCCTACCTGCAGTTACCTTTGGACGAGGAAAATATGAAAATTATAGTAGTCAATACTCACATCGGCGTGTTAGAATAATAACCACCGCGGCGGAGCGACCGTTTGTATTTACGCGCTATGCTACGATGCGCGAGGCCGTCGGGGGTTCGAATCCCCCATCGGGCATGGATGTTTGTGCCGTCTTTAGTATAAGGTAGTTTGTCATAAACTACATAAGTAGTTTGTCAGTTTACGGACTGATGACTCCGCAGTTAAGTCTCGTAAGATTGACAAATATTTGAAAAAAAAATTTTTTTTGAATAATAACCCCTTCCCCTCGCAGCGCTCCGAGGCCGGCGTTATTTCAAAAGATTTTGTTACAACTCACGTCCAATGTGCCTTCTTGATTCAGTTATCTTGACGACATAATCATCTCCAGACTAACGATGAAAAAAATCTCAAGAATTTAAAATGTCTTTTCAAAGTTTTGGCTGATTCCTTAAACGTAACTTGCAAAAAATGCTTATTCTTCAACATAAGAATTGAATAGTTAAGAGACACCATTGACGTCAAAGACGTTTATCCCTACTTCCAAGCATTTGCAAGCGTTTCGGGACCTACATTCGCCCATGAATATTCAGGAATTGCGAGCCGTTCTGGGCAAATTAACCTACTACATAAGATTTATTCCAAATTCGGCGCAAATTGCTGCCCCTCTGAATCTCCTTACACGCAAAAATGTCACTTCAATCGACTAAGGAATGTGAACAAGCATTTCAAAGACTCGAAAATGGATTGTTTTGCCATCCGTGCCTTATATATTACTATCCGTCGAAACCACTGGTGCCGGCCGCGGTGGCTGAGCGCTCTGCGGCGCGCCAGTCACGGTCTGCACGGCCATTACGGTCGGAGCTTCGAATCCCCCTCGGGCATGGATATTTGTGCCGTCCTTAGTCTTAGCTAGTTAGTAAGTAGTTTGTAAATTTAGGGACTGATGACCCCGTAGTTAAGTCCCATAAGCTATACAAACATTTGAAACCATTGGTGCTTGTCACTGATGCCTCATCCCATGGTATCTGGAGCGTTTAACCCAATTTGGCAACTATGAACGCCCCACCGATTTTGCTTCTGAAACTTTAAATTCAGCTCAAAGGAATTACAGTCAGCCGGAAAAAGAATCACTAGTAATTAGGTAAGGTGTGACAAAATTTCATTACTATGTATACGGTAGAAATGTTTTTCCTTGACACTAGCCTCTGACTGCATATTTCATCCGTCAAAGAAAATTCCCGACCGCACAACGGGAAAGCTACAACGTTGATCGCTTCTTCTTTCGAGGAATCACAGCCTCACAGCCCGCGGCCGTTCTGTATCGGCCAAAGGAAAAATGTGCAAATACCGATACGGTTTTCGGCTCTCCTATCGCTTCTGATGAATCTTTCGACGAATTAAAACATTCTTGTTTGCATTTTGATTCTTCAGATTTGTAAGCACTGGATTCCTTTTCTATTGATTCATGGCGGATCGCCCAAGCTAGTGACCAGAACAAATCTTTGAAATTACTGATGCATAACGTTCTCAAAGCTGGTCGCGCACTCGACAATATATTTCTGATTATGTACTGCGTCGATGTTTCGTGTATCAGAACAGTTTATCTCTCCTCGGCGATGTGATTATGCTTCAAACTCCTAATCCCTGCATCACAGCAAAGGAAAAATTACAGTTTCTACACAGAGGTCACTGGGAAATGGTACGCAAGAAAGAACTCCCGCTTCAGATCCGCTCCAAGAATTCTCCTCAGCACCGCAAAATGATACACCATGACAACGCTTACATGTTGACTTTGCTGAACCATTTTGGCAGACTCGTTGGTTGAAAATCATAGATGTTTACATCAAATATTCTTCTTTGATTCCAAAGCTTTCCTCGAATGCCATCACCACTATCAAAGCACGTGTGTCAGTAATTTGATGAAAAGGCTTGCCACAAACAATTTTTATCCGACAACGGGCCACAATTTTTTGCACGTTCGGAATATTCAGCAGGTCAGGGCAGCACCTTCCTCACCACAATCAAACGGTAAAAGTCCCGAACAGCGGCATGGCCTAATGTAATTACGTGACGTGAAGCGGCAGTGCTGGCTACAGTCGCCGTGGATACTGGGATGGCCGCGGTGGAGTAGCCGAGCGGTCTAAAGCGTCTCGCTGCGGAGCGCGCGGTTGCTCGCCGTGGAGGTTCGAGTCCTCCCTGGGGCATGGGTGTGTGTGTTGTCCTTAGGTTAGTTTACCTAGGTTTAAGTAGTTTGTAAGCTTCGGACTGATGACCACGCAGTTTGGTCCGATAGATTTACAAAAATTTGAACATTTGATGCTGGGATGAATGGCGGCAAACAATGTTCACAAGATGTGAAAATGAATGTGTTAACATCACGTTTTAATGATTTTATTTTCGAAATGAATTTCAGCGTTCGAATGTAGAAGATCGTACACTACAAAACTACTTTTCTCTACATGCACTCTATCTGTTCAGATGTAACACTTTGTTATTATGTAAATCGAAATACGTGTGTCTGTCTCTCAAATGATAGGAATTACATTTTTTTAAATGTTCATAATTTGGTAAAACGCTTGCAACAATTTACTCTGTACTTTTCAGTTCCTGCCTAACCACTTCCTTTAATATCATGACATATTCGTAAAAATCATTGCATTCGCTCACAACAATTTAAGCTGTACTCTTAGGTTCCTGCCTAACCACAACCCTTAAAATCATGACATATTGGTAAAAATCATAACATTGACTCACAAAAATTGAAGCTGTATTCTTAGGTTCCTGCCTAACCACAACCCTTACAATCATGACATATTTGTAAAAATAATAATATTCGTCGATGTACCCTTGTACAGTCAGTAATTGAATTATCGTACACGCCATAGGCTACTCGAAATATACTATGTTGCCAACCTAACACTGTTACGGACGCACCGCGACGCTAGCCATGCCGCTGATCGAGACTTTAGCCTAATCAAACAGCGAAGCAGAACGTTTCGTTAGCACATTCAAGAACAAATGTTGAAATCGAGAAGCTCACATCCAGGAGAAAGTGCACTACTTACGTTTCTTAGCTCATTCGCACCTTAGCTGCTCCTGACTATTGCCGGCCTCGGTGGCCGAGGGGACTAAGGCGCTCCAGTCATGGTCTGCACGGCCACTACTGTCGGGGGTTCGAATCCCCCCTCGGGCATGGATATTTGTGCCATCCTAGTTCGTAAGTAGTTCATAAGTAGTTTATAAGTTTAGGGACTGATGACCCCGTAGTTAAGTCCCATAGACTATACAAACATTTGAGATTTGAGCTCCTGACTTTTTACCTGCAGAACGCCTTCATGGAACACGCCCTAAGAACGTATTGCATTTGCCTCGTCCACAATGGTCTGCTCCTACATCGGACTTCACGGCATAGTTTTGTCCAAATAACAAATCCCGCACAGACTGCACAATGAACCATATTTATGGGAAGCCGGCGTTCTATTTGCATCGTCTGGCGGACAGCATTATACTATTAGCGGCAGTGAAGGCACCCACCACCGTCAGCCAAATCAGCTACGGCACCATAAATTCATTGATGCTGCCGTAGAGCCACCTGTTCATTTTCTCCACTGTTCTACTGGCCCCAGACACGCCTCGGAGAACATTAGCCTACGCCGCTGTCACCGTCGCCAACGCAACCTGCAGCGGGGGCACCAAAGCTCACAGACGCCGTGGTGGACGCCAGCACAGAGTAACATATACAGAGGCGAAGCCCCCCCTCCCCACCCCCAAAACCACTGTCCTACGCTCCCCTCGTAGTTCCGTAAGATGCTAGCAGATGTCAGGCGGTTCGCTGGTTTAGGGTGCCTCTCGCACGTCAGAGGTTAGCGTGGAGGGGCGACTGAGGGGAGCGCTCGTGCCGCCTGCCACGAGGCCACGGCTGTGTCCGGCTTGCTGCCGTTTGAGGGGAGGTGGTGGTGGGAACGGCCGCTACCTGCCGCCAGTTTAAAGAGCTGCTTCTGACCACAGCGCCATCATAGGACATCTTACGGAACTGCTGGAAACCCTCCCTCCCCGCACCCCTGAGCGTAGGACCGAGCCCTTACGGAGGTTTCCCGTCTGTATATATTTGTCTGTGACGCCAGCCACGCTGTGACGCCTGTCCCTAACACGCTCAGGCCGTCGCTCCCTTGGACATGGAGACGGTCATCAGCGGCTCGCCGCCACCTACTGCAGCGCCCACACTCGTTCACCCTATGCCCTGGGAGGCGTTATGCGCCCGGTTTTGGTGGTGTTCCCAACGCTCGCAAGTTTCAATGTCGAGATGCGGGATCGTCTGACACATCAGATTTATGCAGCCAGACTCCTCATTCTCCATGATACAGCCCTCCTTCGTACTGACAATTTAAGATGGGGGCGGGGGGGGGGTAGCGTTATCGGAAGCCGAGTTTTTGACAGTTGCCCGGAGTGACACTTGCCCGGAGACCCGGACACTGCAGGTAATGGACAATCTGTTCCACAAGTAGGGTACACCGGGGCCGGCAGCGGTGGCCGAGGGGACTGAGGCGCTCCAGTCACGGTCTGCACGGCCACTACGGTCGGCGGTACGAATCCCACCTCGGGCATGGATATTTGTGCCGTCCTTAGTCTTAGCTAGTTCATAAGTAGTTTGTAAGCTTAGGGACAGATGACCCTTTAGTTAAGTCCCATAAGTTCTACAAACATTTGAACATTTGGTACACAAGTCTCTCCACCGCAGGTAGCTTTGGGCTCACTCGCCGTCTGCGCTGTGAGAGCTCACGGTAAAATGGAACGGTCCGACGTCGTTACGTGGTACACATTGCCGGCGAGACAGGCCTCAGCGCACACATCATGCCACGTAAGCAAGGTAGTTCCGAGCCGGCGCGGTCGCTAGCCGATTGGCCGGCCGCTGGAGCACACCCCACTACCTAATAGCGGGCAGCCACTGAGCTAGCGATCGCTCCGGCTTGAAACTACCTTTCTTACGTGGCATGACTTCTGTGCAGTGGCCTGTATTTTCCGTTGGCCGCGGAAGCACAGCACGGCCGAGTGCAAGAGGAGGAGAAGTGCAAACAATGTGCCGTCCTCAGGCTATTGATCATAATTAGGTTCGTTGTAGACTTATATTCAGTATATAAAGCGAAGAGTTTAAAGGGAGACTCCACCCTAAAGTTTGACTCTTCTTCTACTTGGCCAATAGCAACGAAAATTTGAAATGGTGTCTATTATGTGAATATGTAGCAATAAGCAAGGTTTTATGGACATAACTTCACTGTTTTCCGAGCTATGAATTTTTAATATATTCTTAATGGTATTCCAGTAAACTAACTATTGGTTCTCACGCCACAGTTTGCACACGGAAGATTTTGTAGTTATATTCACAAGACAGTTTAACGATTCTGTGCTTTCATCTTACGAGAAATATTAATCACTTGCTTTTTGAGTTTATTTCAAATTTCAACCTTTGAATTTTCTTTAATTATTTGTACTTAAAAGTGACGATAAAATAAACAAATTACAAAAAATCAAATGTTTGTAAAGCTTATGGGACTTAACTGCGGGGTCATTAGTCCCTAAAATTACAAACTACTTATAAACTACTTTATACTAAAGATGGCACAAACATCCATGCCCGAGGGGGAATTCGAACCCCCGACGGGGAACGGCCTAACAAATTATATGCTCGATAGTTTTAATGGATATAGGTATGCAAACACATCAGAACTAATTATTGCAAAAATTTCATTCAGATTGGTTAATACTGATGATAAAAATTTTGCACTAAATTATTGCAAATACATACACCCAAAAACTAGTTTTAATGCATATAGGTATGCAAACACATCAAGATTACTTCTTGAAAAAAAAATTTCATTCAGATTGTTTAATACTGATGATAAAAATTTGGCACTAAATTATTGCAAATACATACACCCATTAAAATTTACATAGGCAATAAGGTTTTACCTACTTGCGCGTATGAGGGTTCTTGTAATTTCAACACCAGGATAGCCTTTTCTGAATAAAAATCCAATCACACACTTCTAGAGAAGGAGCAGTGGTACAGATATCTGAGTGACAGCCGCTGCCTATTTCTCTGGAGTTCTTTCGTTGTACTGAACAAGAGTTCAGTGTATTCCATAATATATATTTACACAGTAAACAGCAAAGTAGGTAATATCCAACGACTGGCTGCCAATAGTTTCGTCAGTTTTGCTGGAAATCATGCTAGTTGTTTCTCCTTGTTTGAGTTTATGCCAGGTTCGGAGTAAAAACGGCTCCGTATGGTGGTTATAGAAATCAGCAAATATCTTCGGCCTCTTTCGGTGTGCCACAGTACCTTACACAGGCAGTAATTCAAATATTTATTAGACAGATTTGTAGCTAGCTGAAAACCTGTAGTTACCCGGATTTTTATTTATTTATTAAAGCTATTAAAACTAAATCAGATGTTTGTAAAGCTATGTGACCAAACCGCAGTAGTCATCAGTCCCTAGACTGACAAACTACTTAAACTAACTTATGCTAAGGGCAACAAGCAGCCGCGGCGGAGTGGCCGACCGCATTGAGGCGCTATGATCCTATGCGCGCGGCTGATCCCAGTCGGAGGTTCGAATCCTCCGTCGGGCATGGATGTTTGTGTTGTCTTTAATATAAGTTAGTTTATAAGTGGTTTGTAAGTTTAGGGACTGATGACCCCATAGTTAAGTCACATAAGCTTAACAAACATTTGAACATTTTTTTTTTTTTTTTTTTTGACAAAACACACAGCCCTGCTCGAGCCTTGAGTTAGTACTTTTCTTATCCCTTTTCTCCTTGTCCAGCCCCTTTTTTTCTAAAAACATGTTATATTTATGACAGAAATATAAGAAATAAGACCGTCCTGCATAATGTACCCAAAATTATAAGCAAAGAAAGGTAGCCGGCCGCGGTGGCCGAGGGGACTGAGGCGCTCCAGTCACGGTCTGCACGGCCACTACCGTCGGGGGTTCGAATCCCCCCTCGGGCATGGATATTTGTGCCGTCCTTAGTCTTAGCTAGTTCATAAGTAGTTTGTAAGCTTAGGGACTGATGACCCCGTAGTTAAGTCCCATAAGTTCTACAAACATTTGAACATTTGAAAAGAAAGGTAGTTACCAAAATACAATGATATGTAACATTCATACATTCATGTAATTCAAAATTTGACTATAAACAATATTTTTTGTTACTTATCCAGGATTTAGCCTGTATAAATTCTTTGGTAAACTTATCCCTGAGCAAGCGACATAAAATTGTCCGTGTGAGGAGAGAACAAATTCACTCCGCAGTATTTAATTGAGTGCTCTGTGTTTTATTAATCATAATAGAAAGTGCAAGTCTCACTGGAAACTGTAGTCTCTTGAAGTTAAAAGGCAGATTTGCCGGAAATATTGGCTATTCGTTGGATGCAGACTATTTCATTCTCTTCCTTTCCTTGTAGCTCTGTAGAAGTCCATTGCTTTCGCTTGTAGCCACGTGAACTTGTCAACAGCACAGTCAGCTTTCAGATATTTACTTAGTTTGACAGTAATACAGGAGTGTCTTAGTACTAAATAAGAAACAGATTAAAACGTGATGCATGATGAGACATATTTATTGAATTATGTGTTGTACAACTCTATAATTGAGCAGGTAGATATTCATTTGTAAAAACGCCGTATGTTCGTAAAATCCGTTGCGAGTATGGTTAGTAATTAAGAAGTAATATTCTTACACTTACGGCAACCGTCCACTGGGTCTGAAGGTCATGTGTGACAAATTTCATTAAGATTGGAATAAAACTGTAGATTTGTATGCAGCACGTACACACAAAGAAACAAACACACGGACACACTGCTTTATATATAAAGAAGGAGAAGATTCGAACACAGACAAATCGTTTTGGGATCTAAGATTAAACACTCAAAATATGTGAAACAGTCAATTTTTTAAATTGAAGCTTTAGGGTGGAGTCTCCCGTTAAAATGTAGCTTAGTTGAAAGTAGCATGAAGGTTGTGTAACTACAAAGTGGTCAGACAAGTTAACATTTCTTTTCCGTATGTCTAATATATTTATTCTGTGTAAAGGAGTCTTCATATGCTTAGTGTTATAAGCAAAATGCGTTTAAGAGGCGTGACGGAAGAAAGTCATCATTATATGATAGCAGTGAAATAAACGTCCCAATAATTTTCCAAACATTTTCACTGTGAAAATACATTTTTGTTTCCAAGAGGAACGCTCATCGAACTATTCTGTAGTAAGATCAAGTTACTATATTGCTCTTTAGCTTGCATAAGGTTGTGGCTTTTCGCTGATTTTTGCATTATGTTCAGTGTGGACACTTGTCAACAATTAGAAGTTGTCGACCTACAGGGTGAAGCTGGAACAATTAGTTTCATTGAAAAATGAATTTCTTAGACTTAAGTTTTACTATGTAAATTTGCAGCTAAGATTATGTCAATGTTTAGATTTGCATGTACATGCTGCTTTTTTTTACGCAAAGTACTTAATTCACATATACAAGCTCACTGATAGATTTCAGCTTAAGAGTTTTGTCTTCGAATTAGCATTTTTGGAATAGTGGCATCAGACATTGTTCCTTTACAGAAAACACTGTGAATTGATATTCTGTTTAATATTTAAATAAAATTACAATGAAATATAAATTTTTCAATACGAATTTCGTACTAAAACGTCAATTTTCCTAAGGCTGTAACAGTCGTAAGAAATACGATATTACGTACTTGGCTGCTCCCCTATCTGTGCATGAACAAAATTACTACAACACTCATAAAAATAAATTTTCCACGATACGCGTTAGTGAGCCACCTCGAAGCGATATGTGGTTCTTTAACTAGAGCTGTGTGAGCGCCTGCCAGCACGCCGGAGCGGCTATGCTGAACTGCTGGACTTGTTAGTGCGCCTGTACCTGTGGAAAGCCGGTTAGCCCGGCAGAAGATAAAATGTTCGTAGAGCTTATGGGACTTGACTACGGGGCCATCAGTCCCTAAACTTACAAACTACTTATGAACTAGCTAAGACTACAGACGGCACAAATATCCATGCCGGAGGGGGATTCGAACCCCCGACCGTAGTGGCCGTGCAGACCGTGACTAAAGCGCCTTAGTCCCCTCGGCCACCGCGGCCGGCCCCGGCAGAAGCCGCGGTCTCAAGTCAAATGTCACTCCGGGCAAGTCTCACTCCGGGTCACTGTTCCAACACCTCGGAAGCCCGCTTAAAACAACGCGCTGCTTCCAAGCGCCATACCAACTATCTTACGCCACCGACAGCTTACAAGAGCGCTGTTAAGACCACATGAGCAGCCAGCCAATGAGAATCAAGAGTCCCCCAACTAAGTGCCAAAATGTTCAAACGTTTGTAAATCTTATGGGACTTAACGTCTGTGGTTACCAGTCCCTAGGCTTACGAACTACTTAAATTTACTTAAACCTAAGGACAACACATACATCCATACCGGAGGGAGTACTCGAACCTCCGACGGCGAGAAACCCAGCGCTCCGCAGCATGGCGCTTTAGACCGCTCGGCCACTCCGCCGCGGCTTATAAGAAGTAACATTTGACTTACCTGCCAATTTATGCTCGTCAATTGAATGTATATACGAGGCGCGTCCAGAAAGTAAGTTCCGTTTGGTTATATAAAACGAACGGGTACAGATACAGAAAAAATGTTGATTGTACAAAAATCTACAACTGTTAAACTACTTTTCTACATAACTTCCGAAATTTTGTAGGCAATTGTCTTAGCATGGCACAAGGTTTTGTGTGCCTTTTTCATAGAATGTTGCCGCCTGTGTATTCAACCATGTGGTAACATGTTCTTTCAGCTCGTCATCATCGTTTAAGTGTTGTCTACCAAGGACAGATTTTAAGTGTAAGAAGAGGATTACTGTCAAAAGATTTTTTTTTTTTTTCACAATAATGCCTGACCTCACAAACCGAATGTGACCAAACAATTCTTACGGAAATTTCAATGGGACCTGTTTGATCATCCTCCACACAGCTCGGACCTCTCTCCTAGAGACTTTCATCTCTTCTTACACCTAAAATCTGTCCTTGGTGGTCAACACTTCAACGATGATAAAGAGCTGTTATTACCACATGGTTGAATACACAGGCGGCAACCTTCTGTGAAGGATGCATGCAAAAACTTGTGGCACGCTATGACAATTGCCTACAAAATTTCGGCAGCTATGTGGAAAAGTAGTTTAAGAGTTGTAGAATTTTGTGCAATAAAATTTTCTTCTAAATGTTCAAATGTTTGTTAAGCTTAAGGGACTTAACTGCGGGGTTATCAGTCCCTAAACTTACAAACTACTTATGATCTACCTAAGACTAAGGACGGCACAAATATCCATGCCCGAGGGGGATTCGAACCCCCGACCGTAGTGGCCGTGCAGACCGTGCCTGGAGCGCCTCAGTCCCCTCGGCCACCGCGGCCGGCAAATTTTCTTCTGTATCTATGTACAATTTCATTTTATTACCAAACGGAACTTACTTTCTGGACGCGCCTCGTACATCTTGTCTAATATCTACATGGTTGTGCTTCCAACTGTATGTTTCGGACTTGGAAAATTGTAGCGGCTGCTGAACAACTTTATCTTTACAGTAATCGAGGCTGATAAGTCTTCAGAAGTAATACTACAGTTGGTTCAACATACTTTAGTTAAGTAAATGTATCTCCTCAGTATATAAATTAGTGTTATTAATCTCTTACTGACGGTGATAACAGCGAGTTGGCCACTCTTAGTAAGTACCTTACGTTTACCTCACCTAATTACTACGTATGCATGAGTCAGCGAATGTGAACAGTGCCACAAAAGCATCCACAGAAAACTGTAGGTAGAGCTTTCCTTATAGATTCCGTGCTTCTTGACTTTCAGAATGCGTTCGATAACTTCACCACTGTCGCCTTACGAACAAAGTACGTGCCCAAGGAATATCAGACTACGTTATTGTATTGATGAGTTTGAAATTCATAGAACGCAGTATATCATTCACAATTGAAGGAATTCTTCCCCCGTAAAAATAATTTAGTATTATAAGACCTCATAGATAATATCGAAAGTTCAGTGAGGCTTCTCTTGATGATCCTGTAGTATATAGAAAATTCAAAGCGGAGGAAAATTGCAGTGAAGTGCAAGAGGATACGCAGAATATCGACGGTTGGTGTGTGTAATAGAAATTTACTATCAACATAAATAAATTTAACTTACCGCGAATCCATACAAAGAAAGACCATTCATTTTATGATTACGGGATAGCAGAGTAGTATCTGGGAGTTGGTATGAGAAGCGGTTTGAGGTTAAACGAACAACTAAAATAATTGTGAGGAAGGCAAATAACAAAATGGGATTAACTGGGCCGCGGAGGAGTATCCGAGCGGTCTGGGGCGCCACGTTGAGGATCGTGCGGCCTCCCGCGTCGGAGGTTCGAATCCTCCAACAGGCATGGATGTTTGTGACGTCTTTACTGTAAGTTAGTTCATAAGTAGTTTGTAAGTTTAGGACTGATGACCCTGCAGTTAAGTCCCATAAGCTTTACAAACATCACAACACTTTTTTGGATTTACTGGAAGAATTATGATGAAGTGTAAATATTCAAATGTTTGTAAATCTCTGGGTCCAACCTACTGTGGTCATCAGTCCCTATGCTTACAAACTACTTAAACTATCAAAAAGTAAGCTAAGACCAATACACACACTCATTCGCGCTGGAGGATTCGAACCTCCGGCGGTACAGGCCACACAGTCTCTGACGTGACGCCTAGAACCACTCAAGTATAGTGCAGCAACAAATTAATTGGTGGCGACTTTAACTTACCCTAGATTTGTGGGGAAAAATACATGTTTAAAACCGGAGGCAAGCATAAAACATCGTCCGAAATCGTACTGAACACATTCTCCGAAAATTATCTCGAGCATTTACTTCATGAACTCACTAGATTAGTAAATGGTTGTGAAAATATACTTGACCTCCTAGCAATAAATAATCCGGAGTTAATAAAGAGCACAGGGATTAGTGAGCAGATAGTTGTTGTAGCGAAAATGAATATGAATTTCCAATATCTACCAAACATGATCAAAAATATATATATTCAAAAAGCAAATAATAATTCGATTAACTTTTCAGGGAGAGAAAATCTTTAGTCTTTCGAAACTAACAATGTGAATGTAGATGCCGCGGTGGAGTAGCCGAGCGGTCTAAAGCACCTCGCTGCAGAGCGCGCGGTTGCTCGCCGTGGAGGTTCGAGTCCTCCGTGGGGCATGGGTGTGTGTGTTTGTCCGTAGGTTTGTTTACCTAGGTTTAAGTAGTTTGTAAGCTACGGACTTATGACCACGCAGTTTGGTCCGATAGATTTACAGACATTTGAACATTTGAATGTAGATGAGATGTTGGTTACGTTCAATGAAATAATATCGACAACCATTTATACCAAACATAACAACAAAAGAGGGGTCTGACCCGCCGTGGTACCCAAAACAGATTAGATCACTCTTGCAAAAGCAAATAAAAAAGCATGCCAAATTTAAACTAACAAAAAATCCTCAAGACTGGCAGCCTTTTACAGAAACTCGAAATTTAGCTCCAACTTCAATGCGAATAACTTATAATAGTTTCCACAACTAAACCCTCTCACGTAATTTGGTAATGAATCCTAAGACATTTTGGTCGTATGTAAAGTATACTAGAGGTGAAACACAATCATTACCATCAGCACGAGATACTAATGCTGATGCTACATATGAAAGTTCTGCTAAAGCAAAATCGCTTAACACATCTTTCCGAAATTCCTTCACGAAAGAACACGAAGTAAATACTCCAAAATTCGTATCAAGAACAGCTGCCAGCATGCGTAATTTAGAAGCAGTTTAAAACTTCAATCACTTAACAAAAGTATGTCTCCCGGTCCCAACTGTATACCAATTAGGTTCCTTTCAGAGTATGCTGATGCAATAGCCCCATACCTAGGTATCATATACAAACGATCGCTCAGCGATCGTTCCGTACCGAAAGACTGGAAAGTTGCACAGGTCGCTCCAGTATTGAAGTATGGCAATACTTGTTATCCGCAAAATTACAGTCCTATTTCATTTACGTCGATTTGCAGCAGAATTTTGGAACATATACTTTCGTCAGATATTAGAACTACATTAAAGGAGAACCATTATTGATCCATAGTCCACACGGAGTCAGAAAATATTAGTCTCGTGAAACACAGCTAGCTCTTTACTCAGATTGAAAGTACGCTGTTATTAAAATTAAGCAAGATCTCCGGCAGTTGAGATCTGCAGATGAAAATTAAAACGCCCACTGATGCTCTAAATTACCTTGCTAGTGGCTACAGTATTTGCGCAACGGAAATTTATCTAACTGCTCACGCCTTAAGGGAGCAGCCAACGTTTTAACAAACACAAAAACACAAAACAAACACAAACACAAAAATGTTAGAAAATAAATAATAGATAATTAAAGATGGGATGGGGAGCATGAAATCATAAAGCAGAGGTTTGATACTCTAAAATCATAATCTATTCAGAAAAATCAACAAGCAAATAAATGTGGGGAGACTAAATTAAGCACACACCTTGTACAAAAGTGAATTAAATAATATAACTACTGCCCATAATAAAATTGGTTTTGCCCTTTATGAATATGGAGGTAACGTGGGAGGAAATTTGCAAACACAAAATGGGTAGCTGAAAGCACATTCATTCATTCATTCGAAGACATATGCATAATGCTTGGCAGTATATTACTCTGTTGGAACACATGAAAGGAGTGGCGAAACGAAGTGTCGGTGGCATCTTGGCGAGATGGCGGGTGTCTTGATCATTTAATTATACCATGCACTAAACCAACTCATGTTTGCGGAGGCAGCGGCTCACTATACTCAAGTACCATGTGGTGTGCGACCATGCCGAATTTCATAGCATTTACAAACAGAAATCAATTTAGAATAAGCGAGTAAAGCACACATGATAATTCGTATAGAAGAAAGCTAGTATTTAAAAAAGCAATGCTGAAGGCCGAAGTAACCACCGTTACAAAAGCACATGGTGCAATCAGTCATACAAGACATGAAAGACGGAATCAAAATCTGAGAATATATTTAGTATACTAGCGGATACCGAAACGATGTGAAAACGTTAGTAAAAAAAAAAACAAAGGAAATTGAAACATACTACTTTTACATAAAGGCTGAAGGCCACACACATGTATTCTAACTTGAGCAAAACTGGACACAGGAGCAACACTGGAATAAAAAATGCAAATAATAAATTTACGCTGAGTTTACTCGAGTTCTGTAAATTAAGAATCACTTTGCCTGGCATAGTGAAAGAATTACTCAAGAGAACTATCACTGAAAAACCAAGACTGCCTTTTCACAAAGAAAGCAGAGTTCTAACAGCATGCCCTGCCCTCAGCAGGATTCGGCGCAGTACTTACTTCCATGGTCATCGGAGCCAGAATGAAGAGTGCAGAGTGTAGCTCTAAGGCCACGGAAAACCTCCCCCTGCCATACACCGGATGCAGAGCGCACTAAAAGTGACGCAGAGTGCATTCAGAGACTAGTGTTTACCAACCCTTGCTACCTGGACAAGACAATTCCCTCTAAATCCGCTCCCAGAGAGGTCCCCTGTCACCTCTTTCGTCCAAGATTAGGTTAGTACGACACTAAGAACACGATCACCTCGTCATATTGCCTAGTAAGCTTGTCTCTGGCCACACAGCAGACGCTAGCGCAGACGACAAACGAAGCCATGTGTTCTTAACTACAGCAAAATGAGGCCTAGAGCGCGACGTACCAACTGTAAGCCATTGCGGGGCAGTCAGTCAACATTAAAGGAAACCTTCCACATTCACATGAATACACAAGTTCAATCACACGGGTGGAAACATATATAAATATGTGGCAAACATACATCAACATGGGGTACTGATCATTGATAAAAATAATAAAATAATTAACTCACAGATAGATAACATTAACGGTGCAGAAACACTTTAGGTTAATGAATAAATCAAAATGGAACACGACCACACAATCAGTGGGCGTGTTTCAAGATGATGTGATGAGTGCTGTAGATAAAGGACGTCAATTAGATTCTGTACTTCTAATTTCCAGAAGGCATTAGACACTGTACCTCACAAGCGTCTTCTAATCAAACTGCTTGCTTATGGAATATCGCCACAGTGTTCGATTAGATTTGTGATTTTCTGTCAGAAAACCCACATTACGTTGTAACTGACGGTAAATCATCCAGTAGAACAGAAGTGACATCTTGCGTTCCCCAGGGAAGTGTTACAGGGTCCCTACTGTTCCTTATTTTTTTATAATCGACTAGCTGAAAACCCGGCGTCTCCCGGGTATATATATATATTTATTGCACTCGTTTGTGCATCTAAAAAAATCAAATGTTCAAATGTTTGTTAAGCTTATGGGACTTAACTACGGGGTCATCAGTCCCTAAACTTACAAACTACTTATGAACTACTTACGAACTAGGACGGCACAAATATCCATGCCCGAGGGGGGATTCGAACCCCCGACCGTAGTGGCCGTGCTGACCGTGACTGGAGCGCCTCAGTCACCTCGGCCACCGCGGCCGGCTTTGTGCATCTCTCTGCCCATCAGTCCACCTCCTGTTTCCTTCTCTCTCTGTCCATATCTTCCTCTCCCTCTCTGTTCGTATCCTCCTACCCCGCTCTGCCCCTCTCCACCTTTCCCTTTCTCTGCCAATCACCTCCTCTTCTCTGTCCAACTCCTCCTCCACCACCTCAGTGCATTGCCTCCTCCACCTGTCAAAAATTATATAACTCTGTCAACTTTCACGGCGATCAGTGAAGTGGTATCTAAGTATATTGCACGGTATCCTCCGCCATGCGCCATACGAAATCTTACGTAGATGTTTTATTCCTTTATTTCGATGGTTACGTGTACAAAATTTCGTCAAGATCTGAATAAGACCGTAGATACTCTCGAAGTTGATAGGTAAAGTACCCTCTGCTATGCATCCTACTAAAATTTACGTAGATAGTGTGTTTCCTCTTATTTTGAAGATTAAGTGTGCAAAGTTTAATCGTAGTCAGATTTACGGCAGCGCGTGAAATACATCAGTTTCCCACGCGTCTCAGTGTTTATGGCGTCATATCTCTTGAACTATATGTCGTACAGTGACATAATAATGCCTATAACCTTCACGAAAGTGCAAGCAGGATGTTGACAAAGGTTTATCGCAATCGGACGTACGGTATGGCCGTGGTTAAAATACGAACAAAAAGACAAATAAACAAACATTAATTTATATATATATGTCCTGAAGTATGTGCCGTACAGTGTTGTAAAGTTGGTGGCACATTTAGTGATACATATCGATACAAAATGCAAAATATGTTGCGAAGACAGCCAACATT
This sequence comes from Locusta migratoria, assembly GCA_026315105.1. NCBI lineage: Eukaryota > Metazoa > Arthropoda > Insecta > Orthoptera > Acrididae > Locusta > Locusta migratoria. The sequence goes on from CM048755.1 coordinate 461,467,739, forward strand.
AATCAAGTAAAACATTATAAGGTCATGCTTGATGCGACAGTTTTACAACATCTACAGCAAAACTGTTGTGAGCGGTAGACTTCTTTTCGTTTCATCATTTTGTGGGGGAGGGGGGCATTTCCAAAACGCTTCATAAACGTCCGGAATTACATGCAAACTTTGTTGCAGGTTCCTAACTACTCCTATTTTCCAATAATTGACGCATAAATCTGGGTATTCTCGGGCGGTGGTCGCTCATTATTTATAACGTCATATCTCCTGAGTTATGTGTCGTGCTCTTTTAGTTTTATGTTAGAAACCTTCGTGGGCGTACGATGAACACTTCACCAAAGTTTCATTGCAATTGAATGAATGGTTTTATGATCACATAGAGGACATGCAGACAAACATGACAATCTGAGTAGCTCCCTTAAACTGTTCGCGGATGATGCTGTCACATTTTAAAGTTACGATTGATGGTCAGGTTTTGGGTGGTTTGCGAGGTACAGATATGTGGGAAATGGGAAGAAAGAAGCCTGAATGCCCTACTCTCAGACTCTGTGTCCACGGTAAGCATACAGTGTCTAACGAAATCACAGGCTTGGCTATGTCTCGCCAGTGCAGACTATGTGTACTAAACACAAGATTGTCGAGTGCGCAATTGACACCAGAGCTAGCAATAACGTTATCAGCGCGTCAGTGCTACTGATTCAAACTGGCTGAGCCTATTCACACCTCTAAGATACTCAGGTCTACAGACACAAGTTTCAGACGGTGACTGAAAAGTGAATCTGAAACTCCAAGTCGACAAAGGACAATAGGTGAGAAAAAAACCTTAGTCTCAAAATAGACACAATTAAGTACCTCAATCGAGCCAACCGTATTCGTCGGCTGTCTAAGACGAAGTTACTTCTAGTGTGCTGCTCCGCACTCTGCCCGGAAAGTGTGAGGCTACCCCATCACTAGAAAGCAAAAGCCAATCGCTCTCTTAGGCGCCAATTTTCCTTCAATGCGCGAACGTGGCGCCAAGATAGCTTCGAAAACTGTCCTCCCGCTCAGTGCAGTGCAATGACGATCGGTCCCGCGCAACACGCCCCATATAGCCGTTTGCGCGGTACGTATTCCTCCACGGGTCGGTCACTGACCTGAACCTAACAGTACGCCCTGGTGTGGCTCTGCCGTTTCCAGGGTGATCACGACGCAAATATTGACGCCCCTTGGAGCGCACCACACCGGCAACATAACCCCCGGCCTGAGGGTCGTCAGCAGGTAGCAGCGCAACGGGGTCCGCTGACCATTACTGCGCAACCCTCACGCTGTGTAATGAATGTCTGCCTTCTCCAAAGGCTCGTTTTTCGTCTACGCACCTCTCTCTCTCTCGCTGTGGTGTCACCCAGAAGCGATTTAGAAACAGACAGGATTCACTGACTTGGCCTCCCTGTGGAACTCAAATGAATGAAAATATCAATAACCCGTAAAATTAAAAAAAGTTGTCGGGCAGCTGTCGACGCCTTTCAACATCGGTTAGTACTGTTACCAGAAGATCGAAATCAACTGCAAAATGATTTAGTTATTATTTCTGCATGGTGATAAAAATGGCAATTGACCGTGAATAATGAGAAGTGTCAGGTCATCCACATGACCGTTAAAAGAAACTCATTAAACTTCATTTACGCGATAAATCAGTCAAAACTTCAGGCCGTAAATTCAACTAAATACCTAGGAGTAACGAACAACTTAAACTGAAAAAAAAAACTTAGAAAATATTGTAGGGAAAGCGATCAAAGACTACGTTTCGTTGGAAGAACACCTATAAAATGCAACAGTTCTACTAAAGGAACTGCCTACACTACACTTATGCGTTCTATTTTGGAGTATTTCTGTGCATTAACAGTTGGGACTGATAGACGATTCAAAAAATTTCAATTGTTTGTAAATCTATCGGACCAAACTGCGTGGTCATCAGTCCGTAGCTTACAAACTATTTAAAACTAGTTAAACTAACCTAAGGACAAACACACACACCCATGCCCCAGGGAGGACTCGAACCTCCACGGCGAGCAACCGCGCGCTCCACAGCGAGACGCTTTAGACCGCTCGGCTACTCCACCGCGGCGATAGACGATTCAGAGAAAGTTCAAAGGGGAGCGAGAAGATTGAAAGGAAAGCAGTACACTTCGTTACAGGTTGACTTAGTAAGGCCGGAAACGTTACGGGGATGACAGGCAAATTGCAGTGGCAAGTGCTGCATGACAATCTGCATCACGGTATTGGCCTCTGCACAATTTAGTAAGAGAAACAAAGAAGATTGTGGGAGGAAATAAATTACTTCAGCTGTACTAGGGTGTTAAAAAAACTCAATGGTGTCAAGTGAAAATCTGAGCAAGGCCAGAATTGGAAATTTAACCGACAGGAAGAAGATGCTGTGATATGCAAATGATTAACTTTTCAGAGCATTCACACAAGGTTGGCGCCTGTGGCGACACCTACAACATGCTGACATGAGGAAACTTTCCAACCGATTTCTTATACACAATCAGCAGTTGACCGGCGTTGTCTGGTGAAACGTTGTTGCGATGCCTCGTGTTAGGAGGAGAAATACGTAACATCACGTTCCTGACTGTGATAAAGGTCTGATTGTACCCTATCGCGATTGCGGTTTATCGTATCGCGACAATGCTGCTCGCGTTGCTCGCGATCCAATGACTGTTAGCAGAATATGGAATCGGTGGGTTCAGGAGGGCAATACGGAACGCCATGCTAGATCCCAACGGCCTCGTATCACTAGCAGTCGAGATGGCACGCATCTTATCCGCGTCCTACAGTCCTACAGTCACGAATGGCAAAACGTCATTTTTTCGGATAAATCAAGGTTATGTATACAGTATCATGACGGTCGCATCCTTGTTTGGCGATATAGCGGTGAACGCACATTGGAAGCGTGTATTCGTCATCGCCAAACTGGCGTATCACCCGGCGTGATGCTATGGGGTGCCATTGGTTACGCGTCTCGGTCACGTCTTGTTCCCATCGACGGCAATTTGAACAGTGGCCGTTACATTTCAGATGTGTTACTACCCGTGGCTCTAACCTTCATTCGATCCCTGCGAAACCCTACATTTCAGCAGGATTATGCACGACCGCATGTTGCATGTCCTGTACGGGCCTTTCTGGATACGGAAAATGTTCGACTGCTGCCCAGGCCAGCACATTCTCCATATCTCTCACCAACTGAAAACGTCTCGTCAATGGTGGCCGAGCAACTGGCTCCTCACAATAAGCCAGTCACTTCTCGTGTTAAAGCTGCATGGGCATCTGTACCTGTACACGCCATCCGAGCGCTGTTTGACTCATTGCCCAGGAGTATCAATGCCGTTATTACGGCCAGAGGTGATTGGTCTGGTTACTGATTTCTCAGGATCTGTGCACCCAAATTGCATGAAAATGTAATCACATGTTAGTTCTAGTATAATATATTTTTCCAAGGAATACCCGTTTATCATCTACATTTCTTCTTAGTGTAGCAATTTTAATGGCCAGTACTGTAGACGTGTACGCTTCCGTGAAAGTTCCAAGAGCACACGTCTTCGTAAAAGTTTAACAATAAATCAATATATTGCTTTCTCCTTTGTATATCTCGAGATAAGATAACGAGAATAAAATTAGTGATACTAGAACCAATATATGTAGTTCTAGATTCTTTTCACGACTCTCATAGGAAAGCTGTGAAGTGGCAGTGGTACATAAAGTACCTTCTGCCCCACACTGTGAGGTAGTTTGAGGACTTTGAATGTAGATGTAGAGCAATAAACGTTTCGGGTAAGTATCCTACCTCTCTATACATGCATAAAAAGATGTGAACGCTGTCAGTGGGTTAGTGGGCAATGCAGCTGTTACCATATTTACTGCCGGCCGCGGTGGCCGAGGGAACTGAGGCGCTTCAGTCACGGTCTACACGGCCACTACGGTCGGGGGTTCGAATCCCCCCTCGGGCATGGATATTTGTGCCGTCCTTAGTGTTAGCTAGTTCAAAAATGTTCAAATGTTTGTTAAGCTTATGGGACTTAACTGCGGGGTCATCAGTCCCTAAACTTACAAACTACTTATGAACTACTTACGAACTAGGACGGCACAAATATCCATGCCCGAGGGGGGATTCGAACCCCCGTCCGTAGTGGCCGTGCAGACCGTGACTGGAGCGCATCAGTCCCCTCGGCCACCGCGGCCGGCGTTACCTAGTTCATAAGTAGTTTGTAAGTTTAGGGACTGATGACCCCGTAGTTAAGTCCCATAAGCTATACAAACATTTGAACATTTGAACATTTGAACCATATTTACTCTCGAGCAAACAACATATACTCGTGCTGTTGCAGCTGCCACAATTCTAATTGTGTCTGTTGCTATCATAATTTCTTGAACTGATGGCCCGTGATAATGTAACCTGACCGATTCACCCGTCGCCACATTAGTAACCCTTTCCGGAGTCGTATCACCCGATCTAATATTTACGCTAGTTTCTGTCGTTACCCTTGTGTTAATCGACTATTATACAGAAACACACTACATTTGTGTAGTAGTAGAAAATTACAGACACGTCCCTTCAGTGGGCTCAGCATTAAGTTGTTGAGTACGGGCTTGTAAAGCCCGGGGCCCCGAGCTGGTAACTGCGTCGCATTAACAGTCCTCCACACCGTATCTCTGTGCATGCCTCTGCGACGACCGTATTGCGTGACAGTGGAACGTTGTACGTTACAGAGACTGGGGATCTTAGCTTAATCGTCCGGTTCACAAGGACGGAACAAACTTCTATACAGAAAACCTCAATCTCAAGGTGTGCTACGTGTCGAGGAGATGCATGGCTGTTCAGGCTGAACAGTCGCTAGCGAGCAACCTTTATGGAACATGACGCACCTCAGTTGTATTAGGCTTACACAGGCAAGCGGGGCTCTGTCGGAGCGAATGTATATTTCCGTAGCTGCTCGTGAGAACAAGATGAAACGAGTGTTGGTGGACGTATATCAACCGTCTCTAAGCGCGGAAAGACAGAGATTAATGCCACGAGTAACGACCCAAAGTCGTTCCCTGCCGTGGCGACGCCATGGTTCTTCGGGATCCCCCTGGCGGAGGAGAGTGCCCTGATGGTCACCGGTCATTGCTGAGGCCATTAGAGACCGCAGGCGAGCTCCGCAGCGTCACAAGTGGCACCCATCTTTGGAGAATCTCATTGCTGTTCAACGGCTTTGTGCCCGAGCCCGACAGTTAATTAGAAGACGCAAGCAGGAGTGTTGGGGAAGTTACGTGTGTACCATTGGATCACGTACATCTCCATCCCAGGTGTGGACAAAGATCAGACGTATCTACGGCTAACAGAGTCCTTTCGGGATTTCCGTGAAAGGAGTTTTTTTCCGTCTTCTTTGCAAGAGTTTCCACAGATCCAGATGTAGTTGCTGAACTCTTTGCTGAGCACATCCATAATCAGATGCTGAAACACCTGTCACTCAAGTAACAGTGATACGTTCTAGCTATTTTCAATCGCAGCTGGAGTGATGGTACATTCCCGTTACAGTGGCGAGAGAGTCTGATGGTTCCAGTGATCAAACCTAGAAAAAACCCGCATGATTTGAATAGCTATACCAGGCAGTCTTAAAACGTTCTCTGCAAATTGCTACAGCGTATGGTGGATCGACGGTTGTGCTGGCTCCTTGAATCCTGGGGCCTCCTATGTCCATTACAGGATGGTTTCCGCAAGGGACGCTCAGCCGTGGATAACCTCGTCCACATTGAGTCTGCCATTCGGACAGCCTTCCGTAGACGTCAACACCTGGTAGCCGTCTTCTTTGACCTATCTAAGGCTTATACCACGAACTGGAGACACCACATCCTTACAACATTACATAGATGTGTTATCCGGAGCTTTCTTCCAATTTTTATCCGAAACTTTATAGTATTGCTTACCTTCCGTGTACAAGTCGGCGACTCCCGTAGCTCTTTGCATAGAGGAGAATGAGGTTCCCTAAGACTTTGTCTTCATTATTCCCCTCTCTTAGTGGCTATTAATGGACTAGCAGCAGTAGCAGGATCGTCTGTTTCCACCTCTTTATATGCTGATGACTTCTGCTTATATTTTACTTCTTCCAGTACACGTGCTGCTGAGCGCCAACTGCAGGCGCAAGGCGCAGACGTGGGCTCTCGCCCATGGGTTTCATTTCTCGGCCGCCAAGACCTGCACAATGCACTTCTGCCGGCGTCGGACAGTCCACCCATATCCCGATATTTACATTGATGGTCACTTAATAAATGTAGTAGAAATGCATCGTTTCTCGGGACTAGTATTTGATGATCGACTGACATGGCTTCGTCATATTCGGCAGCTTAAACATAAGTCCTGGCAGCACCTTAATGCTCTCCGCTGTCTTAGCAATACCACTTGGGAGGGGAGGGGGGGCCGACCGCAGTACTCTGCTGCATTGTTACAAAGCTCTTGTTTTGTCACGATTAGACTATGGGAACAATGCGTATGATTCAGTATCGCCTTCAGCACTCCAGATGCTGGAGCCAATCCACCACGAGTTAGGCTCCCAACAGGAGCTTTATAACCAAGCCCTGTTAACAGTCTACTTGTGGAGACTGGGGTTCCGCCATTACGAACCAGGCGCCAAAAGCTGCTTTGTAATTACATAGTTCACGTCCGTGGTTTGCCTCATCACCAAAACCGACGTCTCCTTTTTCCGAAAAGGCCACTTCTTATTCCACAACGGCGGCCGATATCGGGGATGCCAGCTAGCGTCCGTGTCCAATTACATTTTAGTGAACTGGAATCTTTCTCACTACCTCCCCTCTTCCAGTTCCGGTCACGTACACCACCATGATGTATACGTCGGCCACACCTTCGTTCGGATCTGTGACAGTACCCCAAAAACTCAGTTCACACAGAGACCTTTCGCCACCACCCTGCTATCTATTCCTGTCGTGTCACTGGGCTCTGAAGTGATTACATCGATGGCTAGATCGTAGATGGTCGTGTACGCTTCTTTTACATACATGCAGAGCTTAATGAATTGCGCTCCTTGTCGGATAGCTACAGTGTATTCACCGCAGATTTATTAGCCATCTTTCGGGCACTTTACCATATTCTTACCAGCACTGCTGGGAGTCCAACGTTATCTGCAGCGACTTCCTCAGAGGACTACAAGCCCCTGATCAATGCTTCTCCCGCCATTCCTTGATACTGGCCATCCAAGAGTCCCTCTATGCCGTCGAACCACGCGGACGGTCAGTAGTATTTATCTGGACTCAAGGGCACGTCGGGATCGTAGGGATCGAACTAGCTGACAGGTTAGCCAAAGAGGCTACCAATAAGCCTCTTCTGGAGGACGGTCTACCATCTGCTGACCTACGTTCAATGCTACGCAGTCGAACCTGTGGTTTGTGGAATACAGAATGGCGTACCCTCCAAGTGCTCAACAAATTACGGGCAGTAAAGGAGACAACGAACGTCTGGAGGTCCTCTATGCGCCCCCTCGCAGAGACTCTGTCATTTTCTGCAGGGTCCGTATTGGCCATACTTGGCTAACACGCGGTCACCTCCGTCGCGAGGACCAATATCAGTTTCGCTATGGCGCCCAATTAACAGTCTCCCACATTTTATTGGATTGACCTAATCTAGTCGCTCAGAGGCGGAATTTTAATCCCCCTGACGTCCTGAGACTGGTTTCAGTTTTAAATTTTATTCCTGCGAGTGGATTATATCATTATATATGAAGTTTATTGACTGTCCAGTATCTATCTGTTCTCCGCTTGCCTAACACTTTTAAGTAGGTAGTTTTAACGTGAAACAGAGCGGTCGGATGTTCTACTTTTATTTCTGTGTTGCCCCAGCCCAGACACTCTGGTATCCTTATTAAATCTGTATCCTTTTTCTCCGTTTTTATTTGCTTCTATTGTTTCTTGACTTGATAAATCCTTTGCTTGATGAATTTTAACATATTGTTTCATACAACATTTTAGCGATTTTTACTGTAATCACTACTACTGGAAGAAGGGACCTCTGTAGTTGAATCCCTTTCAAAATCAAACCATCCGTCCATCCACAGGCTCGTATTTTTTAAATCGGCAGTGGTGTAATTGTAAGGGTTAAAACAACCTTTGGAAGGTAAAATGACATATGTCGTTTAGGCCGATTATCTCCAAATTCATGAGAAATCAACGAGTATGTTCCTCATAATAGTTTAATGTTAGTTAACGACCTTAAAGAGAGTAAAGTCAAAATTTGCTATATAATGATAAAACACCTCTACCACCATCTATTAATTTTGTAAAATCACAAAATGTTTAGGATACAAAGTAAATAACATTTAATGTCAAATCCAACCATGTATAACAATGTTGGTATCCGAATTATCACTTTTGGAAAATAATCGTTAAGCGACTCGTAACGGCCCGAGCTTACGAATCTACCGGTCGGCGCTCGTTTGCAAGTGTTTCGTGTAAGCGCATAAACAAGTACTTGTCATTTACATGTATTTATTTTTGTATTTATATTTGCTGTTTATTATACCCTTACCTTTTTTCACTGTTTATATTCGTACTTTTGTGCAAGTATTACTCATTTCGTCGACAATTTGCACTACGTCAGTCTTAACATTTTGTCGGTGTTACCGTCTTTCAGTTTCTGTTCTATGCAGGTTTGGTAGTTTATGAGAAAAAATTTATGCAAAAACAAACTGCACACCAAGCGCACTTTATATTTGTAATAATATTGCATATTTCACATTCAGCTCACAAGTGGATAAACAATAAACTCCAGGTTTGTTAAACTCATGTGGTTGACCTCTATCATAGATATACACTTTTGTGCCATTAATATTTAAATATATTTATAAACAGAGGGAAGTATAGTTGATTCTCAACGAGCGAGTGACGTTTGATAATGTTATTTCGTAAATGTAAATTTATATCGCTTTTATATAAAATAACTTTATCTGAAAAATGTTTAAGATAATTCCCCGCATTTCTGAAGCCAAAAACGTCAAGAGGTTGAATCTTTCCAGTCGTTACAGCGGGGAATTGTTAATATTTTAGTGTTTCTGATAAATTTTCCATTGTTTCAAATGTTATGACCACTCCTTGGGACTGACAACAATAATAAATCATGTTTGCAATTAAGAAGATAAACATCTGTGAACCATGTGTTTACTATGTTCACCGTCAACTTACCGCATTGTGAAGATAATACAAGAACATTCTCTGGCGTGAAAAGATTTGAGCCCGAGTTCTTTCTCCTGTAAAATAATTAATAGCAGCGAACAAAGAGAGATACTTGCTAATATGATAGGCTGCTTGTGTAACTATGCGTCATCGACTTTGGTGATTGGGTTATTGTCCATATTTTTTTTCCTTTGTTAGATGAAATACGTCCTATTTTTAAATTGAACACTGACGGATTAGAGTTACAAAACATTCTTTTCTCTAACTGATACAACGTACGATTTTACTCTGCGACTAGGCAAAGATTTTCGTACAGCATCTTCATATTGTACGAATATATTTTCTGCAACTTCATGGAGCTTGTCGTGCGTACTTCCGCTATTAGCAATGTTGCGTCGCATCTATGTAGCTGTGTCTTTAAAGTAGTACTGTTAATGCGCGCTTGAAGTATCGCAAACTTCATGTATTTTGCCTGTATCCTAAAATTCAATAACTTTACGTTTATACCCTTTATCTCTAGATCTAAGACGCCTTGCTGCGGAGCGCGCGGTTGCTCACCGTCGGAGGTTCGTGTCCTCCCTCGGGCATGTGTTTGTGTGTGTGTGTGTCCTTAGGTTAGTTTAAGTTAGTTTAAGTAGTTTGTAAACTTAGAGACTGATAACCAGACTAGTAAAGTCCGATAGATTTACTAACATTTGTACATTTTTTTTTTTTTTCTGTAAATACTATAGATGAATGTGCTTTAGGTTTCCCAAAGTGCTTAATGTAATCGTCGCCATAATTTTCCGGAATTGAAGCTGTTTTTGGAATAGCATTTGCATCTTATAATTTCAACGTAATACAGTTTGTATATACAAATCATCTTGAATGACAACTTTTATCGATTTCTCTACTTGAAAACTCCATATTTTCTCATTTTAGTTAACAACAACTTGATCATAACACAGACATAGATCAAAGGCTATATTAATAATTTAATGACGCTCTTTGGATTTAGCGGCATTTTTATTTCCTCAAATTCCGGAAATTGACGGAGAAACGAAAAATACTCGAAGAAATACAAATAATTCAGGCTAGTGATTTTCTGTATGATTTGTAACACTGTATTTTACAGTCAGGAAAAACAAGTGCCACGATAGGCGATAAGTCGAATTTAGGACTATGAAACACTGTAGAACTCAACGCATGTAGAGGCCTGTTCGCGAAGGAACGAGTAACTAGCCTTTGACGCCTCAGCGACCGCGGTTATACAGCGTACCCTGGGAGCGCCGTCTAGATACAAGGCCTTACAAGTCCGTGTTACGTCACACCGATAGGCTCGTGGCCAGGCTGCCGTCGCTAGCTGAGTGGCTGGCCGCTGGTGCACAGCCCAATAGAGAGCCTATATAGGGAGAGCGTGGCTATGCCTGAAACCGCTCCTGATTGGCTGAGAGCCCAGGACGCCATGTGTTACCAGACTTGGCGGGCTTTACATGAGTGTGAATAGCCACAGTGTGCATTTCTGTATTGTGGTGTGTCTTAGAAGCTTCTGACAGCGATTTCACAGTTACGTACAGGTTGTATTACGGTACGCACTGCTGCACTTTTGCACGTCTATTGTCGGTTCTATTTACGTAAATTAACTTGTAGTTCGTTGATCGTTGACGATAACCTGAGAACTTCGCGGCAACTTTTAAGATTAAATGTTGGTTTGAAGTGACTTACTGAGTGTAATTAATAATGTGTATTACATAATTATCAAGGGCAGTCAAGAGAAATGTCTCGTTGTTCGTCTGTTGCCTGTAAAACCCGAAGTGAACATTGTTATATGATATTTGTGTTCGCAAGGCGTGAGGTAATAGGGGGAACAGTGGGTGGTGAAAATTAACCGAGAAAGTGGGAACCGTAACGGCGACTTACGGAAACCAACGAATTATTCCTGCCTGTGTGAAGTAAATATTTTTTGCTTCTACCGCCCAAAGCAACAAGCACAGATGAAATTCAGTAATAGAGATACTGCCTCTGAAGTTTCCGTGTGGTGTAGTCGTTGTGTCCTGTATTCGTAATGAGAAGGTCGCGAGTTCGAATCCGGTAAACATTAAATATTTGAAATGCATTTTATGTGGCTATGGTACCTCCCCCTTCGCTGTGAATTAGTGAATTATTGTCTATTACAGTCTTATAATTGTTTACGGGATGTGACGTGAGAAAGGGAGGGGGCGGGACTATTGACTCATTTTAGATATTCAGTTACCTATTTTAGTCTGTTTCTGCAGTTTCACTAAATATACTATCGGTATTTTCCGATTTTATGTGATACAGTGTCCCTAAAAGTATCTACAAAATTACGTTTTTGGTATTTCCGATTGTAAGAAAATGATATAAGATCGACAGCAAATTTCAAATGCATTATATCGGGGCGAAAGCGATAATAGTGTACTAATTTCAGCGATGTATATGCAGATGGAAAATTCTGGAATAGCATTATTTTCTATGAAATACGTAAAATGAAATACCTCTCTTTCTTATCAATCAACTGCAACTGTCGAAAACAGATCATCGAAAATATGGTATTTACATTCGACAGCCATAGAAATTGTTTCATGAGACTTATTTGCTTACAAGTTTATTAATCCTGTATGAACATAGATGAATGACATTTCTTTAACCACGTACTGATTAGTAAGCTAGATGATGTCCTTTGGTGTCATGGGTGGGACTGATGCCTTATTTAATCGTCAAGTGGTTGCACTTCTGCCAGGGTGAGTATGTAAGACCACGTTCTGCGCGCAGTCTGGTAAAAACATGGCGGACACCAGCCGATTGGCCCCTCTCTTCCTATGTAGGCGCTCTACAGCCCACTGCCTCGTAGCGCCATCCAGTGAACTTGCGATGGCTGCCTATCCGTTGCCGGCGAGGAAGACAGGCCTCAGCGCGCACATCATGCCATGTAAGCAAGGTGGTTCCGAGCCGGCGCGACCGCTAGCCGATTGGCCGGCCGCTGGGGCACTGCCCACTGCGTCATAGCGGGCAGCCACTGAGCTAGCGATGGCGCCGGCTCGGAACTACCTTGCTTACGTGGTACGACGTCTGCGCTTGGGCCTATATTTCACGTTGGCCGCGCTGCCTATCGGTGTGACGTGACCTGGACTCGTTGTGAGGCCTTGTATGTAGACGGTGTTGACCCTGGTCGACGTGTGAATGGCAGCTCAGTTATCCAAGGCGCGAGGCCCTTCGAAACTTGCGCCGACCGGTACACTCGTGCGCTTGGGCAGCTGCCATAGCCAGTCGTTTAGGGATTATTTTCTAAAAATGATACTTCGACAACCAACGTTGATATACATGGTTGGATATGATATTTACTTTGTATCCTAAATGATTTGTATTTGTACAGCAAATTTTGACTATACTGTCTTAAAGATTATTAACTATCTTAAACTTTATGAGGAACATTCTTGTTTGTCTCACTTGGATTAGAAGATAATCGCCCAAAACCAAATATGTCCTTCTACCTTCCAATGGGTGTTTTCACCAACAAAAATTACACCGTTGCCGATACAAAAAGTGTGTGAATGTTATTTTCTACTGCTCCGTAAGTGTACTGATTCCAAGAAAACTGGCGGTTAACTCAAAGGTAGTTTGGCTTGTAAGAGCAAACCAGAGAAAATTGTCTTTACGCAGTAAACGTCTTCTACGTGAGGAAGAATATAGGCAAGTATGGCTTTTACACTAGGAAATAAAGCGATTTTTCTCTGCTCCTCAGTAGCCAGAGGCTCTCTCCAACAAACACGGTTTGAGCTTTATCAAATGTTCAGATGTTTGTTAAGCTTATGGGACTTAAATGCGGGGTCATCAGTCCCTAAACTTACAAACTACTTATAAACTACAGTCAATCAGGGTAACTTTTTGCCAGTCAGGGTATCTTTCTACCACTTAATATTTGGCTTTCATGTGGCTGATGTTCCAGTTACTGGGAAATTATTTATAACAGAGGTATTAAAAATTATATTTAGAAAAAAATATTGCCAATAGGTGGAACACGAGCCATTTGAAAACCAAATATTAAGTGGTACAAAGATACCCTGATTGGTACAAAGTTACCCTGATTTACTGTATATATAGCTTACACTAAAGACAGCACAAACATGCATGCCCGAGGGGGGTTTCGAAACCCAACGCGGAACGACCTCGCGCATCACAGCATATCGAGCTTTATCGCTGGGCACCGTGCACATCTCGCTGGTTGCCAGCATTTTTGTTTCCGCTTCCTTCCTTGTCACGGCGTTACCGGCAGATGCAGTTATCAGAAGAGCAACGTCCTAACGGATGGATCTATCTGTTCCTAAGGTACTTCTACACTAATTTTCCCATGACACCTAAAGAGTTACAGGAAAATTACGGCCTAACTACAAGACATATCTAAAAGTAACTTGAAAGATATAACTAACAAATTTCAGAATGTGAGGATATGTTCACATTGAAAAAAGAAATATATGAATGACTTGTTCCACAAAAACTGCCAATACTATTTGCTACAGACGCCGGACACATTTTTAAGCGATCTTTGTTGGGTAGTCAATGAATTCCGTAGATACTACATTCTCCAGCGAAAATCAGCTTCGTAGAGTCCTGGGAGAATCTGTGTTGGTGGCTGACAGACTCCAGTACATTACTACACTATATCTTACGCAATCTTTAGAATATTCGTAACCGGAGACCTTTGTAGCTTGTACTTACGGATCAAAGAGTCCATCCATTTGAGCAAATCTTTGCCAGTGGTTGTTCAGGTTCATATCGAAGTTGTCTGTAGAAACGGCTTTTTTGACAATAGCGCATATTAGGATTTGTAACCAGAGACTTTTCTGGCAAGTATTTGAGTTTCAAAGATTCCACCTTCTGGAGCCACTCTATGCGAGTGGTAATTCAGGTGCATATCAAGGTAGTTTGAACGAACCGCAACTGTTGCAACAGTACATTCTTATGGTTTATCCGATAGACAGTGCTGCAAACAATTTCATTAAGCACAATTCCCAATTAATGCGAAATCTTGAAAGAAAGGTGGAGGAATAACTCACATATTCTCTCTTCACTTTTCCCCAATTTTATTCAACATTTGCACACTAATGCAGATTTAGAGATCCTCTGCTACGTGTAGATTCACAAAACTTAAAACGTATAAACAAAATTGTATGTAATACTAAAAACTTAAAAAAAAGGAGTGAAACAGTAGTGAAGAAAATGAGGAAAAGGTTTATATTTTTATCACTGGTAGACTATACGTTTTGGTGAAGACTCGTGAGGTTCTCACATATTTCCGATATGGGATAGTGCTCCAAATTGGGATCGAATACCTCTCGCAAATGAACGAATAGTCCTGGTGTGCCATCTAGCCTGGATGTGCTTTTCAAGCTGTATCGCAGATCCAGATAGGTGAATATCAGACGGGATAAACCTCCCGCCTGAGTCACAAGTTTCACATAGATTTAGAAAAATTACCCCGTTTTCACTTGGGTTATCATCACTCAAAGAAAAATGGGGTTCACAAACTGTGTCTCAGGGAAGAGGGGGCACTTTGCAGTGAATCTGGCCATCCTCTAAGAAGCGTTTTTCGAAATTTTCGAATTCAGTGTTAACTGGCTCTTTAAACAGTGTTATTTTTATTATTCTTTTCTGTAATTTGTTGTGCTGCCACCTGCATCTTCAATGGACTTATTACTAGTTTATTAGGTTTGTTTGACAGGAAATTACACAATGAGTAATTAGCGTATACTTTCATATTCGAACGTGAGAAAACTTCTACATAACTTTCTGCCCTTAGTAAGGAATATTTGTTGATTTTGTTCTGTTTTTCCGTTAAGAACCACAGGTAGAATATAGATTTATTTTGCTAACCTATTGGCGTTAAATATTTTTGGAGCCGGTTAAGATGTGATATTAACTACAAAAATGTCCGTATACCCTCTATATTTTTATTTTTTAAATGTAAGTATTGGAATGTCTATTTCTGTTATCGTCATTTCGAAAGAGATGAATTCAACGTAGTTTCTCTCTTGAAAATCTGATTACAATATTCTGAATAATTTTAAGATTTTCAACTAAGAATCTGATATGTTTATAACTTGAAACTGATTTTTATCATACGTTGAAGTACGGGACTTTCACGTTAGTAAGAAACTTCGTAACCTCGGATAAAGAGGTAACAGAATGACTCACCGGCAAGACATCGGTTTAAGAAGGACACAGGGGACATTAATTCCATTTTGTTTGTTTATACAATTACTGTTTATCGAGCGTTGGTCAACCTTTAAAAAAATAAATAAATAAGTGATAGAAAATATAAAAGCCACTAAACGTAAGCGAGTGGGTGAGTTGTACACAGAAATATATCCGGGCGGACGATGTTCAAACACAAATTGGCCGAGAGATCGACGTGCTGACCACATACTCATCCACACCACATCCGTTGACGCCTCTGGGCTGATGGTGACATGGCGGATGGTCGATATTGTTGGATCTTCCATATGACGGAGTTTAGATTGACATAATATGGAGTACCATGGAGCCAGACTCAACAAGCGAAGCGAAGTAAATAGGTGACTACTTTTACTCGTATTCCAAATAAACGGAGAGTGCCTCTGTAACAAATCAGCTCAGCGTCGTTTTATTACTTTTTTCCCTTGCAAACAGCGCATATACTCATCATGTATCACTTCTGCATTATCTCAACTGATGAAAATGGAGAAGACAAATGAAACTGGTCACTCGGCTCTGATGTGCTGATGTGATCTCATAGCACAAGTTTATTTTTTCAGATATTTTTCTTTATAGATGCAGGTACTGTTCCAAATCATGGAAGCTGAAAGTTAAAATTTTGGACTACCGAGTTGCTGAAAATCCCACTGCCTGAGAAAGGTTGAAAATAAAGGCGGTGTAGTGTTCTAATGTCCGTTCTAGTGAAATTAAGGCTAAATCTTTTTTTTTTTTTTTTTTTTTTTTTTTTTTTTTTTTTTTTTTTTTTTTTTTTTTGGACTTGATGAAAAATTAGGTAATTAATTGTACTATGAGGAAAGAGACTGGAACTGACGGGGCAGGAGGTAATGTAATTGGATTTCACTTAATTCGTCCCTGAGTTACATTACCTCCTACTCTGTCAGTTCCAGTCTCTTCATACATTTCCTCTTAGTACAGTCAATTACCTAAGTTTTCCATCAACTCCCACACTGGCTGTTCCATTCCTCCATTAAAAAAACTAAATTTAGATTTAGCCTTTTATTTATTTGTATAACTAATAGATCAAACTCAGACAATCACAATTTCAATATTAATTCTAAAAACTGGATTCCTTGTTTAGCCCAACAGTCCCAAACTCCTGTGTATTTATTTATTATGATTTATTTTTAAGTTTTGAAAATTTGGTTCCAGTGTAGCTTACAACATAATATTCATTTTCAGCTATCTGAATTTTTAGAATACTAATT
The DNA here is from genome assembly GCA_026315105.1 of Locusta migratoria. NCBI lineage: Eukaryota > Metazoa > Arthropoda > Insecta > Orthoptera > Acrididae > Locusta > Locusta migratoria. The sequence continues at coordinate 461,484,382 of CM048755.1, forward strand.
TCATTAGACAGATTTGTTTTAGTTTAATGTAATGCAGTAACTATTCATTCTAAGTTCTTGATGCCATTGAAGACCTGACTTACAACTTTCATATGTAACACCATCTATAATTATCGTGCAAAATTATTATCAAGGTACTTATATATAATAATTTATCAGCATTATCAGTTTATTTGTAATAGTAGGTAGTTCCAGTTCCCAGGTTATATTAATTCACATTTGTCCTTGTTTTATCCTACACACATCGTGTATTCATTTATTACTGTTTAGTTTTTAAGTTGATAACTGTAATAACACAATGTCAAAGAAGTGTTATACTATGTATGTCGATCGAAGTGATGACATTTGTCATCTCTTCCCTTTCTGTATCTAAACATTGTAACCTCTTTGGCACCGCAATCAATACTCTGAAGATGGCCTAATAAGCCGAAAACCGGTTAAGTAAACAAAAATAAACTTGTAGAACACACACAAAATTGTGTTTTTAATTTATTAATTGTATGTTAATTAGAAATATTTTCCTTTATTGCGATGTTTCTTATTATTCTATTGCTTAGTAGGAGAGCACAGTAATGCTTACTTATGACATCTGGTGTGGGTGTTATCTTGCAGTTGCGTATACACACTCCTGATCTTCGACATTTTATATTTCATGACGAATATATATATTTGAACACTTCTTTTGCGATATGTTTCGAACATATTTGTTTTCAATGTAGTGAAGTTAGCTGTTGCTGTGTGTTGATCCGTCCTCTCTTGTTTGTGTTGTCGCGCCTGTCTGTGCATTATGTACATTCATGCGTTGTGTGTTGTTAGACGTTTCTTATGTGTGTTTGCAACTGTTTACTTGGTGTAGTTTTCTATAATTAATTTTGATTTATATGCAGTGGGTATCGAGGTGTACATGTTTTCTAGATCAAAAGAAATGAGTGATCCTGTTTTTGGAATGTGTAAGTTTTATATTTGTGTTATAACTTCATTTACATTACTCACTATCCCGTAGTTCTTCCTTTAATACTGTTTTATAATTTTCAAAAATGTTCAAATGTTTGTAAAGCTTGTGGGACTTAACTGCGGGGTCATCACTCCTAACCTACAAACTACTTATGAACTTAAATACAACATCAACATCCTTGCCCAAGGGGGGATTCGAACCCCTGACGGGGAACGACCTCACGCATCGTAGCATAGCGCCGAATGCTCTCGGTCGCTCCGTCACGGCTTTATAATTTTTTAAATTTATTTATTTATTTATTTATTTTGTTCATGTGTTTTGCTACAGTATGTGAGTGAATGACATTGAGCGCAGGTCTCACTGGGATGTGCTGCGTATGTATGTAGAATTGGCATTATATTTGATTGTAGGAGCCTTTTGGTCCTTCTGTATAACGAATTGTATTACTTTGTCTGTGAGTATGTGTTTGAAGGTTGCTTTTTTTTTTTCTTTCGGGAACGTGGTATTGCATCACAATACCGTTTTGTAATATTGGACCAGATGAATTCTTTGGTTTGTCAGAACCGTTGAGTTTCATTTACCAGTTCTGATGAGTATGATGTTATTGGCATACCGTTCTTCTTTTACTTCCACTGTTGCAAAATTACTGTTTTACTCCTTCTTTGACTTGGTGATTATTTTGTGTATTTCATTGTTCACTGGCTGTCATCCTATCCCAACATTTACAAAGCATTTTTTTCTCGTTCCTACAGTCATACTTTCATTTAGGTTTTTCCTGACTTTGTACTGCTGTTCCTTAGGCCTTTCCCTAATAACTGCGTTCCTTTCTCTATTAATTCCGTACCAGTAGGGTTTATTAGCTTTGGTTGACTTTTGTATCGGTGTCCGCGAGCGTCTGTGTGTGCGTGTGTGTGTATCTTGTGCTTTGTTGTGTTTTTTTATTTCTTTTTATTTCTTGTATTGAAAGCGTTTAAGTTTTACATGTGTTTCTTTTTATTTTTATTTTTTATTTATTTATTTATTTTTTTTTTTTACGAGTTCTGTTTTTTGCACCATGTTAATCTTTGCTCTTGGCTTGTTTATAAATACAGATAACACAATGTGTTCATTGTACTATATAAAAATAAATGTTTGTTCGTATTTTATGCGCTGTCGTACCGTTCATTCGATTGCGATGAATTTCTGTCAACATACTGCTTGCCTTTTAGCTTATGTTACAGTAATAATTATACAACTGAACGACACACATTTCTGGAGGTATTACTTCATGAACATTTAGACGCGTGAAAAACTGCAGCATTATAAATAACGTTTAAATTTATTACTTCTTTGTTATTGAATGTATTCGAAAATATTTTGCAGACAGGATGAATTCATGAAAGTATTTCATTGTACGACTGACAGTTTACGAGATATGACTCCATACACAATCTGAGCATGACAAACCGTCCTTTGTGTGTTTGTTGGTTTCTTTGCAATTCATACAAGTCTACAGCTTTATTCCTTTTTTTTTTAATTGTGCAAAAAATCTCAAAATAATCACTGTGCACATAATAGATCGTGCGGATCGTTACTTTGCTTACGGAATCCCGATTTTGGAAAGCTTGGCCGGGGCAGAATAGCCGTACGCGCTTTGGCGCCGTGCTGCGGTGCGCGCGGCCGTTCGTCGTCGGAGATTCGAGTCCTCCCTCGGCCATGGGTGTATGTGTTGTCCTTAGGTTATTTTAACTTTTTTCAAATAGTTTTTAAGCTAGGGACTAATAACCAAGTGGTTAAGTCCCATAGATTTACAAACATTTGAACATTTTGAGAAAATTCACACTTTTTTGGTAAAACAAGAAGAAAATCACACTCTAGATAATTTTTTATTCGCGGGGTGGCAGTGGGCACGTTACAACAGACTTTGACAGTGTTTTATCAAGTACTATACAAGTTGGCAGATGTATGTATGACTTCATGGGGACACGTTTTATAATCCGCAAGGCAACGTGTGGCGCATGGTAGGGGGTAGCTAGTAATATACTTGAGACTGTTTCACTGATCTCCACTAAAGTTGACAGATGTATGTGATAGGAAGAGGAGGAAATTAAGTTAAGAGCGGAACTGAATAGAGAAAGGACGAGGATATGGAAAGAGGGGGAGTGGAGGAGAGAGGTGGGAAGGTGAACAGTAAGAGGGGGAGGAAGATATGGACTAACGAGGGTATGAGATAAATACGTACCCGAGCAACCCTATGTTTTTAGCCAGTATCTAAAGATTTAATGCAAATGATCACGTTCTTTGTGTTACCAATGTAACTTTGCACAAGTATAATATACAGAACGCAAACATGCGTTATAGGCCGCTGAGGATCCATCCCAAATAAAAGAAGCGAAACGGGTATGACAAAAACATGCTTTCCATTTATTTGCAAGAACAGTTCACATAAGCATGATATTTTATGAATTTCTCTATATTACTGCTGCTGATTTCTTTTTTCTTTTTTCTTTTTTTTTTTTTTTTTTTTCAATGTAAGTGTGAGTATTGGCTTTAATCCATGACGTGGAGTTATGATTTAACAATCTTTGTACTTACACTTCCTGTACAACAAATCCATTCAGTTTTTCATTTGCACCTTTCTTTCGAGTCTCTGTCATAAATAAGAGCAGGACTGTTACCGTAGATAACTGACGGATCATACGGACATGTTACGTTCTTTGCATCTCAGTTCAAATGTTTGTATAGCTTATGGGACTTAACTACGGGGTCATCAGTCCCTAAACTTACAAACGGCCGGCTTGCATCTCAGTGTGCTCGCCCAACCACATGAGGCATAATGTGATAATTTTTAAACTAAACTTTTCTCCAATTATCAGCTGATGTTGGCACCGAGCGCATTCATAACGACGGTGGTTCAAATCCACCTGCAACCATGCAGATATAGGCTCTCACGGTCAGTCTCACGGTCTGCACGGCCACTACGGTCGGGAGTTCGAATCCCCCCTCGGGCATGGATATTTGTGCCGTCCGTAGTTGTAGGTAGTTCATAAGTAGTTTGTAAGTTTATGGACTGATGACCCCGTAGTTAAGTCCCATAGACTATACAAACATTTGAACTTTTTTTTGTTTTGTTAAAACGTAATTTTTTTCTAGTATAACTGCGTAAAACTGGAGCGTCTCATCAACCAGACGTCAGAGGTCTTTGTAAGACAAGAATTTGATTCAATTTTAAGGAATTTAATTTTTCCCATATTTTGGGGAGAAAAGCGCCGATGAAGTTTTAAACGTTTGAAATTAAATATTGTCGCCAAAAATTACTATAGTCGTTCTTTAAATAGTGGATTTGAATCATATTTCTGTAATAAATATACCTATAAAACGTTGATACATATAATTTAATAAAGAGGTTTTTCTTTTGCAATTTACGTGATTAAAATAGAATTGCGATATCCTATCGCTGAGTCAGCCTGTGTATGAGTGGCGTTTTTGTGAGCGCAACCATGCAGATTTAGGATCTCCAACATGTTCAAATGTTTGTTAAGCTTATGGGACTTAACTCCGGGTCATCAGTCCCTAAACTTACAAATTACTTATGAACTACTTACGAACTAGGACGGCACAAATATCCATGCCCGAGGGGGGATTCGAACCCCCGACCGTAGTGGCCGTGCAGACCGTGACTGGAGCGCCTCAGTCTCCTCGGCCACCGCGGCCGGCTAGGATCTCCCCGATTTCCCTAAATCACTCTAGGAAAATGCTGGGATTGTTCCTTTGACAGGGCACGGCCGATTTCCTTCCCCATCCTTACCCAAAAATTCCGAGTGTGAGCACTGTCTCTTAATGATCACGCTGGGGTCGAGACGTTAAAACGTAATTTTTTTCTAGTATAACTGCGTAAAGCTGTAGCGCCTCATCAACTAGACGTCAGAGGTCTTTGTAAGACAAGAGTCTGGTTCAGTTTTAAGGAATTTAATTTTTCCCATATTTTGGGGAGAAAAGCGCCGTTGAAATTTTATCTGTTTGAAATTAAATATTGTCGACAAAAAATACAATAGGTGTTCTCTAAATAGCGGATTTGAATCATATTTCTGTAATTAATATACCTATAATAACATTGGATACACATAATTTAATAAAGAGGTTTGCAATTTACGTAATTAAAATAGAATTGCGATATCCCTTCGCTGAGTCAGCGTGTGTACGAGTGGCGTTTTTGCGAGCGCGCGAGAGTAACGAGAAGGACTGAGACGGCTCGCGGCGGCGGGCGTGCAGGGCAGAGCGCGCTGCGTGACAGCACGTCGGTGTAATAAAGGGGCGATATTTACCAGGCCGGCAGGGGCAGCGGCGCCCATTGTGTACCTGCGCGCACTATCGTAAATCGATGTGGCGCGGTTAGCCGCCCTGCGAGCTACAGCTGTCCGCGCACGCAGATGCAGCCCTACGCCCTGCCTGCACCCGCGGATCGAACGCCCACCGCCGGACACTTTTTTCCACTTCCCTCGCTGAGCTCACAAGAGAGGCTTCCACCAACTCGCCGTACCGCTCCATAAAGGAAGTAATGAATGTGCCCCAGCCGTTAGTGAAATATGATAAAGTTAATTATGTTAAAACGAGTACTCAAACTCGGTGGACGAGAACCAGAAGATGGCCTATGAACCAATCTGAGTAATTTTCTTGTCGAGAAACAGAAATGCATGTTATTACAGTGTATTGTAACATAGAAAGGAAACGAATTGAGAAAGCAAGATGAAAAGGGAAATGGAAATATAGCATTTTGTGTGTCCCAGCCTCATCGCCACTTTTGTGTCTCGTTTCCGCCGGTTGTCGGTGTCGGTGGCCGAGTAGAAAGAGACCGACACAGGAATAAAGGATGCACGCGTGGGTTCGAATCCCATCCTCGTAGCCACTTTTGTATCCCATCCTCGTCGCCACTTTTGTGTCCCATCGTCGTCGCCACTTTTGTGTCTCGTTTCCGCCGGTTGTCGGCGTCGGTGGCCGAGTAGAAAGAGACCGACAGAGGAATGAAGGATGCACGCGTGGGTTCGAATCCCATCCTCGTAGCCACTTTTGTATCCCATCCTCGTCGCCACTTTTTTGTCTCGTTTCCGCCGGTTGTCGGTGTCGGTGGCCGAGTAGAAAGAGACCGACACAGGAATAAAGGATGCACGCGTGTGCAGGTACGGAGGTGACCAGCCAGTGGGACAGCAGAAACTAGAACACTAGGCTAAATTAGAACAAGATATATATTTCGTGGAATCTTGGTAATACTTAACTTTTACATAGTTCTTGACTGCAGAATGATGATACATAGTTTAGATAGAGGCCTGCCTACTGATGATTCCTAGTGCCTATCCGATAGCCAAGTCTTAACTGGTGCCTATCTGATTCCCAAGTGTTAACTGGTTCCTATCTCAGTCCCAAGTGGCCGATGCAGCAGTCGTGGCCACGAGCGGAGTTGCAGCAGAGGTCGTAAGAACGCCGCGCCGTGCGTGCATGGCTGCGCGCGGCGTTAGTACGTGGCGCGCACTTCATACTTGTGCGACACCACATAGCACATCAACAAAATCGTTATACGAGCGTTAAAATCGTCCTAACAAACAGATTTTTTAAAAATCTGTACATGGTTACTCAGATTACCTACCACAGTGTTACTGGTTTTATAGAGGGGCTCGGGACAGCAATATCTGGCAACAGACCCTTGTATGGAAGTGCACCGCCGCGGTGGAGTGGCCGTGCGCTCTTAGGCACCTTCCTGCGGAGCTCGCCATCGGAGGTTCAAGTCCCCCCCTCGGACATGAGCATGTGAGTTCTCCTTAGCATAAGTTATTTTAAGGACAAAATATGACATTATCGTAATATAGAAATCAAAGTTTGCTGCTAACAATATTTATTCAGCTTGTGCAACTTTATTCCACAACAAGCTTGTTTCGGCTTATGCCATTTTCAAGTGGACCTGGTGATGTATAATAATTACCTACGTTTACAATATACAATTCTGTATAAGAAATTTTAAATCACTTACGTTTAAGTTGGATTGATGTCCATAAAACATATTAGAGTTAGTGTCTTTTTGTGACAAGACGGTATAGTCACGTTTTATCTCATAAATTTTTTTTATTTGACAGATATAGACAGTGTTTATTCTGTTGATGCTTTCTGTTTACAGTAAATTATATCTGTGCTAGTCAGAGGGTGTACTCGTGTGTCATGGATAATATAATAGTAGAGAAAAACACCGTTTCTTTTTCTTGTGTGAATTTTTATCCGTTTTCCTTTTCCAAAATTTCAATAAGTTCTCTAAATAATTTTTATCTTTTAAATCTTTTTGTTCGTTGAGAATATCAAGTGCGTATTTATTCGTGTGTGTGAAAATTTCTAGTTGTTCCAGAATATTTAGAATATGGCCTTTAGGAACTGTGTGTAGAATTTTTAAAACAGTTTCGATGTTTTCAACTGTTTGATTTTGGCTTTTTAGGTGTAAGTAAAACTTCGACTGGTTGCTTTCACAGTCTCTTATGTGTTCCTTAAATCGAATTTTAAATTTTCTTCCTCTTTGCCCAATATAAAATTTAGTGCAATCATTACACGAAATTTTGTAATCGCCAGGGTAGGAATAGATGTCGGTTTTCGTCTTTCCTGATCTTAATTTTGACATTAGGGTATTATTTGTGCGAATTTCAGCACAAGCTGAATAAATATTGTTAGCAGCAAACTTGGATTTCTATATTACGATAATGTCATATTTTGACCTTGTATATGCTGCGGGCCCAGTAGAAAAGAAAATTAGTTTAAGGAGTTTTTAAGCCTAAGGACTGATAACCGCAGAGTGAAGTCCCTTAGATTTACAAACATTTGAACATCTTTGGAAATGTGCCGTTAGGAAGATACACATCTTTGAACGATAGAAGGCAATACACTATGACGGAGGGCGGTGTCTCGTGAACGTGATAGTGTAATACAGGACGGCAGACACCATCTTTTCCGAGTACGCCGAGATGTTCACCTGAAGCGAAAGTGAAAGAAATGGACGAACAGCACATCGCCTTTGCCATGAACGATTGACAGGGTGTCCACCTTGAGAGATTTCAGTACTGCCACGTTGCTTTCCAACAGTAAAAGGACAACGCAACCTTGATAATTTTATTAGATTACTAGCTGAAATCCCGGCGTTGCCCGGGTATTTATTTATTTATTCCTGCCATTTTTCAGGTATATATTCATTTTTATAATGGCTGTATGTCCATAAAATCTCTTGGGAATGCTGTTAGTAGTAAAGAAGTAATAGATTAGAACTTGGTGCGTGATGGGGCGTTTTCCATGAACGTTACAGTTTATGCTCTCAGATCTCATGAACTGCATGTCATACTGTAATACAATTTAGAAAGAACACTCAACTATATGCGTGTATACTGCCTGTAAAATTTCCTATGGCTACAATTTGTAGTGTAGAAATTATAAATTGTAACGTCATACCGGGTGTCCGTCATAGTCCATGAACGCCGGAACTTTACTGTTTATGTGCTCATATCTCACGAACTACGAGTCGTACTGTGATACAATATAGAAGGTACATTCAACTATATGTGTGTATACTGTCTCTGAAATTTCCTGTTGCTACAATTCGTACAGTACAAATTATAAATTGTAACGTCATACCGAATACCGTAGTTTTACTCCATAAACAGCGGAAAAATAATAAGCGAGAAATTTTTTTTCCTTTCATCATTTTACTATGGTTGCCAGCGAGGAAAAGTTTAATAAAGGTTTGAAATTTTGTTTAAAGTTTGTTGCAGGTCGCTAAGTACTGTCATTCTCATACAGTGTATTTCGAAAGTCTCGCCGCATTATATGGCATTTCTGCGATTCCTATTGTTTATGACGTCATATCTTCTGAACCAGGTGTTGTATGTGATTCTTAACCCTGCAGCAATTGTTACGTCCCGGTAAGGAATGTGTGTACCAAATTTGGTTGAAATCGGTCCAATGGTTTAGGAGAAAATGAGCAGCATTGTCGCAAAATGCAGCAGTTTTTCGCGCATCTCGTTGTTTATGACGTCATATCTCTTGAACTATATATCGTATGTGATTCTTACACTTACGGCGACCGTCTGCATGGATCGAAGCTTATGTGTACAAAATTTCATAAAGATTGGAACAAAACTGTAGATTTGTATGCAACGCGTATAAACTTATGGACACTCTGCTTTATTTTGAGTGAAACACACGAGAGAATTGTGCAATATTCTGCAAATTTTATTTGTTACTAACCGGTTTTCGGCAGTTACTCCATCGTCAGGTAAACACTACAGAGATATAGTTATGCAGCTTAGAAGTTCACAGGTCAAAGATCTTAAGTTGTTGTACAGATAGTATGTATACAGAAATTTCTTAAAGAAGACTAGTGTTATAGGTATAATTACATCATTGAACTTGTAGAACTTTGATAAAACATGTGACACAAAATATAAATTACAACACAAAGAAATAATTAGTAACATTTAAAATTGAACAAAATGGTCTATTGATTAACTGCACAAATATTCAGAATATAGAACGGTGAGTATAAGATAGTCTGCAAATGTTGAGTTCCCTTTCCTGAGTTTCCAATAATCACTAGATTGAAAGAACATCACAGATGTTGGAAACTCAGGAAAGGGAACTCATCATTTGCAGACCATCTACTAAATGAAAACCATAGCTAAAATGTTAAAACATGATGTCCTACATCATATCCAAAAAGGGAAGAAAATGAACTTTTTAGAAATACTGGAAATTAATAAACATATGTCAACTTCTCTACACCTTGTGCTGAATGATCAAACTCAGTTACCCTACTCACCACCTCTGTCTGCAGAATCTAATGGACCCACATAAACCACTGACTGCTGTTCACTTGCCTCACATCCCTACCACAGTTCCATAGCCTACTTGCCTGATATAAATTAGTTCTGTTATTAATGGACATTTATGTCAGTAATAGCTCATAAAATGGAATCTATACATTAACAGATGTTTCATTCATCTTATACTCACCGTTCTATATTCTGAATATTTGTGCAGTTAATCAATAGACCATTTTGTTCAGTTTAAATGTTACTAATTATTTCTTTGTGGTGTAATTTATATTTTGAGTCACATATTTTATCAAAGTTCTAGAAGTTCAATGATGTAATTATACCTATAACTCTAGTCTTCTTTAAGAAATTTCTGTATACATACTATCTGTACAACAACTTAAGACCTTTGACCTGTGAACTTCTAAGCTGCATAACTATATCTCTGTAGTGTTTACCTGACGATGGCGTAACTGCCGAAAACCGGTTAGTAACAAATAAAATTAGCAGAATATTGCACAATTCTCTCGTGTGTTTCACTCAAAATGAATCAAATAATCTGCCAAGAACCGACGGAACCGTCTGTAAATACTCTGCTTTATATATTAGATTCGTAGGTTATCGATTTAATAACTTGTGGTGGAAGAGAAATATTCTGTTACTTGGTTGTGTGACGCCTGTAGCAGGGGGGAAAAACACGCATTCAGAGCTAACGGCGACCGGTGGCGAGCACGAAGGTGGCTCTGTTATTCGGAGGGTCAGCAGTTCCCAGAAGACGCATTACGGCCAAAGGCCACAGCAGGTAGGAGGCGTGAGCCTTCCAAGTATCTGGCTGGCGCCACCGATGCTGGCGTCGTCTAGGCGGGAGCGTCTGGAGCAATACAATACACGGCGTACGGTGCTTTGCGAAGGGAGAGCTGAGACGTCTGGAGCCGAGTTGGCCAACGCCAGAGTGGCATCCGCCAGGACATTCACTGACCGTCTCTGGTGCCAAGCTGGGAGGCTCCACAATTATACAATAGCGAGGGAGTTTGACCGTTTGCTGGGAAGAACTTGCTGGCCGCGTTTTCGAAGGTGCCTGATGGCCATCCACCGCTACCGTGAGAACGCTGGACGTAAGGGCGAGGCCCGACCAGTGGAAACGCGGGAGAGCTAGCTATTGGCTGCTGTTTTATAGTTATGAGGTTCGGCTGTCCGACTTCCGAACGCAAGACGTGATTGGCCGTACTTTGGCGCCTATTTGTGGATAGGCGTTTCAGTAGAGATAGGCGAGGCCTGGAGGCTTTGCAGAGAGGCGACAGACATTTCAGAATTAGAGAGAAAAAGACTGGTTTCTGAGCAGCCGAGGAGAGCAGACGCTTCTCTTCTGCTCTCAGTTTATACTTGTCGTCGAGCAGCTATACTTAGAGCTTACGGTACAACTTTTGGAGTTGCTCCAAAACTTGTGTTAATAGCGCTGAGTATTGGTAAGCCGAGAGCAAGGTCAGCCTGCCTGATATTAGACGCACTGACGCGCTAATTGCGATTGTCACAGTTCTGGTGTCACCTCTGCCTACGGCACATTCGTGTTTCACATGTGAATTTGCCTGTAGTGGCACGACATAGCCGAACGAGTGAGATGGTAGGCACTGGGATCCGCTGGGGTCGAAGTTGGCGGATATTAATTAAACATCGCTTCTGGAATACGAAGCTGAATTATCTCCGGGTCCGCGACTTGCAGCTATGGACACACACAGCCGCCGTCCAACCGTCGTATTTCTGACATGGCCAGCCAGCACAGTTTTGGTACTGTATCGCGTGCATTTGCTAGTGTTTCCAGTTAAATGTGGGTTTTCACAAGTGTTTGGAATCAATTACAGTTTTCTTCGACTTACCGGTCACTTGCATTAGGAGTGTTTATATTGTTTTGTAAATTCGTATCATTTGTTCTGTGTTCAATTGTATGTGTATCTTACTTTCAACTCTGACGTTCATTTGACTTCAGAGAATAAAACGAATCAAAACAACATTCTTTACTCAAATCATTCAAATTAGTTAACCCTCATTACACAATTTTGGATGAGTTTTATTACTTGGAAACTAGAGGATAAATTAATTAAATGTTCGATGGTAGGTGAGCCACGCCTATCCTTTAATATCAAGTGAACAAACCATTTGCATATCGTCACAGTTACCTGGATTTCCAACCCACCCAACATAAATATACCTTTCAACGTCCATCACATTCCACTTTTGCAAGATTGGAAGATCGATTTCAGGGAATGGACACCTTCAACGTGGCCAGTCGTAAGGCACTGTTCATGTGAAGTGGCAGTCTTCAACCGAGTCGGCCGAAACCCATCGGCGAGTATCCACAACATCGCAAGTGCAAAGTATGTATCCCAGAACATCCTCTGTCGAGTTCTCCATTAGCGCCAGCTTCACCCATACCGTCTCTAGAGGACACTGGCCTTGATTCCAGCTGACTTTCGGCCACATGTATAACACAGTGAAATGTCTCCAGAATGAAACTTCACTCTGCAGCGGTGTGTGCGCTGATATGAAACTTCCTGGCAGATTAAAATTGTGTGCCAGAACCGGAACTCGAACCTGGAACCTTTGCCTTTCGCGGGCAAGCGCACTACCGACTGTGCTATCCCGACACGACTCACGATGCCGCCTCACAACTTTACTTCCGCCAGTACCTCGTCTCCTACTTTCCAAACTTCACAGAAACTCTCCTGCAAACACGCAAGACTAGCACATCTGGAAGAAAGGATATGGTGGAGACATGGCTTAGCCACAGCCTAAGGGAGAGGAGGTACTGGCCGAAGTAAAGTTGTGAGGCGGCATCGTGAGTCGTGTCGGGATAGCACAGTCGGTAATGCGCTTGCCCGCGAAAGGCAAAGGTCCCAGGTTCGAGTCCCGGTTCCGGCACACAATTTTACTCTGTCAGGAAGTTTCACAGTGAAATGTTTCTACAAGACTGTCTCGACACACTAGACTACTTCGGATCATTCTTTTCACTGCTGAAGCGCATTTCAGAAACTAAACTCTGCTTAGTCGTCGTGCCAGATACATTTGGGATGAGGCGAACGATCATGTTACAAATAGCAATGCATTTCAACATCGTTTCGTTACTACTGAATGGGCTTGTTATCCATGATCGTCTGGCTCGTGCATTCTTCCGCCCAGTCTGACAGTCTGTTGCTACTAGGCGTTCCTGCAAGATTTGCATCACTTAGAGGATGCACCACTGCATATCTTTCGGACGATATGGTTCCACCGTGATGGCGCATCGGCCCACACAACGCCCTTACCACCTGCCCCAAACACTGGGGCACATGTGAGCAGGCCACCACGATCTCCTAGTTTAACACCGCGGTATTTTTCACTGTGGAGCTACATGAAGTTTATTTTTTAGGGAATGTCTATGATATCATAGGGTGATTATTTTGCCCTGATATAGCTACACTTTTGCGGCACATTTTTGGACTGTATGTACATGAACATTGTTCACAGATACAATTTGCATAACGAAACTCGTAGTCGATCACTTAGATCATTTGTTGCGGTTCACTTAGGAACTTAAAAAATGTTCAAATGTTTGTAGAGCTTATGGGACTGAACCACAGAATAGGGAGCATACAGAAGGGAAAGCTGGGGGCGGCGCCTTTGATCTGTATGTTACCAAGCGTTGCGCTCGACGCCATATTGAAAAGCAGTAAACGCGGAACTATAGCCACTTAGTACTTTGGCTGGAAATGGACTTTTTACGAACTGCAGCTAATCTCACCGACTTTTACGAAAGGAAACGGCTTTCATCTATTTTGCGCCATCTTCTTGCAACTAATTGTAATCCAACGAAAAAAAATAGGCCTAAATTTTAATACAACTACGAAAATGTACAGTGGAATCGATGATCGTTTTATTTGGTGATTATCTCTAGAAAAATTCCAAATAACGCGGAGTTATGTGTGGGAAATTAGTTAAACAAGAAAGTGACTTTACAACTGCCAGGTTTTATTTGACACTAATAAAATCACACAAAATATTGAGTCAGACTTAGCAGTACAACGTCATTACACAGAACTAATGACGTCTGGGCATATATAAAAGTTGTATTTACTTTTGGAGTATCATTAATTTACTGATTGGAGAAGGGCATGTAGAGGAATCTGTCAACCACAGAGCAGAAAATAATTATTTCCATTAATCTATTTGTTTGAGTATCCGAAGAGCATTCGTTGCCAACATTAGCACACTACACCTCCAATGCCGTAAGTAAAATTTTACCTGCCTACTTACGCACTATTCTTTGTCATTCATTTTATATTATTCCCTGCAAAGTTAAACTTATAAAATATAAATGTACTTCAACGTTTCGATGCTGTTGAACTGCTGCAGCAACAGCAACAGCGAGAATTATCGTCAAGAGAAGAAGCAAGGCTACTTTTAATAATTACGCACACATTACTCTCATTCGAAACTGATAACATTTAACTTTCACTACACATATAGCGACGTTCACTTACTGCTCAGCATCGTTTGGGAAGGTGAAGAAACTTATATCCTTATTTGTATTCGAATTATTGCTGTAATTAGGTGCTGAACACCATCGGTCGCCTTTTCTTTTATTGCTGCTCATAATAAAAACCGAACAGCTCCAACTACTGACACACAGTTCTTTCTTTTCACTGTACCAAATACTTGTTTACTTTTATGCGATTCAGGCAGTTAAAATACAGAATTAACAAACAAAGACGGCGCATTACCACGCCACAGAGTAGGGAGTGATCACACGTTTACTGCTTTTCAAGATGGCTGATTCCGCGCATGCGCACTAAATTTTGGACGACAGACTGCAGCGGGAGTTTCCTTTCTGTATACTCCTTATTCTGTGACTGAACTACGGGGTCATTAGTCCCTAAGCTTACATACTACTTATGAACTAGCTAATACTAAGGACGGCACAAATATCCATGCCCGAGGGGGGATTCGAACCCCCGACCGTAGTGACCATGCAGACCGTGACTGGAGCGCCTCAGTCCCCTCGGCCACCGCGGCCGGCTTAGGAACTTAGTACATGTCCGTACAGCGTATCTTTTTGAGTTATTTTAAATTCGCTTTTCCTCCAATAGGTACATTTTTTGGATATTTCTATCATATTACTGATCAGAGCCCCTCAAAAACACCTATAACTATGTAAAAGTAATTCTGAATGAGCCTGTAAAGACAAAGGTTACTTCCAATTCATATGAAGTGATAGAAATGGGAAGTGCTCCACCGTGAAGACATTCACCAAAAGATACAAACATTTAGGGTCTGCTATTTAAAATTATATGTAAAGATTAATGTGAGTTCAAAATGGAATCTGTATGTGATGATGTTACTTTAACTCCTGAGATGGGGATGGCAACATACTAGGCCATAATGATCTGAACTTGCAGATTATCGCTTGCTTTCCATAAAGATCATGATAGTATGACACCCTGAAGTTGCACAGACTTTTGGCTGTAGGTCGATAAAAGATAAATAACTGATGATGTGATGGACTCAGGCCAAAAGGATCTCTTCAGAAGGACTACCAAGAGATGGCTGAGAGATTATTCGACCACCTCTGGCGTAAACGAATGACAACAACTAAAATCTGGGCACTGATTACAGGTTCGAATTACCTTCCGGCATTTACCATTGACACTAAACGACAATCAACTAGATGGTGTAGTGAATGAGTCAATCACGAAATTGATAAGCATTCTATGGTGCTCAGCGACATCCCTGTCTTTATTTTGTAGTGGTCAGATCTAACTTGACGTGCGCTGTAGACGAGTTGGTGAGATCATATGAAGGGTCGATTATCGACACCCATAACTGTTCCGCTACTGAAATCATACTGTGAGAGTTACGTAAAAACGGGACAAGCAGTGTTTCTCATGAGCGACGATTTCTAAAACCTTGCTGATTAGTGACCAGAAGCTTTTCGTCACAGGAAAATTTACTGGATTCGAATTGAGGATATATGTAAGAACTGTGAAACCGACCGAAGATTAGGATAATGAACCATAATTCTGTGAGTCTATCTTTCCAGTCCGTTGGGACATTGCCCTGGACAAGTGATTCTGAATAATTGTGGCCTAAGTAAAGCTCCAATACCGTAGAGTACTCTTTGTAAAACCCTGTCGGGAATCCATCCGGATCTGGTGACTTATTTGTTTTCAAGTCATTCAGCTGCTATTATTCGTCTGAGACGCCGTTTACCAGTCCTGTCCACAGGAAACTGTGCGGTGGTCAAACGACAGTATAATCCTCTTGGATGAACGAATTTTTAAAAGTATAATTTAAACTTCGGCTTTCCTTTTGCTGCCTGCTACTGTCACATTACCCTGATCATCGAGAGACCGTATAACACCCAGCGACCCGTTTATTGATTTTATGTATCAGCATTTTCTCGGCCGGAATATCTTTCGCTAAGATACAACTGTGGTAGTTATTATCTTTTCACAGGCTGACGAATAGCTACTAACTCTTGCCTGTCTTTATATACGCGTTCTTTTTTGAAAGTTACAAAAATCTATGTTTCCTCAGATTTTTCCGAAATCTTTTACTTAACGATCGTTGTTCATTCCTTAATTCACTTACTCAGCTGACACGTCTGCAGAGCGCGATATACAGTCCGTTTAAACTTTACACATAATTATTTTAAGTCCATCATCTTGCCAACATTGTAATGATTTATATGCAAACGTTGTCAAAATGTGATGCTAAAAATAACTTATCTCTCCTTTCTCGCAAAAATATGCTCCTAGAATGGTTATTAACCTTATTAACCGTCTCCCCTTTCTAGCAAAATTGCTTATTAACTTTATTAGCTATTATCGCTTTACGACATCAAGATCACTAATCTCTCACTTCCCTATCATAGCTTCTATAAGGTCAGTTCTAAATGTAGCCCAGAAGAATGTAAAATCTACGCGGAAAGTATAGGGAACACTCGGCACTCCACTGCTCACGGAAAATCAGAAATACCTGTTTTACCAGTTGTGGAACACAGCAAACGTTCAGATACCCACCATCACAGCCAATTGCCATGGCCTCAAAAGTTATGACTGTGGAGAAGTAACCAAATAAAAGTTCTATACAGACACTGTTTTTAAAATAGTTGTAATTTTGTGTTAGGTCGATACGTTATTTTCATTTTATTTTCACTAAAGACTTTTTCGCGTTACTTAACTGCCATTTTCAAGTGACTTGAGGATACATAATTATTTTTACCAAGCACCTACGTATTTAAAATTACAGACCTTACTGTATGTAGGCTATATAGAATCAGTTCCTTACGTCTAGCTTGAATGACGTACACTTGACAGCGAAAAAAGTGGATCACCTCTGAATTCCAAAGTGAAGATCGCACCTGACGCTATGCAACCAGCATAGCATAGCTGCGTCGCAGGTCGTCAAATCATTCCACATTACAGTCATTACCTACCCACAATAGGTACTATGTAAGACACTAAAGACTATTTCTCCTTATGGCATTCAGTCAAGGTGCAAACAAATACTGTCGTGCAGCAAATATTAGAATACACGTTATTAGAGAAGAGACAGTGACACCTACAAATTGAATTTCATTTTAATAAGTGAAAAGTCACATACATTATCACACTTATTAAATGACATGGTATGTTTTTGTTCGTGATCTCAATTTGACGCCCTGTTAACCAAACTAAAGTTTTGTGCCTGATCAAAATGCGATTAGGCATAAACAGACGTAAAAAACTGACGTTTGCATTAGTATCGGTTTCCAAAACCGATATCAGAACCGGCCGTGGCGGAGTGACCTAGCGCAATGAGGCGTTATGCTCGCCGGCCGCTGTGGCCGAGAGGACTGCGTCGCGCCAGTCACGGTCTGCACGGCCATTGCGGTCGGAGGGTCGAATCCCCCCTCGGGCATGGATATTTGTGCCGTCCTTAGTATAAGGTAGTTCATTAGTAGTTTGTAAGTTTAGGGACTGATGATCCCGCAGTTAAGTTCCATAAAGTTAACAAACATTTGAACACTTTTTGCTGTCAGAACCCAAAAATAAATGATAATCTTAGCACTGCACCAGGAACTGCATGAAGCTCATATTGTTGCTGAGAGGTTACCGCTAAAGATATGTTATATAGTGCATCTGACAGATTCATGCATCATAAATTGTTAACTAAGAACAATCAGATGTCAGAAATTAAATATGTTCACAAATAGTGCTATGTTCAAATGTTTGTATAGTCTATGGGACTCAATTACGGGGTCATCAGTCTCTAAACTTACAAACTACTTATGAACTACTTACGAACTAGGACGGCACAAATATGCATGCCCGAGGGGGGATTCGAACCCCCGACCGTAGTGGCCGTGCAGACCGTGACTGAAGCGCCCTAGTCCCCTCGGCCACCGCCGCCGGCGGTAGGGTAAACTTGTAATAGCTAAGGTATGGGTCCGATTCCCGCTGAGGGTAACAGTTTTTAACAGCCACAAAAATGCCATCTACACCTCCAGTAACGCCAAGTAAAGGACGCAGAACTCTGTTTTGGTTCAAATGAACATTGCATATGTCCATGTGCCAATAAGTTAAACAGAGTTTTCTTTGTTTCCTCAAAATACCAAACCCCTCCACGTCTCTACGAACGGTGCGATACTAACTACTAGTGAACGACGATGAGATAGTAGACGCCTCATCGTGTCAGGTCAAGAGTGACGGTATGTGGGGGTTTGGATTTCCCGGAAGAAACAATTAATAAATCAGCAGTATTAATTCCTATGATACAATAGCAAATGGTGCCGGGATCGAGTCCCTGGCGTAAAAAATAATCAACAGTATCATCGTTTCAGGTTCCAGTATGACACTATTGCCGGCCACGGTGGCCGAGGGGACTAAGGCGCTCCAGTAACGGTCTGCACGGCCACTACGGTCGGGGGTTCGAATCCCCCCTCGGGCATGGATATTTGTGCCGTCCTAGTTCGTAAGTAGTTCATAAGTAGTTTGTAAGTTTAGGGACTAATGACCCCGTAGTTGAGTCCCATAGACTATACAAACATTTGAACATAGCGCTATTTGTGAACATATTTAATATCTGACATCTGATTGTGCTTAGTTAACAATTTATGATGCATGACATCTGTCAGATGCACTATATAACATATCTTTAGCGGTAACCTTCGTTGATTTCTTGTTTCACAGAGGACCATCGTGCGTGTAGTCCAGCGCCCCTCAGCCTTCGGCGAATCGTGTCAATGGAGCAGGAGAAGTTGTTTATCCGCCGAAACTGCTTCGCATTCAAGAACGTATTTTGTCTGCTCGTAGACACTAGCTCGCGATCCTCCTGCTGGGAGCTTACTCTCTTCCTGCCTGAGCCAGGAGCTCTCTCGGTGGTGCCTCTGTCAAGGTAGTTCCTCCATCATCTCGCTGCAGTGGTATATAACACGCCAGACGTTCTGCCAGCCTCTCTGATGGAGCATCCTCCATCTTCAACAAGAGTGACGACTCTGTCTCGAATTGACCTCTTGCCATGATAACTTGAATATTATGCATTTTTAAAGTTATGAGGAGCGTCGATTGCGCTTTAGAAACAGGATTCTGAAATGTCAAAAGTAACTTCATGTGGAGATTTATTATTGAGCACGTTCAGGAAGACAAACAGACTTCGATGATGGAAGTTTTTTTGATTTACTAGTTTGGTCAATGACAAGATATCCGATAACTGGGAAGTGTGTCGAGCAATTATTCTTCGCGGTGTCGTTGCCTTCAGTAGTCATATTGAGGTAAACAAACAGCAAGGAGGATTCCGGTACAATGTCGAATCAAAAATTCGATTATAACCGAACCATAATATCGAACTGGGAAGGATGGGGGACAACGTCAGTCTCTGCCAATTCAAAGGTTGGATACTGGGATTTATCGGAATAGATGGCCATTTTAATGGAGACATCAGTGCTTGCACGGTAAGGTTCAGTTTTCCATTGTATCCACGCGCATTTCGATAGTCGAATGGCAGAGATATCACGACAGTTATTTAAAAAAATTGCCAAGCACAAAATTGTGAGCCGGCCGCGGTGGCCGAGCCGTCTGTGGCGCGCCAGTAACAGTCTGCACGGCCACTACGGTCGGGGGTTCGAATACCCCCTCGGGCCGTCTTTAGTATTAGATAGTTCGTAAGTAGTTTGTAAGTTTAGGGACTGATGACCCCGTAGTTAAGTCCCATAAGCTCTACAAACATTTCAACAAAATTGTGAAATGCAACACGTAGGTGCAGATGCAAATCTAGGTAGGGGTAGTAGGAGGTAGGGCGGGATCTATGAATCAATATCAGTGCAGAACTGAAAAATAAAAAAGTGAAATGCTTGCAAAGTACTCCTTACTAAGACATATGTCATAGTTTGTTTTAGGGCCGAGAGGAAAGGAAGGGATGTTTTCTAGAACTAAGGATGGATTATCGATGATATAAAAGAACACTGTTTCATAGAGAGGACCGATGGACAGTAAAGAAAGCTGACATTAAGAGAAACAGTTTTGTTTTAACGGAAACCACAAATTTTTTGCAACATTTTGAGGGAATAGACCAGAAGCACAACAGAGGTTATAATGCAAGGGAGGTGACGAGAGAAAGAGAGAGAGAAAGGAGGAGAAATTAATAACGAATAAATGCAAGACCAAATCGTTTGCATGTGAATACTTTGCGAAGATCGGAGTGTGTTTTTACAGATGGAGGGAAAGAAAGAGAAGCGTTTGAAAAAACAAAACATGCTTTGACAGCGCATATATAAACCGATTACTCTGTATGTATGGAGACAGGGTATCAATGAAATAAATGTAGAATAATAAGCAAACTGTATATTAAAAAAGAACACTCTAATTAAAAAGGCAATTAAAAAGAAAACTAACTCATTTTATTTCTGCTGCCAAGTGATCTGGCTCTCACTGAGGAAAAAAGTAAAAGAAGATATAAAAAAACGGTATAGGGACTATAATATTTTATCCAGATTCCATCATTTTTTACTTCTATCATGCGTCTTGGCATAGACTCTATAAGTCGACGGACGTAACAGCCTGAAAAAGCCACTTCCTCCCATGCTTCCAGAATGCAGTTCCAAAGAGCGTCCGGTGTAGTTGGATACTTTTGTGTCTAGTCCAATGTTAACGTGCTGGCGACCTCATCCCACATTTGCATGGGCCTCATGTCAGCCGCCCGCGGCGGCCAGTATAATCACATTGACGCCAATCGTGCCTCGCTGCGGAGCGCGCGGTTGCTCGCAGTTGGAGGTTCGAGTCCTCCCTGGGGCATAGGTGTGTGTTGTCCTTAGGTTAGTTTATCTTAGTTTAAGTAGTTTGTAAAATACGGACTGATGACGACACAGTTTGGTCCGATAGATTTACAAACACTTGAACATTTGAATTGCCAATCGTGGAGAGCCGCTGCTGGACGTTTGCAGACTTGTGACCCGGAAAATGGTCCTCTTGCAGTATGAAGTACTCTTCTCAATAAAACATTCGCACCGACGGAAGCATCACGTTTTCCAGTATGTGGGAATACTGCACACTGTCGAGGATGCCTTATATCCTATGAAGGGTTCCCGCTCCTCTAGTAGATATCCAGCCCCAGTAGGAAATGGATATGCGCCCACTTCTTCTCATCGTTGTTACATATTCTCTTTGATGGCGAGTCCCTCGATGCCTGTAAATGACCCCTGGACCGTCGTTACTGATGGAAAACACTTTTTTGTCAGTGAAAACAAGTTCTCCCACGACGCTCTGAGATGGAGCTCTGCAAATGCCAGGCGGAATGTAATAATTTCTTCGTTTAGTTCTTGTTTCACAGCGGACCATCATGCGTGTAGTCCAGCGCCCCTCAGCCTTCGGCGAATCGTGTCAATGGAGCAGGAGAAGTTGTTTATCCGCCGCAACTGCTTCGCATTCAAGAACGGATTTTGTCTGCTCGTAGACACTAGCTCCCGATCCGCCTGCTGTGAGATTACTCTCTTTCTGCCTGAGCCAGGAGCTCTCTCGGTAGTGCCTCTGTCAAGGTAGTTCCTCCATCATCTCGCTGCAGTGGTATATAACACGCCAGACGTTCTGCCAGCCTCTCTGATGGAGCATCTTCCATCTTCAACAAGAGCGAAGACTCTGCCTCGAATTGACCTCTCCCAGTGAGCCATTGCCACAGACTGCCTTACGCCTACTTCCGCTTGTCGCTCTGATGTACCAGGAGAGGAAGTAAAGACGTTTACGTCAACATGAGCGTCAGAGGCAGAGCCTGGCCCTAGTCTCACGGCACCGCCGTCAGCCTTGCCTCGCATCGGCGCCAGCCTGTTTCTCGCCGGCCAACCCTTCATCCATCCATCCAGCTCGGCTGCCCCGTAATTCAAAATGTTCAAATGTTTGTAGAACTTATGGGATTTAACTACAGGGTCATCAGTCCTTAAGCTTACAAACTACTTATGAACTAGCTAAGACTAAGGACGGCACAAATATCCATGCCCGAGAGGGGATTCGAACCCCCGACCGTAGTGGCCGTGCAGACCGTGACTGGAGCGCCTCAGTCCCCTCGGCCACCGCGGCCGGCGCCCCGTACTTCGCGAGCCACGGGAAAAGCCACGTTCACCCCTTGAAGAATCAAGTCACATCTAACCTACCCAGATCTGTAGTTTAACAAAACCACAGCTATTTCTCTATACCCTGAGCAGTCACATATCACATAATCTTTTGACGTGTCATTCAGATACGCATTTAAAGAAGTCAAAGAATATAATGATCACAAACATAGCTACCACGTAATATTTCACCTAGCAAACAATGATACAATGTAGGTAACTATTGTCTCCTGTAAGCACTCTGAGATCTAGAGTTAAGAAACTGAGTATTGATCCTAGATAACTAAGTGAGTTGTCAAACAACAGTTATCGTGGCAGCATCATAAACTGTATATATACGTAGTATATCATTCTACACTTATAAAGTGTCTCTGAAACAATAAGTGCTGCACGACTGATGCCCTTCATTTACATGATTGTTCTGTTATTCAGTTAAGTGATCCGTAATGGGTTTATAAAGTCACTTTAATTTCTCGACTGTTCCACGCTTATACGAAACTCGAAACAAACAAGTGTCAAAAAGCGTATGTTAGAGTTTTAATTACTGTTATCCCTACAGCTATACTACAATACTTTGTAGGGCAATGGGAAGAAAGCTCTTTGTATTCGAAGGAGAAGGTTGGTGATTGAAATGTTGGAGAAGAGTTGGAACAATTGTAGGGTTGTCAGTCTCCTTAAGAAACGTTTAAATGTTCAAATGGTTGTGTTAATAACAGACCGTTTGTTCCACCTTCGCCAAAATACTTGTTATCCCAAATTAACGTTGTTTTTAGCTGCACCTCCAGGAATTTCGTTATATGTATAACCTTCAAATTTGTTTTGCTTATACGTATCTAGAATGCTGACAAAACTCTTCTAGTAATCATGTCCAGAGCCAAATGCATATTGAAGTTTAAGATCAATTGTCACAATTAGCGCTGTGAAGATACAAATTCAAAATCATTTCGCAATTGACTTTGCTTTTATGAGGAGTTTACAAGTCGGCAGCATTAACTACCTCAAATCTAAAACCAATGTTCTGATTCGAAACAGGAAAAGTCTATTTCAGTTTGCTGGAAGAATTACACTCGTCACGTCCTTTTCACTAGGTGACTCCTCGTCAGTTACTGCAAACTAGTTCAAATGTTTGTTAAGCTTAAAGGAACTTTACTGCGGGGTCATCAGTCCCTATACTTACAAACTAAATATGAACTACCTTATACTAAAGACGACACAAACATCCATGCCCGAGGGGGGATTCGAAACCCCAACCGTAGTGGCTGTGCAGACTGTGACTGACGCGCCGCAGATCGCTCGGCCACTGCGGCGGGCTGTAAACTAGTACCTTGCAGACAGGACATCACGGTCCCAGTCGCACGACTGTGACTATACTCCTATACTCAAAATTTTATTATGACTGAAGAAACCAAAAATCACTTTTGCGCTCTAGAAATACGGAATTAGTTTGAGAGTATTCAGTACTTCATGTAAATATAGTATCGCCAAAGTCTCATAAGAGTAAAGATTTTGAAATCCATGCTGGTTTGATGTTATTACATGATATATTTCTAGATATTTAATAACGTTGGAAAAAGTATCTGCTCAAACGTCCTACTACATGTCGATATCGCTACAATGTAACTCATTGAATTACTTTCATTTTCTTTCTTATGTATCTGTGGAACATTCCATTCGTCGTCCCCACTATAAATACTTCAGTGCTAGATATCACATCGCAGGAGAAGTAATTAAGTCATTGCATAGTATGTGCACAAGATGTTCTCCTAAGGTGGCCTGCCGCAGTGGCCAAGCGGTCTGCGGCGCGTCAGTCACTTTATCCACGGCCACTACGGTCGGGGATTCGAATCCCCCCTCGGGCATGAATGTTTGTGCCCTCTTTAGTATAAGGTAGTTTGTAAGATTAGGGACTGATGACCCGGTAATTAAGTCCCATAAGCTCTACAAACATTTGAACATTTTGAACGCCTACGGTGTTGGACCACTCCAGAAAAACGTTGCCTGTAGAAAAATGATCTTTCCGGTACGACTATGGTGGTGATATGACAACATGGTTTATCATGTGCGCTGATTGTCATAGTTGTGCTGTTTCCTGGAATGACAGAGAAGAATCTAGATTAAAAGAAATAATCCGACAAATGCTTCTTGAGGCCATTGAGTGTGCATCTGCACTGAAGGCTGGATCTGTGATTGTATTCTCCTTAATTATGTAGCTCTCAATTACAAACTGGAGCGAGAGTAACATTTTACCCTTTCTCTGACAGAGCTACAGACTGCTATATCGAGCTCTGAAATATTTGTGATACATTATGCTGCTGTGTAGTAAATACCTTGTGATGGCCACTTCATATTTCTGGCCGCTGGCCGTTTCTTTGCTAACATTGTACATGTCTTAAACGCGGAAGAAAGACAGCAGTGCAGCATATGTTGAAATGTGGGGTGGGGAGCAGTAGCATATGGCACAGTGGGTGCTGGTTCCCGTGGGAAAGCCCGTCTTTGTTACTGGTACTCTCCTCGCATTGGCTGCTGCATTTCACGTCACGTGATTTCTTTTGGAATTAGTTTTGTTTATTATATACTAAATATTAATTATTCAGAGCTGAGAAGGTGTAATAAATATCTCTCAAGGACAGGCTAGGTTTTGACAATTTAAAAAGTTTAAGGTGCCTTCTCTTATTGTAACAAGAGAAGAGCGATTTTGCAGAAGGCGCGCGACGGCCCTGTTTTGGCGCGAAATAGAGCGTCAGGTGCCCTCTAGTCTCGCAACGCGCCGCAGTTTCAGTCTCGAGCTGACCACTATACGCGCCGGACCGCGCAGGTCATGAGTAAAGATTTTTGTAATAGTGATAACAGTCGAGGTCTCAACATGAGATTTGGGCAGCATAGGCCGTATCATATTAACAATAGTTGCTCATTTTTTTATTATTTATTTAATAAATGGCATCCCTGACAATTATAAATCTCGCGAGTCGCTTATTATGCTTCCATCATACAGAACTTATTTTAGCCTCACTTGTATGCTGTAGAAGAATCAACGACCTGTGTGCTGTCTTCTGCGCTGGGGACACAACTATAGAAGACAACAGGTTAGTCAGAACTCTATGCTTTCCATAAAGACTTGGATAGAAAATACAGCACCCCGTTCGTACCGTAGGACGGTACAAACTCACACTGCTACGCAACAGCATCCGCAAGGATGTGGAGGTTTGAGGGGACTTGTGGGAGGAAGCAGTATTAACTTCTCCACCCGCAAATAGAACCCTAGGAAGCTTGTATATGGCATCATCCCTGGTGGGGATGAACATTTCTGAACGAAATAGACAGATACAATGAGACGATAAACGGTGGCAGTGATTCACGGTCCGCTAGACATCAAGAATTTTGCAAATAAAGTGACCGTTAGCCAGTTGATGTATGCGAGTGAAGCAAGTGCAAGTGTTGAGTTCGCGGTCCATTGGATTACGTAACTTCAAGAATCGACGAGCTACAGAACGGCGGCGTCGCAACACTTCACCGGGCACGTCGACAGAACAGCTACGCTCAGAGCCATAGCAGACAAAAGAGGGGTGCGGCGCCTGAAAGGAACAGCCGTAAACATCGCCAGCAGCGGCAGACGACGACTCCATCTATTAGCGGAGCTACAACCACTAGCCTTCACGTCGCAACAACTGCACATCGCGACGCGAGGAAAAACAGGAGTAGTTGTTGTTGTTGATGATGGTTTTTGAGGGGACTAAACAGCTAGGTCATCAGTCCCAAAAACGGGAGTAAGTGCCAACTCCTGTAAATTATAATTAATTGTGAATGTCTGTTAATTAAATTTGCAAATTAAAAACTAGCGTAAAAGGTATATTAGAAATGGAAAATGAGGGAAAGACTAGGTATTATCTCAGAAGTAGGGATGGAGAATGTGTTCAAAATACAGGTAATGATCATTCAGGTCAACAACCTCAGATGCAGGGTGACAATATCAGTCCATATTTTTTAGCGAATATGAGTGAATTGCAATCTAATATTATCCAGGATATGGAGGTTAAGCAGATCAATAGCACACATAATGTAGAACAAAGTGCTGTTGAAAATGTTGTAAGTGACGTGCAGAGAGATACACAAGTTTGTCAATCTGTCGCTCCTAACCTTACTGACGTGGTAAATCTGGATGCAGCTGTCAGAGAAAATGTGTCTGGCGCCTGCATAACAGAGCAGCAGATGGAGGTATCAAGTGACAGAAGCCATAGCACAGCTTCAGCTTATACGTTACCAGTAGAAAGTAGTTGGGGGAAGGAAACTGGTATTGACAATAATATTATATCAATGCATATATAAGTAAAATAAGTTGGCAAACGAAATTAATGCAAAATTTGATCAAAACAAAGAAGAACAAAATAAGAGCATAAATAAGTTGGCAAACGAAGTTAATGCAATATTTGATTAAAACAAAGAAGAACAAAATCAAAGCATAAATAAGTTAATAGCAAAACTTGACCAAAACACTGAAAGATTAGACCATGTGATAGAGGAAATACGTACACCAATGGCTAGTGTAAATAATAAATTCCAGGGCTTAGAAAACAGGGTAATTAATAATAAAGAAAAAACAGAAAAGTGTTTTAAACAATTAGATTTGGAAATTTGTAAAAATGACGTTGTGCACAGGATGGACTCTGAAGTAAGCAAAATTAACGAAAGATTACAGGTTAATAGTGACACGCCGTATACTGTTACAAATAAGGTAGTGTTTGAGAAAGGAACAGGCTGGCGTTAGTATAATATGTAAAGATGGATATCTGTCACAGCAATCAGACATCGAAAAAATGAACAGAAATGTAGCATTAATTGACAATAAAGTGTCACAGGTAGGCACATCATGTACAAGTAATGCAAATGCACCTCACAGTAAATTAACAGAGATCGAGCAGAAACTGAATGAGCTGCCTGATTCAGGTGATTTAGTAGAAAATAATAACACCATTGAAAATGAAATTAGGAGAAAACATGAAGCGCGGGTGGAACAAGAATGTAAGAAAGGTAACACAGTTGATGTTGCAAATAATACTTATTCATACAAATTTCACAATTTTTCAAAGACACGTAGTGTACATCCTTTTGCTTTCATCAGGCAGTTCGATGGTGTTATTCCTAATAACATGACAGAACAACAAAAGATGAAAATCGTTGTGTGTAGATTTGTAGGTGATGGAATTTCGTGGGGAACAGCAGCTATAAACATTTGTAAAACCCATCAGGAATTTGTCACTGCATTTCTCAACCAATATTGGTCTGAAAGTACACAAAATAATATACACACTGAAGGCCGCATGAAAGACTAAAAGTATAAATTTAAAGTCAGGCCCAAAATAAATGAGGAACTTGTTCAGAAGTTTCATGGAGTCAAGATATTAACAAGCATGGACTTGACTGCTAGCTTCTGGCAAATACAGCTAAAAGAAAATTGTTGCAAATACACTGCTTTTACATATGGAAGAAGGTGTTGTCAGTTCAGAGTGTTGCCTTTTGGTCTAAAAAATCAACATCTGCCTTCATACACAAAATAGGTACAAATACCTCAGGGGGCAATAGCGCTCTTTGCTTTGCCAGGTAACTGACGCCTACCAGGTACCCTAGTTACCTAGCAGCTTACTTCCTTTCCTTTCACGCTGTTAGTTCTTCCTCTTACTATTCAATCTGAACTCTTTTCTATCGCCTTTACTTTCTTCTCTATCCAAACACCAGGTTGTACGAAAACACTAACTTAGACGATTAAATAAAAACAGGATTTGACATGAGTAAGCAAGAATACGAGATTTACAGACTAAATACGTACTGAATTTGGCTTAATGTGAGTATGTAACAATTATGGAGCACGGAAAATATTGTAACTCAGCAGTAAACATCTGCATAGCACGAGTTACCTTTACAAAGTTAAGTGACGGTCACATATCTTTTCGGAATGAAACATAACAGCTGACTACATTATTGAAGGATTTCTTATTTATTTTATTCCAATACTGTTTAATGTCATTATTATAAGGTAATATGTGACGCCGAGAAGAGGACGGCGCAACAACACGTGAGTGCACTTAATGAAAATGGCTGTTGGACATAGGCAATGTAAAACATGGTTTTATTATGAATGATATGAGGAACAAGGTGTATGGTCTGCTATATGTAATTTTAAGCAAGTATTGAGAAGGTAGTAAGAAGGGTCAAGTACAGGTGACTGATAAATTCGGCCTGGAAATTGGCTCATAATTAAGAAGGTAGTAATTTGGTAAGAAGGGTCAAGTACAGGTGACTGATAAATTCGGCCTGGAAATAGGCTCATTATTGAGAATGTAGTGAAGTGGTAAGAAAGGGTCAAGTACAGGTGACCGGTGGGTCCGGCCTGGAAGTCGACTCATTATGATATTATATATGGTGTTTTAGGCGGCATAGAAGTCGTCATTTGTGGAATATTGAAAATAGGTAGGGGACGCAGTGTGTGCCTCACTCTAAATTTATTAAATTAGGAATACACAGTAGCAGAAATGGCACCATTTTGGGATACATTTGTCCTATGCTCTTACACAGACACGTCTATGAATTAGTATATGTATAAATTAGAAGATATTTTTGACCTGTTACGCCTCCACATAAACCACAGGAAATCATAACACATCAGAGCGATAAACAACATGTACTATGGAATATATGTATCATACATAATGGAATTTCACGGTCATCTGTCAATGAAAGCAACCATCCGTCAGTCGGAATTATATTTTGCCTTTATGCAGCAAACAGTTTCTGTTGATTTATGTGATCTGCATTTTGCATTAAATATTAAGCATTATCACAAAATAGTTTAGCCTATTACAGTGAATATAAACGTGGCATCTATTTGCCAACAGTACGGTATTAAATATTAGGCATGGCATATGTTGCCATTTGTAATATGGAAATGGAGGTAACATCTGATGACAATATAGAGTATTGTCAATGAATGAAGGGTCAGTGATCCAATTAGGAAACAGATATATGTGACTTAATGTATCAAAGCGTGTCACGAAAGATAATTCGATGTATGACAGAATAGGTAACTGAAGAAATATGGAAAAGGTCATTCACCTTAGTAAGCAACTTAAACAAGATTGGTAATTACCAAACACTGAATGTGTATTATTCTGGATTCAAAATGCAAAATGTCTGCATTGATTTGATTTTATAAATGTATTTGTATGTATAAATTTTATGTACCACTTTATGTATATCCTTTGTATGTACAAGGGTGTGAAGCCAGCAGTGCAATGTAGGCTATGAGAAATATTATTAAAAGTATAAAGTAATGAGTGCCTAGTGTTGAATTTGCACTCAATGCGTGTGTCAAAATTGCAAAGCCGAAAGTGAGTAGGCAATTCAATTAATAAAAATAGAAAGTGTTGATAGGCTTGGTGGACGGCATTGTGCCGAGAATTTAATTGGTGTTATAAGCAGCCATGAGCCGAAATTCTAAATGTCATATATTCAAATGGCAAGGTGCCAATAAATGTTGTAAACATGGACGGCAATGCGCCGATTTTAAATCACAACTATTGGGAGGCTTTATGCCTGCTGCATTTCCTGGAATTTTTCAAAGTAACAGTGTTACTTATCTATTGTTTAATCGTCTATTTTCTGAACATTTTCATAGCATTTGTTAAGTAATTTGTATCTTTGAGATTTTGTGTGTGCATTTTCAGAAGGATATTTAGGGTGTATATCAGCATTTATATGTAAGTGCATATGTTGTAAAGTTAGGTAATTCATAGCTGCCCAAGTTCAATTTAGGCAGGGTTATAATGTTGATGTTTCTATACCTTTTTTGTGTAATCATTTTTGATTTAGATAGGGAGATTCAGAAGTAATGGTTTCAATATTTATGTAAGTTCTTGAGAGATAATGGGTACTATTTTTCAAAATTTAGAGGGTTTCTTATTTCCAAATTGTCTGTTGTCTTTGCGAACATTCCAAGTTTGGAAATCTCCGATGGAAGGGGATGTGTGATATTCCTGACCTATGGCCACTTCATATTTCCGGCCGCTGGCCGTTTCTTTGCCAACATTGTACATGTCTTAAACGCGGAAGAAAGACAGCAGTGCAGCATATGTTTAAATGTGGGGTGGGGAGCAGTAGCATATGGCACAGTGGGTGCTGGTTCCCGTGGGAAAGCCCGCCTATGTTACTGGTACTCTCCTCGCATTGGCTGCTGCATTTCACGTCACGTGATTTCTTTTGAAATTAGTTTTGTTTATTATATACTAAATATTAATTATTCATAGCTGAGAAGTTGTAATAAATATCTCTCAAGGACAGGCTAGGTTTTGACAATTTAAAAAGTTTAAGGTGCCTTCTCTTATTGTAACAAGAGAAGAGCGATTTTGCAGAAGGCGCGCGACGGCCCTGTTTTGGCGCGAAATAGAGCGTCAGGTGCCCTCTAGTCTTGCAACGCGCCGCAGTTTCAGTCTCGAGCTGACCACTATACGCGCCGGACCGCGCAGGTCATGAGTAAAGATTTTTATAATAGTGATAACAGTCGAGGTCTCAACATGAGATATGGGCAGCATAGGCCGTATCATAATAACAATAGTTGCTCATTTTTTAAATTATTTATTTAATAAATGGCATCCCTGACAATTATAAATCTCGCGAGTCGCTTATTATGCTTCCATCATACAGAACTTATTTTAGCCTCACTTGTATGCTGTAGAAGAACCAACGACCTGTGTGCTGTCTTCTGCGCTGGGGACACAACTATAGAAAACAACAGGTTATTCAGAACTCTATGCATTCCATAAAGACTTGGACAGCAAATACAGCACCTCATGCGTACTGTAGGGCGGAACAAACGCACACTGCTATGCAACAGCATCCGCAAGGATGTGGAGATTTGAGGGGACTTGTGGGAGGAAGCAGTATTAACTTCTCCATCCGCAAATAAAACCCTAGGAAGTTTGTAACCTCAGAAAAGCGAAGACATTTTTAAAATGATATTGAAGTTATATCTTAACGGTGCAAATTGCGACAATTGACCCTAAACATTAATACGTGTATAGTTCCCCACATGATTACTAGTAAAGTTTCGTCAAGCTTTGAGAAATCGAAAAGCAAAACAAATATAAGGATTATACATCTAACGAAATTTCTGGAGGGTACAATTAAAACAACGTTAACTGGGAAAATGCATGGGGGTTTGGCGAAGATAAAACAAACGATCTGTTATTGACACAACCATCAGAAGATTAAAACGCCTCCCAAGGAGACTGCCAACTCGGCAATTGCTACGTGTCTTCTGCAGTATTGCTGAACTGTGTGCGATTGTTACCTCATGTGATAGAGGTAATAAAAGATGAAAAAGTTGAAAATATATATCAGATTGTGCAGTATAGTGAATTAGCGGAAAGAAGGTCTCGGATGTTTCTCTTTTTTTTTTTTTTTTTTTTTTAGGTTGGAGTGGGGGGGAGGGCAGGGGGATGAGGTGGAGACACAACATTAAAACAAAACCGTTTTCATTGTAGCACGCTTCCTGCATGAGATTTCAATCACCAAACTTCTCCTATGAATGCAAAGAGCTTTTGTACTCACTACTATACTAATTATGGTGTTAGAATTGTAAGAATGTCGCACAGGGTGGCCGCGCGGTCTAAGGCACCATGTCATGGATCGGGCGGCTGCTTGTGTAGGAGGTTCGAGACGTCCCTCAGGTATGGCTGTGTGTTTGTTTTTCTTAGAATAAGTTAGTTTAACACTGCAATGATCGCGTCACTAGGAGGAACATTGGTGGTCGGGTTGTGTCTGAGAGACACAGGGTCAACATTACACCGTTAGCTTTAATTAACCTCAGATTTTGCTGTTAATAAGTTAACAAAACTAGGGGAAAACTTATAAATATTATAAAAGTAGCAACTGAAAGTTTATTTTATGAAAATTAATCATATAATGTTGAGATCCGGTGACGCGGGGCCTGCTTATTCCGGGAATACATATCTGTGAGATCCTACGTGACCAGTCTGGTGTTATGTAGTGTGTCAGCTTAGGGACTGAAGACCATAGCAGTTAGGCTCCATATGATTTCACACACATTTGAATTCGCACATATGATTTGTGGCAATTGTTTCTCTCGAGCTTCGTATAAGTGTGGAACAGTCGAAAAAGTGAAACAATTCTATGAATCCATTACGAAACACTTCATGTGAGTAACAGAACAATGGTGTAAATGAAGGGCATCAGCAGAAGGTTATTTCCGTCATTTAGGAGTTATTCTTTCAGAGACATTGAGAACATTTTATAATTGCACAAAACGTGAATGATATACTATGTGTATACATTTGTGTTGTTGCCACCAGAACTGTTTAATTTTACAACACACTTAGTTTTCTAGGTTGAATACATACTTTATTACGTCTAGATCTAATGCAGAGCGTTGAAAAGAAAGAATAGTTTCCTGTATCATATGATAGCTAGGTAGGTGAAACATTATGTGGTAGCTATGTTTATCATGATTTTATCCTTTAACTTCGTTAAATATTTGAATAAAAAGTCGGAAGATAAAGTGGTTTCTCATTTTATAACAAAATAGCTCTAGCTGTGTTAGTTTATACTACACATATATTTTGATATTTGTGGAGTTGAGCCTGGCTGTATTAACCGTGACTTGCCAGCTATGGGCTCGCCGGTCAACCACAGCTAGTGCCGAGGCGAAGCTTGGCAGAAGCGAGTGAGCTGGCGCTCGCGGTGGCGGCCAACAGCACAAGCATGGTGCAGAGTGGGGATCTAACATAAATACATAATGTTCTCTTCCTGGCATCATAGTAAGAGCGGAAAGCAGAAATACAAAGCAGGCCATCTCACTGCGAGCAACCAACTCGAGATAGCATAATCGCTTTTACTGAAGAGAAGCTGGTCCGATGGCATTATAGATTCTATTCTAAGACGCATTATGGAAGAAACAAATAATGATGGATTCTGAAATAATTATTAGTTCTTAAAATGTTTTTAATTACTTTTTAAATTATTATTTTCAATTTCGTCTGTGTTTTAATATTTCCTAAGTGAGAGACTATGGAGATCTTTTGGCAACTAAAATAAAATATGAGATTGTTTTTCCACTGAGCTGCCTTTAAATTGAAGTTTTTTTAAATATACAGTTCCCCCATTATCACATTTTTATTAAAAATTTATATAACTAGAAACAGTTTTCTGTATCAATATCTCAAAAACATTGAGTGAAAGGAGGAGCATTGAATTAAAGTAAGTATGGAGCTCTGGGTTCGATTCCCGTCTGTGGCCAAAATTGTAATTCAATGCTTCTCCTGTCACTCAATATCCTATCTTTATTACATTTATACGAATCCTCCATGCATACATAGTAATCAGTTTAGATGGACGTTGTAAAAGTAATTTTTGTTATTTCAAATACGTCTCTCTCCTCCCCTCCATTCATTAATACACCCTCCGTCCTTCACAAAATATGCAAACGAATTGTGTTGCATTTATTCATTGTTAATTTCTCTTCTGCTCTCTCTCTCTCTCTCACTCGCTGTTGCCTCTCTTACATAATTACCTCAGTTACCCTTCTTGTCGGTTCCCTGAAAACGCTATGATCAAATCTATTGGTTTCCATTGACAGCATACTTTCTCTTTTAATATGTGCTTTCGTTACTGTGTATCAGTCCTCACTATGATACCGTGTTCTTTCATATCTCCTTACCTACAATACATTCCTCGTTCTGTGAAATACAGAACACTGGTGTTTCGATTGACCTCCTCTGCTTCCATCCCAACAGAACCATTTTCTAATACGTAAACCGCGCTCCTCGCAACTTTTAAGATGCGTTATAATCATTTATTATGGTAAGATCTGTGCTTCAAACTTGAACGCCGCGCAGTTTAGATCCACGTCCTATGCATCATGTCGTGTATCGGGCGGCTGCTCGCGTCGGTGGTTCGAGTCCTCCCTCATGCTTGGGTGTCTGCGTTGTCCTTAGGTTAAGATAGTTTATGTAGTTTGTAGGGACTGAGGACCGTAGCAGTTAAGTCTCATAAAGTTTCACACACAATTTTCGTACAAACTTGAGAAAAACAAGACCATAGGTAAATAAGCATACAGCAACATGCCATACAAAATCACCATGGAGCATGCTGAAACGTAGCATACTATCATACACAATGTTACACAATTCTACATACTCTATATAATTTTAGTGTTGTGGTCCTAATGGACCAAACAGCTGAGGTCATCAGGCCCTACACAGCCTTACATGCTACTTTAATTAATTTACACTAAGGACGACACACACACACACACACACACACACACACACACACACACACACACACACACACACACGTACATATGTCGAGGAATGAGTCGAATCTCTGGCGGGAGCGGCTGCAGCTCTGCGACAAGACGCCTCAGACCGCGAGGCCAAGAAATTGCTGTTACGTAGACAGATACCGACGAACTATTTTACTTCTCGTATCATAAGGTGTGCACTCCATTTTGACAAAAACATTACTACCACGTCTGAAAATCGTTAATTGGTCGGGCTAATGCTATCTTGTAATGTCTAAGATGTGGTTTGATTCCTGCCGGGGTAACTGTTTTTAACAATCGCGAACATCCCCCTATCCACCTCCAGTAGCGCCAAGTAAAGAATTTAGGTCTGTGGCGTGTTTCAAATAACATTACACATGTCCATCCCCTACTGACTAGAACAAAGTTAGATTAGTTTTCGGTGTTTCCTCAGAATACCAAACCCCTCCAGGTCTATGCCAACGGCGCGATCCTAATTATTAGAGAACGAGAATAGGAGAGTTTATACTTTGTCGTCTGAGGTCAACGGTGACGATAGGAGCGGGTTTGGCGTCCCATGCAGCACAAAGTTATTTATTGCACTACTTCTAGCCGAACATGTGCACTGCACACCTCAATGGTGAAAAAACAGTAAATATTTCATCTCTCTCTCTCTCTCTCTCTCTCTCTATATATATATATATATATATATATATATATATATATATATATATATATATATATAAGGAGATTCAGGCGTTCGCGCCTTACTGTAATAATAATAATAATAATGTCAAATAGTGCCGGGTTTGAGTCTCTTCCGGTAAAGAAGTCAATTGTGTTGTCGTTTCAAATTCAAGTATAGCGCTATTCGTGCTTAGTTAACGATTCATATAGGTACTGCGTTCTATTCCACAATTTTATGACGTTTGACACCTGTGAGTTGCACTGTATTATATACCTATAGTCGTTACCTCTCAGAAACAATATGAACTTCATGCAGTTCCTGGTGCTATGCTGAATTTAACCATATACTTAACCATATATATTCTGACATTGGCCCCGTAATTAAAACGTCAATGTTTTACATCTCTTTATGCCTAATCTAGTCTCGAAAAGAATCCCAAGCTTTATTATTATTATTATTAACAGTGCGTTCAAATTCAGAGCACGAACAAAAGCTCATCATGTCATTGAATGAGTTGGATAAGGTATCCGATTTGTCACTTATTGTATGGTAATTTAATTTACGTCACTGTCTCGTCTCTGATAACTTGTATTCTTTTTTTATTTTTATTT
The DNA here is from genome assembly GCA_026315105.1 of Locusta migratoria. Taxonomy (NCBI): domain Eukaryota; kingdom Metazoa; phylum Arthropoda; class Insecta; order Orthoptera; family Acrididae; genus Locusta; species Locusta migratoria. The sequence continues at coordinate 461,520,366 of CM048755.1, forward strand.
ATTTATTATTATCGCTTTTTTTTGTCTGACGGTATTGAATTACATATGCACTGACTGTCATAAGGAGCAATGTTCTCTACTGCTTCTTATGGTACCCATTGTGAATAGTCGAACGACTGTACACCACACGGGTTTGGTGTGTAGAGGACCTGCAACACAGCTACGTAAGTTGCGTTGCATTCAGCAGTGATCCGCCTATTTGCTGTCAAGTGTACATATTGCCGCTAGTCTTCAGACGAAATGCGTGGTGCAGTGGTTAGTATAGCAGATCGCTGTGCATGCGCTCTCTAGTTCAAATCCCACCACAGACAGATGCAAATTTATTTCCTTGTATTTACAATTTCTAGAATGTTCTATATGTTTCTTACGTTTGATGTACTTGTAAGTTCCAGAAGATGCTTTCTCTGTATAAATAGTGGAGCTCTTCAAGCAGGAGGCAGTCTGTACTGAGCATACGCTTGTGTCAGCAATAAACCTGTTCTACGTGTAATGTGTGTTGCTATATCAGCATCATCATGGCTCCGATTAGGCAGTGTAAGAGCCGTCGCCTACACGGACAAGAGCCGGAATACAAAGGCTATACTGAATACCTCCGTCCGTGACATCAAAAAACCTATGGATACTAAAATAGAGGTAAGCCATCTGCACGTCAGACACCCATTGGTGTTCTCTGCAGACGATGGAGAGGACACAAACAAATGGCTGAAAGGATTCGACCGTGTCGCCATGTGTAATAGGTGGGATCACATTATGTGCTTGGCAAACTTATATTTCTACATGGATGGGACGGCTCAGCAGTGGTTTGAAAACAACGAGGACAAGCTGGATAGCTGGGGCAAATTCCAGACGTAACTTAAGAAGACGTTTGCAGACCACCAGCAACAAGACCGTTTACCAAAAGAGCAATTGAAGAACACGGCCCAACGACATCGTGAGTCAACACAGCCGAATATACAGAATGTTTTGGCCCTATGTCACGTAATTCATCCGGATACGACTGAGGCCGATAAAATTTCGCTACCTGATGAAAGGCATTACAGAAGACGTGTATGGAACTGTTCTGTTAAAAGACGTTTCAACGACACAAGAGTTTATCCAATGGTGCCAGAAATTTGAAGAGATGCAACAGAGAAGAGCTGATGAAAGAAGTATGACAGGCTCCCAAATGTAGTCCCTATTCCCGTTGAAGAAGATGAGCATGATTTTGCTTCTCTTATACAACAATTTGTCAGAAAAGAATTACAAAAGTTCATGGCAGCTGGGACTGTTGGACAAAGCGAGCACCAAATTAGGGCCATGGAAGGCTGTCCTGAACGTCATGAGGCTACGCCGTAAAACTGTTTGTTTTGTTTGGACAGACGAATGCCAACGCGCATTTCAGCAGTTAAAAGATGTTTGCTCAGTGATCGATGTTTGGTGCACTTCGATCCAGAAAAAAACAGTTCTTTTGCAACTTGGCGCGTCATCGTTTGGTCTAGGAGCAGTACTGTCACATAGACATGGGGATACGGACTGGCCGATAGAGTTTGCGTCAAAACGTTTGACAAACACACAGTACCGTTATTCTCAGATTGAGAAGGAAGCTGTAGCAGTAGTGTATGCTGTCATAAAATGCCATCACTACTTGTATGGGAGAAAATTTTATTTAGTCACTGACCACAAGCCTTTGCAGTCAATGTTTCATCCAGCAAAGCCAATTCCTACGCGCACAGCACACAAATTGTAACGTTGGGCACTGCTCTTCTTACAGTATCAGTACGAGATTGTGTACAGACCCACAACTCGCCGTGGAAATGCCGATGCACTTTCCCGTCTTCCGGTTAGCTATGACAAATACTTTGATGCTTCTGAGATGTCATGTTATCAGATAGATGCACAGGAAGATAGTTTGTTGGAATCCTTCCAGTTGGACTATAGGAAAATTGCTCGTGCTAGAGAAACAGACCCTGATTTACAAATTTTGCTGCGCTACATTCGCACACAATGGCGTCGTTCACAACGTGACATTCAAAATTCACTGGTGCGTCGCTATTTTGCTAGACTGAATGAATTTTCAGTTCATAGAGGTGTGATGCTAGTTTCAACTGACAATGGACAGCCGACCGCGGTGGCCGGTGGGACTGAGGCGCTCCAGTCACGGTCTGCACGGCCACCACGGTCGGGGGTTCGAATCGCCCCTCGGGCATGGATATTTGTGCCGTCCTTAGTATAAGGTAGTTGACAAGTAGTTTGTAAGTTTAGGGACTGATGACCCCGTAGTTAAGTCCCATAGGCTTAACAAATATTGGAACATTTTTTTTTAATTTTTTTTTTTTTTTTTTTTTTATTTTTTATTATTATTTTTTTTTTTTTTTTTGACAATGGACAATCGCGTATGTTGATTCCGCGATGTTTGCAGAAGGAAGTGTTGAACTTACTTCACCAAGAACATTGGGTAATGGTTCACTCTAAGCAATTGGCGTGAGGACACTGAATTTGGCAGGGTATGGACACCCAAATAAAAAAGATGACGTCACAGTGTTCAGTGTGTGCTACCAATCAGTCAGCCCTACCTCAGAAATTTTTTGTGTGGTAAAAAGCAGATTCACCAAAGCAACGAGTGCATATTGACTATGCTGGTCCGTTCTGGAACACTATTTGGCTTATTGTGATTGATGCTTTTAGTGGTTACCCGTTTGCAGTTTTAATGTTTGTAAATCTATTGGACCAAACTGCGTGGTCATCAGTCCGTAGGTTACAAACTACTTAAACCTAGGTAAACTAACCTAAGGACAACACACACACCCATGCCCCAGGAAGGACTCGAACCTCCACGGCGAGCAGCCGCGCGCTCCGCAGCAAGACGCTTTAGACCGCTCGACTACTCTACCGCGGCCCGTTTGCAGTGCCAATGTCTTCTACGACTTCTAGTAGCACGATCAGGACTTTGTCTTCAATTTTTTGTCAGGAAGGTCTCCCTGAACTGATAGTCTCTGACAACGGCCCTCAGTTCACATCACAATAATTTCGCTCCTTTTGTGATCGCAATAGCATTAAGCATCTCACCAGTGCACCGTTTCACCCGCAGTCAAACGGCGCTGCAGAATGCTTCGTCCGGACATTTAAGCAGCAGATGTCCAAACTTCGTTCGGGGCACTCACGGGAGGCAGCTTTGCAACTGTTCCTCGCCTCCTACCGCTCGCATCCACGCGAAGGATCATCGCCGGCCAAACTTCTTCACGGCCTCCGCCACTGCACCCAGCTCCATCTGCTCCACCCTCTGCGCCGTCCGGAGCAGAAGCAGCCGCCCACACGCAAGCATCGCTTCTTTCCGCGTAACCCAGTCTTTTTCAGAGTTCTCAGCCGTCGCAAACGTTGGGAGCAGGGCGAGATCCTAAAACGTTGCGGTGCTCATATGTTTGAAATTTCAGGTCCCGATGGCGTCATACGGCGGCACCGCAACCAGATTCACCCTTGTCATGTACCCTGTGATACTTCTGCGTTTCTCTCGGCAGATTCACGCAACACGCAGACCGCGCAGCCTTCACCGCACGCGCGACCTCGGTCCTCACCTGGACATCCCCATGGGCATCGAACAATACGCCACGCAGCATCCAACGCCGACGTCGCCACCGACGTCACCGTCTACATCTTCACCTGGGCCACATATGTTCATATGTTTGTATTGCTTATGGGACTTAACTACCGGGTCATCAGTCCCTAAACTTACAAACTACTTATGAACTAGCTAATCCTAAGGACGGCACAATATCCATGCCCGAGGGGGGATTCGAACCCCCGACCGTAGTGGCCATGCAGACCGTGACTGGAGCGCCTCAGTCCCCTCGGCCACCGGGGCCGGCCCTGGCTGGTCCTGGATGTGGACCCTTCGGAGGTTTTCTCAAAGGACGTTCCCTCGTGAGCTCAGGCCGAATGACGGGGCCCGGCCGGTAGTTTCACGTCCTCTGAAGCTGCAGACTCCGGTCCATCAGTACGTCCAAGAGCCTGCCTCATCCACCGTTGTCGAGCTCCATACAGGACAATGGTTCTGCGCTTCGGAGGAGAGAGATGTTGTGGTGTGTAGTCAGCGCCACACGCCAGACGTAAGAGAACTATCGTGGAGAAGACAGCGATCGAACGAAAGCCAATCGCAGCAGGCATCGCGCATCCTGGAGGGAGTAACCGAAGATGTTCACCCTCTACAAGCTGCTATATCTAGGCCGACATACGTCTGGACGCCCCGTCAGTTACTAGTCAGCTACGAAGTCAGAAATAGAACAGTACTAAATCAGAACGCGGCTACGATGTTCGCAGTAAGTAGATCTCAGCGCAGCTAGCATCATACGGACGACGCCGCGAGAAGCATGAAGAGAGAAGAAATAGACATATATTCTAAAGTTAAGTATCATTGTAACTTCAGTCAATAAAACTTGTAACACTAATCTCTATAGAAATGTTTTAGCTGACTACGATTCCTGCACCAATACCTTTCCTGACAACTAGACCGGGACGAGTACTCAACTAATGGCAAAAAGAATTATATAACAAATGGTGACGAGGTCACAACATAACCTAGCAGCAAATTAGGACCATTTTAAAAACAATCTTCTTATATTACCTTTATAGTGCTACAGGCACTAAAATACTAGTTGGTATAACCACAAGGAAAGTCCCTTTTAAACACTAGTAAAAGACCGGCAGTCAACAGAATTGACTGCTGTTGTAGATAGTATGAATTGTGATTAAGAATATCTGCGGAAAGGTGTCTGCTAATTGAAATTGAATTACCCACGGTAGGTGGCGAGGACGCCCCTTTGCTCACTGCCCCACGGGGTTTCCCCCTTCTACTTGCTAAATTGCTCAAACTAGAGTGAAATGGAGGAAACCACTGACGGTACATTTGTAAAGACTCACCACTAGCGCAATAAATAAAGGTGATTTAAATAATGAAATGTTAATTCAGATGTCAAAGATTTCTTTGTACACAACATCGGTATCTCCATTCTGAAGATTCAACTGTATTATCTAATAAAATTTTGATATTGTCCAGGATACCGTGCCACAAACGAAAAGGTACATATAAATCTATATTCTCTATTGGACACTATGTCTTTTTCCAGATGTAACATTTCCGGCACTTATGGTAATAGCATCAGTCTAAAAATATTTTTAAAATTTGATTCTAACGCCAGTGACTAACTGCAATGAATATCGACCAACTCTCGCACAGAGTATTACTCTCTCGCAGTTACTTTACGGAAACACTCTTATACTAGTTCGACGACAGACTGACATACATAACTTGAATAACTACGCTTGCGCGTAGCTGCTAATGGAACTCGACAAGAGCTCTGTGCATGCGCAGTCCTACTGGCGACAAACACATACACTTCAGCCGTTTATGAATAAGATGTTTATAGCCATTAAGATTGTTAGATCAATTTGTTATGTCAAATAATATGCCAGGGACATGAAAATAGCTTCATAGGGCTTAATAAACTGACTATTACCAAATTTAAAATAGCACAGTGACCTGTATGGAGGTCGGATTCATGATCAATTAAATCTGACTCACTAACCTGCAGCAAGTGTTTAATGTCCGTCCTGCGGTATGCTTCTGTCCATTGCGACTCACCAAATATCAGCATGATTACGCTACAGCTGATACATGCTTCTTCAGTGTAGGCTACATCACACCCTACCGTGAGGTTTAGAGTTAGACATCCACCAGTCATGTGCAGCACATCGCCGCGGTAATCGCGTCCTGCACACCTGTCCACCTTCCATGCAAGACAAACGAGTCTGATGCTATAAAAAAATGTTGAAATGTTTGTAACCCTTAGGGACCACATTGCTTAGATCGTCTGTCCCTAGACTTACACACTACTTACATTAAGTTACACTGTGGACAACAAATGTTCAAATGTTTGTAGTGCTTATGGGACTTAACTATGGGGTCATCAGTCCATAAACTTACAAACTACTTATAAACTAGCTACTACTAAGGACGACACAAATATCCATGCCCGAGGGGGGATTCGAACCCCCGACCGTAGTGGCCGTGCAGACTGTGACTGACGCGCCGCAGAACGCTTTCTTTTTTATATATATTTTTTTTTAATTTTTTAATTTTATTTATTTATTTATTTAATTTTTTTTTTTTTTTTTTTTTTTTTTTTTTTTTTTTTTTTTTTTTTTTTTTTGAAGGATAAACGATGGAAGTCTGTAAAAAAATTGCTGTACACGCTGCCCCCAAAACGCACTGGCACTATACATAAATGAACTTTTCTCCTTTTTCTTTTGTTTTACTTGAAATTATGTAGACTGAATATAAACAAACGAAGAATAAGCGACGAAAGTCTTAAAAAAACAGCAAAACTAACATTCTGCATTTAATAGGAAACGAACTCCAGAAAGCGTCGACTCCAAAGTTCGTCTTCTCGATTCAGATTTGCTTACGCAGTGAATTCCTGAACCATTGTTTTTTAATCATTATATTTTTCTTTGAAAGTTATGTTGAAAGTTATAACTTCGAAGTCGCCAGTTGCTGAGGTTTTTATTTATTTTTCTTTTTTTCTAGTTTCGCTATAAGAGGGTCATGCCATATTGTTATACGAAAAGTAATGAAGATTTGTTACTCTGTTTGTTACAGTACTGATGACTGGTTTGTTAATTACTAATTAATTCCTTGATACTGCCAATATCTTTCGGGCAGTGTAAACAAAATGTAAGCAGCTCTATATGCAGAACTTTTAATTGCAATTAGAGTATAAAATAGTTTCTTCAACTAGAAAAGGAAACTGAGGAATCGAGCTGCAGTGATGTTTCCTTAGCTGATACTAAATTTATTGCATGACCAAGAACCAAACTCGTGGTTCTTCTATCGCACAGGATACATTTTATTAAGATGTTAACTCTTCTGTAAAAGAAAAAAAAAACAATCAGTATTCATTTTATTTAACCGTTTCCTTCTGTCCTTTATCTTCTTGTTTTTCTACTAAGAACGCTCGACCATCGCGGCCGGCTGTGGACATCACACCCCCTTGTAGAGCCCTGCATCCGCGTGGCCTGTCCGGGTGGCTCGCACGCGTCGCGTGCGCCGGTGCTGTGCGAGTGAGAGCGTCAATACACTTCGGGAGTACTGGCGAATAATTCCGAAGATGCCCGATGCTTTCCCGCGTAATACGGCAAGCGCGTGCAAAGATGCACAGGCCACGCGGATGCCACACGGACGACACGCGCTTAAACTCGTCACACATTGGTTGCAAATTTGCAGCTGCGCGTGCGCGATGCTCTATCTCCTGCGTAGCCACTAGCTGTAGCAGGCAGTGTAATGGGGCAGCGGCTGCCAAACCGACGTGACGTCATCACCGCGTCTGGGATTCCATATCACCCCCAGACGAAGGTGGGAGGTGTCGAGCTGCACAATGCCACGGCTACATGGCCGGCAATTTACGAAAACTGTTGCGTCTGGCCTTGCGCTTGACTCTGCCTAAGAGAGGAAAGAACGAACCTGAGTTCAATGTTCATACTGAGGATCTCGTGGAGGGATGATTCATTGATTGGAATTAAGAAATATTTGGAAAATAATACATAGGAATAAAGTGAAAGATTGTGTATAATGTGATTCCATATGAATGCACAGAACATCAGCCCTAAAATATTCTGCATACCTATTTCCCCTAATATTTAGATCAATATATACACTTTTCATCACTCACTTTTCAATGTGGCTGTGACCTTATTATATGTTTTATTAGAAGAAAAGCTAGAAACACACCAATACGATACAGAAATGCAAAGTTTCATGGTGGCAACGGCGTAGGTTTCGGATATGGGAGCTCCCTTGTAATCAGCTTTCTGCCGAAAGAATTGCATTGGTATAGAGAACGTGATGCGCTGGTACTGGTTGCCTACGTGTGGCAAGTATTATTTTGAAAATGCCACATGTCTCGGCAAGTCATTATGTTATTATGGCGTGGCACACTATTTCGAAGAATTTAATAATTGGACCTTGTCTTCCAGAAACACGAGTTTTTAAATTAAATGAAGCACACCTCTGGTTATATTTTCCGTTCAAAATATTCAAATGTTTGTAAATCTATCGGACCAAACTGCGTGGTCATCAGTCCGTAGCTTACAAACTACTTAAACTAAGGTAAACTAACATAAGTACAACACCCACACACCCATGCCGCAGGGAGGACTCGAACCTCCGACGGCGAGCAACCGCGCGCTCCGCAGCGAGGCGCCTTAGACCGCTCGGCTACTCCACCGCGGTTTTCCGTTCTGATACCGTAAAACACATGTACTATGGCTTCATTACATAATTCTTTCAGTACTCTTCCATGAATGCTGCAGCCATACTATTGAACCTCATTTCATAATAGTCCTCATGTAATAGAGGTAATAAAAGCTGAAAAAGTTGAAAATATATATCAGATTGTGCAGTATAGTGAATTAGCGGAAAGAAGGTCTCGGATGTTTCTCTTTTTTTTTTTTTTTTTTATTTAGGTTGGAGTGGGGGGGGGGGAGGGCAGGGTGATGAGGTGGAGACACAACATTAAAACAAAAGCGTTTGCATTGTAGCACGCTTCCTGCATGAGATTTCAATCACCAAACTTCTCCTATGAATGCAAAGAGCTTTTGTACTCACTACTATACAAATTATGGTGTTAGAATTGTAAGAATGTCGCACAGAGTGGCCGCGCGGTCTAAGTCACCATGTCATGGATCGGGCGGCTGCTTGTGTAGGAGGTTCGAGACGTCCCTCAGGTATGGCTGTGTGTTTGTTTTTCTTAGAATAAGTTAGTTTAACACTGCAATGATCGCGTCACTAGGAAGAACATTGGTGGTCGGGTTGTGTCTGAGAGACACAGGGTCAACATTACACCGTTAGCTTTAATTAACCTCAGATTTTGCTGTTAATAAGTTAACAAAACTAGGGGAAAACTTATAAATATTATAAAAGTAGCAACTGAAAGTTTATTTTATGAAAATTAATCATATAATGTTGAGATCCGGTGACGCGGGGCCTGCTTATTCCGGGAATACATATCTGTGAGATCCTACGTGACCAGTCTGGTGTTATGTAGTGTGTCAGCTTAGGGACTGAAGACCATAGCAGTTAGGCTCCATATGATTTCACACACATTTGAATTCGCACATATGATTTGTGGCAATTGTTTCTCTCGAGCTTCGTATAAGTGTGGAACAGTCGAAAAAGTGAAACAATTCTATGAATCCATTACGAAACACTTCATGTGAGTAACAGAACAATGGTGTAAATGAAGGGCATCAGCAGAAGCCATTGGTGTTCTCTGCAGACGATGGAGAGGACACAAACAAATGGCTGAAAGGATTCGACCGTGTCGCCATGTGTAATAGGTGGGATCACATTATGTGCTTGGCAAACTTATATTTCTACATGGATGGGACGGCTCAGCAGTGGTTTGAAAACAACGAGGACAAGCTGGATAGCTGGGGCAAATTCCAGACGTAACTTAAGAAGACGTTTGCAGACCACCAGCATCAAGACCGTTTACCAAAAGAGCAATTGAAGAACACGGCCCAACGACATCGTGAGTCAACACAGCCGAATATACAGAATGTTTTGGCCCTATGTCACGTAGTTCATCCGGATACGACTGAGGCCGATAAAATTTCGCTACCTGATGAAAGGCATTACAGAAGACGTGTATGGAACTGTTCTGTTAAAAGACGTTTCAACGACACAAGAGTTTATCCAATGGTGCCAGAAATTTGAAGAGATGCAACAGAGAAGAGCTGATGAAAGAAGTATGACAGGCTCCCAAATGTAGTCCCTATTCCCGTTGAGGAAGATGAGCATGATTTTGCTTCTCTTATACAACAATTTGTCAGAAAAGAATTACAAAAGTTCATGGCAGCTGGGACTGTTGGACAAAGCGAGCACCAAATTAGGGCCATGGAAGGCTGTCCTGAACGTCATGAGGCTACGCCGTAAAACTGTTTGTTTTGTTTGGACAGACGAATGCCAACGCGCATTTCAGCAGTTAAAAGATGTTTGCTCAGTGATCGATGTTTGGTGCACTTCGATCCAGAAAAAAACAGTTCTTTTGCAACTTGGCGCGTCATCGTTTGGTCTAGGAGCAGTACTGTCACATAGACATGGGGATACGGACTGGCCGATAGAGTTTGCGTCAAAACGTTTGACAAACACACAGTACCGTTATTCTCAGATTGAGAAGGAAGCTGTAGCAGTAGTGTATGCTGTCATAAAATGCCATCACTACTTGTATGGGAGAAAATTTTATTTAGTCACTGACCACAAGCCTTTGCAGTCAATGTTTCATCCAGCAAAGCCAATTCCTACGCGCACAGCACACAAATTGTAACGTTGGGCACTGCTCTTCTTACAGTATCAGTACGAGATTGTGTACAGACCCACAACTCGCCGTGGAAATGCCGATGCACTTTCCCGTCTTCCGGTTAGCTATGACAAATACTTTGATGCTTCTGAGATGTCATGTTATCAGATAGATGCACAGGAAGATAGTTTGTTGGAATCCTTCCAGTTGGACTATAGGAAAATTGCTCGTGCTAGAGAAACAGACCCTGATTTACAAATTTTGCTGCGCTACATTCGCACACAATGGCGTCGTTCACAACGTGACATTCAAAATTCACTGGTGCGTCGCTATTTTGCTAGACTGAATGAATTTTCAGTTCATAGAGGTGTGATGCTAGTTTCAACTGACAATGGACAGCCGACCGCGGTGGCCGGTGGGACTGAGGCGCTCCAGTCACGGTCTGCACGGCCACCACGGTCGGGGGTTCGAATCGCCCCTCGGGCATGGATATTTGTGCCGTCCTTAGTATAAGGTAGTTGACAAGTAGTTTGTAAGTTTAGGGACTGATGACCCCGTAGTTAAGTCCCATAGGCTTAACAAATATTGGAACATTTTTTTTTAATTTTTTTTATTTTTTTTTTTTATTTTTTATTATTTTTTTTTTTTTTTTTTGACAATGGACAATCGCGTATGTTGATTCCGCGATGTTTGCAGAAGGAAGTGTTGAACTTACTTCACCAAGAACATTGGGTAATGGTTCACTCTAAGCAATTGGCGTGAGGACACTGAATTTGGCAGGGTATGGACACCCAAATAAAAAAGATGACGTCACAGTGTTCAGTGTGTGCTACCAATCAGTCAGCCCTACCTCAGAAATTTTTTGTGTGGTAAAAAGCAGATTCACCAAAGCAACGAGTGCATATTGACTATGCTGGTCCGTTCTGGAACACTATTTGGCTTATTGTGATTGATGCTTTTAGTGGTTACCCGTTTGCAGTTTTAATGTTTGTAAATCTATTGGACCAAACTGCGTGGTCATCAGTCCGTAGGTTACAAACTACTTAAACCTAGGTAAACTAACCTAAGGACAACACACACACCCATGCCGAAAGGAAGGACTCGAACCTCCACGGCGAGCAGCCGCGCGCTCCGCAGCAAGACGCTTTAGACCGCTCGACTACACTACCGCGGCCCGTTTGCAGTGCCAATGTCTTCTACGACTTCTAGTAGCACGATCAGGACTTTGTCTTCAATTTTTTGTCAGGAAGGTCTCCCTGAACTGATAGTCTCTGACAACGGCCCTCAGTTCACATCACAATAATTTCGCTCCTTTTGTGATCGCAATAGCATTAAGCATCTCACCAGTGCACCGTTTCACCCGCAGTCAAACGGCGCTGCAGAATGCTTCGTCCGGACATTTAAGCAGCAGATGTCCAAACTTCGTTCGGGGCACTCACGGAAGGCAGCTTTGCAACTGTTCCTCGCCTCCTACCGCTCACATCCACGCGAAGGATCATCGGCGGCCAAACTTCTTCACGGCCTCCGCCACTGCACCCTGCTCCATCTGCTCCACCCTCTGCGCCGTCCGGAGCAGAAGCAGCCGCCGACACGCAAGCATCTTATTCATTCTTTCGGGCAGTGTAAACAAAATGTAAGCAGCTCTATATCCAGAACTTTTAATTGCAATTAGAGTATAAAATAGTTTCTTCAACTAGAAAAGGAAACTGAGGAATCGAGCTGCAGTGATGTTTCCTTAGCTGATACTAAATTTATTGCATGACCAAGAACAAACTCGTGGTTCTTCTATCGCACAGGATACATTTTATTAAGATGTTAACTCTTCTGTTAAAAAAAAACAATCAGTATTCATTTTATTTAACCGTTTCCTTCTGTCCTTTATCTTCTTGTTTTTCTACTAAGAACGCTCGACCACCGCGGCCGGTTGTGGACATCACACCCCCTTGTAGAGCCCTGCATCCGCGTAGCCTGTCCGGGTGGCTCGCACGCGTCGCGTGCGCCGGTGCTGTGCGAGTGAGAGCGTCAATACACTTCGGGAGTACTGGCGAATGATTCCGAAGATGCCCGATGCTTTCCCGCGTAATACGGCAAGCGCGTGCACAGATGGACAGGCCATGCGGATGCCACACGGACGGCACGCGCTTAATCTCGTCACACATTGGTTGCAAATTTGCAGCGGCGCGTGCGCGATGCTCTATCTCCGGCGTAGCCACTAGCTGTAGCAGGCAGTGTAATGGGGCAGCGGCTGCCGAACCGACGTGACGTCATCACCGCGTCTGGGATTCAATATCACCCCCAGACGAAGGTGGGAGGCAGTGGCATAGCTATCATAGGGCTAGGCGGGGCAGTGCCCCGGGACCCCCGAGCTCAAGAGGCCCCTCGGCCTCCGTGAGCGACGTTCGAAAAATGTTCATCGAATTTTTTATCTACCCCAAACCAAGGTTCCCACTGTAACATAATGGGCCATCGGGCGGCGGAACACTTCACACGACGCCACTCGGTGGCGCTGCTAACCGCCAGTTGGTGTGTACAATAATTCCGTCGGCATCGCATTAGAAGTAGCGGCAGCATCAAAGCTGTTCACAGCAACAGCTGAGCAATACAAGTGTTGAGGCGTGCCACTCGGCGAAGTGTGAAGGATCACGCGCTTCCAAATACTGTATAAATACATTCACTGTACACTACTTCTAATTCTCAAATAGAAGTTCGAGTATCTGAATAAACCAGTTCAGTTTTCCGAACATTTGTGTCCCCCAATTACTTCGGTTAATCGACGTTCTACTGTATGTTATATTTTAGATGAATGAATGATTTTCGATTTTGAACTGTTTGAATCCTGTCCAACAAACCTCAAACGCACGAATATAAACATTCCTGGTCCACTAAGAGTGTCATGGCAGCCAATCAGTGGCGTATCCGGTTTGGGGGGGGGCGGGGGGGGCTGTCGGGCTGCAGCCCCGCTCCTCAAACAATGCTTTAGCCCCCTCTAGAACCCTCTTCGAACCCCCTGTACCATGCTGCAGCCGCCCCCCCCCCCCCCCCCAGATCCTAGACCCTCCTCGAATCCCCCGGACCATGCTTAGAGAGAGAGGGTAAAGCAAATAGAAAGGCGCAATACTGCACGGCAACTTTTTTTTTTTTTTTTTTTTTTTTGGAAATCACCACGTCATCTCGGATTGACCTCAGCCCCCATCATACCACGACCCTGGATCCCTGGATACGCCACTGCTGTCAATCTTTGCGAAATAACAGTGAATTGCGCTGAATTATCAGCAGTGTGTTTGACAATGCAGGGTTTAACCACATTTCAGTTTTAAGACTCTACAGTGTATTATTTCAGAACGATGTTATTATGATAACTCAACTGTTTGTGTAATGAATTCCCCGAAGGGAGTGCTCCTTAATCGTAGATCCCAATGTAGTGCTGTAACCAATTTCTCTTCAAAATGTTCAAATGTTTGTAAATCTATCGGATCAAACTGCGTGGTCATCAGTCCGTAGCTTACAAACTACTTAAACCTAGGTAAACTAACTACGGACAACACACACACCCATGCTCCAGGGAGGACTCGAACCTCCACGGCGAGTAACCGCGCGCTCCGCAGCGAGACGCTTTAGACTGCTCGGTTATTCCACCGCGGCACCAATTTCTCTCCAAAATTCATGCAAAGAGAAAATATGGACCGTAGATGGTTTTGTGGATTGTATTACTGATCGGTGCCTCCTCATTGAAACAGAAAACAGCTCAAGTAGTGATATGTATGACTGTATCCACAGAGAAGTTACAAGCTGTTCATGTTTTAACTGATGTATTTGATATTTCGACTAAGTGCTATGTTGCACGTGCATGTTTTCGTGAATGAGTAATAGTTCATTGTTTACTTTTTATTAGCTGCAGACTGCGAACTCATCGCCTAGTATGGAGCATCTTCGAAAACTACCCCATGCGGTCGTTTTATCTGTTTGTCTTACCCAGGTCCAACTCTATCCCTCTATTTCATCCAAATCGAACCAGTAATTTTTTCTTGAAAGCATAACAAACAAACTTTCACAGTTATGTTAGAGAGTTCAATTAAAGATCTGTTGCGTGATACATAAAAATTTACTTAGTAGTATCCACGTTTGTCTTATTATTTAAGGAGATGATGTAGTTATGTATCTATATAGTTTTATTTTAAAGAGGGCCCCAAAGTCAGTTTTGCCCCGGGGCCCTTGGTGACATAGCTACGCCACTGGTGGGAGGTGTCGTGCTGTACAATGCCACGGCTACATGGCTGACAATTTACGAAAACTGTTGCTTCTGGCCTTGCGCTTGACTCTGCCTAAGAGAGGAAGGAACGAACCTGAGTTCAATGTTCATTCTGAGGGTCTCGTGGAGGGATGATTCAGTGATCGGAATTAAGGAATATTTGGAAAATAATACATAGAAATAAAGTGAAAGATTGTGTGTAATGTGATTCCATGTGAACGCACAGAACATCAGCCCTAAAATATTCTGCATACCTATTTCCCCTAATATTCAGTTCAATATCACTCACTTTTCGATGTGGCTGTGACCTTATTATGTGTTTTATTAGAAGAAAAGCTAGAAACACAGCAATATGACATAGAAATTCACAGTTTCATGGTGGCAACGGCGTAGGTTTCGGAAATGGGAGCTCCTTTGTAATCAGCTTTCTGCCGAAAGAATTGCATTGGTATAGAGAACGTGATGCGCTGGTACCGGTTGCCTACGTGTATCAAGTATTATTTTGTAAATGACACATGTCTCAGCAAGTCATGATGTTATTATGGCGTGGCACACTATTTCGAAGAACTTAATAATGGGACCTTGCCTTCCAGAAACATAAGTTTTTGAATTAAATTAAGCACACCTCTGGTTATAGTTTCCGTTCTTATACCGTAATACACATGTACTATGGGTTTATTACATAATTCTTTCAGTACTCGTCCATGAATGTTGCAGCCATACTATTGAACTTCATTTCATAATAGTTATTTAACGAAAAAACTTTTTAATATAACACGTTTTTAAAACAGACTGAAAATAGGAATCAGCAAATTTAGCAACTAGTCGCATGTTTTGTGTGTTTATTTATCCAATATGACCAGTTTCGTACTGCCTGGCAGTTCATCATCAGATGGTAAACTTTTATGTTCTTCGCAACACTGCGCAACTTATTTGGAGTTGGCCCTTTCTGTAGTGTTACAATCGGCGGTTTTGCTCATTTTCGCAGTTCATATGTTTAGAGCGCTCATAAGCTGGCCAGAACACACACATCATCACAGCACACATTTTCCACATATTTTACGAAACAATGAAGTTTTTAAAGTGTGCCAAGTGTCATCAAGATCGGAATAAAACTGTAGATTTTTTGGAATTCCGTAAGTCAAATACTCTCCGCCATGCACCATACACACTGAACCCCTGTTGTTATGAATGTCCACTGTGTAAAATTTCATGAAGATTGGAGGATAAATGAAGTCTCGTTATTCAGGTGTCGCATGAAGCGGCAGGATCCGAACCATATCATTGCGTCATATATCCTAAACTACGTGTCATAACTTGTTTTTACCCCCTACACCGAATGTTACCTCACAGTAAGGAATATGTTTTACCAAATTTGGTTGAAATCAATCCAGTGGTTTAGGAAGATATGTGCAACATTGTCTCATGATGCAACAGTTTTTCACGCATTTCCTTGTTAATGGCGTACTATCTGCAAGTACCCTACTTTTCCCGGGTTTAAAATAAGGTTTTCAGTAGAAGCGTACAAAAATGCGTCTTATAAATATAGAGATTGCAATCGAAGTCAGTAAGTAAAGTACTCTCCCCCATGCACCGAACGAAATTTTATGTAGACAGTAACCTTCATCCTGTTTTCAAGGTCAAATGTACAAAATTTCATTAAGATCGGAGCAAAACTGTGGATTTTGGCGAAATCCATAAGTACCCTCCAACATGCACTGAACGAAATTTTATGTAGACAGTGCCCTTCCTCTTATTATGAAGGTCAATTGTGCAAAATTACATCAAGATCAGAGGGAAGATATAGATTTACACGGACACACTGAAAACGCACTTTCACTTTTTCACAAATTTTCCGGTTGGTATTCCAAAAAACAAAATGTAACTGAACCTGTTTAAGAACCTTTCCCATGTAATTTTGTGTACGTGTACCAAATTTCACGTTATTTGGTTGTCTGGATCTTGAGTTATAAGAGAACAGACAGACAGACAACAAATGCGTCTTGTAAGTATAGAGAGATCTCGTGAACTACGTGCCATACGTGATTTTTACCTCCACAGTGGCATTACTCTTATTTTGAAGGCCAAGTGTTCAAGATTTCGTAGAGATTGGAACGAAATTGTAGATTCCTTTGCAATATGGAGACATGAATACACGAATAATATCTATATAAGAAGAAAAGAATAAGGTAATACCTTCACTGAAATTCCTTATGCCATACCGAGAGTACTGAAGATTTTTGCTTTACAAAATGTACCCTCTTCAACACACCCGAAAGTAAACCAAATTAATATGGGTCATTTCTTTACTTTGGGGCCCACAGTGTGGAATATGTCGTTGACTGACATAATTATAAATGACGTTTATACCTTTCACACTGCTGTTATAATGCATCATTTATTTACTATGAGCTCATTTCAGCGTTATATTGCCATCATCAGGTTTTCTGTAATATAAACTATTTAATTTATAACAAGAATTACATAAGTTGGCATATATAAATTTTTATCGCTAATACATTTAATTTACATATATTTAATATCGTTCTTATATCTGTCCTTTTTGTTTAAGATGATACTGATTTTATTTAAATTATGACTGGCTTGTTTGCCTGTAACGGATTTTTTATTTTCTGCTTGATTAAAAAGGATAGCTATTTTCAAAGTGTTTTAAAGACATTATATGTTTACATAGTTACTTACTTATTACTTGTAAATCTATCGGACCAAACTACGTGGTCATCAGTCCGTAGCTTACAAACTGCTTAAACTAAGGTAAACTAACCTAAGGACAACACACACACACCCATGCCCCAGGGAGGACTCGAACCTCCACGGCGAGCAACCTCGCGGTCCGCAGCGAACATAGTTACTCAGAGATCACTGTAGCCGGCCGCGGTGGCCGAGGGGACTGAGGCGCTCCAGTCACGGTCTGCACGGCCACTACGGTCGGGGGTTCGAATCCCCCCTCGGGCATGGATATTTGTGCCGTCCTTAGTATAAGGTAGTTGATAAGTAGTTTGTAAGTTTAGGGACTGATGACCCCGTAGTTAAGTCCCATAAGCTTAACAAACATTTGAACATTTTGAATTTGAAGATCACTGTAGCCGGCCGCGGTGGCCGAGGGGACTAAGGCGCTCCAGTCACGGTCTGCACGGCCACTACGGTCGGGGGTTCGAATCCCCCCTCGGGCATGGATATTTGTGCCGTCCTAGTTCGTAAGTAGTTTGTAAGTTTAGGGACTGATGACCCCGTAGTTAAGTCCCATAAGCTTAACAAACATTTGAACATTTGACCCCGTAGTCCCATAGACCCCGTAGTCCCATAGACTATACAAACATTTGAACATTTGAGATCACTGTAGTTATTAGCTAATTTATTTTCCTTCATATTATAACTTTGGTGGTTGATGTTTATGTTGTTACTATGGAGTGAATATCTGTGACATGTTTTTGTCTATGATATGTCACAGATATTGAGTCCATAGTAACAACATAAACATCAACCACCAAAATTAAAATATCAAGGAAAATAAATTAGCTAACAACTACAGTGATCTCTGAGTAACTATGTAAACATATAAGGTCGTTAATACGCTTTGAAAATAGCTGTCCTTTTTAATCAGGCAGAAAATAAAAAAATCCGTTACAGGCATATAAGCCAGTCATAATTTAAATAAAATCAGTGTCATGGTAAACAAGAAGGACAGAAATAAGAACGACATTAAATGTAAGTAAATTAAATGTATTTGACATAAAAAATTTAAATATGCAAACTTATGTAACTGTTGTTATAAATTATATCGTTTATATTACAGAAAACCTGATGATGGCAATATAAAGCTAAAATGAGCTCATAGTAAATAAATAAAGCATTATAAAAGCAGTGTGAAAGGTATAAACGTCATTTATAATATGGTGCTGTCGTCCAGTTGTCGGCCCTGTTAAAGGTTTCAAGTGTCCAGCTCACGAGGAAGCCGATTTCAAATAAATCGCAAGTTTTGTTCCAAACACAGAAGAACAAAGTACTCTCCGATACTCACGAGACACGAAAGCGCATCAGTATTCCGTTGCCATCACTTGTGTTCACAGCAAGGGGTCAGGCATGAGACGGCGATGTCATGCGTCGCGCGCTCTGGTGTGCTGTAGGTGTCACGGTGGCTGTGAACCGCGTGGCCGGGCAAGCGCTCGCTACAGCGCAAGCGGAGAGTGCGCGGTGCAGGAACCTTGTGGGGCGGCCACGCGCTCACCAAATTCCGCTTGCGCGTGCGAACCGCGTGCCTGGAGGCGAGTGCCACTCACACGCTTCCTCCACGCGGATGCAGAGCTCCACCCCCGTGCCCCAGTAAAGGCGGCAACACACGTAACAGCATGCTTGACAAGCACACTTGCGCAAGCGTGCTTGCACAAGCAAGCACATATTGCTCACGCACCTACACTGCTCAAACATGCTTGTAGAAGCAACGGTTTGTTTACATCTGAAAATTTCGAGCGCAGACGACGATGTGCTGGCTGTGGCAGCTTTTATTCTCGTGTTAAAAAAAAAAACAACGTAAAACTGTGTGTAAAGAGTGGCTAAGAAAATGAAAATCGTATTCACGTACAAATTTACACAGTGAACAGAAGATATATCCTCATGATTGGCATAACTCAGGCTGAATGAAGGTACGTATTTGAATCTTGTATCTCTCGTTACGTCGTTACGCTTTTGATCAAGAAGCAGGATAACATAATGAGGGAGGCTATAACACCACATGAAAGACTAACATCAACGTTGCGACTTCTCGCGACATAAATAAGTTATGAAGACGTCAAATATACTACTATTATTGCAAAGGCACTTTCTGAGATATTTCGCGAGTAGTATGTCATGCGCAGTGTCTCTCTTATTTTTATCGTGATAGTCCTTACATTTAATATTCCACAAACAGGGATGCGTTTCACACAGTCTAATAAATTCCCCTAAGAGGTCGTGGTGTAATTTCAGACATTGCTATTACAGCACTAATTGAAACTTATCGAAAATGAAGGATGCTGCCTCACTCAGACTGTCAAATGCTTGCACAAGCATCTTTGTTGTCCACACACACTCAAGCACACATATGCTTGAACGCTTGCATAAGCACGCATAATCGAAATTCGACCCAGCATCAAGCTGCTTGTACAAGCCTGATGATTGATGAAATTTATCCTACACACACTCAAGCATGCTTGTGCAAACAAGCTTGCGCAAGCGTGCTTGTCAAGCCTGCTGTTACATGTGTGGCCGCCTTAAGACTCGAACTTCCTACGCGAGCGACCGGGCGATCAGTAACGTGGCGCCACCGACGCACGGCCAATCCCGTGGCTTTCGGTGTTCCTCTGTCGGTACATCGCGAAATCCATCATTCGACGACAAAGTGATAAGGTATCTGACCGCACACAGAACTCGTCATTGTGAACTGGTAATAAGGTCACTTGCTACAATAGCAACAACAATTTATATACAACAGCCGATTAGAGATTATTGTCGAATTTTGAAACAGGTCACGAAATTTAGTTAATATGTTCCGTTACCATTAACTGTTTAAATAATTTTTTGAAAATGTATGAATAACTAGAAATCAGTATAACATGACATACCGCATAGTATTAGCCATCATGCTATTTCTCACGTTGTGCAATATGACATAACGTGTATTTCATGTATTTAAAATTCAGGAGGGATGCATCTCCAGCAAGGGATACTTCATACTTGTTGTTTCATATGCCTCCTAACCTGGAGAGCTGTCTGCACTGTTTAATTTGGATTGATATGAGTGAATATGTAAATACATTTCATGTAATGCTTTTTAAGCTGCCAGATAGATCTGATAGTTTCAAAACATTTAAATAAAAAAATAATGTCACAACTCTCATTTTTTACGACTTAACGCTAATTAAAAAATTGTTTGTAAACCTGAAGGACTGAACTGCTGAGGTCATCGGTTCCTAGGCCAACAAATTACTCAAACTATAGACCTCAAACCTCCGACGGGGAACAGCCGCGCAATCCCTAGCAAGGCATCTTAGATCACGTGCCCAATCCCGCACGGTCTAATACTCTAAACTGAGCGCAGGGTGCTGTTGAAAGAGGAGGAGTGTGGGTGGATGCATCTTTAACGGAAAAGTACATAAACTTCCGTGACTTTTAATAAAATATTGCGCGACATGAGAATTTTCATGTTGATTTGACGTTATGCCATGTCATGTTATACGTCAATGTATGTATCTGTTACATTACTTAACACAGTGCGACAAATTCGGAAAATGTTCAGATATTTGTTAAGTTTATGGGACTCAACTGCGGGGTCATCAGTCCCTACACTTACAAATTACTTATAAACTAAATTATACTAAAGACAGCACGAACATCCATGCCCGAGGGGCGATTTGAAGAACCGACGGGGAACGGCCTCGCGCATCGGAACATAGCGCTTCAAAGCGCTCGGCCACTCCGCCGCGGCGACTAATTCGGCTTCTGCCGCAAAGTGTGTTATGTGATAGTAAGCAACGACAGTGTTTCGATCGATGGGTCAAACAAGGTTTTCAAATGTTCAAATGTTTGTATAGTCTATGGGACTTAACTACGGGGTCATCAGTCCCTAAACTTACAAACTACTTATGAACTAACTAAGATTAAGGACGGCACAAATATCCATGCCCGGGAGAGGATTCGAACCCCCGACCGTAGTGGCCGTGCAGACCGTGACTGAAGCGCCTCAGTCCCCTCGGCCACCGCGGCCGGCTAAACAAGGTTTTAAAAGTAGATAAACGATATTATATTTCCGTCTGAGTGCTAGCTTGTTTCAGTCTCCTGTTGGTTCATCTAGTCTTGCCGCCTTTCTCTGTCCAACTTTTCGTCCCCATCTTTTTTTACAAGCGATTTCACGTGTAATTGATAGTAACATCTTCTACATTGTATATGTAATTCAGTCTCCTATAAGTCCATCTTCTCCGTCTCCTTCACGCTGTTCACCAACTCTCCTGTCCCCTCCCCTATGTTTCTTCCAGCTGCTGTCTGTTTTCATGTTTTACTCGCTCCTCTCCATCGCCCCCTTCACTCTTGCTGTCAGTCTTCTCCTCCTCCAGTGTCAGAGAATTTCCTCCATCGAAGGTCTGGTGGCCTGTCAGTACGCCAGCCACTCTCCGTCAGTTTCCTCCTACCTCTGTCGACCACCTCCTGCCCCTCTCTGAGTCCTCCCCCTCTTCCTGCGTATCTACGAGAAATTGTAAATACTTGCCAACTTCCATGGCGATCGATCAAGAGGTTACAGGTCTATTGCAAGCCATCCTCTACCATGCGCATACGGTGGATTGCGGAGTGTACAAATCTTCTACACAAAAACATACATGTTCCAACTTTCATAGTGATCAATCAAACAATTTCAAGTCCGTTATAAGGTACCTTCCACCTTGCAGCATACAGTATCTGGTAGAATATGAAAATCTTCTCCATGCTGAAATGTACTACCAAATATCATACTGATTTTCTGAAATATGTCGTTCGAGAGTACATTACAAACTTAACGATTTTTACAGTTTGTACTAATTTTCTGAATTTCATTTGTGATCGTCCTAAGCTTTGTTCCCCCTAAAAACTTTTCTTCGACCGTAGCGAACAAAAGAAACAGAATATTACACACATTCCTCAGTTTAATAGTGAATTATGCACTTTACTACCTACAAAAGTCTCATTTTTTATCTCCAATTTATGGAAGCTTGAGGTTTTGACAGCCTATTTATATTTTTTTAAATAACTTTATGGACAACATGGAAGAATACTAAATAGCTTAACTTAAATTACACTCACATACTTCGCACTTTCATTAAGTACAAAGTATTACTTAAATACAGTTCCACTTGTTAAAACAAATAGCCTCCCATCTGTGACGGTAAACATCATCTTCTCTATATATAAAAATGCTGTGTTGATTTGTGTGTGTTTGAAAATCTCGATAAGTTCTTAACCGGTTGAGCTCCAAATTTGTCACAACGTTGCAATGTAACACAGGAAGGTTTTTAGATCCCTTTTCATTTAATATATTACACACATATATATGACAGTTTTGCGATTTTGGCAACAACTTTTCCACATTGTAAAATTTATGTGAATTCGTATATGATGTATATTTAAAAGATTGGTATGTAAAAACACGCACGTAATCCAGTAGTACGTTGTATCAATATTTCAAAGCATTTCGTCAAGAACTTTCGGAGATATATGATTTTGAACATAAGACTAAACATGTTTCCAAAATTTTTGAGACGAAATACAGAAAGAGTAGACAATGACGAAGAGGAGGAGGGGAGATATATACGTACTTTTTTAATTGCAACCTAGACTCCAAATGCCAACTTTTGTAGTTCAGGCTTCAAAACTGGCTTAATAGCAGGATTTTTCAAAAATCTTTTCAACCCCTATTTCTCCCCCTTAATGGCCGATTTTCCGAAAAAGCTGAAATACGCCTTCTTTTAATTCTAACCAAGAATCCATGTACCAATATATCCAATATATGTAGGCCTAGCATCAAAATTGACTGGATAATAGGGTATTTAAAAAAAAAAAAAAAAAAAAAAAAAACTTTTCATCCACTACTTCACCCCCTTAGGGACGCAATATCGAAAAATCGCTTCCTAAAGGACGCCAACAGTGTAAGATGAACACCCTCTGCAAATTTCTATCATCAGTGGGTTTGGCTGGGCGATGATGTATCATTCATTTAATCAGTCAGTCAAGTCAGTCACTCGGAAAGTTGCCTTTATTTATAGATATTACGCGTTGCAAGCTGTTGTGATCTCTCTCGAAGGTGGTCTGTGCAGTGTCCTCCGTTATATACTGAGTACTACCAAGCGGAACGCAGCGGAGTCTCATACAAAGTCGCTTAATGCGTCGCACGACTCGGAGGACGACCCTGGTGCTCGACGAATTAATGCACAATGAACATATCGATTCCCCGAGTGTCAAATAATAGCCCCCCCGTGGCGCACAAAATCAAAGTCGCTAAATAAATCTGACGACTCGGAGGACGACCCTGCCGCTCGACGTATTAATGCACAATGAACATATTGATTTCCTGTGTGTCAAATAATAGCCCCCCATGACGCAAGGAATCATTGGTCATACTGGATAACTCAAACGCCGGGGATACGGATTAACAAATATAATTTCTTCACCTTTACAGTTTTGAGGTAATGATTAAATTTTTCGGGGATATGGATTAACGGATATAATTTCTTCACCTTTACAGTTTTGAGGTAATGATTAAATTTTTTGGGGATATGGATTAACAGATATAATTTCGTCACATTTACAGAAATGATTAAATTTTACCCAAGGCGGCGGCGTAGCTTGGTAATGTTGGCAGCGGAATGTTTGCTTCATGAGGATAATTAATTTTCTCTCACGACAGCCTGTCAACCGGAGATCAAGCACAGACTTAATTATCTGTTAAATTGTAAGCACAAAAGAATGTTCCCCTCGGCTTCTGTTATTAGTTTGATCAGCTCACGTTCACTTACGGTGTCAACAGCGTAGAGTAGTAATGTTGGAAACTAAATGTTCAGTTTACAAGGATAATTGATATATTGACAGGGGTTCGAACAAGACCCTATTAACGACAGAGCAGGAACTACATTAAGTGGTTGTTTTCTGGTCAAACAAATGATTCGTTCAAAATATTCAGTCTGATAAGAATCTCCTTCAAATTACTATTGCGTTACAGAAAACAACATTTCCGATAACGATCTTGACCCAGATGCTTTCTAATAATGTTTGGAATTGAAGTAGCCGGGCCTCTAACGATATATATCGAATGTCCACTTCTAAATTCCTGCTGAAAAAAAGTGGACGTTTACCATCATAGAATTACTTGGAAATGAAGCTTACAGCAGCTGCTGCATTTGGTGATAATGTAATATTTCATGGTAAACGCGAAAGATTATTACCCTCATTGTATGTAAATGAGTTTTCAAAGAGCAGTCAAGAGATTTAGGCAACATTAGCCGTTGCCGCAAGTGAAATTTCACCGAAATAATTATACAGATACATCAACATGAAAAATGACATATCGATTTTCAATTATAAATATACAAGGAGGCCAATGAAACTTACACAATTCAAAAGGCGCTTTGCCATAGATGCGTGCTAAACGAAAATCGTGTGTATACGTAGCCATTAAGAGAAACAAAAGGAAGCAGATTTTTTCATACCTGTAGCTCTGATCACGCCTTAAATTCTGCAGCTGCCAAATATGTGAGCGTCGAAAATTGAAGTGGTACCAACTTTTGCTTTGCGTACCGGTCAGGTGCTATAGTAAAAATGTGACGCTAAAGTAACAACTTTTCGTTGATACGCATTTTAGATACATTCATGTTTAATGGTTAATTTTCAGTAAGATCGATCATGATATTAGCAGTGGAAATCAAAACACCGTGGAAACGAATTCTGAACAAAACGTTGTTTATAGGCGACATGATTTAATTTAATTTTATGTAATAGTACCTTTGTGATAGTTTCCAGCAAATTACACATAAATTGAAGCAATTCTCTAATTTTTAATTTCTTCATTTTACATAGGTACGACGAGCGAAAGAAAATAGAGATAGATGGACGAGGAGATTGAAGATGGACAGAAGGAAAGGGAGTGATGAACCAAGGCCGGAGATTAAATAGAGGGAGGATGAAGAGGTGGGGAAGCAGGAGATAGACATAGCGGATGGGAAGTAGATGGAAAGGATGTAGAAAACAATAGCTTTTTACAAAGGTGAATTATACATCACATGGTCCAGAGTCGGTAAACTGATCTGTATGTTTCTGGAAAAAACAAACGACAAAAAATGTAATCTATCTTATGGGTTGAAAATAATGAGTATGTGAAACTATAAATTATATAACTTTCGTTTCACATAGCCACAATAGCCTAACGAACGTTATTGATATGACTGAAGCATTCTATCGGTGATTCTATGTTCACATGAGTTACAGTATTTCCTTTTCTGTTTATTTCATATGAGAGTCAGCCACAGGGAAGCGTGGCCGGGTTTAGCTAGTGATGTATAAGGGGAAAACAAACTGCTGCCGTTCTCACAGCCTTACTGCAGCTTGTTTGCCACGTAGCGCGGTTACGAAAAGAGTAACGTAAAATGGGGTAATATTGTAACAGTTTTTAAAGTTTTTCTCGCATGGTCCGAACAGTGTCAATTATAAACTACAATAAGTAATACCAAGAAGTTGCTACAAACTCTCACTATGCGGCGATGTTTTCGCTTTGAAATATATGTAAAATCAACATTGGCACAAAGTTACCCCATCAAAGATTTAGTTTAATAAATGTACAAAATATTGGTTTATTGTTTGGCAACATAAAAAATCCACAAAAGGCACTTAATCTAAATTTGAATATTTCACATTAAAAAGACCCTGCTTTACTAATGGTGTTGGAGATGCTATCTTGTTAGGAACTTCCTCCTTAGAATAATAAATGCAGTAATCTCGTTCTTGCCAATTCCAGTACATTTTTGACCTCTCCATGATGCTTACCATTAAAATCTCCTGACTTGATATCAGTCACTCTTCAGGGGAACATTTCCTCTTCACAATTCACGACCACAACGTCAACAAGTTTGAATGTGCATTCAGGTGTCTTCTCAGTGGCCCTTTTCAAGTGGTGGACGTTTCTTGTGTCTTGGTGTATCTCAGTGGAAGGTGTGTCTATGTCTGATGGCTCACCTAATCAACTTTCATAGGAGCTTCCGAGTGACTCGGATCTTCATCAGTCCACTTGATACTCTCGCTCTCATCTCGGGACTCGGCACTATCAAGTAAATTTAATATTTACACTTAAAACACAGTAGGGTTACTTTGAACACTCCGACACTGTCATAGTGTACCCCATAATATGCCAATTTTATCGTTATACGATTATACTGCTTAAATGAACATTACAAATAACGTCATATCACGCCATAATGAAGCCAACATATTAAAAATTAGGCGTACATACCTGTTTTCTGCAGTTATATCACACGAACGGCTCCAGCACACAAAGTTTACAACAATTTAAACAATGGCTCCAAAGCAGGTTTAAATACGAACACACTGCAGTAGAACAAATGAAGCGCGGGAGACTGCCACAATATGGTGCAGCACTATAGACAAGCCGCTGGTGTCTACGCAGCAGTAGGTTCGAAATAAGCGAAAGTGAACGTATGTCACAAAGTAGCTCCTACAGTCACAAAGTAACCCACTTTTACGGTATGCAAGTACTGACGTAGAAACAAGGGATTAGAAGTATTGCGAATACAAAAATGTTCATATATTTGTAAAGCGTATGGGACTTAACTGTGGGGTCATCAGTCCCTAAACTTACAAACTACTTATGAACTAGCTTATACTAAAGACGGCACAAACATCCATGCTCGAGGGGGGTTAGAACCCCCGACGGGGAACGGCCTCACACATCGTAGCATAGCACCTCAATGCGCTCGGCCGCTTCCCCACGTCATTGTGAATTCTTTGCATATCTTGCCTCAGTACCCATCCATTTCCACATACATATTTTTCCATTCTTATGGCAGTTAACCTACATCTAAGCCCACTGTATATAGCCTTCAGCCACACACACACTGTACATTTGTACCGAATTTCGGCCTGAAGATCGTTTTCATGTAACTGAATCTTTGCCGCGCGGGAGTGGACGAGCGGTCTGCAGCGCCATGTTACGGAACGCGCGGCCTTCCGCATTGGAGGTTCGAATTCTCCCTCGAGCATGGATGTCTGTGTTGTCTTTAGTATAAGTTAGTTCATAAGTAGTTTGTAAGTTTAGGGACTGATGACCCCGCAGTTAAGTCCCATAAGCTTAAGAAACATTTGAACAACTCAATCTTTACGACTTCATATCACCTGTGCAGTTTGTCCAACAATAACGTAACTTTCAGGTACGTTTAACAAGATAGGCTATTAACAAACTGTATGCTGATTGTGTTCCTAATAGATCCAGCAGTAAATGCGTAATAAATTATAAGTGATACTTACCAGCTTACACTTTATGACATCCTGATCGATATGATTTCGAAGCTTCAGTCTGTAGTAAATGTTGGAATTGTGTGAAAAATGTCACACTAATACAGTTAGCAGTGCACAAATAATTAATTGTAAACTCCTGACGAATACCGTAGATAGTTTTAATGCATGAACAGCGAGAAAGTAGTACGCAATCAGCTTTTCTGCTTTCAGCATTTTGCTGGGTTTGTTATCGAGAAAATGCTTAGGAAAACTTTGAAACTGCGTCCAGTGAATGTTAATAGTCACTAAGTGTACTCATTCTCAAATAATGAAGGACTAAAGTCGACTTACTAGACATACATCTACATCTACATACATACTCCGCAATTCACCGTAAGGTGCGTGGCGGAGGGTACACTGTACCACTACTAGGCATTTCCTTTCCTATTCCACTCCCAAATTGAACGAGGAAAAAAAGAATGCCTATATGCCTCCGTACGAGCCCTAATTTCTCTTATCTTGTCTTTGTGATCTTTACGCGAAATGTAAGTAGGCGGCAGCAAGATCGTACTACACTCAGCTTCAAATTCCGGCCCTCTAAATTTACTTAACAGAAATTCACGAAAAGAACGTCGTCTTTCTTCCAGCGATCCCCAATTGAGTTGCCGGAGCATTTCCGTGACACTCGCGCATTGGTCGAACCTACCGGTAACAAATCTAGCTGCTCGCCTCTGAACCGCCTCTATGTCTTCCTTCAAACCGATCTGCTGCGGGTCCCAAATACTTGAGCAATACTCAAGACGTGGTCGTACAAGCGTTTTATACGCGATCTCCTTTACAGGTGAAGTACATCTTCCCAAAATTCTCCCAATAAACCGAAGTCGGCTGTCTGCCTTACTCACAACTGTCCTTACATGCTCGTTCCATTTCATATCGCTCTGCAATGTTACGCCTAGATATTTGAACGACGCGACCGCATCAAGAAGCTCACTACTGATGCTGTATTCGAACATTATAGGACTGTTTTTTCTACTCATGCGCATCACCTTACATTTTTCTACATTGAGAGCTAGCTGCCATTCTTCGCACCAACTAGAAATTTTGTCTAAGTCAACCTGTATGCTATTACAGTCAGTTACAGACGACACCCTCCCATACACCACAGCATCATCAGCAAACAGCCGCAAATTACAACTTACTCTGTCCATCAGATCATTTATATAGATAGAAAATAATAGCGGTCCTATCACATTCCCCTGGGGCACAGAAAGAAGTCTAACGTGCACTCAGTGTGTTTGCCGGCGGGCCTCATCCGAGATGTCGAGGCGACCTTGCCGGCGGGTGTCGACCGTATGGGGAGCGGTCGACTGCAAGTAAGTCGTGGCTCACGTCGGCACCTATGACGCTTGTCGCTTGGGTTCTGAGGACATCCTCCGTTCCTACGGGCGGCTGGCGGAATTGGTGAAGGCTGCTGGCCTCGCATGCGAGGTGCAGGCAGAGCTGTCGATTTGTAGCATTGTTCCCAGGGTTGATCTGGGTCCTTTGATTTGGAGCCGAGTGGAGGGGCTGAAACAGAGGCTTCGCCGATTCTGTGACAGTCATGGCAGCAGATTTCTAGATCTGCGTTATCGGGCGGGGAATTATAGGACGCCCCTAGATGGATCAGGGGTGCACTACACTAAGGAAACGGCTATTTGGGTAGCAGATTACTTGTATAGTGCACATGTTTCTTTCTGTTTTTATATTTTTAGGCTAGGCGCTAGCTATCATTAGCACTTGCCTGTAAACATTCAGACAGTGAATTGAGGCCGCATTCAGAACAAAAATTACACTAGGTTTCATAAATCACTGCAAACAGTCGCCTGTTTTCTTCTCAATGAAGATTTATTGAACCATGACCGGTTTCAAGCTGCCTAGCAGCTCATTAACAGACGGTATACATACATTTAGTGCAATTAAATGTATATCTGTGTCAGGGCAGAAAACGAGAAAAAGTATGTTACACTGATTAATTACAATATAAGTTCGTCTTCACGATGTTACTTACAGTTAGGAGTTTCACATTTAGTATGTCCATGAGTTCCGCTTTGGGATAGCATTTTGTACATATCACAACACGTCCTTCAAGTAGTAAAATTAAATAACACCTCACACACATTACCATAGGACAGTCACTACCATGTATTTCAACTTGTAAAGAGTATGTTTATACCACAGGCTAAGAGATATCATGTGAAACCAAAGACTGACAAAAGCTTATCTTTTTATACGATATAAATATAATGCCAATTTAGATTAAATGTGAACAAAAGTTGTTTTAAAAAGTTAAGATATGTATAAAATATCATTTCAGAAAGATATTTACGTTAGTAGTAGTAGTACTGATTTTATGATTACTTTAACATCAGTTTACATGCGTCACATGTACTGTGTTGAGGGGGCATATAAGACATTTGAATTTTGTTTGTTATTTGTTGATTCGAAAATTATAAATAATTTTGGGCTTTGGTAGGGAGTGGTGTAGGCGGTGGTGAGAAGGGTGGGGTAGAGTGGGGTGAAGTGCGAGAGGACGAAAGATAGGGAGTAAGTGCAAGGGGAAATATTGTCTGTGTGTGTGTGTGTGTGTGTGTGTGTGTGTGTGTGGAGGGGGGCGTATTTGTGAATAATTGTCCAACCAAAAAAACTACATGAATTAATCAAGAAATATTACACATTCCCAACCAATTACGCCATAAAAACAGTTATGAATTGATGGACAGCATCATAAACATCAGCATACCCAGTTCAGCAAGGTTTACACCCCTTGATATAGTGAACCTGTACACCGACATTCCTAGTATAGGAATAATAAAAGATAACCTAATGCACCATAAAATACTAAGTAAAATTGAAATCTATGACTTAATGGACCTGCTTGAGTTTTTACTGTCACACAATTACTTCTGCTTCAACAACAAAATGTATGTTCAGCATGATGGGGCGCAGCCTACGTGGCCTTCTTGCAGATATTCACATTAATGATTTTGAAAACAATTTCTTTAAAGCAGACCCAATTGAAAAAGATAAAATCTTTTATTATAAAAAGTATGTTGATGACACATTGTTCCTATATAATGGAAAATCCAATGATATTGAAGAGTTAGCTGAAAAACTAAACCAAGTTCATCCCAAAATACAATTTAGAGTGGTACACGAAACACAAACTGGGATCAACTTTCTTGACCTATACATAACGCATCAAGACAACATACATACATTTCAAATATACAGAAAACCTACCACATCAGATGTCATAATAAATGATACATCATTTCACCCAAATCAGCATATATTAGCCTTCTTTAAATCAGCACTTAACCGAATACATAAAATTCAACCCGATCCCACTACTAAAACTAGAGACATAAATATTCCAAAAACAACAGCATTGAATAATGCTTATGACCCAACTATTGTAGATAAATTGGATGATAAAATTAAATCCAGTCAAACAGCAACAACAAATCAATCCCCAGAAGCAGAAGAAACCAAATTTATCTGTCTGCAATTTCTCGGCAACATATCATACAAACTTGCTAGCTGTTTAAAGCATACAGTGCCAAAGTAAGCTATGACACTAAAATTAAATGAAAAACAAAATAGTTCATAACACTAAAAGAGCCATCATACCATTTCACAAATCTGGTATATACAAATTAACATATGAAAGCTGCTCCTGCTACTACATGGGGAAACAGGAAGAAGTTTTAATACCCGATACAAAGAGCATACAGACACACTCAGTTTAAACTTACAAAAATCCTCATTTGCTACCCACCTTGCAGAAAATAAACATTCCATTACAGGAATACATACCAACCTCCATATACTACACTCTGTAGACAAGGAACTAAAAATGGACCTACTTAAACAATTAGAGATTTTCACCCATAAATATAAATCACCACACACGATTCTAAATGAACAGACAGAATTAGCAAACATCTCATTCTTCCAGAATTTTGAAGACTCTTTAGAATAGAAGAATTAGACAATTATTCACAAATATCCCCCCCCCCCTTCCGTCCACACACACACACAGAAAATATTTCTCCTTGCACTTACACTCTCTCTTTCGTCCTCTCCCACTTCACCCCACTCGACTCCACCCCTCTCTCTACCAAAGCCCAAAATTATTTATAATTTTTGAATCAACGAATAACATACAAAATTCAAATGTATTATATGCCTCTTCAAACAACACATGTGACGCATCTAAACTGATGTTAAAGTAATCATGAAGTAAGTACTCCTACTATTAACGTAAATATCATTCTGGAATCATATTTTATACATATCTTAACTTTTAATACAACTTTTGTTCATATTTAATCTAAATTGGCATTATATTTATATCCTCTAAAAAGATAAGCTTTGGTCAGTCTTTGGTTTCACAAGATATCTCTTATCCTGTGGTATAAACGTACTCTTTGGTTCGTTTACAAGTTGAAATACGTGGTAGTGACTGTGCTATGGTAATGTGTGTGCAGTGTTATAGTTTTCTTTTACCTTAACCGCTACGTTGATAGTATATTCATCGTCTGACCTCGTGGACGTGTGGAACAGGGAAAATTTGTAGATCATTTGAACGCCGTTGACGACCACATTAGGTACACGTTGGAGCTGTAAAATACGGTGCTTTGCCCTTACTTGATATCCTGGTCCGCCGGAAAAACAATAGTCACCTCAGCCACCATGGTTATAGGAAGCCCACTCATACAGATCGGTATCTGAAAGCGCTCATCCACCACCATATTAGACAAAAACGCGACGTTCTAAACACTTATATCATCGCGAAAAAGTCATTTCAGACGCAGAAAGTATGTCACCAGAGTTAACCGATCTCCGGAGAGTCTTCAGGTAAAATTGCACAGTCGCCGACAGATATAACAAGCTATTTCAGGCGAAGAGAGCTTGAAAAATATGTCCGATGAAGAGTGCAAGAGACTCTTACACTTTTTTGCCTTTCTGTGAAACAGTGTCGGCAACGATTAGCCGGCTCCTGAAGAGATACAACATTGTGTCTGTGTTCTGGGCCTCGCCAAAAAATACGACTACTGATGAGCCCTGTAAAAGACAAGCTAGGGGTCAACACACCACGACTTTACAAGATATTTTGTCAGTGTGGCTGCAGCTATTATTTTGGGTAAACAGTACGCAATGGGGAACAACACCACACCGAACACGAGAGGTGCTTATGTCTTCGAAACTCGGAAAAATCAGCCATGGCAGAAAATTCATGAGAAATTCGGCATGGAATTCGTTAACTATCTTTGCAAAAAGGAAAAACATTGGGACGTGTCATAAAAGAAACCGTTTCAATTAAAATATCGGGGACCACCATTAATGAGGACGAGTATTTCGGCTTGCAGCTCAGAACAGCCTGAGATCCTGCCATGGGTAGGTTGAAGCGAACGCGGTGGACACGGAACGTAATCATGAGCGAATATGGTGAGCAAGCGATCGTCAATGACGTCACACCGTCAGCCAGAAGCAACACCACCTAGAGACAAGGCCTCGCAGCAGCCCGTGCTTCGTCATACTGACCAGGCCATCTTACTGGCTAGTCGCTACGAGGCAGTGGGCGTGCCCCAGCGGCCAGCCATTCAGCTGGCGGCCGCGCCCTGCTCAGTATGACGTAGCACGGGCTGTTTTGAGGCCTTGTCTCTAGGTGGTGATGCCAGAAGCGGATGCGGCGTACTCGGAACATAAAGATTCTCATGTATGGCGAGGCAGCAGCGCGGCTATTTGACGGCAAGGAAACGACGATGCACAACTTGGAAATGGCCAAGGAGAGATTGGCCGAAGGCTCGTGGGATCCTAAGCACTTGACGCGGCTCGAGCCTGAGAAGATTTCATTCATTCATAGTACCGCGAGGCCATGTACTCATAAAACGTGTGACATTCTTCTACTGCTTGTTATAGGAATATTGTTTGCCTATTTTCCCTGGTCAAATACGCGAATCTTTACAACAATCAGTCTTTCCAAAGCAAGTCACTAAATAAAGAATTTTTGTTCCAAGCGATACACAAATAAAGATCTATACTTTGACTATTTATATATCAATTATACTCTACACTAGGCATGGCCAACATTTCCGTCCGGCGGGCGCTACCGCGCCCCGCGGGCGGAGTGCAGTGTAGTTGACCGCGCCGGCCGCGGTGGCCGAGGGGACTGAGGCGCTCCAGTCACGGTCTGCACGGCCACTACGGTCGGGGGTTCGAATCACCCCTCGGGCATGGATATCTGTGCCGTCCAAAAAAAAAAAAAAAAATGTTTGTAAAGCTTATGGGTCTTAACTACGGGGTCATCAGTCCCTAAACTTACAAACTACTTATGAACTACTTACGAACTAGGACGGCACAAATATCCATGCCCGAGGGGGGATTCGAACCCCCGACCGTAGTGGCCGTGCAGACCGTGACTGAAGCGCCTCAGTCGCCTCGGCCACCGCGGCCGGCATTTGTGCCGTCATTAGTATTAGCTAGTTCATAAGTAGTTTGTAAGTTTAGGGACTGATGACCCCGTAGTTAAGTCTCATAAGCTATACAAACATTTGAACATTTGTAGTTGACCGCCGCGGCCGCGACCGTGAGCGGCGGCGCGGGCACGTCGAGGGCGCCCGCGCCCGCGACCGCGGGGTGGTGTTTGGCCGTGCCAGTTCTAAACCTTGACTAGATAATGGTCTTAGTCTCTGTGACCCACATTGACTCTTTTAGGTATGAATAAAATGTCATTTGTTCTGTGTCTTCAGCAGAAAGAAAGCCAGGCCTCTCCTTTGTAAATATAGACGTTTAAATGTTCTATGCAGTCTCAGATTTGCCACCATGGAAGTAATGACTGTAACAAAATTTCTTTCCATGTAATTAATACCAGCAGGAACCTCATGTAACGTCAAGTTTTTCAGGTTTATTTGTGACTGCATGCCGGCCGCGGTGGCCGAGTGGTTTGCGGCGCGCCAGTCACGGTCTGCACGGCAACCACGGTTGGGGGTTCAAATCCCCCTTCGGGCATGGATATTTGTGCCGTCCTTAGTATTAGCTAGTTCA
Organism: Locusta migratoria; assembly: GCA_026315105.1. Lineage (NCBI taxonomy): Eukaryota > Metazoa > Arthropoda > Insecta > Orthoptera > Acrididae > Locusta > Locusta migratoria. The sequence goes on from CM048755.1 coordinate 461,555,055, forward strand.
TAAGTAGTTTGTTAGCTTAGGGACTGATGACCCCGTAGTTAAGTCCCATAAGCTATACAAACTTTTGAACTCTTTTTTTTTTTTTTTTTTTTTTTTTTTTTTGTGACTGCATCAATGACGAGAAGGCAACCATTCTTTTCCACCTACATATTGAACTGAAGATATCTGCTAGCTGATAGTTGGCACCATCCAGCTCAGCAGGAAGGAGTACTTTGTACCGTGGTTCACAGGGCCCATATCATTTCCGACACTGAAAGTTTGTCAGCTGAGTTGTCCCACCTCGAGGTCACCTTTCGTCAGAATGGTTATAGTGAGAGGCAGATAAAACTCTATCAGCCTATTGTACAACGGGTGAGTGACGATAGTAACGAAGTGGCACATAAATCTGTGGCCTGTTTGACTTACGCAGGAAGAATTTCCAACACGATTCGTCGTATTTTGCGGAAATATGACGTGAAAAGTGCTTTTGGATAACCTTCTAAGGAAAGGCCCTGTCGCGGTCCGTAAAGGATGATCTTGGTTAGCGTAAGGCTGGTGTCTATTATATTTCTTGCAGTTGCGGCATGTCATTTATTGCTCAGAGAATCAGGTCTGTGAAAGACCGGTGCATTGAACATAAGCGTCACACACGCTTACATCAGCCGAGCAAATCTGATGTTGCAGAATATTGTCTAGAATAATCTTTGAATGGGAAACAAAGTCAGAAACTGTTGGTAGATAGTTTGTGAGTAGAATTTGTGGCCATAAAAGTATTGATGGAATTCGATTACGCCGTAATCAATAGTAAGCGTCTATCAATTTGAGAGTAATGTCTCTGAATATCAGAAAAACAATGGTGAAGGCAATCAGTCAAGGAAAAGAACCGTACCTATGTAACAAACTCGCACCACTTCTATCAGGAGGAGTGTCAATGGCTAAAACAACTGGTTTAGATGGATCATAGTGGTCAGAGCAACAGTTTCCCAGCAAAGCGTCTATCAGTGTCTGAAATGCAGTTGAGCATTCCGAAGATCAAAGGAAAGGTACATTTATTGTGTGATGTCTGTTAAACGGTGCTACAATGTGAACAGGGTTCGATATTAAACTTACGTAGTAAGTAAGCTTTCCTAACACAGATTGCAACTGTCGCAAATTGCGAGGCGGAGGCAGTTACCTAATCGCAATTAAATGTAACGGGAGCGTATACACGCTCCATGAATAGATTATCTGGCCCAAATATTCAAGTTCTGTTTGAAAATATACACATGAATTGCATTTGAAACCGTAATCTGCCAAAATATGGAAGAATGCACGAAGATGTTTTAAGTCCTCTTTGGTGTGTTACCTGAGATCACTATATCATCAATATAGTTGGTGCAAAAGGGCACGAGAGCTGTCATGTGTTGCAAGTAACACTGAAAAATGGTGGGTCGCAAGCACTGCCGAACGGCAAATGCAAAAATGTGGAGAGCCCTAAGGGAATGCTCATAATGAAGATGTTTTGAAACTCTCAATTTGGGGAATTTGCAAGTAGGCGTCACCATCACGCAAGTCTGTATTAGATAAGAAGAGACCCGCATCAATCTTTTCCATAAACGCCACAGGACTTGGCAATGGAAAACTCGACAACAGTCTGAGGATTTACTAAGGCCTTTTAGTGTATACAGATCCGAATTTTGCCAGCTTGTTTTTTGACTACAACAAGCAGGGAAGACCGCTGGCTAGCACTGAAGCAGTACAACGAGTTCGCTTCATTTGTAATCATTTAAATAATCTTCGTATTTATACTATTGAGTTGTAAAGTTTTTTTTAATAATTGATGGAGAGGGCTATTTTCCATCATTCCTATTTGATCATGGAAGAGAAAGTGACAAGTGGATACAGGAATGCAGGAAACTATGTGTCTTATTTTGGAAACTTTAGGGGCCATGCTCCACAGCACCCTTTCTTTTCTCTCCTTGTGTGGATGCTTGTGTGCACTTGCGTGTGTGTGTGTGTGTGTGTGTGTGTGTGTGTGTGTGTGTGTGTGGAATAATAAGAGGAGAAGCGAGATTGCCAAAGATAGATAGTCTCGTGTATGATAACCAACCTCATCGGAGAGGGACTCAGCGGAGAGGTTTAGCTACAGCGTCTGTGTAATGTTCCTGCAGATGGTGTATCAGTGGGTGCCGACAAGTTGCCTGCAGAACCGTTACTCGAGCAACCAATTGAGATGCGTCTTCTAGGGTTTTGGAGAGAACTGAGGGGTTTGCGCAGGAAGTTCTGCCATGTTAGCAAGAGCATCCGCTTCTGGCATCACCACCTAGAGACAAGGCCTCACAACAGAGCTCGGAGAAGGAGGACATGAGTATATATAGGTCTGAGATAAGGTTGAGAAATGTAGATGAAAATGTAAATTTATGTCGGTAATTCTTGGGAAAATGTTTTAGTGTTGTTATTAAGAGAGAATTAATTGGTCGTGGATTTACGGTTGTACTTTGTAATTCTGACAAGTGGGACTTCGCGTTATTAACGGAACACAAGGTGAATGAGCCATCTGCTCACTGCCCATGTGCTTAACATTTCACCGTGCTAACAGGTGATTCAGGTATAGAATGGAGTGCACGAGTTTATAATGTTCAATTTGTATCAATGTTTGAGTAATTATCGGATTTTCTTTTGTAACTCGTGATGCAGGCGAGTTCGCACCATTTATTAGTTTTGAGTTCTAGATTCGGTAGGCCCAAAATCACACAGTTGAATATTTATAAAGGTCACTAATTATATTTCGCTGTATGTGTGGCAATTGTTTCTTTCTTGATGTTATCTGATATTGATTTTTTGTTTTTGTTTGTAATGATGAGATGGTTTTTCACGCCAGACAGCGGGCTCACACAAAGCAAAGTGTGTTTAGTATTACATAATAAAGGTCAGGTTTAGAGTTGATGAACAGACTGAATCGAGTGGATTCCTACGATGTAGGACTTCTGCCGGATAAACTACATTTCGAGTAAATTTCTTTGTAATGCCTCGTGTGCACGGAGATGCTGCAGGACCCAGGCAAAGCTAATTGGGGTTAGTTATAATAAATGATGCGTAGTTTTAACGTCAATGTAATGACCTTTCCACGTAGTAGTGCCCAATGTACCATTTCTTTCCGTTTTGTTGAAGTCACGTAGTTTTCGTTTGTGTGATCACTTCTGAACTACCAAGTGCAGAATTTTGGAGTGAAGAGCCACTCCGAAGTTTCCCATTTTCATGTTCATAACGGTTAATTTAATGGTCAGTCTATCTTTCTCCTCACGTTCGGTTTAATGCTATTTTTACGAGGGTCTCACGGGTTTCTGATTTGATGGCAAGAGCATGTGTAGTTATCATGTAGTTCAGTTTATTTACCCCAAACCTTCAAACATAATTGACTTTTGGTGAAAACTCGGGTAAAGTTAGCGCCACAATGCATCAGTTTGTGCCGTAAATTGCAATGTGCAGTGTGCCGATTACTGATTATTACTGCCTATCGGGACCTTTGTATTGTTACGCACGTGAGGTAATTACTAGTTGCATTGCTTTATTGCTTTTTGCGAACTGTAGGAGATAATGTTCACATTAAATTTGTCTGTGATCCCGAGGCGAGAGTGAAGTTTAGTGAAAACTGTTCGCCGCGGTGGCCGAGGGGACTGAGGCGCTCCAGTCACGGTCTGCACGGCCACTAAGGTCGGGGATTCGAATCCCCCCCCCCCCGGGCATGGATATTTGTGCCGTCCTTAGTGTTAGCTAGTTCATAAGTAGTTTGTAAACTTTGGGACTGATGACCCCTTAGTTAAGTCCCATAAGTTCTACAAACATTTGAACATTTTTTTTGAAAACTGTTCCTTTTCCACCCCATCCTTCTTACTGTGGTAAACATCATATTAGGAGACCTGTAGCTTAATAAGGCTTAATTCAGCCCGAAGGCACAATCCGTAAGACTAAATCATGTTGCTAAGTACAATGACCTTGGGTGAAGAGTTATGGAAATCCCCTCAAAACTCCAAAACAACAAGTTAGGGAAATAAATAAGATAGTATAAAATATCTCTGCCATATCATTTACGGAAGAATCACCATCTTATTCATGCTTTTTCCAGTCAATTACAAATAAAATCTGTTCCATTTGACAATTTCAGTAATAAGATAGGGAATAATACGCACTATGAACTAGACAAAGTAAGTGATAAAAGACAATTGAAACAAAAGAAAGCGTTTTTTACTCATTCTTATCTAGGCTTTTATTTCATGGGGTTGGTATCACAAAATATTTACGTCATACAGAAAGGAGTAATCCGTTGGTTTCCATAGGACGCCTTTACGGTTCCCGCCTTCTCTGTTAACTTTCAACGCCCACTGTTTCCGTCTTTATTCATTCCTTGTGAAGATAAGCATATTACAGCTATCTTCACTTCGGTTTTACAGACCATAGTGGAACTACCAGGAATTTTTCTGACTGCCCTTAATGATTATGTAATGCACATTACTAGTTACACACATTAATCACTTCAAATCAACATTTAATGTTAAAAATTGCCTTGAAAATCTAAAATTATCGTCACAGACCAACCAATAGCATGTTTATGGAATACGTTAATTTACATTAATAGAATCGACAGAAGACGTACAAAAATGTCGGTAGTACTTACCGGTTTACAAACTGTATATAACAGTAGAGCTGTCAGAAGCATTTAAAACTCTCTACAGCACTGAAACGCAAACATTCGTTGTTCACACATATACAAAGCCCTCCAAGTTCGGTAAAAATGCGGTGTCCTGAGCTCTCAGCTAGTCAGAACGACAATCACTCATGGCCACTCTCTCCGTATATAGGCACTCTACTGGAAGTAATACCAACTCACAAGTCAGTCACTGGATCATCCAGTTGTAGCCCCTACATATTGAAGCCAGTAATAAATAAAATCAGTTTTTCGTGCGTCTATGAAAAAACAAAACCATCAATTCGTCAAACCAGCAGAGGGAAATTTATTAACACATTCTTGAGGATGTACACAACACAAGATCACACGGATAGAGCCATACGCACGTGAGCATGGACACCTGAGCGTGCGCAATATCGACTGTGTATACCTTCCCTTTACAGCAATGCAAGCTGCAGTTCTCCCTGGGAGAAGATCGTAGAGGTGCCGAATGTAGTCTTGCGGAATGGCCTGCCATGCAATTTCCACCTGGTGCCTCAGTTGGACCAGATTCAGTGCCGGCTGTGCAGACCGCGCAGACGTTTCATCCGGTCTTACACATGCTCAATGGGGGACAGATCTGGAGATCGTGCTAGCCACGATAGTTTATGAGCACCTTGAAGAGTACGTTTGGTGGTACTAGATTCATGTGAACGACCATTGTCCTGTTGGAGAAGCATGTCGCCTTGTCTGTGCGTGAATAATAGCAATAAGGGTTGAATAATGGTACTGTATCAATGTATCGTGCACTGTTCAGTGTTCCCTCGACGATCGCCAGTGGAGGTCGGCAGCGTAAGATATTGCTCCCCGCGGCTTGGTGTACGATCATGCGTTCCATTATGGCTTCCTCGTCTTACTCCCCAGCCCACCTCCAGTGGTGTCGCGATAGGCGCTTATGGAAGGTCAAATGGAGACGTGTCGTCTTTAGTGTTGAGAGTCGCTTCTTGTTCGGGCCAATCGTACGTGTGTATGTCGTCTTGCAGGGGAGCCAAAATCTGTTGTGTATATCACAGAGGCTCTTGTGGCCGATTGCCGGTATCATGGCGTGGGTAGCCATATCCTACACTGAATGTTCTTCTCTCGCGATCATCGAGGGAACACTGAATACTGCACTGTACAATGAAACCATCATTCAACCTATCTTACTACAATTCATGCACCAACAAGGCGATGTTTTTTCAAGAAGACAATGCACGTCGACATGTATACCGTATCACCCAACGTGCTCTTCAAGGTGTACTTCAACTACCCTGCCCAGAACTATCCCCAGACGTGTCCCCCATTGAGCATGTTTGCGGCCGAAGCAAAAGTCATCTTTTTCGGTCTACACAACCGGCCAAATTGATGCACCAGGTGCAAATTGCATGGCAGGCCATTCCGCAGAACTACATTCTGCATCCCTAAAATCATCTCCCTGTGAGAATTACAGTCTGCATTGCTGCAAAAGGAGGTTATGCACGGTAATAGCGTCGACATTGCGCACGCTCACGTGACCGTGAACGTGTGTTGGATACATCCTCAAGAACGTGTCCATATAATTTTCCTCTGGTGCGCCGACGAATTCATCGTGTTCAGTTAGTCATTCTCCAGGAGTGTATGTGAAAGCTACGCTATTGTCAGTATGTTTTTGGAAATATCATGGTCGCACATATCTATAATTACTATTTAACACTTGCCATAGGACATTTCAAGAAAATATTTTTTCAGGTGTGTTACATAAAAATACATCTGACTATATGCTTTTCTCGAAAGCCTGAGACTCTTATCTTGTATTAACAGATATTTTGTAGAACTAAGCCGTCTTTCTTCTTTGGTGAAATCTTGTTTCACCTTGGAAACGAGAAACTAGATCACGGTTAACATATGCTTAATCCGAACAACTATCAGAAACATGCTTGCGCAACCCTGTAATAGATCCTTTACTTCTTTTAAATGTAACTACTGGCGAGCGATCTGCAGCAGGTTGTCGTGGCATGAGATCAACAGGGCGTTGGATGTCCGTTGCAGGAATATTAAGCCATCAGGTCACTACAGCTGTCCGTAAGTGAGAATGTGTTAAATGTGCAGGATTTTGTGCACTAACCGATTACGTCCCACAAATGGAACTAACGTTGAGTGATCTGTGCGCCCATTCCGTTCGTTGGAATAATTCAGAAAGTTGTTTAACCAGTTGGGAACAACTTTCGATCGATGACTTGTGCATAGTCATCCATAAAAATTTCGTCACCATTTACACACATGAAAGCCATGAATATACATCGACGCAGATTCTTTGGTTGAGCCGTTACAAATGTTCATCTGTTTGTAAATCTAAGGGACTCAACTCCTGCAGTTATCAGTCCCTAAGCTTAAAAATAACTTTAACTATTTGATGCTAGGGACAACACACACTCTCATGCCAGAGGGAGGACTCGAACCTCCGACGTCAAGGAACCGTGTGCTCCGCAGTAAGGCGCCTTAGAACGCTCGGGCATTACACCGTGGCAGAAATGTTGCATCTTCTACATGTTCTGACAATGAAACGTACCAATTAATGGCTATAACGTGCCTCCAAGTTGCCGAACGTAACTATTTCCAGCCAATGACGGCTTAAGAATGACCAGATAAATCCGTGCCGGCCGCGGTGGCCAATGGGACGGACGCGCTCAAGTCACGGTCTGTACGGCCACTACGGTCGGGGCTTCGAATCCCCCCTCGGGCATGGATATTTGTGCCGTCCTTAGTATTAGTTAGTTCATAAGTCGTTTGTAAGTTTAGGGACTGATGACACCGTAGTTAAGTCCCATAAGCTATACAAACATTTGATTTGAGATAAATCCGTTCATTCCAGGTAAAAACAGTCCACACGCTTATTGAGCCACCACCAGCTTGTTGTCAAATTTAGTCCTTGGTTTCCTTGGATCTGCACCAAACTCAAAGGCTACTATCAGTTCTTACAAACTAGAATCGGGAATCGTTCAACTCAGTTACGGTTTTTCAGACATCTACGTTTCAACGTATATGTTCACGAGCCACGGAGAGGCGCTGCAGGAGGTTCAGAGGTATCATCAGTGGCATTCCAGTTAGTCGTCCTCTGCCACAGCGCAATAAAGTCCTGCCGGCCGCGGTGGCCGAGCGGTCTACGGCGCGCCAGTCACAGTCTGCACGGCCGCTACGTTCGAGGGTTCGAATCCCCCCATCGGGCATGACTGTTTGTGTCGTTTTTAGTATAAGGTAGTTCATAAGTAGAATGAAACTTTCACTCTGCAGCGGAGTGTGCGCTGATATGAAACTTCCTGGCAGATTAAAATTGTGCGCCGGAACCGGGACTCGAACCTGGGACCTTTGCCTTTCGCGGGCAAAGTGAGGCGGCATCGTGAGTCGTGTCGGGATAGCACAGTAGATAGTGCGCTTGTCCGCGAAAGGCAAAGGCCCCAGTTTCGAGTTCCGGTTCCGGCACACACTTTTAATCTGCCAGGAAGTTTTAGTTCATAAGCAGTTTGTAAGTTTAGGGTCTGATGAACCCGCAGTTAAGGCCCTTAAGCTTAACAAACAACTAAACATTAAAGTCCGATTGCTCCGCACTGTTCTAGAGGAAAACGTACTTCGCACGTCCCAAGTGCATTTCTACAGTTATTTCACGTATTATTGTTTGTCCTTTAGCACTGATAACTCTACGCGAACACCGATGCTCTCGGTCAGAGAAGTGCGTTGTCCGTGTTGAGAGGTAATGCCTGAAATATCGTGTCTTCGACACATTCTTGGAATATTTAATTCCCTAGGAGATCCGAAATGGAATGTCCACATGCGCGTAGCTCCAAGTATTATTCTTCGTTCAAAGTCTCTTAATTTTCCTTACTGCACCCATAATCACGTAGGAAACCTTGTAACATTGATAACCGTGGTACAAGTGGCAACTCTGTCAGTGCATCTTCCTTTTATACCTTCTATTCGCGAGATTACTGCTCTGTATCTGTGTATATCGCTGACCGACTTTAGTGTATGTAATTTGGTTCTGAACTCTAAATCGCCATATATTAATAAATTGTTCAAATCAAATGTTTGTATAGCTTATACAAACTACTTATGAACTAGCTAATCCTAAGGACGGCACAAATATCCATGCCCGAGGGGGGATTCAAACCCCCGACCGTAGTGGCCGTGCAGACCGTGACTGGAGCGCCTCAGTCCCCCCGGCCACCGCGGCCGGCAATAAGCTGTTCAGCCGATCAAAACGTCAGGTCATTTCATGACTCCTACATTGTTAGAGCACACACATACTCAGCAAGTCAGCGTATGATGCATGTCGGAGGATGCACTCTGCCTCTCAGAAATGGAACTGTGAATAAACGGCTGTGTACATGCCGCTATAAAAACCAAAATTTCTCTTATGTGAAACGTACGTTAGTGGTAGTCAGCTACGGATGCCAGTTCTCAGTAGTGGTTTCACGAAATGAACGTCGTCTAGCTCCAGTTAAATCAACTTCGGAATACTCGGATGTCAGTCGAACCTACCGGTGAAAAGTGTACACGGCATAGTCTAACATGGCTGGTTTTGAAAAAGTCTTCTAGATTTAGGCATCAGTATTTAACAAGGGAATCTCCTCATCGCCCCCTCTCGGATTTGGTATCTATCTAGTACAACGAACAGCCTGTCAAAAACTAAACAGAGATCAAGCTTGCAAACGGAAATAAGTTGTAAGGAACTGTGAAAGAAGAAACGAAATAGAAACAGAGAGTGCTCCACGCTCAAAATCCACAATAGCAGAGGACATGCAACAGCGGCGGTAGCGTACCAGGATTGTAACTTAAATAGTGCAACGCTGCTGTGGAGACACCATGCAATGTAATCTACTGTAACTTCGTAGGCGTACTGTAACTTCCCGGCGTAACAAATCTTCGAAGTCTCTGCGGGTATTCTGCCGGATAATAAAATCAAACTGATTCAATATTTCGACGGTACAGCTGTCCGCCATCTTCAGGAAACTGCTGCCGCTGAGTCCCGCTGAAAACGGGACTCAGCATCAGCAGTTTCCTGAAGATGGCGGACAGCTGTACCGTCGAAATATTGAATCAGTTTGATTTTATTATCCGGCAGAATACCCGCAGAGACTTCGAAGAATGTAATCTACTATTGTCGCTGACAGCACACTAGTCCAGTCAATATGTATTTTTACCGGAGAAGTTATATCGTCGTTTTAATTTCATCGATTTCGTTTGTTATTTGGGGTGCTGAATCCGAATCTGGCATTTCCCAACAAAATTTCGTGACGCAACACAGAAAAAATGCAAAATTTCGGAAAAATAGAATTTTCGGCAGTTTTTTTTTTTTTGCTTATAACTCAGATACCATCAACTTTTCACAAATAGCCTCCTAGTACAAAACTGAAGTCCATAAAATTTCCTACAGGTTTCACTGTATATGTTTTCATGTCCAACGAGCCGTTCCGGCACAAGCGCTAACTGAAAATTGGCCTATTATGGCTGTCTCCGCTGAAATCCACTTTTTCCACTCAAGAAGTCTAATTCATTATTAAAAGCTGAAATGTTCAAATGTTTGTAATTCTATCGGACACAACTGCAGGGTTATTAGTCCGTAGCTTACAAAACTATTTACACTAACTTAAACGAACCTAAGGACAACACAAACACCCATGCCAGAGGGGGGACTCGAACCCCGATGGCGAACGGCCGCGCGCACCGCAGCACGGCGCCCCAATGCGCACGGCTATCCCACCGCGACATTAAAAGCTAACATTTAGTGAATTCCTATAACTTCTAAGTCGTATAGAATGTAGATTGGTATCGACTGTTTCTCCCAGTCTCTATGCATACCTTCTTTAGATCATATATGTAAAGTTATACGAAATGAAAAAATGTTCAAATGTTTGTAAAGCTTATAGGACTTAACTACGGGGTCATCAGTCCCTAAACTTACAAACTACTTATGAACTACTTACAAACTATGACGGCACAAATATCCATGCCCGAGGGGGGATTCGAACCCCCGACCGTAGTGGCCGTGCTGACCGTGGCTGGAGTGCCTCAGTCACCTCGGCCACCGCGGCCGGCTACGAAATGAAAAGAGAAAGTACATGATGTTCAAGTTATTAATAAAATCAGAAATTGTACAAATTGTCTCAGAAAGTTGAAATCCCGAACAAAATTTTGAAAATTTTGTACATGTTATTACATTGTATTACACAGAATACATTATTATGGGCATCAATTATATATGCCGCTGTCGTTTCCATGAGAATCCTGCCTGAGGTTCTTCGAAGGCGGTGGGTCGTGGCATAGGTGCAGTTTCTTCTGCACTACTGGGCTACTTCATCTGGAAAATGAAGGAGGTGTTCGAGAAATCTATGACCAGTGAATATATCCGAAGGAGAATGGTTACGATACAGATTGTGAGATTTGACATACCTTCCACATGAGGTGTGTTTCTTCAGCCTGTTCTTGGTCTTATTCTTCTATCTCTTCATCTTCTACATCAGTGCTGATTTCTTGGGGTTTGACGTTATCACACAACCCTTCATAGGATGTGCAGATGGGAGAGGAGTGGAAGCCCGCTTCCCTGCATTACGTTGGCAGCCGTTCTTCCATTTACAAGAAATGTTCCGGAGTATCGAGTCCGGAGCAGGATCCGAAGTTGTTGGCACAGGGACAAGACCATTCCTTGTTTTTTTTTTTTTTGTTTTTTTTTTGTTTTTTTTTTCCATTCGCACTCACTTGAGTCTCTTTGTTGTTCGTTAAGATTAGTTTTACTTGATGAACACTGCTGCACTTGAAAATAAACTGTCTGTGAATGTTACCGTGCAGCAACTTCGGTGGGGTAGTGAGGCACTGTATTTTGTAAGAAGATGATACGTATTATCTAATCGTTCAGGCTATTCGGATGACCCTTCCCGTACTGTTTCTTAAGAAACAGGTTTCCTGCTTCGGCAGTCTCATCCTGATGTGCACGATGGTTGTAGGAAACAACAATGACTGTTTGCAAGCCATTGCACTTCTTCAGGACTTTGATAATTTAAGTTTCCCTGGTTAAGCAAAACAGAAGTAGTGTCACAACTACTCATCGCGTGCAGGGACAATATATGATGCGATACACTTCTGATGAGGATTGTAGAGGCTTGGAGGCACCTCTCCTTTTCCTGATTTCAAAAGAATACATTCTTTACGTCACGGCTACACAGACCCTTTAACATCACCAAAAGGTCGATATCTTCTCGCACAACCGTTACGTATTCAATTGTCAGGGCTAATTTAAGGACTGTTGCGATAATTAGTGTATCAGCATCCTCCACAGCTTGCCGTGAATCAATTTTTGTAACATGAAATTTTTCCACTAACATACGTATGAACCGTCCCTTGTTTTTGTATTTTGCAAGGAAACTCTCCTGCGAAACTGTAGGCATCATCATTTCTGTAAATGATATTTTAGCAGATTGCTTTCTTTGCTCTCTTCTTAATCGTTCTAAGCCCTTGGTGCTTTCACAAACTTCGTCAGGGTAACCATCGAAAATAACAACGGCATTTGATTTGTAGTTTGACTTCACGTTAGATACGTAACTGTCTCAAATTTCTACATATGCATGGTGCCATTTCATTCTATGTAACAAAAACCCTCCGTCGATTATATATTATGCACTATTCAAGTCTACCTGTTCAGTCGGTGAAAATGTCTTGTACAAGCCCGATTTTGTTCCTATCGTCATCCCATGGTCATCGAAAAGAGAGAGAGAAGAGGGCAGGGGCTAAGTTCGTAACACAAAAAATCTCGCAGCTCTTTATTTGAATGTTTCACGATGGTCATTCGCTGAAAAAGTGTAGTTGGATTGATGAATACAGCCCTGTCTTGTGACTGAATGGCGCTGTTCATGATTGCAAGAGGCGGCACTCTTTTGCTTCGTTTGAATTTTATTGTTTGGAAATCGCCAGCAACAATGCACTGTATACTTTTCACGTCCATCTCCTTGGACAAGTGGCAGTCGATCGTCTGATATCCGACAACACCTGTACTTAGTGACATTACGTCAGTGGTCTCCGCCGCGGTGGAGTAGCCAAGCGGTCTAAGGCGCCTCTGACAACAGGCCACAATTTTTTGCACGTTCGGAATATTCAGCAGGTCAGAACAGCACCTTCCTCACCACAATCAAACGGTAAAAGTCCCGAACAGCGGCATGGCCTAATGTATTTACGTGACGTGAAGCGGCAATGCTGGCTACAGTCGCTGTGGATGCTGGGATGGCCGCGGTGGAGTAGCAGAGCGGTCTAAAGCGTCTCGCTGCGGAGCGCGCGGTTGATCGCCGTCGGAGGTTGGAGTCCTCCTTGGGGCATGGGTGTGTGTGTGTGTTGTCCTTAGGATAGTTTACGTTAGTTTAAGTAGTTTGTAAGCTACGGACTGATGACCAAGCAGTTTGGTCCGATAGATGTACAAACATCATCAGTGGTCTCTGGGTAAGGATGATGGTCGATAAACCAGTTCAGCAACTTGTGTGCGTCAGTGTTGTCTCGCTTTTGCATAGTATCCCTACTGTCAATATGTTGTTCTGACGTTGCGAGTTCAACTCCCGTAAAGTGCTTAATCTTTGGCACAAATTATCCAGTGCTTTTATCTCCTGTGTCCATCTTGTCACAAAGCCTACCGTTACTCCACGGCCATGAGTAAGTCCACCACTTCTCTTCAGTTACAGCTCTCTTCATTTCACATGCTACTTTCAAGTATGATATCCTGAATCTTGAAGATTTCTTACGCCCGTGTTTTTGTTTCTACTATTGCTAACATTACGAACATGTCAGTACATAGCAGCTGTTACTGTTAACAGATGCCACTCTGAGCGTCGGCTATAACATACGTAATTTGTTTGTGACGGCAAGCATGTTGCCAGCACTGTGTTACGTTCTATTGGCTTCTTTTTGACGCACAGACAATGTATTGAATAATCGGTGGACGGCGCTTACTTCCGAAGGTCCCCCCTCCCCGTCAATTCTTTCTTCTCGTTGCGCACAGATACTACACCTTGAGCAGATAGCCAGTGTCTGTCTGACAAGGAAAAATCTTCAACTCGACCTCATATTTTCTTGAGAAAAATACATGAGCTGTATATCAACCCCAGAAGTCGATATAAAGTGAAAATTTGGGCCATTATTCAGATACTACAGAGTTACAGCCTCCTCAAAGTACAGCTTTTGAATACTCGTGCGCTCGGGTTGTTCCTTACTCGGCCCGCTTCACTGCGGCCGCTTAATGCCGAACGTCCAGAACAGTGAGCAGCGTCTACTAAGAACTAAGAGGTTTGTGTTCGCGATGTAAATTAACCCACAGGCTGTCGTGCGACATCTCTAGGAGCGGTATGGAATGATTAAACTGCAACGATTAAATGTCAAAGAATTATAGCTCTTTAAAGTCGCAACCGGTAAGCATAATCATTTACAGTTATTAGACGTACTATACACGGTAAAAGAAAATAGGTGGAGCTTTCTTTATCGTTTTCCTTATATCATTCAACTGCGTTTCAAATATCATAGACAACTGCACTGATGAAGACGTGCTGGATATAGAAGAAAATAGCGGGTTAACATTCGGTGCAGGAGGAAGAGGAAGATGGCGACGATAACGACGCTGCCATTTCACCACCGTCAGATTCGTCGACCACTTTCATTGCTTCAATGTAGCTTGGGTGTGGAATTGAGGTCGTCAGTGATGGTGAAAGCTGCTTTGATGTTTTAAATCGTCGAATACCACTTTGACCGTCTTCGTAACAGAAGAATATATGCAACGAGCCGTTTGCGTTTTACACAGCACGTCACAACTGCATTGGAAACGAATGAGACGGTTTTTCAACAAGCAGTGTAACGTAATTTAATTGTCAATACCTTTTATGTACATCATTTTGTTATATGTAAAGCTGACACTATTGAAGTGGAGTAAACTTGAAAGAGATACAGTTCGTATGTTTCATTTTGTAATATTTGTTTCCCCCTCCACTTTCCTAACTCTTCAAATTTCACATTTCGGGGGACGCGCTGTTGTCCCTTCTTTGCACAGCACTTCACGTTCGGGCATTAAGCAGCCGCAGTGAACCGGGCCGAGTAAGAACCAACCCGAACGGCGAATATTTAAAAGCTGTACTTTGAGGAGTCCGTAACTGCGTAGTATCTGAATAATGGCCCAAATTTTCACGTGATATTGATTTCTGTAGTTGATATGTAGCTCATGTATTTTTTCTCAAGAAAATATAAGGTCGAGTTGATTATGTTCCCTTGTGAGTGTGCGTTTTGCAGATATAGGGTGGGAGCCATTGTGAGCAATAGAGAGGATCTCGAGACTGGTAACTCAAATGTTCAAATGTTTGTAAAGCTTATGGAACTTAACTACGGGGTCATCAGCCCCTAAACTTACAAACTACTTATGAACTACTTACGAACTAGGACGCGACAAATATCCATGCCCGAGGGGGGATTCGAACCCCCGACCGTAGTGGCCGTGCGGACCGTGACTGAAGCGCCTCCATCCCCTCGGCCACCACGGCCGGCAGAATGGTAACTCAGGGGTCAGACTGTCTGACTGTTCGTGACTTGAGTATGAAGGAGGTGGAAAAGGGTATTTAAACCAGATGGGTCAGTTATAAAACGATATAAAGATGTCGGGAGAGAGTAAAATGAAAAGAATTCAGTGAATGTCAGCTTTCAATAATGAATTATTCTTGAGTGGAAAAAGTGGATTTTAGCGGAGACAGCCAAAATACGCCAACAAAATTTTTCAAATTTTTGCATTTTTTTTTCAAGGTTGCGTCTCGAAATTTTGTTGGAAAATGTCAGATTCGTATTCAGCACCCCAAAAAACATACGGAATCGGTGAAATCGAAACTACCCCAAAACCTTCCGGCTAGGGGCCCTATTGAGCACAAGTTGACTCATCTACCTTACATCTGGGCATATGGAATCGTTCGTCCCATGTCACCGGCGTGCGCACAAACGACCGAAACACAGTCACTTGTAACCGAGCGGTCTAACGTAAAGGTGTCACTATGTTTTCTAAATAGGATCAACGGAGTTGCATCAAGATTCAATGTGCCAAAAGTAGTACAGCACGACAGTGTCATCAAGGTTTTCAAGAGGCAAGCGGGCAATCGGCATTGCCGTTTAGAACAGTGGCACGTTGGATAAAAGCCTTCAACGAACGTCGGCAAACTATGGCAGGCATGCATCGGGTAGGTCGTCCTAGCGTCTCTGAAGAAGAAATGCATTCTGTTGCCGCGTTAATGGTCTGTGATAGACGCCAGACGATTCGTGAGATCGCCCACGTAACCGGATTAACGCATACGATTGTGCTTCGCATCCAGAGGAACGCCTGGGCATGCGAAAAATTGCATCATGATGGGTTCTGCATGAATTGACGAAAATGCAGAAGTGGATGGGTTACGACGCTTCTCAGACACACTTGGAGTGGTATGAGCGCGAAGGAGAGGCTTTCTTGCGCCGTATCGTAAAACTGGATGACACGTGGACCACATCGTACGAGCAAAAAATAAAAACGCCATCCAACGATTATGGTCGCTGCGAAAGTCGAAAGTGTGTCAGAGACCCATTACTGTGAAAGTTATGATGATTCTTTTGTACGATTGTGATGGTGTTATCCTAGCCGGCCGCGGTGGCCGAGGTGACTGAGGCGCTCCAGTCACGGTCAGCACGGCCACTACGGTCGGGGGTTCGAATCCCCCCCCCCCTCGGGCATAGATATTTGTGTCGTCTTTAGTCTTAGCTAGTTCATAAGTAGTTTGTAAGCTTAGGGACTGATGACCCCGTAGTTAAGTCGCATAAGTTGTAAAAACATTTGAGCATTTGAGTGTTATCCTAATGCATTACGTTCCCCCAGGGCAAACTGTCAGTGCACAATATTACTATTCGTTTTTTGGAGAATAACCAGCGACCAGCTTTGCAAAAGAAGCGGCAACATGTTCTGTGCAACCCACCCATCATTTTGCACGAAAATGCGCGGGTGAATTCAGCGCAAGCTGTGACTACTCTGTTTGGTCGAGGGGACTGCGAAGTACTGTACTATCCACTACACTCCCCAAAGTCTTTGTGACTTTGAATTGATTCCGAAGATTAAGGAACCACCTCGTGGCATTCGATTCTGTAGAGGGTTGAATATGTATTTGATGGTTTTGACACCAAATGCAACATGCCTCTAATGTGTGTAGAGCATCTGACACCCATTACGAGTGTTTTACCGAAGACTTTGTCTGTGTCAGGATAGCGACACATAGTTTACTTTCCTGTGGGCTGTGAGCTCAGTAGTCGACTCGCGAGTTGGGATGGCAATGAAACTGTGGTCCAGTATAACAAAACATTTATTGACACTTCGTGGTTACAATACAGAGGGAGGCGAGTGGAGTGTGCGTGTATCGCGCTCAGTAGGCGTCCAGCTGACGCCACAAGTCCCGAAATTGCTGACGATGCCCTCTCGCCGGTGTGGCTGCCTGCCAGCCGCTTCTGCCTGTGTTGCGCAAGGCGAGGCGTTGCTTCCGCCACCGTCCTCTTGCTTCCTCGCGCCGCTCCCCCCCCCCCCCCCCCCCGCCAAGCGCCAGGCTGTCATGCAGGCTCCTCGATGCTGCCTGTACCGCGACCGGCGACGGTCGTACAGTGCTGCGTGCGGCACGGGAGTTGAACCCCCTTCGCCCACTGTTGCTGCTTCGCCCTGCAGACGGCTTTGGGTGTGGGTGTGGTTGCGTCCTTTCGTCCACACCACGCCCCCGGGTGAGTATCTCGCCTCTTGCTGCAGCCTTACTGCGCCATGCGTTTGTTTGATGCTCCGTTGCGCCGCTGTCGAGGTCGGGACCCCTCTGCCCCAGCCTGTGCTGCCGCTATTCGCAGGCTGCATCTCCTGTCAAGGATGTCGTGTTGACCGTGATGATCGGCTGCTGGCCCCATTGCATCGAAGTGCTTCCAGCCTGCAACTGACTCAGTTTTACGATTAACAACAATTACAACTGTTGTCGATGAGTAGTACAGTCCGGGTAGCAAGTGGCTGCCCAGCCGTGGCTGACTACCAAACCTTTTATTATTTATTATTATTATTATTATTATTATTATTATTATTATTATTTTAACACCACCACAGTTACAATGCCACTAGGCTGCCAGCAGGTCGACGATATGCTGCTCTTCAGCCGAGAGAATGAACACATAGACATGAATACATTTAAAATAAACAGGAGAGAAAATAATGGTGAATGTAGACATAGACACGGCGAAAATTTGAAGTTCAGAGAGTATGACAAGTGATTTAAAACCACATTTTGTCTGTTAAGCCGAACCTGTATTTTCTACCTGTATTTATACGACGAGGTTGACCCCATCAGCCTTTGTTTCACAAGTGTACCATAACTGATCATTGATACACGTGACTGGTTTCCTACTTCCGATCATGTACGCTCCAGTCACTTGTTCCTTTAAGCAATACAGTTGTTCGGCTGTTACACAGTACGGCGTCCTCACCAACCCACTTGCGTCGCCCGAAGTACGCTGAGCCGCTCCACTTTACTTGCTGAAATCATAAACGTGCTTGACCCGCTCTACTTTAAATCACAGGCCTGCTTTCAGCACAGCACCGTTTCCATGTTCAACTTCAGTATCTACATTCTCCCTGCCTCCTACATTTCAGAACTGCTCCAGAGATTCGACAGGCAGTAGACCGCTCCATTCTCACCATCAACAAAACAGACTCTGATAACGGTATACTACACCACGTCGCTGACAACACACAAGGCTGTAACAGGTGCCAAAATGTAACTATTTTTTATTGGTTGTGAATAAATAGTTGCCACTAGTTAAGTTCCAATGCTCGTGTATTATCGTCGGTAGTAAATTGATTTGAGCACGGCATTCTGGCTTCGCAGTCAACACAGTTGGGCACACTAACGATGGCACGGTGCTTGCACTTCATTGTTCCTATTTTGCTTCTTTGTCACAAATCCGTACACCTTCTTACTGTGATCATGCTAGATCTGTGTTCAGTTTTCGATGGGCCATCTAGTGGACTGTTTTACCACCAAATCCGAACGAATGCTTTCAGGAGATTGCTTTGTAATAAGTGGGTTACAACATTAATTTTTTATGTTTCTGCAAGGAACACTATAAGATTTAGATAGGCTACACAATATTACAAAACGAATGGGTTGTTCATCACACATTATTATATTATTTTGTTTGTCGTTTTCTTTGTAGTTAATAGCACTGAAGTTCCCCGTCGGGGGTTCGAATCCCCCCTCGGGCATGGATATTTGTGCCGTCCTAGTTCGTAAGTAGTTCATAAGTAGTTTGTAAGTTTAGGGACTGATGACCCCGTAGTTAAGTCCCACAAGCTTTACAAACATTTGAACATTTTTAAACTGATGATTCCGCAGTTAAGTCCCATTAACTTTAATAAACAAGTGAACATTTCTTTGAACAGCACTGAACATTCAATGAATCAATGTGATTAAACGATCGCAGATTCCACTGTATACGAGATAGAAACATATTAACTCATCCCAGACAATACATAGAAAATCAGGTGGGTAATACGTCACCTGTGGCTACTGATATCACTGTACCCATAATCGTCGAGTCACGGTTACCTCGTGCATCGCTGTAGATACCATCGGCTTTTCCTTGTGTTGAGTACGTAGCAGTGTCTCCAGGACTGAGATTTACGCCGTATTCAGTTACACAGAACGACGTGAACAAGGTAAACAAAACGAGCACTGTGTGCTGTGTTTCTGATGCAAACATGGAGTAGGCCTATCAGCCTAAAATTTGCATAGACACTCTGTTTACCTGGCATAGCAGACTAATTATAGTTAATGCGGCACGACCATTTAATCTGGATTGGTTACACACCCCTGTTTCGAAAGCAAACACATTGCATGCCAGCAGTGTGTTTGACAATAGCACAAGGGATGTTCTTTTTATCCAACCACACGCAGTTCGACACCTATGTGTCATTGTCTGTGGGTAAAATTTATTAATGTAAAACATAATACAAACTTTAATGTCGTTTATCTATTTTTTTGTCTAAAAACAATAACATGAGTATAAAATGAGAGAGACACAGTAGGGTGAAGTAGAGTGGGAGGGAAGGAGAAAGACCTGGATGGGGAGCACTGAGAAACAGATATTTATTTGAAATTTGACTGTTTTACTACTACGTTTTATGTGGGTAAGTGTTGTATTATCATTCACGACTTTCGTTCCATCATTGATTGCTTTTTGTGTGAAATACTTGTCTATCTTGAGTATTTTACCCTGATTATTGGTTTCTCTGAGAATCCTAAGCTCAAACTCCGTATTGTTTGCGTGGTGATTTTGTGGTATTGGATGAATTGCAAAATTGACGACATACGAAATCTTCATTAGGACGGAGGTGTTAAAAATATCTGGTTGTAACAGTTCTAAAGGTTTTCCATCGGCAGACATTGACATGAACAACCAGTTAACTGATAGATTGCATCTTTCGAATTTTTTTTTCTATGGAGGTGTTCTTAGCTTTTTCCTAATTTTAAGTACTGTGTTGTTGGTACACAATTTTTCATGTACTCCTTATTTCTACAATATGTAGCGAAATCAAATGTTCATATGTTTGTAAATCTATCGGACCAAACTGCGTGGTCATCAGTCCGTAGCTTACAAACTACTTAAACCTAGGTAAACTAACCTAAGGACAAACACATACCCGGACAAACACATACCCATGCCCCAGGGAGGACTCGAACCTCCACGGCGAGCAACCGCGCTTTAGACCGCTCGGCTACTCTACCGCGGCAATATGTAGCGCTATATACAGAGATTACTGTTGTTGTATGTTAGTATGAGACCTGATGGGTTCAGTGTTTATCAAGTATTTGTGTCGACACTTCCTTCTTGCGGCTGGTAGTTTGTTCCCGTTTTGTCCTTTTGGGGAGTTCGCCAAAGTCTCGGGACGTGCGCTAGGCGCGCGTTTCGCTTATTTTAAGCGTAAACATCGTATTGCAATTTTTCGGGATGTAATTGGCATACTACGCTGCAATCATCGCCATTGTTTATAAGATTTGTCATTTTCTAGATTGATCATGAAATAAAATAGGGTGCACATTTAAAAACACACACGCTTGTGTTAAAAGCACATATGCTGTCGTTTTAGAATGTTTCAAAATATTTGCTTTCATTAGCCCCTGGCCTTACACTGATACAGACGAAAGTCGTTTTACAATAGCTGTTGTTGTTCCAGAGACATTTTGGGTGGTCAAGATAAATGGGACACCATATATACAACAATATACACAACAAATTTTGTATATAGAGAAGTATTTCAATAATAGTTAAACTATGCTGTCGATATATTTTTTTACTTCTAACGTTATATAGTCTATCCTTTTACTCCAACAGCTTATATGAAGTCCCTTAGTCACGCTCCGTACTCAAAAACTAAAAAGCTAATTAAGATACGATCAAGGTACTTGCACTGGGTCCATTAAAAAATGAATCATTCTTATTTTTAGCCCGCCGCGGTGGCCGAGGTGACTGAGGCGCTCCAGTCACGGTCAGCACGGCCACTACGGTCGGGGGTTCGAATCCACCCTCGGGCATGGATATTTGTGCCGTCCTAGTTCGTAAGTAGTTCATAAGTAGTTTGTAAGTTTAGGGACTGATGACCCCGTAGTTAAGTCCCATAAGCTTATCAAACATTTGAACATTTGAATTCTTGTTTTTACGTACTCGGCGTACAGCGCGTATCTTGGGAATTACGAGGCGCGTCCAGAAAGTATGTTCCGTTTCAAGTTATCTTCGTTGCAGCGCTGCGATTGCAGTTCCGCACATGCTCTGTGTATCAAGGAGAAGAACGTGCGCCATTTGGAGATCGCTGTCTGTTACGTACGCTTTGTTGTGCTTGTTTGAAATATCGGCGTTGATTGAAAATCCCGCCGCCTGTGAAATCAGATCGGTGATTCGGTTTCTGAATGTGAGGAAAGTGAAACCAAGTGAAATTTATCGGCAAATTTGCGATGTTTACGGACCAAATGCGGGGAGTGATTCGATGGTGAGAAGATGGGTCCGACAGTTCAATGGCGGGCATAGTGATGTGCACGATGAAGAACGAAGTGGGCGTCCACCTTTGGTTACAGAAGAACTGGTTCACGCGATTGATGACGAGATCAGGAAAACCGTAGGTTTACCCAATAAGTGCTCTCGTTATAGACTTCCTCCAAATTTCACTTCACCAATGACTGGTTGAAGACACAGGCGGCAGATTTCTATGAAGAAGGTATACAAAACCTGGTGCCACGCTATGACAAATGCCTGCCAAATTTCGGCAGTTATGCGGAAAAGTAGTTTAAGAGTTGTAGAATTTTGTGCAATAAAAATTTCTTCTGTATCTGTGTACAATTTCATTTTATTTCCAAACGGAACTTACTTTCTGGACGCGCCTAGTATAATTGTAATTTTAAACAAAACTAAGCTGAAACAAGCCAGAAACCGACAAGAAAGTCACTTACAAGATATACATGTGGCGTCTGTTGCGAAGGAACAGGCGTCACTTCCGATCCTGCAGTAGTTATTATTTAATATTCATAGAATATATGACATCAACTGCGATTGGGCAAAGCTGAAAATGTGTACCCAGCTGGGATTCGAACCCAGGTCTCCTGCTTTCTAAGCAGTTGGGCTGACCCCTACACCACTGGGGACACAGTGCTCACCACACCTGCAAGGACTACCTAAGCACTCCTCCCGTCAGATACAAATTCCCAGCTTCGCCCTGCCCACAGTACTCAAACTCGTAGTTTAACTAATTCCCGTAAGAGTAAGGGCTTCAAACTTTGCTCACCCCTCCCCACTAACGATAGGATCATTGCCCGTCACCGGCATATTATATATACATGTGGCGCCTGTTGCGAGAGAACAGGCGTCACTTCCGATCCTGCAGTTGTTATTATTTAATATTCATAGAATATATGACATCAACTGCAGGGCGAAGCTGGGAATTTGTATCTGACGGGAGGAGTGCTTAGGTAGTCCTTGCAGGTGTGGTGATCACTGTGTCCCCAGTGGTGTAGGGGTCAGCGCAACTGCCTAGAAAGCAGGAGACCTGGGTTCGAATCCCGGCTGGGTACACATTTTCAGCTTTGCCCAATCGCAGTTGATGTCATATATTCTATGAATATCACTTACAAGAAGTTCGATGCTTATCCTTTAACGATCATAGATAATATAACATACAATCACATTCTCAACACTCTCACTTTATTTCGTGTGTATATCAAAATAAACAGTGAAGCGCGATCAGTAAAAAGTTATACACACTGACGGCATTTAATGTGCTTTAAGTGTACTTAAAATTGACACTTATTTTCTTCAGTGCCAAATGCAAATGATGAGCGAAACAAGTCAGTTCTGAAGTAAAACGGTGAAAATAAAAAAAAAAAAATAAAAAAATAAAAAAAGCCGGCCGCGGTGGCCGAGGGGACTGAGGCGCTCCAGTCACGGTCTGCACGGCCACTACGGTCGGGGGTTCGAATCCCCCCTCGGGCATGGATATTTGTGCCGTCCTTAGTCTTAGCTAGTTCATAAGTAGTTTGTAAGTTTAGAGACTGATGACCCTGTAGTTAAGTCCCATAAGCTTAATAAACATTTGAACATTTTTGAACAAAAAGAAAATCAAACTGTCCGAAGGACGTGCAACTTGTTTACATTCTAAACGAACCAGAATGAACACCATGAGAAGTAGAGAAACGAAACAACGAAGAATGAACGATTGATGATTCAAGAATTGCGATACGATTGTAATATAGTCGACTGCGAAAGAAAGCTATTGTGAAAATATTATTCTACGAGAGACCTGGATGAGGACAAGTAAGCAGTACAACCTAATGAATGAAGCGTTCCAATACGACCCAACGAAATAATATCACAAACACGAACACGTAACAATAGGAAAAATAAGTAACGTCTGCAGGTTTTACAAATTTAGAACAGAGACAACTGGATTCCAATGCATGAGTGGAATAGTTCGATTACAACCACTGGAGGCACGTTGTTACGCGTCAGCTGCTGGGCTAACAAACGTGCCGAGCGCAATTGCGACAGTCTATGTCCGATAGCGCTTTCAAGAATTTCAGCGCGCACGTGGCTTGATAAGCCAATCAGGTGCGAGCGACCCCCGCATGTGACGTGACTGGTATAAGGTGCAGTGGCAGTAGACGGGAACCAAGCCTATTATGGCGGATAACCGGGACACGGCCAAATTCAAGAATAATAGATCAACATGAATTACTCGCAAACAAAGCGTGCTACTGGAAAGCCAATACTCTCTTGCCGGAACACCCCATGTTAACCGACTGCCGGCGTGGCGCAGTGGCGCAATGGATACCGGGGCGCCATGGCTCAGCGCGCCCGGTCAGGGGGCTAAACGCCCTCTGTAATAAAAAAGCTGAGCCGAATATACAAAGAAAACCAAGAACGAACTGTACCAACAACCGCGAAGCATAGATCTAACTGAATACATGAAGCAAAAAAAAAAAATAAAAAATAAAAAATGGCGTCACTGATTGCGGCGCTGAAGATAGCCGGTTCAATACCACCCACCGGCAAAAAAAAATTTTTTTTTCAAATTATCATTTACAGAATGCTCTACATGTTTCTTATGTTCACTTGTAATTTCTACATGTTTCTTGTGTTATCTATTCTTCTAATTTAAGGTGCATTCTGTCTGTGTATAAATAGCAGAGCACTCTGTCCGAGAGGCAGTCAGTGCTGCGTGTATGTTTCAGTTCGCAATAAACCTACTTTCAGTATAAGTGTTGTGTTCAGTTGAAAACCCTGCCTTCGAAGTCAAGCCTGCTTCCATTTTAATGCGACATTGTTTGGTGCAGATGCCGGGTATCTTGTACAACAGCTGCATCGCCGTGGCTCCGATCAGGCAATCTAAAGGCCGTCGCTTACACGAACTAGAACCGGAATACAAGAGATACACCGAGTACATCCTGCCGAAAGTCCGTATCATCAGAAGGCCCATGGACACGAAAGCAGCGGTAAGCCAGCCGCACATCAGACACCCGTCGGTGTTCTCTGGAGACGCTGGACAGGACCCCAAGAAATGGCTAAAAGGGTTCGACCGTGTCGCCAAGTATAACAGGTGGGATTTTACAATGTGCTTGGCCAACGTTTATTTCTACCTGGAAGGAACAGCCCAGCAATGGTTTGAAAACAAGGAAGAGAAGCTGAATGACTGGGAATCGTTCCAGACGGAACTTAAGAAGACGTTTGGAGACCGCCAGCAAGATATCCGCTCGGCGGAAGACCAACTGAAGAACCGGACCCAAAGACATGGTTATCCGACAAGGTCGCACCTACTGAATGTTTTGGCCCTATGTAACATAGTTAACCCGGATATGACTGAGGACACAAAATCACGCACCTGATGAAGGGTATTGCAGAAGACATGTACCAAGCTTTTCTGATAAAAGACGTCGCTACGACGGAAGAGTTCATCAAGTGGTACCAGCGGATTGAAGAGATGCAACAAAGGAGGGTGGGACGAAAGAAGTATGACAGACTCCCCAATGTAGTCTCTATGGACTTTGTGGAAGACCAGCATGGCTTTGCTTCTCTCATACGGCAGATAGTGAGAGAAGAATTACAACAGTTTATGTGCAGCCGGGACTTTTAGACCTAGCGAGCATCAGATTATGGCCAGGAATGTAAGCCCTTTTAGTCACGAGGGAGCCGACGCCGCTGAGGAAGAGGTATTTCAGACATTCGCTCCTGTCTGCCCCGCCAATCGCACCCGACGTGAAGAATGGCGTCGCCCTGCTATGACTTACGCTGCAGCCGCCAAACGGCAACCTATGAACCGGCCGACGCGGCCCCAACCAACTCCCCAGGCAACTATGATGCGCCGCATAAGAACAGACGTCTAGAGGACAGAAGACAACACACCACTGTGTTTCCACTGTGGGCGCCCTGGACATGTCGTACGCTTCTGCAGAGAGAGGAGGCGAGTATTCGACGATTATTTTGCCGCAACACGTCAGCCATCAGAGCAGTTGTATCCCAGGCAGTCACCTGCTGATTAAATCAGTCTACCTATGGGACCAAGCCCGGCGCCGTATGCTGGACGTGTTCCCTCTCCAAAACGCCGCCGCTGTTCGCCTTCGCCTTATAGAGATACCAGCCGTTCCCCTAGCCGCCGCGCCCAGGAAAAGTAAGCGAGGCGACCATCTACGGAGGTGAGGCTGCCGCAGATCAAAATCCTTCATAAACGACAGTCGCTAAGATGTCGGGAAATCTCATCGACGTCATAATAGACGGCCAACCTGTCCGGGCATTTTTTTTTCACGAGCTTCTTTCTCTGTATTGTCGGATAATCACCGCCGCACACTAAAGAAGACATTGTTCTGTGATACGGGGTCAACTGTGATGAAGGTTGCAAATGGGAAGTCGTCCAGCCAGCAGGAACTTGTGTCGCAAGAATAACCATCAACAACAGGATCCAGCAGTTTGAATTTGTTGTTTTAACAGAATGTAGTCATAATGTCATCCTTGGATGGTTCTTCCTTCAGGCATCCCAAGCTATCATTGGCTCTGGAAGATCTGAGCTGCAAATTGGGGAATCCTTTCCGACGGGTACACGTAATACAGAATTTTCTGGGAAGTTATTTGCCGTTGACAATGAGAAGTGTTAGAATAACAAACACAGATGATTGGTTAAACTGTTAAGTGCTTGTCGATAGTAAAAAGTTATTAGGCTCACAAAAGAAATTTACATACCAGCGGCTATCATAAGCATTACTGGTGGTGGACGAGAGATTTGGAACACTTATTGTCACGAGCAGTCACAACTCATCCCCAAAGGAATGTGTACCGGGACAGCTGAACCAATCCAGGACGGTGAATTCAACATCATCAACGAAGACCCATGTTCTGCTGTTAGTACAGACAACACGCTGGAGGAAACATCGTGGAGGTGCCAATAGGGCCCGGACTGACCAAGGAACAACGCCAGTGGGTATTAGCTATACTACGCCAAATTTCTGATGCATTCACACCCCAGCATTAGAAAAGTCAGACGAAACGGCCCACGATAAGGCATCGTATCACTACTGGGGCTCATCCACTAATTATCCAGTGTTCGTATAGAGTGTCGCCAACTCAAAGTCGGATAATTCGGGAGGAAGTGGCGAAAATATTGCACGATGACATTATTCAAACTTCGGAGAGTCCTTGGTCGTCTCCGGTGGTCCTCGTAAGGAATAAGGATGGCACGTGGCGATTCTGTGTCGACTATCGGCGGCTGAACAGAACCACAAAGAAAGATGTCTACCCATTGCCGCGCATTGACGACACCTTAGACTGCTTAAAAGGAGCAACATACTTCTCAACTATGGACATGCACACAGGTTACTGGCAAGTCGAGGTTGACAAAGCTGACAGGGAGAAGACGGCATTTATTACACCTGACGGCCTCTATGAATTTGAAAGTAATGCCATTTGGATTATGTAATGCTCCGGCCACATTCGAACGCATGATGGACAACTTGATTCGACACCTTAAGTGGACGACCTGTCTCTGCTATTTAGATGACATTGTCGTTTTCTCGAAAACATTTGAAGAACATCTGAGTCGCCTGTCAACTGTGTTGAATTGTGTTCACACTGCAGGGCTCCGCCTCAATTCAGAGAAGTGCCTCCTCGTCGCCAAAGAGAGAATTATCCCAGGGCACCTAGACAACGGAGATGGTGTCCGCCCTGATCCAGACAAAGTAAGGGCAGTCACATAATTTCCAACTCCTCAGCACATTCGTGATGTGAGAAGTTTTCTCGGGCTGTGCTCATACTACCGACGTTTCATAGAAGGATTTTGTAACAAGGCACTTCCAGTGCTAGAAGGTCTGCAGGGAGACGCCAAGTGTTGCTGGGATGACACAAAAGAAAGAGCTTTCCACGCACTTATGGAGGCTCTAACTTCCGCACTTGTTCTAACCTTATACGACGTGAATGCGGAAATTGAACTTCACACTGACTCTATCGGGTATGGGATTGGTGCCGGCCGCGGTGGCCGAGGAGGCGCATTCGAGTCGCAGCCGTGGTGGAGGAAGGGTGTGTGGCGGCCTCGCTGGCGGTCCTATTGTAAACAACGGCTGTGTCGCGGCTTACAAGGTTAGTCTCAACTGCATCTTTGCGATTGTGGCTTTAGTTAACCCGATTAATAAGACAGAATGAATACGATAAAAGAGATGAGAAAAGACACAATCAAATTTACTTTTGACAGAAACTTTATCAGACCGAAAGCTTATGAGGTTAAACAGTGGTTAACCGAGACAGGCCGGCCGCGGTGGCCGAGGAGACTGAGGCGCTCCAGTCACGGTCTGCACGGCCACTACGGTCGGGGGTTCGAATCCCCCCTCGGGCATGGATATTTGTGCCGTCCTTAGTCTTAGTTAGTTCATAAAGTAGTTTGTAAGTTTAGGGACTGATAGCCCCGTAGTTAAGTCCCATAGACTTTACAAACATTTGAATTTTGAACCGAGACAGTGAAGATTTCAGGGAATGAAGTAATTGGTGTACATTTATCGTTCGTTTCAAATGCTGCTTTTGTTAAATTGACAAGTCCAGAATTATGTTATGCAATAGTCGATAAGTGTGGCGGTGTTATAAAGTTTAACCATTCAGATGGAACAGTGAGTGATGTCATTGTTACTCACGCCGGTTTAGGTATTCAGACAGCGAGGGTTTTTGAGTTACCTTTCGAGATGCCGGCGGAAGAAATAAATTCGGTTCTAAGCCCCTATGGTACCATTCTGTCCAATGTCGCCGAAAAGTGGTCGGAGGCTCATATGTTTCCTGTATTGAACGGCGTTCGGCAACTTAAGATGGAACTGCAGAGACACATTCCTTCTTATATCAATGTGCTAGGATATCGGGCTATTGTTATCTATGACGGGCAGCCGCGAACATGTGCTCTGTGTAATTCAACAGAGCACATTCGCAGTGAGTGCGGTAGGAAACGCGTCGCGCAGCTGCCGGCCGCAGAGCCTGTAGTGCCGGGCCAGGCGGTCAGCCTCAGGCTGACTTAAGGCCCGGCGCACACTTGACGCAGCAGAGGCAGAGGAGAGGCAGAGGATAGGCCTCTGTCCGTCTGTAACGCGTGCTTTCTAATGGGGCAGCGCACACACAACGCAGCCGAGGCGGAGGGCAGGCGTTTCCTCGGTCACGCCTCTGTCCGGTTGTCCGAGGCGCACAGTTTTCCTGCGCCTCTGTTCCACCTCTGTCGCAAAGTGAAATTTCAAGTCATCCGATATGCTTCGAAAAAAATTGTTTTATGTAGACGAATATAAGCTTCATCCTTCTCTGTAATTAGTTTCTTTGTAACACTTTTTCTTTCTGCGTAAAAAAATTAAAAACACAATTTTCCGATTTGTGCTTGTTTTGCGCTAGCGTAGCTTCAACAATCGATTTTGCGGAAACTACTCGCTAGAAAAAAATTATTTTTCTGTATCATTTAGGCAAAACCCACTGAATGACGTTGGTGAGGTTTTCTTTTCGTTATTGTACATAGTTATTGTTATAATAAAAAATAAAGTACAACGCCACGCATATTTTGAAGAGTTTGCAGTGAAAAAAGTAGTCGCTGGCTAGTTTGCGTTTGGTGCGTTTTACACCATACATTACTGCGTATGAAATGTAGGTAAAATATCGAAATTGTTTTTAACGCTTCAACGAGAGCCACACTTCTATCCGTTCTCGAGAAAATAATGTGAGAGTGTTTGAGGGGACGCGGTCGGCAGCTACGCGCGGCCGTTCGCACCTGCAGCGGCCAGCCTGCGTCCCCTGGGAGCCGACGTCCTGTCCGGAGCGGGCCCCACACGGCGCTCGCCCAGTACTGGCTTCCTGTTCCTGGTAGTATTGTGCACACCTGCGGCAGTGCTTCACTTTCGGCCTTGTAAAATAAAGTTATGGAACACCTTATTCAGTTAGTTCAGGACAACCCAGTGCTGTACGATACCAGCCATCCAGACTACATGAGGAATAAACTGAAGGACGAAATATGGAAGAAGATTGCAGAGGAATTACATTACAACAATTGTAAGTACGTTTTGATTAATTTATTTGTTCATTTTACATCCATCTTCACAGCAAACATTTATATTGAAGATATAACGTATTCAGTTTAGTACTGTCCTCTTCTTATAGCTGCATACTGCCACTGAACAGAACCTTCCGGCGAATTAAAATAATCGTTAAATCTTTCTCGAGTAAGAAAAGCTTCATTTGTGCTTCTGCACCTGATAGGAGCAGGCGACAGCAGCTGGTTAGTACTCAGTGGTTCAAAGTCCTCCTCCTCTCCCCCGAGATCACTTGCCATGATGTTTTCAGTCCTCAAATAATTATGCAGTATGCATGTAGCAGACACAATTCTGTCAACAGACTGCAGTTTACACTCAAAAGGCCGTTTAAATACACGAAATCTGGAGCTCAATATACCAAATGCACACTCTACAGTTTGACGAGCACGAGAAAGCCTGTAGTTAAAAACTTTATTTCTGTCATTAGCAGTAACTCTACATTTAGGGTACGGTCGCATTAAGTGTTTCAATAACGGAAATGCCTCATCACCAACGAAAACGTATGGGGTCGTATTCTGTTTTCCAGGAAGGGATTTATCTGCAGGGATGTTTAAAGTTCCACCAGTCAATTTTCTTCCTAATACTGAATTAGAGAAAATATTTGCATCACTAAATCTGCCCATTGAACCAGCGTCTATAGAAGTAAATCTATAATGAGCATCGACAGTTGCCAACAATACCACAGAACAGTGGAGTTTATAATTAAAAAATGAGGAACCAGATAAGAGAGGTTTTCGCAAGGTAATATGTTTACCGTCAATAGCCCCAAGACAATTGTAAAATTGCCATTTCCTTTCAAAGTCAGAAGCAATATTTTCCCACATAGCTGTTGTGGGTTCAGGTAGATAAATGGGTTGTAGGTTCTTCCATATGGCTCCACAGACGTCATAAACTATCTTCGACACTGTCCTTTGACCCATGCGGTAGCTTAGAGCGATGGTTTTAAACATGTCACCCGTCGTTAAATACCTAAAACGAAAAATAAAGACAACTGTCTGAGTTCATTGAATAAGCTGAATGGAGGACACTATTAAAAATTTTTACATTTATGATACGTGTGCAAATTTAGAAGGTAAAAATCTGTTCAAAAGTAATAACTATTCAGATTTATCACGTTAATTTACACCAAACTCTATGAGAAACTCTATTCAGAAATTTCTTCCTGCAGGGGAAATGGCGAAAGAAAATTGGAAGAAACTTAGAGACTGTCACAGAGATGCCCTCCGCAGACAGAAGAGGAAAAGTGGGCAAGCAGCGACCTCAATCCGTCCGTGGACATATCAGAATCAGATGGCATTTTTAATTCCATACATGACAAACAGAAATACGGTAACCAATATGACTGAAGAGGAAAACAGTGCAACGAGCATTGTAAATGAAGACGGAGGAAATGATCTTATCTGCACACAGACGAACGAATCAGAAGACGATCTGGGGTCGCCGTTTTCAGTGAAGAAAAGGAAGAAAAATGCAGATGTCAAGCAAATCATTCTTCAAAGCATTAATAGCTATGAGGAAAGAGCAAAGAAGAGAGACACTTTACGCGAAAGATCATTAAACCAAGAAAATGACGCCTTATACCAGTTTTTCATGTCGATGTACCTGTCTACAAAAGAGATGCCGAAAGCCGATCAGGCGTCTGTAAAGAAAAAAGTGTTTCAGATAGTGTCTGAAACGGAAGAAAGAATTTTAAGTACACCCGTGATTCAACGTGAATCATGCAACACTGAAAACACTTCGTCTGTCACTTCATTATCGTACACTCCTGAGATGGAGTTTGAACCTTTAGAGCATAATTCATTATAATCAATGTTATAATGTGTACTATTTGTGTAAGTTTTCATATGGAATTCATTTCTTTAAAGTTCAATAAATATTGAGTGAAAAAATTTTTTATTTCAATTACATACCTTAAACATACAGCTAATTTTTCTTTTGTAGGTATGGGCTCCCGCATGTAACTTGCTTTTCCTCTTATGTCTTCTTCTATCAATGTATGTACCTCTTCGAACTGCCGTCTATTTAGTCGGAAGCTTTCCTTGAACACTTGATCAGAAACTTCTGTAGATAATGCGTATTCCCCATGTGTTTTTCGCTTTTGCATGTACTTGCTTCTCCATAGAGATCTTTCTGTGTTTTCTTGTGCACTGTACAACAAAACTAGATTCCTGAATTCCGAATCGGAGTCGGAATCTAAGTCTACCTGCATAGACAAACTGGCAGTGGACATAGCTGCGTGCTCTGTGCTCGGCCAGCGGTGAACCAGTACTGAGCTCTCCCCTGCCTCTCCTCTGCCTGCGCTGCGTCAAGTGTGCGCTGACCTGCAGAGGCCCTGCGCCTCGCCTCTGCCTCTCCTCTGCCTGTGCTGCGTCAAGTGTGCGCCGGGCCTTACGCCGCCGCCACGTACCCGCGCCGTTCAGCGGGGCCGTCAACAGCGGGGCAGGAGGAAGTTGCGCCGGAACAGCCGCTACCAGGAAACAGCGAGGGGCCGAGCGTGGCCGATGACGAGCGATATGGTGAGGCGGGCCGGGCGCATCAGGAAACAGACGACACACATGGCGTGACTGAGCGTCGCGCTAATGAAGTGCAGAAAAATGTTCAAATGTTTGTTAAGCTTATGGGACTTAACTACGGGGTCATCAGTCCCTAAACTTACAAACTACTTATGAACTACTTACGAACTAGGACGGCACAAATATCCATGCCCGAGGGGGGATTAGAACCCCCGACCGTAGTGGCCGTGCTGACCGTGACTGGAGCGCCTCAGTCATCTCGGCCACCGCGGCCGGCAATGAAGTGCAGCCAAACCCGAACACGATACCAGCAGATTCTGCGTCGAGTCCTCCGGCTTTCCAACATGAGGAGCTTGAGACCTCAGAATCGACACCCATGCTTATTGATGAGAACCACCAGCTGAATGTAGCGATACAAGGAGATCGCTTAAAAAACTCATCGCAAAGAGAAGGAAACCAAAAACCTCAAGAAAGTCAACGTAGTACCAAGAAAGACAAAAATAGGTATGAAGATCAACTCCAAAATGGGAAAGGAAAGAAGCTCAATGTCGACGAACAAAGCGGATCTCAGTGTACTAAATTAGATCAGTCGAAGGATTCGATACAACGCGAAAGATCTTCCACAGAATCGACGGACAAATCACCTGATTTGTCACCGGTTGCATCGCCGAAAAGGAAACGAAATAAGAAACGCAGACTGCCTCATGAGGCTGCGGAGACTGTTGCTCCCATTTTAAAGGACAAATTGAGAAACATTCTGCAAAAAGATAAGAACAAAGCGGACACATCGGAAGTACGCTCCGGAGAGTCTCCTGCAGGAAAAAGAACTTCTGAAATATCCGAATGCGCAATGAAGACGCTACATAGCGAGATTGAACATTCATTATCTGACACAGAAGAAGCATCCCTAATGCGAAAAAGTACTTCAGCTGCGAGATCTGAATGGAGCGAAGAAGTCGAGAAAGGTGCGGAAGAGGACATGGAAGAGGATGCGCTACAAGACGAAGATATCTTTTATTAAGAGATTGTCTGACAGCGTAAACAATTTACACATACGGAGTACAAAAATGAAAGAAGGTACACGAAAGGAACGAACAATTTCAGCCCTTTACGAAATCCTGTAAATTCCTCAATCATACTTCCACATGGAACAAACATATAATGTGACCACCTTAAACATAAATAAAATTCAAAGTGAAATTAAAGTTGCAGCGCTTAGAGATTTTTTATATCAGTCCGACAGCGATATAGCTGCGAGAGGTTAAAGTCAGAAATTTGTATGTTGCCGGTTACAAAGAAATTGTAAACGTAACTCCTGAGAACAGTTGCGGGACAGCTATTCTCGTACGGGACGGGATAGAAATGAAAGACGCTGTTCTTTTAGAATCTGCGAGGGGCATCAAATGCAAAAAATTTAATACAACCTTTATCAACATCTATGCCCCATTTGGAAACAATGCAATACCAGAAAGAGCTGTTTTTTATAAAACTGACATTTTACCATTACTCTATGATAACCCCGTCTACGTGGTAATTGGTGGTGACTGGAATTGTGTAATACATGAAAAGGACCAAAGGCCAAATTTTAATAAATCAAGGGAACTCGAGGGACTAGTAACCAATATGAAATGGAAGGACGCTTGTGAAATAAAGTATCCCACCATCGTGAAGTTTACCTATATTACCAACACATCCCAAAGTCGAATAGACAGGATTTACGTATCCTCGACCTTAGAAAATAAAGTGGATGTCATTGAAGTGATACCCGCCATCTTTTCTGACCACCAAGCGGTAAAGTGTAGTATACGGCTAATGAGACAGAGGACGTACTGGGGTAGGCCCGTATGGAAATTGAATATTAACATGTTGCCAGAAAATGCTCTCGCTGACTTCATAGCAGAGACGTGGCGGGCCTCTTTAAGAACGCGCTATAAATACAAATCCAGTATGGAATGGTGGAGCGCTGTTGCAAAGAAACGGCTAAGAGGCACTTTGATAGAATACGGGAAAGAGAGGGCGAGGTGGTTGCGGCATACTATAGAGTTTCACTACACCTGCTTACGCGAACTCTATGAGCAACCAATGTCACAAGACATTTTTCTGCAAATCAAGAGGACCAAAGCCGAGATCTTAAAGCTCAAACGGTCACAGATTGATGGTCTGAAAATCAAATCCCATACTCAGACTGTGGTTGAGGAGGAAAATACTTCGATATATCATCTCATAAAGCATGAGCAACAAAGGAGAAGAACTTTTATTGCGTCTCTTAGGGCCGAGGATAACAGCGTCCTATCAACTCACAAAGATATTATTAATGAAGCCTATAGATTTTATACTGCACTCTATATTGAAAATAGTATCGAGGAACAGGTCATAAGGGATTTTTTATCCGTATCTGAACTTCAGGGCACCATCACAGAAGAGGATAATGACCATATTAAAGAAGAAATAAGCGAAGAAGAAGTTTTGGAAATAATAAAGACTTCTCCTTTAAAAAAAGTCACCGGGCCCCGATGGTCTGCCTCTGGAGTTTTATAAAGCGTTTTGGCATATTATAGGCAGTACGTTCACTGAAATTGTTAACGAAACCTTAAAAGGAGAGGCTGTCCCAGCAGATTTAAAACAGAGTTTTACAGTGTTACTTCCCAAAGGCAAAAACAGGGAAACAAAAGATATCAAGATAATCAGGCCTATTACACTAATGAATTCTGACTATAAAATAATAGCTAGAGTTCTGAAAGAGCGATTGCGGCCAGTCCTAGAAAAAAAATAATCGGATGCCACCAGACATGTCTCCCTGGGCGCATTATTCTGAAGACAGTCAGCGAGTACAGGGACATTGTCGGAATATTTTCAAACACTTCAGCATATGGCGATCTTGCATTTGTAGATTTCGCAAAGACATTCGATAAAGTCAGTCACAACTACCTTTTTAAAACCTTGTCGCACTTGGGCGTTAGCGAGAGTAATCTGAGGGTTTTTTATAACATTTTGAAAGGTATACATACGAAGGTAATTATTAATGGTCATTATACTAAGGACATTCCCATTGACAATGGAGTACCCCAGGGAGCCCCTTATCAATGATGCTGTTTGTTGTGGCAATCGAACCACTCTTACGACGACTGAATAAAGAACTAGAGGGTATCTTAATATCGGGACTAAAAAAAGTTATTAATGCATACGCCGATGATGTAGGCGTCATAATAAGAAGCAGTGATGATATTAAAAAACTTACAGTTAACCTGCAACTATACTGCAGAGCAACAGGCGCCGAAATTAATGACACGAAGAGTGCTTTTTTGAATCTCAATGGCCTCACCAATATACAGGTTCCTTGGGCACATTGTGTAGAAAATCTTACAGCTTTGGTGGTAACCCTATACAGCTGCCAACTTCGGATGACTGCCGCTAACTGGAAAACAGTATTTGGTAAGATTCGAAGCACCCTTAAATTACACGACATGAGAGACCTGAACCTGAAGCAGAAAGTAAAGATCGTAAACTGTGTGGTACTCTCAAAAGCGACATACATAGGGCAAATTCTGCCTATCCCAAAACAAATAGCAAAGGCAATTATGAGAACCGTATGTCGATATATCTGGCAAGGTCAGATTTTTAAGGTAGCTTTAGAAACAATAACTCTGAAAACGGAAGAGGGTGGACTCGCACTTACTGACATTCAGCGGAAAACAACTGCACTACTCATAAAGAAGTCCCTGCAACTTATTGAAAGTCACCCAGACGGCATAACAGCGCAATTATTCAAATTGTTTCAACCTGAAAGCTTGCAGCCACCAGTCGATATCACCAAAATAAATTATAAACTGAAGTGCATTCGTCTCTATTATTTAGAATTAAGCTACATGAGGAGTATTGTCTTGGATAAAAAGAAGAGAACCTACCACTATATCATCGACAGATTAAAATCAAACGAGAACAAAAACAGAATGGAGAGCAAGTTTCCAAATAGGAATTGGAAAGTCATTTGGAGAAATGTGAGTAATCGACTGCTCCCATTAGAAATACAGGTAGCGTTGTACAGAGTTGTCAACAATATTATTAGTACCAATGAGAGATTGTATGCAATCGGATGTTGTGATACAAACAGATGCCCAAAATGCAGTGCAATTGATACCTTGGAACATAGATTCGTATGTCTAGAATATAGCGCAATATGGCAGGAACTTAAGAAACAAATATCGTTCCTTAAGAGAAGCGACGGGAGAGAAATACATTTAAATCTAATTTTCTTCCCAGACAAGATATATTTTCCTGCCCAAAAAAAATAATGCCATTTTGTGGTTACTGGGGAATTTTATTCACTATGTCATTAACAAGAAAGGGACCGGCTCCGTCCAGGAATTCAAAGAATTTCAGCTACAAGGATATTACAACATATTCCGGAAAAGAGATATGAAAAAAGAATTATGGCAACATGTTAAAGATTCTCTTCGAGAGAGAGGGCGTAGGATGATTATTACAACCAATTCATAACGCTAATAGAGGCATGCCAAAGTAGGGGATCGCTGTTGAGGGTGAAATACAGTGGGGACTTCGTGGGCTCCGAGGCCGCTACGGTAGCCGTGAAGGCCTCAACAGAACCCTGAAACAGCATGCCACCAACGGAAGCCGGAACAGACTACTTATTCTAAAGAAATAAATAGTTCATAAGCGGTCAAGAGAAAATAGAGAAAAAAGAATGATCACAAAATTTATTTATTTATTTTTATTATTTATATCTAGTTAGGAGAAACTTTTCTGTTAATCACGCTACAGAGAAAAATTTCTTTTCGTCACCAAATGTTAAAGAATGACACTAAAGGATATGCCACAGAAGAGGCATCGCACTCGATTACTTAATTTTTATGATTCATTTTGTTTCCTTAACCAACATTCTGGTCAATATTTGATAGGGGGAAAAATCATGTGTGGTTCTTGTGCGGCATTTGCTCTTCAAAGTTAAGAAAAGTTCATCGAATAAAGACCACCTGTAAGCGAAGCAGAAGATAAGGTTCAGACATGAACGACACCACTGCGAGAGCAGTAAATTTTTGTGAAGAAGAACTTTGCAGGCGAAGATTCGCTGCATAACACACATAAAAAAATAAAATAAAATAAAATAAAAAGTGGCTAAAGAAGCACACTTGGGAAGACTTTTATTTTTAAGTATCGGACAGCAACCACTTTCTTCCTCAAAGGCAGAAGAGGCCGACGCCGATGAAGGCGATGTTGGCGAGCGGAAGGACGGGTTGAAGGGGAGGAAGGAGACCCGCACACACACACAAAAAAAAAAAAAAAAAAAAAAAAAGGAGACTGAGGCGCTCCAGTCACGGTCTGCACGGCCACTACGGTCGGGGGTTCGAATCCCCCCTCGGGCATGGATATTTGTGCCGTCATAGTTCGTAAGTAGTTCATAAGTAGTTTGTAAGTTTAGGGACTGATGACCCCGTAGTTAAGTCCCATAAGCTGTACAAACATTTGAACATTTTTTATGGGATTGGTGCAGTGCTTGTACAAGTTCAGGAATGTGCTGAAAAAGTGATAGCCTATGCGTCAAGAGTACTCTCAAAGTCCGAGATAAACTACTCTACAACTGAAAAAGAATGTCTCGCAGTTATCTTGGCTATCAACAAGTTCCGGCCATATTTATACGGCATACCATTCACCGTCGTGACAGACCACCATTCTTTGAGTTGGCTGACTGGCTAGAAGGATCCATCAGGTCGACTAGCAAGATGGGCACTAAGACTCCAAGAGTACGATGTCACAGTGGTATTCAAGAACGGGTGCTATCACAAGGATGCCGACTGCCTTTCGAGAAATGCATTAGAGGAACACAACAACATGAATGAAATTTCAGGCCTGACTGAATTAGGTGACGTTACAGCTGAACAAAGGGAAGATCCAGCACTATTAAAACCCATAGAGGCGTCGCAGAAAGGAGAACCGACTAATGGAGAGGTCCAACTTATAAACAGAACATTGTATAAGAGCAACTACGATCCACTGGGCGCCAAATGGCTACTGGTTGTTCCAGCTCATCTCCAGCCAGCTATTCTCAAATATTTCCACGATGCTCCAATATCCGGTCATCTGGGATTCGTGAAGACCCTAGACAGACAACCGGTAACCGATGGATAATAGAACGTTCTACACGTTTCTTATGTTCACTTGTAATTTCTACATATTTCTTATACTAACTATTATTCTAATTTTTGGTACATTCTCTCTGTGTATAAATAGCAGAGCACTCTGCCCGAGAGGCAGTCATTGCTGCGTGTATGTTTCAGTTTGCAATAAAGTAACGGGACATAGAAATATTCGTGCAACTCTGGTACCTCTTCAGATTTAGTAAAATTTTTGGGTTGAATTGCGCGGGTGTGAAACTTGCATAGTCTCTCAGAAGATTAGTGAGTTTTCCTGAAGAATACAACGGACGTGTGTTTATCGTGTCAACAAGATTTCGGGTTTTGAACGAAAAGTACTCGCTTTTTATGACGTATTCATTGAACTGCGCCAACGCACGTCAGGACTGGCGGTTACCGGTGGCAAAATTTGGCAAGCAGCCCTACACTCGTAATATTTTAATAAGACTAAACAGTTCGTGAGTGTGTCGGTTATTTGTATGTACCCCTACCTGTAGTGATTCATTGGTGTTTTATAAACTGTGTTTTCATATTCTATTAAAACTTTTGGGGGGTTGAAGCGAGAAGCGTACGTTTGTGTCCTTAATTTGTACGAGGCCGAACGTGTACGTAGAGATCCACCTGTATCGCTTTGCCGGTGTTGGGGTGGTTTATCCTGGGCAAACGTTTATTTGTTGCACACAGAGTGCTGGGGGCTCCAACTACAATGTTTTACATATATGTAAACTGAAATCTCATATTATCAAAATAACCTTTTGTGCAGCAGAAAAAAGGAAGGGTTCAGGCAAGCCCACCCACACGCAAACCCCACTGGAGTTTCTATGTTATATGAACGGGGAAACTGCAGAATCAAAACACTTTCTCCTAAATAGAAAAGCGTATAGCGCCTGCTTCCAAATGACTTCTTTCGGTGCTACTTCGGTCAACCCTGAATTATATAAAGTTGATTATGTTGTTTTCAACCGAAGGACAAATCTGTCACAAGACAGTATCATTTTACCACCACACAACAAATATTCTATTTCTTGCAAGTATATTTTCTAGGAAATGAAGAAAGAGAAATTGCTCAACGATGCACAAATATCAGTGGATTGAGACGAAAAATAATCCAATTTATTCAAAGGACCTTTCACAATTACAATGAAATGATTCACACATGCAAAACAGCACTAGACCGAACGATTACAGATGACTAAGGACAACACACACCCATGCCCGAGGGAGGACTTAAACCTCCGCAAGGAGGAACCGCCCAGTCCATAGTATGATGCCTTAGAGTACGCACGGCGACAGAGTTATAATTGGAACCAATGAGACATCACCTGGAGAACGCGAACGTCGATTTAGATAAACGAAGTCCCGATTGTGATTATGGACAGTGTATACACAAGCCGTGGCATAATTGTACAACAGAATAGAAGAACCACAATCTGTTGCAGAGCCTCACGAATCATATGATGCCTTCCAATATCCATTAATATTTCTTCACGGACAGGACATATACCGTTTTAATGTAGAACGAACAAATCAAAACTGAGACAGGTCTGGAAAACGACAAAAAAGTCTCTTCCAATGACTTCTATGCTTAGCGTTTAAGGGTGAAAGACTGTGAAACCATACAATTGTTTATTCCAACAAATCGTAGTAGATTTTTATGCAAAAGAAAATAACTCGGCGTCAGCCCATATTTCTGCAGGAGCACACCATGTCATTCTCAAGGAAGTACTGCAGCAAGGAAGCAATGTGCAACGACTAGTGATGGTCTGCGGATGTGATTAACAGGCGAGTAAATCGAAGGCTGGCCGGAGGAAACGGACGTGCGATGGAATATCGTTGGCCAGAGGGAGTTTCACACCGGTACTACCGCAGAGGCAAAGCAAATAAGGCTGTTGTTTTGAACGTGCAGGATCATGTTCAAATGTTTGTATAGTCTATGGGACTTAACTATGGAGCCATCAGTCCCTAAACTTACAAACTACTTATGAACTACTTACGAACTAGGACGGCACAAATATCCATGCCCGAGGGGGGATTCGAACCCCCGACCGTAGTGGCCGTGCAGACCGTGACTGGAGCGCCTCAGTCCCCGTGGCCACAGCGGCCGGCGCAGGATCATGTACTTTTCCTATTTTTGTATTCCAAATAGAAGCAAGTATTTTGAAGTTCATTAACGTGCGCATAATTTTGTTGTTGTTGCTAGTTTTTATTCTTGATCGTAAAATTACTCGTTTCCAGATATGTCAAAACGAAGATTGGATATGTGGCAGTTCTTTGTGACAAGTGATGACCGATTCCAAAAGGCTTCATGTAAGTTGTGTAGACTACTGTACGTCACAGATGGAGGAACATGTAATCTTCACGACCTTTTAAAAAGATTTCATAAGGGTTCCTACATTAATTTAGGGCAATACAAAATGTAAGTGGTACAGTGTGGAAAGGAATAGACGACGCCTTGGCACATTTAATTATTTCCACAATGCAACCATTCGTAATTGTGGCAGACAAGCAGAAGTAGCTGCAATGCTTTCCTTCAAAATTTTGCAATAGAACGAGCACAAGAAACAATGATACAACAGAATAACTAAATAACTGAAGCCACTTCGTTCTTTACTGTATATATACATTGTTTTGAATGATTGTTGTGGACATATTATTCGGCAACGTAACAGATGGTCTAAACCAACTTGGAATGTGGTATTTTCGGTTTTAATGTTGTGATGTTATGTACAGCCGCTTTTCCCCACTTACGCGGTCGTCACATTAATCTGTGTTCACTATCTTCAATTCGATTTTACAAAACAAGTGACAAATTTATATGAAGACAGAAGAGCACTGTATTTACATTAACAGATTCGAGAATTTTTGACTGCAGGCTACTAAAACAACCGTTGATAAAAAGTATATGCCATTTTGAATAAAACTCCATAAAAGTGTTACCTCAAATAATAATAACAATAAAAACTTTCGTAGTAGAAGCATGAAAGAAAAATAAATTTTGAACAATTACTGAGAATTAAAATATTTACAGTAATGAGGAATCGAAAACAGGACTTTCTCCAAGCCACTTGAAAAGTCTATGGCGCACCGAACATGAAGTGAGCTAATTATTTGTATGTCATCAATATTACAAGGTCATCGTGAAACTTTTAGCCGGCCGCGGTGGCCGCGGGGACTGAGGCGCTTCAGTCAAGGTCTGCACGGCCACTACGGTCGGGGCTTCGAATCCCCCCTCGGGCATGGATGTTTGTGCCGTCCTAGTTCGTAACTAGTTCATAAGTAGTTTGTAAGTTTAGGGACTGATGACCCCGTAGTTAAGTCCCATAGACTATACAAACATTTGAACATTTTTTTGAAACTTTTATCACTAATTTTACCGTTGCACAACTTGTATTATAAAAAAATAATATTAGAAAACTTCAATCGTGGTTTATGTTCATAGAATTCATGCCCGGAAACAGCATGGTTTCGTCCTAGGCAAAAGCCACTGCCAAATCAAACAAATATGAGAAGATTCAAATGTTCAAATGTTTGTAGAACTTCTGGGACTTAACTACGGTGTCATCAGTCCCTAAACTTACAAACTACCTGTGAACTCGCTAATACTAAGGACGGCCCGAGGGGGCATTAGAACCACCGACAGGAGTGGCCGTGCAGAACGTGACTGGCGCATTGCAGACCGCTCGGCCACCGCGGCCGGCTATGAGAAGATTCATCTCCAAAATGGCGTCTGCTCGATTCGACGAATCCAAACGGAGGTAGCTTCATGCTCCGAATGAAATGGCGCGAAATATCTGCCTCCAAAACAACCGCACCGTTTCCAGCACTAGCAACGACGTTTAAAATCTCAGTGGTCAATGACAACAGAAAGACAACACACATCGAGCAAACAAACACACAACGCCGACACACTACCAAAGATGAAAACTAACAACAAAATCGATAATAAACATCAGTTTTAAGCGTGTGAGGTTGCATTAGCTTTGTTCCTCTGTTTTTCACAAGTGAAAGAGCAGGATTCCATGCAGAATTTAAACAAAAACCTCCATCCCTGTTCAACAAGTTATCCGCTAGTTTTATATTAATCGCTTCCTTGATAACACAACTCCATTAGCTGGAAGTGCATGCCAAAATTTCCTTTTTGTTGTATTCCATCGGGTGATCTGTGTCCAAGAAGTGTTCAGCAACAGCAGACTTGTTAAGTTGCAAACGTGTGTGACGTTTATGCTCAAAACATTGGTCTAATTGTTTGACCAATATACGACATGCCACAGCTGCATGGGATACGGCAGACACCGGCGTTGCGCAAACTCAAATCATCCTTAACGGACCTTAACAGCGACTTAACTTTAGAAGGACGTCGAAACACATTTCACTTCATATTTACGTAAAATACGGCAAAAGGTGTTAGAAATGCTGCCAGCGTATGGTAGAAAGGCCATTCTCGTGGATGCCACGTCTCTGCTATTATCACTAGGTAGTTTCATATTTTGTTGGTGGCACAATGCTCTTTTAATTTGCCCTCCACTATAATCATTGTGGCGAATAGTGACCTCCAGAGGGGACAAATAGGTAGGAAAACGTTCCAGATCTGAGATGAACGTGAGCCCTGTGCACTAAGGTAGGTAGAACCCCTTCACCCTGAGCTAGATAGTGACCACTATCAGCCTGCAGGTACAAATTGTGTGAGTTGGGTTCCTGTAAACAGCATGTCCCAACTTACCATCTACCTTCCTCCAAACCAACTCATCAAGGAAGGAAAGGCAACCATTCTTTACTTCCACCCGTACCTCACCTCTTTGTTTCCAAACTTCACAGAAGTTTTCCTGTAATCTTGCAGGACTAACACTCCTGGAAGAAAGGATATGTTGGAGACATGGTTCATCTTCTAATTTACTGTTTTGCTTTTAATAATGCGTAAAGACGAACTGTATAATACTGTGGTATCAATCTTATAGACTGTTGCATCTCTCACGGTCAACTGCACATCTCTTGCTCTAGAGTAGGAAATCCAAAAAAGTTGTATATATATCCTCCTGATACTAAAATGAAAAGTGTTGTTTATAGAGATGTATTGCAGTAAAATATTAAAATATATTGTCAACATTTTACCTCTGATATTGTAATGTTTATCCTTTTATTCCAGTTACAACAAAACCTTACATCAAGTCCTGAAGCGAAGCCGGGTACTACAGCTAGTTATTTTATAAAGGCGTTAGTTTCATGTATTAAGCAAATGATGTTCTCCATAGAACGGTATTAGTATAAAATTCTATATTGTTTTGGGTATATAATTTCACTGACTATTTTGTTTTCAGCGTGATTCAGAAAGGCGTTTACAAGTATACAACTGCTGGAGGAGCCCAGTGGTAAGACTTCGATTCCTAGATAGAACTTCTTAAAGAAAGTGAAATAATTCTGTTCCGTTACAAACTTTAGTATTGATTCTGTTTCACGTATGTGTGCATTTGTTGTGTTCCGTTATTTTTAGAGTTTATCTTTTATGACGGTGATTGTTTCTTTTGCTGCGAAACTTATGTACAATATATTTATATGATGTCAAAATGTACAAGGTTTGCTGTTAGTGGCATGTTTATATCTTTCATCTGTTATATCATTTCTTTGGTGTTTTGTAAGTTTCAGATGTTTGTGAAAGTGTGCAATTTTCGTAGTACTGTACGTATGTCTGCCTCAGTAAATGTGAAGCTGGTCTACATTTAAGTACACTTGACAGCAAAAAAAGTGGATCACCCCTGAATTCCCAAGTGGAGACCGCACCTGACGCTATGCAACCACCATAGCACAGCTGCGTCGCAGGTCGTCCAATCATTCCACAGTATAGTTGTTACCTACCCACAAGAGGTACTAAGTAAGTCTCCTATTTCTCCTTATGGCATTCAGACAAGGTACAAACCAATAGTTTCGTACAACAAATATTAGAATAAACGTCATTAGAGATGAGACAGTAACACTTGTAAATTAAATTTAGTTGCAATAAGTGAAAAGTCATCACACTTGTTTAATGACATGATATGGTTTTGTTCGTGATCTGAATCTCAACGCACTGTTAAGCAAACAACAGTTGTTTGCGATTACAGGTCACGCACTTTTTCGTGGCCCCTCTCTGATCGGTGGAAGTCGACTGAGTTCGTGTGTCTACGGAATGTTTATGCTCTCTATTAACCTTACCTCGTAACAGCATTGTACACCGTAGACCTCGTCAATGTATTGTTGGTTTGTGCTTGGTATTGATTATTGTCTTTGTTGTTGTTTAGGTCTTCAGTCCGGAGACTGGTTTGATGCAGCTCT
Source organism: Locusta migratoria (assembly GCA_026315105.1). NCBI lineage: Eukaryota > Metazoa > Arthropoda > Insecta > Orthoptera > Acrididae > Locusta > Locusta migratoria. Next base: position 461,599,837 of record CM048755.1, read on the forward strand.
CCACCCTACTCTATCCTGAGCAAGCCTTTTCATCTCCTCATAAGAACGGCAACCAACATCCACTTGAATCTGCTTACTATACGCGTCTCTTGGTCTCCCTCTGCGATTTTTACCCCGCACACTTCCCTCCAATGCTAAATTTACGATTCCTCGATGTCTAAGAATGTGTCCTACCAAGCGATCCCTTCTTTTGGTCAGGGTATGCCAAAAATTCTTTTCTCACCAATTCTGTTCAGTACCTCTTCATTAGTTATGCGATCTACCCACCTAATCTTCAGCATTCTTCTGTAGCACCACATTTCAAAAGCCTCTATTCTCTTCCTGTCCGCACTGCTTATGGTCCATGTTTCACTCCCGTACAAGGCAACACTCCATACAAATGCCTTCAGAAAAGACTTCCTTACACTTAAATTAATATTCGATGTTAGCAAATTTCTCTTTTTCAAAAATGCTTTTCTTCCCATTGCCATTCTGCATTTTATATCCTCTGTACAGCGACCATCGCATGTTATTTTACTACCCAAGTAACAAAACTCATCTACCACCTTCATTGTTTCGTCACCTAATCGAATTCCTTCAGCATCGCCTGATTTTCGAAGACCGCATTCCATTATTTTTGTTTTGCTCTTGTTAATGTTCATTTTATACGCTCTCTTCAACACACTGTCCATTCCATTCAACTGCTCTTCCAGGTCCTTTGCTGTCTCTGACAGAATTACAATGTCATCAGCAAAACGCAATGTTTCTATTTCTTCCCCCCTGAACTTTAATCCCTATTCCAAATATTTCCTTGCTTTCCTTCACCGCCTGCTCGATGTACAAATTGAATAACACCGGAGAAAGACTGCAACCCTGTCTTACTCCCTTCCCAACTGATGCTTCCCTTTCATGCCCTTCGAGTCTAATAACTGCGGTCTGGCTTTTGTACAAGTTGTAAATAACTCTTCTTTCGCTGTATTTTACCCCTGCTGACTTCAGAATTTGAAAGAGTGTATTCCAGTCAACATTATCAAATGCTTTCTCCAAATCTACAAAAGCTAAAAATGTAGGTTTGCCTTTCCTTAATCTATCTTCTAAGATAAGACGTAAAGTGAGTATTGCCTCCCGGGTTCCTACGTTCCTCCTGAACCCAAACTGATCTTCCCCAAGGTGAGCTTCTACCAGCTTTTCCATTCACCTGTAGATAATTCGTGTTAAAATTTTGCAACCATGACTTATGAAACTGATGGTTCTGTAATTTTCACACCTGTCTGCTCCCAATTTCTTTGGAATGGGGATTATTACATTTTTCTTAAAGTCTGAGGGTATTTCACCTGTCTCATACATCTTACAGACCAGGTGAAACAATTTTGTCATGGCTGGCTCTCCCAGAGACTTTAGTAGCTCTGAGGGTATGTCATCTACTCCTGGGGCCTTGTTCTGACCTAGGTCTTTCAGGGCTCTGTCAAATTCATCTCTCAGTATAGAATCTCCTATTTCATCTTGATCAACTTCCTCTTCCCTTCCTACAGAATCGTCTCTAAGTTCATTTCCTTTGTAGAGCTGCTCTATGTACTCTTTCCACCTTTCAGCTTTCCCTTCTTTGCTGAGAACTGGTTTCCCATCTGAGTTATTGATATTCGTGGAGTTTCTTTTCTTGTCCCCAAATGTCTCTTTTATTTTCCTGTAGACGGTATCTACTTTTCCCCTTCTTATACATTCTTCTACAGATTTGCATTTGGCTTCTAGCCACTCCTGCTTAGCCATTTTGCACTTCCTGACAATCTCATTTCTTATCGTCTGTACTCCATTTTGCCTGTTTCATTTACTGCATTCTTATATTTTCTCCTTTCATCAATTAAATTTAGTATTTCCTGTGATATCCAAAGATTTTTTGTAGGTCTTACCTTTCTACCTATTTTGTCCTCTGCTACTTTCACTATTTCATCTCTCAATGCTACCCATTCCTCTTCTACTGTTTTATTTCCCCCTGTTTCTGTCAATTTATGCCTAAATCTCCCTCTGAAATTCTCCAGAACTTCACGTTCCTTCAATTTATCTAGGTCCCATCTCCTTATTTTCCTACCTTTCTGCAGTTTTTTCAGTTTCAGCCTACAGTTCATGACTAACAAGTTATGGTCAGAGTCTATATCTGCCCCTGGGTATGCCTTACAGTTTATAACCTGGTTCCGGAATCTATGTCTTACCATTATAAAATCTATCTGGTATCTTCCGGTGTCTCCTGGTCTCTTCCACGTATACAACCTTCTTTTATGATTCTTAAACCACGTGTTTGCTATAACTAAATCATGTTCCGCGCAAAATTCTACCAGGCGGCTTCCTCTTTCATTCCTTTCGCCCAGACCATATTCACCTACTATCTTCCCTTCCCTTCCTTGTCCTACTACCGAATTCCAGTCTCCCATAACAATTAAGTTTTCCTCTCCCTTAATTGTCTGAATAATTTCCTTTAGCTCCTCATATATTTCTTCTATCTCCTCATCATCGGCAGAGCTAGTTGACATATAAACCTGTACTACTGTTGTCGGTGTTGGCTTCGTATCTATCTTGACAATGATAATGCGATCACTGTGCTGCTCATAGTAGTTTACCCGCATTCCTATTTTCTTATTCATTATCAGTCCTACTCCTGTGATACCCGCAACTGATTTTGTACTTATAATCCTGTACTCACCTGACCAGAAATCCTGTTCATCCTGCCACCGAACTTCACTAATCCCCACTAATCTAACTTCAACCTATCCACTTCCCTTTTTAAATTTTCTAATTTTCCTACTCGATTAAGGGATCTAGCATTCCACGCTCCGATCCGTAGAATGCCAGTATTGTCTTTCCTGATGACAACATCCTCCTGAGTAGTCCCCGCCCGGAGATCCGAATGGGGGACTATTTTACCTCCGGAATATTTTACCCAAGAGGATGCCATCATTATATTTTCATACAGTAGAGCTGCATGTCCTCGGGAAGAGTAACGGCTGTAGTTTCCCCTTGCTTTCAGCCGTTCGCAGTAGCTGTGTCGCAAAGCCACATTAGCTGATGTTACAAGGCCAGCTCAGTCAATCATCCAGACTGTTGCCCTTGTAACTACTGAAAAGGCTGCTGCCCCTCTTCAGGAACCACACGTTTGTCTGGCCTCTCCACGGATAACCCTCCGCTGTAGTTGCACCTACGGTACGGCTATTGCATCGTTGAGGCACGCAAGCCACCCCACCTCAGCAATGTCTGTGGTTCATGGGGGTGGATTATTGTCTTACACTTTGTTATTTGCTAAAATAAGTCCACATACCCCGACGACTTCTTTTATAAGAAAGAAGGCTGACCTTGGAAGTGGTGTGAAGAATGTCAATTCTGATTTTTATTCAGTTACGACAATAAAAAGAGGCAGAGAGCGTCGTTACACCCGCTTAATAAGTCCCTTTCAAATATTAACATTTCGTAGATATGCGTTCCACTTTTCTATTACTCAAACATTAATGTGATACTTAATTTCGTATTCTATCTGTAACGCCTTAACCCCTTACATGTTATTTCTTTTAAAACCTGTAATCTATACGCCGTAAACTTCTGGCACTGGGGGAAAGAGGCGGGGCTTGTTCTAACAGCCAGTCCGCTATGAGCTGAATGCAAGCTTCAGCTCCCAACATTCTCCGCTCAGGGGCCACGTTTAAGTGCGCGTGATCTCTAGGCATAAATAGACGTAAAACGCTGACGTCTTCATTAGTTTCTTAGACCGATGTCTGAACCCAAAAATAAATGATAATCTTAGCACTGCACCAGGAGTTGCATGAAGCTCCTATTGTTGCTGAGAGGTAACCGCTGAAGATACGTAATATAGTGCAATTCACAGATGTCATACATCATAAAGTTGTGGAATAGAATGCAGTGAATTGATGATTTGTTTACTAAGCACAATCAGATGTCACATATCAAATATGTTCACAAATATCGTTATACTGGTACCTGACGAAACAATTTTTCCCCGGCAGGGACTCGAACCCAGCACCATTTGCTATTGTATAATAGGAAGGAATACTGATGATATATTTATTGTTTCTTCCGGGCACTCCAACCCTGCACATACCGTCACTCTTGACCTGACACCATCACACAGGTCATCTATCACATTGTTGTTCACCAGTAGTTAGGATCACACCGTTCGTAGAGACGTGGGCGGGGTTTAATTTAATAGCGCATGGACATGTGCAATTTTGATTTGAAAAAAGGCAGAGTCCTGCGTTCTTTATTGGAGTTACTGGAGGTGTAGATGGTATTTTTGTGGTCGTTAAAAACTGTTACCCCCAGCGGGAATCGGACCCATACCTTAGCTATTACAAGGTAACCTCATCCCGGCCTCCAGCGAGTTACAGATGCGTTGGCATAAAGTTTTGTCATAATGGAGTGCTCATTAGACAGTACGACCAGTCAAAGAGCTCAGAGGTGTCTGGCTAGGTCAGACATTCTTGGCCGCACGGGATGGCCACGTAGTGTGAGGCGCCTTATCGCGGATTTTTCATGATATTATACTACGTTTTAGTATGCTACATTACGATTTGGTATGGCATTCTGTAATAAGCTTATTTAACTATGAGCTCATTGTAATAAAGATTGTTGGGTAGCTGTTGCCACGATAACTTAAATATTAGGCATTTTTATAGTTATAAGGGACGTGGATTATGTGTTAAAAAATTTGAAATTCGGAAAGTAACTTCGTTTTGACATTTATTCACCATGTTCAGGAACACAAACAGACTTCGATGAAGGAGGTTTCTGTGATTTACTAGTATGGTCAGTGACAAGATATTCTCTGGCAGCCACGGTGGAGTAGCCGAGCGGTCTAAAGCGTCTCACTGGGGAGCGCGCGGTTGCTCGCCGTGGAGGTTCGAGTCCTCCCTGGGGCATGGGTGTGTGTGTGTTTGTCCTTAGGATAGTTTAACTTAGTTTAAGTAGTTTGTAAGCTACGGACTGATGACCACGCAGTTTCGTCCGATAGAATTAATTCTGTTCTGTTCGTTCAAATGTTCGTAGAACTTATGGGACTTAACTACGGGGTCATCAGTCCCTAAGCTTACAAACTACTTACGAACTAGCTAAGACTAAGGACGGCACAAATATCCATGCCCAAGGGGGGATTCGAACCCCCGACCGTAGTGCGATAGAATTACAAACATTTTAACTGGCAAGCGTGTCGAGCAATTTTTTTTCAAGGTGTGGTTGCCTTCAATTGTCATAATGAGGATACAAAACAGCAATGTGGATTCTGACACAACGTCGCATCGAAAATGCGATTACATGCGAAGCATAATATCCAACTGGGAAGGATGGGGGAGAACTTAAGTCTCTGCCATTTCAAAGCTAGGATACTGGTATTTGTCGGAATAGATGTCCATTTTAATGGCGACAATAATGCTTGCACGGTAAGGTTCAGTTGTCCATTATATCCACGTGCTTTTCGAGAGTCAACGACAGAAAAATAATGAAAGTGATTAAAAAATAAATCTGCCAAGCACAAGTTTGTGAAAAGAAGCACGGAGATGCAGATAAATATTTCAAGGGAGGGGTAGCAGGAGAGAGGGCGGGATCTAGAAATGAATAGGAGTGCAGAACTGGAAAATAAGAGTGAAATGCTTGCAAAGTACTCCTTACTTATATATCACAGTTTGTTTTAGGGCCGAGAGAAAAGGAACGAATGTTTTACAGAAAGAAGGATGGATTATCGGAGGTATAAAAGAACACTGCTTCATAGAGAGGACCCATGGACAGTAAAGAAAGCCGATATTAAAAAAGACAGTATTGTTTTAACAGCTTTTTGGGGGAATAGACCAAAAGGGCAACTGAGGTTATAATGTAAGGGAGGTGACAGAGAGAAAGAGAGAAAGGAGGAAAACTTAACAACGAATAAATACAAGACAAATCGTTTGCATATTTTGTTAAGGACGGAGGGTGTATTAATGGATGGAGGGGAGGAGAGAGGCGTATTTGAAATAACAAAAATTACTTTAACTGCGTCCATCTAAACTGATTACTCTGTATGCAAGGAGTCTAGGTATAAATGAATAAAAATAGGATATTGAGTGAAATGAGAAGCATTGAATTAATATTTGTGTCACGGGCGGGAATCGAACCCAGACCTCCATACTTTCTTTAATTCAATGCTATTCCTTTCACTTACTTTCTTTGACATACTGACGCGGAAAACTGTCTCTAGGTATATAAATTTATAATAAAATTGGATAATAAAGGAACTGTATATTTAAAAAAATCAATTTAAAGGCAGCTCAAAGGAACTCATATTTTATTTCTTCTATAGTCTCACTTAGGAGATTAAAAAAACAACAAAAAAACAAAAAAAACAAAAAAAAAAAGAACATTTTAAAGTACTAATAATTTATTCAGAATCCCTCATTATTTGTTTCTTTCATAATACATCTCAGCGTAGAATATATAACGCCGTCAGACCAGCTTCTCTTCAGTAAGAGCGACGACTCTATCTCGAGTTGATTGCTGGCAGTGAGACGGCCTGATTTGTATTTCGGCTTTCTGCTTTTACTATGATGTCAGGAAGTAAACATTCTGTATTTATGTCAGAGCCCCACAATGCGCTGTGCTGGGGGCTGTTGGGCATCACCTCGACCGCCAGCTTGCTGGCTTCCACCAAGCCTCGCCTTGGCACGATCAGTAGTTGACCGTCCAGCCCATAGCTCTAGAGCGACGGCTAATACAGGCACAGACCGCAAAAACAGGCTCAAACGTTTCTGCCAACCTACCCAAGTGTGTAGTATTAACTACCACAGCTAGAGCTATTTTGCTATGAAATGAGCAGCCACTTTATCTTTTGACATTACATTCAAATATTTAACGAAGTTAAAGAATAGAATCATGATAAACGCAGCTACCACATAATGTTTCACCTAGATAGCAATCATACGACACAGGAAACTATCTTTTCAGCGCTCTGCAATGGATTTAGACACAAGAAAATATGTATTCAACCTAGAAAACTACGTATGTTTTAAAATTAAACAATTCTGCTGGGAACAACACAAATATATATATGGAGTATATCATTCACGTTTTGTGCACTTATAAAGTGTTCTCATTGTCTCTGAAACAATAAGTGCTACGAAACAGAAATACCTTCTGCTGAGGCCCTTCATTTACACGATTGTTCTGTTATTCATAGTGAAGTGTTTCGTAATGGGTTCATAGGATCGCTTTAGTTTCTCGACTGTTCCACGCTTATACGACGATCGAGAAAAACAAGTGCCAGAAAGGATATATGCGAGTTGTAATTAGCATTATATTATTCTTAAAATTCAAATCAAATGTTCGAATGTGTGTGGTATGCTAAGTTCAACAGTCCCTAAACTTACACACTACTTAAACTAACTTATTCTAAGGACAACACATACATACCCATGCTCGAGGGAGGACTCGAACCACCTACGCGAGTAGCAGCCCGATCCATGACATGGCACCTTACAATTGTAACATACTTTGTACGGTAATGAGTACAAAAGCTCTTTGCATTTGTAGGAGAAAGTTGGTGATTGAAATCTCATAGAAGAAGCGTGGTACACTGAAAACTCTTTTGTTTTAATATTCTGCTTCCCCACCTCATCCCTCTGACGTCTCTCCAACGTAAGGAGTAAAAAAAACGGAAAACATCCGAGACCTTCTTCCCGCTAATTCACTATACCGCACAATCTGATATCTTTTTCCAACTTTTTCAGTGTCCAGTGTCCTCCCTCTATACCGTCAAGTAATAATCGCACATTGCTCTGCAATACTGCGGAAGAGGTGGAGCAATTGTAGGATTTATAGCCTCCTAGGGAGACGTTTTAATCTTCTAATGGTTGTGTCAATAACAGGCGCTTGTTTTACCTTCACCAAAACATGTATATCTCATAGTTAACGTTCTTTTGAATTGTACCCACCAGAAATTTTGTTAGGTGTATAATCCTTAAATTTGTTTTGTTTATCGATTTCTCAAGGACTGACGAAAATTTTCTGGTAATCATGTGGTGAACTATACGCATATTTATGTTTAGGGTCAATTGTCCAATTTTCATCGTGAAGATATAACTTCAATATCATTTTAAAATTGGCTCTGCTTTTCTGAGGTGCTTACTAGACAGCAGCATAATCTGCCACAAATATTTCTCAATTCGATATTGCAGTTTGTATCTCTGTCAGAGAGTGGGTAAAATGTTACTCTCGCTCCAATTGGTAACTGAGAGCTACTGCCTCTTAATCCTTAAAGAGCGTCGACATTTTCATGAAGGAAGCGAACAGCTGCAGCATGAATCGCCTCCTCAATGCCCTTGTGAAGGCCGATGCAGATAATTCAGAAAGTATGAATCGAGAATAGTTGTAGTTGCTACGTGAAATTCATCACCCTTGTCTGTAATCATATATGTGATAAGTAAATGTCACCCCGAAGTTTAATTTTCAGATATTTTAATTGGAATACCACCAATAAGTGAATCTTGAAAGGTTCTTCTATATACATATAAGTCTCGTGACTGTTCTTTCGAAAGAACAGACACCACATAAGTATACATAATTAAGGAGAAGACGAGAACAACTCCAGCCTTCAGCGCAAATGCACACTATGCCTGAACTCTCGAGGTAATCGGCAAAGTGCCACGAGCAGTGAGTGCAAATTGGAAACGGCAACTACTTGAGCAATGTGAGGAAGTTTGAGTCTTGTGGGTGACGAGGGGGGAGAGGAGTGGTAGCCCGCACACCTGCGATGATCGTTGTTTTCCCGCTCGTGCAGTGGTTACCGTAACTGCTCAGATAGCAGTAGGAACTGGACCCGAATTCCGGCTGGGCACAACTGTTCAACTTCAAATGTTCAAATGTTTGTTAAGTTTATGGGACTTAACTACGGGGTCATCAATCCCTAAACTTACAAACTACTTACGAACTACCTTATACTAAAGACAGCACAAATATCCATGCCCGAGGGGGGATTCGAACCCCCGACCGTAGTGGCCGTGCAGACCGTGACTGGAGCGCCTCAGTCCCCGCGGCCACCGCGGCCGGCTGTTCAACTTCCCCAATGCGTGCACTCAGTGGCCACAAGCAGCTTGTGTCGGATTATTTCTTTTAATCTAGATTCTTCTCTGTCATTCCAGGAAGCAGTACAACTCTCACCAGTCGTACCAGGAAGATCATTTGTCTACAGGCAATGTCTTTCTAGAGTGGTCCAACACCTTAGGAGAACATCTTGTGCACACATTATGCATGGCTTAATTACTTCTCCTACGACGTGAGGTCGAGCATTGATGTATTTCTAGTGGGGGAGACGAATGGAATGTTGCAAAATTATATAGAGAAAATAAAAGTAATCCACTGAATTACAGATTCATTGTATTGATATCGACATGTAGCAGGACATTTGAATAAATACTTTTTCCAGCATTATGAAATATCTAGAAAAATTAACATCAAACCTGCAAAGGTTTCTAAATCTTCACTCTTGTGAGACGTTGGCGATACGATATTTTCATACTGAGTACTCTCAGACTAATTTCATATTTATAGAGTGCCAAAACGATATTTGGTATCTTCAACGCCGCAGTGGAGTGGCCAAACGCATTGAGGTTATATGCTCCGATGCGCGAGACCGCTCCTCGTCGGGGGTTCTAATCCCCTCCTCGGGCATGGATGTTTGTGTCGTCTTTAGTATAAGGTAGTTCATAAGCAGTTTATAAGTTTAGGGACTGATGATCCCGCAGTTAAGTCCCTTAAGCTTAACAAAAAAAAAAAAAAAAAAAAAAAAAAAAAAAAAAAAAAAAAAACTATCTTCAGCCATAATCAACTTCGAACCATATCGCTTTCCTAAGTTGTGCGACTGGACTCATGGTGTCCTATCTGCAAGGTAATAGTTTGCAGTAACAGACGAGGAGTCATCTAGTGAAAAGGACGTGGCGAGTGTAATTCTTCCAGCAAAGTGACGTAGACTTCTCCTGATTCGAATATATATTCGAAATATTTAATGAGCAATCAGAATATTGCTCTTAGATTTGAGGCATTTAATTCTGTCCACTACTAAACTCAGAAAATCAAAGTCAGTTGCGAAATCAATTTGAATTTGTATTTTCACGGCGCAAATGGCGACAATTGCCCTTAAGCCAACATGCATTTGGGTCTGAACATAGGTACTCAGAGTTTCGTCAGCATTCTAGATATCGATAAGCAATACAAATTTGGTTACACATATAAAAAAATTCCTGGGGGTGCAATTAAAAACAATGTTAACTGTGAATAACACATGTTTTGGCGGAGGTGAAACAAACGGTCTGTTATTGACACTACCATTAGGAGATTTACACATCTCCTAAGGAGACTGCCAATCCTACAATTGTTCCTCCTCTAATGCAGTACTGCTGAGTAGTGTGCGATTATTCCCTAATGGAATAGAGTTAGGACGTCGAGAAAGTTGAAAGAATAAATTATAACTCACAAAAAAAATGTTCAAATGTTTGTTAAGCTTATGGGACTTAACTACGGAGTCATCAGTCCCTAAACTTACAAAATACTTATGAACTACTTACGAACTAGGACGGCACAAATATCCATGCCCGAGGGGGGATTCGAACCCCCGACCGTAGCGGCCGTGCAGACCGTGACTGGAGCGCCTCAGTCCCCTCGGCCACCGCGGCCGGCTATAACTCACACATACGCTATTTGTCACTTGTATTTATTATTATTATTATTATTAGTAGTAGTAGTAGTAGTAGTATTTCGAGCTTAGTATAAGCATGGAACAGTCGAGAAACTGAAGCGATTATATGAACCCATTATGAAACACTTCACTGTGAATAACAGAACAATCGTGTAAACGAAGAGCCCCAACAGAAGGTAATTTCCGTTGTTTAGCACTTATTGTTTACAGACACATTGAAAACACTTTATAAGTACACAAAACGTGAATGATATACTACATGTATACATTTGTGTTGTTGCAACCAGAATTATTTAATTTTACAACATGCTTACATTTCTAAGATAACTACATATTTCATTACCTCTAGATGTAATGCAGAGCGCTGAAAATAGAGAATAATTTTCTGTTTATATTATTGCTATGTGAAATATTATGTGGTACTATGTTTATAATGATTATATTCTTTCACTTCGTTAAATATTTGAATGAAGTTCAAAAGATAACGTGGCTGCTCATTTTATAGCAAAATAGCCATAGGTGTAGTAGTTTATAATACACGTTATAGCAGGTTTGCAGAAACTTTTCATACTTCAAGGGTTGAGTCTCGCTGTATTAGCCGTGACTTGCGAGCTACGGGCAGGCCGGTCAACCACAGCTGGTGCCGCGGCGAGGCTTGGCGGAAACCAGCCAGCTGGCGGTCGTGGTGGAGGGCAACAGCCCCCAGCACGGCACAAAGCGGGGCTCTGACGTAAATACAGAATGTTTACTTCCTGGCTTCATAGTGAGAGCGGAAAGCAGAAATACAAATCATGCTGTTTCACTGGGAGCAATCAACTCGAGATAGAGTCGTCGCTTTTACTGAAGAGAAGCTGGTCCGATAGCGTTATAGATTATATGCTGAGATGCATAACGGAAGAAACAAATAATGAGGGATTCTGAATAAATTATTAGTCCTTCAATTTTTTTAAATCTCATCTCTATTTTAATATTTCGTAAGTGAGAGATTGTGGAAGATCTCTTGGCAACAGAAATAAAATATGTGTTTCTTTTTCCTTTAAGCTGCCTTTAAATTGAAGTTTTTGTTTAATATACAGTTTCTTTATTATCCTATTGTTATTATAAATTTATATACCTAGTGACAGTTTTCCGTGTCAACGTGTCTAAGACATTTAGTGAAGGGAAAAGTATTGAACTAAAGTAAGTAAGGAAGTCTGGGTTCGATTCTCGCCCATGGCACAATTTTTATTTCAACAGTTTTCCGTATCAATATGTCAAAGATATTGAGTGAAGGGAGAAGCATTGAATTAAAGTAAGTATGGAGTTCTGGGTTCGATTCCTCAATGCTTTTCCTTTCACTCAATATCCTATTTTTATTACATTTGTACCCAGCCTCCATGCAAACAGAGTAATCCGTTTGGATGGACGCTGTCAAAGTAATTTTTGTTATTTCAGATACGTCTCTCTCCTCCCCTCCATCCATTAATACACCCTCTGTCCTTCACAGAATACGCAGACGGTATTGCATTTATTAATAGTTAATTTTTCTTCTGTTTTCTCTCTCCACTCGCTGTCGCCGCTCTTGCATCATAACCTCAGTTACCCTTCTTGTCGGTTCCCTCACAACACAGTGATAAAATCTATTGGTTTCCGTTGACAGCATGCACTCTCTTTTAATTTATGGTTTCGTTACTGTATATCAGTCCTCTCTATGAGACCGTGTCCTTTCACACCCCCTTACCTATAATAAATTCTTCGTTCTGTGAAATACAGACCCCTGGTGTTTCAATTGACCTCTGCTTTCGTCCCGACAGACTATATCGTTACACATGGTGTATATTTCCCGTTTTAGAAACCGTTTTATAATGCCTAAACGACGCTCCTTGCTACTTTTAAGATTACTTATTATGGTAAAAGCTATGATACATTCTTGAGCGCCGCGCAGGTTAGCTGCGCGGTTTAAGGCATCATGTCTTGAATTGGGCTTCTGCTCGCGTCGGTGGCTCGAGTATTTCCTCGGTCTTGGGTGTCTGTGTTGTCCTTATGTTAAGATAGTTTAAGTAGTGTGCAGACTGATAACGTTAGCAGTTACGTCCAATAAGATTTCACACACTTTTTCATACAAATTTGAGCGAAACGAGACTCTAGTTAATTAAGCATACAGTAACGTGTCATACAAAATCACCTCAGAGCATGCTAAACCGTAGTATATTATCATACGCAATGCTACATAATTCTACATACTGTATATAACTTTTTAGTTATAGTCCTAATGGACAAATCACCTGAGGTAATTAGTCCCTACCTAGCCTTACATGCTACTTTAATTAATTTACGCTAAGGAATACACACACACAGACACACAACTACACATGCCCGAGGAAGGAGTCGAACCTCTGGCTGGAGCGACCGCAACTCCGCGACAAGACGCCTCAGACCGCGAGGCCAAGAAATTACTGTTACGTAGACAGATACCACCGAACTATTTTACTTCTCGTACCATGTGTTCTGCACTCCTTTTTGACGAAAAATATTATACTACCACATCTGAAAATCGGTAGCTGATCAGGCTGATGCCATCTTGTAATGGCTAAGATATGGTTTGATTCCTGCTGGGGTAACAGTTTTTAACAATCGCAAACATCCCCCTCTCCACCTCCAATAGCGGCAAGTAAGGAATTTAGGACTGTGGCGTCTTTCAAATCACATTACACATGTCCATTCGCTACTGACTAGAACAAAGTTGGATTAGTGTTCGTTGTTTCCTCAAAATGCCAAACCCCTCCAGGTCTCTACAAACGGCGCGATCCTGATTACTAGTAAACGAGATTGGGAGAGTTGTTACTTAGTCATCTGAGGTCAACGCTGACGATAGGCGCGGGGTTGGATTCCCAGGCAGCACAACGTTATTTATTGCGCTACTTCAAAATGTTTGTAAATGTTTGTAAATCTATCGGACTCAACTGTTTGGTTATTAGTCCGTTGTTTAAAAACTACTTAAAATAAGGTAAACTAACCTAAGGACAACACAAACACCCATGCCCGTAGGGGAGACTCGAACCTCCGACGGCGAACAGCCGCGCGCACCGCAGCACGGCGCTCCAGTGCGCACGGTTAATCCGCCGCGGCTTGCGCTACTTCTAACCGCACATATGCACATCCCGCTAATGGTGAGAACAGTAACTATTTCATCTCTTATAAATAGCGAATATAGATGGGGTCGAGTCCCACCCTTGAAGGAAGTCAATTGTATCGTCATTTCAAGCTCATATTAGCGCTATCTGTGAAGTTATTTAATATCTGACGTGTGATCGTGCTTCGTTAACGATTCATATAGGTACTGCGTTCTATTCCACAATTTTATGACGTTTGACACCTGTGAGATGCACTGTATTATATACCTTTAGCGGTTACCTCTCAGAAAAAATTTGAACTTCATGCCATTCCTGGTGCAACGCTAAAGTTAACCGGGATCGGACATTGGCCTTGTAAACCGATACCAATGAAAACGTCAATGTCTTACGTCTCTTCATGCCTAATCTAGTCTCGATCAGAAACGCAAGCTTTTTGTGGTCAAAGTGCGTTCGAATTGAGAGCACGAACAAAAACTCATTGTGTCATTGAATGAGTTTGATAAGGTACCAGATTTGTCACTTATTGTAATTAAATTGAATTTACGTTGCTCTCTCGACTCTAATAACTTGTATTCTAATGTTTTTTGTATGACGGTATTGAATTACATGTGGACCGACTGCCATAAGGAGCAAGGTTCTCTACTGCTTCTTTGGTACCCATTGTGAATAGTCGAACGACTGTACTCTACATGGGTTTTGAATGTGGAGTACCCGCAACACAGCTACGTTAGTTGGGTTGCATTCAGCAGTGATCCACTTTTTTTTTGCTGTCAAGTGTACATTACTGATTTAATTTGGCAGTTTCTTTATGTATCTCTGAAAAACCGCTTAGGTTGAATTCTTTGGAATTCTGAGATTGAAAATTTGTGATCATAAATGTGAGGAGTCTTAAAGTTTTCTGTATGTTTCTTTGAAATCTCGTGGTGTTGTTATTGATTAATTTAATGGTACTTCTGTCCTCTACAATGAGGTAACAGATGTCATTTTTAACAGAAAATACTTTTTCCAATATCATTGTCCGAAACTTTGCTCCCTACACTACACTACATAGCGGTTAAACTAGACTCAGCGTAACGTTTTACGGTCTATTGAATATACTAATCGTAGATCAGTTGTTAACTGACATGTAATTATAACAAATCGCATGAAAACAATGATTTTAATAGATCTTAAATGTGTCGTTGCCTTCATAGGAAAATACTTTAACAATAATAGGAAAAGTCTTTAGTAGAACATATGAAAATATAAGAAAATTGTTTACTCACCAATAAGCGGTTTCCAGTCATTTTATTACAACAAATACTGCCTATAACGACTGGTTTTCGAGAGACCTATTTTACTCCGCTGGTCTGTCTTTTATTCAATGGCATATATTCTTATAACCAACGTTATAAATACTAAATCCACCATGTATATGCATCTACCGTCAGCCAATATGGTACCTCTATCTCTTGAACTGAAATGAGCCCGGAAACCGGATAGCTAGCGTGGGCAAACCTTGTTGGCCATGATAGCCGCGTGTTAACGTTGAGAATATCTGCCATGCTTGATATTGGCGTGCACGCTCGGAATGCCTCTCCAACGTGTGGCTTGCACGCTATGACGTCAGTAACTCTGAACGCTGGGCCTAGCCGTTCAGATACACGGTCCCTGTGCTGATGGCTCAAGACAACTGACGTGCGCGCCCAACACGAAATACAGAGCAGACACTGTTCGTGATTGGGAAGGGCATTACAGTAACTGGAAACGGCTGTCTAGCACTCACACGGTGTTTGATTCGGCGCGGTAGCGGACAGGCTGACTTGCCTGCATAAACGCCAAGGCGCGCAAGATGGCCGAGCTGAATTAATCAAACGATTGTCAGGGAACTATTCGCTACAAAAATTTTATTCTCACACATGTCTTCGCTGCGTTCTTCAGCTTCATCATCCATAGAGCTAATCGGTTAGTTCGTCATAATTATTGTGCTATGTAAGCATTATGTATATTGCCGAAAAACTATTTATAACTTTGGAACTGAGATATAGGGGTAGGTATGAATTTGCTTTTGGCACATATTACGACTTACGTTGCTGAAGATGCACTGTAGCTAAAGTATTCGATTATTCTTTGATATTGGAAGGATGAAGCTACCTATAACCTCGAGATTTTGTCCATAAAATAGTCTACTGCACCCCGATCTAGGGATGGGAAAAACCGACCGGTTGAAACCGATACCGGTATTTTAGTTTTGAATAACCGGTTTTTTGCGGTATTTATTTGGTGTAGGTTGTAACCGGTTTATTTTAGTTATTGTCAAGAACCGGGTAAAAAAACCAGTACGACTACTTCCTGTAGTAGTGGTTCAAAATGTGTTTTTTGTAAATAATTTTAAAAAATTAAAACTAGTAGACCCTAATATTTAGGGCTATTCCTAAAATTTCCACTGCTGTGAAATATTAGGTCATCGCCGTAACTAAGGAAAGCGATCAGTGATAATGTAAGAACAATCCCGGCAGTCAGAAACGCGCAACAAACGCGTGGCATAAGAACTTAAGAACTGGTGCAGCTATTGAGGCATCGAGGCATCTGCTGCCGTGTGGCGTGGCCTATTAGACGACGCGCGTGCCCCGGCAGTGTACGGGACTTGCCTCCGTCTGGTCATGCGGCAGTTCCTTGCTGTCGTCGCCAGACATCGTTTGTGTCTTAAATGGCACCACCCCGAGTGTGGAAGTACTTCACGAAGTACGGTAGCAGTGAGGTGCAATGCTCCATTTGCTTTAAAAAGCTGAAAACGGGTGGAGGTACTACAAACATGCTATGTCATTTAAGGAGAAAGCATCCAAAATGTTCCCTGGAAGAGAAGGTAAATTCGATTCATATACCTGTTATGTAAGTGATGTACTGTAAGCTTGGAATACTAACTTTTAATGTGTTATCGTACTGTTATGCTAACAACTTTTATTAATGTGATTCCTTGAAAGCGAGGGGCTTTTTTGATAACCAATATAGGTTTAGGTAACATTGATCATGTGGTGCCTCGCGAGGTGGCCGTGCGGTCTGAGGCTCCATGTCACGGACTGCGCGGCTGCTTCAGTCGGAGGTTCGAGTCCTCCCTTCTCCCTCGGTCATGGATGTATATGTTGACCTTAGCGTAAGTTTGTTTAAGTAGTTTGTAAGTCTAGGGACCGATGACCTAAGCATTCAGGTCTCATAAGAACTCACACCCATTTGAACATTCTTTGCTCATGTGGTACAGAGCTTTCCTAGTTCAATTTACGTAAATTTACACTGACATCAATCATACTGTTATTCGAAACTGTGACTTTATTGTTCGAAATACTTCTGCAGCACTGATTGAAGTTTATTTACTGACTGTAACTTATATATGTTGTGTGTATAACGAGATATTTGTATGCGCTGGCTCTCAAGTCCAACTTACGGAGTGGTTGGCTCAATATTTACAACTGCCGGATGGAAATACTAGGCCGGTAAATCTGTATGCTTCGTATATCGTCTTCTACAGACTCCTGGCTAGGCTTACACACACTCAAGAAGGCGTAGTATTGGAAGAGGATCTTGCAAAATATGGAAAGACTAGTGGTTTGTCGTATGACGTAAATTTAGCTATATTTTAACTAATTTTCGTAAGTTTCGGTTTCGGCCGTATCTAGAAGATTACGGTTTCGCAAAATATGTTTCGTTCGAACTTTACTGGAAATAATAGCAATAAAAAACGAAAACTGGTTATTTAAGAAACCGGTTATTTTGAGAAATTTTACGGTGCGGTTAAACTGGAGATGAAAAGAACCGGTGTAACCGTAAACCGGTTGTTTCAGCGATAACCGCCATCCCTACCCCGATCCCGCGCTTCAGAAAAAAGTCGGAATGAAATTTTCATAACATCGTTTATATCTCGTAAATGCTTATAGATACCGAAACAAGATTTAAGCAAATGGAAACACGCAAAGAGAAGAACATGTTGCCATATTATTAATATCCAAACCTTCCAAAGAGGCTTGGGGGTGGGAAGAGTAGGTCTGGTAGGTAACATATATTCTGTAGTTCTGTAAAAACTTCTAGGGAATCCTACACCCTAGTATATTTTTAATAATGAAAGTTGTTGTTTAAAACCGGAGGTAATATCTCTATTTATATTGTAACTGAGAATCGTGAAAAAATTTCCAGAATCCTCTTGTAGTATCACAGCTCGTTACTTAACGTAGTAGACCATTTAGCCTTCACTGGTACCCGACTATAGGGCCATCGCTTGTCCACGTCGAGCACACTACACTGCACGCGGCCCCTCAGTTCTAATAGCTCGCGAGCACAGTAAAACAAAATTTTTCAAATGTTTGTAAAAATGCTATGGTCATCATTTTCTAGTCGAGCAACCGCGTGCTCTGCAGCAATGCGCTTTACAACGCTCGACCGCGCCACCGCAGCACGAACTCTTTGCTTAACAGAATTGTTGGCAGATATGGCCATCGCATCCGCTGATATGGATCCTTAGTCTTTGTCCTGATACCACAGCAGTTACAGTTGTGACAGTTCTAAATCTAAGAACTTTGCCCTGTTAGGTAAATTCGACTACGTCAAGTGCCTCAAGAGTCCACGAACTACATCGAGAAGAGATACGTATCAAACTAAGAATTGTTTCTCGTGTAACTCATAAATGCAACTGTTACAGAAGGAAGTATCTTCACCGCCATGTAGCAGCCACCACGTCTTTCTTTCTCGGACGTATCTATTGTGTATACGCCCTGTGAAACTTTTAGGCTGAGCCGCCCCGAGACCTACACAAAATTGGCGAAGCGGTGTAGCAGACTCCACTATTTTCTGTACGTAGTAGTTCTGGTAGATTACAGCTCGACCCATACCCTCGAGTGACTGTATGTGTGCATTAATTTCACCCTGCTTTGCTTCTAATATATGTACAATGGCAACTCCTCTGATGCAGACTACTCTTCCTGAAATTTTGACTTCGCAGAGCCAACAACTACAGCAGCTACTTCAAGCAGTTACCGGCCTGGTCAACGCGCAACAGCTCCAGGCTACCACGGCGACGCTGCCGCCCACGCAGCCACACATCGTACCGTCTACGTGTGCGGCCCCACCGTTTCAGCCGTTCAGCCCGTAAGTTGAACGATGGAAGGAGTGGACAACTCATTTGGAGGCTCACCTCAGCGCATACCAAATAACAAGTATAGCGAGGCTGCACTTTTTCTTAGCAAACATGTGGGTGGCAGCCTGCTGTGTACTCAAAGAACTCTTTCCCGCAGCAGCGCCGGGAGAAGAAAGCATACGATCAAAGGTATATTGTCGAAATACTATGCTGATAGTGGTAACAAGATTTCTATTCTTTCACACTAAGCGCAAGCCTAACCAAACTAATCGTGAATGTCTTGCAGAACTTCAAGGCCTCACCCGTGACAGACAATTTTATTAATCATATTGACTTGCATGCGCAGACTATGATAAAGGACATTATTGCACAGAATGTTACAACTCTCGCATACGCAAGCAAATTTTGAAATTGAATAGATACCCTGAATAGAGATCTAACTTACAAAAAGTGGTTTTCGTCTAACTTACAAAAAGTGGTTTTCGTCTAAAGTGAAAAAGGTTTATTGTCATTTCAAAGTATTATGTTACATTAAACATACATAGTTGACCATCTTAAATATATTAAAAACGCACATGAATCAAAGTGTAAGAAATATAACTTTATATTCAGAAATAGAAGCAATTGAAAGGAAGTTTCACTGGAAAAACAGTCTAACCCATGAGAATGGAACAATGATCCAACCTATAAATTACAATATGTGTTACATTAAAGAAGAAAAACCTATTTACTAGGGGTGATACAGTTTTAAACGGAAATCAGGACCTTTTTCTTTGACATTTATCGACGAAAAAAAGTTTATGGACATCCTTTTCACTCTGCGTCTTTGAAGTTTTCAGAAAATTCGCGATACTGAACTGGTATGATATTGCACGTATCTACTAAATCAAATTTATTTGCGTTTTGAACAGGTAAATCTTCCATGTACAGTCGGTGACAGAATTCGCGAGACCCCTCGCCTGATCGCTATACACAACCGCAAAGTTCTGCTGCTTGGTGGGAAGTATATACAGCTAGGCAACACGATCGTACATACTGTCGATTACCCATCTGACACGAAATCTGAGATGGAAAATGTTATCTTCCAGTATCGCAGCCAGTTGTGACAACACGCGTGGTTTCTATGTGACGTGAAGGCGACTTCGAAAACTGATTTTAGAAACTGCTTTGCGTATTAGCCATAGCGTTTTAGGCTGTTTGCGACCGACAAATTCCTTTCCACATTTCTTTTCTTATAGTTTCAATGAACAAAGACAGCAATTAGAATTGAGACGCTGCAGTCCGTGAATATTTTCGGACGTTACTGACACATTAAAATGGAAAAATTGCATGCATATCATAGAATTAAGTCAATTACATGATTGGACTTTGTTATGAAGCTAAGTGTTAGATCATGGTGCACCATGTTCCGGGTATCGCTGACGGTTTCCGCCCACCGCCTCGGTTGCGCTATAAAGACGACAACCGTTTGGCGCCGCAGATCACTGATGGTATTTCCGAGAGTGAAGGTATCGTCTCATTTCCACTGGTTTTCTTTCGGTTGATGTTGCAACTAAGATATCAGCACAAATTAAACAAACATAAGACAGCTGTTCTCCTCAGATGTTTGGTACTTTTCCATACTCCTTGTCTTATTGAAATGCCTAATATTAAGCGTTCGACAACATATTGGGCTATTATAATACCAGATACAATTATGTGAAATGAATGTGCAGAGAAGCAAACAAATGATAAAGTTATTTATCTCGCCAAATGGCCAACTACTGATCAACGAGCGACAGTTCCATTACTGACTCTTTCGCATTTTTCTTCTATTTTGAAATATGGCTCATTATGTTTTTCACGTAACAATAACAAACACACATGATAATTGCCGCGGTGGAGTAGCCGAGCGATCTAAAGCGCCTCACTGCGGAGCGCGCGGTTGCTCGCCGTGGAAGTTCGAGTCCTCCCTGGGGCATGGGTGCGTGTGTTTGTCCTTAGGTTAGTAAGCTACGGACTGATGACCACGCAGTTTGGTCCGATAGATTTACAGACATTTGAACATTTGAACACATGATAATTGAGTAACAATATGTATCGCAATCACTATGAGGAAATTATTATTCCGTAACCATGAAAATATATTGATAATACTACATTAAACATGTGCAACAGAGAATTGTGTTGCATCAAATGAATTTCTTTAAACTATCGTATCCAACACATATTGAATTTTTATTCCGTTTCTTTCAATAACGACGCAAAAGCTACGTTTTTCGTGCAAGCAACATTAGGAATATTAAATCGCTGTGACATTCAAATCCGAAGTCGTTTAATATAATCCTGTTTCAATCCAGACAGTAGTACGACAAGAAGAATTCCGAATACTGGCGAGCTCGGTGTTCGCCACTTGGCTTCCCCAGAGGTTAAAGAGATCTTTTGGTGTGAGTTGGTCACTGGCGCGTATCGAAGACGATATGTTTCGCATACTAATCAAAAATATAAACCCGCCAATCCACCCGCACCTAGTAATACATCATGCAGGAAGTAGACGTCTGAACAATCACCTTAGAATAAAGTCGGTCATCTATTCAAAGAAGCAGGTATTAATTTGATAATGCAAACAGCAAAAACAAGTAGATTGAATAATTTGTAAAATCGCTAACCCCAGAGTCGACTTTTGGTGATTCTCCATCGCAGAAATTAGAGGAGTGAAAGATTCTAAAGCTAATTCCTTGGTTTTAGAAGCCGCAGCCGTTTATTCTGTAGTAGGACAGCATTACACACCGGTGGGTTTCAGTAACTGTGCAGAATACAAAACCACGGTTTTTCGTCAAAAGCGTGCGTAGTTTCCTGCCACTTATGAATAGGTAGTAGAGCTATGTTCCTGCAGAGATTCGATAAACGGCTATGCTGTAGTATGTGTAGGTGGCGCCGGCATAAATGCGCAGATTCGTAACACGAGCTCCTAGGATCGATCTGACATCCGCAGCGCTTTTATTTTTAATTATTCACTCATTTTCACGAGTTTCAATCCGTATTTTTCACATACGCAACTTTTCTGCTCAGTAACATCTTTGGTAGCGAATATAGTATCAAAAAGTTTTAACTCTTCATTCAGCCAGTTGATATGATAACAAAGAGAAGTTTTGAATGAATGAACGAAATAGACAGTCTATTTGCGTCAGATGTTCTGAGCAGTTTGACACTGCCACCAGAAAAATGCAACAGATCTTGTGAGTCATAGCGTAAGTTTTTCCACAGACAGATAATAAACGTTGGTTTCAGGGCACATATCGTATGGATTTATAAATATCAAACAATATAGTAGTCACAATTTATTAGCTGAAATAAGTGCATACTGGAAAACGTTGCCTTTATGTGGGTTCAAAACGTGTCAAGCAAGAGTGTAATAGCTACAACGACAATCTCCGAATGCGATTGTCTTGACAAAGGCTAATAATATCCCCTTATACGTTTGCGTGTTGAAAGTCTCAACACTAGGGGTCGCTGGATGGGTCTCACCTACTTGGCCCAATCTGTGCGAGAAGAAACACGAATATGAACCTTTTAAATTCCTACAATATCTCCCCTGCGTAGGCCATAGGAAAAGAGAAAACTCACGCCAAATGATCCAGCTACAGATAGGTGCAGTATCAGCTAATATTGAGGCTCACCATTGCTGATGACGGTGTTTTCGGTGTTGCGAAGTAGCTAAACGATTAGTTTCGAATGAACCAGCATGGGTTTGAATCCCGTCCCTTCCAAAATACTTTTCTTATATGAACCCTTGTAGTTTTAATTATCAATTATAATAATTTCAGTGCATAGTATATGTATTTGGTTTCGTTATAACTAATTTAATTAATTAATATATCTTATTTCATCATGTAATTTTCATAATTCGATGAAGTATTAAATGAAAATAATATTTCAAAAATTGTAGCACGTATTTATATGCCGAAGTTATATTACATTCCTTAGGGTGTTCATCGTCAAAGAAAATCTCCACACGATGCAGACTTTACCAAAGTATTTTAAGCGAGAAATTTTATCCGAAATATGCTTCGGTGCAAAGCATACTTTATTCAAGTTTTTAAGTAAATAACTTTTCACTGTTGATTTTTGTGCATACCAAGGGTATGGGTGGGAATTGTAGCACTGAACTGATGCTGTAGGATTGAATGTGTTTTAATTGAGACACCTCTTGACATCAACGTTCGTGGCACACTGAAACGTTTAAGTAAATTTAAATTTCATAAATAAAAGGTTTACATTGCGAGGGGTAATACGAAATGAACAAAAATGTAAGGAGTACCGGGGAATCGAACCTTGACTTCCAACTTTGCACTCCAAGCACTTGGCCACTACGCTTTTTTTTTTTTTTTTTTTTTTTTTTTTTTTTTTTTTTTTTTTTTTTGCTCTGTGGGTAGTTCTTGTCCTTGCGGACGCTGATCATGTTTGTTCGTTTTTGTTCGAAGAGTTCTTGGCTCAGCTTTTTTATTACAGAGAGCGTTCAGCCCTCTGACCAGGCGCGCTGAGCCACGGCGCCCGGCTACGCTAGGCACACTCCTCAAGACTGGAAGTTAATAAGCAGCTTATACAACACCTATTTGTCTGTGAGAAATTTTCGCCACCGTATTCGCTTCCCCTTTAGCCAACTCGGTCGGGATAATTTGGGAATTTGAAAGGTTTGTCAACTTCCTTCTCGCAGGGTTTGAACAAAATCTTTTTAAACCATCCCGCAATCTAATCTGTCAGTCATAAACATTCTACAGTATAAACTGAAAGACAGAATCGTTGAGGAAAT
Source organism: Locusta migratoria (assembly GCA_026315105.1). NCBI lineage: Eukaryota > Metazoa > Arthropoda > Insecta > Orthoptera > Acrididae > Locusta > Locusta migratoria. Next base: position 461,623,539 of record CM048755.1, read on the forward strand.
GTCTGTCCCCTCCTCCCCAATCCTTGAGGGTTAAAATTCTAGGAGTAGGAACATCCTCATCCATGATCCACGGACTGAGACGCGATATTTTTGTGAAATTCAGTGTCCTGTTACAGCGACAGTCGTAAAAATTGTGGGAATAAAGTTTATGAAGTAGTTGCTGTTAATATTTATAAAGAAACTTTACGCTGTAGCTACGAATGCCTGATCTACGAAACAGCAACGAATCTAAATCATTAATACGAACATGTTTCTGACGGCATTTTGACTCGTGAGTGTTCTATGTTCAAAGGCACATGCGGTAACTTGAGAGTAATTTTGAGAAAAATTTGTAACAAAAAGTGAGGGAGACGTATATCGACCACGCTACTAAACACCGACATGCAAGGTCTTGGTATTCTGGGATGTTCATTCTACTATCAATCGCTGTTTTATGTCCTCTGACTTTATTAAAAGCAGTACGGTTTTTTTAATAAATGAAACATGTCAAGTTACCAAAAAAAGGTGGTATTATTTTCGTCACCCTGATTTCTTTAATGAAGTTTCATATTAACAACATACCTAACGCAAGAATCATTTATGAAACGTCTGAGACCAACTGAATAACAGTTGGTAAGATTGAGCTGTAGTAGATTGTCGTGTAAGGAAGTTTGTTTACACGCGCTAGCCGTGCTGTGAAGTGCCCCGTTTACTTCCGTTCAAACCTCTGGCCGGCCACAAGCACTGACTGGAGGACGAGACATTCGCTGCGATTGAGCAGAGGCATGCATCGCCTCTTCTCGACTGCCCACTGATGTGTCTGAACCTGTCTTTTCTTAAATGGACGGTTTGCATTATGATGCCTGGTTATCCTGATACCGATCTCCTAATGGATTCTAGTCCTAGGTTATATTATTGTGCACTGAATTAAAATTTTTTTATTATTGGATGGTTTCAGATAGCCCACCTGTTAGTTTCCAATTCTTACAGTATTAAGCAATAAGTCTATAATAACTTCTTTATATTTCAACATTAACGTGTCGTGACGCTGAAAAGAAGGTGAGTATGGTCTATTAAAATTGTATTCTGTTGAATGTGAAACACATTAACCTCGAAGCAATTATCAAATTATATCTTAATAATGACATGGCCACGGAGGAATGGCCGAGCGCATTGAGGCGCTACGCTACGATGTGCGAGGCCGTTCCCCCTCGGGGGCTCGAATCGCCCCCTTGGGCATGGATGTTTGTACCGTCTGCAGTATAAGGTTGTTCATAACAAAAATGTGAACTTTTTTTTATGGCATGGCAGTTACGTATTGATTTGAACGTCTAGTCTGTTTGTTGGTTTTGAGGAGTTTTTAATGTTTTTAATACCATTTCGATAGTCTTAGCTGCAAGCAAAGAACTAAGCTTCGAGAAATCTAATGGTGAAACAAAGTACGCTGTTGTATGAACAAAAAATACAAAAGTTTCGAACCTCTGTTATAGTCTCTGTATCTGTTAGCTGGTTCAGAAGTGAGTTTTATACACAGCTTCAAGACGAATTTGAAAGTAATGTATAAAATGCATTACTCCACGACCCAAGTTATTGGCGCTTACCTTGTATACTATCTATATACCGGATATATTACTACTATATATCGTACAAAGAGCTTTGCAACCTACTTCGAGAAACCTACTGGAAACCCCTGACCTGAATAAAAAGACATGTCGTTTATGGCTGCATACCATCAACAATAGTTATGATAAAGGGTTTCATTGTGTTTTTTTTTTATTTGGCCTTCATCGCCCTTCCAGACAAACCTGCTCCTTCCACACCGCTTTTTTATACTTGCTTCGTCTTCTGTACTATAATTGTTCACAATATGTTATTCATTCCCTAAATTAATGTTTAAAAGTAATACTGTTCTCCCTCATTGAAAAAAAGTACACAATATTACAATGACGTAACGCTGACTGGTGAAGCACGACATTCACTGTCGAGTCGCCACCAGGTTTCTCATGTGATTCAGTACTCTTGGAATATTTTGAAACAAAATCCGCTTCGACTGCAATTAACTTTATTTAAAAAAGCACTACCGGTTTCGCGTCTGTAGACACATCACCAGGTGCTACAACACCTTAGAAAAACATATCTGCCATTTAGCCTTCCCCAGTGTTCACGTTAAATTTAAAACAATCGAAAGCTTAACTTCACGTCCTCAATAAAAAGTATAGTCCTAGTTTTTAAAAATATACGGGGGTGGAGGGCAGGTGAACCCGTGCCATGTGTAAGCGGTGTTGGCGCGAAACCGACCGAGGCAATACTCTTGGAACCAGTTACTTGAATGTCCATGTTACGTGATTAGAGTTGTGGGTTCACTGCCCGACGGCCTTCGAGCCGTCTTTGAGGCTGAAGGCGGATATACAGGATGTTGAACAGTATTAGTAGAGTTTGTTGGCCGGCGCAGTGGCCGAGCGGTTTGCGGGACGCCAGTCAGGGTCTGCACTGCCCCGCATCTGCCTCAAGTTGCACGCTATGGCTGTAGCGCCCATATCGTGTTAGGTCGAACGTATGACCGCATATGCGGTGAAGTGATTGAAGAAACGCCGTCTTCGCGAGTCGTAATTAATTATATTGGTATGGTGTCTGTTACTTCGGATGTGCCCGAAATAACAGACACCATACCAATATAACATGAAACGAGAATACCCAATAGGCTTCGAATCGTTGCGGAAGCAGTATTAGCAGAAGACGTTCATTTATTTATAATGGTTTAGTATGTAACAGTATAAGAGTTCTACTCATAGGACCAACTGTTTGTCTAACATTGGCAAAAAGAAACAAAAGAGTCAAACTGTTTGAGAAACACCGAGGTTCAATAGAATAGAAAAGAAATTCACCTACGAAATGAAATCATTTTTAGTATATTTCTTTTAAAGCGGATGTAGGATGTTTTAACGTTCTAATCTATGATTTCATTGTAATATTGTGTACTTTTTTGAATGAGGGAGAACAGTATTACTTTTAAACATTAATTTAGGGAATGAATAACATATTGTGAACAATTATAGTACAGAAGACGAAGCAAGTATAAAAAAGCGGTGTGGAAGGAGCAGGTTTGTCTGGAAGGGCGATGAAGGCCAAATAAAAAAAAAAAAAAAAACACAATGAAACCCTTTATCATAACTATTGTTGATGGTATGCAGCCATAAACGACATGTCTTTTTATTCAGGGCAGAGGTTTCCAGTAGGTTTCTCGAAGTAGGTTGCAAAGCTCTTTGTACGATATATAGTAGTAATATTTCCGGTATATAGATAGTATACAAGGTAAGCGCCAATAACTTGGGTCGTGGAGTAATGGATTTTATACATTACTTTCAAATTCGTCTTGAAGCTGTGTATAAAACTCACTTCTGAACCAGCTAACAGATACAGAGACTATAACAGAGGTTCGAAACTTTTGTATTTTTTGTTCATACAACAGCGTACTTTGTTTCACCATTAGATTTCTCGAAGCTTAGTTCTTTGCTTGCAGCTAAGACTATCGAAATGGTATTAAAAACATTAAAAACTCCTCAAAACCAACAAACAGACTAGACGTTCAAATCAATACGTAACTGCCATGCCATAAAAAAAAGTTTACATTTTTGTTATGAACAACCTTATACTGCAGACGGTACAAACATCCATGCCCAAGGGGGCGATTCGAGCCCCCGAGGGGGAACGGCCTCGCACATCGTAGCGTAGCGCCTCAATGCGCTCGGCCATTCCTCCGTGGCCATGTCATTATTAAGATATAATTTGATAATTGCTTCGAGGTTAATGTGTTTCACATTCAACAGAATACAATTTTAATAGACCATACTCACCTTCTTTTCAGCGTCACGACACGTTAATGTTGAAATATAAAGAAGTTATTATAGACTTATTGCTTAATACTGTAAGAATTGCCGCTAAATATGGAAACTAACAGGCGGGCTATCTGAAACCATACAATAATAAAAAATTTTAATTCAGTGCACAATAATATAACCTAGGACTAGAATCCATTAGGAGATCACACATTCAATCCTACAGCATCAGTTCAGTGCTACAATTCCCACCCATGCACAAAAATCAACAGTGAAAAGTTATTTACTTAAAAACTTGAATAAAGTATGCTTTGCACCGAAGCATATTTCGGATAAAATTTCTCGCTTAAAATACTTTGGTAAAGTCTGCATCGTGTGGAGATTTTCTTTGACGATGAACACCCTAAGGAATGTAATATAACTTCGGCATATAAATACGTGCTACAATTTTTGAAATATTATTTTCATTTAATACTTCATCGAATTATGAAAATTACATGATGAAATAAGATATATTAATTAATTAAATTAGTTATAACGAAACCAAATACATATACTATGCACTGAAATTATTATAATTGATAATTAAAACTACAAGGGTTCATATAAGAAAAGTATTTTGGAAGGGACGGGATTCAAACCCATGCTGGTTCATTCGAAACTAATCGTTTAGCTACTTCGCAACACCGAAAACACCGTCATCAGCAATGGTGAGCCTCAATATTAGCTGATACTGCACCTATCTGTAGCTGGATCATTTGGCGTGAGTTTTCTCTTTTCCTATGGCCTACGCAGGGGAGATATTGTAGGAATTTAAAAGGTTCATATTCGTGTTTCTTCTCGCACAGATTGGGCCAAGTAGGTGAAACCCATCCAGCGACCCCTAGTGTTGAGACTTTCAACACGCAAACGTATAAGGGGATATTATTAGCCTTTGTCAAGACAATCGCATTCGGAGATTGTCGTTGTAGCTATTACACTCTTGCTTGACACGTTTTGAACCCACATAAAGGCAACGTTTTCCAGTATGCACTTATTTCAGCTAATAAATTGTGACTACTATATTGTTTGATATTTATAAATCCATACGATATGTGCCCTGAAACCAACGTTTATTATCTGTCTGTGGAAAAACTTACGCTATGACTCACAAGATCTGTTGCATTTTTCTGGTGGCAGTGTCAAACTGCTCAGAACATCTGACGCAAATAGACTGTCTATTTCGTTCATTCATTCAAAACTTCTCTTTGTTATCATATCAACTGGCTGAATGAAGAGTTAAAACTTTTTGATACTATATTCGCTACCAAAGATGTTACTGAGCAGAAAAGTTGCGTATGTGAAAAATACGGATTGAAACTTGTGAAAATGAGTGAATAATTAAAAATAAAAGCGCTGCGGATGTCAGATCGATCCTAGGACCTCGTGTTACGCATCTGCGCATTTATGCCGGCGCCACCTACACATACTATAGCATAGCCGTTTATCGAATCTCTGCAGGAACATAGGTCAACTACCTATTCATAAATGGCAGGAAACTACGCACGCTTTTGACGAAAAACCGTGGTTTTGTATTCTGCACAGTAACTGAAACCCACCGGTGTGTAATGCTGTCCTACTACAGAATAAACGGCTGCGGCTTCTAAAACCAAGGAATTAGCTTTAGAATCTTTCACTCCTCTAATTTCTGCGATGGAGAATCACCAAAAGTCGACTCTGGGGTTTGCGATTTTACAAATTATTCAATCTACTTGTTTTTGCTGTTTGCATTATCAAATTAATGCCTGCTTCTTTGAATAGATGACCGACTTTATTCTAAGGTGATTGTTCAGACGTCTACTTCCTGCATGATGTATTACTAGGTGCGGGTGGATTGGCGGGTTTATATTTTTGATTAGTATGCGAAACATATCGTCTTCGATACGCGCCAGTGACCAACTCACACCAAAAGATCTCTTTAACCTCTGGGGAAGCCAAGTGGCGAACACCGAGCTCGCCAGTATTCGGAATTCTTCTTGTCGTGCTACTGTCTGGATTGAAACAGGATTATATTAAACGACTACGGATTTGAATGTCACAGCGATTTAATATTCCTAATGTTGCTTGCACGAAAAACGTAGCTTTTGCGTCGTTATTGAAAGAAACGGAATAAAAATTCAATATGTGTTGGATACGATAGTTTAAAGAAATTCATTTGATGCAACACAATTCTCTGTTGCACATGTTTAATGTAGTATTATCAATATATTTTCATGGTTACGGAATAATAATTGCCTCACAATGATTGCGATACATATTGTTACTCAATTATCATGTGTTCAACCAGTGGAAATGACACGATACCTTCACTCTCGAAAATACCATCACTGATCTGCGACGCCAAACGGTTGTCGTCTTTATAGCGCAACCGATGCGGAAACCGTCAGCGATACTCGGAACATGATGCACCATGATCTAACACTTAGCTTCATAACAAAGTTCATTCATTTAATTGAATTAATTCTATGATATGCAAGCAATTGTTACATTTGAATGTGTCAGTAACGTCCGAAAATATTCACGGACTGCAGCATCTCAATTCTAATTGCTGTCTTTGTTCATTGAAACTATAAGAAAAGAAATGTGGAAAGGAATTTGTCGGTCGCAAACAGCTTAAAACGCTATGGCTAATACGCAAAGCAGTTTCTAAAATCAGTTTTCGAAGTCGCCTTCACGTCACATAGAAACCACGCGTGTTGTCACAACTGGCTGCGATACTGGAAGATAACATTTTTCATCTCAGATTTCGTGTCAGATGGGTAATCGACAGTATGTACGATCGTGTTGCCTAGCTGTATATACGTCCCACCAAGCAGCAGAACTTTGCGGTTGTGTATAGCGATTAGGCGAGGGGTCTCGCGAATTCTGTCACCGACTGTACCATTGAGATAGAACGCTGGCAGTAGTTGTAGCTGTTTACTTCTGGTGTGGGACCGCATGTTCTCATGTGTTGTCCAAGGTTGTAGAATATTGTGACTGACGCGTGTTCTGATCCTGTTAGGTTCCTCCTCAGAAAACTGGATCCAATGACATGAAGTAATCTTAAATTTAGGCTCCCCTTTCAGAATACTTTCTATCACTGATATGTCAACAAAATTTGGTGTGTCCATGTAATATGCGGAAAATCCAACACCAGCATTAACTACAACTTCCAACAAGTGTTTACAGCGATACGCTGCAGATTTCTTCTTCTTTTCCTCTATCAGGACAAAGCCCCTATTGCAGTGAAGGAAGCTATGGCCGCTTACCAGGAACTTCTGACCAATGGTTGTGAAGTATTGTTTCCTTATGAGACAGTGATAAAGAGCTAGGCACCTCCAATTATTGTTCTGACCGACACAACGATCAGACCAAACTACCTTTTTTATTTTTTCGTCTTGTCTGAGTGGCTTAAAATGCAGTTCGACGTGTTTTGGAATACGTGACGTAGCTTCTGCAGAACCTCTTCTTGCTACTGACTCATTCCAGATAAAGAAAAAAGCACCATCAGTTCCCATATTATGGATACCCTGATTATAAGTACCGAGCTGTCTCTGATAAAACACAGACGAGTGATGAAGTGTGGGACAAAACAGTACTTGCTGCATGTCTGTGCACAACACAACAGAGTTTTTCTTTCCAGTGTCAATGTCATCATGTGGAGCACGGTATGCAACGACTGTCTTCATATGGTATTGTGTACTGTGTGTACTAATAATGTTCCGCTGTTCTTAATTATCAGCTGTTACAAGTAAAATATACAGTCCAACACAAACGGAATAAGATTCTGAGCGTGGTGCTCTGAACCGTAATTTAAAATCACTCCTGAATATATCTCTATATGTGCTATGTGAGCACTTAATGTCGTGATGGGTTTCCATAAAAAGATCTTATAGCTTTTCCACACAAAGCTCTGGACTCAAATACACTGATCTTAAATAATGACTTTCCTGTGCAGGCAAAGATTTAATGTGATCAGTTATAAGTTTCTTAGCATTATTGGCAACTGCATGGGGACGACTGAAATTGTCCCTCTCTTACCACAAATATCAAGATTCATTTTCATATTCTTCGGAAGTGTCTGCATTAGACGTGAAAAGATTGGGAATATGTCTAGTAACGTTTTCTTACATACATAATATGTTTTACCCTTGATGCATACCTCATATTTAAAAAGTGCATGTCTACTTGATATGTCTTCTGCAAACTTCCCTGCGTTTCGCCCCCCCAATGTCATAAAAAATGTTTGTAAATCTATCGGACCCAACTGCTAGTTAATTAGGCCGTAGCTTACAAACTACTTAAACTAAGGTAAACTAACAGAAGGAAAACACAAATATCCATGCTCGAGGAGGGACTCGAATCACCGGCCGCGGTGGCCGAGGTGATGCCGGGCGCCGTGGCTCAGCGCGCCCGGTCAGAGGGCTACACGCTCTCTGTAATAAAAAAGCTGAGCCAACAATCCATCGAACAAGAACGATCAGCGTCCGCAACAAAGAGAACTACCCATAGAAAAAGAAAAAAGAAAAAAAAGAAAAAGAAAAAAGGACAAAGAAAAGGTGACTGAGGCGCTCCAGTCACGGTCAGCACGGCCACTACGGTCGGAGGTTCGAATCCCCCCTCGGGCATGGATATTTGTGCCGTCCTAGTTCGTAAGTAGTTCATAAGTAGTTTGTACTGATGACCCGATAGTTATGTCCCATAAGCTTAACAAACATTTGAACTTTTTTTTTTTTTTTTTTTTTTTTTTTTTTTTTTTTTTTTTTTTTTTTTGGACTCGAATCCCCGGCGGCGAACGGCCGCGCGAATCGCAGCACGGTGCCCCATTACGCACGGCTAATCCGCCGCGGCCCCCAATATCATACATCCTAATAAAAACAAAGATTGTTCATCATAGGACAGCTTGTAGAATTTCTGAAACAACTTCCGTTTCATATCCCAAGAAATCTCTTTACACTGGTTGAGAAAGGAACAAACAGTAATTTGGAATAAATAAACAACAACGAAACTTTGTTATGTATCTAACGCAATACAGTATTAGACCTGCACTACGAGCAAGCAATGGACCATATGATTATTCGCCATCTAAATATCTGAAAAAATAATCTAGTTTCACATGCACCTACCCACATGGTGGTAGTGCATAATAAAATAGTTCCGCCTACGGTTTGTGGTGGAGATTCGTGATATTCCCTATGCTATGGATATATTAAATTTATGTATTTTTAGGAATTAAGTGTGGTCGTAAGTTCCTCCTTCAAACGACCTCGCTGCTCCGTGACAGACGGAGTGCGTCTCATAACATGCTGCACTTAGTTATCGTGATGGCATGCTCACATTATTGTTGGAACATCGATATGAATTCCTCCCCTCCTCCTCCCCTCTCCCCTCCCCCCAGCCAACAGCTAAAAGCGCAGACGGACTACCATGTACGGTTCTGCCTGTCTAAATTTCGGAGCCTAGCGCTTGCTATACTTTATTTAGTAAGCTCTTTAATTTTCGTCTATTTTATCCATTCTCTATTGTTCTCTCATAGTGACGGTTTCTTGCATCTCCTAAGACGGTAGCAGTTGTTTTTTTCAGTGTGTCTACCACCGGAATAGAAGACGTCATGCGCGGAAACCGCCGTGCAGTCTGGGAGCCGGCCGCGGTGGCCGAGGGGACTGAGGCGCGTCAGTCACGGTCTTCACGGCCACTACGGTCGGGGGTTCGAATCCCCCCTCGGGCATGGATATTTGTGCCGTCCTTGGTGTTAGCTAGTTCATAAGTAGTTTGTAAGTTTAGGGACTGATGACCCCGTAGTTAAGTCCCATAAGCTATACAAACCTTTTTTTTTTTTTTTTTTTTTTTTTTGCAGTCTGGGATGCGCTGCCGCGCATTGCGCGGCCGAACCAGCCGGAGGTTCGAGTCCTCCATCGGGCATGGATGTGTGTGTTGTCGTTAGTGTAAGTTAGTTTAAATAGGACCGATGATATTAACCGTTTGGTCCCTTACGTTTACAAACATTTACATATTTTGTAACGTCCTAGTACATTACGTTTCTAACTTTTGATTTGCTGTTAAGACCTGGTGCTGAATTTGAGTCGGAATTGTGTTCACTGCATTTTCTACGGACTCATTTCTCTTGCTCGAATCAGGATGTTTCTTTAATTCTTTGAATTTTTACGTGATTTGTATGAGTGGAGGGGAGGGGGAAAACTTGAAAGGGAAGTGGGTGGCCTGTAAAAACGATAACGCATGTGACCTATTTACGAGAAAATGTGACATGTAATAATGTTGGTCTTATGATAGACTGCATCTGGGATTGTCTACCAATGTAATCAATAAATTCCCCCTTTTCAAAATATTAAATACTAAACTATCTTTAAATGAGTGGGTGCCTGAAATGAAAGTTGGGTTAAGTTTAAACACAGACTCGTTTAGTACATACTTATGGCTGAGTGTATGAAAAATGAGACACTACACAATAAGAAGTGGTTTTCGTTACTCAGCGAATGGCAAAGCAGGGGTTGGGAATTTTAAATATCAGTTTCTTACTTAAAGCTTGCATAATAACTTTTCCTAATTCACGGTTGAAAGTTCTGAAGGCACTGTCTAACAAACACATGCAACTACACGCTGGGAGAGACGGGCCGTGAGTGAATGTCGTAGCAGCGATACTTTACCAGTGCAGACTGTCGTGAATTGAAGACTCTAGTTTCTGCGCCGTCTCTGCTGTGCACAAGTTAGTTATGACCACACTTGGTGGTGCTCGCCCAAGAAGTAAGCCAAACGTTACTGTGCTCTTTGGCTGTCAAAAATCAAATGTTTGTTAAGCTTATGGGACTTAACTACGGGGTCATCAGTCCCTAAACTTACAAACTACTTATGAACTACTTACGAACTAGGACGGCACAAATATCCATGCCCGAGGGGGGATTCGAACCCCCGACCGTAGTGGCCGTGCAGACCGTGACTGGAGCGCCTCAGTCCCCTCGGCCACCGCGGCCGGCCTTTGGCTGTCACACCAGGATTCAATACAATACTCGCGACTACACTCCGTTGCGGTCCGACCAGAAGGCATTTACAAGCTCGCGACCACAGTCGCACGCGGTCCCGCCAGAACTAAGTAAAATCTTTGCGACCGCATCTCGCGCTGGTCCGACGAGAAATCCCTTAAAATTTTAATTTCTGCCGGTCTGTAGATCCAAGATGACACCGCCCCCCACATTCCCTGTAGCCAATGATAGCGTATGGGCTGCAAGCGCCGACCAGTGAATCTCAGGAAAGTACTCGTAAGAGAAATGTGCGGAATAATACCGTCCGAAAGCTTATTTTGGCGAATGACGACTCTTCCTGCCAGCACAGCGTGCGAATTCAGCATGGTCCTAGTTCTCACGGAAACACTGCGATCGACCATCGCTGATGCTAAGAAAATTTCCCAATTCGCTCTGTTTTCGGGGGGAAGAACAAACGTGCTTTGGTGACAAAAACACATGTAGTAGCGCATTGCGAGGTCTCGCTTCGTTCTTGGTAGCGAACCTTCTCCGCCACAACCGTGCCAAACACCATGGGGTGGTCCCCCAGAACTGTGTTTTTTTTTTCCATAGCACATCCCGGTATCTATAGGCGTAGGACTTGCCCACGTCTTCCTAACGGTAGGTTCGTTCAAGTGGCCCAAACGCTGATGGTTTCTGATAGTTACTGACGATTTGGAAGGCCTCTACTGCGCATGCGCGCTTTTCGACAGTTTCCAACTCCGAAGCCAACTCGAACGCTTATTTCACATGTTTCGCAGTTTGGCCACCCATAGCGCTAGTTGGCAGCTTTGCTCTCTTCGGCATTCGTCCAAGATGTTTGTCTACCCGTACCCATTAACCAACATTAAACCATCCAGATAATTTGTTATATTCTTCATACTGCATTTTACATTGTAAATCATTTGAATGTGAAACAGTAAGCCACTGTATTTCTCACTAATATTTCCCCCATTTATAAATAATGTAGCAAATTCAACCTGACAAAACCAAATACAAAAATGAGGTAAATTAGGACAGTGGTGTGTGAAAGGAATTTTCGGTAACATACAACTTCATACGCATTCTGTCCCATTATTATGAGTTACAAAAAAATTTAAAAATGAAACATATACAAATTTATATACAAAAAATGCAGGTGTTGTGCAAGAATTATGATCTTACATGATTTTCCCAGAAGTTACATATTTAGTGTAGGAACGCCCGCATTGGCACTAATAGATTTCTATAATAACCACAAGGAGAAACAGACGGAAGCAGTAATTATCAGACGCTATTGTGGCATATATAAAGCTACGGTACATGTTGGTTATAAAAATCTATTAGTGCCATTGCCGGTTGTGAAGGAAATACTGCCCAACATATTATCCTCATGTGTCAATGACTTTATTAACAGATAGCACAGAAGTCTCAGCAGAACTATTTTGACTTCATTTTCAGGCGAATATATCACAATCCAAACTGTGAAAACATATGAATTCATCTTTAAATTCGTATGTTATGAAAATTTCCACAACTTTCATTTATAATCTGTATGGTTGTAATAAAAAGGGGATGTACTGTATTAGAAGGCCACATAAGTTGAAAGAATGCCTGTCTAATATACAAAACTCAGTTTATTACAGATATATAACACTATGTGAACAGAAGAAAAAACTATAAACTCTTCGCAAATGTGCAGGTTTGTCTTTTGGAGCAAGTTTGTTAAACGCTTTGAAGTCAGTCATAACGGTTTGACGAAACTCTGCTTAATTAAATAAACGATTTGAAACTATCAGCTCCGCCGCTCGAACATCTCATTGGTCAGTCAGATCTCGTCAGAAAGAGTCAGAAGAACCACTATAACGCCTCAAACTGTTTCTGATCGTTTGGAGCGCCACTCGAACCAACCTTGTGTTTCTGCCTGAGAACAAACGCCGACGGTGGGAAGGGGTTGGGGTGCCGTTGCAAAAGCGCCCGAAGCCGCCTTTCTGTTTGTCGAACGTGCACGCCTCTCCAAACGAGGCTCCCTTCACCGTTTCCACAAACTGAGTACCGTGCTGTCAGAACATCATACATGCACTAAGACCCACATCTTTAACCGGCAGATGACTTGGTGGATGAAACGAATTAAGAGTGTAATCGTGAGGGTACTTAAAAGTGAGTTACCTCTCACGCAGTTCGCGAGTGCTTAGTGTATCCGATACCGCTTTATTCTGATATTCCTGTTTCTCTAATGTTCCGTCAGCCTCTTATTTCGTGCGTCCTAACCTATCAGTTTATTAGAGGTCGCTTTGACCTGTGCTTTCTGTTTCTGTTGGAAAGCTGTGCTGTAAAACTACACTTATATTACTTCGTTAGCAGGTTGTTTCTGGAGTATAATCATTGCGGTGCAATGTCCACTCATTGCTATTGCCGCCTTGATGAGGTATATGCGGAACCGTACTCAGCATTCTCTGCAAGTATTGACCTCACGTCGTTTACCCAATAAATAACGGAACTTGTAAAGACTCGAACGTCCAGTGTTAGTTGTTGTGGGGGTGTTTTGATAAGGCAATGTAGGTACACTGTAACCAAAAAAAAATCTCACAAGTTTAGTAACACGTGTGAAATTTATTACAAATCAATGAATGCGTGTCGGCCGCAGTGGCCGAGTTGTCTGCGCCGCGCCAGTCACAGTCTGCCGCTACGGTCGGGGGTTCGAATCCCCCTCGTGCAGGGATGTTTGTGTCGTCTTTAGTATGAGGTAGTTCATAAGTAGTTTTTAAGTTTAGGGACTGATGACCCCGCAGTTAATTCCCTTCAGCTTAACAAACATTTGAACATTTTTGAATGAATGCGTAACTTTGGAGTTGTAGATGAACAACAGACGGATAATGCCCAAACTCCGGCGTGGGAACCCAAAGGTTTCTTTAGCAGTACGTTACAAAAAAACGTTCAAATGTTTGTAAATCTACCGGACCAAACTGCGTGGTCATCAGTCCGTAGCTTACAAAGTACTTAAACCTAGGTAAACTAACCTAAGCACAACACACACACCCATGCCCCAGTACGTGACAGTTTCTAGTTATTAATACAGAGACAATTCTTCAGACACTGTGAAGCACTCTGTCCTAAACCGTGGTACACTGTCTGCTGGACAGAAGCGCACTGATGGTCGTTACACAATCTATCTGACAGATAGTATACGCCGACTATACAAATAAGTACGCTTATGCTCATCAGGTTCGGGACATGTGGTGGTGTTCGTAATAAGCGGCCCCTCCCTGCGGAGGCTATGCAACTGTTCGATGGTGGTGTAGTTGTCTTCGTTGTCATCACAATACGCAAACCTACATTAATAACCATGTTCTGTGCATTCGGTACTATGACTACCTGCTTTTGCTCTCCATTTTTACCCAATAACATCTACATATATACCCCGCAATCCACCGTAAGGTGCGCGGCGGAGTGTACAGTTCCACTACTACGCATTTCCTTTCCTATTCCACTCCCAAATAGAACCAGGGAAAAAGAATGCCTATATGCCTCCGTACGAGCCCTTATCTCTCTTATCTTGTCTTTGTGATCATTACGCGAAATATAAGTAGGCGGCAGCATGATCGTTCTACACTCAGCTTCAAATTCTTGCCCTCTGAATTTCCTCAACAGAATTTCTCGAAAAGAACGTCGTCTTTCGTCCAGGGATCCCCATTCGTGTTCCCGGAGCATTTCCATGACACTCGCGGATTGGTCGTACCTACCAGTAACTGAGCTACCTGCTCGCCTCTGAACTGCTTCTAAGTCTTCCTTTAAACTGATTTGCTGCGGTTCTCAAACACTTGAGCAATACTCAAGAAAGTGATGGTATAAGCGGTCTTCTTTACAGATGCAGTACATCTTCCCAAAATTCTCCCAATAAACCGAAGTCGGCTGTCCGCCTTACTCACAACTGTCCTTACATGTCCGTTCCATTGTCATATCGCTCTGCATGTGAAGCCGAGATATTTGAACGATGCGACTGCGTCAAGACTCTCGCTACTGATGTTGTATTCGTACATTATGGGATTGTTTTTCCTACTCATGCGCATCAACTTACATTTTTTCTACATTGAGACTTAGCTGCCATTCTTCGTACCAACTAGAAATTTTGTCGAAATCATCCTGTATAATATTACAGTTAATTCAAGACGACACCCTCCCATACACCACAGCATCACCAGCAAACACCAGCAAATTACAAGTTACTCTGTCCATCAGATCATTTATGTAGATAGAAAATAATAGCGGACCGATCACAATCCCGTGGGTCACGCCTGACTATACACTCGTCTCTGATGAACACTTGCCGTCGAGAACAACGTACTGCATTCTATTACTTAGAAAGTCTTCCAGCCAGTCACAAATCTGTGAACCTGTTCCATATGCTTGTATCTCCGTTAGTAGTCTGCGGTGTGGCACCGCGACAAACGCCTTTTTGAAGTCGAGAAAAACACAATCCGCCTGTCGCCCTTCATCCATGGCTCGCAAGATGACATGTGAAGAAAAGGGCAAACTGAGTTTCACATGAACGATGTTTCCTAAACCCGTCCTGATTCATAGAAAGAAGATTTTCCGTTTCAAGGAAATTTACTATATTCGAACTGACAATATGCTCCAAAATCCTACATGAAACTGATGTCAACGATGTTGGCCTGTAATTGTGTAGGTCAGTTCTCTTTCCTTTCTTATAAACGGGAGTCACCTGCACTTTTTTCCAATCACTAGGAACTTTGTGCTGAATTAAAGATTCGCGATAAATGCAAGCTAAGTAGGGGGCCAATGCCGCAGAATACTCTTTGTAAAACCGACCTAGTATTCCATCCGAACCAACAGACTTTTTCGTATTTAGCTCTCTCAGCTGCTTCTCTACACCGGAAATACCTATTACTATGTCCTCCATTTCGGAATTAGTACGCTGATCAAGTGATAGTACATTTGTGCGGTCCTCCTGCGTGAAAGATTTCTTAAAGGTTAAATTTAGAACTTCGGCTTTCCGTTTGCTTTCTTCTTTTACCGGCATGATCAACGAGTGACTGGATAGTGGGCTTTGACCCGCTTATCGATTTTACATAGGACCAGAATTTTATCGGCTTTTCGGAATGATCTTTTGCTAAGGTATGGCTGTGGTAATTATTGTATGCTTCCCGCATCGATCTTTTTATAGACGCACGAATCTCTACTAACTTTTGCCTGTCATCATTTGCGTGTTCTTTTTTGTACCGAGAGTCCAACAGCCTTTTTTCAGTAGCTTTCTAACATTATTATTATACGACGGTGCATCTTTTCCATCCTTAATCGACTTTACAGGCACATATTTCTCTTACCATTTATTTACAAGCATTTAAATTTAGTCCATAATTCCTCTACATCCATTGTACCGGAAGTAAACAATGTCTATTTATTTTCTAAGTGTGATCCTAACTATTGCTTATCGGTTCTTCCTAACAAAAACAGGCTCCTAGCCATCTCGATTGGTTTATGAACTTAAGTCACCATCGACGCTACGACGATATCGTGATCGCTAGCTCCTGTCTCTACACAGACATCATTAACAAGGTCAGGCCTGTTCGTAACTATAAGGTCTAAAGTATTTCCATTGCGTGTGGGTTGCCGGCGTAACTGCTCAAGACAGTTTTCGAAGAATTTGTCCAAAAGTAGCTCGCAAGACTGCTTGTCAGTACCGCCTGAAATGACACCAGAGAGGTCCCAATATACAGGGTGAATCACCTAACACTTGCACCGCAAATATTGCGGAAACGGGAAGTGTGATTGATGTGTGGTTTTCACAGAATGGATTGGTAGTCAAGGCACCTATGTCCAAAAATTCTTTGTTATTTGATCAAGTGCAAATATTTCTTTCATGTTCAGTGCTATATTTAAGTAGGAAATAAGTGATACGGTTTGCCTTGTTATACTTATTGATTTCCGTAGAGGTCATAGTGTTTTTCTTTGTAGCATAAACTTAACGGTTTCTACTTGTTTGTACCTAGTTGTTTTAAAGTAATATCTACAACAGATTGTAACCAGTTTATGAATAATAGTTTGAACCCTTTATTGTCTGATCAGGCTGGCGACCGTATAAATAACATCCAGTAAACCGAATAATTCTTGTACACAATATTTTGTCTCTGTTTAGCAAATAGTCTTTCCAAAGTCTGATAAAAATCAAGAGTGTCTTATTCTCAGGTACACACACGGTCAAATCAAAAAATTCCACCAGGTGTTGTGCCCTTAAGTTCACTTTAGACGCGGTTTTATCGCGTTTCGAGTGATTGGTAGTTATACCCAGAGGTAAGAGGTTACAGCCTCAGCAATAGGTTTGAGGTTTTGTCCATTGTTGAGCCAGCAAGAGCTGCCTCGCCTGTTATGGCGGTGGCCAGTTCTTCTGTGAAGTACGAACAGACACAGAGGGTGGGTTTACTAGTCTTTGAGAGCTCTAATATTGGGCGACAGATGGAGCCCCTTAAGGAAATAGCAGGGAGGTTGGGAAACAATGACAGTGTGCTGTCTGTTTGCTTACCCAGATGTAAGAGGTTACAACCTGGAATGAAATTCTATGAAATATCTGAGTTATCACCACAAATATCAGAACGCAAATCTGAACATGTGAAATGGCTTTTTTTTGTGTGAAACGGGACATTAATGGCCACCATTATGACCCTAATCACAGGTAAGCCTCAGCGAGAGTTACATATGACGCTGCTCACACCGTAGGTTTGAGTCCTCCCTCTGACATGGGTCTGTGTGTTCTCCTGTAAATGATAGCTTATGTATTTACTTAATCAGTTTGTTTAGCTTGTAGGTACTTACTAGATGTGAATAATGTTTCCTATAGATCAGCGAAAACTTGTGGAATCCAACCTCGGGGAAGATCAGTTTGGATTTAGGAAAAATGTAGGAACACGAAAGGCAATACTCACATTACGACTTATCTTAGAAGATAGGCTAAGGAAAGGGAAACCTACTTTTTTAGCTTTTGTCGATTTGGTGAAAGCTTTTGACAATGTCGACTGGAGTACATTCTTCCATATTCTGAAGGTAGCAGGGGTAAAATATAGGGAGCGAAAACTTATATTCAATCTATACAAAAACCAGTCAGCAGTTATTAGAGTCGAAGGGCATGAAAGGGACGCAAAGGTTGGGAAGGGAGTATTAGAGGGTTGTAGCCTTTCCCCAATGTTGTTCAATCTGTACATTGAGCAGGCAGTGAAGGAATGGAAGGAGAAATTTGGAGAGGGCATTAAAGTGCAGGGAGAAGAAATAAAATCATTGCGGTTTGCCGATGACATAGTAATACTGTCAGAGACAGTGTCTTGAAAGCAAGATATAAGATGAATATTAAAAAGAGTAAAACCAAGGTAATGGAATGTAATGTCAGAAAATCTGACGATTCTGAAGGAATTAGATTAGGTAATGAGACAATAAAAGTCGTAGATGAATTTTCTTATTTGGGTAGCAAGATAACTTCAGATGGCCGAAGTAAAGAAGATATAAAATGCAGAATGGCTATGGGAAGAAAAGCGTTTCTAAAGAAGCGAAATTGATAACATTCAATCTATATCTATCAATGTGAACGTCTGTTCAGGGTACGTTTATCACGTCTGAACCACAAGCCATAAAGAGCTAAAAATTTGTACAGTTACTAATGTCTACCCGGGGAAGGCTTTAGGCACGGTTTTATGGCGATCGGATAGCTATTTATCTATATACATATTAATGTGAATGTCTGTTCGGTGTACGCTTATCTCGTTCGAACGACAAGACACAGAGACTTAAATATTTGTACAGTTACTAATTTATATCTGAGGAAGGTTGTAGGCACGATTTTATAGCGATCTGATAGATATTTAGTAATTTGAAGAATATAACGCGAAATGCGGAACAATAATTACTCTTTGAAAATTGTTTTATTGGTTGCATTGTTGCTTGAGGGATGTTAATGGTAAAAGGGTGGAGTATATTGGGATGGAAAGTTTTCGGTGTATATAAAATTCTACGTGTGTGTGTGTTAATATTTCGCTCTGCAGCGAAAACTACAGAACGCAAACGAATGGTCTGTGTGTAATTGTTGTCCGAAGTCTCCCGTTGTACACCATAGCTGTTCCATCCCGATAGCTATAAGGGGGTGGAAGATATGGTGGTTGAAAGTCGTCAAATTATAAAAAAATTCGGACTGAAGGCCAGCGATGACGTTTGCGACTCTATAGCAAGAAGGTTACATACAGCGAAACGTAATGCCACAGACTATATCTTTGGTCTATGCGTGCTACAATGTCTTCAGCTCTTTCTCTGTAAGTATAAGCATACGAATAAGGAAATATAAGAAAAAATAAATAAAACAGTAAAAAAGAAATTTCTTTTAGTACATTTCTTTAAAAAATCGATTTGACGTTTCGCGCATTACATCAAGTGATCGATCTGTGATATTATTACAATCGTTATTTTTTTTAATTTGAATATTGATTAAAAACGTTTGTTTCTAAAGAAGGTGTTGTATTTCATTTCCTCCTTCAAAACCAGTCTCATAGCACACTACTGAAAGATAGCTTGTCTATCATAATCAACCAAAACGCGAGCGGAGCCGCGGGTTTACGCTAGTATTAATTTAAATGTCACGAAGTCCTTTCTGATAGCATTTGTCTGGAGTGTAGCATTGTATGGGAGTGAAACGTGGACGATAAGGAGTTCAGATAAAAAGATGATAGAAGCTTTTGAAATGTGGTGCTACAGACGAATGATGGGTAGATCACGTAACTAATGAGGAGGTGCTTAACCGAATCGGGACAAAAAGGAGTTTCTGGCATATACTGACTAAGAGAAGGGATAGATTGGTTGGACACATTCTGAGACATAAAGGAATTGTCTAACTAGCATTAGAAGGAAGCGTGTGGGGTAAAAATCGTAGAGGGAGACCGAGGGACGAGTATAGTAAGCATATTCAAAAGGATGTAGGTTGCCGAACGTATTCTCAGATGAAAAGACTTGCACAGGACAGGGTCGCGTGGAGAGCTGCATCAAACTAGTCTATGGACTGAAGACCACAACAACAACAGATCACCGAAGGCAAGCACTGTCGGGCTTTGCTAAGTCTTGGATGGGTAACCATCCGGATAGACAAGTGCTGTTGCAGTCAGTCCTTGTGAGGAAAACTGACGAGCAACTTGATTGACAAGTAGCGGCTCCGGTCGCGAAAACCGACACAACGGCAGGGAGTGCGGGTCGCTGACCACGTCCCCCTCCATACAGCATCTGGTGACGCCTTCTGACCGGCTGGTAGGTGTCCGATGGGCCTTTCGAGGCCTGTGTGGGAAGAAGTCTAGAGAGTGTACATTTCATGCTTGTCATTTTTATTTAACAGGCAGTCTTTGATGATAGTTTACCACCTAATCCCGTCGATGTATACAGGGTGTCCCAGCTATCTTGTCCACCCAAAATATCTTTGCAACAATAACAGCTATTAGAAAACGACATTTACCGGTATCAATGTACGGCGGGGGCCCATGAACGTACAGATTTGGAAACATTCTAAAACGAAAGTAAATGTGTTTTTTTAACACAAACTTATTTTTTTTAAATGGACTCCCTATATTTTTTCTTCAGCAATCCATAGCATGACAAATCACATAAACAATGGCGTTGATTGCATCGCAATATTCCAATTACATCCCGAGATATTGCGACGCGAAGTTGACGAAGTAGGATTGCTGAAGAGAAAATATAGGGTGTCCATTTAAAAAAAACATAAGTTTTTGTTAAAAACCACATTTGCTTTCGTTTTAGAATGTTTCCAAATATGTCCATTCATGGGCTCCAGCCGTACATTGATACCGGTGAAAGTCGTTTTTCAATATCTGTTATTGTTCCAGAGATATTTTGGGTGGACAAGATAGCTGGGACACCCTGGATAAGCAAAATAAGTAGTTGATAGTTAATAACATGCACTCCCTACAGTATCTTCAAGTCACCTTAATAAAAATTTGTTCATAATAGTAGTAAATGTTGTTTAAGGACTGCTGAGTGTTTTCTTTGACGAAGTGTGTTATATCACACTCGCATGAGTGTGGTAATAATTTTGATATGTCAGTTGCAATAAAGTGCAGTTAACAAAAGTAAAGAACTCAATAACGTGTTTTTAACTGCAATATCGTAGCGTTAATTTACACCGGAAATGCTAGTATATCGCATCCTGAACGTCAAATGTGCTCTTACGACGATAGAGTGAGGCTTCGTTGGCATCGGTCAACGTCTGCTAGCTGCACCCGAGTATGCTTAAGTCCGTCGGTCGCTTGCCGTGGTTCCTCACAGCGACTGCGCAAAACTCTAATTCTTCATGTTCATTGAGAGAAAACTTTATCAGTTTGACATACGGCCGATATCAAGATCGCAAAGTGAAGACCGCGTCTTCAAGAGAGCTCGAGCAAAAGTACTTGTAAGTTGTCACCTGGGTCCCCTTTAAGATTAAAGAAGGTGCTCGCTCCGTAGATACAGACAATTGACTCGACGGCTTAACTGCTTCCCCAACGAAGAGCCTGGAAGACACTGTCCTACCACCCCTCTGCTCATCATCTGTTTCGAAATCCGATTAATTTTCGTACGGTTTTCAAGACGACGAGTTCTCACGGTAAAACTTACTTTGTTTTTATTCCAGCGCATAAGCCTCTATCCACTTCCAATGCCACTAAAAGTTCCCTTGCTTTATAATGAAGTGTGATAAAATAATTTAAGAAGACAGGGAGATTAAATGACACAAAAATTAGGTTAAAGGTGTGAGAAGCGAAGTCAGGTGCAGGCTGGCACCACACATTATGAACCACATCACTCCCCAACTAGACACGTGTACAGTAATCTGGAAGTGATCTGACTCCTTGATAATCGTGGACGTGTACGATAAAAAATAAATGAAGGATAGGTATTTCACTTGAATTTACTATTTATTTCGTACTAAAAGTTTATTTTCCACCTGTGACTGCCGGAAACCCTGTGTGTTTTGTGTGTGTGTGTGTGTGTGTGTGTGTGTGTGTGTTGTACTTAAGTTAGTTTAACTTAACTTAAGTAGTTTGCAAGCATAGGGACTAATAACCAACGAAGTTAAGTCCCATATATTTACAAACATTTGAACATTTGGAAACCCGAGATCAGAAGCAGTTGACGTAATGGGAAGTGGTGCAGGGATTTTCATTAGATGTGCTTAATTAGTGGGAAGCCTCGGTGGTATGTTTTACGGGTTACGCAGAATATGCGCTGCTCCGTCAAAGAAGACTTGTTTCCTCTTTCCAGGTAACAACAAGCTTATCTCTGAATAGAATGAGATGCCGCTGCCTGTTTACAAGCAAAGTAACATGAGCCTTACAAGCCAGTTTTCCGCTTAATACTCCTTCATTTGCATATGGTATTCTTTTACACGGCAAAAACGGCATTTCCATGTCTTCTATTCAATGAAAGCCAAGTTCGTAATGGTAATTTTAGAAGTTGTGCTTCGCGAGGTCAACTTGTTGCGTATGAAACACGCCTTTTCCAAGTAAAAGGAACTCGACATAACTGATAATAAAGATAACTATCGTAAAAATTTTAAAAACAAAATAAAACTAAATCAAATTGAAATTGCTGTGAAATATGAAATAACATAGCCGATTACACAAAATACCATATGTTCAAAATGTCCATTAAGCTGCGGGGTCATCAGTCCCTAAACTTACAAACTAACTTTTACTAAAGAAATTTCAAATGTTTGTAATTCTATAGGACCAAATTACGTTGGTCTTACAAACTACTTAAACAAAGTTAAACTAAGCTAAGGACAACACACACATCCAAGCCCGAGGGTAGATTCGAACCTCAGACATGGGAGGCCGCACAATAAGTAACGTGGCTCTCCAGACCGCTCGGCTACTCCCACGCGGCTATACTAAAGACAACACAAACATCCATTCCAGACGGTGGATTCGAACCCCCGACGGAGAACGGCCTTGCGCATCGGAGCATAGCGCCTCAATGCGCTCGGCCACTCCGCCGCTCAAAATACCAGATGTCATTGCTGAAATGTAAAGAAGTATATTGAAACACAAAAGAAGAAAATAACTGTACACTGTTATTTGGGTTATTAATGGAGAGCACCGAAGCACATTTAGAGATACACAGGATATAACAAACTTTCAGTATGAATTTGGAAAGTAAGATATTACGATTTTTGTTTCCGAAGTTCAAAGATGGTCAAATGTTGGAGAAAGAACTAAAATGGGAATACCACGTTATCAGTTTGCCTTAAGTGTACATGCCTATCTTACTGCTAAAATCAACACGAGTATACGTAGAATGAGATTCTGCTTCAGGTTAATATTTTCACACAGATTAACTATTTCGAACAGTGTTGTAACTTTTCTTTTAACTGAATTAATCTTGCGATAGGATATTTACTTAGGATAACTGTCGGTACTGTTAATAACATATTCGACGCGGTGAATTCGCCGTTCGCCGTCGGGTGTTCGAGTCCCCCCTCCCCTCGGTCATTGGTGTATGAGTTGTTCTTAGTTTAGTTTAACTTAGTTTAAGTAGTTTGTAAGCTACAGACCGATAATCCAGCAGTTGAGTCCGATAGATTTACAAACATTTGAACATTTGAAAGAATATATTCGCGACATATCCTGCCGTGGCGTACGGTACTTGAATACACAATACACAATACCCTAACACTTCATGAACTTCATTCAGTAAACTGGCACTCACTGCGGTAAGTTGTCCATTATTTCATTGAATCCATCGCTGCACACAGAAGCTGAGAACTCAGCTGGTCGGATTAGTGAGTATTAAATTGCAAAAGCTTAAGTTATGATTTATTGTATTAAGTTACCGGTAACGGTACTCCAAAAGCATCATCTTCAGGCAGTGGCGTAACTAACACTTGGCTTTGGGGAGGGGGGATAGACTTGCTTGACGAGCAAAATTTTAGTCAGTTTCCAGACAGACTACCATCTACCACTCCAGTTGAAGAAACTAATTCACTCCGATCCAGTGAATGCTTATGGTAAAACACACCAAGTTCCCAATCTTTACCTTTACCAGATTGCTGTTATGCGATTTCTTTCTTTCTTTTTTTCCTTTTTTCTTTTTCTTTCCGGGTTATTGGGGGGGGGGGGGGGGCTCACACACAAACTGGGTTACAGATGAACAATCGTTATTTAATAAGTGACACTGCGATATCCGGCTACCGTCAAAATCTTCAGTAGGCATGTGGTTGTTATTTGCATCAAAGGACAACTCAGATTGTGTACTGAAACCTCTCTGTAGGGACGCAGACGAATCTAAGCAGAACTGTCCAAGAATCTAAGCAGAAGTGTCTACTATTCAAAGCAGAACTATCCGGACAACATCCCTGTTACCCTTCATCACGAGCCTTCGGCGCTGGCACCGCGACTTTCATGAGGCGTGTCGCTTGTGCTATCGGCTGATACGTCGGGCCGAACGCTGAGGCGGCCCCTTGGTGGAAAACCTTTCTTCTCACCGTCTGGCCCCCTGCGTGGTATCGACTGTGGATGATTGAACACTCATCTCCTCGCAGTCTTGTCAATTCCCTTGCATCGTTGTTGAAACTAAGTGAGGGCGACTTGAACACTGTGGAAGCATCATCTGAGACTGTGGCCCATGAAGCATCCGGGCATGGATATTTGTGCCGTCCTAGTTCGTAAGTAGTTCATAAGTAGTTTGTAAGTTTAGGGACTGATGACCCCGTAGTTAAGTCCCATAAGCTTTACAAACATTTGAACATGAAGCATCCCTTGTCGCAGCAAGTCTTTCCTACCTCACCCATCTTGTGAATGCCCAGGATCATCAGGCGGAAAACCAAGCATGAGCTTTACACCAGAAGACGACAAATGAAGGGATGGCGATTATAGTTTCACGACCCATTGACATTGTGCTCATTCGAGACAGAGCACACACTCGGAAAGGATGAAGAAGGAAATCGGCCGTGTCCTTTGAAAGGAACCATCCAGGAGATAGCTTAAGTAGCAGTTTGGCCGTTTAAATGGGTAACGCTGCTTTCAAAATTGCATGTAAGATTACAAGAAACTCCTGGATCGGCATTTTGCATTCTGATGGCGATAGCACACACTGTTAAGCAGATGAATGAGCGATCCAATAGTAGATCACAAAGACCTCAGTCTACACGGCCCGTGGATTACTGAAAGTCTTACCTGCCGATATATGACTGATATATTACATACTCACCTTTAGTACAACGCCAATTTACGACCTAATGTCTACCAAAGACCTTAATCCGATAGTGCTTCTAATAGAACGGCTACGGAAAACCAAAGAGTAAAATATAAAGCCAAAGCCACTGGGACTGTATTCTTCTTCGTTGCTCTTCGCAGAGCCACGATCATTATACTCTTCATGTTCTTTTTGGCCCACTGTAGGTTACGGTAGTAACACTAAAAGTGAACCTTTGCAATCGCTTTTTGACAGCTCGAAATTTAAATGAAAATAACACCTTAACCGTTCTTCTGACACGGAAACTGAATACATGAGTTTCTCAAGGAGAAATTTCTCTACAACTTTGCTCTCTTATGTTTTTTTTTTTTCTTGTTTTTTTCATATCTCGTATCGTTTCAGAGATATTTGCAAAATAACGCCGATTTCGGGATGTCTGTCTGTCCGCAACGTGTTCCCACTTTTAAAGTCGAACCGTTCAACCGATCATCACCAAATTTTACACACATAATTGTAGGCCAACAGAGACCAAAACCTCCATTTTTCAAATTTTTCGGACAAAAAATACGTTCGTAAAACTATAAAAGGTGTTTGTAATGTAATTGTAATTGCAAACGAACCGTTCATCATCCTCAAAAATTGAATAACCGAAATTGTAGAGGAGAAAATTCTCTATACCTTCGGTCGTATGTTTTTTTTTTTTTTTGTTTTTTTGTTTTTGTTTTTTTGTTTTTTTTTTTCATATCGTGTCTAGTTGCAGAGATATTTGCAAAAATAAGGGCGATTTGACGATGTCTGTCAGTCTGTAACGTGTTTCCACTTTTTATATAGAACCGTTAAATCGGTCGGCACCAAATTTTACAGACATAATTGTTGGCCGCTAGAGACCAGAACCTGAATTTTTCAAATATTTCTGACAAAAACTACGTTAGTAACACCAAAAACGTCGTTTGTAATGTAACTTTAATTTGCAAATAAACCATTCACCTTACACGTAAATTGGATAACCGAATTTGTAGAGGAGAAAATTCTCTACAAATTTGCTCTCTTATGTTTTTTTTTTTTTTTTTTTTTTTTTTTTTTTTTTTTTCATATCTCGTATCGTTTGAGAGATATTTGCAAGAATAACGGTGATTTGACCCCGTCCATTCATTTTACGAAAACCAGCCGTTCGGAGATGTCACGTGACAGATTATTGTGGTATTTGAAAGAAGTCAGCAGTAGTTACAGAGCTAAACGTCGCTCTCTGCGTGACACTCAAGTAAAAGTCGATAAACAATTGCATCGGGTGACCATTTGATAAACACAGCAACTATTTTAAGGTGTTAATAACACTTCTCATAGTCTCTAAGACAAATGAAAATGATCGTTGTACAGTGAGTTAGAGTCACCGGAAGTGCTATGTTTTCAACATATCTGTGTATTTTAACAATTACATATCGATAATTATTGTCCGCGGTGGGCGTCAGAGTGGAACTACGAACAAACTATACCAACTGCGAGATACTATACAGTAATCCCATCTCATGCACTCTTAGGGTAACCTCTTCCTGTTTCTTTCGTACCTCTCTGTTTCTGGGAGACTGGAAACTGGAGAGTTCATTCATCAGATGCTTTTCACTTTTATTTAAACAGCATCACCAGCAGTTGCACTGTAATCTTTACGAGCAGACCATACTTGTCGTCCCTTTCGATTTTATATAATGATTTACATATTCTAAACATTACTTTCGCGACTTTTTTTCCTTGTTTCATATTCTTATCACAAATGCTTCTCCTTTCACATATAAGCTTGAATCGAATTATCATTGAAATTATTCAGATACTTAATTTTTTCGCAGATAAGTCCTATTTTTCAGTCATTGGGAAAGATTTATTTGCATGGTTCGTCTGATTGGAAACTATATACTCGAAACTTATGAAATATGTTTGTGAAGTTTGCATTTTGTAATCAGGGTAATTCTATCTTTACATTTGTGTAGTTATGTGTTAGAGGTGGTGCCAACTAAAATATTCATAAGGAAAATAGTATTCAGGTATATAACATTAAAATGTATTGCGCAGAAATTGTTAATAGCGTCTGGTGATGCTGTAGTTAAAGAAATGCGATTAAGACTTATTGGTCTATGCTAGGTATTTCTCTTCTCAGTCATCACAGTGGCAGGCTGCGCGCCGCGCCTTCGAAGCCGCTATCTCCGTCAGCGCTAAGGCAGCGCGAGGAACACAGACGCCGAGCAAACGTATTCTACCTGTCGCTAGTCTAATGGAGAATTGGCAACATAGCTGAGTACGTTTGGCAACTCTGTAAGCGGGGAGTTACTTCCTGGTAAGCACAGAATTATGCTGATAAATTCACTTGTTTTTTTCATATCATTTCCATTCAACAATCTGAGTGATTTTCACTTAAGGTGTGACATAAAGTTATTAATTCATATTTTTGAGACCAGGAAATTAGTTCCACGCGAAAATTGCAACCAATCTCTTCTTTTAGATCACGCTTGATTTGGTCTCCTAACTAGTCGGCCAGTAAGGAAGAATCAAATACCGTAAGTCTTCGCTAGCCTTGGGGTAACGTAGTCGTCTGCGAAACGAACGTGCTGTCGGCTCTCGATGTCAATTGGGGAGGAAAGCAAACATTCTGAGCTCTTCTCTGACAGATCTACAGGTATCCAGATTGAAAATCAATAGGGAATTCTTAACAAAACTACTCAGTCAAAAGGTGTTTAGCTATTTCCAGGACGGCATTCTCTCATATACTCTGAAAGTGACTTACAATGCTCAGTTGGTTTACCGATTCCGTGCGTGTAGAAACCATTTTTTTTTTTTTCGAGTTAAAGCTGTCGCCGAACCATGTTGAAGTCATTTAGTCCAGAAATACATTTTCTTTACGGTTGGTCAACTGCTTCCAAAAATGAGTAAAAAGCCTTAACATGAGACTAGTATAATTTCTGTGTCAGAAACTTGCTTATAGTTGATCATTTCATAGAGCACCAAATTGTCTTAAGTGCGTCTAGTCGATATGCTAAGCACAGTTCCCGTTATATTGCCGTAGTGGTCTGGTGGATCGGTTGCAGTTTAGTACCTGCAATGTGAGCGTTCGATTCCGCCCTGTAGGTGTTTATTTTTAACTGGCACGATCATGTCTACTTCACCTCTGGTAATACCAAGTGAAGAACGTTAAGTTGCACCATAGTTAACAAACCGTATTAAACCAAATTATTTCGCTAGCAACTCGGACAGAGCCGATTTATCGTTGCCAGTAACAGGCAGAATACACGGCAATCAGTAACTCTGTCGCTGGAAAACTTTTCTTATATTACAAAACTTTTTTATTTTATAAACCAATGGTCCTTTAAGGTCACGTGTCTCGAATTGCATTTTAACTTGAGACGTTAAAAATTATGGTTCTGGACTGGGATTCTAATTCGGATCTCGTCTTTTGCCGCACTCAAACCTCTCGGAATCATATAGCTGAATCATTTCGTTGGTTTCTCCGAGACTGCCGACTCCTATAGGTCTCCACGAAAGGCACGTATATGGATTCGAATCCAGGTCCAGCACAAAACATTCATATTTTTATTTCATACCCTAGATAGAGCGCACTGGACTACTAGTAAAAAAAAATTATTTTGAATGTCTCTTCGTGCATTATCAACACGAACCATGGTGTTGAGGTGGTCTTGGGGTAAAGCGCTTGAATGATACCTGAAGGGTCGCAGGTTCGAAACCTAGTCGGATCACCGATTTTTTTCAATCTGTGTTTTAACCCAGCATTCACGTCACAACAATGTGAGGAGTCGTCATAAACTACATGTGGTTTGGATTCCACTTTAAACTGTAGGTCGCCTTTCCCGGTTGGATAATTGGGGCAGGTTAGGGACACGCAAGTCTCTGAAGTGGCGCACAGTTGAATGACTTGCACCAGGACACTGAGCCACACGAAATTATTATTTATTATTATTATTATAACAACGATAGGTGCCGTTGTTACTAGTCAGACACGCACGCATCGTCATTACTGTTGAGTTAACATTTGATATTTAACGTCCATTCGTGCTTAGAAATGGCATCGGTAGGTTCGGGGTTCGATCCCCGGTGACGCATAAAGTAATTATATCCTGATTACAGATTCAAACATCCCGCTGCTGGTGAAATAATTCGACTACTAACCTCTGACTTCACTTAGTTATCTTCCATTTAGATACCGGGTATGTAACTCAAAATAAAATGTTTGTGAATCTATGGGACCAAACTACTGTGGTCATCAGTCCCTAGGCTTAGAACTACTTAAACTAATCTAAGGACAACACACACACCCCTGACCGAGGAAGGACTCGAACCTCCGACAGGAGCAGCCTCGTATGTAAGTCCCACACAGAACTGAGTCTGGGCACTTGTGTTTAGGGACTTAACGGTGATTATTAAGTTCCTGGTTCAGTAAAAAATAAATAAATAAATAAAAATATTTTAAGAATTGGCATTTTATATGATTTGATTTGCACGTTCTGATATTGGTGAGGAAATCTCCAATTTTTCACACATCTTTATGCTTCGTCAGCTGTTACAATCTTAGGCATAATCGAGTATCTATAAGACATGAATGCATTGCTTGGTTAGCTACGGTTACAGGTGGTTGGTTTGATTCCAGGACAAGGTAGTTTCTCATATCAATTCAAGTTCAAAGATGTGTACAAATATTTGTTCAGGTATGAATACGGAGAAAATGTTGGTGATACGGAGTTAATATTGAAGTTTCCATAGTGCGTTTGCTGCTGTTAATTGAGTTTTTATTATCTGGTTATTTCAATAATCGGATAATATAAATCCGCTCGCCAGTGGGACGTTTCGCAATAGTGAGAAAACGATTTAGAGAACAAAAATACTTCTAATTTCTACAGGACTTCAGAAATTCCGATACTATAGTAAAATCTGTTGTTTGTAACAATATTAAATGTTCTTTAAGGATTAATTAATTTTTATGTGACGGAGTTTGTTATATCAGACTGTAATAAGTGTGATAATACTTAATATATGTCATTGTAATAAATTGAATTTAATAAACGTTAAGAACTTAATAACGTGTTTCCTTTTATTTGCAAAATCGTGGTGATAATTTACATCTGGGATGATTGCCATAAAGAGCAGTTGTCTGTAGTGGATCCATTTTGAATAGTCTAATGACTATACCGTGGAGCGATTAGAGCACCCGCAATACACGTACGTTATTTGGGTTGCATGCACATCAGGCGAAACGCAATTCAGGTCGTTCGACTGATAGTGATACGAGGCAACTACAATCACTTAAAAAGAACAAGTCTTCTGGTCCGGACTGTATACCCATTAGATTTCTATCTGATTATGCTGAAGCGATAGCTCCTTACTTAATAGCCATATACAACCGCTCTCTCAAAGAAGGATCTGTACCAAAGGATTGGAAAGTTGCACAGGTCACACCTATATTTAATAATGGCAGTAGGAGTAACCCACTAAACTACAAGCCTATTTCATTGACGTCAATTTGCAGCAGGGTTTTGGAACATATCCTGTATTCAAATCTTATGAATTATCTATAACAGAATTATCTATTTACCCAATGTCTACACGGATTTAGAAAATATTGTTCATGCGAAACTCAACTAGCTCTTTACTCACACAAAGTGATGGGTTCTATCGACAAGGGTTTGCAAATCGATTCCGTATTTCTTGAATTCCAGAAACCTCATAAACGGCTTTTAATCAAATTGCGTAGTTATGATATATCGCACCAAATTTGCGACTGGATAAGGAATTTCCTGTCAGAGAAAATTCAAATGTTCAAATGTTTGTAAAGCTTATGGGACTTAACTACGGGGTCATCAGTTCCTAAACTTACAAACTACTTACGAACTAGCTAATACTAAGGACGGCACAAAATCCATGCCCGAGGGTTGATTCGAACCCCCGACCGTAGTGGCCGTGCAGAACGTGACTGGCGCACCGCAGTCCCCTCGGCCACCGCGGCCGGCCATGTCAGAGGGGACAGATTTCGTAGTAATCGATGGTAAGGCATCGACTAAAACAGAGGTGATATCGGGCGTGTCAAAGCGTAGTGTTATTGGCCCTCTGCTGTTCCTTATTGACATAAATGATTTAGGGGAAAGTCTAAGTAGCTCTCTTTGGTTGTTTGCAGATGACGCCATTATTTACCGTCTAGTAAAATCATCTGAAGATCAAAACCAACTGCAGAACGATCTGAATAAGATATCACTATGGTGTAAAAATTTGCAATTGGCTTTAAATATTGAGAAGTGTGAAGTCGTCCACATGAGTACGTAAAGAAATCCGTTAAACTTTGTTTACAAGATAAATCAATCATAAGTGAAGGCCGTAAACTGCACAAAATACCTAGGAATTACTATTACTTCAGACTTAAACGATTCATTACGAATGTATCTAAATTTATTCGACGTTCACAAAGATTAAAATGTATTAGTACAGATAATTATAGTTACATTTGCATATTGCTGTTAATATTAGGCTAATTATTACGATTAACTTCACAATTGCTACCTTCGATCTTTAAGATCCATATTGAGGTCCTACTTATTCAGTGGTAAACCATTGTGGACGAAGCTAGAATAGCATAATGCCTGATAGCTATAAAAGAGAAAAGTAATATTACTTTTTTAATCCCCTTCTATTGCATTGCATATTTGAAATTTGACTCACAGGTGCCTAACACCTTCCTTTGTGAAAATTGAAGTTGATCTGCGACGCCCATTCTCGGAATCGATTCTCAGATACTTCAGGGTTAGCACGAAGGTCATCATTAATCTGCTGTTGGTTGCCATATATTCAGCAGTCGAAATTTACGTCTCCAGTCCAGTGAGCAACAGGAAGACGTTATTCACAATTTTTGACACTTCTTGCACCCACCGTACGAGTAGCCCTGCTTGCAACGTTACGCGGTATCCTTCAAGGTATTTATCACAGCTAAGATTAAAGCAAGTGTGACTAAACGCTCTAAGAAACCTACGTATTGGGTTATGGCTCGACGTTATCTTGGGTTCAAACCGTGCATGCCTGCTTTCATGTCCCAGCAACTATCTAGTTGCAGTTATTATCTTTTACCTGTGATCCTTTGGTTAAAAACACTATATGCACGGACTGTTATTTGCAAAGCAAATAAGAAATATTACATAAAATAACTGGTACATTAATAAAAATGGTCTTATTCTAACGTTTTGAAAAGATGGACGCAAAGTCAGAGAGTAAGTTGTTTCCTTACTGGAAGTGGTCAGAAGATATGTTAAACATAAATTGATTAACATGTTTAACCAGTTTCATTGTCTGCAATAATGATAATGGTAGCACTTTCCCCCAACTAAGTAATCATAACTTTATGAAACACATAAATTGTGTGCATTTTGAGAGCACTCAACATGAAATTGTCAACAGTTCAAAACAGCTTACGTTTCGCGAACACCATTTCTAACACTCTTAATTTCTTGCGTAAAAACATGGACAAATATCAGCTGCGCTGGCATTTACTTGTTCTCGACAAATTAGAGTCCCAAGAAGCGACCGTTCGCCGCGCAAATCTTAACAAACTTCCGGATCGAATCATTTCTGTGATCCAGGAGGGTCCTTCTTGTACCGAGACCAGACACGGAGTTCTTCTTTCCGCGCACCCCTCGCTCACCTCCTCTCCTCAAACACACACTCCCTACCAGTTCCAGTCACCGTCTGCACGGCCACTACAGTCGGGGGTTCGAATCCCCCCTCGGGCATGGATATTTGAGCCGTCCTTAGTCTTAATTAGTTCATAAGTAGTTTGTAAGTTTAGGGACTGATGACCCCGTAGTTAAGTCCCATAGACTATACAAACATTTGAACATTTGTTCCATGCAGTCACGTAGCTGCTCAGCATGGCTGAGTACACCCAGTTCCAATCCTCGCACCGAAGAAAAGTCCTAGGCAGTATCGAACATCAGTCCTCCTCATTGCAGTCAGCCGCTCTGGCCCGCCAGCCGCAGTGGCCGAGGAGACTGAGGCGCTCCAGTCACGGTCTGCACGGCCACTATGGTCGGGGGTTCGAATCCCCCCTCGGGCATGGATATTTGAGCCGTCCTTAGTCTTAATTAGTTCATAAGTAGTTTGTAAGTTTAGGGACTGATGACCCCGTAGTTAAGTCCCATAGACTATACAAACATTTGAACATTTGTTCCACGCAGTCACGTAGCTGCTCAGCATGGCTGAGTACACCCAGTTCCAATCCTCGCACCGAAGAAAAGCCTAGGCAGTATCGAACATCAGTCCTCCTCATTGCAGTCAGCCGCTCTGGCCCGCCGGCCGCAGTGGCCGAGGAGACTGAGGCGCTCCAGTCACGGTCTGCACGGCCACTATGGTCGGGGGTTCGAATCCCCCCTCGGGCATGGATATTTGAGCCGTCCTTAGTCTTAATTAGTTCATAAGTAGTTTGTAAGTTTAGGGACTGATGACCCCGTAGTTAAGTCCCATAGACTATACAAACATTTGAACATTTGTTCCACGCAGTCACGTAGCTGCTCAGCATGGCTGAGTACACCCAGTTCCAATCCTCGCACCGAAGAAAAGTCCTAGGCAGTATCGAACATCAGTCCTCCTCATTGCAGTCAGCCGCTCTGGCCCGCCGGCCGCAGTGGCCGAGGAGACTGAGGCGCTCCAGTCACGGTCTGAACGGCCACTATGGTCGGGGGTTCGAATCCCCCCTCGGGCATGGATATTTGAGCCGTCCTTAGTCTTAATTAGTTCATAAGTAGTTTGTAAGTTTAGGGACTGATGACCCCGTAGTTAAGTCCCATAGACTATACAAACATTTGAACATTTGTTCCACGCAGTCACGTAGCTGCTCAGCATGGCTGAGTACACCCAGTTCCAATCCTCGCACCGAAGAAAAGTCCTAGGCAGTATCGAACATCAGTCCTCCTCATTGCAGTCAGCCGCTCTGGCCCGCCGGCCGCAGTGGCCGAGGAGACTGAGGCGCTCCAGTCACGGTCTGCACGGCCACTATGGTCGGGGGTTCGAATCCCCCCTCGGGCATGGATATTTGAGCCGTCCTTAGTCTTAATTAGTTCATAAGTAGTTTGTAAGTTTAGGGACTGATGACCCCGTAGTTAAGTCCCATAGACTATACAAACATTTGAACATTTGTTCCACGCAGTCACGTAGCTGCTCAGCATGGCTGAGTACACCCAGTTCCAATCCTCGCACCGAAGAAAAGTCCTAGGCAGTATCGAACATCAGTCCTCCTCATTGCAGTCAGCCGCTCTGGCCCGCCGGCCGCAGTGGCCGAGGAGACTGAGGCGCTCCAGTCACGGTCTGCACGGCCACTATGGTCGGGGGTTCGAATCCCCCCTCGGGCATGGATATTTGAGCCGTCCTTAGTCTTAATTAGTTCATAAGTAGTTTGTAAGTTTAGGGACTGATGACCCCGTAGTTAAGTCCCATAGACTATACATACATTTGAACATTTGTTCCACGCAGTCACGTAGCTGCTCAGCATGGCTGAGTACACCCAGTTCCAATCCTCGCACCGAAGAAAAGTCCTAGGCAGTATCGAACATCAGTCCTCCTCATTGCAGTCAGCCGCTCTGGCCCGCCGGCCGCAGTGGCCGAGGAGACTGAGGCGCTCCAGTCACGGTCTGCACGGCCACTATGGTCGGGGGTTCGAATCCCCCCTCGGGCATGGATATTTGAGCCGTCCTTAGTCTTAATTAGTTCATAAGTAGTTTGTAAGTTTAGGGACTGATGACCCCGTAGTTAAGTCCCATAGACTATACAAACATTTGAACATTTGTTCCACGCAGTCACGTAGCTGCTCAGCATGGCTGAGTACACCCAGTTCCAATCCTCGCACCGAAGAAAAGTCCTAGGCAGTATCGAACATCAGTCCTCCTCATTGCAGTCAGCCGCTCTGGCCCGCCGGCCGCAGTGGCCGAGGAGACTGAGGCGCTCCAGTCACGGTCTGCACGGCCACTATGGTCGGGGGTTCGAATCCCCCCTCGGGCATGGATATTTGAGCCGTCCTTAGTCTTAATTAGTTCATAAGTAGTTTGTAAGTTTAGGGACTGATGACCCCGTAGTTAAGTCCCATAGACTATACAAACATTTGAACATTTGTTCCACGCAGTCACGTAGCTGCTCAGCATGGCTGAGTACACCAAGTTCCAATCCTCGCACCGAAGAAAAGTCCTAGGCAGTATCGAACATCAGTCCTCCTCATTGCAGTCAGCCGCTCTGGCCCGCCGGCCGCAGTGGCCGAGGAGACTGAGGCGCTCCAGTCACGGTCTGCACGGCCACTATGGTCGGGGGTTCGAATCCCCCCTCGGGCATGGATAATTGAGCCGTCCTTAGTCTTAATTAGTTCATAAGTAGTTTGTAAGTTTAGGGACTGATGACCCCGTAGTTAAGTCCCATAGACTATACAAACATTTGAACATTTGTTCCACGCAGTCACGTAGCTGCTCAGCATGGCTGAGTACCCCCAGTTCCAATCCTCGCACCGAAGAAAAGTCCTAGGCAGTATCGAACATCAGTCCTCCTCATTGCAGTCAGCCGCTCTGGCCCGCCGGCCGCAGTGGCCGAGGAGACTGAGGCGCTCCAGTCACGGTCTGCCCGGCCACTATGGTCGGGGGTTCGAATCCCCCCTCGGGCATGGATATTTGAGCCGTCCTTAGTCTTAATTAGTTCATAAGTAGTTTGTAAGTTTAGGGACTGATGACCCCGTAGTTAAGTCCCATAGACTATACAAACATTTGAACATTTGTTCCACGCAGTCACGTAGCTGCTCAGCGTGGCTGAGTACACCCAGTTCCAATCCTCGCACCGAAGAAAAGTCCTAGGCAGTATCGAACATCAGTCCTCCTCATTGCAGTCAGCCGCTCTGGCCCGCTGGCCGCAGTGGCCGAGGAGACTGAGGCGCTCCAGTCACGGTCTGCACGGCCACTATGGTCGGGGGTTCGAATCCCCCCTCGGGCATGGATATTTGAGCCGTCCTTAGTCTTAATTAGTTCATAAGTAGTTTGTAAGTTTAGGGACTGATGACCCCGTAGTTAAGTCCCATAGACTATACAAACATTTGAACATTTGTTCCACGCAGTCACGTAGCTGCTCAGCATGGCTGAGTACACCCAGTTCCAATCCTCGCACCGAAGAAAAGTCCTAGGCAGTATCGAACATCAGTCCTCCTCATTGCAGTCAGCCGCTCTGGCCCGCCGGCCGCAGTGGCCGAGGAGACTGAGGCGCTCCAGTCACGGTCTGCACGGCCACTATGGTCGGGGGTTCGAATCCCCCCTCGGGCATGGATATTTGAGCCGTCCTTAGTCTTAATTAGTTCATAAGTAGTTTGTAAGTTTAGGGACTGATGACCCCGTAGTTAAGTCCCATAGACTATACAAACATTTGAACATTTGTTCCACGCAGTCACGTAGCTGCTCAGCATGGCTGAGTACACCCAGTTCCAATCCTCGCACCGAAGAAAAGTCCTAGGCAGTATCGAACATCAGTCCTCCTCATTGCAGTCAGCCGCTCTGGCCCGCCGGCCGCAGTGGCCGAGGAGACTGAGGCGCTCCAGTCACGGTCTGAACGGCCACTATGGTCGGGGGTTCGAATCCCCCCTCGGGCATGGATATTTGAGCCGTCCTTAGTCTTAATTAGTTCATAAGTAGTTTGTAAGTTTAGGGACTGATGACCCCGTAGTTAAGTCCCATAGACTATACAAACATTTGAACATTTGTTCCACGCAGTCACGTAGCTGCTCAGCATGGCTGAGTACACCCAGTTCCAATCCTCGCACCGAAGAAAAGTCCTAGGCAGTATCGAACATCAGTCCTCCTCATTGCAGTCAGCCGCTCTGGCCCGCCGGCCGCAGTGGCCGAGGAGACTGAGGCGCTCCAGTCACGGTCTGCACGGCCACTATGGTCGGGGGTTCGAATCCCCCCTCGGGCATGGATATTTGAGCCGTCCTTAGTCTTAATTAGTTCATAAGTAGTTTGTAAGTTTAGGGACTGATGACCCTGTAGTTAAGTCCCATAGACTATACAAACATTTGAACATTTGTTCCACGCAGTCACGTAGCTGCTCAGCATGGCTGAGTACACCCAGTTCCAATCCTCGCACCGAAGAAAAGTCCTAGGCAGTATCGAACATCAGTCCTCCTCATTGCAGTCAGCCGCTCTGGCCCGCCGGCCGCAGTGGCCGAGGAGACTGAGGCGCTCCAGTCACGGTCTGCACGGCCACTATGGTCGGGGGTTCGAATCCCCCTCGGGCATGGATATTTGAGCCGTCCTTAGTCTTAATTAGTTCATAAGTAGTTTGTAAGTTTAGGGACTGATGACCCCGTAGTTAAGTCCCATAGACTATACAAACATTTGAACATTTGTTCCACGCAGTCACGTAGCTGCTCAGCATGGCTGAGTACACCCAGTTCCAATCCTCGCACCGAAGAAAAGTCCTAGGCAGTATCGAACATCAGTCCTCCTCATTGCAGTCAGCCGCTCTGGCCCGCCGGCCGCAGTGGCCGAGGAGACTGAGGCGCTCCAGTCACGGTCTGCACGGCCACTATGGTCGGGGGTTCGAATCCCCCCTCGGGCATGGATATTTGAGCCGTCCTTAGTCTTAATTAGTTCATAAGTAGTTTGTAAGTTTAGGGACTGATGACCCCGTAGTTAAGTCCCATAGACTATACAAACATTTGAACATTTGTTCCACGCAGTCACGTAGCTGCTCAGCATGGCTGAGTACACCCAGTTCCAATCCTCGCACCGAAGAAAAGTCCTAGGCAGTATCGAACATCAGTCCTCCTCATTGCAGTCAGCCGCTCTGGCCCGCCGGCCGCAGTGGCCGAGGAGACTGAGGCGCTCCAGTCACGGTCTGCACGGCCACTATGGTCGGGGGTTCGAATCCCCCCTCGGGCATGGATATTTGAGCCGTCCTTAGTCTTAATTAGTTCATAAGTAGTTTGTAAGTTTAGGGACTGATGACCCCGTAGTTAAGTCCCATAGACTATACAAACATTTGAACATTTGTTCCACGCAGTCACGTAGCTGCTCAGCATGGCTGAGTACACCCAGTTCCAATCCTCGCACCGAAGAAAAGTCCTAGGCAGTATCGAACATCAGTCCTCCTCATTGCAGTCAGCCGCTCTGGCCCGCCGGCCGCAGTGGCCGAGGAGACTGAGGCGCTCCAGTCACGGTCTGCACGGCCACTATGGTCGGGGGTTCGAATCCCCCCTCGGGCATGGATATTTGAGCCGTCCTTAGTCTTAATTAGTTCATAAGTAGTTTGTAAGTTTAGGGACTGATGACCCCGTAGTTAAGTCCCATAGACTATACAAACATTTGAACATTTGTTCCACGCAGTCACGTAGCTGCTCAGCATGGCTGAGTACACCCAGTTCCAATCCTCGCACCGAAGAAAAGTCCTAGGCAGTATCGAACATCAGTCCTCCTCATTGCAGTCAGCCGCTCTGGCCCGCCGGCCGCAGTGGCCGAGGAGACTGAGGCGCTCCAGTCACGGTCTGAACGGCCACTATGGTCGGGGGTTCGAATCCCCCCTCGGGCATGGATATTTGAGCCGTCCTTAGTCTTAATTAGTTCATAAGTAGTTTGTAAGTTTAGGGACTGATGACCCCGTAGTTAAGTCCCATAGACTATACAAACATTTGAACATTTGTTCCACGCAGTCACGTAGCTGCTCAGCATGGCTGAGTACACCCAGTTCCAATCCTCGCACCGAAGAAAAGTCCTAGGCAGTATCGAACATCAGTCCTCCTCATTGCAGTCAGCCGCTCTGGCCCGCCGGCCGCAGTGGCCGAGGAGACTGAGGCGCTCCAGTCACGGTCTGCACGGCCACTATGGTCGGGGGTTCGAATCCCCCCTCGGGCATGGATATTTGAGCCGTCCTTAGTCTTAATTAGTTCATAAGTAGTTTGTAAGTTTAGGGACTGATGACCCCGTAGTTAAGTCCCATAGACTATACAAACATTTGAACATTTGTTCCACGCAGTCACGTAGCTGCTCAGCATGGCTGAGTACACCCAGTTCCAATCCTCGCACCGAAGAAAAGTCCTAGGCAGTATCGAACATCAGTCCTCCTCATTGCAGTCAGCCGCTCTGGCCCGCCGGCCGCAGTGGTCGAGGAGACTGAGGCGCTCCAGTCACGGTCTGCACGGCCACTATGGTCGGGTGTTCGAATCCCCCCTCGGGCATGGATATTTGAGCCGTCCTTAGTCTTAATTAGTTCATAAGTAGTTTGTAAGTTGAGGGACTGATGACCCCGTAGTTAAGTCCCATAGACTATACAAACATTTGAACATTTGTTCCACGCAGTCACGTAGCTGCTCAGCGTGGCTGAGTACACCCAGTTCCAATCGTCGCACCGAAGAAAAGTCCTAGGCAGTATCGAACATCAGTCCTCCTCATTGCAGTCAGCCGCTCTGGCCCGCTGGCCGCAGTGGCCGAGGAGACTGAGGCGCTCCAGTCACGGTCTGCACGGCCACTATGGTCGGGGGTTCGAATCCCCCCTCGGGCATGGATATTTGAGCCGTCCTTAGTCTTAATTAGTTCATAAGTAGTTTGTAAGTTTAGGGACTGATGACCCCGTAGTTAAGTCCCATAGACTATACAAACATTTGAACATTTGTTCCACGCAGTCACGTAGCTGCTCAGCATGGCTGAGTACACCCAGTTCCAATCCTCGCACCGAAGAAAAGTCCTAGGCAGTATCGAACATCAGTCCTCCTCATTGCAGTCAGCCGCTCTGGCCCGCCGGCCGCAGTGGCCGAGGAGACTGAGGCGCTCCAGTCACGGTCTGCACGGCCACTATGGTCGGGGGTTCGAATCCCCCCTCGGGCATGGATATTTGAGCCGTCCTTAGTCTTAATTAGTTCATAAGTAGTTTGTAAGTTTAGGGACTGATGACCCCGTAGTTAAGTCCCATAGACTATACAAACATTTGAACATTTGTTCCACGCAGTCACGTAGCTGCTCAGCATGGCTGAGTACACCCAGTTCCAATCCTCGCACCGAAGAAAAGTCCTAGGCAGTATCGAACATCAGTCCTCCTCATTGCAGTCAGCCGCTCTGGCCCGCCGGCCGCAGTGGCCGAGGAGACTGAGGCGCCCCAGTCACGGTCTGCACGGCCACTATGGTCGGGGGTTCGAATCCCCCCTCGGGCATGGATATTTGAGCCGTCCTTAGTCTTAATTAGTTCATAAGTAGTTTGTAAGTTTAGGGACTGATGACCCCGTAGTTAAGTCCCATAGACTATACAAACATTTGAACATTTGTTCCACGCAGTCACGTAGCTGCTCAGCATGGCTGAGTACACCCAGTTCCAATCCTCGCACCGAAGAAAAGTCCTAGGCAGTATCGAACATCAGTCCTCCTCATTGCAGTCAGCCGCTCTGGCCCGCCGGCCGCAGTGGCCGAGGAGACTGAGGCGCTCCAGTCACGGTCTGCACGGCCACTATGGTCGGGGGTTCGAATCCCCCCTCGGGCATGGATATTTGAGCCGTCCTTAGTCTTAATTAGTTCATAAGTAGTTTGTAAGTTTAGGGACTGATGACCCCGTAGTTAAGTCCCATAGACTATACAAACATTTGAACATTTGTTCCACGCAGTCACGTAGCTGCTCAGCATGGCTGAGTACACCCAGTTCCAATCCTCGCACCGAAGAAAAGTCCTAGGCAGTATCGAACATCAGTCCTCCTCATTGCAGTCAGCCGCTCTGGCCCGCCGGCCGCAGTGGCCGAGGAGACTGAGGCGCTCCAGTCACGGTCTGCACGGCCACTATGGTCGGGGGTTCGAATCCCCCCTCGGGCATGGATATTTGAGCCGTCCTTAGTCTTAATTAGTTCATAAGTAGTTTGTAAGTTTAGGGACTGATGACCCCGTAGTTAAGTCCCATAGACTATACAAACATTTGAACATTTGTTCCACGCAGTCACGTAGCTGCTCAGCATGGCTGAGTACACCCAGTTCCAATCCTCGCACCGAAGAAAAGTCCTAGGCAGTATCGAACATCAGTCCTCCTCATTGCAGTCAGCCGCTCTGGCCCGCCGGCCGCAGTGGCCGAGGAGACTGAGGCGCTCCAGTCACGGTCTGAACGGCCACTATGGTCGGGGGTTCGAATCCCCCCTCGGGCATGGATATTTGAGCCGTCCTTAGTCTTAATTAGTTCATAAGTAGTTTGTAAGTTTAGGGACTGATGACCCCGTAGTTAAGTCCCATAGACTATACAAACATTTGAACATTTGTTCCACGCAGTCACGTAGCTGCTCAGCATGGCTGAGTACACCCAGTTCCAATCCTCGCACCGAAGAAAAGTCCTAGGCAGTATCGAACATCAGTCCTCCTCATTGCAGTCAGCCGCTCTGGCCCGCCGGCCGCAGTGGCCGAGGAGACTGAGGCGCTCCAGTCACGGTCTGCACGGCCACTATGGTCGGGGGTTCGAATCCCCCCTCGGGCATGGATATTTGAGCCGTCCTTAGTCTTAATTAGTTCATAAGTAGTTTGTAAGTTTAGGGACTGATGACCCCGTAGTTAAGTCCCATAGACTATACAAACATTTGAACATTTGTTCCACGCAGTCACGTAGCTGCTCAGCATGGCTGAGTACACCCAGTTCCAATCCTCGCACCGAAGAAAAGTCCTAGGCAGTATCGAACATCAGTCCTCCTCATTGCAGTCAGCCGCTCTGGCCCGCCGGCCGCAGTGGCCGAGGAGACTGAGGCGCTCCAGTCACGGTCTGCACGGCCACTATGGTCGGGGGTTCGAATCCCCCCTCGGGCATGGATATTTGAGCCGTCCTTAGTCTTAATTAGTTCATAAGTAGTTTGTAAGTTTAGGGACTGATGACCCCGTAGTTAAGTCCCATAGACTATACAAACATTTGAACATTTGTTCCACGCAGTCACGTAGCTGCTCAGCATGGCTGAGTACACCCAGTTCCAATCCTCGCACCGAAGAAAAGTCCTAGGCAGTATCGAACATCAGTCCTCCTCATTGCAGTCAGCCGCTCTGGCCCGCCGGCCGCAGTGGCCGAGGAGACTGAGGCGCTCCAGTCACGGTCTGCACGGCCACTATGGTCGGGGGTTCGAATCCCCCCTCGGGCATGGATATTTGAGCCGTCCTTAGTCTTAATTAGTTCATAAGTAGTTTGTAAGTTTAGGGACTGATGACCCCGTAGTTAAGTCCCATAGACTATACAAACATTTGAACATTTGTTCCACGCAGTCACGTAGCTGCTCAGCATGGCTGAGTACACCCAGTTCCAATCCTCGCACCGAAGAAAAGTCCTAGGCAGTATCGAACATCAGTCCTCCTCATTGCAGTCAGCCGCTCTGGCCCGCCGGCCGCAGTGGCCGAGGAGACTGAGGCGCTCTAGTCACGGTCTGCACGGCCACTATGGTCGGGTGTTCGAATCCCCCCTCGGGCATGGATATTTGAGCCGTCCTTAGTCTTAATTAGTTCATAAGTAGTTTGTAAGTTGAGGGACTGATGACCCCGTAGTTAAGTCCCATAAGCTATACAAACATTTGAACATTTGATCCCTACCAGTTCTTTCCCTTGGCCCCTTCATCACTGGCCATTCGCCATCCCCTCCAAATTCGTATACATCTTAACAAAAATATTTCTTTAAGGAAAACCTGATCATTTGAAAATCGGACCTTCCTTACTAATATAACATGATTTAAATACAAAAAGGACTGTTAATTAGTATTATATAAAGTCTGAAATAAATAAATAAATAGACAAACCAACTTTTTTGAGCCTGACCGCTCGTGCTACATAATATTTACGTATATTACTGGCACATTGTACAATCAATCAGCACACTAAATTTAATATACGAGAGATAAATCATGCTGCTTGCATTTTCAGTGGTACTGCGGAGAATATGATGATCTGTTTGTACTTCCATTATAAATTTATAGCAGGCGAAATCAGTCATTAAATAAATTTGTTCTAGTGTGACGCTTTCAGAATGATAGCTAGAGGCAATAAGCTATCATATAAACCAGAGTTTCTTGAAATTAGCGTGACGCAATGAAAAGTTTGTTATTTTAAGCTTCATTTCTATATATTTTGATATAGTAGTCTTAAACATTTGTAATTTTTGTGATATTCAAATTATTTTTAGAAACATCAGATGTGCATAATTATTGCGGCATCGTAAATGTCTTAAATGTTGACGGTAAAATGTTTTATAGATTATCTAATTTTATTCTGAATTACTGGAGCGTGGAATTCACAGATGTATTTCTAGACACACACTTAAGAATCGCTCTGCTAACAGCACTCATTAGCTTCGAGTACAAAGCATGGGTTTTCCCAGACGTCCGCCTATGTGGACAAACCCCCAAACCGGTCCTTCAGTCTATCCCGCTGTTTCTACCTGGGCTGTCTGGCAGCTGCTACAACCGCTGGCCGCGGTCCACTGCCAGTCCTTTATCTTCTAAACAATCCCATCACTTATACTACTTGCGCGAATCTACGGACATAGCTTCCGTAATGTCACGTGCTAATTCACTTAACCTCATCGCAATGATACGGACCGTGCGATAGGCTACGTCGCAATGTCAAACATTATCCAAAGTAGAATAGGTTGTTTATGAGTTTTGAGCCTTCGTATTTTGCAGCCTCCTATGGCACGATTATAAGGCCTTACTTCATTAATACACGTGTGAATGAAATGTCAAAGGATCCTTTCAAGTTCCGACAGGTCGGCAACAGCCTCAGTGTCACCCTTGTATCTGTGTTGAGACCTTTAAAACCCAGTCTGTTCCACGACAACCATATATTGATACCTACCCACTGCTGGTCCCGTGTAAGATCGGGGGAGTCTAAAAATCAAGAAATGCACAGTCTTATCATGTATCAGTGTCAGAAGAACTATTTTTTTCAAAAACCGGTAAAATCTGAATAAAAGACAAAACAAAGATACATCAGACGTTCCCTGAGTTCTTCATAAAGCTAATATACTCAGAAAACATTTTCCATTATTCATAAACAACATCCTCATT
Organism: Locusta migratoria; assembly: GCA_026315105.1. Lineage (NCBI taxonomy): Eukaryota > Metazoa > Arthropoda > Insecta > Orthoptera > Acrididae > Locusta > Locusta migratoria. The sequence goes on from CM048755.1 coordinate 461,667,641, forward strand.
TTCACTAAGAACAGATAACTCTTCCCTATTACCATATTTAAGAACTTTCTATATAGTAGAAAATAAGATCCAGGATTATACATTTTTTATATAAATACACGTTTACTTGTATCTAAAGTAACTCCTTGCGCTACATAAGGCAAAACGTACGCCAATAACTTTCTTCAATTTGTTATCAAATGAAATTAACATTCTACAAGAACTTAAAATATAAATTGGATCAAAAAGAGAGGCTGTGAAACCCTAATTTTGTGCAAAATAAACAAATAAACGAAAAAAAGAAAAATTCCGATTAATCGTCGGCTACTAGTATCTCTCTTACACATTTACTTCCCAAGGAATATTGCAAATGCTGTCTGCAAATTTACTATTTGTTATGTACTTTATGTACTACACCAAAATTAAAATTACCGAACCATACTTATTGTAGAGCGCAACCTAACGAGATGGTCAAAGGTGGTGAAAATGGTATTACGGCTTCCCTTTTCACGGTGTGGATTAGATACTCGATCCATAGTATGCTGCACCTTTGAGACGGACAAAATATCTTCAATTTTCAGGAATAATATAATAATAACAATGAGTATAAGGCAAATGCAAACAAATGTGATGATTATTGAAATATCTCTTTAACAAACTACACTTGCATAAAATGTGAACAGGACTTGCAAGGCCTAACATTACCGACTGACAACCGTGTTGCCTTTGGCATATTGGGAGGGGCAAGAGGTCAACACACCACTATCCCGGCCGTTGTTTGTTTTCCTGACCTGGAGCCGCTACTACTCGATCAAGAAGCTCTTCCATATGCATCAGGAGCCTGACAAGGGACAACGTTGACCTCAAATGCCCGAAACCGCAAGAAATCACACACTATCATAAAAAAACAGTAATCTGAGTCATTTCTATGCAAAACATTCGATTCTATCACAAGTCATATTTAGTAGAGAGAAAGAAAGTAAAAAAGATATCATTGCCATACGAAGGCAATTATGTGTAATTCAGTGAAGGATGAACATGAACAGCGGCAAATCAAGGTCGATGAAATGTGTTGTGATTAAATGAGGTGAATAAGAAAAGTGACACTAAATCCAGAAGATAAGTTCTATTACTTGGACTGTAAAATAAATGAAGACCCCTGAAATAGAGAAGACAATGTTCAAACTGACAATAGCAATGAAAACATTAGAAATTTGTTAATATAAAGTATAAATTCGAATTTTAGGCACTCCTTTGTGAAGGTAGCTTTTAACAGGAGTGAAACATCATTGGAAAATATTTTGCATAGATAAAGTATAGAAACCTTTGAAATTGAGCACTTCAGAAAAAATAGTGGAGATTAAATTAGTAGCTCTCATAATCATTGGCCAGGTACTGGAACAATCTGTGAAGAAAACCAACTTCTAAATCAATTAGACTAAAAGACAGCATTGCCTCAAAGGACAATCCTTGAAGCAGTTAATGCAAGGAAGCTGATAAAATCTGTTACAGGGAGCTAATGCTTGTCTACAGTGAAGTGATTTAAAGTGCAAATAATGTGCAGTATTTACTACAACATGAAGAAAAGTAATGCCTCTTATATTTTTCGTCGGTTCTCAATTTCGTTTGAGGAATTAGCTGTTATTCATATTATTCGGCTGAACTTCCCGTTTGGATGCCACTACCAAGCATAGCAAAGTTCAACGTTGCTCTCCTGCACGGGTCAATCTGGCTGGGCCGACGGCGGTGTTACACGCAGTCACTTAGCTGCTCAGCATGGCTGAGTACACACAGTTCCAATCCTCGCACCAAAGGAAAGCCCTTGGCAGTATCGAACATCAGTCCTCCTCATAGCAGTCAGCCTCTCTGGCCCCACCGCTGCGGAGATGTAGATGCCGGAGTGAGTTCAAATTGTAGCGTGTAACTTGATGGTGTCTATCATCACAACAACGTTGGCAATCCAAAATGGAAGAAGGGCCGAAGATACCACAGCAAAATTTACTTCGGACACCAGCTACATGCCCGTTATTCTCAATTGATGTTACAGAAGATCTCCTGCATATCACCGCTTTAATGGGTTCCGGTCATCAGTCAGTAAAAATGGAGTCCTTGATATATCGCTTTCTCAGTAAGCTCAGTTGTCCTAGCCAAGAGACCGCACAACCCTGTGGCCTGTAGCCGCTCTTGAGTATTGCAAAAGACACGGCCGTTTTATAGTCATCGTTATTCAGAAACAAAAAGGATTCAAAATTTAATAACAACGAACCGAAATTACAAAGCAAAGACTTATTGTGTAAATGAAACATGTTGATAAAAACAAAGGAATTTATTTTTTAAATACAAATGAAACAAGTTAAAAGAAGCAATGAAATGTCGTTCAACTTTTAATACACAAGTATATACAAAATTCAATTCCCCACTAGTGTGCCAGAGACGAAGTTCAACACTACCCGCAAATATTTAAATCCCAAACTGCACCAGAATATTTCTAACAGTAACGCCCACTGGACGCGAAATACTTCAAACACATATCTAACTGCAACGACACTGTAGCCACCCTACTCACACAGCATCTTCCTAAACCTTCTCAACAGAGATTCAACTGAAGAGTGAAGTAAAGAGACCTAACTCAAATTTCCGTATGCGTTTTCCTTTACAGACGAATCACATTTCTCAAAATTCTCACAATAAACCGAAGTCGACAATTCGCCTTCCACACAACTGTCTTACATGCTCGTTCCATTTCATATCGTTGTGCAGCGTTACGCCCAAATATTTAATTGACACGACTCTGCGACACAGCACAGTACCAATGTTGTATTCGAACAATACGGGATCGTTCCTCCTACGCATCTCCATTACCTTCCATTTTCTACTTTTAGAGCTAGCTGCCATTCCTCACACCACCTAGAAATTTGGTCCAAGTAATCCTGCACCCTACTACAGTCATTCAATGAGGATACCTTCCTGTACACCACAGCATCATCAGCAAACAGCCACAGATTGAAACTCACTCTGTGCGTCAGATCATTTATGTAAGTAGAAAATAATAACGGTGCTTTTACACTTTAATGGGACACTCCTGATGATACACTAGTCTCTGATGAACACTCGCCATCAAGGACAACGCACAGGTTTCTATTACTTAAGTAGTCTACGAGCCAGTAACATATATGTGTACCTGTTCCATATGCTCTTACCTTCGTTAAGAGCCTATCGTGCGATACCGTGTAGAAAGCAATTCTAAAATCAAGAAATATGCAGTCTGCATGTTGCCCTTATCCGTAACACTCAAGATGTGATGAGAGAAAAGGGCAAGCTGGGTTTCAAACAATGGATGCCTCCTAAAGACGTGCTGATACATGGACAGAGGCTTTCCACCTCAATGAAATTTACTGTATTAGAACTGCGAATATGTTCAAAGATTCTACAGAAAACTGATGTTAATAACGGTTCGCTAGCTTATAGAACAATAGCTATCTATGTTCAGCCTCGGAGCCGGCCGCGGTGGCCGTGCGGTTTGCAGCGCGCCAGTTAAAGTCTACACGGCCGCTACGGTCGGGGTTTCGAATGCCCCCTCGGGCAAGGATGTTTGTGTCGTCTTTAGTATAAGGTAGTTAATAAGTAGTTTGTAAGTTTAGAGTCTGATGACCCCACAGTTAAGTCCCATAAGCTTAACAAACATTTGAACATTTTTCAGCCTCGGTCGTGGACGTTATGTCCAACCCGGAATAACCCTCGTGCTGGAACCTCGTGGTCGGCCACAGCCGCTCACAGCACATGTTTCAAATGCAGCGATTTGCGCATTGCGTGAAACATGACTTCTTTTGTGACTGCCGCAATCTTATCTCTACGAACGCAGACTAACATTAAACAGTCGCTGCATTCCACTTAAATTGTGTCACTGACGTATCCTTACCAAAATAAGTTTGTTACTGAAGCAATACCCGTAACAGGGCCATCTATTGTTTCTTTGGTGCACTACTAACTAAATAACAGCATCTCTGTTGGTTCCTTGCTGTATTACGCTGTACTTTTAAGCATAGAATACACCTACACCTCCATCTTCTTTTCCTTCAGCGTTTGTCCGGCAAGGTTGCGGGCTCCGCTACATGAATCCGTTGCCTCCATTTCCCTCTGTCTGGGGTTGCATCTGGATGGAACTTCACGCTCTCGAGGTCTTTACGAAGCATATCAGGCCAAAGGTGCTTAGGTCGTCCTTCGGGTCTTCCGGCGACGACTTCAAATGTGTAACCCGCCTTGGTAATAGAGTCATCACCGACCCGTAGAACGTGCCCAAGCCATCGAAGACGGCTCTCTCACTTCTTGTCTTTGATCGGTGCAACACCAAACTGTATCCTGATGCTATCGTTGAAAATGTGATCCAACTTACTTAAGCCCGCTGTCCACCTTAGCAGCTTCGTTTCATTACAATTAAGTGGCGTTCTGTCTCAACTGTTGTCGACCAGCACTCACCACCATACAAGGCGATTGGTCGGATGACAGTACGACAGATTTTTATTATAAATTTTCTTTCATCCTGCGGTCGCAAGTAACTCCGGTCGCTGTTCGCCACTTCATCCAGGCCGCCTATTCAGATTTTGCTGAAGAGATGCCTATATGTTGCCGCAAGCTACTCTCAATTTACCTGTGAAACCCCATGGAAGTTCGTTTCGTACTTTTGGAGATTATCCTGTAAAGATAGACACACGCGATTGCTTTTAGACGAATGTTTAATTTACGATATCTTTGCTTTCTCTGATCATTTTCATGAATTGAAGCCGTTACCTAACCACAGGATACGCTTAAGTTAGCTGTGAAAATTCACCTAGCAGTTTTGGAGAGCTCAAGTAGGCGGTCGTAGATAAAAGACTTTAAATTACGTTACAATTTTTCCCGCGATCTAATTTTGATAAAATCATACCTGTCTTTGACCCAAACTTCGTTCAGTTTTTCTGTGAAATGCGCATGAAAATTTATAAACTAGTTTTTAAGACCGCAGTGTGCAACGAAAGACCGACATTTACATTTTTATTATTGGTACAGAACAGTGTTTCTCAACCTGTGGGTCAAGATACCCGGGGGTCGCAAAGTTTGATCTCGCAGTTGCCGTCACAATCAGAATTACTTGTACCATAAAAATAACTAGTAATACAAAAATGTATGCGCAAATGAAATTTATTTAGTGTTAAAATTACAGAGTTCCTTGTGTAGGATTGATTATGAATTAAATAGATCATAAATTCCAGAATGAAACTTTCACTCTGCAGCGGAGTGTGCGCTGATATGAAACTTCCTGGCAGATTAAAATTGTGTGCCGGAACCGGGACTCGAAGCTGGGACCTTTGCCTTTCGCGGGCAAGCGCTCTACCGGCTGAGCTATCCCGTCATGACTCATGATGCCGCCTCACAACTTTACTTCCGCCAGTACCTCGCCTCCTACTTTTCAAACTTCACAGAAGCTCTCCTGCGAACCACGCAAGACTAGCACTCCTGGAAGAAAGCTGCCAAAGGGATGTTTCCAGAAAGAAACTTTCACTCTGCAGCGGAGTGTGCGCTGATATGAAACTTCGTGGCTGAAGGAAGGCAAAGCTCCCAGATTCGAGTCCCGGTTGCGGCACACAATTTTAATCTGCCAGGAAGTTTCAGATCATAAACAGTTTTATAACACAGTGAGTTAATGGTGAATAAGCGCATAGTCTGAAAAATGTTTTCAGGAAACAATCGATTGGTAAAAGAATATGACACAATAACTAATTCTGAAAAATTCTGAAAAAATCTACTTCTTTACAAATTGTCTATATAGTGGGACCTTTCTTAGTGAGCATATTTCGCGTATTGAGTCTTGCCTGTAATGCCAAACGCTGGTTAACAGAATATATTTTTCTGTCGGAAATCCTGTAGAAACAGGATAATGTAATCCATTCCGAAAAATAAACGCACAAAAAACTTTGTTCAACAATTCAAAAGAAATTATCAGAAAAAGAAAAAGATTGTATTTGATTCCTTTGAGATAACATAGTTTTGTTATGGTTCGTGAGGAGGGGGATCTCCAATATATATTTAGTTCGAAGGAGGTTCCCAAAATATTTTTACTTCGAAGGGGTCGCATATTCGAAAAGGTTGAAAAAACTTGTGTAGAAGATAACACGTGCCACATACTCTGCAAGACTTGCTCGTCGCCCATCGCATTTGTACTGCAGCACTGGCCTGCCTTTCCTCCCGATATCTCGACTATCTGAAACGTTAGGTTGATCATTGCCGAACGACTGTCCCTGAATTACCCATTGCTATACCAGATCAACTTTGACAATATATGAAAACAGATTTGCCAGCTGTACCCAAACTACTTATCAGGACCCTCTTATTTCACTTACAGCCGAGGAGCGCAGCAGCTGTTCGAGGCAAAATGGTGGCAATACTGAATGCCGACGTCATCATCTTCCTAACTTCACACAAGAGCTATATTTTCAGTCATGTGATCTTTTTTCAGTGCATTATCTCTGAAATAAATCTGGCTGTGTTGTCTCCAGCCCTTGTGTTGAATTTTGTATGCCTAATAGTGTAATTTATTATGAAACTCTTTCCGCGATCCGAAAAGATATTGTTTCCTTACAGATGACACTTAAGTACATGATGGGGTATTAGAAGCAGGGCCACGAAGCTACTTGTCCACTAATGATTCACAAATACTAATACACAAATAAATCTGAAAAAGTTGTCGCTGACTAGAGGACACTTATGTTAAAAAAAGCTCTGTGGCCGTTAATGAAAATATTTAACGAAATACAGTTGCATTTTATGAAGTTACATGTATGGTAAGAACTATTTGTGGTTTTCATGTTCTTCTATTGACGTAATATACAGTATCCGATTAAAAAGTTCTAACATTGGTTTCATTCTCTACGTACAAGATGTGTGAGCGCAAATTGTTTCACCATCTTTCTCTTCCAAATGCGAAAATATTTTGTTAGCACTCACCTATATGGGAAGACATGATCATAATAATAAAATAAGAGAAATCAGATCGAAAACAGAAAAATTTGGTGTTCCTTTTTCCCGCGAGCTATTAGAGAATGAAGCTGTAGAGAAATATCATAAAAGCGATTCCATGAACCCCAACCATGCTCTTCAATATGGCTTGAAGAATATCTGTGTAGATGCAGAAATATAGCGGCAGTTTGAAGTAACAGCACTATACAACATATGTGCTTTCGAACAGTCAGTGACGAGCAGGGAATCGTCAGTAATGGACATTCGATTGAACTGTGTAACTCTCACGTATTACGAATCATAATGGAGCAACATATTTAAATCAAAAGTTTAAGACATCCTCCAGAATTTTTGGGTAAAGAGAAGAGTGTGTGTATAAGTTTTCCTGCTAACTTCCGTTTAAAAATAGAGACGGTGAACTCCTGCGGCAACTTGATTGAAATGTTTCAAATGTTCAAAAATGTTCAAATGTTTGTAAAGCTTATGGAACTTAACTACGGGGTCATCATTCTCCAAAATTACAAACTACTTATCAACTACTTACGAACTAGGACGGCACAAATATCCATGCCCTAGGGGGGATACGAACCCCCGACCGTAGTGGCCGTGCAGACCGTGACTGAAGCGCCTTAGTCCCCTCGGCCACCGCGGCCGGCGATTGAAATGCAACACGCTGACAATTCCCTTCTAGAAAAATCGTCAAGGCTGACCAGACTTGGTGTTATTAATACTGGACACTACAAAGAGCAAAAATTCAAATTAAGTGTGAAAACTTCAACGTTTACTGTAACGGAATTTTAGGAATGTAACGCTCGAGTAGAACAACATCTCAAAATAAGTGTTTTCCGACAGATTTACTCGATTGTATGACCGTACTGCGAGTTTTATTCAAAAGGAAGAAGAGAAGCATTAAACCACCATCTGCACAGTTCTTTATTTGCTAGTAACTCAGTATCGGAAATTTTTGGTTTGACGACTGTTTACGTATTATGGATACAATCTTTTGTTAACTTCGTTTAAATCCTAAAATATTTATCTGCTTTTCTCTCTTCTTGAAGATGGGCGAATCCCTAAGTGCGTCTTGATATAAATAAAGTCCTTCCTGGTATTTCTTCACGTAGTCTTCCTATATTGCCAGATAATCAGAAAATATTACTGCCCTGAGCCGTGTGTCTTACCTTCAGTTGATAAACGAGATGTCAGAAGCAAGCTCGGCACTCAACTCAAGATTGTGAATAACTGTAGGGGAAAACTGCTCAACTCCATTTGCGACGCCATGGTGGAGGTAACAAAATGGAGTGCCTCAAAGCCTAACGAAACGTGGCAGTGGTATAGCTCGCCATCCAAATTAATCAGAGAACTATCAGAACAATCAAGCGAACGACTGATAATGTATTACCTATCCAGCAAGCCACATTTTTCGTTTCCTGGCACAAATAGAGTTCCACCTGCGCTACGACAAATACGTGAGAAAACGATTTAGCTGCACTTGCTAAATGATAAGTAGGTGACGGGTATGGTGTTATTGTTAGCCGGCCGCGGTGGCCGAGGGGACTGAGGCGCTTCAGTCACGGTCTGCACGGCCACTACGGTCGGGGGTTCGAATCCCCCCTTGGGCATGGATATTTGTGCCGTCCTAGTTCGTAAGTAGTTCATAAGTAGTTTGTAAGTTTAGGGACTGATGACCCCATAGTTAAGTCCCATAAGCTGTACAAACATTTGAACATTTGTTATTGTTACAGCCTTTATGGTATCGATTTCTTTGTGGCTCTATCTTCACAGCTAACTATCACCCGTACATTAGAGTACTATTTAGTAGGGAGAATAGATTATTTCAGCAGATGCTTCCGGAACTCGAATAGGAATTCCTGGAGGTAAGGAACGTTCTTCGTGAGGAACACTACTGAAGATTCTACAGAACCGAAATTTGAGGCAGATTGCAGAACAATTCTGCTATCACTGTCGTACATTTAGAGTTAGGACGACGAAGATAAGAGAAATTAGAGCTCATATAGAAGCCTATAGACAGTAGTGCTTTCTCTACTTTCTTAAGGAGTGGAATAGGGAAACAGAATGACTAGTAGTGGTAGCAGATATCATTCACCAAAATCGTACAATGGCTTGTACAATATACATGTAGAAGTAGATGTAGAATGTTCTTGGCGAGACGAATGGAAGAGCAGATTTTTGGAAGTGATTGATAAACTAGTTTTCTATTCACAAATTATATTTATCTGGGTCTTAAACGAATGACACATATGTGGGACAACCATGCTTGTCGTGTGACACTTCCGCCAGGCGCACATCAATAGCTGTCCTGTTGAACTTTGTATATCAGTTAGAACCGTAATTAGCCAGGCTGCTATGTGTATTGTAAACGACAGCTGATTTAGAGACAAGTGTAATAATTTGACCTGACTGTGTAATGCGTTGGTGTATCAATGGAGTTAATGTTTCAACATGCATTCCCGGTATTTGCGAACATCTTTGACATTTGACTAATTTCACAGTTAATGGCTATCAAATGATAGCCAAATTATTCCTCGTTGATTTACTTGTTCACTGACGATTTTAAAATAAATTCTACCATCGCCAAAAAATTACCTAGCCGTCATAAGAGTGTACAAAACAATCTACCGTACTGTATTACAAATTTTGAAGGCATGTTCCGGCCGCGGTGGCCGAGGTGACTAAGGCGCTCCAGTCACGGTCAGCACGGCCACTACGGTCGGGGGTTCGAATCCCCCCTCGGGCATGGATATTTGTGCCGTCCTAGTTCGTAAGTAGTTCGTAAGTAGTTCATAAGTAGTTTGTAAGTTTAGGGACTGATGACCCCGTAGTTAAGTCCCATAAGCTTAACAAACATTTGAACATTTGAAGGCATGTTCCTCTCCAAATGTGCTAAGGTTTTTCGTTGCATCACTTTGTCTCGGGCTTTTCCTGTAAAGTGAAATGCGTACAATTTATGGTCTTCAAATATGCGTCATTAGCGATAGGTAAAGCGTCGTAAGTAATTGTTCTTTGAACATTATTTTTTCAATCTGCTCGTTATATATTTCAAATTTGGCTATACTGGAAAACATAGAATTAATTTTTTTTTAATTCCTGCTGCAGAACGCCTTAAACATAATTATGAAATAGGATCAACGGCATGTGACACCACAATTCGGTAAGGAAGTTGTATGCAAAAAATTTCTGTTTGTCATGCTGAGCGAATAACAAAAAATGTTTGTATAGTCTATGGGACTCAACTACGGGGTCATCAGTCCCTAAACTTACAAACTACTTATGAACTACTTACGAACTAGGACGGCACAAATATCCATGCACGAGGGGGGATTCGAATCCCCGACCGTAGCGGCCGTGCAGACCGTGACTGGAGCGCCTTAGTCCCCTCGGCCACCGCGGCCGGCGAGCGAATAACATTTTATAGTGATTGTTATATCTGAAAATTATTAATAGAAAATACAAAATATGACCCTTGTTTATGATTCAGAGGCTAGAAATAGACCGTGTAGAGAATGTCGTATACTTTAATCCCACAACAACAAGTGGTGTTAGCATGACTCGATCGGACTTCAAAAATAAATAAAACACAAGATGCAAGTTCTGCATAATAAAAATAAGCGAGTTGTTTTTGTGAAGAAGAATTTTGAAATTATTGCGACAATAATTCAGCTCACACATAAGAGCGTCTAAAGCACAAGTAAGTTTGTGAATTTCTAAACAATGTTTCCACGAAGGGAATGAAAAAGAGAAGCCAGAGGGCTGAAGAAAGTGTGTGAAAAACTATTTTAATGTTATGGCCATGCCATCTATCATTAAGGTATGTAAACTCATTATATAGAGAAACACATGAACAGTTTTCAATTATACGTCTTCTTATGACGGTACCTAAAGCAAGACAGACAAAGCAAGTGAAGTATGACGATTTCAGATGTTAGATATAATGGTTAATTTACCATGTTCTTTGGCTGTTCAATTACAAACTGCCATCTGTGGATGTGAGTACCACGAGTTGACAAAAATGTCCCATTACACTTATCACTTCTTGGTTTTGGCTAGACAAGTTCAAATGTTCGAAAACCTGTTGGAACAAACTGCTATGGTCATCAATCCCTAGACTTACTTCATTACATACATACTCCGCAACCAACCGTAAGTTACGTGGCAGAGGGTACACTATACCACTACTAGGCATTTCCTTTCCAATTCCACTCCCAAATAGAACGAGGAAAAAAAGAATGCCTATATGCCTCCGAACCAGCCCTAACTTCTTATCTTGTCTTTGTGATCATTACGCGAAATTTAAGTAGGCGGCAGGAAGATCGTTCTGCATGTAACGTTTCATAGAAAATATTAAAGATCCTGAGTTAAAAAAAAAAAAAAAAAAAAAAAAAAAAAAAAAAAAAAAAAAAAAAAATCACTATTCAGAGTTTTGAAACGAGAATATTGTAAATTTTATGAACCTAACATTTTGTCTAACGATTATATCAGTTTCGAACTACTTACGAGAAACTAGAATTGTCATGTATTAAGTTTTGATAAACCATACACGTATATGAACATTTTTTCACTTATAAATTGTCGTTACCTTAAAACTTTTGTAAAATCTTGAATTTGAAGAGCGATCATAAGACGTCAGGTGCGGACTCGTTTGTTTACGTGAACTGACAGCTCAAAAGGTCATTGTATCACCTAGCGGCCGTGTAGCGGAATACGCACCACTTACCTTTAAATAATTAATTTATTGCATGAATTGTAACCTTTTTTTACCAACTTTTGTAACCAGTTATATAATTTGTTAACCACTAAAACGAACTGTATAAATTTCTTCAAAATTTGTAGTCAATTTATTTGAAACAAAATGTGTAAACGTTACGTCACGTGACGTATTCGCGACTTGGGCGTCAAAATCAATGTATTTAAACATGCCGCTACTGACGGCAAGGGGGAGTTGATGGCAGTTGTAAGTTGTAAGCCTTAGACTAGATGTATACAATGCTGTAGTGTAATGGAAGACTCAATAAAAATCCGTTCTCATCTAAAACGACTTTATTTTGGTAAAAGAACCTTGGAGAATGTGCTGCTATTAACTTGCCCAAGAACTTCTCTTTTTTGAAGTTTGATTCGTTGTGTGGTTTGGAGTGCTTTGGTAACAAGCAACCCTAGCGACTACCTAAGCCCCATTCACACAGGCCACGCAACGTCTCATGCACTCAACTTCAAATTCGGACCCTCTAAATTTCATCAACAGAATTTCTCGAAAAGATCGTCGTCTTTCCTCCAGCGATCCCCATTTGATTTCCCGGAGCATTTCCGTGACACTTGCGCATTAGTCGAATCTACCAGTAGCGAATCAAGCTGCTCGCCTCTGAACTGCTTCTGTGTGTTCTTTTAAACTCATCTGCTGCCGGTCCCAAACACTTGAGCAATACTCAAGACGTGGTCGTACAAGCGTTGTATACGCCGTCTCCTTTACAGATGAAGTAAATCTTCCCAAAATTTTCCCAATAAACCGAAGTCCGCTGTCCGCCTTACTCACAACTGTCATCAAATGTTCGTTCCATTTCATATCGATCTGCAATGTTACGCCTAGATATTTAACGACGCGACTGCGTCAAGACTGTCACTACTGATGTTGTATTCGTACATTATTGGATGGTTTGTCCTACTCATGCGCATCAACGTACATCTTTCTACATTGAGAGCTAGCTGCCATTCTTCGTACCAACTAGAAATTTTGTCTAAATAATCCTGTATGATATTACAGTTAATTAAGACGACACCTTCCCTTACACCACAGCATCATCAGCAAACAGCCACAAATTACAAGTTACTCTGTCCATCAGATCATTTATATAGATAGAAAATAATAGCGGTCCTATCACACTCCCCTGGGGCACGCCTGACGATACACTCGTCTCTGATGAACACTCGCCGTCGAGAACAACGTAATGCGTTCTATTACTTAGGAAGTCTTCCAGCCAGTCACAAATCTGTGAACCTGTTCCATATGCTTGTATCTTCGTTAGCAGTCTGCGGTGTGGCACCGCGTCAAACGCCTTTTTGAAATCGAGAAAAGCACAATCTGCCTGTTGCCCTTCATTCATGGCTCGCAAGATGCCATGTGAGAAAAGGGCAAGCTGAGTTTCAAATGAACGATGTTTCCTAAACCCGCGCTGATTCATAGAAAGAAGCATTTCCGTTTCAAGGAAATTTACTATTTCGAACTGAGAGTATGCTCCAAAATTCTACAGGAAGCTGATGTCAACGATATTGGCCTGTAATTATGTGAGTCACTTCTCTTTCCTTTCTTATAAACGGGTGTCACCTGCTCTTTTTTCCAATCACTAGGAATTTTGCGCTGAATTAAAGATTCGTGATAAATACAAGCTAAGTAAGGGCCCAATGCCGCAGAACACTCTTTGTAAAACCGTACTGGTATTCCATCCCGATCAGGAGACTTTTTTGTATTTAGCTCTCTCAGCTGCTTCTCTACACCGGAAATCTCAATTACTATGTCCGCCATTTCGGAGTTAGTACATTGACCAAATGATGGTACATATGTGCTGTCCTCCTGCGTGAATAATTTCTTAAAGGTTAAATTAGAACTTCAGCTTTCCGTTTGCTTTCTTCTATTACTGCTCCGGAATGATCAACGAGTGACTGGGCAGTGGGCTTTGACCCGCTTATCGATTTTACATAGGACCAGAATTTTTTCGGATTCTCGGAAAGATCTTTTGCTAAGCTATGGCTGTGATAATTATTGTATGCTTCGCGTATCGATGTTTTTATAGACGCACGATTCTCTACTAACTTCTGCCTGTCATCATTTACGTGTTCTTTTTTGAACCGAGCGTACAACAGTCTTTGCTTTCTCAGTAGCTTCCTAACATTATTATTATACCACGGTGGATCTTTTCCATCCTTAATCGACTTTACAGGCACATATTTCTCTAACCCTTTATTTACAATGTATTTAAATTTAGTCCACAATTCCTCTACATACATTGTACCGGATGTAAACAATGTCCATTCGTTTTCTAAGTGCGAACCTAACAATTGCGTATCGGCTCTTCCTAACAAAAACAGGCTCCTAGCCTTATTGATTGGTTTATTAACTTTGGTCACCATTGACACTATGACGATATCATGATCACTAACTCCTGTCTCTTCAGAGACATCATTAATAAGGTCAGGCCTGTTCGTAGCTATAAGGTCTAAAATATTTCCATTGCATTGTGGGTTGCCGGTTTAACTGCTCAAAACAGTTTTCGAAGACTGTGTCCAAAAGTATCTCGCAAGACTGCTTGTCAGTACCGCCTGAAATGAAACTAGATAGGTCCCAATTTATACTCTTCAGGTAGAATTCTCCCCTGACTAATATTGCATGTCCCGGATACCTACGCACTATCTGGCATAGACTTTCTTTGAATAACTCTAAAACTCGACGGCGAGTGCTCATCAGAGACGAGTGTATCGTCAGGCGTGCCCCAGGGGAGTGTGATAGGACCGCTATTATTTTCTATCTATATAAATGATCTAATGGACAGAGTAAGTTGTAATTTGCGGCTGTTTGCTGATGATGCTGTGGTGTATGGGAGGGTGTCGTCTGTAACTGACTGTAATAGCATACAGGATGACTTAGACAAAATTTCTAGTTGGTGCGAAGAATGGCAGCTAGCTCTCAATGTAGAAAAATGTAAAGTGATGCGTATGAGTAGAAAAAACAATCCTATAATGTTCGAATACAGCATTAGTAGTGAGCTTCTTGATGCTGTCGCGTCGTTCAAATATCTAGGCGTGACATTGCAGAGCGATATGAAATGGAACGAACATGTAAGGACAGTTGTAAGGCGGACAGCCGAATTCGGTTTATTGGGAGAATTTTGGGAAGATGTACTTCACCTGTTTAGGAGACCGCGTATAAAACATTTGTACGGCCACGTCTTGAGTATTGCTCAAATGTTTGGGACCCGCAGCAGATCGGTTTGAAGGAAGACATAGAGGCGGTTCAGAGGCGAGCAGCTAGATTTGTTTCCGGTAGGTTCGACCAATGCGCGAGTGTCACGGAAATGCTCCGGCAACTCAATTGGGGATCGCTGGAAGATAGACGACGTTCTTTTTGTGAATTTCTGTTAAGTAAATTTAGAGGGCCGGAATTTGAAGCTGAGTGTAGTACGATCTCGCTGCCGCCTACTTACATTTCGCGTAAAGATCACAAAGACAAGATAAGAGAAATTAGGTCTCGTACGGAGGCATATAGGCATTCTTTTTTTCCTCGTTCTATTTGGGAGTGGAATAGGAAAGGAAATGCCTAGTAGTGGTACAGTATACCCTCCGCCACACACCTTACGGTGAATTGCGGAGTATGTATGTAGATGTAGATGTAGAAACTGGTACAGCAGCATTGGGGGGCCGGTTAAAACACCGAACTAATTATGTCTACTTCTCTCAGGCCTGTTGTACATGCCTAACGTACACTAAGGACAACAACAACACACACACACACACACACACACACACACACACCCATTCCCGAGGGAAGACACAAACCTCCGGCGGAAATGGCCGTCCGTTTCGTAGCATGACGCCTTAGATCACGTGGCAATTCCGCGCGGCGGATAGACAAGTGTGTTTAGTCGAAACCACACGCGACTACATTCCCCTTTGTCCTGCATGTGTACGTTCGGCATCGTTAACGGGTTTAGTGTACTTAATTTAAGGAATGACCGGTTGGGTCGCGGTGGAATGCCCGAGCGCTCAATGGCGTCTTGCTGCGGAGCGCGCGGGTGCTACCCCGTCAGAGGTTCGAGACCTCCCTCGGGCATGGGTTTCTGTGTTGTCCTTAGTTTAGATTAAGTAATTTGTAAACCTAGGGACTGATAATTAAGTCTTTGTGTCTTGGCTTCATTCCCCGCAGTTGTAATTATACAATTTGTATAGGTAATAAACACACAAAAATGTAAAACAAAAATATTCCTATACAGTTAATCACTGAAGATACTTTGAAACAAAGCGAAACGCGTATGGTCTGATTAAGACTAATTTTTACAGTTGCAAAAGATGGTAATCTTTCCTACAAAAATTGTGTTTGAACATTTGAAGACAGGACTTCCTTCTTACTACCACCCCATTACTCTCCATCCACCCTCTTCCGGGAGGTATTTTAATCTTTTTTGTTGATTATTTTGGTACGTTAGTCTAGGACAACGTACAACGTCATCTACTTTACGCGTCTAATCGTTGACATAATATAATAGTTCCGCATATAGCAGGTAATGTTTTTGAAGTTTATGGACAGTTTCGCATATAACTTTCTTAATGTGAGCCTCCTTTGCATCGCAAAACTCAGTTTGTTGCAACTACATTAACATGGTTAGCGCGTGAAGAGCGTCTATAAATTACAAAATTCAGTGCCCTAATATTGTTTGTTCTCGCACCTATAAGTGCAGTCAATGTAAGTTCGTTAACATTTCTAAATATACGGTTTATGTTAACACACGTCCACATAACGTTTCAAACTGTTTGCAAACACTTTTCATCACTTTCAATAAAGAAATTTGTATAACAGTGTACACTAGTCACTAGCTTGAAACATTCCTGATTAACTCATGGTTTTTATAAAATGTTAACAGAAATCAGCACTTGAGAGACGTCAGACATACTTAATGACTTCTCTAGAGTTTTATTCAGAACTTTCATATTGCTAACAAAATATTAATACGTTGCATATAACAGGGCCAATTGTTTGTATCACACGCTTTCGATTTTGTAATATGTTAATTCTTTTACAAAGTGCATTATACATTAAATGAATATTGATGACTTGTTTAAATTACGAAAAGAGTTACTGAATATTCGTCTAGCTTGTGTTAATGTCAGATTGTCAAAACAAAATCCCTTAAATCAGGAATTAAAAAATCTTTGTAATGATTTCTAAAAGATTTGATTGCCTATGAGACGTTCATTGACACAAGATTTGTAAATGAAATTACTATTTTTTGTTAGGCATTGAAATTTCTCTCAACTTATAATTCACAATAGCGTAAAAGTCACTTTGTATTGACTACAACAAAAGTTAAATCGTGACAAAAAGAAACTGTAGCGCTTGTAAATTCTACCTTTAAAAAGCGCTCACAACACACATAGACTCAGAGGGAAGCTCAGTCACATAAATCATCCAGTAATATTCAGGTAAAATTTTAAAAAATGTATAAACAAGAGATTTATTACAACATCGGAACTCCTGAAGTTATGTAGCAGTTCTAATTTTGGTCTCTGAATAATTTTGAAACATCTGTAATGTATTGAACATGTTGCAAGTCCTTTTGCTTAAAATGGTATTAAAATAAGAAGAAAGCAATTAACAATGACAAACACTCTTTGTGAACTTCAAATGTTTGTAAAGCTTATGGGACTTAACTGCGGGGTCATCAGTCCCTAAACTTACAAATAACTTATAAACTCCCTTATACAAAAGACGGCACAAACATCCATGCCCAAAGGGGGATTCGAACCCCCGAAAGGAAACGGCCTCGCGCATGTGCAGCATGGCGCCTCAATGCACCTTTGTGAATTTCAGTATTAACTAGTACGACCAGCTACTTTGCTGTATTCGTATTTTTTATATTATTTTTATTTATTTTTTTATTTTATTTATTTTTTTTTTATTTTTTTTTTTTAAGATCAAATTTTAGCGAAGCCAAGGGATCAAGTGCAGTGGTCATCATTCCCAAGTCTTATAAACAACTTAAACTAACTTATGCTACAGACAACACACACAACCATGGCTGATGGAGGACTCGAGCCTCCAACGGGTAGTACCCGTGCACTCCGCAGCACTTCGCCTTAAAGCGCACGTGCATTCCCGCGCGGCTACACATCATTGAACATATATTCGAGCATATGTTTGGTTTGGATTGACATGCCGCACTATATTGTTCTGGAAGAAAGTAGATTAGGGTATAACATACCATCGACAACGTGTCATTGAAGCCGGAGCACATTCTCGAGTAATTTTTGCGAAGAATGAGGAAGCAAGAAACTGTGCCCTTTGAAATGAACCATCCTATTAGCATAATGTTTTGTCATAATGAAGTACTCATTAGACCGTACGACCAGTCAAAGAACTCAAATGTGTCTGGCTAGATAATACATTCTTGTCCGCACGGGATGGCGATGTGGTCTGATTTGGCATGATGATAAACTACCTTTTAGTTTTCTGCATTGCGATTTGGTATTTTGTAATAAGCTTATATAACTATGGGCTCATTTTATTTAAGATCAGGTACAAAACTTTTATTTGGTTAACAGTGCGTTCAAATTCAGATCACGATTAAAAACATATCATGTAATTAAGTAAGTGTGATAAAGTATCTGACTTTTCACTTATCGCAATGAAATATAATTTACAATTGTTACTGACTCATCAAAAATAACGTGTATTCTAATATTTGTTGTACGACAGTATTGGTTTGCACCTTGACTGAATGCCATAAGGAGAAAAAGTCTTAAGTGTCTTACGTAGTACCTACCGCGGGTAGGTAATGTGTGTACTGTGGAATGATGAGAAGAGCTGCGACGCAGCTATGCTATGTTGGTTGCATAGCGTCAGGTATGGCCTCCACTTTTGGAATTCAGGTGTGACCCCCCCCCCCTTTTTTTTTTCTTTTGCTGTCAAGTGTACCTTGTAGTCTACACTTCCTGCCATGGATTCAAAGTCGACGGATTCCACTAATTGCTGTTATGTAGTTCTGTCTGCTTTTCGTAGGTTTAGTTGCCTTTCAGCGTTGCCGGCCGCGGTGGCCGAGGGGACTGAGGCGCTCCAGTCACGGCCTCTACGGTCGGGGGTTCGAATCCCCCCTCGGACATGGATATTTGTGCCGTCCTAGTTCGTAAGTAGTTCATAAGTAGTTTGTAAGTTTAGGGACTGATGACCCCTTAGTTAAGTCCCATAAGCTTGACAAACATTTGATTTCTTTCAGCGTTAGTTTCCATTTTGTTTGTAGTTTGTATGTCAAACATAATGACACTGTGCTAACTGTGATCCGCATAAGGCCATACTTCCTACGTTATGTAACGCCTAGCGTGAGGACAATATTGCATTGCGATCTGCCATTGTCGAAAGTT
The DNA here is from genome assembly GCA_026315105.1 of Locusta migratoria. Taxonomy (NCBI): domain Eukaryota; kingdom Metazoa; phylum Arthropoda; class Insecta; order Orthoptera; family Acrididae; genus Locusta; species Locusta migratoria. The sequence continues at coordinate 461,686,748 of CM048755.1, forward strand.
GGACGTTGTCCTTCCTTGTTCAGTACATATAAAATTTATTCCGAAATAATTTCATTTACTTGCCTTCCTCTGTCGTCAGTGATGTTAGAATGCCAGAGTAAGGACCTTGCAGCCGCGGCCGAGCGCATTGAGGCGCTATGATGCGATGCGTGAGGCCGTTCCCCGTCGGGGGTTCGAATCCCCCCACGGGCATTGATGTTTGTGCTGTCTTTAGTATAAGTTAGTTCATAAGTAGTTCGTAAGTTTAGGGACTGATGACCCCGCAGTTCAGTCGCATTGAAAAAATCAGAAATTGAAATTTGAAATAAGGACCTTGTATTTATATTATTTATTTTAATTCCTTAGCATATTCTTCCTTTGCCCTTATCCAGTCAGTATATGGTTGGTTGTGAGAGTTACGTTAGGCGTTCTGACTGCAATAGCGACCATTGGTTTAGATTCATCCGTTACGGATATACTATTTTTCGGGATGCATATCAGCTATTGTGACATGTATAAGGCTCCTGAAGGCATGCGATGCTCGCCTTTTCTTCTGTGAGGATCTTAGGAGGCTCATTACTTACTAGCTTGCTATTCTTCATGTTGAGCTGTAATATCCTTAGTTTATTTACACTGTCGTACTTAGCCATATTCAAATTTAGACAAAAGTTTGTCCCGTATTTGTTTATGTGTAGGGCAGTGTGGGCCTCCATTTTTGTTACAGACTTTCTTACGTTGTTTGCAGGGGATGCAACCTACTGGCGGTTCGTTTGAAGTGCAATCTATTCGTTTGTTTCCTTTCTCTACGCATTTGGCACATGTTATTTGAGTTTCTTTGTAGTGTTTCGTCGAATGTGCTGGTACACAACATTGGAAAGCACCTTGTAATAGCTGTAAGTCCTCCACACTAAGTGCCAGAAAGCCGATAAAGATTTTACTTATCTTCAATAACAGTGACCGCACCTTGGGCGTTACTTCTAGTACGACGTTATTTGTGCTCTTTCCTATGGGTCCTGTCTTGAGCTTTATTTTGAATTCTGCTTCAAATTCTTCGGGGGTAAGGTATTCATCTAGATTCAGGTTGTATAACTGCGACATAAACTCATCTTCTGTGACGGATGTTGGGACCCTTTTGGTGACTAGTTGCGGCCTCCTCCTCTTGGTTTCCTCGCATTGTATATTTGGAATGGTTTCTGCTTTTGTTAATAACTTCTTGCAATTCTCTTTTGTTGCCTCTTCTACTATTACACTTGTTGACGTCATTCGTATGGCTTCTATTTTTAACTTCTCTGTCTTTGGGTAAATTTCTCTTGTTAAGGTGTCTCTGGCTTCTAGTGTTGACTGGTTATTAGTGGGTTTAATGAAAAAAATTGTTGCTTGTATTTCTTTTGCCTCTTCAATTTTCGCCATATGTTTGTTTTCCTTCCAACTCCCAACTGCTACTACGGGGGCAAAAGTTTGTTTCACATTCATACCAGCTGTGTTTCGCAATTTCTCATTATCCTTTTGAAGATTCCTAACTTCTTCCTCTAAGGCATAAATCTTTTCTTCCGCTGCTGGTGCTAAGTTGTTTAGCAATTCCTCGATTTGATTTCGTAGCCTCTCATTCTCTTCCTTAAGGATGTCTATTTGTCCTTCAAGGCGGGCTTCGTGTAACTGTTCGTCACATCGAGTTTCCTGACATACTTGGTTTGAGGTCAGAATCTCAACTTGTTGACGCAATCGAGTGATTTCTTTGTCTAGTACGTGGATTTATCCCTCTAAATTTTATTGCGTTAGTACAGTTTCCCACACTTTACTTCTCACAGTTTGGGAGATTTGTACATTGGCATTTTTGTGTTTCAGTTCAGCCGTAAACTCCGTCAACATCGCCTTAACAACTGCTATTTTATCTGCATTTGATGTACACTTCGGGAATTCAAAGTTCTCCATGCTTACTTTTGTTCCAATGACTATCTTTCTCTCTCCTGGTGGTGTTACTTCTTGTTTCCCCCCATCTTGTATCTGCTGTTTTGATGAGAGGCTACAACGCCGATGTTTGGTGGAATTCACTTTGTGACATAAGCGCCTTTTTGCGGTATTACGCGTTCCCCGCTCAGAAGAGCGGCTCGTTTGATTTCCCCGACCTAATGACATCGGCAAATCCACCAATAATCCGGCTGCAGAAGCTTGTCCAATCAGAGATTTAACCGCCAGATGGATGTTACCCGATCCCGAAACTAAGGTTACAACCAATCAGGGGCTTTCCCGCCAAGATGTCGTAGGCAGGTAATCAGCCAATATGGAATCGAGATATTGATATCCTGTCATAAGTTCGCGAGGCAAAGTGACGCGGCAGACTGATCAGCCTATCACAGGCGGATTTTTCGCGCCAAAAAAGTAAACGGTGACAGAAACTGAGTTCTATGTCACTTAAAATCCAAAAAACACAAAATTATAATCAATAAACACCTTGTCAAAATTTTAAAATAATCGATGGGTCCAATATATATGCTTCTACGTTTTTAAAGCTCTAAAATCAATTGATAAAGCACTCATTGACGACACTAATCAGCTTCCACTGTCTTGAAAATTAGAAGTTTCCTAAAATCACGAGAAGAAGCACGACCTTTAAAAAGCCACGTTTAAAGTACAGAACCTTGGCACATCGTCAGTTGACAACACTTTCTCCGCGGTGGAGTGGCAGAGCGCATTGAGGCGTATGGAGCGATGCGCGAGGCCGTTCCCCGTCGGGAGTTCGAATCTCCCTCGCGCATGGATGTTTGTGCTGTCTTTAATATAAGGTATTGCATAAGTAGTTTGTAAATTTAGGGACTGATGACCCTGCAGTTAGGTCCCATAAGCTTCACAAACATTTGAACATTTGAACAACACTTTCAGCTTAAAAACCTAGGGGAAAAAAACCACTAAAACACTTCAAAATCTAATGAGCAGCACGACAGCGATGGTGACACGGCAGCCATCTTGGCTGGATAATAACACATACACCCATAACCCAAGAGAGGACTCGAACCTCCAGCGGGAATGGCCGCCAAACCGTAGCTTGACGCTTTAGACCAGGCGACCTGTGTTGGAGATATGAAATAAGATTTGTTAAATAAGTAAAATCAGATGTTAGCTATCGAAGTTTTTCACAAGCAGCGAGATGTTTGAAATAAGGATGCTGTTTTCTTGCCTGACCTACAACCGAACTCTGCACCTACCGTCGTTGCTGAATATCCACGAGCAGATGCTCTATCTTATTTGTTAACTCACCTACAATGAAATGTTAGCGGCCGGCCGCGGTGGCCGAGGGGACTAAGGCGCTCCAGTCACGGTCTGCACGGCCACTGCGGTCCGGATTTCGAATCCCCCCTCGGGCATGGATATTTGTGCCGTCCTTAGTCTTAGCTAGTTCATAAGTAGTTTGTAAGCTTAGGGACTGATGACCCCGTAGTTAAGTCCCATAAGTTCTACAAACATTTGAACATTTGAACATTTTGAAATGTTAGCGTGTTTAACAAGAAACAAAGGCACATATGTTTATTATTAACAAAACCTGAAAAGATATTAAAAATTAAAATTATTTTTCACTTGTAGTCTGGTGCGCAGTTCAAGCTATTGCGCCAATCGCTAGGGCTTGCAAAGCTCCATGAAGCACAATCTTTAGTGGATTTGTTGTTGGTGGTGAAACGTGGCTTGAGGAGGTGGTTGTGGTTTTGGAGTCATTGTGAACGGAGCTAAGAAGAGAGGCTACCGAGGGCAAAGTGCGGGATGCGTCACTTCCAGTTCGAGGAGTTGGGAGAGTTTCTGTGGTGAACTTGTAAAACACAATGAGCAGAATTCATAACTCCCGTGTCTGATCACCATTAAGCAGTGACTACACCTCTGCGTTTTGTGCTCTTACAGTATTTAATGTTCCCCCTGGCGGATTATTAATGTAACTTAAACTTTTAGTGTGCACTGCCTTCCAATTGATGTGTGGTTCATTTCCTGGTTTGTAATTTCGTGGCTGGTCCATGTATTGCTTCAAATTTCATAGTAACCAAAAGGGACACTGTGTATGCCGCTTCTAACTCTTGGGCACAGTGGTCTTGGTGTCTGCCTTGCGTTTCTAGGATCAGATGTAAATTTGGTGGTGAAATTTGTAAAGAGGGTGCTCACTGCTGGAAATGACACTTCTCACGCGTTGCTCTTTATGGAACCTCTTGACAATTTCGCTCACGTCAGCTGCCAAGCAACAACTACACGCTGCGTCCGTTGTAAAACCAATTTGATACTGCTAATATTGATTACTGTAGAATCTGTTTGAGATTTTGTTTCCTTGTAATTCAAAATGTTCAAATGTTTGTAAATCTATTGGAATTAACTACTATGGTTATCATTCCCTAGGCCTACAGACTACTTAAAGTAACCTAAGGGCAACACACACACACACGCACACACACACACACACACACACACACACACACACACACGTGTCCGAGGGATGACTCTAACCTCCGACGGGGAATAACCATGCTTCCGCAGCAAGGCACCTTACAGCGTTTGGCCATTTCACTGAGGCTGCTTTAACTTTTGCTTACTAACATATAAATGTTCCGTTTATTCCAAGAAAGGAACTATATGAACTTAGAAGGGTGTATCTTGTACTAGCCAGTAGAGCATTTCCGTGGGGCATATGTCATTACCGTTTGTCGATAAGAAGTTTGTGATTGTCTGGCTTAAGTTCATAGCGAACCTCCAGGGGTATTTCTGACAGCAGACTGTTTGTTCTGGCATGACGTAACGCGCTTCGTTACCGCTCCACACAAAAGGTGTAAGGTTGAGAATGATTGATGGTTGCCACTGAAATTACGTCGGTCTGTGGGGAGTAACTGGATGGCGCTACCGTGCCGAGGGTAAACATATTCTATGAATAGTGCTCTTTCGAGCTTAACTTGAGTGCAATGCCAACGCTTTATTAAATTTTAACGCGTAGTTTCTATTTACCACGTCCTCAAGTGGAACCATCCGCACCATTGCCGTGCTGCTTACTGCATTCTATTTAAATACCATTTTCATCTCTGATGAACTGAACCTCCACCTCTTTATCTGCTTGATATTGTGAATTTTATTGTTTTTAGAAAGCCAGACCCACCATTTATGAAAGTTCCATTCTTTAACTGTTTAGAGTTTGAGGGTGCACTAGATGCCAACTGTCACTTTCGAGTAAACCCTAGTTCGTTAAAGGTTCTACTGTCCAGCAGATACCTGCTATGGGAAGGTATACATTTCATATTCAAATATACCGCGAATTTGAGACCAGTGTCAAGCTAGTCAGGCATGGGTCATTTATCTTTGGTTGCAGGCTTATTTTTCGATGGCAGTACTATCGATATTGGAGACGGTGATAGTATTGTTGCCGGAAAGTAAGGTTGTGATTATTGAGATTGTAGACTTTGCTAGGCGCGCGGATGAGATTGCAGAAGCGTGGGGACTGCGGTTGTGTGCAGTTGTCGTTCCGGCGGGATAGCCGAGGAGATGAGATTTTGAGACTTGAATGCTGAGTCAAGCTGTTTGTTTAAGATATGGAGACAAAAAGGAATAAAAGACGTTGGAGAAACGATCTTTTGAAATTTTTATAAGGTAATGTTTTTCATTAAATACTTGGCATGTTTCTATGGCACAACTTCGCATTGTTAGGCTGAACTGATGGTAACAGTAACGGTCGGGAAAGATCTTGTTGTTAGCTTGTGGTCTCACGATTCATGCTAGGGACCCTTTTCTGTGTTAGGAAAAGTATTTATTGAAATAGTTTAGATTTGAAATTGCGTTTTTTTATGAAATAGGAAATTCATGGGTAGTGTTCTTGAAATATTGTTGTAACATTGTTTGTGTAAATCGAGTTAAATTTATTAACAATAAAGAAATGTTTATCTTTGTTAAAAAAAATGTAGGCAGGTTAAATATCTGAGTTATATTTTTCTCTAAAAGATTTTAAAATCATAAACATGACATTGTTAGTAATTTTTATGAAGTTACATCATTTAGAAATAAATCAGATATTTCATTTTTAATAATTAGTTCGAGTTTCTTAAACAGATTACCAGTTTATCCCTGCTCACATTTTTATTAAAAGTGCCACATATGTTTTCTGTAGTTAGTTTTCCAGTAGTGAGTACAGCAGGAAGCAGTTTGGTGATGCGCAGATTTATGCAGTAAGTGAAGGTGACAAATAATCAGTTTTTGTCAATCTTACAGTTCAGTATGATTTACAGATTTCAGGTTAGGACAATTCATACAGTGTTCAGGTTAACAAATGTTTGCACTGAGTCAGATTGCATTGATAAATATTGTGTGCGTTACATTCCGTTAAAGATTGTTAGTTCAGTCAGAAACAATTTTGTAGGGCCAGAATTATTAACACAGGGATTTTTATTATCAAAAATTAACTTTGTTACGACATTTTCATACAGTAACAATTAGCAGTATCTCATTATAATAAATATTACGCAGTCAGATAGGTTTTGCAATACCTTTACATTCACATAGAATACAGTTTAAAAAAAAAGCCGCGGTGGAGTAGCCGAGCGGTCTAAAGCGTTTCGCTGCGGCGCGCGGTTGCTCGCCGTGGAGGTTCGAGTCCTCCCTGGGGCATGGGTGGGTGTGTTGTCCGTAGGTTAGTTTACCTAGGTTTAAGTAGTTTGTAATCTACGGACTGATTACCACGCAGTTTGGTCCGATAGATTTACAAACATTTGAACATTTTTGAACAGTTAAAAATACGCAGTCAGATTAACATACCGTTGTACACAGGCATTCGGCTAGAACAAGTTCAAACACACAGCAGACGAAAATTTTGTAAGAGAGAAGGAGAAGCGAGAAACTTTCAGAGGGCACCATTGTATTTTCACTGTCGTACAACTGCTTCTACATCCTTACTCCGGAAGCCATCTCACGATATGTGGCGGATGGTACTTCGCGTACCATTGTCAGTCCATCCCAATCCAGTCGCGTATGGTTCGGTGGAAAAATGATTGTCTGCATGCCTCTGTATGTGCCGTAAGCCCTCCAATCTTATGCTTGTGGTCGCTTCACGAGATATACGTAGGAGAATACGATATATTGGTTGACTCTTCATGTTCGCGGAACTTTAACAGAATCCCGTCCGGCGGTACAGAACGTCTCTCTCCTAGCGTCTGCTACTGGAGTTTCCTAATCAGTTCTGTAACGCTTTCACGTTTACTAAGCGCTGGTCGAACTGGAGTTTTGTAACCTACTTGCTTTGTTGACTGACTACACTTCCTGAGGCTTTTTCCAATGAATCTCAGCCTGGCATCTGCCACGATTGATTTTATGTGGTCGGTCCATTCCAGATCGCCCCTTACACAGATATTTTAAGGAAGTAACCGCTTTCAATGTTTGTGCCGCTATTGCGTATTTACTTAATATAGGATATTTCTTTTTATGTAAACGCAGCACTTTACACTTGTTTATGTTGGGGCTCAATTTATTCCCTTTCTCTCCACCGTGCGGCAGTCGCTCCAAATTCTCTTGTATTTCCGTACTGTTTTCCAGTATTGCAACTTTGCAATAAACTACAGAATCATCCGCAAAAACCTCATTGAACTTCCGATGTGATCTATGAGATTATTTATATACAGGACGTTACAAAAAGGTACGGCCAAACTTTCAGGAAACATTCCTCACACACAAAGAAAGAAAATATGTTATGTGGACATGTGTCCGGAAACGCTTAATTTCCATGTTAGAGCTCATTTTAGTATTTCTTTTTAAATGTAAATTGAAATAATTACCCAATTGTTTCGTTAGTGTGTACTGTACTTCCTCGATTCACGTCATCAACACAGATTTTCTGTGAACGTTTGGGCAGGAATTGTTGGTGATGTCTTGATTGCGCCTCATGTTCTTCCACCTACGCTCACTGGAGCACGTTATCATGATTTCTTACGGGATACTTTACCTGTGCTGCTAGAACATGTGCCTTTACAAGTACGACACAACATGTGGTTCATGTACGATGGAGCTCCTGCACATTTCAGTCGACGTGTTCGTACGCTTCTCAACAACAGATTCAGTGACCGATGGATTGGTTGAGGCGCACCAATTCCATGGCCTCCACGCTCTCCTGACCTCAACCCTCTTGACTTTCATTTATGGGGGCATTGGAAAGCTCTTGTGTACGCAACCCCGGTACCAAATGTAGAGATTCTTCGTGCTCGTATTGTGGACGGCTGTGATACAATACGCCATTCTCCAGAGCTGCATCAGCGCATCAGGAATTCCATGCGACTGAGGGTGGATGCATGTATCCTCGCTAACGGAGGACATTTTGAACATTTCCTGTAACAATGTGTTTGAAGTCACGCTGGTACGTTCTGTTGCTGTGTGTTTCCATTCTATGATTAATGTGATTTGAAGAGAAGTAATAAAATGAGCTCTAACATGGAAATTAAGCGTTTCCGGACACATGTCCACATAACATATTTTCTTTCTTTGTGTGTGAGGAATGTTTCCTGGACGTTTGGCCGTACCTATTTGTAACACCCTGTATAATGTGAAATGTAATAGTACTGTAACATTCCCTTGGAGCATGCCTGATACCATTTTAACGTCTGAAGACCTCTCTCCGTTGAGAATGACATGCTGCGATCTGTAGGTGAATCCAGTCACACAGCTGATCTGATATTCCTTATGCTCGCACTTTGTTCATCAGGCGACGGGCCGGCCGCGGTGGCCGAGGGGCGCGCGCGCCAGTCACGGTCTGCACGGCCACTAGAGTCGGGGGTTCGAATCCCCCCTCGGGCATGGATATTTGTGCCGTCCATAGTATTAGCTAGTTCATAAGTAGTTTGTAAGTTTAGGGACTGATGACCCCGTAGTTAAGTCCCATTGACTCTACAAACATTTGAACATTTTCAGGCGACGGTGTGGAACGGTATCGAACGCCTCGCGGAAGTCAAGAAACACGGCATCTACCTGCGCTCCTGTATCTACTGCCCTCAGCATCTCGTGGATGAATAGGGCGAGTTGTAGTTCAAATGATCGTTAGATCGTTACTTTCGGAAACCATGTTCATTCCTACATAAAAGCTTCCTGTCTTGAGAAATGACATAATATTCGTGCATAAAATGAATTCCAAAATTCTGCAACTGACCGATGTGAGTGAGGCATATGGGCCTATAGTTTTGTGCATCTTATCGACAACCCTTCTTCTAAGCGGGAATGACCTAAGCTTTTTTTCCATTCCTTAGGAGTTTTTCGTTCCTCTAGACAACTTCGGTACACCACTGCTAGAAATTGGCAAGTTGCTTCGCATACTCCGTGTAAAATCGAATTGGTATATCATGGGGTCTAGCGGTCTTTCCTTTATATAGCGATTTCAAATGCTTTTCTATCCCACTGACACTTATGTCGATGTCCGTTTATCGTGCACATGATGGTTGAGAGGAGGAACAACGGTGCAATATTCCTCTGTAAGACGCTTTGGAAAAAGACATTTAGCATTTTTACCTTTTGTGTATCTTCATCTTTTTCAACACCATTATGGTCACAGATTGTCTAGATATCTGGTTTCGACCCGTTTACGGATTTGGAATAGGACCAAAATTTCTTAGAATATTCTGCCAAGTCGGTATACTAAACAAAGTTGTTGAACGCAACCTGTGCGGCAGCCCTTCCGCTAATTTTGACCCCATTTAATTTTTTCTTGTCTGTTGTGGTTATTGAACCACGATGGATCTTTCCCATCTCTCATAATTTTACTTGTCATATAATTATCTAACGTGTATTGTACAGTACACTCGAACTTTGTCCAGAATTCTTCAACACTGTCAATTTTAGAGACGACACTATCGTGTTGAGCAGTCAAGTACTCCGAAATATGAACCTTTTCGGTTTTTCTACATAAGAAGATCTTCCTACCTTTTTTATATTTCTATTTATGTCTGTATTCATTGATGCTGTAATGGCCTTATGATCGCTGATTCTCTATTTTACTCTACATGAATCGAAAAGTTCGAATGTATGTGTCATCAGCAAATGTAACACGTTGTCTCCACGAGTCTGCTATCTACTTAACTGCTGCCAGTAATTCTCGAATACAGCACTTACAACAATGTTGCGCCGTTTTCTGTTCCTGCCACATGTCTTAAGCACATTTGTCTCCGCGTCTATATCCTGTAAGTCAAAATCTCTACATAAAACAATAATATGACTAGAAAACCTACGGGAAATAAACTCCTAGCCAGTAACATTGCTACACCACGAAGATGACGTGCTACAGACAAGAAATTTAACCGACAGGAAGAGGATGTTGTGATATGCAAACGATTAGTGTTTCAGAGCATTCACACAAAGTTGGCGCCGGTAGCGACTCTTACAACGCGCTGACATGAGAAAAGTTTCCAACCGATTTCTCATACACCAACAGCAGTTAATCGGCTTTGCCTGGTGAAACGTTGTTGTGATGCCTCGTGTAAGGAGGATAAATGCCTACCATCACGTTTCCGACTTTGATAAAGGTCGGATTGTAGCCTATCGCGATTGCGCTTTATCGTATCGCGACATTGGTGCTCGCGTTGGTCGCCATCCAATGACTGTTAGCAGAATATGGAATCGGTGGGTTGAGGAGGGCAATACGGAACGCCGTGCTGGATCCCAACGGCCTCGTCGAAGTGACAGGCATCTTATCCGCATGACTGTAACGGATCGTGCAGCCATGTCTCGATCCCTGTGTCAACAGATGGGGTCGTTTGCAAGACAACAACCATCTGCACGAACAGTTCGACGGCGTTTGCAGCATCATGGACTATCAGCTCGGAGACCATGGCTGCGGTTACCCTTGACGCTGCGTCACAGACAGGAACGCCTGCGATGATGTACGCAACGACGAACCTGGGTGCACGAATGGCAAAACGTCATTTTTTGGGATGAATCCAGGGTCTGCTTACAGCATCATGATGGTCGCATCCGTGTTTGGCGGCATCGTGGTGAACGCACATTGGAAGCCTGTATTTGTCATCGCCATACTGTCGTGGCTATACCCCTCATTCGATCCCTGCGAAACCCTACATTTCAGCAGGATAATGCACAACCGCTTGTTGCAGGTCCTGTACGGGGCTTACTGGATACGGAATATGTTCGACTGCTGCCCTGGCCAGCACATTCTCTAGATCTCTCATCAACTGAAAACGTCTGGTCAATGGTGGCCAAGCAACTTGCTTGTCACAATTCTCCAGTCACTACTCTTGATGAACTGTGGTATCATGTTGAAACTGCATGGGCATCTGTACCTGTACACGCCATCCAAACTCTGTTTGATTCAATGCCCAGGCGTATCGAGACCGTCCTTACGGCCAGAGGTGGTTGTTCTGGGTACTAATTTCACATGATCTATGCACCCAAATTGCGTGAAAATGTGATTGTATGTCAGTTCTAGTATAATATATTTGTCCAATGAATACCCGTTTATCATCTGCATTTCTTCCTGGTGTAATAATTTTAATGGCCAGTAGTGTATTTTATAAGTTTTGCATCAGATGTTCTGCCACTCCTGCTGGTAAGCCAGATGGTTTGTAAAAACGTCCAAAGACCATGTTTGAGGCACCTTTCACGCAGACTTTCTAACGTTGACTGTCTTAACACCCCTGGTGAGACAATTTATTCCACCTTGTATTATGCGTGAGGATTGATCCGCAATGTTTTTGTACCCTAAAACGGTGACTCTGCATGTGGAACAAATCTACCGTGACATGCAGCGTTAGACATCCGAAAGCAGTACATGTCTCAATCAAAGACTGGTAAGAGTGCCGGCCGCGGTGGCCGAGGTGACTGAGGCGCTCCAGTCACGGTCAGCACGGCCACTACGGTCGGGGGTTCGAATCCCCCCTCGGGCATGGATATTTGTGCCGTCCTAGTTTGTAAGTAGTTCATAAGTAGTTTGTAAGTTTAGGGACTGATGACCCCGTAGTTAAGTCCCATAAGCTTTACAAACATTTGAATTTGAACTGGTAAGAGTCTTGAACTGGGCTCAGAATGAACCGAATGACTACTTCTGTAACTATAAAAATAAATAATAACTGCTAAGGGATCTCAGTGGGTACCGGAGAGTAGTGTTAGCAGGGGCTCAGTAAAATAAAGTGCTTTTCTACTGAAAGGAAAAGTTAGATCTATTAACTTTAAGAAAATTTGAAAACCATAAACATATGAAGTTAAAAATAATGAAATGAAATCGTAATATAAAGTAAAGGATAAGATTCTACCGTCAACAGTATCGCTTTGATACTCGATACCGCAAATAAATATTAACAATATAAAAAAGAAAAATATTACCTATTAGATGGTAACTGAATTCGCTCCTACACTTGAATTTACAATAGTGCTAACAGTGACTGTGAGGCTGTCACAGAACATGCACTATAATGTGGCTCTCGTGTCGGTGCCGTTGTACAAAAGTGACTTTACAGAGACAAAAACTAGCTTTGCATTAGCGCATAATTTACCATTCACTTAGTTGTTGGCTTCTGTGTCCGCGACACTGAAATTCTATGGAAAGGTGGATGTCTAAATCTGGAAATGGACTTAATCAACCAAAAACGTTTTAATAATCTTCAAGAATTAAACATCCGCTTACTTTCCTAGACTCTATTTATTTGGCAGGGTACGCTAATTCAGCAAATTAGCCCATCGTTCCTCCTCGCTCTCGTCCTCAGAAGTTAACTAGATACTGTGGACGAGGCAAAATGTCGACTGCTCGCTCTGCGAAAGTGCCGTAATTACAGGTGAAGCCTGCAACCCAACACTAGGCACCGTGCACTCAATGTTTAATGCCACAAGGCAAACCACAGTGGACTGTGTAAACATTCACAGAAGCGCTCGCTACGGCCGCTAGCAGTCACCGCGAGAAGAGCCTCCACAAGGAAGCGGCGTTCCACAGCAAAGTTAAAATGTACGAGGCGCGTCCAGAAAGTAAGTTCCGTTTGGTAATAAACGGTAACCCCTTAGTGTTAGCTAGTTCATAAGTAGTTTGTAAGCTTAGGGACTGATGACCCCGTTGTTAAGTCCCATAAGTTCTACAAACATTTGAACATTTTTGAACAGATATTACTGACTCTGATTACCAACCCAAATACCATATGTGGGGTATTAAATTAATTAGAATAACGTCGTGGTTCTGTTTCTACACATTAAAATGGCATGTAAGAAGGTCATAAATTATTGACTCCTTACAACTTTTACCCAGATTATTTCACAATCCGAATCTGTACTAATTTCACTCGACAGAATCGCATACATAAAAATACGTCTTCCCCTTCAATGATCAGCCTATTTTTGCTGTATGCGTTCCAGTCAAAGTTCAGAGTTTAGTATTTCATTACTGTTGATATTTAGTTTTAACCAGCTTTCCGTTCCAGTACTATGTGAATATTGTAACTATCTAAAAGTGAGAGCAATTCTTGAAATTCTCTGTAGGCTCCAGTTATGTATACATATATTAATATTTCCTTTCGCTCTTCTATTATACCGAGTGCTGCATTGACCAGAATTAGTAAGCGTCTTCATGGGCCTGTGGAGGTATTTCTCTAACCCAAAAAACCCACATGTGAACTCTACACGTACTCCGCTATTCTAGTAGCCGCTTCCTGCGTTTAGTGCACGCCTGACCTATTCTGGCCGATCCTACGTTTCTCCAGCTGATAGTGGAGGTCGAGAATTTGCACCCAAAGCCACTACAGAATCGTCTGAGCTTCTGGTTCCACACGACTCCAAGCCAGAGGTCTGTGATCGGTTCTGGGAATGAGGCTCGAAATCGAATGCTCCGCTTCTATCGAGTAAGCGATGCTAGCAGTCTTCACCAAATCCACCAGCTGCATGAAGGAGCTCCGGATGACCTCTGAACCGAGGCGGCAGGGGTCATTGTCGCCGACATGAGTAGTTATTTTCAGCCGGGTGCACCCAGTGCTCTCTACCGTCACTGGCAGTGCTTCCTATACATCTTGGATGAGGCCCCCCGGCAAGCAAACGGATTGCACACTGTCATTGTTTCCCAACCTCCCTGCTATTTACTTAAGGGGATCCATCAGCCGCCTAACATTAGAGCTCTGAATGACTAGCAAACCCACCCTCAGTGTCCGTTCGTACTTCTCAGAAGAACTGGTCACCACCATAACAGGCGAGACAGCCAGTGCTAGCTCAGAGGTGTTATCAACTGTAGACAAAACCTCAAATCTATTGCTGAGGCGTAAGGACAGGCTTACGGCCGGTTGTAATTCACCAATAACGGTCAGGCAACTGTCTATTGACAGGGACGTCGGAAACAGTAACCACAGTGTCATCAGGGAGCGGAGACGCTGCAGTAGGCAATAGTTGTACCCCAGCATTTGCCTGAGTTGCCCACCTGACACTTCAGCCGAGGAGAGCAGCCTGAAGGCTGTTGACCGTGCCAAACACAGCCTCTAGCAGCTTACAAACAGCGGCCAACTCCTTCCGAATCCGCACACAACAGGCGCAGCCCCTAGCTATCTCTGTAAAGTTACTTAAAATTGCAGTATTTACCGAAACACGCTAAAATATAGCCCTTAAAAATAGAGGAAACTAACTATAATTTACCAAATACGCGAAAATGAACTTCTCAAACAGAAGCACTAAAGAAATTTAAGATATTTATTAGTAACGAAAAATGCAGAAAAAATAAATTTCGCAACTAGTGCTACGGAGTTTTGTATATTGGCTTTATGGACTTAATATTAATAACTGATTTTTACTTTTACTTTTAATGCATTTCTGTTGCTTACTTTAATGTTAATGTATACTACCAGAATCTTATAATGATCGTCTACATGGTGTTTAAGCTATAATCATAATTTTATTCCATTTTGTTATTGCATTTATTGGTTCATTTACGTGAAGTTCGATTTAACTCTGAATGTTAATAGTTTGCTGGAAACGTATTGGCGGGTGGTTGAGGTTAAATACCACCTTTTCCTAAACATTCGCAAGCAACTAGTTGTGCTGTACCACAGTTCAAAAAATGTTCAAATGTTTGTAGAGCTTAAGGGACTTAACTACGGGGTCATCAGTCTCTAAACTTACGAACTACTTATGAACTAGCTACAACTAAGGACGGCACAAATATCCATGCCCGAGGGGGGATTCGAACCCCCGACCGTAGTGGCCGTGCAGTCCGTGACTGAAGCGCCTCAGTCTCCTCGGCCACCGCGGCCGGCTGTACCACAGTTGCTAGGTCCTGAAAATATTATGAAAATTTTTCTGCTGAGTTAGAATTCGAATTCACAAATGCTCCTTTCATGGAGACTTAGCGGAATTTGTAGTCTTGGAGAAAGCAATGAAATAATAGAAATATTCGTTTCATAAGTGGTAAAATACTGCAAAAGTGGATTCCTGAATGAGAATCTCAGTTCAGAACCAAACGAATCACTCTGGAGTTGCTATAATAAGAGTTCTGCGACCTTAAATTACCATTGTATTACTAAGTACGTTTGTATAATGTTACGGAAATCTTTCTAGCGACAGAGTTATAGACTCCCGAGAATGACCTTTTCACTTGAAGTTATCATAGGTGAAGGAGATATATTCGTGCCGGATAAGAACATATCCCTAAAAGTGGAATAACATTTTAGAACCGAATCCCGAGGATCGGAAACATGGTCCGTACATCATTGTCTTATAACGAAACGTGTTGCACTGATGTTTAGCTGTTTAACGTCCTTAAACACTAATCATTATCATTATGAAACATATGCTTAATAAACACATTTGAAATAATGTATTCAATGCCGCTTTCAATTAAATGATCAAATTATAATCAAGATTTTCACTCGGAAATTGTGCTAGTCACATTTCAACGACGTGTAATACCACTTTTAGCAATCATAGCCTCGATTCGATGATTTATGAAGTTTTCACTATTTTAACAAATATCGTAATTAAAATACACCACTGTAGAGTCTGAACTTACCAGACAAATTTAAAATCTGTTTTGTTTTTATTACATTTATCCAATGCTGGCGCACTTTTTCTTTCATAGTATTTCATGCTTTCTACTCAGTTTTAGAGGCAGTTTCCCAAAAGTCTATAGTTATTCAGTTAATTCCATTATTCCATGTTACAAGTTACTGTATGACATTTCCAACTTTTCGTCAATTGTATGAAAACTCTACTACTTGATGAAGACTTTACTTAAAAACATAAATGTTGTTGCCTTACTTCATTTTCATTTGTATTAAGAAAGGCATTCCAGATAGATCTGAACCCCATTCAAAAACTATTCTAGAAATACTCAGTGTTATTACCTTAAATATTCCACTTATTCAAGTAAAATAGCACTGAAATTCCAAGAACCTGGATCACATAACTGCCAGTTGAAAGACGACCGTCTGTCGTCTTCCATATTTTTTTTATAAAAGTGTCATTTATTTGAGGTCGCATGTTGTTAAAACTAGAACCCCACTCTTTTCAAGGCATGAGGAATACCATTTTTATTTCATGTTTTAAAATATTAGTATCTGAAATGTTAGTTAATATTGCTGGGATTTTGTTATTTTAATAATTTATTATTGTCCCTGTGAGAATGTGTACTTGTTTTACTTTTAAGTGGATGTGCGAGAATCTAATGGCTGTCTGAATGTGGATAGTGATAGCTCGTTTTGCATGGTTCTCTCTGGCTCAGAGTCGATAGTTAGTTGTTACCAACCCCTGCTGCTGATACTACCAAAGAGATTTCTACACCCTTTGATTGCAAGCCAGTTGACGAGCCCTCTCCAGGGCTAGTGTCGCAATCTTCTCTCCCCACCACCGCAGTTTTCTTGGGTTTTGCCAATTTCCGATGGCAGTCGGGCCTCCTGGCCGCTCGGTCTTCACTTTGCGCTCGGATCGTGGTGAGGTAAGGTTGGTTCTGCTCTTGTGTGCGTGGAGATGGTAGCGATTCGTTGTCTAGCGATTCGTTAACTTAGACTCTTGAACTTAGATTCATTTTTCGGAATATTTTTTCCGATCGTGTGCGGAAATGTGTTCTAGTTTTTCAATCCAGTGATTTCCAACAGATAAACGCGGTGTAGGTGTTACTAGTTGCAGTTTGATAACGGCCTAGTACATCCAAACCTTTTGTGATTATGTGGCGGTGTACGAACTTTGCGTAAATTCCTTCTAGCTTTGTGGGGCCCGGTTTCTAACAAACGATATGCTCATTTTTGTACAGTGCATGTAAAATCTTTCTTATCATTTCCTTCCGTGACTGATGTCCGCCTCCGTAGTCCAGTGGACAGCGTGGTTGGTTGCCACGCACGGGGCCCGGGTTCGATTCCCGGTCGGGTTGGAAATTTTCTCCACACGGGGACTGGGTGTTGTGTCGTCCTCATCATCATTCCATCATCATTGACACGCAAGTCGCCGAAGTGGCGTCAGATAAAAAGACTTGCACCAGGCAGGCCGAACACGACCCCAGTTGGGGTCTAACGGTCGTGAATGCCACACGATCATCATCATCATCATCCGTGACTGATATGTATTCCATGTGGTTGGTTCATAGAACAAAGCCTAAAGCTTCCACTATTGTTTGTTCTATGCCCATGAGGCAAGTAACTATGCGTGTATCCTTCTGATTTCCACTAACATTTCGCGATATTCTCTCCCCGCCTATTTTTAATTTTGCTGTTTTTTCTCCGAACTTGTAGTATGCACTCAGTCTTTGTCAGTAATTCTCTCCGAGCCTTGTACCACCTCCTTCAATAGCTTGCTTATGATATTCTATGTATTTCTAAGGGTTGCATGCCGTAGTTTTTATTCTCACTTTGCCGTCTTTGTAATTATTTCACTTTTCTGGTTTTTTGAGACTGTACTTCATCTGTCCCTGTAATCGCTCCCTATCTCGTGTAGCTGCATTTAATTCACTTCCTTATGTAATTCTAAACATTTCTATGGGTTGGATGCCATAGTTTTTATTTTTATTTTTCCGATTTTGTAATTATTTAACTTTTCCGGGTTTTGAGACTGGACTTCTTCCGTCACTGTTAACGCCCCCAATCGTATGTTGCTGCAGTGCAGTAGCTTCCTTATGAAATTCTACGCAGTTCTAGGGGTTGTATGCCGTAGTTGATTTTCTTTATTTTTCGGAAATTGAATTTATACGTTTTTATCGGTTTTCGGAACCACGGGGGTCCGAACTCCGACTTCAGGGATTTGCAGCTAGTCACCTGATTAATCCTTCCAACGAGTGCAAAGACGCAGTATGTTGCGGCGACTTATTTATTTTTTCCCCTAAATATTACGAACATCATTTTCTACCAGAGTAAAAGTACCCTTCGTTGCTTATTTTGTCAGGTGTCTACTGACTACTGACTGACCACTCATTAAAAAGTACTAACCTCGCCTCCTACGTACTATATTTGGATCATGCTGGTACCTATACGAGCTGTGGCCTGTGGAGAAGGGATCGGCCACAGCTACATGAAACAGTTTGCAAGTCTCAAAATGTTCAAATGTTTGTAAACCTACGTGACGATACCAATGTGCTCATTGGTCCCTAGTCTTTGAGAGTACTTAACTAACTGAAACGTATCCTAAGAACGACATACAGAACCATGCCTCCGACAGGAACGGCCGCGCAATCGCTGACATAGTACTCAGAACTGTACGGCCATTCCTGCACGGCTTCCGGGCCTCAATTAGACGAACGACGTTTGTTTCTAGAAGGCAGTACCCATATGTGAATATTATATGTGAAGCAGAGTCATCAATATTACGAGGTGTAATACTCTGGTGTTACTATGTGTGACGTCACAGTAAATTAGAGAGGACAGTACTCAGCAACTGCACGGTGTAGCCACGTTAGAGATCTGCATATTGGCAATTATGCTCTCTCGTACTTGGTCGAGTGAGCCACGCTCGGGCTTAGTTAGTTCAAGTATGAATTCTCGGAACGCGCAGGCCGTGCTCGATAGAGACACGGTCAGGTACTGCGCGATGTGCCGCGCTGGTGTTGTGGCCGACACAGCAGCTCTATGTGTACGGGGACTTATCCTGACACACTGTATTCGCATTAATAGACGGAATTGTACTCACACCCGTTTAGCTGTGCCAGACACGAATATTCATGCACGTTACACAAACTAATACAAAATTAACTAATAGAACCAGTTGCAAGTTCAGTAACCAAGTTAGTTGTTAAAACTTCCACACCACTTCATTTTTGCATTCGAGTTAAGGCAAAATAAATGCAATATAACCTGCAGGATGAAAGGAAGAAACAGAACTAAACAAATATGGTAAGAGTGATTCGACCAGTGAGAAATAAAATTATATTGTCACCGAAATACAATAAAATATTAAACGTGTCATAATCGACGTTCCAGGCATTTATTAATCCAGAAAAAAGTCACAGAAAACTGTAGGAGGATAGGTGAATCTCTTTTCGAGACGTCATAAAAATAGATACGAATTATTTTTATTTCTGTGTCGTAGGGTAGTGCTACCGAAAGTATACGATTCTCCACTGTAATCAGTCGTCATCAACGGTTGAATTCATATGTATTTAGAGTTCACTAAACCTGTACGGTTAAAATCACATAGGGTTCGTATACCATGTCATGCGCTAATAGTATTTCATCTTAGTCACCTTAAAGCTAAATTCGTCTGCATTTCGTTGACTTTCGAACGTGATATTTACATGGCTGTATGACACATATTTACTTATGAAAAACAACAGAAATCAGTGTCAGTACCACTTAGGAGACTCTTTTGTAGTTTTAGCTACATTTCACTTTGAGTAATGTGTAACTTAATCGTAGAGGACAGTAAGGTGCACAGTGTTACATTTTTTCAGTGTAACATTTGATGATCAACTGCACGTGAAAAAAACACTGAGTCATTTCACAAAGGCTTTTACGCATTATGAAAAGGTAATACATTTATTTGAAGCTAATATTTCACACTAAAACTTGTGAAAATTATTAGATTTTTTCTGATAACTTTCTACAAAATTTACCACGAAACATTGTCGAAAACAAAAGATTTACGCGAAATGAAAACTAATAAATTTCTTCTTCATCGAGGAAAGAGAAATGTTAGTTAAAAAAAGTTCGTAAAACGAAGTGGTGTAATCTTATATACCTTAGAGTATTTTTAAAGCATAAAACTCGGAGCAGTAGATTTATTCCTTTTCTCTGAGTAGTCAGTCGTACATTTGGAGCATGTGTGACATTTCGGATACATTCTGCTTATGTCACATAATTATTGTAACTCTGGAGCTGTATGGAAGGCAGGACGGGGCGTGCAGGTCCCGTTTGGGAGGGGGACGAGAGTGATGAGGCATCTGGGTTTGGCCCCAGCAACACGCTAAAGACCCTGGTGGTCACTGGCGAGAAATGAGTAGACCCGGCTTCTAAAGGCAGCTGAGGACAAAGGGTAATGTCTTAATGGGCGCTCTGACAAATTATTAACAGATGGACAATCTCTTAACTTAGAAATAAATATCAATGTCATATTCCCATCAATTCTAAGACATCCGTGATGGCCGAAAAATTAAGCGCATATCATGAACCAACAATAATTTTAATATCTTGAAAACTATTAAGGTTAATGTTGACAATATCAGAATATAGGAAAAACCAATTTAAAATTACGAACTTTAGAATGCGTCATGCGATTTCGACAAACTATGTCTTAGATAATAGTTTATTACCTCTATCTATCATCATTAAAGAAACTCGCCTGTATCTGTTTATTTTAGGCTTTGATACACTTTTTATATCAATTTATTACGGAAATGAAGTACGGTCGTCGTTCTTTCCATAGTAACTTAGCAACTGCAAGCATCATAATATTTATGTACCTCATGTCCTCGTGTTCCTGTAACTGTTTAATGAATATTTGACTACTTTGCTTGTAACTGTACATGAATATTGTTTAGTATGACGGTCAAGTTAATGAAGGCCGGATTTTTTTTATTTTTTTATTTATGTCATACATTATTTGTACAGCTGATAAATAGTCCCGAGGTGACTAAATGTTTATAACTTTTTATTTAATATTGTCAAAATATCAAGTAATGTGGATGTGGTGAAAGTTAAGGCAAAACAAAGTTCTCATGTTATGAACTGTGCTACTTTCGGAGGCGATGACGATATGCCAAAGAGTGGGTGACTATGGCAGAAAACTCCTGTGGGCAAGTAAAATACTTGGACGGTTCGTGTGGAGAGCTACTCCGGTCTGTAAGATCACTTTATGTTTCGTCTTGTAAGGAGGAGGGTCCGCCGTAATAGCTGTAGTGATTCTTTAGCGATAGTGCTAGACACTGTGCCGCAAACGGCCGCTTTGTCGAGACTTTGACTTTGGTAAGGGTTAATGGGCGCCTGTGTAAGTACTTACACATTTTTTCCGATTTCATTACGGAATTGTGATTGAACAGTGTACGTGATTCTACACAAGATTTTGTGAGTGTATATGTTACGTCCTGCGATTTGTAGGAAAGACAACAACTCCTAAAAATGATAACTGTTTATTAAACAAAAAGCCTTACAATAACAAAACGCAAAGAAAAAGATGGCCAGTAACTTAGAGACAAAACAACAAGTACAATAAAGGAAGCATCACACAGACAACAACTATTACAAGTGGCGCTAGGTCAAAAGCAAAACAAATACTACTACACGAACTACGGTGAGTTCTGCGGCAGCTGGATCCGGCGTAGGAGCGGCTGGTGGCTGAGTATGCACTGCCCTCCACACTTCATCGGTGCGCTTATGAAGCCGGCATCGGCGAAGGGCTACAACCGGTTACTCCGCTGTTATTGGCTGGGTACTGTCAGGTGGCTGATCGTAATATAGTGCCGCAGTACAGCGCCGTTCCTTCTGCAGCTGGCCGTTGATGTTTATGTTTTATGTGTGAGCGCCTACGAAAAGGAGCTCAGCAGCCCCCCTTGGCTACCTGTTACGTGGGCACTCTACTCGGTCAGGCGCTACCACAGCAGTGTATACGTTATTCGTTGTACTAAAATTTGATTTATTTTTAGCTGACGAATATTTCGTGTTGTGTGATCTCGTAATGGTCGCAGCGTCCGAGTATCATGAAATATTACTTATTTTTGAATTTTACTACCATTCTCATATACCAGTTAACGCATCTGTTGCATTCCAAATGAAATCTGTTTTGTCCTATCGAGCTCAGTACAGTATTCTCTAATGATTAAAAAAAACTGAAAATACTGCATATTAGTTGCTTTAATTTTGCTTGCCGGCCGCGGTGGCCGAGGGGATTGAGGCGCTCCAGTCACGGTCTGCACGGCCACTACGGCCGGGGGTTAGAATCCCCCCTCGGGCATGGATATTTGTGCCGTTCTTAGTATTAGTTAGTTCATAAGTAGTTTGTAAGCTTAGGGACTGATGACCCCGTAGTCCCATAAGCTATACAAACATTTGAACATTAATATTGCCTAATTAATTAATTTATTTTTGAGGAAGAAATTGTTCGTAAACAATGGAAATGTATATAAGGAATTCCATACATGGTCCTCAATTCCTATATTCACAGCCAGCTACGGACGACGACGATGAGTCACGCTCGCATTGCGTCGCAGCGCTTTGTGTTTGCTGTGTCACTTTCATTAGTGAGAAAGCTCTGACCTTGCGAAGTGCTTTCCTGTATGTTGGTGTTTCGAGTGAGTACAGAAGAAGGAATGTCTCGTACCTGTATTTAAAGAAAACAAATAATTTTTGTTATGATCTTTATTTCGGATGAAAATTTGGCACAAAGACAAAAAATAGGGCCCCCACGTAAGCTGTTTGACACTTGTAACAGTCCTGATAGGATGATGGAGAAGGTCACGAGTCATGTTGTTTTGGGAATACCATAATTTGAGGGAACTAACGAATCACACAACAGACCGTTATTTCTATATGACAAAAATGGCTGGAATCATCACTAAAACAAGGAAAACTATAAAACATCCTAATTTAACAACTGCTTTAAGACCTATAAATCACAGTGATAAATGGTCGCTACCAGTGCCTCCTGATAATGTGACAGTGAGTGAAGATGAATATGGAGGCCAACTACTAGAAGACAGAAGGAGATATGGCTGCCGAACCAACGTTTCACGCCCTGTTAGTCTCGTCTCAGCTCCCAAGTTTTTTATTTGGAGGGGATCTCTATCTGATATTCGTGACATAAATTTGTCGTATCAAATGGCTAAGCTCTACCTTCACGGTTAAAATAAAGAAATTTTCTTCTTCCTGATACGAAAGTGAGTCTTATCCGTCTGCTGTTAAACCAACAATAACAGGAATACACGGCGAAAACATTTTTAGGTATGTTTATTCAAATCTGTTTATTCTTAATTGGGTCATTTCTTTGATTAGTTTGGGGATCAAGGAACCAAACTACACTGGTCATCGGTCCCTAGCTCATTTCTTTACATAACTACTTAGAAAGATTTTTGTGTAACTCCTTTTGACAGAAACATGTAACAGTACTATACGTGCATACTAGTATACCTACTGGACATACATACTGTCATCAGCAGTTACATAAATGAGTATAACATGAAAACTGTGGCTGATATAGAAGAAAATTAAATCTGGTTTCAGGGACGACATATCTTCTCCCTCCTTCTCTCTCTCCTTGCAGACACTAACTCCTCTTCTTGTGCCCTGCCCTGTATTCTATATTCCTAAAAGTACAAAGCCTATGTTAATTTATCTTTAAACTACTACTAAATTACTGACAAAATTTTGCCCTGTTTCATTATGTTAACAAAATTAACATAAATAATTTAAAACTATTGTAGCACAAATAATTAACATATCAGAAATTATGTAACTTAAGCTTATGACATACCATCAACTAAATATTTAATTACCAAATAATGCAAGTGTCAACCAAAGGGTGATGTACCTATACAAAATCTTCGTGCAACATCTTTTGCGAAGATCTTTGGTTTGTCCACATCTCGATAGCGTGTAAAAACTGTGTAGTATAACATGTATAAAGTGTTTAGAAGCACAATAAATATGTGCATGCTACCAGTTGTGCTGTGTAAGATGTGTGAAGTGCATAGCATCTCATTTAATGTGTGCATGCTACCAATTGTGACAATGGATGTATGGATATCACAAATTGTAAGTAGCAACATTTAGGCCTAAGTCAATATTATTAAGTCACTTATGCTCGCCGCGTAGTTTACTTGTTTAGTTATCGTAATTGTAACAGATCCACAAATCCCACTACACGCCATTCGCAATGTAAAAAACCGTTCACCATCTGATGATGATATGCTAGGCATATCGAAACCGGTTATGGGAAAAACGCAATAAAACATGTTGCATAAAAGGCGACTGGTTGCTGTCATTCAAGATACCTCAAGCTATATTTCCTTAACAGAGCTGTACATAGCCCAATAAGTGTATGTTGTGTTTGACTAATACAACTTACTTTTGGTCAACACATAAATACACGTAAAGTCGCACGTGGCATTCTCGAACGAGCCCAAGGAAAAAACCGCATTTTCTGGTAGTATACCTAGAAACTACATTGACTTCTACTAGACTGTCACGAAACTACGTGCCTATTTCAATTCGAGTACCGTCTAATGTTACACTGTGATTCGAGCGGACACAGACACACGCCCAGACCTGTAAGCCATTTTACTGATTCCTGAAAGAGCTATAGAATACAGGTTGAGTCCAAAGTCGCAGTACACCGTTTCATTCCTCCAGGGGGATCCTGAGTACTTGCGTGGCGACCATGGGGTCCCTAACTAATGCAATCTTCCTTCTTCTTTCCTCCCTGGACCGCATTTACTTTATCTTTCCTCCTTTCCTATCCTCTTCCTTCCCCATCGGGGGCCTGATGACCTTAGAAGGTTGGTCCCCGTGTCCCAAACAAACAAACAAACATCATTTTATTTCAAAATATTCCAGTAAGGTATGAGTTAGGTTGCCTCTCGTTTGCGGTATGTACCGAACATGGGCACCATCTTGGATATATGTACATCAAATAACATAATTTTTTTTACAAGTCCAATCCTGTAAACAGTTCCGACGTAAAAGTTATCGTTCAAAAGTTTTGTTTGTAGTAACAGACTGGACTATCCTCCATAAAAACAGTCATTTAATGTGTCCAGTCTGCTGTCCATCTTGATTAACTTACATTTGAAAGCGCTGAATCAAATCGTCATGCACTCTCAGGAGGATTTCCACTGAAATGTTTGGTCATATGGACTCATATGGACATATTTCGCGCACCAGAAAAAAAAATCAAATGTTTGTATAGTCTATGGGACTTAACTACGGGGTCATCAGTCCCTAAACTTACAAACTACTTATGAACTACTTACGAACTAGGACGGCACAAATATCCATGCCCGAGGGGGGGATTCGAACCCCCGACCGTAGTGGCCGTGCAGACCGTGACTGGAGCGCCTTAGTCCCCTCGGCCACCGCGGCCGGCGCGCACCAGAAACTGAATGCCCAAAGCTACCTGGAAATTTCGAAAGAAGTGGTGTTACTCTTAGTTCTAAATAAACCTGGTAGCTTTCCTTCTTACTTTCAATAGAATGGAGCTCCACTACACTACAGAAGAGTTGTTCGTCAGTGATTAGGTGGTCAGTTTCTTGGTAATTGGATCAGCCGGCCTGGTTCTGTGAAATGGCCACCCAGATCACATGATCTCACACCACTTGACTTTTATCTGTGGGTCCATTTAAACTAAATCGTATATGCTGGGATAATAAGAAACCGACACTATCTCGAACAACTCACTGAAAAAGCGTGTCCCAGCATTTCTGCGTAAATCCTTTTGGTAGTGTACCTCCAAAGAAAATTTGTTGTAACTGTTTATAGGAATGAACATGTCAGAAACTGTTGATGTTATTTCATATTTCGCAGCCGCGGTGGAGTGGCCGAGAGCTCTAAGGAGCCTTTCTCCGGAGCGCACATCTGCTCCTCGTCCGAGGTTCGAATCCTCTCTCGGGAATGGGTATGTGTGTGATGTCCTTAGGTTAGTTTAAGTAGTTTGTAAGCCTAGGGAGTAATAACCACAGCAGTTAATTCCCATAGATTTACAAACATTTGAACATTTGATATATCGCATGACCCCTTTCGATAAAAAGAATAAAAAAGTAAAACATAAAAAAACAGACTTAGAATCAAGATGGCGTCGATGTTTGGTACATAACGTAGAAGACAGATCATCTCACCCATACCTTACTGTAATATTCAGGATTCTCTGTACCTGCAGAGTTTTTGAAATAAATGGGTGTACGCTACTGAGACGTTCGACTTACCCTGCACTACTGAGTGTGCGTTTGTCTGTGAGAGGTAAAGCTTCAGATAAGAGAAGGTATATTATTTTTATACTGATGTGATGTCACAGTAACTTACTCTTCCTAGTGGAGGAGGTTAAAAAACGAAAAACCAATTCTTGGGTTAAATTGGGTGGGGTGTCAGTAAAACAGTTATCAGTCGCAATATGGGTTTGAAGACCATAATACTTTACGAGGCATTGTTATGACGCTGTCTTCCTGCGACCTGCCATCTGATCCACCAAGTCAATTAAAATAAGACCTAACGTGCGATCCGAACCACAGTGTAAACTCTGACGAAAACATTCTAGAGCGATACATTAAAACTCCCCGTTTACAACTTTTGTGACATCTGCAGGCACTTATATTAAAAGAGTGTTCTACGAATTTCCCGAATATTTGCTCGATCACAGTGGGGATATGCAACTGAAAATCGTGGTTGTATAAATCAAAGGAAGGTGAATTTATTGAAGAGCGCCTACGTTTGTAGTTTGAACGGTAGTGCCCGCCATTACTGTGGGCATTTTAACCTTCAATCTGTGCACCCCCTTACGGTACACAAAGCGTACACTCGGACTTTAATACCGGGGTGCCATTTCTTTCAGTTTCTTACGGAATTTTTACCATCTAATTGTCTTAAAATCCATTTACTGCACCAATCGCTCTCTCCTTCCCCACCATACACTGCCCCCATAGTTTTCTCACACACTTGATATGTAGATTTTTCTCATTTTTACAGATTTCCAGTTGACTGAAAGGAAAAACATACAATTTGAGGGTACAGGGGGTACATTGGACAGGGAGAAATAGAGACATTCAGCGTACATCTCGGTCGTTTTCGACCGGTAGCGGAGAGTGCAATTCGTTAATTACAGAACTTCAGACAGATGCACAACGGAGAAAAGACTTACTTCGACTTCCTCTTCAACTGCCTTGAGGCTACTGTGCAGGGCAGGGCGCTGATACACACCCAGAGAGAAGGGGAGGGCAGAGAAGGGGGGCGCCCGGTCCAAAAGACCGGTGTGCGGGCTAAAAGTTAACCTCTGCTGCCTCTCGCCACGATGTTCGCCATGCAGTGCTAACAGCGACACAAGCCTCGGTGTTAGCTGAGCTGCGCTATCGCGTTCCGCTAAGCAGCGCTCCATTCACGACATGTAGCGCACGCGCGTGTTGTTCCCTGGCCTGTCCCACCCCACAGCGCGCTGTGGCTTACACCGTGGACACACGCAGCGGATTTTGAATCCCCGTAGTACGTCACGGAAAACATGGAAGCCCTGTTTTTAATGAGGTTGAACGATACGATTTGCAATCACTAAGTATCTAGAAAAAAAATTATAAGCTAGGTAACTTAATACAAAAAGCGAAAATTTGTTCTCAAAGTCGTGTATACAGAGTATTTTCGGTTTCACAGTGAAATGACGAAATTTTCAACGCCAAAGGCTCCGTGAACAAGTAACACAGAATTCGGTTGTACATTCGTCGTTGGTATATTGTGAAAATATGGTTGCATTGTGCGAAAAATGCGAACGTCAAAGTATACAGCCTACGTGGACAGTGGAAGAAGAAAGGAAGGAAAAGTAGGATTTCTCGCCTCGTTGAAAACGTCATTAGAGACGCGAGGGGCAGTGGCAAAAAAAGTTCAAATGTTTGTAGAGCTTATGGGACTTAACTACGGGGTCATCAGTCCCTAAACTTACAAACTACTTACGAACTAGCTTACACTAAAGACGTCACAAAATCCATGCCCGAGGGGGGATTCCTACCCCTGATCGCAGCTGCCGCGCAGACCGTCACTGGCACGACGCAGATCGCTCGGCCACCGCGGCCGACGTGGGCAGTGGCCGGAAACTAAAGGTAATCGGAATAATAATATAACTTAATTTCGTTATTTTTATCAAATATGTAGAGAGAAAATTGTTTACTCATATTACTGGAATGCTTTATGGCGCAAAAGTTGCTGAATACCGAGTGTAGGCTATGTCAAAAATATGGTACGATTTGTTGTTTTTAAGCATGATTATGGCATTCAAGCAGCATTTTCTGTCATTAATGTTGCGAAGCTATTTTTCTAGAATTAAAGATTCAAAAACATTAAATTTCAAGATCAGATCAGTGATGGAAAACGCTCTCTCACAGGCTGAATCTCTGGTGACGTAATGTAACTCGAGGAAGATGCAGCTATATTTGTGTTAAGAGCAGTGTTAGCAAAAGTTACTAAATTTTTCCTTTCTTTTTTTCTGCCCATAATTATGTTCTTTGTAATGAAAGACGCATTTACAACTTTCATGTAAGAATGAAAAAGAATTTTGTGAAGCCTGATGCTGGTAACTTTCCGAATGTTGATTCTTTTATGGTATCTTAATTTCTCGAAAACAGCTACGATTTTACGTTCCGGAAATAAGAAAGGTAACAACCGTGTTTAAAGTAAAATAATGCTAGATGTCGACTAAACGGTTCCTTATTTAGACTAAAGATACAAACTATTACAAAACCTCTGACAAAGTAGGGTGAATAGTCCTGTGACACTGACGTCGATGAACTATGAACTACAGTTACCTTTCTGTTCTTCGAAATAATCACCTCCTATTCATCTCTGAGCTCTGCGATACACGTGCTGAAAGCATTTCATGAAGTCTTCCTTCGGCATGGTGTTCAAAAGCCTCTCACGATTCGTTAGATGTCAGGAATATCATCAGTCTCTATCCTTTCATAGCGAGTTTGACTCGAGAGAATAGGAACAAGTCTGAAGGATTGAGATCCGGCGGGTATGGTGGATGTTCAAGTTGCAGCACCCCCTTTTTTTGCCAGGAACTGTTTGACGATGTTGGCTGTGTGTTGCTGAGCGTTGTCGTACAACTTGAACATCCACCATACTCGCCGGACCTTAATCCTCCAGACTTCTTCCTATTCCTTCGATTCAAACTCGCTTTGAAAAGAAAGAGATTTGACGATATTCTTGACATCGAACGACTTGTGACGAGGCTTTTGAACACCATCCCAAAGGAAGATTTCGTGCAAGGTTTCCGCAGAGCTCAGCATTGTTTAATTATGGGAGGTGAGTATTTCGCAGGACAGTAAGGTAACTGTAGTTCATAGTTCATCTACGTCAATGTTACAAGACTGTTCACCGAACTTTATTGTCAGAGCTTGTGCACCAAGAACGTATGTGAATAAGCTGTAGTGTCCTGCACTCTACAGGAAAAAAAACGAACGATCAAGTGGAATACAGTTTATTAAATTAAAAATACCTTCGTGATGTGCACCCAAACACAAATCATAGAGAAAAGAAACAGGAACAAACTGCAGAGAAAGAACAAACAAATACTGAAGGCGATAAGCATACTGTTAAACAAACAACACAGTTTACTAGTGGCGCTAGGTCTAATAGAGACAAGACTACATCAAGATAGCTAAACACTACGGTGAGCTAGAGCTAGAGCTAGAGTCAGCGTAGGAGCTGTCCTAGCTGTGGTTGCAATGATTTCCACATTTTCCCCCCTTTCTTAAATTTTGTGGGCAGGCTGGCAGCAGCTTGCTACGCTGCTCTGCAGGCAACAGCATTAAAAAGACAGTAATGGATATGGAACGTAGCGAATTTGAAATATACAAAAGAAGAATATAATAGATTATAAAATCACACATAAGACGTATTTAAAATCCGCATGTAAGAAATAAAAGAGCCACGGTTTAAAGTGAAGATCCAGGTAGGGGGTTTGAGTAGTCCCTCAAAGGCAAAGGCGCACCTAAGAATTTTGATGGTCTCGGCTGATGTGGTAGTCGCCATGCGTGATACAGACCAGTATCCCGACCCAGAGTCTATCAGGATGAGCCACTGGGATCTATGAAAAGGCCCTATGATGTCCATGTGAAGACATTCGCAAAGAGCAGCTGCGTCCAGCCAAGAAAAGTACTGATGCGGGGTTGCTGCCTGGCGTGATTGGCACGTGGTGCAGGCAGACGCGAGGTGGGCAGTGTCTTTATCTAACCCTCGCCACTAAAGGGGCCGGCGCACCAGCTGTTTGGTGAGGACGATTCCCCAATGGCTGGCGTTGAGGAGCTCGAGGACACGGAAGTGCAACGCCAGTGGTATGACCATCCGGGGAACATCCGAGTCACTATGCATGAGGATGAGGCCACTGTGGACAAAAAGACTATTCCCAAAGTACTAGATTGTAGAATCGAGGACGCTGCAACAGCTCTCTGGCCAACCCGCAGTAATTTCGCAGCGGAGAGCTTGCAGTGTTGGATCATTTGCGGTGGCCCGTCGGACAACGTTGGCGTAAACGGAAGGGCGTCCAGAGACGCGTCCACGTCCGGTTCCTTATGGAAGACGAGGTATCAAAGTCACGGTCTGTTCCAACAGGCAGTCGGGAAAGAGAAATCGGCGTTCGCGTACCTGTCAGATTTGCGACAAATAATATCAGAGTAGAACGTTGTCAGGAGTACTGCCCAACGCTGGAGGCGGCGCGCCGTCCAGTGGGCACAGCAGCTCCTGGGTGAAAGATAGAAACCAGGGGCTTGTGGTCAGTCAGCAGTGAGAAATGACGACGTAAACATATCGTTAAATGTAATTAGGGCGAAGACCAGCGCGAAAGCTTCCTTTTCAATTGACTATATTCGATTTGAGCAACAGTCATGTTCTGGAGGCTAAGGCCACCGGCTTCTCGACGCCAGCAGGCAAGAAGGTCGGAAGAGAGCCGACTTGAGTCTTGCGAAAGCATGATCACATGCCGCGTCCCAGGCACAACATGTACCTTTTCTCAGTAACCTCATAAAGGGTAGCGATAGCTTCGCGGCGTGTGGTATAAAACTAAGATAATAGTTTATGTACCTCAGGACCAATTGGACTTGTTGCACGCTGGTGGGGGGAGGCAGGTTCTGGAACATCTCGATATAATCCTTGGTGATGTGGAGGCCTTGGGCATCAATCTTGAACCCGGCATTACTGACCTCACGCGCAAAAATTTCGCACTTTTCATCCCTGCAACGAAGGGTAGCGTTGAATAACACCTGAAAAAGCCAAATCAGTTTGTCCGCGAGGTCGACTTCGGACGAGCCAGCTACTATGACATCGTCCACATAGTTCGCCACTACTGGAACCCGATGGTGAGTTGTTCCAAATAAGCTTAAAATAAGGGGGCCTCTGCCAAAGCCGAACTGGAAGCGCTTGTACCAGAAAAGGCCACACGTGGTATTTATGACTAGATATTCTGTAATTCTTCGTCAAACGGCAGTTACAAATAAACATCGCGTAAATCAACCTTATCGAAAACAGTTGAGTCTGCAAGACGCGTCAGTATACCATCTATCAACGGTAGAGGATACCCGTCGATGACTAAGAGCTTACCGTGACCTTAAAATCAGCACAGATGCTTAAGGCGTCGCCCAGTAACTGTGAGCGACTGGAGGAAGGACACCTTCTGCCTATAGGCGGGTCAGTTCTTCCTGCAGACAATCCCTTAAAGCAAACGTGACTGGCTAGGCCTTAAAAATACGGGTAACAGCAGTGGGAAGATGAGAACTGTGTTTCGTATTTGCTAAATAACTGAGCGAGGAGGGCTTCCGAGGAGGGTGTCGAGACCTCCTACACCTCGACATGTACTGATAAAACGACACGACCAAAACGCCTAAACAAACAATGCTCAAATGTTTGTTAAGCTTAAGGGACTTAACTACGGAGTCATAGGTCCCAAAACTTACAAACTACTTATGAACTACATGATACTAAAGACGACACAAACATCCATGCCCGAGGGGGGGATTCGAACCCCCGACCGTAGCGAAAAGCCTAAACCCAAGAGGTTTGAGGCGCCGGCTGAGCGCGCCCATAGAAACTGAGCGGTGAAAGATCCGTTCTTGGAAGCGACTCGCGTCGAAAACACGCCATTGACTCGCAAATGGTGATTGCTGAAACTACGAAAGTTTTGTGTGTAGGGTTACAACGGTGGAGGGCCCAAGCATTTCTATGTGGCACCATCCATGATAGACACGGATGACGCCGTGTCGATTTGGAAAACCATGGCAGTATTTGCGACCTCTAAGGTGAGGAGGAGTCGAGGACTGGGGAATAATATACGTGTCCATCATTGTAATGTGGGACTCCGTGGTCCTGTATTAACGGTTCATCGCTACCCCGTGCATCCTCTGGAATTGTGGCGTCAACTAGCTATTTCTGTAAAGCCTGGCAAACAACGACGATGTGGCCAGTTCGGCGGCACCGGTGGGGGCACTCCGGCCGTCGGTATGTCCGAAACTAATCATGGCATCATAGAAGACTTACGAAAGATCTTCGATCACGGGTTGTGCCAACGGCCGGACGACTCTTTCGCCCGGCGTCAAAAGACTGGCGAGTAGCGAAAACAATGCGGCGGTGAGCCTGTTCTAAGGCACGGATGATTCCCGTGCCGGTGTCGAGTGACGGATCTTCTAACATAAAAATTTCGATCGAAGACTTCGTCAGATGCGTGAACGTGAGATACCGCTATATCGCGGATCAGTGAAGGTGCAATGGGACTGCCCGCAGGTAACGTTGGCACAGCTGAATTTATAATTGCGGAGAGACGCTGTAGCGTCGCAATCCATTCCTGATACGTCTGATCTGAGGACTTACGACAGGAAAAGAACTGACGAGCTGAGGTGACATGTATTTGCGCGTCAAAATACCTCAATAAGTAGTCCTTAATGTTGGTATATGACAGATGTTAACGTGTCTTTTCAGGGTATAAATGTTGAATTATACGATACACCTGAGGACCGACTGTTGCTAAGAAGAAAGCTCGAAGTCAGGTTTCCTCGAGGTCCCCGCTGGCCAGGATATGTGCTTCAAGCCGTTCTACATAATTTTACCATGCGTCTGAAGTCCTATCGGAACCTGAACCGTTGGCGAGGACATATTAAAACTGTTGAATTTCCCCGCGATGGAATCTATGAGCTACGTCTTGCAACGCTGTGGAACGTAGGTGGTTCGCCGACCCCGGAGCGCCGCTTGTATCTGGAGCAGAGCTTCCTTCAAGGACTGAAGAAATTCCACTATCGAAACTGAAAGTTTTATCTTCGTCGTCAATACTATAGCGACCTGCGCTCTGCAGAATATAGAATAACGATAAAATGGAATACAATTTATACAACTCAAAATGCCTTAATAGCGTGCACCCACATGCAAACCAGTAATCACAGAGGAAAGCAACACAAACCAACTACAGATAAAGAACTAACAAGTACAGATGGCGAGAAACCTCACTCTAAACATACAACAAAATTTAGTAATGGCGCTAGGCCAAGCAGAGATAACTACAACAAAGCTAAATACTACAGGGGGTTCCGATGGAGCTAGAACCGGCTTAGGAGCGGCCGGTCAGGGTGACTTCACTGTGACTGCACTGACTTCTACACTCCGTTGGAGCGCTTATAAAGCCGGCATCGGCGGAAGGCTACACTCGGTCACACATTTCGGATTAGCTGGACTCTTTCACATGCGGCTTCTGTCGAAGTAATGTCGTACTACAGCGTCGTCTTTTGCCCACTTTAAGTTACGGTAGTAACACTAAAAGTGGGCCTTTGCGATCTCCTTTAGACAGCTCAAAATTTAAATGAAAATATCGCCTTAACGGTTCATCTGAGACGGAAACTGAATACATGAATTTGCAGAGGAGAAATTTCTCTTCAACGTCGCTCTCCTATGTTTTTTTCATATATTGTATCGTTGCAGAGATATTTGCAAAAATAACGGCGGTTTAAAGATGTCTGTTTGTTTCTAACGTGTTCCCGCTATTTAGGTCGAACCGTTCAATCGATCGGCACCAAATTTTAAGGACATAATTGTTGACCGCCAGAGACCAGATCCTAGCTTTTTCAAATATTCGGACAAAAAATACGTTAGTAACATCAAAATAAGCTGTTTGTAATATAATTTTCATTGCAATCTGACACGAATATTGAATAACCGAATTTTTAGAGGAAAAAATTCTCTACAACTTTGCTCTCTTTTTTTTTCATATCTCGTATCGTTTGAGAGATTTTTGCAAAAATAACGGCAATTTGACACCGACCATTGATATTACGGAAACCAGCGGTTCGGAGATATCACATGACATTCCTCGCCCAGAACTCTCTCTGGCATCCGCCATCTTGCGTTGCGTATTTGATGATTATCTTATTGCCGGCCGCGGTGGCCGAGGAGACTGAGGCGCTTCAGTTACGGTCTGCACGGCCACTACGGTCGGGGGTTCGAATCCCCTCTCGGGCATGGATATTTGTGCTGTCTTTAGTATAAGGTAGTTCATAAGTAGTTTGTAAGTTTAGGGACTGATGACCCCGTAGTTAAGTCCGATAAGCTTAACAAACATTTGAACATTTTGATTTTCTTATTATAACTTACACGTTGTCATTTCAAAGAAACGGTGCACTGAAGAATTAACAAAAACCCGTCGTTGTTCGTACGATAAATGATAATGTAGGGTCTAAAACTGCCACATGAGAATCAGTTAACTGCCATCAAGAATACGAAATTAAAGGACGAATATTGCGATTCCTTGTCGTAGTGTAGTGGGCAGCGCGTTGGATAATACGCATGGTTAGTGGTTCGAAAACTACCACCACCAATTTTTTTTTTCCTTTTTTCCTAAGAGGCTTTCGGGCAGCCTTTTTAATTAAATAGAGCTATGCTCTCAATATTTAGAGTTGTGCATGTGTAAGAATGCTCCCTCTAAAATGCGTGTTTGTTCTGTTTCGTGAACATGCCGTGAAATACGTAACAACAAACTGAACAATGGTCTTCTCAAACATATGCACGTAAATTGGGGGGATACTGTAATAATGAGCATTCTGAACAACGTTCTGATACTGGTAGTTTCGTGTATAAAGGAAGTCCTAGATTTCTGTGGTAAGTGTAGTTCCTTAATGAAACGGAAGGTAAGTGTATACATTGCAACAAATTACCTTGTTTATTTTTTCTAAGCAATTATTCACTATTTATCGAATATATTCAAAGACATAAATTAAAATCAATGAATGTACTAAAATGTTTGACATGGTTGCTATAGACGCTTTTAATGTAGATGGTATTACCTTTCCTGTAGTTCAGATATAACTTCGTTCTTGTTACTTTGTTCTACGCTAAAATAAAGAGCAAATATTCTATTTCAAACCGTGATTACGTTTTCTTTTACTGCTAAAATCACAAACGGAAGAAGTGTGGTAATACTGAATTCCACATACAACTAGTACTTAATATATATACAAATTTAGTACTACCATTACATCATTTACAACAATCATTGTAACAGTATCTCCCGAGTTTATGTACATGGTTACAATTCGTTAGTATATGTTTCATGGCATGTTCTCGAAACAGAACAAATGAACTTTTCAGGAAAAGCGCTGTTACCTTTGAACAACTCGGAATATTGCAGAACATAGTTGTGTTCAGTTAGCAAGAGTGTGTAAAAACCTTTTAGGAAGCAAGAGGGAAAAAATTGTCATTAATGGATATATATATATAGCTCACTGGCTAGTGGCTTGGTGGCTGGCTGATGGGCCGGCCGCGGTGGCCGCGGGGACTGAGGCGCTTCAGTCACGGTCTGCACGGCCACTACGCTCGGGGGTTCGAATCCCCCCTCGGGCATGGATATTTATGCCGTCCTAGTTCGTAAGTAGTTCATAAGTAGTTTGTAAGTTTAGGGACTGATGACCCCGTAGTTAAGTGTCATAGACTATACAAATATTTGAACATTTTTCTGGCTGATTGGGCACAGCCCACTGACTCACATTGACCAGCCAGTGAGCTACGAGTTGGCGACCTAACCTGCATAACATGGCACAGGTGCGCACAGGTTCTCTTCAGACGGTGTTGGTTGAACACTCTCTTTGTCTTTCTCTCTTTTCATTGGTTCTTCGGTTTGATCGGCACTTTCTGTACGTTGGTTTGATTTGTTCTATTTTAATCGCTTCGTCGATCACTCAATTTTCTCGTTACAGAGGACGTCGAGCTACCATGCCGGCAACCCTCTGACCGAGCGCGCTGAGCCACCACACCCTAGCATGTTTCAAACCACCGTCTAACATGTTCCTACATCACAAACTAATTCCTCGCCCATTGCGCTATGGCGAACAGCTGCGAGAGTAATCCGTAATTTTCGTACCACGGATGGTAGGTGTTAACTAACGAAGCCGGCTGCGGTGGCCGAGGTGACTGAGGCGCTCCAGTCACGGTCAGCACGGCCACTACGGTCGGGGGTTCGAATCCCCCCTCGGGCATGGATATTTGTGCCGTCCTTAGTTGTAGGTAGTTCATAAGTAGTTTGTAAGTTTAGGGACTGATGACCCCGTAGTTAAGTCCCATAAGCTTAACAAACATTTGAACATTTGTTAACTAACGAACATTAGATTATAATTCATTGTCCTAAGAACGACGTGATTTTTATAATTTTTAGTGCTCCATTGCTTTGAAATGACAACGCTTGAGTTATAATAAGAAAATCAGCAATTAGAGAAAGCAAAATGGTGTACGCAAAAAAGATTTACGGGCGAGGGATGTCACGTGACTGATTTACGAACGCCAAATGTACGCTGTGTTCCATCCAGGCTATAGTCACTCGTCCGAACGCCAAATGTACGCTACGTTCGTTCCAGGCTATAGTCATTCGTAACCAGTACAGGCAAAGAAATTAAACTTTGAACAAACTACCAAGGCTAGACAGGTGATAATATTTTAACGGAAAAATGTAATGAAAATGTGGGAGAGATATTAAAATGATAGTTTAAAGAGGTAAATGTTGAAAATAGAGTATGTTCGTCAAAGCTAAACTGAAATATCATAAAGTTGGCTGTTTGTTAAAATACGATCAGAAAGAATATTACCTGTTGGGTGCGTAGATATTATCACAACAGTAGAGTCGTAATCGTGTTACTATAAATTTTTATGATTTAAATTATTATTTTTGTCCGAAATGTTTGCAAAAACTTATAAAACAACAAATCTAAAGTGGGCCGTAAAACACGTCAGTGCGATTTATATTATTATTTTATTATTATTATCGCAAAACTGAGTGTGTCGCAGGCTGGAAGCACTTCGACGCAGCGCGGCCAGCAACCGATCATCACGATCAACACGGCATCCCCGACGAGAGATGCAGCCAGCGGAATAGCGGCGGCCCAGCCTGACGCAACGGGCAGCGGGGTTCAAATGTTTGTTAAGCTTAAGGGACTTCACTACGGGGTCATCAGTCCCTAAACTTACAAACTACTTATGAACTACCTACAACTAAGGACGCCACAAATATCCATGCCAGAGGGGGGATTCGAACCCCCGACCGTAGTGACCGTGCAGACCGTGACTGAAGCGCCTCGGTCCCCTCGACCACCGCGGCCGGCGGCAGCGGGGTCCCGGCCTGGACAGCAGCGCAACCGGGCGTCGAACCAACGCATGGCGCGGTAAGACTGCAGCCAGCTACTCACCCAGGGGCGTGGTGTGGACGAAAGGACGCGGCCACACCTGAAGCGCTCCTGTGACTGTCTGGAGAACGCAGCAGCAACAGCAGCAGTAGGCCCTGGGTTCAACTCCCAGGCAGCGCCCAGCGCGGTACAGTCATCGCGGAGGCGGCGGCGGCGTGGCGCAGGGCGGTGCGAGGACGATACCTCGCCTTACGCAAGACAGGCGTAGCGGCCGGCGGGCAGCCGCACCAGCACCGTCAGCTACTACGAGGCTCGTGGCGTCAGCTGGACGTCACCTCAGCGCGTGCAGCGCGCATGCACACTCCACTCGCCTCCAGCCGTTTGTAAGAATGAATGTCAATAAACTGTTTTGTTATACTGGATCACTGCCGCGGTGGAGTAGCCGAGCGGTCTAAAGCATCTCGCTGCGGAGCGCGCGGTTGCTCGCCGTGGAGGTTCGAGTCCTCCCTGGGGCATGGGTGTGTGTGTTGTCCTTAGGTTAGTTCACCCAGGTTTAAGTACTTTGTAAGCTACGGACTGATGACCACGCAGTTTGGTCCGATAGATTTACAAACATTTGAACATTTTTGAACTGGATCACTGTTTCATTGCCACCCCATCTCCCGAGTTCATTGCTTAGCTCACAGCCCACATGGAACGAACTAGTGTAGCTATCCTGATGTAGCCGAAATCTGGGTGTGGAACATTCGTCATTTGGTGTCAAAACCATCAAATAGTCCCCAGACACGTTACAGTATGTTCCTGAAATCTTGTCTGTCATGGATTTCTCTTCTATCAATTTTTGAAGTTAAAGGTCCGCCTCCGTAGCTCAGTGGAAGTGTCGCTGACTACCACGCAGGAGGCTCGGATTCGATTCCCGACAGGGGACTGGGTGTTTTGTGTTGTCCTAATCATCATCATCTCATCATCATTGGCACGTAAGTCGCCCACGCTGCGTCAAAT
Organism: Locusta migratoria; assembly: GCA_026315105.1. Lineage (NCBI taxonomy): Eukaryota > Metazoa > Arthropoda > Insecta > Orthoptera > Acrididae > Locusta > Locusta migratoria. Next base: position 461,725,416 of record CM048755.1, read on the forward strand.
AGAAATACTTACACTCAGGCGGCCGAACAATCCCGTAAGGGATCTGCCGGCCAAGCCGCGGTGGAGTAGCCGAGCGGTCCAAAGCGCCTCGCTGCGGAGCGCGCGGTCGCTCGTCGTGGAGGTTCGAGTCCTCACTGGGGCATGGGTGTGCGTGTTTGTCCTTAGGTTAGTTCACCCATGCTTAAGTAGATTGCAAGCCACAGACTAATGACCACGCAGTTTGGTCCGATAGATTTACAAATATTTGAACATTTTTTCTCCCGGCCAAGAAAGCCATATGATCATTTCAAGTTTTTGAAGTTTTTCGCAGTTTCTGTACCACAAGGTTCCAACTTTGAGGCCCTGGAAATAGTTCAAGAGCTGTTTTGTATGTTTTGAGGGATTTTAGAGGCGTGGCCATATAAGGCTAACCTTTTCCTGAAGGTATGGGGCATATTGGCCCACTTTAGGTTACGGTAGTAACATTAAAAGTGGGCATTTCCAATCGCCTTTTGAAAGTTCGAAATTGAAATAAAAATAACAGCTTAACCGTTCATCTGAGACGAACATTGAATAACCGAATTTGTAGAGGAGAAAATTATCCACAACTTTGCTCTTGAATGTTGTTTTTTTTTTTTTTTTTTTTTTTTTGTTTTTTTTTTTCATATCGCGTATCGTTTCAGAGATATTACCAAAAATAACGGCGATTTGACGATGTGTGTGTGTGTGTGTGTGTGTGTGTGTGTGTGTGTGTGTGTGTGTCCGGTAACGTGTTCCCACTTTTTAGGTCGAACCTTATAAGCACCAAATTTTATCAGCACCAAATTTTACATACCTAAGTATTGGGCGCCTTTTTCAAATATTTCGTACAAATAGTACGTTAGTAACAATGAAAAAAGATCGTTTGTAATGGCCTTTTGACAGAAGGAAATTTAATTGCAAATAAACCATTCATCTGACACGAAAATTGAATAACGGAATTTGTAGAGCACATAATTCTCTACAACTTTGCTCTTTTATGGTTTTTTCATAGCTCGCACCGTTACAGAGTTATTTGCAAAAATAACGGCGATTTGACACCGTCACTTGATTTTACGTAAACCAGGCGTTCGGAGATGTCACGTGACATTCCTCGCCCAGAACTATCTCTGGCATACGCCATCTTTCCTTCTGTATTTTATGATTTTGATATTATAACTTACGCGTTGTCGTCTCAATGCAATGGCGCACTGAATAATTAACAAATACACGTCGTTCTTAGCACGATAACGTATAGTCTATACTGCCATATTAGCAGTTAACTACTGCCATCAATAGTATTAGAAGTAACGAACAGTCTGAGAATTGTACGCCGTAGAGTAGTGTGCAGCGTGTTAGGTATTGATGCACATGGTCGGTAGTTCGAAAATTCCCAACAGCACTTTTTTTCACTTTGGCTCCGAAAAGAGTTTTGGGCACCCTTATTAATTAAATAGAGCTATGTTCTGCAATGTTTAGAGTTGTGCACATGTAAGAGTTCTGCCAGTAAAATGTACGTTTGTTCTATTTCCTGAACATTCCGTGCAATATGTAACAACGAATTGAACAATGGTCTTCTGAAGCAGATGCACATAAACTGGGAGGATACTGTAATAATGAACATTCTAAACAACTTACTGATATTGGTAGATTCATATATAAATAAGATCCTAGTTTTCTGTGGCAACTGTTGTTCTTTAATGAAACGGAGTGGAAGAGTATAGATTGCAACAAATTACCTTGCTTCTTTTCTTTCTAAGCAATTATTCACTACTTATGGAATATGTTGAAAATCATTAATTAGAATCAATGCGTATTGGCTTGGATTCCCCATCTGCGTCGATTGGTGACTATCATGTGTCTGCGACTGATGATCCCTTAGCTCCGCCAAGTCCAATTCCCTTGCTCTACTAAGTTGAAAACCCGTGTCTCTATGAATTAAGTCCTTGGCGAAACGTTTTTCGACAGCCTTTTTAATTGTGGAAAACCATTATATGGAAGCGGAATAGAGGATCTTCATTTCTTCATATTTCATGCTGTGTCACGAATTAAGACTGTGTTTAGCTACAGCCAATTTTTCTAGTTGATCCAATATTGTGTGACGTTTATGTTCGTCACATCTCTCTTTCACAGTGCCGCATGTCTGATCAATATAAGACCTTCCACACTGGCACGGGATTTTATATATTCCTGTTACGATTATCGTGCGATTATTAGAATACGACCCGAGGTAACTCCAGCGAACAATTGGAGAATATATTACGTCGGGATAACCTCAAACAGCATATCGACGTTCCGGAAGAACAGTGACAAATTTAAATGTTTACATGAGACAGAAAACCAAACGACATTGTTTAAAATAAACAATAACACACCTTACATCTAGGTCGTTACTGCATCCGGGATTTCAGCTGAAATGATTATCAGTTCGAATATTCAACAGTTGCCTCATTATTTCATTGACTTTATTACACTGACCAAACTGAAAAACGCAACTAACAATTACGGCGGCGTTCTTCCTAACCTGAGTCACAATAATTGATATTTCCACAAAGAAGCAACTACCCTCGAGTAGCACTGTGTATAACTACAGTTCTCACCGTATGAGCTACCTATTTCTGAGATCACTTATGCTATAACGGCGTTTTGCTTTTGTTATTTTGCAGTTCCCTCATTGTTTTTCCGGAACAGCGATGTATGGATACAGTAAGGAAAATATATCTCGTCCCATACGGGTCGGGGGCGAAGGGGGTAAGTAATAACAACAGGAAGGGAATCTAGGTACCCCTTCATTACCCATGTCAAATCAATAGTAACGCCGGCCGCGGTGGCCGAGGGGATGATAAAGTGAGTTTACGAATATGTGGAAATTAATGGTGAAAAGTTAGAATATCCGCTCCTGATAACGCACTACAATATCTTAAGGCATCAAACAGCAGAGTAATCAGATCTGATCTTACCATGTGGTGGCATAATCGTATGCAGCCGAATTGATATTTTCTGCTACAATTCTCTTAATAATTTTTAGATTCTTCCATAACTTAACCTACAACTTATTCAGTGTTATGTTACTCATTTTAGATGGGTAGTGATATAAAACACAAATATATAAAGCAGCATATTGTCGTAACAATGAATAGAATAATACTCAAATTTATGAATGTATTATACTCGCAAAATTTTCACAATATGTCCTGACCCTTGTAAAACGGTAATAGTTTTGCAGGATTCAGATGCGTGCCATTTGTAGTAAAGTGCCATGAATAATTTTTCTGTTCACAGTACATTTTGTCTGCTAACTAAGTATTCTTAATTTGGCTCTAATGAAAATTACAGTAAAATTTATGTAATTAATTCTGTAGAATGTCTCAGAGATGATTTTGAAATATGATAGAAGGCATATAGCATTATCATTCGGAGAGAAAGTGCCTACACGCTACTGTTACAAATAGTTACTGTTCGTCAAACTGCGAGAATAATATTTATACTGGTTTGCATATCTGAAAATTACGGAGAGTAAGCTCAAAATCTCCCGGTGATTTGATTTAGAGACCAGAATTTTGCGTGAGGTAGGTTAGCATTCTAGACCGTGCAAAGAGTAGCATGCATTCTAATCACACTATACAAGGGGCTGTTGGCTCTACTCGATCAGAATTACAAAAAAAAGTTTCTGAAAGACAAAAGTAACGTAGTTGCTCGTAATTGCAAATATGAGTTGCTCGTTGCCAGAATGAAACTTTCACTCTGCAGCGGAGTGTGCGCTGATATGAAACTTCCTGGCAGATTAAAATTGTGTGCCGGAACCGGGACTCGAACCTGGGACCTTTGCCTTTCGCGGGCAAGCGAAAGGCAAAGGTCCCAGGTTCGAGTCCTGGTTGCGGCACACAATTTTAATCTGCCAGGAAGTTTGAGTTGCTCGTATTTGCACAGATGAGTTGTGAAAAGATTGCGACACTAAAACAGCTTCCACAACAACGTCGTCTAAAGGACAACTAATTTATTTACAGTTCGTGAGTTACTGAATGATGTTGCCATTAAGGTAATGGCAAAGATAAATAAAAGAATACAGAGCATTATTAAGAAATAATTTCATTGGTAATGGTGTGCGCACACATTTCGGAGGAATTCAGCGTGTAGTGTTCTGCTGTGGCTACAGCACGACAGACAAACAAGGAATGTATGCCTGGCATTCAGGTATTCACATTGCAGATATTAGGTACATGGATTCATAAGAAATTTCCTTTCGCTATGCAATTACGAAATGAAGTCTGTGGACAGGTGAGAAACAAATGTTTCGATACAAATGGTAGCTCTGACTGTATGAAACGTCGCGTGGTATTTATCGGAGTAATACGGCGTCAACCACAAGCATCGGCCGAATGCTAGTTTTCGGTAAATGATTCCCAGAATCTGCGATATTTGCTACATACCAGCACGATGGAATGTTGCTGGAAGCCACGATGATGCCATTACGACATGCGCGTGTTAGCAAGAGCGATGCCATCAAATCGGTAATTTTCTGCAGGGAGCGGGGTGGATAATCCGACCACATGTTCCGCGCACGTGTCAAGGGCAGAAAACGAATGTACCGCGTCTGTCACTGTGTTCTGTTTGCCACAAATCGTGCCGATGTGCACTTGTTGCTTTCCATTATCGCTTAAATCGTACGAAGATGTGAAACCTTAAATAGACCAACAATGGAGGAAAATCAAGAGGAACTACCACATGCAGGCAAAGAAAGAGAAAATTAAGTTCACAAATTTAAGGTAATATAAATCTGCGAAAATACTATCAAAATCTGCATCATGTTAAACGGCAACGTATTTTGAAACAAAAATACTGTCATAATGTCACAGGTGCCATCTTTTGCGAGAAAACAATCCAAAGGAACACAGTGAGACAAACCTGTTGGTTAGGCAGGTATAAAGAAACTGTATTTTGGAGTTTCATCAGTAGTTTACTATGTTAGTAACACTAAAAGCGGGCCTTTACGATAGCCTTTTGACAGCTCGAAATTTAAATGAAAATAACGGCTTAACCGTTCATCTGACACCAAAACTAACTAACTAAATTTGTATAGAAGAAAATTCTCTTCAGATCATATGAGGATGTGTGTATGGTATCTTCACAATGCACTTTTCAGAGAAAGCGCTGTTACCTTTGAACAACTCGGAACCTTGCAGAATATAGTTGTGTTCAATTAACAGGTGTATGCGAAAACCTTTTAAGAAACAAGATGAAAAAAAAATGAAAATAATGCCAGTGACGGTTTTTTATTTTTGTTTATTTATATTTTTCTGTTCTTCAGTTAGATCGATACTTTTCGGTCGTTTGTTCATGTTCGTTCTTGGTTGTTCGTTGAGAAGGTTGCTCAGTTTATTATAATACATGACATTGAGCCCTCTTTCTTTTTCTTTCTTTTCTTTCGTTCTTCGGTTTGATGAGTCCTTTATGGAAATTTGGCTTTTCTTTTATTTTGATCGTTTCGCCTTGGACTCTGTTTTCTCGTTTCGGAGGGCGTCGAGCCCTCTGACCGAGCACCCTGAGCTACCAAGTCGACAACCATCTGACCGAGCGCGCTAACTTGTTCCTACATCACAAACTAATTCGGCGTCCATTCGCTACGTCGAACAGCTGCGAGAGTAATAAGTAATTCTCGAACCCCCGTCAGATTCGTGCGTCTATAAAAAGATCGATGCGTGAAGCATACAATAATTATCACAGCCATACCTTAGCAAAAGATCTTTCCGAGAACCCTAAAAAATTCTGGTCCTATGTAAAATCGATAAGCGGGTCAAAGCCCACTGTCCAGTCACTAGTCGATCATTCCGGGGCAGTAATAGAAGAAAGCAAACGGAAAGCTGAAGTTCTAAATTTAACCTTTAAGAAATCTTTCACGCAGGAGGACCGCACAAATATACCATCATTTGATCAACGTACTAATTCCGAAATGGGGGACATAGCAATAGGTATTTCCGGTGTAGAGAAGCAGCTGAGAGAGCTAAATACGAAAAAGTCTGCTGGTCAGGATGGAATACCAGTTCGGTTTTACAAAGACTATTCTGCGGCATTGGCCCCCTACTTAGCTTGCATTTATAGCGAATCTTTAATTCAGCGCAAAGTTCCTAGTGATTGGAAAAAAGCGCAGGTGACTCCCGTGTATAAGAAAGGAAAGAGAACTTACCCATACAATTACAGGCCAATATCGTTGACATCGGTTTCATGTAGAATTTTGGAGCATATTCTCAGTTCGAATATAGTAAATTTCCTTGAAACGGAAAAGCTTCTTTCCATGAATCAGCACGGGTTTAGGAAACATCGTTCATGCGAAACTCAGCTTGCCCTTTTCTCACATGACATCTTGCGAGCCATGGACGAAGGGCAACAGGCGGATTGTGTTTTTCTCGACTTCAAAAAGGCGTTTGACACGATGCCACACTGCAGACTGCTAACGAAGATACGAGCTTATGGAATAGGTTCACAGATTTGTGACTGGCTGGAAGACTTCCTAAGTAATAGAACGCAGTACGTTGTTCTCGACGGCGAGTGTTCATCAGAGACGAGTGTATCGTCAGGCGTGCCCCAGGGGAGTGTGATAGGACCGCTATTATTTTCTATCTATATAAATGATCTGATGGACAGAGTAAGTTGTAATTTGCGGCTGTTTGCTGATGATGCTGTGGTGTATGGGAGGGTGTCGTCTGTAACTGACTGTAATAGCATACAGGTTGACTTAGACAAAATTTCTAGTTGGTGCGAAGAATGGCAGCTAGCTCTCAATGTAGAAAAATGTAAGGTGATGCGCATGAGTAGAAAAAACAATCCTATAATGTTAAATACAGCATCAGTAGTGAGCTTCTTGATGCGGTCGCGTCGTTCAAATATCTAGGCGTAACATTGCAGAGCGATATGAAATGGAACGAGCATGTAAGGACAGTTGTGAGTAAGGCAGACAGCCGACTTCGGTTTATTGGGAGAATTTTGGGAAGATGTACTTCACCTGTAAAGGAGACCGCGTATAAAACGCTTATACGACCACGTCTTGAGTATTGCTCAAGTATTTGGGACCCGCAGCAGATCGGTTTGAAGGAAGACAAAGAGGCGGTTCAGAGGCGAGCAGCTAGATTTGTTACCGGTAGGTTCGACCAATGCGCGAGTGTCACGGAAATGCTCCGGCAACTCAATTGGGGATCGCTGGAAGAAAGACGACGTTCTTTTCGTGAATTTCTGTTAAGTAAATTTAGAGGGCCGGAATTTGAAGCTGAGTGTAGTACGATCTTGCTGCCGCCTACTTACATTTCGCGTAAAGATCACAAAGACAAGATAAGAGAAATTAGGGCTCGTACGGAGGCATATAGGCATTCTTTTTTTCCTCGTTCAATTTGGGAGTGGAATAGGAAAGGAAATGCCTAGTAGTGGTACAGTGTACCCTCCGCCACGCACCTTACGGTGAATTGCGGAGTATGTATGTAGATGTAGATGTAGATGTAGATTTAGTTGTAAGTTGGCGTAGTAGATAGGCCTTCAAAAACTGAACACAAATCAATCGAGAAGTTGTGTCGAACTATAAAAAAATTTTCAAAATATAAAAATTGAAAAGTCAATGCAAAAGATAAGCATCGTCGACCACATTATGACAAGCGCCGTTGTCCTGTGGCTATCGTGAGGATCTGTGAACTGAGAGGCCCTTGATTCGAACCTTCCCATAGGAAAAATTTTTAATTTTTTCACTTTCAGAAAATTATTATCCGTCCGACCGTCCGTCCGATGCGAGGTAATTGAGCCGCAGTATGTGAACGCTACGCCTAAACAAACATCTAAACACACGACGTCAGTCGACTACAGTACACGGCGGAGAGAGGATCAATGTAATATGACTCATATCGTCACCAGTATCGTATATAATACATCACAGGTTGATTTTAAGAGATAATCCGTCTTATGCTGACTGCAATTAGGAGATTTATTTTACACCAGACGCGTTTCGCTTTTTATTTTAAAAGCATCTTCTGTGGTCTGTAAATGATACAAAGGCGTGTACAGTTTGTGTTCGATAAATAGATTAAAACATTTTTTATAAAACATTGTACAAATTAGGCCTGTGTGTTTTTAACTTAATATTCAGTCTACTAACGCTGTTGATGTCTCTTCTTTACATCTTACTACTGCTTCTCCGTCTTGTTGGCTGGCGTTTTTTCATGGCGTCTGTACATAGCCGAAAAACACACTCCAGGAAGAACGTGGACAAGTGACTGTCAACATCCACAGCTGCATCTAACAGATCCGTTGTCCATTCTCATTGAAATACCTAATGGTAGGTTATTCATTTCACCAGATGGCTAACTATTGATCAGCGAGCGACAGATCGATTACTGTCTCTTTCACATTTTACTTCTATTTTGAAATATGGCTCATAATGTTGATCGCGTAACAATAAGAAACGCACATGATTATTGAGTAATAATCTGTATAGAAAACTTTTTGAGGTAATTATTGTTGTCAGTCACAGTCTTATTCCGTAACCATGAAAATATATTGATTATACGAAATGAAGATTGTGCAACAGAGAATTGTGTTGTATCAAATGAATTTCTTTACATTATAAACTTTATACTTATAAACTTATTCCGTATTTTTCAATAACGTTTTTTGTGTAAGCAACATTAGGAATATTACATCGTTGCGACATTCAAATCCGTAGTGGTTTAGCCGGCCGTCTTGAAGGCGAGCGGGAGAAGAATGGCTGTTTACCGTTCCTGGATGTTCTGGTTCGACGCAAAGAGGATGGATTCCTAGGTCATTGCGTATATCGCAAGCCCACCCATATAGATCTTTATTTGCAGTCATCCAACTGCCACCATCCTTCGCAAACTACGAGTGTACTGAAAACCTTGGTTCACAGGGCTCAGGTAGTGTCTGATGCTGACAGCCTACAGGATGAACTCCTGCACCTGGAGGCGGTTTTCAAGAAAAATGGCTACTCGCAACATCAGATTAAGAAAGCCTTGCAAATAAAACGCCAGAAAAATCACGGGAAAAAGATGAAGAGGAAAGGGAAGTGAAATCTACAGCCTTTCTCCCATACGTGGGTAATGTTTCTTCAAAAATAGCCAGACTCATGAAGAAACAAGAAGTGGATGTGATCTTTCGCCCATCAGCTAAGACCTCAGCTCTTCTGGGATCTGTCAGAGATGATCTGTTATTGCGAAAAGCGGGGGCTGACGAAATCCCTTGTGAGTGTGGAAAACGTTATATAGGTCAAACCACGCGCTCTGTGCAGAAACGATGCGTTGAGCACCAGCGGTATACACGCCTTCTTCTGTCCAACAAGTCTGCAGTAGCCGAACATTGTATTTCTACTATCCATTCCATGAATTACAAAGAAGTAAAGATTTTAACAACAGCTTCTACTTTCTGGGACTCAGTTGTAAAGGAAGCTGTACACATACAACTGGCGGACCACCTGCTAAATCGTGACGACGGATTTCATCTTGACAATGCCTGGAAGCCACTTATATCACGCCTTCGTTCTGAAAGAATGTCTGCGTCTTCACTTCCGATTGATGTTACCACTTTTAATGATTAATTATTCATTTTTAAGCACTGTGGCTACGTAACGGCTCTATTTATGTTTGCACCCAGCGCTCACATGTTTATCTTTGAGGTATATATTTATCTATGACTAGCGCAGCAGTTACGAATGTGATATCTTCGAGCATGCGCAGTCTAATCCTCAGTAGCTTTGCATCATGTGATTTACCGTATAAATAGGCACGCGCAGACACTGAGAACTCAGTCTTGGACTCGCCTTGAAGATGGCTGTAAGGTTTGCAGCCGAAATATCGGACGAAGAATTGTCGCTGTCCCGGGTGCACTCCCGAAAGATGATGGAATATTATGTCCGCCGGGAAAACTTCAAGAATTTATCAAAGTATTTTAAGCAAGAAATTTTATGCGAAATATGCTTCGGTGCAAAGCATACTTCATTCAAGTTTTTAAGTAAACGACTTTTCACTGTTGATTATGGTGCATACCAAGTGTATCGAATTATTGGGGTGGAAATTGGGGCACTGAATCGATTGTGTGTCATTGAATGTGTTTTAATTGAGTCTCCTCTTGACATCAACTTTCGTGGAAGACTGAAATGTTTAAGTAAAATTAAATTTCATAATTAAGAGGTTAAAATTGCGAGGGGTAATGTAAAATAAACAATCATCTAAGGAGTCACAGCGATTTAATATCCCTAATGTTGCTTACACAAAAAACGTATATTTTGCGTCGTTATTGAAAGATACGGAATAAATATATAATTACGGGTTGGTTACAATAGTTTAAAGAAATTCATTCGATGCAACACAATTCTCTTTTGCGCACGCTCCATTTCGTATAATCAATATGTTTTCATGGTTACGGAATAACACTGTGACTGAACAAAAATTACCTCAGAAAGTTTTCTGTACAGATTATTACTCAATTATCGTGTGCGTTTGTTATTGTTACGCGAGCAACATCATGAGCCATATTTCAAAATAGAAGTAAAATGTGAATAAGACAGTAATCGATTTGTCGCTTGCTGATCAATAGTTGGCCATCTGGTGAGATGAATAACCTTATCTTTAGCATAGTTTGCTTCTCTGCACATTCATTTGAAATAACCGTATCTGGTATTATAATTGCCCAGTACATGGTCGAATGCTTACCATTAGGTATTTCAATGAGACATGGACTATGGATCTGTTAGATGCAGCTGTGCAGTCACTTGTCCACATTGGTAGTTTTCGATACGTTTACGGTTTATACTGGAACAATTGTAATATTCGTTTCTGTATTACATGTGAAATTTATAATATTCATGACCAGTACACTACGGTCGGGGTTCGAATCCCCCCTCGGGCATGGATATTTGTGCCGTCCTTAGGATTAGCTAGTTCATAAGTAGTTTGTAAGTTTAGGGACTGATGACCCCGTAGTTAAGTCCCATAAGCTATACAAACATTTGAACATGACCACTATTTCCTGCAACTCTAGTGTTTGTTTTTCTTTGGGTATCATTAGAACATTTGTTCCAAGGTCGATCAACTATGTCCGTTGACTTATTACAGCAGTACCAAAAATCTGAGGGGAACTATAATTTGTGATAACACAGCTGGCTTATGGTTATTAAATTTATGCTGATATCTTAGCTGCAACATCAACCGAAACAGAACCAGTGGAAATGACATATAGAACGATGTCTTCGCTCTCAAAAATACCATCTGTGATTTGCCGCACCAAATTGTTGTCGTATTTATAGCGCAACTGAGGCGGTGGGTGAAAACCGTCACGCGATCGCTCCGAACATCATGGTGCACTGAACCCTTAGCTTCTTAATAAAGTTTATAGAACAGGATCTGCCTTGTCTGCTCGCTCAACGAATAAGGGTTGTTGCGTGATTCCAGCAAGTGTGCCGCTGTAACACCCACTAGACATTTGTCGGCTTGCACTTGTGTGATGAAAGTTACTTGAAGTAGTGGCTAATGTCGATAATTTGCTACCTGTCTTGTAGTTGAATTAATTCTATGCTACGCATGCATATTTTCCATTTTAAAGTGTCAGTAACGTCCAACAATGTTCATGGACTGCAGCATCTCAATTCTAATTGCTGTATTCGTTCACTGAAAGTATAAGAAATGTGGAAAGGAATTTGTCGGTCACGAATAGCTTAAAACACTATGGCTAAAGCGCAAAGCAGTTTCTAAAATCAGTTTGCGAAGTCGCCTTCACGTCGCATAGATAGCACGCGTGTTGTTACAACTGGCTGCGATACCAGAAGATTACTGTTGTCCTCTTAGATTTCGTGTGAGATTCACGTGTAATCGACAGTATGTACGATCGTGTTTCCTAGCTGTATATGCTTCCCACCAAGCAGCGTAACTTTGCGGTTGTGCATAGCGATTAGGCGAGGGGTTCGCGAATTCTGTCACCAACTGTACATTAAGAATCATGTAAATGGGCCAATTAGCAAATTAAAGTACATTCATCTGTCGTAGATTAATTAATTAAGAGAACATGACTGTTGCAGGCGACGAAAGACACTGACATCGTACGTCATGACGACGTAACTTGGAGCGTTGCTGAATATTGTCACGTTGAAAACTGCAGGTAGTCCGGAATTCGAATGCCAGTCGTTAATAGAGCAAAACACTTTACACTTAGAACACATCTATTGCTAACACAAGCGAATACTCAGTACAGACTGCCTCCTGCTTGGGATGCTCCACTATTTATACGTAGAAAGAATTTTCTAGAATTTACAATTACATAAGTCATGAGAAACATGTAGAACATTCTAGAAGTAGTAAATACGAAGAAATAATTTTTTCTGCCGACGGCGGGACTTAAACTGCGGACCGCAAGCACAGCGATCTGCGATGCTAACACTTGCACCACGCGTTCCGTCGGAATACTAGCGGCATTGCTCCCCTTTCTGAAAGAACAGTTACCCGCTGTTAGGTTCCCTTTGGAGGCTGCAGTGTCCTGGATCTTGTAATGAGTCATATGTATGGTATGGCTCCAGGACTACTTCAGGCGTTAGTCGAGTCCGTGGCAAGTCGTCTTGTGGCACTTCTGCATGTCCGCAGGGGCCCTATACTATACTAGGCATTTGTATTTAACATCCATGTAGATACCTCTGAACACAAAACGTCTACAGAACATTCTGTCTTGTATCTGAGCAACAATATGCTTAGAATTTTTTGTGATGGAAGAATCTACTCCAAATTTCCCCAGTAAAGGGGAAAGGCGTCCGTTTATCAACTGACTAGCTGTAAGCCCGGCGTTGTCCGGATGTTTATTTATCCTACACTCATAATCCACATCCCCTTCCCCCTCTCTCTGTATCCACCTCTTTCTCTCCCATATCTCTGTTCCTTTTCTACCTTTCCCTATGTGGGCAAAGTTTGCTGCAGGGTACCCTTTGTCATGTACGTACCATTCAAACACCCAATGATCTTCTTCTAGGTTTAAAGGTCATGGGTGCAAAAAATTCATAAATATTGGAGAAAAACTATGCATTTAATAAAATTCTGTAAGTGTTAAGTACCCTCCACCATGCACCGAACGAAATTTTACATAGACAGTGACATTCCTGTTGTTTTTAAGGTAGAGTGTGCAAAATTTCATCAATATCGGAACAAAACGTACTTTGTTGTTCTTAAATATTCCAGTTTTACTTCATACAACCCTTGTTCTGAGAATAACAAAAACAACAAAAAAGGATCTGTCAAATCGGTCGAGCCGTTCTCAAGTTATGGCGCGACAAAGGTATTTAGGGATCCATTTTTATGTTGCAAAGTACCCTCCCCCAATCTCCGTATGAAACTTAAGGTAGGCGGTGGCCTTGCAGGTCAAGTGTGCGAAATTTCGTGAAGATCTGAATGAAACTGTAGATTTTGTGAGTCTGTAAGAGAAGTATGCTCCCCCATGCACCTATCACAAACTGCCTTCTTAGCTGACGTTTTCTACCTATAAACTACATTCCTGCCAAATTTCAGCTTCATAGGTGAAGTAGTTTTCGAGATTTCGTGTTTAGTCAGTGAGTGAGTGAGTGAGTGTCCTTTTGCTTTTATATAATAGAGATTGAGAAAACAGATTGCTTAATTTTGGATGCAAGAGAATTAAGGGAGACTTGCAGATAAAAATAAATAGTAACATGCAAATCCGTAAAGCTAACTTTATCTGTTACAAGTCATGCCTGATGCGACAGTTTTACGGCATCTACAGCGAAACTGTTGTGATCGGTAGACTTCTTTTCGTGCCATCATTGTGTGTGTGTGGTGGTGGTGGGAGGTCAGTTACAAAACGCTTCATAAATATTGTTGCAGGTCCATAACTACTCCCATTTTCCAACAATTGACGCATAAATCTAGCTATTCTCACGCGTTGGCCGCTCATTATTTATGACGTCATATCTCCTGAGCTATGTGTCGTGCTCTTTTGTTTTTAGATTAGTAACCTACGCGTACGGTGGACAGCTCGCCAAAGTTACATTGCAATCGAATTAATGGTTTATGAACACACAGAGGACATACAGACAAACATTCATTTATATGTATATAGATGACTTCTCATGTAGTCACCAGTACATAAGAAAATTTCAATGATCATTCGGAAAAACTTTTAATAATACGTGTATGTTACATCGTTGTACAAGTGGTTGACTCCAAATATGAAGACATTGCATTTTTATATTGAAACTCATCTGAATATAATGATTAAGAATCACTGAAACTAATGATCAGAAATGTATAGAATTAGTGAGAAATTTGCAATCTTGGCTAATAACTTCCTCCTGAGAGTGTTCTTACTAAATTCCCTACAGCACCTCTTATCACTGATACTACAATGACCGACGGCCTCCACATAATGAGTGCAGCAGCGTTCGCCTGGAGTTGTCATTGCTAACAGACAACCAATACTGCGCGAAACCCGTGGTTAGTACACTGGACTCTCATTGTGGAGAATGGCGGTTCGAGCCCTCTGCCGGCCACCCATATTTAGTTTTCCGTAGTAAATTACTACAGACGAATGCCGGGATAGTTCCTTTCAAAGGACGCAGTCGATTTCCTTCATCGTCCTTAAAAGAAAAAAAAAATCTGAGATTTTTTTTTCCTTTTCTAATAATCACGCTGTCGATAGGACGTTAAACCCTAATTTTTCCTTCCTTCAACAACAACACTTCTTGAAATTAGAGCAGAAATTAATGTGGGGGGAGGGGGGAGGTTTGACCTCCCACTACCCTATCAACGTGCAAAATTGTAACGTATTGTGCATATATATCGTATGATTAGAATACTGCAGAGCAATCATAGGTAGCAGTCACAGCCATAAAATATCTAAAAATACACTTACTGAGTGAGAATAGGTATGTCACAATGAGATTCATTTCTCAGGAAATTTTGTTCACCTATAAAAGAGGTAGTTCACAAAACCACCGTTCAAGCTATACTTCTAAATTTCTCCGGAGTCTGGGATTCGTACCAGCGATCTTTCTTTCCGTGAACCATTCGCCAGTGGAACAGCAAAAAGGGTAAAAACAGACTTGTACTATTATTTTGTTCCATTTCAAATAAAATCTGTACTAAAAGCAACCTAATACTGTATAAGAAAAGTCCGATCTCTATTGTTACGCGATGGGGTGATCTGCAATTTTCACCGTTTCTCATTAGATGCATTATTTCAAATCACGTTTACTCAAGCTTTGAATTAGTGTAAGCAGCATTCGTGAAGAAACAATACTGAAATTCTGACACATCACAATCTCATATCCCTATTTCGTCCGTAAAAAACCTTCGACCTACTTTGTTTCAGGCCTTTGACTTCCAAGCTGGAAAAAAACTTCAAAGCTGCTATTCTTACTGGTTTTTCCAATGGGCTGCTTGCGAGTGTATTTAAAGTCCCTGCAAAACCACTCTCCTTTAGTGACGTTGTTTACAGTCCGTGAATTGAACGCCGGCACAAAAAGTATTTTTCCTGCCTCGACGTGAAAGTAACTGCCAAATACTCAAGCACAACTCGCAACCCGCTCTCATAACAGTACTTCCATTTACCGAGCGAGGTGTGGAGCAGTGGTAACACAGTGGACTCGATTCAGGAGAACGGCGATTCAAATCTACCTCCGACTATTCTTATTTATGTTTTCTGTGGTTTTCCTGTATCACTCGGACTAACTCAGGGATCGTTCCTTTCAAAGGGCACGGCCGATTTACTTCCCCATCCTTGATAAAAATCATCCAAGTGTGTGTTTCGTCTATAAAGACCACGATATCGACGGGACATTACATTCCAATCTTAATCCCATCGTTACTTCCATTTCGTCCCACCGATATCTCAATCTTGTTAGAAATTCTTCTACATATCTTATGGGACTAGCACTCTTGAAAGAAGGAATCTGAGGGGTTATATACAGTCTAAACGACTGTTTTCAGAAAAAGTTTCATTACACACCGGAGTTTTCGCTGATTTGAAACTACCTGGGAGCTTTGAAGAAAGGAGACAGTTACTTGTAGCAATAAAACTGGAGAGAGAGTTCGTAAGGGGTTTCAGGATAGCTCAGAACTCGTCTGCGACAGTAAAGGTACTGAGTCGAGTCTAAATCTGGCACACATAAACTGCCATGCAAAGTCTTCCGATATTGATTTTTGATTATGCACCTGTGATAAAGGTTAAGTTAAAGTTCCATAATGTACATGCTCTCGTAACGGAGTAAGTGTTTTTTTTTTTTTTTTTGTTTTTTTTTTTTTTGCTGATACTAGTTAGAATTGTTGCTTTCTGACTTGATATATTGTAGACATTCACACTGAAAATTATTACAAACCAATATTTTAATATGAATTTCATACCAACTTTTAGACTCTTCAACTACAGGAGAAGTTATTAACAACTATGGAAGTTGTTGACATTCACGTAACGTCAACAATAAATTGACGAGTAGTTCGTTGATACGACGATCAGTAGGTACATCCTATAGTTGCTTACGTATGGCACATGCGGTGAGCATAAACATACTAGTCGCACTGCAAAATTATTTGCGAGTAAGCTTTATATGAGTAGCAAAGTATTGGTGAATTATTACCATGAGATGTGCTTTCGTTGACTTTTCTCTAGACCCCTCGCTTTATCTTTATGCTGAACTGTACACCTTTATTACTTGTTAGGATAGCAAAAGTACAAGCAAATGAAGAGCTACCAACATATCAGAGCATTTTCAGAAATTTTTAGATACTGCTTCTGATTAATTTCTGTCTAAACCTCATCTTCTGTGTTCAACAAACTAGTAAAAGACGCTGTTTAAAATATACTGTACCAGTACAAGTGATTTACAACATAAAGTGGCAAAATAAGAACTTCTTATAAAACAAAACCTCCCAAACTCTCACGAATCAGCTTGATGGTATGCACTTTTATTTAACCTGGCAAGATAGTGACTTTCAGTCCCTCTCATACAACTAACCAAGTGTTCTTGATGTTTACCGTCACGTATTACTACACTAGTCACATTATTAAAGAAATTAAACTAAGGTTTCAAATAATACAGATAAAAACAGACAGTTTATATTCACACGTCGTAAATCACAACAACAAATATCGGGTTTACATTAATGTAGGACTTTCATTGTGAATGCCAACATCTATGGACGTGAAGAAAGGGGTGGAAGAGAAATGAAAAGTAGCTGTAGTAATACACCGAAGTAGAATATAATGGTAGCAGAGATGACGTGAGACATAGGGAAACTAGAATAGAAAGAATAATAACTGGGGGGAAGATAGGAACATTGGCTTAACTCTTTGATAGATGAAAGTTGCCCGTTTACTGTACTTTTACGGAAGCTGTAACAGGAAGGCGGAAGGAAGTGCTTCAGCAGGACAGCTTGTTCTGGAAGGGGACAATAGAGATAGCGAAGGAATTAACAATTTTTTTTATTTTTTTTAATTTTTTTATTATTACTTTTTTAATGAGCGGGCAAAACTAGAATACTGGACCGGTGAGATCTCTCGTTTATGTTATGATGGCGCAAAAGATGTTATCGCCAGAACTAAGTCAATACATATGACAGAAGCAGAGTAAGCAGGCATGTACACTTGACAGCAAAAAAAGTGGATCACCCCTGAATTCCAAAGTGGAGGCCGCACCCGACGCTATGCAACCACCATAGCATAGCTGTATCATAGGTCGTCAAATCATGCCACAGTACAGTTATTAAATGTTCAAATGTTTGTATAGTCTATGGGACTTAACTACGGGGTCATCAGTCCCTAAACTTACAAACTACTTATGAACTACTTACGAACTAGGACGGCACAAATATCCATGCCCGAGGGGGGATTCGAACCCCCGACCGTAGTGGCCGTGCAGACCATGACTGGAGCGCCTCAGTCTCCTCGGCCACCGCGGCCGGAAGTACAGTTATTACCTTCCCACAATAGGTACTAAGTAAGTCTCCTATATCTCCTTATGGCATTCAGGCAAAGTGCAAACCAATAATTTCGTACAACAAATATTAGAATGCAGGTCATTAGAGATGAGACAGTAACACTTGTAAATTAAATGTCGTTGCGATAAGTGAAAAGTCAGATACATTATCACACTTGTTTAATGACGTGCTATGTTTTTGTTCGTGATCTTAATCTCAACGCACTGTTAAGCAAACAACAGTGTTTGCGATTACAGGTCACGCACATTTTCGTGGCCCCTCTCTGATCGGCGGAAGTCGGCTGAGTTCGTGTGTCTACAGAATGTTTATGCTCTCTAGCAATCTTACCTCGTAACAGCATTGTACACCGTAGGCCTCTTCAATGTATTGTTGATTTGGTTGATTTTTGCTTGGTATTGATTATTGTTTGCACTTTGATATTTGCTAAAATACGTCCACATACCCCGACGACTTCTTTTAGAAAAAAGAAGGCTGTTCTTGAAAGTGGTATGAAGAATGTTAACTCTGACTGTTATTCAGTCACGACAGTGAAATGAAGCATTAAGCGTTGCTACACCTGATTAATAAGTCCCTTTAAAATATTAATAATTCGTAGATGTACGTTCCAGTTTTCCATTACTAAAACATTGCAGTGATAATTTCGTGTTACATCTGTGACACCTTAACCTCTTACATGTTGTTTCTTATAAAACCTGTAATCTACACGCCGTTTGTTGGCGGCACTGGTAGAAAGAGGCGGATCTTGTTCTAACAGCCCATACTATACAAGCTGAATGCAAGCTTCAGCTCCCAACATCCTCCGCTCAGAGGCCACGTTTAAGTGCGTGATCTCTAGCCATAAATAGACGTAAAACACTGACGTTTTCATTAGTATCGGTTTCCAAGAGCGATTTCTGAACCCAGAAATAAATGATAATTTAGCACTGCACCAGGAATTGCATGAAGCTCATATTGTTGCTGAGAGGTAACCGCTGAAGATATGTAATATAGTCATACATCATAAAGTTGAAGAATAGAATGCAGTATATTGATGATTTGTTAACTAAGCGCAATCAGAAGTCAGATATTAAATATGTTCACGAATAGCGTTACACTAGTACCTGAAACGACGATACAAGTAATTTTTTTCCCGGCAGGAACTCTAACCCGCCACTATTTGCTATTGTATAATAGGAAGGAAACTGCTGATATTGTTTCTTCCGAGGACTCCAACCCTGAACACATCGTCACTCTTGACCTGACACGATGAGGCGTCAACTATCACATTGTCGTTCACTCGTAGTTACGATCATACCGTTCGTAGAGACAAACGTTCAAACGTTTGTAGAGCTTATGGCACTTAACTACGGGTTCATCAGTCCCTAAACTTACAAACCACTTATGACCTAGCTTATACTAAAGACGGCTCAAACATCCATGCCCGAGGGGGGATTCTAACCCCCGACCGCAGCGGCCGTGCAGACCGTGACTGGCACGCCGCAGACCGCTTGGCCAGGGCGGCTGGCTCGTAGAGACATGGAGGGGTTTGGTATTTTGCGAAAACTTTATTTAACTTAGTAGCGCATGAACATGTTCAGTGTTGATTTGAAACAAAGCAGAGTCCTGCGTTCTTTACTTGTCGTTACTGTAAGTGCAGATGGTATTTTTGTGGCCGTTAACAACTGTTACCCCCCGCGGGAATCGGCTCCATTCCTTAGCCATTACAAGTTGACCTCAGCCCGGCCTCCAGCGATTTACAGATGTGTTAGCATAATGTTTTGTCATAATGGAGCACTCATTAGACGTCACGACCAGTCAAAGAGCTCAAAGGTGTCTGACTAGGTAAGACATTGTTGGCCGCACGGGAAGGCCACGTAGTCGGAGGCGCCTTATCGCGAATTTTCCATGAAATTATATTACTTTTTAGTATGCTACATTAAGATTTGGTATGGCATTTGCTATAAGCTTATTCAACTGTGGCCTCATTTTAATAAAGAATGTTGGATAGTTGCTGCCACGATAACTTGAATATTACGCATTTTTAAAGTTATGAGGAGCGTGGATTATGCATTAGAAAAGGGATTCTGAAATTGGGAAAATAACTTCGTTTTGACATCTATTATTCACCACGTTCAGGAACACAGACTTCGATGAATGAAGTTTCTTTGATTTACTAGTATGGTCAATGACAAGGTATCCGATAACTGGCAACTGTGTCGAGCAATTATTCTTCACGGTGTGGTTGCCTTCAGTAGTCATATTGAGGTTAAAAAACAGAATTGTGGATTCTGATACAATGTCCCATCGAAAATAGTGCTAAGCATAATATCCAACTGGGAATGATTGGGGAGAACTTCAGCCTCTGCCATTTCAAAGGTTGGATATTGGGATTTATCGGAATAGATGGCCTTTTCAATGGAGACATCAGTGCTTGCATGGTAAGGTTCAGTTGTCCATTATATCCACGTGCTTTTCGAGAGCCAACGGCAGAGAAATAACGACAGTGATTTAAAAAAAAAAATTAAAAACCTACCAAGCACAAAATTGTGAAAAGAATCACGTAGATGCAGATAAATATATCAAGGGAGGGGTAGTAGGAGAGAGGGCGGGATCTAAGAATGAATAGGAGTGCATGAATGGAAAATAAAAGAGTGAAATGCTTCCAAAGTACTCCTTACATGGACATATATCACAGTTTGTTTTAGGGCCGAGAGTAAAGCAACGAATGTTTTACAGAACGAAGGATGTATTATCGGTGATATAAAAGAACACTGCTTCATAGAAAGGACCGATGGACAGTAAGGAAAGCAGACATTAAAAGAGACACTATTGTTTTAACGGGAACCACAATTTTTTACAGCATTTTAAGGAATAAATCAAAAGGGCAACTGAGGTTGTAATGTAAGGGAGGTGAAAGAGAGAGAGAGAGAGAGAGAGAGAGAGAGAGAGAGAGAGAGAGAGAGATTGGAGGAGAAATTAACAACGAAAAAATGCGCCAAATCGTTTGCATAGTTTGTGATGGACGGAGGGTCTGTTAACGGATGGAGGGAAGGAGAGAGACGTATTTGAAATAACATAAATTACTTTAACAGCGACCATCAAAAAAATATGTTTGTAAATCTATCGGACCAAACTGCGTGGTCATCAGTCCGTAGCTTACAAGCTACTTAAACTACGGTAAACTAACCCACGGACAACACACACACACACACAAACACACACATGCCCCAGGGAGGACTCGAACCTCCGACGGCAAGCAACCGCAGCGTCCATCTAAACTGATTACTCTGTATGCATGGGGGCTGTTTGTAAATGAAAGCCGGCCGCGGTGGCCGCGGGGACTGAGGCGCTCCAGTCACGGTCTGCACGGCCACTTCGGTCGGGGGTTCGAATCCCCCCTCGGGCATGGATATTTGTGCCGTCCTTAGTATAAGGTAGTTCGTAAGTAGTTTGTAAGTTTAGGGACTGATGACCCCTTATTTAAGTCCCATAAGCTTAACAAACATATTCATTCATTATATGTAAATGAAATAAAAACAGGATATTGATTGAAATGAAAAGCACAGATTTAATATTTGTGCCATGGGCGGGAATCGAACCCAGACATCCATACTTAACTTTAATTCAATACTTTTCCTTTCACTCAATGTCTTTCACATATTGACACGGATAACTGTTTCTAGGTATATAAATTTATAATAAAACAGGGTAATAAAGGAACTGTATATTTAAAAGATACTTCAATTTAAAGGCAGCTCAAAGGAAAAAGAAACTCATTGTATTTCACTTGCCAAGAGATCTTCCATAGTCTATCACTTAGGAGATATAAAAAAAATTAAAGGATGAAAAATTTATTCAGAGTCCCTCATTATTTGTTTCTTCCGTAATGCATCTCAACATATAATCTGTACATCATGGGACCAGCTTCTCTTCAGTAAAAGCGACGACTCAATCTCCACTTGATTGCTCGCAGTGAGACGGCCTGATTTGTATTTCTGCTTTCCGCTCTTACTATCAAGTCAGGAAGTAAACATTCTGTATTTACGTCAGAGCCCTGCTTTGCGCCGTGCTGGGGGCTGTTGGCCGCTGCCGCGACCGCCAGCTGGCTGGTTTCCGCCAAGCCTCGCCTCGGCATGAGCTGTGGTTGACCGGCCAACCCGTAGCTCGCAAGCCACGGCTAATACAGGTCCCGGTCGCAAAGCCAGACTCAACCCTTGAAGTATCAAAAGTTTCTGCAAACCTACCCAAATGTGTAGTATAAACTACCATAGATAGAGGTATTTTGCTATAAAATGAGTAGCCACTTTATCTTTTGACATTTCATTCAAATATTTAACGAAGTTAAAGAATAGAAACATAATTGTAGTTGCCACATAATGTTGCACCTAGATAGTAATCATACGACACAGTAAACTATTCCCTCTTTTCAGCGTTCTGCATTAGATCTAGACGTAATGAAATATGTATTCATCTTAGAAATGTAAGCACGTTGTAAAATTAAACAGTTCTGGTAGCAACAACACAAATTTATACATGTAGTATATCATTCACGTTTTGTGCACATATAAAGTGTTCTCAATGTGTCTGAAACAATGAGTGCTACACAACGGAAACTACCTTCTGCTGGGGCCCTTCATTTACACGATTGTTCTGTTATTCACAGTGAAGTTTTTCGTAATGGGTTCATATAATCGCTTCTGTTTCTCGATTGATCCACGCTTATAAAAAACATAGAGACAAACAAGTGCCAAAAAAGGATATGTGCGAGTTCTAATTTCCTTTATGTTTTTCTTAAAATTGAAATCAAATGTTCGAATTTGTGTGAAATCTTATGGGACTTAAATGCTAGGATCAACAATCCCTAAGCTTACATACTACATACCTAACCTCTTCCAAGAACAACACACACACTCTCATGTCCGATGGAGGACTCGACCCTCCTATGCGAGCAGCAGCCTGATCCATGACATGGGACTTTAAACCACACGGCTACTGTGCACGGCCTCCTTACAATTGTAACATCATACTTTGTACGGTAATGAGTACAAAAGCTCTTTGCACTCGTAGGAGAAGGGTGGTGATTGAAATCTCATAGAAGAAGTATGCTACACTGAAAACGAGATTTGTTTTTATATTGCGTCCCCATCTTATCCCCCTGCCCTCTCCGCCCCCACCCCAACCTAAATAAGAAAACGAATAACATCCGAGACCTTCTTTCCGCTAATTCACTATACCGCACAATCTGATATATTTTTTCAACTTTTTCAACCCTCCCTCTATACCGTCCGGTAATAATCGCACATTTTTCAGCAATACTACGGAAGAGGTGGAGCAATTTTAGGGTTGGCAGTCTCCTTGGGCGACGTTTTAATCTTCTAATGTTGTGTCCAGAACAGACCGCTTGTTTTATCTTCGCAAAAACAGGTATTTTTCCCAGTTAAAGTTGTTTTAAATTTTACCCACCAGAAATTTCGTTAGATGCATAATCCTTAACGATTTCTCAAAACCTGACGAAAATTTTCTGGTAATCATGTGGTGAACTATACGCCTATTTATGTTTAGGATCAATTGTCGCAATTAGCGCCTTGAAGATATAACTTCATTATCATTTTAAAATTGGCTTTGCTTTTCTGAGATGTTTACTAGACAGCAGCATAATCTGCCACAAATATTTCTCAGTTCCATATAGCAGTTTGTAGCTCTGTCAGACAGTGGGTAAAATGTTACTCTCGCTCCAGTTTGTAATTGAGAGCTACTGCCTCTTAATCTTTAGAGAGCTTCGACATTTTCATGTAGGACGCGAACAGCTGCAGCGTGAATCGCCTCCTCATTGCCCTTGTGAAGGCTGATGCAGATAATACAGAAAGTAGGAACCGAAAATAGTTGTAGTTGCTCTGTGAAATTCATTACCCTTGTCTGTAATCGTATATTTGATAAGTAAATGATACACCGAAGTTCAATTTCCAGACTTTTTAATTAGAATACCACCAATAAGTGAATCTTGAAAGAGTCTTATATGTATATAGAAGTGTGGTGACCGTTCTTTCGAAAGAACAAACACCACATAAATATACATAATTAAGGAGAAGATGACAACAGCTCCAAACTTTAGTGCAAATGCACACTACGTCTGAACTCTTGAGGTAATCGGCCACCTGCGATGATCGTTGTTTTCCCTCTCGTGCAGTGGTTACCGTAACTGCTCAGAGAGCAGAAGGAACTGGGCCCGAATTCCGACTGAGGACAACAGTTCAAGTTCCTCAATGCATGCACGCAGTGGCCACAAGCAGCTTGTGTCGGATTATCTATTTTAATCTACATTCTTTTGACATTCCAGGAAGCAGTACAACGTTCACCAGACATATCCACCATGTTGTCATTTCACTACCATAGTCTAGCAGGAAGATCATTCATCTACAGGCAATGTCTTTCTCGAGTGGTCCAACACCTTAGGAGAACATCTTGTGCACGCACAATGCAATGGCTTAATTACTTCTCCTATGACGTGATGAGCATAGAAGTATTTATAGTGAGGGAGACGAATGGAAGATTGCCCAGATACATAAAGAAAATAAAAGTAATACTTAGTTATAGATCCATTGTATTGATATCGACATGTAACAGGTCTTTTGAACAAATACTTTTTCTAGCATTATGAAATATCTAGAAATATATCACGTATTAACACCAAACCGGCAAGAATTTCTAAATCTTTACTCTTGTGCTGCCGACTACTAAACTCAGAAAAGCAAAGTCAATTGCGAAATGATTTTGAATTTGTATATTCACGGCGAAAATGGTGACAATTGACCTTAAACATCAATATGCATTTGGCTCTGAACATGGATATTAGAGTTTCGTCAGCATTCTAGATATCGATAAGCAAAGCAAATTTGAGGTTTATACATATAACAAAATCCCTAGGGGTGCCATTAAAAACAATATTAACTGTGAATAACACATGTTTTGGCGAAGGTGAAATAAAGAGTCTGTTATTGACACAACTATCAGGACATTTAAACTTCTTCTGAGGAGACTTCCCACCCTACAATTGTTCCACCTCTTCTGCAGTATTGCTGAGCAGTGTCCCATTATTACCTGACGGGATAGAGGGAGGACGTCGAAAAAATTGAAAGAATATATCAAACTCGCACATACGCTATTTGACACTTGTATTTATTATTATTATTAATTCGAGCTTCGTATAAGCGTGGAACAGTCGAGAAACTGAAGAGATTCTATGAACCCATTACGAAACACTTCACTGTGAATAACAGAATAATCGTGTAAATGTAGGGCCCCAGCAGAAGGCAATTTCCGTTGTGTAACACTTATTGTTTCAGTCACATTAAGAATACTTTATAAGTGCACAAAACGTGAATGATATACTACATGTATACATTTGTGTTGTTGCCACCAGAACTGTTTAATTTTACAACGTGCTTACATTTCTAAGATGAATACATATTTCATTACGTCTAGATCTAATGCAGAACCCTGAAATGAGGGAATAGTTTACTGTGTCGTATGATTGCTATCTAGGTGAAACATTATATGGCAGCTACGTTTATCATGATTCTATTCTTTAACATCGTTAAATATTTGACTGAAATGTCAAAAGATAATGTGACTACTCATTTAATTGCAAAATAGCTCTATCTGTGGTAGTTTATACTACACATTTGGGTAGGTTTGCAGAAACTTTTGATACTTCAAGGGTTGAGCCCGGCTTTGCGTCCGGGGCCTGTATTAGCCGTGGCTTGCGAGCTACGGGTTGGCCGGTCAACCACAACTCATGCCGAGGAGGGGCTCGACGGAAACCAGCCAGCTAGCGGTCGCGGCGGCTGGCAACAGCCCCCAGCACGACGCAAAGCGGGGCTCTGGCGTAAATACAGAATGTTTACTTCCTGGCATCATAGTAAGAGCGGAAAGCAGAAACACAAATCAGGACGTCTCGCTGCGAGTAAGCAACTCGATATAGAGTCGTCTCTTTTACTGAAGAGAAGCTGGTCCGATGAAGGTATAGATTATATGCTGAGATGCATTATGGAAGAAACAAACAATGATGGATTATGAATAAATTATTAGTTTTTATTTTTTAATCTGGTCTCCATTTTCATATTGCCTAAGTGAGAGACTATGGAAGATCTCTTGGCAACTGAAATAAAGGATGAGTTTCTTTTTTCTTTGAGCTAGCTTTAAACTGAAGTTTTTTAATATACAGTTCCTTTATTATCCTAGTTTACTTATAAATTTATATACCTAGAGACAGTTTTTCGTGTCAATATGTGAAAGGCATTGAGTGAAAGGAAAAGTATTGAATTAAAAGAAGTAAGGAAGTCTGGGTTCGATTTCCGCCCGCCGCGGCAGCGTGGCCGAGCGGATTGAGGCGCTATGCTACGATGTGCGAGGCCATTCCCCGTCGTGGGTTCGAATTCCGCCACGGACATGGATGTTTGTGCCGTCTTTAGTATAAGCTAGTTTATAAGTGGTTTGTAAGTTTAGGGACTGATGACCCCGCAGTTAAGTCCCTTAAGCTTAACAAACATTTGAACATTTTAGACAAATGACAGGTCACAGTTTGTTTTAGGGCCGAGAGAAACGGAACGGATTTTTACAGAACGAAGGATGGATTATCTGAGATATAAAAGAAGACTGCTTCACTGAGAGCACCGATGGACAGTAAAGAAAGCAGACATTAAAAGAGACACTATGGTTTTAATGGAAACCACTAATTTTTTTACGTCTTGGAGAAATAGACCAGAAGGACGACTGAGGTTATAATGTAAGGGAGGTGATAGAAAGAGAGAGAGAGAGAGAGGGAGAATGGAGGAGAAATTAACAACGAATAAATGCAAGACCGAATCGTTTGCATTTGCATACTTTGTGAAGGTTAGAGAGTGTATTAATGGATGGAGGGGAAGAAACAGGTTCATTTGAAATAACAAGACATGCTTTGAGAGCGCTAATGTAAACCGATTACTCTGTATGTATGTAGACAGGGTATAAATGAAGTGAACTTAGATTAATAAACGGACTGTGTATTAAAAAAAAGAACACTCCAATTAAAAAGGCAACTAAAAAGAATAACTAACTACTATTTTATTTCTTTTGCCAAGTGATATTCTACTGGCTCTCAGGAAGAAAAGGAAGTAACAAAACTTTATAGGGACTAATATTTTATCCAGAATGTTTTACTTCTATCAGGCGTCTTGGCATAGACTTTATAAGTCGTCGGACGTAACACCCTGAAGAAGCAACTTCCTTCCATGCCTCCAGAACGCAGTCCCAAAGAGCGTCCGGCGTAGTAGGCTGGTTTTGTGGCCAGTTCTCTGTTAACGTCCTGGCGACCTCAGCCCACATATTTTCCATGGGGCTCATGTCAGCCCCCCGCGGCTGCCAGTCCATGACGTTGACGCCAGTCGTGGAGAGCCGCTGCTGGATGGATGCAGACTTGTCAACAGAATGGTTCTCTTGCAGCGTGAGGTCCTCTTCTCCATACAGCATTCTCACTGACGGAAGCATCACGTTTTCCATATCATTGTGCACTAAAAAAATAAGTGCTGCACGACTAATGCCCTTCATTTACATGATTGTTCTGTTATTCAGAGTTAAGTGATCCGTAATGGTTTATAAAGTCGCTTCAATTTCTCGACTGTTCCACGCTTATACGAAGCTCGAAAAAGTGCCAAAAAACGTATGCGCAAGATCTATTTACTCTTATCCTTACAGCTGTAATAACATACGTTGTGCGGGAGTGGGAAAAAAGCTTTTTTGGATTAGAAGGAGAAGGTTGGTGATTGAAATGTCATGGAAAAATCTGAGCCGGTCTGCGAGCGCCAGTCACGGTCTGCACGGCCACTACGGTCTGGGGTTCGAATCCCCCCTCGGGCATGGATATTTGTGCCGTTCTTAGTATTAGCTAGTTAATAAGTAGTTCGTAACTTTAGGGACTGTTGACCACATATTTAAGTCCCATACTCTACAAACATTTGAACATTTGAAAAATCGGAGAACAGTGAAAATGTTCTTATTTTTAATTTTGTGTCCGCACCTCATCCCCCTTCCCTCTTCCCCCCCCCCCCCCCCCCCAACTTGAAGGGAAAAAAACGGAAAACAACCGAGACCTTCATTCCCATAATTCACTACATTGCACAATCTAATATATTATTACTACTTTTTCGTCGTCGTCCCTCTATCCCGTCAGGTAAGAATGGGACACTGCTCAGCAATACTGCAGATGAGGTGGAACAATTATAGGGTTGGCAGTCTCCGTAGGAGACGTTTAAATCTTCTAATGGTTGGGTCAATAACATACTGTTTGTTTCACCTTTGCCAAAATAAGTGTTATTCCCAGTTAACGTTGTTTTTAATTGCACCGCAAGAATTTCGTTATATGTATAACTTTCAAATTTATTTTGGTTGTCGATGTCTAGAATGCTGACGAAAGTCTTTTGGTAATCATGTTCAGAGCCAAATGCATGTTGATGTTTAAGATCAATTGTCACCATTTGCGCCGTGGAGATACAAATTCAAAATCATTTCGCAATTGACTTTGCTTTTCTGATAAGTTTACTAGTCGGCAGAATTACCTGCCTCAAATCTAAGAGCAATGTTCTGATTGCTCTTTAAATATTTCCAATATATATACGAAACATGTGAAGTCCACTTCAGTTTGCTGGGAGAATTACTCTTGTCACATCCTTTTCACTAGTTGACACCTCGTCAGTTACTGCAGACTATTACCTTGCAGACAGGACATCATGATCCCAGTCGCACAACTGTGACTATACTCCTCAGGAAAGTGATATGGTTCGAAGTTGATTACGATTGAAGATACCAAAAATCATTCTGGCACTCTATAAATACTGAATTAGTTTGAGAGTACTCAGTACTTCATGCAAATATAGTATCGCTAAAGTCTCACAAGAGTAAAGATTTCGAAATCCATGCTGGTGTTAGTTAATACTTTCTACATTTCTACATATTTATAACGTTGGGAAAAGTATTCGTTACAACGTCCTGCTACAATCGATATCAATACGATGCATTTGTAACTCAGTGGATTACTTTTATTTTCTTTCTTATGTATCTGTGCAACATTCCATTCGTCTCCCTCACTGTAAATACTTCAATGCTCGACATCACGTCGTAGGAGAAGTAATTGAGTCATTGCATAATGTGTGCAAAAGATGTTCTCCGTTGGAGTTGGACCACTCGAGAAAGACATGGCCTGTAGAAAAATTGTCTTCCTAGTACGAATATGGTAGTGAAATGACAACATGGTGGATTATGTCTAGTGATTCTAATAGTTGTGTTGCTTCCTGGAATGACAGAGAATGGGAGAATTGTTACCTTGTCGTCCTATGTCAACGCTGACGATAGACACGGGGTTGGAGTCCCAGGCAGCACAAAGTTATTTATTGGGCTACTTCAAAATGTTTGTAAATCTATCGGACTCAACTGCTTGGTCATTAGTCCGTACCTTACACACTACTTAAACTAAGGTAAACTAAGCTAAGGACAACACAAACACCCATGCCCGAAGGTGGGACTCAAACCCCCCGACGGCGAAGGGCCGCGCGCACCGCAGAACGGCGCCCCTGTGCGCACGACTAATCCGCCGCAGTTTGCGCT
This sequence comes from Locusta migratoria, assembly GCA_026315105.1. Lineage (NCBI taxonomy): Eukaryota > Metazoa > Arthropoda > Insecta > Orthoptera > Acrididae > Locusta > Locusta migratoria. Next base: position 461,755,001 of record CM048755.1, read on the forward strand.
ACTTGTAGCGGAACATGTACACATCCCGCAAATGGTGAGAAAACAATAACTATTTCGTCAATATAACCGGGTTTGAGTCCCTGCCGTGAAAGAAGTCAATTTTATCGTCGTTTTAAGTTGAAATATGTTTCTGAATTTATTTAATATCTGACGTTTGATCGTGCTTAGTTAACGATTCATATCGTCACCTTTTGAGTTGCACTGTATTATATACCTTTAGTGGTTATCTCTCAGCAACAATTTGAACTTCATGCAGATCCTGATGCAATGCTAAAGATAACCATACATTTCTGGGGTCGGACATTGGCCTTGTAAACCGATAACAATGAAAACGTCAATGTTTTAGGTCTCTTTATGCCTAATCGAGTCTCGATCAAAAACGCAAGTTGTTTTTGGTCAACAGTGCGTTCAAATTCAGAGCATGAACAAAAACTCATTGTGTCATTGAATGAGTTTGATAAGGTTTACGATTTGTCACTTATTGTAATGAAATTGAGTTTAAGTTGCTTTCTCGTCTCTAATAACTTGTATTCTAATGATTTTTGTATGACGGTATTGAATTACATGTGGACCGACTGCCATAAGGAGCAATGTTCACTACTGCTTCTTTGGTACCCATTGTGAATAGTCGAACGACTGTACTCTACAGGGGTTTTGAATGTGGCGTACCCGCAACACAGCTACGTTAGTTGGGTTGCATTCAGCAGTGATCCACTTTTTTTGCTGTCAAGTGTACTTCAAGTTTTTCGCCTTAATATCAACAGAGTTCAGAATGAGGTGAAAGGAAGGGAGAATAGGGTTCAAAGTCCCGACGACTAGTGGCCATTAATGACAGTTCATAATCAAGGCATCATCAAAACCTATGTGGGTATACGTTGTCTTAAGATTTCTTTCTGGTGATTATCCTTGTGCTTCTTAGATGATTTTTTACAGAAGATGTCAAATGCTAGTCTACGGCAGGAATAGAGCTTCCATGTTAAGAGTAACACATTAATGCTGCACTAAAACACAACGGTATTAGGCTTCTCTCCCTGTTACCCCACTTATAACAAAAATGGAAAATCGAAATTAAAATGGTGAAGTTGAAAATTATGTTTAATCGAGTTTTCTGGTCTCAAAGCCATACATCTGCTGCACTTGTGTGACAACTTATATAAGAAGGATTCTGAATAACTAATTTCAACTGCAAAAATAAATTCATGTGGATTACCAGGTTAATTTTTATCCCACTGGATGAAGCACAAGTCACATAGTTGCCAAACGTATTCCACAGTGTAGCTTTTTCTCCACTGGACCAGTGACTGCCGCGGTGGAGTGGCCGAGCGGTCTAAAGCGTCTCGCTGCGGAGCGCGCGGTTGCTCGCCGTGGAGGTTCGAGTCCTCCCTGGGGCATGGGTGTGTGTGTGTTTGTTCGTAGGTTAGTTTACCTAGGTTTAAGTAGTTTGTAAGCTACGGACTGATGACCACGCAGTTTGGTCCGATAGATTTACAAACATTTGAACATTTGGACCAGTGACAGGCAGAAAATGTTTTCTTTTGCACTATGATTATATCAGGGAAGTCCTGACTAACGCAGTGCATCAAAGATGTGCCACAGCCAGCTGCGACATTGTCAATTAGGAGCAGAAATGTGCAGTAAAAGTCAATGAGTTTTATCTGCAACGCTGAAACTATGATTTGCGTCCAAAGTGCAGTTACGAATGATATACAGATAACCGATTGCAACAAGAAGAACATAAATACAGAGCAGAGGAAAATAATTGAGGGGCTCTCCTCCTCAGTAGCCGTTGTACAGTTTTTGTTTTTCTGTCCTTTAGTAAACTACAAGCAAAAAATTCAATCGCTGCTAGTGATTTGGGTTTCGAGCATCACCAGATACTATTCATCTCATGATTTTAAGGAGGTGACAAAAGTCACGGGATACCTCCTGATACCGTGTGGAATCTCCTTTTGCCAAAATCTTGTAAACTGTATGTTTACTGTGGGTGAAACTTTCTAGAATGTGTTCAATTTTTGTCGACTGCGACAGAACTCAGTATACAAATTTCCCACTTGATACAATATTCTGAATTAATTCTTTAATTGCAGATATCAAACCTATATCTTTTTATAATTAATTATGGGCCGCTACCATGTTTATAAAAACACGGAAAATTATTTTTTTATTGACCGTAATTGCTCGGTGGTGTATGATTTGGTCAAACACATTTATTTTATAAATTACTGACCAATGTCAGAATGAGAGATACCATCAATGAAGACCCTCGCATTAAGTAACATCTGTTTGCCCCTCCAAAAGTAAGAATGACTGGGTAATTTTCAGTGGAAAGAATATTCAGGTGCGATTTATTTACCATAAACAATTCATCCTGTCACATGACAAAGCTAACACTACATTATTACAGAAACTTTAAAATAAAATGAGATCCTGTATGCAACAATTGAAAAACATAATTGAAAATAAAAAACATGAAGTTACATTAGCTATATCATTTGTTGAGATGATATATATATCAATGACTGGGTCAGTCAAAGAAGAAGGAAACCTATTAAGGAAGAATAATTATCCAAACCACTACTGTAGATACACAAAATCAAACGGCAAATGAAGTTTCCCAATTTGAACAAATAACCCCGGTTATAAAAATAAAAAAATTATTCAAAACAGCAATTATGCAAGCGATACATTACCAACTATTTGAAGCAGACAGGCGTCGGCAGTGGCAGGTGATGACTGCAGATTAGAGCGGAAATAAAACGTGACCGTTTTCTCACTTCGTTCTGTGAACCAGAAACGATTTTTAACTAACAGCCTCTCTAGCGACGGTGCTGCTAGACACACAATGGAGCCGGCCACAGTGGCCGAGCGGTCTGCGGCGCGCCAGTCACAGTCTGTACGGCCGCTATAGTTCGAATCCCCCCTCGGGCATGGATGTTTGTGTCATCTTTAGTGTAAGGTAGTTTATAAGGTAGGTTGTAAGTTTAGGAACTGATGACCCCGCAGTTAAGTCCCTTAAGCTTAACAAACATTTGAACAGACAATGGCGCCACAATTTTATATCGCGAGCAGACAAGTCGATCGCAGTGTACTTGAGAAACAGTGTTCACAAGTGCAAATCACCAAATCAAACTTGCGACACAGAATCTTAAGCTATGCGCGATCCGAAAAGTGCGAATGCTCAAAGTGAGACTTTCAAAATATCTAAGTCAACTGTGGCCGCCAGAAGCTAACCCACAGGACAAAACTCAAAGTTCACTCAACAGCACAAATAAACCGCGAAATCAAGAGGTCCGAACACTTCAGAGTCCTCAACGCGAGCCGGCCGCGGTGGCCAAGGGGACTGAGGCGCTTCAGTCACGGTCTGTACGGCCACTACGGTCGGGGGTTCGAGTCCCCCCTCGGGCATGATGGATATTTGTGCCGTCCTAGTTCGTAAGTAGTTCATAAGTAGTTTGTAAGTTTAGGGACTGATGACCCCGTAGTTAAGTCCCATAAGATTTACAAACATTTGAACATTCCTCGACGCGAGAACTAAGTCGATCCGCACCCTGCGGAGACCTACCAGCGAATCTTCAAAAAATCTCTCTCCACGCCAGATTTCTTGGTAGCGACACACGACCCCACCTACGCGGCCAAAGCGCTCCAGTTACCTCATACAGCTAATTGACTGCCCAGTAATATCGCGAGAAGCCGTTGACAAATTTCAAAATTGTCACAATCCAAAGCTTTGACAAATCACAGAGCACTCTGCAGACGCCCCTACAAGCTCCTCCCACACGAACAATGTTACCACACAGACGTAACCATACAAAGGTCCACGACCTCTCCAGAATTTTCTGACGCTCTCTTTTTTTGGTCTCAGGTCTGAAAATACATAAATATTATGGCTCTACGCGCCAGGCCAATAACACCTAGAGCTAACTGGGTAGCCGCTGGGGCACGGCAACTATGCAGTAGCGTGCAGCCAGGCAGGTATGCGCGCGATGCCTACACTGCGTGACGTCACACGACAGCGCCGCGGCCTTTTCTCTAGGTTTATTCTATTGGTGTGGTGTCTGTTCTTTCGGACGTCCGAAATAACAGACACCACACCAATACAATAAGTATTTAAACGCGAAGACGGCGTTAGCTTCAGTTATTTCACTGCAGATGCGGTCATACGTCCGACCTCGCACTGAAATCCGTAATGGCGAGTGTAAGAGGGCATCGACGATAGGGGCGCTACAAACATAGCGTGCGACATGTGAGAATTTGAGACGGACGGGAGGCGAGCACGGGTGGCCAAGTGGTTAAGGCGGCCGCTGGCCCGAAGCGGGAGACCCGGGTTCGATTCCTGGTCCGGCTCACATTTTCACTTGTCGCCATTGCTTAATATCAATGCCCAAATGCGGCCACTGTCAATCCTTTCTTTCCTATCCTTCTTCCTTCCCTTCATTTAATAATCCTTTGCAAATTTTCTCTAGGTGGTGTTGGCAAGGCCTCCCGCTGGCCCAGACGACCGACTATGCGCCCAGCTAACTGCTCATCTAAGGCGCCTCGCTGCTTGGCGCGCTGTTGCTCGCCGTCGGAGGTTTGAGTCCTCCCTGGGGCATGGGTGTGTTTGTGTTGTCCTTAGGTTAGATTACCTTAGTGTAAGCAGTTTGGTCCGATAGATTTACAAACATTTGAACACACTGCTCAACATTCGCCACACAGAAGAACGTTTCCGCAACTACTTACATCGGCAAATTCGTAGAAACCGTCCAGGCATTCGTAACAGTAAAAACGAAACGCCGCTCTGGCGAGGGTGCTATTCGCCCTGAGGCGGAACGTCCGATTGTCTTACAGTGGTGACAATATGGCGGACATCCTACATGGCGTCTGCAGCGCACTGCCCTGCTCTACCAGTAATAGCAAACAAAAACTCTCAGGTAGCCGCGGCCGGCTCCGAGTGACAACTCTCTCCATCCACTGCACATCAAACGGGAAATCACAGGCACCAGGACATGACAGGACGCCCCCCCTTCCATAGCCACCAAGTAAGTTCCGCAATAGAGAAATTATACGAAGGCAAATACCCAAACATGCTAGTTTATAAACCCCCGGAATACCAACTGCCTAGGCTAAGTGAGAGAAAGCACACCATCCGTCCCCTTCCCATCGCCAAAAATTCAACAAGAAACTGCTGTAATTCAAGGACTTTTCCTTAGAAGAAATGCCCCCATAGAAACAGAAGTGGTAACAAATTGAATAAAAAATAGTGTAGCAAAACGACACTGAACTTCCCCATCTGTCCCAAGGCAAAAATACAATAATGAAAAGCAAAATATCCACAGGTGTACTGCCGGTCTATAGTGTCCAACGGGTACAATATTTCGGCGATCATACATGTCGCCATCATCAGGTGAACTGACGGACTGAGGTCCTGGAAACGCGCCGGCACGGAGATCCGCACGCTACGGCTGCTCGAAGGGAACTGGGTTCTAGCCCCGGTAGCGGGCCATTTAATACCCTCGGCCCACGGAGCGACCCCTCCGCGGTCCGCGCCCCGCGCCGCGGCCGCGCAGTGGAACCGATTGCGACGGCGTCTGAGATGACGTCGGTGTGAGGGCTCTGTCCGCCGCGGTCGTCACTTCGTTACGTTTGCTAGATTTACTCTTAATTAACCCAATCGCTGGTTCCCAAGCTTTGCTAAGATTATAGCCACAGTCACGGTTTATGAGGTCGTCACTTGTGCGAATTTCAATGGCCTCTCTAACGACGCAGTCCCAGTATCTCGACGTCTGTACCAGAATCCTAGTGCGTTCATACTCCATCGCATGATTTTCCGACAAACAATGTTCAGCGACCGCCGACTTGCTCGGATACATCAATCGTGTGTGCCTCTGGTGTGTCAGTGTGGAAAGTCATATATTGGACAGACGATGCGTACCGTCGAGGATCGATGCGTTGAACACCAGAGGCACACACGATTGATGTATCCGAGCAAGTCGGCGGTCGCTGAACATTGTTTGTCGGAAAATCATGCGATGGAGTATGAACGCACTAGGATTCTGGTACAGACGTCGAGTTACTGGGACTGCGTCGTTAGAGAGGCCATTGAAATTCGCACAAGTGACGACCTCATAAACCGTGACTGTGGCTATAATCTTAGCAAAGCTTGGGAACCAGCGATTGGGTTAATTAAGGGTAAATCTAGCAAACGTAACGAAGTGACGACCACGGCGGACAGAGCCCTTACACCGACGTCATCTCAGACGCCGTCGCAAATCGGTTCCACTGCGCGGCCGCGGCGCGGGGCGCGGACCGCGGAGGGGTCGCTCCGCGGGCCGAGAGTATTTAAATGGCCCGCTACCGGGCTAGAACCCAGTTCCCTTCGAGCAGCCGTAGCGTGCGGATCTCCGTGCCGGCGCGTTTCCAGGACCTCAGCCCGTCAGTTCACCTGATGATGGCGACATGTATGATCGCCGAAATATTGTGCCCGTTGGACACTATAGATCGGCAGTACACCCGTGGATATTTTGATTATTAAATACGCCGGGAGAAACTGAAGAATCACAATAATGAAAAGAATTGACTACATATTACCGCCACCTCGCAATCTTCATTACAAACTTCACCAACATTAAATGTCCTATAAGTAATAACATAACGACTGTCGAAACGTTGAAGGTCACCAATACCATTTAAAGTACCAACACGAACAATTGCTACAGTCAACCAACCACGACATGCTTGAGAAGTGTGATTCTTCTCTATACTAAAATTTAAAGTAGCGCCAACAAAAACAGAAGGACCATCAAGTATTGCCTGAGATCGAGTACCTTTAATCTTTACCTCATTGCTCTTAGTAACTTTACCAGACGTGAAAGTAATATTGTCAATAGACCTAAGAATAGTAGCGCGACTGTGCCTAAATAGTCGCATCCTATGAGACGTCCAATGCAGTAACCTGTGCAGCAGCCCCATCCATTCGAACAGCCCAGCTCTACATAGCATCGACTCATCAAGTAGTTGGAAGTGCCCCACAGGAGTACAGTGCCATGCTGTCTGTAACATCATCCGTAATTGCCAAAGTGTTATCGGTGCAGGATTTTGTGGACCAAATTACCTTCTGATTAAGTCCCATGAATATTGAGTGGGATTCATGTCGGTCGATTTGGGTGGGCAAATTATTGGCTGGACATGCCTAGAACGTTCATGAAACCAATCACAAACCACTTTGGCCTTGTAATATAGCGCATTGTCATCAATACAAATTCAGTCGTTGTTTGGGATCATGAAGTCTATGAATGGGTGCAGAAGGGCTCCAATGGCAGAACATAACCATTTCCAGTTAATTACCAGTTCAATTTGAAAAGTAGAACCAGAAAATTCTATGTAAAAAAAAAGAATAATAACCCAAACCATTATGCAGCAATCATCGAGTAGCACAGTGACTTGACAACATGGATCCATGACTTCGTGGACTCTGTGCCACACTCGAACCATACCATCCGCTATTACTGACATTGGCACTCATGCGAAAGGGCCAACTGATTCAACCGACATGATCACGTATCCAGGAGAGGCGTTGCAGAGAATGAGGGTGCTAGGAAAGGCACTCGAGTCGGTTGTCTGCTACCATATCAGTTAACGCTGAATTTCTCCTCACCGTCCTAACGTATACGTTCGTCGTACGTCCAATATTAACTTTTGCTTTTATTTGACGTAGTTTTGCTTGTGTGTTAACACTGACAATTATGCCCAAATGTCACAGATGTAACTCATTATATGCAAGCCATTAGCAACTGTGTGATAAGAGGTAATTTGGTATTCTCGGAACGCACGTGACACTGTGAATCTCGAAATATTGAATTCCTTAACGATATCCGAATTGGAGTGTCCCTTGCGTCTAACTCCAACTATCATTCCGCGTTCAATATATATTAATTCCCGTCGTGTGTCCGTGATCATCACACATCAATCATCAGATTACAAATAATCCTCCGATGCGCCACTCTTTTATACCCAGTGAAAACGATACTACCGCCACATGTAACTGTGGATATCACTACCTCATGACTTCTGTCACTTCAGTATAAAAAACACCACCGCTTCCGAATTTTACTGTTGGGACTACACACGTTGGCAGATGACGTTCTCTGGGCTTTCGTCATACCCACACCCTGCCATCGTATCGTCACATTGTGTTTTTCCACTGTTCAATCGCCAATGTTTGCGCCAAACGAGGCGTCGTTTGGCACTGACCTGCGTGATGTGCGGCTTATGGGCAACCACTCGACCACTTAATCCAAGTTTTACAACCTACAGCCTAACTGTCGTAGTATATAGAATGGATCCTGATGCAGTTAGGAATTCTTGTGTGATGGTCTGGGTAGATGCCTGCCTGTTACAGTTTACGACCCTCTTCATCTATCAGCCATCTGTCAGTCAACAGACGAGGTCAGCCTACATCTACATCTACATACATACTCCGCAATTCACCGTAAGGTGCGTGGCGGAGGGTACACTGTACCACTACTAGGCATTTCCTTTCCTATTCCACTCCCAAATTGAACGAGGAAAAAAAGAATGCCTATATGCCTCCGTACGAGCTCTAATTTCTCTTATCTTGTCTTTGTGATCTTTACGCGAAATGTAAGTAGGCGGCAGCAAGATCGTACTACACTCAGCTTCAAATTCCGGCCCTCTAAATTTACTTAACAGAAATTCACGAAAAGAACGTCGTCTTTCTTCCAGCGATCCCCAATTGAGTTGCCTGTACGCTTTCGTGCTGTACAGGTCCCTTCACGTTTGCACTTCACCATCACATCATAAATAATGCACCTAGGGATGTTTAGGAGTGTGGAAATCTCGCGTACAGGCTTGTGACACACGCGGTATCCAATCACCAGACAATGTTTAGAATCCGTGAGTTCCGCGGAGCGCCCCATTATGCTCTCACGATGTCTAATGACTACTAAGGTCACTGATATGGAATATCTGGCTGTAGTTGCTAGCACAATCCACCCAATATTAGAAACGTGTGTTTTTCTTTTTCTTTCTTTTTTTGGGGGAGGGGGAGGGGGCGGGTGTCCGGATTCTTTGGTCGCATAGTGTACGTCGTTTTGAACTTTCTTACTACATTCGTCTCCACGTCTTCCTCTGCAATTTTTTACGCCCCACACTTCCCACCAATGCTAAACTGACTGTTCCTCAGGGTCTCAGAACGTGTCATACGAACAGATACATTCTTTTAGTCAGGATCGTAAAGAAATTTCTTTTCTTTCTAATTCTTTTCAGTATCTCCTTATTACTTACGCTATCTACCGTCTGTAGCAACACATTTCAAAAGCATCTACCACCTTTTCGTCTGAACTCCTTACCGTCCACGTTTCAACCCCGTACAAAGCTACACTCTAAATAAATGCTTCCATAAAGGATTTCTTAACATTTAATTTTTCTTCTTTAGAAATGCTTTTCTCCTAGTGGCCATTCTGCATTTTACACCTTCTTTACTTCGGCCATCAGAAGTTATTTTGCCTTCGAAATAACAAATACTCTTATTGTCTCGTTACCTAATTTCTTTCCTACTGCCTCACCTAATTTTCTTAGACTACATTCTGTTACCCTTGTTAGGATCTTGTTAATGATCATCTTATAACCTCCTTTCAAGACACTGTATTTTCCGTTCAATTGCTCTTCCGAATCCTCTCCTGTCTCTGATAGAATTGAAATGTCGGCAAACCTCAATTTTTTATTTCTTGCCCAAATTTCTCCTTGTCCGCTTCACAGATTCCTCATTGTACAGATTAAAACGCTAACATCCACAAGAGAGTCATAATCTGCCAATAACACAGTCTATGGGAGTGTTTGCCCAATGAATATTCATTCTACAACTGTTTACTGATATTAAACTTTCTGGCAGATTTGGAACGTAGGAGTGATTTACTGGAAGAAACAAAGGTGGAGAGACAGATTGTGAATTAAATCATTATTTGTCTGAGAGTGCCGATTTGACACACACACGCAGACAGGGCAACCTGCCAGACAGTGTTTTTCGATATTAATGCTAATTATGAACTGATAATAGATACTTAGTTCATGGTGGTTATGCACATTGTGATACATAGTTTTCTTTTCATAAGAATCTTGTGGGAATTGTTGTTTCATGATTATTTCAAATGTTAAAATGTTTGTTAAGCTTAAAGGATTTAACTGCTGAGTCATCAGTCCCTAAACTTACACACTACTCATGAACTACCTTATATTAAAGACGACACAAACATCCATGGACGAGGGGGGATTCGAACCCTGATTAGTACTTTTATAGACAATTCACCTTAAAATTATTAGAAATCTGTGATGTCACAAATTTCATATCAAGCGGTAACCTCTGCAAAGATAGGAGAAGGTAATATCAACTAATATCAAAAGTTCGCATAACTGGACTTGTAGATCGTAGTTGCGGCAATTAGCAGATACATCCCACAGCTGCGTATGTAGGGCACATGGGGTGGTAGTACAGTTAGCTCCGCCGAGGGTGAGAAGCACACTAGTGGGATTTAATACTAATTGCCAAGTAAGTTGTCTCTGAGTGGCATGGTGGAGGAGAGTTATGACGCTGAGTCAAAATAGGAATGTCAAACAGTACAAGGACTACTTTCTCAATGAACGGTAAAATAATAGGATTTATAAGCTGCAATGATAATTAAACAAGTGAATAGCTACACTGTAAGTTCAATCCCAGCTTCTGATTATCCGAAGAAGCACTTGCGACTAGAATAAGAAACAAGGTACAAATGGTACCATTAGTAATGGGTCTAATATGTCACCTGTCAGCCATTCTACAAAAACCAGTTGGAATGAATGTATGGATTAGTCGTAATGACTACAACCTAACTACCGGTGGTGATTTGTAAATAAAAAATAGAAGCGTCTAGAGAATTAGCTTTTTACTCAAGACAAAGAGAAACCAAACCACAAAGAAGATACAACCTTACGTAAGCGCAAGACGGTTTTCCTGTGTCGTACCTCACAGCAAGCAGATTTTGCTTGTAGTTTATTTCTCACTTGCTTCCACTAACGACTCCTCTTGGCTATCTCAACATTTATATGATAATTACCGATGTTTAGTTGCCTTGAAATACTGAGATGTTATATAATAAAGTAAATGCGACCGAAAATGCCTCAGTCTAGAACGCCAATAGTATTTTCATTGCATCTTGGAGACCACCAGAAAGACTTAATAATGCTTTTGATGTAGATTTTATACACTTCAATAGACTTCCTGATAGAAATTGCTGAAGAACGCATAAAAAGGACATAACAAAGACTACAAAAAGGAATGGATGGTAGACACCTCATTTTTTACATCACAGCGAAGCAATTTGATAAAGTTGTAGACTGGGAAAGCAATAATTTATGTGAAATCAGGATGATAAATTAATGGCTGCAGTGGAGTGATCGAGCGAACCGCGCAGTTGCTTGTCGTCGGAGGTTCGTGTCCTCTCTGGGGTATGGGTGTGTTGTCCTTAAGGTTAGTTTCAATTAGTTTGAGCAGTCTATAAGTCTACGGACTGATGACCATAGTAGTTTGGTACAATAGGTTTACAAACATGTGAACAAATAAATTAAACTTTTCAAGATTAAACGGAAACAATTTCTTCGTAATTAGTTTCGAAATCGTCCTCACAAAGCTCACGAAAGCCAAATACAACCAAAAAAAAACATATCTTTAGTCGTTTTGAACATAAAGGTAACTTGAGGTCACAATGGGGAGTGTCCACCATGTCATACTATACTCATCCAAATCTTGATGCACTGCAACTCAAAATGTTAAAATCTTTGTAAAGTTAAGAAACCAAATTGCTGGGATCATCGGTTCCTCCCCTTACAAACTACTTAAACGTCCTTAAACTAACTTACGCTAAGAACAACACACACAGACTCATGCTCGAGGGAGGACTCAAATCTCCAACTGGGAGCGGCCGTGGCAATGCGCCTTATTCCGCAGCATTGCAGCTTCCAAGTGTCATCCCCCAATAGTCATATAATTTCGGAAAGAGAATAAAAAAGAAACAACAAAACTGATCATTTATCACACTAATGAAGTTTGTCAGTTTCCAAGCAGTCATTAAGGGTGGATACTGCCCTAACAAGCCTAATAACACTACAGCAATCTTGAGAAATGCTCGACTAGTGATAAATCGAAAGTATGTAATTTTGTAGAGACCGACATTTGACATCAGTATGGATGGGTCAAGCTGTGTTTATGTTACGGAATTACTGCAAGGACGTCATGTCATATGTTCAGGAGCGTGGTTAACGGTAGCATTTCCTGAAACTAAATATTACAAGAGGAACACAGACCACTTCGTAACTACATTTGATGAAAACAATGTCATTAATGAGGCACACATTTTTTGTCTTCAATAGTCTTCGAGAAAATGACAGTCAAAGTTTTGAAGCTGTACTATTGGTCTGCGCAAGTGGTGTTAATCAAAACACATAGGTTCGTTGTGGCTAAGAGCTGTATGTTCAATTCGAGTAATATAATCGTTTTCTTTTGTTTCACAAGTATATGACGCAAGTGGAATCGATAGTTTTTCCATAGCGAGTAATACAAATGGGATTAATGACAAATGAAATAAGGACTCCAAATCTTCTTAGAGAGATATCTTACTAAACTAAAGTAGAGGCATTGAATTAAAATTTATGTCGCGGCCGGGATTCGAACCCGGGACTTCCTGCGTACTAGGCAGACGCCTTAACTTTGTTTTTCGTTTGCTCTACTGGTAGTTTTATTCCTTGCGGTCGTTAATCGGATTCGTTCGTTGTTTTAGCTTTTTTTTACTACAGAGAGCGGTTAGCCCCCTGACCGGGCGCGCTGAGCCACGGCGCTCGTACCCCATTAGACCACCGAGACTTAAAGGATACAGCGACGGCACAGACGGTCTTACGGCACGTCCCCCTCCACCACACGAATTTCAACTCTACCTTACGTTCCCTCATAAATAAGCACTCCAACAGCAAAGAGCTTTAAAATATGTTTCTGGACAGTGTTTATTTGATATTTAGATATCTTATTATCACAAAATTTACATAGTTAACAGTTACTGAAAATGAAAAAAACCATACATTCTGATTGTCCCATTTTTCCTTCAATTTTAGTTTCATAAAATCAGGCGATGCTGAAGGAATTAGATTGGGTAACGAAGCAATAAAGGAGGTAGATGAGTTTTGTTACTTGGGCAGTAAAATAACAAATGATGGTCGCAGTACAGAGAATATAAAATGCAGAATGGCAATGGGTAGAAAAGCGTTCTTGAAAAAGAGAAATTTGTTAACATCGAATATTGACTTAAGCCTAAGGAAGTCCTTTCTGAAGGCATTTGTATGGAGTGTTGCCTTGTATGGGAGTGAGACATGGACGATAAACAGTGCGGAAAGGAAGAGGATTGAGGCTTTTGAAATATGGTGCTACAGAAGAATGCTGAAGATTAGGTGGGTGGATCGTGTAACTAATGAGGAGGAACTGAACAGAATTGGGGAGAAAAGAAATTTCTGGCATACCTTGACTAAAAGAAGGGATAGATTGGTAGGACACATTCTTAGACATCAAGGAATTGTGAATTTAGCGTTGGAGGGAAGTGTGTGGGGTAAAAACCGCAGAGGAAGACCAAGAGATGGATAAAGTAGGCAGATTCAGGCAGATGTAGGTTGCCGTTCTTATGTGGAGATGAAGAGGCTTGCTCAGGATAGGGTATTGTGGAGAGCTGCGTCAAACCAGTCTCCAGACTGAAGACCACAACAACAACAACAATTTGAGAGTACCAATCATAAAAAAGTGTTCAGAGCACTAACAGTAAATTATGAAGTTTCAGAAGCTGCGATCACATTTTTTCGTGTGAATATCTCCATGAAAAATAATCTCGTTAACATTGCTAAATACTTGGAGATGTAGCGATAATTTTGCGGCACACCAAGTAAATCAAATTATTTACTCGACAGCTAGACCCTACAAATTTTTTAGAATCCAAGCGTGTATTTTATTAAATACAACGTTTTATTTGTGAGTTTCGTTTTCTGGAGGATGAGAATGGGTCACTTCTGTAATGGACGAATGTCGATGCGAATAAATATATTCATAGTGTTGACAGAATGGCGTCCACTTTGACGGAATTACGAAAACATGTAATGAACCCTTCCATGTTCCGATTTTATTAACAACCAAGACATCGTGTTAGGAGTGATAGCTTTGCCCATCCCATGATTAAATAATGTTGAAAATGGCTGCTTTTTATGTTATGTCACAAAACTCTGTCGGGAAACGGGAAAACTAATGATGGATAGCTTTATTTTGGCTCACCGACAGCTACTTCGGTAACTTTCTCGTCTAAAAACAGTACGTTGCTCTTATTATGGATGTCATAGACATATAAAAACATGGAAAATTATTTGTTTATTGACCTAACTTACTCGGTGACGTATGATATCGTCAAACACATTTATTTTATAAATTCCTTACCAAAATCACAATGAGAGGTACCATTAATGAAGACTTATGTTACTCGGTACACCCTCACGTTAACTAACATCCGGTTGCCCCTCCAAAACTAAGAATCACTGGGTAATTTTGAATTTAAAGGATATACATACTTCAGGTGCAATTTATTTACCATAAACAATTCATCCTGTTACATGGCAAAGCTAATGGAACATTACACAAATTTTGAAATAAAATGAGATCCTATACGCAACAGTTAAAGAAAATTGGCAATTAATAATATGAAGTTACGTTCGCTATATATATATATTTACACCAACAAATGACTGGCTGTGTCAAGGAAGAAAGAAACGTACTCAGGAAGAATAATTATTCAAACTACTACTGTAGATACACAAACTCATATGGAAGATGAAGTCTTCCAATTGGAACAAATAACCCCGGTTATAAAAATAAAGAGAAAATACTTCAAAACCAGCAATATACTGGCCCTAGCAATGATACAGGCGACTCATCACCAAATATTTGGAGCAGAAGATGGGCACACACAGGAGTCGGCAACGCAGTTGATGCCTGCAGATCAGAGCTGAAATAAAACGCGACCGTAATCTCACTTCGTTCTGTGAAGCAGAAACGATATTTAAACTAACAGCCACTCTGGCGTCGGCGCTGCGCTATCAACATCCACAATCACGTTTCTGTTCCCTATACAGCTTCCTTCCAAGCGAAAGTCGTTGGTGGATACTACGTACTCGCACATGTCCAGTTTGTTAAAAATCCCTGTTAAATCTAGTGGGATACCAAATCCATGAGATAGAAGTAACCTGCACGAAGCTATTGTAGTATAGATGGGAGCTCCTCCATTACAGCATCTAGTTTAACATCGGCTGGCCGCACTTTATAAGGTACAGCCAAAGGATTTGCATATTTCCTCGAGATATTCTCCTGTGCTTCTTTGCCGAATTGCTCCAATATTCCTAGTAATCTCACAACGCCGCCACCAGGTAGAAGAAATTGTAACTTCGCCTTATATGCATGGCTTGCCAAGACGAACTTGTCGAATTTACTACGCATGTATTAATTAAAAGATCAGCAATAATTTAACACAGCAAACATCTACGCTACATAAATAGCACCAGTCGTAATGTAACATACCATCAATCAGGCAATAGCTCGTAACGTACACAGCGCAAAGTTTGTTTTTTTACAACCATAATAACATAATCCTAAATTGACTTCTTTAGAGCTCTATCGCAACACATCATCCACAACTGGAAACAGACACTGCATGGTATATTTTACATTATTTCAAACACTTTTTACCTAAATTCTATCCCAACTAGCCTGCGACACTCTATGTAAGCGCTTGTAACAACAACCATCTCCAGTCAAGCGACCGAACTACAACTGCATTCAACACTAACCTACAACGAAAGGATCTAACAATCCCACCTCGTTTTTACTAAAGTTTTAAACTGACTAGCAAGCGACAATCTCGGTATCTCTGCCTCGTTGGTGGATCCCTCTCGAACATCTTACCGATTGATAATGAATCTTTTTGCATTGCATACTCCACCAGACAGTATTTCTGAAACGTTTTCTGTCAGTCACTAGACAACATACCTCATACCTTTAGCAATCAGTCGCGCACAAACGGTCATCGTATTCCCCCCTCCTAACAAATCAATACTCCCGATAAACATCTGTAACACACCCAATTACATCGTAAAATGTCTGACACACATAGAACAGCTAACAAGGAATGATACAGATCAACACCATGCTCTTTTCTTATATATCAGATCCTTACAACCAACAACGCAAAATACTTTACACCATTTCGATCTAATCCAACACCCGTTTTTATCGAAAGCCAACAGCAATCCTTAAGAGACTAAAGAAACGATTAAACGTACCTCCCAACGAAGGTAACTATCCAGCTTTAAATCACTTAACCATAGGGTTTATTGAAATCGATGCTTCTCGACCGAAGAACAATAATTTACCACCGCAAGTATCTCCGCTATGCTACCGAGAGCCTTGCCAGTGTGAACGTTCGTATATCGGACGCACTTTACGCAGAGTGCATGAACGATGTACGGAGAATAAACGTTACACCCGCCTACTGCGAGTACAACCTGATAAATCTGCTGTAGCTGAACTTTGTATTCAGACTGGCCATAACATGTATTGCGATAAGGTTCAGATTTTATCACCGGTTTCATCCTTCTGGTTTTCAGTTTTTAGAGAAACGATTGAAATTCGACTGGCGTGTAATTTAGTTAATCGTGATGATGGTATCAATCACGACAAATTTGGAATCAGGCATTCAGAATCGTAAACAATCAGAGGAAACGGCGCTGCAAACCTGTAATCCACAGCATATGATTACATAAGCTCTCCATAGAGGGCACTACTGCTTCATACATATTTGCCATAGATATCAACTACAGTATGTGATCATATATACTCTACTTAGAGGCACTACAACTGCCGTCGGTTTGTTAGGTCTGTGACGATGACACCCCAGTAAGTATGCGCACTGGTTCGCCCCACAATATATATATATATATATATATATATATATATATATAAGGTGGACGGGAGCGCTATGCCGTCAAGATACGGAAGGTTCACAATATATCACTCCTCCCAATATCTGAGGAGGCGCAGCAGATGGACACACTCCTCCCACTGCTAGAGGAACTTAGAGTGCAGAAAAACCTCTATATAAAATTATGGAAGGCCAAGGAACCCTGCATACCGAAGGCAAGGACGCCGACTGGGGCGGCAGTTACGGCGACGCATCCAGGAATGGAAAACGGAGAGATGGGAGGACAGGATGTCGTCCTTCCTCCTCCAGACTAAGGATGGATGGAGATTGGTCAAAAACATTCGAACGGAACCCACACCAAAAAGACCACTGCTGACGCCACAAGGATTAACGGAGGATCCGTTAACAAAGGCGGAAACATCTGTGGCAACATGTGAACAACAGACTAAGCTGCTGAGGGAACAACTAACTCCAGCGCAGCAGTTATACGAAGAAGATACACTGCGACTGCTTCATCAGTTCCTTACATCTGAAGACCAAACACGACCAAGGCTAACGGCACCCAGTGAAGTTCGCAGCATCATCAGAAAAATCCATCCGAACAAGGTATCGGGGCAGACAAAATTAACAACCTACATTTGAACAATCTTCCCAGAAAACCACTGGTCCTCCTTACAAGGACTTTCAACGGCTGCATGGTTACTAAATATTTCCCTACAGCATGGAAAATAGCCAAGGTAGTTCCAATACCTAAATCTGGCAAAGATATAACACAACCGTCAAATCACTGCCCCATCAGTCTTCTCAGTGGAATGGAAAAAGCATTCGAACGAGTCGTACAAAAAAGGATAATGGAGCCACTTATTGAAGACGGAACGACCCGAGCAGAACAGTACGGGTTCCAACGGAAATACCAGCTAAGTTAAAACAGCTTCGTCTGGCTGAACACATCACGAGGAATCTTAACGTCACGAAGGCAACAGCGGCCGTCTTTTTAGGCGTGGAAAAGGCATATGACAAGGTGTGGAGGGAGCAGCTTATCAGAAAACTTCATGAACGAACCACGGTACAGGACTGTTACATCAAACTAATTGCGAACTACTTAACTGACAGGAAGATGACAGTAACGGTAGAAGGCCAATGATCGGACACTCGACCCATTGGTCGCCGGTCTGCCACAGGGGTCGGTACTGTCCCCGATACTCTGCAATATATATGCCAACGACATCCCGACGGTTGAAGGGGTTCAGATCGCTTAATTCGCCGATGATACGGCATTTATGACCAGCGGAAGACACACCAGAGCCAACATTAGACGCCTACAACACAACAACAATTGGATGCAATCACCGAATGGTGTAAGACCAACAAGTTGAAGCTGAATCCAACGAAAACCTCAGCGATTTACTTTACCAGGAAGCGACCACATTTGACGTACAACCTGCGTGTCAACGGGCAAGACATCCCCTGGGAAACTACAGTTAGATATCTGGGAGTTACCCTAGACAGGCAGTTCTTCCTGCATAAACAGATCTTTAACCTACGACCAAAGGTTTACGCTATGTAATGCCACTGTTCTTGAGTACAGAGCTGAGCACAGGCGCCAAGCTACGATTGTACAAGGCCACAGTACTGTCTAAAATATTATATGGCAGCTCCGTTTGGGGCCTAACTAGTGCAACACAGGTTGCAAGAATACAGGTAGTCCAAAACAAGACACTGCGTTGGATCCTAAGGGCAGACCGCTACACCAGGAATGTAGACATCCATGAAGCTCTCCGCATGGATATCATCATGGAGACAATACGTAAGAGGCGCTAGGATTCACAACAAAGTAGACCACCTTCGGCATACCGTCCACAATATTCAAACATTAGAAACGACCATTTCATTACTCCGGCACGGATATAAAGTGCCACGATCCTTAACTAATTAAAAGAAGAAATTTTTTTCAACGATGTAGATGTTTAAATTATTAATGCATTGTATCAAGTACTTGAAATTGTAAAGTTTTAATGCATCATTTGGGGTATGTCACGGACCATGATTAAGCCCCCTATGAGTCCACCCCAAAGTCTATTGTGAATTAATGTTATTATGTCCTCAAATTGTAGCCACATGAAGTGGAAATCGTCAGCTGGGACACACTTAGTGAAACAATATATATATATATATATATATATATATATATATATATATATATATATATAGGTTGTTTCACTAAGTGTGTTTGCCTCTGTAACTTATGAAATAATAGGTGACGAGAAATTTTAATACGGTAGGTCAACACAAGAAATGTTACACTTTCTGCGGAGCTATGAACATAGTTTATTGTAAAATTTTCCAAAGAGTTATAGCACAAAGATATAATTTTTTAAATGGAACAATAGTTTTTTTCT
The DNA here is from genome assembly GCA_026315105.1 of Locusta migratoria. NCBI lineage: Eukaryota > Metazoa > Arthropoda > Insecta > Orthoptera > Acrididae > Locusta > Locusta migratoria. Next base: position 461,774,424 of record CM048755.1, read on the forward strand.
ATCGTGCATTGGATTCGTTTCAACCAGCTGCGTCCAAATCAATTTAAAATACATTCCTATCACTGTTAGTTTGGGAGCTACAATCCTTCAAATTTTAGGGGGCGGAGGCTACGACAGCGTAGCTGACTGGCTGGTGGTCATGAGACAGTGGGCCGTGCACCAGGGGATAGCCACTCGGCCAGTCAGCTACGCTATTGCAGCCTCTGCCCCCGGAACTTTGAAGGGTTGTAGCTCCCAAACAAACAGCGATAGGAATGTAGTTTAAATTGATTTGGACGCAGCTGGTTTAAACGAATCCAATACACGATAGAAAAAACTATTGTTCCATTTAAAAATTATGTCTTTGTGGTGTAACTCTTTGGAAAATGATACAATAAACTATGTTCATAGCTCCACAGAAAGTGTAACATTTCTTGTGTTGACCTACCGCATTAAAATTTCCCGTCACCTATTATTTTATAAGTTACAGAGGCAAACACACTTAGTGAAACACCCTCTGTATATACAGGGTGTCCCAGCTATCTTGTCCACCCAAAATATTTCTGGAACAATAACAACTATTGGAAAACGACTTTCACCGGTATCAATGTACGGGTGGGGCCGATGAATGTACATATTTGGAAACATTGTACAACGAAAGTAAATGTGTTTTCTAACACAAACTTATGTTTTTTTAAACAGACATCCTCTATTTTTTCTTCGGCAATCCATAGCATGACAAATCACATAAACAATGGCGTTGATTGCATCGCAATATTCCAATTACATCCCGAGATATTGCGACGCGAAGTTAACGCTAGAAAAACCAGAAATGCGCTGCTAGCGCACGTCCTAAGGCTCAGGCGTGAACCCCATGCTGCCCGTAATCGCGATGTGATTTTCATGCGTAATCGCACTTCCATACTTACCATGAGGTCCGAAACGAATAATACGGTCTGCTGCCATCAACTCTCATAAGCACATAATGGTTTCCCTCTTGCACGTTTTGTGTGTCTACGTGCACAATATGAACCAGTACCGATCGGTATACACCAGTCAGGTAGTCTTATTTATCCTGCACACCCAAAATAAGGTTTATCTAATGCATTAAATGACCCATTGTGCCTTTCGCGCACTCGTTCATCCAGGGCCTAGCTCTACCTAGAGACGTGTCCAACGTAGTTCCCGCTACAGCCACAGTTACCACTTCGCCTTGTTTGTGATTTGCCTCTGGCGCTCCCCTGCCCGGGCACTGTGCACAGCGGCATGTGGGGCAGAATGGTGAGCAGGAAGAGGAAGAACGCCGCTACAGTCTGAATTTTATGTTCAAATGTTTGTATAGCTTACGGGACTGAACTACGGCGTCATCAGTCCCTAAACTTACAAACTACTTATGAACTAGCTAACACTAAGGACGGCACAAATATCCATGCCCGAGGGGGATTCGAACCCCCGACCGTAGTGGCCGTGCAGACCGTGACTGACGCGCCGCAGTCCCCTCGGCCACCGCGGCCGGCTGAATGTTATGCATCAGCGGGTAGCGCTCGTGCTCGCTAGGTTAGGAAAGGCAGAGCAGCCAATCAGAAGTCGAGTTATGCTGGCTCATAAGATTTATTTGACGGTGAACCGTAAAGGTGCATACTCTTTCAAAACCCATTGACGATAATTTTGATGAACGCTCGCAAACGACAAATATTTAACGTACTTAAAGGTAGTGTAATTTGTTTTTGACATAGTATGTGTCTTTTAGTGGTGAGTGGGAGATTTTTTTCAGAATTTTTTGCACTATTTTATGCTTTTTAGTACTTTCAAATGTTGTGTTTTGTGCACTTTATTATTTGCACTTATTACATATTGACAGCACATGGCCGGCCGCGGTGGCCGAGGTGACTGAGGCGCTCCAGTCACGGTCAGCACGGCCACTACGGTCGGGGGTTCGAATCCCCTCTCGGGCATGGATATTTGTGCCGTCCTAGTTCGTAAGTAGTTCATAAGTAGTTTGTAAGTTTAGGGACTGATGACCCCGTAGTTAAGTCCCATAAGCTTAACAAACATTTGTCATTTTTTTGACAGCACATGCCGGTCGCGGTGGCCGAGGGGACTGAGGCGCTTCAGTCACGGTCTGCACAGCCACTACGGTCGGGGGTTCGAATCCCCCCTCGGGCCTGGATATTTGTGCCGTCCTTAGTTGTAGGTAGTTCATAAGTAGTTTGTAAGTTTAGGGACTGATGACCCCGTAGTTAAGTCCCATAAGCTTTACAAACATTTGAACATTTTTGACAGCACATGTCACACCATTGATATATATGTTTAAAAACAATTTGCATTTATTTTTGGCATGTTTTAGCTATTTACCCAATGATCATATAATTCTACACTTCAATTTTTTTCCGCAGTGATATAATTTACGTTACTTAATATCTCTGTTTTGAGCTTGATGTTCGGGAAAATGCACCTGAAACCACTCTTTTTTTATTTGTGTTTTAACAAAAAATACTTACTTGTAAGAATGAGACTCTATAGCCGTTACATAAAATTATTTTTAAAATAGTATGATTATTATATTATTTCATTTTTAAAAAATATATACGTTTTAGAAGAAGCCTATTGCATATATGACGAGTGTGCATGTACAATACTAACAGAATCAAATTTGTGTCACAAAATTATTACGTTTTTCTACTATTCATATTTTAGATATTTTCTAAAGCTTCGCGTAGTGATTCTGCCATACAAACACTTATTGTTACCTAAACACGGAATGGTTTGCTTCTTTTTACCTTTCTTCGACCTCATTGCAGAGCTACGTTTCCTCTGTTACTGGGACAGTCCAGCGCAGAGCAGTGCTGTGCGGTCTCACTGTTTCCGCAGCTATCTCTCTCGCTCTGTTGCCGACACTAGCGACACACGGTCGCGGCGGGGCGGTGAACTACAGTGTACTCCGCTCGCGGGTTCGGGCGCGCCGGCCTGTCGGAAATGTTGGCCATGACTGCTCTACTTTGATGGCACAACAACCATAGGTGGATCCATGGAGGTGGGACGAAGGGTTATTCGCCCCTCCCCCCCTCCCGGAAACAGCTGTTTCTTTTCTTTTCTCCTTTTATTATGAGCTACCTTTAGGAAGCTACCGTACGATGCATGGCGGAGGGTACCTTGCAGCGGGTTAACAGGTTTGTACGCTTCACGCTGAAACGGCTGGACGGAATTGTATAAAATATGAAATGAAAATAACTTATACCCCGAATTAATCCACGGGCTACCTTTCGTGAACTTCCATAGGTGTATGGCGGAGGGTACGTTGCAACAAACATCCAAATTGTTTGATTGGTCACCGTGAAAGTCAGGACATAAATGTATGTTTTCATGAAGTAGATTTTTATAATTTCCAAGCAGACAGAAAGGGAGGGAGGAGAAGGACAGAGAGAGGGGAGGTGAGGAGAATAAGAGAGGGGATAAGAGGAGAACGAGAGAGGAGAGATAAGTGAAAGGAGATGAGGAGAGGCAGGGGGAGAAGGAGAGGAATAGAGACAAAGAGAGGAGGAGGTGGATAGAGAGAGAAGGAAATGGAAGATGCACAGAGAAAGAAAAGGGAAGAGGGACTAACTTAATACTGGAATAAATAAGTACCCGGGCGATGCCGGGTTTTCTGCTAGTTCAGAATAAAATAAAATAATCTGTACAATTATTACCGTTAAATTAATTGAATTTTCCGTCGGTGCTTGACAGAACATGATAATAATATAAAAAAGAAACAACTCCCTGAAGTTTTGCAAAACTTTTTATTTGTCACAAACCGGCTTTCGGCTTCTCAAGCCATCATCAGGTGACAATTGACTGTAGTATACGTGTTTTCAAAGATATTACAAAGATGTCACGATTTACAAAGAAAACTGACAAGTTCACAGGAAAGTACATTACAACTTTTTAATGAGAGTTACTAGCATTTATATAAAAAAAGATAAGTACATATAAAGTATCAAAACTGACATGATTATTTTTCTTAAAAAGGAAAGTTGGAAACTAAAACTTATTTCAGTAGAGGTGTGAAGGAGAACTGGTTCTGATCGTTTAATACTAAACTGGCATCCTGAGCCAAATGTTTATTGATTTCCAGTATTTCCAGTAATGTCATCTTTCTGCTTTTCTTCAGGGAATGTAGGATTGCACAGTGTACGTCGTAATCATGGTTTTCTCTCAGCAGATGTTCAAAAAGGTTGAATCTTTTTTTAACCTCCAGCTTCTCTCGTGTTCTGACAATCTAACAGCTAAAGCCCTGCCAGGCTGATCAACATACAATTTCCCACAAAGTTTAGACGTTATCTTGTACACACCACTCTTTGCTAGAGGTTGATTTTGTCTTTACTATTGAATAAATACTTTGAAATGCTTTTTGTGTTATAAAATGAAAATTTGTAATTTAGAGATTTTAACTTTTGCTTAAATATGGTATGACACCAGTTTTTCTGACTAATGACTTGTTCTTGCTGGCCAACATACAAAAGTGTTGTAATTTTTCTCATTTTCTTATTCAGTATACTGTCAATCATGACAGGGCTATAGCCCTCACTGGATGCTATATGTTCGATTGTTTGTAATTCTGTTTGAAATGTAGAATTAGGTAATGGAGCAGATATTTCCATAAAATCTCGGGCGAAACTTCGTAGTCGGCGTAGTTTCCTGCAACTGAATGACGATGAGAATCGATCTGATATCGAAGCGACAAGCCTCCACCACGGAGGGCGCTCGGAGCAGCGTACGTATCTGTAGTGAACGCGCACTCTAGGTACGCGCATGCGCAATGTCGGCTGAATTGGGCATAAATAGCACAGCTCAGTGCGTCTTCGCCAGTACTTCGGCGGTACTCACCTCAAGATGGCCAGAAGACTCTGCGCCGAAATATCGTGGCAGGAAGTTACGGACATCCGGCAGTTCGCCCGAGATTTTATGGAAATATCTGTACGCCGGGAAAGCTTTAAACATCACAATGGAGCAGATATCAGACAATGGACCATGGAGTGAAAGCTGCGTGTGGTTGCTGGGAGCTAGCAGGGATAACTGTATCTGTTACTATGGATTTTCTGAAAATAATTAATAAGTATTTCTTTGTGCTGATATCAATAGTAAGGTCCAAAACGTTTATAGAAGATCCTCCTAGCTCCACAGTGAACTTAATTTTCTTGTGTTGGTAATATAAATGTTGTAAAAAGGTATTCAATTGTCTGGTGGTATCAGTCCATAAACACAGCACATTATCCACATAACTGCACCAGTACGCAATTTTGAACCTCAGTGGTTCCTTCTGTGAGATATTCTGCTCAAAATGATGTTATACAGTGTTATATAAATGTTAGTAACTCTCAGAAAAAGTTGTAATGTACTTTCCTGTGAACTAGTCAATATCTATGATATTTGTAAATCGTGACATCTTTGTAACCTCTTTCAAAACATATATACTACAGTCAGTTGTCACCTGAAGATGGCCTAAAAAGCCGAAAGCCGATTTGTGACGAATAAAAAAGTTTTGCAGAACATCAAGAAGATGTTCCTTTTTGCTATTATTTACCGTTAACATTTAAAACATCTACAATGTCGGAATAATTACACACATCTCACGATTCTAAAAATAATCTCTATATCTCAAAAATTTCAAATGTTTATGGTTACTAAATCAGAATATAGAAAAAACAAGCTTAAAATAGCCAACTTCTTAATGCTCCACGCAGTTTCAACAAATTCCAGTTTATATGGCAGCTTATTTCCTGTAGTTTTAATCCTGAAAGTGTCACGCATGTATATGTTAGTTTAATGATTGATTTTTAACTAATATGCATTCATAATGGAAATATAAACAGATCATCATATTCTCCACAATAATACCGAAAATGCAAGCAGCATGATTTACCTCTCGTATATTTAATTTAGTGCGACGATTTATTGTACTATTTGCCAGCGAATTATGTAAATATTGTGTGGCATTAGCGGTCAAGCTCATTAAAGCTGGTTTGTCTATTTATTTCAGACTTCGTGTAATACTAATTCACAGTCCTTTTTGTATTTAAATAATGTTATATTAGTAAGGAAGTGTTTTCAGGTGTTCAGTTTTTACTTAAAGAAATATCTCATGTTAACATTTATACGGTTTTGGAAGGAATGGTTATTGGCCAATAAGGAAGTGGCCGACGGAAAGAACTGGTGGTGAGTATGTGTTTGGGAGAGAGCAGGTGAGCGAAGGTTGCGCGGGAAAGGAACTCCATGTCTAGTCTTGGAAGAAGAAGGATTCTCCAGGATGATAGGAGTGATTCTATTGAGCAGAGTGTTAAGATTTCAAATGTTTGTATAGTCTATGGGACTTAACTACGGGGTCATCAGTCCCTAAACTTACAAACTACTTATGAACTACTTACGAACTAGGACAGCACAAATATCCATGCCCGAGGGGGGATTCGAACCCCCGACCGTAGTGGCCGTGAAGACCGTGACTGGAGCGCCTTAGTCCCCTCGGCCACCGCGACGAACAGTAGCTTCTCGGGACTAAATTTGGCGAGAACGAGTGTACGCCAGTACAGATGATACGTGTGTGTTTTTACACAAGAACTTACGATTGTAGTAATGGTGTTCAGGAAACTTAAACTATTTTGAACTGTTGACAATTTCATGTTAAGTAATCGCGAAATATATAGAGTTTCTGTGTTTCTTAATCTATGATTACTTATTGATAAATATGAAGCATTGAATTAAAATTTGTGATGCGGCCGGGAATCGAACCCGGACCTCCACGCTTACTAGGCAAACGTGTTCACCGTTAGACTACCACACTACTAATGATTAAGGCGCGTTGGAATAGTCTAAGTATGATTTCCCTTATTATCTTTGGAACACAGCTGAATTAAAGTTTGTGATGTGGAGGGAAATCGTTCTTACACTATTCCAAGGCGCCTTAATCGTTGGTGGTGTAGTAGTCTAACGGTTAAGACGTCTGCCGTGTTCGATTCCCGGCCGCATCACAAATTTTAATTCAATGCTTCATATTTATCAACAATGTCTTTGACATATTTGAGACGAAAATCCGTCTCAGGGATTGTTTATTTGATTACTTAGTTGGGCGAAAGTGCTACCAATTTCTTATCGCAGCAGAAAATCTGCTGTTTAACCATTTTATTCTATCTATGATTAATAATTCATATGACCACTTACAATAAGGAACCAATGCCATTAAATAAACCCTATTCAACTAAATCTCCGACTTCGCGTACATAATTTGCAAACGTTAGAATAAAGCCCTTTCTGTTAATGAACCATATTTCTTATTCGTTGGCCCCCTGCGGGTTCGGGGGTAAGAATAGGCCCGCGGTATTCCTGTCTGTCGTAAGAGGCGACTAAAAGGAGTCTTCATACTTTTCGGTTTTCCATCTGTGGTCCCCTATGTGGGTTTGACCCTCCATTTTTCAAAATTTTTCAGAAGAGCGACCCATTTGGGGAAGGACACCTTACGTGGTACAACATGTAATTCTTGTGCCATGCCATCTTATGCACCCATCATGGAATGGACTTGCGACTGCGGATTCTATTCTGCCACTGGGCCCGTCATTTCTTTTTCCGTGCAAGTCGCGTCCATTGTGCACTACCATCTCAGCACTCTCCTTTCTGATGATTCACATAGCGCCAGAAAGCCAACACGGTAGCCAGTCCGTTGTGGTGGGGTCGTCATGTACCCTCTTGGATGTAGCCCCCTGACAACACAGGGATCGCTCTACCGGTGCCAGAGCTGCATACTCCTCATGAAAGCCAAGGAATCGATGCTTGTCTCTGTGGGGCATCAGGACTCCCGGCAACGGTCATCCTGCCAGGTGACGTTGCTGTGGCTGGGTGGCGCCCATGAGGAGAGCCCCTGATCGGAGTGGGTGGCATCGGGGCGGATCACCCGCAATGAAGAGACAAAAATCGGGTGACGTTGGCGGACGTACAACTGCCGTCTCTAAGAGAGGAAAGTTCAATGCTTCCACGTACGACCCCAAAACGTTCCCCTCCCTGACCGCATCTTGGGAGGGACGTCGGGGCGCAAAGCAGACTGATGATTATGCTCCAAGATATCTCGTGTGCAGCAGGACTGATGGGGACTCATTCTCAGCGACCAAGCCTCAGTTCTTTGTGGACCATCTGGAGGACAGGTTTGGGGAAGTGGAGTCACTGTCTAAAATGCGCAACGGTTCTGTCCTCATCCACACAGTATCTCCTGCCCAGTCACGAGCGCTACTCGCTTGTGACAAACTGGGTGATGTTGCAGTGACAATTACTCCACACAAGTCCCTGAATATGGTCCAGGGTGTAATTTTCCATCGGGATTTATTGCTCCAGACGGACGACGAGCTACGGGCGAACCTTGAACGACGGGGCGTTCATGTTATCCGGCGCGTCCATAGGGGCCCAAAGGATAATAGGGTCGCAACTGGTGCCTTCATCTTGGCCTTCGAGGGTGATACATTACCCGAAAAGGTCAAGGTGATGGTTTACCGTGTTGACGTGCGGCGGCCTTATATTCCTCCCCCTGTGAGGTGCTTCCAATGCTGGAAGTTCGGTCACATGTCTTCCCGTTGCATGTCCAGTGCTATGTGTAGGGGCTGCGGGCGTCCAGCACATCCGGGCGCCCCATGTACACCGCCTCCCATCTGTGTCAACTGTGGTCAGAACCATCCTCCCTGCTCGTCGCAATGTCCCGCACTTCAACGGGAGCGGAAAATTACAGAATATAAAACCCTGGACCGTATATCGTATAATGAGGCCAAGAAGAAATTTGACCGTCTGCACCCTGTTACTATGAGCAACTCGTTCGCAGCAGTAACGTCGTCGCCACTCTTCTTGGCGGCGGCCGTGTTTTCTACTTCTACTTCAACTGTTTCTGTGGGCCCCCAGGGCCGCCAACCTAAGCCTGCCTCCACAGAAGTTGGGGGCCATCCTTCCAAAGCTCCCAAGGCGAAAGCCTTTGGATCAGCTACCACCTCTCCGCCGGAGAGAGAACAACCTTCTCCGGCTTCCCTCACACGGAAGGGGTCCCTTGGGACGCTCCCTTCCGCTAGTGTCGATAGCGACACTAACCAGCAGCAGGCGCGCTCGCAGACTGCTGGTCGTAGGGCTTCACGCTCCTCCTCAGTCCCTGTGGATGAGTCCGAGGAGCACCTCCCACCGGCGAAGCCTCCGAGGGAACGGAGGGGAAAACAAAGGCCAAAGAAAGGCACATCACAAGAATCCACGGTGGCTTCAGTGCCACCACTCCCCTCTGCCTCCGCCTCTACTTCTGAGGATGAGGTGGAGATTCTTGCATCACCTGAGGACCTCGCTCTCGGGGACGCCCTTGACAAACCGGTCACTGATGCTGATAAACCTCCATCGGTGGATGCAAGTGATGCTGAGGTATAACCCGCTCATTTGTCTCATTCATGTCTTCCCAGCACTCGAACAATGTCATTCTCCAGTGGAACTGCGGCGGTTTCTTCACCCAACTGGCTGAGCTACGGCAGCTTCTGAGCACGACACCTGCTTTCTGCATTGCTCTTCAGGAAACTTAGTTTCCAGCAATGCGGACCCCTGCCCTTCGTGGCTACAGGGGATTTTACTGCAACCGTAGCATCTATAACAGGGTCTCAGGTGGAGTGTGTGTGTATGTCCTCACCTCTGTGTATAGTGAACCCGTGCCCCTTCAAACACCATTGGAAGCAGTGGCTGTCAGGGTGAGGACCACACAGGAGTTTACCGTCTGCAGTATCTACTTGCCGCCGGATGGTGACGTATCTGTGAACGTCTTGGCTGCACTCGTTGCTCAACTACCCCCTCCTTTCTTACTGTTGGGCGACTTCAATGCCCACAGTCCCTTGTGGGGTGGATCTACGATCTCTGGTTATGGCAGGGTTGTCGAGGATTTCCTAACTCAACTCGACCTCTGCCTCTTGAATACAGGTGCCCCCACGCATTTTAGTGTGGCACATGGCACATTTTCGGCCATTGATCTGTCGATCTGCAGCCACAGCCTTCCACCATCTGTTCACTGGAGAGCCCATGACGACTTGTGTGGCAGTGACCATTTCCCTGTCTTCTTGTCACTCCCACAACGCGAGTCCCCAGCACGCCCACCCAGGTGGGTTCTGCACAGGGCTAACTGGGAAGACTATGCTTCTGCTGCCATCGTTGGCCCTCCCCCACTCGAGAACACCGATGTGGTGGTCGAGAGCGCCACGCATTCTATTATTTCTGCAGCGAACGCTACCATTCCGCGTACATCAGGGTGCCTACGGCGTAAGACAGTGCCGTGGTGGTCGCCGGAGGTCGCTGAGGCCATTAAAGACCACAGACGGGCCTTACAGCGATACAAACGGCACCCCTCTCAGGAGCACCTAATCAATTTTAAACGGCTTCGCGCTCGTGCTCGCCAGCTTATAAGAAGACGGAAACAGGAGTGCTGGGAGAGGTACGTTTCCACTATTGGGACAGGTACCTCCGCCTCGCAGGTCTGGAGTAAGATCAGGCGGCTACGGGGATTACAGACTACATCGGGAATCCCTGGGATCTCCACAAATGGAGTCCTATGTACGGACCCGGCCACTCTTGCAGAGATGTTTGCCGAGCATTATGCTCGTGCCTTTGCCTCTGCAAATTATCCACCGGCCTTCCGTGCAGTAAAGGAGAGGGTAGAACGACAGTCTCTCTCCTTTCGTACCAGCCGCTCTGAATCTTACAACACTCCCTTTATTGCGTGGGAGCTCCTCAGTGCTCTTCAACAATGTCCTGACACGGCTCCAGGGCCTGATAGCATCCATAGTCAATTGCTGAAACATCTCTCAGCAGATAGTCGGCGTAACGTACTTGCGGTCTATTACCGCATTTGGTGTGATGGTGTTTTCCCGTCACAGTGGTGGGAGAGTATCATCATCCCAGTGCTTAAGCCCGACAAACATCCTCTTTCCTTGGATAGCTATCGGCCCATTAACCTGACTAACGTGCCATGCAAACTATTGGAGCGGATGGTCAGTCGGCGGTTGTGTTGGATTCTTGAGACTCGGGGATTATTGGCTCCATGCCAGGGCGGTTTTCGCCAGGGTCGATCTACCACCGACAATCTGGTGTACCTCGAGTCTGCAATCCGCACAGCCTTTTCCCGGTGCCAACACCTTGTTGCCGTCTTCTTCGATATGCACAAAGCATACGATACAACCTGGCGACGCCACATCCTCAACACTTTACATGACTGGGGCCTCCGGGGCTCCCTACCGATTTTTATTCAAAAATTTTTAGCCGTCCGTACCTTTCGTGTTCAAATTGGTGCTTCTCTGAGCTCCTCTCATATCCAGGAAAATGGGGTTCCTCAGGGTTCCGTTTTAAGCGTTCCATTATTTTTAATCGCCATCAACGGTTTAGCCACAGCAGTTGGATCGTCGGTGTCCCCCTCTCTTTATTCGGAAGGCGCAGACCTGGGCGCTTACCCACGGCTTTCAGTTTTCTGCCACCAAGACCAGAGTGATGCACTTCTGTCGGCGTCGGACCGTCCACCCGCACCCTGAACTTTATCTTAATGACGAACTACTTACTGTAGTGGAAACTCACCGTTTTTTAGGACTGGTCTTTGACGCCCGGCTGACGTGGCTCCCCCACATTCGTCAGCTGAAACGGAAGTGCTGGCGCCATCTCAACCTTCTCAGACACTTGGGTCATACGACTTGGGGTGCCGACCGCTCCACACTGTTGCGGCTTTACACGGCGCTGGTGCAGTCCCGTCTCGATTTTGGGTGCATTGCCTATGGGTCTGCGGCACCTTCGGCACTGCACCTACTGGACCCCATTCACAACTGTGGGGTTCGCATCGCGACGGGTGCCTTCCGCACCAGCCCAGTGAACAGCTTCCTAGTGCAGGCTGGGGTTCCACCCTTGGGGATCCGCCGCCAACACCTACTTGCGGCTTACGCAGCCCATGTGTATTGCTCCCCAGGCCACCCAAACCATCGTCTCCTTTTTCCTGATGTGGCAGTCCGTCCTCATCAGCGACGCCCCAGATCAGGTCATACCATTGCCTATCGGGTTCAGTCCCTCCTGCAGGAGCTTGAGTCTTCTCCCCTTCCATCTTCCTATCGGGTCCGTGCCCGTACACCTCCGTGGTGTTTGCCAAGGCCGTCTACTCGGCTGGACTTGGCCCAGGGGCCCAAAGACTCAGTTCCACTGGAGGCGCTCCGCCGTCAGTTCTCGGCTATCATAGCGGAATTCCGTGGTTATGACCTGATCTACACAGATGGTTCCATGGTTGATGGCTGTGTGGGATTTGCGTATACTCATGGTGACCATGTGGAACAGCACTCTCTGCCGAATGGCTGCAGTGTTTACACTGCAGAGCTGGTGGCCATTCACAGAGCTCTCATGCATATCCAGTCTTGCTCAGGCGAGTCTTTTGTTGTTTGCAGCGACTCCCTGAGTACCCTCCGAGCTCTGGAGCAGTGTTACCCGCGGTCTCCCCTGGTGTTGGCCATACATGAGACGCTTCATGCCGTTGAACTGTCTGGGCGATCAGTGACGTTCATCTGGTCTCCGGGTCACGTTGGTATCCCGGGCAATGAACGTGTTGACAGGCTAGCCAAGCAGGCTGTCGGTATGTCCTGTCTAGAGATCGGTTTGGTTGGTTGGTTTGATTTTTAAAGGGACTAAACGGCTATGGTTATCAGTCCCTTGTTCCAACCGTAGAGAATGGATTAAAAAGCACTACAATGTAGTAGAGAACGATGTGTTAAAACTCACCAAACAAAGGGTGTAATACGTCAAAAAGTAAAAGTAAAAGAACGAAAGTAAAAACGGATAAAAGAAGAGAAAGGTGGAAAGAGTACTAAAAATCAAATGGATCGGTACAACCCACTCACACGAATAAAATTTAAAACTGCATCAGCCATAGAGGCATTGTCAGCTAAAACAAGTTTCAAATTGTGAGGGAGATTAAAATTATTTCTTTGCGCTGCTAAGTCCGGGCATTCCAATATGATGTGGGCGACAGTCAGACGCGCACCACATCGACACTCGGGAGGATCCTCGCGACGGAGAAGGTGGCCGTGTGTAAGCCAAGTATGGCCGATACGCAACCGGCAGAGAACAACAGAGTCCCTGCGGGGGGTCCGTAGAGAGGACCTCCACACGTGTGTGTTCTCCTTAATAGTCCGCAACTTGTTAGGTGTTTGGAGGGAGCGCCATTCTGCGTTCCACAGTCCAAGAACTCGGCTGTGCAACTGCGAACGGAGGTCATGAACCGTGAGACCTATAGCCAAGGTCGGTTTATGGAGAGCCTCCTTAGCTAACCTGTCCGCTAGTTCGTTCCCGTCGATCCCAACATGTCCTGGAGTCCAGATAAAGACCACTGACCGCCCACGTCGGTCTATGGCATGCAGGGACTCTTGGATGGCCTGAAGCAAAGTATGGCGAGGGAAGCACTGATCGAGTGCCTGTAGGCCACTCAGGGAGTCACAGCAAATGAGGAACGACTCCCCAGGGCAGGTAGAAATATGCTCGAGTGCACGAAGTATGGCCACCAGCTCTGCTGTGAACACACTGCAGCCTTTCGGTAAGGAGCGCTGTTCGTTGTGTCCTGCATGTACATAGGCGAAGCCAACATGACCTTCTGCCATCGAACCGTCCGTGTAGACGACCGTGGAGCCCCGGTACCCATCAAGAATCGACAGGAATCGACGGTGAAGCAGTTCAGGGTGTACAGAGTGTTTGGAGCTCTGCGACAAATCCAGTCGAATAACAGGTCGAGGAATACACCATGGAGGCGTACGCGACTGGAATTTGATCGGAGATGGCAGAGGAAGAGACCCCAGGTCACTCATGAGAGACTGGACACGGGCACTAACGGTCAAACCCGACCTCGGCCGCCGTTGTGGGATATGGAGTACGGCGTTCGGAAAAAGTAGGCGGTAGTTGGGATGACTGGGGATGCCATACACATGGGCTGCGTATTTCGCCAGCAGGTGCTGCCGCCTGATTCGCAATGGAGGCACCCCAGCCTCCACAAGGAGACTGTCCACAGGGCTGGTTCGGAAGGCCCCTGTCGCGAGCCTAACTCCACAGTGGTGGATAGGATCCAACAACAGCAGCGCCGATGGCGACGCGGAACCATATACTATGCTCCCGTAGTCCAAACGCGACAGAATAAGGGCTTTATAGCAGCGCAACAGGGTACTACGATCTGCACCCCAAGTTGTACTGCTAAGGCACCGGAGGGCGTTGAGGTGCCGCCAGCACTTCTGTTTCAGCTGGCGAATATGTGGTTGCCATGTGAGCCGGTCGTCAAAGACCATACCAAGAAATCGATGCGTTGCAACTACATTGAGTAGTTGGCCATCGAGATACAACTCTGGATGTGGGTGGACTGGCCGTCGACGACAGAAGTGCATAACGCACGTTTTGGCAGCAGAAAATTGGAACCCATGAGAGAGAGCCCATGTCTGGGCCTTACGTATAGCTCCCTGCAGCTGTCGTTCTGCAACACACATGCTAGACGAGCTAAAGTAGATGCAGAAGTCGTCAGCATACAATGAAGGGCATACTGACGACCCAACTGCTGCCGCTAAGCCGTTGATTGCCAATAAAAATAACGGAACGCTTAAAACAGAGCCCTGAGGCACCCCATTCTCCTGGACATGCAGGCTGCTAGAGGACACACCAACTTGAACATGAAATGTACGGACAGCTAAAAAGTTTTGGATAAAAATAGGGAGTGAGCCCCGGAGACCCCACCCATGTAATGTGGTTAAAATGTGGTGTCGCCAGGTCGTATCATACGCCTTCGACAAGTCAAAAAATACGGCCACCAGATGGTGACGTCGAGAGAACGCTGTCCGGATGGCAGACTCAAGATGGACTAAGTTGTCCAAAGTCGAGCGCCCCCTGCGAAAACCCCCTTGGCACGGAGCTAGCAGGCCCCGAGATTCAAGGAGCCAATACAACCGCCGGCTGACCATGCGTTCTAGCAGTTTGCATAGAACGTTTGTAAGACTGATGGGCCGATAACTGTCTACATCTAGCGGATCTTTACCTGGCTTGAGCACTGGTACGATGGTGCTTGAACGCCACTGTGATGGGAAGACACCGTCGCTCCAGATGCGGTTAAATACTGCAAGAATTTGCCGCTTGAATTCATCAGATAGATGTTTTAACATCTGATTGTGCAGTCTGTCCGGCCCAGGGGCGGTGTCAGGGCAGTGGGCCAGGGCACTGATGAGCTCCCACTCGCTAAACGGAGCGTTATATACCTCAGGGTGGCGTGAGGTGAATGAGAGGGATTTGCGTTCCGTTCGCTGTTTTAATGTGCGGAAGGCAGGTGGATAATTTCCGGATGCAGCGGCGCGAGCGTAGTGTTCCGCAAAAGCCTCGGCGACAGCGCCTGGATCCGTACATACAGCCCCTTGGATAGAGATCCCAGGAATTGCTGCCTGGGACTGGTAGCCAAAAAGGCGTCGGATCTTCGTCCAGACTTGAGAAGGAGAGGTTCTTGAACCGATGGTGGACACGTAACGTTCCCAGCATTCCTGTTTTGACCTCCGTATTACCTGCCGAGCACGAGCACGGAGTTTTTTAAAAGCGATAAAAGTCTCAAGCGACGGATGTCGCTTATAGTGCTGAAGAGCACGCCGACGGTCCCGAATGGCGTCTGCGACTTCCGACGACCACCAAGGCACTGAATTTCGCTGGGAGCATCCCGTTGAAATGGGGATTGCGTGTTCTGCAGCAGATAAAATATTTTGAGTGACAGTCGCAACCACTAAGTCAATGGAATGATCCGGGAGAGGTCCAGGAGTGGCAGCAGAAACGAATAGATCCCAATTTGCTCTGTTTAAAGCCCATCTAGGAAAGCGGCCAGGGCAACGACGATGGGGTAGTGATAGGAAGATAGGAAAGTGATCACTACCACACAGATCGTCATGCGTCCTCCAGTGGACAGATGGTAAGAGGCTAGGGCTGCATACTGACAGGTCAATAGCCGAGAAAGAGCCATGTGCCACACTGAAATGCGTGGGGGCTCCGGTGTTTAAAAGACAGAGGTCGAGCTGGGATATCAAGTTCTCGACCTCTCTGCCGCGACCACTGACTACTGCATCACCCCACAAGGTGTTGTGGGCATTAAAATCACCCAGAAGCAGAAAAGGCGGCGGGAGCTGCGAGATCAGCGTAACCAGTGTGTATGGTGGTACAGCGCCATCTGGCGGAAGATACAGGCTGCAGATGGTTATGTCTTGTGGTATCCTTACTCTGACAGCCACAGCTTCTAATGACGTCTGAAGGGGCACATGTTCACTATACACAGAGTTAAGGATATACACACAGACGCCACCTGAGATTCTGTTATACACACGCCGATTACAATAATATCCCCTGTACCCACGAAGGGCAGGGGTCCGCATTGCTGGAAACCAGGTCTCCTGGAGAGCAATGCAGAGAGCAGGTGTTATGCTCAAAAGTTGACGCAACTCAGCCAGGTGAGAGAAAAAACCGCCGCAGTTCCACTGGAGAATTACAGTGTCATTGAGCTGATGGACCATGATAAAGAGGTAGAGCAGGTTATTCCATGGGAACATCTGCTGTCAACCGGTCTGCCTCTGCTGAAACCAGAATCATAGGATCTGGTGCATCAGTCAGTGCGAGATCCTCAGGTGATGTGAGGATCTCTAACTCATCTTCTGAAGTAGAAGATGAGGGATGTTGTGGCTGTGCAGCCACCACGGATTCCTTCTTTCTACGGGTCTTTGGCTTTTTACCCTCTCGCTGCCCTTTCGGTTGGATGGGCTGTGATGGCTTCTCGGTGGCGTCCGGAGTGGACGAAGTGCGGGAAGCCCTTCGACCAACAGTTTGGGGATCCTTGAGCCTCTGGCCAGGATCCTCTGAAGCACTGCGAGAAGTCTCGGAAGGGGCTGTCCTGAGGGACCCTTTCCGAGCGAGAGGTGCCGGAGTAGGCTGTTCCTTTTCCGGCTGGGAGGTGGGGGACTGGTGTCCCCGATGGTTGTGGGGGGGTTGCCCCCAAAACAGGTGTTACAGGAGCGGATGGAGGAGCGCCTCCACCCAAAGATGGAACAGCAGCAGAGTGGTGACCCCTAGGGCCCATAGAGGGAGGCGGTACTTGAGGAGTTATACTCTGAGGTGGTGTTGAAGAGACAACGGCAGCAAAAGATGTAGTGAGGCGCACAGGATGGAGTCGTTCATATTTTCTTCTCGCCTCAGAATATGGAAGACGGTCCAGAGTTTTGATCTCCATGATCTTCCGTTCCTTGTGCAGGAGAGTACAGTCAGGCGAGCAAGTCGGATGTAATTGCCCACAGTTCACGCATACGGGAGGTGGGGTGCACGGAGCGTCTGGATGTGACGGACGCCCACATTCTCTGCACGTGGGGCTGGAAGTACATCGGGACGACATATGCCCGAACTTCCAGCACCTGAAGCATCTCATAGGCGGCGGGACGTACGGCCTGACGTCGCACCGATAGACCATCACCTTGACCTTCTCGGGCAGTGTATCCCCTTCGAAGGCCAGGATGAAGGCACCGGTGGCGACCCTACGATCTTGTGGTCCCCTATAAACGCGCCTAACAAAATGAACACCTCTCCGTTCCAAGTTTGTGCGCAGCTCATCATCTGACTGTGACAGGAGATCCCGGTGATAAATGAGGCCCTGGACCATGTTGAGCGTCTTGTGGGGTGTGACAGAGACGGGAATATCACCCAGCTTGTCACAGGCAAGTAATGCCTTAGACTGGGCTGGGGATGCCGTCTGTATCAAGACTGCCCCACTCCTCATTTTGGAGAGAGACTCCACCTCACCATACTTGTCTTCGAGCTGGTCGGCGAAGAACTGTGGTTTGGTGGACGAGAAGGATTCACCATCAGTACGGGAGCAAACTAAATATCGCGGCGAGTACGGGTCTGATCCTTTTAAGGCCCTGCGTTCCTCCCATGGCATGGCCAAGGAAGGGAACGACTTGGGGTCATAAGATGAGGCATGAAACTTCCCACGCTTTGAGACGGTGGTTGTACGTCCACCAACGTTTTCTTTTGCTCGTTTCATTTTGTTCCCACGAGCAGCTAGGGATCTAAAGGTCCACCCAGGCAGAGCCCCGCTTGCCTGGGTAAGCCTTATACAACTGAGGTGCGGCAGGTTCCCCAGAGGTTGCTCGCTAACGACTGTTCAACCTCAACAGCCATGCATCTCCTCGGCACGTAGCACACCTTGAGATTGAGGTTTTTTTTAGAGAGGTTTGTACCGTCCTCGCGACCCGGGCGATTAAGCCAAGATCCCCGGGCTCTGAAACGTACAACGTTCCACCGTCGCGCCGAACGATGGTCGTTGAGGCACGCACAGAGCTTACGGTGTAGCGGACTGTTGGCGCGATACAGCCCACAGCTCAGGACCCCGGGTTCGCCAAGCCCGTACTCAGCAAATTAATGCTGAGCCCCTGAGGGGCCTAGAGATCGGCCTCCCGGCTTCTGATCTCCGTTCGTTGTTGCGCCAGCGAGTACGTCAGCTTTGGGATACTGAGTGGCGTAGCCTGCGCACGCCCAACAAGCTCCGGGTGGTCAAGGAAACGACGGTTGCATGGCGCTCCTTCATGTGTGGTTCACGACGGGAGTCAGTGGTCGTGTGTCGCCTCCGCATTGGGCATACGTGGCTCACCCATGGACATCTCCTTCGGGGTGAGGACCCAGCCCGATGTCGGTGTGGCTCCAATTTGACAGTCGTCCACATATTGTTGGACTGCCCCCTTTTAGCCGCCTTGCGGAGATATTTTAACCTCCCTGCTGTTTTATCGGAAGTTTTAGGTGACGATGCCACAATGGCAGATACCGTTTTACGTTTTATTCGAGCAGGGGGATTTTATCGTTCTCTCTAACTGGAGATTTCTTTGTGAAACCGAGTGGTTGACTTTTCCTTTTTTATTCTTCTGGTCGGTCAACCACAGACATCGGCTTCTTTGTTGTCAGATGTCCTTGTGTGATCGTGTCTTTACGTTTTGTGTCTTGTCCATTTTTATGATGTTTTATGGACTCAGTGGGACTCCTCTCTCACTTCGACATTTTAACCTCTAGCTCCATGGACGTTAAAGAGATAAGCCCACTTTTGACGCCTAGGGATGGAATGGGGGACTGATGACCATTGTAGTTTAGTCCCCCTTAAACAACCCAACAACAACAACAACAATCTTATTCGTTTCGCAAACCACAGCCTATGAATACAGTGTTCAAATCAAATGTTTCTTAAACTTACGGGACTTGACTGCGGGGTCATCAGTCCCTAAACTTACAAACTACTTATGAACTAGCTTATACTAAAGACGACACAAACATCCATGCCCGAGGGGGGATTCGAACCCCCGACCGAATACAGTGTTATTACCTACAGGATCAAAGGTAAAAGATAATATCTGCAACTAAGGTAGTTGCTGGGGTATGAAAGCAGACATGTACGGTTCGACTACAAGATAACATAGAGCCAAAATTCTACACAGAACCGTATACAGCCCAATACGCAGGTTCTTACAGCTTTAATCTTAACTGTGATAAATGAGATGAAAGGAAAAAGCGTAAAGTAGCAACATTCCACCCTAATGTAAACACTCGGTGAGTTTTGATAGTTCTGCTGTATCTTCCCATCATGTACGATTGCCTTCTACTTGTGTGTTTTGATTATGTGAAGGCCGTCTCAGACAAAGTGTAGCCTTGTAATTATAACTATATTTCGCTGCCTCTTAGCTGCTAATGCCAGTAGTCGTGTAAAATGTTCCTATGTTTAATACTAGATATGTGATATATTTGATTGTGTTGTGTGTTCAGACACTAAATTTAATTGATATACAAAATTATATTGCGCATCGGAAAGCAAATGCACACAGAACCAAAGCATTAAGCAGTGGGTCTGTAAACTCCTGCTTTTACCATGTCTGAGGAAGAATATCCTTTGTATAAGACTTTCCCTCTATCTTACACCTTTTAGGATGACACGTCCTTACCATGGGGTATTTAATTTTACCACTTTCCTTTTTATTGTTACTCTGAGAAATAGGCTGACCGCATGCTCAGTAAGATACTGTTAACAATGGAAACAGAAACGCAGAATTGCATAAGAATTACATGTATTACAGCTTTGACCTACTAACATGAAAAGTCGTTATGTAGCATCATTCAGAACTGTCATTCTAAATTAGTCTCTTATTGCAACAACCTGTTGCTGGTCACACTATTGGGACTAAAGGAATCTAAAGTCAGCGCTCCCACTCGGCACCACTACACACTCATGCATCAGCCTGCGAAAACTGAGCTCTGTTATCTTTAATGAATAGCTGCGGGGGAGGATGCGTAAGCGCGAGCGCACCGAACTGAATAACTGTCCATGGGAACGCATGGTTTCTGACAAAGTCCATCGACTAAAACAGAGGTGATATCGGGCTTCCCATAGGGTAGTTTCATTGGTCCTCTGCTGTTCCTTATTTACATAAACGATTTGGGAAAAATCTAAGTTGCTCTCTTAGGTGGTTTGCAGATGACGCCGTCATTTACCGTCTATTAAAATCATCTGAAGATCAAAACCAACTGCAGAACCATCTAAATAAGATATAACTATGGTGTAAAAATTGGCAATTGACTCTAAATAGTGAGAAGTGGAAGTCGTCCACGTGAGTACGAAAAGAAATCCGTTAAACTTTGTTTACAATATAAATCAATGAAAAGTGAAGGCCGTAAACTCCAAAAAATATCTAGGAATTACTATTACTTCAGACTTAAACTGGAAAGAACACGTAGATAATGTCGTGGGAAAGGCGAACCAGAGACTGCGTTTTATTGGCAGAACCCATAAAAAATGCAACAGAACTACTAAAGAAACTGCATACACTACGCTTGTCCGTCCTTTTTTGGAGTATTGCTGCCCAATGTGGGATCCTTATCAGGTGGATTTGACGGAGGACATCGAAAGAGTTCAAAGAAGGGCAGCTCGTTTGGTATTGTCACGATACAGAGGAAACGGCGTCACGAAAATGATACAGGACCTGGGATGGGAATCACTACAACACCAGAACTTATCGCTGCGGCGTGGTCTACTTATGAAACTCCAATGACCAACATTTTTCTCCGAATACGAAAATATATTGTTGACTCCCACCTACATAGGTAGAAATGATCATCAGAATAAAATACGAGAAATCAGAGCTCGAACGGAGAGATTCAGATGTTCTTTCTTCTCTCGCGCTATTCGAGAGTGGAATGGGAGACGAATAGTATAAAGGTGGTTCGAAGAACCCTCTGCCAGGCACTTAAATGTGATTTACAGAGTATCCCATGTAGATGTAGATGTAGACTATCTTTAAGCGCGCCAAAAAACTATTAAGTCAACAAAATCCATTCGCAGTACATAGTTACAACTAGATAACGCTCTGAAGGAGGTATTAAACGATTTGATGATACACTACACTTCTGTATTCTTCCGTGAAGCACTCTCTAAAACCAAGTGGCCGCCTCACAAAAGGTCGTTACATACACACGAAGAAATCATTTACAAGAAACATAAAATTACATGGCATGTGTTACTGGCAATTCATCGAGGCCGTTTGAATACCTAAACGTCTAAGAGCACTTGCAGGCTGAAGTGTGCTGACCGTTAAGGCGGGTTATGGTGCATAAAAGTCGGGACACACATGTCCGGGCCGAGACACGTCTGAGCATCGGCTGTCACCCGGAGAGTGAAGTACATCGTGGCAGTAAACGCAGCTGTCGCCACTGCACAGGGAACGTCAGTGGGCCGGGCCGGGATTGTTCACGTGACGGACGACGCGATGGTAGAATTGTTTTTTAAGCAGTGCAATTTTGCAAGACTTTTGTGCACAATAAATTGACGCAAGTTTCCTATGCTTGATGAGTAAACAAATGAAAAATACCGGAATATCGAGTATAGACTCGTGAATGACGTAACAATGCATCAATTTCCTCCATAATCCCCTCATTCCTCACTACAGTGTTTCAATACCATATCTTTCACCCGTGAAACACGAGTTAGTCACTACTCGGCAGCTTTTGGATCTGGAATACGATTGACACAATTGTAGCAATTCCTTTGTAAATAACCAAACCCATCATCGTTCGAGCTCCACCGCATCCTCGTCAGCTTCGGAAAATAATTCACGGAATAGTAATCAATTGTTTTTCTTAGGACTGTTGAAATTTAAGTATATTCTTCACTACTCGTAAATTAAGTATTCATCTTGCTATTGTTAAAAGAATAAAATAGAAACGTTGTGCAAAAAATTCTACTTTGTTTACATTTTGTGTGCTTTCTTGAATCTACATTTTAAAAAGGAAACAAGACAGCCAGGTGTTCTTTGGGTGAAACTGATAGTATCCAGAAAGCATCGTTGTTTCTCAATCTTGTTTCTAGCTTGTTTATGAGTTGACAGAATGTATGATGAGCCATCTTAAAGCCGGCCGCGGTGGACGAGCTGTTTGCGGCGCGCCAGTCACGGTCTGGACGGCCACTACGGTCGGGGGTTCGAATCCCCCCTCGGTCATGGTTATTTGTGCCGTCCTTAGTATTAGCGAGTTCATAAGTAGTTTGCAAGTTTAGGGACTGATGACCCCGTAGTTAAGTCCGATAAGCTCTACAAACATTTGAACATTTAGCCATCTTAAAACATTCATAAAATTTTGTCTTATCATCCATGAGAGGAGAAAATAATGTTCTATACTCTCCCTCTCCTGATCTCGTTGTCTACGCACAGTGCATCCACAGATTTTTCCTGTTTTGCGTTCTTTTCTCTTCTTCGTCTAAAGCAAGTGCTGTAAGTGCTAATTCACTATTACGAAAATTGGCGAACATATTTACAGCTTTCACAAAAAGAAAGACAGATCACCGCATCCGAGAGACTAGGAGGAACAACAGAGACACGGACATGCCTCGGCCATGTGTAGCTGCTAGTCGAATGGGCCCAAGCACGGCCGTTACTCGTACGACATTCGCACCTGACACGGCCCGGACGTGCGTGTCCCGACCTCGACGCGAACACGTGGCGACACAGAAGTCGCGCAGAAATCGCCTACAATTTTAACAAATAATTTGGCTTACCAAGCACTTTCCTAATGATCTTCACTACGGAAGTAATTGCAATTAATTCTCGTCTAATCTTGACTTCATGGACTGCATTGATGGTGCACAAAGACGAATGGCGCGAATATGTACTCGAACTAAAGCCACAAACTAAACTGATGAAATCCAGCAATTTTACCCTACAAACACGATATGACTAAATTGATATTGCAGGTTACTATCTAAGTGATGGGTAAAATCAGCTCTACCACCTCTTAATCTTACTAAGAGCTGAGGGTTCATGCTAGGTACTACTGTCCATACTCACAAGTTATCTTTCCTCAACAATAAATTAATCAAATTGAAACTAACTCCGCAATTTTACTACAATTACCCATCTAATCAACAGATCGCGCATCGAAATACACACAATTCGTGGCATATTAGATTCATCTTACCATTACCTAGCCGCAGCACCGCGCTCTACTTCTGCTCTCCAGTGCCGACCAACTAAGTCACTGGTTCAAACCAATGACATAGGGTGGGGGGTACCTGGGTTGGAGACGTTAGTGACCCCACACCATAGTGACGTCACCGTGACATGTGCGCCGCCAGTTTCTACTGTCGGGGTTGTGACATGTCAGCATTATTTATAAACATAAATGTTTCAACTGATGTGTTTATTCATTTGGGTACTATATACATAATGTAATGCCGTCTAGTTTCGTATAGAAAATGTAACTTTACTCTATAGTAAACTTCTGAGACTATAATACTGGCATTCGCAAAATATTAATTCGCCCTGGAGTGGGGCTACACTGCTTAACAAAGGAAGTAAATATAACAAGCTTGTAAGAAATAGATTTTCACAGAGCAATTTTTACTTGCTCAGCAACATTTAGGTGTAGTCATCTTTAAATAAAATTAGGTAACTGACAGCTGTTACTTACGTTAGCACACCCATATTTTCTCGTGCTTAATCCGTGTAACAGTATTCACAATTTCTTATTAAACTAATTTTGTTATTTATTGTGCCTTATTATACTCGCAAACTGTCGATTGCACCGAGGACTGATTTAGTTCTCATTGTGTCTTATTGGATTCTTTGTGATCTTTTATCGGTGAATTTTGAGTTTGTATATGTATGAACGTATTATAAATTATTCAGATATGTGAATATGATTAAATATCTTGTGAGCATAACAAAAATGAAAATATTTAGTAGTGTATACTACTTCTTTACTGCAGTGATAAACAATAAATGCTACAAATTGTATTATTTCTAATCGTTGCATTGAAAGTGCACTTGCTGGCGTGAATTAAGGCTTCTGTATATGAACTCGGTATGTGTCAACTTTCTCAGTTTGGAAAATTTATTAAGATTTTTTTATCTCAGAAACAACAAACAGTATTCTTTTTTAGTCATAGTTGCAGCTTTGCTATTATGTCTTGACGATTCAAAATTCTAATAAACCTTTACTTCAACAGTCTTTCTGCAACTTTTATTGTCGTGGCATGTTTGTAGTTTTCCCCACAATGCATAATTAGAGCGTACATGGTTTAGGGATTCAGTAGTTAAAGGAGGAAGGAGGAAACAATATTCCAAGCATTCTATTTAAGCCCACGCACTCTGTATGTTTAAGCTTTTCACTGTGTTACACACCATTTGTAAAGGCAAATATACTTGTTCTAGGTATACTAAGATTACTATTTCTTATCTCTGTGATAGCTTGTGAAAGATAAAGTGAGACATGCTATTGTTTGACAGAAGGTAACCAGACGCAAAAGGCTAGGCTAAATTTGAACAACTTTATATGAACTATGTTCTAACACTGACAGACTGTTACTAACCTTAAATCTCTCATCCCATTCAATAAGGTAAAATGTGTGACTGAAGTCTTTCTTGGTGTAGCCATGGTATCTAAAGAAATACAAACATACTGCAAAGAATGATAAACATGTCTTACGATACTGCCTGTTGCAAGGCCATCAGTGCCAACCATGTTAAATTAATTTATTGTCTGTGTGACCGTTTTAGTTGCTTGCGTAAGTACTTTTGAGTGAATGTTAAGCTAGTAATTAAAAGCATGAAAAAGCTACATTCCCTGCAATGACACGCTAAGTTCATATCCCACTAGTAAGAGAAACTTTTAGAGATTTTAGTGCTGTGTACATCTCATTTTCCCATTGTAATGATATGGATTTCAGAACACTTGCATAAATGTGAAGAACGGCCTTGTTTTAAATTTCCCAATTATTTCACTGGCAATACCAACATATGATCCTGTATTAATTACCTGGTTTCGGCAAGAGACAGACTTCTTTTACATAAATTCAGCAAAATATCTGAATGTTGACTAACATTCTAAGAACTCTGTGCTTTCAATTCAGAAGCTTCAATAATAACTAATGTGTTTCTATGAATTATTCATTTAATGTTAGTTTTACTTTATCAAGGGAAAATGCACTGAGGGGAAGTAATGTTTACTGTGGTTGTACAACTGCAGATTTCCCAAACGTGTTCACATAAGGACATAAGGGAATCTGTAGTTATAGATTTGTACAAAGACTAAAGTAACATTTCAAACCACACCTACAAGTCACGTGAATGTGTTCCTCTTCGTTTGTACATAACAGTTCAAATGTTTGTAAATCTATCGTGGTTATTAGTCCGTAGCTTACAAACTACTTAAACTAAGATAAACTAACCTAAGGACAACACACACACCCATGCCCGCAGGGGGACTCGAACCCTCGACGGCGAAAGGCCACGCGCACCGCAGCACGGCGCCACAGTGCGCACGGCTAATCCACCGCGGCGTACATAACAGTGATTGGAGTCTTGGAGAAGAAGTAGGGTCAATATGCAATTGATACATTAGTCTTCAGCGGGTAGTTGATGTTTGTAGTATAAATGCGCCAGTATTGTCATACAAATACAACAAAAATAACAGAAATCATAATATTTGGAGCTTTTTAATTATTGTGGCATCCAAGTTCAGAAATTGTTAAACAAGCAAGAGGAATAACTGTTTCTATATTCATTTGTTTGGGGGAATAACCCTGTACAAGTGTGAAATGTAGACAATAAATAATTCGGACACGAAGATAATACAAGATTTTGAAATTTGCTGGTACAGAAGAATGCTGAGCATTAGATGGGTAGGATGTGTAACAAATGAGGAGGAAGGGAACAATTGCCACGACAAATTCTAAGGCATAAAACCAGTGTTTTGAGTGATGACCACAACGAGAATACACAACACTCTCACACCTGAGCTTGTTTAATAATTCAGGCACCACAACCTCTTAGGCAGAGTTTTGTTTCAATGTGACTTCTTTTCCTGTCAGCCAAGATCTTATGTGTTACTTTCAGACACATTGCAAGTGCCTGAACGTATCCTTAAAGTACTGCATCTGGAGTCAATGTAATCCAAGAGCCGTTACTGCTTCAGATTAGATTAAATTAGATTAATACTGTTTACATAGATCATGTATACGAGATTTCGTAATGGTGTAGAACGTGTCAGTTTAGTTCTTTTAATTTTTTTTTATTTCCACTTTTAAAAAGTACTAATTTCTATGTAAACATTCATCTACCGTGTAGATGGAGTTGTCATTGAGAAATTCTTTCAATTTCTTTTTAAATACTGGTTTTTTATCGGTCAGACATTTGATATTATGTGGTTAAGTGACCAAAGATTTTAGTGGCATCATAATGTGCTTAGGTCAGTTTTAACCTTGAATAGTGTAGATCATTGTTCCTCCTAGTGATGAAGCTATGCACACTATTATTACTTTTAAAATGGGTTGGGTTATTAATAACAAATTTCACACTGAAGATCGCTAGGTCCTTAAATAAGTGTCTGTAATTATCATTTAGCTAAAACTTGACCCCCACTCTTTTCAAGACTTAAGGAATAGCACTTTTATTTCATGTGTTAAAATATTAGCTAATATTGCTAGGTTTCTCTTATTTTGTTATGTTAATAATTTATTTTTCGAGGATCTATGGCTGTTTGAATGTGTGGAGTGATAGCTCGCTTTGCAACATTCTCTCTAGCTCAGAGTCGATAGCTGCTATTGCTACCACAGAGGTTTCCACACCCTTTGGTTGCGGGCTAGTCAGCCAGTGAGCCTTCCCTCTAGCACGAGTCTCGCTGTTCGTCCCCACCACCGCTGTTTCTTGGATTTACCGGATTCCGGTCGCTTCCCGCGCCCTGGTGGCCGCTCGGATGATCATTCTGGGCTGGTCTGGTGAGGTAAGGTTGGTTCTGCTCTTGTTTCTGGAGATGGTAGCGTTTCATTGACTAGCACGTTTAACTTAGATTCGTGAACTTAGAATCATTTTTTTGGAATATTTTCTCCGATCGTGTGCAGAAATGTGTCCTCGTTTTTCAATTCAGAGATTTCCAATAGACAAACGTGGTGTGTGTGATTCTAGTTGCAGTTTGATGACGGCCTGATATGTTAAAACCTTTTATGATCATGTGGCGGTGTATGAACTCTGTGTAAATACTTTCTAGCTTTGTGGGGCCTGATTTCTAATAGGTGATATGTTCATTTTTGTACAGTGCATGTAAAAATCTGCTCATCGTTTCCTTCCGTGAGTAATATGTGTTCCACGTGGTTGGTTCATAGAACCGAGCATTCAGCATCCACTCTTGTTTGTTCCACGCCCATCAGGCAAGTAACTATGCGGGTATCCTGATTTCCACTAGTATTTCGCGATATTCTCTTCCCGCCTATTTTAATGTTGCTGTTTCTTCTCCGACTTATAGTACGACCTCTGTCTGTGTCAGGAATTCTCTCTGAGCGTTGTACAACCTCCTTCAATAGCTTCCTTGTGTAATTCTAAACATTTCTATGGGTTGCATGCTGTAATTCTTAATTTTATTTTTCCGACTTCGTAATTATTTCACTTTTACGAGTTTTGGAGACTGGACTTCATCCCTCTCTGTAATCGCTCCCTATCGCGTGTAGCTGCTTTTCTTTCGCTTCTTCATGTAATTCTAAACATTTCTATGGGTTGCATGCCGTTGCATACCTCGCGAGACACCACATGATCAATGTTACCTAAACCCATATTGGTTATTAAAAAAGCCCCTCGCTTTCAAGGAATCACATGAATAAAACTTGTAAGCATAACACTGTAATAATGCATAAAAATTATTATTCCAAGCTTACATAATAGGTATATGAATCGAATTTACCTTCTCTTCCAAGAAACATTTTGGATGCTTTCTCCTTAAATGACACAGCATGTTTGTAGTTCCTCCATTCGTTTTCAGCTTTTTAAAGCAAATGGAGCATTGTACATCACTGCTACCATACTTCGTGAAGTATTGCCACACTCGGGATGGTGCCATTTAAGACACAACCGATGTCTGGCGACGACAGCAAGGAACTGCCGCATGACCAGACGGAGGCAAGTCTCGTACACTGCCGGTGCACGCGCGTCGTCTAATAGGCCACGCCACACGGCAACAGGTGCATCGATGCCTCAGTAGCTGTACCAGTCCTTAAGGACTTATGCCACGCGTTTGTTGCGCGTTTCTGACTGCCGGGATTGTTCTTAAATTACCACTGATCGCTTTTCTTAGTTACTGCGATGACCTAATATTTCACAGCCCTAAATATTCGGGTCTATTAGTTTTAATTTTTTTAAATTATTTACAAGAAACACATTTTGAACCACTACTACAGGAAGTAGTCGTACCGGTTTTTTTACCCGGTTATTGGCACTAACTAAAAAACCGGTTACAACCGACACCAAATAAATACCCAAAAAAAACGGTTATTCAAAACTAAAATACCGGTATCGGTTTTAACCGATCGGTTTTTCCCATACCTACTTACTAGTAGCAAACAACTGTGTTGTAAACAGCAATACATATTTCTATAAATAGAAATTCATAAACCCTAAGACTGCTTTTGTCTCGAACATGTCAAAGACATTAAAGATAAAGCTGAAGCATTGAAGTAAAATAATGAGGTCGAGAAATGATCCCGGCCTTCCAGGCTTACTAGGCAGACGTCTTACCCCAAGACCACTGCACCAATAGCGATTAAGGCGCCTCGGAATAGTCTAAATATGACTTCCCTCCACGTCACATTGCCGAGGTGCCTTTCCGCTGCATGGAGAGCCTTGGCAATAGTGGTAATATTTCATGGAACACAGAAGCTGAATTAGAGTTTGCGACGTAGAGGGAAGTCGTATTTAGACTATTCCAAGGCGTCTTCATCGCTAGAGGTGCGGTGGTCTAGTGGCCACAGTATTCGTCGGGCAGCCGTGCTGTGCGACGTCTTGTTTATGTCCTCGCTGTTGGCGGCCGCGAGGAGTTTTCGGTGAGTGCAAGCTTTCAGCGTTCTTATTTACCGCTGAAAATGAACTTTAGACGACTTCATGGTCTACGAGAAGTCAAATGGAAGCAAAAATATCGCACTGACGTGTTTTACGGCCCACTTTGGATTTGTAGTTTTATAAGGTTTTGCAAACATTTTGGACCAAAATAATAATATAAATAATAAAAAATTAATTAATAAGACTGTCTGAAACCCTTTTGGGAAAAAAATGTAGGTAGTGCTGGGTTCCGAACCAGTAACCTTCGACGTCACAGTCCAACGCGTTGCCCGCTATGCTACAGCTAGTAGTGAGGGATTACGTTCATTAATCTCATACCATTAACGGCCGTTCGTAACTGTAGCTAATATGGCATTTGTAGACAGCAGATTATCATTTATCGTACGAAGAACGACGTGTTTTTGTTAATTATTCAGTGCGCCATTGCTTTAAAATGACAACGTGTAAGTTACAATAAGAAAATCATCAAATAAGCAACGCAAGATGGTGTATGCCAGAGAGAGTTCTTGGCGAGGAATGTCACGTGACATCTGCGAACGGCTGGTTTTCGTTAATGCAATAGAGGGTGTCAAAACTCGTTATTTTTGCAAGTATCTCGCAAACGATACGAGATATGAAAAAAACATAAGGGAACAAAGTTGTAGAGAATTTTCTCCTCTACAAATTCGTTTATTCAATTTTCGCGTCAGATGAACGGTTTATTTGCAATTAAAATTACATTACAAACGGATTTTTTTGGTATTAATAACGTATTTCTTGTCCACATTATTTGAAAAAGCGAGGTTCTGGTCTCTAGTAGTCAACAATTGTGTCTGTAAAATTTGGTACCGATCGGTTGAACGGTTCGACCTAAAAAGTGGGAACACGTTTCAGCCAGACAGATATCGTCAAATCGAAACGGCTTTTTTTTTTTGTATTACTACCGTATTTCTTGTCCGAAAAATTTGAAAAAGGGAGGATCTGGTCTCTGGCGGCCTACAATCATGTCTGTAAAACTTGGTGCTGATCGGTTGAACGGTTCGTCTTAAAAACAGGGAACACGTTACGGACAGACAGACATACATCCCAAAATCGCCGTTATTTTTGCAAATACCTTTGAAATACTACAACATATGAAAAAAAAACATAAGAGAGCAAAGTTGTAGAGAATTTTCTCTTCTACAAATTTGGTTATTCTATTTTCGTGTTAGATAAATGGTTAAGCCGTTATTTTCATTTAAATTTCGAGCTGTCAAAAGACGATCGCAAAGGCCCACTTTTAGTGTTACTACCGTAACCTAAAGTGGGCCAATTTATTGGAATATGAAGAAACACGAGACAAACGGAATCAACTGCACTATCAAGGTACACGAGAAGACAACCTTTAAGTACTCAGTACGTCAAAATAACTCATGTTCATCCACGGAAGTACAGGAGAAGCGAAGAGATTTTTTAATTTATTTTATTTATTTATTTTAAATACTTTTAGAGGAAGACATTCAGTTTAATTTCATCCTGTTTTCGAAGAAAAGGATTAAACAACTTCGATGACGAAGTTTTCAAATTGCTTTATCAAGAAAATTTTGCTTCCTTTCAAGGAGACTCTATAAGACGGAGTCTTCAAGAAGATATTAATTTCTTAATAAGAAGAAGACCCATTTCCTCATGAAGAAGAAGGCATTAATTTCTCTTTCTACGAAACCAAACATAATGTTACAGTTAATGAAGCTAGCCGCAAAAGGCTATATTGGCGAGCGCAAGGACGGGTTGTAGGAGTTGTATTGGAGGTTGTTGGACTCGATCGCGCAACTGCTTACATATACGCTTATAAACGCGAGTTTTGCAACAGGACCACACACTCATTCAGTACAGTATTGCCCCGATAGGGAGATAAGACTCCCTCCAGTGTTGCAAATAATAATAATAATAAAAAAGTGGTAAGATGTCTGCCTAATAAGCATGGTGGACCGTGTTCGATTCCCGACCGCATCACAAATTTTAATTGCATGCATCATCTTTCTCTTTAATGTCTCTGACATGTTCGAGACGAAAAACCGTCTCAGGGTTTACGAATTTCTATTTATAATGATATTTATATCACCTTAGCCTAAGGTTAAAGGCATGAATGTTCCAATATGTCCATTGCCGAGGCGCTGGAGAGCCTTGTCAATAGTGGCAACACAGTGGAACACAGAAGCTGAATTACAGTTTGTGACATGGAGTGAAGTCGTATTTAGACTATTCCGATGCGACTGAATAGCTAGTGGTGCGGTGGTGCAGTGGTAAGACGTCTGCCAAGTAAGCATGGATGTCCGGGTTCGATTCCCGGCCGCATCACAAATTTTAATTCATTGCTTCATCTTTATCTTTAATGTCTTAAACATGTTTGCATTACCATAAATTTTATTGTCATTTCAAAAAGAATGTCCATCATTTGTCATGATCTAATGCAAGAAATATAATGTTCTGCTCATTTACATGTCATGTCATCATATTGATTTCCCGTTTTCAAATAGAAAAGAAATGTCGGCCGTTTCTTCCCATATTAAGATTAGCACTTTCGCAAATGATAGACCAGCTATTACACCGCCGTTAGAACAACGCCAGACGTGAATGACACAGAACAATCGTTTCTTCGAATAAAAATATTAGGACATTTCAAAAAGAGAGAGCAACCATTATACTGCCATTAGAACGACACGGGGAAACCGGATACGACCGCAAAAGTGGAAAAAGCTGCAAACTGGCGGTGAACGCCCCGCAGTGACGTCGCGATGGTGGGTGATTGGGCTGTCATCGACGTCTCCCTCCAGGGGGCCATGGCCCCGGGCTGCACATGTGTGGAGCGGAGGGGGGGGGGGGGGGGGAGGGCGGCTCGGTGCGGCAGAGTTGGGTACAAACTACAAAGGGCTGGATGCGACGTGGTACACCGCACACGCGAGGTCTGCTGTCGCAGATTCAGCTGTTTCACTGCGGCAGTGCCACACCAGACAGTAGCCGCCCCCTCCCCCTGCTGCCTAGACCTCTAGTGCGAAGACCCGGCAGTCAAACAGGGCAGCAGCATTCAGTTGGCGCACACAGCCGACAGGCTGTACTCTGAGACAAGCTGACACTGCCCGCCCACTGTGCCAGCAACACGGCGCAATAGCGGCCACCGCGCATACAAGCCACGACTCAGGCCGCGGCACATCTGGCGGCGTTCTAGTTCTGGTCGCAGGATGCGAGCCACGGTCACATCAGATAACTCTGTAGCCATCGGTATAAGGTGCTAATGCAAAATATCGAAGTAATTAATCAAGTGACTCAAAATATAGGAGTAGCATTTGAACTAAACACATAGACACTAAACTAGAGCTGTCTGAACTCTGAAGATGGTCTTCTAACCATACAAGAAGGAAAATTTCCTGTGTGCTGTCTAAAGCAACACTTTTAGATTAGATTAGATTAATACTTGTTCCATAGATCATATATACGACATTCCCTAATGATGTGGAACGTGTCAGTTTAGTAAATGGCGTCTATACATCACACTATATTTTAGATAATTTTGGATTTCTTTTTTTTTTTTAAGTTTTATCTAAAAATTCATCTAAAGTGTAGGTGGAGTTGCCATTCAGAAATTCCTTTAATTTCTTTTCAAATACCTGTTGGCTATCTGTCAGACTTTTGATGCTACTTGGTAAGTGACCGAAGACTTTGGTGGTCGAATAATTCCCTCTTTCTGTGCCGAAGTTAGATTTAACCTTGAATAATGAAAATCACCCTCTCTCCTAGTGTTGTAGCTATGTACACTGCTGTTACTTTTGAATTGGGTCGGACTGTTAATAACAAATTTCATGAGTGAATATATATATATATATTGTGAAGCTACAGTGAATATCCCTAGATCCTTAAATAAACGTCTGCAGGGTGATCTTGGGTGGGCTCCAGCAATTATTCTGATTGCACGCTTTTGTGCAATGAATACTTTTTTCTCAATGTTTATTTGCCCCAGAATATGATCCCATATGAAAGCAGTGAATGAAAACGGGCATAGTAAGCTAATTTACTGAGATGTACATCACGAAATTTTGGAATGACCCTGATAGCATAAGTAGCTGAACTCAAATATTTCAGCAGACCTTCAATGTGTTTCTTCCAAGTCAATCCCTCGTAAATGCAAACACCTAAAATTTTTGAATATTCTACCTTAGTACAGATGTATCTTCAAAGTCTAAATTTGTTAATAGTGTCATGCCATTTACTGTATCAAACTGTATATACTGGGTTTTATCAAAGTTTAATGAGAGTCCATTTGTAGAGAACCACTTAATAATTATCTGAACGATAGCATTTGCAATTTCATCATTTAATTTCTGTTTGTCAGGTGTGATAGGTATACTTGTACTGTCAGCAAAAAGAACTAGCTTAGCATCTTCGTGAATATAGAATGGCAAGTCATTAATACATATTAAGAACTGCAAAGGACCCAAGACCGAACCTTATGGGACCCCATTTTTGATAACTCCCCAGTTAGAGAAATTAATTGTTTATTCTGTGTTATGTGATCTGCTTATTTCAACTTTCTGCACTCTTCCAGTTAAGTATGATTTAACCCATTTGTGCACTGTCCCACTCATACCACAATACTTAAGCTTATCTAGAAGAATCCCAAGATTTACACAATCAAAAGCCTTTGAGAGATCACAAGAATTCCAACTGGTGATGTCCGGTTATTCGGAGAATTTAATATTTCACCGGTGAAGGTGTATATAGCATTTTATGTAGAAAAGGCTTTCTTGAAAACCAAACTGACAATTTGTTAGAACTTTATTATTACTAATATGTGAAGCTACTCGAGAATACAAAATTTTTTCAAAAATTTTGGATAAAGCTGTCAGAAGTGAGGAAGGGCGGTAGTTGTTAACAACAGATGTATTCCCTTTTTTATGCAAAGGTTTAACGATAGCATATTTCAGTCTATCCGGAAAAATACCCTGCTTTAAAGAGCTACTGTATATATGACTAAGAATCCTACTTATCTCTTGGGAACAAGCTTTGAATACCCTGCTGGAAATTCCATCAGTTTCATGTGACCTTTAAGTTCATTATTTTCCGAATTTTTGAAGGAGAGGTGGGTGGAATTTCAATTGTATCAAATTGTGTAGGTATGGCCTCTTCCATCAACTGCCTTGCTACTTCTAATGAACATTTAGATCCTATTTTCTCTACAACATTTAAGAAGTAATCATTAAAAATGTTTTCAACTTCTGACTTTTTTTTACTAAATTTTCCATTTGTTTTGATAGTAATACCCTTTTTCTGTGCTGTTGGTTGCCCTGTCTCACTTTTAATAATACTCCGAATTGTTTTAATTTTATCATCAGAGGAACTAATCTCAGACATGATGCACGTGCTTCTGGATTTTTTAATAACTTTTCTTAATGTATCACAGTGGTCTTTTATAATTGATTGTTTCTGGGGTATTACTATTTCTTGCAGATAGATATAGTTCCCTTTTTCGGTTACATTTTTATTCCTTTAGTAAGCCGTGGGTTTTTGCTTGGTTTCTTACAATTATATTTAACTTAGTAATGACACAATTGTTACTGTAGATTTTCGATAGCTAGCAGCACTGTCTTTAGTGCAGTCGTGTTTATTCGTTCATATACTGCCCACCAGAGGTTATTTTAATGCTCGTTTGTTACAATTAAAAATTAATGTTTCGGCCATTATTTGAAAGCTCGTAGAAAGGAACAATTGTTGTTAAGGGATTTTTTTAAAGTTATACTTTCAACTCAATACTTTCAGACTCAATACGGGTAATAAATAATAATAAATCAGTAGATTAAAAAAACTGTCATAATTAATGTGAATAAATGGGATGCCCGACTTTTTACTCTTGTGGTCTCAAGTAACCGTTACTTAATCTTCAAATGCGACGTTAATTAGGGGTCGAGTATTCTGTAAAAACACATTCATTAGTAAAAGTTACGGCGGGGGTGGAGATAGAGTAAAAAAAATCTTTAAACCAATTCAATGATATGGTTAAAGTTTATGTTATCAAGTCCACTTTTGACAGTCTCCTTGACACTTTCGTATCTTCCCTTTTGCTCACTCACGTTACCGCGAGCAGCGTGATAACTCGTCTAGTTGTAATAAGACTGAACGTTTCACATGAAGCCCGTAGGTGGTTGTCACTTAATATTTTGACTAACCTGGTGTCTTCTCTCTCGTAATGTCCCCAGCGCAGAAGCAGCACATAGGTCGTAGACTCCAGGTTTTTCTGGAGGCTGAAATTCAAAGTGGTGGATGCTGTGTCTTTCTAACTACCATTAACGAACTCGATGAATTCCTTTAGAGATGCCAGTGGCATCACACAATACAGAAGCCACACACTGCATGTTGACGTCAATATTAGTCACAAAAATAACGTTGTTACAGTCTTCACACACTCTGAGATAGCCGCGGTGGAGAAGCCGAGCGGTCTAAAGCGTCTCGCTGCGGAGCGCGCGGTTACTCGCCGTGGAGGTTCGAGTCCTCCCTGGGGCATGGGTGTGTGTGTTGTTCTTAGGTTAGTTTCCCTAGGTTTAAGTAGTTTGCAAGCTGCGGACTGATGACCACGCAGTTTGGTCCGATAGATTTAGAAAATTTTTTTTTTGAACTCTGAGATACATTGCATGCAATTTACAAATATTTTAGCCCCATTATCGACCCATTAATACAAGGCTGGTTATCGCAAGTGCTGCTAGATGTTTACCGTGTCGGGGCTCGCAGTGAACTAACTAGCAGTGGAGCCAACCGACACTTCTAGAACGTCACAATCACTCTTTACCTAAAATACTTAATCTAATAAATCTACAAAACAATACCGTAATAACAAACAATTAATTAACACAAATTATGGCAATAGAATGGATAACTGAATTTTTATTTAATGAATAATGGCGCGTAAAGATATAGCAGCAACCAATCAGATCACTCTTAGAGAAAGGAGCGGCGTTTTCCCAGCTGGCTACTATCTTGCACACGCTACTTTCTACTATTTCATACACGTAAATGAAATTATGAAATAAAGAAATGGCTGCTGGCTTCCAAGCCAGTACCGCCAAAAAGTGTTACTGTTTCTAAAAAGTAGTTTTCAAAAGTCCTTTCCAGAAATTCCCAAATTAAAGACAAGGTTTTGTCTCGTCATTTATCGTCTAGTAAAGTCATCTGAAAATCAAAACCAACTGCAGAACGACTTAAATAAGATATCAGTATGATGAAAAAATGGCAATTGACTCTAAATAATGAGAAGTGTGAAGTCGTCCACATGAGTACGAAAAGAAATCTGTTAAACTTTGTTTACAAGATAAATCAGTCAAAAGTGAATGCCGTAAACTCCACAAAATACCTAGGAATTGATATTATTTCAGACTTAAACTGGAAAGAACACATAGATAATGTCCTGGGAATGGCGAACGAGAGATTGCGTTTCATAGGCAGAACCCTTAAAAGATGCAAAAGAACTACTAAAGAGACTGCATACACTACGCTTTTCCGTCCTTTTTTGGAGTATTGTTGCCCAGTGTGGGATCCTTATCAGGTGGGTTTGAGGAAGGACATCGAAAGAGTCCAAATAAGGGCAGCTTGTGTTGTGTTGTCACGATACAGAGGAGACAGAGTTACGGAAATGATACAGGATCTGGGATGGGAATGATTGCAACAACGGCGCTTATCGTTGCGGCGTGGGCTACTTACGAAACTCCACTCTCCAGCATTCTCTTCCGAACGCGAAAATATATTGTTCACTCCCATCTACATGGGTAGAAAGATCATCAGAATAAAATACGAGAAATCAGAGCTCGAACGGAGAGATTCAGGTGTTCTTTCTAGCCGCGCGTTTTTCGAGAGTGGAATGGGAGATAAATAGTATGAAGGTGGTTCGATGGACCCACTACCAGGCACTTAAATGTGATTTGCAGAATAGCCCATGCAGATGCAGATGTAGACTTTAGAGACTTCATGCTGGTCATCAATGTGTAGACTGTTTACTGCACCTATTTCTATTTTATAATCTATGCTTTACATTGTGAAGTCTTACTCGCCGATATCAAGTATACGGTGTATAATGGTCAATACAAAGACGCTTTTGTCAGGAAATTAAAAGGCGTATTTATTGTGTTCCAGTCAGATACAGGTATTTTCAAGCTCCCCTTATATTTACCGATGCCCCATGAAAACACTTCCTACTTCTGAATAAGTCAATGTTGTTGAAATAAGATCGCTTTAATAGCAAATATTGGGCCAAAACGCTGTTAAAAAGTGATATATTTTCAAGGGTGTTTTTACCGACGTTTATGTAATTAGTTTAATTCACGAAGTATTAGGAGGTTTCTCGAATTTTTCTTGAGGAATACATATTGGAAAGAAGTTCACAACACCATGGCATACAGTTCCGCATAAATAAGGTGACCAATCGTCCTCCTTTAGCGAGGACAGTCCTCCTTTTGTAGGTTCACGGCCGGATTTAGACTTGAAAAGGCCCTAAGCTATTTAACATATGGGGCCCTTTAGATATTTAGATATTATATGTTAGTGCCAAATACGATTTTCTTATACCTAAAGGATTTAATTGATATACAATTAAAGATAGGGAAATAATGCATGTTTAACTTAAACTCACTTTTAATCATCACAAATTTTAAAAAAACCTCCGGTAAAATGAAACAAAAATTCTTTTAAAAGGCATAATTTACGAATCTTGAAACATGTTTTAAGGAATCCGAAATTATTTGAACACTAAACTATTTTCTTTCTTGCCTTTGCCAGAGAAAAATCACAGATGACATCATCAAACGATAAACTGTGTAATTTGTCACTTTCTATGTACATGAGACTGGGGGAACATAATTTGTCGTGAGTCATTGTTGTTAAAATTCATTATTCGTCTTCTTCAGTTGAGAAAAAGATCTTTATCCAGAGCAATTTGTAACCGTCGTACTAAAAAACAATCTCAAAAGTACTCTACATTAGGGAATGCTGTTTGAACACGATGCTCAAATATAACCCTGTACAGATCCTGATGTGTCAGACTATCACACATTGGTGAAACCGCTTCACTTCTCCTATAAGATTCATGTCCACATCTGCAAGATATGTTTGGCATAAAGCAGTAATTCCTTCACAAGTCTCTTCATCTGTAGCTTCTAATTCCGTTAAGAATGAAAACTTTTTTTGCAGTGTCATTGTATATGGAGGCCTTCTGTGCCAAACTTGGCTCTAATGCATCCATCACACAGGTATACATGTTTCGATTCTGAACGTGTCTCTTGGCTCTAGCTTCTCTAAACCACCCTCTTCATCATCATTGATATGCCTTCTTCTATGTCTGCTTTTCTGCAAAATTCTACAGGCGACTCCCTCTTTCAGTCCTTTTCCCCAGTCCATATTAACCTACTAGTCACTAGCAGTGAGAAGACAAAAGTAACAAATTCTATCATGTTTTCACATTAGTTGAAACATACAACAGTTGTTTCGCTCGGCCAATTTTTCGGGCTCCCCGAGAAAGTAGCGGCCCCTAAGTTATAGCTTGTTTAGCTTATACGTAAAGCCTGCACTGTGTAGGTTCTGTCCTTTTCGAGAAATGTCCTCCTGCCTGTACTCCTTTCTAATATTTTAAAACTAATCCGTCAATCTATGTATTCAGAGATGCCGCGCCGAACTATAAGGCTCCCTTCACACCAAGTCACTGATTAGTGCTGACACACCCAATAGTGGGTAACGCCGATTGTTAACAGGCGGTTCGTGACGTCAGCGTAGCAGTAGCCGGGCCAACTAGCAGTAGCAGTAGCGGCCTCATCAAAGCTGCTCGCGGCAGCATCAAACTGCTCGCAGCAACAGCAGTAGTAGGCACTAGTTCTCAGTGGTGGCGTGCCACGCCGTGCACTGTGAAAGGTACGTCTCTGCGGAGAAGCGCTTGTCAGCCGCTCAGAGTGGAAGGAGCTCTAGAAATACGAAATTATTTCTTTCTCAGTGCAGGTGAGTGCAGTTCACGTTTTATTATTATTTGCGAATAAACCCATTGGAATATGCAAAGTACTTAGAGGTGGGCATTTGCCTTGCTTTGTGCCCATTTTTTTTTGGTCATTCTCTTTCTGTGGGTTTCCTTTCTCACTCTACTTTGGTTTTTGCTCTTGGTCAGCTTGCCATTTGTGAATTTTGGGCCTATAGATTTCGCTATTTTGGACATCTTCTGGTGTAATTTCTGCCAACTTCATATCAGTGTTGATCTCGCCAACCAATTTCATCGTGTCCGTTTTGGCTTTGCTCCTATTGTCGAAAAATCTGCATTTTTTTTTTTTTTTTTTTTTTTTTAGTGTTGTTTCTGGGAAGTTATGTAGTTCTTCGAAACAGCTAGTTCCTTGCAGTTTTCTTGATTGTTAAGAGCCAATTGCTCGGTTTCTTTCTTTAACCAGATTTTTTGGGGCGGA
The DNA here is from genome assembly GCA_026315105.1 of Locusta migratoria. Taxonomy (NCBI): domain Eukaryota; kingdom Metazoa; phylum Arthropoda; class Insecta; order Orthoptera; family Acrididae; genus Locusta; species Locusta migratoria. The sequence continues at coordinate 461,814,280 of CM048755.1, forward strand.
TACCCTACGAGTTTAGTTTTAAAGTTCTTATAGAAATTTCGTGTGTTGTTTCTCTCGAATTCTTTCTCGATTTCAAGTAGTTGATCCTTTCCATATTTCATTTTGGTCTTTCTGATTGAATTTGCTGTGTCTTTTATACTTGTCTTTTGTCTTATTGCTGTTTCAGTTGTATGCATTCAGATGAGACTGAATAGCATACGTTCTTCATTCCACCAAGGCTGGTTTTCCCTTTTCTGTAGAGGAATTGGGGTTTTTGCTCCTTCGATCAGTTTGCTTTTCAGTTGTTTCCAATTGTTTGACTGCTTTTTCTCTAGTTGTTCCGAGAGGGATGGTTGGATCCTTCTAGTGTCATATTTAGGGATTTGTGTCTTCCTTTTTGCGAACCTCAACATGTTGAAATTGATAAAAGGTGGGTGGAAGTATTTAACTATTTCAAATATGAACACATTCCACACGAAAATTAAATTATTCTTGTTGAATTTACGTTGTGCTGCCCTGGAACTAATGCAACACTTGAAAGAGTTTTTTTTTTTTTCAATTGGGATTGACTTTTATACAATTTCGAATTCAAGATTGAATTTTGATACTCTAAATGCAGCACTTGCCATAACAGTCAGTATAAAGGAGATTTCTTGCTCTGAAATATCCAAAATATTGTTAGTAAATGATACATTCACAAAAAATATTCATTCAACGGAAAAATACTCATTTAGTTATGCAACTAAAAGGTATGTAAATAAAAGTGTAGTTTTATTTTAATTCATAAAATGTTTAATTTATTTACATTGTACTTGTCTCTTAAATTTCCCGCCCGCCTTTTCATTGTAAAAAAAATTGGTCACCTTAGCATAAAAGCGTTCCAAAACAAGTTTAATAAATTGTGGGGCATGTTTTACACATATTAGTCAACATACGGAAATTAGTGCAACCGCTACTGAGTATAGCTGTTCACGCTATAATTTGATGATAAGGAGACGTTCGCAATAATAGCTGCAATTGCTTTCTAAATTGCTCATGTGTGATACTGTCACGGAGAGCGACTTATTGCAGGTACGAGACAATATTGCTGAAGTGTCTGGTCGCAACGTATTGTATCTACAAAGCAAAAGGACGCTACAAGTAATCAATATTATGACATACACCAAATGTTCTTAAATTTTATATCAATAGTGCAAGTTTATTACATTTCGTTGTTCTCTATTTGACATGATACCTAGACCATTAGATACGAATGAACCCAGAACGTAGTGACTGTCGTGTACGTATGGTCGTTGTGGAATACGGAAATTTCTATCGGTCCTGGAAATGTGTTGGGATAGCATAAAGGTTAAGGCGACCGCTCTCTAAAAGTGAGAAACCCGGGTTGGAGTCCCGGTCCAGCACAAAGTTTCTTATCTCATCACATTGGAATGTACATCTATACCTAATTCAAAGAATCTGAGAGAAATTCGCAATTGCGCGAAAAATTTCGATTTAACTTATTTCGGCAACTGTAAATCATCTCAACCCAGGAATAGAACGTAGTGCAGTTGTGGGACTGCTTCCCCTGTTCATGCTGCATCCACGAGACCGTCCGTTGTCCTCGTCCCCATGATCCAGGCGTAGTGAGAGTCATTCTACTTCGTTATCCAAAGTAATCTTCACATCACTATCGGTAAAGGAACCAGTAATTTAATTTTTATTGGTGGTTCTAAAAATCCTTGAAGCTTCGCCTTAATTTGTTAGACAGGTCACAACTAATATGCCTCTTTGTCACAGCCACTGATCAGGCTGTTCTCTAAATGAAAAGTCTTCAACTATTAGCTCTACAACGTAATACCTGGATGCCCCAGAAAGCTGTAGCGTCAACCCACAAAAAAGGGTCAACGGGTGTGTTGTAGAACATAATTTGATTGATTTGAAAATGGACTAAAATGTCTAAAAACGGTTATCAAGTTACTGTCCGCATCACCCAGCATGCTGGACGAAAGTGATAATAACATGCTTAAGTTAATATGTAAGCACTTCTAAACCATCATGTTCCGTCGGTCTGTCTCTGGAAATCCTGCCATCATCAGTGTTCTTTTTTCCTACAAAAATGCAGAAGTACACATGGAAACTTGTATAAAAATATTTTGGAAACGTACTCACATTAATTGGACGGTTCTCTGGAGGACTTGGATAGATGTTATCACGTAACAGAAATACATCTTTCGACTATGACAGTTGTTTGAGACTTGCGTCATTTTGTTGTATCCGTGACTCGCGACTTGGGAGATGTATCGTATATCGCGAGGTGTTTCTGCAACTATGGCGCGAGGTTTGACGGTTTCTGTACGATCCTGAGTGAGAAACGTCTCTCTCTCTCTCTCTCTCTCTCTCTCTCTCTGTGTGTGTGTGTGTGTGTGTGTGTGTGTGAGTGAGTGAGTGTGCGCGCGTGCGTTTGCCTTCCTTTATGACCTTTTAATGCAAGAATTTTTCTCTATCGTTAGTTTATGGTTTTGGCTGTTGCTGTTTTTCATGATGGGTAGCGCAGTTTCGATAGTTGTGGGTGATGGTTCTCATTCATCAAATGTTCTGCAAAGATTGCATGGGTACTTTCGCTATTCAGAGCTCTTGTGAGTTCAGTGTACCGTTTTCGGAAATTCCTAATTGCCTATCCAGTGCAATGCGACTGACTGGAGAGACAAAATAAAATGTTTAAATGTTTATTAAGCTTATGGGACCCAACTGCGGGGCCATCAGTCCCTAAACTTACAAACTACTTAAAAACTAACTTATACTAAAGAAAGCACAAACATCCATGCCCGAGGGAGAATTCGAACCTCCGACGAGCAGGAGAGACAAGTGAGTAGCTATATTCCTACATTACTGTATTTGTCTGGAGTTCTTTTTGTGGTCTCAGTTTTTGATGTGCTGTGTTGTTGCTGAGTTGACATTCCTTGAAGTCGAATGAATGTGTCGCACCAACCTTGAACTTATCCCTCCTCTTAGTCAGGATATGCCAGAAACTACTTTTCTCCCCAATTCTGTTGAACACATCCTCATTAGCTACGTGATCTACCTATCTTATCTTCATCACTCGTCTGTTTGTCAGAACTCCGTATCGTCAACATTTCACTCAGATACAACGCTACATTCCAGTCAAAATCTTTCAGAAATGACTTACTAACATAGAAACTAATATTGGATTTGAATAAATACCGCTTCTTCAGAAACGCTTTTCTTCCCATAGCCATTCTGCATTCTATATATCTTCTTCACTTCGACCAACAAAATTTACTTTGCTGCCGAAATAAACAAAATTCATCTACTACATCTACATCTACATCTACATACATACTCCGCAATTCACCGTAAGGTGCGTGGCGGAGGGTACACTGTACCACTACTAGGCATTTCCTTTCCTATTCCACTCCCAAATTGAACGAGGAAAAAAAGAATGCCTATATGCCTCCGTACGAGCCCTAATTTCTCTTATCTTGTCTTTGTGATCTTTACGCGAAATGTAAGTAGGCGGCAGCAAGATCGTACTACACTCAGCTTCAAATTCCGGCCCTCTAAATTTACTTAACAGAAATTCACGAAAAGAACGTCGTCTTTCTTCCAGCGATCCCCAATTGAGTTGCCGGAGCATTTCCGTGACACTCGCGCATTGGTCGAACCTACCGGTAACAAATCTAGCTGCTCGCCTCTGAACCGCCTCTATGTCTTCTTTCAAACCGATCTGCTGCGGGTCCCAAATACTTGAGCAATACTCAAGACGTGGTCGTACAAGCGTTTTATACGCGGTCTCTTTTACAGGTGAAGTACATCTTCCCAAAATTCTCCCAATAAACCGAAGTCGGCTGTCTGCCTTACTCACAACTGTCCTTACATGCTCGTTCCATTTCATATCGCTCTGCAATGTTACGCCTAGATATTTGAACGACGCGACCGCATCAAGAAGCTCACTACTGATGCTGTATTCGAAAATTATAGGATTGTTTTTTCTACTCATGCGCATCACCTTACATTTTTCTACATTGAGAGCTAGCTGCCATTCTTCGCACCAACTAGAAATTTTGTCTAAATCAACCTGTATGCTATTACAGTCAGTTACAGACGACACCCTCCCATACACCACAGCATCATCAGCAAACAGCCGCAAATTACAACTTACTCTGTCCATCAGATCATTTATATAGATAGAAAATAATAGCGGTCCTATCACACTCCCCTGGGGCACGCCTGACGATACACTCGTCTCTGATGAACACTCGCCGTCGAGAACAACGTACTGCGTTCTATTACTTAGGAAGTCTTCCAGCCAGTCACAAATCTGAGAACCTATTCCATAAGCTCGCATTTTCGTTAGCAGTCTGCAGTGTGGCACGGCGTCGAACGCCTTTTTGAAATCGAGGAAAACACAATCCGCCTGTTGCCCTTCGTCCATGGCTCGCAAGATGTCATGTGAGAAAAGGGCAAGCTGAGTTTCGCATGAACGATGTTTCCTAAACCCGTGCTGATTCATGGAAAGAAGCTTTTCCGTTTCAAGGAAATTTACTATATTCGAACTGAGAATATGCTCCAAAATTCTACATGAAACCGATGTCAACGATATTGGCCTGTAATTGTATGGGTCAGTTCTCTTTCCTTTCTTATACACTGGAGTCACCTGCGCTTTTTTCCAATCACTAGGAACTTTGCGCTGAATCTACTACTTTTTTTGCCTCATTACCTAATCTAAGTCTGTCAGCTTCGCCTAATTTTCTTACACTACGTTCCATTATCCTCGTTTTGCTCTTGTTCTACATCTACATGTGTACTCTGCAAGCCACATTGAAGTGCATCACTTTTATGATGTTTCTCTACGGTTCCATTCTCTAATAGCTGTCGGGAAAAAGGAACACCTAATCTTTCCGTTTTCGATTTGATTTCTCTTATTTTATTTTATTATTGTTAATGTTCATCTTATATGATCTGTAACAGGATGTGGCGTTGGATGTCGATGGGCGTGGGTGATGGAAACAGCGGTGCATGGGAGAAACTATTTATTTATTTATTTGACGGAGTTTGGTCGTCGTTGTACTGGAGCGGTTTCCCGGCGTTTCTGGCAGCCGCTAGGAGTACTCGCTGACGGTGCAAGACGCCGGCCGGCTGTTCGCGGCCACCGCTCGCTGCGTGCGTATGTCCCCCGCGGTAAACCAACACCGTCTAGATACAAGGCCTCACAACAAGTCCGTGTCACGTCACACCGATAGGCCGCCATCGCAAGCTCACTGGATGGCGCTACGAGGCAGTATCTAAAGGGTGTTGGGTAATCACGAAAGACGCGGCTTGGCCGAAGGCGTCTGGTACACTCCGCGAAGCGTTGCCACTCTCCGTTGTCTGGGGCGCGCCGTCGGCCCTCGTAGACTCCGCGTTGGTTGCCTGCTGCCGGTGACGTGCCGCCCGGGTCGATGGCGGTGGGTGTGCGGCGTCGACGGCGTGGAGAAGTGCTGGTCGCTGCATCCACGTCACACACCGTCCCAGCTGGTACGGTGTACTTAAATATGCTCCTACCTGCTGAGTCCGTGTTTGCTGCAACCGTAACTATCTCGTCTGGAACCTTCTTGGCGTCGCTATGGGGCCCCAGTTGAGTAATACCATCCGACTAGTAGCTGGTGAGAATCGCCAGTTTGCAGGGCGACGACCGCCTCGCTCTGGTCTCTGGGTTGCCGTGACGTGTCGGCCTCAATTCACAAGATACTGACCATCTAAAATCAACATTCCATCTCACGTCACAGTTCACAGTTGCGATGCTACTTTATCATATCATCTTCGTCCCCCCCTCCCCCAAAGAAAAATCAACCCAAGAACAGTCTCTTGCCACTACAGCTCCTTTCAAGACACTGTCCATTCAATTCATTTGTTCTTCCAGGTCCTTTGATTAGAGGGCGTCAAACGCGGCCTGGCTCCCTCTCATTTCCGCCAACGAGAGCGGCTGGCGAGACCGCCGCACCTGGGAGCCGGCAGTACCGATAACACAGTCCCGGGAGCGAGGCGACTCGGTACTCTCGACTGGCATGTAGGACAGCCGACAGCAGTGCGCATGCGCACGGTCAGACCCCTCCGCCACCGCACCGTAATTATTGCGCCCGTCAGGCACACGCCTACAAAGATTTTCCTTACAAGCTTGGTCTTGTCTGTAAAAAAAAAAAAAAAAAAAAAAAAAAAAAAAAAAAAAAAAAAAAAAAAAAACTTTTCATTCCACCCGAGTTTTTAGTTTTGTAATGCTACTCACTCGATTTTGATGAAAAAAATCTGATTTTTGGACTCACAATAGTACATCATCTTAGCTTTCGAATGAATCATTCACCTTTTCATAATTCATAACAGTCGTTGATTTACAAATCGTGTATTGAAAAAGTTTGATAGCGAGTAGCTTAGTGTTCTATGCATTTTAGACCATACATTACAGTGAGTGAAATGGAGCTAAAAGAACAGAGAAGTTTTTGAAATGGTACTCGCACTGATATCTACCTCCTTTCACAAGTAACCGCGAGTTATCTGAGCGGCGTCATGCCGCGGCCACAAGTCTACGAACTCGGCGTGTGTTGAGCGTAGCGTGAAGCACTGCAGCGCCAAAAATATTATTTGCTGGCCACGTATGTTGGTCTCTCGTGATGTGTTAATAATCCATAACCAGAAAATAACTATATACAAATTTTCATGGGTTTGTTGTGCACATCGTATAACTGGTGGAATACATATTTCGTGTTTCGAACTACAAGAGAAGAATAAATTAATGGAAACTGCGAATTTGCTGTTGATGAACTGAAATAAAATTTTCTGAAATTCTACTTAATGATTTTATAGTTGGATATGGCAAACAGAAGAATCCCAAAAATATACTTACATTTATTGATGAATCTACACCTGACTATTACACTATTTATCCTTCTTTTAATTTTCACTTTTGTAGCTCTCGGAAAATGTGCCACAAGGTGAAACAATTTATATACAGTGTCTCACATAAAAGCGCTATCCCTCATGCCCGAGACTAAAGTAGAAATGTTTTGTGTCCCATCCTCGACAACACTTTTGTGTCCCATCCTCGTCCCACTTTTGTGTCTCGTTCCTGCCGGTTGTCCTAAGTGTCGGTGGCCGAGTAGAGAGAGACCGACACAGGGAAATAGGATGCACGCCTGTGCGGGTACGGAGGTGACCAGCCAGTGGGACAGCAGAAACTAGAAACACTAAGCTAGATTAGAACATATATATTTCGTAGAAATATGATACAATACTTAACTTGAAGGGCAGCAGACTAGTAGAATACAGATACATGGTTAAACTAGGTAGAGGCCTGCCTACTGATGAGTCCTAGTGCCTGTCCTAATCCCAAGTGGCCGATGCAGTTCAGTGGTGGCCACGAGGGGAGTTGCAGCAGAGGGCGCTCGTGGCTGACGTCGTAAGAACGCCGCGCCGTGCATGTATGGCGGCGCGCGGCGAAAGTACGTGGCGCGCACTTCAGACTTGTGCGACACCACAAAATGAACTAAGTAAAAAGGGATTCAGAACAGTAAAATTAAAGACATTTAGTTACGTCCTTATAAGGAAAGGGTACTGCAACCTATGACCCTGGGGGTACGCAATATGTACCGGTTTTATGTGGGGCATGATGTTCTACGTTTCAATTCATTTCCACTTTCAAAGAATTCTACACGGTTCTCAGAATTATTATTTATTTTGTTAGGAAGCTGTCTAATGGGAACTGCTTTTCTATGAACACTTCCTGAATCACCTGATGACTATTTTCTTTGTCTCCGTGGTACTTTCATTTCGATTTTTCTACTTTAAATGAAAGAAAAATGCGCAGATATAGTTTAGCCTCAGACACTGCAGATCAGTAAAGGATGAGAAGCAGGTGTCACTTTGTTTCATATTGTGATTTGTTTTTTCCTTCTTGGTGGGCGTGTGGTCAGCAACAAGGGATCGTCACCCAGTCAGTGGAAGACTGAAGGAAACACAGGGGTGACCAATAAATGTTCACTGCCATATGCTTCAAGCCACCCAACTGTTAATTGATTTTGTTATTTTATTACTATTGTTTGCACACTGTACTGAGTCATAGAATTATAAGCACATTAGAAATATGTGGTATGGACTCATTCCATTAATTTCGACTAACATTCAGGACAGTTTTTCATTTTGTGAACAACTAAGTATTTCTTAAATTTTTTATTCATATTGAGGAATTAATAGAAGAAAAATAAACATATTTTCAAAAGTGTAATTGACAAAATATCTTTCAGAGAAGCTTCTGCTGAAAGCAGCCTGGAGACATGTGATACTTGTGCTGCTCAAGCAACATCGTAGCCCATTCGGTTCGTGCCGGCGCCGACTCGCGCCAGGAATATTAAACATATCGAATGTTCATGTAAGGAAAGACTCTCCTAAATATTAGTCTAAATTCATGGGAGGAGTCCGTTACCACCTATTTCTTATGTGCATTAGATTCGACGAGTCACTACAGTTGGAGAACAATAGTAATAAAATAACAAAATCAATGAACTGTTAGCTGGCTTGTTGAAGTAGACGGCAATCGATCTTCTGCTGACAGTGGGTGGGGATTCCTTATCGCTGGGGAGAAGACGTCCCCCTACTCTCCCGAAAAAAAAGAAAGAAAAACAAGTGACACACTCTTCTGATCCTTTAATAACCTGTCCTGCAGTGTCTGAGGCTAAATAAAACTAGCGTATGTAGAAATTTCGAAAGCACCATCCTGCAGACAAAGAAAATTGTCTTCAAATGATTCAGTAAAATGTTCGTAGAAACGTTGTTCCTCTCAGACAGGTTCCTAAAAGCAACTTAGTTCATTCTTACTTTAATCTCAGACGTGAAGGTACCGCATTTATGTGGGCCACGCGATGTACAATTTGTAGAAATTTTCAGCAGTCAGTCGTAAAAATATTTATTTATTGGCAGAGCTAGATTTCGACCACTGTGTGGTCATTATCAATGCTTAAAAACGATTAAAATACTTAAAACATCTCGACCTCCATTTTGGAGGTTGCGTTCGTACTGATCTGCCAATAAATAAATATTTTTACGACTGATTGCTGAAAATTTTTACAAGTCAAATACAGTCATTGAGCACAAGTTCCACCATGGAGTCAAGCCCGATATACAACTATTTTCACCTTGTGGTACCACATTTTCTGAAAGCAACAAAAGAATTTTTTTAAAAAAGGTATATATTGTGTATTTGGTGTAAATGGAACTACAAATATAAGTGTTTTGGGCTTTTTCATCTTCAACTAAAAAGCCGTTAACTGTAACGTCAGAAAATTTTATTTCAGTCCATCAACAGCAGAGTCGCAGTCTACATTGACTTGTTCTTATTTTCTAATTCCAAACACGAAATATATATTCCAGGTGGTCAAAAAACCAGATGTATGCCACTCATAAAGTCGAGTTGATCTGATGTAAAACAGTAGCAGATCGTTGTCCATTGGTATCGGTCGCCACCCAAGAAAATAGGTTCATAATTGTTTTCTGGTCACGGATCATTAACACATCACGAGGGACCATCAAACGTAGCCAGCAATTCACATTTTTCGACACTCCAGTGCTTAACGCTCCACTCAACAGCCGCCGAGTTCGTAGGCTTGGGATCGCGGCATGACGCCGCTCATATAACTATCAATTACTTGTGAAAGGAGGTAGATGTCAGTGCGACTACCATTTCAAAAACATTTTTGTTCTTTTAGCTCCAGTTTACTCGCTTTAATATATGGTCTAAAATGCAGAGAACAGTAAGCTGCCTGCTATCGAACTTTTACAATACACGATTTGTAAATCAAGTGCAGATACTTAACAAATAGCGTTACTTGAAAACGACTGTTTCGAATTACAAAAATGTAAATGTTTCGTTCGAAACGTAAGATGTTTCACTACAGTGTGTCCAAAAATCAGATTTTTTAACCACATACTTTCATCAAAATCGAGTGAGGAGCGTTACGGAACTAAAAAACTCGGGCGGAATGAAAAGTTGACTTTTTATTTTGTCACAGGCAAGACAAATCTTGTACGGAAAAAATAATTTCATAAAATGATGTAGAGTGGTATTTTATACCGTGAACAATTTTTACTACGTGAAAATCGAAAAAGTGTATTTTCCCCCTTTTTTTCCGTCTCGGCCATGCCCGGCGCGCTGTGGCGTGCGCCGACTAGGCTGAGGCGGCTCAGCTCGGTCCGGCGGGCGCGGCGTGAACCCGGGACTCGGGAGCACCGGGACTCGCCCCGTTCCGAAGCAGCACCACCTAGAAGACAAGGCCTTACAACAGGCCTTGCCTACGTCACACTTAGAGGCCGCGGCCGCCCTCTGAGTGGCCTGCCGCTGCGCGGCGGTGGGCGTGCCCCAGCCAACAGCCAGTCAGGTGGCGGCCGCGGCCTCTAAGTCTGACGTAGGCACGGCCTGTTGTAAGGCCTTGTCTTCTAGGTGGTGTTGCCCGAAGCGTCTTTCTCTCGACAGTGTGACGTCATCGCTGCCCCTCTAGTCGCCGTCAGCCGTCGAGAGCGAGCCGCGAGCGGGAGTGGCGGCCGTTTTGACCGGCTCTAGTAGAAATATATTTTGCTTAACGAATGTTTCGAATTTCAGGCAAGATTCAGAAGGAAGGAAGGAAGGAAGCAAACTTACATAGGCTTTAATTTCCCGTCTACAGCAAGACTCAGAAGCGAATTAAACTCACTAAGAAAGGTCCGTCGATTTGGAGAATGCTTTTGATAATGTCGATTGGAATACACTCTTTCAAATTCTGAAGGCAGCAGGGGTAAAATGTAGAGAACGAAACGTTATTAGAACTTGTAAAAAAACGAGACAGCATCTGAAGGGCCGGCCGCGGTGGCCGAGGGGACTGCGGCGCGCCAGTCACGGTCTGCACGGCCACTACGGTCTGGGGTTCGAGTCCCCCCTCGGGAATGGTTATTTGTGCCGTCCTTAGTATTAGCTAGTTCATAGGTAGTTTGTAAGTTTAGGGACTTATGACCCCGTAGTTAAGTCACATAAGCTCTACAAACATTTGAACAATTTAAACATTTGCAGCTGAAGGGAATGAAAGGGAAGCACAATTTTGAAAGAGAGTAATACAGGGTAGTAGCCTTTCTCCAATGTTAGTCACTTTGTACATTGAGCAAGCTGTGAAGGAAAGCAAGGAGAAATTCCGAAAAGGAATTAAAAGTTCAGGGTGAAGAATTTTAAAAAATCGCGTTTTGCCGGTGACATTGTAATTCTGCCAGAGACAGCAAAGGACCTGGAAGAGCAATTAAACGGAATGGACTGTGTATTGAAAGGAGCGTATAAGATAAACATTAACAAGAGCAGAACAAGGGTAATGGATGTTTGTTTTTCTTAATTCTTATGGGACCAAACTACTTTGGTCGTAAGTCCCTAGATTCAAATGTTTGTTAAGCTTATGGGACTTAACTACGGGGTCATCAGTAAGTCCCTAGACTTACAAACTACTTAAACTAACCTAAGGACAACACACATATCCATGCCCGAAGGAGGATTCGAACCTCCGACGCGGAAGGCCTCGCGATCCGCAACATGGCGCTCCAGACTGCTCGGCTACTCCCACGCGGCAAGGGTAATGGAATGCAGTCCGAAAACTGTCTTGGGCAGTTAAACCGGCAACCCACGCGCAATGGAAATATTTTAGACCTTGCAGCCACGAACAGGCCTGACCTTATTAACGATGTCTGTGTAGAGACAGAAATTAGTGATCATGATATTGTCATAGCGTCGATGGTGACCAAATTTCATAAACCAATCAAGAAAGCTAGGAGCGTGTTTTTGTTGGGAAGAGCCGATAAGCAAATGTTAAGATCGCACTTAGAAAACGAATGGGCATTGTTTAATTCCGGGACTATGGATGTAGAGCAATTGTGGACTAAATTTAAGTGCGTTGTAAATAAAGTGTTAGAGAAATATGTGCCAGTAAAGACGGTTAAGGATGGAAAAGATCCACAGTGGTATAATAATAATGTTAGAAAGCTGCTGAGAAAGCAAAGACTGTGCCACTCTCGATTCAAGAAAGAACACGCAAATGATGACAGGCAAAAGTTAGTAGAGATTTGTGCGTCTATAAAAAGATCGATGCGCGAAGCATACAATAATTATCATAGCCATACTTTAGCAAAAGATCTTTCCGAGAACCCGAAAAAATTCTGGTCCTATGTAAAATAGATAAGCGGGTCAAAGCCCACTGTCTACATCTACATCTACATCTACATAGATACTCTGCAAATCACATTTAAGTGCCTGGCAGAGGGTTCATTAACCACTTTCATAACTTTTCTCTACCGTTCCATTCTCTAATAGCGCGCGGGAAGAAAGAACACCTAAATCGTTCCGTTTTCGATCTGATTTCTCTTATTTTATTGGGATGGTCATGTCTCCCTAAGTAGGTGGGTGCTAGCAAAATATTTTCACATTCAGAACTAAAAGTCGGTGATTGAAACTTCGCAAACAGATCACGCCGCAATGAATAACGTCTTTCTTTTAATGATTTCCACCCCAATTCGTGCAACATTTCCGTGACGCTTTCCCCCCCGTAACGTGATAAAACAAAACGAGCTGCCCTTCTCTGAACCTTCTCAATATCTTCCGTCAGTCCCACCTGGTGAGGGTCCCACAAGGGGCAACAGTACTCCAAGAGAGGACGCACAAGTGTGATGTAGGCAGTCTCTTTGGTGGAGCTGGTGCATCTTCTAAGCGTTCTGCCAATGAAACGTAACCTTTGGTTCGCCTTCCCCACAATATTATCTATGTGTTCTCTCCAGTCAAAGTTGTTCGTAATTGTAACTCCTAGGTATTTGGTAGAATTTACGACTTTAAGGTTTGACTGATTTATCGCGTAATTGAAGTTCAGCGGATTTCTTTTAGTGGTCATGTGTATTACTTCACACTTTTCTTTATTTAGTGTCAATTGCCAATTTTCGCACCAAGTAGAAATTTTGTCTAAATCGCTTTGCAGTTGCTTTTGATCCTCTGTTGACTTCACTGACCGATAAACGACAGCATCATCCGCGAATAGTCTAAGGGAGCTATTCAGATTATCTCCTAAATCGTTTATAAACACGAGGAAGAGTAGGGGACCTATAACGCTTCCCTGTGGAACGCCAGATATCACTTCTGTTTTACTCGATGACTTACCGTCAATTACAACGAACTGTGTCCTTTCTGATAGGAAATCGTGAATCCAATCGCACAATTGGGGAGATATTCCATAAGCACGCAATTTCATTAGAAGCCGCTTGTGGGGTACAGTATCAAAAGCCTTCCGGAAATCCAGAAATATGGAATCGATTTGAGATCCCTTGTCGATGGCACTCAACACTTCATGTGAATAAAGGGCAAGCTGTGTTTCGCAAGAGCGATACTTTCTGAATCCGTGCTGACTATTGGTTAATAGGTCGTTCTCGTCGCGGTAGTACATAATATTCGAACAAAGTATATGTTCCAAAATCCTACTGCAAATCGACGTCAATGAGATAGGCCTGTAATTTTGGGGATCACTCCTATTGCCTTTCTTGAATATTGGAGTAACTTGGGCAACTTTCCAGTCTTTGGGTACGGATCTTTCGCTGAGTGATCGGTTGTAAATTATAGCTAAGTACGGAGCTATTGCATCAGCATACTCTGAGAGGAATCTAGTTGGTATACTATCTGGCCCGGAAGATTTATTTTTGTTTAGTGACTTAAGTTGTTTTACTACTCCAGGAACATCTACTTTTAAGTTTCGCATGCTGGCAGCTGTTCTTGGATTGAATACTGGAGTGTTCACTTCGTCTTCTTTGGTGAAAGAATTTCGGAAAGCTGTGTTTAGTAATTCTGCCTTAGCAGTACTGTCGTCGGTAGTATTACCATTGCTATCGCGTAGTGAAGGTATTGTTTGTGTTTTGCCGCTAGTGTACTTCACATATGACCAGAATTTCTTTGGATTTTCTGCAAGATTACGAGACAGGGTTTCGTTGTGGAAACAACTATAAGATTCTCGCATTGAAGTCCGCGCTAGGTTGCGAGTTTCAGTAAAAGATTGCCAGTCTTGCGGATTCTGTGTCTTTTTAAATTTTGCATGCGTTTTTCTTTGTTTCTGCAACAGTGATCTGACCTGTTTTGTGTACCACGGGGGTCAGCCCCCTCTTTTATTAATTTATTTGGTATAAATCTCTCGATTGCTACTGATATTATGTCTTTGAAAGTAAGCCACAACTGATCTACACTCGCATTTTTAGTTTTGAAGGACTGGAGACTATCACTCAGGAAAGCGTGAAGCGAATTTTTATCTGATTTATTGAATAGATATATTTTTCGTTTATTTTTGGTGCATTTGGGAATTTCGATATTCAGTCTCGCTACTACAACTCGATGTTCGCTAATCCCTGTATCTGTTTTGATGCTCTTTACTATCTCGGGATTATTTGTTGCTAGGAGATCAAGAGTATTTTCGCAACCACGTACTATTCTAGTGGGTTCATGAACTAACTGTTCGAAGTAGTTTTCAGAAAAAGCATTCAGAACTAGTTCGGACGATGTTTTATATTTGCCCCCGGTTTTGAATACGTAATTATGCCAACATATCGAGGGTAAATTAAAGTCGCCACCGATTATAACAGTATGCTTCGGATACCTATTTGAAATATGATTCAAGATTTCTTTGAACATTTCTGCAACCGCATCGTCTGAGTCAGGGGGCCGATAAAAAGATCCAATTATTAATTTATTTCGGTGGTCAGGTATAACCTCTACCCAGACCAATTCACAGGAAGTATCTGCCTCAGTTTCGCTGCAGGATAAACCGTTTGTAACAGCAATAAACACGCCACCCCCTGTTTTATTTATTCTATCCTTTCTGAAGACCATTTGCCCCTTTGAAAAAATTTCGGCCGAATTTATCTCAGGCGTCAGCCAGCTTTCAGAACCTATAACGATTTGTGCCTCAGTACTTTCTATCAGCGCTTGGAGCTCTGGAATTTTCCCAACACAGCTACGACAATTTACAACTGTTACACCAATGGTTTTTAGATCTGCTTTCTTCCCGTGTCTGACCTGCCCCCTTTGAGACTGAAACCCATTTTGTGTATTCCCGAGGCCATCTAACCTAAAAAACCGCCCAGTCCACGCCACACAGCCCCCGCTACCCGTGTAACCGCTTCCTGAGTATAGTGTACTCCTGACCTATTTAGCGGAACCCGAAAACCCACCACCCTTTGGCGCAAGTCGAGGAATCTGCAGCCGACACGGTCGCAGAACCGTCTGAGCCTCTGATTCAGACCCTCCACTCGGCTCTGAACCAAAGGTCCGCAGTCAGTCCTGTCGACAATGCTGCAGATGGTGAGCTCCGCTTTCATCTTGCAAGCAAGACTGGCAGTCTTAACCACTTCTGATAGCCGCTCAAAACCAGAGAGGATCTCTTCCGATCCAAAGCGACACACATCATTGGTCCCGACATGAGCCACCACCTGCAGCTGGCTGCACTCTGTGCTCTTCATGGCATCTGGAAGGAGCCGTTCCACATCCGGAATGACTCCCCCCGGTATGCACACGGAGTGCACATTGGAATTCTTCCCCTCCCTAGTAGCCATTTTCCTAAGGGGCTCCATTACCCGCCTAACGTTGGAGCTCCCAACTACCAACAAACCCACCCTCTGTGAGTGCCCGGATCTTGAAGGCAGAGGGGCGAGTACAGGACAAGCGACACCATCCGCATCAGGAACATCCCCTGCCACAGACAGCGCCTCGAATCTGTTGGCAAGACTAACCGGGGAGGCCTCCACTTCGGTCCCCCGGGAAGTCTTACGCCGCCTGACACGCGCTGAGGGGACCTCCCAATCCACCACGGATTGGGGGGCTACCTACTCGCGGGCAGTGAGCGGGCTGGCCACAGCCGCAGGCCGATCGGAGGGCAGAACAGACGCACAGGGCGTCTGCTGCACCCCCGCGAGCGGCCCACAACAGCGGCGCCCACCCACCGCAGACTCAAGCGTTGCCAGCGAAGCCAACGCCGCCTGAAGCTGCGAGCGAAGAGTCACCAACTCTGCCTCCATCCGTTCACAGCAGTCACAGTTCCTAGCCATTCTAAAAACCTTTGTTTCTTCCAAGTAAGTACGTCAGAGGACACAGTAGTTTGATAGACAGTGAGCTTTGCAAAGTATAAACCTAACGCTGAACTGTTTATTAACGGCGAATCTGGAAAATATATACGCGAGCTAATAAATCAAAAATTCAGTAACTGAACAGACAAATAAACGCGATTCTTAATAAACAAACACGCGAGCACACTAAAGTATATAGAGCTGCAAGAGAAAGCACACACGAAATGTAAATAAGTCGCTTCTATTAAGAAGCCGGTTACCGTAAAATCTAGAGCCGCTGCTGGTCACATGTGCACTGGCCGCCGGTCACTGAGCAACTGAAGTGTAGGACTACCAACCGCGAGTACGATCAAAACAAAACAGAAGCAGTGAGTGGAGGATTTACACTGCGGATGAATACACTGAACTGACTAGTTGAACGCGAATCTAAGTAAATATACACAGCAGCAAGAGAAGTTTGATAAACAGTGAGCTTTGCAAAGTATAAACCTAACGCTGAACTGTTTATTAACGGCGAATCTGAAAAATGTATACGCGAGCTAATAAATCAAAAATTCAGTAACTGAACAGACAAATAAACGCGATTCTTAATAAACAAACACGCGAGCACACTAAAGTATATAGAGCTGCAAGAGAAAGCACACACGAAATGTAAATAAGTCGTTTCTATTAAGAAGCCGGTTACCGTAAAATCTAGAGCCGCTGCTGGTCACGTGTGCACTGGCCGCCGGTCACTGAGCAACTGTCACTCGTTGATCATTCCGGGGCAGTAATAGAAGAAAGCAAACGCAAAGCTGAAGTTCTAAATTTAACCTTTAAGAAATCTTTCACGCAGGAGGACCGCACAAATGTACCATCATTTGATCAACGTACTACTTCCGAAATGGGGGACATAGTAATAGTTATTTCCGGTGTAAAGAAGCAGCTGAGAGAGCTAAATACGAAAACGTCTGCTGGTCCGGATGGAATACCAGTTCGGTTTTACAAAGACTATTCTGCGGCATTGGCCCCCTACTTAGCTTGCATTTATCGCGAATCTTTAATTCAGTGCAAAGTTCCTAGTGATTAGAAAAAAGCGCAGGTGACTCCCGTTTATAAGAAAGGAAATAGATCTGACCCACACAATTACAGGCCAATATCGTTGACATCAGTTTCATGTAGAATTTTGGAGCATATTCTCAGTTTGAATATAGTAAATTTCCTTGAAACGGAAAAGCTTCTTTCTATGAATCAGCAGGGGTTTAGGAAACATCGTTCATGTGAAACTCAGCTTGCCCTTTTCTCACATGACATCTTGCGAGCCATGGATGAAGGGCAACAGACGGATTGTGTTTTTCTCGACTTCAAAAAGGCGTTCGACGCGGTGCCACACTGCAGACTGCTAACGAAGATACGAGCTTATGGAATAGGTTCACCGATTTGTGACTGCCTAGAAGACTTCCTAAGTAATAGAACGCAGTACCTTGTTCATCAGAGACAAGTGTATCGTCAGGCGTGCCCCAGGGGAGTGTGATGGGACCGCTATTATTTTCTATCTATATAAATGATCTGATGGACAGAGTAAGTTGTAATTTGCGGCTGTTTGCTGATGATGCTGTGGTGTATGGGAGGGTGTCGTCTTTAACTGACTGTAATAGCATACAGGATGACTTAGACAAAATTTCTAGCTGGCTCGAAAAATGGCAGCTAGCTCTCAATGAAGAAAAATGTAAGGTGCTGCGCATGAGTAGGAAAAACAATCCTATAATGTTCGAATACTGTATTATTAGTGAGCTTCTTGATGCTGTCGCGTCGTTCATATATCTAGGCGTAACATTGCAGAGCGATATGAAATGGAACGAGCATGTAAGGACAGTTGTGAATAAGGCGGACAGCCGACTTCGGTTTATTGGGAGAATTTTGGGAAGATGTACTTCACCTGTAACGGGGACCGCGTATAAAACGCTTGTACGATCACGTCTTGAGTATTGCTCAAGTGTTTGGGACCCGCAGCAGATCATTTTAAAGGAAGACATAAAGGCAGTTCAGATGCGAGCAGCTAGATTTGTTACTGGTAGGTTCGAGTGTCACGGAAATGCTCCGGCAGCTCAATTGGGGATCGCTGGAGGAAAGACGACGATCTTTTCGTGAATTTCTGTTGAGTAAATTTAGAGGGCCGGAATTCGAAGCTGAGTGTAGTACGATTTTGCTGTCGCCTACTTACATTTCGCGTAAAGAACACAAAGACAAGCTAAGAGAAATTAGGGCTCGTACGAAGGCATATAGACATTCTTTTTTTCCTCGTTCTATTTGGGAGTGGAATAGAAAAGGAAATGCATAGTAGTGGTACAGTGTACCCTCCACCACGCACCTTACGGTGAATTGCGGAGTATGTATGTAGATATAGAAAATCAGACAACGCTAAAGGAATTAGATTAGGTAAGGAAATAATAAAGGTGGTAGATGAGTTTACTTACCTAGGCAGTAAAATAACATATGATGGTCGCAGTACAGAGGATAAAAAATGCAGAATGGGAAGAAAAGCGTTTTTGAAAAAGAGAAATTTGTTAACATAGAGTATTAATTTAAGTGTAAGGAATGTTTCTGAAGGCATTTTTGTGGAATGTTGCCTTGTAAAGGAGTGAAACATGGACGATAAATAGTTCAGACAGGGATAGAGGCTTTTGAAATGCTGTGCTACAGAAGAATGCTGAAGGTTAGGTGGGTACATCCCGTAACTAATGAGAAGGCACTGAACAGAATTGGGGCGAAAAGGAATTTTTGGCATACCTTGACTAAAAGAAGGGATCGATTGGTAGGACACAGTCTTAGACATCAAGGAATCGTGAAATTATCACTGGAAAGAAGTGTGGAGGGTAAAAATCGCAGAGGGTGACCCAGAGACGAATACAGTAAGTAGATTCAAATGGATATTGGTTGCTTTTCTTATGAGGAAATGAAGAAATAAATGTTTGTAAATCTATCGGACCAAAGTGCGTGGTCATCAGTCCGTAGCTTACAGACTACTTAAACCTAGGTAAACTGACCTAAGGACAACACACACACCCATGCCCCAGGGAGGACTCGAACCTCCACGGCGAGCAACCGCGCGCTCCGCAGGGAGACGGTTTAGACCGCTCGGCTACGCTACCGCGGCGAGGAAACGAAGATGCTTGCTCAGGATAGAGTAGGATGGAGAGCTGCCTCAAACCAGTCTCCGGACTGAAGACCGCAATAACAACAAGAAAGGTCCCACTGTTAGACGATTTCTAAAGAAGTAGATTTTTTTTTCGAATTTTTCAGAATTAGTTATTCTATCAACTTCTTTTGTCTACCAATTGGTTCCTGAAAACAGTTCTTCAACTTTGCGCTGGTTCACCATTAACGAAGCTGTAGTAGCTGTAGTATTAAACAATCTATTACCTATTGAATTCATAATGACTGTTACCCAAGAAACTCCGTAATTATAACATTAAATATATGTCACTTAGGCACACGTTTTTGTGTTACTAATTCCCTGGTTATTTTATGGTGCAAGTACTTCCTCTTGTGTCGGCGATCCCCCGAGCAAGACATCGCGACCCAAATCAAATGTTTGCATAGCATATGGGACTTAACTACGGGGTCATCAGTCCCTAAACTTACAAACTACTTATGAACTAGCTAACACTAAGGACGGCACAAATATCCATGCCCGAGGGGGGATTCGCACCCCCGACCGCAGTGGCCGTGCAGACCGTGACTGGCGCGCCGCAGTCCACTCGGCCACCGCGGCCTGCACATCCCGACCCTCAGTGAGTGGCGACCCACCAGTTGAAAAACACTGCCTTAGACCACGCGACTACTTCCTGCTGGCAGTTGCTCATTTAAACCCATTCCCTTTTCCCAGTGATTCAGTCACCGTTTCTTCTGTTTTGGGTAGACATGACTGAACTTTCGTATTAGACGGATGTCTTAGTTACAAAAGAAAAAAACAAATACAAGGTAAATTTGTTTTCAAAAAACATTAAATAAGTTTGTAGAAAATATTTTGGAAACCATTGTTTACATAATATATGTTGAAACGTTTGGGCAACCTCGGATCTAAGGGTGTATGTGCCCTGGGCGGTACTCGCAGAGGGGCCAAATGATCTTCAAGAAATCACACTGGAGTAGTTTCATGAGTTTTGCAAATATCTCGACAAGAAACATATAAAATATAATAACGTAATACATAACATTTCTTATTGTCATTATTATTATTATTGCTATTAGTGAATGTCCCCATGGCAGAACAATAAGCAGCTGATTTTTAATATTCCTTAAGGTTCTTCTTAGTTTCCTAATATTTCATTTTCTCCCAAAAGACCTTTCTTTTGCACCGTACCTACTCTCCGTGGCCAGCTCTCAGCTTCATTTACTGAGATTACATCTCTTAATGAACTAACCCTGTCTGTTGGTTTATCCGTTCGCTCAAGATGTGGGAAGCGAACAAATTCGCTTGATACTGTAAAGGCAACCTCCTCTCTGCTGTGGTCCTAATATTTGGCTAGTTATATCAACATACAAAATTTAATCAACCCTTGTGCGTCTTTTCTCAGATTAATGTCCCTGAAATACGGAAACGCACTAGCCATTTACTATTACCACAATGGAAGGTCGTGGATTATGGTGGTACATGACAGACAAGAAAATTTTTTATTAAATGCTCCTGGTTTTCATTGCGTCCCCTAGAAGACATTCAAAATGAAAAACAAGCTTAAAGCTTCTTTAATATTACTAAGCCCACTGTGGGACATTCTAATGAACTCATAGGCTGAGTCGCGGTGGAGTAGCCGAGCGGTCTAAAGCAACTCGTTGCGGAGCGCGCGGTTGCTCGCCGTGGAGGTTCGAGTCCTCCCTGGGGCATCGATGTGTGTGTTTGTCCGTAGGTTAGTTTACCTAGGTTTAAGTAGTTTGTAAGCTACGGACTGATGATCACGCAGTTTGGTCCGATAGATTTACAGACATTTGAACATTTTGATCATAGGCTGAGGGCCGTCTTGCAGAACTTATGATCAGGGTTATGCAGACAAATAAATCAAAGTTTAAACAAGATTGTTAATATATGCATAAAACATTATAAAACAGCCTGACACAAATAGGCACATTGTAAGGATGTCTGATAAGCAGACAACATCAGATGAAACACAACAAAACGAATAGGTTGCCTGTGATCCAGACAAATCTACCAACATTATTGTCTAGTTTGTAAAGCAGATTGCTCTAAAATTGCATACACGGTAGCACATCTACCAGGCACAAATAGTACACATTATGGATACTGGTCTGTAAATCAGACGCTAGTATGATTATTTAAATAAAGATCTCTAACGATTCTGCGCCATGCTTAGAAACATACGAAACACTCTCATTCAGTCTGAAATGCTTGAGCAAGCCAACAAAACCAAACAAAGCTACTAAATGAAGCTAAATACCCAGTGGAACATTTGAGAATAATAACTGTTTACAGAACAATAAACCACAAATAAAATAAGCTGAAACAAAAAGTCACATAAATTGCAAACCTATAACAAAAGTACAGACAAATTACTCTTCTTGCCATGAGGCACAAGTTAGGCCTCCAACTGTTGATTACATGCAGTCATTTCCTCTAAAACCTTTACCAGAAGTAATGGCAAATTTTGCCACACCTCTGTGACGTGCTTTCCGCAACCGTTGTGGATGAAACTTGAGCCCTCATATTAATGCCTTGCACACCAGATAAAATTAAAACAGAGCACGACCGACTGATCGGACATGAGCTTCAATTACAAATGCTCTCCTACTATTCAACGATGCTCTCTTTGGAGGGGCTATGGACATCTGAACCGTACACAATGAAACCGCCAAAATTACGAACTATTAACACGCGATTTCGGTTGCATCAAACTAACTGAATTAACTTATTACAGTAAAATAAACCAAAGGACGTACACATGCGTTCGAATGGAAGCACATTAAAGTATGAATCACTTGATTGTTCATACTGATGAACAATGAAACTGTACAAAATACGCGCACTAAAATTTCAGTTCATAGGCACAGCAGTTCTAAAACTCCCATTTGATATAATTCTGTTTGTTAAAGCAACTAGGTCACACATTAAGAAAGCTCAACCTACAACGTGCAACACGTGTATGATCAAACTAACACATAATAAAACTACTAAAATGTGTAACATTTTGCGCGGGTTTCTGGATGTAATTAGTACACACATTATTAGAAACACGTTCCATAATTAACAGCAACGTAGCAGCACTCTCCGATACTCTGAATCAAAAATGACGACCACATGCAAGATCACACTATCAGACAATGAAACTATCCAATATTTACTTAATTGATCTGGAATTTCAGTACACACGGGAATGATACTAACTTTAACGTTCGTTACTGGAAGACAAACACTGGAGATGCAACCATAGACCATAGTCATTTGATCTTAGAACAAAACAACCACTAACCGTTGTCCTGCACACGCATTACAAATCCAAGCATTTGATTGATTAAAATCACTCTTGAAACTTGAAAACGCACCTATGGAACATAATGGCTGTGAAACAGCTGAAATATAACCGAAACCTAACACAAAATCTAAATTTTAACCCACCAAAAGTTGTCTTACCAAGGAGTAGTCTTCAGCTCACGTCTGTTTCTCATTCACTACATTTACATGAAACACATCTTCCGGAAGACGAAAACCGATTTTCGTTAACCGTTTTTCGCTGTCGTGTTTACATGGCATAGCCTGAATCGGATTTCCTAGCCCACTTAACATGGCGGCTGAAAAACAGCTGATTCAGTTCCTGATTTAGTCCGCACAATCGCTCTTTTTCGTTATTTAAATACACCGATTTGTCTTCACTCTAATATTTATACTTTTATTTCATATTAGAATACATCATTCTTTCCATATGTGCAGAAAATTCTTAACAAGTAAACACGATCTGACAGGCCAAGAACGCTTCAAAAACGCTTACGTTTACATGGGCACGAAAATCGATTGTGGAACTGGAAAACCGCTTTAGAGAAGCGGATTTCCAGAATCGATTTTGGAGTGTTTACATGATCAACCAAAAGCGGAATTGGGAAATCGGTTTACGAAATCCGGTTTTGGGAGCCCATGTAAACGGGGTGATTGCGGCGGCCAGAAGAGTGTCTAGGGTCTACCCAGCGTACTGCTTCCGGGTTGTCTCCGCGGTTTTCCGCGCAAAATGCTCTTATTGGCTACCACCCAGCAAAGACTCCCTCTCTCAAGTCACAGTCACGGCCTCTCTGAACACTATCGATATTCACTACAAAGATCTTCAAATACTCCCTTAAACTAATCTTTGCAACTGAATTTATTCCTAAGTATTACTGTTACTGAGCTATGAAACCACCTGTTAAGTTATGCATGCAACTCACACTCACAGGAGGTGATCGGAGAACATGAGGAAAGCATGGCACAATATATATACTGTAAGTAAATAAATAAACACATTTTACTTTTGCATCCTTGGGCAAAATTAAATATAAATCAAAAGAAACAGGCATCGAACGGCCTGATATGTATTCAGAATTCAAGGAAAACTTACTCGAGCAAGAGAAACTTGCTAAAAGTGACAATAAAACTGAGAATCATGAAAATGAAATCGTCAAGCAAAACATTGGTTTCACTTCACTTTCTTCAAACTCAAATGTTCAAATAACTCATGGGGCTTAACCATGGGGCCATCAGTCCCTAAACTTACAAACTACTTATGAACTAGCTAAGACTAAGGACGGCACAAATATCAATGCCCGAGGGGGGATCCGAACGCCCGACCGTAGTGGCCGTGCAGACCATGACTGGAGCGACTCAGTCCCCTCGGCCAACGCGGCCGGCTCACTTTCTTCGGTCCACTTTGGTCGGTTGGGTTTTGATTGTGTCTCTGGAGTAAACTTCCACTTGTCAATTTTTGTTCTGAATTTATCCTTGTCTGATGTGTTTGTTATGTCAATTTTTGCTTTTGTCAAATCCTTCTTAACTTTAGTTACCCAGGGTATTGTTGCTTCAAGTGATGTAAATAGTCCAATACACGTTTAGTTAATGTGCCTAGGTGTCTATAAAACTTCATCAGTCTCTTTCTAATAGTCCATTTCGATATATAACAGAAAATTAAATGTATAAAAATAATAATATTAAATTTTATACTGTCAAATTTACATTATTCATATTATTTACCTTTTTTGTCCGAAATATTAACAAAAGTGGGCAGTGGGCCGAAAGATAGGCAAGTGCGATTCTGTTTTTACAATTTCATTTACTTGCCGGCATTTTTGGAAGACATTTCCAAAGAAATTCAATTACCGCCAAATTTCGTTTATTCGTAGGTGAGTTATAATCCAATGGTAATAAATCATAATTATTTATTATGAATGTATTAACCTGCGATATATTCATCTCTTGATGAAATTTCAACCTTATTATTCTTAGCGCCGCCAATGACTTACAGTAAAAGAATATACCGGTAGAGCCATTTGAAGATTTATATCTTTAGACGTATGTACCAAACTTCAGTTGAAATTTAACAGCTGAGTTAGGGCATAGTGCCGCCCACTATAGGCGTCTGGTTACGTCTCCAGAGGTAGGTTCTGGTCGCTGGCAACCAATATATACGTCTGTGAAATTTGCTGCCGATTGGTTGAACGGCGCGACTCAAAATGTGGAAAAACGTTACTCATAGACACACTCATAGACACCTCGTCAAATCACCAGTCTTTTTTCAAATATCTCTGAAATTGTGCGATATGGGGTAAAAACAGAAAAGAGAAAAGTTGTGGAGAATTTTCTCCTCTACACATCCGTACTTTTTTTTTTTTTTTTCAATTTTCGTCTGACAAGGAAAGTACTTGGGCTGGAACAAACACATATACACCAAAATCGTATGAGAGATAATGTAAAGGTCCCTTATTGCACTCGTGATACTTCCGCATCTGCAAAACTCTGCAGTCGTCCGTCAGAGGCCTCTGCGTGTGCCTAGCCACATTGCACTTTGACCTGTCGGTTCGACAGTAGGGACAGTGCAGTGTGCCTCCGAAGTCGGGTTTTGTGACGTTACTTGTGTGGTGAAGCGTTAGATGGGGCAGCGATTGGCAATCAATCCTGCTAATGTATTGCGATTGGTTGACATGAGGTTACGAAGAACCCTTCTTCGTAAAGATGGTATTAGTGTAGAAGATAAATCATTCGCATGCTTTCTCGTATCTGTTATGGTACAGAAATATGAGCATAAGTGAGATACTGTTGTAACACTAACACATAATGATGATAATAGGGATGATAATGACGAACAACTAATTGCAAGCGGTAATGCTAGAGTAAGTACGGGAAGAGGCGATGGAAGCAGTGGCAGTGAATACCAACAGTCTTCCGACATGATCGTTAAAGTTGCAACTATCAGCACGGCTTTTTATGACAATACGCTAGAGAACATGTACGATGATTATTACATAAGTTATAGTTAAGATATCTGCATTACGTATGACGTCTACAATTACATCTACAGTGTTATCTAGAGCTTGATTGCAAAGTTTTGCATAAAATCGACACCCACCAGCACACTGAGGTGTACGTAGAGATCCTGTAAGCAGACGTTCATACAGATATGTTTGTTCGAGCCCAAGTACTTTCCTTGTCAGATGAAAGGTTAAGGCATTACATGCAATTACATTTAGAGCTGTCAAAAGGCCATCACAAATGGCCAACTTTTAGTGTTACTAACCGAAAGTGCCACTACCATGAACCACAGACATTGCCGAGGTGGGGTGGCTTGCGTGCCTCAACGATACAGATAGCCGTACCGTAGGTGCAACCACAGCGGAGGGGTATCTGTGGAGAGGCCAGACAAACGTGTGGTTCCTGAAGAGGGGCAGCAGCCATTTCAGTAGTTACAGGGGCAACAGTCTGGATGATTGACTGAGCTGGCCTTGGAACATCAGCTACTGCGGCTTTGCCACACAGCTACTGCGAACGGCTGAAAGCAAGGGGGAAAAGGGGAAACTACAGCCGTTACTTTTCCCGAGGACATGCAGCTCTACTGTATGAACATATGATGATGGCATCCTCTCGGGTAAAATATTCCGGAGGTAAAATAGTCCCCCATTCGGATCTCCGGGCGGGGACTACTCAGGAGGATGTGATCATCAGGAAAGACAATACTGCCATTCTATGGATCGGAGTGTGGAATGTTAGATCCCTTAATAGAGTAGGAAAATTAGAAAATTTAAAAAGGCAAATGGATAGGTTGAAGTTAGATATAGTGGGGATTAGTGAAGTTCGGTGGCAGGATGAACAGGATTTCTGGTCAGGTGAGTACAGGATTATAAATACAAAATCAGTTGGGGGTATCACAGGAGTAGGACTGATAATGAATAAGAAAATAGGAATGCGGGTAAACTACTATGACCAGCACAGCGATCGCATTATCATTGTCAAGATAGATACGAAGCCAACACCGACAACAGTAGTACAGGTTTATATGCCAACTAGCTCTGCCGATGACGAGGAAATCGAAGAAATATATGAGGAGCTAAAGGAAATTATTCAGACAATTAAGAGAGAGGAAAACTTAATTGTTATGGGAGACTGGAATTCGGTAGTAGGACAAGGAAGGGAAGGGAAGATAGTAGATGAATATGGTCTGGGCAAAAGGAATGAAAGAGGAAGCCGCCTGGTAGAATTTTGCACGGAACATAATTTAGTTATAACAAACACCTGGTTCAAGAATCACAAAAGAAGGTTGTATACGTGGAAGAGACCAGGAGACACCGGGAAATACCAGATAGATTTTATAATGGTAAGACATAGATTTCGGAACCAGGTTTTACAGTGTAAGACGTACCCAGGGGCAGATATAGACTCTGACCATAACTTGTTGGTTATGAACTGTAGGCTAAAACTGAAGAAACTACAAAAAGGTAGGAAAATAAGGAGATGGGACCTGGATAAATTGAAGGAACCCGGGGTTCTTAAGAATTTCAGAGGGAGCTTTAGGCAACAATTGACAGAAACAAGGGAAAATAAAACAGTAGAGGAGGAATGGGTAAAACTGAGAGATGAAATAGTGAAAGTAGCAGAGGACAAAATACGTAGGAAGGCAAGACGTACAAAAAATCCTTGGATATCACAGGAGATACTAAATTTAATCAATGAAAGGAGAAAATATAAAAATGCAGTAAATGAAACAGGCAAAATGGAGTACAGACGACTAAGAAATGAGATTGACAGGAAGTGCAAAATGGCTAAGCAGGAGTGGCTAGAAGGCAAATGCAAGGATGTAGAAGAATGTATAAATAGGGGAAAAATAGATACAGCCTACAGGAAAATAATATATTTGACAGAGCACTGAAAGATCTAAGTCGAAACAAGGCCCCTGGAGTAGATGATATTCCCTCAGAGCTACTGAAGTCTCTGGGAGAACCAGCCATGACAAAACTGTTTCACCTGGTGTGTAAGATGTATGAGACAGGCGAAGTACCCTCAGACTTTAAGCAAAATGTTACAATCCCCATTCCAAAGAAAGCAGGTGCAGACAGGTGTGAAAACTACAGAACCATCAGTTTAATGAGTCATGGTTGCAAAATATTAACACGAATTATATACAGAAGGATGGAAAAACTGGTAGAAGCCGACCTCGGGGAAGATCAGTTTGGGTTCAGGAGAAATGTAGGAAATAGGGAGGCAATACTCACTTTACGGCTTATCCTAGAAGATAGATTAAGAAAAGGCAAACCTACATTTCTAGCTTTTGTAGATTTGGAGAAGGCTTTTGACAATGTTGATTGGAATAAACTCTTTCAAGTTCTGAAACAAGCAGGAGTAAAATATAGGGAGCGTAAAGTTATTTACAACTTGTACAAAAACCAGACAGCGGTTGTCAGAGTTGAAGGGCATGAAAGGGATGCAGTGGTTGGGAAGGGAGTGAGACAGGGTTGTAGCCTTTCTCCAATGTTATTCAATTTGTACATTGAACAACTATAAAGGTAAGCAAGGAATTAAAGTTCAGGGGGAAAAATTAAAAACATTGCGTTTTGCCGACGACATAGTAATTCTGTCAGATACAGCAAAGGACCTGGAAGAGCAATTGAACGGAATGGACAGTGTGCTGAAAGGTGCATATAAGATGAACATTAACTAGAGCAAAACTAGGGTAATGAAGTGCAGTGTAAGAAAATCAGGTGATGCTGAAGGAATTAGATTGGGAAACGAAGCAATAAAGGAGGTAGATGAGTTGTGTTACTTGGGCAGTAAAATAACAAATGATGGTCGCAGTACAGAGGATATAAAATGCAGAATGGCAATGGGTAGAAAAGCGTTTTTGAAAAAGAGAAATTTGTTAACATCGAATATTGATTTAAGCCTAAGGAAGTCCTTTCTGAGGGCATTTGTATGGAGTGTTGCCTTGTATGGGAGTGAGACATGGACGATAAACAGAGCGGACAGGAAGAGGATTGAGGCTTTTGAAATATGGTGCTACCGAAGAATGTTGAAGATTAGGTGGGTGGATCGCGTAACTAATGGGGAGGTACTGAACAGAATTGGGGAGAAAAGAAATTTCTGGCATACCTTGACTAAAAGAAGGGATAGACTGGTGGGACACATTCTTAGACATAAAGGAATTGTGAATTTAGCATTAGAGGGAAGTGTGTGGGGTAAAAATCGCAGAGGAAGACCAAGAGATGGATACAGTAAGCAGATTCAGACAGATGTAGGTTGCCGTTCTTATGTGGAGATGAAGAGGCTTGCTCAGGATAGGGTATTGTGGAGAGCTGCATCAAACCAGTCTCCGGACTGAAGACCACAACAACAACAACAACCGAAAGTGAGTGGACCAATAAGGAGACGTGCTGCTGACGGCCTGGGATGGCGACACAGCGACGCCAAGCAGGTTTGGGGTTGGAACATTTTCCCGGAGTGACACTTGCCCAGAGTGACATTTGACCGGAGACCGGGGCTTCTGCCCGGCTAACCGGCATACCACAGGAACAAGCGCACTAAGAGCCCCTTCACACGGAACCACTGAGAAGCGCTCCTCGGTGGCGGCCGGTCCTTCAACTGGGCCGCAGCTCTTGGACGGCGCGGCTGTTGCTGCGAGTTGCTTTGATGCTGCCGCTACTGCTGCTGCTGCAGCGCTTCAGTTTCGTCATGGAGTCTGACGAGCAGGATGCCTTTCGTTTACTAATATTAAGGCTAGTCTACACGACGACACCAGGTTGCGACACTCGTTTCATGAAATGAGTTGCGCGCAACTGGTTTCGTGTATGTCTGTAGACACGGCGCCAATACTATACACTTCAGTTTCGTTGTTTTGTGAGTGCCGTACAATTAAAGTTTTGGTAGCTGTAAAAGTTGTGGCGGAGCTATTGCTTCTCTGTGTGAAGTCGCTGCATAAGACTAAACATAAAAAGACTAAGAAACGTGTTTGGGTTTGTGACTGGATTAAAAAAAGACGTCAGATCGGTTGCTTAGCGACCTTGCTGAAAACAATTGTCATGGAAGACCCCCAGAAGTTATTTTAATCAGCTCAGAATGTCACCAGAGCAGTTTACGTTCCTTTTAAACAGAAACAAGGTACTGTTATGCGTGAAGCATTGTTACCAGAACTGAAATTACAAATTGCATTACGTGTCTTGTCAAATAGATATTCGTCTGTATAGTGTTCCCGAATCCACAATTGCCATAGTTCGTTTGTATAGGTATTTGGAATTGAATGTACTTTAGTCTGCAATTCACTAATCGTCAACCCATCAACATTTAATTCCCGAATAATTGCTTCAAGAACACTGACACGCCGCTGCTTATTCCTGAAATTTTCATCGTTAAAATGGCACAAACACCTATGCATCGCATATATGTTCAAAAACCGTATTATTTCTTCCTTTTCCCCCTTTATGTTGTGTTTTGTTCTGTATTGGTTGGAAGGTGCTGAAACTGTTTAGTTTCGGCAACGAGTTGCGCGAACGCTAGCCGCGCATGCGCACTGGCCAGTAGCGCAGTTTCATGAAACGTAGTGTCGCCGTGTAAACTAGCCTTTACTGAACAAGAAATCCAAAAACAGTAAATCTAAAAGAACATTCTGACTGCATCCATTTCTAGAAGGAAGAATAGCCAAGGGTTTGTTTCATACATTGTATGATGATCTTCAAGAAGACGAGGGGTAGTTTTTCCAGAATTTCCGAATCGCGGGGATCCTTCGACGAACTTTAATCCATGGTTCAGTCTGCTATACAAGGAACAAATACCAACATGCGACCTTGCATTGCAGCAAATGAGAAGCTTGCACTCACATTAAGGTAAACCGCTTTATACTCATACCAGACATTTATTTTATTACAAATTACAGATAAATTTATTATTCAAATTATTCTACATCTATTTCCGAAGACATATTTGAAGCTGATCCATTCGATATCAGTCTGTAATGCTGTTGATGTCCTGTGTGGATATCTGTTTGTGTGGTGTTCAGAGCGGCTGAATTAGTATGAGGAAAGCATGGAAAATTTCCATGTTGCACATGATGCTGTATGTAGTACCCTTCAGGCTGAAGATAGGGAAATGAGCAGTGTGTAGAGAAAGACTTAGAGCTACAAGCTACTGTCACGCTTTGGTTCCTAGCCTTTCTTAAAACATTTAAGATTTGCGGCTTTGTGTGTTATTTTACAAGTTCCGGAAGTTTCTTAAGTTCAGGCACTAAAGATAAACAATGTATCTTAATCTCTCTACTCATTTGTAGTTCCACGCCTGTAGCATTTAGCTTTAAGTGTTTCTGTAGGATCTTTCGCATGTTTCTTCACTTCGGTTCCTTTGACTTGTGATTCAGCTTGCTGAGAGTCTTCGTCAGTATCTTCCTCAGCACTATCACATGTATCTTTGACTGAAGTTTCAACAAAACATAAATTCTCAAAGAAAATGTATTGCTTTCTTCCAGAAGCTGCAGAACCAGATTGCTCTTTCTTCTTTCTTGCTAGTTCTCTGGTGTATGAACCTCTTAAGCTTTTCCACTTTCTTTGATAAGAGGATGCTGCAAAGAAAACGAAAAAAAATCTAGTAACTGTTAGCATTGTATTCCGATTGTTTTTATGTAATGATAAGCTATACCCGGCAACGCATTGCTGTGGCCCAATTTGGTTAAATGTAAAAGAAAGAAAAGAGAGAACACCCGTTTCTAATAGGCCAATGTATTGGAATTGGATATATATCCTAATCTCGTTCTCCTCGTTCTCCTCCCCCACCCTTCAACATTTCCTGCTACCCCTCTCTTTGTCCATCTCCTCCTCAGCCCATCACCTCCTTCCCACCACTTTTCCTGTGCGTCTTTCCCTCCATCTCTCTCCATCTTCCACTGCCCCGTCTCTCTCTCCCAATCTCTGCCCCCCATCCCCTCCTCTATGTAGCCTATGTAGCATATATCCGTTTAACGTACTGTGTACAAATTTTAAATACATTGGTCAAGAACATCCAGAGATATTTGGTTACAACGATATATAGATACGGCGCTCCAAACAGGCATATAAAAAAACGCTCGTATTCAAATGTAAAAATTTCAAAGAAATCGGTGAAGAACTTTCGTAGATTTAAGATTCTGAACAAACGAACATTTACTTTTTTATTTATGTGGATGTAAAATGATCGTTACTACAAATTCGGATATTTCTGAAAATTCAGCTATGCCTCTGAAATTTTGTCACAACGTTGCATTCGACTATCAGCATGTTTTTATATACCTACTGAAGCGTCATATGGTTTATAATTTTATTTTATATATATATCATATGGCTTCTCCAGTAGGTTTACGAAAAACACTCGCTTATTCCAATGCAACGTTGTGTCAAAATTTCAAAGGAATCTGCGACAACTTTTGGAGAGCTGAGATTTTGAACAAGCGAAAGTTCACATTTGTATTTATAAAGAAAATTTAAATCTTCCTAATCGCAAGCTTTCAGGTGTTCTTAACTGATTGCAATGAAATTTTTACAAAACGTTGCTTTTGAATACGTGCCTTTTTATGTACCTGTTTTATAAATATATCTAATATATAATTTTATATAGATTTTATAATAAGGAACATTGTTACAAAAAATCTCAAAAGTTGCATGTATGTATATTATGCATCATATACCAAGGAAATAGAAATCTTAAAACATGACATTATTGGAACACAACTTTGTCTGAAAATTTCAAGGCAGTCTGTCAAGAACTTTCGGAGATTAACGATTTTGAACAAACGAACATTTACATTTTTATTTATTATTTAAACATGCTTGGAAAAGCGAAGAAAATGTTGCTTGTGCGTAACAGGCTTTGTCGTTTTCAGGTATCTTGGAACCGGAAATACAATGACGGACCTTCACTTACAATACCGAATTGGCCTGTCAACTATATCTGGTATAATACGACAAGTGTGTCAGGCTATATGGCAGTGCTTGAGACGCCTCTGCTTCCCCCCTCGGGCAGTAAGTCGATTTACGGAATCTGCCAAGGTAGCCAATCTGAAAAGGTAGCCAATTTCCCCAACAGTGTGGCAGCTATAGATGGCAAACTTATACGTGTCATCAAGACATCTGACAGTGGGTCTCTTTATTACAACTACAAAAACTTTTTCTCCATTTTGTTGCTTGCCATGTGTGATTCCCACCACAGATTCATGTATATTGGCCTTGGTGGATATGGAAGATCGTCGTATTCTACAGTGTTCAAAAATTCATTGCTTTGTAAGAAGATAATTAAGATAATTGAGAGTGACATTAAATTTCCTCAAAGCAGGCAGCTGTATAAAGATTCTGATTACTTTCCTTACGTCATTGTTGGTGACGAAGGTTTCAGTATATCATCGTTCTTACTACGACCATATTGAGGCAATTTCTTATCAGTTAAAAAAAGAGTTTTCAACTACCGTTTCTGTAGGGCTAGAAGATACATTGAATGTACTTTTGTCATTCTTGTCAATAAGTGGAGAATTTTTCATAGACCATTGAATGTGTCTTCAGAACTTTATGAAGATATTATAAAAACAAGTTGTGTGTTACACAATTTTGTACGAGATCGAGATGGATACAGATTTGAAGACACTTTGACTACTTGTGGTTTTAATGATATGCCAACAGACCCAACACAAGTGGGAAAAAATGTAAACAATGTTCGCGACAAATTTGCAGACTACTTTATGAGCACAGAGGGACAACTACAATGGCAGTTCGAAAAAATATGAGGTCACCTTGCTCCAGATGTCATTTATGTGATGTATATTTTGTGTACTTAATCGTCTAATAAAAATGAATTTGTGGTATACAGGGTGTTACGGAAAAAGGTACGGCCAAACTTTCAGGAAACATTCCTCACACACAAAGAAAAAAAATATGTTATGTGGACATGTGTCCGGAAACGCTTAATTTCCATGTTAGAGCTCATTTTAGTATTTCTCTTTAAATGTAAATTGAATTAATTCGTGCAGATAATTGTCAAAATACCCAATTGTTTCGTTAGTATGTACTGTCCTTCCGCGATTCACCGCCAGTTGGCCTAATTGAAGGAAGGTAATGTTGACTTCTGTGCTTGTGTTCATGTTCTTCCACCTACGCTCACTGGAGCACGTTATCATGATTTCATACGGGATACTCTACCTGTGCTGCTAGAACATGTGCCGTTACAAGTACGTCACAACATGTGGTTCATGCACGATGGAGCTCCTGCACATTTCAGTCGACGTGTTCGTACGCTTCTCAACAACAGATTCGGTGACCGAGGGATTGGTAGAGGCGGACCAATTCCATGGCCTCCACACTCTCCTGACCTCAACCCTCTTGACTTTCATTTATGGGGACATTTGAAAGCTCTTGTCTGTGCAACCTCGGTACCAAATGTAGAGACTCTTCGTGCCCGTATCGTGGACGGCTGTGATACAATACGCCACTCTCCAGGGCTGCATGAGCGCATCAGGGATTCCATGCGACGGAGGGTGGATGCATGTATCCTCGCTAACGGAGGACATTTTGAACATTTTCTGTAACAAAATGTTTGAAGTCACGCTGGTACGTTCTGTTGCTGTGTGTTTCCATTCCATGATTATTGTGATTTGAAGAGAAGTAATAAAATGAGCTCTAACATGGAAATTAAGCGTTTCCGGACATATGTCAACATAACATATTTTCTGTCTTTGTGTGTGAGGAATGTTTCCTAAAGTTTGGCCGTACCTTTTTGTAACACCCTGTATATCTAATTTTTTAATGGTTTTGTTGTTATGACACTCACCAACTCTCTTCTTCTCTGCAGCACTTTTGCCTCCAAAGTTCGGTGCAAACTTGGAAATGACTGCCTCTCATGCTCTCATCTTCTCTAGTTTATTTGAATAGGCTTCACATTCCACGTTCCATATTGGCGGATGTTTTCAACTTCAGAGATAAGATCTTGTGTATTTACATTAGGGATGGCGGTTATTGCTGAAACAATCGGTTTTCGATTATAACGGTCCTTTTCATCTCCGGTTTAACCGCACTGTAAAAATTGCTCAAGGTAACCGGTTTTTTAAATAACCGGTTTTCGGTTTTTTATTGCTATTATTTCCAGTAGAGTTCGACCGAAACATATTTTGCGGCCGAAACAAAAACCGTAATCGAATTTTCGGTTCTTCTAGTTTCGGCCGAAACAGAAACTTATGAATTTTAGTTAAAATATAGGTAAATTTACGTTATACGACAAATCACTAGTTTTTCCATATTTTCCAAGATCCACTCCCAATACTACGCCTTCTTGAGTGTGTGTAAGCGTAGCCAGGAGGCCGTAGAAGACATTATACGAAGCATACAGATTTACTGGACTAGTATTTCCATCCGGCAGTTGCGAATATTGAGCCAACCACTCAGTAAGTTGGACTTGTGAACCAGCGCATACGAATATCTCGTTATATACACAATATATGTATAAGTTACAGTCAGTAAATGAACTTCAATCAGTGCTGCAGAAGTATTTCGAAAAACAAAGTCACAGATCCGACTAACAGTATGATTGTTGTCAGTGTAAATTTACGCAAATTGTACTAGGAAAGCTGTGTACCACATGATCAAAGAATGTTCAAATGGGTGTGAGTTCTTATGCGACCTAGCTGCTTAGGTCATCAGTCTCTAGACTTAAAACTACTTAATCTAACTTAAACTAACTTACGCTAAGGACAACACAACGATGACCGAGGGAGGAGTGAGGACTCGAACCTCCGACTGGAGCAGCCGCGTAGTCCGTAACATGGAGCCTCAGACCGCACGGCTACATCGCGAGGCACCACATGATCAATGTTACCTAAACCCATATTGGTTATTAAAAATCCCCTCGCTTTCAAGGAATCGCATTAATAAAACTTGTTAGCATAACAATATGATAATATATTAAAAGTTATTATTCCGAGCTTACATAATAGGCATATGAATCGAATTGACCTTCTCTTCCAAGGAACATTTTGGATGCTTTCTCCTTAAATGACACAGCATGTTTGTAGTACCTCCATCCGTTTTCAGCTTTTTAAAGCAAATGGAGCATTGTACCTCACTGCTACCATACTTCGTGAAGTACTTCCACGCTCGGGATGGTGCCATTTAAGACACAACCTATGTCTGGCGACGACAGCAAGGATCTGCCGCATGACCAGACGGAGGCAAGTCTCGTACACTGCCGGTGCACGCGCGTCGTCTAATAGGCCACGCCACACGGCAACAGGTGCATCGGTGCCTCAATAGCTGCACTAGTCCATAAGTTCTTACGCCACGCGTTTGTTGCGCGTTTTGTCTACCGGGATTGTTCTTAAATTATCACTGATTGCTTTTCTTAGTTACTGCAATGACCTAATATTTCACAACAGTGGAAATTTTAGGAATAGCCCTAAATATTAGGGTCTACTAGTTTTAATTTTTTTTTTTATTATTTACAAAATACACATTTTGAACCACTACTACAGGAAGTAGTCATACCGGTTTTTTTACCCGGTTCTTGGCAATAACTAAAAAATAACCGGCTACAACCGACACCAAATAAATACCGAAAAAACCGGTTATTCAAAACTAAAATACCGGTATCGGTTTTAATCGGTCGGTTTTTCCCATCCCTAATTTACATTCATCTCCAACTCAATGTGACCGACACGGCTGCACTACAAAGTAGCAATGAGCGGCGTGCCGTTTGTTGACACACAACATGTGTCCGCTTGTGCGGTCGGCAGCGCCACCGTGTGAACGCCCCCATTACAAGCAATGTTCCGCCAGCGATGGCCCAGTGGCGAGAGTCAGCCACCGAGCGACACTGCAGCAAGTGTGAAGGCTCCCATTTAAACCAATGCTTCGCCACCGGAAGCGCTTCTGAGTGGCTCCGTGTGAAGGGGCCCTAAGAAGTCCAGCAGTTCAGCACAGCCGCTCCGGCGTGCTGGCTGACGTTCTCACCGCTCCAGTTGAGCAACCGTATATCGCTGCGAGGTGGCTCACTAACGCGTTTTCTAGCAAATTTATTTTTAAGACTGTTGTAATAATTTTGATCATGCGCAGACAGGGGAGCAGCTAAATACGTAACATCGTATTTCTTAAGACTGTTACACCCTTA
The DNA here is from genome assembly GCA_026315105.1 of Locusta migratoria. Classification (NCBI taxonomy): domain Eukaryota; kingdom Metazoa; phylum Arthropoda; class Insecta; order Orthoptera; family Acrididae; genus Locusta; species Locusta migratoria. The sequence goes on from CM048755.1 coordinate 461,850,980, forward strand.
GTAAAATAGCCGTTTTAGTACGAAATTTAAATTGACAAATATTTCATTGTAATTTTATTTAAATACTAGCTGAGCCGCCCCGGCTTTTCACGGGTAATCAATCTTTAAACTACTTTAACTCGAGAACTGCAGAATGTATCATGATGCGGTTTCTTTCAATTTCTTCAGTATAATACTCTGTTCAACGTAGGCTATATTAAATGCCAATACGAAAATGAGAAATAATTTAAATAAGAATAATAACGTAGAAAGGTTTACCACTTTCGTGAACTTTGTTCAAATGTTTGTAAATCTATCGGACCAAACTGCGTGGTTAGCAGTCCGTAGCTTAGAAAGTATTTAAACTTAGGTAACCTAACCTAAGGACAATACACACACCCATGCCCCAGGCCTCGCCTCCACGGCGAGCAACCGCGCGTTCCGCAGCGAGACGCTTTAGACCGCTCGGCTACTCCACCGCGGCGTGACCTTGTAGCACAGCCTAAACTATGAGACCTGCGCCAAAGTACATAGTATAGAATTATAGAACTCACGACAATTTAACAAAAAAAAAAAAAAAAAAAAAGACTGTGAGATCATATGTCTAACTTTTACAGATCTCCCACAATCACTATATATGTAGTCTGAAGCCATCTGGCTCCAGCGCATTAGAAAAGAAAAATGATAAATGTGGTTCACTCGTAAAAGTTAGGCACATGCTCTCGCGTGTTTTTTGTAGACGTTTGTGAGTCCTGCAACTATCTACTAAGCACACCGCCTAGCTATTATGGTTTAGGCACCAAAGCTGACTAAAGTGCAGAAGCGGTAAAAGATTCTACGTTATGATTCTTATTTTAGTTTTTTTTTTCATTTATTCGTATTGACATTAAATATAGCCTAAGATTATCACAGGCTTCTAAAGAAGAAATTAAAAGAAACCGCATGACGATACGTTCGGTACTTGTCGAGTTATAAAAAGTTAAAAGGGACAGACAGAGGAAAACTGTGTTTCTATTTTATACTGTATAATGTAACCAATAAAACAATTTTCAAAGAGAAAATGTAATTTTCAAAGAGTAATGATTGTTTTGCATTTCGCGTTATATTCTTCAAATTACTAAATATCTATCAGATCGTTATAAAACCGTGCATAAACGTTCCTCAGGTATAAATTAGTAACTGTACAAATATTTAAGTCTCTGCGTCTTGTTTAAGCGTACACCGAACAGACATTCTAGCTATCCCATCGCTAAAAATCCGTGTCTAAAGCCTTTTCCGGGTAGACATTAGTAACTGTACAAATTTTTAGCTCTTTCGTCTTGTGGTTCAGACGTGATAAACGTACACCGTACAGACATTCACATTTATAGATATAGATTAAACTTAAAAACACACACAATATCAATTCACAGCGTTTTCACTAAAGCAGTGCTTTCCAAACTTTCTCTTATGGCGACACCCTTTTATAGCTTACAGTTTTGCGCGACACCCTTTCACTAATATAAATACATATGGTAGAATTTAGATGATTCTAGCAGGAGGGGGGGGGGGGGAGAAATAAAGCATATCTTAAATGTAGTTTGTAAACGAAACTGAAATCCTCCTACGCATTGACATGTTTAATGTTGATCCTGACTGCAGCAATTACGTACACTCATCGCAAGAAAAGGAAACAGTAGGTACTATGGAGATGTACAACAGAGTAGCACCGCAGACAACAATGCCTAACTCGAACAGTAATACTTGCTTCTTCTACATGCGACCCAACTTCCGAAACACGAAAAACTGAATTTCGGAAACCGTCTTATTTTTTTATATTTTTTTTTTTTTCGCTGTCGTGTATACATGTAAGGGTCAGATACCGTTTTCAATCGATCCAACAAATGGAAATTAGCTGCTCGGATTTCTGATTTAGACAGCACAGTGGCTGTTCAATATTATCACCTTATTTTCAGAAATATAGAGGATGTATTTATGACAAGTGATGAATTATTATTTAAGTTCTATTGTTAGGTTCTTGCTTCACCACGACATCGGAGGTCTTGACATATTCGGAAAAAAGGATAAATATTTGTGACAAGTAAAGAGCATGAATGTCATTTCTGATCCCAGAATCTGTTACAGGAAACTGAGAGAAAAAAAAATATTAACGCATATCAGGGTTCGAACCAACTACTATTCTCCGTTAATCACCTGGCCATACTCAATATAAAACATCGCTACTGAATAGCTTTAGTCAATGGACATTTGTGACTGCTTTTACAATCTGTTACAGCTTTTACAGCCACTGTGTCATTGATTGACATTTAATTGTAAGAAACGCTACCGAGAGTGACGTGGCTCTGATAAATCCATTAAAAAACGCTCAGGTGCGGCTTTTTGAGAAGGAAAGCAAACTACAGTCAAGGTTCCTTCAAGCAGGTGCCAGTTCCAGCAAACTGCGCATGGGAAGAGCTGTTATCATCAGCAGCAGCTCTGCGCATGCGCAGTTTGTTGGAATCTGGCAACTGGCAGCTGCTTGAACGAACCCTGAGTGTCTACTGCTGCTGAAGCAGAGCTGCCGCCTACCGGCTGAGCACGCAATTAATGTGCACCGACCATTCCTTTAATACGTGATCTGTGGTGCACTGAATGAAGAGAAGGATGATTATCTGCAGGCGAGTCGTCAGGGTATTATGAAGAGAAGGATATTTTGTTATTTTATGACAAGTTTTTTTGTTTAGAGTCTAAATTTGTTAGTCTCGCGACACCCTTGCTAATACTACGCGACACCCCAGGGTGTCGCGACACCCAGTTTGGAAAGCTCTGCACTAAAGGATCAATGTCTGATGCCACTATTCCAGAAATGCTAATTCGAAGACAAGCTCTTAAGCTGAAATCTGCCAGTGAGCTTCTTTATGTGAATTTAGTATTTTGCGTAAAAAAAGTACATGCAAATCTAAACATCGACATAATGGTAACTGCAAATTTACATAGTAAAGCTTAAGTTTAAGAAATTCATTTTGCAGTGAAACTAATTGCCCAAACTTCACGCTGTAGGCTTATAACTTCTAGTCGTAGACAAGTTTCCACACTGTGACATAACACAAAAATCAGAGAAAAGGCACTCTTTAAAACGGCCACTTTTCATTTTAACGGGAGACTCCACCCTAAAGCTTCAATGAAAGAAAATAGACTGTTTCACGTATTTTGAGTGTGTAATATTAGATCCCAAAACTAATTGTCTGTATTCGAATCATCTTCTTCTTTATATATAAAACAGTGTGTCCGTATGTTTGTTTGTGTGTACGTAGTGCATAAAAATCTACAGTTTTGTTCCATTCCTAAAGAAATTTTTCACACGTGATCTTCAGACACAGAGGACGGTCACCGTAAATGTAAGAATCACGTACACCACATAGTTCATCAGATATGACGTCAAAAACAATCATATCCGCGAAAAACTGCTGCATCACACGACAATGTTGCACGTTTCCTCCAAAATCACTGGACAGATTCAACCAAATTTGGTACACATATTCCTTACCGTGAGGTGACAATTGCTGTAGGGATAAGAACCACATACAACACATGATTGAGGAGAAATAACGTAATAAACAATAGAAGTTCCAAGAATACGACGAGACTTTCAAAATACACCATATGAGAATGAGAGTATTAGCGACTTGCAACAAACTTTAAAAATAATTTCAAACCTTTATTAAACTTTTTCTCGCTTACAACTTTTCTATTATTCATGGAGAAAACTACGGCATTCGGTATGACGTTACATTTTTTTTAATTTCTACAATATATATCTTCTTGGAAGCCTGAAACAGCACAATACATATCTTACTTAAAGGAAATTTTACAGACACTGTACATACATGCAACTGATTGTACCTTTGAAATTGTATCAAAATGTTCAAATGTTTGTAGAACTTATGGGACTTAACTACGGGACAGGGCTGTGTGTTTTGTCGAAGAAAAAAGTTTTAATTTCTTTTAAGCTTACGTTACTTAACTGCGGCGTCATCAGTCCCTAAACTTTAGTTATAAACTAACCTACACTAAAGACAACACAAAAAAACATGCTCGACGGAGGATTCGAATCTTCAACGGGGAACGGCCGCGCGCCTCAACGCGCTCGGCCACTCCGCCGCGGCTGCGTGTTGCCCTTAGCATAAGTTAGTTTAAGTAGTTTTTTCAGTCTAGGGACTGATGACTACTGCAGTTTGGTCACATAGCTCTACAAAAATTTGATTTTAAAAAAATCAGTCAATGAGACAAAAATGTTCAAATGTTTGTTAAGCTTAAGGGACTTAACTACGGGGTCATCAGTCCCTAAACTTACAAACTACTTATGAACTAGCTAAGACTAAGGACGGCACAAATATCCATGCGCGAGGGGGGATTCTAACCCCCGACCGTAGTGGCCGTGCAGCCCGTGACTGGAGCGCTTCAGTCCCCTCGGCCACCGCGGCCGACAATCAGACAAAATTAAAGCTTTAATAAATAAACAGAAATCCGGGTAACTCCAGGTTTTCAGCTAGCTGAAAATCTAAGAAATAATTGATATACTGACTGTGTAAAGTACTGTGGCACACCGAAAGACGCCAAAGATATTTGCTGATTTCTATCAACATCAAACAGAACCGTTTTTCTCCGAACTTGGCATAAACTCAAACAGAGAGAAACTAGTAGCACGATTTCCAGCAAAACTGACGAAAAAAATTGACAGCCAGTCGTTTGATATCAATTACTTTGCCTGTTTACTGTGTAAATAGGTATTATGGAATACGCTGGACTCTTGTTGGGCACAGTGAAAGAACTTCAAGGAAATAAGCAGCGGCTCTCTCACTCAGATATCTGTACCACTGCTCCTTCTCTAGAAGCGTTTGATTGGATTTTTATTCTGAAAGGGCTACGACGAGCGTAATTATGATCAATAGCCTGAGGACGGCAGATTGTTTGCACTTCTCCTGCGCTTGCACTCGGCCATGCTGTGCTAGGAAACGACGTCGGACCGTACCATTTTACCGCGAGCTCTCACAGCGCAGACGGCGAGCGAGCCCGAAGCTACCTGCGGTGGACAGGCCGGTATACCCTACTTGTGGAACACACTGTCCACTACTTGCAGTGTACAGGACTCTCCAAACTCAGCAGGGGGGCACTAAAAAGTTTGTGGCCCGATTGCGAAATTTTGTAGATCCGACACTGTTTTTGGGTACTGTATGCAACAAATATTGTCACAGAAACAGGTAACAAATTAGAAGAATTCGAGGTAGCTTTGAGAGACGGAAGTCCATCTCTCACCTTTATTGATTAATTTAACGTCAGAATAACAATTTAATTAGTTCATTACGCGTAATTTGCTGTTGATGGAATATTGGAGCAGGGCGGTTTTAAGTGAGAATAGGGAGTTGTTTGGCTGTTTCGCTGAAGGAGGAAGGCCCGGCGAGTGGAATTCCAGAGTGGGGTAGACTTCGGCCACAGACAAATATATACAGACGGGAAACCTCAGTAAGGGCCCGGTCCTACGCACTGGGGTGCGGGGAGGGAGGGTTTCCAGCAGTTCCGTAAGATGTCCCATGATGGCGCTGAGGTCAGAAGCAGCCCTTTAAACTGGCCAGAGCAGGCGGCAGGTAGCGGCTGCCCCCACCACCACCTCCCCTCAGACGCCGGCACACCAGACACAGCCGTGACTTCGTGGCAGGCGGCACGAGCTCTCCCCTCAGCCTCCCCTCCACGCTACCCTTTGACGTGCGAGAGACACCCTCAGAAGTGCATCCAGTGTGGTCGACCTGACACCTGCTAGCATCTTACGGAACTACGAGAGGAGCGTAGGACAGTGGTTTAGGGGGGGGGGGGGGACTGCTTCTCTGTATATGTTACTCTGTGGTATGCATTAAGATACAGCAGAGGCCTTGGGCCGAGCGCTTGCAAAAATGTCTGCCGAACTTTCCAGATTGTGGAAGGAGGAAGACGAGTATCGTGTGAGGTCCGAAAGAGCCGTTGTCTCTGATTTTCAGAAAAGATAAGGCAACAATGGGACGTTCCCTCTGCTCTCTCGAGGGCTGAGGGTCCAAATCGTGTTTTCTAAAAAACGGCAGCTCTAGGAGGTAGGCCGTGGAGCGAGGTCAAGATGGCTTTTGCTAACGGAAAAAATCCTTGGCAGCCCGGGCTGGGAGCGGAGGTTACGGAAAGTGTGCGAATCGCGCTAAGAAGAGTTAAGGGAAGGGGTAGCCATCTGTTCAAATGTTCAAATGTTTGTATAAGTTATGGGACTTAACTATGGGGTCATCAGTCCCTAAGCTTACAAACTACTTATGAACTACCTAAGACTAAGGACGGCAGAACTATCCATGCCCCAGGGGAGATTCGAACCCCCGACAGTAGTGGCCGTGCAGACCGTGACTGGAGCGCCTCAGTCCCTTCGGCCACCGCGGCCGGCGGTAGCCGTCTGATTGGCTGCTGGGTAGAGCTTCCGATTTTCGAAACCGGCCAGGAGTATGTGAAATTTCAATGGCCAGGGCTAGCAAGCATGAATCTGATTGGCTTTCTGGAAAAACGGCCTTTTTCTGGCGGTCTTGCGCTGCAGAGGTTTGTTAGAAGGAGAAACTTCGCTTCATGCTATCTTTGGGTACGTATGTGGGACTTTGCTTTGTGCTCTCCTTGGATACGGATGTGGAGATTTGCTTGTTTAGCCGATTCTTGGTCTTAGGAACTTGTACAAATTTCAGAGCGCGCATTTTTTGTTCGGTGGGAATAAGTTCAGCCTGCCATAATTAGTTGCACCGAGGCACTAATTACGACATACTCAGCTTTCTAGAGTCTTTTAGGCCTTCAGTATTTGTGCGTACTTGTCTATGCTAACTGAAGTGGCCCAGAATTGGCAGAACTGCTTGAGGTCGTAGGTACTGTGTACTAGTGAGAGCACAGTGGCTGATGTTAGGCAGTACAGCTTCCGAATAACGGAGCGAGATTTTATTTCGTGGTCGCATACTTTTCAGCTTATAACCGCCAGGTGCACATGCCACAGCGGCGCAGCGAGATCGCACTGCAGATCATCGATTGGCGTGCACATGCCAGTAGCAAGTGGCAGTGATATTAGTTTCGCCAGCATAGCGGGAAAGTGTTGTTTATAAATCTACCCGGCTCAGAATATTTCGTTACTACAACGAATATGTAAGTTATTTTCCATTCTGTTACAAAGTTTATCGTTTTCCAATAGGGGATATTTTGACTTGCCAGTTAGTATTAAAGTCGTGTTGACGGTGATCAATTAGGAAAGCAAATCCGTAGGTTTATTTTTCTTTTTATATCGTATGTGTACGAATATTAATGTCCACTTTTAATTGAGATTTTTGAGTTATTGCTTTGGAATAATAGGAATGTCTTGTCGCTTATAATAAACTTACAGCCGCGGCGGAGCGGCCGTGCGCATTGAGGCGCTATGCTACGATGCGCGAGGGCGTTCCCCATCGGGGGTTCGAATCCCTCCTCGGGCATGGATGTTTGTGTCGTCTTTAGTATAAGCTAGTTCATAAGTAGTTTGTAAGTTTAGAGACTGATGACCCCGTAGTTAAGTCCCATAAACTCTACAAAAATTTGAAAACTTACAGCTGAGAAAGTCTGTTTTTCTTTACGTATTCATTTATTGTTATTTCCCGTTTTAATTCACAATTTGTAGAGGGGAAAGCCAACATCAATGGGAATTATTGTCGTTTTGCCTGTGGGACTGGAGATGATAGAAGGTTGCTATACAGGGCCAAACAGGTTATCGATCATTGAAAAATATTCAGTCAGCATAATTCAATAACAACTTTATTAATTAAATAACATTAATGATTCAGATAATTATTGGGGGTCAGCCGCACCTGTCCGAAATTCCTTGTTCTAAATACCCACCAAACTTTTCATTTAACGTCCCCTGCCTTGATTCCTGTCATTTACAAATTGCTTACCCACCTCAGAAACCTTACTGTTCTACACATTTATATATTGTTCTTCGCAGTGACTGTACAAATACTTTTTTCCACAATTTCTGCAGATTTTACTTTCTTAACAACGTATTTTAATGAACAAAATATCCTCCAATGCTGAATATTTTTCAGACTGTATTGGTTGATATGATGAGATCAAACTCTTCTTATCATTGGTACATACTAGGAGATCGTTTCATAATAAATTTCTTTACAAACAGTAACATAATATTGCAGATGAATGTACTTAACAGGGTTATGGATAAAATTGTAGATGATGTTTCATGACTTTACGGCGGTGTTGGAGATAGAAAAAAATTGAATATATAATATAAAACTTTCAATGTTATGGTTAAAGTTTATGTTATCAAGTCCAGTTTCCTTGACACTTTCCTATCTTCCCTTTACCTCACTCACGTTACCGCGAGCAGCGTGCTAACTCGTCTAGTTGTAATAGACCGAACGTTGCACGTGAGGCCCGAAGGCGGTTGTCTCTTAATATTTGACTAACCTGGTGTCTTCTCTCTCATAGATGTCCCCAGCGCAGAAGCAGCACACAGGTCGTAGACTGGAAGTTTTCTGAAGTGAGGCTGAACTTGAAAGTGTTGGATACTGTGACTGCCTAACCACCATTCACGAAGTCGATGAATTCCTTCAGAGATGCCAGTGGCTCTTTTATTTTTACCAATCACACGAATACAGAAGCCACAAACTGCAAGTTTACGTCAAATTCACAAAAATAACTTTGATACAGTCATAACACACTTTGACATACGTTGCACGCACTTTATAGATATTTTAGCCCCATTATCGACCGATTAATACCAGACTGGTTATCGCAAGTGCCGCTAGATGTTTACCGTGCAGTTAACTGACTAGCAGTGGAGCTGGGCTCCACGCTAGCGCCTAGAGTTTTGGCGCCAACCGACACTTCTAGAACGCCACTCTCACTCTTTACCTAAAATACTTCATCTAATAAATCTACAAAAATAGTGTAATCACAAACAATTAATAAACACATATTATGGCAATAGAATTGATAACTGAATTTTAACTTATTAAATAATTAATGAAATAGATGGGAGGCTGTGGCGCGTAAAGATACAGCCACAGCCAATCAGATCACTCTTAGAGAAAGGAGCGGCGTTTTCCCACGGGACCGTACTTACAGTACCATCTAGCTACTATCCTGCTCACGCAACTTTCTACTATTCCATACAAGTAAATGAAATTAGGAAATAAAATAAAGAAATGGCTGCTGGCTTACAAGCTAGTACCGCCACAACTTACCAAAGATCTGTAGTCTTTTATGGCGCGTTTATAGAAGAAAGTGTGAGTAATAAAGGAAACAGTAATTTGAGCCAACAGCCAGCAGGCTGTATCTGCACTGTGAGACAGGCGGCCCTGGCTGGAGACCACGGGGTGCGTCCCGTCTGGCAGCGTTCTGTCTGCAGGGACAGCCCGTGCTCACATCACCTAACTGTGCCGTCGTCGGTACTACATAGGTGCTTATGCGAAATTCATGGCAATTGGACAAGTGGGTCAAAACAGAGGTATAACATTTGGCCTAAACAAATATACCAAAAACTATGGCTTCTTTAGGTCTGTGTGTTACCTCGAAAGCAAAAAGGTGGAAATAAACGTTTCGGTTTGTTTTCCAGGCAGCAGGGAAACTTTTGTGTCCCAGCCTCGTCGCCACTTTTGTGTCCCAGCCTCGTCGCCGCTTTTGTGTCCCAGCCTCGTCGCCGCTTTTGTGTCTCGTTTCCGTCGTAGGTGTCGGTGGCCGAGTGGAATGAGACCGACACAGGAATAAAGATAGCACGCTGGTGCAGGTACGGAGAGGAGCAGCCAGAAACTAGAAACACTAGAGTAAATTAGAACGAGATATATATTGCACAGAATTTATACAATACTTAACTTTTACATAGTACTGCAGAATGTTGATACATAGTTGAGCTAGAGTCCTGCCTAGTGCCTAACTGATAGCCAAGTCTTCACTGGTGCCTATCGGATTCCGAAGTCTTTACTGGTTCCTAACTCAGTCCCAAGTGAACGATGTCGTTCGCTGGTGGCCACGAGCGGAGTTGCAGCAGAGGGCGCTCGTGGCTGTCGTAAGAACGCCGCGCCGTGCGTGCATGGCGGCGCGCGGCGAAAGTAGGTGGCGCGCACTTTGTACTTGTGCGACACCACACCCCTCCCCCCCAAACCGCCGCGCCGTCGTGGCGTAGGGCTGAGGGCCACGGCGACGGCACTGGGAGGAGGGCCTGGGCGGGGGCGTTACTGGTGGGAAGGGCGTCGTAGCTGAGGCTGGGATCGAGACGCCGTCCGCGCCCCGGTATACACCTTGCGATCCGCTGGAAAAACCGCGAAAACCAGCGGAAGGGCGCCCGCCCCCGCCCAGAGGGAGCAGGTCATCTTCTTCTGAGGTGCGTGGCCCAAGCTGGGGGGGCCCGCACGGTCCCGGAGTCCCTCTCGGTGACGCTGTCATCTGCGGCGGCGACAGCGGCGGCGACGACTGCGTCGGCGGTACGTCGACGTCCATAGGGATCTAGTAGTCCGGGGACGAACGATGTGGCTGTGCTCCCTAGCGGTGAACTGGGTCTGGAATCAAGAAACCCGAGACAGGATCGCGCGGCCTGTGCAGGCGCAATTGGTTTGCGTGGCGCCGCAGTTCCGACCCTGTGGAAGAACGTACAACATACATATTGCGACCGAGCACACGCCGAACGATGCCCGGTAACCACGTCTTCTTGTTGCCAGCAAACACCCTGTACAGCACCGGCGTGGAAACCTGAAAACGCGTAGCGCCATACGAACCGACTCGGTGCGTGGGAGGCTGCAGCAGGTGAAGGAGAGTGCGGTGACGGCGGCCGTGTAGCAGCTCGGCAGGAGACGGGCCGTCACGTGGCATGCACCGATACGTAGACAGGAAAATTTGAAGAGCTTGCTGCCTGGAGTGCTGACCTTTCATCTTCTCCATGTGAGACTTGAATGTTCGAACGAAACGTTCTGCTTCACCATTGGACTGAGGGTGAAAAGGTGCGGTAGTGATATGCTGAATGCCATTCACACGACAAAACTGTTGAAATTCCGCACTAACAAACTGAGGTCCATTGTCACTGACGATAGTTTCCGGCAAACCTTCGATGCAAAACACTGATGTTAAGGCACTGATTGTACTAGACGCTGTCGTTGAGTTCATGGCAATCACGAAAGGAAACTTGCTGAAAGCGTCTACAACAATTAACCAGCGCGTATTCCAGAAAGGTCCGGCAAAATCAATATGTAAACGTTGCCATGGTCCCTTGGGGCGTGGCCAGTCTGAGAAACGCTGTGGAGGAGCCGCCTGATGCTCCGCACAAACTGTACACTGTGATGTCATGCTCTCTATCTGAGCGTCCATACCAACCCAGGTACAATGACGTCTGGCCAATTGCTTTGTCCTAACAATGCCCCAATGTCCTTGATGCAGGAGGCGTAACACTTCTCGTTGCAGGGAACGAGGAACACTCACTCTTGTTTGGTCGTTGTCCGTATGTAACAACAGAACACCCTGACTTAAAGATAATGCATGACGTTGTGCAAAATAACGTCGAACCAGAGGCCGATCAATGTCTTTGGCTCTGGCAGGCCACCCTGAGCGAACAAAACGTGCTACCACACTTAGGTCTGCATCCGCAGCTGTTTCCTGTGCAACCCGACGAGAGTTCAAAGGAAAGTCTGCGACAGCGGAAGCATCTCTGGAGTCTATCTGACAACATGCCATTTCTGAAGAATCAAATGATACATCCTGGCCAACCGGAAGTCGGGAAAGTGTGTCCGCGTTGGCATGTTTAGTGGTAGGTCGGTACAAAATCTCATACTGATAATTTGACAATATCAAGGACCATCTCTGAAGCTTTTGTGCCGTTCGTGGCGGAATTGGCTTTGTGGGTGAGAACAACGACGTGAGAGGCTTGTGGTCTGTCAACAAATAGAATTTTCTGCCATAGAGATAATGATGAAACTTTGTGACGCCGTAAATTATTGCTAAGGCCTCCTTTTCTATCTGACTGTAATTCTGTTGCGTTGGCGTCAGAAGCTCGGACGCAAAGGCAATAGGACGATCGTGAGAACCAATACGATGTGACAAAACAGCACCCAGACCGTACGACGAGGCATCAACTGCTAACACTACAGGCTTCTGTGGGTCAAAGGGAATCAAACATGCATCACTGAGTAGTGCAGACTTTAATTTGTCAAAGGCAACCTGGCAATCTTTGGACCATACAAAAGGAACATTCTTCCTACGTAAGTGATGCAGTGGAGCTGCAATCTGAGAGGCATTGGGAATAAATCTGAAATAATAGTTACGTTTTCCCATTACTGCTTGCAATTCGTGCACATTCTTAGGAGGAGGCAAGTCTTTGATTGCTCTAAGATGTGACTGTAAGGGATGAATTCCTTGGGCATTAATCACATGGCCTAGGTACTCTATTTCAGTTTGAAAAAACGAACACTTTGCTTTATTACAACGTAGACCTGCTGCAGTCAACACTTTGAAAAGGCACTCCAGGTTTGCTAAATGTTCTTCAACTGTACGTCCGGATACCACAATATCATCTAAGTAGTTCGAGCAACACGGTACAGAAACTGTCAGCTGTTCCAAGAAACGCTGAAAAATAGCAGGGGCGGAAGAACAGCCAAATGGTAGGCGTTGAAACTGAAAAAGGCCCATGTGAGTATTAATGACGAAAAACTGTTTTGACTCGTCATCAAGCGGAATTTGTAAGTATGCCTCTGCTAAATCAATCTTAGAAAAGAAGCGAGACTGTCCTAATTTGTCCATTAGTTCGTCAGGTCTGGGCAGGGGGTATGTGTCTACAATTGTTTGACTGTTCACTGTTGATTTGAAGTCCGCACAGAGACGAAGTTTTCCCGTCGGCTTGGGTATAATTACTAAAGGCGAGGCCCACTGACTCGCAGAAACCGGAGAAATCACCCCACTATCTTGCCAACGTTTAAGTTCTTCGGCAACTGTATCACGCAAGGCGATAGGCACTGGTCTAGCTTTACGAAATTTTTGGTACTGCAGATTCTTTTAAAGTTACATGTGCCACGAAGTCTTTTGCACAACCTAGTTCCGGCGAAAACAAGTCACTATATTTGTCACACAATGCATTGATTTTATCCTGAGGCACTATTGACGAAATTTGAAGCACATCTCTTTGAATAAATAAACCAAACAAGTCAAAAGCATCTAGTCCAAAAATGTTCTGTGTCGATTTGGCCTGAAGAACTACAAAAGCCACTGTTTTTGTTACACCATGAAAAGAGGCGGGCAGGCTACACGTTCCTAGCACGGGAATATTTTGACCTGTATAAGCTGTTAACACTTGCTGTGACGGCGACAATTTTGGCGAACCCAGAAGTTCATAAGTATCTTTATTTATTAAGGTGACAGCGGAACCAGTATCAAGCTGAAATTGCACCGTCTTATTTTCTATGAAGAGAGTCACAAACAGTTTTTGCTTGCGGCGCTCGACAGGTGCGCGAATGTGGGCAACGTCTGCTACGGTTTGTTTACTGCGCTTGCGCGGGCCGCGTAGTGAAGTAAGCGGCGCAGACTCGGCACGCAGCGGATTAACAACACTGTCACTAGATGGCACTACCGCCGGATCGGCGTCCGCGCAAGCATGCGAAGCTACTCCAGATGTACTAACTACTGCACTACACTTTTGAGTAGCTACTTGATGTCTACTGTCACTAGCTACACAGTACTGGGCACTATTACAAGGAGCAGTTGCAGAAGGCACTATTTTCACTACAGGAATGCACTGTTCATAGTCATTTTGCTTGTCCCGAACCCTTTTCCGTTGCACTGTTTTACGCGCTCGTCGGCGCTTGCTACGTGGTGCACTATATAGTTTTGCCATAGGCGCAGAACAACTTTCTTGCAATTGAGATCCAAGGAAAGCACTGTTCAATTCCACAGCCCGTATAACATTTACAGAATGAACTGTTCTCGCACTCTGCGAAGCACCGTTTCTAATGGTACCGTTCCTTGAGTTTCTAATTTGCATACACACAGACTGTACATGTCGTGATTTGCCACATTGATAACAGGTTGCGTTGCGACTAGGGCAATGAGCACGCTTGTGGCGAGACACACACTGGGGGCAAGATTTACGTACATTTTTCTGAAATGGGCGTTGGTGCCTGTTATTCAAATCACTGTTTCTAACACGACGGGGCGACCTTTGTGTCGCACTTTTACACTGGCTACTGTTCACTGTCTTTTCAGCACGGCCTGTACTATTGTAAGAATCACTAGTGCTACACTGAGAACTACGGCTAGGAAAGCGTCCGTTGCGGCGCACTGAATTAACACTGTGGCTTTGCATTTCTACATCTGCTAAGTCAAAAGTATCATGCGCATCTATAAGCTGCAGTACACTGTCTAATGAGGGGTCAGACTGTTTCAGAATTGCTGCTCTAATTCTGGGGTCCTGAATATTCTGCGTAATCGCATCCCTCAACATCACGTCACTATACGAAAGTCCACAAGAGCAAGTAAATTTACATTTGCGGGTTAAGCCCTTCAATTCCGTAATCCACTCTTGGTATGACTGCTGCGGTAATTTTTTAAGTCTGAAAAATCGGTACCGTGCAGCGGCTACAAGAACTTTTCTCTCATAATGAGCATTTAGTGCCTCTACTATTTGTTCAAAGTCTACATCACGAGGACATGCGTCGGGGAAAAGTTTTTGCAATAGTACGAAGGTCTGGGGGCCCACAATCGATAAGAAAAGGTTCTTCACTCTCTGACCTGTAATTTGATGAGCCGCGACGAGTTCTTGAAACTGTGCGAAATAGTCGCTCCATTCTTCCTCACGTTCGTTGTACTGGCGAAATGTAGGAAGCGGTGCAGCGGCAGGTGTGGGCTGCTGATGTGACGGCTGTTGTTGTTGGTGAGCAGCCTGTGCCGTCAACTGCGACACGGCCTGCAGTAGTTGAGTGATTTGCGCCGTCTGTAACTGAATAATTTCCATTAAGTTTGGGTTCGGGGTAGTGGCCATGCTGACCGATTAGGCGCCGCGCATACAAGTAAATTATAACAAAACACAAATGCAATATGAAAGAGGACACTCTGCAACAAAAATAAAGTTCACAAAACACGTAACTGAAAATGTTCCCACAAAAATCTTATAATAAGGGTGGGTGGGCGGGAGCAATTTCTGCGTGCCGACTGCTGCTGTCTGGCTGCTGCAAGCGGGCTGGTCCAAGGTTCGTCTATCGCTCCTCGTCGCCACTTTTGTGTCCCAGCCTCGTCGCCGCTTTTGTGTCCCAGCCTCGTCGCCGCTTTTGTGTCTCGTTTCCGTCGTAGGTGTCGGTGGCCGAGTGGAATGAGACCGACACAGGAATAAAGATAGCACGCTGGTGCAGGTACGGAGAGGAGCAGCCAGAAACTAGAAACACTAGAGTAAATTAGAACGAGATATATATTGCACAGAATTTATACAATACTTAACTTTTACATAGTACTGCAGAATGTTGATACATAGTTGAGCTAGAGTCCTGCCTAGTGCCTAACTGATAGCCAAGTCTTCACTGGTGCCTATCGGATTCCGAAGTCTTTACTGGTTTCTAACTCAGTCCCAAGTGAACGATGTCGTTCGCTGGTGGCCACGAGTGGAGTTGCAGCAGAGGGCGCTCGTGGCTGTCGTAAGAACGCCGCGCCGTGCGTTCATGGCGGCGCGCGGCGAAAGTAGGTGGCGCGCACTTTGTACTTATGCGACACCACAGAAACGAGAACTCTATTTATTGCTATGGTTTTCCGATAGATAGCAGAAGTGTTTTCTGTGTAAACAGGTTTGTTAGTTCATATGCTGGCCACGAGAGGCTCTTATCTGGCTCGTTCTGTTACAGTGAAAAATTATAGTGTAGTTTATTAATCAAACTTCCTTATATATACGCACCATCAAAAGCTAGAGATTGTTAATAGGTCATTAATAATCGTCTGTTTTACAAATTTATCCGTAATTGGTTTAATGTTTTTATAAATTAAACGTAATAAACAGTGAGTTACAAATTTGTCAGCAGTAATACGAGGAAGTGCTAGCTTCAAAGTAATAGTCCCTCTTGTGACTAGGCTCAGGTAAACTTGAATTACAAACTTTCTAAATGCGAAATAAATGTCGGCTTCAGTAGCATGTAACATACGTTCACCTGAAAAAGTATGTTAATGTTTGTAAAATAAATAAATAAAAAGTTATTAAAAGGTTTTACAGTAAGTACCAAATATAAGACGAGGTTGCTCTCATCAGATGCATGGACTGAACCAAAATAGCCTGGAAATGCTGTTCTGAAGGATATTTTGTTCTTTAAAAGACAACGTTGGGAAAATGAAATCTCCAGAACGTATGGAGAAAAGGCTTTTTACAGTCACTTTGAAGTATAATATATAAATGTTAAGCAGCAGTAGTGGCGGACCACCTGAGATTTTCTAGTCATTTTATAGTTTAAGTGGAGATTTAACTTACCGGGTATAGCCTGGGAGGCAAACGTGTTTAAGGCGGGTGACAATATTGTTCTAATCGCTGTTAAATAAATAGTCGACTCGAGGAGATATCGTGTTAGACCTGCTGATGACAAATACACCCAAACTTTTTGATTAATTTTGCGTAGATCTGAAAATCACAGATGATCGGGCCAGTGCAGTGTCAATGAATACAGCTGTAAATAGAAAGCTCAAGAAAGGTAGAAAGATCTTCTTCCTTAGCAAAAGCGAAAAGCGTCAGATATCAGAGTACTGGACTGTTCAACACGATAGTTTAGTCTCTTAACACTGACAGTGTTGAGCAACTGCGGACCAAGTATAGTGCACCGTACCATGTGAGGTAGATAAGTATGTCGCAAGTAAAATTAAGAAAGGCCAAAGATCCACCATGGTTCGACAACTGAATTAAGAAACTGTTATGAAATCAAAGGAAACTTTACTGGAAATATAAACGTAGCCAAGTCTTGCAGACAAGCAAAACTTAAATGGTGCCAAAATTAGCGTAAGGGCTGCCATGCGAGAGGCTTTCAACGGTTTAAAAAGCAGTGTTTTGTATACCGACTAGGCAGAAAACCCTAAGAAATTTGGTCCTACGAACAAATCGGTAAACGGGTCGAAACTGGATCCCCATCTGCTCTGTGATCATAATGGTGTTGAAACAGGGGATTACACACAAAGGACCGAAATATTAAATGCCTTTTTCCAAAGCTGTTTCACAGAGGAAAAGCATTCGGTAGTTCCTCCTCCATCGCACGAATGACAAAATAGCAGATACTGAAATAAGTGTCAGAAAGGTAGAAAAGCAACTGAAATCGCTCAACAGAAGACACGTCGCTGGGCCTGTTGGGACACCAATTCGATTTTACACGGAGTATGCGGAGGCCCTTCCCCCCTTCTAGCAGCGGTGTACCAAACGTCTCTAGAGGAGCGAAATGTTCCCAAGTACTACAAAAAAAGCGCAGGGCATTGCTGTTTACAAGAAAGGTCGTCGATCAGATGCGCAAAACTATAGGCCCATATCTCTGACGTCGGTTAATTGCAAAATTTGAAACACATTTTCTGTTCCAGCATCATAGGCGCCAACTTTTGAAAATCTTAGGGCATGCTAAAGGGCGTATCCAAGATGGGGGGGGGGAGGAGGTGATTGCCGGCCTCCAGCCCCCCCCCCTCGGACAGGTATATATAATCTGAAACTCATACAACACATCTTTCTTTAGCGTCTACATTTTTCCAATTCCATACTAAGGTAAATTTAAAGTAATATATATTTTTTTCTTATTTTAGTAGAATTTCTTATTTTTTGCTTCATCTAGTGTTAATTTAGGACCATTTTAATCTCTGAAAGGAGAAAAGTATTTTTTTAAATCACAGTAATTTCAATTTCACGCAGTTTTCACTCATAGAACTAGATAACAAACAATAAACTCTGTTATCTTTTTCTTCATACTGAATCCATGTATATATGTTTATTCAATATTTTTAAAAAGACCTTCGACTGCGGCTCCCACATTCAGTGTCTGAATCATTTTTTGAAATTACCAGAAACAGTAACAGAGAATTCGTTGTCGCAAGATGCCGCAGATGGATCACTTTTACTGCTACACGCTGTCGATCCGATATCACCGTCACAATCACGATTATGAATCGAAGAACTTTCGTATATCACTATGTACTTGTGCATTTTAACGATTTTCACACGCAAGACATTAAGACGCAATTCCAAGCAACAGGAACTAATATCTGACTACTTCGTTCAATTGTTGACAACAAATTGTTGAAACCTGAAAATTCAGATTAAAAAAAAATCTCTCGCTATCTGTGGCGTTCAGTGATTTTTGTAGAGCTGCCAATTAAAACAGAAAGACCTTTGCAATTAGTTATGAGAATGGTTTAGCTAGAAAAGATGTCGCAGCAGGTATGTCGGCTCACTGGTAACGTGTGTGGTTGTCAAAAGTTTATCTTAAAAGATACATCCAAACAAATTCGCAGTATAAACATTCTCATCGTATCGTACCAAACCTACTTCATTTCTAGTTCTTTAATACAACTATTAAAGGTTGCCGCCTACAGTTTACAAATTGACTTAACAAGCGGCATTCAATTCCGAATATTTAGAAAACGGTCACGGTCACTCACCTGTCAATATGGATTTTAATGCCTACGAATTCAATTAGCCGGCAGCGGTGGCCGCGGGGACTGAGGCGCTTCAATCACGGTCTACACGGCCACTACGGTCGGGGGTTCGAATCCCCCCTCGGGCACGGATATTTGTGCCGTCCTAGTTCGTAAGTAGTTCATAAGTACTTTGTAAGTTCAGGGACTGATGACCCCGTAGTTAAGTCCCATAGACTATACAAACATTTGAAACATTTTTTTTTTTAATTCAATTAGCTGTTTTTTTAAGATAATCTTTTTACAACTGTGTATTACAAAAGCCAGCCACCCGTCAATGGGATAAGATAGTCGAATTTAATTACAGTCAAGAAATATATCGTAAAGAAAAAATGATATCAAAATTTTCAGTGGGGTATGCTGAGCATACCCATTCAAATTTTGGGGTTTGCTTGAGCGACCGAGCATACCCGTAGTCGGCACATATGTCCAGCATTATGTAATCCACTTTGAAAAAATCGCCATGATGGAGTAGCCGAGCGTTCTAAGGCGCCTCGCCGCGGAGCGCGTGGTTGGTCGCTGTCGGAGGTTTGAGTCCTCCCTGGAGCATGGGTTTGTGTGTTTGTCCGTAGGTTAGATTTACCTTAGTTTAAGTGGTTTATAAGCTACGGACTGATGACCATGTAGTTTGTTCCGATAGTTTTACAAACATTTGAACCTTTTTTTTTTTTTTTTTTTTTTTTTTTTTTTTTTTTTTTTTTTGTAGTACTCAACATGGTTTCCGAAATCAATGATCATATGAAACACAACTCGTGCTATTTATCCACAAGATCCACACGATCTTAGGTAGATGTAGTGTTCCTTGACAAGCCGTTCGATACCGTTCCACGACGCCTGCTGAACGCAATGCGAGCATGTGGAATATTTAACCAACTGTGAGACTGGCTAACAGAACGCAACAGGTCATTCTCTACTTAGAGAAGTCTTTAGGCGTTAAAGTGATCTCACGAGTGCCCCTGTGGAGTGTTATAGAACCATTGCTTTTCACATTACATATTACTTCCAAAAAAATGTTCAAATGTTTGTATAGTTTATGGGACTTAACTACGGGGTCATCAGTCCATAAACTTACAAACTACTTATGTGCTAACTAAGACTAAGTACGGCACAAATATCCATGCCCGAGGGGGGATTCGAACCCCCGACCGTAATGGCCGCGCAGACCGTGACTGGAGTGCCTCAGTCCTCTCGGCCACCGCGGTCGGCCATATTACTTCAATGAGGTGTTATTCGTATGATGCTGTAATTTATCGAGAAGTCGCAACAATGGGAAAGAGTACAGAAATGCAGGATGATCAGCGTATTGACACCTAGTGCAGAGAATGGCAATCAAGGCTAAAAAAAAAACCAAGTGTAATGTGCTGCATTTACATAGAAAGAATGATCATTTGTTATGTAACTATGCAATAGCGGAACAAAAACTGGAAGGTGTTACTTCTTATATATAAGCTGCTTAAGTGTGTCACTTTGTCGCCGATAGAACTGCGCTTGCGCAGAGCTGTTGTCGAGTTCCCCGCTATGCGCAATTTTGCAGCTTACGTCTCAGTTTGTTGCCGATAGCTATTATAAACGCTTTTCCGTGAAGTAACTACGAGAGAGTAATGCTCTGTGCTGGAGTTGATCGATATTCCTTCATTGCACTCTAATTGAGCAATTTAGCAAGTAGAAGGGGGAAACCCCGTGGAGCAGTAAACAAAGGGGCGTCCTCGCCGCCTGCCCTGGGTAATTCACTTTGAATCAGCAGACACCTTTGCGCAGATATTCTTAATCACAATTCATAATATCTAGAACAGCAGTCAATTCTGTTGATTGCCGGGCCTTTGCTAGTATAAAAGTATCTAGGAGTGGACATCAGAGGCGATTTGAAGTGGAACGGCCGTATAGAATCAGACGTGAGTAAAGCGGATGATAGACGGAGATTCATTGGAAGAATTTTCTGGAAGTGTTGTCCGTCAACAAAGGAAGAAGGCTATGAAATTTTCGTTACGCCAACGCTCGAGTATTGCTCGTCATTGTCTCGACGGAGAGCAGCACGCTTCGTTACGGACTCATTTAATAAGCGCGAAAGCGTCACGGAGGGAATAACAGGGCAGATGCTGCAAGACAGGCGTTCTGTACGGGCTTCTGTCAAAGTACCGAGAGCGTATGTTTCAAGAAGAGTCAACCAATATATTGCTTCCTTCTACGTATATATAGCGAAGTGACCACAAGCGTAAAATTAGTGAGATTAGGGCCCTCACGAAGGCATACAGCCGGCCGCGGTGGCCGAGGGGACTAAGGCGCTCCAGTCACGGTCTGCACGGCCACTACGGTCGGGGGTTCGAATCCCCCCTCGGGCATGGATATTTGTGCCGTCCTAGTTCGTAAGTAGTTCATAAGTAGTTTGTAAGTTTAGGGACTGATGACCCCGTAGTTAAGTCCCATAGACTATACAAACATTTGAACATTTTGAAGGCATACAGGAACCGTAATCATTTTCCCCGCGAACCATATGCGACTGAAATAGGGGGGCGTGATACTGGTACGCAAAGTACCCTCCGCCACACAACGTGGCGTGCGTTGTGGGGTACGAGAGGATATGTAGAAACTATCCCGAATTATTGAAATTTCTTCACTGTTTGTATGGCAATATTAGTTGCATACATTAGACCCACTCGGTTAGCCGTGTGGTCTAACGCAGGCTTTCAGAGACGGGGAGGCGTACCGGCTCCGGTTCGAATCACCCCGGCGCACTAACGAATGAGGTCGGAGTGCCGGTCAGCCTGGATGTGGTTTTAGGCGGTTTTCCACTTTTCCCTAGATGAATACCGAGCTGGTCCCCAAGTTCCGACTCAGTTACACGATTCGCAAATATTATGTAACACAATTTCACACATATAACACTATACGCAGACATTTGGGGTACTTATTTCCTCCCGGGAGCATGGGGTGGCGACAGGAAGGGCGTCCGGCCACCCCGTAAATAATTTTCCGGATTTAACAAAGCCGACCCTGCATGTGCGGGAACGTGGTCAAAGAGAAAGAAGATTTGTTACATACATTACCCAAACTTTTCAAAATAAAACGTGTTAACAATGCTTTTTAAAATATTTTCTGTAATTCTGTTGCATCATTTTAAAATAAAAAAAAAATAAAAAAACTTACTTCGTTTTTTTTTTCCTATTGTAATTAAGGCATTCGTTTAATACAAAAGTTCAGTCCTGTTTCTAAATGTTCAAAACATCCATGCCAGAGGGAGGATTCGAACATCCGACGCGAGAGGTCGCGCCATCAGGAACATGGTGTTCCATACCGCTCCGCTACCCTCGCGCGGCGGACCATATATCAGATGTTTGTAAACCTAAGTAACCAAATTGCTGAAGTCATCGGTTCCTAAAATTACAAACTACTTAAACTAACTTACACTAAGTACAACACACACACCCATGCCCGAGTGAGGACTAGAACCTCCGACGCGAGCGGTTGCGCCCCAGACAGCACTGCCATTCCCGCGCGGCCCTATGGGACCAAACTGCTTGATGTCATCGATATTTAGATTTACAAACTACTTTAACTAAATGAACCCACTTATTCTAAGAACAAGACACACACCCATGCCCGAGGGAGGACTCACACCTCCGGCGGGCACCAGCCGCGCAATTCTTAGCAAGGCGCCCTAGACCTCACTGCCAATTCCGCACGGCAGTTATACACTTAATACACACAAAACAACTTCAATCAGAATAGCACAGTTTACTGCTATAGGAGACCTGCAGACTCATAAATTCTATGTTACAAGTTATTTCCTTCTCAGAGCATGATTTTTTGTTGTTGAAATTGTCTTATAAAATTATTAAGTTTTTATTTGCTGTTGCGGACAACTCAGACAAATAAGGCATATAAATAATTTTCGAAAACGATTTGTTTAGCATAAGGGAGAGTATAAAAGAGACCCAAAATAATTATGCAAGGAAAATAAATTGCACCATACCTATCTTATTTTCATAAGCACTAACCAAATATTTGTACCCTTTTGTGAAAGGTAAGTTATTTTCTGCTTAATTCCAAAAATTAGGAGTGGGGCAGCAAATGTGACAAAAATTCACGCTATACCACTATAAATGAGAACCACCATCCCACAACTATCGAAACTGATCTACAAACATGGTTGGTTGGTTGGTTTGTTTTGTTTTAGGGGGACAAAACTATGGAGGTCCCCCATTCTACGACGGGGCGGTACAAGAAAAGCACCAATAAAAGCGCCAAAAGTTAAAATAAGCACTGGGAGGAAAATCCCACTCAGTTAGTAAAATGTCAAGGAAGTCGACAAGACAAAACACAAAATTGAGCGATCACACAGAAACACACAACAACGAAAGGAAACAATACAACAAAGCCGATGACTATGGTTAACCGACCATCAGATGAAAAAGAGGAAGGGTCAACTACACGGCAACACGAGGAAGTCCGCAATCAGAGGCACGTCACAAAGGAAACACAGATGGTAAATGAAGCAAAGCTTCACAGAGAGCGATAAAAACCCCGGCACGAATAAAACGTAAAACTGAATCAGCCATTGTGGCATCGTCACATAAAACATGTGATAAAACACAGGACGATTCAAAAACCGTTAGACCTATTCCCAGTGATGCTGCAGAAGAAATAAGACGTGAAACATGTCGTGCACTCACCAAAGCTCCGCCTCAGAAGACCAACATTTCCGCTACGGAAAGGGCCAGACTACGCAAGTTACGAGAAGATCCTCACACGGTGGTCCTTCCAGCAGATAAAGGAAACGCTATTGTCCTTTTGCAAAGGGACGTCTATAAGGAGAAGATTTATAGCTTACTGAGTGAACCAATGTATCGGAAGATCGATAAAGACCCCGCAGGGAGAGTAGAAAGGAAAACGGCATCACTTCTGAATTCTTCTTCGCTTCGGCAAGAAGTGGTCAAAAGATTAAGACCTCACAGTTCTCTGCCACCTCGGTTATATGGTCTTCCAAATATCCATAAAAGAGAGGTCCCTTTAAGACCAATAATCAGCAACATCGGCGGCCCCACATATGATTTCGCTGTACATCTTGCCTCTTTACTGAGACCTTTTGTGGGAAAATGCCCTCATCATATTCGTAACTGTGCTGAGTTTAGCAATAGACTGAAGTCACTTCAACTTCGTCAGTCTGATATATTAGTGAGCTTCGATGTCGTCTCACTCTGCACCAAGGTTCCTCTCTTGTACTCATTGTCACTCACCAGCAAAAAGTTCACAGCCGATGTAACAGCACTTTTCATCATGTCCTTTCGTCAACTTACTTTTTATTCAACAAAGAATATTTCGAAGAAACTGAAGGTGTTGCCATGGGCAGTCCCATCTCCCCTCTGGTAGCAAACTTTTTTATGGAAGATTTTGAGGAAAGGGCACTTGATTCTGCACAACATAAACCGACTGTCTTTTGGAGATATGTTGATGACACTTTTGTAGTGTGGCCCCATGAAGAAGAATTGTCACGTTTTCTGCAACACCTAAATTCAATCCACGAAAACATTCAGTTCACAATGGAAACTGAGAAGGACGGCTGCTTACCCTTTCTTGATGTCCTAGTCAGTGGATGGGACCTTGGGACATTCCGTGTACCGGAAACCCACACATACGGACATCTATTTGCAAGCGTCCAGCTGCCACCACCATGCACAATGTACCGGCGTCCTTCGAACGTTGGTGCATCGCGCACATATTGTGTCTGATGTAGAAAGCCTTCCTACGGAGCTACAACATCTATAGTCAGTTTTCAAAGCTAATGGATATTCTCCTCGTCAGATTAGCTCAGCATTGAAGGGGAAGAAACGTGACGACCCTCAACATCAAGAGGGTAAGGAGGCGTTCAAGTCAAGAGCTTTCCTTCCATCCGTCGGAAACCTTTCGTCGAAACTAGGCAGAATATTAAGAAAACATGAAATAAGCCCCACTCCCATGAGCCACAGACATTGCCCAGGTGGGGTGGCTTGCGTGCCTCAACGATGCAGATAGCCGTACCGTAGGTGCAACCACAGCGGAGGGGTATCTGTGGAGAGGCCAGACAAACGTGTGGTTCCTGAAGAGGGGCAGCAGCCTTTTCAGTAGTTACAGGGGCAACAGTCTGGATGATTGACTGAGCTGGCCTTGTAACATCAGCTAATGTGGCTTTGCCACACAGTTACTGCGAACGGCTGAAAGCAAGGGGAAACTACAGCAGTTACTTTTCCCGAGGACATGCAGCTCTACTGTATGAAATTATGATGATGGCATCCTCTCGGGTAAAATATTCCCGAGGTAAAATAATCCCTATTCGGATCTCCGGGCGGGGACTACTCAGGAGGATGTTGTCATCAGGAAAGACAATACTGGCATTCTACGGATCGGAGCGTGGAACGTTAGATCCCTTAATCGGGTAGGAAAATTAGAAAATTTAAAAATGGAAATGGATAGGTTGAAGTTAGATATAGTGGGGATTAGTGAAGTTCGGTGGCAGGATGAACAGGATTTCTGGTCAGGCGAATACAGGATTATAAATACAAAATCAGTTGGGGGTATCACAGGAGTAGGACTGATAATGAATAAGAAAATAGGAATTCGGGTAAACTACTATGAGCAGCACAGTGATCGCATTATCATTGTCAAGATAGATACGAAGCCAACACCGACAACAGTAGTACAGGTTTATATGCCAACTACCTCTGCCAATGATGAGGAGATCGAAGAAATATATGAGGAGCTAAAGGAAATTATTCAGACAGTTAAGGGAGAGGAAAACTTAATTGTGATGGGAGACTGGAATTCGGTAGTAGGAAAAATAGTAGGTGAATATGGACTGGGCAGAAGGAATGAAAGAGGAAGTCGCCTGGTAGAATTTTGCACGAAACATGAATTAATCGTAACAAACACATGGTTTAACAATCACAAAAGAAGGTTGTATACTTGGAAGAGACCAGGAGACACCGGAAGGTATCAGATAGATTTTATAATGGTAAGACATAGATTCCGGAACCAGGTTAGAAACTGTAAGACATACTCAGGGGCAGATATGGACTCTGACCATAACTTGTTAGTCATGAACTGTAGGCTGAAACTAAAAAAAAAAAAAAAAAAAAAAAAAAAAAAAAAACCTGCAGAAAGGTAGGAAAATAAGGAGATGGGACTTAGATAAATTGAAGGAACGTGATGTTTTGGAGAATTTCAGAGGGTGCTTTAGTAAACAATTGACAGAAACAGGGGGAAATAAAACAGTAGAAGAGGAATGGGTAGCATTGAGAGATCAAATAGTAAAGGCAGCAGAGGACAAAATAGGTAGAAAGGTAAGACCTACAAAAAATCCTTGGATATCACAGAAAATACTAAATTTAATTGATGAAAGGAGAAAATATAAAAATGCAGTAAATGAAACAGGCAAAATGGAGTACAGACGACTAAGAAATGAGACTGACAGGAAGTGCAAAATGGCTAAGCAGGAGTGGTTAGTAGCCAAATGCAAATCTGTAGAAGAATGTATAAGAAGGGGAAAAGTAGATACCGCCTACAGGAAAATAAAAGAGACATTTGCGGACAAGAAAAGCAACTCTACGAATATCAAGAACTCAGATGGGATATCAGTTCTCAGCAAAGAAGGGAAAGCTGAAAGGTGGAAAGAGTACATAGAGCAGCTCTACAAAGTAAATGAACGTAGAGACGATGTTGTAGGAAGGGAAGAGGAAGTAGATCAACATGTTATAATAAATAATAAATGTTTGTATAGCTTATGGGACTTAACTACGGGGCCATCAGTCCCTAAACTTACAAACTACTTATGAACTAGCTAATCCTAAGGACGACACAAATATCCATGCCCGAGGGGGATACGAACCCCCGACCAGAGTGGCCGTGCAGACCGTGACTGGAGCGCCTCAGTCCACTCGGCTACCGCGGCCGGCTGATCAACATGAAATAGGAGATACTATACTGACAGATGAATCTGACAGAGCCCTGAAAGACCTAGGTCGGAACAAGGGCCCAGGAGTAGATGACATACCCTCAGAGCTACTAAAGTCTCTGGGAGAGCCAGCCATGACAAAACTATTTGAACTGGTGGGTAGGATGATTGAGACAGGCGAAATGCCCTCAGACTTTAAGAGAAATGTAATAATCCCCATTCCAAAGAAATCAGGCGCAGACAAGTGTGAAAATTACAGAACCATCAGTTTCATAAGTCATGGTTGCAAAATTTTAACTCGAATTATCTACTGGAGAATGGAAAAGCTGGTAGAAGCTGACCTCGGGGAAGATCAGTTTGGATTCAGGAGGAACGTAGGAACCCGGGAGGCAATACTCACCTTACGTCTTATCTTAGAAGATAGATTAAGAAAAGGCAAACCTACATTTCTAGCTTTTGTAGATTTGGAGAAGGCTTTTGACAATGTTGATTGGAATAAACTCTTTCAAGTTCTGAAGCAAGCAGGAGTAAAATATAGGGAGCGTAAAGTTATTTACAACTTGTACAAAAACCAGACTGCAGTTATTAGACTCGAAGGGCATGAAAGGGAAGCATCAGTTGGGAAGGGAGTAAGACAGGGTTGTAGCCTTTCTCCGATGTTATTCAATTTGTACATCGAGCAGGCGGTGAAGGAAAGCAAGGAAAAATTTGGAATAGGGATTAAAGTCCAGGGGGAAGAAATAAAAACATTGCGTTTTGCTGATGACATTGTAATTCTGTCAGAGACAGCAAAGGACCTGGAAGAGCAGTTGAACAGAATGGACAGCGTGTTGAAGAGAGCGTATAAAATGAACATTAACAAGAGCAAAACAAAAATAATGGAATGCGGTCTTAGAAAATCAGGCGATGCTGAAGGAATTAGATTGGGTAACGAAACAATGAAGGTGGTAGATGAGTTTTGTTACTTGGGTAGTAAAATAACATGCGATGGTCGCAGTACAGAGGATATAAAATGCAGAATGGCAATGGGAAGAAAAGCATTTTTGAAAAAGAGAAATTTGCTAACATCGAATATTAATTTAAGTGTAAGGAAGTCTTATCTGAAGGTATTTGTGTGGAGTGTTGCCTTGTACGGCAGTGAAACATGGACGATAAGCAGTACCGACAGGAAGAGAATAGAGGCTTTTGAAATGTGGTGCTACAGAAGAATGCTGAAGATTAGGTGGGTAGATCGCATAACTAATGAAGAGATACTGAACAGAATTGGTGAGAAAAGAATTTTTGGCATACCCTGACCAAAAGAAGGGATCGCTTGGTAGGACACATTCTTAGACATCGAGGAATCGTAAATTTAGCATTGGAGGGAAGTGCGTGGGGTAAAAACCGCAGAGGGAGACCAAGAGACGCGTATAGTAAGCAGATTCAAGTGGATGTGGGTTGCCGTTCTTATGAGGAGATGAAAAAGCTTGCTCAGGATGGAGTAAGGTGGAGAGCTGCATCAAACCAGTCTCCGGACTGAATACCATAACAACAACAACAACAACAACACAAGTAAAAGTCATCTTCAGGCCACCTGCGAAGATTAGTGAACTTCTCGGCTTGGTTAAAGATGATCTGGGATTGAGGAAAGCCGGAATTTACAGAATACCTTGCCAGTGTGGCAAAGCTGACATCGGGCAGACGACACGCACTGTGCAGGAAAGGTGCGTTGAACATGAACTCCACACTCGTCTGTTGCAGCCCAGTAAGTCGGCCGTAGCCGAGCATTGTATTACCACAGGACATTCTATGAATTACTCCGCCACTGAAATCTTGGCCACGACGAGATCCTTCTGGGATTCACTATTCAAAGAAACTGTGGAAATACGTTTAGCCCAAGATCTTATTAATCGGGACGGCGGCTTTCATCTGGACAAGGCTTGGGACCCGGTGATTTCTTTATTATCATCTCAGAGGAAACATTTTATCCAGGTCGACGCTTCTAGCGATAATTAAAAATTTTATACGTCTGACAAGCAATGTACTGAGTGCGCATTCAAACAGAGTGCGGACACGTACTGTTTTTCCACCTTATGCAATACTGACGCGTTCCGATAGATGGCGGACATGCAGTTCCAACTTCGCGCAGACACCCGCGCGCCGCTTGTCAACTGTTTTTCACAGAGGGCGCTAAATTCGAAAGAGGGCGCGCTTGTGGCGGCCACTGATGCGCATGCGCCTACGCGCAAATGTTTGCCATAAAGGCATCGTCGGGAACTAACAATCTCTCCTCCCACACCACATCTTCAATGCTGTCAGTGCCCCACCATCTACGGAACCTCCTTTGTGCTTCGACAAGTGTGGTGTCTTTTCGTTACATTGTTTTATTTTACAACAGTGGACGGCCAACCCGCAGCCGACACCGTCAGTTTTAACTTTTGTATCTCTCCGAGTGTGTGTTGTGTTTTTTGTTTTAACTCCAAATAGCGGACGGCCTCACCATGGCCGCCGCCCTATGCTCATTTTAATTGTGTGTGTGCCAATG
Organism: Locusta migratoria; assembly: GCA_026315105.1. Taxonomy (NCBI): domain Eukaryota; kingdom Metazoa; phylum Arthropoda; class Insecta; order Orthoptera; family Acrididae; genus Locusta; species Locusta migratoria. The sequence continues at coordinate 461,880,082 of CM048755.1, forward strand.
ACATTCGAGCAACTGTTTTTATTCACCACTTTCGCCGTTCCAAGTGTTTTATGTCACCACTGTTTTCCTCCATTTTATGTACTTTGTTTTATCTCCATTTTAAATCTCCGTTTTATGTCTGTATTATCTCTAAAATTTTATCTCCTATGTGTTTTTTATGTTCTCCGCTGTCATATTTTATTTCTGTAGGCCGAAGAGCGCCAGTGAGCGCTGCCGCCCGCCCCTTTTTTAGGGGAATTGAAACCACAATAAAGAAAAAAAAACTAACAATCTCCAGTGGAACGCACTCACCTCAAGATGGCTGAACTGTTGTCAGCCGAAATATCGTGGCAAGAAGTCGACGGAATCCGGCTGCAATCCCGAAACTTTATGTTATATTCCGTACGCCGGGAAAACTTCAAGAATCACAGGAAATAATGTGTTTCCAGAATGAAACTTTCACTCTGCAGCGGAGTGTGCGCTGATATGAAACTTCCTGACAGATTAAAATTGTGTGCCGTAACCGGGACTCGAACCTGGGACCTTTGCCTTTCGCAGGAAAGCGCTCTACCACTGAGCTACCCCGACACGACTGACGGTGCCTCCCCACATTTTAAATTCTGCCAGGATCTCGCCTCCTAGTTTCCAAACTTCACAGAAGCTCTCCTGCGAAACTTGCAAGACTAGCACTCCTGGAAGAAAGGATATGGTGGAGGCATGGCTTAGCCACAGCCTAAGGGATGTTTCCAGAATGAAACTTTCACTCTGCAGCGGAGTGTGCGCTGATATGAAACTTCGTACTTGCAAGTTTCGCAGGGGAACTTTTGTGAAGTTTGGAAAGTAGGAGGCGAGGTCCTGGCAGAATTGAAGTTGTGGGGCGGCGCCGTCAGTCGTGTCGGGGTAGCTCAGTGATAGGGGCGCAGTGGCTCAGCGCGCCCTGCCAGGAGGCTAAACGCCCTCTGTAATAAAAAAGCTGAGCCAACCATTCAACGAACAAAATCAACGACCGCTAACCATAGATCTACCAGATGGAAAAAAAGAGGGGGGGGGGGGGGAGGTGGTAGAGCGCTTGCCTGCGAAATGCCAAGGTCTCTGGTTCGAGTCCCGGTTCCGACACACAATTTTAATCTGTCAGGAAGTTTCAAATATTGTGTTATTAGTGCTACCAGTGTGGGTACGCTACATTTAAAAGAGCAATTATGCATGGAAAATGTACACGCTACAATTCGACGACACGGCTACTAGCTGCGTCCTCCCACTCTGAAATATTCATAAAACCGACTCAAACATCAAGACTGCCGTTTGTCAATCGTCACTTTTCTATTTGTCTCGATGAAGTCAGGATTCCCTATCTTACCTAATTGGTAAGGTACAGTGATTACAGACAGACAGTCCACTGATGTGCCACTCAATGTGGTCTGCAGGCATTAACTATAGGTTATGGACTTTCAGCAATGTTTGCTTATCCGCTTCATGAGTGCTGTAGTTGCATGAGACGTGTACAACACAAACAGTAAGCAAAACATTTTTGTATAGTCTATGGGACTTAACTACGGGGTCATCAGTCCCTAAATTACGAACTACTTATGAACTAGAACGGCACAAATATCCATGCCTGAGGGGGGGGGGGGGGCGATTCGAACCCCCGACCGTAGTGGCCGTGCAGACCGTGACTGGAGCGCCTCAGTCCCCTCGGCCACCGCGGCCGGCAAACAGTAAGCACCGCATACCTATGTCTCTTTCACAGAACAGCGTTAGATCGCCATTTCCATAAGAGTATCCCTCATTGGGACGCAGCCAGTTGAGAAAGAGACTGTAAAAGTGTCTTACATGTCGCATATATCGTTTAGCGTTCCCACTCCTGTGCCAGTGCTCAATACATAACACTACTCAAACAGCCATTCAGAGATGCTGTAAGAAATTCTGAAGTTACTGAGCTTTATCAAGACAAATTAAATAAATCCTATTAGAAAGGATATGGCAGCGTTAAAAGCTGACTCACCTACTGGAAAAGGAGGGGGTGGGGGTCACCATTCGCTCCTGAAAGTATCTACGGAGCGCAGTTGTGGGTCGTTAAGACTTAAGAGCCCATAATATCCTCGTAGCTGCCACACCTACCTAATAATGCAGCTAAAACGTCCTCTTCCACCATCAGTATTAGTCTTTGACGCATTCTACATTATCTCTTTTCAAATAAGTGCCTATGTGTATCGCTCGGCGTCGCCATAGGCAGTGTATTCGAAGTGAGGTGGGAAGATGTTAATGTGGTCATAATACGGCAGCTACAAATGTAAGTTGGGTATGAAACATAATTATTCCTGAGTTGAATTAATTACTATCGCTATCTCAAATATAAAATGTAAGTAATAAAACGAATCAGAAAAAGCTGTACTTTAGTATGCAAGATGTATGAAACAGGGGAAATACCCTCTGACTTCAAGAAGAATATTGTAATTCCAATTCCAAAGAAAGCAAGTGCAGACAAGTGTGAAAATTACAGAACTATCAGTTTAATAAGTCATGGTTGCAAAATACTAACACGAATTATTTACAGACGAATGGAAAAACTTGTGGAATCCGACCTCGGGGAAGATCAGTTTGGATTTAGGAAAAATGTAGGAATACGGGATGCAATACTCATTTTACTACTTATCTTAGAATATAGGCTAAGGAAAGGCAAACCTATGTTTTTAGCATTTGTCGATTTGGAGAAAGCTTTTGACAATGTCGACTGGAATACACTCTTCAAAATTCTGAAGGTATCAGGGGTAAAATATAGGGAGCGAAGAGTTATATTCAACCTATACAATAACCAGACAGCTGTTATTAGAGTCGAAGGACAAGAAAGTGACGAAGAGGTTGGGAAGGGAGTTAGATAGGGTTGTAGCCTTTCCCCAATGTTGTTCAATTTGTACATTGAGCAAGCAGTGAAGGAATGGAAGGAAAAATTTGGAGAGGACATTAAAGTGCAGGGAGAAGAAATAAAATCATTGCGGTTTGCCGATGACATAGTAATTCTGTCAGAGACAGCAAAGGACCTGGAATAGCAATTGAATGGGATGGACATTATCTTGAAAGGAAGATATAAGATGAACATTAACAAGAGTAAAACGAAGGTAATGGAATGTATTGTCAGAAAATCAGGTGATGCTGAAGGAATTAGATTAGGTAATGAGATAATAAAAGTAGTAGATGAATTTTGTTATTTGGGTAGCAAGATAACTTCTGATGGCCGAAGTAAAGAAGATATAAATTGCGGAATGGCTATGGGAAAAAAGCGTTTCTAAAGAAGCGAAACTAGTTAACATCCAATACTAATTTAAATGTTAGGAAGTCCTTTCTGAAAGCATTTGTCTGGAGTGTAGCATTGTATGGGAGTGAAACGTGGACGATAAGGAGTTCAGATAAAAAGATGATAGAAGCTTATGAAATGTGGTGCTACAGACGAATGATGAAACTAAGATGGGTAGATCACGTAACTAATGAGGAGGTGCTTAACCGAATCGGGGAGAAAAGGAGTTTCTGGCATATCCTGACTAAGAGACGGGATAGATTGGTTGGCCACAAACATCAAGGAATCGTCAACTTAGCATTAGAAGGAAGTGTGTGGGGTAAAAATCGTAGAGGGAGACCGAGGAACGAATATAGTAAGCAGATTCAAAAGGATGTAGGTTGCCGAACCTATTCTCAGATGAAGAGACTTGCGCAGGACAGGGTAGAGTGGAGAGCTGCATCAAACCAGTCTGCGGACTGAAGACCACAACACCAACTTAGAAATGGGCTGTAAGGAGTTCGATATGGCTTGACGTCTTACACACTTACGTTTGAAAATCGGTGCTGCCAAAAATTCCAGCATATTTTCCTCATTCCCCGCCGGATGCCTAGATGACGCTGCAAGGGTTTCTTATTAGCTTCTCGAAATTTTTCCATAAAGACCATTCTTTTTAGACTAAATATTTCAGCCAATAAGTGTTGTTGTAATAATCTTGACTGATTCCCATCTCCCCCAGTGTAATTAGCCCCATTGCTTCCTTGCCCTTTGTAATTTACTTCTTACGGTCGTATCTTGGGACGACCATTAATTAGTATTTGTTTCATTCTACTTCCCGAAACTCTTACATGTCAAGGGATACTTTTGTGAGTGGTGAGTTCTCCTGAACTCAACAATGCCTGGTTTAACTCCACCCATCACATAAGCCTACAAAATGGAGTATGTATGTGCACACGCCTCATATAACGGGCACCGAAGTCCTACTGACAAGAAATTATTATACACTTAACACACGTAAAATTATTCACGTGACAGTCGGCCGGCTGCGGGGACTGAGGCGCTCCAGTCACGGTCTGCACGGCCACTACGGTCGGGGGTTCGAATCCCCCCTCGGGCATGGATATTTGTGCCGTCCTTAGTATAAGGTAGTTCGTAAGTAGTTTGTAAGTTTAGGGACTGATGACCCCGTAGTTAAGTCCCACAAGTTTAACAAACATTTGAACATTTTTTGACATTAGTCGGAACACCATGACTTATTGCAGGCTCATAAATTCTTTGTTACAAAGCCTTTATTTCTCTGTGCAAGACTTGTTCTCAGTTGAAATTACTTTGAATTTATGGAGCTTCTGTCTGCTGTTATGGTCAAATGAGACGAATAAGTCGTATAAATAAATCTCCAAAAAGAATTTATCGTAATGTAAACAATAGTAGAGACCCCATAAAGTAATTCAGTAAAAATAAATTGCAATGTCCTTATTTTCGTTTGATAAACACTAAAGTAATATTACTACGTATTATCAAAATCTGCCTCTTTTTATTTACTTATTTATTTATTTATTATGATATTTTGTTTAGTTCCGAAAATATTGGGGCAGAAAGATGAGGGTTCGCCACAGGTGGCAAAAATCGATGCTATACCACCGGCTCTAACCGCCTTGACTTGAACTGCCCTGTTCTGATTGGCTGAAGCTTCAACCTCCGTCGTCTACATCTCTCGAACCAACACTTCTAAACTTTCCACCAGCACTTCCTATTTCCTGTGTTTAGCTACTCAGTTTCCTTCTGTAAGAAGCCTACTGCACCTGTCTAAGTCAGCACATTCACACAGCATGCCCAGGCACATACTGGGAAAGGTACAGAGGGAACGAGGAATTGTGACAGCACAAATATAAATATAATAAATAAAAGAACCACATTATCGCCACTTTCCATGTCCAATGGTGGGTTTGCCCTTGTAATCACCGAAACAGACTTGGAAAATAAGCAAAAATACTGGGAATGGCTTTAGAGCAACGAAAACTATTGTTTGTGAAAAGGAAAATGTATTCCGAGTTTATAAAGCGTAACTACAGTACCACTTCGATTACTGCACAACGAGTGTTGTTTACCGCCTTTGTGGAAATATCTCGGTGTTGTAGTCTTAGTGAATGAAATTCGACCTCTGTAATTTCGTCTGGAGACAGTTTATTTCTCAATTATATAATTTTTAGTAGTAAGGCTTTATTGTGATCATCTCATTTATTATGTATTTAATGCCTTGCAAATGTTCACCCCAAGTGTTGTCTTTCCTGCTGCAATATAGACGTAAAGTGTTCTTAAGTCTTTCATTGTTCTGCAGGGATCGGATTTATATTATAAATGTATAAAAGATTGATTTTATATATTTTGAGCGTGGTCTGCCATTGCTTAAGTGTGTATTGAGGTACATTATCTGATAATGTCGTGTCAACTTGACCAAACTGGTTTAAAAAATCTTGTCTAATGGCCTTCCTAACATTTACTCGCCGCGGTGGAGTAGCCGAGCGGTCTAAAGCGTCTTGCTGCGGAGCGCGCGGTTGCTCGCCGTGGAGGTTCGAGTCCTCCCTGGGGCATGGGTGTGCGTGTTGTCCTTAGGTTAGTTTACCTAGGTTTAAGTAGTTTGTAAGCTACGGACTGATGACCACGCAGTTTGGTCCGATAGATTTACAAACATTTGATTTTTGAACATTTAATCGTACTGTTTTTCCAGAGGTATCAGAGTGAAATATTTGGACATTAATTGTAGTGCAACAATAATTTTATTTTATGGCAAAGGAGCCATCAGATCCGTTCTTCCATCTGTATTAATTTTTCAGGAGTTATTGGGAACGTGCGTGATCTGGTTTGCTATGCCACATACTTAGCTCGCTGACAATCTTTACATGTAGCTACTCGTTTCTTCAAAAAAAATGTTCAAATGTTTGTAAATCTGTCGGACCAAACTGCGTGGTCATCAGTCCGTAGCTTACAAACTACTTACACTAAGTTAAACTAATCTAAGGATAAACACACACACCCATACCCCAGGGAGGACTCGAACCTCCGACGGCGAGCAACCGCGCGCTCCGCAGCGAAGCGCCTTAGACCGCTCGGCTACTCCACCGCGGCAGTCCTTTCTTGATTCGACTTACTATGTTTAACAAACGATGTATTTCAGTTTAAAGAAGTTTTTTCTTGGTACAAAGCGACCACCACAAAAGTATGAATATAAAATATATTTGTTTATCAAGTCAGGCTGTATGCATACATCCCATGATCTGGTATCTATATTTCATCTATAAAACAAGGCGTCATGCCTCAGCAGATAATGTTGCAGAAATTCAAAGTGGTCTGTAGCTTTCCACTTATGTTTGCTACTCAAAATTTCAGTATCATTACTTTGCTCCTTCTCTACTTGTTTAAAAATTGAGGCAGCGTAATTTTGAAATTGAACATTTTGCATGTTCCTCTTGTGTTATTTCAAACACCTCACTAGGATCACGAAAGAATGTCAGCTAATTCGTTTGCTGGTAATGTTAATTGTCGTTAAATTGTATTTCTGTAACAGCAATAGCCAGTAAGTCTACCATGGGTTAAGTATTCCAAGACCTTATGATCTGTGAACACTGTAGCATTCTTACCAAAATGTTCAAATGTTTGTAAATCTTTCGGACCAAACTGCGTGGTCATCAGTCCGTAGCTTACAAACTACTTAAACCTTGGTAAACTAACCTACGGACAAACACACACACCCATGCCCCAGAGAGGACTCGAACCGCGCGCGCTCCGCAGCGAGACGCTTTAGACTGCACGGCTACTCCACCGCGGCACCAAAATGAAAAAAAAAAAATCTTCGAAACCCCTATAATGGCTAATGCTTCTAATTCTGTGGTGGCGTAATTTCGTTGAGTATTCATCAGAAACCTACTTACTATTACATTGATTTTATGGATCATTTGTCCTCCCTAAATTAGTATCACTCCTAATCCAGTTTTGGCACTATCTGCTGCCATACAGAATTGGTGTTGGGTCTGGTGTGACAATACGGGTGCTTTTTTTTCTTTCTTTTAATTGTGGAAGTCTTTATTGCCTTCCTAGTCCCACACACAAGGGGTAGTTCTCCTAATTGGAGCATATAAGCGAGGTGTTGCCAAAGTGCCGCAGTGGAGTGACCAAGCGGAATGAGACGTTGTGCTCCGATGAGCGAGGCCGCTCCCCGTCGGGGGTTCGAATCCCCCCTCAAGCATGGATGTTTGTGCTGTCTTTAGTATAAGGTAGGTCATAAGTAGTTTGTAAGTTTAGGGACTGATGACCACGCAGTTAAATCCCACAAACTAAACAAACATTTGAATATTTGTTGTTGCCAAAGTGTCAATCCATATAAACGGTTTGTAAAAACTGACGAAGTGATATTGTCTGGATCTGGCTCTCTTCTATTTCCAGGAATAATTTTAGTAAGAAATTGTTCTTGTATTGCTCCTATTGTAGATACTGTGATGTTCACTGTGATCTCATGACCTTTTTGTATTTTCAGAAGTCTATCTAAAACTTGGTTATGCTGCTTTTATGACGCTTCAACGATTAATATGCCGTTTAAATAGAATTTTAGTATCTGTTGTAGCTCATTGTCTAATATAGTACCTATAGCTCTTATGAAAGCTGATGATACGTTAAGTTCAGAGGGTTATATTTTGATAATATCACACAAGTGCTATAAACACAGTACACATTCTGGTGCAAATTCTACGAGGCTCGTCCAGAAAGTAATAAAATGAAATTGTACACAGATACAGAAGCAATTTTTATTGCACAAAATTCTATAACTCTTAAACTACTTTTCCACATAACTGCCGAAATTTTGTCATACCGTGGCACCAGGTTTTGTATACCTTCTTCATTGAAATCTGCCACCTGTGTCTTCAACCAGTTGGAAACACTTTCTTTCAGCTCGTCGTCATTGGTGACGTGATGACCGCCAGTGAAAGACTTGAGATGTAAGAACAGATGAAAGTCGCTAGTAGCGAGGTCAGGGCTCTACGGGGGATGGTCAAACACGTCCCAGCCAAATCCCTGCACATCACTACGCCCGCCTTTGAACTCTCGAACCTAACTTCTCACCATCGAATCACTCATCGCATTTGGTCCGTAAACATCGCAAATTTGCCGATAAATTTCACTTGGTTTCACTTTCCTCGCATTCAGAAACCGAATCACCGATCTGATTTCACAGGCGACGGGATTTTCAATCAACGCCGACATTTCAAACAAGCACAACAAAGCGTACGTAACTGACAGCGATCTACAAATGGCGAACGTTCTTCTCCTTGGTACACATCGTCTACCGCGCATCTGCGGAACTGCAATAGCAGCGCTGCAGCGGAGAGAAATTGAAACGGAACTTACTTTCTGGACGCGCCTCGTATTTGTCAGAATTTGGATCTTACATAAAAACATCTTCACACCATGATATTTTTGAATTAGCTTCTCTCGTTCCACCGGTCTATCTGTCTCTGGGACTATTATTGTGTTGATTTACCTTAAGTCTAACATGAGTCAAATTTTAAATGTTCTAATGTTTGTTAAGCTTATGGGGCTTAACTGCGGGGTCATCAGTCCCTAAGCTTACAAACTACTTATGAACTACCTTACACTAAAGACGGCACAAACATCCATGCCCCAGGGGGGATTCGAACCCCCGACAGCGGACAGCCACGCGCACCGCAACATGGCACTCCAGTATGCACGGCTAATCCACCATGGCAGTCAAATTCTACTATCCTTTATGTCAACAGTTTGTAAAGAACTATTATATGTTAATGACACCAGTTTATGATCTCATCCTCAAGCATTTTGTGTAATTCGAGAAATATCTGTAATCTGAAGCGAAGCAGTGTAGTTTATGGTTACACTCTGGTTTATTCTATTCTCCTCAAATTTATACGGAAAATGTTTAATTGCACTTGTGCTGGGTAGACGTACTTCTGCATTGAAGCATAATGTACTCTATACCCCTTTTTAAGATCAAAGATTTCATCTAGTTCCTGTGGTTTTTTATCGATCTCCTCATGAATTTCCCCAACAAGTTCGTGATCTAGAGGAACTGGTTCAGTTGTCCAAAATGACCTTCAAATGTTTGTAAAGCTTATGGGACTAACTGTGAGGTCATCAGTCCCTAAACGTACAAACTACTTATGAACTAACTTATACTGAAGGCAACACCAACATCAATGCCCGAGGGAAGATTCGCAACCTCCAACACGGGAGGCCGCGCGATCCGCAACGTGGCGCAAAATGACCTTCGATGTGTTTCTTACATCCTCTCATTTCCATTTGTAATGTAACAGCATAATCTCTTCATTTGTAAATGTTTTTCAAAGAAAAGCGTGATGTCGCCAAAAGTCGTACTTCCTTGCTCATGTCTAAATGGCCTGTTGTGGATAAGAAAGTCATTACCAATAATCATATCAATAAATTTGGTACAATTACGAAGTTTGTTTCTGTTTTTTCCCCTAAGATACAAACTCAATTCTCGTTCTTCTTCTCTCTCTCTTTTTTTACGTCAGTGGTATACCAATAATTGGTCCCTTCAGTTTCGTTTTCTGTGTTTTTAAAACTTTGGTTTTCGCTTAGCATTAAACTTGTTAAAAAGAGATTCAGAAATGGCTGTCGTTTCGCTACCACTATGAAGAATAACGTTCTCATTAATATTTTCGATTTTTAATTCAATCTTTGGGTGTATTTTGGAGGCAAAATTTGATCGTCTTCTTCCACTGATGCTTCTTCAGTTGAGACATATCTATGTCAGTTCATATTCTTGGTTTCGGGAACAAAGTTTCGTCATGGACGTTCATAGTTGACAATATCTTCTATTACGTCATTTGAGTTTTCCATCTTTTCATGTGGTTTCTCCACAAAGTCATATTTGTAGATTATGGTTCTCAAATTCAATGCCCTGAGTTGAAGACATTTGTTTTTGCTACAGTTGTCACATTGGTTTGTATTCCGACTAATCCTGTCTTTTTTATCTTGCTTTTTCCTAAGCATTTGTATGAAACATTTGTAACAAGCAGTCTAATTCAAAATCATTTGTAGGTAACACTTTAGCTGCTGGTGGGATTTCTTTCTCGCCATCAACAAATCACTGTCAATTGTATCCCATCATGCTATTTGAGATTTTCGAGCCATTAGTTCTGTCTTTGATATTGTATTACTGTTGTCTTCGTCCATCGCTACCCTAGTAATCTGTCTGTTAATCATTTCGCAACATGCAGTATCCTAATAGTTCCCTACAACAAGCAATACTTCAGCAGCTGTTAAACGCCAGAGGCACCTCCCAGTCCGTCGTGCGGCGTTCACATTAAATCCAGATGCTTCAACTACGAATGCGGAGGCGGAGTTTGCTCTAGAGGATAAACTCGACGGTGTTAGGCACGAGTTTGTATTGGATACAGAGGCAAATGTGGCAGTGGCTAGTAGGTACCTAGTTGGTCTGAGAGCATTATAGCCGCCACGGTACAAGTTACGTGCAGTATGGCATAATACGGTTGAGTCTCTGGAATCAGTGGAGTTATGCTATCCTGTAGGAGGAATGCAGTTTAAGTAGTAGGTGGAAGTAATTACCACGTGTAACAGAAGGCCACCGCATCATTCTAGGGCTTGGCTTTGTGCTTTAACACTATGCCAAAATTCACCAGGTGTAACTTAACGGAAAATCAGTTCATCTACTGGAAGATATCGTGAGCGCTGAACCAGTGGCGTCCATTGTACTGTTCATAGCTCTTAACCCGCAGATAAGTGCATTAGAGATCGATTAGCATAGTAACATCCCGATCTACTTGGAAGTCACTTTGGGGGAAAGTAGAGACAGAGTTTTCTGTAAATATGTCTTGTGTAGTGGAGCCCTTAAAGCGAACTAATAACCTGTAGAGCTAAGACTTTTCCCAGACCAACACAAAGGTGTCATGAACCACATGGCCAGCCTTTAGGACAAAGAGATTGGGCATAAATAAAATAATTCCTAATTTCTGACGATGGATTCCAATCTAATGAAAAATGACGATTCGTTTGAAGTATTAAAAAGTTAGTTCCGATTAATATTCAAGAAGTTGGTAAAATTAATCGCCAATAAAACCGTATAAAACTAATTTTCCCCGACAATCTAAAATTACCATTTACTTGCCTGACCAGAGGACCATCGTCTCGAGGGGGCGAAATAATTTTCCGTGTCCTGTATTAATTAACATATTAAATTGGCAAGATGGCGATCAGCCACAAAGGCTACCGGAGACATTAAGTTCAAACCCGGAGAACCAACGTCTTCGCGGAAGGACACTTCTGTCCCCACCGTCTTTGACGAGTTGCCGCCAAGACAGGCCACCAACCTAGGAAGCGTGAAACCGGCCCTTGCGGGTCAGAACGAACTCTTAATTGTGCTCTGGACAGGTTGGTAACACGTCACTAGTTTTGCCGCCGGAAGAATCAGCGGTGCGAAGCTCGCGTTAACAAAACGGGCGTGAGTGACGTGGCCGCTCTCAGTTCGGCAGTTGCTTCAGATGCTTGCAGTTCTTAGGACAGGTCCGCGATCGCCTGTTGTGCAGAAGCCGCCATGCTCAGTTTTGGTGACCGACAGGAACTTCACAGTTCCACCGAGCAGGTATTCGCGATTAAAGTGAAGTAATTGCATTGGGTCGCGAGTTTAATAAATATGCAACGGTGTGCATATCGGGCGATAGGCGCGATGATTGCTAAGATGTTTTTCCTTTAGTTTTTGTGCCGCCCCTGTTTCGGGCTCAGTCTACTGTTCTCATGACCAACGGAAATTTTCATGAAACTCAATAGGCTCTCTTCTTGCCGGCCGCAGTGGCCGAGGGGACTGAGGCGCTCCAGTCACGGTCTGCACGGCCACTACGGTCGGTGGTTCGAATCCCCCCTCGGGCATGGATATTTGTGCCGTCCTTAGTCTTAGCTAGTTCATAAGTAGTTTGTAAGCTTAGGGACTGATGACCCCGTAGTTAAGTCCCATAAGTTCTACAAACATTTGAACATTTGCTCTCTTTCTCTCTCGTTAACGGCTGGTCGAACATTTTAATGTGCTTTATTGTCGATGTTTGCTCTCTATTGTATGTCTTGCCTGCAGCAAGAATCAGTAACCGTTTAGTAAGATGCAACAGGCTACATCGTAATTCTATATGCTCCTTTCAGAATACAAATATTATTTCAATCAACTGTCCGACTTCTTGTCTGTGTCCTTCCCCTGTTGGTATCATTTTTATTCATTTACAAAATAATAGAAACCCCTGCAAAAAGGTCCGATGCTGGCAACGGTCACAGCAACAAAAGATTAACAATAAGTCACCTGTTAATTAGGATGCGGAAGTGAGGCAGACTGATTTAAGTCATAATGTCGTTTCTTTCTTCCCACAACCAACCCTAGGCGCTACAAACCTACATAGTGCGCACTGTTTTGTGGAGTATTGTACAAATACAAGAGCTTGAAACGGAATTACCCCGGCAAGAATGACGTCCAATGTAATTATTCTGGTACATGAACCCAAGTTGAGTCATTATTCTGAATATTCTTACATTAATTCATGTCTCTGCCAGTTGTTTCGACTTACGAGATACAGTAACATTTAAAGCTTGGTATTTTGACCCTAAATGTAACGTGTGGCATTTTATCATCCACATCAGAATATATAATGATGGCGCAACGGGAAACGCTTATTCCTGAGTCAAAGCTTATGATAATACACAGGTCAATGGAGGTTTCGTTTTCATTTACTTTTGCTCTTTATCAACTGCCCTGCAGGATACATAGTGCATGCTGTACCCTCTCATTACTTTTCATTCTTCAAAGGGAATCAGGTGTCTCTTATTGACAGGGTGGGTGGAGCTGGAACATGATGATGATTATATCGTAAATTAAAGGGAAGATTCAAATGTTCAAATGTTTGTAGAGCTTATGGGACTTAACTACGGGGTTATCAGTCCCTAAACTTACAAACTACTTATGAACTAGCTAACACTAAGGACGGCACAAATATCCATGCCCGAGGGGGGATTCGAACCCTCGACCGTAGTGGCCGTGCAGAACGTGACTGACGCGCCGCAGTCCCCTCGGCCACCGCGATCGGCTAAAGGGAAAAGATCTTGTTTTTATTACAGTGATTCCACACTTTTTGAACATATTTTAACAGCATAATTACTTTCATTGCATTGAAAATTACGGCAGAACAGCTGAATGAGCTGACAAACCATTCCACATTTGCCAAACATCTAACACAACGGAATCACAGACCAGCCTCCAGAGAAGATTACATGAAAATAATTAGAACAAATAATAATAAATAACACCTTCTGGCACTTCAAGAAGATTATCACATACAGAAAACAATAGCTGGAAAGAAAATTCTGCTGAATGATCAAACAATAAACTGTTTACGCTGCTAAAAAAAATAGTTACATAGCCCAATCCATCATTCTCTCATTAACCCCGCCCCCTTCACAGATCGTTTAAGTCAAAACAAAAACCAACGAAACACCAAAATTTCTACCTCCTCACACACACACACACACACACACACACACACACAGACTCTCTCTCTCTCTCTCTCTCTCTCTCTCTCTCTCTCTCTGTGTCCTTATTCTTCTGCTTCAAATAAAATCTTACTCTTCCATTTGTTCACGCGCAAAGGTTAGCAACCAACTCACATTTCGTTATGTTGGTAACAAAACAAATGAAACACGGAAATACAGTAGGTAAATCATGGCTGCTCAACACCTCCAAAATGTGTACAAACCTGCGAAATGCTGTTAGTTATACAATGTGCAACGTGTGACCTATACCAGATGGAGGAAACAGCAGAAGATAGCTGATAAGACAAAGAAAATGTAAGTAAAAACTTCTTGTAAAAAAATACGTGGCGGGCTTCCAGGAGTGGAAGTTGTATACCTCCATACTGCTCGGGGTATGACCCTTACTGTATTTGGCGTGCGTATCATTCATATCAATGCACCATCCGGCTCCAGCCGCCGTCGACACCGCAATACATTCTTCTCCGAGGAGGTCACGCCGCTTTTGTTGTCAAATGTCAAATGTTTGTTAACCTTATGGGACTTAACTGCGGGGTCATTAGTCCCTAAACTTACAAACTAATTACAAACAAACTTATACTAAAGTCAACAGAAACATCCATGTCCGAGGGGAAATTCGAACCCTCGACGAGGAACGACCCGCGCATCGGAGCATAGCGCCTCATTGAGCTCGGCCACTCCGCCGCGGCCACACCGCTTTTCACGGATCCACAAATGACTTGGTATAAGGCAGAGATTTCAACTTGATACAAGGGCCAACCGACCAACTGCCACAGCATAGACCTTGTGTGGCCCTGTTTGTGGTCGTCGAGCAACTGCAACTCGTTGACACCTGGACAATTCTCCACGGAACTCGTTCATTCCTCGAGCCGCTTAGATCGCATCTGCCTCACCCGCCCTCTCGCAGATGGTATCCGTCACGCGGAAATCGGGTTCTTGCAGACCATGAGGCATACATCTGCGACGTTAGTCTCGACCGACAGCGTGTGTGGCATAGTCGTGACCTGTGGAAACTAAACGTGTCTCACCTGAGCGCTCCAGACTGTCGACAAATGATCGAAAATGCATGGGCACAATGTTGGGTCGTCATGACGCCTATAACTCCACCTTATTTTTGCGGTTTCCCTGTGCAAAGCCTACACTGTGCAAGACTCATATGAAGCACGGACGAGACGTCAAAGCATGGCGAACCATTACCTTGAACTTCTGTTATTCCATTCTCTGTGAATATGTGACGATGCCTTTCTTACCAGCCAGACAAACGATGATTCGCCGAACAAAGGCCCATATCTCTTTGCTGATGCACCGCCACCTGTAAGGGACTGTAGTCCGATCCCGTACAAATAATCGAACAGCTGAAGAAGAATCCTTGATGTACAGGATATGTGACAATTGCACCCAGTGACATTTGCACCCAACAACAAATCTGTGACATTTGCACCCAGTCTGACGGAAAACGAGTTTGTGACACTTGCGGGGAGTGACACTTGCGCGGAAAGGGAATTTGTAGACACTTGCGCGGCGACCCGGACGCTGCAGGTAGTGAACAGGGTGTTCCAGAAGTAGGGATACACCACCCCTACTCCACGCCCTCCAGCCGCTACCTGTGCCGTATTCAGGGGAAGGCCCACCGAGCGAGTTGGAGCTGTAGTAACGGCCCGGAGATATCACAGTCTCATTCAACAGGGAGATAACACGTCATACAAATATCACTCGATTTACAATATAGCACCATGTGAAGAGGAATGTGATGAAATCGGAATTGAGCGCAACCGTTGCTAACTACAATTTCGGATTTACTGCATTTTGAGTCAGAATTCGCATCTATATTCGCATTTATCGCAAATGCGAATTTTTCCTGTCCCTAGTAATACCTCTAAAATAAACAGCTGATCAAGGCACTAAAAGCAAGGGCAGATCTTTGAGTGTATTACTACAAATAACTAAAACACAATTTGATCGTGGAATTATATACAATCTCATTATAAAGGTTTTTTGTAGGTGGTTTTGAGCAGCTTTTAAATATGTTAGGAATAGCATTATGAAATATAGACAGCTACACCTTAAGTTTATTATGAGATATCGATTTCGTCTAATTTCAGGTCATCTTCAAGTCTCAAACAACAGGTGTTACTTATGCATTTTTCCAGTGGTACTCATAAGCTTTAACTGTTTACACACGAGGTCTAACGTTGTTAACGCGTTAGCGATGAAAACAGAACCCAGAATCTTTGCGTCTAAATGATACATATATTGGTGTGATGTCTTATTTCGAAGGAACAAACATCACACCAATACATATATAGCTCTCGGTAAAGTGGAACGGTACGATGTCGTTACGTAGCACAGCACGGCGACTGGAAACGCAGGAGAAGTGCAAACAACGTTCTCTCCTCAGAGGTATGATTCTAATGAGGTTCGACGTAGACTTCTACAACATACAGTCTACACGGCGAAGATTACACCAAAAAATTTAACATTTCGTCTACTGTGGCGATAGCAACCAAATTTTAAAATCGTGTCTACTATGTAAAGATTTAGCAACACAAAACGCTTCAAATCCATAACTTCACTGGTTTTCGAGTTCTCAATTTTTAATATGTTTTTAATGTTATTACATAAAAAAACAAATTTGGGACTCACACTACAATTTTCATATGGCAGATTTTGTAGGTACATTCACAAGACATAATTCAACGGTTGTGTGCTTTCATTTTATGAGAAATACCAATCATTTGTTTTCAGTGTTTATTTCAAATTTCTACATTTAAGTTTCTTTAATTATTAGTACTTAAATGTGGTGATGAAATAAATAAATTACGTGTATATGTGTAGTCTTATGCGGCCAAACTACTTAGGTCATCGAAACATACCCATGTCCGAGAAAGGACTCGAACATCCGACCGGACCGGCCGCGCAATTTGTGACACAAATTACATGTTTGATAATATTAATGCATAGAAGTATGAAATCACGTCAAGACTACTTCCTGCAAAAATTTCGACAAAAAAAGTTGGCACTGAGTTTAGAAAAACAAAATTCTGGTATATTGGATTTTAACTTTTTATCAAAATATTAATGTTACTACAAGAGATACAGCCATTCAAATTTACGGGCACCATAACGTATTCCCTTCCTGAGTAAATGAGCTGCTTCTTGTAGTTTCAACACCTATTTCTTGAATGTTCTGAATATAAATCTTCACACAGACTTCTTGAGGAGGAGAGTGATACGGATATCTGATTGTAAACTACTGTCTATTACCTTAGACCTTTTTGACTGTACTGAACAGGAGTTCCGCGTATTCCGTAATTTATATTTATACAGTTAACAGGCAATGTAATTTATAACCAACTATTGGCTGTCAATTTCGCTTCATTTTTCCTGGAAGTCTTGCAATTTGTTTCTCCCTGTTGGTTTATGCCAAGTTCGGAGTAAAAATGGTTCTATATGACGGTGATGGACAATAGAATTTATCTTTAGCATTTTTCGGTGTGTGACATTCCCTTACACATTCCGTATTTGATACATTTCTTAGATGTATTTCTAATTCGAATACAGCCAAATCGTTTTGGGGTCTACGAATAAACGCTTCAAGTATGTAAAATACTCATTGACTTATTATTAACGTTTTTTAATTGAAGGTTTAAGGTTGCGTCTGCTATTAAAAAGCATAGTAGCTATTTTTAAGCCGGCCGCGGTGGCCGAGGTGACTGAGGCGCTCCAGTCACGGTCAGCACGGCCACTACGGTCGGGGGTTCGAATCCCCCCTCGGGCATGGATATTTGTGCCGTCCTAGTTCGTAAGTAGATGATAAGTAGTTTGTAAGTTTAGGGACTGATGACCCCGTAGTTAAGTCCCGTAAGCTTAACAAACATTTTTTTTTTAGCTATTTTTAAAGAGATGAAAGTTGCGTGATAGTGGGGTTAACTACATAGCGGTCAATTACATCAACGTATCTATGCAGGATGCCTAATATATTTATTGCTTGCGCAGGTGTCTTGATATGCTTAGTGTTCTGAATAATATGCTTTTAGGAGGTATGACTGTGGAAAGTCATCGTCTTGTAGTAGCAAAGAATGTCGTAATAACTCTCCAAACATTATCACTATTAAAATACCTTTTTGTTTTCAGGAGGAACACTCAACGAATTCATATGTAGTTAGAACAAGTTACTATATTGCTCTTCAGCTTTGAAAGGGTTGTGCAATTTCACTGAGTTTCGTGTTATGTTGACAGTGTGGAAACTTGACAACAGCAGTGCTAGACTTCTTGGTGTGCCTGTACCCAGGAAAAGATATTAGCCGCCCCAAGGGTCCCGGGTTCCGCGCAAGTGTCACTCCGCGCAAGTGTTCCAACCCCACGGAAAACTACCTGTTTTCTACGTCACGACCTCCCTGCAGCCCGCACCCTCGCTAAGCCGCTCCTGTGTCCGCGGAAATTCCACGCCGCCCTCGCCCCTTGGAGTCCTTTAGCACCGGAAACGCTCTGTCGACACAGTCTGCCTGTAGACCTTGTCCACCTCAGCGGATGACCGCTAACTGTCAGTACGATTCTGAATATCGTAGTGTTCGGTTCGTGTAGTTGTGTGTTTGTGAGCTTAGAGGTTCGATATGGAGATATCAACGACCATACAGGGCAAGCCATGTGGCCACTATGAAAGCTGCTCTTACATCATAAAAAGAACCAAAGTAGACGGAACAGTGATCTGGCACTGTTAAAAACATAGAACAACGCACTATCCAGGAAGCCTTAAGACAAACGTGGTGTGTGGTGCTCAGTGCAAACGAGCATCAGTGTGGAGCACTTGATGATGCTTGCTTAGAAGTACGAATAGTCAGGCGAAGAAGAGATCACGAGAAGAACAGACTTCAATTGCTAAAATATACACCGAAGAATTAGGTGACTTGAACAATCGTGGCCGGCCGCGGTGGCCGCGGGCACTGAGGCGCTTCAGTCACGGTCTGCACGGCCACTACGGTCGGGGGTTCGAATCCCCCCTCGGGCATGGATATTTGTGCCGTCCTTAGTCTTAGTTAGTTCATAAGTAGTTTGTAAGTTTAGGGACTGATGACCCCGTAGTTCAGTCCCATAGACTATACAAACATTTGAACAATCGTGGATATGATTTTGTGACTGAAACGCCAGAACAGCAAGCAGCGAAGAGGACATTATACCGCCACTGGGTCGAAACTTACACAAATAAGAAAGAACCAGAAACAAGAGAAGAAATTGATCTTTCGGAAGTGTTATTAACAATGAATTATGGCTGACCCACTCGATTGGCCGTGTGGTCTAACGCACCGCTTTTCGAGACAGGGAGGCGCACCGGGCCCGGTTCAAATCCGCCCGACGGATTAACGAAAGGGGTCGGGGTGCCGGCCAGCCTGGATGTGGTTTTAGGCAATTTTTCACATCCGCCTAGGTGAATACCAGGCTGGTCCCCAACTCCCGCCTAAGTTACATGATTCGCAAACATTTCATAACACTTTACACTTTCACACATATAACACTATACACATACAATTGGGGTACACATTTCCTCCCGGGGGGAGGGGAGGCAGGAGGTGGCGGCAGGAAGGGCATCCGGCCACCAAATCAATATTAACACGCTAAATTCCAAGAAACAAAGCCGACCCTGCATGTGCGGGAAAAGGGCTGAAGAGAAAATTAACAGTGAATGATGGTTTCAATTTTCTTTTAAGTGATGACAACTTTGGAGACAGAATGATAGTTTTCAGTGGAAAAGCAGGAAGAGAGGCTTTCAGAATTAAAGAAGACTTTTCTTGGATGGAACATTCAAATGCTGCAGCAAACAGTTTTATCAGTTACATATGAAACAAACATCTATCCAGTTGCGTTTGTGTTCTTACCAAGCAAAAGAAAAGAGACATTTGCCCCAATTTTCCGTAATCTTATCGATTAAGTGCCAGGATTTCGTATCAGCTGCGATTTCTGCGCTAAGAGTTGCGCTCCCGTCGGTTGACGTGCGTAGCTGCCACTTCCACATGAAGAAGGCTCTCTGGAGGAAAGTGCAAGCGTTGGGGCTGCCTTCCGAATACAGAGACAATGAAGAAGTAAGGCTGTAAATACGTATGTGTGCTGCTCTGGCGTTCCTGCCACCTGAAGATGTCTGCGATGGTTGGCTCGTGATTCATTCACAGGCACCGGACACCGAAAAGCTTTCTAAGTTTTTCGACTATTTTGTTAACAGATGGTTGTAAAATGACGAAGTTCCGATGAGTCTTTGGAGTTGTTACAGACGGCTCCAACGTACCACCAACTCAGTAGAAGGCTGTCACAACAAAATTAATAATTTTCTAAGAAGACCGAATCCAAAAATTAAAGACGTCATCCAGTGCATGAAGACAGAGGCCGAGAACTCGGCGTGCGCGTTAATGCGGTCAGAGTTAAGTATGGAAGGCAAACGAAAGAAAACAAACTGCGTGAAGGTAGATGAAAGGCTGGAAAAATTCTAGCAAAGTACGAAGAAGACGGTGTCATCAGGGCTTGTATGAAAGCAATCTCTACCTCCAAAAACTTGAGTGACTTCAAAGGTGTCTTGTTAGACAAGAGAAAGTGAAAAATGTTATTAAAAATGAAATTAAAAAAATGAAACAAGAATAAAAATAAAATAAAAAGGTATATACAAATAAAAATTTAAAAAACTGATTTTAAACACGTCTAAATGACATTTTACTTCTGCCATTTAGCTAGTCTAAAGCCTGGATGAAAGTTGTGATGGGAGTCGGTTTATTACGAATAGTCGGTATACAGAACATGTGTCTCTCTGATGCAGTCACAAATTTTTATTTATGACCAGTTTGAGGACAAGCCAATTATCTGCGAAAACAATACAAGACTCTTCTTTATTGCGTAATCACCATTAGTCTTCTGACTGGTTTGATGCGACCTGCCTCCAACTGCTCTCCTTTGTTAACCGTTTCGTTTCAGAGTAGCCTTGCAATCTACATCCTCAATTATTTGTTGGTTGTATTCCAATCTGTGTTTTCCCTAGTGATGTAAAATGCCTCGACATTTAGAAGTTGGGGCAAATGCCCGGAATAAATGCCTGGGCAAATGTCCAAAATTCATAAATACCTAGTCATTTAGGGATTTAAAAGATAAACTTACAAGCAGTTGCAACAAAAGAAATTAACGTGATATTTTGTACTACTCCCTAAACTACATCTCAAATGCTTCAATTCTCTTCTGTACTCAGTTCCCAGCAGTCCAAGTTTCGCAAAAATACAATGTTGCAAACGTATGTTCTGTGAAATTTCTGCCTCAAGTCCAGGGCGATGTTTGACAGCAGTAGATTTCTCTTTCCCATGAATGCCCTCTTATTTTATTTATTTATCGTATGACATAAACACTTGGACACGCAAGATACTTTGCACAATGACACTTCCCCAGATGGGAAGCAGAGACAACAAACAGCTTACATCAAGATTTAAGTGCATTAATTACAGAGACGTATACAGGTATGCAGTAAAAAGTCCACTTCTATGTGTGATGCAATAGAATTTGGAAAAAAAAGATTATAAAATATTAATACAAATTTATGAAAGATATATTACATCTTTCAGTAATATGAACAATTGAATCAACACTAATATAAGAATATTAAGTTAGGAAACTAAAATAAGTAATAGAAAAAAATAACAATGACATGAGCAGTAAATTTACACAATTTATATTAACTGAATTGAGAAACATAAGCAGCGAACATGGTCCTTATATATTAATGTCTAAACCAGCCAGCCATGAAAGTGCATCATCTGTCACTTTATACAGGTCTGTTTTTGGACCTGAGTAAGACCTGATGTTGCAGTCATACACAATATGGTCTATTGTCTGACGCGAAGCACCGCAGTCGCACTGAGGACTTGTCGATATGCCCCACTTATATAGAGAATCCTGACAACGACTGTTCGCGTCCGTAGCAATCCTCAAGCTACACGTGTCCCCTGGGTGGTGCTAAAGAACAGTCACTTCGAGGCACGAAGTCAGAGCCAGAAGTCACGGCAGTCAGACCACTTGTGGACTATCCTGGCTATCAAACACTTGGGCTAATTCATGCAATGATGATGAGGAAGATGCAACAGACTCCTGAGTCTGTACTGACAAGAGAGCTGGGCAGCACTACACGGATTTGTCAACTGAACGTAGAGGGGCTTAGCAGCTCCAAGAGTCAATTTCTTTCAAAATTTCTTGTGGAAAACAATGTTGATGTAGCCGTTCTTCAGGAAACACACATCGAAAATCTAGAGCAACAGAGGTCCAGAGGGAAGATCCATGGTTATGATCTGCTGGGAGCTGTATATCACCGGCATTACGGACTCGCAACCTATGTGAGGAGCAGTATTGAAAACGCGGCCCTGGTCTCACTTTCAGCCGACTGTTTCCAACAAATAGTTACGAAGATTGGTGAACTAACAGTGGTAAACATATACAAGCCACCTCAAACAGAATGGCCACAGAACGTTATAGAAACTCACCCCCACCCCACAATATACGCTGGAGATTTCAACAGTCACCACACAGACTGGAAATATCGTACAACAGATATAAATGGGGAAAAGCTATCAAACTGGGCCGAAGAAAACCATCTGCACCTGGTCTTTGCTGCGAAAGATAAAAATACCTTCAAATCTGCTATCCACAACACAGAAACGAATCCTGATCTGAGCTTTACTACCAGGAATTCCCAGTCCCATCCTATCCCCACCCGCAGAAAAATCCAGGAGAGTTTCCCACACAGCCAACACCGCCCCATCCTTCTAGAAATTGGAATCAACATCCCTCTTATCCGCTCACTTCCAAGACCCCGTTGGAACCTTCAAAAAGCAAACTGGGATAAATTTTCTAACGACATTGATCAAACCCTGCGGTGGATCCCTGCCAGATGGTATAACTATGATAGATTTGTAAATATAATTATAGCAGCGGCCAAACGATATGTTCCCAGGGTCTATCGTAAAGAATATATACCAGGGTGGAATGAAGAGACAGAAGAACTGCATCAGAGACTCCTTCAGGAGAACAATGCTGAAATTGCGGACGAACTCCTTCGAAACCTGGATGTAGCTCGAAGGAAAAGATGGGAAGAAACTACTGAGGCATTAAACTTTACCAAATCCAGCAGGAAGACATGGAACCTCTTACGGACACTGGGAGACGCCAGTGCACCTGAACGAGAAGTACCAGGCGTATCTCCCAACCAGATTGCCTCACGAATTGTATCCTTGTCTAGAGCACCTAGAGACAAGAAACGTACAACTTTTGTTAAGCGACACTTGAAATCATTCCGTCAGTCAGAAGGAGCTCCAAATAAAATCTCTCGGTCATTTACAGCCGAAGAAGTCAATACAGCCATCAGTAAAATAAAGAAAGGGAAGGCCCCCGGATTTGATGGAGTCCTTCCTGAATTCTTAATACACAGCGGCAGGCGGACGAGAGAATGGCTGAGCCAGTTCTTTTCACATATCATGCAGACTGGCGTTGTACCACCCGTGTTTAAGAAAGCTAAAATAATATCTTTGCTGAAGCCCGGTAAACCGAAGGATAAACCAGAGAGTTACCGACCGATTTCCCTCCTGAGCACAACCTATAAGCTGCTGGAGAGGCTTATTTTAGGACGTATAGAACCAATACTGGAAGAACACCTACCAGTGGAGCATGCTGGCTTTCGCCACAACAGAGGCTGTGAGGACCAGGTGCTCAGCCTAACCAGCCACATCGAAGCAGGCTTCCAGCAACGACTCAAGACGACGGTTGCCTTCGTGGATCTCACTGCGGCTTATGACACTGTATGGAAAGATGGCTTACTATATAAACTGTATCGCACTATCCCATGCAAGAAGCTCTTACGCCTCTTTAATAATATGCTACGTGACAGAACTTTTCAGATAATAATGGGTGACAAAAAAAGTAGAGTCCGAAAAATAAATAACGGCCTTCCACAAGGATCGGTGCTGGCACCTGCACTTTTCAACTTGTATATATCAGACATGCCAGAAACAAAAGGACGCAAATTTGGATACGCTGACGACCTGGCAATAGCCGTTCAAGCAAAGAGGATGGAAGATGCTGACACACTCCTTTCTCAAGATCTTGAAATCGTTGGGAAGTTCTACGCTGATTGGAGACTGATTGTCAGCACAAGCAAAACGGAAACAACTAGTTTTCACCTTAACAATAGGGAAGCAACAAAATCTCCAAAAGTACTTCTCAACGATAAAGTGCTCCCCCATAATCAGTTCCCAAAGTATTTTGGTGTCACACTGGATCGCACCCTCTCCTTCAGAAAACACCTGGAAGCAACGGCAGCCAAAGTCAACACTCGCAATAATATCTTGCACAAACTGTGTGGCAGCAGATGGGGAGCACATGCTTCCACTCTTAGAAGTTCTGCCCTAGCACTTGTGTACTCTGCCGCAGAATACTGCTCCTCTTCATGTTTGAATAGTAGTCATGTAAGCAAACTAGATGCCAGACTGCACGACACCATGCGTACCATCAGTGGATGCATCAAAAGCACACCTGTGCAATGGCTACCTGTGCTGAGTCACATTGCTCCACCTCCGCTACGAAGAAAGGGCTGCTTGGTCCGACAGCTGAATAGGATCCAAAGTGACCCAGACCTACCAGTGCATAAGGACATTCCTCATCTAGCATTGAGAAGGTTGAAGTCCAGGAGGCCTCCACTAGTCTCAGCGCAACTACTACAAGACGCGGATTTCAGCATCACTGAGCAATGGCGAACAGACTGGAGCACTGTCAACTTCACAGCTCTCTGGCCCGACCCCACAGAAAAACCTACTGGATTCGAACTTCCCCGACGACAATGGAAAGCACTGAACAGAATCCGAACATCTCACGGAATGCCCTCTTTGCGTGTACTAGTCTACTTTATATGTCCGCCTTGCTTCTTCCGTCGTGGGTTAGTTTACTGCAAAGGTAGCAGAATTCCTTGTCTTCGTGTACATTGTGATCACCAATTCGGATATTATTTTCTCGCTACATTTATTTCTGTAACTTCTCATAACTTTCGTCTTCCTTTGGTTTACTTTCAATCCATTGTTTGTGCTCATTAGTCTTTTCATTCTATTCAGCAGATCCAGTAATTTTTCTTCACTTCCGCAGACGATAGTAATGTCATCATCGACCAGAACTGGGTGCTAATGTCACTGGGTGCATTTATCAGGACACCGATGTACCATCTCCTCCAGTAAAGACAAAGAGGACGCCGAGCTCTGATACACGTCCTCATTGATGCGGAAGGTCATCGGCACGATGTCCAACACGCCATAGGTCGAGCCTTTTATAACGATTTCACAAGACTGTTTGCAGCTGTGCCGAATTCTTCAAAACTGATTTCAGAAGTAGCACAACTTACTCCGAGTACTCTCCCTGTGGAGGCAGCACATGAACTCCAGGAAGACGTGATCACGGATGAAGTACTAGACGCAATTAAAGTGGCGCTCAACAATAGGTCCCCAGGACCAGACGGTATCCTCGTTGAATTTTTAAAAAGTTTTGACTTTTTGTTGGCATGGACGACGATCGACTGAGAACTGATGACACCGACGGCTGCGGTCCCTAACATCTTCCATAATGGCATAATTAACCCTGTACACAAACCGAACGGGTTATCAAGAATACACAATTATCGACCTATAACTCTGCTTTACAGCGATATGAAACTATTTACACGGTTGCTTGCGACGCAATTCAAGAAATTAGCACGGTACATCACATCCTGCGACCAAACGTCCTTAGGAGGAGACAACAGTATCCATATGGCTCTTTGCCGTTATCGAGATATGGTAGCAGTTGCACGCTACCAACGTCTTCCTGGTGCCCTGCCTTCTACCGTGTTGATCATTCGTATTTGTAGACAGTTGTCCAGCACGTGGGTTTCCCCGCTGACATTGTCACAGTAGTTATGCGCCTTCTGCCCGGCGCACAGTGGTTCAGAACGGCCTAATCCCTGGCCAAAAGTCGAAAAGTGAGAATAATAATTTCAAATTTCCCGATTTTATGTTTTTGGGGTCGCTGATTACGAATTTGATAATAGATTCATGATATTTGAAATTCTAAAATGAAAAACAATTTTGTAGAATATATAAATTTCTATTTTATGTACATAATTCCATACAACACATCCCATTAGACTGAATTAAAACGGTATGTATCAATGTTGGCATCTAGTACCAGGAATATAGCTCAACATATCGTTTCGCGACGTCTAAGCAATAAACCCTGAACTTGTCGATATGTACAGCGAAACCGCTCATCATTGTCTGCAAAATTACTTTGCAGCTTGCTACGAATTTTTCGTCCAAATTTAAAATATCTGCTGTTAATGCAGCATTCTCAATAAACAAATAAATAAAAGATAAAAAAAATAAAAATAAGTCGGGCTCTATTGCCGTCGTTTGTACTGCCAAATCCTTGCTTAGGCATATCGATATGTAAACCTAAAGCAGTTTTAAAATTTCTTTCGTATTTGTTCGTTACGATCTTTAACTACTTTATTTCCATCCATTAGTTCCGTCATTCAGTTTATATGCAATATGAAGCATCCATTCCATAAACCTTATCCACGCGTGTAAGGAAGAAATTCCAAAATTTAGTTTCGAGCTATCACATTTTGTTTGTTCCGCCAATTGTAAATTGTTGAAATTTTTCGACGTCAAATTACATAAATAACATCTATCTGCAGATTTAGAGTCAGTAATAGCATTTCTCACGTTTACAACTATCATTGTAAACGGTAAATCATATTTCGCTTGAACGTTAGTCCCCTCCGTTACCTTAGTGAATGTGACGAGAGATGCTATCTACTTATCGATGATATTTTTTTCATCAACAGTTGACTGACGGTTTCTTTCAAAACTTACAATCTCAGTGGTCTGCAGTAACAGAATGAAGGAGGCCTTTGGTTCATCCAAACATATTTGTAAACATATTTCTGTAACGGTTGGAATTTTATTTAAAATCTTTATTCACCATGCTACACCGTTGCAATAATATACCTTACTTATCTCCTCAATACTTTAGAAAGAGGTAGAAATCATCTACAAAAAACCCTTCATACGTGGGACCTTTGAAGCCTCAGGTATAGGAAGTTGAGGGGAGAGTATCGCCATTAAGTCACATTGCGTAATGCGCACGACAGCGTGCACTGTAACACTAAAATCTTTATTATTCTAAATGGGCAACTTTGGAGCAGCTAATTCTTGAAAATTTCATTAATAGATAGTTCAACAATCATGTCTCTGTCAATTCCAGCGTTAAAATGTGTTAAAATTTTTTTGTATCGACACAAATGTATTTCTAAAGAAGCGAAAAAACAAGATAATCACGATTACGTTTAGTGTAACGTTTCATAAACAACAACATACATTTTCGAACATTGAAGTACATAAACTGTTTCTACAGACCTTCGTAAACATTTTCCTTTTTGGAAAATTGGGATCGGACGCTTCGTTGTAAGATTCTGTATGATTTTCTGAAGCACTGTATAACTGGGCACTGACGCATCGCGAGTGTGTTTCTACGAGAGGCAACTTCCGACTGTCGCAGGGAAGCAGGTGGACAATATTATGACCTCTGCTAATGAGATCTGAGAGCCCCAAACCTCCCTCTACAAGAATCCATTCCAAAAACATTGATCTTTCAACCTTCATTTTTCGACTTTTGGCCAGGGAATCGGCCGTTCTGAACCACTGTGCGGCGCGACCTCCAAAATCATGTACAACGGTCGCCTCACGACATCCTTAGTCATAACACGATCCGCCCGACAAGGCTGCTCACTTTCAACTATTTTACATGCATTCGCTTTAGAACCATTGCTCCAAGGACTACGCCAATGTTTGGAAGGCATGAGTTTGCACGCGAACCGTTTTTGTTGTACCACCTACGTAGATGACCACGTCGTTTACCCATGCACTGAGAACGATGTACGAGCAGCCGCCACGTGGGTGGCAAATTACGGCGAGACAACTGGCAGCTCACTCAATGTGTCAAAATCCGAGGTCTTATTCAATGGCGAGGGCCTACAAGAGAATAGCACCGCTCCTTTAAGAGTCGCCATCAGTGTCCGATGTCTCGACGCTGATTTCTCAGCCGATCTCCGCCGCTCAGCAGCGATCAACGGTAGGTGATTGCTACACACAATCAGAGGAAGTTTAGCAGATGACCAGCTACGATCGCTCCACATTATTCAACATTCACAATATGTGAAAATCTATCAAGCCTCCCGCATACCCCATGTGGCTTAAGTGCTACCGATTCCAATTCTCCTAGAAAAGCATATTGCAATGGGCTCCAACGTCAGCTCAGGAATGATATGCAAGGTGCAATATGACGCCCTTGCACTCCCTCGGAAACGTGGTGTTCTTTGGCAACCCCAGTTACGATTGCAGCCATTCCAGTTGCCTTGTATCATATCCCACTTTTCTTCCTAGACTTCAGTTATGTACACAAATCTTTACCACTTGTTCGTTTGTCTCAGACGATAACGGTATATGATCTCCTATAACAGTGTCACCCACCCAAACCAATCGCTATTCAGTATCCATAGTATGTGTGGTGGCACATATGGAAAGCTGTCCACGAACGTTTTATAGAATCAGACGTCCAATCTGTTTTGTATCTCACGGTGAACGGCAAACAATACCGCACTCCTCAGAAATTAAAATAATAATAATGAAAAGAATATATATAAAATAAGAAAGAAAATAGTTATTCCTTATATAAATTTGATACTTTTTTCTTTTTTCTTGTATTATTATTATCATTATTATTATTTTTATTTATTTCCTGTAGCCTATTACCCCTTCTTGACCGTTATTAGATTTAGGTTAGTTGGACTAGGGCTAATATAAGATAGGAGCCAACACCTGAAGTGGTGTATTGTATATTTTTTTCTAAGGGCAAAAGTGACGGTGGGAAGTACCCTCTTTTTTCTTCGGGGCCCAAAAAGAGACCAAGAAAAGAAGAAAAAAAATAAAAAGATGGTCGCTTGCTCGCCGTCGGGGATTAGAGTACTCCTGTTGTCCTGAGCATAAGTTAAACTAGTTTGTAAACCAAGAGACTAACGACCAACGTAGTTATGTCCATAGTTTGATTTTTTATCGTAAAGCTAAGCAGTTTCTACCGAGTGCTCTGCGGGCGTCTTGACCATCCGCCCTCCCCATGCACAACATAAAGAAGAGTTAAAGAAACAATGCAATAATTATATTGTTTGTCAGTGTTCAATAAAAGATTATTTGTATGTTCAACAGAAATCGCTGTTTAACTTCGAGCAACCAACTCTCATAGCCCATAAAAGTGCCGCTCTTTTTATCACAGCACCAAGCCATTACTAAATCCTCATGCAGGCATATAACGTGCTGCCTATACTACTACTCTAAGTCATTTACTATGTATAATTGTTCCCTTACTACTGCGACGTTCTGATGTGTCATATATTGCGATATTTGGTTGTTTTGCTTACATTATTCGTACCCTGTTCAATATAATGATGTGTAAGTATATAGCCATGCTTGTTTTGAACACTTTGCGTTATCAATGCTGCCACAACACCTGCGCTGGCTACTATCACTTTCAACAATTGTATTTGTTTAACAATGCTTCCTTCGCATTTTTTACTCTTGAACTTTAGAGAAAGTGCCTGCGTCCGTTATTACGTGTATCTATCTATAAGAATTAACATCCATAATAACTCGTACAACCCATAAAACACATGTTATCTCTTTTTTATCTCTTTCAGTCTACCTATTCTAGGAAAGGTGCCACAGATCTGTGTTATGAAAGCAAGGCTACTTTTTAAGTACGCTCTAGACCTGATACGAACAATGATTTAATTAGTTCTTTCTTTCAACCTTCCCTCTGTACATTGTTTGCATTATGGTGCAAGAGAGCAAAACAAGACTGATGATGGAAGCTATGGTTTGGATAGAAATACACTACTCTTAAGCATATTCCCAAAATTGTTCCACGTAATTACCTATACTGCCTTATACCTTCAAACTTATAACCTGATCAGTATAATTTCCTGAAAAATAACAGATAATTACATTTTTACCTATGTCCATATTGGCTAAGAACCTGGAAGTTGAACTCCATTCTCGTGACGTGCTGCTTTCATATCTCAGGAGTTGGAACACTGCAATCAAACAAAGAATTATTTGTTTTCAAACTGTGCGAACTGATGGGCATAAGTGTGAGATAGCTGTTACGCTAGAAAAATTCATTAAACCTTCATATCCACGAACTGTTTACTTTCCGCAAACCTACTTTGTTAATCTGCTACTTGATAGTTTTTAGCAGTTCGCTATTTGATGTCGTTACTCCTTTCCCCATATTGATGTACTGTTGAAGTACTACTTTAATAATGGTTTGAACCCTTTTTACTGGTTGCACTGGAGATTATTCTCCGTGTTCTATTCAGTGGCGTAGCTATCATAGGGCTAGGCGGGGCAGTGCCCCGGGGCCCTCGAGCTCCAGGGGCCCCTCAGCCTTCGTGAGCGAAGATAAAAAAAAAAAAAAAAAAAAAAAAAAAAAAAAACCAGTAGAGATTCGAATTTTTATTTTATATATATATATATATATATATATATATATATATATATATATATATATATATATTACCCTCCCACCCTATCGTGCATCATATCCCCTTCCCCTCAAACCAAGTTTCCCACAGTAGCCGCACTGGGCCACCGGCTGGCGGAACAATGCTTCTAATTGGGCCTCCACAAGACGCCACTATGTAGCGCTGCTGACAGGCGAAGCAGCCAGCCAATGTGTCCAACAATCGGCACACATCAGTCGGCGTCGCAGCAGAAGTAGCGGCAGCATCAAAGCTGCTCACAGCAACAGCTGCGTCTTCCAAGTGTTGCGGCGTGCAATGTGAAGGATCGCGCTCCTCCAATTACAGTATACATACATTTACTGTACAGTACTTCTTATTGGCAAATAGAAGTGTACACTTCGAATATCCGAATGAACCGGTTTTCCGAATATCCTTGTCCCCAAATTACTTCGGATAATAGACGTTATACTGTATATAATATTTTAGTTGAATGAAGGAATTTCGACTTTTAATTTCCCCCGCTGAAATTTACCCCAACATGGACAGTTCGCCAATTATGTAAGGAAATTATAACAAAATATGCATTATTAGAATGTGAGGTTACGGAAGTATTTACTGCAGTTTTATTCTTCTGCAGCAGCCGAAAGGTCGTTCAGCAAATTAAAAATTATCAAAACGCATCTGAGGTACAGTATGGCTCAAGCTTGACTCTGACATTTTGCACTAATAGCAATCGAAAACAAGGCTGCATCAAGTCTAGATTTAACAGAAGTTACTGATGATTTTGCAAAAACCAAACCAGGAAAAGATTGTAAAATAATTGTTAAGATAAAATTGACTACTTTTTAATTGTGTACCCATATTATTACTATAATGTACTACAGTCACGAAAACGCTTACCGATAATTACCGATCAGAAATCACATCTTTGCTAACATCTACAATCTAACAGTTTGAAGCATTGTATTACTCCAGTAAGTACTCTTTCATTCTGACTTTGGTGCCCGAGGAAACACGAACGAATCCCCCACGACTTGAAAACCGCCACTCTCCATTTAAAGCTTACTAAGTAGTATTTAGATTTGCCTTATTATGTCTTCCAGTTGGCGGTAAGGAGCTAATGATGAAGTAGTTTTGCATCTGTACAGTATTAGTGTAAAAGAGGGCCCCAATGTCATTTCTGCCCCGGGGCCCTTGGTGACATAGCTACGCCACTGGTTCTATTGCATCTTTCGCTGTTATAATCGACGAGATTTAGGAAGAGCTACGAGCTGCGCGTAAGGGGAAGGAAACGCCACAGGTGGGGAGGCGCCCGCGGGAGGGAGGGTGCGCGGCGCAGATGATGTCCGTCCTAAAAATATCAGCCCAAGGTCGGCGCAAGGCGCGTGCCAAAAGTGAGGGGCGGCGACGCAGCGGCAAGGCGGGAAGGCGAGGGAGGGAGGCTGACGGTAATTTGGTCACAACTCATTTCTTTGGTTTGAGAGTATCCATTGTGGAGTTATATTGTCGGCGACTATGAAAGCTATCTTTTCAATTCTTGCCTTTATTTTTAGAAGAACTTTTTTAGCCATTGCTCCACTCAGTAAAACGGAAAAATACATAATTCGTATTGGCAATTGGCCGATCGAGTCAAGACTTATCAGACGCCGGCCGCGGTGGCCGAGGAGACTGAGGCGCTCCAGTCACGGTCTGCACGGCCACTACGGTCGGGGGTTCGAATCCCCCCCTCGGGCATGGATACTTGTGCCGTCCTTAGTATTAGCTATTTCGTAAGTAGCTTCTAAGTTTAGGGACTGATGACCCCGTAGTTCAGTCCCATAAGCTATACAAACATTTGAACATTTGAACTTATCAGACGCAATTTTATTGCATATCCTAAACTTGGAAAAATAGGAGCGTCACAATTTGTTCTAACTCGCTATTATACATCTGATAGACTTTGTACGTACAGTACAATTAGACTTCTCAGATTCGAAGAGTAAAATATCTGGAAAAATTATAGAATGTCTGGATTTTGTAAATTGTTGACCGCTAGAAATAAATTGTTGTTGTTGTTATGGTCTTCAGTCCGGAGACTGGTTTGATGCAGCTCTCCACCCTACTCTATCCTGAGCAAGCCTTTTCATCTCCTCATAAGAACGGCAACCCACATCCACTTGAATCTGCTTACTATACGCATCTCTTGGCCTCCCTCTGCGATTTTTACCCCACACACTTCCCTCCAATGCTAAATTTACGATTCCTCGATTTCTAAGAATGTGTCCTACCAAGCGATCCCTTCTTTTAGTTAGGGTATGCCAAAAATTCCTTTTCTCGCCAATTCTGTTCAGTACCTCTTCATTAGTTATGTGATCTACCCACCTAATCTTCAGCATTCTTCTGTAACACCACATTTCAAAAGCCTCTATTCTCTTCCTGTCCGCACTGCTTATCGTCCATGTTTCACTCCCGTACAAGGCAACACTCCACACAAATGTCTTCAGAAAAGATTTCCTTACCCTTAAATTAATATTCGATGTTAGCAAATTTCTCTTTTTCAAAAATGCTTTTCTTCCCATTGCCATCCTGAATTTTATATCCTCAGTACTGCGACCATCGCATGTTATTTTACTACCCAAATAACAAAACTCATCTACCACCTTCATTGTTTCGTTACCTAATCTAATTCCTTTAGCATCGCCTGATTTTCTAAGACCGCATTCCATTATTTTTGTTTTGCTCTTGTTAATGTTCATTTTGTACGCTCTCTTCAACACCCTGTCCATTCCATTCAACTGCTCTTACAGGTCGTTCGCTGTCTCTGACAGAATTACAATGTCATCAGCAAAACGCAATGTTTTTATTTCTTCCCCCTGAACTTTAATCCCTATTCGAAAATTTTCCTTGCTTTCCTTCATCGCCTGCTCAATGTACAAATTGAATAACATCGGAGAATGGCTACAACCCTGTCTTACTCCCTTCCCAACAGATGCTTTCCTTTTATGCCCTTCGAGTCTAATAACTGCGGTCTGGCTTTTGTACAAGTTATAGATAACTCTCCTTTCCCTGTATTTTACCCCTGCTGACTTCAGAATTTGAAAGAGTGTAGTCGACTCAACATTGTCAAACGCTTTCTCCAAATCTACAAAGGCTAAAAATGTAGGTTTGCCTTTCCTTAATCTATCTTCTAAGATAAGACGTAAAGTGAGTATTGCCTCCCGGGTTCCTACGTTCCTCCTGAATCCAAACTGATCTTCCCCTAGGTCAGCTTCTACCAGCTTTTCCATTCTCCTGTAGATAATTCGTGTTAAAATTTTGCAACCATCAAACTGATGGTTCTGTAATTTTCACACCTGTCTGCACCTGATTTCTTTGGAATGGGGATTATTACATTTTTCTTAAAGTTTGAGGGTATTTTGCCTGTCTCATACATCCTACACACCAGTTCAAATAATTTTGTCATGGCTGGCTCTCCCAGAGACTTTAGTAGCTCTGAGGGTATGTCATCTACTCCTGGGGCCTTGTTCTGACCTAGGTCTTTCAGGGCTCTGTCAAATTCATCTCTCAGTATAGTATCTCCTATTTCATCTTGATCTACTTCCTCTTCCCTTCCTACAACATCGTCTCTAAGTTCATTTCCTTTGTAGAGCTGCTCTATGTACTCTTTCCACCTTTCAGCTTTCCCTTCTTTGCTCAGAACTGGTTTCCCATGTGAGTTCTTGATATTCGTAGAATTGCTTTTCTTGTCCCCAAATGTCTCTTTGATTTTCCTGTAGGCGATATCTACTTTTCCCCTTCTTATACATTCTTCTACAGATTTGCATTTGGCTTCTAGCCACTCCTGCTTAGCCATTTTGCACTTCCTAACAATCTCATTTTTTAGTCATCTGTAATCCATTTTGCCTGTTTCATTTACTGCATTTTTATATGTTCTCCTTTCATCAATTAAATTTAGTATTTCCTGTGTTATCTAAGGATTTTTTGTATGTCTTGCCTTTCTACCTATTTTGTCCTCTGCTGCCTTCACTATTTCATCTCTCAATGCTACCCATTCCTCTTCTACTGTTTTATTTCCCCAGTTTGTCAATTGTTGCCTAAATCTCCCTCTGAAATTCTCCAGAACTTCACGTTCTTTCAATTTATCTAAGTCCCATCTCCTTATTTTAAATTATATAAATAAAATGTTACTTCTTACAAATCAGCTTCCCACTGGCAGATTTAAGTTCTATATTCCCACTCTTACTTGGAATTGGATTTTAAGAGCCGGCCTATTCCGATCGTAAAATAGTATTAAGAAAAGATTAAAAATTCAAACAGTTGGCATCAAATTTAAAAGTAATTATGAACTCAGACTTTATTAAAACAACACACTATGGAATATCCGACTTTATCTGCCACTGCGCTTTGAATTAAATAAATGGGGAAACATGAAAATTTGAGCTTTACCGCGTTTTAGGCTAACTAGACAGTCACGCTGACAACTACGCCAACTGCACACATTGAAATCAAGGTTTCTCGTGATTTTCTCAGGAACCACCCATGAATAAATAATGTGACGAATGACTACATCACTTCGACATATATAATAGGTCTCCCACTATTTCTGTAATTCTGTATAGCCCTTAAAAACTGTAATCGTTTTTCACTAATGTCTTCCTTTTCAGTTAATAACTTCCGCTTATTTGCTGTTTTCATCCATCTAAATCTCAAATCAGTAATTATTTTACGTAGTGCCCAGCTGCTGCCCGAAAAATATATCTTTACCCATAAGACTGGAAGCAATGTTCTCACTGTTGGCCGTTCTCCATTCGTTCTCCACTTGACGAAATCATCCATTTCAGTTTTCACATTTTGCCTAGAACGTTTCTTATTCGTCGTTGTAAACGTTTTTACCTTCACTCACAATGCGTTTCAAAACAATTACTGAGACACCTGCAGCTGCAGCAACACGCGACTGAACACTTTCTAATTAATACCACGGATCTGACAGTGGACGATTTTTCTGCTGCTGTTATCATCATTAAGGCCGTCTTCACACTGCAGGCCAGGCCGAGACGACTCCGTTTCAGCCGAGCCGATGACATTCCGAATGCTTTAAGATTTCCGGCGCGAGCCGATTGGGCTATGACATGGCTTCTGCAGCACAAGTATCTCACGTCTCCAGCTTGTTTTCAATACAAGTCTCTCTGCATGATAGCTTTCTTTTAAATAACACTTGTGAAAATATACGCCGTTTATTATTTCTTGTATTACTATTCACGTAAAATTAATAAAAAAAATTAGAAATGTTTTTTTAGCTGCTCTCGTAAGGAGAAACTCTCCTGAATGTCAATCGAAATTCATGGATGAGTCCATTTCCATCTGTTTCTTATGTGCTTAAAATCCGACGGGTCACTACAGTGTGAGAACAATAGAAATAACAAAATCAATGAACTGTTAGCTGGCTCTAAGTAGACGACAGTGAGCAAGTTTTGGTCACCACCTTGTTTCCTTCTATCTCCAGCTGACAGTGGGTGAGGATACCTTGTTGCTGGGGACTAGCCCACCAAGAAGCAAAAAACAAAACACAACAAGAAAGAAAGTGGCACATGTTTCTAATTCTTTACTGATCTGATCTGTAGTGTTGGAGGCTAAACTAAATCAGCGCATTTTTCTTTCAGTTAAAATTGAATAATAATAATAATAGCAGTAGTAATTCGAAGTATCATTGAGACAAAATTGTCGACAGATGATTCAGAGAAATGTTCGTAGTAACGCAGTTCCTTTAAGACAACGTCTTAACCAAATAAATAAAAAATAAAATTCTTGAAATGTTCATATGTTTGTAAAGCTTATGGAACTTAACTGCGAGGTCATCAGTCCCTAAACTTACGACGACGGGGAACGGTCTCGCGCATCGGAGCATAGCGCCTCAATGCGCTCGACCACTCCGCTCCGGCGATAAAATTCTGAGCCCTGTGTAGAGTTCTTTGAAAGTGCAGATGGGTTGAAATACAGTGTGACCCACATAAAACCGGTAAACCTCACGTATGGCATCACTTGCAACATGTATGTTTTTAATGTTACTTTTATCTATTCCTTTTTTTACTTATTTCGTTTATACTTTAATCTCGGGCGCGAGTGATATTTCTTTTACGTGTGACAAACTGTATACAATGATTATGCCGCGGCCGAGCGCATTGAGGCGCTATGCTACGATGCGCGAGACCGTTCCCCGTCGGGGGTTCGAATCCTCCCTCGGGCATGGATGTTTGTGCCATCTTTAGTATAAGCTACTTCGTAACTTTAGGTACTGATGACCCCGCAGTTAAGTCCCATAAGCTTAACAAACATTTGATCATTTGTTTGAACATACAACGATTTTTACCTTGTGGTACGACATTTTCTGAGAGCTACAAAAGCGAGAACAATAAATTGACGCCGCGGCGGAATAGCCGTCCTCAGCCTGCTGCGGTGCGCGCGGTCGTTCGCCGTTGGGGATTCGAGTCACCCTTCGGGTGTGGGTGTATGTGTCGTCCTTAGGTTAGTTTAACTTGGTTTGTGTAATTTGCAAGGTAGGAAATAATAACCAGTCAGTTAAGTCCCATATATTTACAAACATATGACTTTAATAAAATGACTATATATGTCTTAGGTATAGATGTAGCTATAAATTTCAATATAATTTTGATTTTCTTACTTTTGTCATTTCCACCTAGAAAGCCAATAAGTATAATGTAAAAAAACTTTATTGCACTCCACCAACACCAAAGTCGCTGTTAACAGTAATTTATTCTTCTCTTCTAGTACCAAACACGAAATATATATTACATTAATTGTATAATGTGGACAAGAAATCAGTTGTTTGCCTCTTATAAAGTATGACCTAATGTAAAACCCTAGCAGATCATTGTCAGTTGTAATCGGTCGCCACTTTTATACTTGTTTTCATGTTATAGATAATTAACACATAATGAAGGAGCGATATACGTTGCCAGCAATTCATTTTTTCGGTGCCGCGGTGCTTCCACGCTACGCCCACATCCGCCGAGGTCGAAGGCTTGCGATCGCGGCGTGACGCCGCCCAGATAACTTGCAATTACTTGTGATAGTAGGTAGATGTCATTGCGACTGACATTTCAAAAACTTTTCTGTACTTTTAGCTCCATTTCACTTACTGTAATGTATGGTCTAAAATGCACAGAACAGTAAGTTTCCCGCTATCCAACTTTTCCAATACACGATTTGTACATCAAGCGCACACACCTCACAAATACCGTCATTTGAAAACGACTGTTATGAATAATGAAAAGGTGACTGAATTATTAGAAAGCTGGGATGTTTTACTACCACGTGTCAAAAGATCAGATTTTTATAACCATATACTTTCATCAAATTCGTGTGTGAATCATTACGAAACCAAAAAGTCGCGCGGAATGAAAAGTAGACATTTTGTTTTTATATAGGCAAACCAAAGCTTGTTAGGAAAAAATTAGTTGATAAAACAATGTGGGGTGGTCTTATATACCGTCCAAATATTTTACAACGTGAAAAAGGGACTGATAACCGTCGTTGTTTAGTCCCCTCAAAAACCCAACAACAACAACAACAACGTGAAAATCGGGAAAATGTATTTTCCTCCTTTCATTGGCTCGGCCCGGCGCGCAGAAAAAAACATCCTGGGCAACCTAAGCACTGGCGACGACTCGATGTTTTCTGATTGTAGTGAAACGCGCGAAGCGAACTGTGCGGCGGTCACTGCAGGTGTGAGTCCGCACCTTCCCCCACTACACAAAACCGACGCAGGGCCACTGCGCATCCTGACGTCATAGTTCACGCTACATCTCGTCAACTATAAGATTCAACTTCAGATTCAGTGCATATTCCTCTCGGTTAATTAACCCAAGGGAGTAAATGATACAGCCACCCATATAACTTAACGGATGTTCCAAATACGACGCTATAAGTACCTATAATTGCCTCGGCAATTTGTCGACACGGCCTTGTGCTCTAGAAAGTTTACTTGGCCTGTTATCGCGTTTCTAACAATACATGCAAGATCTCAACTACCGCCCCTCTACCAAGTATCGCGTATGTTCGAAACTTAAGAGTAGATGCGCACATGCAGAAATAGCAGTTTCACTAACAGAAACCGCCAAGCCTTCTTGCACACGGGTCGTATCTGCTCCAAACCCACCAATTTGTATTATTATAAACAACAGGTGATCTCACCCTGTGTCATTATCACCAAGCAATGCTGCCCCTTAAGTAAACCCAATGTCCGAGGCGTGCGTAAATAACCTTAGTATACTATTGTGAAAGATGTTAAAAGGTTTGTAAATCTATTAGACCAAACTGTTATTGTCATCAGTCCCTGAACTTACAAACTACTGAAACTAACTTAAAGTCGCCTAAGGACAACATACACACCCATGCCCCAGGGAGGACTCGAATCTCCGACGGCTAGCAACCGCGCGCTCCGCAGAAAAGCGCCTTAGACCGCACTGCCACCACACCGTGGCTCTAGTTTGCAAAAAGCTGATATCACACACGTTGTACTATTCAAATTTTCAAATGTTTGTAAACCTATTGGATCAAGCAGCTATGGTTATCAGTCCCTAGGCCTACAAACTACTTAAACTAACATACACTAAGGATAAGACACACACCCATGCCTGAGGGACGATTCGAACCTCCGGCAGGAGTAGCCGCCCATTCCACAGCATGATGCCCTAGACCAGGCGGCCACTTCCACGTGGTCTTGTACTATTATTATAATTTCTAGACGCTTCCTTAATAAGTGTAGGTGAAAATGTAATGTAGGTGGTCCCGGTTTTCAACTCCTGGCCGTGGCACAAATTTTAATTCAATGCCTCTCCTTCAGATTTATATCTTTGATATATATCGAGACAAAATATGTATCTAGAAACTGATTTATTGTTTGATATTTATAATATAGGACCTATTTACACAGGTAATAACGATGATCGATGAAATAGATATTTAACGCTTTGCGTTACTAGGAGCCTCCTATTTAATGCTTAATATTCAAGTTAAGAGCATATTGAACATTTAACCTATTCAGCCCAGGAGGCTATGCCTCATACAGGGTGTCCAGAAAAGGACTCTCTGATTTCAAAATTAAATATCTCGAAAACAAAGATCGATAGAGGAATGCAGTAAACGGTATGTTTATTGTGAAAGCTGTAAGAAGTTTATACATCAGTTTGAAATAATAGTTACAAAAGCTGCTAACAGCTGGCGCCATACGTAATGCTTAGTATAAATATTGATCCGAAGCCCAGAGCGATCAGTTCCACTACTGAAACGTGAAAGGAGGTTAGCGTACCGAAGAAGAGATTAAAACCATGTACTCCATTGAACAACGCGTTTTTCTGGTGCTAGAGTACCACAGGTTAGAAGAGAGTCCTACGGCAACAAGGCGAAGTTTTCAAGCACGATTTAATGTTCCAAAAGGACCCGATGCGAAAACCATTCGTATACGCTTTTCGCAAAATTTCAACGAACAGGCAGCGTAACTGATGATCTAGTGGGGCATGTTGGCCGCAAGAAAACCGCAGTTACGCCTGAAAATATCGCCACAGTTTCTGGAATTATTCAGCGAAATCCAATGTCATCCGTCCGTAGAATTGCATCTGAGACTGGTTTGAAGCGTTCCAGCACGCAGAAAATACTGAGAAAGAGCCTACACATGTTTCCATTCAAAATTCAAACGCACCAGGCCATACCCGTACGAGCTGTGCAACCAAGGGTTGCCTTTGCTAATCAGATGCTCACAATGATTGATAGTGAAGGATTTGATGTTGGCTGCATCTGATTTACAGATGAAGCACACTTCCACCTGAATGGTGTGTTTATTAATCTGTCTCCAGTCTGAATCAACTTCGTTCTTTTTCTAGTGTAGTAAGCACGCTATAAAAGTGCTTATGTACTCAGAGATGGATGTTTGTTGTTGATAACGAGTGTCCAGATTTATTAGAATAAGCAGAACTGGCGATTTTGGGGTTCCGAAAAGCCATATTGGTGTGAAGCGAAACCCCTGTATTCTCCTAAAGTTACTGTGTGGGCTGCAGTATGCAGCAGAGGCATTATTGGCCCTTTTTTTAGAGGATCGACCAGGTACTGAATGGTTCATGCAAGATGGAGCTCGACCACATCGGACCGAACAAGTGTTTCGCTTTCTTGAGAAAATACTTGCTTTGGAATATCCCAAATTTACTGGTGCAGGCATGGATTAGCTTGAGCTACGTAACTGGCTCAGAAGACAGCACGTAGAATATTGGACCAAAGTCCATCAACAAAAACATGTCAAGGTAATGATGCCAAATCCATGTTTTAAAAGAATCTCTGCAATCCTGGGTCTGAACAGGAGAGAGATTAGACTCATGGTTGGATTGCTGACAGGCCATGGGAATTTCAAAAAACACCTACGTACAATGGGAATAACAGAAGAGGGCCCTAAATGTAGGATCTGTGATGACGGTGATGAAACTGCATCACATCTAATCTTCGAATGCATTGCATTGGAAAATAAAAGACACAGAATATTTGGGACAACCAGACCCGAAGAAATTGTCTCTAATAAAGAACTGGTAAAGGGTCTCCTTGCACTGTTCAAGGGCATTGGTTGGCTTTACTAGATATACAGGGAGCGATACCGCACAATAAACTTAGTTTCGGTGCGGGCAGTGGCGGGTTGGACCAAGACTGTTTTCGCTTCCCTGGAAAAATCAATCAATCAATGGATTGGCTTCCAAATTCGCCGGATTTGACTCCCTGTGACTTTTTGTTTGTGGGGCACAGTGAAAGACAAGGTGTACCCGAAGCATCCCGCCACGCTGGACGAGCCTGAATCGGCGATCTCTGTGGCATGTGAATCCATTTCGGTCGAGACACTACGAATTGTGATGGCGA
Organism: Locusta migratoria; assembly: GCA_026315105.1. Lineage (NCBI taxonomy): Eukaryota > Metazoa > Arthropoda > Insecta > Orthoptera > Acrididae > Locusta > Locusta migratoria. The sequence continues at coordinate 461,921,424 of CM048755.1, forward strand.
ATTTCATTCTTCGGTTGCGCCACTTCTGTAGTGCCAATGGTGAACATTTTGAAAACATTGTGATGTGATTGTTTGCAAAGAGTGTTTTCATACTATTATTTCACTTATGTATGGTGATATGAGCCGTACAGCGTACAGCGCCATCTGTTAGCAGGTTTTGTAACTATCATTTCAAACTGCTGTATAAACTTCTTACAGCTTTCACAATAAACCTACCGTTTACTGCATTCCTCTATCGATCTTTGTTTTCGAGATATTTAATTTTGAAATCAGGGAGCCCTTTTCTGTACACAACGCGTGTATGTATGGTGCAGCTGCGCCGTGTGCTTCGTTACGAAACGTAGTGCGTCCCCTGCACTGCGCTGCCGCAGGGGCCGGGCGCTGCGGCCACTGCCAGCCTGTCAGCCGCGGCTGCCACCCTGCTGCCTGACACCGCCGCCCCGCGGCCGTCTCTGACATTTGTAACGCCAGCCGGACCTGCATTTCCACTGCCACATACTATTGTCAGGCACTGTATTTATACATCTACATCCGTACTCACAAGGGAACATCATCAACTCGACCTCATATCTTCATGAGAAAGAAATACACGAGGCCGGCCGCGGTGGCCGAGGGGACTGAGGCGCTTCAGTCACGGTCTGCACGGCCACTACGGTCGGGGGTTCGAATACCCCTCGGGCATGGATATTTGTGCCGTCCTAGTTCGTAAGTAGTTCATAAGTACTGTTCAAAGAAGTTTCGGGCGTGCCGCCGCATAAAGTTTTCTTCTTCTAGTATTTCGGCTGAGAAACGTTCAGCCATCTTCAGAGACGAGTCGAAGACTGACGCTCCAGCACACGCTTTGTGCTTATAAACGCGCGGGCCGCGCTACTGCGCATGCGGCCACAGATACAACAAGGCGCCAAAGACGTTACTCGGCGGCAAGGAAGTACACGTATATGTAAATTATGTCTGTGGCTGCATGATCGATTACTGCGGAGAAATCGATGTATTATGATCTGTGCTGTGGTGGCTTCTTTGTAAATTTATTAAAGAAAGTGCCTGATTCCATGATTTATCTAAACTAATTAACAGGGACAGTGGCTTCAGTTTAGGTAAATCATGGAATCCGGCACTTTCTTTAATAAATTTACAAAGACGCCGCCACAGCACACATCATAATACATCGATTTCTCCGCAGTAATCGACCATGCAGCCACAGACATAATTTACATATACGTGTACTTCCTTGCCGCCGAGTAACGTCTTTGGCGCCTTGTTGTATCTGTGGCCGCATGCGTAGTAGCGCGGCCCGCGCGTTTATAAGCACGAAGCGTGTGCTGGAGCGTCAGTCTTCGACTCGTCTCTGAAGATGGCTGAACGTTTCTCAGCCGAAATATTAGAAGAAGAAAACTTTATGCGGCTGCACGCCCGAAACTTCTTTGAACAGTCATTGCGCCGCGAAAACATGAAGATGCAGTTCATAAGTAGTTCGTAAGTTTAGGGACTGATGACCCCGTAGTTAAGTCCCATAAGCTTAACGAACATTTGAAATACATGAGCTAGATATCAACCCTAGAAATCGATATCACGTGAAAATTTGGGCCATTATTCAGATAGTACGCAGTTACAGCCTCCTCAGAGTACAGCTTTTAAACCAGAGGTGGGCAATGAGCGAGCCGCACTCTCGGAGCCGCCTGCCTGAGCAGGAGCAGAGCCGCGAGCAGCTGGCGTCCATCACGTAGTTCCTGCTGAAAACACTAGATGGCGTTATGCGCAGCCAACGCGCTAATGTAGCCGCAGAAATGCACCTGGCTGAGTGCGTTATAAAATAACTTATATATACATAGTGCAAACTCTTTAGTATCCAACTCGAATGAACAGATTCCATTGCTAGGGGTATCTCCTGATAAATGCTTTTATGTTTATAAGTAGGTAACGTATAAACATAATACTGGAAACTCTTCTCTAACACTTCCAGTGCGTACAGTCGAGCCGGCAAATATAAAGATAAGAGCGACTTTTTGTTTTGTTTCAGAAGACACCGTTAACAGTGCCATCTATCAGTTCGAATTTTGTACTTCAGGCTTTTTGTTATAATCTATGATATTACGTTATGGTACAGTACGCTGTGGAGTTGAAATGGCTAGTCAAATCGGCGCTGTAAAGCGACGTTCTATTTTCCAGTTCAACTCTAGTTGGGAGTGTGATTACTGGTTCACTGAAAGCGAAGGAGGAGCAAAATGTTTGGTATGTGGTAAAATACTAGGCATAAAAAAGTACAATTTAGAACGCCACTATAGAACTCATCACTTCAACCAGTATGGAAGTGTAGAAGGTGAAATGCGACTTACTCTTCTTAATAATCTACGCGAGGAAGGAAGTAAAGTAGAGGTATGTATTATAATGCTGTACCTACTTACGAGATAACTCAATCACAGTGTTTTGTTTAATACCGGACTCTCACGGAACTACGTGCGCCAGCAGGCATGCAGACCTCTAGCGGCAACTAGGATAACTACCGTCCGAGCGCGAACGCTGCTCTTTTTCCGGCCTGAGCCGGAGCGCTGCTCGTTGAGCCTATTTGTGCCCACCTCTGATTTAAACATACGCGCGATCGGGTTGTTCCTCACTCGGCCCGCTTTCCTGCGGCCCACTTCACTCTCTAGTACTGTGAGCAGAGTCTGGTAAGAGGTTTGTTCAAATGTTTGTAAATTTATCGGACCAAACTGCGTGGTCATCAGTGCGTAGCTTACAAACTACTTAAACCTAGGTAAACTAACCTACGGACAAACACACACACCCATGCCCCAGGGAGGACTCAAACCTCCACGGCGAGCAACCGGGCGCTCCGCAGCGAGACGCTTTAGACCGCTCGGTTACTGCACCGCGGCTAAGAGGTTTGTGTTCGCGATGTCAATTAATCAAAATGTTCAAATGTTTGTAGAGCTTATGGGACTTAACTACGGGGTCATCAGGCCCTAAACTTACACTACTTATGAACTAGCTAACACTAAGTACGGCACAAATATCCATGCCCGAGGGGGGATTCGAACCCCCGACCGTAGTGGCCGTGCAGACCGTGACTGGCGCGCCGCAGTCCCCTCGGCCACCGCGGCCGGCGTCAATTAATCCACAGGCTGCCGTGCGACATCTCCAGGGGCGGTATGCAATGATGACTAATCTGCAACGATTAAATGTCAGAGAATTAGAGCTCTTTAAAATCGTCACCGGTAAGCATAATCATTTGCAATTATAAGACGTACTGTGCACCGTAAAAGAAAATACATGGCGCTTTCTTTATGCTTTTCCTTATATCTTTCAACTGCGTTGCACGTATCAAAGACAACTGCACTGATGAAGACGTGCTGGATATAGAAGAAAATAGCTGGTTGACGTTCGGTGCATATTTACAAGAGGATGACGTCGACGATAACGACGCTGACATTTCACCACCGTCAGATTCGTCAAGCACTTTCATTGCTTCAATGGGGCTTGGGCGTGGAATTGTGGTCGTCGGTGAAAGCTGCTGTGATGATTTTAAATCGTCAAATACCACTTTGCCCGCCTCCGCAACAGAACCATATATGCAACGAGCCATTTCCGTCAGAACTGCAGTGGAAGCGAATGAGACGGATTTTCAACAAGCAGTGTAACGTAATTTAATTTTCAATATCTTTTACGCACATAATATTGTTATATGTTCAAATGTTTGTAAAGCTTATGGGACTTAACTACGGGGTCATCAGTCCCTAAACTTACAACTACTTATGAACTAGCTAACACTAATGACGGCACAAATATCCATGCCCGAGGGGGGATTCGAACCCCCGACCTTAGTGGCCGTGCAGACTGTGACTGACGCGCCGCAGAACGCTCGACCACCTCGGCTGGCATTGTTATATGTAAAGCTGACACTATTGGAGTAAACTTGAAAGAATTATTATTTCCTTCTCCACTTCCCTAGCTCTTCAAATTTCACATTTTGGGGGACTGTGGTCCCTTCGTGGCACGGCGCTTTACGTTCGGGAATTAAGCGGCCGCAGTGAAGCGGGCTGAGTGAGGAACAACCCGAGCGCGCGAATGTTTAAAAGCTGTACTCTGAGGAGGCTGTAACTGCGTACTATCTGAATAATGGCCCAAATTTTCACTTGATATCGATTTATGCAGTTGATATCTAGCTCATGTATTTCTTTCTCAAGAAAATATGAGGTCGAGTTGATTATATTTCCTTGTCAGTAAGCCACCTCACGGGGTGTGGCGGAGGGTACCATTGTCACTCCCTCCTTTACCAGTTTTTCACGGAAAACTGATTGCCTGTATGCCTACGTGTGAGCCCTCTTCTCTGTAATCTTATCCTTGTGGTCACTTCGCGAAATATATGTAGCAGGATGCAATATATTGGTTGACTCTCCAAGAAACTTACGCCGTGCGATCTTTGACAGAGGGCTGTACCGCGATACAGAACGTCTGTATTGTAGCGTCTGCCACCAGAGTTTCCTAATCACTTTCGTGACGCTTTCGCGGTTATTTTGTAAGCCCACAACGAACTGTGCTGGACCCCGATGGATCTTCTCTATGTATTTTATCAACCCTACCTGGTACGGATCCCACGCCGGTGAGCAATCCTGAAACACTGCCCGAATGAGAGTTTTTTAACGTACTTCTTTTGTTGACGGACAACACTTAACTGAAGATTCTCGCAATGTATCACAGTCTTACATCTGCCTTGCCCACTAAGATTTAATATGGTCGTTCCATTTCAAATCGTCCTTTATGTCTACTCCCAGATATTGTTTAGAAGTACTGCTTCCAGTGTTTGTCCTGCTATTGCGTACTTACACAATACCGGGTCATTCTTTCTATGTAAACGAAGCAATTTACACTTGTTTATATTGAGGTTCAGTTAATATTCCCTGCACCAAGCGTCGAACACTGCAGATCACCCTCCGTTTCGTTACCCTTTCCCCGTGTTGCGACTTCTCGATAAATTATAACATCATTCATAAACACTCCCATTGAACTTGCAATGTAATCTACGAGATCATTAAATTGTGAAACGCAACAGTCCTCAGATCAGTTTAATTTCTGCAGACTTCTCTCCTTTGACAATGATCAGCTGCGATCTGTTGTAAGTGGGGATGAATATACACTCCTGTCTCTATAGCCCACTTCTCCAACCACTTTACTGTTACTAGTATCCAGTGAGATGCTAGTATATGTTTGAAGGTGGAACGAAAAGAATTGTAAAATTATCCACAAATAAGAAGCGCTACGCAGTACTTCATATTGTAGACACTATAATGTTTATGGCTATAGCTAATAAGGAACACTTTCTTATGAGAAAAGCATCCTCTAGGTCAAAACTGTCTGACAGCAGTTCTACAATTTCCCTAGTCTGAGAATAGCGATCAAAATATCATTTCCTCATCAGTTAATCATCAACTGCAATCAACTCAAATAGTAGAATAAAGCAAATTACGGCAATTAAACGTATTCTTTAGTTCTCTTGGTACAAATAGTATTTCATTTAGGACAAGTGATAAAATCAATCAAATCCTATTTTTCTATAGTTACGCTGCACACTGAAAGTAGCCAAAGAACTATAATACAAAAAAAGAAAAAAAAATGGATGAGGTGAATTTCGTCTCGCCTCACATGAATGAATACCAAATAACGTACACTTGACAACAAAAAAAGTGGATCACCCCTGAATTCCAAAGTGGAGGCCGCACCTGACGCTATGTAACCACCATAGTATAGCTGTGTCGCAGGTCGTCAAATCATTCCACAGTACAGTTTTTTTTTTAAAGGTTATGGGACTTAACTACGGGGTCATCATTCCCTAAACTTACAAACAACTTATGAACTACTTACGAACTAGGACGGCACAAATATCCATGCCCGAGGGGGGATTCGAACCCCCGACCGTAGTGGCCGTGCTGACCGTGACTGGAGCGCCTCAGTCACCTCGGCCACCGCGGCCGGCAGTACAGTTATTACCTACCCACAATAGGCACTAAGTAAGTCTCGTATTTCTCCTTATGGCATTCAGGCAAGATGTAAACCAATACTTTCGTACAACAAATATTAGAATACACGTCATTACAGAGGAGACAATAACACTTGTAAATTGAATTTCGTTGGAATAAGTGAAAAGTCAGATACGTTATAACACTTGTTTAATGACATATGTTTTTGTTCGTGATCTCAATCTCAAGGCACTGTTAAGCAAACAACAGTTGTTTGCGATTACAGGTCACGCACTTTTTCGTGGCCCCTCTCTGATCGGCGGAAGTCGGCTGAGTTCGTGTATCTACGGAATGTTTATGCTCTTTACCAACCTTACCTCGTAACAGCATTGTACACCGTCAATGTATTGTTGCTTTGTGCTTGGTATTGATTATTGTCTTCCACTTTGATATTTGCTAAAATAATTCCACATGCCCAGACGACTTCTTTTAGAAAGAAGAAGGCTGTCCTTGAAAGTGGTATGAAGAATGTTAATTCTGATTGTTATTCAGTTACGACAGTAAAAAAGAGGCAGAAAGCGTTGCTACACCTGATTAATAAGTCCCTTTAAGATATTAATATTTCGTAGATGTACGTTCCAGTTTTCTATTACTCAAACACTAAAGTGATGATTTCGTGTTACATTTGTGACGCCTTAACCCCTTACATGTTGTTTCTTTTAAAACCTGTAATCTATACGCCGTAAGTTGGCGGCACTGGGAGAAAGAGGCGGGGCTTGTTCTAACAGCCCATACTGTACAAGCTGAATGCAAGCTTCAGCTCCCAACATTCTCCGCTCAGGGGCCACGTTTAAGTACGTGTTCTCTAGGCATAAATAGACGTAAAACACTGACGTTTTCATTAGTATCGGTTTCCAAGAGCGATTTCTGAACCCAGAAATAAATGATAATTTATCAGGAATTGCATGAAGCTCATATAGATGCTGAGAGGTAACCGCTGAAGATATGTAATATACTGCAGTTCACAGATGTCATACATCATAAAGTTGTGGAATAGAATGCAGTACATGGATGATTTGTTAATTAAGTACAATCAGATGTCAGATATTAAATATGTTCATAAATAGGGTTACACTAATACCTGAAACGATGATACAATTGATTTTTTCCCGGCAGCGACTCGAACCCGGCACTACTTGCTATTGTATAATAGGAAAGAATACTGCTGATATTGTTTCTTCCGGAGACTCCAACCCAGCACACACCATCACTGTTGACCTGACACGATGAGGCTTCAACTATCACATTGTCGTTTACTAGTAGTTAGGATCATACCGTTCGTAGAGACGTGGAGGGGTTTGGTATTTTGCGAAAACTTTGTTTAACTTAGTAGCGCATGGGCATGCGCGATGTTGATTTGAAACAAGGCAAAGATGCGTTCCTTACTTGTCGTTACTGGAGGTGCATATGGTATTTTTATGGCCGTTAAAAACTGTTACCCCCGCGGGAATCGGACCAATACCTTAGCCATTACAAGTTAACCTCACCCCGGCCTCCAGCGAATTACAGATGTGTTAGCATAATGTTTTGTCATAATGGAGTACTCATTAGACAGTACGACCAGTCAAAGAGCTCAAAGGTGTCTGACTAGGTAAGACTTTCTTGGCCCCACGGGATGGCCACATAGTCTGAGGCGCCTTATCGCGGATTTTGCATGACATTATATTGCGTTTTAGTATGCTACATTACGATTTGGCTTATTCAACTGTGGGCTCATTTTAATCAAGATTGTTGGGTAGTTGTTGCCACGATAACTTGAATATTACGTATTTTTAAAGTTATGAGGAGCGTGGATTATGCATTAGAAAAATGATTCTGAAATAGGGAAAGTAACTTCGTTTCGACATCAATTATTCACCACGTTTAGGAACACAAACAGACTTCGATGAAGGAGGTTTCTGTGATTTACTAGTATGGTCTGTGATGTCGCACAAGTCCAAAGTGCGCGCCACCTACTTTCGCCGCGCGCCGCCATGCACGCACGGCGTGGCGTTCTTACGACGTCAGCCACGAGCGCCCTCTGCTACAACTCCGCTCGTGGCCACCACTGAACGACATCGTTCACTTGGGACTGAGATAGGAACCAGCGTACACTTCGGGATCAGATAGGTACCAGTGAAGACTTGGCTATCGGACAGACACTAGGCAGGCCTCTAGCTCAACTATGTATCACCATTCAGCAGTACTGAGCTATGTAAAAGTTAAGTATTGTATAAATTCTGTGCAATATATATCTCGTTCTAATTTACTCTAGTGTTTCTAGTTTCTGCTGCCCCACTGGCTGGTCACCTCCTACCTGCACAAGCGTGCGTTCCTTTATTCCTGTCTCGGTACTTTTCTACTCGGCCACCGACACCTACGACGGAAACGAGACACAAAAGCGGCGACGAGGCTGGGACACAAAATTGGCGACGAGGAGCGATAGACGAACCTTGGACCAGCCCGCTTGCAGCAGCCAGACAGCGGCAGTCGGAGCACGCAGAAATTGCTCCCCCCCAACCCTTATTATAAGATTTTGGGGGACAATATTGTTACGTGTTTAGTGGACTTTTTTTGTTGCAGAGCGTCCTTTTTCATATTGTATTTGTGTTTTGTTATAATTTTCTTGTATGCGCGGCGCCTAATCGGTCAGCATGGCCACTACCCCGAACCCAAACTTAATGGAAATTATTCAGTTACAGACGGCGCAAATCACGCAACTTCTCCAGGCAGTGTCCCAGCTAACAGCGCAAGCAGCTAACCAACAACAACAGCCGCCGCTTCAGCAGCCCACACCTACCGCCGCAACGCTTCCTACGTTTCGCCAGTACAACGAACGTGAGGAAGAATGGAGCGACTATTTCGCGCAGTTGCAAGAACTCGTCGCAGCTCATCAACTAACAGGTCTGACAGTCAAACATTTCTTTCTCGCCGTAGTTGGCACCAAGACCTTCGTGTCACTGCAGAAAATTTTCCCTCACGCATCACCTTGTGATCTACAATTCGATCAAATAGTAGATGCACTGAATGATCATTATGAGAGAAAAGTTCTCGTAGCTGCGGCACGGTACCAATTTTTCAGACTTAAAAAATTACCGCAGCAGTCACACCAAAAATGGATCACTGAATTGAAGGGCTTAATCCGCAAATGTGATTTTACTTGCTCTTGTGGACGTTCTTATAGTGACGTTATGTTGAGGGATGCAATTACGCAAAACATTCAGGACCCCAGAATTAGAGCAGCAATTCTGAAACAATCTGACCCTTCATTAGACAGTGTACTGCAGCTTATTGAGGCGCATGATACTTTTGACTTAGTAGATGTAGAAATGCAAAGCCACAGTGTAAACTCAGTGCGTCGCAACGGACGCTTTCCTAGCTGTAGTTCTCAGTGTAGCACTAGTGATTCTTACAATTGTACAGGCCGTGCTGAACAGACAGTGAACAGTAGCCAGTGTAAAAGTGCGACACAAAGGTCGCCCCATCGTGTTAGACGAAGTAATTTGAATAACGGGCGCCAACGCCCATTTCAGAAAAATGTTCGCAAGTCTTGCCCTCCATGCGTGTCTCGCCATAAGCGTGCACAGTGCCCTAGGCGCAACGCTATTTGTTATCAATGTGGCAAATTGGGACATGTTCAGTCAGTGTGTATGCAGAGTGTAAATTCAAAGAACAGTAACGTTAGAGGCAGTGCTTCGCAGGGTGCGAGAGCAGTGCATGTCATACACGCTGTGGACTTAAACAGTGCTTTGCTTGAATCTCAAATGCAAGACATTACTGCGCCTACTGCACAACTATGTAGTGAGCCATGTAGCAAGCGTCGTCGAGCGCGTAAATCTGTGCAACGGAATAGGGTTCAGGACAAGCAAAATGACTATGTACAGTGCAATCCTGTAGTGAATCTAGTGCCTTCTACAACTTCTCCTTGTAAAAGTGCCCAGTACTGTGTAGCTAGTGACAGTAAACTTGATGTAGCTACTCAAAAGTTTAGTGCAGTAGTTAGTGAATCTGCAGCAGCCTCGCAATGCGCGGACGCCGATCCGGCGGTAGTGCCATCTAGTGAAAGTGTTTTTAATCCGCTGCGTGCCGAGTCTGCGCCGCTTACTTCACTACGCGGCCCGCGCATGCGCAAGCGCAGCAAACAAGTGCTATCAGACGTTGCCCACATTCGCGCACCTGTCGTGCGCCAGAAGCACAAACTTTTTGTGACTCTTTCGATAGAAAATAAGACTGTACAATTTCAGCTCGACACTGGTTCCGCTGTCACTTTAATGAATAAAGAGACGTATGAACTTCTGGGTTCGCCAAAATTGTCGCCGTGTCAACAAGTGTTAACAGTGTACACAGGACAAAATATTCCCGTGCTAGGAATGTGTAGCCTGCCCGCCTCTTTTCAAGGTGTAACAAAAACAGTTTCTTTTGTAGTTCTTCAGGCCAAATCTTCACAGAACATTTTGGGACTAGATGCATTTGATTTGTTTGGTTTATCAGTTCAAAGAGATGTGCTTCAAATTTCGTCAGTAGTGCCTCAGGACAAAACAAATGAATTGTGTGAAAAATATAGTGACTTGTTTTCGCCGGAACTAGGTTGTGCAAAAGACTTCGTGGCACATGTAACTTTAAAAGAATCTGCAGTACCAAAATTTCGTAAAGTTAGACCAGTGCCTATCGCAATTCGTGATCGAGTTGCTGACGAACTTAAACGTTGGCAAAATAGTGGGGTGATTTCTCCTGTTTCTGCGAGTCAGTGGGCCTCGCCTTTAGTAATTATACCCAAGCCGTCAGGAAAAACTTCTTCTCTGTGCGGACTTTAAATCAACAGTGAACGGTCAAACAATTGTAAACTCTTATCCCCTGCCCAGACCTGACGAACTAATGGATAAATTAGGACAGTCTCGCTTCTTTTCTAAGATTGATTTACCAGAGGCATACTTACAGATTCCGCTTGATGAAGAGTCAAAAACGTTTTTCGTCATTAATACTCACATGGGCCTTTTTCAATTTCAACGCCTACCCTTTGGCAGTTCTTCCGCCCCCGCTATTTTTCAGCGTTTTTTGGAACAGCTGACAGTTTCTGTACCGTGTTGCTCGAACTATTTAGATGATATTGTGGTATCCGGACGTACAGTTGAAGAACATTTAGAAAACCTTGAGTGCCTTTTCAAAGTGTTGACTGCAGCAGGTCTACGTTGCAATAAAGCAAAGTGTTCGTTTTTTCAATCTGATGTGATTAATGCCCAAGGAATCCATCCCTTACAGTCACATCTTCGAGCAATCAAAGACTTGCCTCCTCCTAAGAATGTGCACGAATTGCAAGCAGTAATGGGAAAGATTAACTATTATTTCAGGTTTATTCCCAATGCTCTCAGATTGCAGCTCCACTGCATCGCTTACGTAGGAAGAATGTTCCTTTTTTATGCTCCAAAGATTGCCAAGTTGCCTTTGACAACTTAAAGTCTGTACTACTCAGTGATGCATGTTTGATTCCCTTTGACCCACAGAAGCCTGTAGTGTTAGCAGTTGATGCCTCGTCGTACGGTCTGGGTGCAGTATTGTCGCATCGTATTGGATGTCACGATCGTCCTATTGCCTTTGCATCAAAGCTACTGACGCCAACGCAACAGAATTACAGCCAGATAGAAAAGTAGGCCTTAGCAATCATTTACGGCGTCACAAAGTTTCATCATTATCTCTATGGCAGAAAATTCTATTTGTTGACTGACCACAAGCCTCTCACGTCGTTGTTCTCACCCACAAAGCCACTTCCGCCACGTACGGCACAAATGCTTTAGAGATGGTCCTTGATATTGTCAAATTATCAGTATGAGATTTTGTACCGACCTACACACTTTCCCGACTTCCGGTTGGCCAGGATGTGTCGTTTGATTCTTCGGAAATGGCATGTTGTCAGATAGACACCAAAGATGCTTCCGCTGTAGCAGATTTCCCTTTGAACTCTCGTCGGGTTGCACAGGAAACAGCTGCGGATGCAGACCTAAGTGTGGTAGCACGTTTTGTTCGCTCAGGGTGGCCTGCCAGAGCCAAAGACATTGAGCGGCCTCTGGTTCGACGTTATTTTGCGCAACGTCATGCATTATCTTTAAGTCAGGGTGTTCTGTTGTTACATACAGACAACGACCAAACAAGAGTGATTGTTCCTCGTTCCCTGGAACTAGAAGTGTTACGCCTCCTGCATCAAGGACATTGGGGTATTGTTAGGACAAAGCAACTGGCCAGACGTCATTGTACCTGGGTTGGTATGGACGCTCAGATAGAGCGCATGACGTCACAGTGTACACTTTGTGCGGAGCATCAGGCGGCTCCTCCGCAACGTTCCTCAGACTGGCCACGCCCCAAGGGACCATGGCAACGTTTACATATTGACTTTGCCGGACCTTTCTGGAATACGCGCTGGTTAATTGTTGTAGACGCTTTCAGCAAGTTTCCTTTCGTGATTGCCATGAACTCAACGACGGCTTCTAGTACAATCAGTGCCTTAACATCAGTGTTTTGCATCGAAGGTTTGCCTGAAACTATCGTCAGTGACAATGGATCTCAGTTTGTTAGTGCGGAATTTCAACAGTTTTGTCGTGTGAATGGTATTCGGCATATCACCACAGCACCTTTTCACCCTCAGTCCAATGGTGAAGCAGAGCGTTTCGTTCGAACATTCAAGTCTCACATGGAAAAGATGAAAGGTCAGCACTCCAGGCAGCAAGCTCTTCAAATTTTCCTGTCTACGTATCGGTGCACGCCACGTGACGGCCCGTCTACTGCCGAGCTGCTACACGGCCGCCGACACCGCACTTTCCTTCAACTGCTGCAGCCTCCCACGCACTGAGTCGGTTCGTATGGAGCTTCGCGTTTTCAGGTTTCTACGCCGGTGCTGTACAGGGTGTTTGCTGGCAACAAGACATGGTTGCCAGGCATCATACAGCGCGTGCTCGGTCGCAATATGTATGTCGTACGTTCTTCCACAGGGTCGGAGCTGCGGCGCCACGCGAACCAATTGCGCCTGCACCGGCCGCGCGATCCTGTCTCGGGTTTCTTGATTCCAGACCCAGTTCACCGTCAGGGAGCACAGCCACATCGTTCGTCCCCGGACTACGAGATCCCTATGGACGTCGACGCACCTCCGACGCAGTCGTGGCCGCCGCTGTCGCCGCCGCAGATGACAGCGTCACCGAGAGGAACTCCGGGACCGTGCGTGCCCCCGCCGCTTGGACCACGCACCTCAGAAGAAGATGACCTGCTCCCTCTGGGCGGAGGCGGGCGCCCTTCCGCTGGTTTTGGCGGGTTTCCCGGCAGATCGCAAGGTGTATACCGGGGCGCGGACGGCGTCTCAATCCCAGCCTCAGCTACGACGCCCGTCCCACCAGTAACGCCCCCGCCCAGGCCCTCCTACCAGTGCCGTCGCCGTGGCCCTCAGCCCTACGCCACGATGGCGCGGCGGTTTGGGGGGGAGGGGTGTGGTGTCGCACAAGTCCAAAGTGCGCACCACCTACTTTCGCCGCGCGCCGCCATGCACGCACGGCGCGGCGTTCTTACGACGTCAGCCACGAGCGCCCTCTGCTACAACTCCGCTCGTGGCCACCTCTGAACGACATCGTTCACTTGGGACTGAGATAGGAACCAGCGAACACTTCGGTATCAGATAGGCACCAGTGAAGACTTGGCTATCGGACAGGCACTAGGCAGGCCTCTAGCTCAACTATGTATCACCATTCAGCAGTACTGAGCTATGTAAAAGTTAAGTATTGTATAAATTCTGTGCAATATATATCTCGTTCTAATTTACTCTAGTGTTTCTAGTTTCTGTTGTCCCACTGGCTGGTCACCTCCTACCTGCACAAGCGTGCGTCCCTTTATTCCTGTGTCGGTACTTTTCTACTCGGCCACCGACACCTACGACGGAAACGAGACACAAAAGCGGCGACGAGGCTGGGACACAAAATCGTCAATGACAAGGTATCAGATAAATGGCAAGTGTGTCGAACAATTATTCTTCACGGTGTGGTTGCCTTCAATAGTCATATTGAGGTTAAAAAACAGCAATGTGGATTCTGATACAATGTCGCATCGAAAATGCGATGCGAAGCATAATATCCAACTGGGAAGGATGGGGGAGAACTTCAGTGTCTGCCATTTCAAAGGTTGGATCTGGGATTTATCGGAATAGATGGTCATTTCAATGGAGACATCAGTGCTTGTACAGTAAGTTTCAGTTGTCCGTTATATCCACGTGCTTTTCGAGAGTCAATGGCAGAAAAATAACGACAGTGATTTGAAAAAAAACCTGCCAAGCACAAAATTGTGAAACAAGCACGTAGATGCAGATCAATATATCAAGGGAGGGGTAGTAGGAGAGAGGGTGTGATCTAAGAATGAATAGGAGTGCAGAACTGAAAAGTAAGAGTGAAATGCTTCCAAAGTACTCCTTACTTAGACATATATCACAGTTTTTTTTAGGGCCGAGAGAAAAGCAACGAATGTTTTACAGAACGAATGATGGATTATTGGAAATATAAAAGAACACTGCTTCATAGAGAGGACCAACGGACAGTAAATAAAGCAGACATTAAAAGAGACAGTATTGTATTAACGGAAACCACAAATTTTTTTGCAACGTTTTGAGGGAATAGACCAAAATGGTCATATTTTATTTCACTTGCCAAGAGATCTTCCATAGTCTTTCACGTAGGAGATTAAAAAAAAAGACGAATAATTTATTTAGAGTCCCTCATTATTTGCTTCTTCCATAATGCATCTCAGCATATAATCTATAACGCCATAGGACCAGTTTCTCTTCAGTAAAAGCGACGACTCTATCTCGAGAACACTTTATAAGTGCACAAAACATGAATGATATACTACATGTATACATTTGTGTTGTTGCCACCAGAACTGTTTAATTTTATAACATTCTAACATTTCTAAGATGAATAGAGATTCCATTACGTCTAGATCTAATGCAGAGTGCTGAAAAGTGAGAATAGTTTCCTGTGTCGTACGATTGCTATCTAGGTGAAACATTATGTGGTAGCTACGTTTATCATGATTCTATTCTTTAACTTCGTTAAATATTTGAATGGAATTTCAAAAGATAAGTTGGCTGCTGCCAGTTATATACTACACATTTGGGTAGGTTGGCAGAAACATTTGAGCCTGCTTTTGCGGCCTGGGCCTGTATCAGCCATGGCTCGCGAGCTACGGGCTGGCCAGTCAACCACAGCTGGTGCCAAGGCGAGGCTTGGTGGAAGTCAGCGAGCTGGCGGTCGTTGTGGTGGCCAACAGCCCCAGCACAGCACAGAGTGGGGCTCTGACGTAAATACAGACTCTTACTTCCTGGACCACAGTCAGAGTTGAAAGCAGAAATGCAAATCATACCGTCTCACTGTGAGCAATCAACTCGAGATGGTCATCGCTCTCATTGAAGAGAAGGTGGTCCGATGGTGTAATAGATTCTATGGAAGAAACAAATAATGAGGGATTCTGAATAAATTATTTGTCCTTAAATTTTTTATCTCATTTGTATTTTCATATTTTCTAAGTGAGAGGCTATGGAAGATCTCTTGGCAACTGAAATAACATATGTTTGTTTTTCGTTTGAGCTTCGTTTAAATTCAAGTTTTTTTTTAATATACAGTTCCTTCATTATCGTATTTTGTTATAAATTTATATTCCCACAGACAGTTTTCCGTCTCAATATGTCAAAGATATTGAATGAAAGGAGAAGCATTGAATTAAAGTAAGTATGGAGGTATGGCTTCGATTCCCACTATGGCGCAAATTTTAATCCAATGCTTCTCCTTTCACTCAATATCCTATTGTTATTTCATTTATACCCGGCCTCCATGCATACAGAGTAATCAGTTTTGATGGACGCTGTCAAAGTAATTTGTTGTTATTTCAAATACGTCTCTCTCCTCCCCTCCATCCATTAATACACCCTCCGTCCTTCAAAAAATGTGCAAACGATTTGCCTTGCATTTATTCATTGTAAATTTGTCTGCTGTTCTCTGTCTCTCTCTCTCTCTCTCTCACTCCCTGTCGTCTCTCTTACATAATAACCCCAGTTTCCCTTCTGCTCTCTTCCCTTAAATGATCAAATCTGTTGGTTTCCGTTAACAGCATACGTTCTCTTTTGATTTATGCTTTCGTTACTATCACTCCTCTCTATGAAACCTATAATCAATACCGAGCGGTGTGCCGCAGTGGTAAGACACTGGACTCGCATTCGGGAGGATGGTGGTTCAAATTCACCTAGGGCCATCCAGATTTAGGTTTTCCGTGATTTTCCTAAATCCCTCCAGGCAAATGCCGGGATGGTTCCTTTCAAAGGGCACGGCCGATTTCCTCCCCCATCCTTCCCCTAAAATCCGAGCGTAAGCTCCGTCTCTAATGACCACGCTGTTGACGGGTACGTTAAACTAAGCTTCCTTCCTTCCTAAAATCCATTCTTCGTTCTGTGAAATACAGACCACTGGTGTTTCGATTGACCTCCTCTGCTTACATCCCAACAGAATATACTGTTACAAATGATGTACATTTCCCCGTTTTAGAATCAGTTTTCTAATGAGTAAATGACGCTCCCCGCAACTTTTAAAATGCGTAATATTCCATCTATTATGGTCAGTTCTATGCTACAAACTTGGGCGCCGCGCAGAGTAGCTGCACGGTCTAAGGCATCATGTCGCGGATCGGGCGGCTGCCCGCATCGGTGGTTCGAGTCCTCCCCCGGGCATGGGTGTATGCCTTGTCCTTAGACTAAGATTGTTTAAGTACTGTATAAGCTGATGGACTGGTAACCTTAGCAGTTAAGTCCTATAAGATTTCACACACATTTTTTGTACAAACTTGAGCAAAATGAGAGCATAGTTAAAAGCATATAGAACATGCCATACAAAATCACAACGGAGCATGCTCAAACGTATTATACTATCATAAGCAATGTTACATAATTATTCTACATGTTGTTGTTGTGGTTTTCAGTCCGCAGACTGGTTTGATGCAGCTCTCCACGCTACCCTGTCTTGTGCATGTGTCTTCATCTGCGCATACATTCGGCAACCTACTTCCTTTTGAATCTGCTTACTGTATTCGTCCCTTGCTCTCCCTCTACCATTTTTACCCCAAACACTATCTTCTAATGCTATACCGTATATAATTTTTCGTTGTGGTTCTAATGGACCAAACAGCTGAGGTCATCAGTCCCTACCTAGCTTTACATGTTACTTTAATTTACGCTAAGGGCGACACACACAACTACACATGCCAGAGGAAGGAGTCGAACCTCTGGCGGGAGCGGCCGCAACTCCGCGACCTGACGCCTCAGACCGCGCGGCCAAGAAATTACTGTTACGCAGACAGATACCGACGAACTATTTTACTTCTAGTATGAAGCGTTCTGCACTGCATTTTGACAAAAACATTCAACTACCACATATGAAAATTGACGGTTTGCCCGGGATGATGATAGCTTGTAATGGTTAAGATATGGTTTGATTCCTGCTGGGGTAACAGTTTTTAACAATCGCAAACATTCCCCTCTCCACCTCCAGTAAATCCAAGTAAATAATTTAGGACTGTGGCGTATTTCAAATCAGCATTTCACATGTCCATAGCTACTGACTACAGCAAAGTTGGACTTGTTTTCGTTGTTTCCTCAAAATGCCAAACCCTGCAGGACTCTTCGAATGCCGGCCGCGGTGGCCCAGGGGACTGAGGCGCTGCAGTCACGGTCTGCACGGCCACTACGGTCGGGGGTTCGAATCTCCCCTCGGGCATGGATATTTGTGCCGTCCTTAGTCTTAGCTAGTTCATAAGTAGTTTGTAAGCTTGGGGACTGATGACCCCGTAGTTAAGTCCCATAAGTTCTACAAACATTTGAACATTTGATTTGACTCTTCGAACGGCGCGATCCTAATTTCTAGTAAACGAAAATGGGAGAGTTGTTACCTTGTCGTCTGAGGTCAACGCTGACGATAGGCGCGGGGTTGGACTCCCAGGCAGCACAAAGTTATTTATTGCCCTACATCAAAATGTTTGGAAATGTTGTTAAATCTATCGGACTCACCTGCTTGGTCATTAGTCCGTAGCTTACAAACTACTTAAACTAAGGTAAACTAACCTAAGGACAACACAAACACCCCTGCCCGAAAGGGGGACTCGAACCCCCGTCGGTGAAGGGCCGCGCGCACCGCAGCACGGCGCCCCAGAGAGCACGACTAATCCGCCGCAGCTTGCGCTACTTCTAGCCGAACATGTGCACATCCCGCTAATGATGAGAAAACAGTAACCATTTCATCTCTTTTTGTGTCTATAGCGAATAGCCGCGGTGGAGTAGCCGAGCGGTCTAAAGCGCCTCGCTGCGGAGCGCGCGGTTGCTCGCCGTGGAGGTTCGAGTCCTCCCTGGGGCATGGGTGTGTGTGTTGTCCTTAGGTTAGTTTACCTAAGTTTAAGTCGTTTGTAAGCTACGGACTGATGACCACGCAGTTTGGTCCGATAGATTTATAAACATTTTTATAGCGATTAGAGCCGGGTATGAGTCCCTGCCGGGAAAGAAGTCAATTGTATCGTCGTTTCAAGTTCAAATATAGCGCTATTTGTGAATTTATTTAATATCTGACGTGTGATCGTGCTTAGTTAACGATTCATATAGGTATTGGGTTCTATTCCACAATTTTATGACGTTTGTCACCTTTGAGTTGCAGTGTATTATATACCTTTAGTGGTTACCTCTCAGCAACAATTTGAACTTCATGCAGTTCCTGATGCAATGCTAAAGTTAACCAAATATTTGCCGACCGCGGTGGCCGAGTGGACTGAGGCGCTCCAGTCACGGTCTAGCACGGCCACTACGGTCGGGGGTTCGAATCCCCCCTCGGGCATGGATATTTGTGCCATCCTTAGGATTAGCTAGTTCATAAGTAGTTAGGGACTGATGACCCCGTAGTTAAGTCCCATAAGCTATACAAACATTTGAACAACCAAACATGTCTGGGTTCGGACAATGGCCTTGTAAACCGATACCAATGACAACGTCAATGTTTTACGTCTCTTTATGCCTAATCGAGTCTCGATCAGAAACACAAGTTGTTTTTGGTCAACAGTGCGTTCAAATTCAGAGCACGAACAAAAACGCATTGTGTCACTGAATGAGTTTGATAAGGTATACGGTTTGTCACTTATTGTAATGAAATTGAATTTACGTTGCTTTCTCGTCTCTAATAACCTGTATTCTAATGTTTTTTGTATGACAGTATTTAATTACATGTGGACTGACTGCCATAAGGAGCAATGTTCTCTACTGCTTTTTATGGTACCGCTGCCGGATGAGCGATGGGAATGGTTCGAACCCTGGTGCCGTCCTCCGATCAGGAACTTGTCCGCATCGCGTCGCTGCCGGTAGCTGGCGAGATGCGGCATGACGTCACGCCGACCTCTCGAGTGGCCCGTTGTCCGGACTCTGGATATGAACTGCTAACCGCTGACGATGACCACCAAGCTGCAACTACTAGTTGTCTGCTCGCTACCGCATTGGTGTCCTCCGAGCTAAGCTGCGGACTGTGAACTCCGAACTCGGACTTCAACTGCAACTGCCGGCTTGGCCGTGTTTCCCAAAAAGACCCGTTTCAAGTCACGTACAAGTCAATAACTTCGACGCACGCCTGGTGTATTGACCTAGCCGTTACACACCTGCGGCTGTTGCTGTGTTTGCAGTTCTGGCCGGCTGCGGCGCAAGAGTCACGTACTTCATACACAAAGCTGTCGCGGTATCGGAATGCGAGTCTTGCCTCAGCCAGCGGCTCTGAACTGACGCCTCGCTGCCTGCTTCTTCCACACCGCACTTTTCCGATCATTTGCCTTATATTTCTCAATAATACTCTAACGGCGCTACAGTGTAGTCGATCGACTATTCAGAATGGATTCACTATAAAAAAACTGCTTCCTATGGCAATAATTGATAATGTCAATTAACAACACTATATTGTCAATGAAAGGAAACACGATATTAAGCATTTAACGTTGAAAACTCCACACCGTTAGAATAACTGACATATCAAAAGTATTGCCACACGCATTAGTATGATATAGCAACTCTGTTAGATAGAACACTCAGTAATTAATATTCTTATGAAAAATCATATTTTATGACGTTATCGGAATTGCTAAAGCTCAATTGCACTTCAAAATACTTTTGGTTTTTGAATCTTTTCTGACAACAGCGAAACGTCGTTCCTGCGGCGGATTATCTTGTTCTGGTTCTGGAACCAACACAAGTGTCTGTTCGCGAATCTGAAAAGAAAAGAGGCAAATTGATATATCAAGGAGCCCCTAAATACCCTTATTTCGCTAGTAACCAGTAACAAAGGGCCCTTCCAAGTCCTGTGCCGCAGTTACGAACTAAGTACCTAATTGGATGATAACTAACTTAGTCAAATGTTAGTAGCCGAATTTTTTCACCAGCAGTGAGATATTTGAGTCTGTAATAAGGATATAATTACGTTATGTCTGACCGCGAATTGAACCCCGATCCTACCGAAAGTCCACGGAGAAAACAACGATATGGTTATGTGATGGTCGAGACGAATTAGAATCCCAGTGCAGCACAATAATTGTTAACGTCTCAGGTTCAAATATAATAAGAGCTATGTGACCTTAACGATTATTGGTTTATAAAATAAAATAAAGTGTTGTGAGGAAAGCTTTCTGCGTACAGGTCTACTGATTGCCAAGCATATATCGGCTTTGCTCAAGTTGATAAATTTAGTTATGTTTAATGCGGAATTTGAACTACTACAGCTTGACGTTCTTCATTTGAGGTTACCAGAGGTAAAGCAGTTCGGGCCTGCTTAAAAAAAGAAAAAAAAAAGCATGGAGGGGGAATCAAACACATACATTGCAAATATTAAACTGGAAGCGATCTACCAGACCACTACGCGAGGTACACCAGGCTGCTGACTGTCTTTCAACGTAAGCTGTGCTGAGCATACAGAATAGAGGCGTTGTTGACAATGTGGCGTTCAATGGAATGATCAACTTTAAGCAAGCGTCTGACATAGAAATCACATTGGTCTAATGTCATTGGGAAGTAAATACTACTCGAACCATCGTATCCTGATGCGAATACATCATAAAAATTTCACTATTTCAACAAAATACATCTCAATTCAAAGAATACCGCGCCGAGTGTGAAGTTAAGAGGTAATTCGATTATTACTCTTGGTATTACTATTATCTATATACTGGTGCACATATGGATGATGAACATGTAACCCTTTTTACTCAATTTTAGAAGCAGTTTTCCAACCGTCAACAAAATTTACTTCTGGACTAAAATGCACTTCATCATAGTTTCACGACAGTTTTAATTCGTCACTAGTTGGGTTATACAGGCACGGAATCGGTAAACCACCTAAGCACTGTCAGGATAATATAAGAGAATGCCGTTCTGGAAATAGCTAAACAACCTTTGACGGAGTAGTTTTCTTAACAATTCCCTAACGTTTTTCAGTCTGGATACTCGTAAATCTATCAAAGAATAGCTAAAATAGTTACCCTCAAATATACTGGCTGCACAATCCGAACGCACTTTCACTTCACAGGCGAGCGCGCTGTTCAACAACTAGCGAAGACTGGCAATTTAGTTTTTCTTAACTGTCTCGGTACTTGCTAAACCACATAAATCGAAACGGGAAAAAAAGATATTGGCTGCAGTTTCTCATGGAACTAATTTTCTGGACTAGAAAACTAGGAATTTATAACCTAAGCTCACACCTTAAGTGAAACTCATGTTATTGAATTGTAGTGACATGCAAAATGGAGCGCATTTATCAGCTTCATTCTGTGCTATCCAGGAAGTAACTCGCCCTCACACAGTTGCCAAACGTAATCGATATTGTTGCTAATTCTCTATTAGACTACATAAATGCAAAATACGTTTCCTCGGAGTGTGTTCCTCGCACTGGCTGTCACTGACGGAGATCCCGGCTTGGAAGACGCGGCGCGCATCCTGCCACCCTGTTGACTGAGAAATGCCTAGCATAGACCAATGAGTCTTAATCGCATTTCTTTAACTATGAACTATGTCGAAAGCGTAGTTACGAATAATATGCAGATGTGCCGACTTCAATCTGAATATCGTAAATTAAATGTAGAGGTAATTACTTCAGCGGCTCTCCTCTTCAGTTGCTGGCGTATGTAGCTCTGTATGCTTCCTTGGCGCGAACTGCAGGCTGAAAACCTCTTTCATTAGGAGCGATAGCATATTATAGCGTCAAGAGACGTTATTAACATTTTTGGTGTGATACATTTCAATTTTATATCAGGAATAAGATTGTGACTTCTGAAGCTTTCCCAGCGTATTTCTTCATCCAGTAACTTTCGGGTGTGCGACCGGATCCCGTCGTCATTCTGACACGATATTTCGGCGGAAACGTCCGGTCATCTTCAGGTGAGTAGCGAGTACTGAAGAGACCAGGTGCAGTCGCGGTATTTATAGTAGTTCTTGCGCACGCCAAAAGTGCTGGTATCATTTTGCGCATGCGTTAGATGGTGTCATGCGCGATACAGCCGAGTTGTATGTGCTGCCCTCGGTGGTGGAAGAGCAATAGTCTTCTAATCGTTGATAATCGACTGATGGCGTCGATTACGCTGTGACTGGATGATATTAATCACAGGATTCCAATTTTTGTCGAGCTGAAAGCCGTTGTCACGATTTATAAGATTGTCGGCAAGACGAATTTCCACCGATTCTTTAATAAGTGAATCCCAAAAACTGGAAACTGGAGTTAAAATTTTAGTTTTACTATATTCCATTATGTGTCCCATGGAAATGCAGTGTTCTTCTACTGCCGATTTTGATGGTTGGAGTAGACAGGTGTGTCTTTCGTGTTCTACTCATCGTTCCTGTACTGATCGTATTGTCTGGCCTATATATGCAGCGCCACACTCACAGGGATCTTGTAAACACCCGATTTTCTCAGTTGCAGATCATCTTTGACGGATCCTACTAAGGTCAAACTCTTCGCAGGTGGACGGAAGATAACTTTGATTTTATTTCTCCTAAGCAACCTTCCTATTTTGGAAGACACATTTCCGACAAAAGGAAGGAAAGAAATTGATTTGTAATCGTCACTAGTATCCTCTGTGCGTTGTTTCTTGTTATTGTAGTTGTACATCGCCTTCTTTATTTGTCGAGAAGTGTATCCGTTATCTTTGAAAACCTTCTCCAGGTGTTCTAATTCTGCGTGGAGGTTATCTTCGTCAGATATTATATGCGCTCGATGAATTAAAGTGCTGAGGATACCAGCAGTTTGCAAGGGGTGATGGCAGCTCGACTCCTGTAAGTATAGATCAGTGTGCGTCGGTTTTCTATACACAGAGTGACCCAGTGATCCATCATTCTTTCTTTGTACTAATACTGGATGAAGAATAAGATTATCCTTATTAATAATTTCATTGGTACCACGTTCAAAATATAAATTCATAAATGTAAAGACAGCATTACACTGATTACAAAACGCGAACACTCACAAATTTCACAAATTGCGTGGATATAATTTGCAATAAAATGGTACGTACCATCTGCAGAAAAACTGAGCAAGTTAACAATTGCAACGCAGTTTCGTTTTCCGCTTCTGACGAAATGTGTGATGAGGATATGTTCAAATGTTCAAATGTTTGTAAAGCTTATGGGGCTTAACTACGGGGTCATCAGTCCCTAAACTTACAAACTACTTATGAACTACTTACGAACTAGGACGGCACAAATATCCATGCCCGAGGGGGGATTCGAACCCCCGACCGTAGTGGCCGTGCTGACCGTGACTGGAGCGCCTCAGTCACCTCGGCCACCGCGGCCGGCGATGAGGATATGAAACAAGGAAAAAAAGTCGCGACATTAATGTCTGTAACATAGAATTCATTATATAAAAACCAAAGGAGCAAAAAGTATCCGTAATGATTACAGTGTAACTGCTGGTGATGTCTTGCAAATAATAGTGACAATCTACTGATGAATTAACTTTCCAATATCCAGAATTCCAGATACAGAGGAATGAAAGAAACAGAAAGAGGTTGTCCTACACGGCGGTGACATGTGATTTCTGTTTGGTATCTCGCAGTTGGCGTTGTTTCTTCGTAGATTCGTTCTCAGTTGTCAGGTCAGAAGTTATTATTTTAAAATTTGTATGTTATTGGAGATTTCAGTGCTTCATAGAGAAGGCAACATCAACATCAACGTTGTAGATATAAAAATCATCTACTGCCTTTAACAACTCTTAATAGCTACGTATATACATGATATTTTATTTCGAATTACAGAACTTTGCTTTGGCCTCAATGTATAAGTAGTATTAAAATTCGGTACTTCAGTTTTCGTTTCCAACTATTTATATTATGATTGCACAGTGATATAGTGAAGGAAATGTATATTTTTATGTCTGTCCTTCTGGTTTTCATGTTATTTCCCTAAATCACGCCAGGCAAATGTCGAGATTGTTCCTTTCAAATGGTACAGCCGTTTTTTCCACATCTGAGCTTGTGTTCAATCTTAAATGATCACACTGTCGGTGGTACATTAATTCCTAATCATCCTGTTTCTGGTTTTGCAATTTTTACGTGATCCTCAAGTAAGAGTCGATGAGAATTATTTTTGGGAGGCACGTTAATATGCACAGGGTGAAGAGCATTATTAATAATTTATTGCATGCTTTAAGGTGAGATTCGAACTCGAGCGCTGAAGTAATTAATAATTTCACAAATACGCTTCAATTATTGGCGCTTGAATGTTGAGATAGCCTAGAGGAGTCGCCAAACTGAAGCTACGGACGAGCAACGCCACCTGCAAGATAGAATAATTGGTGGAATTTATGATCTTTGTATATGTCGAAAACTTAGTGATATTTTATAGCCGAATCGTTATTGACATGTATGATCTTAGTATCGTAAATTTTAGTTATCTTTGCTACTGAAATCTTTATTGGTGTGTAATCTATGACAGACGCCACATGTATATATATATATAAAATGCCGGTGACGTGCAATGATTCTATCGTTAGTGGGGAGGGGTGGGCAAGTTAGAAGCCCTTACTCTTACGGGAATTAGTTTCATAACTACGAGTTTGAGTACTGTGGGCAGGGCAAAGCTGGGAATTTGTATCTGACGGGAGGCGTGCTTAGGTACTCCTTGCAGGTGCGGTGATCACTATGTCCCCAATGGTGTAGGGGTCAGCGCAACTGCCTAGAAAGCAGGAGACCCGGGTTCGAATCCCGGATGGGTACACATTTTCAGCTTTGCCCAATCGCAGTTGATGTCATATATTCTGTGAATATTAAATAATAACAACTGCAGGATCAGAAGTGACGTCTGTTCTTTCGGAACAGACGCCACATGTATATATATGAAATGCCGGTGACGGGCAATGATCCTATCGTTAGTGGGGAGGGGTGGGCACGTTAGAAGCCCTTACTCTTACGGGAATTAGTTTCATAACTACGAGTTTGAGTACTGTGGGCAGGGCAAAGCTGGAAATTTGTATCTGACGGGAGGCGTGCTTAGGTAGTCCTTGCAGGTGCGGTGATCACTGTGTCCCCAGTGGTGTAGGGGTCAGCGCAACTGCCTAGAAAGCAGGAGACCCGGGTTCGAATCCCGGCTGGGTACACATTTTCAGCTTTGTCCAATCGCAGTTGATGTCATATATCCTGTGAATATTAAATATATAGTAGACTTGCGCATAATAGTTCGCGCTCACTTTAGATCGCGGCTCTGCCGCGAACTAGTTCGTTCTTTTAGTTCGTCCGCTCCCAGTGACAGCGGAGCGCCGTGGTCTGCGCATGCAGGTGGAGGGAGAAGTTCCCCCACCTAGCTGCTTCATGCGCTTGCTGCGTGAGCCGCTAACGATATCACGCAAACCAAAAGAAACATTTTGTGGATAATTCCTCGCGTTTATGTTTAGAGTTATCTCTATATCTTGGGATTATGGAATTTATTAGTCAGATATTGCAGAGTGTAAAATTTTTCAAAACAGAAATTTTGTAACACTGAACTATGTAATCTCGCAGGCAGACGCTCACCTCGAAATGGCTCTCATCAGCAGAAGGCAAAGACGTGTTTTTTAATTCTGCTGAGCGCCCTCTCGCTATTGCCCGTCGGTCTTCGGAAAAGAATCCAACGAACTAAGAAACTAGATACGTTTGGCATAATAGTTCGCGACCGATAACGCATGTTTTAGTTCGCGACCGATTGCACATATTATAGTTCGCGACCGATCGCGCATATTTTAGTTTGCGACCGATCGCGCGTATTTTAGTTGGCGACCGATCGCGCATATCTTAGTTCGCCACCGGTAGCTCTCCTTGTAGTTCGCAGCTCGGCCGCGAAGTAGGTCGCTCTTTTTAGTTCGTCCGCTCTTTTTGGCTTTTGCTACCGCTACTAAAATAGCTCTTTCTTTTGTTATGACAGCTTTTTTATATAATGTTCAATATTGCCCAAGCGTGTACTATTACACGTATTTTTTGAAAATTAGACATCAAATACTTAAGCAAATAAACCAGTTATTTACACGAATGGGTGATACAATGATATTCAACTACTGTGCATAACAGAGTACTCGTAATATTTTAGTTTTAAAATGGATTTATTTATTTATTTAATTGGTCACTGAAGGAACATTACCTACAAATAACGCGATGCTGTGCGCTCTCGCGTTCTCTCGCTGTTCCCCGTCAGTCTTCGGTAAAGGAGCGGACGAACTAAGAGGCGAGCCATCTGCGAACTAGTTCGCGTAGTTCGCCTGTGGGAGCGCTCGTCCGAACTAGTTCGTTCGCGAACTGCACAAGACTAATATATAGAGCTGCAAGCCCAAGAGATACTAAATAATAATCTATTACTTTGTAAGGAAGTAAAACAAAAGTATAAAATATGTCAAAACATTTGTAGTGTTGTCAACATATGATAAAGAAATGTGTGAGGCTCGAATGATGCAGCCTATTAGAGAAATTCTTTCTGATTGTGTGCAAAATTTTGTAGCCCTTAATGGAATTGTCTGAACACAAATTAGGGATAACGAGTGGTTCTTTTTTGTCCCTGAAGACGGTCTTACTGTCATTTGTAATGAGGATAAAGTAACTCACTTAGTTCTAAGAGATACAGCCAAACTAAAATTCCCAAGTAAGTGTACAGGATACGAGGCACAGATTTTAATTCAATGCGAGCACGTAATTAAACGAATATTAGCCACAATGATATCGTATCAGATTTAAACATGAAGATCGATTGTTGTCTGATAGACGATGGAAAGCGTAACATCACAGAGCTAACACTACGTTTGCCTAATGGACATGTAGTACGGCAGTTTGATGAGCTGGGTGCAGCCGGTCACAAGTTAAACACCTTACAAGATGAAATCGAATGTCAGCAAAGAGCTACATTTAAAGGGATTTCTCAATATGGGGATATCTAGGCACTGCAGTGATAATAATTATAATCATATGTTGTCTATGTAACTATTGCAAATATTTTTTTTTAGAAAATGGGGTGATGACAGTGGCGTAGCTATCATAGGGCTAGGCGGGTCAGTGCCCCGGGGCCCCCGAGATCAAGGGGCCCCTCGG
Organism: Locusta migratoria; assembly: GCA_026315105.1. NCBI lineage: Eukaryota > Metazoa > Arthropoda > Insecta > Orthoptera > Acrididae > Locusta > Locusta migratoria. The sequence continues at coordinate 461,949,032 of CM048755.1, forward strand.
CCACCGTGAGCAAAGTTCGGAATAAGTTGCAGTAGAGCGTCGTTTCTTTTTTTTATATTCTTTGATTTTATTTTATTATTTTATTTTACCTTCCCACCCTACCGTCCATCACTTCCCCGTCCCATCAAACTAAGCTGCCCACAGTAGCTGCTCTGGGCCACAGGGTGACGGAACATTGCTTCTAGTGGGGCCTGCTGACAGGCCAAGCCGACAGTCGCTAAGTACAACAATCGGCACACTCCAGTCGGCAGAAGAACAATAGCGGCAGCATCAAAGCTGTTCACAGCAACAGCTGCGCCTTCCAAGTGTTAAGCGTGCCGCTCGGCGCAATGTGAAGGATCGCGCAACTCCAAATGCTGCATAAATACATTTACTGTACTATACTTCTTATTGGCAAGTAGAAGTGTACAGTTCGATTATAAGAATAATCGTTATTCCGAACATCCATGTCCCCCAATTACACTTCCGATATTCGACGTTCTACTGTATATATTTTAGCTGAATGAAGGATTTTCGACTTAACTTTTTGAAACCTGCTAACAAACTTCAACGCACGAAGTGAAATCCAAAAATTATTCCCATCTCAGAATATAAACATAAAAAGGTATTCCTTGTCCGCTAAGACGTGAACCCTGCCACCTGCTGAATTTCTAACAGTGTGTGACAATACTGTTCATGGTTTGATTATCGGCAGGGGGCCATATTTTCGTGGTTGAGTAAAACTTCATTGTTCATTTTTACTAGCTTCTGCCTGCGACTTTATTCACCGAGTATGGAGCAACTTCGAAAACTATTCCATGGTAGTTTTATCTTTATGTCCTACCCAGGTACAACTCTATCCCTCTCCAAAATGTCATCCAAATCCACCCAGTAGTTTCTGCTTGAAAGCATGATTAACTTTCACAGTTATAATTATATTAGAGAGCACGATTAAATATTATCTGCTGCGTGATACACAGTAATTTACTTAAGAGTAGGTTTGCCTTATTATATCTTCCAGTAAGCGGTAAGGATCTGATGAAGTAGTATTGCATCTGCATAGTTCATAGGCGCCCATTACGGGTATGCTCGGTCGCTCAAGCATACCCCAAAATTTGTGTGGGTATGCTCAGCGTACCCCACTAAAAATTTTGGTATTATTTTTTTCTGTACGTTATATTTATTGATTGTAATTAAATTCGACTCTCTCATTCCATTGATGGGCGGCTGGCTTTTGTAATACACCGCTGTAAAAAGATGATCTAAAACAAACAGGTAATTGAATTCGTAGGCATTAAAATTCATGTTGACATGTGAGTGAAGTGATCATTTTCTAAATAGTCCGAGTGTTAACGGAATGCTGCTTGTAAGTTCAATATCGTAAACTGAAGGCGGTAACCTTTAATTGTTGTATTAAATAACTAGAAATGAAGTGGGTTTGGTGCGATACGATGAAAATGGGTATGCTACTAATTTAACGTTCATTTATTCTCTCAGAAGTCAATTGTCTTAAAGGAATCGTGTTAGTGTTAAGTCGTGACATTTTTCATCCTGTTTACTGAATTGGTGTGTGATGTAACAATGGGTTGTGAACCTATTGGTATCGACAGACATAGTATGACAGCAGAAGTGGTTATGGACTATTTTCGTAATACTATATAGAAAATAAATCTGCAGAAGAAAGAAGGCAGGAAGACCAATCGATGTTTGGTTTTGCAATAATGAACACAGTATTCACAATACAAGAACATCATTATCTGATATGCATGTCTAAGAAAACTAAAACTCTGAAAATGACTTCAGTAGTTACTACAGGGGGGAAAACAGGTTCAAATGGTCGCAAAAGCCGCCCAGTAGTTCTGAAACGTGAAATTGAAATTAATGGCTGTTAATTTCTTTCCTGTAAGTTAAAAAATTACTTTTCTCCTTTCAGAGATTAAAATGGTCCTAAATTAACACCAGATGAAGCAAAAAGGAAGAAATACTTCTAAAATAAAACAAAATTTTTACTTTACCTTTGTACCTGGAATTGGTAAAATATAATAAAGATTTTTTTTTTAGAAATTTCTGTTGAGGGGAGGCTGCAGGCCGTAAGGCCGTCAACCCCCCCCCCCCCTATCGGAAACGCCACTGATTATACAGCATACTCCAAGATTTTCAAAGTCGGTGCCTGTGGTATAGTTTTAGTTTAGAGAGGGCCCCAACGTCATTTTTGCCCCGGGGCCCTTGGTGTAGTAGCTACGCCACTGGGTGATGACTGTAACACTAAAGTGCGTGTGAGAAACGCAGTGGGAAGCAAATATCCTGAACATAGAGTGAGACATAAATCGGCCCAATCAGCCCCAAAAGACAGGAGGAAATTGCAGACGACGATGTAGAACGAAGTCATAAAACAGAAATCGTTCCAATAATTTACGACCCAAACGAAAGTGAACTAGAGTTAAAAGAAAGAAACAGATTAGCCATTTTGTGTGATCCTGAATCAGAAAATATTTCACTTAGGAGAACCAGAACAAATAAGTGATAAGTAATTGTACTAAGTATATAGTTAATAAATAAGTATGTAAAAAGATGTAGCTAATAACAAAAAATTTAAATTACCGAGTATAAAAAAAGTTATCAATTGTATCCAATGAATGTATCATAAAAAAGTAATAAGAAAACAATGTCATATATTAAGGTTCTGTGTGCTGTCACGGTCTGCACGGCCACTACGGTCGGGGGTTCGAATCCCCCCTCGGGCATGTATATTTGTGCCGTCCTTAGGATTAGCTAATTCATAAGTAGTTTGTAAATTTAAGTCCCATAAGCTATACAAACATTTGAATTTTGCATTTCTGTGTGCTAATATCAATGAAGAAGTTAGTAGTTACGCAAAGACATGCTATAAAGCCACTAAGAATTTATATGACAATATTTTTTTGAAAATATACTAAAGACTAGTAAAACAAAATGGACGATGTTATGCTTTGAACAAATGATTATAAGCAATTAAGACATACTGCGTGTGTGTAAGACGTTAAATCAATGAGTAGAGGCAAGTAAAGCAAAATTTGTACCTCAAAAATTTGTGACACACACTCAGTGATTGTAAAAATAGCTGCATTTGTATAGAACTTGTAAAGGAAATTAAAAGTAGGTACTAACACTCAAAGACACGGGAAGAAAAGGTTAGTTTTGTGTCCCAGCCTCGTCGCCGCTTTTGTGTCTCGTTTCCGTCGTAGGTGTCGGTGGCCGAGTAGAAAGACCGACACAGGAATAAAGGATGCACGTTTGTGCAGGTAGGGAGGTGACCAGCCAGTGGGACAGCAGCGACTAGAAACACTAGAGTAAATTAGAAGAGATATATATTTCTTAGAGCCTTAGTAATACTTAACTTTTACATAGCTCAGTACTGCAGAATGCTGATACATAGTTGAGCTAGAGGCCTGCCTAGTGCCTGTCCTATAGCCAAGTCTTCACTGGTGCCTATCTGATTCCGAAGTGTTAACTGGTTCCTATCTCAGTTCCAAGTGACCGATGTCGTTCAGTGGTGGCCACGAGCGGAGTTGTAGCAGAGGGCGCTCGTGGCTGACGTCGTAAGGAACGCCGCGCCGTGCGTGCATGGCGGCGCGCGGCGAAAGTAGGTGGCGCGCACTTTAGACTTGTGCGACACCACAGTTAGTGTAGAATTTTGTCATTTGCGAGAACAGAAACCACAAAATTTTCCCCTGAGAGAGGTGTGGCGATTGCATACTAATTGTGTGACGTGCAGATTCGTAAGGAGATGCAGTGTGTTGTCAATGTTGCACCGCCGCGGCGGAGCGGCCGAGCGCATTGGGGCGCTATACTGCGATGCGCGAGGCCGTTCCCCGTCGGGGATTCGAATCCCCCCTCGGGCATTGATGTTTGTGCTGCATTTAGTATAAGCTAGTTCATAAGTAGTTTGTAAGTTTAGGGACTGATGACCCCGCAGTCAAGTCCCATAAGCTTTACAAACATTTGAATGTTGCACCATATGAAAGTGGGGGCGGTAATCACAGTGTTGGAAGGAAGCCGTTCTGTGGCCCAGCATAGCAGGCCTACGCGACTCTAGCAGGGAGACGTTTCTAGATGGGTCCACAGGTCAGCAGCAGCGTACGCGACCGCCGAGAAGCTGCGTCACCGGAGAATATAAAAAACGCGATCGCCCACGCTTTCGGGGTTCACTCTCCGCTCTTCCGGTGTCAGGCGGACTCCGTACAACTCAGTGCTTCAGATGTGCATATGAGCTTAGGTAGTTGGTTTGCGCGGCACTACGTGTCTTTGAGGATAGGTCTCTTCTATACTACAGTACGTCTTCTATCAGAGTTCTGCTTACTTCTTTCTCGCACATCTCATAACCGAGTTGCTTAATCTAAAACCTTGAAACTATCACCAGTGAGATCTACACCAGCCTCTGTTACAGTAGTCTGCACGGACCCATTGCTGTCCAAACGTCATCTGCTGTTGTCAAGGTAAGCGTCAAATCTGCACTTATGCTCGGGGACACGACAGCAGGTTACGTTAGAATACAATCAGCAGCTCGGTGTATCGCTCCGTAGTGGTCTGGTGGATAGCTTCCAGTTTAAAATCTGTAATGAATGTGTTCGATTCCCCATTCAGACTGTGGTAACGCCAAATGAAAAAAGTAAAGTTCTAGTGATCAAATTCCGCATTTAACAAAACTAAATTCGTAATCAACTGGGATAGAGCTGATTTATGGTTGGAAGTAACAGGCAGAATACACGGAAATCAGTATCTCTGTCGCCAGAAATCTTTCCTTACATTACAAAACTTTTCTTTATTTCATAAACCAGTCGTAGATTAAGATCACATGTCTCTTATTAGATTAGAACCTGAGACGTTGAAAATTGCCGTTCTGGTCTGGGATTTTAATCCATCTCGACCACCTCGGAACCTTATCGTTGCTTAATCCGTGGACGTCGGACGGTTGGGAGTCGATTTCCGGTCAGACATTACGTAATTATATCCTTATTACAGACTCATACATCTCACTACTGGTGATAAAATTCGACTACTAATATTTGACTTTGGTTATCTATTATCCATGTAGGAACTGGATTCGAACTCCGGCACAAGACTTGTCAGGGCACTTTGTTATTTGCTACTAGCGACATAAGGGTGTTAATTGGGTTCCTAGTCCATGTTCGAATATCGTAACACGTTAATGATTTGCCGGCCGCGGTGGCCGAGCGCTCTGCGGCGCGCCAGTCACGGTCTGCACGGCCACTGCGGTCGGAGGTTCGAATCCCCCCTCTGGCATGAATATTTGTACCGTCCTTAGTATTGGCTAGTTCATAAGTAGTTTGTAAGTTTAGGGACTGATGACCCCGTAGTTCAGTCCCATAAGCTCTACAAACATTTGAACATTTCGTTAATGATTTGCTTTGTTAGTAATGCCTGTAGGTAATTTGTTTGATTCCAGAACCAGATTAATATAGTTCGCCATGTCATTCCATGTTCAAAATTATGTACAAATTTTTGTTCGTCATGGAACTGTTGGTTATACGTTGTTAATATAAAGTTTCGATAGAGCGTTTGTTGCTCTTAATCGAGGTTTTATTATCCGTAGTTCAAAAGCCGGTTTATACAAAACCACTTACAACAAGGGCAACTTTTCGCAGTCGTGCGAAAACGATTCGGAGAGCAAAGGTGCTTCGAAGTGCTATTAGAACTTTAGGCAAAAAGCAGCTTTCTCTGGTGGATCCATTATGAATATTCGATCGACTAAGCCGCGAAGCGATTCCAGAAACTGTAAGATAGATACGTTATTTCAAATTCAAATGTTTGTATAGCTTATGGGACTTAACTACGGGGTCATCAGTCCCTAAACTTACAAACTAACTAAGACCAAGGACGGCACAAATATCCATGCCCGAGGGGGGATTCGAACCCCCGACCGTAGTGGCCGTGCAGACCGTGACTGGAGCGCCTCAGTCCCCTCGGCCACCGCGGCCGGCTACGTTATTTTGAAACATGCGTATCAGGAGGAGCAGAATTCAGGACGTTCGTCAATTTATTTGACCATACTTAAGACAAGCTTTTGAATGATCAGAACAAAATGGTGCCTGGGAAACGATGAACTTAAACATAATTGTTCCGACTTTAGTATCCTTCATCTAAATTATAATCCTCTTTTAAAAAATTGTTCATTACAAAACATTAAAACACCATTAGCATTAATTAGTTTTTCAGCTGACGTCATCCGTTGTTAAAGGGCATTACCGTTTTCAATTATTCCCTTTCGTTTTATTTTTTACTCAGAAGGCAATGGCGGTGCGGACATGCTGGGCGCAATAATTCCGATATCGGTTTACAAGAGAAACCGTTTATTGTCCTTCTACTGCTCGAATTTTACGATTCCCGGAAGATCGTATTAAATAATAATGCGAAACTTCGCCTTCATTCGATAATACTGCCATCGTAAAATCAATCGCTTATCACTGTTGGATTTTATGTCTATCGGTCCGGAAAACAACCAACTGTTATATTTCAGAAGCGTCGAAGCTTTTAAGCATCCCATTCACATGGTCCCCTTCAGGTTTCACATTTCGTAATTTATCTTTAGCAATAAGTGTAAAATTTAATGTTGTCGTTCATATCATCAGTACGAACACTGGTTTGATACTGAAACTTCCTGGCAGATTAAAATTGTGTGCCGGAACCGGGACTCGAACCTGGAACCTTTGCCTTTCGCGGTCAAGCGCACTACCGACTGTGCAATCCCGACACGATTCACGATGCCGCCTCACAACTTTACTTCCGCCAGTACCTCGCCTCCCACTTTCCAAACTTCTCAGAAGCTCTCTTACAAACACGCAAGACTAGCACTGCTGGAAGAAAGGCTGTGGCTAAGCCATGTCTCCACCATACCCTTTCTTCCAGGAGTGCTAGTCTTGCGTGTTTGCAAGAGAGCTTCTGTGAAGGTTGGAAAGTGGGAGGCGAGGTACTGGCGGAAGTAAAGTTATGAGGCGGCATCGTGTGTCGTGTCGGGATAGCGCAGTCGGTAGTGCGCTTGCCCGCGAAAGGTAAAGGTCCCAGGTTCGAGTCCCGGTTCCGGCACACAATTTTAATCTGCCAGGAAGTTTCATATCAGCGCACACTCCCCTGAAGAGTGAAGTTTCATTCTGGTTTGATACTGTTCTGCACGCTACTCTATCCTTTGAAAGTCTCTTCATCTCAGAATAACAACTGCAGCCCACATTCATGTGAACATGCTTACTGCACACTTCTTTTAGTCTCCATTTGCGATTTTAGCCCGTAAACTTTCTTTTAATACTAAATTGATTACTGGTTTCTATCTCTGAATGTGTCTTGTCTATCTGTCCTTTCTTTTAGTCACTTTATGCTACGAATTTACTTTATCACAATTATTTTAAGTACATAGACAATAGTCATGAGATTTAAGAAGATAACCTTACACATTATTCTGTAGCACCTCATTTTAAAAACTTGTATTCTAGTCATGTCTGTTTTAATTATCGTCCACATCTCACACCAATATCAGGCTACACTCCAAACATGCGCCTTCAGAAATGGCGGGAGGCGTGCTTAGGTAGTCCTTGCAGGTCCAGTGATCACTGTGTCCCCAGTGGTGTGGTGGCCAGTGCAACTGCCTGGAAAGCGGGAGACCCAGTTTCGAATCCCGGCTGGGTACACATTTTCAGCTCTGCCCATTCGCAGTTGATGTCATTTATGCCGGCCGCGGTGGTCGAGGGGACTGCAGCGCGCCAGTCACGGTATGCACGGCCACTATGGTCGGGGGTTCGAATCCCCCCTCGGGTATGGATATTTGTGCCGTCTTTAGTGTTAGCTAGTTCATAAGTAGTTTGTAAGTTTAGGGACTGATGACCCCGTAGTTAAGTCCCATAAGCTATACAAAAATTTGAACGTTTTGATGTCATTTATCCTGTTAATTTGACTTAATTTTTATATTTGAAGAAATTCTGTTAATATGACTTAATTTTTATATTCGTAGAAATTTCTTTTCATTTAAACTTATTTGTTTGCTATTGCCATTCTTCATTTTATATCTTCTCTACTTTGACCATAGTACGTTCTTTTACTGTCCAGAAAACAAAAACCGTCTACTACTTTAATTGTTTCGCTTCCTAATTTAATTCCTTCGGTATCGTCTTATTTAATTCGCATACATTTCATTGCCCTTATCTTTATTTTGTTAACGTTCATCTTTTATTCTGCTTTCAGGACACTGTCCATTTCTACATCTACAATTTACGTCCATACTCCGCAAACCACTTCACGTTGTGTGGTGGATGCTGCTTGGTGTACCATCTTCACTTACTCCTCCTATTCCAGTCGCGTATGGTTCGCTGAAAAAATGATTGGCGTTAATCCTCCGTAAGGCCCCTAATCTCTCAAATTTTGTGTGATCGTTTTGCGAGATATATGTAGAAGGAAACAACATATTGGCTGACTCTTCGAAAAATGTATGCTCTCTAACCTTTGACAGAAGCCCGTACCATGTTAGAGAACATCTCTCGTGCAGTGTCTGCCTCTGTAGTTTCCTAATAATCTCTGTCACACTTTTACACTTACTAAAGGAGCCCGTAACGAAGTGTGCTGCAGTGCGATGGATCTTCTCTATGTCCTCAATCAACCGTACCTGGTACGGATCGCTCAATGATGAACAATACTCAAGTGCAGGCCGAAGAAGACTTTTTGTAACGTACATTCCATTCAATTGATCTTCCAGGTCCTTTGGTTTCTCTGACAGGAATGATGATGTCATCGGTAAATCGAAAAGTTTTTATTTCTTCTCCCTGAATTTTAATTCCTTGTCCAAATTTCTCCTCGCTTTCCTTCACAGCTTGCTAAATGTACAGATTGAGTAACATTAAGGAAAGGTTACAACCCTGTCGTACCCTCTTCACAACCACTGCGTCTCTTTCGTTCTCTTTGACTCTTCCAGCTGCTTTCTGGTGTCTGTACAAGTTGTATATTGCCGCGAGAGACCACGAACACCGACTGTCGGCGTGGCGCAGGGGATAGCGTCTCGGACTGCGGTGCAGAAGGTCCCCGCCTCAATCCCGCACACCGGCAACAATTTATTTCTTTGTAATTAACAATTCCAGAAGATTCTACAACTTTCTTATGTTCACTTGTAAATTCTACTTGTTTCTTATGTTAACTGTTCTAATTTCTGGTAATTTCTGTCTGTGTATAAGTAGCGGAGCACTCTTACTGAGAGGCAGCCAGTGCTGCTTGTATGTTGAGTTCGTAATAAACGTGCTTTCAGTATAAGTGCTGTGTTCAGTTGCCTTCGAAGTCAAGCCTGCTTACATTGCAACGCGAAAATATAATTTTTCGTTGCTGTATTTTACTCATGCTACTTTCAGTGTTTGAAAGTGTGTCTTCCAGTCAACGTTGTCAAAAGCTTTCTACAAATTTACAAAAGCTATAAACGTAGATAATCCTTACTGCAACCTAACCTTCACTTGTTCCATGACCATGGAGTCTCACTCCTCAATTGGGTCCTATGGAACAGAAAAACCAATAAATAAAAATAAAAATAAGATAATTTGTAGGCTAAGTTCTGCGTCATGGGTTCCTACAGTTGCCATAAATGCAAAATGATCCTCCTTGATGACGGCTTCTACGAGTTTTTCTACTCTTCTGTAAAGAATTTGTGTTAGAATTTTGCAACCATGACTTGTTATACAGATAGATCTATAGTTTTCACACATCTCTGCACGTGACGTTTTTGTAATTAGTATGATTACGTTCTCCTTTAAGACAGTCGCGGCTCTGCCGCAGAGGCGTTCGGACGCAAGCAGCGCGTGCTCGTCGCTGCAGCTCTTTCAACTTTAGTGTGTGTGATATTATTTGTTTTGAAATGGAACCAGAAGTACGAATGAGTAGTTTGAAGTTCAGTTTTAGTTCCGGCAGTTCGCGTCCGAGAGTTTATGACTTTGATTACTTCTTACATGAAGATTTAGGACTTCGTGATGAGGAAGTTATAGGTATGCAGTACGACTTTCTGATCAACGCCTATTATGTGAAACTTCAAATGTTCAAATGTTTGTAAGGCTTATGGGACTTAACTACGGGGTCATCAGTCCCTAAACTTACAAACTACTTATGAACTACTTACGAACTAGGACGGCACAAATATCCACGCCCGAGGGGGGATTCGAACCCCCGACCGTAGTGGCCGTGCAGACCGTGACTGAAGCGCCTCAGTCTCCTCGGCCACCGCGGCCGGCTGTGAAACTTCGTAATGAAGAAGTGTGTCTCCGTATTATGAATCTGACAAACGGGTCTGCTGACTACAATTCTGGAGATGGCACTGTGAGTCGTGTAACAATTACGTTTTGCGGCTTAGGTTTGCGTAATATTAAGATTTACAACTTGCCTTTCGAAATCACGGACCAAAGGCTTAAAGATTCTTTATCTGTGTACGGGACTGTGTTCACTATTACCCGCGAACGATGGGCCAATAACAGATTTTTTAATGTTGAGAACGGAGTCCGAACAGTTCGCATGGAGCTCAAACGACATATACCATCGTTTGTAATTGTGCGAAATTACAAAGGTTTGGTGGTGTATGAGGATCAACCTCGTACCTGCGCCGTCTGCAATTCTGCCAGCCACATGCGTGCACAATGTCCACGTAGACGCACTGTGCAAGTGACGTCTTTGGTTTATAACGAGCATGGCGCGCCAGCCGCGAGACCGCCGTCCTACTTGGCCGTTTTGACGCCACGCGCGGGCCCTGCTACTGCGCCCGTGCCGGCCGCGGAACAGCTGGCGTCTGTGCAGGCGGGCGCCGACCCCTGCACAGCTGAGCAGGCGCAGGAGCCCACTGCGCGTGAAAGACAAGTAGCAACTGCACCTATTGCCGACAATGTAGTACCGCAGTCGCTGACTACAGAGGAACCTTCTGAGACGACGACAGCTCCCGCTGTCGCCACGGAAGCGATCCCCGCAAATGATTCCGTTCAGGAGCGAACAGAAAATGCTTCCGACTTGCCATCCACACCCATTGACATTGCCTCTCCGCCGGAACAGAAAAAAGCTACTAAAGGGAAATCAAAATCTGACACACAAGCTTCGTCGAGTAACAAGATGTTACGAGTCTCGCGCCGACAGGACGCGGAGATTCACGAACAGCTCCAACAGAAAGTAACCAGGGCTGCTGCGAAGCTTAAAGGAGGGGAGGCAGCCACGTACGACGTTACTGACGCTGTTTCGGAGACCGCCACCGCCGACCACTAGGCTATGGACACCGAAAGTCCGTCCCCACCTCCTCCCCCACCCCCAGGAGATGGGGCCTGGTGGGCTGACGACGAGCCCGGTGGCCAATGAACAGCCTTAATTCCGTCGACCCCATGAACAGGCCCCAAACATATAACGTAACAACCGTTAACATACAGCGTATTCAGACTGCTCTAAAGTTACGAGCCCTGCAGGATTTCTTATATGGTACTCAGGTGGATATCGCACTCCTTCAAGAAGTTTTAACTGATATTTCCATCCCCGGCTATGTCACGATTACCAATATTAGTGCAGAGGACTCAACAGGTACTGCAATTATGTACCGAGACGGCATCCATGTCACAGATATCAAAATTCTGACCAATGGAAGGGGCATATCCTGTCAGACAAATGGATTATTAATTGTTAATGTTTATGCCCCCTCTGGTAGTGGCCATCGACGACAAAGAGCCGACTTTTTCCGAACTGATGTACCCGAATTAATCGGCCTCCATACCGATAATATCTTTCTTGGAGGAGATTTCAATTGTACGATTCACACCGAGGACCAGATTCCAAACTCTAACATTTGCGAAGAACTTAAGCATCTAGTTGTCGGCCTTCACCTTTGCGATGCTTGGGAGAAGCTACACGGGGATCAACGCGCCTATACTCATGTTACCCACTGCTCAGCGAGCCGAATAGACAGAATTTACGTTTCGCGCAATATACAGGAGGCAGTTGTAAATGATGACATTGCACCCATAAATTTCTCCAATCATAGTGCCTATGAAGTCTATGTGAACCACCAACGAACCACCTTTCACCGCAGGAAGGGTTATTGGAAGCTCAATGTCAGTCTTTTACGAGATGAGGAGCTCGATGTGGAGATGGCGCGTGCCTGGCAGCAAGCTCTCCGATCTCGACCCCGCTTCAACACGACACTGGACTGGTTGGTCAATGTTGCTAAGCCTAAAATAAGATCTACGATTATGTTATATTCCAGGCAAAAAGAGTATTGGTGCAAACAGACGATTGAAACGTATTTTCAGGCTTTGCGTGATCTATACGAAGACGCAAATGTACCCAATCCCGTGACCGCGCGCAACATTAAGAAGTGTAAAGCTAAAATAACTGCGCTTCAGAGGAAGAAAATGGAAAGCTATATCGTTCGTACACAACCTAAGAACGTTGCGTCAGGAGAAACAGCTGCTCTATACCATCTACTGAGAGCGTTCAAACGTCGCAATTCAACTTTCTTTACCGACATTACGGATGCAACAGGGCGCAAACTCACCAGCACCCGAGATGTTCTCAGCTACGCTCATGCGCATTTTAGTGACCTCTATAGGAAGCACCATGTCGACTTACAAACCTGTACCGCTCTGACACGTAGGATACCCACTCGTCTCTAGCCGGAAGATACTGCCGTACTTGACTCGCAATTCGACAAAGATGACATCCACGATGCCGTCCGTGCAGCGGCAGATAGAAAAACACCAGGGCCAGACGGTCTTCCCGCAGAATTCTACAAGCATTACTGGACGCTTGTTGGTGACACGCTACTTTCCATCGCAAACGAAATTCTAGAGGCGGGCAACGTGCCCTCAGACTTTAAGGAGGGCATCATTGTTCTTGTCCCGAAGAAGGGGAACAGCAAACAACTGACTAAAATGCGTCCCATTACGTTACTGAATGCTGATTTTAAAATTATCACAAGAGCTATGAAGACACGCATTCAGAGAGTCTTAGGCACGATTCTAGGAGACCATCAGCATAGTGCCATTCCTGGGAAGAGCATCATACACGCTGCGTGCACACTACGAGACATTATCGCTACCTATGCGGACTCCAAAGAATCGGCTGCGCTTCTTTTTTTTATTTTTATTTTGACAAGGCGTATGACCGGATTAGTCACGAGTACTTACTTCTAACGATGCAAGAGATGGGTTTTGGGTCCCGCTTTATGAATGCCATACGTAAGGTTACGACTGAAGCAAAGTCTCGTGTCCTGATTAACGGCCACTTCAGCCAACCTGTATCAATTGAACAGTCTATCAGGCAGGGATGCCCCTTATCGATGGTATTATATGTCCTCGCCGTGGAACCCCTGCTGACCTTTATCACAGAAGAAACGTCAGGGCTGGTGATTGGTAGCCTTAGGCACCGCTGTATCGCTTATGCAGACGACCTGTGCATTGGGGTCTCATCTCAACAAGATCTCATGGCCATTGACCGAGCAACTCACGATTTCGTAGTGTCCACAGGGGCCAAGCTGAGTGATAACAAAACTGTCCTCCTGCATATTGGCGCGGGTTTGTGCAACGCAGCTGGCCTGGATTGGTGTTCTGCTAACAGCAGCCATAAGTCACTGGGCATCCAGCTGGACGCAAAGCCAGCCAGGATGTATACCAGGAACTGGGCGGACATGTTGAATAAGATTCGAGCAGTGCTTAAAATATACAGGGACAGACAACTTAATATCCTGCAAAGGGTCCAAACCATCAGACTTACCATTGCCAGCACATTTAGCTATCTCGCACAGATACTGCCAGCCCCGCCTCCTGTAGTTGCTAGCATTCAAAAGGCCCTTTGCTGGTTTGTCATGAGGAACAATATCTTCAAGGTCGACTTCGAGACTTTGGTCTTGCCTCTTACGAAGGGAGGTCTCAACTTGATTGATGCGAGAGTGCAGAGTACAGTACTATTAATCAATCGCTTCCGGAAGACTATCGAGGCTCCTCAGGACAGCACTACCAAGATCTTGTACGCTAGATGGAGCCCACGCCAACTTGAGCCTCCCGTTAATATATCGACAATTCCTCGCACCTATCTTTACATACAACAGTACTGCTTGAATTTCAGCTATGTTTATAAAGGCTGCTCGTCCCATTCAAGAACCACCAGGCTAAGGAACAAGACAGTCTATGAATTCTTAACAACTACTACAAACCGAAACCCTGTGGAACGGAAATGGCCGAATCACAGTTGGAACATTATCTGGCGAAATATTTTTAGCGACCTTCTCCCCAGCGCGATTCAGTCAGCGTGGTATATGGTCGCAAATGACAAGATATCAACGAATGACAAGCTACACAAAATACATCTCGCAAATCAGCCGACCTGTGGTACATGTGGCTTTGTGGATACTTTAATTCACCGCCTCCCCTGCAGGCCTGCGAAACACGTCACCGACCTTCTGTGCAGAAGATTGGCCATCACAAATAGTACCACTGCAGCGCACATTGGCAAGATCGAACTTCTGTGGTCGCAGAAGTTACGCTACCCCAGTAGCAAGAACAATGCAGCGGCCTGGATGCTAGGCCATACGACTGGCTATCTAATTCAAAATCGTGTTGCCAATTATACCGACTACTGTACCTATATTGAAATTGAAAATTTTAAAGTTAAATCTGACTTGGACTACCATAAGAAATATGGAAACATGTTGCACATTATGATATCCCGAATCTGACGGCCTGTATAAGCAATGTCGGTTTGAAGGTTTCAATAAGCTCGAATGGACGGACACTCAGAAGAATGAAATCTGTAGTTAAAGCATTTTATATATTTTCCTTATGTTTTTCTTTTCTTTCCTCGGAAAAGGGTGTGCTGCTTGTATGTTGAGTTCGTAATAAACGTGCTTTGAGTATAATTTTTTTTTTTTTTTTATGTTTGTTAAGCTTATGGGACTTAAGTACGGGGTCATCAGTCCCTAAACTTACGGACTACTTATCAAATACCTTATACTAAGGACAGCACAAATATCCATGCCCGAGGGGGGATTCGAACCCCCGACCGTAGTGGCCGTGCAGACCGTGACTGGAGCGCCTCAGTCCCCTCGGCCACCGCGGCCGGCGCTTTGACTATAAGTGCTGTGTTCAGTTGCCTTCGAAGTCAAGCCTGCTCCCATTCCAACGCAACATTGGTGGAGGCGCCGGGACACTGTGCAACAGCTGCATCACCGTGGCTCCAATTGGGCAACGTAAAAGCCGTCGCTTACACGGACTGGAACCGGAATACAAGGGATACACCGAGTACGTCCTTCCAAAAGTCCGTATCATCAGAAGAACTATGGAAACGAAACCAGCGGTAAGCCAGCTACACATCAGACACCCGTCGGTGTTCTCTGGAGACGCTGGACAGGATCCCAGTAAATGGCTAAAAGGATTCGACCGCGTCGCCAAGTACAACAGGTGGGATCATACGATGTGCTTGGCCAACGTTTACTTCTATCTGGACGGAACATCCCAGCAATGGTCCGAGAACAACGAAGACAAGTTTAATGACTGGGAGACGTTCCAGGAGGAACTGAAGAAGACGTTTGGAGACCGCCAGCGACAAATCCGTTCGGCAGAAGAACAACTGATGAACCGGGCCCAACGACATGGTGAGCCGACACAATCGTACATACAGAATGTTTTGGCTTTGTGTAACATAGTCAATCCGAACATGACTGAGGCGGACAAAATCACGCACCTGATGAAGGGAATTGCAGAAGATATGTACCAAGCTCTTCTGATAAAAGACGTCGCTACGTCAGAATAGTTCATCAAGTGGTGCCAGCGTATTGAAGAGATGCAACAAAGGAGGGTTGGACGCAAGAAGTATGACAGACTCCCAAATGTAGTCCCTATGGCCGTTGTGGAAGATCAGCATGTCTTCGCTTCTCTCATACGACAAGTCGTGAGAGAAGAATTACAACAGTGCATGGCAGCCGGGACTATTAGACCGAGCGAGCATCAGATTATGGCCATGGATGTGAGCCCTGTAAGTCACGAGGGAGTCGACGCCGCTGAGGACGAGGTATTTCAAACATTAGCTCCTGTCTGCCCCGTCAATCGCACCCGACGTGAAGAATGGCGTCGCCCTGCTATGACTTACGCTGCAGCCGCCAAACTGCAGCCCATGAACCAGCCGACGCGACCACAGCCAACTCACCCGGTAACTATGACGCCCCGCAGAAGAACAGACGTCTGAAGGACAGAAGACAACACACCACTGTGTTTCCACTGTGGACGCCCTGGACATGTCGTACGCTACTGTAGAGAGAGGAGGCGAGTATTCGATTATTATTTTAACGCAAGACGTCAGCCGTCGGAGCAGTTCTATCCCATGCCGTCACCTGCTGATGAGTTCAGTCGACCTATGGGAAGAAGCCCATCGCCGTACCCTAGACGAGGTCGCTCCCCGACGCACCGCAGCCGTTCACCGTCGCCGTACAGAGGTACCAGCCGCTCACATAGCCGACGCGCCCAGGAAAACTAAGCGAGGCGACCATCTACGAAGGTGAGGCCGCCGCAGATGAAAATCCTCAATGGACGACAGTCGCTAAGATGTCGGGAAATCTCATCGACGTCATAATCGACGGCCAACCTGTCCGGGAACTTGTTGATTCAGGAGCCTCTTTTTCTGTATTATCGGATAATTACCGCCGCACACTAAAGAAGACAATGTTCTGTGATACTGGGGCAACTGTGCTGAAGGTCGCGAATGGAAAGTACGTCCATCCAGCAGGAACGTGTGTCGCAAGAATAACCATCAACAACAGGACGCAGCCGTTTGAATTTGTCGTGTTAACAGAATGTAGTCACAATGTCATCCTCGGATTGGACTTCCTTCAGGCATCCCAAGCTATCACTAATTTACTTACCAGCGGCTATCATAAGTATTATCGGAGGTTGAGGAGAGATTTGGGTCACTAATTGTCACGAGCAGTCGCAACTTATCCCCAAAGGAATGTGTATCGGGAGAGCTGAACTAGTCGAGGATGGTGAGCTCAACGTCATCAATGAAGACCCATACCCTGCTGTTAGTACAGACAACACGCTGGAGGAAAGTAACGTGGAACTGCCAATAGGGCCTGGACTGACCAAGGAACAACGCCTGCGGGTGTTCTGTATACTACGCCAATTTTCGGGTGTATTCACACCTCAGCAGGGAAAAAGTCAGACAAAACGGCCCACGATAAAGCACCGGATCAATACTGGGGATCATCCGCCAATTAGCCAGCGTTTGTACAGAGTGTCGCCAGCTGAAAGACGGATAATTCGGGAGGAAGTGGAGAAGATGTTGCGAGATGACATTATTCAACCTTCGGAGATTCCTTGGTCGTCTCCGGTGGTCCTCGTAAAGAAGAAGGATGGCACGTGGGGATTCTGTGTCGACTATCGGCGGCTGAACAGAATCACAAAGAAAGATGTCTACCCATTGCCGCGTATTGATGACACCTTTGACTGCTTGAAAGGAGCTACATACTTCTCAACTATGGACATGCAGACAGGTTACTGGCAAATCGAGGTTGACGAAGTTGACAGGGAGAAGACGGCTTTTATTACACCTGACGGCCTCTATGAATTTAAAGTAATGCCATTTGGATTATGTAATGCTCCAGCCACATTCGAACGCATGATGGACAACATGCTTCGACACCTTAAGTGGACGACGTGTCTCTGCTATTTAAATGACATTGTCGTTTTCTCGAAGACATTTGAAGAACATCTGAGTCGCCTGTCAACTGTGTTGAAGTGTGTTCAGGCTGCAGGTCTCCGTCTCAATCCAAAGAAGTGCCTCTTCGTCGCCAAAGAGATAAAAAATCCTAGGGGCACCTAGTCAACGGAGATGGTGTCCGTCCTGATCCAGATAAAGTAAGGGCAGTCACAGAATTTCCAACTCCTCAGCACATTCGTGATGTGAGAAGTTTTCTCGGGCCGTGTTCATACTACCGACGTTTCATAAAAGGATTTTGTAACAAGGCACGTCCATTACAAGAACTTCTGCAGGGAGACGCCAAATTTTACTGAGATGAGACAAAAGAAAGAGCTTTCCGGGCACTTAAGGAGGCTCTATCTTCCGCACCAGCACGACGAGAATGCAGAGACGGAACTTCCCACAGACGCCAGTGGTTATGGGATTGGTGCAGTGCTTGTACAAGTTCAGGAAGGTGCTGAAAAAGTGATAGCCTATGCGTCAAGAGCACTCTCAAAGTCCGAGATAAACAACTCTACAACTGAAAAAGAATGTCTCGCGGTTATCTGGGCTATCAACAAGTTCTGGCCGTATTTATTCGGTAAACCATTCACCGTCGTGACAGACCACCATTCTTTATGTTGGCTGAATATGTGAGTCACTGTAAAGAGTGCCAGCGACGGAAGCATGTGCCGCAATTACCTCCAGAACATCTCGTACCGATTCCGCCGGCAGCAGCTCCATTCCACCGAGTTGGGATCGATCTTTTAGGGAGGTTCCCGAAATCGACAACAGGTAACCGTTGGATAATAGTCTGCACTGACAGCTCATCACCAGGGTCGAAGAAGCAAGACACTTGGCTCGCATACGGACACTGGACGCCCAGGAGAAGGACCGTCAGCGGTATAACGACAAGCACCGACATGTTGTGTACAGCCCAGGAGATCTGGTATGGATTTTTACCCCTGTACGGAAGGTTGGACTGTCAGAAAAGTTATTGAAGCGATACTTTGGTCCGTATCGTGTCATACGCCGCCTGTCAGACGTCACATACGAAGTTGCAGATTATGAGCCGTCGTCGAAACGTCAAAAACGAAGAGACATTGTTCACGTTCTGCGCATGAAGCCTTACTACGATCCTGAAGAACAGATAGACGACAATGGCATCTTGTTCAAGGACTTTAATGACAGTAATGTTCCTGATGAAGCCACGACAGGAACGTCTGTCGTCGATAATTGCGGAGAAGGAAAGGATTCTCTTGAACTGTCATACAGAGGACCCATGACACGGTCAAGATCCAGAACATTGCAGCTGGCTCCACAGGGTTCATAACAGCGGGTCGCTGTTTCTCCAGGAGCGGGACCAATGCCACGAGAGACGACGAAAACCGACTGTCGGCGTGGCGCAGGGGATAGCGTCACGGACTGCGGTGTAGAAGGTCCCCGCCTCAATCCCGCACACCGGCAATAATTTATTTCTTTGTAATTAACAATTCCAGAAGATTCTACAACTTTCTTATGTTCACTTGTAAATTCTACTTGTTTCTTATGTTAACTGTTCTAATTTCTGGTAATTTCTGTCTGTGTATAAGTAGCAGAGCACTCTGACTGAGAGGCAGTCAGTGCTGCTTGTATGTTGAGTTCGTAATAAACGTGCTTTCAGTATAAGTGCTGTGTTCAGTTGCCTTCGAAGTCAAGCCTGCTCCCATTGCAACGCGAAAATATAATTTTTCGTTGCTGTATTTTACTCATGCTACTTTCAGTGTTTGAAAGTGTGTCTTCCAGTCAACGTTGTCAAAAGCTTTCTCCAAATTTATAAAAGCTATAAACGTAGATAATCCTTACTGTAACCTAACCTTGACTTGTTCCATGACCATGGAGTCTCACTCCTCAATTGGGTCCTATGGAACAGAAAAACCAATAAATAAAAATAAAAATAAGATAATTTGTAGGCCAAGTTCTGCGTCATGGGTTCCTACAGTTGCCATAAATGCAAAATGATCCTCCTTGATGACGGCTTCTACGAGTTTTTCTACTCTTCTGTAAAGAATTTGTGCTAGAATTTTGCAACCATGACTTGTTAAACAGATAGATCTATAGTTTTCACACATCTCTGCACGTGACGTTTTTGTAATTAGTATGATTACGTTCTCCTTTAAGTCTGAGGGTATTTCCCATAACTTATAACAAGTAGAATTGTGTTGTTATGGCCGGCCGCGGTGGCCGAGGGTAGCCGGGCGCCGTGGCTCAGCGCGCCCGGTCAGAAGGCTCAACGCCCTCTATAATAAAAAAGCTGAGCCAAGAAGTAACCGAACAAATACGATCAGCGTCCGCAACGAATAGAACTAACCATAGAGCAAAAATTAAAAAAAAAAAAAAAGGGGGGACTGAGGCGCTTCAGTCACGGTCCGCACGGCCACTACGGTCGGGGGTTCGAATCCCCCCTCGGGCATGGATATTTGTGCCGTCCTTAGTTGTAGGTAGTTAATAAGTAGTTTGTAAGTTTAGGGACTGATGACCCCGTAGTTAAGTCCCATAATCTTTACAAACATTTGAACATTTTTTTTGAAGCAAGCTGTCCCTATTCCATCACGTCAGTTGAATACCACAGGATGTCTGCCTGCCGTACAGCCAAACAATAATTTACCCGACTTGGTGTGACATCGGCGTCAGCAGAACGTCAAAGCTATAGAATCACCGCATTTACGAAGAATAGCACAACTGTGCGTAACATTCAATCCCCACAACATTAATGCTATAAAAATTTAGATTCAAGTCTGAATTAATGCAAAATACTATAAGAAGTGTTTTTATGATTGTAGTTTAGTGACTTCAGAAATTTGTTTTGGTAAAGTATAAAAACGTGTTAGATTAATGGTCTCTTAGAATTAAGTTACAGGGTCAGTAGTAAAGAATTATAGTTATTAAGCAAGACGATGAAACTGTGCGAAATTTCAGAACGACTGGAATAACAGAAAAGGTTCAGATAGTTTGAATAGGAAAAGCTCAGCACCTGTAATCCACTCGTGGTTGCGTTTAAAAAATTCTACTCATCAAAATTTCCAAGATATTTGTTTCAAAAATTTATTTAATATTTGTTTCAATATGTACTTTAAGGAGAAAAATCAGCGATATCGTTACTTTTGTACAAAAAAGAGGACTGCCGTAAGCACACTAGGCGGCCAATAAGCCGCAAGGAAGAAAATTAATGAGAAACCACTTCAGATTTGCTTCGCCTTTGAGTGGGCACTCTCTCAATTAGATAGAAGAAGAAAAAAAGACTGTTTACATGCAATCGATGTTAACTAACAGAACAAGGAAAGAGACAGAGCACAAACATTCTTTTTAATTTCCCTAATGACAGTTGCAGTGACACATTACCATATCAGTATCTACGGCGGCCGTTGTGAAGACAAGCGTGGTGATTATCGACGCTACGATTTAAACCTGCCATATGCTGAAATAAAGCTACCGAAAAATTCTACTCTAAATAATACAAGTAATAAAGGACGGTGTGGTTTGCGTCCATATCAATCAAAACTTTGTAAACTCATTTCGTTGACAGCAAATAAAATTTTGAAGTTAACGCTAACGACTTTGATTTGTTTGATCCGTAGTGAGGCTCATAACTTAACCGCAAACCTTTGTAAGGCGCTCCATTCACGGTCTGCACGGCCACTACGGTCGGGGGTTCGAATCCCCCCTCGGGCATGGATATTTGTGCCGTCCTAGTTTGTAAGTAGTTCATAAGTAGTTTGTAAGTTTAGGGACTGATGACCCCGTAATTAAGTCCCATAGACTATACAAACATTTGGACATTTTTGAAACGTTTGTAAACATATGGGACTCAACTACTGTGGTCATCAGTCACTAGGCTTACTAACTAATTAAACTAAACTAACCTACGGAGAACACACACACCCATGCCTGAGGAAGGACACGAACCTCTCACGGGAAGCAACCAAGCGCTCCGCAGCAAGGCGTCTTAGAGCGCTCGGCCTTGTTTTGCAGAAAAAGCTAATTGGATTCTGCTGACCAAGAAAAATATCCCCAATTACCTATAGTCCGATTAAAATTACCTGCGAGTTGACGTTTGTGAGCTGCGGCTACAGTGTTGCCACGACAGCTGCCGGCTGAGAGCTGGCGCTCCGTACGGGCGGCACTGCGCCGAGCACTGTTAGCGTTTTGAACACGTTCTGTACCGGTAGTCAAGCTTTATATGTACTGAGATCACCTTCACAGTTAAATATTGTTAACATTGTCCACAGTAGTAATACTGTTAACATTTACTGTTGACAATGCGATTTTACAAGGCCATGATGTCGAACACCAAAAAGAAAGCGTGTACCGCAGTTATTTTCGCTGTAACGAATACAACGAAAAAGACGGAATACTTGTGAGAATGGATGAAAAAATACGTCTGTGAATTGATGTAAACGAACACAGTTGTTTTGTGTTATTGACTGACTAAAATGTTGATGTGATATACGAGAGATGCAGGCCGCGGTGGCCGAGGGGACTGAGGCGCTCCAGTCACGGTCTGCACGGCCACTACGGTCTGGGGTTCGAATCCCCCCTCGGGCATGGATATTTGTGCCGTCCTTAGTCATAGCTAGTTCATAAGTAGTTTGTAAGTTTAGGAACTGATGACCCCGTAGTTAAGTCCCATAAGCTATACAGACATTTGAACATTTGAACATACGAGAGATAAACAAAATTCGTTAATGGGATGAGCGATAAACAAAAATCTTTAATGGGATGAGCGATTAAGTGTAGCGTAACTGAGATAATTGGCCACAGGAAGTTTAGTGCTGCAATATCAGCCAACACAATTAGCAAAGCTGTTATTAAAACCAGTGAAGTAATTATAGTTGGCTGCAACGATACAGTCAGGTAACAAACGTAAAATATATATTCTTACATTTTTTTCGTAATCTGATAACGCTGATTCATATTTAGCACTCACTGAATATTTACATATATAATGCAGGGACTTCCATGTTTCTAAAGTAATAAAGAAAGACATGCCGTAGTGAATACGCCGTTCACCACTGTAAATTATTAATACGACCACTGTTCCATAGTTTTATTAAAACTGTCCAGAGTTAAAAGACGCCTTGAAAAACTGAATCTGACAGTCGTTATACTTAGAGATTAAGTGAAATAGTGAAAACACTAATGCTGTGTGGCTGGTTCATGAAACTTTGTCAACATCTGAATGTAGAATGCTGTCAACATGTCAATACTCGACGAGCAAATTTGAAACAGAAGTCAATGCTAAAAACAAACTATAATTTCTCGCCTTAATTAGTTACATGAAACTGTCCTCAATGAGCTGACGCGATACAGCTTATAGGCGACAGTGTCACGACACATACAATGCAAAACGCATCTCACCGTTTAAAATTAAGGAAATTTTCTGTGTGTACATACCTTCACCGACTGCTAAAGGTACGTTTAGACGGGCAACATTTTACCTAAATATTTAACTGGAATTGTGTTGCTGTCAACACTGCTGCAATATGACTGCAACACACAGCAATATTTCGGTATGGACGGTCGATATTGCTGATGTTGCAGGTAGTTGCCAAGGGATTGCCGAGGGGTTGCCGTGTTGTCCGAGAACATTTCGTATTGCAGGGCAATACCTATCTCGGTCCTTGTCTGTAAATGCTTTCCTCTCGCTCTCAAGGCTGTGCTTCTCTCACCGACAGCGCCACAGTCACGAAAACGAAGTATCGTTTCGCTTTTGTTGCCTCGAAAGTTTGCGCGCGCTGGTTTGTTTTCAAAGTAGTATTGATGTTTATAGTTACTATATTGGTGCATTGTTTTCGAGCTTACCGTGACTGTTTTGAAGGAAGAAAGGAAGAATTCTTAAACTTATTTTCGTATTGAGATTTTTTTCTGTCAGATATGGAAAAGTAGTCGAACGATTAAACAATGTCATTTATTAATTCTATTTATCTATGTCCTGAGTTGTGGGACGTAGAATCCAATACATATAAAGACAGGAATGTGAAAAAAGATAGTTGGCAGGCAATTGCTGACGAATTTGGCATTGCATTTCAGACTTCTATACGAGTCTCCAGTAGCTAAAAATCGAAGTGTGATCGCAAGTCGTGTTTTTACTGGAATACAGTTTCTCATGTTTGTATTGGATTTAGCTATCTTCGGACCAATTAATTGGGCGAGATATTCGAAATCGTTTTTAGACATACGAGTAAAGTTCTGGAACAGGTACGTATCTAGCATTAACTCACGAGTTAAATTTCCTGAATTACTCCGCCTACTCAAAAAAGGACGCATCTATAGAGTCCGATTTATCTTCTTTTTGTTTTGAATAGCATTAACACTTGTTTCATGTAAAAGTAGGAGAGCTGCACTCACTTCTATAACGTCGCACTCATCAATTTTGTATGAAATTGTGTAGCCTCTGCCGAAATTAGTTGCCGCAAACATTGCTGGGCAATAGATGCCGGCGTGTTGTCACTTTTGTTTCTGCAATGCATGTGGCTGCAATGTTGCCCGACAACATTTCCGGGATATATTGTCGTCAATATGCAATTTTCATTGCCCATCTAAACGTACCTTAAGTGCAAGCTGTTGCATCATCGAAAAGAGGGTAGATACCACTCATAACCGAATCACTAGAAGTTTCACCACACCTTGCGACGACACCAGATAACAACACACTAGCACGACAGCAACGAAAACGGTTCGTAACCTAAGACGCACGCTTCTACACAGCACTAGCCAAACAATGGACGCAAGCTGTCCACCTGTTGCGGCAGCTTGGCAACAGGGAGCAGTTTGGACGTGACGTTGAGCGCTCTCATTGGAGGAAGGGAGCTCCAGCCCGTGATCTGTCAACTAGCAAGTAGTTTTAATCAGAGTATAGAAGAAAATTACTACATTGCACGAAGCTAACAGTAATGATACTGTTAACTCTGTATTAAGTTAGTGACAGTACTGGCAATTATTGCCGAAAATGAATGAAGAAAGTTAGAAAATAAATGAAAGACTGTACGTTCAATGCTCATTATTTACGAAATTATACTTAAATTGTGAAGGTAGAGACCGCGGCATGTTGGCTTATGGATAGGATGCCTCAGTCTAATTAGTTCATTCAACAGACGATAGATCGCCCCAGGAATGAATTAGCAGGTTACTAGCACAACCCACCTCCCTCTACAAGACCAATATGTCAGGCGGAGCCGTTTTCGACAAGCTGTAGTCATTAATTGTTTGTGTGTGTGTTTCAGTAAAATTCTACTCGTCGGTTAAATGTGTGTTATTTAACTTTGGGTTACTATAGGCGCAACAGGTGAGTAGTATATTTAAAGGTAGTAGTTTAAGGATTATTTATATATGGCATACAATATAAATTGCTTCAGTGGGTTTTCTGACGAACAGAATGGCTATGGGGCAGATTGACCCAGAGAGGACGGGGCACGATGGCCAACCTGGCCAACTTGTCCTGTCCTATAGGGCCTACATTTTTTATAAACTCGATGATAGGTTTGTTACTTTTAATGTTAATAATGATTATAATTCATCGATTTTATAAATTTATTAACATAATTGTCCAAGTTAAACATATTTCGATACTAAGGTTGTGGGGCCACCTTCCGCAGCGGCTGTTACAATTAATGTTATCAGGTTTACCGTATTTTGCTGACTGCAATAAAAATAGCTTATAGTTAATATTTTGATACATTTTAGAGATCAAAAGAGCGTCAGGAAACTGAAACATCACCTCATTCGCCGCCGTGAAGTGACCGAGCGTTCTAAGGCGCCTTGTTGCGGAGAGCGCGATTGCTCGCCGTCGGAGGTTCGAGTCCTCCCTCGGGCATGTGTGATTGTGTTGTTTTCAGCTTAAGTTAGTGTAAGTAGTTTGTAAGCCTAGGAATTGATGACCAACGTAGTTAAGTCCCCTAGATATACAAACATTTGAACAGTTTTTGAAACTTAGTCCATGCCATTGGACCAAAATGAAGGCGAAAACAATGGAAAGAAAAATTACAGCACAGGCTAGAAAAGCACTTTTTCCAACGGAAATTAAAGCAATTGCAGAATGAATTTAACTAAATCAACTGCAGGAGGCCTAAAACGTAAGAAGTAACCAAGTAATTATGACAATGATGATGACAATGACGAAGAGGAAATTTGCTGTGCCTAACATGCCTCAAGCCTTTCTCAGACAGTCGACCTGGAGCACAATAGATTCAGAGCACAAAATGCAAGCGTTGGGCTCGTCAGACATGCGAAAAATTAAATTTGTGGACTATTTATTGTGCTGATTATTTGGATCTGGAGAGTGATTAAAGGTAACTGGTGTGTATTAAGACATAATAAATACTAATAAGATCACGTTTTTTCGCTGTCATACTAAAATGTTAAGCATTTAATTTAATATTCAAGGTGATATTATGTGGTAAATTAAAGTATTTTTCTTGGTAACTATTAGTTTTGATTTTCTATTGTTGTGCCAGTTTAATTTATCAAAAGATTACATAGATCAACGTGCCCCAGCCTCTGGTCCAACTTACCCAGAAGTAGGGGCAAATTGGCCCTCTTGACATATGACCAGTAATTAATTTTTCTAATATCTTAACTCATATTTTCAAGCTTAATAATTTCCATCCAGAGTCAGTGAGACCTAACATTTAACAATAATTTTATAAATTTAAATATGTAAAATAAATTAATACAAAATAAAATCAAAAGAGTATGGACAACGTGCCCCGGTCTCCTCTCTCATGTAATTTAGTTACCTCTTTCACAACGTTTCACGAACAGTCAGTGGAAAGATCGTTCTATGCCATTGGCATTCAACATTGTGACTTTAGTCTTGGCCAATGATCTATTTCTGGCCAATGTAGCCTGATTAGTTGTCTGATTGACTATACAATTTTCTCATTGCCAATTTAACCTCCGTGTAGACTGCTGAAGCAATCATGCGCGGTACTTCTAAAATCAGAGTCGTCAGGGTCTTCATGATTAAGATAAGTTCTTTTGATCCCTTTCCCATTGTTGACGTCGATGTGTTTGCGAGTGTCTCCCAAGAGGCTCGTGTCCGATGGTGCTGCAGGTCTGGGATGTCTTCTGGCAGAATTAGTGGATTTTCGGTTGCATCCACTTGCTGCCTGCCAGCATGATTGTTTCTCGTGATTGGCAGTTTTCTCGGCTCTTCTTGCATTGTCTCTCTTGTCTCAAGAAGTTGTTCCTGAGCCGATTGGGAGCCTGAGTAGTGGATGGTTGTAGAGCGAGCAATTCTCTCTGTCTTCTGCTGGCTCCTTTGTGGACTATTCATTCTTTGTAGGTAGCAGGTTGTGTTCCTCTGCAGTTAATACATTTAACACGCGTCTGCTGTTAAGTCCTTCGCCACATTTAATGCACAGAGGTTGCATGCTACACCGAGCAAGGTGGCGCAATGGCAACTCGCATTCAGGAGGAAGGCAGTTCCAACCCTCCTCCTGCCATCCTAATTTAGGTTTTCCTTCATTTCCCTAAATCGCTCCATGCAGATGCTAAGATGGTTCTTTGTAAAGGTCACGGTCGATTACCTTCTCTGTCCTTTGCGAAAACCAATCGGAGAGTGTGCTCCATCTCTAACGACCACGAAGTCGATAGGACGTTAAACCCTAATCTTTCTTCTGTTTCCTTCTTCCACGTCATTCTACAGCATGGTGCCACGTGATTGATGCGTTGGCATCTGAAGCACTTCATCGGTTCTCTTCTTCCACACAGTTTTTTATCACTGAAAGTAAGGTCGTTTAGAAGTTACAGTTGGATAATTTTTCTTTGGTTTTTGTCCCGGAGAATGACGACAAATTTAGGAGAAGTTTTGTCAACTCCAGGGAATTTCATCTTGGAGGTGGTCTGGGCGGCATAACTCACTTGTTCCAGGTCTTCTATGAGCTCTTAAAGTGACATATCAGTCGACAGGTATCGGATTACAGCGATAATGAGTCAGGTATCTGATGACAGCGTTAATGAGTTGAGGCCGCGCCGTGCGGAAGCTGTGGTTGGGAATTCCACTTTCGCCAGCCACGGTTGTGACTTTATCATAATTATCAGTGTTTGCTATTTTAATCTTCAATACGTTTCCTTTTATCGTTTTACATGTGAAACACGTTTTGCCGTTATCGTTTAATCAATTATTTAGTCCTATGTAGTTTCTTTCACAGAGCGGTACAATCGGCGGTAACGTCTGTACAGTGTTAGACTGTTCTTCCTTCTGAGCTTCTTATGCTTCTTCGTTCGAGATAACTTCATATCTGTTGCATGTCTCAAATGGGCGAGTATCCTCTAGTCTGCTCCTTTGGGTGCGCGCAACCCTTTTGGAACGTTTTGTGCAAACAAGCGTATCCACTTTAAGTTTGATACGTCACTTCGACAGTACAAAGGTCTACCGTTAATTTATTCGCAATTTGCTGTATTGCGTTACAGTCCATCGATACTTCTCCAATTTTGGATTTTTTTTCTCTGCTACCTATCCTTTCCATTACCTGTCACAGTCATCCGACTGTCATCGGCTTGTTCGACATGAGTGGGAGACTCATTAGGACGCTGATTGAGCAGGCTCTGCCAATCGTCTGATCAGCTACACACTTCCCACTACTATAGTTGGCGTCATGTAGGAAGAAGCTTCCGTGCGTAGAGGCGGAGCAATAGGGAAAGCGCAAAGGGGACGAGCTACGGCTGAGCGCGTACTGTGGAGCCTGCGGAAGAAACATTGCGTAACTCGCGGCCATTCAGGCACCTAGAGAATGAATATTATTATTTGTCAGTGCGGTAATGGAGGGGGACGCGCAGAACGGGTGAAAACTGGGCCACGTTCCTACGTGACGTGGACTATAGTGTATGTGTGGTGCTCTATCTCGTACTTGATACACTGTTGTACTGCTTTCCCCTTCATATAGTGCTTGCATGTGGCGCTACTGATTCCCCTCAAGTGCACCTGTGCATAAATGTTACATCATGTGCATCGCAAATTAATACTGTAGTTTTCACCCAGTTTGGATGCTTCCTTCAGGTTGTTGTATTTTGTATGGCCAGCAGTGCACTCGCTGGTTAATCGAACCTAATTATAATAAATCTAACAGCCTGCCTCTGAACTACTTCGATGCCTTCTATTTATCCTACTTGGTGGGTCTCCCAAATATTCGAGCAGTACTCAAGAATGGGTCACACTAGTATTCTTTGCGTTGAAATGTGTGTGCAATTTTCTGGCATTTCTCTTATTCTCGTACCTGTGTGTACGCCTGTTATTAATTTTAACATAAATTAATTATCAGTTGTGCATTATCAATTGTGAATGTACTTGTAATTGTGACATTACTTGCACTGAATTTTACTTGAGACTCGCCACCATGTTTCTACAAAACATGGAAAAATAATCACTGATCTTAACTTGTTTCAGTGGCATACAGTTGTGACCTGACCAGACAATAATCTATTTTCTA
The DNA here is from genome assembly GCA_026315105.1 of Locusta migratoria. Taxonomy (NCBI): domain Eukaryota; kingdom Metazoa; phylum Arthropoda; class Insecta; order Orthoptera; family Acrididae; genus Locusta; species Locusta migratoria. The sequence goes on from CM048755.1 coordinate 461,978,185, forward strand.
CTTTGTGAGCTACATGTGCTACTTCAGTGCACTATTAACTTAACTCCCTCTACGGTACATAAAACCCCTCGCAAATACAGTGGTGGGAATTCTAATAAACGTAGTCGAGACGCAACTGTGGTATAAACCATTTTATTCAGAGTTAACACAAATAGACACTCTAGCCAAAGACTATACTTAATGTAACTACTGAACATACGGAAGCATACAGAGAAATAATCCTATATTAATCTATCCAAAACGTTTACAAATTACTAATTTCAGTATACAATGACTGGCAACTCCTAAACAGGGATCCAAACCAATGATGAAATCGACCCAAAAACAGTGTCCACGCTAAATTAGAGTGTACTGGGGCAATATATGACACCTATTCGTGAACACGATCCCCAATATACCAACAAATTCTGCAATAAGTAGTCCTAAATGGGCCTAGCGATATGCTGTCATTACTTTACCTACACCGCTGCAGCTGGTGAATGTCGTGGAACATTCGAAGGCCGACGGCGGTCTGCAAATAGAAGATTCAAATGTTTGTATAGCTTATTGGACTTAACTACGGGGTCATCAGTCCCTAAACTTACAAACTACGTATGACTAGCTTATCCTAAGGACGGCACAAATATCCTTGCCCGAGGGGGCATTCGAACCCCCGACCGTAGTGACCGTGCAGACCGTGACTGGAGCGCCTCAGTCTCCTCGGTCACCGCGGCCGGCACCAAATAGAAGCTGAAATGACGCGACCACGAAAATAAGACTCAGCACGAAGTTACTCTAGTGTAAATAATACACGAGTAGGATGCTCAGGTGTCCCCAGACAGGAAGAAAATTTGCCGTTAGTGCGTCGGTACGACTAGATTGACAACGGCTGACCTATCGGCAACTTCTCCTAAGAGAGTCTAAGTTCAGTGTGACCGCAAACTGCGGTACCACAGCACAAATTAAAACATGAAGTTCCACTGTTGTCCGACCCTCGCGGAATCTCGCAAGCAAGTCCCGACTGTCGGCCGTCTTTCGCAACGTCTCGCCGGCAAGTCCTCCGCCTCTCCATACAAACCCAGCTGCTCCAGGTCGCTCCCCCTTGACATCGAAACACCAATGTACTCTTGGCCTGAATGGGCTGCCCAATAAGCGGACGAGCACTCAAGATTAATCGACATAGCTGTAGTTCTAATATCCACTGACTAACCACAGGGCGTTCAGCAGACGCCACCTTATTCTCCCCCCGTCCTAGATTTCCCACTGCCTTACAGTCGCTAGGGTGACTAAACTCTGAGGAATTTGCGGACCACTGGCCTATGCTGGGTCCAAGACACTACAAAGTTTAAATTTTACTAGTGATGGATGGATGGATATGATGTTATGGGCGCACGACAACTAGGTCTTTAGCGCCCGTACAAGATAATTAGGTGATACGTGTGACCTGAATAAAATGAAATGAACACAAATAGGGAACAGAAAGGAATGTAACTAAACTAGCTAAACGATATTTAGAAAAAAGGAAAGACGCAACCAAACATGGCAAGATAGTAAAAGATGGTGATCGTCGAAGGTTTACAGTCTTAGACGTACTCAAAAATGCCGTGCCAGATGAGTGGTGGACTAGCCATTCGTTAACGTCCTAAAGCCGGCCGCGGTGGCCGAGGAGACTGAGGCGCTCCAGTCACGGTCTGCACGGCCACTACGGTCGGGGGTTCGAATCCCCCCTCGGGCATGGATATTTGTGCCGTCTTTAGTATAAGGTAGTTGATAAGTAGTTAAGTCCCATAAGCTTAACAAACATTTGAACCTTTTGAATGTCCTAAAACCTCCAGCCTAAAAGCTTAGGCCAGAGTCCAGAAAGTTCACAGAAATCGAAAACTTTCGTCACACTCGCCTCGTCATCAGCTAAAACAGAGGGCAGGGGACCACAAAGAGCCACCGCTGCCCTAGCAGCACTGTAGGAAATACATTCCAGTAAAATGTGGCGTACAGTACAGTGATTTGCACACCACTATCGCAAATCGGAGGGTCTTCTCTACGGAGTAAATAGCCATGTGTCAGAGGACAATGCCCGATCCGGAGACGTGTCAAGGCCACTTCATGCTGCCTCAATGACTGAGAGGATGTTCGCCACGGTCGGACAGTTGGCTTAACCAACCGCAGTTTATTGTTCGTCACTGCCTGCCACGCCTCCTCCCACAAACGAAGGGACTTCCGCCGCACCACAGATAGGATGTCCGGCAGGGGAATGGCAAAATGTGTAATATCAGAGCCTTCGCAAGCCTCCTTGGCAGCCCGAAATTTTACTAGCCTTGGCGCCGAAACCCCGTCGTTCTAGACGCCACACCCTCTATAAAACGAACTCGCGAAAACAGCCCTGCCATTAATCTTGTACTAAAACATTATTGTCCTGGCCGGCACATCAGCGGACGCTGGCGACTCGCGGCAATTGTCTCCCACCGACGCCAGACAATCGGCCCCCCTGTAGGAGACTGTAGCCACCCGCCGACATGTTCTCCGAACTCCTCCGGTCAAAAGGTACAGGTAGTCTGAATGTAACGTGTCTGGGCACTATCTGATGGTTTTCACGAAACAACGACAAATGTTCCCACCCAGACTTCGTCTATGTCAGGATGGCTACACTCGTTTGTTCCATGTGGGCTGTGAGCTCAGTACTCAACTCGGGAGATGGGGTGGCAATGAAACAGCGGTCCCGTATAACAAAACAGTTTATTGACATTAGAGCTTGCAAACGGCTGGAGGCGAGTGGAGTGTGCGTGCGCGCTGCACGCGCTGAGGTGGCGTCAGCTGACGCCACGAGCCTCGTAGTAGCTGACGCTAGGGATGGGAAAAACCGACCGGTTAAAACCGATACCGGTATTTTAGTTTTGAATAACCGGTTTTTATCGGTATTTATTTGGTGTCGGTTATAACCGGTTTTTTTAGTTATTGCCAAGAACCGGGTAAAAAAACCGGTACGACTACTTCCTGTAGTAGTGGTTCAAAATGTGTTTTTGTAAATAATTAAAAAAAAATTAAAAGTAGTAGACCATAATATTTAGGGTTATTCCTAAAATTTCCACTGCTGTGAAATATTAGGTCATCGCAGTAACTAAGAAAAGCTATCAGTGACAATTTAAGAACAATCTCGGCAGTCAGAAACGCGTAACATAAGAACTTAAGGACTGGTGCACCTATTGAGGCATCGCCGCACCTGTTGCCGTGTGGCGTGGCCTATTAGACGATGTACAAGACTTGCCTCCGTCTGGTCATGCGGCAGTTACTTGCTGTCGTCGCAAGACATCGGTTGCGTCTTAAATGGCACCATCCCGAGTGTGGAAGTACTTCTCGAAGTACGGTAACAGTGAGGTACAATGCTCCATTTGCTTTAAAAACCTGAAAACGGGTGGAGGTACTACAAACATACTGTGTCATTTAAGGAGAAAGCATCCAAAATGTTTCTTGGAAGAGAAGGTAAATTCGATTCATATACCTATTATGTAAGCTTGGAATAATAACTTTTAATGTATTACCTATGATATTGTTATGCTAACAAGTTTTATTAATGTGATTCCTTGAAAGCGACGGGATTTTTTAATAACCAATATGGGTTTAGGTAACATTGATCATGTGGTGCCTCGCGAGGTATTCGTGCGGTCTGAGGTTCCATGTTACGGACTGCGCGGCTGCTCCAGTCTGAGGTTCTAGTCCTCCCTCCTCCCTCGGTCATGGGTGTGTATGTTGTCCTTAGCGTAAGTTAGTTTAAGTTAGCTTAAGTAGTTTTTAAGTCTAGGGACCGATGACCTAAGCAGTTATGTCTCATAAGAACTCACACCCATATGAACATTCTTTGATCATATGGTACACAGCTTTTCTAGTCCAATTTGCGTAAATTTACACTGACAGCAATCATACTGTTAGTCGGAACTGTGACTTTATTTTTCGAAATATTTCTGCAGCACCGATTGAAGTTTATTTACTCACTGTTTGTATGCGCTGGCTTACAAGTCCAATTTACGGAGTGGTTGGCTCAATATTCGCAACTGCCGGATGGAAATACTAGGCCAGTAAATCTGTATGCTTCGTATATCGTGTTCTACAGACTCCTGGCTAGGCTTACACACAGTGAAGAAGGCGTAGTATTGGGAGGCGATCTTGCAAAATATGGAAAGACTATTGATTTGTCGTATAATGTAAATTTACCTAAATATCGCAAGTTTCGGTTTCGGCCGAAACTAGAAAAACCGAAAATTCGATTACGGTTTCTGTTTCGGCCACAAAATATGTTCGGTCGAACTCTACTGGAAATAATAGCAATAAAATACCGAAAACCGGTTATTTAAAAAACCGGTTATCTTGAGCAATTTTTACAGTTCGGTTAAACTGAAGATGGAAAGAACCAGTATAACCGAAAACCGGTTGTTTCAGCAATAACCGCCATCCCTAGCTGAGGCTGCCGGCGTGGCTGCCCGTCGGCCGCTACGTCTCTGCGTCTCACTCTGAGCGTTGTCCGGGAGCTGAACCCAGGTCCTCCTTCTCCCGCTGCTGCTACTAAGCCCTCCAGACGGTCACAGGAGCGCTTCAGGTGTGGCCGCGTCCTTTCGTCCACACCACGCCTCTGGGTGAGTAACTGGCTGCATTCGTACCGCGCCAGGTTCCACGCCCGGTTGCGCTGCTGTCGAGGCCGGGACCATGCTGCCCGTTGCGTCAGGCTGGGCCGCCGCTATTCCGCTAGCTGCATCTCTCGTCGGGGATGCCGTGTTGATCGTGATGATCGGTTGCTGGCCGCGCTGCGTCGAAGTGTTTCCAGCCTGCTAAAAACTCAGTTTTGCGATAACAATAATAAAAATTGTTGTCGACAAGAAGCACAGTCCGGGCGGCAGGTGACTGCCCAGCCGTGACTGCCTCTATCTCTGCCATGGCTGACTCTTACTTACGAACCTGTCTTTTTCGCCTGTATTTGTACAAGGTTGGCCCCGTCAGCCTGTGTTTCACAAATGTGGCATAGCTGATCTTTGCTACACGTGACCGGTCTCCAACTTCCAATCACGTATGTCGCAGCCACCTTTAAGCAATAGAGCTGTCACGCTGTTATGCAGTACGGCGCCCTCGCCGACCTATTGCCTCACCAGAAGTTTCGCCGAGCAGCTCTACTTTATTTGCTGAAATCATAAACGTGCTTGTCCCGCTCTACTTTAAATCACACGCCTGATTTCAACACAGCACCGCTTCCATGTTCAACTTCTGCGTTAAAGTTCACTCACCACTCGTTAACTTTTCATATTACACGTATATTCTCCCTATCCCCTACAGGAAGAATGCACCACTGTGCTTTCTCCTCCCGCAGACTTTGCAGCATGACATTTTTTTACGATTCCTCACCCTGGGTGCCTCACGAAAGCAGTGCTGCGGCCCTCTGAGAACTTTTTCCCGCCGAAAACGGTCAGCATTCCACACTACCCTCGCTTGAGAAGCCTCTTGTTCCAGCCCAACGCTCCCCAGGCTAAAACTAACTTCTACTGCTCAGGCCAGCTATCACATATGCGCTAAATGAACCAATAAATAAATAAAATAAGAGAAATTATGACTCACAAAATACCCCCACCTTAAAACAAAATAAATTAATAATAACAAGAGAAATAAAAGATCACTAATTTCCACCACCTTTCAGCGTGGCCTTCATTATAGATGTGCTGCACTTTCCTAAATTTCTCCTAAAAATCGTAGTTGATCATCCGACATCAGTACCACAGCTCTTATATACTCGTTCCATTTTATATCACTTTGTTACAAGTTATGCATTATTAATGCTGTAATAAAACGATGCAGGAGTTTTCTCCTACTCACCTGCATTACCTTATATTTTTCTGCCTTATGAGCAAACCACTATTGGTCACACCAACTACAAATTCTGATAGAATCGTCTTGTAACTTCTTATAGTCATTCAAGGATTGTACCTTCCCATACACCCCATCGCCTTGAGCTAACAGCTGTTCATCCTGTCTGTTAAATAATTTATATATATCTACATCTATATAAATCGACATTTGTGTGCATGAATCTATGTTCCCTACGCTCTCCTAGACGGCTACAGCAATTTTTGATGAAATCTTCAAAAAATTTTCAGATTAGTCCAGTGGGAGATCCTGTGAAGTTTGGTACGATCGAATGTTATCTAACTGAAGAATATAACGCAAAATATGGAACTTGTAACGACAGTAGCGCCCCTGGCTGGAAAAGACCCAAGCATAACGGCACGAGCAGTCATGGAAGCGACACTAGCGCTCCAAGCGGCAACACTGCAATAACAGAAGAACGACAGAATACAATCGAAGAACTAGCTACATTTAATGCTATTATTTAACATTTTTCCAGTCATTAAATGTAGTGGTGATTTTTCCACTACAATGAGCAAATTAAACTGAAACTGCCTGGCGAAACAGTCAAAACAAATCAATCGAAACAGTAATGGAGAAAGAACAAGTCGTCAATTATCCCACTGAAATTTTCAGTCATTTGAACCACCCGGAATGCCACTGCTCCTGTTAACATTGAAGGCTGAATCACCGTTGATACTCTTAATGGATGCATGGTAACGAAATACTTCCCCACAGCATGGAAAATCGAGGCATGGGGAAAACATTGGAAAAAGTGTTGCAGACACGGATACTGGAACCCTTGGTGGAAGACGGAACGATACGAGCGGAACAGTACGGCTTCCAACGTAAACTGTCAGACTAATTACAACTCTTAAGACTGGCCGAGCACATCAGCAAGAATCTGAACGTGACCAAGGCGACTGCAACAGTCTTCCTGGATGTTGAAAAGGCTTATAATAAAGTCTGGAGAGACCTTCTCATTAGGAAACTCCACGAGCAGACAACCATCCCAGATTGCTATGTGCTATCATGGAAGCCGTCCAAAAAAGAGCGACGAAGATCCACCACAAGATTGACCAACTACGGGATACCGTACACAACATCCGCACATTGGGGAGGACAATGCCACTTCCATGGCATAGATACAAAGTGCCACGGGCCTTGACTAATCGATAAAGTCTTAAATTAGATGTAAATACAAAGTTTAATTGAAATTATCATTAATACATCGAGAGGGGTACCTTACGGACCAAAATAAAGGTCTTTACAAGTTAACCCCTAAAGTTTATTGTCATAAATAAAGTTACAGTTAACCCCCATATCCTAAACTGTGAAGTGTAAATCGTCCATGACGATGGTACTTCAGTCACTTTGTACCACCATAAAAAAAACGTTAATACTCATTAAACTTAATTGCATCCAAGTTGTACAGTTGTACAAAGTTTTACCATATTGACCTTCAAAAAACTAATAGTGAAGTTAATCGAGGCAACAATCATCGGTGGCCGATTCAAAGACAAAAACATACTGTTTCCGTGCATGATTTCCAATGATTCACATATCGAATTCAAGCGGCTCCAGTTTGACATCGAATGTCACCAATCCCGTATCTTAAGTAGTGAAAAAGGTGAATTTTTGAGTCCAATCAACATATAGATCACTCGAGAAGAACACAATTTCAAGTTTTATACAGTTTGTTTAGAAGACTGCATCGACAATAGTATCCGTAGATTTCACAAAACTAAGTGAAGTTTAAACAAGTAGCCCAAAACAGTAGCTTATTCCTTGCTGATTGCTACAATTACCTGTGTGAACTTCCGTGGTCAAACAACTATTATTTGCAAAAATAAAATTATAAAATGGATTAGAATCATCTAATATACAGTGTGTCCGTATATTTGTACGTGTTGCATAAAATCTACAGTTTTGTTGCAATCTTTATGAAATTTTGTATACGTAAGTTTCAATCCATGAGGCCGGTCCCTTAAGTGTAAGAATCATGTACGATACATAGTTCACGAGATATGACGTCATAAACAATGAGATGCGCGAAAAATTGCCGCATTTTGCGATAATGCTGCTCATTTTCTCCTAAACCATTGAACCGATTTCAACCAAATTTGGTACACACATTCCTTACCATGAGGTAACAGTTGCTATATGGTTAAGACTCACATACGACACATGGTTCAAAAGATATTACGTCATAACCAATAGAAATCGCAAAAAATGCCATATAATGCGGCGAGACTTTCGAAACATACTGTATGAGACTGACAGTACTTAGCGACTTGCAACAAACTTTAAACATAATTTCAAACCTTTCTTAAACTTTTTCTCGCTGGCAATTATAGTAAAATGATGAAAGGAAAAAAGTTTCTTGCTTACTACTTGTCCGCTGTTTATGGAGTAAAACTACGGCTCTCGGTATGACGTTACAATTTATAATTTGACACTACAAATTGTAGCGACAGGAAATTTTACAGAAAGTATACAGATATATAGTTGAATGTAGGTTGTAAATTGTATCACATTCCCACACGTAGTTCATGAGATACGAGCACATAAACAGTAAGGTTCCGCTGTTCATGGGCAAAACTACGGCATTCGGTGTGACGTTACCATTTTGGCCCACTTTAGGTTACGGTAGTAACACTAAAAGTAGGCCTTTGCGATCGTCTTTTGACAGCTCGAAATTTAAATGAAAATAACGGCTTAACTATTCATCTTACACGAAAATTGAATAACCTAATTGGTAGAGGAGAAAATTCTCTATAACTTAGCTCCCTTATGTTGTTTTATATCTCGTATCGTTTGAGAAATATTTGCAAAAATAACGAAGATTTGAATTAACGAAAACCAGCCGTTCGGAGATGTCACGTGACATTCCTCGCGTATTTGATGATTTTCTTATTGTAACTTACACGTTGTCATTTCAAAACAACGGCAAACTGTGGAATTAACAAAACCACATGTCCAAATGTCTACAAGTGCCATATTAACATCAGTTAACAACGGCCATCAATAGTAGGAAATTAAAGAACTGTTGTTTTCATTTATAGCCGTAGCGTAATGAGCAAGGTGCTGGACTGCGACGGGAAAGTTCGAAACCCACCACTACCTAAATTTTTTTTCCTACAAGGGTTTCAGACACTCTTATTAATTTATTTATTATTATTTAGATTATTATTTTGGTCCAAAATGTTTGCAAAAACTTATAAAACTACAAATCTAAAGTGGGCCGTAAAACACGTCAATGCGATTTTTAATTTCTACACTACAAATTGTAGGCATCTATACGACAGTATAGGTGCATATAGTGGAGTGTACCTTCTAAATTGTTTCACATTCAGACACGTAGTTCATGATATATGAGGACTTAAGCAGCAACGTTCATGGAAAACCGCCCCATCACGCACCAAGTTTTAATCTATTCCCAAGAGATTTCACAGACATATAGCCCTTATACAAATGATTATCCGCCTGAAAAATGGCAGGAATAAATAAATAAATACCCAGGCAACAGCAGATTTTCAGCTAGTTAGTAATAACAGAAAGGGAGATCTTTTATGTATGAATTATATTTCAGACAATAAATAAACTCGCTGTTATTTAACGCTAAACATTTATTTACGCTTAGCAGATTACAAAGCGGTGTTTATTCGAACAAGTGTACGTCGCGCTGGTGATAAATGCGCGAGTGCAGGCAATAGCCGGGGCAGAGCTCAACAGGTTGCTGCAGCCCGCGGCGGTCGCTGTGATGTTCCCGGAAAGCCAGGGCATCGATTACGGGGGTGGAGCTGGCCGCCCCCGCCCCCGCCCCCGCCACCACCTGCCGCTCTCGCCGCCGCCGCAGGAAAATTCCAGCGCTGGCCCACCACACAATCGATTTTGCGTATCTTGCACACAGTTATAGTAAATGCTTGGACGTAGCACGTGCTGCACTAGTACAATGCCTTCTGCATCTACATACGTACTCCGCAGTCTACCCAAATGTGCGTGGCGGAGGGTACCTATACTCCGTCACAGAGTAACATATACAGAGGAGCAGCCCCCCCCCCCCCCCCTAAACCGCTGTCCTACGTTCCCCTCGTAGTTCCGTAAGATGCTAGCAGGTGTCAGGCCGTTCCCTGGCTTAGGGTGCCTCTCGCACGTCAGAGGGTAGCGTGGAGGGGAGGGTGAGGGGAGAGCTCGTGCCACCTGCCACGAGGCCACGGCTGTGTCCGGCTTGCTGGCGTTTGAGGGGAGGTGGTGGTGGGGGCAGCCGCTACCTGCCGCCTACTCTGGCCAGTTTAAAGAGCTGCTTCTGACCTCAGCGCCATCATGGGACATCTTACGGAACTGCTGAAAACCCTCCCTCCCCGCACCCCTGAGCGTAGGACCGGGCCCTTACGGAGGTTTCCCGTCTGTATATATTTGTCTGTGACTCCGTTCACCGAAACGAGAGATGGACTGAAAAACACAGCGAGGCGCGTGACCAGGGGTGGACAAAACAGTGTCGCCGTATCAGTTTCAGGTGTAAAGTGTTCATTTGCGTTATGAGGGGTGATATTAGAGGCTGTCTAGAAACTTCATCTTAAATGACCAGTTGCTGAAAATGCAGCATAAGTATTAAGCTTACATGTTCTATCTCTTTTTCTGCTTCTCGTCTGTATCGTGAGAGTGTAAACTCATTATGTCGTCCTACATTTTGAAACCATGCAAGAAGCGAACAAAGAAGAAATCATTAAGTTCTTAATGTGTATAATAAGGAGCTGTTGTGTCCAGAACAATAAATGACAGATATTGTCATAAAAACAACTATATCTACAGGTGTTGGTCGTTCCTCAGTTTATCATATGGTAATTGATTACAAGGCCACACACTCCTTGAAGTCTCCAGAAAAACATCACGACAGAAGGTTACAGAAAGTGTTGATGACTTTCAAAGAAATGTGATACAAACGAAGGTACATGATTTGTTGTTGTGTTGATATAGTTCTTACTGTCGTAAGCGAAAATACAGATTTGGGCAATATTCAGAGATTCTATGAATTATTAAAAGCCGGCCGCGGTGGCCGAGGGGACTAAGGTGCTCCAGTCACGGTCTGCACGGCCACTACGGTCGGGGGTTCTAATCCCCCCTCGGGCATGGATATTTGTGCCGTCCTAGTTCGTAAGTAGTTCATAAGTAGTTTGTAAGTTTAGGGACTGATGACCCCATAGTTAAGTCCCATAGACTTTACAAACATTTGAACATTTGAATTATTAAAAGACATGAATTTTCAATATCTGTGGCGTCTAATATCACTGCTGTATAGCAAAATACACAACCTCTTTACACCTGTTACGGAGGTTTTAATTCCAAATTATTAACTTGTGCACCAACAGCCGTAAAGTTTATGTGCATTTATGTAACAACCGGTTTTGGTATTACATCAATACAATATTAAGGCCCTATGCAAATTAAGTTACAAATCAGAGTTGTGTCCATAACATCATGCTGTACGTACCGGTAAGTCATAGAAAATATAAAGAAGAATTAATGTAATACCGAAACCAATCGTCATATAAAACAACATTACCTTTACGGCTGTTGTAATAGTTTGGAATTAATACTCGACCAACAGCCGCAGACCCTATTCCATTACAACGTGCAACCACATCGATTGATACCTAAGTAGCGGCATTAAGCGAGCGGCCCGCTTTTGTCCACCCCTGGTCACGCGCCCCAGTCTGTTTACAGTATGTGTATCGTTTCGGTGAACGGAGTATAGTTCCACTATTACTGGTTTTCCTGTTCCACTACCATATCCTCTTCTGTCCCAAGAAAAGTTTTACTATTTCTTCAAATATTTGATTAAAAGACCATTTCAAACGGGTATCATGAAGAGCACTATTACGGTAAATTTCTGGTAATGTCCATCCGGAAGGAGATTTTCCTATACCCAGAGCACAGAATGGGGAGCATACAGAAGGGAAAGCTGGGGGCGGCGCCTTTGATCTGTATGTTACCAAGCGTTGCGCTCGACGCCATATTGAAAAGCAGTAAACGCGGAACTATAGCCACTTAGTACTTTGGCTGGAAACGGACTTTTTACGAACTGCAGCTAATCTCACCGACTTTTACGAAAGGAAACGGCTTTCCATTATGCTCTCATCTATTTTGCGCCCTCTTTTTGCACCTAATTGTAATCCAACGAAAAAAAAATAGGCCTAAATTTTAATACAACTACGAAAATGTACGGTAGAATCGATGGTCGTTTTATTTGGTGCTTATCTCTAGAAAAATCCCAAATGATGCGGAGTTATGTTTGGGAAATTAGTTATAAACAAAAAAGTGACTTTACAACTGCCAGGTTTTATTTGACACGAATAAATTCGCACAAAATATTGAGTCAGACTTAGCAGTACAACATGATTATACAGAACTAATGACGTCTGGGCATATATAAAAGTTGTATTTGCTTTAGGAGTATCATTACTGATCGGAGAAGGGGATATAGAGGAATCTGTCAACCACAGAGCAGGAACAGCATAAAATAATTATTCCCCTTAATCTATTTGTTTGAGTATCCGAAGAGCATTCGTTGCCAACATTAGCACACTACGCCTGCAATGCCATAAGTAAAATTTTACCTGCCTACTTACGCACTATTCTTTGTCATTCATTTTATATTATTCGCTGCAACGTTAAAGTTATAAAATATAAATGTACTTCAACATTTCGATGCTGTTGAACTGCTGCAGCAACAGTGAGAGTTATCGTCAAGAGAAGAAGCAAGGATACTTTTAATAATTATGCACACACCGGTGAAGAAACTTATATCCTTATTTGTATTCGAATTATTACGGCAATTAGGTGCTGAACACCATCGGCCGCATTTTCTTTTATTGCTGCTCATAATAAAAACGGAACAGCTCCAACTACTGACACACAGATCTTTCTTTTCACTGTACCAAATACTTGTTTACGTTTATGCGATTCAGGCTGTTAAAATACACAGTTAACAAACAAAGACGGCGCATTACCACGCCACAGAGTAGGGGGTGACCACACGTTTACTGCTTTTCAAGATGGCCGATTCGGCGCATGCGCACTAAATTTTGGACGACAGACTGCAGCGGGAGTTTCCTTTCTGTATACTCCTTATTCTGTGTCCAGACGGTTGGACACTGGTACTCGAAGATATTACTGATGATGTATGGTCTTTCAAGAAAGAAGACAAGTTTTATATTATTTATTTATGATTAAAAACGTTACTTTCAGAAAGCTACAAAATTGTGACAATAGAAGAGCAGTTTCGTGACAGATATTTCTGTAATTGTGGTTGTCAATCACAATTGATTTCACCGAGCGAGGTGGCGCAGTGGTAAGACACTAGACTCGAATTCGGAAGGACGGTGGTTCAAATCCACCTCCGGCCATCCTGATTTAGGTTTTCCGTGATGTCCCTAAATAACTCCAGGCAAATGCCGGGATGGCTGCTTTCAAAAGGGCACGGCCGATTTCCTTCCACATCCCAACCCAAAACTCCGAGCGTTAGCTCCGTCTCTAATGCCCAAGCTGTCGATGGGACCTTAAAACCCTAAGTTTCCTTCCTCCTTCACAACTGATTTCAGTTCTGAAAGACAAAGAAATGTTTTCTGTCTTTAGTAATACACAAATCTACTTGTCATTCTGAGCATATGAACTTGGTTTTAGCCGGCCGCGGTGGCCGAGTGGACTAAGGCGCTTCAGTCACGGTCTGCACGGTCACTACGGTCGGGGGTTCGAATCCCCCCTCGGGCATGGATATTTGTGCCGTCCTAGTTCGTAAGTAGTTCATAAGTAGTTTGTAAGTTTAGGGACTGATGACCCCGTAGTTAAGTCCCATAGACTACACAAACATTTGAACTTGGTTTTAGCTCAGACGTTGAGATGTTTGTAGAGCTTATGGGACTTAACTACGGGGTCATCAGTCCCTAAACTTACAAACTACTTATGAACTAGCTAATACTAAGGACGGCACAAATATCCATGCCCGAGGGGGGATTCGAACCCCCAATCGTAGTGGCCGTGCAAGACCGTGACTGGCGCGCCGCAGACAGCTCGGCCACCGCGGCCGGCTTGGTTTTAGCCTTGCAGCCCTTGTTTCGACATCTCATCCATTTACTTTTGTCTGTAATTGGGCAGAGTGGTAAATTTCAGCATCTGCGATCCGTTCATTCACGCCAAGAGGGGCGAAAAACAGTTGTGGACATTAACAGTTAATTACTAAATGATAATTAGGAAAGATATCAACAAATAATACAATTCCTTGAGACAATATTGTCTCGTTATACCAAAGGTATTAAACATAAGGAGAGGCATTGTGAATTATAATTTGGGGTGGCGACGGGATTCGAACCGGGGACCTCCTGCTTACTAGATATGCCCTTTAGACCACTTTTTTTCCATTTAATTTTCATCGGGTAGATATATGTTTTGCGCTCTTTGGTTCAGTTCGGTCTTGTTCGTTCGCCGCGGTGGAGTAGCCGAGCGGTCTAAGGCGCCTCGCTGCGGAGCGCACGGTTGCTCGCCGTCGAAGGTTCGAGTCCTCCCAAGGGCATGGGTGTGTCTGTGTGTGTTGTCCTTAAGTTAGTTTACCTTAGTTTAAGTAGTTTGTAAGCTGAACTGATGACCATGCAGTTTGGTTCGATAGATTTACAAACATTTGAACTTTTTTTTCTTGTTCGCTCGCTGGATATTTGGCTCAGCTTTCTTATTAGAGAGGGCGTTTAGCCCCCTGACCGGGAGCGCTGAGCCACGGCGCCCGGCGTCAGCTAACACAGCTTTGCAGCGTAAGCGACTACACGGACTGTCTTAAAGCCCGTCTCCCTCCACACCACATACTTTAATTCTGCCTCATGTTCCCTGTGAAATGCTTCTCCTTATGTTTAATACCTTTGGTATAACGAGACAATGCTGTCTCAAGGTATTGTATTATTTATTGATATTTCTATCACCTCGGCCTGAGGAACAAGGCGGGATTATTGCTATTCGCGCTCTTTGCTGAGGTGCTATTCCAATTTAGGAGAGCCCTGGCAATTTGATACGGATTTCACAGGGAACATGACGCAGAATTAAAGTATGTGGTGTGGAGGAAGACGTGCTTTAAGACAATCCGTGTAGTCGCTTTGGCTGCAACGCTATATTGACTGAGTGATCTAAAGCGCCTACCTAGTAAGTAGGAGGTCGTGGATTCGACTCCCGGCCGCAGCACAAATTTTTATCCAATGCCCCTCCTTATGTTTAATTGGAAAGAATTACAGTTTCCAATGCACATTTAATGTCATAAATGATCACAATTATACATCAAGGTTGTATAGAGATCACTGGTCCAAGGTCCAGTCGGCTGGAATTCATGTTTTACTCTTTGAAATAATAAGAAATACCGGTGTTAGGTTACTAAACAGATTGTAATATATTTTTCTCACCTATTAACAACAACAACGATGATGATGATTATAAAGTATAATGGAAAACTGAATATGTCACTCGTAAACACGTTGTTTTTTTTTTTTTTTTTTTTTTTTTTTTTCTTCTTGTAAGAGTCTGTTCGAGCCCTAATCTCTCTGATCTTATTTCTGTGGTCTTTACGCGAAATGTAGATTGGCGGCAGTAGAATCATTCTGCAGTCTTCTTCAAATTCCGGCCATCTAAATTTCTCAACAGTGTTTCCAGGAAAGAACGTCGCCTTCCCTCCAGCTACTAACCCAGCGGTCCACCGCCACCGCCAAACTGCTTCTGTATTTTCCTTTAAAATGATCTGGTGGGGATCCCAAACACTTGAGAAATACTAAAGACGGGATCGCACGAGCGTTTTTCCCAAAATTCTCCCAATAAACCCAAGTCAACCATTCACCTTCCCCCCGACTGTCCTTATATGCTCGTTCCATTTCTTATCACTGTGCAGTGTTAGGCCTAGATATTTAATTGACACAATTCCGTCAAGCTACACACTACTAAAGCTGCATTCGAACATTACGGGATTGTTTCTCCAACTCATCTGCATCACCTTATACTTTTCAACATTTAGAGCTAGCAGCTATTCTTCACACCACCCTGAAATTTGATTGAAGTCATCCTGCATCCTACTACAGTCATTCATTGATGACACCTTCCTGTACACCTTCCTGAATATGTTCAAGAACTCTCAAGCAAATTGATTTTGATGATAAAGATATGTAGTTTCGTGAGTTCGTTCTGTTGCCTTTCTTATACACAGGAGTTACCTGCGCCTTTTTCCAGTCGCTTGGCACTTTGCGCTGGATCAGAGATTCGCGATAAATGCAAGCTAAGTAAGGAGCAGATGAAGCCAGATTGTACGGGGTGTCTCACGAAAGATGCCTGCCAGGCGTCCGCAGATCGCGCTATATGGTTCCCGGCCGCCGCCACCGCATCCACTGGCCATGGCAGCGCCTGATTCTCGGACTCGATTCTGCCGCGGGCGCATACACTGAGTTAAAGTCTACAAAACATTGCCATCTGAGTAACTTAAGCTTACCTTTATTTACAGTAGATGTTCAAAATGATGTCCCTCTATTGAAAGAGCGGTCTGACATCTCTTAAACAAATTTGCGAACACTCACCGAATTTCGGCTGCCGAAATCTGGGAAATGACTAGTCGAATTTTTTATCACGAAACAATAAATTATGAAAGGAATCTGAACAATATACTGCATCCATTTTTTCAAGAACTTTCACCCAACGAGAAGCTGTACGGTTATTTTATGCATGACAATGGAAGACCACATATTGCCAATGCTTCTATGGCAGCAATACGAAGTGTTTTTGATAATAGGATAGTTGACTGGCCTCCTCTTTCTCCAGGTCTAAATCCCTATGACTTTTATCTTTGGGGAATGTTAAAAGACAAGGTGTATGCAAGCAATCCCCATACACTCGAAGAGTTGGAAGACAGAATTCGACTAGTCATTTCCCAGATTTCGGCTGCCGAAATTCGTCGAGTTTTCGTAAATGTGTTCAAGAGATGTCAGGCCGCTCTTTCCATAGAGGGACTTGATTTTGAACATCTACTGTAAATAAAGGTAAGCTTAGATTACTCAGATGGCAATGTTTTTTAGACTTTAACTCGGTGTATGCGCTCGCGGCACAATAGAGTCCGAGAATCGGGCGCTGCCATGGACGGCGGATGCGGTGGCGGCGACCGGGAACCATACCGCACGATCCGCGGACGCCTGGCAGGCGTCTTTCGTGACACACCCTGTATCTCATCTGGATCTGGCGACTTATTTGTTTTCAACCCTCACAGCAGTTTCTCTGTCTATTACTAAGTCCTCTATTTGGGAGTCAGTGCGATCATCAAATTAAGGTATGTTTGCCAAGTCCTCCTGCGTGAATGTGTCTAGAAATCGATATTTGGGGTTTCCCGGGCCTGTTGAATATCCTATGAGAGCGCAAGTCATCGAGCAGTGGCACTTTTGTAACCATCTAAAGCGGCAGACATTGAGTTTCAATAGTAACAGTACTAAATTGTCAGAAAAAAATAATACACAATCTTAAAGTTTTCCAGTTCACTCAAGATTTACTGTTGAAGAAGTACATACTCAGTACATGAAATGATTACATTTACAGATCAATAGCTCAAGTGGTACTGAAGTACCAGTTGTCAATCTATGCCGAAACACCGATAATAGTACGCTATGTAGTCCCAACAGGCGGCAATGCAGGTGAACGGTATATTAGGATACATTATACGACGTCTGCTCGTCTATTTCACTTAGTTCTGCAAGATATGTGGGATGACGAGTCGCAAGTGTTATCAGTTATTATCCCATTATACCAACACGTCTTCGATTGGAGACAAATCCTGAGATCGTGCTAACCAAGGACGTTGGTGCATGCCTTTCAGAGCACGTTGAGTTTCATAAGCATTGTGTCTGGAACATTATCCTGTTCGAACAACACATCACGTTACTGTCGAAATGGCGCAAGAACTGGTATTACAACATTCTGCACGTACCGAACGCTGGTCAGCGTTTCCTCCACAAACACCAAAGTGAACTAGAGGTTGTCGCGCGGAATGACCGCGTGGTCTAAGGCACCATGCTGCGGACTGGGCGGTCGTTCCCGTCGGAGGTTCGAGTTGTCACTCAGGCATGGGTGTGTGTGTTGTCATTAGTGTAAGATAGTTTAAGTAATGTGCAAGTCTACAGACTGATGACCATAGCAGTTTTGTCCAGTAGGTATACAAAAACTTGAAAATTTTTTGAACTAGAGATTTGGCTTACAGTATACCATACAATAAGGCCTGGGGTAGGGTCACTATGTCTTGTAAGAATGCACTACACGAGACAGCGCTCGCCAGGTATTCGTCATACTCTCAAATGATCATCACTTGCGTGCAGGTGGAATCTGCTTTCATCTGTGAAGAATACGGCCCGCCATTACATCTTCCAAATGATCCTCTCACGGCAACAGTCAAGCGGTCTACTTAGGTGCCGTGTCGTGAGTGGAAGACAGGCTAGAGGTTAGCGTGCCCTAGTTCCAGCGCTATTAAACGGTAGCAATTGTTCGTGTTGACACTTTTGGGCTCACATACCTTCTGATCTGTTCTGTTGCAGCTGTTCAGCAGTCTGCAACTGCTGCCCTTGGCGGACGTCTGTGCTGCTTGGACGTCCAGAAACTCGTCTACTTATGTAAAAATGTTCATGTGACCATTGCAACCAGCATTGTTGAACCACTTACGCTGCACGCCAAACGTGTGCGGCAATTCGCCTCAAGGACCATTCCGCCACCAAGAAGGCCACAATCTGACCCCATTCAAACTCGCTCAGTTGATTTTAGAAACCACGAGCTCGTCTCTGTGGCTTGCTGACTGTTTGCTCCACCCGTTGATATCACACTGTCCCTTACAGCTGTAAATATTCCCAGCACTGGTTTCCTATCTCTTTGCCCCAAACTCCAGGAATCATAGGTATTAGTGCAACTCCATTTTAATCATTCAAACCTGTGGTGCATTCGTCAAGATAAATGTGTCCAAAGTCAGAATAACGATCGTACAACAAAAGACCTATAGTTTACGAACCAATGATTCCAGCTAAACATTAGTGACTATCCCATTTAGTTAAATAACACTCTAACATTCTTTGGAATAGCCCTTCACTATAGACTAAAATAGAAATTTCACGTCCAACAGAATAGCCAAATGCACTAAAATACATTAAAACTACTAAAAGTAGTAATTGTCCGAATATATTCACTGAAACCATCCAAAGCAGAAAGAAGGAAGGAAGTTTGGAGTTTAACATCCCGTCGATGTAACCCTCCACTATTCTCCAAAATTACAATACGATGGTCAGACAGTTTTCTTTCTTATGGCAACATTGGGTGATCGTATGATCAGTTCAGAACCCAGGTGTCCTCTAAATCGTTGAACAACATGTTTCCTGTCTCGCTGATACTGTCCTCTTGCCCTTTTCCACTTAGAACCTCTACAAACAGTCGAACACATCAAATACCGATTCCTGCTAACGCAAGTTAAGTATCTACATATATCTTACACATCCCACATCCTTGTTTCCAACAACTGCTACAGTTTCCGACATTAGTTGACTGTGTTCTGGGGAGCAGAAATTAAATTGAGAGACCAAAAAAAACGTGGTGGAATTGACGTCATCGACCATGTGAATTTGCGTTCACTTACGAGTTTCTGTGACAACTCATTTGGTATCGCTTGTTTTGTATGCGAGCTCCTATGGTGCGAAAACAATCTACAGACTTTCCCGAAAGAAACGTTGGATTCATTGGGTGAAACATTTCCAAACGATACTGTAGCCGATTTCAAGGTATTTCAGACTTGTTATAAAACTCTCTATGGAGGAAAGATACCAAGTTTGTGTCGTTTCTATAAGCCGGCAACTCGGAAAATCGACACCGTTCCTCCTGTTGAGTGCTTCTGAGTTCGAGTGGTCGGACCAGCTTATAGTCCTTTACAACTTACACCAGGTGAAAAGGATTGATACGTCACATGACGGAGTTGGAGATACGCTATGTAATCGAAAGTATGCGGACACCTGGATGAAGATGCCTTACAGGTTCGTGGCTCCTTCCATCGGTATTACTGGAATTCAGTATGGTATTGGCCCACCCTTATGCTTGATGACAGCTTCCACTCTTGCAGGCATACTTTTAATCAGATGCTGGAAGGTATTTTGGGAAAATGCTGCCCATTCTACAAGGAGTGGTGCACTGAGAAGAGGTATCGATGTGCCGCGGCAGAGCGGCCGAGCGCATTGAGGCGCTATGCTACGATGCGCGAGGCCGTTCCCCGTCGGGGGTTCGAATCCGCCCTCGGGCATAGATGTTTGTGCCGTCTTTAGCGTAAGCTAGTTCATAAGTAGTTGGTAAGTTTAGCGACTGATGACCCAGCATTTAAGTCCCATAAGTCTTACAAACATTTGAACATTTTAGGTATCGATGTAGGTTGGTGCGGCCTGGCACGAAATAGGCATTCCAAAACATCCCAAAGATTCAAGTCAGGACTCTGTGCACGCCAGTCCATTACACGGATGTTTTTTCGTGTAACCAATCCGTCACAGGCCGTGCAATAATGAACAGGTGCTCGATCGTCTTGAAAACGTACAATCGACATCCCCGAATTTCTCTTCAAAAGTGTGAAGCAAGAAGATGCTTAAAACGTCAACGTAGGCCTGTGCTGTGATATTACCTCGCAAAACAACAAGGGGTGCAAGCCCTCCCATTATAAACACAACCATATCATAACGCCCCCGCCCTCGGATGTTAGTTTTGGCAATAGACATGTTGGCAATCGCCACACCCACACCCTGCCATCGGATCGCCACATTTCGTACCGTGATTTGTCACTCAACACAATGTTTTCCCACTGCCCAATCTTCCAATGTTTACGCTCCTTACATCAATCCAGGCGTATTTTGGCATTGACCTGCGTGATTTGTGACTTATGGACAGCCGCTCGACCATGAAATCCAAGTTTTCTCACATCCCGCCTGTCGTAGTACTTGGAGTGGATCCTGATGTAGTTTGAAATTCCTGTGTGATGGTCTGGCTAGATGCCTACCTTTTACACTGTACGAACCCCTCAAAGATCGGCGGACTCTGTAAGTCAACAGACGAGATCGGCCTGTACGCTTTCGTGCTGTACGTGTCCCTTCACGTTTCAACTTCTGTATCGCATCAGAAACAGTGAACCTAGGGATTTTAGGAGTGTGGAAATCTCACGTACAGTCTTCTGACAGAAGTGACACCCATTTACCTGACCATGTTAGAAATCCGCGTGTTCCGCGGAGCGCCCCATTCTGATCTCTCGCAATGTCTAATAACTACGGAGATCGCCGATATGGAGTAAGTAGCAGTAAGTGGCAGCACGATGCACCTAATATTAAAAACCTAAGTTTCTGGAAGTGTTCGGATACTTTTGGTCACATAGTGTACATGTGTAATTGAAACTATGATGAACGATGAACGAGCACTACTGGTTTCAGTAAACGTATACGAGGGTTGGAACTTAAATAGTGGCAACTATTTATTCACAAGCGATACAAAAGCGTTACATGTTTGCACCGGTTACTATCCTTCAACGTAGTCACCAGTGTTATGAAGAACACGTTGCCAGCGCTGTGGAAGGCGTAGTATACCGTTAGCAGAGCCTGTTCAGATGATGGTGCGATTGCAGCGGTCTACTGCCTGTCGAATCTCTGGAACAGTGCTGAAGCGAATGCCACCAACCGGTTCCTTCATCATCTCAAAGTCACAAGGGCTTAAGTTCGGGAAGTATGGTGGATGGTACAGTACTTCCCAGTCCCATCGATCAAACAGAACAGCCACAGCTTGCGCTGTATGTGCCCGCGCTTTGTTGTGCAAAATGATGGCTGGATGGCGCAGAATGTGTTGCTGCTTCTTTAGCAAAGCTGGTCGCAGATGATGCTCCAAAAACAAACAGTAATACTGTGCATTGACTGTCTACCGTGGAAGAAAGTAATGCATTAGAATAACACCATCACAGACGTATACGAGAATCACCCTAACTTTCACCATACTAGACTCTAACGCACTTTCGCTGCGACCCATTATGACGCCATTTGTTGGATTGGTGTTTCAGTTTTGACTCCTATTGCGAAACCACAGTGACATCTTTACGTTACACCGCTCGCACCCAAGTGACTGTGTTTCCCTGGATTGTGCGTACGCCGGTGACTTGGGACGGGCGAGTCCATTTGATCGAAGGTAAGGTAGGTATGTCAATAACGTGTGCTATCAGAGAAAATGGTAGTTTCCATTGCATAGTGTCTCCACAGCAGTGTTGCCACTATTTAAGTTCGTACATTACTCCAGGAACGCCTTTACGATCAACTACACATATCTTTGAATTAAACTCGAGTGAAATGGCTTGTGTGTTTGACGTCGTGAGGGAGAATCAATATCATCTGGTGCCCTTCGTTCTCTGAGGGGACATGAATATTGATTTGCGGACTAGTGATGGAGCGCAGTTTATCGACCTCATGCGTAAAACATTCAACCTCGACTGAATAAAACCCTTTAGTCTCGACCGCCAGGCACAGCACGTGCATTGATGCAGTTTTCTCGCGTGACGTCGGCCATATCGAGACACAGAACTAAATATCAAACTTTTCATATCACAAACCTGCAGTAAATACTATTTATATAAATTAGTTTTTGTTCCTTTCTCCTATATAAATACGTTAGTAGTCTTGATAACTAGTTAATTCCTCCTAAGACATCTCCATGATCTGAACTATTTCAGATTAAGTATGTCTTTATAGAGGGTTTCTTTCTCCTGTAAATGATCTTCACAAGCTCCTAAACAAATATCAGAAATCCTGACGACCCTACCCATTCATAATCCACATCCTCCGTCACAGGGCACGCCCTGCATAAATTTTAAATGATCTTTTGCTCATTAAATAAATAAAGCATAAATTAAAAAAGGGTTTAATTCTAAACATGCCGTTCAATAATGAATAATTATAAAACCAGATTTAACTCTCATCGTGTCGATCTTGGGCTCCAGCTAATGTCTAATAATTGGAAATCAAAATGAGAGAAAATTTTTTGGAAGGGGCCGGGATCCGTGGGAACAGCAAAGCTCCAATAACTAGAGTGCACAGACTCACAGAATTATGATAATAATATATGTATAAAGGCTTTAACAGTAAGTACCAAATTTAAAAGTAAGAGTTTAACTAGTAACAATACAGGCTCGCACAAATCTGAGCACTTAACAACATCAGGAATGAAACTATATCAGTCATATGGCCTTTACACCGAAATGTAGTTTCCCACTCATACACGTAACTTACCTTGATGCAATCTTTCAGCAGCTGCTTTGAAACTGGTAGCAGTTAATGTAGCTAACAGTAAGTACTAAAGCTCTGTATAGGGAAAGTATGGCCATCCTTTTACGCGCCGCTTGCCGCCTTCTGCAGTTCGTGATTGGCAGGAATCAAGTCACACGATTCTATCCGCCGTCTTGATCCTATGTGTTGCTTGGCTGCCATGAGACTTCGTGCGAATATTCATATATTTGGGTTTGAATAATGCCACAGTGTGCATAAGAAGCCAAGAAGGGAGGTAAACAATGTAGTACTTCCATCGGATTTCAGAAATTCAGGAGGATGAACAGTCCGACTGATGAAAATCGTCAGTGGAAAGTAGGAGCCCAGAAGCCACCCTCGTTTCTTGCGCTGTGATGATTTGAATTCATAATGTAAATTAATAAGTTAAAGATTCACTGACGAATGGATCAGGCAGCAGATACCTATATATTTTTAACTCCAATAAATTTGTGAAGAAAATTCCTCCACAATGTCGTTATGTTAAATTATTCACGCGTCGTTGGTTTTATCTGCAGGTAGTTGCCGAAAACTCACAAATTTTTGACATATTAGTGAGTGAACTAGATTGTCGTTTGGATATGAAATTAATATACATTTCCTGAAGCAAGGTTTCCTCATTCGTTTACATGTGTTAAGTGTATCATTACAGGATACAAAGAATTAAACAAGACAAATATTTGACATTCAAATGTAATTGGCGTTGTAAAGGCACCTTTAATTTCCGTTTTTGATAAAAGTCATGGAGTGTTTATCCCCTTCCATTTTTCGTAGTTCGTGTAACATATAAGTACTTAATATGCAATAAAATAATCAAAGACCTATCCATAATCTGAATTGTTTTCTTAATTTACGCTATATTCCGATGATGACAAGTTCACGGTCTATTCGAATATTTGTCTACGGTACAAACAGGAAGTTTCATAAAAGCGCACACTCCGCTGTAGAATGAAAGTTTCATTCTGGAAACATCACTTAGGCTGTGGCTAAGCCATGTCTCCACCATATTCTTTCTTCCAGGAATGCAAGTCTTGCAAGTTTCTCAGGAGAACTTCTGTGAAGTTTGGAAAGTAGGAGGCGAGGTACTGGCAGAAGTACAGTTGTGAGAGCGTACTGTGAAGCGAGTTGGGATAGCTCAGTCGATAAGTCTGGCCCGAGCGGCCTCGCGGGAGGACGTCTCGTTTAGGTCCGAGCCGTAGCTAGCGGCGAGGAGTAAACGGCGAGTGCGAGGCTTAGGAGCGGCGCGCATATTGTATACAAACGACGTTCACATGGCTAACAACTTACGGAAATCCACATTTCAGAATCGTTTTACTAGACCTAAAGCACTAGAAGTTGAACGTTTTTAAGAGATATAACGAATTTATTGGTATCCAATTTTCGATTGTGGCGAGCGTTGTAAATGTCAAATTAATCAACAATGCATGCTGCGATCGACTCATTCAGAACTCCGGCGGGTCTTATAAGTTCCTTCACTCCGACGGCAATGTAGGAAACGTCACGGTGGAGCCAGCGGGCATCGGCTTTCGAACGATACGTATCTTCGAATTACCAATTGAAGTGACGGAACAGCAGGTAATTACGGCGCTCCGGCAATACGGCACGGTCCTCGCCTATACAGAAGAAAAATGGACACGTTTTGAGAATATCATGTTCTCAATGGAGTTCGGCAAGTACGGATAGACTTTGTAAGACCACTGTTAATTGAAAAATTAAGTCTAGCTGAAAGGAGCCAGTTAAAAAGCTTAATTTAAACATATAACTCTGGCCGTACAACCAGCTAAAGGATTCGCTTGAACTACTGACTACTTTCTGCAACAGAATCTTGTTCCTTGGCCCAGAATTTAGAACTGACTCAAACTTTACTTAAGCAGCAGGAAGACAAAGACATGGTGGGCAACATACATCGTAGATCACGAGAATTACACACAATCATCAATATACAAGCCACCCGGAACTAAACCATTTCATGAAGGTGGCTGTGAGGACATTTATGGCGCAGCGGTATTAAAACATGATAATTTGCATCTGAGTTTGTTCTCAGCACTTGTGAAAAACAACATTACATATAAAAGGGAGGGTATTCAAAAACTAATATTCATAAGAAGGATGAAATTCACTGACAACAAATTATTTATTCACTTCAAACATGAACAAATGTGGGAACCAACTTTGTTAAACAATAAAAATGCATCCCATTTCAGATAAACTTAAAGTAATCTGAACTGAACACCGTCGGAGGGATTTACAATCAACAAACATGCAGCCACTCACACGCGCGAAACAAAGCTAAATTCACCCAACTCAGCGTGCTGATACGAAGCAGAAGCAGGCACCGCTATCTTAGGCGAAATTCAGCGAACTAGGATGTACCACACAACACAAGGAAAATAAACTTTGTAGGTGGCTCTGGTCAGTCTTTCTTTACTTGAGATGGTACGTGATAATAGCGAGATTAATTTGCATTTGAATCAAACCGTGAGCATGCAGACTTACTGAGACACACGGCACGTGTCTGCTACATTACATATTCGCACCCAACTGAAGGCGAAGTACTTAAAGGTCGTATTCATTTGAACGAAAATCAACGGAATCATAGATAACGAAGCAAGAATACACAATAGTAAGGCACTAGTGTGTGAGCAGTGGCGAGAACACAAGTGACTAGCTATAAACCTTGAAATCGGAGTTCGGTAAATAGTAAATGTCTGTAAATCTATCGTACCAAACTGCGTGGTCATCAGTCCGTAGCTTACAAACTACTTAAACCTAGGTAAACTAACCTACGGACAAACACACACACCCATGCCCCAGGGAGGACTCGAACCTCCACGGCGAGCAACCGCGCGCTCCGCAGCGAGGTGGTTTAGACCACTCGGCTACTCCACCGCGGCTCGGAGTTCGGAACCATGTGGTTCCGAAAACCAGCAAAAAATACAAAAATTCAATTTCTGAAAAATAAACAAAAATAGCTACGGCATGCAACCCTTAGAAATGTGTAGGATATCATAAGGAAGCTAAAGAAATACAGCCGACGCGATTGGAAGCGATTACACGGATGGACGAAGTCCAATCTTCAAAAATCAGAAAAATGGAATAAATTTAAAGTCAGAGTAAATCAACTAAGAAATATACGACATGAAGCCCCTAGAAATATGTATTTTTCATAAGCAAGCTAATAAAGGGGGTTGTTCAAGGCTAGAAGATAATTTATTGTGGGAGTCTGAATGCAAAGTACAAGTTTGGAAACGAAACAAGAATTTAAAAATAGATGGGGAGGAGATCGCGAGGTACTAATGGAAATCAGAAAGATACATGCATAATTTCTTGCCTGAAGGGCATAGAAACAGACACGGGGATATCAGAAGGCTTTTTTTCTAAGAACACACCACGTGGAATACATATCACTCGCAGAAGGAGAAAATGGGAAAGAATATTTCACATGCACTACACAGAATAAAAATATTCCCGCACATTAGTTGCATCCCACAAAGTTAGAAAGAAATTAAGCCGATTCGTACACCGCCACCTAGTCTCACAAAGGTTACTGATTCTCAGCCGTTATAAAACCGAATTAGTTACATATTCACCACGATAACCTATGCAAAATCACCGACATGAAATTGAATACACTTCTGTACATGATCGAAGAAACTTATTCCGAAAAATGAACCTAAGTTCTGAGGTCTAACTTGGACACCAGACAAAGAATCGCTACCATCTCAAGGGAGGAAAGAAAATCAGAACGTCTTACCAGCTCAAAGCGCAGCCACAGAGTGAATAAACGGCCCGCGAGACCCCCGCCACCCATCGGAAATCCGTAAAAAATCTAGAAAAAACTAGGTGGTGGGGAAATCTTAGACTCGCACGTCCTACCGAGGCTCGCTACCGGGCATCGCCAGCCCAACTTGTAACCAAAGGGTGGAGGAACCTATTTGGTAGCATCAAAGGCAGAGGTTCGTAACGACTACCTATCGACATGAAGCCAGAGATGCAAAGCACACAGCCAGCAGCCGACGACGAAAATTCGCATACATTCACTCAGACTGCCATGCTAGAAGATACTCATACATTCACATACAGAATAAAGCAAGTACCCATTCTCACAGGGACAGTGGCGTCACGGAGAAATCGTTCATATTGCCACATTGATAGAAAGAATGATAAATTATTAGCATAATAAAATCCCAGCAAGATTAACACAGTATTACAGAAACTAACATTTAGAAACATGAAATGAAATGCTATTCCTCATGCCTCCGAACGAAAGGAGTTCTCGTTTGGCAAAGGAAGCCCGTTACAATTATAAAGTTAAAAACCTAGGGAAGACGGCAGACAGCCGTCTTTCAGCTTCAAGAAACACGTCCCCTCTTATGTCTACATTTGTGGGTGCCATGCCATCATTATGTATGGCGGACAACCACGCATGTGTTCTGGCTGTGGCAAGAAGGGCCACGTGCGATCATAATGCATACAAAGACGAATCACGCAATTACCGACGGGTGAAGGCCAATTACCGCGTTCCCAAACGCTGCCCCTTACATACAGGCGGCGCTAGGAACTGCGTCACCACCCGATCATGAACAAGTGCCCAAGAGTGCCAGAGGTAGCTGCGCAGCAGGAGGGACCAGCAGCCACCGAACCACCGCGAAAGGAGGAAGACAGCCCGACGAGAGACGATGAAATGAGACCTGGTGAAATGGAGATAGACACCAATACGTTGCACGATAAGGGAGAGGAATCCGAAACTACAAGTATGGGACAGTCTCAAGTTTCCGATACAGAGGAAGGACACTCTTCACGACGCCGCTACAGGAAACGCAAGAAACAACGTATTGCGTCCCCAGATGTCGACAAAACAGTTGGACCATGCCGCGAAAACGCTCCAGAACTTGACCCTACGCTGCCAAGTACGCAGGAGAAGGACGGTACCACAGGTCAGCGGGTATTTGAAGGACATGCAGTGTCTTTCAGAGACGTGATATCAGTGGAGCAGCGTGAATCGTGTGAAGGTCCAGATCAACAATTTCAGATCTTACAGAAGTTCGCCCCCTGACCACAGTTTTGTCAACTGGACAGAAGACGTTAACGAGTGCAATGAAGGCGTAGAAATGACGGAAAACCCTATGCAAGAGGA
Organism: Locusta migratoria; assembly: GCA_026315105.1. Taxonomy (NCBI): domain Eukaryota; kingdom Metazoa; phylum Arthropoda; class Insecta; order Orthoptera; family Acrididae; genus Locusta; species Locusta migratoria. Next base: position 462,006,541 of record CM048755.1, read on the forward strand.
CTACGTGAGCAAAGGTATTAAGACCAGAATAACACAAGACGCTAGAAATGGACCAGCAGTCGTTACTGACAACGAACGGCGAGCTGGGCCGCAAGACGCGTAGAGAGGCGGCACAAAATGAATCCCCTGCAAGCATATCGCATCGCGACGATTAATATGAAAAACATCAGCAGTGGGAACAAATTACAGCTACTGAGTGACATGTTGCGGGCGGCGGAAGTAGATATAGCGCTGTTGCAGGAGGTGAGGGACGCGGACCTCCACTTCCTGTGCGATTATACCGCACACATCCATCCGGGCACTGCACGAGAACTGGGCACTGCAATCCTGACCAAAGATGAAGTCCCAGTTAGGGAAGTAGAAAACTTGCCATCGGCGAGAAGAACGGCGCTTACGGTCAACGACGTCCGGCTCATCAACATATACGCCACATCGGGATCCGGAAACAGACTCGCACGCACAGACTTCTACAGGACAGATATAATGCCCCATTCCGCGGGCAGATACAACCACGTAATTTTTGGAACGAACTTTAATTGCGTATTGTCGCCAAACGACCAGACGCCAAACTACAACACCTGCCCACAGCTCTCCGCCCTGGTACGTAATAGGCCCTGCTGAATACTTGGAACTGTTTAGACGGGGACGCGCCTGGAGTCGCGCATTTCACAGCAAAGTCAGCGAGCCGTCTCGACCGCATATACATTTCGCGCGAGCTTCGTGGGAGTCTTCAGCGATCAGAACTCATGCCGACTGTTTTCTCTGACCATTTGGCTTACGTCTGTACCGTTAACCTGGAGCGTCAGACAACCCATCGTGGCAAGGGGATGTGGAAGCTGAATGTAGACTTTCTGAAGGAGCAAGATTGTCGTGCATTAGCCTCAGAAAACTGGACAAAATGCTTACGTCGTAGGCGGGCCTATCTGTCGGTGCTGTCTTGGTGGCTAGAGTCCGCCAAACCGGCCTTGAGTAGAACAGTGATGAGCTACTCGATAGACAGAATGAGATGGTACTAGAATACGATCGAATTTTATTTCAGCGTCTTCCGTAATCTATACAACAGTGCAATGCAGCAACCGCCACGGCGGAGCGGCCGAGCGAATTGAGGCGCTATGCTACGATGCGCGAGGCCGTTCCCCGTCGGGGGTTCGAATCCCCCCTCGGGCATGATTGTTTGTGCCGTCTTTAGTATCAGCTAGTTCATAAGTAGTTTGTGAATTTAGGGACTGATGACCCCGAAGTTAAATCCCATAAGCTTTACAAACATTCGAACATTTGAACAATGCAGCAACCGGTTTTTCTGGTAGAAATCAACCGTGTCAAAGCCAAACTGTTACAACTAATGCGCCAGAAAACGGAAGGTTCGGTCATTAGAGCTCGACAGGACTACAGCGTTGTGCAAGAACCACCCTCCATGCACCACATAGTATGTGAATAGAGGCGGTCCAAGAGGAATCTCGCCGGCCGCGGTGGCCGAGGAGACTGAGGCGCTCCAGTCACGGTTTGCACGGCCACTACGGTCGGGGGTTCGAATCCCCCCTCGGGCATGGATGTTTGTGCCGTCTTTAGTATAAGGTAGTTGTTAAGTAGTTTGTAAGTTTAGGGACTGATGACCCCGTAGTTAAGTCCCATAAGCTTAACAAACATTAAAAAAAAAAAAAAAATAAAAAAAAAAAAAAAAAAAAAAAAAAAAAAAAAAAAAAAAAAGAGGAATCTCGTCACAGCACTGCGGACAGAGGAGGGCCAACTTTTAACAAGTCAGGCGGAAATTCGGAAAGGTTTTGTGGATTACTACGCTCGTTTGTACTCATAGAAAATTCCAGATGAGGCGGCCCTCAGCGACGTGCTTGCAGCACTGCCACGGAAACTGGACCGCGAGACGGCGGTAGCGATGCGAGCACATGTGACCGAGGAAGAGGTGAAGGCGGCCCTGGCGAAAGGTCGCCCAAACAAATCTCCAGGCCTCGATTGACTACCCGTATAATTCTACAGAGAATTTCAAGATGTATTAACACCGACTTTGAGACAGATGTTCTAAGAGTTAATGCACACCGAAGTAATTATACCTACTGAATTTATCCAAGGTTTGATAATCCCCGTCCAGAAGACATCGTCAGGACAATCGGTGCACCAATTCCGACCACTGACGCTCCTCAACAGCGATTATAAAATTTTTGCACGACTTTTAGCATTAAGATTAAAACCTGCCCTCACAGTGTTAACAGGGAAAGATCAGACAGGTATCGGTAACGATCGTGCAATCCACAAGGCGCTTTGTGACTATCGTGATTTGATAGCAAGCGCGCAAGCCTGAGAATTCAAGGCAGGATGCTGGCAGTCGACTTACAAAAAGCTTTTGACGCAATCGGCCACGATTTCCTACGAGCCACGATGGTAGCGATGAGTATACCAACACGTTTCATCGCGACTATAATTCGACTTCTGAACGGGACGAGCCAGCCGCGGTGGCCGAGGGGACTGAGGCGCTTCAGTCACGGTCTGCACGGCCACTGCGGTCGGGGTTTCGAATCCCCCCTCGGGCATGGATATTTGTGCCGTCCTTAGTCTTAGTTAGTCCATAAGTAGTCTGTAAGTTTAGGGACTGATAACCCCGTAGTTAAGTCCCATAGACTTTACAAACATTTGAACTTTTTTTTTTTTTTTTTTTTTTTTTTTTTTTTTTTTTTTTTTTTTAATGGGACGAAGTCGATGATACTTGTGAATGGTAATCCGACAGGACCATTCACTATCCAATGCTCTGTCATAGGGGTGTCCTCTTTCCATGGGCCTATTTTCACTTGCAATTGAGCCACTTCTGATGCAATTACATAGAACGTTACGCGGCGTCAGTGTAAGAGGGGATAAATTTGTGTATCGTGCATATGCAGATGACGTGGTCCTCCTGGTCCGTTCAAATGAAGAGATTGCCACAGCCATAGCTCAGATAGAGAGATATGGAAAAGCGTCGGATGCACAGATGAACATGAGAAATCAGGAATCATGAACATCGGTTGTGGGTTACCTGCGCAACTTCACGGATGCATTAAGGTGGTCACTGAGATGAAATGTTTAGGAGTGGTGTACACTAAGACCACACGCCGCACGATAGGTCTCACCTACAAATGTCTCTTGAACAACATCGGTGCATGTATCCGTCTACACTCACTACGCTGCAAAAGGTCTACTTCATAAACACCTACTTGATATCGAAACTGACGTACTTGGCAAGGATTTTTCCGATGCCAAGATCGACTGCGGACAGAATCCAAGCGGTCTTTGGACATTATGTGAACCAAAGTCAGCTACTCAACGCTCTCACTCCCGGTGTTGAGCGGTGGACTAGGACTCACCAATCTGTATGTCAAGGCGATGGCTTTGTTTGTGAGGCTGACGCTGTGGCAATGGAAACGGGATGCCAGTAGTCTGATCGCTTTTCTTCTCACAGAAATTGCACCACCCAATCTGGACCCATCAATAGATCTCCATCATACCCCGCGACAATGCCCCACTGCAGTACATTTTTACTGAAATACGGTTACCTCAGACGTATAGTACGCATAGATGACCTACTTGCGGTCCGTAAGGTGTACGGAACCCTCATGATGAGACAGCGACGGAACATTGTGGAAGGCAAACACCCAACGGTTGACTGGAATGCAGTCTGGTGTAACATACGCTCCCTTAACAGTGACACGGACTACATGGTACTACTACGTGAACGGAAAATACCCCACGCACTCAAGTCTGCACAACATTCACCGCCGGTCGCGGTGGCCGAGGGGACTGAGGCGCTCCAGTCACGGTCTGCACGGTCACTACGGTCGGGGGTTCGAATTCCCCCTCGGGCATGGATATTTGTGCCGTCTTAGTTCGTAAGTAGTTCATAACTAGTTTGTAAGTTTAGGGACTGATGACCCCGAAGTTAAGTCCCATAGACTATACGAACATTTGAACAATATTCACCTCGCGGCGACGCCACTGTACCAGACGTGCAACGTGTGTGAGACGGACACACACCGACTAGTCTGCGGAACGGCAAAGGACATTTGGTAACTGCTCTGCCGCCTTTTGGATTTAGTTCAACGCACTGGGCGTAATGCTATTCAGATGACGGCCTTACTCTATCCTGATGACATTCCATACCCGAATACGAAGATAAATGCAGCAAACTGGCTGGAGGGAATGGCAGTGCACTATATATTATGCACAACTGAACACGACGTAGATGAATATAGAACTGTTATAGAGAGCCAACATTCGAAAATTAAGAGGAATGCAAACTACCGGAAAATTACGCAAACTTTCTCCTGAAGGTGGTTTATGACTTCTTGGTGGTCCGCTGACGCCGGGCATGAGCAGATATTAAGTAAAGTAATTGAAAATAAACTGGTTCATTAATAAAAATGAGAGTTATGACCGAATTTAGTGGTAATAAACACACCACGTGAAGACGGCCAAGGCTCCCGACACTACAGAAAGTCTCCTTAAATACCTACCTTATGTTCAATAACCACTCCCATGAACCACAGACATTGCCGAAGTGGGGTGGCTTGCGTGCCTCAACGATACAGATAGCCGTACCGTAGGTGCAACCACAGCGGAGGGGTATCTGTAGAGAGGCCAGACAAACATGTGGTTCCTGAAGAGGGACAGCAGCCTTTTCAGTAGTTACAGGGGCAACAGCCTGGATGATTGACTGAGCTGGCCTTGTAACATCAGCTAATGTGGCTTTGCCACACAGCTACTGCGAACGGCTGAAAGCAAGGGGAAACTACAGCCGTTACCTTTCCCGAGGACATGCAGCTCTACTGTATGAACATATGATGATGGCATCCTCTCGGGTAAAATATTCCGGAGGTAAAATAGTCCCCCATTCGGATCTCCGGGCGGGGACTACTCAGGAGGATGTTGTCATCAGGAAAGACAATACTGGCATTCTACGGATCGAAGCGTGGAATGTTAGATCCCTTAATCGGGTAGGAAAATTAGAAAATTTAAAAAGGTAAATGGATAGGTTGAAGGTAGATATAGTGGGGATTAGTGAAGTTCGGTGGCAGGATGAACAGGATTTCTGGTCAGGTGATCAAATGTTCAAATGTTTGTTAAGCTTATGGGACTTAACTACGGGGTCATCAGTCCCTAAACTTACAAACTACTTATGAACTACTTACGAACTAGGACGGCACAAATATCCATGCCCGAGGGGGGATTCGAACCCCCGACCGTAGTGGCCGTGGTCAGGTGAGTACAGGATTATAAATACAAAATCAGTTGGGGGTATCACAGGAGTACGACTGATAATGAATAAGAAAATAGGAATGCGGGTAAACTACTATGACCAGCACAGTGATCGCATTATCATTGTCAAGATAGATACGAAGCCAACACTGACAACAGTAGTACAGGTTTATATGCCAACTAGCTCTGCCGATGATGAGGAAATCGAAGAAATATATGAGGAGCTAAAGGAAATTATTCAGACAATTAAGAGAGAGGAAAACTTAATTGTTATGGGAGACTGGAATTCGGTAGTAGGACAAGGAAGGGAAGGGAAGATAGTAGGTGAATATGGTCTGGGCAAAAGGAATGAAAGAAGAAGCCGCCTGGTAGAATTTTGCACAGAACATAATTTAGTTATAACAAACGCCTGGTTCAAGAATCACAAAAGAAGGTTGTATACGTGGAAGAGACCAGGAGACACCGGAAGGTATCAGATAGATTTTATAATAGTAATACATAGATTCCGGAACCAGGTTTTAAACTGTAAAACATACCCAGGGGCAAATATAGACTCTGACCATAACTTGTTGGTTTTGAACTGTAGGCTGAAACTAAAGAAACTACAAAAAGGTAGGAAAATAAGGAGATGGGACCTGGATAAATTGAAGGAACGTGAAGTTCTTAAGAATTTCAGAGGGAGCTTTAGGCAACATTTGACAGAATCAGGGGGAAATAAAACAGTAGAAGAGGAATGGGTAGCATTGAGAGATGAAATAGTGAGGGTAGCAGAGGACAAAACAGGTAGGAAGTTAAGTCCTACAAAAAATCCTTGGATATCACAGGAGATACTAAATTTAATCGATGAAAGGAGAAAATATAAAAATGCAGTAAATGAAACAGGCAAAATGGAGTACAGACGACTAAGAAATGAGATTGACAGGAAGTGCAAAATGGCTAAGCAGGAGTGGCTAGAAGGCAAATGCAAAGATGTAGAAGAATGTATAAATAGGGGAAAAATAGATAGAGCCTACCGGAAAATAAAAGAAACATTTCGAGATAAGAAAAACAGCTCTATGAATATCAAGGACACTGATGGAAAAACAGTTCTCAGCAAAGAAGGGAAAGCTGAAAGGTGGAAAGAGTATATAGAGGGGCTCTACAAAGGAAATGAACTTCGAGACACTATTGTTCAAATGTTCAAATGTTTGTAGAGTCTATGGGACTTAACTACGGGGTCATCAGTCCCTAAACGTACAAACTACTTATGAACTACTTACAACTAAGGACGGCACAAATATCCATGCCCGAGGGGGGATTCGAACCCCCGACCGCAGTTGCCGTGCAGACCGTGACTGGAGCGCCTCAGTCCCCTCGGCCACCGCGGCCGGCAGACACTATTGTAGGAAGGGAATAGGATGTAGATGAAATAGGAGATACTGTACTGAGAGAAGAATGTGACAGAGCCCTGAAAGACCTAAGTCGAAACAAGGCCCCTGGAGTAGATGATATTCCCTCAGAGCTACTGAAGTCTCTGGGAGAACCAGCCATGACAAACCTGTTTCACCTGGTGCGTAAGATGTATGAGATAGGAGAAGTACCCTCAGACTCTAAGAAAAATGTTATAATCCCCCATTCCAAAGAAAGCAGGTGCAGACAGGTGTGAAAACTACAGAACCATCAGTTTAATAAGTCATGGTTGCAAAATATTAACACGAATTATATACAGAAGGATGGAAAAGGTGGTAGAAGCCGACCTCGGGGAAGATCAGTTTGGGTTCAGGAGAAATGTAGGAATACGGGAGGCAATACTCACGTTACGGCTTATCCTAGAAGATAGAGTAAGAAAAGGCAAACCTACATTTCTAGCTTTTGTAGATTTGGAGAAGGCTTTTGTCAATGTTGATTGGAATAAACTCTTTCAAGTTCTGAAGCAAGCAGGAGTAAAATATAGGGAACGTAAGGTTATTTATAACTTGTACAAAAACCAGATAGCGGTTATCAGAGTTGAAGGGCATGAAAGGGATGCAGTGGTTGGGAAGGGAGTGAGACAGGGTTGTAGTCTTTCTCCATTGTTATTCAATTTGTACATTGAGCAAGCTATAAAGGAAAGCAAGGAGAAATTTGGAGAAGGAATTAAAGTTCAGGGTGAAGAATTAAAAACATTGCGTTTTGCCGACAACATAGTAATTCTGTCAGATACAGCAAAGGGCCTGGAAGAGCAACTGAACGGAATGGACAGTGTACTGAAAGGTGCATATAAGATGAACATGAACAAGAGCAAAACTAGGGTAATGGAGTGCAGTGTAAGAAAATCAGGTGATGCTGAAGGAATTAGATTGGGAAACGAAGCAATAAAGGAGGTAGATGAGTTTTGTTACTTGGGCAGTAAAATAACAAATGATGGTCGCAGTACAGAGGATATAAAATGCAGAATGGCAATGGGTAGAAAAGCGTTTTTGAAAAAGAGTAATTTGTTAACATCGAATATTGATTTAAGCCTAAGGAAGTCTATTCTGAAGGCATTTGTATGGAGTGTTGCCTTGTATGGGAGTGAGACATGGACGATAAACAGTGCGGACAGGAAGAGGATTGAGGCTTTTGAAATATGGTGCTACAGAAGACTGCTGTAAATTAGGTGAGTGGATCGCGTAACTAATGAGGAGGTATTGAACAAAATTGGAGAGAAAAGAAATTTCTGGCATACCTTGACTAAAAGAAGGGATCGATTGGTAGGACACATTCTTAGACATCAAGGAATTGTGAATTTAGCATTGGAGGGAAGTGTGTGGGGTAAAAATCGCAGAGGAAGACCAAGAGATGGATACAGTACGCAGATTCAGACAGATGTAGGTTGCCGTTCTTATGTGGAGATGAAGAGGCTTGCTCAGGATAGGGTATTGTGGAGAGCTGCATCAAACCAGTCTCCGGACTGAAGACCACAACAACAACAACATGTTCAATAAAGAAAAGGTCTTTTTTAAATTTTATTTACAATTAAAAGAAATCAGTAAGACTTACAAACACAATGGTTAGGATGGGCCTATTTGTTTCGTCTGTTGTCTATTTCTGTTTTAAAAAACATTAAGTTTCAATAAAAGAACACATTATTTCTTTTCCTTTCCCTTATCTTTTCCCTTTGTTGCATCCTTGATTTAGTATAGGGTAAAAGTGTCGGTGGCACTAGACCTTTTTTTCTTGACAGGCGAGATGTTTAGTTTCAAAAAAAAAATGTTCAAATGTTTGTATAGTCTATGGGACTTAACTACGGGGTCATCAGTCCCTAAACTTACAAACTACTTATGAACTACTTACGAACTAGGACGGCACAAATATCCATGCCCGAGGGGGGATTCGAACCCCCGACCGTAGTGGCCGTGCAGACCGTGACTGAAGCGCCTTAGTCTCCTCGGCCACTGCGGCCGGCATGTTTAGTTTATGTGGGGTATAGTAATGAGGCGGCGCCAACGCCTGAAGTGGAAAAGATTAGGCAAAAGAAAATAAAAAAGGAAAAGTGGTCTTAAAAAGCGGTCTGGAGAAAAAAAAGAAAAGCCCGATGTGCTGGCAATCCCCGGTTCAAATCCCCCGACGGGCGCTTGCCTCCGAAAGGTAAAGGTCCCAGTATCGAATCCTGGTTCTGACACACAATTTTAATTTGCCACGAAGTCTAGCTAATAGTATATGCTGGTATTGTGTGCGCTGACCCAGGGCTGTACTCATTTCGTATTGTTAGAAAATCAGTTGTGCAGGGAAAAGAGTCAGTGCGTTGAGCATGTCTTTCTGTGTCGAGATACTTTATGAGTCAAAAATGTCATAGCATATATTTCCCACAACCTCCTTTTATAATATCATACCTCACATGTTGCCATCATTGTCTTTCCTTATTTTTTATATTGTGTAACCCAGTGGTTCCCAGACGGTGGTACGCGTACCACTGGTGGTAGGCAAGGACACTTTAGGTGGTACGTGCACAAGTAAACAAAACAATTACTGATATAGATATAATTATTCTGTTCCGGTACTCAATATTTAAAGTAAAGTGATAGTGACAGACATGATTGCTAACATTACCGACAACGTCTGTGTAATATTAGCGAAACTGGATTTTCCGCAGATTGTTTGATTCGGACTCTACGCAGGACACGGGGAAAACCGGATTCTAATAGCCCTCTCCATACCTCCCTCATTGGTCGTAGCTGCCTTTGTCGGGAATGATTAGTCTCGTTTTGAAGTTGCGATATTTCAGTCGAGTCTTGTCGGTGGTTATTCGGAAGTTTCCGTGACGCTTTGCAACTTCTACCAACTTATTCGATGTACCAATGTGTGGCTTTTCAGTAGTTATGTTTCTCAGAGACAAAAATAAACATATGAAGAATTTTTTCACTGATTAGAAGTGATTATCAAGGATGACCTATTTAGCGGATATGTTCGAGAGGCTTCACTTTTTTTTTAATATGGGCCTACAAGGACGAGACACAAAAGCTTACTTAGCAGATAACAAAATATCGTCTTTTAAAAGAAATTTCACTCTTTTTAGATCACAAGTACTGTACAATAACTTCTCCGCATTCCGCACTCTTACATCATTTTTGGTGGACAATGAACTAGCTCGCATGGACGATTTAGTTCAAGACATTACTAAACATTTAGAAGTCCTTCAAAACGTTTTCTAAAGTACTTTCCCGAAGATTACACAAAATATGACTGGATCAGAAATCCATTTTCAGGAAAAGTACCATATGAAGGAATCGCGAAAGATATTTCCTTGACATGACTAGCTACAGTTCAATGGAAGATACTTTCAAACGGAAATCTCTGGTTTCTTCTCAGATGGGAACAAGGAATGATCTGTTTCAATCAAGCACCCAGATTTTAGGTGTCGTTTGTTACTACTTATATGTGTGAAAGTGGGTTTTCTGAGTAACTGTATATTAAAAATAAATACAGATACAGACTGTGACGAAGAAGATCTGAGACTTACGTTGAGCTCAATCGAGTCAGACTTTGAATCTCTGATTAAAGGTAAAAAGCGACGTGTTTCCTCCTGATTCTTTCTGGCCTCTAAATTACCATGTTTAATTTATTACTATCTTCCACGACGCGTTTAATTTCTGTTGTAAAAATTAATCAATATTGGTATCAGAACCGGCATAATTTAAATTCATATTATATGCTACAAATAAGTATCACATGTAAACATAAGACTCCGAAAAAAAGTGCTTCTACAAAATCTTATTACCTGGGTCACATTTTTGCTATAGATATTAGTGGATCGGCTCGACGCAAAAACATATGTATTTTGTCACCACTAATCAAGATTGTGAAATCCTCAGCACTGTGGCCCTCGTTCAAATGTATGTAAATCTATGGGATTTAAATGCTTGGTTATTAGTCTCTAGCTTACAAACTACTTAAACTAAGGTAAACTAACCTACGGAAAACACATACACTCATGCCCAAGAGAGGTCTCAACCGCTGATGGCGATCGGCGGCGCGCACCGCAGCACGGCGCCTCAGTGCGCACGGCTAATCCGCCGCGGCTCGGCAGTCGTCATTTGTCGTTCCACCTTCTGTACTGCCTCGCCCCCCTCCCGGTCCCCCACCTCAGGGTTCGTTAAAAGTAAACAAGCTATAATGGTACTCCGAAATTTCTAAAACTGATAAGTGGTAGGCAGTGACAGAAAGTCTGGAAACCCCTGGTGTAACCAATTGTGTAACCTCAGTCGGAGTGAGAAAGACGCAGTAGTCAGTCGACCGTCACGTGGTTTGAAGGGCTTGATCGCTGGATTTACCTAGCCTTCTATCATTTTCATAAGAGCTCGATAAACGTAATGAAATCTGTTACTGTTCTCTGAAATGACGTTATTGACAGAGGTACTTACAGTTACGTATCTTCAATATAATCGCCCCACATTACCACCTTTTTCCAACATTCAGAAGGCGTGATACACCATTTGTGCATCTATTTATGGTGATGTCCCATATTGAAAAACCCAATGGCGAGGACAATGTTTTCTATAATGTTGTACTGAATCCTTGGCAGTGGTTCTTTCATTTTGCAAAGATATTGTAATGTAGGGACTTATGTTGAGGAACAATGGTGGCTGTTGCAGAATCTTGGCCGAGCGCATTGAGGCGCTATGCTGCGATGCACGAGGCCGTTTCCCATCGGGGATTCGAATCCCCCTCGGGTATGGCTGTTTGTGACGTGTTTAGTATAAGGTGGTTTATAAGTAGTTGGTAAGTTTAAGGACTGATGACCCCGCGGTTAAGTCCCATAAGCTTTACAAACATTTGAACATTTCTGTTGCAGAATCTCCCATTGCCATCTAGGAAAGAGATCCTGGACCGCAGCAGCAAAGCGGCATCTTGGATTGATATGTTGAACGATAGATTGCTGGTCAATAAAATGTCATTGCCTCTACCTGAGCGCTGGACGATCAGTGTCCCAATATTTCATGGAACAGCAGCCCATCATTCTGTACGACAATGTATGATGCCACACTGTTACCGATGTCCAGGACCTCTTGTACTCTGGCAATAGGAGATACAGGAACATACAAAGGTACTCACACAAGACGAGTCTCTGTGATTACGATCTCTTTGCCACAATGAAACAACTACTGCAATGGGTGCGATACAGCACCAGAGAAGACATTGTCCATGCCATAAGGCAGTCAATACGGAGCATCAACAGAAATAGACATTCAGATGGTATACGACGCCATTTGGAGATTTGGCAAAAAGTCATATATAACGGGGGTGATTAGATAGAAGGGGTGTAGCTATAAGGATCTCTGTCAACGAAGTCATTTCAGAAAAAAATAATAATCGCCATTAATTTTTATCTAGTACTCATTCATTCTGCAGCACAGTACTGTCCACTCATTCATAAATCTCCACTACTAGCAGCATCTCAAGCAAAAGCTTTATCACTAACTGCTACTGCAAGTGAATCATAAGTCTTTATTACAGTTGCATCAACTGCATCTATCTGCCCCCCTCATCAATCAGTACCAACGTATGCATCAGCTTCTCCAGCAGTATATGAGACCATTAAGAAATACCACCGTCGTAGACACAACGTAAAATGCGATGAATCCCATCCCAACCTTTTAAGATAACTGTTAAAGAAAACAAGCAAATCTTCTATCAAAGTTCCAAAGATTTGAAAATAAATGAGAAATCGTGGATAATATAACACCCATTCAATAAGATTTCTTTTACAAGTCTCTCTCTACGTCACATTCTCAGTATTCTCCATCCATTTCCCTTAAACATACTCGCTTATCGTCCCCTCAGCGTCGCAAATAACCACATTTCCAACCTCACAACACAACTAACCTGCGATAATCAAGAATATCAATGTAGTATTCATCTGGAACACACATTCCAGTCTCAATACACACTGATTAGCCAGAAGATTATGTCTACCCAACTACTATCCAAGTGAGCCTAGTAGCACCTGATCAAGCATGACTGCTAGTCTCACACAAACGCGCGCGCGCAGAGTGTTTTATGGTGATGATTAGTCTGATCGATTAATTATTGGTGCGCGGAGGTGGCGAAAACTTGTCAATAGTTCAGAGAATAATTAAACTGGACAATTAATTCTGCGTGCGCGGAGTAGAGCACGAATTGTCATATGTTTTGAAGAATTAATTCTTGGTGCCGGGAAAACGGCATTGTCTTTTTAATTTTTAGATACTACGCTGAAACTATTAGAGTTACATATTAGCACGTAGTGACAAATGAGAGGAGGAGAAAAAAAAGAGGAGAACAGCACGATTCAGATGATGTGTTGACATCATTTATACACCACTGGCCATTAAAATTGCTACGCCAAGAAGAAATGCAGATGATAAACTGGTATTCATTGGAGAAATATATTATACTAGAACTGACATGTAATTACATTTTCAAGCAATTTTGGTGCATAGATCCTGAGAAATCAGTACCCAGAACAACCACCCCTGGCCATAATAACGGCCTTGATACGCCTGGGCATTGAGTCAAACAGAGCTTGGATGGCGTGTACAGGTACAGATGCCCATGCAGCTTCAACACAGTTCATCAAGAGTAGTGACTGGCGTACTGTGACGAGCCAGTTGCTCGGCCACCATTGACCAGACGTTTTCAGTTGGTGAGAGATCTGGTGAATGTGTTGGCCAGGGCATCAGTCGAACATTTTCCGTATGCAGAAAGGCCCGTACAGGACCTGCAACATGTGGTCGTGCATTATCCTGCTGAAATGTAGGGTTTCGCAGGCATCGAATGAAGAGCAGAGCCACGGATCGTAACACATCTGAAATGTAACGGCCACTGTTCAAAGTGCCGTCGATGCGAACAAGAGGTGATATAGAAGTGTAACCAATGGCACCCCATACCAGCACGCCGGGTGATACGCCAGTATGACGATGACGATTACACGCTTCCAATGTGCGTTCACCGCTATGTCGCCAAACACGGATGCGACCATCATGATGCTGTAAACAGAACCTGGAATCATACGAAAGCATGACGTTTTGCCATTCGTGCATCCAGGTTCATCGTTGCGTACACCATCGCAGGCGCTCCTGTATGTGATGCAGCGTCGTCAAGGGTAACCGCAACCATGGTCTCCGAGCTGATAGTCCATGCTGCTGCAAACGTCGTCGAACTGTTCGTGCAGATGGTTGTTGTCTTGCAAACGTCCCTTCCTGTTGACTCAGGGATCCAGACGTGGCTGCCCGATCCCTTATAGCCATGCGGATAAGATGCTTGTCATCTCGACTGCTAGTGATACGAGGCCGTTGGGATCCAGCACGGCGTTCCGTATTGCCCTCCTGAACCCACCGATTTCTATTCTGCTAACAGTCACTGTATCGCGACCAACGCGAGCAGTAATGTCGCGATACGATAAACCGCAACTGCGATAGGCTACAATCCGACCTTTATCAAAATCGGAAACGTGATGGTACGTATTTATCCTCCTTACACGAGACATCACAACATTTCACCATGCAACGCCGGTCAACTGCTGTTTGTGTATGATAAATCGGTTGGAAACTTTCCTCATGTCAGCTCGTTGTAGGTATCGTCACGGGCGCCAACCTTGTATGAATGCTCTGAAAAGTTAATCATTTGCATGTCACAGCATCTTCTTCCTGTCGGTTAAATTTTGCGTCTGTAGCACGTCATCTTCGTGGTGTAGCAATTTTAATGGCCAGGAGTGTATTAATTTTATATCAAAAGTTATTCAGAAAACTAAATCCAGAGATTAAACTAACTGGCCGTGGCGGAGTGGCCAAGCACATTGAGGCGGTATGCTATGATGCACTAGGCCGCTCCCCGTCGGGGGTTCGAATCCCACCTCGGGCATGGATGTTTGTGCCGTCTTTAGTATAAGGTACTCCATAAGTATTTTGTAAGTTTAGGGACTGATGACCCCACAGTTAAGTCCATTTAGCTTGAAAAACATGTGAACATTTAAACAAATTGAAGTACAGTAACGAGCGAGGGCTCAAATGAAAGGTCTCATCGAGACGCAAAGTTTGGTATAACCAATGCAACATTATATTGCGCATAATAATGCACTTTTAAAGAAAAACAATAATGATTTGTTAATAACAATTAATACAAGACAGATACACAAACAGAGGAAGTTATAAGTTGCAGGTGTCGTAAACGCACATTATTACCTGTTTGGAATATATTATTTTTGTTTATCTCAATATGTTGTCTTTGTGTAAACTAAATTATTTTGTTTATCAACCGTAATTTGTTTAAATTTATGAGCACAGAAATTCTGAAGAGTGACTTGGAAAGAGGACTGGAAAATCTACCTGAAAAAAATTTACTTTAGTGATTTCTTAAATATTCATTGTGTGACGGCCGAATGACTTATTTATCAGAACGGCTGAAAATATTCATGCGTTTAAACTAAAGATTTTGGGGGTATTATTAATGTTAAAAGTTAATTATGGATTTGTTTTAGAATTCTATCAGGTATCTAACGATGGCCTCATATCAACATTTCAATAATTATTTAGAAAGTTTTGGACGCCACTGCGAGAATCACTAAAGCTCGTTATGTGACGTATTACTGGAATAAAGTCGCCGATTGTATGTAAGTGGGTGCCGGGAGCGGCCCACATCAGTCTACGGCAGTTCAGTCTTGATGGCATATGTGTATTGCGAGTGCAGTGGAATCGAGCGAGACGATAGGTGCTGAACATAGCCTCTGAATCCGCCGCACTGGACTCTGAAATATTTTCGAACTTGTGTGGACTTTGATTTTGAACAGTAGTCGGAACTCAGAAATTATTCATCGTTTTCTGACCTTTTTTGGTCCACTTTATGTTACGGTAATAACACTAAGAGTGGGACTTTGCGATCGTCTTTTGACAGCTCTAAATTTAAATGAAAATAACGGCTTAACCATTCATCTGACACCAAAATTGAATAACCGAATTTTTAGAAGAGAAAATTCTCTACAACATTTCTCTCTTGTGTTTTTTTTTTTCATATCTCGTGTCGTTTCAGAGATATTTGCAAAAATAACGACGAGTTTGGAATGTCAGTAAGTCTCTCTGTCTGTCTGTCCGTAACGTGTCCCCACTTTTTAAGTCGAACCGTTCGACAGATCAGCACCAAATTTTACAGACATAACTGTAGAACGCCACAGACCAGAACCACCCTTTTTTTTCAAATTTTCTGACAAAAAAAATACGTAAGTAACACCAAAAAAAGCCCTTTGTAATGTAATTGTAATTGCAAACCAATCGTTCATCTGACACGAAAATTGAATAACCTAATTTGTTGGGGAAAATTGTCTACAACTTCGCTCTATTATGTTGTCTTTTTTTCATATCTTGTATTGTTGCAGAGATATTTGCAAAAATAACGGCGATTTGACGATGTATGTCTGTCTGTAACGTGTACCTACTTTTTAGGTCGAACAATGTCCGCCTCCGTAGTCCAGTGGACAGCGTGGTAGATTGCCACGCACGGGGCCCGGGTTCGATTCCCGGTCAGGTAGGATATTTTCTCCACTCGGGGACTGGGTGTTGTGTCGTCCTCATCATCATTGACATGCAAGTCGCCGAAGTGGCGTCAGATAAAGAGACTTGTACCAGGCAGGCTGAACACGACCCCAGTTGGGGTCTAACGGTCATAAATGCCACATGATCATCATCATCAGGTCGAACCATTCAACCGATCGGCACCAAATTTTAGAGACATAATTGTTGGCCACCAGAGACCAAAACCTCGCTTTTTCAAATATGTCGGACAAAAAATACGTTAGTAACATCAGAAAAAGCCGTTTGTAATGTAATTTTAATTGTAAATAAACCGTTCATTTGACACGAAAATTGAATAAACGAATGTGTAGAGGAGAAAATTCTCTACAACTTTGCTCTCTTATGTATTTTTCATATCTCGTATCGTTTGAGAGATATTTGCAAAAATAATGGAGATTTGACACCCTCCATTGAATTAACGAAAACCAGCCGTTCGGAGATGTCACGTGACATTCCTCGCCCAGAACTCTCTCAACTATACGCCATCTTGTGTTGCGTATTTGATGATTTTCTTATTGTAACTTACACTTTGTCATTTCAAAGTACTGGCGCACTGAAGAATTAACAAAAACACGTCGTTCTTCGTACGATAAATGATAATCTACTGTCTAAATATGCCATATTAGCATCAGTTAACAACTGCCACCAATAGTACGAGATTAAAGGTCATATGATGCAGTTGTCAGCCGTATTGTAGTGGGCAACGCATTGGTCTGTGATGCTCATGGTCACTGGTTCGGAAACCGCCACTACCTAATTTTTTTCTCCTTTCCTCCTAAAAGGATTTCGGGCACTCTTATTAATAAAAAACAGCTAAGTTCTTCAATGTTTATAGTTGTGCATATGTAAGAATGTTCCCTCCAAAATGCGTGTTTGTTCTATTTCGTGAACATGCCGTAGATACTTAACAAGGAATTGAGCAATGGTTTTCTGAAGCATATGCACGTAAACAGGGAGGATACTGTAATAATGAACATTCTGAACAACGTGCTGATACAGCTAATTTCGTATTAACGCAAGTCGTAGATTTCTGTGTCAAGTGTAGTTCCTTAATGAAACGGGAGGGAAGTGTATACATTGCAACAAATTACCTTGTATATTTTTTTTCTAATCGTTTATTCACTATTTGTGGAATATATTGAAAGTCATTAATTAGAATCAATGCATCTAGTAAAATGTTTGTCTTTGACATGGTTGGTATGGACGCTTTTAACGTAGATGGTATCACTTTTCCTGTAGTTTAGATATGACTACGACCATGTTGCTCTGTTCTGCGCTAAAATATCATCATCATCATCATCATCATTAGAGGCTGATTATTCCTTTTAGCGTTCAGCCTGGAGCAAAGTACCTCTAATAAAATTCCTCCACGATCCCCTATTCATTGCTAACATTGATGTCTCGTCTGATGTTATTCCTTTTACTTCAAAATCATTCTGCACCGAATCTAAGTACTTTCTTCTTGGTCTACCTCGACTCCTCTTACCCTCCGCTGCCGAACTCATGAGCCTCTTAGGCAACCTTGCTTCTCCCAATACGACTTGCGCTAAAATAAAGAGCAAATATTCTATTTCAAACCGTGATTGCGTTTTCTTTTACAGCTAAAACCACAAACGGAAAAAGTGTGGTAATACGGAATTCCACATAACTCTAGTACTTAATTTATATATACAAAGTTAGTACCATCAATGAGTCATTTACAACAGTTATTGTAACAGTATCTCCCCAGTTTATGTACATGTGATAAAGAAGTCTATGTTTACAATTCGTTGCTATGTATTTCATGTCATGTTCTCGAAACAGAACAAATGCACTTTACAGCGAAAGCGCTGTTGCCTTTGAACATCTCGGAATCTTGCAGAATATAGTTGTGTTCAGTTAACAAGTGTGTGCGAAAACCTTTTAGGAAGCAAGAGGAAAAATAAAGTGGGCCAAAAAATTGACAGTGGTGGTTATATATATATATATATATATATATATATATATATATATATATATATATATATATATATATATCAAAAAAGTCAGTATAAATAATGTAGATAGAGAGGTAAAAATTGACACACATGCTTGGAATGACGTGGGGTTTTACTAGAACCAAAGAAAAAACAAAAGTTGAAAAAAGTCCGACATATGGCGCTTCATCTGATCAGAAAAGCAATAATTAGCATAACAAATTAAGACAAAGCAATTATGATGTTCTTTACAGGAAATGCTCAATATGTTTACCATCATTCCTCAACAATAGCTGTAGTCGAGGAATAATGTTGTGAACAACAATGTAAAGCATGTCCGGAGTTATAGTGAGGCATTCGCGACGGATGTTGTCTTTCAGCATCCCTAGAGATGTCGGTCGATCACGATACACTTGTGACTTCAGGTAACCCCAAAGCCAATAATCGTACGGACTGAGGTCTGGGGATCTGGGATTCCCAGCATGACGAAAGTGGCGGCTGAGCACACGATCATCACACCAAACTGTGGTGTCGCACAAGTATGAAGTGCGCGCCACGTACTTTCGCCGCGCGCCGCCATGCACGCACGGCGCGGCGTTCTTACGACGACAGCCACGAGCGCCCTCTGCTGCAACTCCGCTCGTGGCCACGACTGCTGCATCGGCCACTTGGGAATCAGATAGGCACCAGTTAAGACTTGGCTATCGGATAGGCACTAGGAATCATCAGTAGGCAGGCCTCTATCTATGTATCATCATTCTGCAGTAATGAACTTTGTAAAAGTTAATAATTAGAACGTTTCTTCGAAATATACATCTTATTCTAATTTAGTCTAGTGTTTCTAGTTTCTGCTGTCCCACTGGCTGGTCACCTCCGTACCTCCACACGCGTGCATCCTATTTTCCTGCGTCGGTCTCTCTCTACTCGGCCACCGACACCCAGGACCACCGGCGGAAACGAGACACAAAAGTGGCGACCAGGCTGGGATACAAAACAAACGACGCGCGCTCAGTGAGATCGATGCTTTGTGGTTGTTTGTTCATACACGTTCATTGAGAATTTTACTCAGTTTTTTTATCACAGATGGCGTTGAACCAACACCGTCTGAAGGGAAGGCCTGTGCCATCTCACATGCCATATCACGTCACGCAGAGTAGATAGCGATCGCATAGCTCACTGGGTGGCTGATGGGGCACAGCCCACCGCCTCACAGCGGCCAGCCAGTGAGCTATGCAGTCGCGACCTACTCTGTGTGACATGGCACGGGAGCAAATCAAATGTTTATATGTTTGTAGAGCTTATGGAACTTACTTCGGGGTAATCAGTCCCTAAACATACAAACTACTTATGAACTAGCTTATACTAAAGACGGCACAAACATCCATGCCCGAGGGGGGATTCGAACCCCCGTCCGCAGTGGCCGTTCAGACCGTGACTGGCACGCCAAAAACAGCTCGGCCACTGCGGCCGGTAGCACGGAAGCGCACAGACCTTCTCTTCAGATGGTGTTAGTTGAACCGTCTTTCGTTTTCTCTCTTTTCATTGGTTCTTAGGTTTGAACGCGTACTTTCAGGACGTTGGTTTGTTTTGTCCTATTTTCATCCTTTCGGATAACACAGTTTTCTTGTTACAGAGGGCGTCAAGCTACCACGCCGGCAACCCTCTTGCCGAGCTCGCTGAGCCACTGCGCCCTAGCAACTTACAAACCACCGTCTAATATGTTCGTACATCACAAACTAATTCCTCGCCTATTACGCTATTGCGAACAGCTGAGAGAGTAATCCGTGATTCTCGTACCGTCCATGGCAGGTGCTAACTAACTAACCAACATTAAATTATAATTCATTGTCCTAAGAACGACGTGTTTTTGATAATTTTCAGTGCGCCATTGCTTTGAAATGACAACGCTTGAAAATCACCAAGTAGAGAAAGCAATATAGCGTACGCAAAAGAGATGTCACTCGTCTGAACGCGAAATGTACGCTACGTTCGTTCCAGGCTATAGTCATTCGTAACCACTACACACAAAGAAAATAAACGTTGAACTTCCAAGGCAAAACAGATGCTAATATTTTAACTGAAAAATATAATGAATATGTGGGAGAGATATTAAAATTAGAGTTCAAATAGGTAAAAGTTGAAAAAGGAGTAGGTTTGTCAAATCTAAACTCAAATATCATATAATTTTGGCTGTTTGTTAAAATACAGTCAGAAAGAATATTACGTGTTGGGTGCATAGATATTACGACAATAGTAGAGTCGTA
Source organism: Locusta migratoria (assembly GCA_026315105.1). Lineage (NCBI taxonomy): Eukaryota > Metazoa > Arthropoda > Insecta > Orthoptera > Acrididae > Locusta > Locusta migratoria. Next base: position 462,027,040 of record CM048755.1, read on the forward strand.
ATCATATCACCATATTTTTTTATTATATAGATTATTATTTTGGTCCGAAATGTTTGCAAAAAATTATCAAACTACAAATCTTAAGTGGGCCGTAAAACACGTCAGTGCGATTTTTTTATAGAACAATGAACTTTAATAGCAATCACTTTAGGAACATTATCCAAATGATTAAATATCCATATAGCTATATTGTTCACAATATTGGGGGCTCGAGTTAATCACATCAGACGGAGTATAACGAATTTAGTGGTTCTCGACAGACATAATAATGCAATGGGTGATTAACAATTGTAGTAAAAAAGCAAGCCACATGTTGTAGTCAGTTATTTAGTAGATGCCGCTCTAGTTAAATATTGTCTGACTCTGAAAGTTTAGTTTTACAAATAAATGTATATATGTACGGAACGCAACCAGCCAAAGGTAGCAGGAATAAGTCATCCCCTAAGACAAAATAGATGAATAAATGTTCGTACCATTACTCCCTTCTTTAATTTTCCATTTTGAAGCAGTGACGTATATCTAGTCAATGTTTAAAATTACACTTCAGCCTCTTATCTACAGCTTTCTAAGGCAATCGAAAAAACGCACGCGGAATTTGACGATGGACCTCCAATTACCCATTGTTATATATCGGCACCTTCCAAGACTTGTGTCGAATGCCCTTTTTGCATCCATGTCGTGGAGTCATAATTCCAGGGATTTTGCTTGAAAAATTGCAGTTGTGCTTTGTGACGTTGTTGGAATGAAATAAATGATTCACCAAGAAGTCATTGAGGTCATCTCCTCGACATCCCGATTAGCCAGTCCATCGTGACGCCAGAAACGTTATTAATTAGGTCGCAGAAAGTAGCGAACTTGGTTAAATCATTGAGATAAATATCATACTGGCTACAATTAAATAGTAGCCCTGAAACGACCACCTCTATAATGCGAATTTATTTTACCTACATGCATAATTTTTATCCTGGCCATGTGGTCGGAACGAGGTGCACACGCCCCTGAGTTGTTATCTCTGTAACATAATATCCATCCCACTCCCTCGAAAAAATACAGTTTCACATCCTCGCATTGCAGGCATTGGGCATGTGTGTTTGTGTGTGAGAGAGAGAGAGTGTGTTGTTGTTGTTGTTGTTGTTGTTGTTAGGATAAGTTAGTTTATCTAGTTCGCAAGTTTAGGGACCGATGACCACTGCAATGAGGCCCCATAAGTTTACAAACATTTGAACCTTTTGATTCTAGAATTTGGCGCCATCATATTTCCATTGGACTTTATTTGGATTGTCATGCATATCTAACGTTATATTTTTTACGCTAAGGCACGCCCCCCTCTCAATGATGAGGACTGTAACATTTAGTAACTCCTCTTGTGTAGCTAATATGGCACTTGTTCCAAAGTTAAACGTATCTTTTCAAATTCATTTTGCCTTTTGGAAAAACCTCCTGACGTAGACAAATGCTACTAGGAGGCTACAGTTAACTTGTGTAGCCGCTACACGTCCGTGGTTTACACAAGGCCGCAGCACTGCAGCCTCATGTCCGTCCCGCATCGCGGCTACGACTCGAATAGGGATGGGTCGAAAATCGCGTATCTGTTAATAGTCACAGTGATTTAGAAGTAGCAGTATTCACAGTCGCAACTTTACGGATTCTGACTGCGATTTCAGTCGCAGTTTAGAAGCGCAGTAGCACTAAAAGTAGCAAGTCGCAACTAAGAGTAGCAAGAAGCAGTTTGCACTCTGCCATCTGTTGGTCGAAGTTTGTACTAATATCTTTGCATTGGGCAAGCTATAGAGTCTACCTGCGATTTCAGTGACAAATCGCGTTTAAGAGTCGCAAGTAGCAACTAAGAGGCGCAGTTTAGACTTTGCTGGCTGCCATCTGTTGGCCGAAATTGGTACTTCTAGCTTCCCGCTGTCTGCCTCGTGTATGTGTGGCTTTTTGTGTATGTGTTGGTCGAACGCCATCGGCTCAAACCAGTGAGCTCGAACGTCCTCACTGGTCCAAACTGCGATTTCAGTGAAAAGTCGCGATTAAGAGTCGCAAGTAGCAACTGAGAATAGCGTTTAAAATCCGCCTTATCCTACTTGTTGACCAACTGTCATACTTTCATTCGTGTGTTGTTTAGGCATGTTGTCGAATTAATGAGCAAGAAGATAATTTTCTTTGTGAAAATGTTTACACTTAGTGGCACTATTTTACCTGGCGGCAGCATTTACATGTTGTGAAGCAAAGCCTGGCGCATGTATGTTTTTAGGTCATAGTTGGTAAAGACAACAAATGTGAATGCCAAATAAATATTGTCTTACGGACTTGATCCCTGTTTAAAATAATTTTTCGTCATAGAACCTACAACTATTATGGGAATTCAGAATACGTATGTTACATTGCAAATCTGGTTTCGACGAATATTTTTGCTTGCGTTATACAGCGTACATAAAATAAAAATTCCAAGGGGGTGGTATCAAGTGGTCAACTAAGTACAGGTAATTTTACGAAATGTTTAACAGTAGGCCAACTCCATTTTCAATGTGGACTGTGTTAAGTACTGCTATATAGGAGTAAACTTGTATCTTCCAGGATTCTATAAAAATATTACACTTGAAAATAAACAAGTTTTTCGCGTAATGGAAAGTTTTATTTTATCAGATTTGTTTTAGGTTTAGGAATGTTGTTTTCCGTCTTTTTCCTTTTCGTACATTCCGTCCTGTGATGACATGAGTGAAAGCAGATGGGTGGTATCGGATCCTTCAGTATTATTAAAACTTTTGTTTACTGCAGTGGTGGCATAGTGTGCTTATGTTGGCAACGACCGATGAATGATCCTAGAAATCTAAATCATACAGAATGATTGAAATAATATTTTGTTTATCATAAAATAAATAATGTTATTCTTAATCTGTGGTTGTATGTAAGATTTCTTGTGTGTACCCCTGTACAGTCAGTAAGTTAAAAATTCTTATAAAATGAAGCTTTAGTTGCCAACATGAGCACACTAGGTCGGCACATCGATTAGTAAAATATAACGCAAGCTCTTATCTATAGTTATTTGGGAGAATATGTAGTGATACCGAAAGGTTTTAAAGAAAAATGGAATTTTCAGAAGTCACTCACGTTGTATTTCACATTTACTTATCTCTTTCAAATTGGTAAGAGACTTATATCACACAATGTTAAAAAAATCTATTCACTGATTCTATCGGCAAGAACATAGCACTTTCGTTGCACTGTTATAGTTGCTGTGTGCCTAATCTACCAAATGTTTCTGTTAAGATAGACTATAGGCCTACTTGCCGATTTTGGTTACACATTACTTGCGAATAACCTCACTTTTAACTATACATTACACACCAAACACTGAAATAGCTTTTATAAGACTAATTGACACTTGTCGATGAGTAAATAATCCCAACATTACACGTAAATTGAGCATCAATATTCTTTTTTTGTATATATTTCATGTAGGAAGAGAATCTGTTATGGATGATATATATATTGCATTTGCCACACACATCACATAAGTCACGGAAGTAGCAGAAATCGCAGAAGTAGCAATATCAGTAGCAGAAATCGCAGAAGTAGCAATGTAGCAATATCAGTAGCAGAAATCGCAGAAGTAGCATTCAGAGTCACCGAAATTGCAGTTTGAGTGCGGAGAGATACATGTCGAGGATTTGTACAGTGCGATTGTAAACAGTGACAAATCGCAACTAAGAATCACAGATATATAAAAGTAGCAGTCACAGAAATCACTGATATCGAAAAATCGCAGTTTAGCCCATCCCTAGACTCGAATGCTTAGCTAACGCGCCGGTACGAGCAACTCCGCCGAAAGAGAAGGCCGTGACGCCCCTGTTTGACGTCACGCGGAGTTGCGAGCGCGCAAATGACGGGCTGGCCGCTAGAGCGCAGCCCACTACACCGTACGCTGGGTTTACACTAGCAAGTCGATTGCAGAAGTTATTGCTGCAAGTTATTGCGATTCACTTGCTGCTGTGTTTACACAACAATTGCAAAATGTAAGCGAGAAACCTCCGCAAGTACTTTGACAGGTAACTTGCATCAATAACTCGCAGACACTGTTGACATGTACTTTTAGTGAGAGAAAGAAAAATGACGAGTATGTAGCTATTTTAATTATTACGAAGAAACGAAAAAGAGGAATATTTCGGTTTGTGGGGATACTTAGAAGGCCACAATACGAACCCTACAATAATTTGTTGGCACAACTGTGGTTCGAGAACTTTAGCTTCGAAAACTTTTCTAGAATGCCCATAAATTATCTGGGTTGTTTATTAACATCAATTGGACATGTCGTATCAAAACAGGTCACATATCACATAGTTCTTTCAGTCAAGGAATGGTTGTTACGCTACATTCTGATGAGTCACTTCTTTTTTCTTACCATCGTTATCTCCGTTTGTGCGAAAACTGCGTCTTTATATTATGCCACTTCCTAAAAACGTCCTTCACAGCTATATCAATTTTAGAAGAAACTGCGTTATGTTTTTTGTGAGACTTATAGAAATAAAATAAATTTACTAAAGAGGTAGACTTGTTTTCTTTGTTCTGTTTTCAATTTTTCGTACTTTTTCGGCGAAATTTAGCAGAACTATTTAAATTTTGTACAGAGAACTCCAGAACTATTGCACATCTGTCTATAACTCTGAAAAAAAGGAAAAATTATCCAAAAAAGGGGTGCCATCTTCACAGGACTCACGGCGCACTATGCCGAAGCAGCGAGCCAGTCAGCTATGCGCGCGCAACCTACTCTGCCTGACGTCACACGAGAGCGCCGCGGCCTTCTCTCTAGGTGGTGGTGGCCGAGTGCTAAGTGGAAAGCACATTGGCGGACGTTACGTCATGTCCAATTGTCATTTTCTCGCCGAAAAACGGCATTGTCTTTTTAATTTTTAGACACTACGATGAAACTATTAGAGTTACGGATTAGCAACGTAGTGGCAAATGAAAGAAGAGAACAGCACAATTCAGACGTGTTCACATTACTTATATTAATTTTATATCAAAAGTTATTCGGAAAACTATTATTTACTCACTTGTAAAAATCCAGAGGCTAAACTAATTGAAGCACAGTAACGAGCGAGAGCTCAAATGAAAGGCCTCATCGAGACGCAAAGTTTTGTATAACCATATCACCTGAAACATTTATATTGCGCATAATAATACACTTTTAACGAGTAACAATAGTGATTTGTTAATAACAATTAATACAAGACAGATACAAAACAGCAAGGCAGTGATAAGTTGTAGGTGTCGTAAACACCTGTTTAGAATATATTATTTTTGTTTATTTTAATATGTTGTCTTCGTGTAAACTAAATTAATTTTTTATAGACCTAATTTGTTCAAATTTATGAACACAGTAATTCTGAGCAGTGCATTGGAAGGAAGATTGGGAAAAAATGTTCAAATGTCTGTAAATCTTACGAGGGTGAAGGTCGGGGTGAGAGTTCAAAATAGGGAAAGTTTAATTTTTTAAAACTCACAACCACCAGCTGCGAACCAAATTCCTAAACATGCAAAAACACTGGAACTGTGATTGCTACTGTTTGACTCGTTTTCTAGGGGATGATATCACACGTTCGCAGCTTTCCTTCCCTGCATATGATTAACAAAAAAATTCATAATAAAGTAAGTTCATGAGAGAAAAGGGTGTACTAACTACTATTTTTGAAAACACGTGAAAGTTCACTTTATGTTGTTTATTACACCATATTAAAACCCTGTGGCTGATACGTCTGTGCGTCGACACATTTATCAAACAAAGTTATAGCTCGTGATCCCCCAGACAAAATAAATATTTGTCGCAAATTGTTTTCACACCATGTGCCTGTCTCAAACACCGTTTATGTTCAGGCCTATGCGACGACACGTGTTACATTAACAAAACACAGTCACTTTAATTTAGTGTGATGCACACCTTGTTCCACCGGCTAAATATTCACAACACACAGTAGCACTCGATACAACTTGGTGCAGTCTACGACGAGTAACCACACTTGGCAATGGCCACACAAAAATCTATAGTCTCCACCTGGAGATCCACATGCCGACTGTGCAGAGCGACGCCGCCCGACCAGCTACACCACTCGCTCCCGATTCGTCACTTTCATGGGCCGCGCGCGCGCTCCAAAAGCCCAACTGCCGGGTGTTTTCCCTACGTCATCAACTTCCCCATGTGAGCAGTTCTAACCGACTTGCCAACGTACAGCGCTCAGCCAATACATTTCTAAAACTTTACTTAAAATCAAAATAATTACACTACACATTAAACAAATGTCTTCTTAGGTTTTTATATTGGTATAAACATCCTTTGTACTATTTATTATAATCGTGCAATTTCTTATATCACAGATAAGTGATTTAACTGAATATTTCAAGATAAAATACACAGGATTAATTGAAAATAAAATGAGAAATAGTTAATATATTATTTTTATAAACAAACATTGCCATGCTAGTTGTGTAACTGTCTTGTATTCATTGGTAATTTATTACTTTTCATTGTCAATTAAACATATTACGCCAGATGTGACTATATCAGCTAATGTATTGTTTATTTGTCAACAGGCTATTTTGTAATGAGGGCCTTAAAGGTTCCTGACTGCATCGTATTACTTCAAATGCCAGTAGTATTAGAATATTTTATTTCACGCTGTGCACTGCACTGTGCCTGGCACTTACCGTTGTCCCTCTCTCCCCTCACCGGAAACGAACCTGGAAAATCCTAAGCTGGAACAAGCCACCAACGTCGGCCTGCTCGCTGGCCTCCCGTCAACTACAAGCACACAGCAAATCTCAACGTGGAGAATTTTTGCCTGTGGCCTAACTACAAATGTCACCCAACTGCGTACATACATTGCTATCATAATTAATAAGATTAAAATTGTGTAACATTTAGTACATTGGCATGGTCAATGTTTGCAGTGAACTTCATACTGTTTAATTATCAAATGCTATTAATTACCAATATTTCTATTGGTCGGTAATCTCACAATCTATCGGACCAAACTGCGTGCTCATCAGTCCGCAGCTTACAAACTACTTAAACCTAGGTAAACTAACCTAAGGACAACACACACACACCCATGCCCCAGGGAGGACTCGAACCTCCACGGCGAACAACCGCGCGCTCCCCAGCGAGGCGCTTTAGACCGCTCGGCTACTCCACCGCGGCGAAGACTGGGAAAACACTTCATTTAAATAATTGATTAAATATTCGTTGTGCGACGGCCGAAAGACTTATTTGTCTGTCATACTGAAAATGTTCATTTGTTTCAACTTAAGATTTTGGGGGTATTATTAGTCATAACATATAGGCTTTTGCGGCCGACGTTGTCGTCAATGAAAACTTCCGGCTAAATTGCCGTGGTCGATCGGTAAAAATAATTCCCACTGACGTTTCGTTCTCAACTGCGGACAATATCTTCCGTGGTGAGTAGACAGCTGGCTTCTAGGCGTTTTTTTTTTTTTTTTCCTTTATTGTATTTTAATGGCCCGTGGGGAAGGCTGGCAGCAGCCTCGTACGCCGCTCTTCAGCCCAGGGTACATATGAATTTGGCAGCATGAATTGTAGTTTAAAACAGGAGATAAAATGTTGATTTTAACAATACAAAAGAAGAAAAAAGTGTTGAATTTAAAAATAAAAAGGGAGATAAAGTAGGCGAGTTAAAAACAATGAAATGGCTTTAAAACACACACAGTATTAAAAACTGTCACGGTGGCCTTCTAGACTGTGGAGCTGCCGCTTATATAGAGCAGATAATCTGTGATTATCGTCACTTCTCTCGATTACAGGTAATCGATTGTCACGTGTTTGGTGCAAACTCAACCGACATACCTTGTCCAATTTTAAACCTTCTTGTGTTCTATTAAAATTGTTTTGATGTTTATGGATGGATGGATACACATATGTAGAGAGAGGCTATTTATATCCATAAACATCAAAACAATTTTAATAGAAAAGAAGAAGTTTTAAAGTTGGACAGGATATGGCGGTCGACTTTGCACAAATCACGTGACAATCGATTACCTGAATTCGAGAGAAGTAACGATAATTACAGATAGTTGCATAGTCTGCAGCGTGTGACGTGTGGTGGCGCCCTCTGTCTGCTATATATAAGCGGCAGCTCCATCGCCTAGGAGCCAGTCGTCGACTCATGTCAGAAGATGTTGTCTGCAGTTGACAACGAAACGTCAGGGGGAAGACGTTTTACCGATCGACCACGGCAATTTAGCCAGGAAGTTTTAATTGACGGTATTATTAGTGTTAGAAATTAAAGTATGTATTTGCATTAGAATCATACCAACATTTGAATCATTATTTAAAAAGTTTTTACACATACTGGGAGAACCACTGAACCTCGTTAGGGGGACGTATTAGTGGAATGACGTCGCCGAGTGTATGTAAGTGTGTGCCGGGAGCGGCCCAGGATCAGTCTACGGCAGTTCAGTGTGATGGCAGACGTGTGTTGCGAGTGCAGTGGAATCGATTCAGACGATAGGTGCTGAACATAACCGCAGAATCCGCCGCACTGGACTCTGAAATATTTTCGAACGTGTGTGGACTTTGATTTTGAACAGTAGTCGGAACTCAGAAATTATTCATCGCTTTCTAACTTGGGTTTTCGGATAGAACAATGAACTTTAACAGCAATCATTTTAGGAACATTATCCAAATGATTAAATATTCATACAGCTATTTTGTTAGCAATATTGGGGGCTCGAGCTAATCATTTCGGACGGAGTATAACGCATTTAGTGGTTCTCGCCAGACATAATCATGCAATAGACAACAAACAATTTTAGTAAAAACGCAAACCTCACGTTGTAGTCAGTTATTTTGTAGGTGCCACCCTAGTTAAACATTCCCTGGCTTTGAAACTGAAAGTTTAGTTTCACAAATAACAGTCCAAAAGGTAACAGGAATAAGTCATCCCCTAAGACAAAGTTAGTTAGTTTAAGAGTCCATACCGTTACACAGTGCAAGAGTGGCAGAAAATCACACATTGAAACGTAGAAAATGTACCTTACTTATGTAAACAAATCCACTAGAAAATGCGAATAAATTATCTAAACGTGTTGTGATACGTTATAAACTTACCTAACTTGTGTAGTTTTTCATTATTTAAAGTATGGAGGTTAACAGGTGTATGTCTGCACAACTACAAATAAATTCAGCAAAACTGTAACATTGCTAGTCAATGTCACCACGAATTATCACGAGTATGTAATTAGAAATTTCTCCTTCTACTGGTACCTCATATATTCGTACAGCTTGTCTGGTAGTAGCAGTAACAGAGGACAGTGTACACAATCGTTGCCACTTTCTTTTTTCGAGACATATGTAGCTCATTCGTATGCATTCGATGTCTTTATTTATAGCAAAAGCCGCATTGTAGCACTCATTTCCAAACATAAAAGTGTTGGTAGAATCCACTGCACCCAACGAAATTGAAATCTAATATGTTTCACACACAGGATAGATTCTAACATAACAACACCAACTAATCTCTCCTTAACCTCGGCAAGTGACAAACCTTATCGATTAAGTGTGATCTTGCCGCCGGCCAACGTTTTCTACGCGATGGCGCCATACTCTACGTGGCGTCCATTGAATATAAATATCTATGGAGTGAGCATTCGGACGTGCTGACGGAGAATTCTGTCCGCAACATCTGCTAACGTGATATTGGGACGGCGCGTTGCATCCCGTATAGTGTTTTTTTCGGGCTAATACAGTCAGATAGCCTACAGAAGTACCGTAAAACTTCGTATATGTACTTATCGTAAAAAGTGATACCTTGGACGAATATTTCGTTTCTTCTCTATGATGATCTGCCTTGAACAAAATAATAGTGTTTATTTTCATACCCATGCATGTTTCGCTACAATTGTAGCATTTTAAGTGGGTCTGTTTATTGCTCGTTTTTACATGTTGCAATGGTTACAGTTTTCCTACATTTCCTGTGTAGGTCCTCCTTGTCAGTTTGTCATCTGTGTTACTGCCTTCATTGGCGGAATGGTGAAGCAAATACCGCCATTTCAATATTGATTGAGAAAGAGTGGAAACTGTGCTACTTCCTTCATCATTCCGTCAATGAAGGCGCCAACACGTTTGCAGATGAGCAAATGTCGAGGAGGATCTACAAAGAAAATGTAGAAAAACTCTAACGACTGAAGATGCTACAAATGTAGCAAAATATTCAAATGTTCAAATGTTTGTAAATCTATCGGACCAAACTGCGTGGTCATCAGTCCGTAGCTTACAGACTACTTAAACCTAGGTAAACTAACCTAAGGACAAACACACACACACCCGTGCCCCAGGGAGGACTCGAACCTCCACAACGAGCAACCGCGCGCTCCACAGCGAGACGCTTTAGACCGCTCGGCTACTCCACCATGGCTAGCAAAACATGAAACCACAAGTTGTGGTCTTCAGTCCGCATACTAGTTTGATTCAACTTTCTGCACTACGGTGTCCAGCACAAACTTCTTCATCTCGGAATAAGAACGGCAACCTACATCCACTTGAACCTGTATTCATCCCCTCAGGGGGCTCAACATTCAGTTGTTGAGTGCAGGGTTGTCGAACCCACGGTCCCCAAGGTGAGGACTGAAAAGCGCCAACAGTCCTCTGACACTGTAACCTCCATATAGGCTTCAACGACCACCACGTGGCGCAGTGGTGGAATGTCGTTTGTCCAGAGACCGGGGATCTTGGCTTTACCGCCTGGGTCGCGATGATGGTAAAACCTCTCTAAAAAAAAAACTAAATCCTAAGGTGAGCTTCGCGCCGAGGGGATACATGGTTGTTGAGGCAGAACAGTCATAAGCAGGCTACCCGTGAGGAATCTGCCGCACCTCAGATGTATAAGGCTTGCCCAGGCATGCAGGGCTTTGCCAGGGGTGACAGTGTTTCCCTAGCTACTCGTGAGACGCCCACAGAATCTTCTCATTTTTTTCCTGATGCTCCCGGAGGATCGTACGGGCCACTGATGAGCATTCCTTCCCATCCAAACAAGCGAAGTTGGGAGGGCAGCTCTCCTGAGCGTGCTCCTCCAAAAATTCGATTTAGTCAGAGGAACAGGGCACAAACGTATCAAAATGTTTTTGTCGTAGTAAAAAGAGTGGAGGGTTCCTTTGCGAAGGTGTCCCCATTCTACATTCAGAAGGCACTTGACGGGATTTCGAGTGGTTTGAAGTCCATAAAGAGGCTTCCTAATGGTACGTTGCTGATCGAAACTGCAACCTCTGGTCAAGTACAGAAACTTCTTCATGCGAAATCTCTGGGTGAATACCCAATTATTGCAGAACTGCATAAAACCTTCAATTCTTGTCGCGGGGTTGTATCATGTGAAGATCTCATGAATGAAGATGTCAGTGTTCTCCAACAGGAATGGGCTAGTGAAGGCGTCACGGAAGTGCAAACTGTAATGAAAAGAGTGAATGGAAATCTTGAGAAGACTTCTACCTTCATCTTAACGTTTAACTCACAGGTCCTGCCTAGTCATATTAAAGCTGGATTCTTACGTCTAAAGGTTTGTCCCTTTTATCCAAACCCCTTGCGGTGCTTCAAGTGCCAACAGTTTGGTTATACTACGGTTGCGTGCAACGGTTGTGCTACGTGTGGGAACTTTGGTCAGTCAGCTCATGAGACAGGTGTGGACTGCACCTCTCCAGCGGTATGTGTTAATTGCGCCAACTCACATCCGGTTTGGAGTAGAGATTGCTCCACCTGCAAGGACGAGAAAAAAATTCAGGAAATAAAAATAAAGCGTCGTGTGTCTTATTCCGAGGCAAAGAAGCAGTTTCATGCCATGCAACCTCCATCATTCGTTACGTCATTTGCATCAGCTGTGAAACAGCATGCGGTCAAAGTTAGTGCGTCAACCCATACGGAAGTAGCAACTGCTGCTACCAACACCTGCTCCTGTTGTTACACGTGCCAAAACCCAGATCCGGCTACTCCTGCGCCTGCCAGGGACTCAGCCACACATACATCTCAGAGTTATGCGGTCCTGCCGTTACCCCTAACGGCAACTGTTCCCCCATCACTGACCAGTGCATCCCAAGAAGAACTTTCAGGTTTATCGACCAATAAAGCCAAACGTGCCTTATAGTCAAAGCCTAAATCTGGTGAAGTGGAACTTCACCAACCAGCAACGAAATCAGCGGCCCCCACCGCAGTTAAAGATTTAGCACTGAAACAGCCAGCAATAGCAGCGGCCACTGCTGCTGCTGATGATCTGGCGATGGAGGTGGTCCTTCCTGGGGAGCCACCAAGCCCCCTTGGTCCACCGCCTGGGACTCCGGGCTCCCCACCAAGGAGTAAAGGGTCAGTAAAGCCAATCTTTATTAAAAGGTAATGGACATACTGCAGTGGAATTTAAATGGCTTCAGAATACATCGAAACGAATTAAAAACCATCACACGGACTGGGCCTATGTGTCTGTACCTCCAGGAAACACATTTTAAGGAATCCGATCGCCCTGTTTTCCGGGGCTATCACTTACATCGTACTGATGACCTCAGTGGCGACAGGGCTGAGGGGGGAGTGGCGGTGTTTGTCAAAGACACACTTCACTCTTAGCGTGTACCCCTCACTACCACCCTACAAGCAGTTGCTGTCACAATGCATTTTGTGCCCTTCCAGTTAACGCTTTGCTCCCTCTATCTCCCGCCACATGGGCCGTTGGACGAAGATGCCTTTTCTGCACTGGTCGCTCAACTTCCTCGGCCGTTCTTGCTCCTGGGAGATTTCAATGCTCATAATACCCTTTGGGTTTTTGTGTCTACCTGTCCCAGGGGCCGAGTGGTCCAATGGGTACTCCGATCAGGCTCTTCCTGTCTCTTGAATGCGGGTGCAATGACGCATTTTTGTGCAGCAACAGGGTCCTTTTCAACCATTTATCTGTTTCTTCTCCTGTTCTTGCAGATTCTGTCCAATGGGAGGTGGCAGACGCTCCACTACAGTGACCATTTTCCTATCACTGTTCACCATCTACATCGATTGCGACCTGAGAGTTATCCAACCACATGGTTGCTCAGTAAGGCGGATTGGGTTATTTATAGCCAACTAGCTGTTCTTGAGCATCGGGACAACATTCATGACTGGGTGGGTCACACAACAGCTGTGATACACTCGGCTGCAGATGGATCTATTCCCAAACCGTCAGGTCATTGTAGGAGGTCACACGTTCCCTGGTGGACCGATGAGTGTCGGCGCGCTATACGCGACCGGCGCTCAGCGCTGCGTCGATTCAAACACTCTCCATCGGCAGAGAATCTTGCAGCCTTTCGGCAAGCGAGGGCAAGAGCCCGACGAATATTGCAGGAGAGTAAAAAGCGTTCATGGTATAAGTTTCTGAAGTCCTTTAATCGTTCTACTTCCGCCACTGCAGTATGGGATTCCGTAAGGAAAATATCAGGTAAAAGGAGTTCATGCCCGTTGGCTGACGATGGACACCTTAAGGTTTCGCCAGTCGAGATTGCTCGGACGATGGCACAGCACTTTACAAGATAACATCGTCCTCGAGTCCCGTTCCAGGTTTCCACGCCTACCGCGCGGCTCAGCAGAGGAGACGCCTTGATTTCGCCTATTCTAAAGATGAGGGTTATAACGCTTTGTTTTCTATGTGGGAACTGGACACGGCTTTAGCTTCTGCTCGCGAGACGGCCCCTGGGCCCGACTCAATACACTATGGCATGCTACGGCATCTTAATTCAGAGTCTAAGACTGTTCTCCTTGACTTTTTTAATCAGTTATGGACAGAAGGGGTATATCTCATCTCCTGGAGGGAATCCATAATGATACCCATTCTAAAACCGGGGACGGACCGCACACTCCTTGATAGCTATCGTAGTGTCGCTTTAGCTAGCTGTGTCGGTAAGACGCTGGAACGAATGATCAACTCGAGACTTGTTTGGACTCTCGAATCTCGGAACCTCCTTAGTCGCTTCCATTGTGGATTTCGCAGGTATCGGTCCACTCTTGATAACCTCACCTTCCTGGAAGCGGCTATACAGGAGGCGTTCCTGTGAAAGCAGCACCTAATATATATCTTCTTCGACATTCACAAGGCATATGACACTACGTGGCGACACAATATCATAAGTCAGTTGCATGAATGGGGTTTTCAGAGATGCCTTCCCATTTTTCTGCGTTCCTTTCTTGCTGACCGCTGCTTTCGGTACAGAGTTAGGAACGCTCTTTCCGATAAATTTCCTCAGATTCACGGAATTCCGCAAGGGAGTGTTATAAGTGTAACTTTGTTCGCAGTTGCGATCAACGGTATAACGTCTATTGTAAGGAATCCTGTGCAATGCTCCTTGTATGTGGATGACATTGCTGTGTTCTGCTCTTCTTCTAGTCCTGCATGTGCTTCACGCCAGCTACTGTTGATAAAATACTAGAAGACTGGTCTGCTCGAACAGGTTTTAACTTCTCCCCTGAGAAAACCGTGTGTACTGATTTTAATCGTGGTCGTTCACTTTTTAACCTCTTGCAACTACTGCTGTGGGATACTGTTTTACATTTTCAGGATACGGTGTGGTTCCTGGTTCTCTTATTTGATAAGAAACTTACTTGGCTGCCCAACCTCAAGGAGCTCAAAATAAGAGCCCTTAAAGCACTGGACATCATGAAGTGTTTGAATGGAAAAAATTGGGGCGCAGACAGATCGTGCTTGCTGCAATTTTATAAGCGTTTCATGCGCTCCCGTCTCGAATACGGTAAGTGGTCTATGGCTCAGCGTCTCCAACGTGTCTGAAGATGCTGGATTCCGTGCATCACGAGGGTATCAGATTGGCCACAGGAGCCTACAGGACAAGCCCTACACCTAGCCTGTGCACCAAGGCAGGAGAGCCGCCATTATACGTCCGACGGCGTTTCCACGTTGCTAAACATGCCCTAAAGCTCCGTTCATTTCCGTCCTGTCCGACATTCTCTGTGACTCTTGATATCCCGACCTCCTTGAAGCGACTCTACAACGCACGGCAACGAGGGTCGAAACCATTTGGTGCCGGCCGTAGTGGCCGAGCGGTCTGCGGCGTGCCTGTCACAATCTGCACGGCCGCTGCGGTCGGGGGTTCGAATTCCCCCTCGGGCATGGATATTTATGCTGTCTTTAGTATAAGCTAGTTCATAAGTAGTTTGTAAGTTTAGGGACTGATGACCCCGTAGTTAAGTCCCATAAGCTCTACAAACATTTTTTGAAACCATTTGGTATCCGAGCCAGCAGCATTTCAGGATCCCGGTGTGCCTCCTACCAACATACAGCGTAAGAGTTGATGCAAAGCGCCACCCTGGCTGTTAATGAAGCCCAACCTCATTTTAGACTTGACTAAGTGTGACAAACCGTTCACTCCAGATTATGTTTTTAAGGACAAGTTTCTTGCCATTTTAAATAGCTATCATACTTTTAATGTTATATATACAGATGGGTCAAAACAGGGGGATATTGTTGGGTGTTCTGTCGTCTTCCCTACCCGAATCCTCCGATTTCGTCTGCCTAGTCAGTTCACAGTATTTGACGCAAAACTTTACGCTGTTTTGAGAGCAGTGGAGCAGATGAAACGTGATACTGGGTCTAATATCCAGCTTTGCTCTGATTCACTCAGTGCTCTGCAGACCCTTCAGCATCTGTATCCAGCAGGTAGATCCGTCCAGAAAATCAAAGACGTTCTCCTCAGTTGCAACGGCAAGGAAAACTGCTTTCCTTCTGCTGGGTACCTGGCCATGTAGGTATCCGTGGAAACGAGTTGGTCGATACCGGGGCCAAGGAGGCCTGTGGGCTTCCGAACATAGCCGACTGTCTTATTCCTCTCCGTGCATTGCTGTCATTTCTTAGAAGCTCTGTGTTGTGCCTCTGGGACCAAGAATGGTCGGCCGTCGTGGATAATAAGTTGCGGTCAATAAAAGACACAGTTAGGCCCTGGCATACATCCGTACAGCCTGTCAGGTGTGATGAAGTCTGCTAAACAAGACTTGGAATAGGACACTGCCCCCTGACGCATAGATTCCTTCACTGTGGCGACAAGCCCCCTACTTGTGATGTTTGTGTTGTGCTGATTACCGTTCAGCATATTTTAATTACTTGTGTTTCCTATGATGCTGCGAGGGAACAAGCTGGTTTGTTGGCTGACCTCCGCTCCACTTTAGGTGACAATGAGATTACAGTGGCACGCGTTTTACGATTTTGTGTTTTGGCCGACCTCCTACCAAAGATCGTAGGTCGACAGTACTGAAATATAGATAGAGGAAGATAGGATCATTCGGTCCGTCCCTCTATTTTTAGCCCACCGTCTTTTTAGCCTTGTCTCCCATTTGTCTGTTTTGTCTAGTTTTCTTATTATTGCCACTGAATCTTCCATTTTTTTATATATGATGTAGGGTGAAGAGCGTACGTCCCTTCGTTTTCTCTCTTCCCTTGTCTGTCTGCTGTGCCATTTAGTAATATTGGACTCAGATATTCCTTGTATGGGCGCTGATGACCGCGATGTTGAGCGCCCTAAAGCTCCAACAACAACAACAACCTGTATTCATCTCTCGGTCTCTCTATACGATTTTTACCCCACACACTTCCCTTTAATATTAAACTGACAACTCCTTGATGTCCCTGAATGTATCCCATCAATCTCTCCCTTCTCTTAGTCAGGATATGCCCGAAACTCTTTTTTCTGGCCAATTCATTCAGTACCTCCTCATTAATTACATGATTTACCGATCTAATCTTCAGCATTCGTCTGTAGCACCACATTTCTAAAGCTTCTATCATCTTTCTGTCTGAACTTCTTATCGTCCACATTTCATGTATGAGTATGAAAACAGAAACCAGTGTTTAGATCAAGGCAGAACGTCATAGAGAAGGAACGAAATATTTGTAAAGCAAATACGGATCAAAAGGGCTTCAACATCAAGATGACCTTGGACGAAGTTGGTTTAGACAAGCAAATATTGAGAGTATTATGCTTTTTCGTGTTATGGTTTACATTTATTTACTTTTTTTCGGTTTCCTTTGGAAACCAAACGAAATAAAATCACAAGTTATAAAATGTAATCTCATACCAGTATTTATTTTTCTATTTTATTTTATTTATTTACATATTTATTTATTTCTGCTATATGCTTGACGGCACTTTCGGCAACATATGTTGTAGGAAGTCAAAAATTATTGGCACTTCAATAGGCTTCAGACGCGCGTTTCAGAAGCTCTACCTTCCAAATCACTCTTCTGCAAAGAGTTTAGAGCAGGGCAGCCTGTTGGAACGTGGGCCATATCTTTCACGCCTAAAGGGGCCATCACATGTTCAATACTTACTGACAATAATAGTTTCTATATTATATTGTCAAACCTTCAATATATTTCAGTGGCTCTCACTCCATCAATAATACGTATTTTCATTATTTAAGTTGTCTGGGCGATATCGTAAAGGCAATAACTTCTGTGGGATCGTGAGAAAATCCTATGTCGTTGGCTAAAAATAGAAAAAAAGAAAAAGGGGAAATGGGTTCATGAGTGGTTATAGAAAGGAATGTGAACCTCCTGACGGAAATGCGAACCACTAACCCGAAAGACTTCGAATGAGCTCTGAATCATATCATAGTTAACTTATGATGTTACCAGACAAAATAAAAAAGTGAAACACAGTTATGCGATCCGCAATTCCAGCCAATAAAGAAGAAAGTGTAGCTATACGATTTTTGCCCACAGGAATCTTATGTGAATGTTTAAAGTTTATTCCAATTGTTTCCTCTGACAGGATAAATAAAATTCTCTTTGGAACCTATGAAGCAAATACATAATTTATTTCCTTTTTAACGTCTCCTCTTTTTCCTTCCGAATACTGCATGTGATAAATTTATAGTAATTGCTTATAACAATATAGCTTCCAGCTTCTATTCATGTAATCAACTGATCTCTGGATTCAGCGAAATGGATTGCTTCTATAACATTCGGTAAGCTTTACTATTTTTCCCTGCCCTGTGCACTTCATTCAAATCATATCGAAACAGCAAATGTAGACACTAAAAAGCAGTAGTTATGTGACAGACGTTAGTGCACTCATGCTCTTTCACGAAACACTATAAACATCTGAACAATTAATATAGTCAAACTGGAAAATATTTTTGGACCCATCGAAACTGCTCTGTCAATATTTACGGCATTGACAATACATCAATTGCCACACTCAGACGGTCAACATATTTATTCATTGTCAATATATTGAGAATAATATTCAATGTGTGAGGTCCCCTTAATGACACACTTGCCCCACAACGCCATTGTGCTGTCTGAGTGGGAACTTCGGAGTGATAAATTGAAGAGTCGCCACCTAGATGGCAGAACACTCATGCATGGAATAGAGCCCTGTATTGGGAGAGTACCGCCAACCGGGCGGGCGTCGCCATTGTAGGCCTATCTTGCAACAGCATCGCTATGGGCAGATCTGATAAATTAACATTTATGATGAAGGGAACCGGTCTGAACATTGACATGATATGACAGTAAGTTAAGTAAACAATGAACTAAGGTTTTTAATCGTTTCATCACTTCTACTGCGAATATTAAGGAAAAATTGGTAATCTGAGGTCGAGTCAAGACTTTTATTTTTGAGCAAAATTGTTCGTGCTAAGTTTTGTCAAAAGTAATATATGATGTAGTGATAAGAGACTTCAAGTCATTTCAGCTAACATATTTGAAGTATTGGTACTTATTAAAATACAAATTTGTGCTTTAGTTATTTAGGCCACTAAGGCAAAGAATAAAAATTGCATAAATTAATTAATTTATTTGTCTAAAAGTTTGAAAGGTAATTTATCTACATAGTAACTGTGTCTTAAAATACCTTCACTTCATTCATCATGCCAATACTTTTACTACCGCATTTTGCTGTGGAATCCTTCTCTGCGTGGCGGTTATATTTTTTCAGAAGAATGTATATTCTATTGGTTAAAAATACGTGCAAAACTTTTCCACGACACTGTGACGCAATGGAATATTTTGAACAAGTTCGTTGATTGATTTATGTGCATGTAGGATTGTTCACTATCTGAAAATCAGCCCTGCACAAGGCCAAACGTGCGGTGTCAGTGCGATCAGAAAAGATAAGTAATTTAAGTAGAAATAAAACGTTGTTTAAGTTTATAAGTAGCTAAAAACATTTATTAGTGTGCCCTTAAAGCTTACCACTAAAGGTTTTTTCTTTTATTCACGTATTGATCCAGTAATCACTAAAAGTACGGTTTGTTTACATACGTCCTTGTTAGGCCTAAATTCCGAGTGTGCATATTTAGCGTTTCTCCGTAATTTTAAGTGCATTTAACACAGTTAACTAACTAAATACGTTTATTAGTGTCGTTTTCAAGCTCATCATTAAAGGTTCTGTTCTTTTTTCGCTCATTGTCTCAGTAATCGCGAAAAGTTGTTTTGTGTACATTCATAGGCCAAATTCGCGAGTGTGAAAATTTAGTGTTATACCGCAATTTTAAGTGCATTTACTAACAGCTTACATGTATTTTAGTATCCTAAGCAAATCTAGTAACCCTTTGTATCTGTAGTTAATATATATTGTCGATATCACGTAAGTAACAATCATGAATGCAATGTGTTTGAGCTGCAGTAGGTTTGTTCGTTTTGGTTTTCAATGCAGCTGTTGTGACAAGTGGTTTCATTGGGGGGGGGGGGGGGGGGGGGGATGTAGCGGTGTGGGAAAGAGGGAAGCAAACGAGTCTCTTCCTTTGTTTTGCAAAGTGTGTTCAAGGGACAGAAAAATAGCTGAACAGGAAGGGAAGATTAGAGCCCTTCAGGCTGAACTGGATAGTGCTAGGGCGGAACTTACAAGGTTAAGGGGGGAGAAGGGTGAGCAGGGGTGGGAAGTGGTAGCAGGGAACAGGGGCCACAGAGAGAGTATAGTTCCTGACAGCTTCACAATTGGCATAAACAACATATTTGCCTTGCTACCACAGTCAAGTGAGGAATAGGATACTTTAGAAGTAGGTGCAGTTAGGAAGCAACAGACTTTCACAAGGAAACCAACGGTTTCAAAAAAAGTAGATAGTAGGAGGAAAGTTCTGTTGTTAGGAAGTAGTCATGGAAGAGGTGTGGGCCAGATTTTGCAGGAAAAACTAGGTGACAGGTACCATGTCACAAACTTTTTCAAGCCCAGTGCAGGTCTAAGCCAGGTGGTAGAGGATATAGGTTCCTTGTGTAAGGGTTTCACAAAACAGGATCATGTTGTTATAGTGGGTGGGGTGGGAAACAGCATTGATAGGGATCAGGGCTACAATATTGAGTGTGACCTGGTTAAAATAGCTTCTGCAACGACCCAGACAAATGTTGGACTGTTGCCTGCTTTCATGCGGTATGATCAACCCCAATTGAACCACTCCGTCAGGAGAGTCAATATGGAGATTGATCAACTGCTTAGGGCGGCTACTCTGTCGGACATTGATTTGGTTCCTGTTAATGCTATTGATAGGTGGGATTTAACTAGGCATGGCCTGCATCTCAATAGGAAAGGGAAGGGGAAACTAGCTGGGTTGATAGCAAAATCCTTAAGGGGGGACACTGCTATTCATGGAAGTACTTCTTTTTTAGGCTACGATCAGTGTCCAGTGAGAAGCTCAGGCAGGCAGGTGCTAAAAACGTTGAAAAATCAAATTTCCTCAGAAAAGTAAAGTAAAAAATAATGTTAGCATTTTTCACCAGAATATTGGGGGACTAAAGAATAAAATAGATGAGATTTTAGTTTGTTTAGATGGTATAGAAACTGATAATGTAATAGATATAATATGCCTGTCTGAGCATCAGATTGTCACCGGTATGGAAAATGTGAATGTCAGTGGATATAAATTAGTCTCAAATGTAAGTAGAGATACTAAGATAAGAGGAGGAGTTGCCATATATGCCAAAAGCTATCACAGTGTAAAAAATTTAGAAACAAAATAGTTTTGTGTGGAGCAGCATATTGAAGCATGTGCCTGCCAGGTTAAACTCAATGATGATTATCTTATAATTGTAACAGTACATAGGTCCCCTTCAGGGAACTTTCAGTTATTTCTGGAAAACTTGGATGCCATGTTGTGCTATCTGTCAGATAGGGGGAAGCAAATTATTATTTGTGGTGATTTCAATGTAGATTCACTGAAAGAGTGTAATAGGAAGAAAGACCTGGAAGTCTTACTTGGCTCATTCAACTGACATCCGTTATTGATGTTCCTACTCAGGTAGTAAAGGACAGCAGTACATTGATAGATAACTTTTTTATAGATCAAGATAAGTTTAAGAACATAAATGCTTGTCCCATTGAGAATGGTCTTTCGGATCATGGTGCACAGCTAGTAACAGTATATGACATAGCTCCATTCAGTAATTCGAAACAGTCCACCAGAATTGTGCACTCGATTAATGACTTAACAACTAGAAATTTCAAAGAAAGTCTACAGCAGTTAGACTGGGATGAGGTTTACAAGGAACATGATGTTAATTTAAAATATAATTTATTTCACGATACATTTGTAAGGGTATTTGATAACTGTTTTCCCAAGATATTAGTAAAATTTAATTCTAAGAAACCATGCAAAAAAAACCATGGCTTACTCAAGGAATAAAAATATCGTGTAACCGAAAAAGGGAACTATATCTTTCCGCAAGAAAGAGTAATAACCCAGAAACAATAAAATATTATAAAAACTACTGTGCTACATTAAGAAAAGTTATTAAAAAATCAAGAAGCATGTGCATCATGTCTGAGATTAGGTCCTCTGATAATAAAATTAAAACAATTTGGAATATTATTAAAAGGGAGACAGGGCAACCAAGAGCAGAGGAAGAGGGTATTACCATCAAAACAAATGAAAACTTTATTAACAAAAAGTCAGAAGTTGAAAACCTTTTTAATGATTACTTTTTAAATGTTGTAGAGAAAATAGGATCTAAATGTTCATTAGAAGGAGCAAGGCAATTAATGGAAGAGGCCATACCTACACAATTTGATACAATTGAAATTCCACTCACCTCACCTTCAGAAATTAGGAAAATAATAAACTCTCTCAAGAGTAAACGGTCATATGGAATTGATGGCATTTCGAGCAGGGTATTAAAAACTTGTTCCCGGGAGATAAGTAGGATTCTCAATCATATTTGTAATAGCTCATTAAAGCAGGGTATTTTCCCAGATAGACTGAAATATGCTATCGTTAAACCTTTGCATAAAAAAGGGGATACATACGATGTCAACAACTACCGGCCCATATCACTTCTGACAGCTTTATCAAAAATGTTTGAAAAAGTTATGTATTCTCGAATTGCTTCACATATTAGTAAAAATAAAGTTCTAACAAAATGTCAGTTTGGTTTTCAAAAAAGCTTTGCAACTGAAAATGCTATATGCTATATATACCTTCACTGATGAAATATTAAATGCTTTGAATAACCGGACATCACCAGTAGGGATTTTTTGTGATCTCTCAAAGGCTTTTGATTGTGTACATCATGGGATTCTTCTAGATAAGCTTATGTATTGTGGCATGAGTGGGACAGTGCATAAATGGTTTAAATCATACTTACCTGGAAGAGTGCAGAAAGTTGAAATAAACAGTTCACATGATGTAGATGAGACAATTAATTCTTCTAACTGTGGAGTTATCAAAAATGGGGTCCCACAAGGTTCGGTCTTGGGTCCTTTGCTGTTCTTAATATATATTAATGACTTACCATTCTACATACACGAAGATGCTAAGCTAGTACTTTTTGCTGATGATACAAGTATAGCTATCACACCTGACAAACAGGAATTAACTGATGAAATTGTAAATGATATCTTCCTGAAAGTCATTAAGTGGTTCTCTACAAATGGACTCTCATTAAACTTTGATAAAACCCAGTATATACAGTTTCATACAGTAAATGGCATGACACCATTAATAAATTTAGACTTTAAAATAAATCTGTAGCTAAGGTAGAATATTCAAAATTTTTAGGAGTTTGCATTGACGAGGGACTGGATTGGAAGAAACATATTGAAGATCTCCTGTAACGTCTGAGTTCAACTACTTATGCTATCAGAGTCATTGCAAAATTTGGTGATATAAATCTCAGTAAATTAGCTTACTACACCTATTTTCATTCGCTGCTTTCATATGGGATCATATTCTGGGGCAATTCAACAGTGAGTAAAAAAGTATTCATTGCACAAAAGCGTGTAATCAGAATAATTGCTGGAGCCCACCCAAGAGCATCCTGCAGACATTTATTTAAGGATCTAGGGATACTCACTGTAGCTTCACAATATATATATATATATATATATATATATATATATATATATATATATATATATATATATATATATATTCACTCATGAAATTTGTTATTAACAATCTGACCCAATTCAAAAGTAATAGCAGTGTGCATAGCTACAACACTAGGAGAAAGGATGATATTCACTATTCAAGGTTAAATCTAACTTTGGCTCAAAAAGGGGTGAATTATGCTGCCACAAAAGTCTTTGGTCACTTACCAAGTAGCATCAAAAGTCTGACAGATAGCCAACTAGTATTTAAAAAGAATTTCTGAATGACAACTCCTTTTACAATGTAGATGAATTTTTAGATAAAACTTTAAAAAATAAAATAAAAAATAAATAAAAAAACGAAAAAAAATTCTTAAAATATTGATTGCCAAGTATAGACAACATTTACTAAACTGACACGTTCCACATCATTACGAAATGTCGTATATATGATCTATGGAACAAGTATTAATCTAATCTAATCTAATCTGTATAAAAAAAGTTTTGTCGAAATAAATTGCGATAAATTTAAGTAAAATGAGTAAGATACGAATCTTTTTTATATACATGCAATATATGTAAATTGTACCTGGTTCTGCTTGTGCAGTGAAAGTGCAGTCAGATTCACTTTGCACACCCCTGTCTTTTGGTGGCTTTCTTTCCTTAATTTGTTGACAATGACTATACTAGGTACCGTACTAGGTTTTAGTTTCTTAACGCCATCCTTGCGGTTTCTTTCACTCTGATCAGACGTAAAATGAAGCTAAAAACATGAATACCCGTGTTAAACTGTAATGTAATAGAGATGGGAAAACTGAAACATTTGACTGTTTTGGGACAAATGAAACCGTACAGTGTGAGGTTTCGAAACACTGTTTCGAAACCATGAAACAGTGTGTATTTTGTAATAGTGTGGGCCTGTCTACTGTACTCGTAACATCGTCAGTGTGTACTGATTGAGTATTGCTACAGTACCATATAGTTCGAGGCCAGCAACTGTAGGAGAAAAAATTAAACGTTTATTCAGATGCCTTGACATTTATATATTTCATACACCGGCAAAATTTTACCTACCACCCGGCGGCCTCACGTGGTTGTGTTGGCAACAACAAGAACACTAATCTTAGAAATCCGCATAGAATGACTTGATTGGTGTTTTGTCCAGTCCATGAGGTCAATAATTAATTATTCTGTTCCTTCTCTGTGGTTGACAGGTTCTTCAAATGTTCAAATGTTTGTAAAGCTTATGGGACTTAACTACAGGGTCATCAGTCTCTAAACTTACAAACTACTTATGAACTACTTACGAACTAGGACGGCACAAATATCCATGCCCAAGGAGGGATTCGAACCCCCGACCGTGACTGAAGCGCCTCAGTCCCCTTGGCCACCGCGGCCGGCGACAGGTTCTTGTATGTATCCTTGTCCGCTCAGTAAAAGTAATTGCATATGCCATCTTGCATTCTCTACTTGATGATTTTGTTATTATAACTCAAGCGTTGTAATTTCAAAGCAGTGGTGCACTGAAAATTATCAAAAGCACGTCGTTCTTAGGACAGTGAATTATAATCTAATGTTGGTTAGTTAGTTAACACCTGCCATCGATAGTTCGAGAATCACGGATCACTGTCGCAGCTGTTCGCCATGGCGTAATAGGCGAGGAATTAGTTTGTGATGTACAAACATGTTACACGGTGGTTCGAAACTTGCAAGGGCGTAACCACCACTGTCAATTTTTTTATTCCACTTAATTTTTCCTCTTGCTTTTAAAGGGTTTTCGCACAGTCTTGTTAACTAGATGCAACTGTATTCTGCAAGATTCTAAGTTGTACAAAGGTAACAGCACTTTCTCTGAAAAGCTCATTTGTTCTGTTTCGAGAACATGCCATGAAATACTTAGCAACGAATTGTAAACATAGACTTCTTTAACACATGTACATAAACTGGGGAGATACTGTAACAATGAATGTTGTAAATGCTGTATTGATAGTATTAACTTTGTATATATATTGAGTACTAGAGTTATGTGCAATTCAGTATTACCAAACTTATTCCGTTTGTGATTTTAGCTGTAAAAGAAAAAGTAATCTCGGTTTGAAATAGAACATTTGCTCTTTATTTTAGCGCAGAAGTGTGTAACATGAACGAAGTCATATGTGAACTACAGAAAAGGTAACACCATCTACGTTAAAAGCGTCCATAGCAAACATGTCAAAGATAAACATTTTAGTAGATGCATTGATTCTAATTAATGACTTTCAATATATTCCACAAATAGTGAATAAACACTTAGAAAAAAAGTAAACAAGGTAATTTGTTGCAATGTATACACTTCCCTTCTGTTTGATTAAGGCAACTACACTTTCCACAGAAATCTGGGACTTCCTTTATGTACGAAACTTCCTGTATCAGCACTTTGTGCAGAATATTCATTATTACAGTATCCTCCCAGTTTACATGCATATGCTTCAGAAGACCATTGTTCAATTCATTGTTACGTATATAACGGCATGTTCACGAAATAGAACAAACATGCATTTTAGAGGGAGCATTCTTACATATGCACAACTCTAAACATTGAAGAACATAGCTCTATTTAATTAATAAGTGTGTTTGAGAATCTTTTAGGAAAAAAAAATTCTGGCAGTGGTGGGTTCCCAACCACTGACCTTCGGCATGACAGTCCAAAACATTGCCCACTATGCTACAACTAAC